>JARWLC010000002.1:109566024-112206992 GCA_033318265.1 Phyllotis vaccarum | reverse complement strand
GAAGAAACTCCATATAGAATTTACTTTCTTTGAGGCAAGAGTTAGCCATTGGGCAAGAAACTGTTCTTGCCTCGGCTGCCTGGCAGTATGCTGTATTAACTGGACATGCAGGACCCATGTGAGAGTGACCTCTGAACTTTGGCAGGACAAGCTAAGATGGACTTCATGCTCCCACTTTGCAGAGAAAACTGACAAATATTTTACAGGATATAAGGAGAAGTGACTGTCAAACCTTGATAAAATGGGTGGAGCAATCATTTAAATTTCCTGTTTCACTGAAAGATATGCCAGGGACTGTATGTAGACCTATAGGCTTAATATGGATGCCTCCATGTTACAGAGGAAATTTGGGTGACTGTGTAGACAGCCAGATGTCTCTGTCATTTCTAGAATTTTGAAAATTGCTTACAATGTACTTCCTGTTTACTCAGGTAATATTATATCCATCTGGGGTCTTTGATGAAACTGAAGACTAGATAGTTATAATTGTAATTATATAATTATATATATAATTATAATTTTTATTAGTCATGTTGAAAGGTACATTTGATATAAAACTTTATACTCACAAAAATAGGATAGATAGTAGAATACTTTCTTTAATTTTTAAAATACAAATAGACTAGATATTTTAACTGTAATTTTTGCTTGATAACTTTTTGTTATATATAATTTTACTATGTTAAAATTGAAACCTTACTTTTTGATTAGAGAGAAAGGAGGAAGTGATGTGGAGTGTTTTTCTGTAAGCTGTGAATATGATTTACTACCATTTGTTAATAAAGAAGCTGTTTTGGCCTATGGCAAGGCATCTTAGAGGCAGGAGGGAAATGCAAGCAGAGATAAAGATGAAGGAGGGTGGAGTCAGAAGCTGTAGGTTGCCTTCCAGAAAGCAAGATGTGATGGGACACAGGTAAAGCCATGGAACACATGGCAACACAATAGATTAATATAAATGGGCTAAGTTATAACAGCTAGTTGGTAATGAGCCTGTGGAGAGCTTTGTCTGGACCAAGGAGTCTGGACAGGACAGAAAAACTTTTGGTTACACAACTCTGTCAGCTCTCTTATCTTGTTTAAGCTATTTGGACCTTTTGAGATATATATTATATCCTTATACTATAGCATTAAACTACTAATACACTTAGATTTTCCTTATATATAGCATTGAAAACTAGTGATGTAGTTAGGTTTTTACTTGTTTGTGGGGAGAAGATGATTCTAACCACATTTATGTCTTTCTTTTCCCAAAATACCCTGGTAGACATTAAAACAGAAAGCAAATATCTGTGCACATTCTGTCCTTAAGAAAACAGTACTTTTGCTTCTAGTGAAAAAGTCAGATGAGTCTATGGACCACACCCGGCTGTACCTGCAACCTGGCTCTTTGAAGCTCAAGATTTGTTTATATTCTCAGCTTCATGCTTTCAAATTTTCTGAGATGTTCACTAACCAAAATTTATCTTCTGCTTTTAAAACATCTTTTCTTGTTCCATGTTTATTTTGGCACAAGTGCTAAAGTGACTCTCTTGACTTGACTGCCACACAAAATGGGCTTAAAGTTTATTCTTGTGATCACCTTTGAATCCTGTACCTCAGTCACAGCAGTTATCAAAAACAATCCCTATAAGCACATGTGAAATTATACAAAAGACCCTGAACCTCCATTTGAGGATCACTGCTGATTTTGATTCATAAGTGAATCATGTTTTTGCTATTTAGATTTGTTAGCTGCTTCTAGGTATAAAAACATGCAGAGATTAGCTAAAGGGTTGAGGCTAGCTATGCCTCAGAGTGCATTTGTATTTCAGCAGAACTCTAATAAAGCCAGGCCTCCCTACTTGCAGGCCTTACCTGGACTCTGACTCAATAGTCAGGTTTTGGAACTCAAAAGCCTGTATATTTAGGATGCAGTTGGCATTCTGACACAGGTGATTAAGAGATTATTCTCTGAAAAACACTGTGCCCAATAAGCATGTGCTCAGAATCACTGGAGTTTAAAGAAATATAAGTAAAAATCCTAAGATCTTTAAAACCTATTTCTCTTGACACAGCTGGCAGCCACTTCCTTGCTTAGTAAAGCAGGAAGGTATGGGAGAAAGTGAGTAGGGAGGAGGAGAGGGCTTTAATATGAATCTTAAGAATTTTAATGTTTCAATCTCTTAAACTCTAGATAATATTTGAAGAGATTTTTCATGAAGGATAAAAGGTATGTAATGATACAGGCACATAGTTCAACACATTGTTACTTATTATAAGGAAAGTAAAAATGATTTAAATGTCCAGCACACAAGATATTAAGTTAAAAATTATGGTTGATGAAGTATTATATACATATTAAAATGCTGCAGAAGGTTATATAAGGACATGCAGAAATTTAAATTTGGCATTAACTGTAAAATAAATATGTATCTGGAAAATCCATTTCTTCAATGCCTTTCTTTCTTTTCTTTCTTTCTTTTTTTCTTTTTTTTTTTTTTTTTTTTTTTACAAAATCTCTATAATGAGCATGTCTTTAATTTTGATAATTGGGGACAGTGACTGATGCTACTTGATGCTCACACTGGGTTTGCATTTCTCTCAATGACAAATTGTGATGTGGGGCATTAATCTCTTCATTTCTGATCCTTCAGCTGTAAAATTGAGTAAATGTTAGCAGCATATGGGTTGTCATGAGAGCTGACAGAGATATTTATGTAAACGCACTTGACATATAGTAAGAGCCTATAAATGCTCAATATTGTCTCTCTATCCCTTTTTAAATATTTGGAACTGTAAATAGTACTAAACTTTGTAGCCAAGTATCAATGAAAAGAGATTTATTTCTTTTATTCGCCATGGGATTCCGAGTTGTTGCTGTTGGCTCCTTTTCTAGGAACCCCCATGAGGCACATAGAATACTTCTAGAAGCAAACACAGATAGCTGAAGTCCTAATTGAGTGTGGCCTCTGTTCTTATGTTTATCCTCTGTCCATTCAGCAATTTGAGAGTTTAAAGACTTCTTTTATGTCTTCAGTTTTAATAAAAAAAAAATTCTATCATCATGTCTTCAGAAGGAACAAAACTCAGCTGTTAACATTTTTTTCATCTCCTTCAAATCCCAGAGTCCTAATCCATTTCTAATTGTGAGAAAAAAAAATTGAAACATAGGAATAAATCTGATAAAAGACATGCGAGACCTTGTTGCACCAATGAATGAGACGCAGGGATAGATCTCTGAAGAAGATGGAGATACTAGAGGGAATAAACACCACAGTCAGATCTTACCCAGCTGTCTTCCAGCTTCCTCAGCCTCTCTTCCCTTGGAATGGCACCCTCTGTGTTTCAATCCAGTCTTAAGTATTCTTTCCGTAATTAAGGTGTGGCCCCACCACACCTGCTTGGGAGCCTGGAATTCCTTCTATAATCTAAAGTGACCTTGATTCAGTTGGGATTAAGGGTGTAGGTCACCACTCCCAGGATACTCCCTGTGCTGGGATTAAAAGTTTGAATCACCACTCTGATTTTCCTAGACTGACTGTGGTTAGAGCTCTGGGACTTCTGGAGCTTTTACTAACCCCCCACATAGACTGTGGGTAGATTCCCTCTAATATCTCCAAAACTTCTGAAACTTTTATTGAATCCCCACAAGACCTTAACAAAGAAAATTAACAAACATTTAGAGTATAGATCTCACTGACACGACCATTTAGGAAGCTTAGTACCCATGCCTTGGCCCTTGGTGCTTCCTTCACTGACAGGTTTTTGAAGACTCATCTTGAGAGATTAGTATCTCAAACATCAACAAGCTAAGTCTGATTCCTGGACACATGGCCATCCATACATCCATATATGCGACAGGAAAGGACATTTGTGTTTATGGTGGTAGTGAAGAAGTGATTTGTTCATTCATCCGAAGAAATATGTTTTATTTCCCTAAAATATGATCTTGGCTTCCTAATTATATTTCATACATGGAAGTGAGCATTTAGGAGCCTTTGACATTTAATTCTATGAGCCAAGTGAGCTATTAGTCTGGCTGGAGTGTTGACCAGACACTGTGGTTAGGAGTGAATCAATAACTGAATAGATTACAGAATCATCAACATTAACTCCTTTTAAGAGCCTTAAAAAAAAAGTAGGCACAGAATTGAAAGGTAATTATTGCCACAGACATATTCTTGAAGTAAAAAGGACTGTAAACTTGGCAAGCTTATAGAGACATTTTAAAAGGCTTTGAGGATGCATATTTAGAGTGAGGGAGTAAGTGGGTGTTCTGAAAGAAGAGTGTGTGGTGGTATATTGACAATGATTTTATCTCTGACATAAGTCCAGACTGGCAGAGCTAAATACCACCAAGGCCTGCATCTATGAGTGGATGCGTCCAAGTCTAAGTGGGATGCAGCCCAGAGAATCTGAGTAGGAGGCGTTGGCGGTCCACCTTTCCAGGCTCTGCCGTTGACATGCCTCCTGGAGACACTCAGGTTCTGTGCTCCCCTTCTTTGCTGCTCTCTGTACTTCTCTTTTATCACTAATTTGTCAAAAGCCTTCAGTTTTCTTTGGATTAATTGATTTTTTTTCCCCAGCCTGATCACAAGTTGCCCTCCCACCTCTCCTCCCAGCCTCCCCATCCCACCCCAGCCTCAGCATCCATTCTTGCTCTTTTCAGAAAAGGCCAAGCCTCCTATGTGTAGCAGCCAGCCATGGCATATCAAGTTGCAGTAAGAGGAGGCACCTCCCTCCTATTAATGCTGAATGAGGCAACCCAGTAGGAGGGAAGTGTCCCAAAAGCACGAAAAAGAGACAGAGACAGCCCTTGCTCCTGCTGCTAGGAGTCCCATAAAAAGACCAAGCTACATGGCTGTAATATATGTACAGAGGTCCTAGATCAACCTATGCAGGCTTCCTGGTTGTCAGTTCAGTCTCTTTGAGCCCCTTTGAGCCCAGATTAGTCGATTCTGTAAGTTTTCTTGTGATTTTTCTTGGCCCCTCTGGCACCAACAATCCTTCCTCCCCTTTTCCACAGGATTCCCTGTTAACTCAGTTCTTGCTGGTGTTAGCTCTGTTCCCAGAAAGATAATCCTACAGCCTCCAATTATCTCTGTGTGTCTGTCTGTACTTTATAGCCATCCTTTCTATTCAATGACTTGGATTAGGAGCCCACCACCCCCAGTCTTATCATCTAGAATCTGACAGGGATAGAGGTTGAGAGAGAAAGTGACATGTTACAAAAGACGGCTGCTTAAAGCCTGCCTCTTTCACATGGATGTAACAGGAGCAGGCACAGTGACTGGCTTCTGTGATAATAGCTCTCAGACTTTGGCTCTGTGGGCTGCTCATCCCACAGTGTTGGGGAGGGGCAGAGTTTGTTCATCCCCTAAAAATCTGGGAGGATGAGCAAGTCATGATTTCACATGCTTGGGATCTAAGAGGGATGACCCCTCCTTTCTCCTCATCGGGGCTTAGGAAAATCCTACCCAGGCTCACACCTCAATCCTGCAAGTAGAATGTACTGGGCCCTTACACTTTCAAGCCCACTCACAGTTTATATTACCTACTTTTCTTTATGTAACAAAATCACTTAGAGTGAAAATTAAGGGAGGATTTGTTTTGGCTTCTAATTTCAGAATGTACAGTCAGTCCATCATGCCAGGGAAAACATGGCAACCCCAAAACATGGATGGAGCAGCAGACCAGGACCCAGGACATGGCTATAACCCTCAAAAGCCTTCTCTCAGTGACTGACCTATGCCAGCAGACCTTTGCCTCAAAAAGTTCCATACTTCCAAACAGGACAATCAGCAGGAGAACAGGTGCTCAGCCATATGAGCCAGTGAGGGCCATAGACTCAAACCACGACATGGTGCATGACCCTTCTCATGGACTCTCCTCATCTGTAGCAGTCAGGAGAGAAGAGTGGGTGTGTTAGTAGGGCTTTCCTCTTTTCTGTTACACCTTGAACACTGATTCTTTACTCAGCAGCCAGACACATTAGGTGGGTCAAAGTACTTCTTTAATCAAAACTATCTAATGGCTTTTTATCTTGCTTGGAATTAAAGGCAAAGTCCTGCATGTGTCACAGAACATACTATGTAACGGCTCCTTCTCCTTAAAGACCCGAATACCATCCCTTTAAGCCATTCTCTAGGAAGGGCTTCCTTCTGTATTTCTAATCTTTTCCTTTCCAGTTTAGTTACGGCATAGTTCCTGCTAGCCATCCTTCCTTAATGCCCACCTCCACTGAGAGCAGGAACTTCGTGTTATCACACATATTCTCAGTGCCCACAACAATGTCTGGCACATGCCAGTTGACTGAATGTTGAAAACGAAAGTTAGTAGGTGTTGGGAAATACAGACAAAAAAACATAATTTTTTAAAAAAAATTAGTCCACATAAGGGTCATGGCTGACATAACAAAAAACAGACTAGTAAGAGAATAGTATTATAACAGTATTTAATAGGTTTTATCTGACATGGTAAATTCCAGGATGAATACCTGAGCAAAGAGAAAGGCTGTAGTGAGAAGCGGTCAGCAAAGGGAACAGTCTAACAACAAGCTGGAGCTATTCCACACACTGTTCCAAATCTTCTTGACCCACATTTTCATTCCTTTCCTCTAGGTGAAGCAGTACACCTTTCACAAGGAGATCTCATAAATTACCTCTAGAGGAAGAAGGCAGAGGATTTTCCCATGCACTAAGTTGGAGGCATGGTGAGGAAGATCTCTCAGCTGCCGCTGTCTTCTCAGTTTCTAGTGTGCTGTAGTTGGGGGTACCAGGCAGCTCCAGGAAAGGCTCCCTTGGTTTACAGTAATTGTAATGGGAAAGGTGTATAGATGGAGCTACTGTCTCTTCTTTTATCTTTCTATTCTACTCAGAACCCAGCATATGACCCACATTCAGGGTGAGTCTTCCCTCCTCAGTGAGACACCCTCCCAGACAGGCCCACAGGGATCCCAGGTGATTTCAAATCTTATCATGTTGGCAGGGAATATAGGTCACCATGATCTGTCTCGCACTGCAGAAGACGCCAGCAAGGGAGAATCACCTCCTCTTCTGCAGCTAGGCCTGGCTGGGCAGATCTCAGAGTTGAGATCTAGTGAACTAAGGGTCCCTAATCTCTATTGACATCAACAGGGCACCATGGGAAGCCCCATGGCCAGTCTCTGTCTGCTGTTCACTAGTGCCAGCATTTTGCAATCAAGAATTTTCACTGCAAAAAGAGGTGCCATTCGTTGTGAGCTCCTCAGAAGAGGCCCCCATGCTTTCCGTTTCTTTCATTGTTAAGAGTTGCCTAATCGGTCCATCCATCAGTTTATCTTAAATAGTGGTGTCCATGCTCACAGGACATATCTATTACAGAATTGGAAGTTTTCACTCATCATCTTTATAGCCTTCTTTACCAAGAACTGTGACCTGTTACACGAGGTTTCTGGCCCAGCTACCTTCACAGTTCAGATCTTCCCACCACCGTTTATCAGGACCAGCAATCCTAAAGTCCCAATGAAACACACAGACACTTATATTAATTTCATCCTGCTTGGCCTATGTCTCTGGAACATTGCTAGTTAGCTTCTTCATCTTAACTCAACCCATTTCCATTAATCTGCTTTGCCACAAGGCCCCTGGCTCACCTGTGTTGCCTTATATGCTGATTCTTTGGAGGCTGAATGACATCTCTGTTGACTCTGCCCTCCTTCTTCTACCTATGCTCCAATTGCTCCGCCTACTTCTATGGTGCCTGCCATGGACAAAACAGGCCTTTATTCATAGCATATAGAAAGACATTCCCACATCAGTGACCATATTAGATTAGCTCTTTCACAGATAAATCTCTCATTGTGCCTTGTCACTCAGACAAGAGGCTATCAGGGCTCAGAATACTATCCTGCAGTCTACAAGCATTTGTGGGATTGGAATAAGTTTTGGGAGCCCATGATAGACACATCGGTTAGACCCAACTATCACATCGAGTGAAAGCCCAAGCCACAGGACTTCTCTGCAGAAAGGATGTCATTCTCATGGGCCATTCTATTGAGGGTTCTAGGACCCTGCAGAGGGTAGAGGTCTTGGTGTCTCTGATGACACTTGGTTCCTTTTAGGAGGCCTTGGAAAAAACTTTGTTTTCTGCTCTCAATAACAGTGCTTTTCCTGAATTCTTGATAGTTTTAAATTTTTTGGATCCTATTAACATTCAAATCCATCATTCTCAAAGCCGTATAACTGACATTTTGAAGAGACTCTTCTGTGTCGGATTGTCTTAAGCACCATGGGATAGTTATTTTCTCTGAACTCTATCCACAAAATGCAAGAAACAGAAGAATTCCCTCCCCCCACTCCAGTGAGCAGCACTCACCCAAGGCTGACCACATTCCATTTTAGTTTTGATTATTAGGAAGCTCAGGAATAGCCTGATTAAATGCCTTTAAAAACTATACTGGCCTTCAGTCTATGAATAGCTTAAGCATGTGCAAGGCCCTAGGTAAAAATAAAAATGAAAATAAAGACATAAGACGTACAGTAGGTCTCATGACAGGCACTTGTCATACCATCTACAACATATTTGTGTTCTTCTCATTGTCTTGTCCATCATATTTCTTTGTCCATCTTTGGGTCCTCTTCTCATATTATATGCAACTTGCAAGCTGTTCAAGATTTAAAGTTTTTTTTTTTTTTTGTGGGGGGCAGGGGTCTGAGTGAACAGAATTATTTGGGTAGGGTGATTGCAGACAGCTTCCTTTTGCCTGTGACATCTTCACCAGCCCTTTTCTTGAGCTTTTTATACCTAAGATGCTTGGAGAGAAAAATCACCTGTAGAAGCTCATCCAATGTCATTTGTTTGCTGTACCTACTAGTGCTGGGGGAGAGGTCGGCTGCTTGCCAATAAGCTCTGTCAGTTGTGAAGTGACTCTTGGAAGGTGATCTGTTGGGTATGAGCAGAGGAAATAGAAGAGGAAATCTTATCCAAAAGAGGAACAGCACCATCTCTCTGGTGGAGGCTGCTAGCCCAGAAGAGAAAGAGTAAAGACAGAGCAGCTCTCAGAGCTGTGGGAGAGCGGACTCTGGCTAGGATGTAACTCCCCAGACATCTGTTGGTGACATCTACAGTCAGACATGCATCATTGGAGGGATCTGTAAATTATACAGGGGGCAGTTTAATGATCTGCAAAGCATTACATCCAGCCAGCTTAGATAACATCTTGGAAATAGGGTAAGAGAATTAATTTGGGTGTGCGTGTGTGGGGGGGTGGAGCAATAACCTGAATGGCCTGCTGGGATGGAATGAGGGAGGGTGGGAAGGAGGAGTGTGTGCTTTGTGTACATTAGGGAGGATTAAGCAGGAGACAGGGGAGGGAGCCCAGGCTTGGAAACAGAGGAGGAAATGGTCCTTTTACAAAGAGAAAATTTAAAAGGAAACTGGATTTCAAAGAACAGAAGCATGTCATGCGCCCCCCCCCCCCTTTTTACTTAAGGCAAGAGTTTAACAAGCTATTCTGGTTGACTCTAAATGTTTGCTTGGAATATCCTGAGGGCTGGCAAAGTGGCTTCATAGTAGTAGTAAAGGTGCTTATCACCAAGGCTGAAAACCTGAGTTTGATCCCTGGGACCACATAGTAGAAGAAAAGAACCAACTCCTGCCAGTTCTTCTCTGACCTTCACACACACACACACACACACACACACACACACACACACACACACACACACTAATTGCACACACAAATGTAGTAAAACGTTTGAAAAATATTCTATTCTTAGGCTTCAGCTTTCTAACTTTCATTCATTGTGTTGAAATATTTTCATTTTGCAAATGAAGTTTGAGTTTCCATCAGAATGTGAGCCTCTTGAATGGAACAATTTCTGTTCAGTTATTCAAATTTACTTCCCCAAAGTAATCACAGAATGACACTCAGGAAATTGAATGGATAACTGAGTGAATGAATGTGCAAGACCATTAACTTAGCCCTCTTTCCAACAGATGAGACCCTTTCTTGGAGGAAGAAGTGTATTTTAGGGAAATACATTGATAACTCATGTGTGTGTGTACATGTGTGTGTGTGTGTGCCTGTGTGTGCCTGTGTGTGTGTGTGCCTGGGTGTGCCTGTGTGTGTGCATGTGTGTGTGCATGTATGTGTACATTTATTTTCTAAAAAGAGCTGGAATTGCTGAGAACTAAGAGGACAAATTAGGAGTCAATGGGGAAAAAGCTGAGCCAAGGGCAACAAGGGATTTGAACCCAGGAGCACTCTATGGGTGCTATTGCTCTGACAGTCATGCGTCCAGTCTAAAGCCTGAGAGAATTTCACTGCCTTTATCTACCCTCCAGAGGACTTGAAGGCTCAGGGGTGTTTTACAGAGGGAGAAATACTAATGTGTCTGACTCGTTACTGCTCAGACCCTCTCTAGTATCCCTGCCTAGCTAGATATGTGGACACTGAAATCCATACCTCCTGCCAAAATCAAGTGTTTTCCTCTGCTTGGTGATTTTCTAGGGCTGTGTGCAACAGTCAAGTCAGCAAACATGAATCTCTATCTGCTGTGGTCCCTCATTTTTATTTTTTTTTTTTTCTGAGTAACTGTAGTGAAAACCCCTAATTACAAAGCCTCCATGATGGATTCTTCTCTTGTCACATAATTATTGGTGTTGCTATCCCAGAATACCCCTTCCCTGAGAGTCTTTTTCATTTCTCTATCCACATTCCATCTCTTTTGAGTAGGCATTGCCCACCTTGGGTAGGCGAGGAGGACCTGAGGCCTCTAGGAGAGGAAAAAACCCCTATGTTGTGGTATCCCCTTCCAGGGCAGCTCCCTCTTCTCTGTGCTTGGATGGCACTTGTCTTAGGGTTTCTACTGCTGTGAAGAGACACCATGACCACAGCAACTCTTAAAAGGAAAACATCAAATTGGGACTGGCTTACAGTTCAGAGGTCGAGTCCATTATCTTCATGGTGAAATGCAGGCAGATATGATTCTGGAGAAGGAGTTGAGGGTTTTACATCTGGATCTGCAGGCAGCAAGAAGTGAAAGCCACACTGGGCATGGCTTGAGCATTTTATACCTCAAAGCCCACCCTTAAATGATGCACTTGCTCCAACAAGGCCACACCTACTCCAACAAAACCACACTTCTTAATAGTGCTACTACTTATGGGCCTATGGAGACCATTTTCTTTCAAACTACCATAGCATTATAGCAGTTCTCACCTGAGTGTGGGAAGAGCTAATCCTCAACTCTATTTCCCCCAGAGGTGGCTAAGGCAGTAAGGCAGTTGGCTAGCACCTCACACTAATCATAGTCACTTAGCATTCCCTCCTTCTGCCAAAGGGTCTGAGTAGCAGGGTGTAGTTGAGTTTGTTTGTGTTTCTCTCTCTCTCTTTCTGCTCTTTGGTAGTCCACCCGGTTCCCAAATAAATACACAAATGTCTGGCCTTAGTGTGACTTGTTTCTAGCCAGCTTTTCTTAACTAATTATCCCATCTATCTTTTGCCTCTGGACCTTAACCTTTATATAAACCTTTCTTTACTTCTTCCTCTGTGGCTGGCTGTGTAGCTGGGTGGCTGCCTCTGGAGTCCTCTTCTCCTATTCTTTGCCTGGCAATCCCATCTATCCCTCTCCTGCCATGCTGTTGGCCATTCAGTTCTTTATTAGACCAGTCAGGTGCTTTAGATAGGCAAAGTAGCACAGCTTCAGAGAGTTGAAAAAATGCAACATAAAGAAGGCAACACATCTTCACACCATTAAACCAATAGTCCACATAAGTGAATGTAACACATCTTCAACTAATATTCCACAACAGCGGGGAATATGGATGAGGGGCCAAGCCAGAAGTCAGAAGCCAGGCACAACCTGTAGAGCATGGAGATAGGAGGGAATCCTGGGAAGGCTGGGGAACAGTGAATGAAGACCCATGAGGAAGCTCACAGGTATTCTCCTGTCTCTGCCTCTAACCTGACTTCCTCATTCACTCACTCCAAGAACCAAGCTCCTCCTAGATGGAGTCAAAAGGAGCAAAAAGTCATAAGACCCTATACTTTCTCTGCAGGCGAAGATTCTCCAATATGTGCCCCATTCAGTTCATTCATATCTTGATTTGCTACTATATGATAGACATCATGCTGGGAGAATAATGGTTCAAGGGGTGTTAAGAGAGCCACCAGAGGGTAGGGCATCTAAATTGCCTTGCTTCCAGTCTCCTCCAATGGTCCCCAGCAAGGGGACAGTTAGATATTTGCCAGATGTTACTCCCTTTACCACCACTGAACCCTTAGCTACACTTCTCAGTGGGGAATGGGGAGCAGGAAGAGGGCCTGGCCTGAGTGAGTTGGAAGAAACACTCTCCTGGCACATTGGCATGCTTAGCAGTTCCCAGTGGGACATGAGCATGTGGTTACCATATTCCTATCCCAGCCTTAACAGGAGACTTCTTCCATAGGCAAAGAAGGGCAAAGGGCAGGTACAGCAGAACAACTGGTTCTTGTGAAATTGCATGCATAACTTAGTAGCTTTCTGTTTACAACAACCATAGGATTGGGAAGGTAGCTTGGTGGTAGAGTGTTTGCCATATATGCTCCTGTCTTTGGATCAGTGTTGATTCTCAACACTGAAAAATAAAAGGCTATTTAATTTAATCCCCATCATAAAATACTACTGGTGGTTCAAGCCTGTAACCCAAGCTACTCCGGAGAGTGAGGCAGGAGTATCATAATTTTAACTGTGGCCTGGGTTACAGAGTGAGAGTTTAAGGCAGCTTAGAATCTGGCCACTTAGAGAGAGCCTGTTTCCAAAAGGGGGGGGGGAGGGTTAAAAGGCTGAGCTATACTCAACTCAATAGCACAACAGTTGCCTAAAATGCACAAGACCTGGGCTCAATTCTCAGTACTGAAACCAATCACTCAATAAAAATGAAAGAAAACAACAAAGTTTGGGTTAGCATTTTCTAATCAGGTCAGATGCTCACTCGTATTGCTTCAGACATTTTAAAACTCTTTTGTGGTTTATGTTAACTTCTGATTTGTTTGCTAAACAAAACCAAACTTACTTCCTTTGAACTGAAGTCATGCTTAGGTTTTGTTGAAGTGTATGTCCTCAAGGTTTGCAGACCCTTCTGGTAAGGAACTACTATATTTGGCTAGACTATGATGTTCAGAAGAATATAGATCAAATCTCCTACATTTCATCAAGTTTTGGAATACCACTGTTTATAGAGTGACCCTCTTAAGTTTCCCTGGAAAAACATACACTGGCGGCTTAGCAAAAGTTTAACCCAACCTGGTCTGCAACTTTGTAACGCCTAGAAAAGCAGTTATCCAAGAGCAGGGACTAGATTTCATTTCTCTGATTCTCCTTTATTATAATGCTCCAGGATCATCAATAACCTCCTGTGAATATGAATCTGAAAGTAGACAGGAATGCCAACTTATCTCACTGACAGTAGTTCTCACATAAGCCATACATGCCCTTCTCGAACCCTCCAGTGAGGCCTTCATGATATAGAAAGTGATCCTGTGTCTCCACACTGTTGGCAGGGGTCCTGGTTATCTCCTTTGGAGTAAGAGCCCCAAGATAATGGACCCACAGTTTGGAATCATGGGCTAAATCTAGCTCATGCTCTGTGCTCACTTCTGGGAGTGGCTGAAAGTGAGTCCAAGAGGAGGCTCTTATAATACATGCTTCAAAAGGCCCTTGGAAACCATAACATCACATTCTCCATTTTATAGACATGTTGGCTTATAGGGACTACATTACCCCTCTAGCTGCTTAGATCCCAGTTTTCTATAAAATAATAAGTTCATAGTCTGGAGGGAGACTATCAGCATTAAACATTTCACACACACTGTTTTCATAGTATCTCATCCAGTATTTACCAGGACACAGCAATGTAGCATTACTGTTGGGGAAACCCAAAGCTGAGGTGGCTTCTTGCCGATACTTGTATAATTACTGAGTTAGTGGGAGATAGAAACAGGTTTGGATGTCAATCATGTTCTATACTTTTATTCAAGCATGCTGATCCACTATTCTACAAAGAAAGGATTGATTTTAGAAATTCCAGACTTGGTACCATCTTAAAAACAAATTTGATGAAGGGAAGATCGGCTATTGTACCTGAGCCAGGTCTTCAACCTGATTGAGCATTTTGAACTATAGTTTTTGGCTAGCCTTGCCCCATGTGGATGAAAGTTATCTGAACAAAAAGGGCCCACTTTATTCAAAATCCTTTACGGGAAGGAATACATTGAACCCTTTCAATGACTGAAAAGCAAGAAGCCTACCTTGATTTTCAAAATGTAGAAACTGAGGTTGAATGGTCCTGTCAAATCTGAGGTCTGAGAGGTGAGTACCTCTGCTCTCAGCTGCCTGTGCTCTCCCAGCATCTGGTCTCTTGCATTATTTATTGAGCCCTGACAGTTTGCCTAGTGTTGCTGGAGATGGGGCCCTTAGGGCTGGCTGTGATGGAAGTCAGCCTGGCAGGAAGCCGTATCAAAGCTTTCATGTCAAGTCAGTCAATTTTGACACCTAGACTAGCTCCTATATGCAAAGCAAGAATGGTGCACTCAGGGCCAGAGAGAGATCTGTATCTCCCAGCCACATGTGAAGTTTCCTCAGAACCTCCTGGGTTATATCCTGGAAGGAAAACACCAAGAGGAACAAAGAAGGAGGAGATAAATATAATAATGGAACGTTCAGGTTCAATTTATCTCAATATTATCAAGGAACATTGTAAAATCCTGTTAAAGGAAGGGTAGAATTAGATTTGATAATCTTGTTCTTTTTACTAGAAAGCATGTGTGGGGTCATAAGACACCTTTCTTAGTCTCTGGTCCCAGGCCTTGATCAACCTTATTACTGAATATCTTTTTTCAGAACAAGCTGTGATAGAGGAAGAACTATGTCTGCATTTTGGAGTTACTTTTAAGCTGGGTAACATGCTGATTCTTATTCTGTAACAGCATACCTAGTGACCACATGGGTGTAGACCCCAAATAACTGGGGGCAGCTGAGGAATCTTCTCATTCCAGTTATCAAGACACTTCTTCAACTCTGGTTTATATAACATAGCCCCTGTGAATGTTACTGGCACTAGCCAAGGACTGTTTGCTAAAGTTTTGGGGTAAGGATAAAAATCCTGGTCTTAAAGATAAAAAAAAAAAAAAAAAAAAAGCCAACTTGATAACATAGAAAGACACATGTTGGTGGGAAAATGTAGAAACTCCAATGCAGACACTAATGAGGGCACGTCCAAGTGAAGAACCAGAGAAGCACCTCCATTTTTGAGCAAAAGTTCCTGAACCCCAGTTTGAAATAGGCCTGAGTTCTGCTCAAGTACAAAGTGCAAACAGGAGATAGCCTAGGAGATATCTGATAGCAGGTAATTAATCATAGAATGTTCTAGCATCAGAGATAGCCTAGGGCCGTTTGATAGTCAACCCAGGAAATAGTCTAGGAAAGAAGGCTTGACAAACAGCTGGCTAAGATAACAGAGGAAATCTGGAAAGTCCCCCCCAAAATGAGCTAATCAGAATTGTATCCATACTAAAACCCCTAATTGATGTATAACTTTGTGGTGTGCCTGACAGGGTCTTGTCGTGACTTGCATTTCAATAAACCTTGCTTTTGCATTTTGGAGAGTTTGAGTCTCTGGTGGTCTCTTTGGGGGGGTGGGGGGGTGGGGTCTTGCAACCAGGGCACCACACAAGTAGAGAGGACATTCATCAGGGGGAAGTTCCATTAAGGTTGGCCAGGGTGCACCATGCAGATGGATATAGCTAGAGTATGAAGTCTAATATGAAACAACAAATAAACGTGGTGACCAGGTTTGGCACAAGGACATGGTTTTCTGGACTGACCTTTCAGCCAGATGCAGGACTCCATGTAGCCCTGAGGCAATGTTATCAGCCAGAATCTCTTGTCTTCCTTTAAAGTTCTTGTAAACATCACTTTGGGGCCAACAATGATCACATTCCTTTTTTGGGCATTATGCAGGACACTCTGTGTAAGTTATTGCTAATGGTGACCAAGCGCCTGGGTTATCTGTCATTATCAGCTGTCATTATTTAGCTACCGTTATTCTTATTTTATAGTCAAGGAAACTGGCTGCCAAAGACATCTGATTTGCAAGACTCACACAGAGAGGAAAGTTCCACACTAAGATTCAAGCATGTTGACCCCACTGGAAACCCCTTCCTTTAGTAGGCAGATCATTCTTATTTATAAATCATAGTCCAATAAGCAAGCTGGGTCTGGATCCACAGCTCTAGAGGATTATTGTCCCTTATGATTCTTTCCTATAGGTTCATAGGAAATGGAGTTTGGACAATAAATGAAAATGAGCATATGACTGCTCCTAGGTATGGTGGAGGAGAAAGTTCTTATTGTAGATATGAGGGAGAACACAGGGAGAGGAGTCTGGAGGAGTCCAGCCTAAACATGGCCAGCGGAACAGACAGGGACATGGGAGGGGGGAGAGAGGAGAGAGGGCAAACAGACAAAGACAGGTCCAGGAGCGGAGCCAAGAACAGAACGGAGAGAACCAAAAGAACACATAGTCAAAATGCTTGGGGTTATATAGGAAAGAGAAGCTGGGGAAGGGAGGGGAAGCTCAGGGTCCAGACTTAGGGGAGTGGGCAGGGGTAAGGAGTGCTGAGAGGGGCCAGGGCTCTGTAACAGGTATCTGAGATGCTGAGAAAGCATGGAGATCAGAGTCCACTTTGATATGCCTTTCCCCCCTCTTTTTGAAGATTATTTCTTTATTACTTGACAACCTTATAAATGTATAAAATGTATCTTGATCATGTCTACTCATTTCTTTGTTTTTAAAATGTATTTTATTGATTCTCTGTGGGTTTCACATCATGCAGCATGATCCCATTCATGTCCCATGCCCCTTTGTTTTTACCCTCTGCCCTTGCAACCCCTCTCCAATAAAATAAATGAAAAACAAAAGTTAAAAACCAAAAACAAATAAAGAATAAAGCCAAAACTAAAACAAAAAAATTCTTGGTATGGAAGCTGTAATGTGGCCCAGTGAGTCACTGATACTCTCCAGTCCATAAATCTTTACTTGCAAGTGTTCATTGCAATGAGTCATTGGTCTGATTTGAGGCTTCTGGCTTCTGCTACACTATCAATACTGCACCCTCACTGGGGCTCCTCTTGGATATCCTGTTGTTGCCCTGTGTCATGGAGATCCTGCAGCTTTGGATCTGTAGGTCTGGCCCCTTGACATGTTCCAGCAGTTTTTAAATGAGGTGGATGTTGGGTTGGGCTAATTTATAGCTGTTTCTGAGCCTGGGTGGTAGTTGGATTGGTCAGCCTGCTGGCTTTCCCTCATCATCACCACCTATATGAGCTCTCTGGCACTGCCCTGGCTAACTCACCCCATGCAGCAGGCAGCAAAGTGCAGGGCCTGTTCTCTTGAATGCTGTAATTAGTGAGGGGTACAGTCAGCTCTCATGCTCTCATGCTCCCGAGGCCAACTTTCCCACCTGCCACAGATGGCAAGAAAATGAGGGGAGGGCATCTTTTCCTTACCTATGCCACCAAATAGCATAAGGGGGGGGTTTGAGGTCCCCTCTCTTGCCCTCACACCCTTGGGGCTGGCTCACCTGTGCTCCTGCCAACAGGGTCAGATCTGCTTTGCTGCCCATCCTAGGTGCAGGGCCTGCTCTTCTGAGTGTTGAACTCTGCATGGGGAAGGAACAGCTCTCCCATTCTCATGACCTCAAGGTCAGCTTCCTACAGGAAGTAGCTGTTGAGGGGCAAGGGCAAGAGACCAGGAGGGCATCTCTCGCTTGACGATGTCACAGCATGACAGGCAGGTGGGAGTGTAGTTCACCCACTCACACCTTCAGGGCTGGATCACTCACATCCCTGCCAAGGGGGTCAGCTCTACTTTGCTGCCCCGGTGAGGTTCAGGGCCCACTCTCCCAAGTGTTAAGCTGGTGAGGGACAGGGCCGGTTTTCTTTATTGCTGCAGCCATTGAAGGGTTGGACCAGCTCTGTTCAGCCCTATCTTGACTGTCTTTGGTGGCAACAGGAGCCATGGACATCAACACAGACCATGGCCCTTGGCAGCAGCCCAGGCTCGAACATCACAGTGGCCTGGTTGGCAAGCAGGCCACTCAAGTCAGCTCTTCTGTCACCACCCTCACCTCTTCAGATCTGTCTCCCCCCAGAACATTAACTGTTCTGTCTCTTCCTCACATTTCCTCACACTGTACTGACTCACCATAATGGCGGCTGACCACAGCAGTTTGTGGTTGACTCTGCCCATCCAGACCAAGTGGCTTGGGGTGGAGTTGTGGCTACTTTGATATATGAATAGGCACCTCAGTTAACCATCTGTCCCAGGTTTCTTTGAGACCTAGCAAACAACACTGCTTCTGATGGATGATTTAAAATTATGATGTAGAGGCTAAAGAAATGGTTAAGATTTGCTACTCTTTGAAGAGTGGCAAAGTTTGATTTCCAGCACCAAACAAGGCAAATTACAACCACCAAATACACACACACACACATACACACACACACACACACACAGATTCAGACAGAGAAAAGAAAGAGAGACAGACAGAATGAAAATAAAATAAATCTTAATTGAAAATGATGTAATGTTTTTCATAGTTTGTAAAATATTCAGGCTTTACCAATAAAAATATAGAATATGATTATGACAGTATTTGAATTTGACTTGTATTTAAAAGGTTTCTAAAGATGACACTGAAAATAAGTATGTGATTGTATTTAGCTACCCAAAGCCAAGACATCTAGGAGACCATTAGGCACATCCTATTACCACCTTAAACATTATTTCCTTTTAACATAAAAAACAGGGTGCCGGGATGTCAAACCCAAGACAATCCCTCTGTTACATAGTGACTCTGTAGCCCTAGTGTTTAAATACAGTGTCTCCTTACATAGTTTAGGCTGACGTAGAACTCACAGTAGAGCTCAGGCTGGCCTCAATTTTCTTCTTAGCTTAATTTTCCAAGAGCTTAATTTTTTCAGGCAAGGGCTGCCATGTTTGGCTCCCTTTAATGTTTTGTTCCTTAAATGGTAGGAACACATTGCAATCACTCATTTTCAAAGCACTTTTGGTTCTCCTGGATAGCTTCAGTCTGTTAATTTGACACAGCCCAGAGTTACCTGAGGGAGTCTCAATTGGGGGATGGCCTCATTCAAAGTGGCTTCTGGGCATGCCTATGGGAGTAATTTCTTAATTGCTAATTGATGTCAGAGGGAGAGATAGAGAGTGCTCCCAGAAGGGAAGAAGCAAAAGAGATAGATAGAGGGGGGGGAGAGGGAGAGAGGGAGAGAGGAAGAGAGGGGGAGAGGGGGAGAGATGGGGGAGGGGGAGGGATGGGGGAGAGGGAGAAGGAGGAGGGAGAGAGGGAGGAGAGGGGGGGAGGGGGAGAGGGAGAGATGGGGGGGGAGGGAGTATGTGTGTGTCAGCAGTGGGAATTCTTAAATGGAGCTTAATGTCAGAACTCAGGGCAGATCGTGGCTTCAGAGGCTAGAACAAAATCCTAACAGTACGCAAAAGAATTTTCTCTGAGGTTGGGGTGATGTGAATTTATTCTGTAATGCTGGAATTAAAAAAAAAAAAATCTAATACAGCACTTATGAAGCCCAAGTCAAGTCTTGGCAGGGCTGTGACTGATTTTTTTTTGGAGTTTGAAGAAAGGGTGCTTTCTTACCTTTTCCACCTCCTAGGCTATCCACATTCTTCGGTTGGTGTTGCCTTCCTTATTTTCAGTGAAAGCTATACAGCATCTCTCTCTATTCTCGATGGCCACATTCCCCACCCTCCCCTTCTATCTCTGATCTCCTTTTCCACTTTTAAGGGCCCTGTAATCACCCAGATGTTGTGATCACCCAGATGACCTAAGATTTAATACCATCTCAGGGAATAAACTTATCACAAGGTTTTAAGACCATTTGAAGAGTTCCTTCTTTGGCATAGGGTGACATCCCAGATTCTAGGGGTGGCAGTGTCTTTGGGAATCATTATTCTCCATCACTGGGTGTATGGAGTGGTAGTGGGTAAGAGAACAATTTGTGGAGAAGGAAATCAGAGCACAGAAGATTTTAAGGCAATGATGCTCTCTTAGCATTTAGCTTGCTCTCTCTACTAAGATGTTTTTGGATATACTCGTTAACTCTTCACACACAGATTCCAAGAGCTAAGACCAATGCCAGGGTCACAGGAGCCACAGGCTATTCATGGGGATGCTCATTGATGAGGAAAAGAACCCACCATTCAGCAGGGAGATATTCTGTGGTGGGCCATTCCTGTAGATGATTTTCCTGCATGGTCTTAATGAATTGATGAATTGGATAACTTTGCCCTCATTCTACAGAGGAGAAGGAGACAGCTGGAGTGTTAAGTAAGCTGACCAGGTTTCAGAAGGTAACAAGGGTAATGGTGTTACTCAAATTCTACTTCATTTAATTGAAAATCCACTTCTCATACTTCCTTATATATTGATCGTTAAAGGCCCAAGGCCATCTCACAAGTTCAAGCAGAAACCTAATTTTAAACCGGCACTTTTCCCTTTGTGCTCTACAAATGGCAAGGTGATAAATAAGGATTTAGATTACTGGTGTAGAATAAGGCTACACTGTGACAAAGGAAGTATGCCAAATTGAAGTACTCTTCAATTTGATATCTAAAATTAGTGTTTAACTCAGTGTTTCTTATTTTTGAAGTCTATTTCTAAATATCTGAACTTTTAATAACATTAAAAGAAAACTTACACTGTATTTGTTATTAATTGCAACCAGAATCAACCAAAGGTTGATTGCAGACCAAAGGGCTTGAGGGGCAAATTTCTATGCATTGAGCAGAAGCTGAAATGATATACTCAAAGGTCCCACAGCTAGGTTGAAATCAGATTCAGAGGGCTACTAATTTACATGTGCTCAAGGAGCAGAAACCTGGAGTTCTCAGGTATGTTTATGTGCCTGTTAGTGGATGTATGGTTGAAGAGTCTGTAGTGCAGAGAGAATGGAGATACTATGTTACTCACTTGGCACAGAAGAATGTGTGCATGTGGGCATGTGTATGTGGGGGTTTATTGCAATTTTTTCTTTTCTGTCTCCTTTCTTCCTCCCCTTGGGTGCCATTTCATGCTCAATGCACATGGCAGGAACAAATAAAAATAAGGCGTGCCACAAGCATGCCTGGGACTCATCAGCTCTGGAGGTTAGTCCTGGTTCCTTGGGTAAGGCAGATTCACCCTCTCGGTGGTTATTAGGAAGCTCTCACTGAATGCACAGATACAGAACTTCTGAGCTCAGTCTCTCCTCTGTTCTCATGAACAGCACAGGTGGGTTTGGAAAGCACAGCATCATAATCATCATAACTCGGCCCTCAGGCCTGGGAAGAAGAGTTACCCCAGGGTACAAGGGCAGGAGACAGGTTATACAGCAGAAATAAAAGTCCAGTGGACAACAGAAGGAAATATCACAAAATTACAAAGCAGAGGTCCAGACACTCCATGTCCTGAGATGATTGACAGAAGCCTGGCAGAACTCTGCCTTCCAGGTGCACCAGGCAGCATTGCTGATCACACCAAGAAGGGCAGGGAGTAGGCAGCAATGGTATGCCAATCCAGGCCTCGGTGCAGCTTGAATCTCGTATTCCAAACTACATTTTCCCAGCCAGCAGTCCTGAGATTTCTACCCAAGTCTTTTCATTATGAACTCAGCAGTAAATGAAGCTTGAGCTCAGCTTGCTTCAAAAAGCAGTCACAAATTCCTTGATACACTTTCTCACCGCAATGAGTTCTATGGCTGTTTTGCCTCATACATATGACTGAAGGGAAAAGAGGCTAGTTTCTAGGGCCAGTTCTTAAGAGGGAGCAGCTTTCACTTGTTGGCTCCTGGGATCCAGCCACCACACTGTAGGAAGGCCAGACTGTCTCCAAGAGAGGAACATCCGGAGAGAAACAGAGGTCCCCGGCTGGTGGCCACACTGAAAACATTCCTAGACAATGTGAATGAGACAACTTGGAAGTGAGTGCCAGGGAACTTCCCTAGAAGAGACATGTCTATCAAGCATGAATGATTTCCTCTGAGCCCCACTAAATGGGAAGATTCACCAGAGAAATAAAAGACTATGCTTGAAGGTCACTAAATTAGAGGGACTCTGCTGTGCAGTGAAAATGATAGCCAGAATGGTAGAGCTTGGCCTGGTGCTTGCTATCAATGACAGACATTAATATTTAGTTTCCAGGGTTTTTGCCCCATGAAGCCTTGAGATCTTATTGGAAGTATTGAAGGCAGTCATTATTAGTGGATAAGAACTGACATGTAAGATGAAACCATTTATCACCTCCTGGTTAAGTGGTGAGTAGTTGAGGAGTGTGGTTTAGATAGTAGACATGCTCATTTCTGAACTTAAGAGTTTTTCTGGTCACAGGGCACTCCCAGGAGCCAAGGTGACACTTTGATTGGACCGCAGCTTCTTCCAGCAATTGCCAGTGGGTTACCGTTCTCCTCTCTTTAACCTTGAAATTGGATAATGGATAGGTTGATGGTCATATTAAAGTGATCCTGTTACTAGAAGTTGCCTGTATTCTTGTTGATCTGCTTGAGGAACTTACCCAAGTAGTACCCCCTACAATACCTGGCATATGTTGGTGCTGAACATACTTGTTGAATAGATATGATCAAGGAACAAAGTTAGTCTTTTTAATTTATTCTCATTATCCAGTAGCAGGCATAGAGCCTGGCACATAGTAGCTGCTAAACAAGTATTAACTGTATTGATTTTAATGGCATTTATTTCCAAAATACTGGCTTGATGAACAAGTGGAGCCTACCCTCTCTTTGTATGAAATTCTCAATTTTTTTTAATTTAAAAACTATCACTTTAAACAGAAGCATAGAAAACCAGAGTTCAAAGAAATAATTATTCACAAATTCCAAATGCTTCCATCTATGGGTTTTAATGCAAGTCATTCTGCAGTTGAGAACGTTGTAGTAATTACAGCCAAGCTAATAATATCATATGGCTTGAACACAGGTCTGAGTCCTGAAAGCCACTGTCAGAAGTTTTATTTTTGGTGTGCTTCTTTGCACACCATGCCCTGTCTCTTGCCTTTACCCCTCTTTTTGCTTTACCCTCCCCCCCCCCATCCCGCCACCCTCCCAGCCCTACCTGCTTCCTCTCCCACACCATTCTCCCTGACTGGTCCCTCTCTTCCACCCTTGAGCCACACATTTTGAAGCTATTCTTCTAAAACATTCAGTGGATCTGAGAAGTGATTGCAGTGCTCAGACAGGTCACGGCATAACTCCATCTGAGCCAGTGCAAGAGAGGGAACCGAGGATGCTCTGACCTTCTGTGAACTGACCGCTTTGCCTCTACGTGTGGTCGGTCACGTGATTGGAAGCAAAATAATTCAATTAATCTTTCTGCTACAGGATCACCCTAGTGACACACTTCACACTTATCTGCACAAAGAATAACCTGGCGAGTTATTTTAAAAGTATTGATGGCTGATCTCCTCCCCCTGAAATTAAATACTGAATGAATTTTTGAAAGTAGAGTCTGGATATCATTGCCTGTAATATTCTCTTGAAAATTCTAATGGGGAAACAAGGTTGGGAACCTGCCTTAGTATCTTAGTTTTGGATAAATAACAATAAACCTATACTTTCACTCCTGCCTCTCCGTTACACTTGGGAACTAGACACCACAAGTAGTTATCAGAAAAGCAATAGCAATTGCAAGATGCACTCACTCATATACCACTATTTAATCAAAACAACTACAAATCTGCTTAGCTCAAAACATATTCATCACAATGGAGTACTATCCACAGTATAAAAAACTGACACCCTAAAATTTGCAGGCAAATGCATGGATATGGAGAGTGTCTGCCTGAGTGAGGTAATATAGGTCCAGAAATATAGGAATGGGATGTACCCACTCATAAGTAGATTTTAGACAAAAAGCAAAGGATTCCCAAACTGCAAACCATACCCCCTGAACAGCTTGTGATAAGAAGAAACTTAAGAGAGATGTTCAGGGATCCCCTTAGGGAAGAAAAAATAGAGAAGATTTCCTGAGCAAATTGGGATCATAACGGGTAGTGACCAAGGAGAACTGAGAACAAATCATGAGAGAAGAAGATTGGTTGCATGAGAGGAGCAATAAAGAGGGAGAGAAAAGAGATGGATATCTTGATAGAGGGAGCCACTATGGGTTGGAAAGAGACCAGGTACTAGGGAAACCTGCAAGAACCCACAGGATCTTCCTGGCTAGGACTCCAATCAATATTGGAAGGGGTGCCTAAACAGGACTTCCCCTATAATCAAATGAATGACCACCCTAAGTGTCATTCAATGAATAGAGCCAGAAGCAGAGATCCATAGCTAAGCACCAAGTTGAGTTCCTGGTCTAGCTAAAGAGAGAGAAAAAGGAGAGATTATATGAGCAAAGGGATCAGGATCATGAGGAGGAAAACACAGAGATGGTTGGCTGGAGCTTTTGAGTGCTCACTGAAGCGAAAACAGTCACTAGGGAATCTTCAGGAAAAGGAACTAAATCCTCCAAAGGTATGTCAAATGGCATGGGCAGTTTGTGGAATCTCATGGAGTATGATCAGACTATGTTCCTGTGCATGAACTGGCATCTCAGAGCCCATTCCCTGCAGAGGAACACCTAACCCAGCCTCAATACTGGAATGAGGGTCTGGCACCTACCTCAACTGGATATGCCAGACTGAACTGACCCAGCTTGGGACTCCTTTCCCTCCTTGAGGAACGAATGGAGGATGTTGTGGGGAGGCTGAGGGAGGCCTGGGAGGGACTGAGAGAAGGAAAGGGAGGGTGAGCAGTATGAAAAAACTTTTTACATAAAAAAATTTAAAAAATAAATATAAATATATTTGTGAATGATTTGATAGTCTTAAGAAAATTCTAGGAAGTAAGCTGGACGCGTGAATGATTTTCTTTAATAAAAGGAAACTCTGGTGGTAGGATATTTGGATAGGATAGCGCTCCTGCTAAGTGTCTAAGGTCTAGGAGTCAGTCTCTAGCCTGCCCTGAATTCTCACAGGGATAATTGCCTTGGGAGTGAAAGAGAGAGGACTAGCTGATCTCTTGTGTCATTGTTCTTGTTCCCTAGAATGGAAGCGCCTACAGGCTTTCTTTAGCAAATTAGTTGATGAGATTAGCTAATGATCTCTCTGGAAGGTCAAAGAGCCTAAGGCAACAGTGAAAGGGGGCCAAGGCCAGAACTGGTGAGGAAGCACCTGCTGTGCGGTCAGACACAATTGACAGTACAGCCCCAAGCCAAAAGGAGACCAGAGAGTGGCAGTGTATGGTGGGGGCTGCACGTTGCTTTCTGATAAGGGCAAGCGGTGAGAAGTGGCCTGAGTGTGTACAAAGGAAATGGCTTCTGGCTGGTTGTGAAAAGCAAAACAAAGCCAGTTAGTTTAGTTCCCTGGGCCAGAGACTCCTCCAACTGTCAACCTGAGAGCCTCAGTAACCTTACCTGTGAAGTAGGACAACCCTACCCTTTCTGGACATGCCATTTTGTTATGCGAGGGCTCACACTGAGGTGTGTGTGTGTGTGTGTGTGTGTGTGTGTGTGTGTGTGTGTGTGTGTGAAGCGGGGGTGCTCTATCTGAAAGACTGGTGGACAGAGGATGAAAAGGCTTGGCATCCTGCCCCACTCCCATCTTGTTAGCCATAGACAAATTGCTTCACTACTTCCCTTTCTGTGACAGGGGACAATAGTCACAATACTATCCTGGGAGATAGAAAGTATCATTGGCAAAACTTATGAATGAAGTATAGCACTATTAATTGATTATATATATACACATACATATATATATATATGAGGTGATATTAGAATGACAACTCACATACTTTCTAGAATCACCTTTTTGATTCAATATTCAAGCCTTTAGATGATATTCAGAGTGTTGTGGGTGATCAATTTAAAATATGTTACATTCATTTATGCTGTGGAATATTTGTTTAATGATGCAAAGTTATGTGAGAGTCTTTTATGTTGTATTTGTTTAACTCTGTAAAGCTGTGTTACTTTGCCTGCCTAAAACACCTGTTGGTCTAATACAGAGCTGAATGAGCAATAGCTAGGCAGGAGAGGGATAGGCAGGTGCTAGGTAGAGTGAATGAAAAGAGGGAGGCTAGTTTGGGGGGAAGGGAAGCAGGGATTAAGAAAAAGAGGAGAGGAGGCCACCAGGGATCAGTTACCCAGCCATACATCCATCCAGAGAGTAAGAAGGAAAGAAAGATATATAGAATAAAGAAAGGTAAAAGGTCTAGAGGAAAAATACAGTTAAAGAGAAACAGAATAATTTTAGTTAGAAAGGCTGGGCATTCATAAGTAAGAATAAGTCGAGAGAGAGAGAGAGAGAGGAGAGAGAGAGAGAGAGAGAGAGAGAGAGAGAGAGAGAGAGAGGGAGGGAGGGAGGGAGGGAGGGAGGGAGGGAGGGAGGGAGGGAGGGAGGGAGGGAGGGAGGGAGAGGGAGGGAGGGAGGGAGGGAGGGAGAGGGAGGGAGGGAGGGAGAGGGAGGGAGGGAGGGAGGGAGGGAGGGGAGGGAGGGGGGAGAGGGAGAACACAAGAACCAACTACATGACTAACTATTCTTACAAAGCAATCTGCATTTATAACACACTGTCTAATATAACATGAAACTGGCTTCCCAATCTCTGTCCCATTTAAAATATATTGTTAGGTTATTTATGAAAATATTATTCACTTTGCTGGTAACTGGTTAAGAAGGGGCAGTTGACCCAAACCTGGGCAATGAAGTATATGATAAGCTCATCAAGGGATCCCAAGCAGACTGATCCTATTCTACATCTGGACATGCACTGGTGAAGGGCTGTGATGCTGTGATGCCTGCAACTCATGAGGAAATTGACCTACAGTTTCAAGATTACTGGAGATGACAGGAGGGAAGACATGAACAGTCAAGGTCTTTAAGAGGCATTAAGAAATTGAAACAACTACTCTTGAATCTTACTTGCAAAAGAAATTAAAGCTTTAAAAATTGCTGGAGCAAAGGTGTCTTAATTGATTTCCATTCCAATTTAACTAATCAGTTTTGTAATTATTGATGCTTACATTTCCTTCTTGACATTTTCTATGTGGAAAAAAAAGCAAAAAAGCTTCCACCATCCTATTATAAAGATGAGGTTGTTGATTTGGCAAATATGAAACCATTTAGTGAAGAGAATGCAAATTTCCTATACCCCCTTTTTCTTGAAGGAGGAAGCCATCACTAAGCCAACTTTTCCTTGGTTCTTTCTTCCAGTCTTTTTGTGTTTACTTGCTATCTTTGCAGAGAGGGGAAAGAACATCTCAATGAGTTTTGATGGGTTCATGTATTTCTTTTAGAAGGATCTCTGAAAAAAAGGATAAAGGATGGGACAAATCTGGGGAAATGTGCTGGGAGGAACTCAGAGTGTGCAAAAAGTGAGGGAGGAGTAACAACAGAGAGGACTTTGTCAGACAAGTGTAGCCCTCAAGGTTTTTCCAACAGTTGGTGGTGGCTCTTGTGGGCTGTCAGTGCTGGACAAAGAAGGTATGTCTTACTTTTTCTCCTGTCTTCTCTACTGTGCTAAGCTCACAGAGATAAGGCCTGCCCTCTCTGTCTGGTGGAAACAAACACTGTAGCCAGCTGGCGCCTTCATATTTGAGCAGCTCATTAAAGGCTTCCCTGTGATCTAATTAATCGAGGTGAGAGCTATGTTTCCAGGAATCAAGGCATGAAGCTTGTGCAGATGGCTTATAATTCAGGCAGACAAAGATGATAATAATTCATTTATGGTCACAATTGCTATAGAGAAGCACTGAGCTGTGTGCAGCCCATACAATCAATTTGCTTAGGTCAAAGTTTATTTAAAAACATAAAACATTCTTGGTACAGTCCCAGATTCAGATATCTATCTATCTATCTATCTATCTATCTATCTATCTATCTATCTATCTATCTATCTACCTACCTATCTATCATCTATCTATCTATCTATCTATCTATCTATCTATCTATCTATCTATCTATCATTTATCTATATACCAACCTATCAATCTACCTATCTATCTCTCTGTGTGGATACAACAATGTTGTACTTGTACCTCAGCATAGGAAGTCATTGAGTGAGGTCAATTGGCTGCCCCTCCATTCAGGAACATGAACTTATGTTGAATACATGTCAGTGAGGTGTACTTAAGTACCAATATTCTTGTGGTTTAATTATTTCTGAGGCCTTTGTTGTAGGGTTTTTGTTCTTCTAATCCTTAAGGATTAGTGCTTGGGTAACAAGTTCCATATCATCTGAGAGAGTAAAGTAGTAATGATTCGTGATAAAGGTTCTAGGGTCCATTAGGAAAGCCTCACCATTGATTGGCAATATCTGCATATGCACCAGGCAGTCTCCGTTTCCTCCATTGTCTAAAGATTAACCACTAAATGCTTCCAAGAGACCTCAGGACTTCAGGAATGGTATAAAACAAACAAACAAACAAACAAACCCCCCCCCCCAAAAAAAAAAAAACCAGAGCCAGGTCAACTGAGTTATTCTGATTGTGTTTTGGTTCAAATATGGACTGTCCCAACAGGTTTAAGTATTTGCACCCTTGATTCCTCACATAGTGATATTGATTTGAGAGGCTGTGGAGCCTAAGGGTGGAGGCAGTTCACTGTGGAGGTATGGAGGTTACAAACTAGCCCCCCACTCCTGGTCCAGGCTCTTTCTGCTTCTGGATCTGCTAAGATTTAACATGCTGTGCCATATGCTCCTGCGATCATGAACTGTGCCAGCTTCCATGGCTCCTTCACTACAATAGACTCTGACTTCTTAAACTTTGAGCCAAAAAAAAACCCCCTTCTCCCTGTAGGTGCATCTGCCAAATATTTTGTTGCAGGATAGAAGAACACCAAATATAACCATTTGTCTACTTTCCAATTTTTCTCAAGTGGTTTTAGTGATTCAACTTGTCTGAATCATAGAGTTGTCATGGTAATCAAGTATGATGCTGTGCATATGAGATCAGGGACAGTATAACAGACTGTGCTCTCTCCTCTTGGTATTGATGTGATTTAAAAGTCCTTCCTGGGTAATATTCATTATTTAGAAATTTTATAAATTTCTTGCATCCAAGACAATGTAAAAATGTAAGTTTTCTTTCTTGAATTTTTAAAGGAGGATTTCTACATGTTCCTTTCCTTGAATATAGAACCGGGAAGAGGTTTTCTGTATATGACTCTGTTAGACTTATTTCCTGGTTTCATGAACTTAGTATTGATAGTCAGTTTAGTTGGTTCCCCAGTTCTTCCTCATTTCCTATTGAATATAATCATCACTACCATCATCACAGTAATAAATAACAGTTGGTGTCAATTATTCAGTGCTTTTTATAACATGTGTCAGATGGATGCTCTCATTTAATACTTATGGAAACTCACAAGATATTACTGTCCACAGATTACATGGTGTGAAAATGGAGACCCAGAAAATTAAATAATTTGTTCATGGTTCATAGCTAATGCCTATTGAATACCATCTGTACCTGACACTATCCTAAGACTCTCACTGCCTCATTTGATCTTACAGGCAACCACCATGTTAAGTAGATACTTAATTATTCACATTATTATTTTATGAAAAACTAAAGCTCAAAGAAGTTAATTAATTCAATTGAGGTCAGATAGTTAATGTGACTCATGGGCATACAGGCTAATACAAGGGTCCAGTTATTCCTTGCCTTCTCCTTGAGTTCAGGACTGCCAGACCTGAGCCTATCTGTGCTCCATTATGTTAGTAAGAGTGTTCTAGAGCAACAGAATTTATAGTATGAACTTATCTATCTATCTATCTATCTATCTATCTATCTATCTATCTATCTATCTGTCTGTCTGTCTACCTATCTGTATGAAAGAAATTTATTAGAATTACTTACATACTGCCTGTGGTCCAGCTAGTCCAACAATGGCTGCCTATGTATAGAAGGTCCAATAATCTAGTAATTGGTCACTCTATGAGGGTGGATGTCTTTGGTGTGTTCCAGAATCCCAAAGAAGTAGGTTGTAACACCAGTGAAGAAGTAGATTTTCTATTAAGGCAAGATTATAGGTGTGTCTCCTCACTTCAAAGATCCAGATTATAAATGGATTTTCCCACTTCACATTAAGCAAAAATCCCCTAGGAGTATGCTCATCCATATATGGGTTTTAGTTCATTTCAGTTGTAGTCAAGTTGACAATCAAAAATAACCATCCCTCCATCCACTGTGTCCCATGGCAGTTTGTAGTTCTATACTTTAAAGCTTCTGGGAGGAAGACACTCAGGTGGAGAGAAAGTCATGAGTGAAATTCTAGAGAAAATGACAGACAAGAGGGTCCCACTGTCTATAAGGCTTTATAATAACTCTATCATATATATGCCTCAGAGAGAGAGATACTGGCAATTGAGTTGCATAGAGTTGGCAGACAGTCAGTTCTCAGAATTCTACTTGACAGAGCCAGAGAAATGCTCCTCTCTTTGTACAGTGTATGTGTCTCCCTCAAATCCATATGTGTAGCCTGAGTTCCCAGTGTTACAGCATTTGGAGATTATACCTTTGAGAGGTAATTAGTCCAAGACAGAAGACAAGTGGACCACTTCTGGATTATTGAGCCTTCTTTGCATAGGCAGCCATTGTTGGACTAGCTGGACCACAGCCTGTAATCCATTCTAATACATTTCCTTTATACAGATAGGTCGGCAGGTAGACAGACAGACAAAGCCACATGGGTGAGATTAATGTTCTTAGGAAAGAAATGAAAGCCCATCTTCTCTTTCTTTGCTCTCATGTGAGAGCACAGAAAGAAAGTAGACAATCTGAAAATCAGCAGGAGCATGCTCAACAGACACTGGTTCTGCTAGAACAGACTTTCTGCTTCCTGGACCTGTGAGAAATAGATTCCTGCCCCTTAAGTCTTTTCCACTGTATACCTGCTACAGTAGCTCAAGCTCATTGCAATATATCATTTTGTTTTAAGAATTTTCAACAGTTTCTGTTAAGGCCACAAAATGAGACAGAGGCATTCTTCATCTGTATCTATGGATATAATATTATGGGGTGGGAGAAAGATCACCCCATGGTTTCTGATACTTGCCACATGTGGACATCCCAGCCACAACCCAACAAGCAGCTGCTTAGAACACTCCATCTCGATTCAGAAATGAGACTCAATAAAGAAACTGTTTACCAAGTTTACACAGGTGATTGATGTGAGAGCTGGGACCAGAATATAGGTATTTTGTCTACTTTCTTGTTCCTTGTGTTATTTGTATGTGAGCAAACAGGTAGAATGAATCAAGAAATGTTTACTAACTGTTCAGTAAGTCTCTACATAGCACTTTGAGTATAATAACTGAATTCTTACAGACATACTGCAAAACCTAATTACTATTCCCACCTTATAAATGAAGAAAATAAGGCTCACTGAAGTTAGATAACATTCTCAGATTTGTACAACAAATCAAATCCATGTTCTTAGAGGTTCTGTGGCCCCTTGGATCTCTGTGATGGTTTCGCAAAAAGGCTGTAACAGTTGAAAGTGATAAAGATGAAGTCAGGGAGTTCCTGTAACATAACACTTAAGACATGGTAGTTTATGATCAACAGAGAATTGTTTCTTGTAGTTCTAGAGTCTGAGAAATTAAAGATCAAGGTGCTGGTTTATTTGGTGTCTGCTGAGTGCTGAGTGGTCTCTTGTGGTGATATGTTTCATATTTAATAAAAACCAGTCTGAAATATTAGATAAGATCTACCCACAGTCAATCCAGGAGAATCAGAGATTAGTAACTCATACCTTTAACCCAGCATGGGGAAAGAGCAGGAGTGGTGACAGTTGGGTGAGATTTGACTGTGGTGTTTCCTCTCTTTGATATAAAGCCTTTCGTTGATTATCTGGCTCTGAGTTTCCTTTATTCGTGTGACAATCTCTTCTAGGCTTTCTCTGGGGACATCAGTTTCATTCTTAGAGGCTTTGCTCTCATAACCAACTACCCTCCCCTAAAGGACTTCTCTTCCCAATACTGTTATTTCGGAGATGACAGTTTTAACATATATTTATTGATGCCCCTCGAATGATGATGAGATGATGTCTTGATCCACTGGCAGGTGGAAGTATCATAACATTTAATGCAAGGCATATACTTTATAAACATCATAGTTTAGCAACACAGCATACTAGAGGATGGATGATACATCTCTGTAGTGTGGGCTGACTGGAATTTAGACTTGTGGCTGTTGTTTAGCATTATGAGACAGTATCACAAGGTATAATGCTGGCATGAAAAAAGATCACAATTTGACATTTAAAACATGGTTTCTACTGAAAGTATTCAAATCTTAGCATCATAAAGTGAAGAAATTGTAGGTTCAACCATCTTAAGAAGGGCCATTGTGAGATGATGATCACTTGTACTCAGCAGGCAGACATCCAGGACTCTAGCAGCAAGGGAAGCAGTACCAGAGTGCATGTGCTCACAATTCCCGATGAGATGAGGTTTACTGAAAAGAGAATGATCTGCTGATCCACCAGTGGATAGGGATATCATAAATGCTCTCAGCAAAGAGTGAATGTTTGCAGAAATTTCTTGGTTTTATGTCAATGCTGAAAAATACTTTTACTGAAGAATCTGTGCAGATTTAATATCTGAATGTTAGTTTAGGTACTTTTTAAGTTCGATAAATGAATTGTCTCAAATACTATTTTTGTGCAAGGGATCTCATTTTACAAGACAAATCATTTTATAATAGTCAAATGCCACAGAAAACAATACAGTTCAGCCATGATCTCTTGGAATTATGGAGAGCCCTGGTATATCTATTCACTTCATATGGCCAAGATTCTTTCAGTAGCTCTGTCTATGGTACATTGTGTATGGCAGGTCCAACTGGAAAATACAGGAAATACGCATGGGCTTTGATAGTTCATCTTCCGCATCAACTTGACTGGAATTGGAATTACACAGGAGACACACCTCTGAACACCTCAACCTGAATGTGGGTTGATACCATTCAAAGCCTGGAGTCACAGACCAATTCTAAAGGAAAAAGGAGAAACCAACTAAGGACCATCTTTCTCCTCTTTCCACTTTCTGGCGAAGGATGCACAGTGACCAACCCCTTCCCACTTCATTTGTTCAGGTGTTGGATGCAGAGTGGACTTGCTGCCTCACACTTCAATTGCTGTGTCTTCCCTGACAAGGTAGACGATACTTTTAAATCATGAGTCAAAGTAAACTCTTATTCCCGAAGTTGCTTTGTCAGGTAATTGTTCCAGCAACAAGAAAAGTTAACTAATATACTTTTCACCGGTCAGGACCCAGAATGTAAGGTGTGTTTGTAAATGCCATGTTTGGTTATAAGGTGGGTTGTACAGTTGATATGTGAGCCACTGATGGGTCCCATAGCACACAGATTAAGGCAGGACCAAGTCAGGTACACACATGCATGCTATATAATTGTTACTGCTGGATGGCGTTGGAGATTGAGCCCAGACTTGCACTTGCTGTGGAAGTTTCACACCTCTGGGCTGATCTGCATCTATCCTAGAGTCAGCTACTTGCTCTGTCCTCATTTCAGTATTATTGAACTTTGTGGGGTTTATTTTTTTACATTTACTTTTAAATATCTCAGACTGAAGGATATCTCTCTGCCTGTGTTTTTCTGTGGGTTACCCTTTACTATTGTAGGCTTCCTGTTACATCAATATAACTTGCTGAGGTATATTTATTTTATTGTTTCCTGAGCCCATCATATGTGCTGAGTGGTTCATAAAATTAAAGTGAGCCTTCTTCCTGATTGAAAGCTTATACATTCACAGTGTGCTTCCTTTTTAGAAAAGTCAATATGAATAATTCCTGAACTGCAAAAACAGGTGCTCAAGTATTGAATTGTTTCCAGAAAGAGCCATCTTGGAGCTAAAGAGTATGCATTATGTTATGGAACTAAAACTAGTTGCCATACCAAAATTCCACACACACATACACATACATGCATGCATATATACATCCACAAACATTTACATCACATTCGCGCGCACACACATAACATACCTCACATTGTAGGAGCTCAGTAAATAGCTGTCGATGTCATGCGTGGGTTCATCTCTGACCCAGCATTCTAACACAGGTGCATAAGTTCTTGAGTTGATACTAGGTGAATGAATGACTCCATCCATCTCTGAGCAGTAGACTTATTTTCTCTGATATTGATTACATAATCTCTGCTTTAATAGCCTGTAGCAATCTCTACATTGGGTTAACAGCGCCTAATATATAATCACAGCTTGATAAATTAATTTTTCTATTTTTCTTGTTACAAAATTAAAGACCAGAGAGATGGCTCAGCAGGTAAAGGCACTTGCTGCACAAGTCTGATGACCCTAGTTCAGATCCCCCAGAGCCGGTGTAAAATCTGGATATGGTGGTGTGTGCCAATAATTTCAACACTCCTTAGTTAAGATAGGAGGCATAGGTGGAAGAATGCCCTAGAATATTGAGTGGCCAGAAGATCTGGAGTATTCTGTGCAGCAATGAAAAAAGATGGAAATCAAGCTTCGCCCAAGGTTGTCTTTAACCTCCGCAAACACAAGCATGTATACACCCCACCCACATACATACACATATATAAGTAGAGAAGAACAACTCAAGGGATAAAGCGTTCATTCTGACCCCACTGTTTTAGGGCTTCTATCCCTCATTTTGAAGAAGAAATGGGGTCAGATGACTCCATGGTTACAAGAGATTTGCTAGATGCCTGGTCACATCTGCAAGATGGCAGAGAGGCAAATCAGGAAATTGGGCCAGGGTATGGAGCCTGAAGATCTGCCCCTAAAAATTCACTTCCTTCAGCTAGGCTCCACCTCTGGAAGGAGGTGGGGAGGCTCAGCAACCTCCCAAAATAACGCCATCTTCTGGGTCCCGGTGTTTAAACACGTGAATTTGCGAGGAGCATTTTACATTTAACCTACAAAACAAGTAACTAAAACTCTTTCAATGGGATGCATGATTTAGGTTGTGAAGTTCCATGTGATTCTGGCGATCTGGTGCTGACTCCTCTCAAGATTTCTGTACACCATTTCACACATCGTGAAGCAAACATTAACACATATAACTCTTTCAAAATGCAATAGGAGTAAATGAAGGTTCTCAAAATCACGGTTTAAGAAATTAAACTTCCCTATGTTGGGTGGACTTAAAAAGCATCGCTGCTCTGTCATAAGGGAAATAAGGGTGGTTCCAAGAGAACTGATATTGTTATTCTGTGATATCTCTGGTTTCTATAGGAAGCCTCCCATCGTAATTTCTCCTTTCATTTGAGAATAGAAAATCCTTGCACACAGAGAGCTGGTAGAATATTAATTTCTCTTTTGCACCTAAGGGGAAGCACATGCTTGTAATAAACTTCTGTTTAGCTTTGGAGGGCAGAAAAAATTTGTCACATGGAGCTCACACAAAACACCAATGTTCAGCATGGGTGGTCTTCTTGGAGTGTCACAGGCAGGGTTTAAGTCTGGCAGGACTTCAGGGCCCACTGTGTGGGTTCTACAGGGGCAGAGGGCAGGGATGGGTGGGGTCTTCTGTCTGGCCTGGGGGTGAGGACCATCTGGACTCCTTTATTCCTCACAGGCTGGCTTCAGGATGCCCCTTCCTTTTGCTCCCAGAACTTAAATGATCATCCAAGCTTTGACTTGCTCTCATTCCCCCCCCCCTTGTCATCGGAAGCTTCAAAATCTCACTTTAGGTGTCTGTCCACAGCTGTGCAAAGGCACAGGTTTTAACCTGAAGTTTATTTTCCTCCCTCCCTCCCTCCTCCCCTCCACCCCTCCCTCCCTCCCTCCCTCCCTCCATCCCTCCCTCCATCCCTCGCCAAAGATAGGTTACCAGTCCTTTAACACTACAAACTCTCATTTTCTCTGATCTCACTTTTGTCTGCATGGGAAAATTATATGTTTTTAAAGATATTATCTAGGCTGTTGTTAACAATCTATGATTCTTCAGGTTTGTTCTTTGGAAAAAGAATATGCATGTAGTGTTGTGAGCATGAGAGAGAGCGCGCCTGTTTATAGCTGGCTAGAGTTGAGATCTCTTCAATTACTGATGTGATATTTATGTTTCCAAGTGTGTTTTAATATTGTAACTATTCTGTGTATCCACAGAGTATTACACATCATGCAGTGTGATATAAATTTTATGAATAATATCTCATCACAAGGATCAGCTATTCTATAACTATAATCAAAAGAGTAGAATGAGGGAGTCACTATGTCAGCATTGTATGTGTGTGCTTTGCCAATTACAAATCTCATGAAAAGGGGATTTATGCACCTTCACTTGAAATATGGCTGATGTTAGCCAGGAGGGAATAAAGGTGGTAATTTACACCACTTTAACAATAGACAGAGAAAAAGTAAAAATAATGTAATTGCAAATCTAGCAAGAGAAGTAATAGAAACATACCAAAGAGGTCTTTCTGTGAGAAAAGGATGGGAATTCCTACTAATTTGAAAACAGAAACTTTTTTATTAGAGAGGTAGTGTCAATAGTATGTAGCAAAACCAGAAAAATTGACCTTTATATACCAGCAATTTGTTGTTTTATAGACTAAAAATCTGAGCTAAATCACCCCACATCAACATTAAAAATTTCCCTTAGACTGAAATGAGTCAGATGCTGTTGGCTTACTGAAGAAAGGCCTTGGTCTCTTATGCACAGAAAATAGACCTTTTCATTTTGTAAATGGCTTATGATTTGTGATGCCCAGAATTCCAAATGCTGAAGTATAGTCTGGAGTTGAAGATGCAGTTTGTACAGGTTGTTAATTGGCAACAGCAGATCAACAGATAGGGATAATTAATTGAACCATGTGCTTGGCCCACTTCCTTAGTTAGAATTTTTATTGCTGTGATTAAATACCATGACCCAAAGCAACTTCAGGAGGAAAGGGTTTATTTAATCTTATAGCTCCGAGGTCATATTATATGATTCAGGATGTAAGGGATGTAAGGGCAGGGACTCGAGACAGGAACCTGAAGTCAGGACTGAAGCAGAGACCGGATGAACTCTTCTTACCAGGTTGCTCCATATGGCCTGTGTAGCCTACTTTCTTATAGTACTACCACCTGCAGAGGAGTAGCACTGCCCACAGTGAGATGGGCCTTCCCACATCCATTATCAATCAAGAAAACGCATTACAGGATTGTCCACAGTTCAGTCTGGTGGGGATATTTTCTCATCTGAGGCTCTCTTTTCTAAAATGAATCTGAAAGCTTGCTAGCATACCTACCCAGGGTTCACTTAACCCTGACAAGAAGCAACCTAAAAATCCGAGGGGCGTAGTCATTCAGTGGCTAATAGATATACAAAACCCTGGACTTCCTCACTGTACTAACAAGGCCCCCCCAAAATTTAGGAACGCTGAGTTGTGGAGACAAGGATGCTCTCTAAAAAGCTCTATAGGTTGCTTTGTTTCCTAAAAACATTATTTAAAATATCTATGGCTATGCCAGTTCATAGAGCATGAAACCCATTGCTCTCTTCACTTCTAAATTAGTCTGGAATGAGGTGATGGGTGTGAGTATAAGCTACTTTGAATCTCATTCTAAGAGAAATTTCAGTTTTGATGCAAGTGACTTCGTCCAAATTTTTACTCTATGAAATAAGCAAATTATTGGATGCAAGGGTCAATTTTTTTGGGTTTTCTACATACTCAGAGTATACTACCTCTCTGCATCTTACTGTCTTCATTTTTAATATTTGAAAACTACTCAAGACTCCAGGGGTGTGGCGGGATTAAGGTGTCAGCCGATAAGGTCAGAAGACACTTCTGGGACCCTGGAGGGGGTGTGGCCAAGCCCACTGATAAGTGGCTGCTGTGACACGAGGAGCTCTCTTCCTGGTTCCTGGCTGCTGGCTGCTGGACAGACAGAATCGGAATCCATCATCCTTCCATTGCGCATCTATCGCTCGTCCATCGCTTGGATATGCCAGTCCTTGTTCAGGTGCCACCTTAAGCTGTTACTAATATTGTGAGTGTGAATTTATATTCTAATAAATATTAATTTTGGACTGGTGCCTTGAAAGTAAAACTCCGTCTACAACTGGCGCCCAACGTCCTCGGCCATGTGCCCTAAACTGTAATAAGCCAGGGGACATACAGACTGTTCACTTGGGCTTAAAGCTCCCTCTTGCTAGCCGGGCGCAGTTTCCAGCTAGCTGGTCCAGTGTGTTTTCGGCTCAGTGCCCTGGCACAGGGTTATAGCTCAGTGCGCAAACACGAGTTTTCTGCTCAATGCACAAGTGCAAGATTTCAACTCAGAATGCAAACCCAAGATTTCAGTTCAGTGGGCAGACACGAGATTTCAGCTCAGTGCGCAGACGCGAGATTTCAGCTCAGTGCGCAGACACGAGATTTTGGCTCAGTGCGCAGGCACAGTTTTCATCTCTCCGGCCTACCACAGAACCTGGCTCTGCTTTCAGCCCGCTGCAGCGCTCGGTCTTCAGCCCGCAGCTTCCTGCTACTGAGAGTCTCTGCATCTACCATACAGTGGGCAGGGAATTGAATGCTACTGTGACACCTGTGTACTAAATGGCGTAATTACATCTGAATTGACGCAATGGCTCACTATTATGCTTTTGAAGAGTTTAGGTCATATTTTGCCATGGTGGTTGATAAATTTTTAAATGAATATCTTGAAGGATTCAATACTCCAGTCCTACTATTTTTTGGCTTATTTCTCTATTTTATGTTTCAAAATAAGAGGATGATGACGATGATGACAGAGTTGTCAAATGGAAACCAACAATTATTGTCCAGATTATGTATTATGGAACTATCGAACTCTACAGTGGCAGATGAGGTTAAACAGGTGCAAAATGTAAATCGACAGTTACTGTCCAAGGTATGTGATGTGGAACTGTCAAACACTAAAATGGCAAAAAGGATGGATACTCTGGAAATTGATTACAACAAGCTTTCAGATAAGGCTTCCTCTGTAGATAAGGATAGCACTGTACAAGAGAAATATAGGCTCTATGTAAATTATGAAAACAAGAAACTTGTTGACTACATTAATGATGAGAACAAGAAAATCATTAATTATGTTAATGATGGGGATTGAAAAATTGCTGACTCGGTGAGGTCTTTGGAAGGACTGCTTCATCAGGACACTCAAGCTCTAGAAAAATCAATAGTATCTAAACTTCAAGAATGGAAACCAGTAGTATCCAAAATCCAGGAATGGGAACCTGTAGTATCCAAAATCCGGGAATGGGAACCCATAATATCCAAAATTCAAGAATGGGAGGATCGCACTGCAATACTGGAAAAGGGTAGTGATGCATCTTATGCTCAAACAGTTCAGGTCAACACGCAATGGGATATTATGGTACTGGAGATACTCTACCCAAGGTGGTAAACATAACAGGGCTACCCCCTTCCGCACCACTATTGTTCCCAGCTGCTATTCAGACAAAGATAACACCTGGGGGATCCTCAGAATATGTAGAGTATAGCTATGAGCCAGTACATATGAGAGACATCAAGGATTTTAAAGAGGCAATATCAATGCACGGTATACACTCTACTTATGTGAAGCAGCTCCTAAATTCATGGTCAGCAAAAAACCAGAATCTACCAACTGATTGGATGCAGCTAACGGCTGCTGTCTTGGACCAAAGTCAGAATTTACAGTGGAGAGGCTGGTTTAGAGAGGAGGCCAAGACCTTGGAACAACAAGGAAAAATTAGGGGTTTCTTTGCTTCTCAGGACCAAATCCTTGGTGAAGGCATGTTTGCTGATGTGAGGACTCAATCTACTTATGATGAGCATACTTTATTGCTATGCCGTACTGCTGCATTGAATGCTTGTGAAAAGATTTTGGACCCAAGTCAAAAAATCGAGCATTATACTAAGGTCAAACAAGGCTTAAAAGAGCCTTATACCGACTTTATACAGAGGCTCACTACAGCTGTTCATAGAGCAATATCAGATCCAGAAGTTAGGAAGCAATTAATACTTTCTCTGGCCTTTGATCATGCTAATACAGAATGTAGAAGAATGCTTATGCCTTTAAAGATCAGAGCTGCACCTTTAGAAGAATGGATTCAGTATGTAATTAATGCTGAATGTCTCCATGGCAAAGAGGAAAATTGGGTAGGCCAAGCTGTTGCTAATGTCAGGGTGAGGAACCGAGACATCACTTTTTTCAACTGTGGTAAACAAGGCCATATAAGATGGAACTGTACACAAGATACTCTTGGAAATAATACCTGATCTAGGTTTAATTCGAACAGAAGGCCATTGCCTTCTGGATTATGCAGAAGGTGTGTCAAGGGACGGCATTGGACCAATGAATGTAGATCTACCAGGGATAAAGAAGGCAACCCTCTACCATCGGGAAACACCTTTTGGGGCTTCCCCCGGGAAGCCCCCAAAAATCAGACTCCAAATTCAAGGATGGTGAGATCATATCCAGTCATAGGAGAAGACCAGCATTCTCAGGACGAATAGAGCATCCAAAACCTGATCTAGAAAACCATATATTAGATAATAATATAAATTCAAAAGAAAATTCAGAAATTCCAAAAAGAATCAGAAAACAAATATTTTGGCAGACCTCAATAAATGAACAAAGACCAAAATTGGGGATATGGATAGATAATATTTATATCCAGGGTTTAGTCGACACGGGAGCTGATGTTTCGATCATAACCCCACAATCATGGCACCCCAGATGGCCTTTACGGGCAGTAGATATCCAGTTTCTGGGTATTGGAACAATATCTCAAGTAAAACAGAGTGGGAGATGGCTTGAATGCATAGGACCAGAAGGTCAGAAAGGATGGTTGAAACCATATATGGCTGATATAGCAGTGAATCTGTGGGGTTGCGACCTTCTAATGCAATGCATTACCCAGATTAATATACCTCCTGGTTCTGATGTCAACCAGAGACTCAATTATGTTTCCAAAAATGACGCTCTAAGGTACTATGGAAAAAATTCACCAACCATTCAGGTTGTACAAAAGAATTGCCCAATAACCACAGAACCTAAAAGGACACTCACAGCATTGCCTTTGAAATGGTTAACAGAAAAGCCTATTTGGGTTCAACAATGGGCTTTGATGAGAGAAAAACATCAGGCTTTGGAACTGTTGGTACAGGAGCAGTTACAGGCTCAGCATATCGAAGAATCAACCAGTCCATGGAATTCTCCTGTTTTTCTTGTCAAGAAAAAATCTGGAAAATGGAGGATGGTAATGGATTTAAGAGCAATTAATAAGGTGATTCAACCTATGGGCTCCTTACAATCTGGTATTCCCCTGCCTTCTCTGCTACCTAAAGGATGGCCTATTACAGTTATTGACTTGAAGGATTGTTTTTTTACCATACCTTTACAGGAACAGGACAAAGAGAAATTTGCTTTTACAGTGCCTACTCTTAATAATTCAGGGCCAGCTAAGAGGTACCAATGGAGAGTCCTTCCCCAAGGAATGTTGAATAGTCCCACCTTATGCCAATATTTTGTACAAAAACCACTAGAAATACTGCGCAAGTGCTTCCCTCAATCTATCATTTACCATTATATGGATGATATTTTGTTGGCAGACCCAAACCCAAAGACATTAGAAACATTGTTTGAAGAACTAAAGAAAATATTGCCTGATTGGGGACTACAAATTGCTCCGGAAAAAGTACAGAGGGGAGATTCTATCAATTATTTGGGATATAAAATAGGTTTACAAAAAATTAGGCCACAAAAGGTAAAATTAAATAGAGATAAATTGAAGACTCTTAACGATTTTCAAAAGTTACTAGGAGATATTGCTCATATATGGCCCATGATTGGTATAAAAAACTATGAGCTAGTTAATTTGTTCAAGACTTTGGATGGTGACAAGGATTTAAATAGTCCAAGAGAATTATCTGATGAGGCTGAGAAAGAATTAGAGTTGGTGGAAAAGAAACTTCAAGAAGCACATGTGGATCGTGTGGATCCAGACCTGGATTGCATACTTGTTATTTTACCCTCTAGACAATCTCCAACAGGAATCTTAATGCAAAGAGAAAGCATTATATTAGAATGGATATTTCTGCCACATAGGCCACGCAAGAAGATGAAGACATATATCGAAAAAATTGCTGATCTGATTTTTAAAGGTAAATTAAGACTTCACCAATTGACTGGAAAGGACCCTGCAGAAATTGTTGTGCCTTTGACTATTGAAGAAATTGAACGATTATGGGCAGACAGTGAACCTTGGCAAAAGGCTTGTAGTGACTTTTTAGGAGAGATTAATAATAAATATCCTCAAAAAAAGAGAATTCAATTCATAAAGGAAACTAATTGGATCTTTCCTCATGTGGTACAGGATAAACCCATTTCTGGAGCCCTCACCTTTTATACTGATGCGAACAATTTAGGAAAGGCTGGCTACAAGTCTGAAGACTTATTTAAGGTGGCTCAGAGCCCTTATAACTCTGTCCAGAAGTCAGAACTATATGCAACTATTATGGTGTTGTTGGATTTCACAGATCCTCTCAATGTAATTACTGACTCTCAATATGCAGAAAGAGTTGTTTTACATATTGAAACTGCTGACTTCATTCCTGATGATACAGATTTGACCTTACTATTCATACAACTACAGGATATCATCAGAGGAAGGATACATCCTATGCACATAACACATATCAGGGCGCAAACGGGTCTCCCAGGCCCTCTAGCTCAGGGTAATGATGAAGTAGATCGGTTGCTGATAGGAAACGTGCTAGAGGCCACAGAATTTCATGAGAAACATCATGTTAACAGCAAAGGATTAAAAAGGAGTTTTTCCATCACTTGGAATGAAGCAAACAAAATAGTAAGGAATTGCAACACTTGCTCTTTCTATAACCAACCATCTTTACCTGCTGGAAGTAATCCTAAAGGTACACAGAGAAGTGAGATCTGGTAAACGGATGTGTTTCACTTCCCAGAATTCGGAAAGATGAAATATGTACATCATACTATCGATACTTACTCTGGAATGCAATGGGCAACTGCTCTGAGTTCTGAAAATGCTGATGCTGTACTAACTCACCTTTTGGAAGCCATGGCCATAATGGGAATTCCCACTCAGATTTAGACTGACAATGCTACAGCTTATGTTTCCCGAAAAATGAAGATAATTTTTGGATACTATAATATAAAGCACATTACGGGGATACCACACAATCCCACAGGACAGGCAGTTGTGGAGAGATCTCACCACACGTTGAAAGAGATGCTTTATAAACAGAAGAAAGAAATGAGAAAACCCAGGGAGAGGTTGCACAGTGCCTTATTGACTTTAAATTTTCTAAACGCTGATGAAAAGGGAACATCAGCTGCTGAGAGACAATGGGTGATAGAGAAATCCTCTAGTTAAATCAACCCATCTACTTCAAAGATGTGTTGACTTCAGAGTGGAAGCCAGGATATGTGCTTCGATGGGGTAGGGGTTTTGCTTTTGTTTCAACAGGCAAAGAAAAGATATGGGTACCGACCAAACTAATAAAAGTCTGCTTTGTAAAGGAGTCCCTTCCTGAGGAGGAGAAGTAATTGCTCACCCCTGATATGACAAATGGATACAAGGTAAGGAAAACACATTTAACAAACCTGGGGCAGGGTCTCAGTTTTGTGTTTACAGGAAAATGGATACAACTGTTTTTAAGACTAATTACTCACCTGCAATAGAAGATAGACTGATGATTAAGGAGTGTACATGACGGACTATGAGACCAACTAATACACATATGCACTACTGGGTAATATTTCAATATTTACTGCTTTGCATCTTGCATCTACACTTCAAAAAAAAAGTAGGCGTGGTCCTGATTTGACTATTAATAGGGCTGGATTTGGATTGGGAGCAAGTGGCTTTCTCCCTCTCTAAACCCAAGCATATTGATAAAGAAAATGTGAAGTATTCTGTCTCATATCAGAAAAGCCACCTGGTGTGAGACAGAAGACAGAATATTTAGGGACCAATATTATTGTGACTTCATCTTAATCCTCGTTTCTCTCTGTTTCTGTAACTTTCAAACATCCTGTCTGCATACAATCTCCTGAAGTTATAGAAGATATTAATATCTTTTTTGAGTATCAACAATGCTTAAGTTTTCCATTGTAAATAACATTTCCTTCTATCCGCTATCTACAAAGAATCTGGAACCGAGATGGGGCCCCCAACGCAATAACTCCTACTAGTGAAACAAGAATAAAAGAGAGCGTATGAGAGAGAGAGTAAGAGACAGGTAGACAGACAGACAGAAGCAAAATTAGAAAAATCAAGAACCTGGTGTGCACCAATCAATGATTGTTTTCAGAAAATAGACTATTCAAAAACGGCTGCAAGATAGCTCTCTATGTTTATCCTCCAGATCACACTTCTAATTAGTATTCCAGATGGAGTTAACCACTATTCTGTGAATGGTTATAAATGTATATAGTCAGTCCATTAAGATCTAACCATTGTTTTAGCTTTTACAGGATCCCAAAGAGATGCCATCGCCCTTAAGTCAGCAGGAAGCAACCTTATGAAGACTACGCACCCTTTCCCAATAAGTTTTGTGTTCTGAGGGTTGTGGGTAATTCTTATTCTGTTAGAATAGTTTTAAGTGAAAATTGGGTGGAGGACAGAACTATAATATAGCATCAAAGATCTCTTCTGAAGAAGAGAAGAGGGATAGATACGATAGATAAAGGTAGATTGTTCTACCTACCTATATACCATTTTAGCTAAATGTATGGGCTAAGATAAAGACAATTTGCATTGGCATAGGTATTTGTATATTGATACAAATGTAAAATCATTTTATATGTTTAATTGTGATAATTTGTACGTTTGTACAAAGTTCAATCTGAAATTGCTTTATATAACCAAAGCAACTTGTATTTCAATATAAATCTGAATCTGTAACTATTATGTAAATTTGAATCTGTAATTGCTATATTTTATATATGCTTCTATCTCTGTTTAAAATATTTGCACATCATTGTCATGTACACTATGCAATTACTACCTTCATTTAACTATACTAGATATAATGTATGATTGCACTAGTTATGATATATGCACAAGATGTTTTATATACCTCTGTTTTTGATGATATATATGTATATACATGTCTAAAATGCTGTGGCCACTTTACATAGTAATATACCCCTGGCTAATGTCTGATAGTCATACTAAAAGTCATTGTTCAGGGATTGTACACCCCTTATATAGGTATTCTAAGTTTTAGTACAGGGTTTATTCCTTAAGACGATAAAAACTACTGTCATCATTACTTAAGGTACCATATCGCAGTCATCTCAGATACAGGTTAGAATATCATAGATAGACAGAAATCTTCAACCATTTCATAGACCCAGAGAATATGGCATTTAACATTTGAAATTCAGCCATGAGAGGCACAATGACTCCTGGTGTCACTGCTCCTTTCCCGAGATGGTATGAGCATCGAGGATACTCCATTGGAGTTTGTCCTTTTGGCAGAGAATGGCCGGTTGAGTATGGAACTGTCCTTACCTTGATTATTGACAGTACACACATGGTGTCCAAGCTGGAGGAACAAGTTGATGGATGGAGACTGACGAAACCTGCCTGGACAGGATAAGACAGTCCCTCCAAAATTGCCCTGCTTGTGAGAAGACCTGTCAGATACCATAGGCCTGTTGCCAATATGATAGATGCTCCAATGGCGCACAAAACCAGAGGTGATTGTCCAGGTAGCTGTGTTGCTGCCCTCTCCCAAATTTTGGAAGCCACTACTTTCATATACTTCTGACTTTCAAGTGATATATCTTCCTTCTCAGGTCTTGAAGGGGTTGAAGAATAGGTATTTATGGTTAATAACTCATAATAATTCCTATTGTACATAGTCTTAGTTTAGAACCTTTTTATTTAGACAAAAGGGGGAGATGTGGTGGGATTAAGGTGTCAGCCGATAAGGTCAGAAGACACTTCCAGGATCCTGGAGGGGGTGTGGCCAAGCCCATTGATAAGTGGCTGCTGTGACATGAGGAGCTCTCTTCCTGGTTCCTGGCTGCTGGCTGCTGGACAGACAGAATCGGAATCCATCGTCCTTCCATTGCGCATCTATCGCTCGTCCATCGCTTGGATATGCCAGTCCTTGTTCAGGTGCCACCTTAAGCTGTTACTAATATTGTGAGTGTTCATTTACATTCTAATAAATATTAATTTTGGACTGGCGCCTTGAAAGTAAAACTCCATCTACACTGGGGTGAACATGAGTGGAGGAAATGAGATTAACAGGTGAAAGCATGAAGGCATTTGGTAGGTGTTGGGCTTCATTAGTGCAGCTCAATGTGGATGGACAGAGACAAACTCCAGCTCTTCCCTGCTCAGGCTCAGCTGCATACCTGAATGAATGTTCTTAGTCGAAGTGTCCTGTATTCTTTTGGGAAAGAAGAAAGCTGCCTCCAAGACAGCAGCACCAAACTCAGAGTACCCGGATCACAGAGAGAGATATTTCTATCCAAGCTTCCTAGAACATTTGATAATGAATCTAGGAATATGGTCCTCTAGACCTATCTGGTTCTAGCTATGCTAATTTAGAATTACTCTACAGCATTAGAACCACTGGATTGCCCCCTCAAGATGATTCTAAAACACCCACTGGAACCCAGCATGGCTCCCATAACTCTCTGTGAACATGTGGACAGAAAGTCTATCTAAGACTCATCCAAGTCAAAGAAACACCAGTCTGCTTAGGGTCATGCAAGCACTCTCGTTTGAGCACAAATATCATGGTATAAAAAGAGAACTGTAGCTAATGTCCACATTCTAGCTGGTGTCATTGTATGCTTGGGATGTTTTTCATCACCTTTAGCCTGTGTCCATAGCATCCTTCTAGATCCATCCTCTCCTGCCTCCCAGAACATTAACTTCTAATCATTAGCTAGAAATTTCTAGAAATCACTACAGGATGAAGGGTTATATTGTAAAGCTGAAAATATCAAAAAGACCTGAGTGCCAGGACTGGCTCTTCTGTTTTCTGGCCATGCCATCATGAGTAAGTAATTAACATTTGGGGGTTTTAGTGTCCCTTACTAAAGTGAATTTTGTGATTCACTTATCACAGTGTCTGATCTCTAAAAGTGCCTACTAAATTATTGCTATTGGTCTGTTGTAGTGGGTTTTCTTGGGACCCGGATGACCAGAGACCCAGACCCTGCCGTGCCAGACCCCTCAGCTGCCCAGCCGTCTGCTGCTCAGAAATGATTCATATGCTTATATTAACTTTATGCTGTTTGGCCTACGGTTCAGGCACTTTGCTAGCTAGCTCTTATATCTTAAATCAACCCATTTCTATTAATCTCTCTGCCACATGGCCCGTGGCTCACCTGTGCTCCTACATGTTGCTCCTTGGGTGGCTTCAGCTCGGTCTGCTTCTGACTCCGCCCTGCTTCTCCTACCTATTCTGATTCCTCCTCCTACTTCTTCTATGGTGCCTGTCATGGCCCAAAACAGCTCCTTTATTTAAAGATTGAGAATCATAGCATACAGAAAAGCCTTCCCACATCACTTCCCCCTTTCTGTCTAATCAAAAAGGAAGGTTTTAATTTTAACATAGCAAAATTATATATAACAAAATAGCCATCAAGCAAGAATTACAGTTATAACATATAGTTTATTTGTATTTAGCAAACTTAAAGAAAATATTCTTATCATCTATCTTATCTTTATAAATCTAAAGTTTCATATCTAATATACTTTTCAAATGACTAAGAAAAACTGTACTAATAGCTATCTAATCTTCAACTACATCAAAGACCACAGAAGGATATTTTTACCCAAGTAAACCAGAAGTGCAAGCGACTTCTAAAATCTAGAAAGGACAGAGATGACACCTATCTGCCTGGACAGTCACCCAAAGTTCCTTTATAAAGTTGGGGCATCCATCTTCAGCCTACAGGCCCAGAATCTCTTTCCATTTCAGTGAAGCAGGAAATCTGCTCTGCCCATTTTGGCACAGTTCATCAGTTGCTTTTCCTCGAGTCCTGAAGAATGTCTAACAGTTTTCTCTGCAAAGCAGGAACATGAATGACCATCTCGGCTTGTTCTGCCAAAGTTCAGAGGTCATCTTCTTATGGAACCTGCATGTCCAGTTTAAACAGCATACTGTCAAGCAGTCAATATAAGAACAGGTTCTTCTCCAGTGGCTAACCATTAGCACAAAGAGAGTAGACTCATATGGAGTTTCTTCGATGCCCATTTTTCTCTTGAAGAAGATCAGTGCTGCCAGGAGCAGATTTGTCTCACTGTCCAGAAAACTCAAAGTTCTTAAAACATTTTAAATGCCATATTCTGTAGGTCTTAGAAGTATTTGAAGATTACCTACCTAACTGAAATATATTTTTGTATACCTAAAAATCCTAACTAACCTAACTATAAGTTTGATTATCAAAGGTGACTATTAACCTTCATTTATTAATTATACATTACAATTTTAAATCAGTTACATTAACATCATACCTTAAACAAGAATAGAAAAACACTCACAGCATAACAAAATTGACCTTAAATTTGTATCAATAAACCAAAACCTATACCAATGTAAAGCATTTTGAGATTAACAGCTGATTTCCTGATCTAAGCAAATTCAACAATCCAATTTTTCAAAAATCATTTATATACCATATCTCCTTTTTCTTCTTAGAAAGAGACTAACCATGGCCATCAACCATTTACAATGAAAACAGACATCCAGAAACAAAATTTGGGGAATTCGGGCGTTGTTTTCTATTACTACTTCTTGCTGATTAAGGGGCATTGAAAATCTCACAGTTGTTGAGGCTGGATCAGTCTGCAGCTCTGAAGCTGATACAGGGGGTCTTGGTTGATGAAACCATATTTGCCTGGAAGCAATCCACAGGTTCTCATCTTCTGTGGAAACAAAAGCAGAACTCTTCTGAAGCAATAAATCCTTAGACACAAATTTTGAAATCAAAATACCTTTAAAATATACATTCTTGTTTAACTTAGTAGCCTTTGCATTTGCAATCCATTGTCTTTCTGCAGTTAGCTCATTAACAGTCAAAAAATTAAAAGAAAACACAATAGCAACCAAAATCCAGATTTTGTGTCTATTTTCCATCTTTATGTGGCTTATCATATTTTTATTACTCTTTCTCTTTTTAAAGACTTTTTCTATCCTCTTTCTTTTCTCTCTTAAGCCTATGTACCTTTTACACACATTGTAACCCGTTTACAGGTTTTTATTTTCCTCTGAATCTGTTTTATTGTGAATTCTTAATCATCTTCCAACCATAAGAGCTTTTAAAATACACTGTCTTAAAGAGCTGCATACTTTTTGCCGAGGAAGCCAAATCAGTAAGTTCTCTTAAAGGGACCGCATCCCTGTTCGTGGCCATAAAACAGAGCACGCCCAAGAAAATGCTGCTACTAAGAAACCGTCTTTGTTTCCTTTTTGTTCACAATAAGCAGAAATCTAAAATCAATTACATGCTACTGAGTCTTCTGTGAGATTTTAGGAACCCGCCTGATTGCAGCCAGTCCGCCAGCACCATTTTGAATGTGACCCGGCCGCCAAGCTTTCTTTGTACAAAGAACTGCTTTGTATACACAATTTGGAAGCTGCCTTTGCTCAGTTTCTGCTAAAATTCTTTTTAAACTTTCTCAGGCATTAAGTGGATAATCGACCCATGTTGGATGCGCCATCTGTAGTAGCAGGGTTTCTGGGTCCCGGGCGGCCAGAGGTCCGAGACCCACAAACCTGCCACCCGAGACTGCTTAGCCGCCTGCTGCTCAGGCCCCCAGAAATGACTCAGATGCTTATATTAACTTCATGCTGTTTGGCCTACGGCTCAGGCACATTGCTCTTACATCTTAAATCAACCCATTTCTATTAATCTCTCTGCCACGTGGCCCGTGGCTCACCTGTGTTTCTTACATGTTTCTTCTTGGGCGGCTTCAGCTCTATCTGCTTCTGACTCTGCCCTGCTTCTCCTACCTATTCTGATTCCTCCTCCTACTTCTTCTATGGTGCCTGTCATGGCCCAAAACAGCTCCTTTATTTAAAGATTGAGAATCATAGCATACAGAAAGGCATTCCCACATCATTGGTCATCATTGAGAGTGATACTATCTATAAGATTGTGTTTTGTATTCAGTAAGGCACAAATGTCAGGTACTTACGAAAGCACCAATAAAGAGAATTTTTTGATGTCCATATTTCCTGCCTCCTCATACTGGAGGGCTCCTTTGAGCCATTGAAATTTGTAGTTACGAATCCAGCTTAGCCCAGCAGTGAGTCACACCTGACTTCTGCTTGTTCACTGTGTCTGTCTCCATTTCCATCTTTCATTGATCGAGGTTATGTTTAACTGTAACCATCCCCAATTGCCTGCAGGACCAAATATGAAGAAATCACAGGAACATACCTGGCAGATGCATAATCAATTGGGTATCTGGTATTGATGTCCCAACAAGCTTGCTGAGGGGTCCTCCCTGCAAATAGTTACACTTAACCACTGGTGAAAACTAGTCTTCATTTCAGGGTAGGAAAGATTTATTTTCTTTGTTAGGGGTATTTCTATTATCAAGGATGTTAGAGGTTTTTTTTTGTTCAGTTTTTAGGGTGTTCTGGGTACATAGTTGTAAGTTCTGCATCCATTTACCCTGAAACTTGGACTTGATGGACAGATTCTAATCAAGCCTGCTAGACGTGCCTCTCAAACAGGACAGTGAATACAGACAGCACAAATGGAACTCCCTCAGGCAGAGTCCAATGCAGAGAATAATTCATCTTTGCAAATGTTTGCCTTGAAACTTCTAGCAATATTTTGGACTTGTATACTTTCACGATGGCCCTGTCCCTTCCAAAAAAATACTGTTAGAAAGATATTTGGAAACCAATAAGCAGCAATTTATGTATAATGAAAGGCATATTTATTTTAGCTAGATTCCACTTATCTAACAGTTTAGAGGGTAGGCTACCTGTCAGTGTACAGTTTCAAATGAAGGACCAATTTCAAAGGAAGGACCTCCTGATTGCTGGTGATGAGAATTTATTTGTTCACATTCACCACTTGTCTCCTGTGGGCTGGATTCTGATGAAAACTTATAGAAAGCAGAAATTTGGAATTTCTTTTGGCTCATGAATGCATTGGACAAATATTGACTAAAGATTTCAAATGTTGTACCAAGTTGGACAATGAGGATATGGATGGCAGTCTCTACCTTCTGAAGTCAGGTTTGAGAAATAACACAAAATATACATCAACATGCTGTAAAACTAAGAGTTAAAATGGGAACATATGACAAGGGAACTAAGACCATGGACAACTAAAGAGGAATGACTAAAAGGCACAGGGCTGGGAAGATCATGCTGTAAGATTTAGTGGTCCCAGGCTCTCCAGCAGCAGTTGCTCAGTGTGAGAATGAAGTCTCTCTCTCTCTCTCTCTCTCTCTCTCTCTCTCTCTCTCTCTCTCTCTCTCTCTCTCTCTCTCGCAGTTCTGTAGTGGGATTATGTTATATTGTAAATAATTGTCTTACCTATTGGTTTAATAAAATGCTGATTGGTCGAAGGCAACCAAAAAGTGTGGGTAGGACTACTAGACTAAAAAAAACTCTAAAAATAAACAAACAAAACCAAAATTACCACAAAACACCAAAAAACCCCCAAATACAAAAAACACCTTTACTAAAAAAACTAAACCACATAACTAAACAAAATAAAAATCATAAATTAGTTTAAAAACAAAGAGTTAACAAGTTATATGCCTAGGCCCCAAACCAATCAACATACAATTAATATAAACATCCATATATTTCAATAAGACTATAAGCCTACCAGTTCAGGCCACAAGGCTAGCCAAAAAATCCAAGCCAAAAAAAACCCAAGATAACAAATGGCACCCAACATGAAGCCCTTTCATTCAGAGACTCTGATTTTGACACATAGAAGTTCTCACATATTATTTACTGAGCACCTACTATAGAACAGACACTGATGTATGTTCCTGTGGGTGAATAAGTCTATGTGACTCCTCGAAAACCTGAGGGGTAGGTACTGATAATGCTGTGCTGCCTTCATTATATACATAACTGAAATCAAGGAGCAAAAAGATCATCTTGGCTAGTTTCTGTTGGCTTGAGAAACGCCATGAACAAAAACAACTTGGGAAGAAGGGGGCTTATTTCATCTTATAGCTTTATCTGTGAAATTATGGGAAGAACTCAAAGCTGGAACTTGGAAGCAAGAACGAATGCCGAGGCTAAGGAGGAGAACTACGTACTGGCTTGCTCAGATCGAGCCAGCCACCCAAGGAGCAACATGTAAGGAGCACGGGTGAGCCACACGTAATAGAAATGGGTTGATTTAAGATGTAAGAGCTAGCTAGCAATGTGCCTGAGCCATAGGCCAAACAGCATGAAGTTAATAGAAGTGTCTGAGTCGTTTCTGGGGGCCTGGGTGGTGGTGGGTTCCTAAGCAGTCTCAGGCGGGCAGGTCTGTGGGTCTCGGACCTTTTGGCCGCCCGGGACCGAGAAACCCACTACTACAGATGGCGCATCCAACGTGGGTCGATTATCCACTTAATGCCTGAAAAAGTTTAAAAAGGGTTTTAGCAAAAACTGAGCAAAGGCAGCTTCCAAATTGTGTATATGAAGCGGGTCTTTATACAAAAAAAGCGTGGCATCCGGGTCACATTCAAAATGGCGCCAGCGGCGGGCTTGCGGCAGGCAGTGTAAGCTGCAATCAGGCAGGTTCCTGAAAACTGACAAAAGACTCAATAGCATGTTATTGATTTTAGATTTCTGCTTATTTTGAACAAAAAAAAAAAAAACAAAGACGGCTTCTTAGTAGCAATATTTTCCGGGGTCTGCTCTGTTTGCTGGCCACAAACAGATGTGGTCCCTTACTGACTCAGTGGTATCCACAAAATTTATGTTGCAAGAGAGTGAGAGTATTTTAAAAAGCTCTTCTAGTTAAAAGACGATTAAGGATTCACAATAAAACAGATTCAGATGAAAAAAAAAACCTGTAAATGGGTTAAAATGTGTGTAAAAGGTACATAGGCTTCAGAGAGAAAAGAAAGAGGTTAGAAAAAGTCTTTAAAGAGAGAAAGAGTAATAAAAATATAATAAGCCACGTAAAGATGGAAAATAGACACAAAATCTGGATTTTGGTTGTTATTGTGTTTTCTTTTAATTTTTTAACTGTTAATGAGCTAACTGCAGAAAGACAATGGATTGCAAATGCAAAGGCTACTAAGTTAAACAAGAATGTATATTTTAAAGGTATTTTGATTTCAAAATTTATGTCTAAGCATTTATTGCTTCGGAAGGGTTCTGCTTTTGTTTCCACAGAAGATGAGAACCTGTGGATTGCTTCCAGGCAAATATGGTTTCATCAACCAAGACCCCCTGAAAAAACCTGATGGAAAGAGATAGCCGTATCAGCTTCAGAGCTGCAGACTGATTCAGCCTCAACAACCGTGAGACTTTCAACGGCCCTTAATCAGCAGGAAGTAGTAATAGAAAACAACGCCCAAATTCCCCAAATATTGTTTCTAGATGTTTGTTTTCATTATAAATGGTTAATGTCATAGTTAATCGCTTTCTAAGAAGAAAAAGGGGATATGGTATATAAATGATTTTTAAAAAATTAGATTATTGAATTTACTTAGATCAGAAAATCAGCTGTTAATCTCAAAATGCTTTACATTGGTATAGATTTTGGTTTATTGATACAAATTTAAGGTCAATTTTGTTATGCTGTATGTGTTTTTCTATTCTTGTTTAAGGTATGATGTTCATGTAACTGTTTTAAAATTGTAGTGTATAATTAAGAAATGAAGGTTAATAGTCACTCTTGATAATCAAACTTATAGTTAGGTTAGTTAGGATTTTTAGGTATACAAAGATATATTTCAATTAGGTAGGTAATCTTCAAATACTTCTAAGACCTACAGAATATGGCATTTAAAATGTTTTAAGAACTTAGACTTTTCTGGACAGTGAGACAGGTCTGCTCCTGGCAGCACTAATTTACTTCAACAGGAAAATGGACATCAAAGAAACTCCATATGGAGTCTACTCTCTTTGTGGCAATGGTTAGCCACTGGATAAGGACCTGTTCTTATATTGACTGCTTGACAGTATGCTGTTTAAAATGGACATGCATGTTCAATAAGAAGATGACCTCTGAACTTTTGCAGAACAAGCCTAGATGGTCATTCAGGTTCCTGCTTTGCAGAGAAAACTGTCAGACATTCTTCAGGACTCAAGGAGAAGCAACGGATGAACTGTGTCAGAATGGGAAGAGCAGATTTCCTGCTTCACTGAAATGAAAAGAGACTTTGGGCCTGTAGGCTGAAGATGGATGCCCCAACTTTATAAAAGAACTTTGGGTGACTGTCCAGGCAGATAGGCGTCATCTCTGTCCTTTCTAGATTTTAGAAGTCGCTTGCACTTCTGGTTTACTTGGGTAAATATATCCTTCTGTGGTCTTTGATGTAGTTGAAGATTAGATAGTTATAGGTATAGTTTTTCTTAGTCATTTGAAAGATATATTAAATATGAAACTTTAGATTCATAAAGATAAAATAGATGATAGAGTATTTTCTTTAATTTTGCTAAATACAAATAGACTAGATATTGTAACTGTAATTCTTGCTTGATAGCTATTTTGTTATATATAATTTTTCTATGTGAAAATTGAAACCTTCCTTTTTGATTAGACAGAAAGGGGGAAGTGATGTGGGAATGCGTTTATGTTTGCTGTGAATCTCAATCTTTAAATAAAGGAGCTGTTTTGGGCCATGGCAGGCACCATAGAAGAAGTAGGAGGAGAAATCAAAGCATAGGTAGGAGAAGCAGGGCGGAGTCAGAGGCAGATCCAGCCAGCCGCCCAAGAAGAAACATGTAAGGAGCACGGGTGAGCCACACGGGCCACGTGGCCGACAGATTAATAGAAATGGGTTGATTTATGATGTAAGAGCTAGCTAGCAATGTGCCTGAGCCATAGGCCAAACAGCATGGACTTAATATAAGCCTCTGAGTTATTTTTGGGGACCTGGGCGGCCGGGCAGCTGAGGGGTCTGGCACGGCAGGTCTGTGTTTCTCGGATCTCTGGCTGCCCGGGACCCGAAACCTACTACTACAATCCTGTTTTCTTTTTTAAATGTAAATCAGACCAATGGTCCCTTTAGTTATTTCCCACTCTGACCCTTGAGAGCCTTGTGTTATTCAGTAATACATTCTGCTTGTCTTCTACACTATGCTTTGTGTCCTGTCCAAATTATTATATAGAGAACACAGAGACTGGAGGGTTGAAGGGAGGCCGGAGAGAGCTCCAAGTAACAATGTGACAAACTGTGGTCAGTGGAAGAAATGAGTGAAGACAGAAAATAGATCACATGTATTTTCCCAGGGACCAGCACTCTGGTGGTACAAGAGGATGAAGTAATATGGCTGTTCAGTCACAGATCACTCCATCATGTGCACTGAGGACCTGCAGCATCATTATACCTTTCTTCTTCTGCAATTCTGCAGTAGGTCCCATTGGTACAGTGACTGGCTCTGGTCATCAGCCTTTGGGGTTTGGGGAGACTCACACACTGTTAGCACTGTGCTTTCCTCTTACATTAGGCTATTCCTCTGGGATGAGCAATATTGCTAACATATCTCCTTAAGCTGGAGAGTCTGGCTGTCCCTACTTTTATTTCTTCTTCCCTCAACATACTTTGAGCCACATACAAAGTAGGAGGACATGTCAGGTTGTCAGGTTGAGACCTGGATACAAAACAAGATTCTATTTACCTTTACATATCCTTTATGCCTCCACCTCTTCCTGGATAAGGGGCAATGGGATGTGATCTCTTCCTTTCTTCTTGGGGGAATGACAGAGAGCTTCTGTAGAAATTACTATGGCATGGTGTCTGTCTTCCAGCTAACTAGACTGTGCTGCTTAGAGATGTACTGAGCTGCCTGCTAGTCATACTTACTCCCATTGTTGACTATGTTGGATTTTATTTATTCTTCTAAGTAGTGGATGCCAACTCCCTTACTGGACATTCTATCATCAATTTCCTTTCTCTGCTTATAGAGGTAAATGAAGCTAGGTTTCTGTAGACTGACTACTGGTTTTATGATGCCTTTCCTCTATGCCTGACTGTTTTGGGCGGCAAATACTAGAGTAGAGCTATGTCTTGGAGGAGCGAATAAAGACCAACGACCTTGACTTTGAGCCCTGAGATCTGGTTTTTAGAAAATACTGTCTAACATATCTTCTGGGTTAAAAAAAAGTAATGAAAGCAATTCTAAATGGCACTTATTTGTAAGCCCTATAAGAACTGTTTATAAATAACAGCTGAATGTAGTGGGACTATGTTACACTGTAAATAATTGTCCTGCCTGCTGGTTTAATGAAAATTCTGATTGGCTGAAGGCAGACAGGAAGTGTGGGCAGGGCTACCAGACTAAAAAAACTCTAGGTACAGGAAGATCAGAGAGGCACCACGGAGGTACCATGATGAGATGCCAGCAGATGCAGAGGAAAGAAGTTGAGATGCTCTGAGAAAAAGTACCAAACCACATGGCTAAACAGATTAATGGAAAAATAGCTTGAGTTAATATGAAAGAGCTAGCCAGCAATATGCTAGAGCCATAGGCTTATCAGCATAAAATTAATATAATCATCTGCAGGTCTGCAGGTCTGGACCACAGGCCATAGAGGCCAAAAATTCTTACTACAGCTAAAAATTAATAAATGGAGAATAGTCAAGTAAAAGTTGTGAGTAAATTCAAAACTCCTAGTCATCCTTAGTGTTACAAGAGGTAAATATGTGGGAGAGAAACTATGACCATTTTTAGAGACAGTCATTTGCAATGGACCTTTAATTTCACAAAAACTGGAGACCTTAGTTTTATGAAAGAAAGAGTGCAAATTTGTGGAAAGAGTAAATTTCTATGACTACTTTTCACTTGTAGGGAAAAATGTGGCTTTTATATCACACAATCTGGGAGCCACTATTAACATTAGCTGTTAGCTGTATGTTGTATGAAACCTTATTGATTTTATAACAAAAACCTGGAGCCAGATATTTGTGTAATGCTGAAAGATGAGAGAAACAGAGGGACAAGCCATAAGAGAAACTTCTCACCACTGAATCCTCAAGCCAAAAGGGGTAGATCATGTCTTCACAAATCTCAAACTGAATGTTTCGAGTCTTCAGCAGAATAGGGCCAAACTCCTGTCTCCTCCTACCTTCAATTCCTTTCTCTGCCCAGCCACATCAATTCCTGTCTCAACCTTCCTAGTGCTGGATTAGGATTAAAGGCATGTGTCACCACTGCCTGACCTCTATGGCTAACTCTGTGGTTGGCTTTTCCTCTGATCTTCGGGCAGGCTTTATTTCTTAGAGGATACACAAAATGTAACCACAGTTGTGTGTGTTCATTGGCAGAATTGGTTCAATAGATGTGGGAAAACATTAGGCAACATCATTAAAGAGATCAACCCTTTAGGCATGAGCTCAGGGGTTATTGAAGATAGCTGAACATAGTCAGCCTCAAGGTAGTTCTGACAGTAGAGAATGACAAAGCAGAATAAATACCTGTGTGTGTGTGTGTGTGTGTGTGTGTGTGTGTGTGTGTGTGTGTGAGAGAGAGAGAGAGAGAGAGAGAGAGAGAGAGAGAGAGAGAGAGAGAGAGAGAGAGAGAGAGAGACTTGCTATGTAGGCTGAGGCTGGCTTTGAACTCACTATCTTTCTGATTTGAATTCCAAAACAGGCATGCTTTGTTTACATGACCAAGGCACTATGCTTTATATGGTATGCTATGTAGTAGCTTCCCAACAACAGTTGTCTTCAGTTCATTCTATTCAGCGTTCTTTTAGTGATGGCTGACTTGTGCAAGAATGTGCTCTCTGTTCTCACTATGAATTTAACTCAGGCACTGAGCTATCAGAAAAAATTCCTGAGGCTGACTGAGCAGTGAAACACAGGAAGATGATGCAAATAGGTTCACACCACTAAACTGGATTACTTGTCAGGTTAGTGGAACATAACACCTTAAAGAAAAGTGAAATCGTACACCATTGCATACCAAGGAAATTATAAACAGAACAAAGGTTTTCATTGGCAAATCACAGAATATATGAGTGAACCCAGCAGCAGAGTCAACATATCATATTTATATTTTGAAACTGTTGGCAATAATGTGTCATGATACATAGGAAATTGACTATTTGCAAAAGGCAGTGTTTCAAGTGCATTATGTATAAACAGCCTAAAAGGGGTTTATTAATATCACTGGGATGAAATTTAGAGTTATAGAATGATTTATGCAATTAAGCTCCTAGAAATAGTTTGGGTATTTTGCTTTCATCTGGGTGTAAGAAAGACATCTGTTCAGATAGAGCTTTCCTGTTAGGCTCCCTTTCTCCCCTAGCTTAAATCATGACAAATTCTCTCACCAGAAATTATTTTCCTGACAACAGCTAAGGCCTTCCTTGCTGGCTGGATGTACCTATTTGTAAATGGTTGTGTTTCCTCAGAGGAGCTATAAGATATCCTCACTGATAGAGGTTACAAAGGTTGCACAGGCCGGTGCAATATAGAAACATATATCTGTGATATATTAAAATAAAGACAGAGGGAAGGATGTGCCCATAGATGACAGAAATATGAATGTGTATTTTTCTGATCCCCCATCAGGTATTACTCCATCTTCATGTCAGATGTATATTATATTCTACCAGTATGTGTGCACACACAAACCCCAGGGGGACCTGAAGAAAAGAAACTGTGGTAGGCACACAATTCATCCACCTGACAAATGTTGGCAGACAACTTTGGGTGACAATCCACATGCTGTAGACCATGGGTTTATCTCTCTGGGCAGCATGTGCTTTAGAAGGCAAAGGCTGTGAGTTTACACTCCCAGATGCCATATGTATGTGGTTAGTGACCCAAAGTGGTCTCTTTGTGGATACATGGCCGCAAATCATTAAAGATTGAAGCCAGGCTGAGGGACTTGATGTGGAAAGTCTCTGTTCTCTCACTCGGCACTGACAGCTTCTGAGTGGAGCCTCTACTCTCCTGAACACTGCTCTGGGAAGCTGTGGTGGCAGGCAAGGAAGAGGAACTTCAACTTAAAAAGTAAAGGGAGAGAAGGAAGTGATTTTTCAGTCTGGTATAGTTCTGCTGCTTGAAGGTTTTCAAGCATGGTTGCCTCTGAGTCACCTTTAGGAGCAGAGAGGAAATGGCCACCTCTACAACGGAAGGGTTCCCATTCACAAACTCTCCAATCCTGTTTCTTTTTCTTCACCCCTACTTGCTTGGCACATCTCCCACTCTTTCCTTGGCCCTACGCACTTAGTTTTCTTAACTCAGAGAGGTTTTGGAACTGTAGAGAAAGAGAAAAGGAGAGAGCACAAATTGTCCATGAGGACCAGCTTAGATGGTTGTTATTGGGCTTCCAGTAACAAATATCCCTGAAGATCAAAGACAGGAAACAGACCTCCCATTTCACTTTACTATAAAAGTGGAGGAAGTCAGTGACTTTCTTGATGTCACTAATTCCATTGGTGCATACCTACACAGTGAGGGTTTGGGCCCCTCAAATTGCTTTCTTGTGTATCTCTCTCGAGAAAGAGAGAGAGAGACAGAGGCAGAGAGACAAAGATAGAAACAAACGGACAGACATAGAGACAGACAAGGACAGATAGGACATATTTCAAATGTGTAGTTAAATACAGAAAATATCATACGCTGTAATCCATTTATCTCTTGAATTTATCAAGTGTAATACCATTCCATATTTCTTTAAGGCACTATAGAGGTGGTGTACCAGATATTACTGAAACTTCTGCATAGCTTTCTCATCTCCTATCTTAGTTTAGTTTGGTTTCTATTGTGAAAAATATACTATGGCCAAAAGCAACCAGGGAAAGAGAGGGTTTATTACCTTTCACCTTTCCATGTCACATTGCTCATCGAGGGACGTCAGGGCAGTAACTCGAGGCAGAAACCTGGAGGCAAGAACTGAAGAGCAACCATGGAAGACCACTTCTACTGGCTCCCCATGGCTTTCTCAGCCTGCTCTTCTACCCAGGACCAGCTGTACTCACAGTGAGCTGGGCTCCCCCATATCAATCATCAGCAAAGAAAGTGCCCTACAAACTTACCCTACAGGTAACCTGATGGAGACATTTTATCAACCGAGTGTTATCTTCCAGAACAATACTAGCTTGTATCAAGTTGAGAGAAACCCAAGCAGTATATCTCCTAAATATTAAAAGAAAAATTTAGCATAATTTCCATACCACTCATCCATGATCCTGTGGATAAACATTCAGATTGTAAAACTGTTTTCTATGTTACAGACAAATATCCTTCCCGTGAAGGAGTGTTTAACTCCTAGAAATACATCTGACATCACAGCACAGTGTGCATGCACAGTCACAAAGGGTGACAACCTCCTTTCTTAGGTTCCCTAGCACCAAAGTCAGAGAAAGAGAATTTCTTAGTAAGGCAAGCTGTAGCGGAGAAACAGAAGTGCAGGGTAGGGGAAGTGAAGCAAAGCTGTGGCTTCCCCGGGTTAGCCTCAGTCCGATCCCTTGGGGAATTCTGGACTATAAACATCACAAATTTGTCTCATCTGAAGCCAGGAGGTCTGGCTGTCATACCCTTGACTTGTCAGATACTGGCTGCAGGAGAGTTGGTGAGGACTGGGGGAAGAAGGGGGGGCATTCTAGGCATTTCTGGTTAAAATGGCTCCCTTCAGCCATCAACTGAGAGCAAGTCTTTGGATCAGGAGAATGTGAATGGTCAGCAGCTACCACAGATATTGGAGTCCTGTGCTGGCCCCAAGAAAAGATTCCCGGCAGTGCATCAGTTGTACAGGCCACTCCTTCTGTCCACGCTGTATTGTTACATTGTGTGCTACATTATTCCTCTCCTCTCCTCCCTTTCCCCACTAAATGGATTTTAGCATCTTACTGCATCTTAGCCTGTATTTCTAGAGATGTACCTAGGAGGGAAATTGCTGGAATGTGAATGCCCTGCCCATCAGGAGATGCTGCCTCTCCAACGCATAGTCATCCACCTACTGTCCTGTCCACAGCTCATGCGTGTCCTGCTCCTGTCAGTCTTTGTCAGTGTTTTCAAAGTTAATCTATCGCAGACTTCAAGTTAGAAACTTTATATAGCTGTTGTTGAAAATCAAGTTTCTCTAATTGTCACCCACACTGAATGATTCCTGTGTTTATGGATCAGCAAGACTTCCCCTTTCCTAACTGAGCTGTCCATATTAATTCACTTTTAAGTTCTATTTTCATTTCTAGAAGCTCTTTCTACAGTCTAAAGAGTATATGCTTTTGTTTGTTTTGGTTACATTATTTTTAGTGTATGTATGATTTTTTTTTTTTACCCTGTGGTGTCTTTTGATGTGTGAAAGTTTTAAAGTTTTAGCAAAACCAAACGTCTCTATACCTTCCTTTTTATTTTCTGCTTTCTGTAATTTGGATTCATGTTTCTTTTGAATAAGGAAAAGATTTAACAGTCCTTTTATGAAGTCTCTTTTTTTGTGTTGTGTGGTAAGAACTATATTCAACATGTCTGATAAAATAAAGTCAGAGAAGAGAGAGTGAAGGGGGGAGAAGGAGAGAGAAGAAGAAGGAGGAGGAGGAGGAGGAGGAGGAGGAGGAGAAGTCTTCGAGCCTTAGATATATACTGATGGAAGGAAGTGGAAACAAGTGTTTAAAGTCTAACACTACCTTGAGAGACTTGAGAAACAACTGGAATGATTGGTTTTGTCCTTTTACCTGGATGGTTCCAACCACTGGACTCATGAGAACTTAAGGCCGCTTCCTTCCGTGGAGCCAGGCTGTGTCTTACCGAGCTGGGATCCAATGTGCAAACATATTCTGCACTCTTTGCTTTACATTAACCTTGTCTATGATCTTCTAGCTTTTAGTCACTGAGTATAAAATCATGCTCTGATGGTACTTTTCTGTTAGTGCTGAAGATATCCTTGTGTTATTTTTTTTTCTGGCTTTTACTGGCATTAAGGGAGGGTCTACTTTCTGAAGGCCTGGGCACTCTTTTCCCTCTGCTTTCTGCAGGTTCACTGTGATGTGCCGAAATGTGGCTTCAGGCTTCTGTGTCACACTCATGTCTTGAGGGTATTCTCTCACTCTAGGGTATATATGCTTCTTTTCATGAAGAGAGAACACCTACTGTGGTTTCCAACCTTTCTTTTCCCTTTATTCTGTTCTCTTTTGTTACCATTTCATGTATTTTTCTCTTTCTTCAAACATTTCAAACTGTCTTCCTCTTTACCATTGTCATTTTCTATTCTGAATTAGCCTCTCTGCTGCTGCAACATCTTTTTTCCTCTCAAATTTAATCCATCAATAATTCTATAGTTCTAATAAAAATACACTCAGCAACTGTATCCACCTCATTATTCTTCTCTTGACCAGCTCTTTCCATAACTCCAGTAGACTCTATAAGCACAGATACAACCTACATCAGTCAGAAGAAGAGGTGGACACACTGGACTTAGGTACACAAACCCCACAAACCTCAGCTGAGACAACCCCACTGAACCTGAAGACCTTCCAATTACCAGAACTCTCAGCCATTTACATTAGAAGACAATAAAGGAAACAGGAAATATAGGAACAAGAGACCTATCCAACAAAGACAACACAAGAATCAACACCCAGACCTCTAACCATCCCAAACCCAGATGTGTAAATGCCAGTGTAAAAACATATTCAACAACAGAAAGGGGAATATGGCACCACAAGAACTCAGTGGTTCTACAAAAGCAAAGCCTGAACATTCCAACACAGCTGAAACATAAGAAACTAACATTAAAAGTAACTTTATAAAGATTATAGCGGCCCTTAAAAGGGAAATGAAAAATGTCCTTAAAGAAATAGAAGAAAAGACAATAAAAAATTGGAAGAAATTAATAAATCCTTTAAAGAAGGCCAAGAAAAAAAACCAATAAAACATGTGAAGGAAATAGGTCAAGACTTGAAAGCTGAAATAGAAGCAATAAAAAAAAAATACAAACTGAGGGACTTATGGAAACTGATAATCTGTGTAAGTGAACAGAAACTATAGATGCAAGCATCACAAACAGAATACAAGAGATGAAAGAGAGAAACGCAGGTGTCAAAGATAAAGTAGAGGAAATCAATCAATCAATTGGTCAAGGAAAATGTTAAATCTAAAAACATTCCTAACACAAAACATCCAGAAAATCTGAGACACCAAGGAAAAAAAATCAAACCTAAGAATAATAGGAATAGAAGAAAGAGAAGAATACCAGCTCAAAGGCACAGAAAATATATTCAACAAAATCAGAGAAGAAAAATTTCCCAACCTAAAGAACATGACTATAAAGGTACAAGAAGCTTACAGAACACTAAATAGATTGGACCAAAAAAGGTCCCTTAACAACATAACAATCAAAACACTAAACATACAGAACAAAGAATATTAAGAGATGTGAAGGAAAAGGGCCAAGTGTGCCTATATACATTATACAATATGCTTATAATGGCAGACCTATCACAATTACACCCAACTTCACAATGGAGACTCTAAAAGCTAAAAGGTCCTAGACAGATGTTTTGAAGACACTAAGAGACCACAGATGCCAGCCCAGACTACTATACCTAGTAAAACTTTCAATCACCATAGACAGAGAAGGCAAAATATTTCAGGACAAAACTAGGTTTAATGAATACCTATCTACAAATTCAGCCCTACAGAATGTACTAGAAGGAAAACTTAAGCCCAAGGAAGTTAGCTGCACCCATGTAAACACAGGCAATATATAACACCAGAAAGACCTAAAGAAGGATAATGCATCCTCATTCACACACGCACACATTCAAACGCTACCACTACCACAAAAATAATAAAAAAAATAACAGGAATTAATAATCACTGGTCCTTAATATCTCTTAATATTGATGAATTCAATTTACCAATAAAAATACAGAGGTTAACAGAATGGGCACAAAACCAGGATTCATCCTTTTGCTGCATACAAGAAACATACTTCAACTTCAAAGAGAGATATTACCTCAGAATAAAGGGTTGAGAAAACATTTTCCAGTCAAATGGACCTAAAAAATGAGCTGGTATACCTATCCTAATACTTAACAAAATAGAATTTAAACTAAAATTAATCTAAAGAGATGGAGAAGGACATTTCATTTTCATTACAGGAAAACTCCATCAATATAAAGTTTCAGATTAACATCTATGCTCCAAATATAAGGACTCCCATATTTGTAAAAACAAACAAACAAACAAACAAACAAACAAAACAACATTATTAATGCTTATATTGCATATCGGACCCCACACACGAATAGGGAGAGACTTAAACACCCCATTCTCACTAATGGACAGGTCTGTCAGACAGAAACTAAACAGAGAAATAAAAGAACTAACATGTTATGACTCAAATGTACTTAACAGACATCTACAGAACATTTCCCCCAAACACAAAAGAATACACTTTCTTCTCAGAACCTCAAGCAACTTTCTCTAAAATTGACTACATACTTGGTCACAAATCAGATCTCAAGAGATACAAAAAAAAATTGGAAGCGCCCCCTGCATATTATTGGATCACCATGGGTTAAAGTTGGAGTTCAACAACACAAACTATAGAAAGCCTACAAACTCATGGAAATTGAACAACTCCCAGCTGAATTACCAATGGGTCAAGGAAGAAATAAAGAGAGAAATTAAAGACTTTCTAGAATTCAATGAAAATAAATGCACAACATGCTCAAACTTATGCGACACCACGAAAGCAGTGCCAAGAGGAGAGCTCATACTAAGTGCCTACATAAAGAAATTGGGGAAATCCCATTCACACTAGTGACTTAACAGCACAGTGGAAAGCTCTAGAACAAAAAGAAGCAAACTCACCCAGGAGGAGCAGATGGCAGAAAATAATCAAGCTCCTGGCTATAATAAATAAAATAGAAACAAAGAATTAATAAAACAAAAGTTGGTTCTTTGCGAAATGAGCTAGAGAAACCCTTTATCAAACTAAAAAAAAGACAAAGAGAGAATATCCAAATTAACAAAATCAGAAATAAGAAGGGAGATCTAACAATGACACCAAGGAAATTCAGAGAATCATTAGGTCATACTTCACAAACCTATACTCTAAAAATTGGAAAATCTAAAAGAAGTGGACAATCTTCTTGATAGGTATCACATACCAAATAAAATATAGACCAGATAAACAATTTAAATAGATATGTAACTTCTAAGGAATCATAAGCAGTCATTAAAAGTCCCCCCTTCTCCAACAAAAGGCCAGGGCCAGATAGTTTCAGTATAGAATTCTACCAGACTTTCAAAAAAGAGCTAATAACAATACTCCTCAAATTGTTCCACACACTAGAAAAAGAAGGAACATTGCCAGACTTTTCCTGTCTTGTAGAAAGTTGACCTGATACCCAAACCACATAGAGTTGTAACCAAGAAAGAGAATTACAGACCAATTTCCCTCATGAACATTGATGCAAAAATACTCAATAGAACATTGACAAGCTGAATTTAAGAACACATCAAAAAATCATTCACTATAAACAGGTATGTTTCATCCTAGAGATGCAGGAATAAATAGTTCAACATACAAAAATCTGCCATTGTGATCTACCATATTAAAAACCTGGTGGGGGAGCACGTGATCATTTCATTAAATGTTGAAAAAGCCTCTGACAAAATCCAACACTCCCTCATGGAAAAGGTCTTGGAGAGATCAGGATACAAGGAACATATGTAAACATAATAAAGGCACTATACAGCAAGCCAGCAGGCAACATAAAATTAAATGGAGAGAAACTTAAAGCAATTCCACTAAAATCAAACAAGGTTGTCCTCTCTTCCCATGTCTATTCAATATAGCCCTCGAAGTTCTAGCTAAAACAATAAGACAACTAAAGGAGATAAAAGTGATATAAATTGGAAAGGAAGAAATGAAACACTTGCTGTTTTCAGGTGATGTGATGGTATACATGTGACACCAAAAATTCTACCAGGTATGCCTACAGCTGATGAACACCTTCAGCAATGTGGCGGGATACAAGATTAGCCAAAAAACAAACAAGCAGCAAAAAACCTAGTTCTATTTATTTCTCTTTAAACAAGGTATTATTCTTTGCAGATGATATGATAGTATACATAAGCAAACCCAAAAATTCTACCAGGGAACTCCTACAACTATTAAACACCTTTAGTCAAGTGACTGGATACAAGATTAACTAAAAAAAAAAAAAATAGTAGCTCTCCTATATACAGATGATAAATGGACGGAGAAAGAAATCGGGGAAACATCACCCTTTTCAATAGCTATAAATAATACAAAATATCTTGGGTTAACCAAGTGAAAGATCTTTATAACAAGAAATTTAAGTCTTTGAAGAAAGAGATTGAAGAAGATTTATCATGTCCAAGGACAGGTAGGATCAACATAGTAAAAATAGCAATCTTACCAAAAGCAATCTCCAGATTCAATGCAATCCCCACTAAAATTCAAACATAATTCTTCATAGACCTTGAAAGAACAATACTCAGTTTCATGTGGAAAAGCAAAAACTCAGGTTAGATAAAACAATCCTTTACACTTAAGTAACTTCTGAAGGCATCACCATCTCTGCTTTCAAGCTCTACACTAGAGCTATAGTAATAAAAACAGTATGGTATTTGTATAAAAACAGACATGTGAAACAATGGAATTGAAATGAAGACCCTGACATTAACCCATATGCTTATGAACACCTGATTTTTTACAAAGAAGTCAAAATTTTACAATGGAAAAAAGAAAGCACCTTCAATAAATGGTGCTGGTATAACTGGATTTTGGCACATAGAAGAATGCAAATAGATCCATATCTATTATCTTGCACACAACTCAGTTCTAAGTGGATCAAAGACCTCAACATAAATCCAGTTGCACTGAACCTGATAGAAGAAAAGGGAAGTAGCCTTGAAAGTATTGACACAGGAAACAACTTCCTGAATTAAACACCAATATCACAGACACTGAGATTGACAATTAATAAGTGGGACCTCATGAAACTGAAAAGCTTCTGTAAGGCAAGGGATAAAGAAACAGAACAATACCATCCTGATAATAGGCCTCCATATGGTGACCAGGGACATAATTCAAGCCTCAAAAATGTGCTGCAACAGCAGAATTCAAACAAACATCCATAACACAGTCATTAGGAGGCATGGTAGCAAAATTTACAAGAGCCAGATGTCTTTGCAGACATCCCATATCTTGCCATAAATTCTGTCAGCATTCTATAACCATTAGCAATTTTGCACCTATAGCCTGACCAATAATTTCAAAACATTGCCTCACTCTGTGTCCCTTTGCCTAATCCTAGAATGCCAAGACATACAGCTCCCTGCTTCTGGCTTTTCCCCATATAAACCCTTTGTAATCAGAACTGGGGCTTCTCCTTCACTCATTGTAACAGGAGTGTTGGAAGAAGTCCTTGACCAGCTCAAATAAAAAAATTGCTTTTGCATTGTGAAGTCAGCTCCATGGTCTTGTTGGGGGGTTTTGCAACACAGGTACAACAGTGGACACTGTTAATAAGACAAAACTGCAGCCTGGAGAATGGGGAAGATTGTCACCAACTCCACATCTGTAGAGGGGTGATCTCAAAAATAAAATAAAATTTAAAAAAGATAACTCAGGAAACTAGGTATCAAAATACTTAATATTTCACTTAAAAACAGGGTACTGATATAAACAGAATTCTCAATAGAAGAATCTTAAATGGCTGGGTACACTTAAAGAATTGTTCAACATCCTTAGTTATCAGGGAAATGCAATCAAACAACTCTGAGATACCATTTTACTCCTGTCAGAATAGCTAAGACCAAAAACACTAATGGCAGCTTACATTAGAGAGGATGTGGAGCAAGAGGAACTGTAGTAGGAGGTTTCTGTTCCGGACTTTCAGGCCTAACCTCAAGGTTTAGGACCCACAGACCCACAGTCCCGCAGTCCCACAGAGACACACAGATGCTTTTAATAGTTTTAGGCTGAACAGCCTAAGGCCCAGGCATATAACTTGCTAGCTCTCTACCCTTCATCTAACCCATGACTCTTTTCCTGTTCAGCCATGGGGCTTGGTACCTTTTCTCACAGCAGCATGGTTGTCCTCTGTTTCTTCTGGCTTCTCTCTGGCGTTCTGCTCTGTGCTTCCTGTTCTAAGAGTTTTCTTAGTCTGATAGCCCTGCCCACACTTCCTGCCTGCCTTTGACCAATCAGCACTTTTTATTAAACCAGCGAGTGGGACAATTATTTATAATGTAACAACATAATCTCCCACAGGGAACACTCCTCTACTGCTGGTGGGAATGTAAACTTGTGCAGCCACTTTGGAAATGGATATGCTGGTTTTCCAGAAAATTGGGAATCAATCTACCTCAAGGCCCATTTATACCAATCTTGGGCAAATACCCAAGGGATGCTCAATCATACCACAAGGATACTTGCTCATCTATGTTCATAACAACATTATTTATAATAGCCCAAACAAGGAAACAATCTAGAGGGTGCCCCAACTGGCCATTTCCTGTAATCAGATTGATGACTATTGTAGTTGTCATCAGAGAGCATTCCTCCAGTAACTGAGGCAAACACATGCAGAGAGATCCACAGCCATGTTCTGAGCAGAGCTGTGGGATTCCTGTTAAATAGAAGAAGGAAGGATTGTATTAGCCACAGGTGGAGGGAGGGGTCCACAGAATCAACTAACCTGGGCTCATAGGAGCTCACAGACTCTGGACTGACAGCTGGGGAGTCCTCATGGAACCAACCTAAGGCCTCTACATATATATATGACAGTTGTGTAGCTTAGTCTATTTGTGGGATTCCTAGAAGTGGCATTAGAGCCTGTCCCTAACACTTGAACTGGCTTTTGAGAACCTATTCCCCATACTGGGTTGCCTTGCCTAGCCTTATAATTGGTTGTTTTTTACTCCTGAATAAACAACACATGGAGGCTTCTTCTTAATTATAAATGCCTGGCCTTACCTTGGCTTATCTCTAGACATCTTTTCTTATATCAACCCCTCTACCTTTTGCCTCTGGGCTTTTACTTTGCTATATCTTACTTTCACTCTTGTGTGGCTGGGTAGCAGGTCCTAGTATCCTCTTTTTCTTGTTCTCTCCTTGTTCTTCTCCTATTTATTCTCTCTTCCTGCCATCTCTGACTGTCTTTACTCCTATCTCACGACTGGCTGTTCAATTTGTTATTGGACCACCAGATGTTTTAGACAGGCAAAGTAACACAGCTTCACAGAGTTAAACACATGCCACATAAAATAACACAACCTATCCTTGCATCATTAAAAAAATATTCCACAGCATAAACAAAGGTAACACATCTTAAAATAATATTCTACGTCACAGCCTTAGTACAGAGGAAGGAGCTTAGTCCTACTTCAACTTGATATGCCATGCTTTGTTGAAGTCTATGGGAAACCTGCCCCCTTCTGAACAGAAACAGAGGAGGGAGGATGGGGGAAGCAGGGTGGAGGGGAGGTGGATGGGGGAGGAAGAGAGGAAAGGAAGGAGGGGAAACTGGTAGGGATATAAAATCTATGAAAAGTTTTTATTAATAAAAAAAGAGAAAAAGTAAGCTCAGAAAATGACCACTTCTCCCAGACTCATTGCCCTTCCTCTATTTTTGCATCAAGATTATCTTTCTGCTGCTCCCTGATCCCTGGGTGTCAGTTATTAACATCAGAATATTTATACTGTACCCTTAGCCTCAAAAGCTTCCGGCCATCTTTGTCTTTTTCATTTTTTCCCATCACACTCACCTTAAAGATATTATCTTTAAGGCCTTTTTAAAATTGTGATTTTATTCATTCCCTTCTTACCAGTTTATAAACACTAGTGATAAATATTTTTAGGGGAGTCAAGATTTGTGTTGACTTTCTTCTGTGTTTTCTCAGCACAGGATGCTTCTGCTCTTCATAAGAACTCAACATGTGTTTGTTAAATGAATGCATGTATTAAAAGGAAGAATGAACTTCTAGATTTGAGTCTAAAGCATTTCCTTTTGAGTTGAAAATTGTTCAGATTAGATATATATCTTTGTTTAGGTAGATAAGATTTAGAAAGCTCAAATAAACCATGTGAAATATATATCTGACATAGTTTTTTTGTTGTTGTTGTTTTTTTGTTTTTTTTTAATGTGCCAGTATTTCAAAGTCTCAGAATCTCTTGGATTGTGACTATACCTGATGTTTAAAATCAGGGCATTGTGGATACATTCTAAGTGAGGAGAAGGTGAGATACTCAGCAGAAAAGGAAGTAGGAAGGAACAACCAGCCACCCAATGAAGCTAAACAAACAAACAGCCAACTGTCTTTCCCAGCTTAGTGGAGGTGCTGGAAATCACAGGAGACTTTCCTGGGACATGTGTTGTGTAACAAATCCTGACAAATACATGGATCATCAAAGAGATTTCTATTTTATATACTGAGAAGCTTTATGCTCCAGGAAATGGTCAGGCCATCTGGGATCTGCTTACCCAGATGGAGCTCTGATTGAATATGTGAGAAGAAGAGGGAACCTCAGTTGTAGTGAACATGATCTGTTTGGAGTCAGCATGGGGGTGCAGCAAAGGTGCTGGCCAAACAAAGGGATTACTTTTTCCACCAAGTTTGTTCAAGAGAAGAAAGTCTTGGAAGTAAAAAGACAAAGATGAGAAGAACAGCTTCCGTTTCCTCAAAGTGATGATGTTATTGGATGCTGTCATTGGCCATGTGTCGACTTGGAATGGAAATTTGGTGAAAATAGATGCAAGCATCATGTGAAAGAAAGAAAATTATTTTTAACTATAAGAATTATAATGCTTCCTCCAACAAAAAGAATAATTTTCATTTATATAGCATAATATACACACCTTTCCAAAAAACATAAACCCCACATTTAATATGTTCAACTCTGTGAAACAAGTAGCTTACATAGTCTGAAAACAGGACCTGAGCCATTTACAAACCATTCTTCATCCCACCCCAGAGTCTAGCCTAGTTCTAGGTCCAAAGAACATTCTTTAATCATTATTATATGAATCTAAATTAGCAGTTGATATGGAGAGAAATTATGCAGTCCCAAATATCTGTTAGCCTTGGCCCAGCTGGAGCTGGGAGCAAGGCTCTTAATTTTAAGTCTTGTGCACTCAATATTTCATGATATGTGTTTCCAAATGTGCCACTGTCCAAGGACCAAACTGATGCAGGAACAGGAAGTACAAGTGTTCTTGGCAATTATCCTGTGCCAAGTGTCATTGATCTTGATGAAGAGTTACTGTTGATTTACCTAAAGTTCAGTAATCTACCAATGAAAGCACTATTAAGAATTGCTTAATGTCAGCACAACTTGCCAGTTGCGGAGAGCTTGGCACATCTGACATACTGTCTGGAATGCCCACGTCCATTTAACTTAGGAAATTTTATTAAAATCTCCAAGATTGGCCAAGCTTCAAGGAGGTGATGCCAAAAAAGTAGGAAGAACAAAGCTGTGCTTCTCAAAGCCCTAGGTGTTCACTCAAAATGACTCACTTTTTCCTCATAAAGCCAGTGCCCATCTCTAACACTGGCATGTGATCCGTCCCTCCCTCCTTCCCTTTTTCCCTCCCTCCCTTCTTTCTTTCTTTTTGTGGCTTCCATTATACCTTATACTTACCTCAGTGAAAACCCATGCCACAGCATCTACCTGCCATCAATAAGAATCTTGCCCTTACTTTATTTACTAACGGTACACATAGCCTTTTAAATGCCTTCTGCTACATGTGTTAGCAGTGTGTCTCTCTGAAGCCATTTGATAAAAGAAATGCAACAGAGGACCGCCCAACTTTAGCAAGTGATTATATAGAGGTTTGGATTCCCTCTCTGTGTCTCTCCTGTCTCCTATACAATGACAGAGTAAAACCTCTCACTACATTTATCTTTTCCTCACTTTCTCATTTTCTTAAAGTGAATCAGGCCATTGGCATGTCAGCACTAAGATGCCCTGCTCCTGGGTCTAGCTGTTTTCTTTGAGATCCAAATGATTTTGAGTCTCCCCTGAGCCTGAAGCTCTGAGTGACACCTGACACCAACCTATGAGACTCAGAGGTGGAGAATCCACCCAACCTGCGCCTAGCCCTCTGACCTACAGAAATAATGAGAGAGAAGTATGTGTTGAGTGAGATGCTAAGTTTGGATATATAACAGACAACTACAACAGCTGGACACGGAGAGACATGGGACTCGTGTTGGTGTGATCTCTGTCACTTTGACAGAAAGCTAGAGTCATCGGGGAAGGGTAAACCTGGACTGAGACAATGCTTCATCAGACTGGCTTGTGGGTAAGACTATGGGGAATTTTTTCTGGCTAATGGTTGGTGTGGGAGGGCTCCAGCCCTTGTGGGTGGTTTCACCCCTGGGAAGGTGCCTGTATGAGATGTATGCCCACACTCTCTCCTTCAGTTTCTGCCTTAGCGTCTCTTGATGCTGGACTATGTTCAGCATCTGTAAACCAAATAAATCATTTCCTCCTCAAGGAGTTTTTTTGGCAGAGAGTTCTATTGCAGTCACAGGTAGAAAACCATGACAGAACCATTCTCACGGATTGATTCTATCCATGCTTGCATAAGTTACTTTTAAACATTCTGTACCAGAGCTAGAAAACTCTTAGAGACAAATCTTTGAATGCCTCCCCTATGGTCAATCCTTTTTTCTACTCGTCTTAGTACAGAAACTCCCACTTGAGGATAGGCCCTTCTGGGGGGTGGTTTTTAGTGCCCTCCTCATAAGCACATGTGTGGGTTGATTGGTTGTGGTGGTGGTGAAATGTATTTAATGATAGCCATCATAGTAGTGGGTGACATTATAATCGTGGGGAGAGTAGATTAGAATAATTAAATCTAATTATAGACCAGTGAGACAGAAGGGTTCTTTTTTTTTTTTTTTTTAAATCACAGGTCAAATCTAAAACCTGTTGCTAGTTGAATAAACATGTGAGACAGAACCAGAACCTATGAGTATTTAGATGTGAAAACTCAGGGAGCAGGTGAGGGTGGATTTACGGACCTGAGTATTTTTGTTTGCTTGTTTGTTTTTGCCTCCGGAGACAGCATTTGTTATATCAGCTGGGCCTAGACAGCACTCATGACCATCTTGCCTCAATCTGAACAGCTGTGATTATAGGTGTGCCCGAGATCCAGGTTCTAATCCATCTGAACAGCTGTAATTGCAGGTGTGCCTGAGTTCCAGGTTCTAATCCATGTGAACAGCCTTAATTGCAGGTGTGCCTGAGGTCCAGATTCTAATACATCTGAACAGCTCTGCTTACAAGTATGTGCCACTGTGCCTGGAGATCTAGGTTCTAATGCTGATGGCTTGTCTCTTTCTGCTTTAGAATTAATTTCATCTGGCATGACCTTTGAGCTATAGGCACATGTGTGCCTGCCTTCACTCCATTCTACAGATCATATGCAGAGAACAGAAGGCAAATAGGTTGCCTAAAGTAACACAGGAATAAGTCTGGGGTTTCTTATGGCTAGATGATTGTTTTCCTTGAGATCCTTGGAAAAAAGATATAATTGATTTAACAAAGTACTTGGGGGATACAAGAATGGAAGGTGTTGAAAGTTCCATTGAAGATAGAACAGCAATACAAGAGCACACAGAGCTCAGGCACACGGGCAGGAAGCAGCCAGATGTGCTTCAGATCAGAAAAAGCCAAGTTGAAACATCTGGGGAACAATAATCAGAAACAGATATTCTCCAAGTGAGAGCAATCTGGAAAGCAGCAATGCGGGGAGAGACCTGGGCAGTGCTGCTATAAAAATGGTTCTTGTAGGCTTGTACAGCAGCCAAAACTGGCTGTAAAGGGTTTGGAAACCATAACTCTATTGCACAAACTCTAGTTAGCATATAATGAAAACCCAGAGCTAGATATTGGGGAAAAGCTGGAATATCAGAGAAACAGCCCACAGTCAAATCTCACCCAGCCAACTTCTCAGGCTGAACAGGGTAAATGCTGTCTTTAAAGTTCCTCACCTTGTAGTAGGAGATTTCTGGCCCTGACTTTTGGGCCTAGCCTCAAGGTTTAGCCCACACACCCACAGACCCACAGAGACACACAGAGGCTTACTATAGTGTTAGGCTGATTGGCCTCAGGCCCAGGCATATATCTTGCTAGCTCTCTACCCTTCATCTAACCCATGACTCATCCTGTTCAGCCATGCGGCTTGGTACCTTTCCTTAGAGCAGCATAGTTGTCCTCTGCTTCTTCTGGCTTCTCTCTGGAGTTCTCTCTGGCCTTCTGTTCTCAAGAGTTTTCTTAGTCTGGTAGCCCCGCCCACACTTCCTGCCTGCCTTTGGCCAATCAGCACTTTTTATTAAACCAGTGGGTGGGAAAATTATTTACCATGAAACAACACAATCCCCTACATCACCCTGATTGTGATTGGTTGCTTCTATAGAATGAATCTCTGCCTTCTCCTGCCTTATGTATCTTCCCTGCCCAGCTGTTTCACTTCTGGGTTCAACTTGTATCATAATTCTAGAATTAGGATTAAAGGTGTGAGCTACCACTGCTTGGCTGTTAGGCCTGAACTCACAGAAATCTAGAAAGATCTTTGTCTCCTGAGTGATGGGATTAAAAGTGTGGGTCACCACTCTCTGATGTTTATGGATTGACTGTGGATGATTCTATTCTCTAATATTCCAGGCTGATTTTATTAAGTATATAATATATCACCATATAATTTAGCTAAGTTTATTGTACTTTTGTGAACTCAATGCTTTCCAGATTGCTCTCACTTGGAGAATATTTGTTTCTGATTATTGTTCTCCAGATCTGAAATTGTGTACCCCCAGTTCTTCCTGGTTGTGTCTGAAGATTCCTCTAAATGGGAAGAGCAGAGCTCTGCAAAGGAAGAAAAGGGAGGGTTCTGAGAAGTCCTCTCCGGTCTTGGAGCTGCTGGGTCTTGAGACTGACAGCTGTGGTCCCTGGGCCAGTTTAGAGTTATAGCAACCCCAAATCCATTCAAGCATCATGACCTGAGTGTACCTAGAAACCATTAGTCTCTAACACCAGCTTTTCATTTTCTCTCTAAACACTGATTAGTTAAAATAATTATGTATAAGATGTTGCAAATATACAGAGAACACACATAATAAGCATCTAACTCAATAAATTAACAAAGTGGGCACCGTTGTAGAATGGTCATCTACTTATGGTACTGAATGCCACTGGATTGTGGCAGTGGCACCCTTTCTTTATCATCTCCTTCTAGAAAAATCATCACTCATTCTTTTAAAAGTAGCCACTGAGCTAGATCCTAACAGCATACAATATAGATATAATTGTAGACTTTATATAGATAGAATATTGATAAAGTTGGCAGTGTCTTTGGATGAGTTATTTGACACGTTAAATGTACAAGTTTAGCATATGTTGCATATAGGTTACATTTTTTTTTTTTTTATCCACACGGTTGTATACTGTTGAGACACTATACCATATTTGATTTGTACCTTTTGTAAGCAATAGCCTCTGAGTTGCTTCATCTTGGGACTATTACCAGTCATCTTTTGGACTATTGCCAACAACTGCATGAACCCTTCTCCTCCTTTCTTGGAGACAGGATTGTGCTATATGTTCCAGGCTGTCCTAAAACTTACTCCTCCAAAAATGGCAATCCTCCTGCCTCAGTCTCCAGAGTGTTTGGATTGCAGATTTGCAGCACCATGCAGGCTTATTTCCTTTAGTCTCAGATAGCTTTAAAGAGTTTTAAGATAACTGTCTCTAAACCTCCTTTTTATATACCCGAAGACTCAGAAGTGTAGACTGTAGTATGAGGTTTCTGGCCTGGACTTTCCGGCCTAACCTCAAGGTCTAGGCCCACAGACCCACAGTCCCGCAGTCCCACAGTCCCACAGTCCCACAGTCCCGCAGTCCCACAGAGACACACAGATGCTTCCAACAGTTTTAGGCTGATCAGCCTTAGGCCCAGGCATATAGCTTGCTAACTCTCTACCCTTAAGCTATCCCATGTCTCTTGTTCAGCCATGCGGCTCGGTACCTTTCTTTAAAGCTGCATGGCTGTCCTCTGCGTCCTGCAGCTTCTCTCTGGTGCTATGTCTGGCATTCTGTGCTCAGAGTTTTTCTTAGTCTGGTAGTCCCGCCCACACTTCCTGCCTGCCTTTGGCCAATCAGCTCTTTTTATTAAACCAGTGGGTGGGACAATTATTTACCATGAAACAATACAATACCCCTACATTAGACATATTCAGTTATTTTTTTCCCTACTCCTACCTGGGGAAAAGACCCAAACAACCAATTGCAATTATTAATTAGTATTCTCAGCTAATATACAAGAGTATTTATTTATCTTTCCCAGAACCATTAGAAAAGTAGATGGAAAATTTACTACTTCCAAGGATTGTTTGAAAAACCTCTGTTTAGAACATGGGATGGCTTTGTGTTCAGTGGTACTGAAGAACTAATCGGTGGCTGTCCATTTTACATGCCACAAATGAAGCCTGGATGCCATTGCTGTCTAGGAGAGAACAAAGGAAGGTCACACCTGGGAGCTGCCATCACAATTGTCTTTTACAAACCCCTAAAAACAGTGGCAAACTCCTTGACATTTCTAATGGAAACATCTTATAGTTCTTCCCCCTCCACTGGAGATGATAGAATTTTATTACCTGTTTGAAGCTTGAATGTTTATAACAGACAAACCTTCTGTGCCCATTTTCTGGCTTCTCTCAACCATTTCTTGTCTTAGACAAAATTTATTTCCCAAAGAAGACCAAGTGTGTTCTCCAGCTCCTATTTGGAAAATGAGAAACCAAAATCAGCTTCAACTTCAGACAGGTCATCCTGTTCTTCAGAAGCAGCATTTCCCTTACAGCACATGTTTTCCTGAGGCAAACCAGATCCAACATGATGCATTATTTAGAGAACACATTTTGCATTAGTCTGACTGCCCAAGGCACTATTGATGTGGTGTGCTAACATTGCAATGGAAAATGAAAAAAACAAAACAAAACTTTCTTGCTTTGTTCGAATGGCTTTGTGATTTATCATAAAAAATTAGATCCATAAACTAAGGCTGTGCAGTCCTACTCTCCATAATGGGAAGGCACTGGGGTAACTTGAAGAACAACAAAAGGACTCGTTCATTGGGTTATCACAGCCTTGAATTAATGGACAAACAATAAGATCTCAGGCCCAGCAGTAAGAGTGAAGAACTTGCTGGGAAATGCTTTCTGTCTATGGGACAGACCCATCCAGTTTAGAATAGTGCTTACAGTTAATTACTGGGGTAGGGAAGGGAGAAGGCTGAGGTAATGGGGGTGGATTTACTTAGGCCATGTTGTGGTCTCTCTACTTCTGTTATCAGAAAAGGCTCCAAGAAGGTGCTGGCAGACAAAACAATAGCCTCATGCAACAAGGGTGACAGCTGAAGCCCTCAGATTACAAGAAACAAGGAAACGTCGTCTGATAAGAATCCAACCTTGGTAAGTGTGTTTAAGAAGTTCTGGGTGAATGACAGTTCTAGAAGTTATACGAGAGACTTTACTTCAGCATGTAATAGATTTGTTCACTATCGCTACATGACTTTGCCACTAAAAAATCATTGGGCTTCCCAAAGGAAATTTGTTACTGGGGCTTTTTCTCACTTTCTCCATTGGAACCATTACTTTATAACTTTGCTTTTGTTGCTTTGACGAAAATTCCTAATGAAAAGCAATTTAGCTCATATTTGCAGATTGTGTGCCATCAAAACAGGGAAGTCTAGGCAGCAGGAATTCATAGCAGCTGAACACCCCACACCCATGGTCAAAGTCACAGAGAAGCAAAAGCAGGCATGCCCACAGCCCAATTCACTTTCTCTACTCGTGTACAGTTCAGAACCCAAATCCAGCCAATAGTGCTGCCCACGGTTGACGGGTCTTTCCAATTCATGTAATAAAGACCGCCCTGCACAGACATACCCATAGCCTAGGAATCCCTTACTAAGATTCTCTTCGCAAGTGGCTCTATATTATGTCAAGTTGACAACACTAACATGGTCATCAATAATGTGAGGGCTTTCAATGAAGTGGTCTGAATGCTCATGTCCCTAACCTCTAAGGAGATGATGTTTGGAGGGGAAGCCTTCAAAAGGTGATGCAGTCAAAAACAACACAGCCTTCATGACTGAGAACATAGCCCTTACGGATCCCAGAGAGCTCTCTGTCCTAACCTATTATATGAGGCACAGCAAGAAGTGTCCATCCATGAACAATAGAATAGGACCTCATCAGAAATAGAAGCCTTAACCTTGGTCCTCTCAATGTACAGATTTGTGAGAAACACATTTATATCATCTACTCAATACTGTTTTGCTATAGCGCCTAACAGAATTAAGGAGAATAACTAAATAACCCACTGTGGTTGATGAGCTATACACACTGGATATAATTTTTACCTATTTCTATATAAATTTTGCTACAGCAGCCCCTGGTGTTCTCAGTCCTTTTCCAAACTTTATGGAGGTACACTTGTGTGACATCATTTATGGGAATATATGTGCTAGGGCTAAACAAATATGGTGGACTCAGTCATGGTTTTTGTTGCACTTAGAACTTAGTAGGGTAGAGAGATAATACCAATAATGGTAGAACACTTACTGTGAGATCCACTCTCAACACATCGTTGTGCTCTACAGCTACTGTTCGGCACACCAGTTCTCTCGAATTGATTCATTTCACTCGACTGAAACTTTACAACTCTTGACTGATAATACCCCTCAACTTGTAAGTATTCCCAGCCCTTCAGCCAACATCTTGACTGTCTAAATTTGGTTATGTTCACTACTACATTGTTTTCAATGTCCAAACTGTGGGAAAAGACTAAATATTCTTAGATGGGGGAAAAAATGTGTATATGCAATGGAATACTAGTTAGCTTTGATGAAGACAAGGGTTTTGTTATTTGTGATAATAGAGATAAAATTTAAAGAAATATACTAGGTGAAACCAGTAAAAAATGCAAATACTCTGATTTTCTGCATTACATATGTTGCAAGGTTCTTTTTCAGCAATCAAAAATAATAGATTATAAATTAATAATAGGTAGAAAACTCCACATACCTTAACAATACCAGTGTCAATGCCAATGAAAGTAGCAAATGCCTGTTAAAACTTTGCATATATCTGGCTAGCAAGGTGGCTCAGTGAATAGAGACATCTTCCATCAAGCCTAATGACCTGAAGTTTGATCCCCAGAACCCATATGGCAGAAAGAAAAAAAAAAAACAAATCTCAAAAGTTGTCTTATGACTCCACACATGCATCAGGGCATGCATAGCGCCTGATAATACACACACACACACACACACACACACACACACACACACACACACACTGATAATAAAAATTTTACATATATTTTTCTTTCTGGATATTTTTGAGGGATGTCTTAAATCTGTTGTATGTTTAATTTTAAAAAATGCACATTTTTCTTAATGCTAAGGTAGATTTCTTATAGGGACAGGGCAGTCCTGATCTAATAGGCTAAGTGTTGACTGCTCTTGTCAGAACTGAAGACTCCAGCAACTAATGGGGACTGGCCTCTTCCCCTCCTCTCATTGTTTATAAATCGTCATTGAGTCTTCCATGTGCAGAAAAACATCCTACATGATGAATTCGTCCATCTTTTCTTCTCTTCCTTAAATACTGGTTAGACCAAATGTTTCTCTTCTCTTCCAACATTCCTGGTGCTTTTGATTTGGCTTGAGCCATTTGGTTACTGTCATAAATTACTTTCTGACTGCCAGCCTTTACTTTATATTCTGTAAGTGATATGTCACTTCTCACTATGGGAGATTATGGCCTCTCTGTCACCCTGCCAGGTACAAGTGGGTGTTAAAACTGTGCCCCCAAGCCAGGTGTGGTAGAACACGTCTGTAATTCAAGAAACTGGGAGGCAGAGGCAAAGGCAGGCAGATTCCTGTGAATTTGAGGCCAGACAGATCTATAGAGCAAGTTCTGAGACATCAGGGCTACACAGATGAGACCCTGTTTCAAAACACCAAGCCAACAAACAGTAGGAGTTAACAATAAACCAGAATAACACCCAAAACAACCCGTGACATTTTCTGCCTTTTAGTGCTTTGATGAGTCTATTCTTCTTGTATGAATTTGAACTTCAGAGAACTGAGTTTGTATGTTTCAGAAGGTCCTCCTGGAAACCCTGACAAGGAACTGTTTGCAAGCTTGGCCGTATGCATATTTTAAAGGCATCCTGCAACCAAAATGTATACTTTGGCAGCCTCTCTTGTTCTTTCCCAAAGGAACTCTCCCTGTGATTTGTCTGAATCCTGGGTCCACCTGGGTTAGGGAAGTAAGAGCCACTTTGCTCTCAGGGAAACTTTTGAATTTGAAAGGCTTATGTTTGTCTGTGATTATTTCAGGTACTGCCCAGTCCTGGGGTGAGTATGCCTGGCATTTGGCTTCCAGGTGAAATGTTCAATGAAGGTCATGAATACTCTCTGGTCTGCCTGGGATTCAGGAGCCTCCAGTATAAGGGTGTTAATGAATGATGTAGGCACAGCACTCTTCAAAATTGCAGTGGTTATTTCCCAAGGCAACAGTTGGTAGATCCTATGACAAGGTCTCTCACCCTTCCTGATGCTGCGACCCTTTAATACAGTTCCTCATGCTGTAATGACCCCCAACCTTAAAACTACTTTGGTTTTATGTAATTTTGCTACTGTTACGAATCATAATATAAATACCTGGTTTTCTGGTGGTCTTAGATGACCCCTGTGAAAGGGTTGTTTGACCCCTTTAGGTGTCGAAACCCACAAGTCAAGAACTACTGGGTTAGAGTTTATCAGAGAAGACCATCTAAGAATGTTTTCATAGAAGATAAATATTATTGTGTGTAATAAAAGAAGAATAAAAGTATTTTTCTTGCCTGGCATGTTTTATAAACATGAGTGTTACCTGTACAAAGAATAAAACTAGGGTGATTTGTTATTAAAACTCTCCTTAAGATTCCAGGCAAGTGTTTAAAGCTGGTGGTAAGATGACCAGGTTGTCTACTCCTGTAGCTCAGCCCCCAAGAGTTGGAAATACTCTTGGCTGAATAATTTTCTGTGAACAATCCTTATAATAAACAGGTGATATTTACTTTTCTAAATAGTGACTTACAGCAACTCATAGAACATTTTGACACTTTATGCTACAATGTTACGTATGTCTCTGTTGTGTGGGAGAAGATGGGCCAAATGATTTAATCAAGCTTTCAGTCATTGCAAAGCAAGCTGAGCTATTGCTTGAGACTGCATTAGAACTGAGTACCTAACAGAACCTGTGACATGGCTTACCAGCTCTTGTTTCCTGGCTCCATTCTGAACCTGCTGAGGGAATGTGGGTAGCTGGTAGCCCCCAGCATGAAGGGCCAGCCTCACTCAAGTGTGGGCTCTTCCCAGCTGCAGCATACTATTCCTTGCAGTTAGGATTTTGGCTTCTAGGCAGTAGCCTGAGTGGGGGGGGGGGGGGGCTCTATCTACTCATTTTGTAAACAGCCATAGTTGGGCTATTTTTTTCCTTTATTTATGGTTTGTGATCACTGCCAGCGATTTTTTTCCGAGGAGTGCATTTAAATATGCCACATTTGTATTACTGTATGTGGATGCTGGGTGAACAGTTATGATAAATCAAGTTTTAGGTGCCCTATGGGGAAAGTGCTGATGGAGAAATACATTTGAAGAAAACTTTTCTCTTAGCAGTGGTTACTTGGGGAAACAGGCTCTATTTATCTTTCTGGGGCTTATGTGAGATGAATACAGACCACCCAGAATCATGGGTCTGCATATCAGAGGAAGAAAATGAGGACTAAGCTTAGCTCTAGATTTCTATAAGCACCTGTGCCCTGTTATCCGAGCCCCCTCCCCCTCGCCCCCAGCTCTCCACCTCACTTTCCAGGCCTGGTAAATACTGCTTTCACCTTGGCCTTTCCACCCCCTTCTAGTCAGAACCCTCCTGCAGCTGGGAGTGCAGCATTTCTGTAATGTGCAGCTCTGCTCCCCCTACCCACTCCAGTAGTTGAAGCAGTCCTCAGAAACACCTTTGCTGAGCCTTCCTCCCTCTCCAATCTAAAGCACCCATGATAATGTTATCTTATCACCTGCTCTCCTTCCTGACTCTGCTCACCATTTGTAATTGGAAACTCATTTGTGTAATGTTTGTCTCTTTCCAAATCTTTAAGGGTGCATGTGTACATTAGCTGCTTGACAAGTGTCTCGCTCAGCAGAATGTATTCTCAACATTTTCTGGAGAACTGTGTTCATCCCACACTTCATGAGAATTTTTGTGCATAGATACTGCCATTCATAGCTCTCTCTTGTTCCCTCTTACTTTGGACCAGAACCCCACAGATATAGATACTTGAAATCCTCAGTGTTCACTATCATGTCTGACACACAGAAGTATTAAAGCAAGTGAAGTTGAATGGACCTTCTGTGATTTCCACCTGATCTTTAACATTAATGGAAGAAAACATTCCAGTCCAGTCTAGTTAGCATTTAGAGCACCCATTAATGCCTAAAAGGAAGCTGCAACACAGATTCTGAAGGCAATCTTTCTTTTTGTTGTTGTTATTGTCTCCATTTAAATGTCTGTCTTCTATTTTGGTTGATTATATAGATGGCTCCGGGAATATAAAAATGTGTGAGCTGACAGTCTCACAAGAAAGACAATAATTAACAACATTGTGAATTCAATGGAAAACATCTAAGAGTAGAGCCGTAGCATAGACATCGGAGAGACACTGCACTCTAGCCATGACTATATCTGCAAGCTTCAGAACTGGAATTGTAAAAGTTTGGGGAGCTTGGGAGTGGTTTCGGGGAGCTGAGGATGATGACAGTATGGGACTCAGTAGAAGGTAGCTGCTGCTGAATCATGAAGTGTGAGACAGTGAGTGGGTATTGACAGTGAGACAATCATAACTGATCACAGAGGGCGTCTGAAAAACTGGTCTTTGTGATTATCTGCATAGTCCATGGTCATTATTACTACTGGAAGTTTTTCCATACAATATATACTAATCTCTTGCTGGGGGTTTCTTGACTAGTGAGACTGAGGCTTCTGTTGCAGAAGGCAGGAGCAGTTCAGATAGTAAAGTGGAATATTTTTTTCATCCCATCTGTGGATGAATTATTTTATTAGTATCTATTAATTATTAGGAACTGGGTATAATTAGATCCACATAGGCTATCACATTTATGCTTAAAGAGATCAGTATAGTGAGGGGCATACAACAAAGTAAGTGTCACAGGGCTAATTCAGTAGTTCTCAAATATGTTGGTTTTGGGACTTCTTTATTCTCTGGATGTTATTGAATATCCCCAAATATTTTTATGAGGCCAATATATAATAATATTTATTATATTATTCAATGTAAGAGGAAACTGAGAAAGATTTATTAGCAGAAAATCATAGCCTAATTAGTTAAGGTTAACAAAATTCTATGTATTTGCTATCTTTAATAAAGTTTAATGAGATGAGCATCATTGCTTTATATGCCTTTGCATCTCTTTGTCTAGCTCCATAGACATTTTCAGGATATCTGCTTCTGTGTCTAGTCAACAGCAATGTATGTTTTGGTTAAAGTACATGGAGTGATACCATCAGTTCCCAGTTATGAAGCTGGTATATGGGGAGGGTGGTAGATTATTATTACAATGTCCTCAGAAGTGCCAAGTGGTACTTTCTTAAAAGTTAACTGTAATGTTGAATCTGAAGCCAATGATCTATTTTTGAGATTGTGTCACATTTAAATTCATTGGTCAGTTTTATACTTTGGGTGAATATTTTAATCAAGCAGTCTTTCTTATATCAGACTTTAGTCACATGAAAAATACTGGCTTACAGAGTGCATTTTCTTATAAAACATCAGATCCTAAAAATATAATTGAATAAAATAAAAATATAAACCTCCAATATCATACCCAATCTCACAAATGGGTCTTGAAGAACCAAGATGTAGCCAGGCTGGTGGTTCTAAGTTTTCCAAAATTCTAAATTTTGTTTGAAAAATATAACTTTCACCACCACCAAATACTAGCAATTGTTTCTTTAGAGTGATAGGCTCATTTCACTTATTTTCCAGAAAATGCCAAAAAGTCACATATTAATACCCATAGATTTTATGTAAGTCATTTTTTTCCAAGTATAAAAACAGCATCATAAGGAGAAAAAGAGAGATATAACTTAGTGCAAGGTACTTTTCTTTAAGGTATTCATTGAAAAGAACCATTGCATTCCATATGGATCAAAAGTGTTCTATGTGTACTTCCCAGTTGTCATTTTGTTAAAAAGTATGTTCTGAAGGTTCAAGCTTATCAAAGCTCATGCTCTGAACTCTTGGTCCTTGGCTGGTAGTGTTCTTTTAGGAGACTGTGGAAATGCTGAGAGGTTAGGTCTCACTGGTGAGTAGAAGTGGGCTGCCTGGAGCAGGCCTTTAAAGCCTTCCACCCATATCTAGCTCTCTGCTTCATGGCTAGCACCATGCCGCCAGCCTGCGCCACAGGCTTCTGAGCCATGAATTGAGCAGTTAGCACCATGCCTTCATGCCAATACTCTTAAATGATCCCCTGAAACCAGAACCATCAATCATCTCTCCCTTAAGTCATTTCTGTTGGGTTGATTGTAGCAATATAAAGGAACATGGACTGGGATGGATTCTGTTGTGGAATAGTCCTGTACACTGTAAATATGTTTTGCTCTTATTGTTAATAAAAAGTGGATTGGCTGATAGCTGAGCAGGAAGAGATTGGGCAAGGCAGCCTGAGACAGAGAGGATGCTGGGAATATAGGGGGTGGAGTCAGAGGTGTCGAGAGCAGATGCTGAGAGAAGCAAGATGGACATGCCATACCGAGAAAAGGTACCAAGCCATGTGGAAAAACATAGATTAAAAACTATGGGTTATAGACTTTGTTGACTACCCATGGAAGGCCTTATTCTCTTTGAGCAGTTGATGGTGGGGTGGGGTGGAGGGAAGCTGGGGGATGAGTGGGAAGAAAGGAGGGAAGGGGAACAGTGGTTGGTATGTAAAAAAAAACTTTTAAATAAAAAAGTGTCAAAAATGTGCTAATTTAAATGTAAGTTATCCAGTTAGAAGCCTGAGCTATGAGCTGAACATTTGTAAACCTCTTTGTGTTTATTTGGGAGCTGCTGTCAGGACAGAAACTTTTGCCTACAGATTTTTTTGTTTTCCAGATAATGATAAAATGCCCATTTTCCCCTGGCATTCACTGAGCACTAGTCCAGAATAGAAGCAGTAGCTGCTAGCTTCAGAATGAAGCTAAATCAGCTGCTCCCATTGGATGTTTCCTCTCTCCTTGAGCAACCCTGTTACTAGCCTAAGATATAGCAGACAGTTAAAGCCTCATATGGTGTTATCTACCTGCAGAGGAGGTTTTAATTGAAGTGGTGTGGACTATTAGGGCAAGAGAGATTTATAGGCTTGCTAGTTTGCAGTGGAAATCCTGTGGGCTTAGTTTACAAGCCTGAGTTCACGTGCTAATTAGCAGGAGAGCTGAATCAACATGCTGATGCTTTGATATATAGTAGAATTGAATTAGGAGCAAATTTACATGCCCATTTCCTGGATGACAGCTTCCCAGCCATAAGAACTATACTGCCTAGTTTAATGCTACCAGTATGGAGACAGGTAACAGGAGAGCTAAACCAAATAGAAGGGAACTTTACCCCATCACCAACACTCTAGTGACTTCTTCTCAAGGAAAAATGGTCCGCTAACTCCTCACCCCCTTCCCCTGCCCACCTCCCCCTCCCCCTTCTTCCATCTTTGTTTCTCCCACTTCTGTTCCTCTTTTTTTTTCCTCTCCTCCTCCTCCTGCTTCTCCTTTGGGCTGACACTCTCCTGGTGTGGACAGAAACCATTGCTCTAGGAAGCCTGGAGAATAGTTCACTGGTCAAACACTTCTAGAGCATGTTTGAGGTCTCGAATTTGGTTCCTAGAGTTGGACAAAATCGTAATAATTATTTTTTATTTATGGATATATGTAATTAATATGGCATTTAGAGGTAGACTAGTCAATTTCTCTAATAAATAATACCATCAATTTTGATACTATTCTTTGAATGTAATAATTAAATTAAAATAATTAAATAAAATTCTTTGAATTTTAGCTCCAAAACTTCAGCCCTTAACACATGTGAGAGTTTTATAAATAAAAATTTTGAATGCAATCTTTTAAAAACTGAAGTTGGAATGCATTTTGACAAAATACTGCTGTCTTTCCCGTACTTGATAAGTCCTTTTCTGTCCATATCACGCACTAAGGGACTTGGTCCTAGCTGCAGTACGTGAACGTTTACCCCTTTCCTCTTTTTATGAATGCAGCTAGGTATCTGATTTGCCTTTCTTCTTCCCCCAATTCCTTGTCCCAGATCACTGGTCTTTGAAGCATTCAAATCCCACAGAAGAATCCCAAACACTAACCACCATTTACGGCGTCTTACTTTATACATGTGTGGCTCTGCAACCCTACCAGCCCCCACCCTCTCTAGCCATTTCTCCTGCCTGAAGTTCACAGCTGTCTCCTCTGGCCACACCACTCCTGCTTCTTCCCGCCTGGCAAACAGTCTCACTGAATTCTGGGTGGTAGGCATTGACCAGACTTCTATACAAACGCTCCTGTCGCGAATGGCACTGAGTTAGGTAAAGAACAAAGACTTGCAGGCTTCAAAGCAGAACCTCCAATTTCTGCACAGAAGGGGCTTCACAGCTCTTCAGTTAACAACCACCACCTCAGGGGAAGAAAAGACCCGGACTACAAAGAAATGCCAAACAAGCAGCCGGCAGCCTTCACTTTCTTTTTTTGGTGTGTTTAGCACAAAATCTGACCAGGACAGCAGTTCTGTGGTAATCGTTTGGACCATGACCACTGCTAGTCACACTTCTGCTTCCTATATCCCGGTGATTTGTAAAGCTCTGATGGGTTTTGCTCACCCATGCTGTGGATGGAGCATGGGTGCACACTTGCACATACACACAGACATACATACACACACACACACACACACACACACACACACACACACACTCAGAGAGAGAGAGAGAGAGAGAGAGAGAGAGAGAGAGAGAGAGAGAGAGAGAGAGAGATTGAATAGAATTGGTTGACTAAAGGATTCTGGTAACTTCTCAGAAATTACAGGATGAGTTCTGAATTTCTTCTCTCCCTCTCTCTCCTTTTTTCCCCTCCCCATCCTAGTCAGCTGCTGAACTGTGGCTGTGTTAAATGCACCCTTGTCCTGACTGCTGTGTATTTGAGCAGAAGAAACACAATGGTGGGGAGGAGGGAGCCAGAGCACATTTTTAGATTTAAAAGCATAGTTTAAATGTCACCTTTCCCTCTTCCTAAGCTCAAAGAAGAAAATGGGAAATTGTTTCCAGCTTGATATAGGCCCAAGTCAGAATAAAAGGAGGCAGAGTCCTGTGGAAGCAGGCAGGAAGATGAGCCGCGGCAGTTCACTATGCTACCTCTCACTTCCCTTACATCAGGTCTGTTTCTCATCTCTGTTCTTTTCCTGCCCTCACCCAGAATGCCCAGGCCTTTTCCATTCCTCCTCTCACCTCTCTTTCCTCCTTGTTTCCCTTAGCTCAGAGGTGAACAGGCTTAGGCTTAGCCGTGGTTCTTCCCCATCTTCTTAGCCACAGCACTTGGCAACAGAAACCTGGCACTGGGAGATGGGGCCATCTGTGGTGAAGTTTAAATCTATTTTCCTCCTTGGAAAGCTGGTGGACAGCCTCTCTTTCTCTGTACCCAGTGAGGCTGAAGATGACAAACACATTGGGATTAAAGCCATGGGATGAAGTTTGTGTTGAAAGACACAGCTTATGGTGGCTGCTAGCTGTAAGGGATAAGCAGATACCCAGTGTCTGGAGCAACAGAAAGAGACATTCCTGCCCCAGGCCTGCTCTGAAGTGAAAGAAGGCGGCCAATTGGCTGAGTTACAGGCTGGATCTTGGGTACCAGAGATGAAAAGGAGAACCTGTCACTTCTTTGTTAAACGCCCTTGAAATAATTCTGGCTTCATTTTGTGGCTTGAAAGGTAAATGAACTGCTCTGATTTGGAGAACTGTTCTTGGGTTTAGTAGAGGAGCTGAGGAAGAAAATGGCCACACTTTTGACCTTCAAATAGGACCCCACAGCTTGACCAATTACCTAAACTACAACACTGGTGTCCAAAGGGCTTTTGCTGTTTCCAAAACCCAGCCAAGCCTTCAGGCTGCTGGTAAGGCTATTCAGGGAGGCATGAAGTAAGCAATGCCAATTGCCTTTGACAATGGTAGCACCCCTGGGCAGAGGCCAATTCACCATGAAGCTGCAAAAGCTGTTAGACCTCTTTTGAAGCTGTTAGCGAGATCCCAGCAATGTGTCCACGCTTGCATTTCTGTTGCAAACTTTACAAAAGTGGGTTATTTAAGATTCAGTGAGTTCATTGCTGTCTCTGGCTCAGCTTTCCCTTCTGTTAATTTTCTTCTGTTATATGGGGTTGGACAGATCTAAGGTGAACTGGAGATAGAATTAATTTTTAAATAGATTTATGAAAATTAAAGTTACTTCTTGGCATAGCTGATTTGTTTTTGGCCATCTTGCCATAGAAATGACTTCTAGGTCCATCTCTATAACATGGTGTGTTTATTTATTGGTCATCTAACAATGACTCGGACTATGAAAAGGTGTTAAGGTCTTATATACACGAGGGACAAGAGGACAGCTAAGGTTTAAAATGTCTGAAGCTTGAGAATTATTTGTAGAATGATTGTGACAGCTACAATATTAGAAAGGTTATTATGAAGATTAAATAAAATAAGTTATATATTTATGTTATCCAGTGCTTGAGATAAAAATGTGTGACAGGGCAGGCATTTTTCCTTCTTACCGAGGATCTGAGAGCCATCACTATGAAAAGTAGATATTAGGATCTTGGGTGATTATAATAACTCTGGAAGCATAATTTTAAAAATTACCTCCTTATTGTTAAGGTTGAGGGAAATATATTAAAGATCCTGATATTTGGATACCAGATAATAGAGTTTCTCCCATCCTAAATGATTTAAAAATTTCAAACACCAAGCAAGGTTTGGCGGCTTAGCTGCAGTCCTGGCACTTGGGAGGCGGAGAGAGGATTGCAGAGTGTTTCGGGCCAGCATGGACTATAAAGACTCTGCTTAAGAACAGAACAAACAAAAAGCACTACCCTCTTTTTACATATCTTCAGGTGCCTTCCAGTGACTTTGGAACAATCAAGATGCCCTCTCCCAAATGTCACCATCAGAAGCAAAGCCCTTCTAATATTATTCAATAACTCTCTGCTTCATTGATTGCATGGTTCTCTGAAAATAGGGAGAATGAGTGGTGGTGAGTGTAATAATATATGGTTCTTGTCTGGGGACATGGGTGCTCAGCAGTGACTAATACCCAGCTCTGATTGCTCTTTTTTATTGGTTCTCCATATATGGCCTCTATCCAGTGTGAGTTCTGAAGATGAAGTTGAAATAGATCACTTACTCTTTGGTATCATTTCTGAAGTAATGGATGAAATCATCCCTAACTGGAGAGATTTTTTTTTTTTTTTTTTTTTTTACATCTTGAGCATTTTTGTCAGTTAATAAGCAATAGGCTGGCTGGAAACAAGTTTTTCTCTATGAAAGAGGCCACGTATATCTGTTACCTGCCTAGCCTACTTTCCATGTTTCACTTCTCTCTATCTCCCTCTCTGCCTCTGTCTCTATCTCTGTCTCTCTCTCTCTCTCCCCTCCCCTCAAACCCCATAAAAGATAAAAGGTACCTCATTTAACTGAAAGCCTATTTCCCTTCATTAAATAGCCCTGTCTTCATCCCCTTCATCCCAACATCACCTTGGTGAAACTTCAAGAATGTGCCCATACACAAAAGAGACCTCTCTTTTTGTGGGAGGCTGTGCCCTCAGGGCCCCAGCAGGTTTGCCAGGCCAGTTACAGTTCAGGGATCTCAACAGTGATTCAAGACATCGGATGTAGTCTCATGCAGGCTACTAAGTATGAACACCTATGGGTGGATGGAGGGAGAAAGAGAAAGGGGAACCCACATGCACCACAAATTGCCTTTCCCACTTGTGCCCACCCAGCCAAGAAAGTTCGGAAATAATTCTCCTTTTGTCTGCCAGCTGGCTTTCAAAGCCATGGGGATGAGCCTGCTGGACCTGTCTGGGAAGCTTGTTAAACTGTGAGAGTAAGTCAGGAAGAGGGAGGGGTGGGGGAAAGATTAAAGGGCTAATAACAATCTGTGTGAGGCAATGGCCCCGCCTCTAAAGAAGCAGGCAGTCTAAGGGAAGGAAGAGTGTCTCCTCTCAGACCAGAGGCTGCCTGCAAAATGCAAATGACCCTCTTGCAGCTGCCTCTGGCACACAGCCACCCTCTTCCCAGAGAAGAAAGGGGAGGGCAACAATTCCTTCCTGAACCCCCAAGCTTAGAGACTTCAAACAAGAAAAAAGAAAACTGACATGCTCTTCTTTACCCTTACCCCAGTGAACTCATCCAGCCCCCAAATTGTGCAGATGACCTCATCATCTGCAGCTGTGCACTCCAGATGCCCACTCTCAACCCCAGAGAATCACATCTGGCATGGAGCGTAGGTACCTGGGGGATGATAAGGACTGGCTTTCAGTCACATGACCTATCGAGGGTTTAGTCCTTGCAATGATTCTGAGTAATGGCCTTGGTTCCTTGCAGGGGGAGGACCATGAGGCTACAGCTAGTGTTGTGGGTACTTTTTCTTTTTTCCCGTTTACATTCATGACCTTAGAGATAATGTTTAGTCTTTCTGAATCAGTGATGCCTCTGTTTTATTATAGCTGAGCAAGGACCTCACTGACAGAGCCAACACTGATATGCATGTGTCATGGATAATGGTTGGATCATCACAACTGCTTAGGAGAAAGCTTGAGGAACCACCTAGTTCATATAGTTTGTAAGAAAACAGGGAAGCAAGGCAAGAGCTACACTCCATGAGCTATGAATAACCTTAACTGAAGAACATGACAAGACGGGTATACAAGGTAGTTTTGCAGTACATATAATTGATAAAGGATTATTATTGAACTATATAAAGAACTATTATACATTGAGAGAAAAGGTCAGACAATCCATAAAAACTCAACCAAGATTTGACATTGACAAAAGAATGTCCAAATGACTATGAAATATATGAGTTTCCTAAAACTGAGATATCAGAAAAACATAGATTAAAATATCAATAAAGCCCACCTATCAGATGGTTAGTGTAGCACATTTTTCCTTGCTTATTCTGTTGATATGTTTCTTTTTTGAATTGGTGGTTTTGCTCTGTAGACCAGGCTAGCCTGGAACTCACTATTTGCCCATGATCTTAAAGTCATGATACTACTTCAGCTTTCTGGGTGCTGAGATTATAGGCATATGCCATGGTGCCTAACTGGTGCTAAGTACTAGAATTTCCCACAAGTTATTAGTGGGACTTATAGCCATTTGGGCAAAAGTATCTATTATAGGCTTATATATAATCTTATGTACCAGGGAGATTAATCTATATATGATATAAATTCATATTTATAGAAAAATTTATTCGCTTTCTCTCTGTGTGCTAGTTTTATGTGAACTTGACACAACGTAGAGTCATTTGTGAAGAGGGATTCCCAAGAAAATGCCTCCACAAGATTATTCTATGGGTAACTCTATACAGTTTCTTGATTAATAATTTACATGGGAGAGCAACTCCTGGAAAAGTGGTCCTGAGTTGTGTAAGAAAGTGGACTGAATAAGGAGCAAACCAGTAAGTAATGTCACATGGCTTCTGTTCCTGTTCCTGCCTCCTCTTTCTTGTCCTGACTTCCCTGAGTAATAGGATGTCACCTGACTATTGTAAAATGAAATAAACCCTTTCCTCCCAAATTGCTTTTGATTATGGTGTTTTGATAGATTGTTTGTGTTTGTGTGTGTGTTTTCTTTAAACTAGAAACAATTCAAATAACCATCAGTAGTATAAAATAAATAACGATACAAAACTAATACATATGTAGTCAGACTTAGTGGTATATACTATAACTTCATATATCTGGCAAGCTGAATCACAAAAATCACAAGTTCAAGGCTTGCTTGGGCTAAAGTTAACTCAAGACTAATTTGGGCAAATTAGTGGAATCTTATCTCAGAGCCTTAAAAAAAGGCTAACAATGTAGTTAGTGGCTGAGTGATTTCTACCTGTATGAGACACCAGGCTCAATCTCTAACACTGAAACAAAAAAGTCATATAGAGTGCATATAAACACATTAAGTTATATGGCTAAAGCTTATCAATATGTTTTGGAAAAGGAAATTAAGACACAAAGAACATATCCATTATCCTATGAATAACAGTTAAGAGACAACCCAATTATATGATTTAGTGATTAGTGATGCCTACACAGGTAGTAAAGCTGTGAGGAAATAAGGATGAGTATTTTGAAATGTTGGGTTTTGTTTTTTTCTTTTTTAGCAGGTGGAAGAATGGTTATGATGGGGGAAGTCTCTCCTCCATCTTGCTCTATTGTGTGTGTGTGTTTTCTATTGGCTGTGTGCATCTTTTCAATGCAGATGATATTTAACAATAAAGTAGAAATTAATAAAATCAGAGAATTGTGATGAAGAGAAATTGATTGAGAGAAGGGGCTAGACAGATGACCAGGGCAGAAGCTAGCCCAAAGGCATTGTTAACTATATAGTCCACATGTTGGAGTTTTCAGAGGAGGTTTTATGACAAAATATTAGCTTTTATTTAATTTATTTCATCTCATTATAAATCTTCAATAAATTGTGTTAAATGTAGAGATGCATTGAATGATATTGATTTTTCTTTGAATAAAGGGAAAACAAGCAGATTAGCATGGAAAAGAGAAAGAAGTGTGTGTAGGTTTAGAGCACTTTTGAGTGAGCTGTGACACGGCCATAATAAGATGAGCTCTTACATGAATACAAAAATATTTTCTTTTAAAAGAGATTTTATTCTATTTTTGTTTTTGTGTGTGCATCGATTTCTCTGTATGTATATGGTAGCTGAGGAGCCAGAAGAGGGCATTGAATCCCCAGAGCTAGAGTTACAGGGGCTTGCTAACCACCTGATGCACATGCTGTGAACCTCACTCTGGTCCTCCACAAGAACAGCAAGGGCATCCACCTAGCCACAAGTATAGAAACCATGAAGAAGGCACAGCGTTGTGTAGCAGCTTCCTCTGAAAGTAAAACTTTCCATCTTGGAGGACAACTTCTTAAGACAGATTGCTCACAGGGAGGGAAAAACAACAGAATATTCTAATAGGAAGTGAAATACTGCATGGACCCTCCTTAAAACAGGAAATAAACAACTCAAAACTGTAACAGAGGTTTCTGGCCTGACTAGCCCCAAGGTCCAGACCTGCCCACCACTGCTTGTCTGGACCAGCAATCCCAAAGTCCCAAAGAAACACTCAGATGGTTATATTAACTTCGTGCTGTTTTGTCTTTGTCTCAGGCTTATTGCTAGCTAGCTCTTTCATCTTAATTCAACCCACTTCCATTACTCTGTCCTGTCACGTGGCCCATGGCTCACCTGTGTTAACTTATATACTGAATCTTGGTGGCTAGTTTGTCTCTCTTAACTCCGCCCTCCTTCTCCTACCTATGCTCTGATTCTTCAGCCTACTTTTTCCTGTCATGGCCAAAACAGTCCTTTATTCACAGCGTATAGACATCCCACATCACAAAACAGCTTCAGGAACTCCCCCAAACTGATGGGATTCACTAGGCTTCTCCCTCTGCCAGTGGAGTTTCAGACAAGCCCACCTGACTGAAAGAAACAGAGACCAGCTTGGCATCCAGCAGGAGCGGGGACCTGCTGAACAGTCTAGAGGAATCAAAGGTCAGTTGAGCTGCCCGGAAGAGATTTAGACCCTGAACACCCTGTAAAGAATACTATGTGCCGTTTTAGATGAGAATGACACACCCTAAGGCTCATATATGTTTATCCTTAGCCCACAGTTGGTGAACTGTTTGAGAAGAATTAGGAGGTATTGCCTTATTGGAGTGGGCGTGGCCTTGTTGGAGGAAGTCACTTGGGATGACTTTGAGGTTTCAAATGCTAATACCAAGCCCAGTGTCTACCTGTAGTGCTCTGCCTACCTGTCTGTCTGTGGATCAGGATGTAGCACAGTGCTTCAGCACCATGTCCTGTGCGCCACCATGATAATGGACTAATCCTCAGAAACTTTAAGCAAGCCTCCATTAAATGCTTTCTTTTATAAGTATTGCCATGGGTGGGCATGGTGTCTCCTCACAGCAATAGACAGTGACTAGGACACTCTCTAGCCTCTTGAGCTGCCTGAAGGCTCTTCAGTGTGCTCCAGGTTCCTAGCGTTGTGACCTGTCACCATGCTGGCAGGCTTTGGTGGTGAAGCTATCTTTGAGTCATTTCTGCCCCTCTAAGTAACTACTCACCCATATTCCTGTGAGTAACAAAAATAAAACTCATTGGTTCACCAGGGTGGACTTCAATGGTGTCCATGCTTTGGTCTATTGTTGGTTCCCTATCTAGAGTGAGTAAATATTTGCTCTGTCTATCTCGCAGCCCTTCTGTTGGCTCTTAAGATCTGGAATGGGGCTTAGGTAAAATGGACTTGCCTTTCCAAAGAGTGACATGTTATCTGATGTCTAAGACACTGGCTATGGCAGAACTTGCTTCTTTTTATTCTTCTGTATTTCATACAGGAATCATTTATAAACAATAAAAATGTACTCATTGTATGTGTATGCGTGAACGTGTACACATGTATCACTACGTGTGTAGGGAAATCAGAAGACAGCTTCCAGGGGTTGGTTTTCTCTTCCCACCATGTGGAACCTGGGGATTGCAGTCAGGTAGTCAACCCTGGCAGCTAGCAATGTTTCCTGATGAGCTATCCTGCCAGCCTCCTGTATAAACATCTTAAATTTACGCTTTACTAGATTTTACTTTCTGATGTATTGTTTTTATGATGTGCTTGATGAATTTTTAAATAATCTTTAAACATTTAAATGTTGAACTTGTCTATGAGGATGGAGAGAAGATTCAATTTGCTACTCTAGAAACCAGGGCAACCTTTTCTTGTTAATTAGAAATGCTTCATGAAAGCATGTATTAATTTTTATATTTTTATAATTTCTACTTTATTATCGTATTTCTATTATGATGAATTATATGACTAGCGTTTTTAGTTTTATAGTTTCTTGATGAAGTTAAAATCCTGGTGAGGAAAGGCTTTGTTGACACTATATTCTTGGCACTTCTTTTGATTTTCTTTTCAAATACCTTTGGAATTATTTTGCCACATTCCAAAATAAAATTAGACAAAATGAAAACAGTCTATTTTTCTTTCCTTTCTTTTCTTTCCCTTTCCTCTTCCCGTCCCTCTTCTTCCCTCCCCTTTCTGTATTCCATTTGTGTGTGTGTGTGTGTGTGTGTGTGTGTGTGTGTGTGTGTGTGTGAACTGAGGGGTCAAATCTAAACCTTGTACATCCTAGACAGTAACTATAGCACTAAGCTACATTCCAGTTACTGTTCTTTTGAGTCAGAATTTACGTAGCTTAGGTTGGCCTCAAATTCATCATCCCTTCTCTCCACCACAGGAATACTGGGGTGTACAGATGTGTATACCACCAACCAGTTTATTTTGTGCTTTTCTACTTAATATGTTTGTGTGTTTTTAACTTTTCAACATTTATCCTTTTAAAACTTGACTCTTTGTCAATTTTATCATCCAGTATTAATTCTAGACCTTAATTTTCAAAAAATACTTGTTTATATATTGTCAAAAGATTAGCTGCATTTTTATTGGGAAGGGCAGTTGTTTTTAAATGTATTAATTTTTTTTCAATTTACTGGAAAGTCTTTCCAGATTCCAGAACTGAGTTGAGAGATGCTTTTTTGGTTTATGTGAGTCGCCATATTTGCCATTCCTTTGTCTTTCAGTAGATGTATTAGTGAGAAGAGAGAGAGGATAACCCAGAACATTGTATCCAGGCCCCATCTATAGCAGAAGCATATTCACCAACTAGCAATCTAATTTTAGGGTGTAATTTGTGTCTTGATGCTGCCCAAGGATACAAAGCCAGTGTACTTTCTTATTTCACATTATTGCGGTCACCTTAAGTTTCTCTAAGCATGTAATATCTACTTGTCTGTTTTGTAGGTTTGTCTTTGCAAGGTGTGCCAGGTACATCCAATAATCAAGGCATGCAGCATGCCTTATGACCTGCCATTGCTGCTTTTTGTCAGACTAAACTACATCAGTGATCCTGCTACTTTTATTTAATTCTAACTGTATCCTTTTTATGATAATCAAATGTCAATTGCTCAAGGCCAGGGATGGAAAAGTACTGTAGAGTGTGCCTAAAGGTTTTTGAAGTAAAAGATTGGGTAATTTATATTTTTAATATAAGTGATTTAGAGCCCGAGGCTTTGATCCAATTAAGCAGAGAATCAAATTAGCTGGAGATAAAATGAAGATGGAATAAAGAAAGGGAAGTATTCCTGGCTTTCAACTTTTATAAAGGAGGCTTGTTAGACTGCAGGAGTTCCCACTCTTGGCTGTAACTGCTATTGCTTGAGAAGCTTTTCCCAGTACAGATGGCCAGGACCCAACCCCATGGACTTCAGTGTAATGGATGTACTGATCATTCTAGGTATCAGAAAAATTTAAATATCCCCACATGGTTTTAGTAGTCTCTTGTGGTTGAAAACGACACAGTTCTTAATTCTCAGTGAGCTAAATGTTAACCAGGAGTATAATCTAAAAATGAAGATTCCAGTACCTCTTGGCATGTAGACTAGAGTCAAGTTCAGGGACCTGCATGATTTGTTCTACACAAGATGTGATTCTCTGTTGACATATAGCCATATCTGTGGGGATATTTTCAAATATAATAAAAACAGCTGGAGATGTCAGAGGATCTACTCACAGTCAGTCTAGGAGGAGCAGACAGTGGTAACTCACACCTTTAATCCCAGCACAGGGAGTATCCTGGGAGTGGTGACCAACGCCCTTAATCCAATCGGAGTTTGAGGTCATTTTAGTTTACAGAAGGAGTTCCAGGCTCCCAGGCAGGCAGTGGTGGTGCCATGCCTTAACTGAGCGAAGAAAGTATTTAAGGTAGACATAGAAAGACAGAGCAGGCAGAAGAAGCCAGGAGGAGCAAGGCTGAGGAAGCTGGAAGACAGCTGGGTGAGATCTGACTGTGGTGTATCTTCTCTGATATCTCTGCCTTTCCCAGAGATTTGGCCCTGAGTTTCTTTTATTCATGCAACACATATCTATGCCCCCACATTATGATATTAACTCAGTTCTTGCAGTAAATTTATTGTGTACTATCTCTGGTTGTTCGAAACATTCTCTGGCTGTTCAGTATATAGCAAATACCCATTAGAGGGGGATTCCACATCCTTTTCTGCTTCAGCTGTTAGCCATCTTCTTGACTTTCCCAGATACCACATTTCAGTTACTTCCTATGTGCACAGTGCCTCCTTTCCATAACTGGCTTGTGCCTCCTTCAGAGTGTTTGCTTAAGTATTTACCTCTGCCTTCAAAGGCCTTTATTACTTTTATGCAGTCACATCCTGCCCTCTATCAGTTAGAATGCTGGGACTTCTAACCTGGTCATTTCAAATTAAAACCATTCATACTTTCTTCTGCGTGCCTCATGCTACCCACTTGCATATTATTCTTTTTTTTTTTTTTTTTGGTTTTATTGATTCTGAGGTGTAGAAGGGTGAACCGATAGTATTCCTCTACACATGGCATGAAGTATCTTCAATGATTAATACCAGACCCCTTTAACGTGCTTATATGAATATGTATGTACTGTTATAGTTTGAATCTATATACCCCACAGACTCATGACCTGAGTACCTGGTGCTATTTTAAAAGCTGTGGCACTTTTAGGAAGTGAAGTTTGACAGGAAGAAGCAGATCACTAAGGGTAGGTCTTTGAAGGTTGTGTCTGCCTTTGGTTCTAGCTTACACCCCCTGCCTCTTGGTTATTGCCATGATATGAACATCCTCTGTCTCAGGACCTTGTTGCCCCAAGGGAACTTCTCTGTCTTCCCCAGTTTAATGGAATTAAATACTTCTGTGGTTATGAGCAAAAATGAGTCTTTTCTTCCTTAAGCTTTTTCTACCATGAATTTGGTAATACTACATGAGAGTAATTAACACAGGCCCTCTTTTAAAGCAAGTCATGCTTAGGGCTGGAGAGACGGACTGACGGTTTAAAGCATTTGTTAATCTTTCATAGGACCTGGCTTTGATTCCCGTCATGCATATGGTGGCTTACAGTCAGCTATAATTTCAGTTTTGGGGCTCGAACATTTTCTGCTGGCCTTCCGGGGTACCAAACATGCACAGAGCGCACAGACATACATGAAGGTAAAACAGCCAGACACATAGAAAACAATAAGTATAATAAAAAAGAAGTCATGCTGTCTTATGTGTCAATACTTTGAATTTATGCAAATGCTTTTGTGCTTCACCCTGTTTTGTCTTTTCCACCTTACCTTGTTTATGACCTGTGTGCATTGATGAAATTAAATCAAATTCATTGCTTCTATCTGTCCCACAGTATTCCCGAAGGGCCATTTACCAATGCATCTTATGTTTCTGCTTCTCTTTTCATGGAACCCCAATTTGCCTATAACTCTCATCTGTCAGAAGAAACCACACTAAATAGTCTCTTACAGAGCCATTGATGGATTAATGTGATCTCCCCTGCCCTAAAACACATAGCAATGTATGGGAATCCCTTGACACAGGACATGCACTCCTTTTGTTTTTCGGGTCCCATCAGAATGCTTTCTAGCTGGTTGTGTAGTCAGACCTCCCTTTTGGTCTCAGGTGATTACCTCCTATAACTTGAGAATCCTTGGGAGGAACTATGTTTGCTTAAATTACGCTGACAAGGAAGACACGGGTTTTGATCCAAGACATCATAGTAAAAGGTATGTTATGATATTGGGGTTCTAAGAGATTCAACAAAAATTACTTTGGGGTGTTCATGTGTCTACTAGAACAATAAGTGGAAAAGTAAATTTACTCACTGAAGAGACTATCAGGAGTCTGCAGACTAATAGCAATAGTAGCTGCTTTACACGTGAAAATGAGAGAACCAAAGGCTTATTGTGTTCCTGGCGCCTACAGCTGATTATGCCATCTTTATGACCTCAAAAGTACTCAACTGGAGAGTTAAAAAATATTGATTGTGTGTGTGTGTGTGTGTGTGTGTGTGTGTGTGTGTGTGTGTGTGTGTATGCCTGAAGGTGTGAACATGCCACGCTATACCTATAGGGTCAGACAACTCACAGGAGTTGGTTCTCTCCTTCCATCAGATGGGTGCCAGGGATGGAACTCAGGTCACTAGACTGGGCAGAAAGCATACAAACAAGTAAACAAGCAAAATCACCACTGAGCCATCTCTCTGGCCGCTCAATTGGAGAGTTTTGCTTTTGTAGAACATTCTGAAGTTAATACAAAGACAGTAGAGAGGAGGGAGTGTGCTAGTCAGGACTTGCAATTGGAGGGTGAGGTCCTTGAAAACAGCAAGGAACCATAATGACGTCATTACATTTGTGAACTTCTGGCACAGAGCCTACTGTAGTACATAGTGCGCATACCCCATCTGGGCCATACCAGCTCTCTTTAAACACAAAAAAGCCAACCAAGGCTTAGAGAACGTAAGCAATTAAGCCTCAAAACATACAATTAATAAATAGCAAAGCTAGTACTTGGATCTAATGGTTTATTGTTGTTTTAAGTGCCAGATATTTGACTCTTAGTACAGAAAGAAACCTATGTTTAGAATTTTGTGGACTAAGTTAAATTTCTTGCTCTGGCTCTGTCTTACCAGCTGTCCTGTGATGGATAAATTACTGAAGATGCCCACAATGTACGTTTTATAGAGAGGTGAATGAAAATAAACACATGATGTGACTGTGCCAGAGGCTCAATAAATTTCTTTTCTCTTATCAAGTTTTTCATTCTGCTTCCGGCAGAGATTAGGTACTCAGATATCTATTGAGTAAATGTAATATGGTATTAAAGTTTTCTGTTATTACTTGAAGTGTCACTCAGTTTAACAGTAGGGCCAAGGTCTAAAAAGGGTCGGGAACCTGTATTTAAGAAGAAGGAACACAAAAGGGATTGTTTTGACCAGCCAAAGGCAAACCTGGTCTGTTTTGGGCATCCCTCAGATGGCCTTGGCTACTGCTCTTCTGAGCCCTGTGCCGTCGTCACCTTACTGATTTCTGGCGATGGAGCAAGATATGGCTGAGCAATCAGAAATGAACTCACTTTGCCTCTTTCCCAAGGCCTCATTTTCAGGGTGTTGTGGGTTCACACAGCTAAGAATCAGGGTAAACTCTCCCAGGAAGCTGCTGGAGAGAAAATTAATTAACCACTGCCAAAGCTTCCCAGCTGGGGCAGGAATTAAGCTGTCTTTCCTCTTGGAGGCTTGGATCAGCCCTGCTTTGGCTGCTCAGCTACTGACTCCCCTCCAGTCTGCTCTTACACTGAGAATGCTGCTCCAAGCAGGTAAGAGGGGGCATCCCCTTTCTTGGTCAGAATTATGCAGCCCCTGCCCCTTGTTTCCAGGGTTGGGAACTCAGTAGGAACCTCTTCCAAGGGGTTCCGCAGCAGTTACCCGTAGCTAACATAATGCGATTTGCAGAGGCTTTGAGAAAGTATCTTCAGCTGTGCACACCAAGGAAACTGTTGGGATTGGGGATCCTCTGGCATCTAGACCATTGTCAGCTCTCCAGAGGGAGGCTCAGGCCATGTGAAATTCAAAGCTGTGGTGAGCGCCACTTTTAATGAGATCTTTCAAAGGGATCAGCTCAAATGGTCCCGTCAGAATCATAATGTCAGGTGGATTTCATGGTTTAGACCTGACTCTCTCTCTCTCTCTTTCCACCCCCCCCCCCGTTCTCTTTCAAATCAACAGTAATAAAAATAACTTACAGTTCTTCTGGGAAGGTATTGATTTATTAATAGGAGCTACTGGTTTTCTGCATTGACGGCCCCAGGGACTTTCACTGCATGGTTGTGATGCCTGGCTCTCCCCACCAAGCCTCCAGAGCTCCCAGCAATCAATTCATCAACAGAGGATGACAACTTCATTGTTCTTCTTTGGAAACTCTGGCTTTTCAGAAACTCTCAGGGTGTCAGGCTCCGAGATGCCTTTGGGAAAGCATTCTTGTGTAGAGTAGGAAATCTACTCAAAAAATGTTGAATCTTTAAAAAATCATGATAGGACCCATTTCTTGCTCTCTCTTATCCATAAGGGAATATGTCCCTTTCTGGAATTTTCTAAGGAAAAAAAATCAGATGGAAATAAAAAAACCTTTCTGGCTATGGGAGTTCAGCTTGGGCAGACCAGATGTTATCACCTTTTCTGGCTTATAGAAAGGAATTTTGCATTAATGTGAAAAACCCATGAATTTTCCAAAATTGCTGTAACAAATTACTACAAGTTTGGTGGCTTAAAATAATTTACATTGTTCTCTTATAGTTTTTGAGGGTAGGTGCCCACCCTCAGGTGCTGACAGACTTGGTTCTTTCAAGAAGGCCAAGGGAGAGAATATTTCTTCACTTTCTGTAGCTTCTAGTTAGCTGCCCTCATCAAGGCCTCTTCTGTCCACAGAGTCATGTAGTTTGCCTTTTTAGACTGTGACCCTCCTTCCCTCTTCATTCTGGCCAGCCTGTACTACAGAGTATGACATTATCTCAAAAGAGAATGGGGGGGGGAGAGGGAGGGAGGGAGGGAGGGAGGGGGAGAGAGAGAGAGGGGGGGAGAGAGAGAGAGAGAGAGAGAGAGAGAGAGAGAGAGAGAGAGAGAGAGAGAGAGAGAGAGAGATTTTGCATTCAAAGCATGCTACCATATTAGACAACACACAAGGATTTCAGGTTACAATGCAGCAAAGTTCTGGAACCATGTCTCCCATGCTACTTTCCTCCCATTGGCTCTTGCAGGATTTTCCACTCCTGTAGTCACCCCAGAAATATTGTCTGTGTGTTTTTCTATACATGCTCACAATGGATTATCTTAAGGTAGCTCATTCTTCAGAAAGGGTGCTGATGACAGAACCCAGGGCTCCATAAAGCAGGAGTGCTGGGCTCCAGAGAGGAGCAGAGCCTGTGCTTCTTTCTGACCCGGGGATATGCTTTGACTTCTCTGAGACCTCTTTTGGGAATAGGCTCTGCCCCCCCCCCCCCCAGGGTGGAGAAACCAATGTACCAGGTCACATGGTGATCAGGTGCTGACCCAGCACCCAAGTTTAGTTCCTGTGTTATACCAGGCTCCATGTCATTGCTGGAGGTTCAGAGATGAAAGGCAGTCACAATTCTTCAAGCTTCCTCACAGTGCACCTGTTAAAGCAGGCTTCTCAGACTCTAGGGAGCCAGGAATCACTTGGGAGCTTGTTAAAATGAAAGCTTGAATTCAAGAGGTGTGAGGTAGGCTGGAGATTCTTCCAATCTAACATCTCAAGTAGCAAAGATCTAGAGTGGGCAGACCATCCACAGGTAGTTCATTTATAATATGGCATACGTTTTTTTGTTTTTTGTTTTTTGTTTTTTTTTTTTTTTTTGCCACAAATGGGAGAGTAGGACAATCTACTTAGCCAAGGCTTGGGAAGAAAGGATGAATCCTAAAGGAAATGAACAGAGACTAAGTTTGAGTAGCAACTTGGCAGGCAAAGAGCTGGGGAGGGAGGGAGGAAGACAGAAAAGTATGTGCAAAAGGATGGAGACAGTGGTGATTCCAGGATCCCAGAGGGGAGAATAGAAGCAGGATTTTGATGGGGAGCATAGAGTGAGTTGAGACTACTGGGCCAAGTAACATGAACGAGATCACGTGGAACATTCTACTTGAGCTTGGAAATTTGGACTTCGTAGAGAAAGGAAGGAGAAAATGGATTCAGAGAGTGACTTCTGTTGCTACTCATTCTGGGAAATGACCACACACAGTGTGTGTGTGTGTGTGTGTGTGTGTGTGTGTGTGTGTGTGTGTGTGTGTATGTGTGTGTTAGTTCATATGTGTTGTTTAAGATAAAAAGATTGCTGTGAGTTCAAGGACAGCTTGTGCTATAAAATTGTATCCTGCCTTAAAAAAATGCATAGACTGATATGGGATGTATTTCTGTATGTTGTTAATTACCATTGAATAATAAAGAAACTTTTGGCCTATAGCAAAATAGCTTTTAGGTAGGTGGGAAGTGCAAGAATAAAGAAGAAGAGCAGAGTCACACAGAGATGCTGCCCAAGGAAGCAGAATCTAAAGAAACAGGCAAGCTATGAGCCATATGGAAATACATGGAATAATGAAAATGGGTTGAGTTAAGTTGAAAGAGCTAGCAAATAATGAACTGGAGCCATAAGACAAACAACTTGTAACTTATATAAGTGGCAGCTATGGGACCAGGTGAAAAGATTCTTCTGGACCATGGGCTGAGACCGGCCAGAAACTTCTGGCTACAACAGATGTAGATGTGAAGGTGTCATTTAGAGCCTGTGGGCATGCCAAGGTGTTGGGAGCCGCTGGCCCCAGCTCCTCAAGGTGGCGCCGATATCCGGTGCTGGCCAACCCGCCTGAGTCAGTAAACAAAGCAAGAGCGCATGCTTTTGATACTCTCCCGAGACTGGTCTCTCCGCCTCTCCCGTGGCGTCATGTGAGATAATGAGCTGCAGCCTATAGAAAGGTGACACGTCCAAGGCAGAGGTCTTTGGTCTATATAAAAATTGGGCTTTTCCTACCTCGTGGCCTCTCCATCTTCCATAAGCTAATGCTCTCCCTCAAGATGCATTAAAGCTTTGCTGCAGAAGGATCCTACATGTGCCGTGCCTTTTCTTGCGGGCGAGAAGTGGGCGCGGGACAACTGGTGCTGAAACCTGGGAACTGAACACCATTTGCACCGTCGGAGAGCCCTTGGAGACGAGGTGGATTCAGAACTGCAGGTAGGTTGCTCGGAGAGATATGTCTGAACTGGACTTTGGTTTGGGACTTTTGCCACCCTGGAAAGGATTTTTTGAGGTCTTGATGCTTGTCTTAGTAGTGTTGTTGTTCGTGGTTGCTTTTTGCTTCTACCGTTCTGTGAGATCCTCTCAGTCTATCGTAACAGCACTAGACTCCTTGCTTAAGCAGAGTGATATTAAGATGGCACAGCGTACCCTAGAGAACTTTGTAGAAGATAAGGCCTGTAAAGATCTGATAGCTAAAGGGCGAGATGTGATGAAAAAAGTTCAGGACAGCATGTCAGAAACCGAGCGCCATGTGAGGTTAGGCGCGCGCCATAAAGTAACAATACTCGATAAGGAAAAAGGACCCCCCGGTAGAATAAAAAATATGGGGGAGTTAAGAAACCAGAAACTACTCGATAAGGAAAAAGGACCCCCCGGTAGAATAAAGAATAAGGGGGAGTTGGGGAACCAGAAACTAAAGCCTGGTCCCCCCACCTTGTACCCTGTACGGGAACTTGAAAATTTAAATTTAAAGTTTGGCTCCTCGTGGTATGAGGAAAGACAGGGCCTGGGGCGGTTGAGACAAGGACGAACCACGCCCAAGATTCCTAAACAAAGACAAGGCCTGGGTTTTTTTGTGATTAAAAAGAAATCCGGAAGGTGGCGTCTGTTACACGACTTAAGAGCTATTAATGTGCAGATGCATCTTTTTGGGCCCGTTCAGCGGGGACTCGCCATGCTCTCTGCCTTGCCAAAAGATTGGCACATGATTATAATGAAGGTCCAATTAGCTTGGATTGATTATGATAAGCCATTTTTCCCTATGTGTTTTTAAAACAAGAATATTGCCTACTGCTGTATTATGGCAGGCAGGCCCCTTATTGTGGATTCATCCCCCAGCCTCACCCCAAAAGGTTATTGCCTGGTATCCAGCCGCCGTTGCCCAGTTAGCTCAGAAGGGCTTGAGGGCCTCGGCTGAGTATTTTGGTACTTATCCCACTTTGATGATTTTACCCTATACCACCCATCAAATTCAAGTCCTAGCTGCTACCAATGATGATTGGGCCATATTAACTGCTATGTTTCCTGGAAAAATTGATAATCATTATCCTAAACATCCTTTGTTACAGTTTGTGGCCTATCACCCTGTGATATATCCACGTGTTACTTCCTCAGTACCTTTAAAAGATGGCTTAATTGTATATACTGATGGCTCAAGAAATGGAAGGGGTGCTTATGTTATAAATTCACAGACATTTTTTAAAGACTTTGGTCAAAGATCACCCCAGATTGTTGAATGTCTAATTGTGTTAAAAGTTTTACAAAAGTTTGATTGTCCGCTTAATATTGTGTCTGATTCCCATTATGTGGTAAATGCTCTTCAATTACTTGAAACGGCCGGTGTTATTAATCCTTCCAGTACAGTGTCTGCCCTGTTTTGTACCATACAAGATTGTTTGCTGCAATGCCGTGAGCCTTTTTATATTACCCATATACGGGCACATTCGGGACTCCCGGGCCCTATGAGCAGGGGAAATGATTTAGCTGACCAAACCACATGCCTGGTCGCAGCTGCCCTTGCTGACCCATTGCAAGCTGCAAAAGATTTTCATACAAAATTTCATGTTACAGCAGAGACTTTACGCAAGCGTTTTTCACTTACTAGACAACAAGCTCGCGAAATTGTGACACAATGTCAGAACTGCTGTCAATTCCTCCCTGCTAAAACTGTTGGGGTTAACCCAAGAGGCATTTCACCATTACAAATATGGCAGATGGATGTGACACATGTTCCATCCTTTGGAAAGCTTCAATTTATACATGTTTCTATTGATACATGTTCAGGTATTATTCATGCCACACCACTTACAGGAGAAAAGACCATACATGTTATTCAACATTGCTTAGAGGCATGGAGCACCTGGGATAAACCAGCTTACCTCAAGACTGATAATGGGCCAGCTTACAGCTCCCAAAAATTCGCCCAATTTTGTGCACAAATGCAAGTAACACACCTTCCCGTGTTACCATACAACCCTCAAGGACAAGGCATTATTGAACGTGCACATCGAACCTTAAAATCCTATTTGTTAAAACAAAAAGGGGGAATAGGGTTGCCCCCAACACCAAGAGTGTCAATTGCCCTGGCATTGCTTACCATAAATTTTTTAAATATTGATGATAATTATCAAAATGCCGCTGAACGACATTGCACAGAACCACAACGGCCAAAAGAGCTAGTAAAATGGAAAGATATTTTGGAAAATAAATGGAAAGGCCCGATCCTATTTTAATAAGATCCAGGGGAGCTGTTTGTGTTTTTCCACAGGATGAAAAAAATCCGGTTTGGGTCCCAGAGCACCTCACCAGGAAAATATTGCAAGAAGAAGAGCCCTCGCCTTCTCCAGTTGATGTGTTTGGTGACAGCGGTGGGGGATAATGTCCACCTTCCCTCTGCCAATGTCGGTGATGTATAATACACAAGTTTTCCCTTGATTTTTTACCACTGATAAGGATTTAGGCCTAGCATTAAAGAAAATAGAAGTTTGGGGTTAAAGGGAAGTTTATGTTTTAGTTGAAAATAGTTCATGTATATTACTAAAAAATTTCTCGGCAGCCTGGCAAAAAGAAATAGAGTTTGATAAAACCAAAATTGGCTCCCTTTTGCTCAGGCAGGCCGGATAAAGATTCAATTTTACCATGTAACAGTTGCCAATCCAGGAGTATAGGTTGGGCCACGCCTAAAGTATTTTCATTTTTTTTTTTCAATTTGGCCACCATTTATTTAGATTGTTAGCAATGCTTCAGAAATTATAGATAAATTGAGATGCAAATTTGATAATTGCTTTTATGCCTTATGCTGAGATGCTCAGCTTTATTTGCAGTAGTGGCCCACATGCCACAATTTGTGCCCATACCAGTAGAGACCCCCAGTAGCTTGCAGCTATTTAGACAAAAAAGAGATTTTGGAATCTCTGCTGTTATTATAGAGATTGTTGCCACAGCTGCCATAGGGGCCTCGGTGACTGCCTCAGCTCTTGCACTTTCAGAAACAGTGCAGACTGCGCAGGCGGTTAATGATTTGTCTGCCTCAATAAATGGCACAGTTGGGGTGTGAGCAAAAACTTGCTGGCTTACACATAACCTCTATTCAATATAAAAATTTTACAAAGGCAGCTAATCTTTCGAGAAGCCTTTCTCAATTTTTGTTACAGAATTGGTCGTCTGAATTTGAGCAGACCCTTCGTGACCTGCAGGTGGCGATCGTCCAGGTCAATTCCACTCGGCTAGACCTGTCACTGACCAGAGAGTTTTCTACGTAGATTTCCTCAGCCTTCCCCTACTCCAAGGAATGGGTGGGGGTGGGTATGTTTGGCCTAGCCTTTTGCGGAGGACTGGTCATTCTTCTCTAGATGGTTTGCAGGCTCAGAATCCAAAGTCCGAGAGACAAAACAGTTTTGGCTCAAGCCTTAATGGCTCTAGACTCAAGAGCCTCGGTAGATGTGTGGCTACCTATACTAAAGCAATAGGGATATTTTGGCTCAAACAGCTCCTGCACACCTAAGACAGTCCTGTCTATTGCACTGGGTGGAGTGTTCGGCCTCTTTCCTGAGAGGAGTGTTGAGCCAAGGGCATCGCACAGGACATAGCTATGTCCTGGGAGGTATGTTGTCCTCCATAAGGGTGCCTGCCTTAATTCCCTTCCCAACAAAAGGCAGAGGACAGGCTGGGGGCATCTCGATCTGTCGAGGGATTAAAGATGACGCCCACGCAAGTCCACAATGTATTCTGGGGGATAACCACTGCCTCCACCCTCTTACAGGATTCCCTCATTGCTTAGAAAAGAAAAAAGGGGGGGGGTGTTGGGAGCCGCTGGCCCCAGCTCCTCAAGGTGGCGCCGATATCCGGTGCTGGCCAACCCGCCTGAGTCAGTAAACAAAGCAAGAGCGCATGCGTTTGATACTCTCCCGAGACTGGTCTCTCCGCCTCTCCCATGGCGTCATGTGAGATAATGAGCTGCAGCCTATAGAAAGGTGACACGTCCCAGGCAGAGGTCTTTGGTCTATATAAAAATTGGGCTTTTCCTACCTCGTGGCCTCTCCATCTTCCGTAAGCTAATGCTCTCCCTCAAGATGCATTAAAGCTTTGCTGCAGAAAGATCCTACGTGTGCCGTGCCTTTTCTTGCGGGCGAGAAGTGGGCGCGGGACACCAAGGGAATACATATTTGAAATCAGCCAGACTCTACTCTTCCATAGTGATGACAGGGCATAATAGAAATTCTGGCTTCTTTGAGAATACTGGTATCTGGGTTAGGTAGGCTGATAGGGCAGGATCTGCATATGAAGGAGGGAACACTGTCTTGGTTTCTGTACTCAGCCTGCCTCCCTCCTTAGTCTGAACAATATCTGGTCAGTACTCTACATGTGAAGGTTTTGTCAGCTGCCTCTTTGCATCCCTGTTCTCCATTTCCACTCCTACACTGTCTCAATTGGAACAAAATTTGTAGAAACAGACCTGGACCTAGAGACCAAAAGAAAATTACAGGCCTCTGGGGCAGTAGGGAGACATCTAAGATGAATACAAATTCCCATCATTAATTCCATAGTTTATATATATGCCAAACTTGGCACTAAGAGTGTGAAATAAACACTTCATTTTATATTATTTAAAACAGGTATTGTTTTTCCTTTTTTATATTTACTGATGAGAAAACTAAGGCTCAGAGAGAGAATTTCATTTTTCAAGGCGGTGAAGTGAGGAATTGTGAAATTTAGAACTTGAACTCAAGACTGTCTGATTCCAAAGCTGACACTATGGGACAACTTGATGCAACAGCCCAAGTAACGGTTCATCTAGGTAGTTGTCAAAGGATGTATTCAACATGTAGGGTGGTGATGTGGTCCAGACATGGTGGCTACAAGTCAGGGAGTGCCATACATCAGGATGCATGAAGGTAGACAGTGAGCATGCTGTACTAGGAAGACCAGATGACCAGTTAGAATGTATGAAATGCAAACCCATTTCAGATAGGTGGACAGAAAGCAGGTAGTAGGTAGAGAAAGCAACATACTAAATCCAAAACTATTTACCTGCATAGGGCAGTAAGTAGACATGTGTGTAAAGATAAGATAGGAGCCAAATTTCTAAAACTGGTTGGGTGATCAGAGATAGATACCAACTGTCTTAACTAACCACCTTAATAGAGGGCATGAATCCTCTTCTGCTGTCATCCCTGAGTTCAGACAAACTTAGACTCTAGGTAGATCTAGACATCAGACCAATGAGCACGGAGTGTATGTGCATGTGAACTGCTCTTTAAATTTTTTTTTCCCTCTAGAGTCTGTCCTCTAGTGTGGACAGACTCTAGAGCCCTTTATACTGAGAGTCCTACTTTACTGAATGTACCGTATCTCATCAGACCTGTGAAACTAAACAGAGTGAGGCCTGGGTAGTACGTGCATGAGAGGATGACCCTGGAGGACTATTTTAGGATGAAAAGGCTTTGGATACTTATTCTACAGAATTGAGATTGATACTGAATACTTTCTGTTTTAAATTTCTGTTTGATAAGACTTGTATATGTTTATTATATATAGCATGATGTTATGTCTCATGGAATATAAACACAGAGTTAATACACAGATGTTTTATCTCTCTTATTTTTGGTGATGAGAACATTTAAAATGCATCTCCTAGATATTTTTAGGAACTCAACACATTGGCATTAGCTATAGTCATAATGTTATGCAATGGTTCTCTGAACTTATTTGTTCTAACTGAAATTTTCTATACTTTGAATAAGATTTCAATGCTCTGTCCCTGTTACCTCCTATTCTTGACTCTGCTTTCATGAGCTCAACTGTTTAAGCTTCAATATATAAGGGAAATCATGTGGAATTTGTCTTTGATTTGTTTTACATAACATTATGTTGTGGTTGGTCTCTGTGGCCACAAATGACATAACTTTTTTTTTTTTTTTTTTTTTTAAGACTGAAGCATATCCGTGTGTGTGTGTGTGTGTGTGTGTGTGTGTGTGTGTGTGTGTGTGTGTTTTCTTTACTCTATAGCCAATACATTCTATATTATGACCTTTAAATAATGATGCAATGAACATGCCAGGTCAGGGAGTGCATTTTTTGACAGGCTAATTTTATTTCCTTGGAATGTATACTCAGCAGTTAGATGGCTGGATCACATGATAGTTCTATCCATATTTTTTGAGGAATCTTTATACTGTTTTCCATAATGATTATATAACTTTTATTTTGATCAACACTGTTCAATGGTTTTCTTTCTTCTACATCCTTTCAAACACATCTCTCATCATTTTTGATAATACCTATTTGAACAGATGTGTAGTGATGTCTAATTGTGATTGTAATTTATCTTTCTTTGATCACCACTGATGTTATTCACTTTTCACGTACCTGCTATCCATGGATATATTTTATTTTGAAAGAAAAATAAATGTTCAGCTCCTTTGTTTATTTTCTAATGTGGTTGTTTTCTTGGTTTTGATTTGACTGCTTTTAAACTTTCAATATTAATTCTTTACCAATTGCACAATTTACAAACATTGTCTCTCATTCTGTATCCATATACCTCCCAACTACTCTGTTGACCATTTTGTTTCTATGCAGCTTTTTAATTTGGCAAAGCTTGAGTACTTTTGAACAAGCACTCACTGATGCATATGAGTCGGGCTGGTATTCTTTAAATTCCTGTTCTGTTCACTTTTGATGTTACATTGGAACCACTTAACTCTCCTCTTCCTACCAGGCCTGCCTCTGAATTTCAGGACCAGTTTTGAACCTATACACATCCCAAGTCTGTGCTTTCACTAAAGTAGAGTCTCTTCCTCTTCTGAAGCATCCTCCACCCATCCTTTGCTTTTTCCAAAGTCATTTATTCTTTAAGCATTAACTCCAAAGTAAGGCAATTCTATGAGCTTTTGTTCTCAGAAACACTGGGAAATTGTAATTATTCAAAGTGTAAAAAGTCCCTTTACTACTGCCTCCTCAGAATGGTCAATAGAAGATGAAAGAAGAGTCCTAGTGTTCTTAAGAAAACCATGTGGAACCTCTTTCAATCCATGCCCATCCCAACTTCTCTGAGCTTCTTTTTGATATTTATGCTCTATAGTAGAAGACAGAACACTTATTTGTGCTATGTCTAATCTTCTCTTTCTAGTAGTTTTAAATCCTTCTGGGGCCTGAAGATAGTGTTTGGGGCTCCCCCATATTGAGGCTGGTCACTTGCTATTAGCTACTAATACTCTGCTAAAGGGGATTTCCTCTGTTCACATCCAGCAATGAGGCATGGTGTGTGTGTGTGTGTGTGTGTGTGTGTGTGTGTGTGTGTGTGTGTGTGTGTGTGTGTGTATGTGTACACATGCACACGTGTATCTAGATTTTAGGTTCAACCCGATATTTTCCCAGGGAGGGCTTTTTCCTAGTTAATTATTTTTTTGATGAAAGCATGAGAATTAAACATTTGTTTTTACATAGAAAGAACTATGAGCTTAAAAAGAAATAAATGATTTTAAGTTCCCTCTTAAAGAATCTTATAACATTCACACAAGATTGTGGCTCACCATATCATATGGTTAGATTTGGGTTAGTGCTACCTTTAAAAATGTACATTAACATAAATTCTCTTTTCTCTCAGGCATATTTATGTACCTGACAAAGGAGAATAACAGTGTCACTTTGTAACAGTGTCTGGCTGTACATATTTTGCCAACTGAGGGAAGTGCAGTTTTTCACTTGATCATGGCCAGACTTCCAGTTAGGTACCAAAGGCTGGCTCTCTCCAAGGACAATTTCCACTTGACATGACTATACACCACAGGTGGCAAGAGAAGCTATGACCAGAAATGGCTGCAAAGAAGAGAACTCCTAAGGACTTTGTCTGTGCTGGAAAAGCCTGAGATGAAGTTATTTCAAGGCTAGAAGAAGACATGGAATGTAAAGATCTGACACTTGGTGGCTTGCTATACAGCAATGAACAATAGACAGAGCTTTTAGCCTTGCCTTAAAGAATGCAAACTAGAGGGAAGTACACTGGAGTTGGGAGGGCCAGTGCTTCCCAAGATGCAGGAGGAGCATCTTGCTTGAAGAATGAAGAATAAATAGGGGAAGTGGGTGGAACTGTTTGGAAAGGATTAGGAGGTGTGGTCCTATTGAAGGAGGTGTGTCAGTGGGAATAGGCTTTGAGGTTTCAAAAATCCATGCCAGGCCCAGCCCCCTGTAATACCCCTTACATCTCTCTGCTGCCTGTGGATCAGGATGTAAAGCCCTCAGCTACTACTTTAGCATCATGCATATCTGTTCCCTGCAATAGTCATTGACTGGCCATCTGAAACTGAAAGCAAGCCCCAATTAAATGCTTTCTTTTATGCGTTGCCTTGGTCATGTTGTTTCTTCCGAGCACTAGAACAGTGACTAAGACAGGGGGTGATAACTATACCCTAGCCTATAGAACCTGATTGTTAATATGTCTAGAACTTCAAACTAACAGGAAGTATGATTATAAGATTGCATCAGTAATGTTCATAGACTGATGGAGAAAATGTAGAAAAAATTAAGGATTTCTGAAAATGTCCTCAGCAAAAATGTGGGAATGAATTTTGAAGTTGAAGGTGTTATTAGCTTCTGAAAAGTTAAATGACAATCCCTAGAGGTCAGCATGTGTTTATTACAAAGACACACTCTAAATGTGCTATCTTCTTCTAAAACAATGAGATTTGGAGCAAGGGTGATACCAACGGATGGGTAAAGGTGCTTGCTCAGGCCTAACAATGGGAATTCATCCCTTGGAACTCACATGGTAAAGAGAAAGGAGTGGCTCCTGTGGATTGTTTCCTTACCTCTACACTCCAGTTGTGGCATGTGCTTGTGTGTGTATAAACACATCTTACAGAAATTTCTTTAAAAAGTAAAATAATAAAATTTAGAAAAAATTCACCCACACATGAAGAACAGTATTTAGCCTCTTTGTGTTCTTAACATTGATCATACATGCGTGGCTTCTGTGGGATACCTATGTTCACAGTAAGTTTTTATGTTGGGCATTGTTAATGAGTTTGACCCCTATCTGTACTCATAAAAAGACAGCTAAAAAATGAAATCTGAGAGAAGTCAAAGAATTTCTACCATCTTCTTTGTAAGTTATGGAATTTAGATAGAGATTTTATGATGGCAAGGCCTACCCTTATTTCTTGCAGCATGTTATTCCTAGACATTATGAATGTTAATTTCAGCCAAATAATAATGGTGGTATTTAACATTACTAATTGCCATATAGTATATAGTATTTAAGTGGTATGGTGTGGCATTTTGAATCATGTAAATAATTATCAGGTCATGGTAACTGTACATCCTTCTTTGTGATGGGGTATTCAGAATACCCCTCTGTGTTCACTGTTTCAAAATAATCATCTAATTTTAGGATACTGCCCACCAGCGCTATCTTACTGTTCTACAAATCCTTCAAGGTTATTCCTCAACTGTCTCCTCTCTGTTTCCCTACACTTTGCCCAAATTCTGGTAACTACTTTTGTATTTTCTACTTTTTTAAAAGACCAACTTTTTAGCTTCTGTGTGCTAGGGAAAACACCTATTGTCTTCCTGTGTCTGACATACTATACCTTTTACCAATGTTCTTGTCCTCTCATTACATCCATGGTGCTGCAAATGACAGAATTTTATTCTGTCTTATGAATGACTAGCATTGCCAATTCATTATTGTTCTTCTTATAGGATCAGTGCAAGAATATTATGATTATGATGTTGTGATTGGCTGAGCTAGTATAAACAATGGACATTGAATTATGGATAGCATTTTAAAAAAGAATTAGTTGGTAGCATTTTTCCTAGAGTCTCATTCAGTTTTATTTAGTAATTTTTTAATCAATACTTATATAAAAAATGTGAATGACCTCTACATCAAGTAATATCAGCATACCGGATAACTCTGATGTTCAAGGTTGCAATTTTTAGTTTTGCTGTTAAATACTTGAGCCCATTTTATTATATTGCCATTTTGTGTGCTGGTATGTGTGTTTACACGTGGGGTCCCTAGGACCTTGGATATAGATCATCAGGCTCTATCTATCTTTTTGTTATTGTTGTTGGGATAGGGTCTCTCACTGGTCTAGAACTTCCCAAGTAGGCTGCTCAGCAAGCCCGAGGGTCTTCTGTTCTCCACTTCCCCAGTCCTTGAGCTCATGTCCCCAAGTTTTAAGTTCTTTCACATGTGCACTGGAGATAGTCGTCAGGTTCTTATGCTTACAGTGTAGGCACTTTACCCACTGAGCCATCTATCTAGCCTCTGCTGACCTCCTGCAGTCTATCTCATTGTCTTTTCAGGTACTTTTAAATAAAGTGTGATCTTTCTGAACCCCTTCCTCTTCTCTCCCTTTGTTTCTCATAGAAGACATGCACACAGAGAAAGTTCTCCATCCCGCTACATCTGTTGGTGATAAACTGGGCCCCATCTGGTCTCTCCAGGGCCCATTATCTACCATTTGAAAATCCCACCGTAGATTCACTTGGGATAGCCCCACTTTCTGGGTCTCCTGTGCACTGTTTAGGTTTGTAGGGTACAATGTTCCTGCACCAGAGGGCAATTTGTGAATCATTGTTTTCCCTCTGGGCTCTGAGTCTTTCTCCATGACTCAGAATTTCAGTGATCTTCTCTTCTAGCTACCCTCCAAACCTCAACTCCTAAATTGAGATGGTAGGAGATTGCAGGAGATGAAGGTGGCTGTGAACCTTTTGTAGGTCTGCTTTAGAAAAAGAATTTCCCAAGACTTTTCAAGGAAATTGTTTATGCAATAGAAAAATAGTTTTGGACCCACGGCTGCCTCATATCCAAGGCACAGGTGTTGTAGTTGGATGGTGCTTATGCTGGTCCCTTTTGTCAGCTTGACACAAACTAGAGTCATGTGGGAAGACAAAACTTTAGTTGAGGCATTTCTTCCATCAAAAGCCCTGTATGCATGTATAGAGCATTTTCTTGCTTACTAATTGATGCACTGTGGGTGGCATCATTCCTCAGCAAATGGGCCTAGGCTATATAAGAAAAAAAGCTGAACAAGCCTGGGGAAGCAATTCATTAAGCAGAGTTGCTCTGTGGTCTCTGCTACAGTTCCTGCCTTGGGTTTCTGCAGTGATGTACCCCAGAGAGGGACTGTAACCTTAAGGTGCAATAAACCCTTCCCTCCCCTACGTGGGTTTTGGTCATGGTGTTTATTACAGCAAGAAGAGGCAAACTAGGGTAGTATTCAGTAGATGGTAGTTGTTCTGAGTTTCCTTTTGAGCATTTGGATTAAAAGCACATCTGCTAATTTGGCTGAGCTTCTTTGTGAAGGCTTGAATGTTCTCTACTAGCTGGAGAACCAGCTTATCTTTGCCCACTCATACATATGAAAGATAAAATGCGATCCTGGAAGCACTAACCGTTTTGTTTTGTTAGTCATTTGTTCTATTATTGCTTATTCTTTTTGTTTGTTTGTTTGTTTTGAAGTGCTGTGGATCAGACCCAATGCCTTACACATACCAGGCAAGTGCTCTACCACTGACTACATCCCCAGCCCAGTTTCTATTTTAGTGAATGATTTGTTATTTATGTTTCTGCATGTGACCATCCTGCCTGGTCAATACTGAAAGGTGGAGGCAAGGCCAGTGTCAGAGAAGCTGTGAAATGCTGCTGAGGTTACCCTTTGGCTGGAGGTATATTCGTCTATAATCAGCAGTTTGCTGTATTGACTTTGGCATATTGCAAAGGAAGTACCAGAAAGTGAGTTCCTGAGAGGTGATATGGGAAAAGCAGAGAACGGAAATCTATATCTACCATTTGTCTCATTAAAATCTGTCCAAGTCAGAAGAACAGAAGGCAGGCAGCAAAGAGTGAAAATAAGATGTCACTAGCTTTCAGAATATGTTGATGTGTGTGTGTGGTGGTGGTGGTGGGGGGAGACTCAATGCAGCCTTCAGCTTCTTTGGCCCTCCGCTAATAGTAACAAAGCCATTGATGGCTGCACTGAATAGAGAGACCGAGTCTAGCACTTGCAATTTTGCCTTCATTTCCAAGGTAGCCTTGCCTTTCCCCTAACTTCGATAATATTGCATTCAAGTTCCCAGTCATTAAAGAACCGACTAAAGGCAAGCTCTCCAAATGGCTACATAAGGATATTTCATTTACCTTGGAGGTTAGGTACGATTTTTTTCTTTCTCTTTTCTTTTTCTCTCTCTTCTTCCTTTCCTTTGCAGTGGAAGAAATCTTTTAATAGAAATTTATTTTTGTTCACTTATTCTTATAAAATATTGTGTTCAATCCTGTTGATTTGCTGGATTTAATTTCTAAGCCTTTGGTGGATGCAGCTCTTCATTCCAAGAACACCTTTCCTTCTGTAGCATTAGGCCACGCAGGTTTGCTGACAGTGCTTATTTTGTGAGAGCAGCATCTTCTTCAAAAACAGGATTTTATTGTTTCCTTTTAGTTATCTCTTTCATTTAACTCTCACATCTCTGAAGGTCACTGGTTTTCTATATTTACCTCATTCTTCTTAAGGAAAAAAAGTGGAGCTTTCCTGAGGTTCCACTTTCAATGTATTTTCTTTTTAAGCCCTTCTTCATAGATTGACTTGGAAAATATCAAGCCCCAGGTCTTTGTTGAGCACTTTTGCAACTATGCTAGACTTCTGGAGAGGGATTCTGTCCCCTGTGCTTCTTTTGAGCTGTCTTTATATTTTCATGGATCCACTCAAGCTGCCTCATTCCACTCGCTGAATCCTCAGACCTGCAGGAGCAATAAAGCTCTGCAGAAATTTGGAAATCAGTGTTCTTATGGGAAATTTGAAATTCATGAAATTTTTCGGTAATCCTAAATATGTATCAAGTAGTGGATTGTTTATTTCCTTTGATTTATCATATAGTTTGTATATTTATTTGATTCAGCTCACCATACTTATTCTTAATAGAAGACACTAAGTTAAAGGTTATTATATTTTGTGCTTCTTCTATGCCTTTCCAAGATATTTATCAAAGACATGAGAATTTAGAGGATATCAATAAGTCATTCTAAGTTCATGACAATGAATCATTCTTCAACACTCTCCCATCTTTCTGTTTTCAACAGGAGTAATAAATACAATATCTTATTTTTTATATCTTTATAATATCTTATTCTATTTTCTCTCCTGTAAAATATTTATTTAAAAAACTCACTATGTTCAAAAAGTGCTTTACATTATTTTCAAATAATTTATACAATTTATTTTATTCATTTATACATAGAAACACTGTATAGTGGTTTGAATGTGAAAGGCCTCTGCAGGTACTATGTTTGAATACTTGATCCTCCCCCACATACCCCCCAGGTAGGCTGTACTGTTTGAAAAGATGTGGCCTTGTTGGAAGAAATGTGTCATTGTGACTTTAAAGTTTCCACATACTCATGCATGCCATTCCCGGTTAGCGCTCTCTGTGTCCTGCTTGTGCATCAAGATGTTGATCTCCCAGCTGTCCTTTGCTCTGCTATCATGGATCCTCTGAAGCTGTCAGCCCAGTTAAATGCTCTCCTTTATATGCTACCTTAGTCATAATATTTAGTCACAGCAATAGAAAAATAAGTCACACTGGGCATTAGGGAAAACAAAGGAGAAAGAATATTTAATAGCAGACATAGTTAATACACTCAGTCTTTTTTTTTTTTTTTTTAACCTCCTTTGAGACATGGTGTTACTACTATGTCGCCCAGACTGGCTCAAACGCACAGTGATCCTGTTAAATAAATTCCCCCACTACAAGCAGCACATCCATCCTTTGGCTGTGTTGACTTTGGGAACAGAGGAGTCATTTACTAGGAAAATTCTCACGTTTAGCATCATTTTAACTCAATGGGAAGTTTGGGATAGATGTCTAGGGCTTCTTAGCCATGGGATTCCTCTGGGACAGAATAGGAATAAAAAAGAGTTAATATTTTAAATAATGACCAATATGCCATGATGATTCTCTCAAAAGGATCAAAGTTAGGAAATTCACCTGTTCTTATTCCCCTTCACACAAGCAAAGTTCCCAGCAATATGGGAAGCACCAGTCTGCCAAATGTATAACAGGTTAGATACTCATTACCCTGAAGAAGTGCCTCCTTTTTTCCTCTTTTTTTTTTTTATTCATTATTTTAAACATAACCACAACTGTTCCTTCTCCCTCCCCTCTTCCCAGTTCTCTCCCAGCTTCTGCCCACCCTATTCCCCCATTCCTTCCTCAGAGAGGATAAGGACTCCCAGGGTGAGTCAATCAGGTGAGGTAGGACAAAGCCCATCCCCTAGTATCAAATGGGGAATCGTTTCCAAGATGCCAGTTTATGCACTAGGAATAAATTCTGGTCTCATTGCCAGAGGTCCCACAAGCTGCCCATGGCATTCAACTGTCATCTATATTCAGAGGGCTTAGTTCAGTCCCATGCAGGTTCCCCAGCTGTCATTTCAGAATCAGTGAGCTCCCAGTAGCTCAGGTCAGTGTCTCCGTGGGTCTCCTCAAAATGATCTTAACCCCTTTGCTCATATACTCTCTCCTTCCTCTCTTCAGTGGGACTGGGAGAGCTCAACCCAGTACTTAGCTGTGAATCTCTGCTTCTGCGTCCATCAGTTGCTGATGAAGGTTCTATAATGACAATTAGGTTGATCATCCATTTGATTATATGGTCAGTTTAGGCACCCTATCCCCTATTGATTGGAGTCTTAGGTGGGGTCTTAGGTTTCTCTCTAACCCCACTATGGCTCCCTATATCAAGATATCTATTTTGTTATTCTCCCTCTCTGTCCCTCCCCCAACTCAATGATCCCACTCCCTCATGTTCTCTCCCACCTCCCATTACCCCTTCTCCCCTATGATCCTAATTTACCCAGGAGATCTTTTCTATTTCCCCTTTCTAGTGGGATCCATGGCTCTCTCTTTTAAGTTCCTCTTGTTACTTAGCTGCTCAGGAGGTGTGGATTGTAGCCTGTTTATCCTTTGCTTTATGTCTAAAAGCCACTCAGAGTGAGTACATACAATATTAATCTTTCTGGGTCTGTGTTACCTCACTCAGAACTGTTTTCTAGTTCCATTCATTTGTGTACAAATTTTAGGATGTCATTATTTTAATGCTGAGTAATTGATAATAACTGATCTCTGGTTGATAATGTGCCCTCGATAACCTGAGAGATAGAGGGTTCCTTCTCCAAGGCTCTCCCACTTTCACAGTTGGCCCACCACTGGCTGCCTGGCTGATGGTAGCCAGTGTATATTCTGTTCTCACCACAGACACATTTGTGTTTCTCCCCTTCTTATACCTCACTCCTCAAAGCCTTCCATGCTTGTTGGTGGGCTACAATTTCAGCTGTAGGTTTCCTACTGCATGACCAAGGCCCCTGCAAAAAGCTCCCTCTGTCATTAATTCCATACATTGTGGCCCAGGATCAACAAAGCTGGAAAATCAGGGCTTACTCTCAGCTAAGAATGGAGGGAAGCTATTCCCTAAAGAAAGAGAGTGAGAGCTGTTTTTTTTTTTTTTTTTTTTTTTTTTTTTTACTCTTTTCTCTTGGGGGCGGGGCTGCCACTCAACTCCTAAAGAATCACAGGGAGGCTTATTCTTATGAGTGTCCTTAGCTTGGCTTATTTCTGGCCAGCCTTTTTAAAATTATTCCATCTATCTTTTGAGTCTGGACTCTCATCTTTCTCTATTCTATGTACCTTTCTTCCCTTCTTACTCCATGGCTAGCTGTGTGGTTTGGTGACTGTGTGGCTAGATGTCTGTGTAGCTAAGTGTCTGTGTGGCTGGGTGGCTGAGTGGCTGGGTGGCTGGGTAGGTGGGTGGCTGAGTGGGTTGAGTGGCTAGGTGTCTGGGTGGCTGGATGGCTAGGTGACTGAGTGGCTGGGTGGCTGGGTGGCTGGTGGCTGGATGGCTGGATGGCTGGTGGCTGGGTGGCTGGGTGTCTGGGTGTCTGGGTGTCTGGTGGCTGGGTGGCCGGCCCCTGCTGTCCTCTTGCCTTCTTTTCTCACACCCTTATTCTCTCTTCCCATATTTCTCCTCCTGTCTTGTCTCTCTGCCTGCCAGTCCTGCCTATCCTGCCTAGCTATTGGTTATTCAGCTTTTTATTGACCAATCAGGTATTTTAGACAGGCAAGGTAACACAGCTTCACAGAGTTAAACAAATGCAACATAAAATAACGCAACACATCTGTACGTCATTAAACAAATGTCCCACAATGTAAACAAATGTAACACATCCTCAACTAATATTCCAAAACAAATGAGCTATTTTATTTCGATTGATACAAGGTCTATGCAGCTCAGGATAGCCTCAAGTTCATGTTATTCTTCTGGCTTCAGTTTTCCAAATGTTAGGAATACAGGCATATGCCTTTATACCTGGCCCAGCTCCCCCACCCTCCAGACAGCCAAGAACATTTATAATTAAGTAAATACTGATTCTGAAGCAGACTGCTGAAGGCAAATATAAATATCCTATTCCATAAGCCAATCACTTCCCACAACAGCAACCTTAAGCTGGAAAAACAGTTGCAGTTTTGAACCTAGCTGCAGCATTTCCTTCCATCTCAGCCCCAAACACTTAGATTGTTTTGATTTGGCAAAATATTTCTAGATATATTTCAATACGGGAATAATAGTTACTGTTGAAGCAAAATGACTTCCTTATGTTTAATGCTAAGAGAGCAAGATAAAGACGAACACACACATAATCTAGACATTGATAGAACATTCAATAGCAAAAGGAAAAGGAAAGTTCAACCCCAAGTCCCCTAAGGCAGGTTTCAAATGTTCAGGAAAGAGGAAAAAACATCTCTCCCTCTGAATTATGGAGAAAGTTTAGTAACATATGTGCTTGGAATGAAGAGTTGATGAATAAAAGATCTAGGGTGGTCCTGTGCTTCCAAGGAAGCAAGTGATAAAAATACAAGATGAGCCAGAGAGGAGGTAGAGCTGGCCCCAGAGGGCCAGAGAGACAAGACCTCGGTCCAACAGAGCTGGCACTAACTATCCTGGGGCATGTTACAGATTCACTGTGTTCTGTGGGATATTGGGGAGCTGTGAGGTACAGTACAGAATCAAATGTTTCCCCAGGTTTGGGATACTTGCTCTGAAGAAATCCTGGTGTCAATATTTGTGAGATAAATTTGTTTCACTTAATTCGGTCACCTAGGAATAGGTGAGGTTTGTATGCATTTTGCCCAAGTACATTTTGACATGAACATTGTACAATATTTTCTGTTAATTAGATTTTTCAACATAGCATTTTGGTGAGAGTACTTGTGTTTTATGAAATCTCAAGAGGTCTGGTGAGGAAGAATGTACCATCCAGCAATATTTTGCAAACTAATTACCTGTGGGGATTCAGGGAAATTTTGTGTGGATGAATATACTACACAAGTAATAAGCTTTTATAAAACACGGAGTAGTCTAATTATGAAACAACTATTATAATGCATGACAGTTTTAAATTTCCTTATTTTGTGTGGTATTTAGTTTTTATTGAAAAGCAAAGCACAACATATAAGAACCCTCTGCTTTTAGTTTCACTTTTTAATTAGTCTTCAGTCATCTCCACTGGTCAGCAGTTTTAATTTTAAATTCCATTCATAAACATCTGTAATTTGTTTAAAAATTAGCTGATGTATATTCACCCTTGGGTCTTAAAATTTTGATGATATCTTCCAGATGGACGAAGGGAAGCTGCTTCGATAGGCCCTGGGTTTATACAGCTTCTATTTTGCTCAAATTTCCCTCCAAGCCTAAAGCCATATAATGCTCATCACTTATGCTATACTTATAAAGATATTTGACTTCTTCAGAAAAATGTAACCATTACAGAAACTATGTGCTTGTGCCTTTTGTGTATGAATCACATCTGAAACAAAAAGGGAGGCTGACAAAAGTAGAAAGTGAAGCAGTCTTAGGCTGGAAAGAAGGCTCAGTGGTTAAAAACACTGGCCGCTCATCCAGAGGACCTGGGTTCAGGTCCCAGTACATACACTGTGACTCACAACCATCTGTAACTCTAGTTCCCAGGGATCATATGCCTTCTTCTGGTCTGGTCAGATACCAGGCATGTATATATTGCACAGACATATGTTCAGGCAGAAACTCACACATTTCTAATGTATGCAATGTTAATGTTAAAATGAAAACATTTTCTCTTTTTTTATTTCCAAGATAGCAAAGTTCTGTTAACTTGACCTTAAACAAGTGTGGGAAGAGGATAAAGAGAAAAAAGCAAGACCAGAAATGATTTTTTTTTTAGGATTCCCATTTAGAGTCTTATCTTTATTTCAGTTGTCATTGCTAGTTACATTGTGTTTCCTATTACATCCCACCTAACACTTTACATACATACTTCGTTGCCTTTTGCTTACTGAAAATGTTCCAAGGGGCAAAAATGACAAGTTTAGACATCCTCTTAATTCATCTCAGAATCAATAACCTTGAGGCTTCCAATCTTCTACATGGAAGGTAGGTGTTTTTAAAATCTAACTTTGCTTATTCCTAGAGATTTGAGTTCCCCTGGGGTGCAATGGAGGGGATGTGATTTCCTAAAGCTCCCCACGCACTTGCAATGTGCATTCCAGATTGAGAAGCTCAACTGCAGATAAAGTGACCCCCAAATGTGTCTTGCAAAGTTATGCTCACTGGTCTGTTCCTGCAGCTCTACACATCAGCACATGATGCATACACTGAGAAGCCTCATCAAGATGCCATTTTCATCACAGAAATGCTTCTTAGAATGATGCTTCATGAAAACTTGGAGTAAGAACACTTCTTAAAATCTTTGTGCAAGATTGTGTATCTAAATGATACTTCTGTTTAAATAACCAATAGAGTATATACTAACAATAAAAATTAAGAAGTTGGCAGTGCTATTTCTACTAATTTATTTATAAACGTCAAGGAAAACTTTTTAAAAAGTCTTAACTCTGTTAGTACAAACATTTTAATATAAAAGAGTATAAAGTAATAAACATTTCCAAGTCTCTATCCTCTCACTTCAACAATTTTCTTCTTTTCTCCCCACATAATATTTGTTGTTGATTCTTTGGGAATTTTACACCATGCATCCTGATCACACTTACTTCCCAGCACTTTATTTTTCCTTCTCCTGTTGTGACCTGGCCCACTGCCAACTAGGAAACAGTAGCCTTCTCAACTGTGTGTCTGCAGTCATCAATATCACTGAAAAGCATTTTCTTTGCTCTCTACTGTCAGGGGGAGCCCAGATCATGAGCCTCCTTATGGTTTCTGGCGACAGGACAGACCACAAACATACCCCAGTTGCAGTAGGACCACAGATCCAGACAAGGCCCTTGGAGGCAGCCTGGATCATGGACATCAACGTGGCCTCAGGAGCAGTCCATACCACTCACATCAATGTGACCCCTGACAGTAGCACAGCCAACTGACACCAACATGGCTTAGGGGCCTCCAGAAGAGATTCTCAGGAGCTCTTTCTCTGAGTGTTTGTCAGGTGAGTGTAGACTGTCGTGGGCTGTGATATATAGTAAAGCTGCTTTTACTTTAAGCAATACTTGCCAAAATAATTAACTCATTAGAATCACTCTGTAAAATTACTTTATTCTGTAAAGTAATTGGGAGTGGATTTTCAGGAAGAAGGCATTTCACTTGATAATATACAGCAAATAATTGCTATTTAATTTTTTTTCTTCAAGTGTGTAGAAACCACACTGAAATTAGAAAGTGAAAATGCAGATCTTTGCTTTCCCATTGACTTTGGTGGGATGCCCTCTTTGACTCAAGTATGACTATTGACATGTGTGGAGGGATGTTCGGGGTGAAGCCAGTGGAAACTATTCTCCACAATAGAGATAGCATTTTATTTCTTGTCCTGTACTCTGACAAAAGCAGTTTAAGGGAGCAAGGCTTTATTTTTAGCTCCCAGTTCAAAGTACAGTCAGAACTCAATGAAGCAGGAGCCTGAAGCAGCTAAGCCTTCCCAGAGCTCAGCTCAGTTCCTCCATTTTATACAGTCTAAAGTCCCCCACTGAAGGGCACCACCCACAGTGGGCAGGTCTTCTTATCAAAGTAGTGGGGATAATCCCCACAGGCATTTCTAGTTAGTATCCAGTTGACAGATGAGATCAGTCCTCACAGATAGTCACAGAGGAAATCCATACCACCCTGGTTTTCCTTGTCCTATCTCCTCCAACATGCTTCCCTGTCACTGTGACATGGATTGAGAATATGGTACTTGAAATGGCTGCAGCCATTTTACAAGTATGGGGAAGCCATGGCACTCAGAAGGGCAGGTGGAAGCTCAGCTGGGAAGTTTAGCTTGAGTTCTGGCTTCTATTTCCTGTCTTCCTTTCAGTTACTGGTATGCTCAGATGTGACGATCCTTCAGTCTTAAGTGCTGAAGGCGTGATTGACAGTAGTGAGCAATCCACTGGTGGCTCTGGAGAAGTGACACGTGACTGGATATTGAGAGCCCTGACATATCAGTGAATTCATCCTTTGATAGATCAATAATATGAAGGCATTGCTGGAAGTGAACAGTAGATTGCTAGGCAGAGGAAGTAGGCCAAATGGGGCAGGTCTGTAGGGGCTCTGTCTGGCCCAAGTCCCTTCCTGTATTCCCTTTCTTTCCTCCCTGTTCACCATGAGGGAAGTCACTTGCCACCTGCTCTTGTTACCTTGAAGGTCTACATAAATGAAGACATTCTAATGAGACACTTTAGACTGTTAAAACAATGCCCCCCCCCAAACCAGAATGCCCAGGAATCTCAAGCTGGGAGAAGGAAAGTACCCCAGCTGAGGGGAGCTTGTCTCTTTGAAAGAGATTTCACATAGTTATTACAACTTGTCAGAACATCTTACAGAGTGAGACTGAAGCCCAGACAGTCTGGATGATGGTGTGCTGGACCACACCTGACCAAGACTGTTTAGATGTGTACATTCCTGCCCTCTCTTTTAAACTTTCATCTCTTTTTAGGACTTTTTAGGACTCTGAAGAGAGCTTGGAGAGGGGGTGTTGCTGGATATCTCTGTCCCTTTCCCCTTTATTTACTTTTTTTGCTATTCACTTGGTACTTTGACTTGGCTTACTTAGGGGGAGTAGCCAAGCTTGGCTAGGGATACTCTGACTTCAGTGTTTAGTAGCACCATGGGGTCAGCACAGCCAAAGACTTCCCTGAATCCCAGCTTAACATTGTTTTCTTCCCTTGAGTTGTTTTCCTTAGTCATTCTGGTCATAGTGATAAGAAGATCACAGACTTATACATTTTCTCTTATGTAGCCAGACTATTTAAGTCAGGTATCTATGGGTTTTTGTTTTTTTGTTTTGTTTTTTTTTTTTCCCAAAAATGCAAGATAAGATGCCGTCCAGCAGGGGTAAAATGTTAGCTGGCTGGCTTAGTCATATGCTTTTTGTTGGTTTTACTTTGTCATCCTAAGATCCAAGGTGTTCTCTATCCTGCCTCCGGGTTCTATCTCCCCTCATCTCTCCCATCTTGTAAAGAAAATCTGTACCCACTTCTGTTCTTCAGTGTGAAGTCCACTGGGTCTGGAAGTGTCCTTTGTCTAAGCAGGTGTCAGTGCTCGGTATGACTTCTCTACTTACCATCTTACAATATAAGCCTTTTCTCAGCTCAGACACCACAGGGATTAGTTTTATTATTTTTAAAATATACCCAGGACTTTTTTTTTTATGGCCTGAGTTCTCAGATCATGTGTATTTTTCAGAAATTGGATACACTCACATTTATAAAATAACCGTATATATTAGACTAAATTAAACAACTGATATAGTAATGCAGTGTAATTGTATACACCAGACTAACTTAAACAATTGGGATAGGATGTACATATATTACAGCTCTCCCATGGCATCCGAGGTATGTGGTTGCATAATTTATGCATAGCAATCTGCAAGGAGCTGCTTAATAACTACCCCACTGATCACACACTAATTGTGCAATAGTAATTTTTCCCAGTCAAAAATATTTAAGGCTTTTGAAATTAATATGTTTATATAGAAAATTTGGAAATTGCCAACAGAGAGAACCAAACAAAAATGTCCCATGTCCCTGTTTTCAAAAGCTGTTGTCCAGACTGTGTTCTCCTTGGTACTTTTCTTCTGAGGGGTTCTGGTGAGGATGTTTGTCTGTGGGCAGCTGTTGGCTATCAGAAGGAGGAGGATGCCAAGGAAAGCTTCCTTGGAACGTTTGAATTTCTATGACTCATAGAACAACTGTTATGATTTTTGTTGTTTATTATGCTCACAATGATGTCCTCAGACTCTCAAAATAATGTAATTATGAAGCAGTGCCACTGTTGATGTTTTAAATATGGGCACCTTCTTCAGATAAGCAAGTCAATTCCCTGGAGGTAGCACAGATGGTGAGTCCTGGATGACTGGAGTCCACAGCTGACTGAACTACCAAGCAGGTGTTTCACGTTCTCTTGTGTGTTCAGCGAACTGCTAATCAACAGGATCGACAGGAAGTTGGAATTGGATTGGAATCCTTTTTGTTTTTTTAAGTGTGCAGACTGTCCAGAAGAATGCGTTGGAGATCAGGCCTGTAGCTTTGGCCTTCTTTGAGAATTTTAAAGCTCACACACGTTCTTTGCACGATCCTTCTGAAACTTCAAATATCCGTCTGGAGCCTCTGCTGGCAATCTTTAGGTGTTGTTCTCTACTCAGTGCTCAGTAGGTGGGCAGCAGTCACTCCAAATGGTGAAAGCCGGCAATCACAGAGACACTAAGATTATTGAGGTACTCCTGACAAAGGGCTGGGTTTTTATTTGATCACCCCCTGCTTGAGGTGCCATCCCTAAGAAAAGGCCACAGCTTGCATTTGCACCACCCCCTGCCCCCGCCCCTTTGAGCAGGTTAAGACAAGGCAAAGCGAGAGGCTGAGGCTGTTTACTTTCTTAAGCCTGAGTTGTGGTCAAAACTGGACACAGCTGTCATTTCTCAAGGAGATTTCCTTCCAGACTGTGTGTTTGGACTTTTGCTCATTGTTTAATAGTTGTAGAATCCACACTGTCACCTTGAGGCGGGAAGGTTAGCCCTTTGGGAAGATGGATGGGGGTCCACACGTCTCACTTTGCTGCTTTGCTTTTCTTTCCAATTGCTAAACTCAGGAAAACTGAAGTACAGTTGCAACACAGCCCATTTTTACACCTCCTGGGCTGAAGAGTGATTTACTGAACAGTATGTGGATTTTCCAAGAAATGGAAATATCCTCAGAGAGTTTTAAAAAATCTGTAAAATATGATAGGATTATGAAAGGGAAAGGAATCTTATGTGGGATCCTCTGATCCTTAGATCAATCTCCAGAGCGATTGCAAAGCTCATGTGCTTTATTGGATGGTCATTCTGAACCATCTTATGAATGTTCTTTACATCAATCTGTTAGGCAGAAGAGGAAAAACCAGTCCCTTTCTGTGACACATCAGGCTGGGGCATTTTGTTTTACTATGATTCACAGAATCAAAGTATCTAGAAGAAGATTAACATTGGCTGAGTACCTGCTTTGTGAAGCCACCATGCTGGACACAGTGGACGATAATGGTTTTGTTTCTTCTCTCTGGTGGAGAAAATCTAAATCCTATCTCCGATGCAGATGAGTTGCCGAGGGGAGTTTTGTCAGAGACACATACAACCGCATCATGAAGGAAGGAATGGGCTCACTTGGACTGGGACATTTTGAAAAGTTCCTTGGTGATGTGATTCAAAGCCAATTTGGAGAATCTGGGAATAAGAAAATTAACTAAATGAATGGGGAGTACTTTCTAGAATGTTTAAGGTAGATCAGACAGATCCCAAAGCATTGAAAGATAAGAGCTACACCTGAGCTTCCCCACCCTATCTATACTCTGAAAGGTAACATTTCCCAGCTTGCCTTGGTGTTAAACAGGGTTATGTGACTGTCTTCTGACAAATGGAATAAAGGTTAAGTGATGTATGTCCTTTCTTCTAAGATTACTGGTTTGTTTCACTAAATAAAATGCAGAGGATCCAACAAATGCCTGGAGGACTTCCCAGATGGTTATGCCATCAAATAAAAGCAATCAGGATCTTGAGAAGCAGAGATCTCTGGTCAGGGAGCAGGGACTATAGGTGAGCCACTGACACATGCTTTTGCAGCACTGGGGATGGAGGGCTTCAAAGATGTGTCTGACAGATGTAAGAAATCTCCAGAAAAGAGTCATTTCCAAGAGTTTTGGTAATCACTACCTTGGATAGGAATAAGGCTCAAATTAATAGATGCCAGGGTTAGGAAGAAGGATAAATCTTTCTTTCCCCTGTAGACCTCTGTGAACCATTGACAGGGCCAATTTTGTTTTGCTGCTTACCTTAGGGTTGTATATCAAAATGAGAAGCAAAGTGGGGGGTTCCCTCCACCAAGTGGGCATCCTCCAACATTTTCAGTTTACAGGAAAGGGGAAGGAAATCTGTGACATGGTGACAGATCTAAAGCTTGCCCCCTTTTTGAGATAGGGTCTCAGTGTGTAGTTCCGGCTAGTCTAGAACTATATAGACCAGGGTAGCTGGTCTCTGCCTCCTGAGTGTTGGGATTATAGGGATGTGCCACCATGCCTGGCTCAGGACTACTTGAAACAAACTTTTATATCTTTTAAAATGTTCATGTAACTTCTCAATGTAAATATATTTATTCATTTTAGTCAAAAAGTAAAGTTAAGCTACAAAGTTGATTTAATGATCATACTAAATAAATTTGTTGATTCTTTATTAGAAAGTTTGATTGAGTTAATAATTATAATGCACTTAAAATTTTTTCATTAAAATATAATTATATATTTCCCTTTCTCCTTTCTCTGCAGTTATATGTAGCTCTTAATATTTATGTAATACATAACTTTAGTTAAAATTGAAAATATTGAAAAGTCAAGGAAAAAAGCCATAATTTATTTATAATCCTGTGATGCTGTAATGGATTTAACTGTGGTCATTCTTGTCTGTCTGTGATGTTGCATAGATACAATGTATCCACTACTTGAAATCATCTGAATTATACAATACAGAACACATATGCATGCAGATATAATCTGTTTTCTGTGATTAGTTTTCTGTTACATTTTACATTGTGTGTGGGGTTTTTTTTTTTCCATTTTGTTAAAGTGGGTATTCATTTCATTATGCAGCAAATCCTGACCTGAAACCTAGCCTTCCTGCTTCTGCCTCTCAAGTGCTGAGGTTGCCAATAGGAACCATTACCATTAGCTACTTTATGGACTTGAATTTTAAGGAGTAGCATAATTTTATGTTTTTAATTGTGAGTTTAATACACAAATACACTGTATTTGTATCATTTTGACCTCAAATCTCCCCAGCTTTTTCCATATGTGAGTACAAATAAATTTTTAGCTTTCTCCATAAAGTTAGATAAAGTTATTTTCTGGAAATTTTGTTGTTGTTATTACTTAATGAGAATAAAAATCATTATTAAGTATTAACCTTAGTTATTACTTAGTTTCTTAAGGCTAAATAATAAAAAATATGAAAAAATATTAAGATAAAATATCACAGCTTGTATATGTGTAAAAACAGTCCTCAAAGGTTACAGTGCTTAACTTTCTTATTAGCTGAATATGAAGTCATTAGTTTTGTAATGCTTTTATCAAGACTGAACAGCAGTATTAAAAAAAATCTATACCATTTTATTGTACATCAGAGTCTCAAGGACATTAAATTCATGATATATTTGGCAACCTATTTTCAGTTGGCAAAATGGTTGCCTCCTGCTAAGGTGGGCATAAATATTTCATTTGAAGTGACTGTTGGCACACTCTGCTTATAGGACGGGGTTAGCCAGTTGTGTTTAGTTCTAAACCATGAATAAACCACCCCAAATCTCAGTGACTTAATGTAATAGCATTCCAGTTGTAGCTTAGGGTCTGCCAGTCAGTTTTAGGTTTGTTGTCCATCGTAGCACTTTGAGGGGAAGATAGAAAATCATATCCATTTTTTCCCATTTTTATCTAGAAGGAGAACACATCACCTTTGTTCATAACTCTTTGGCCACAGAAAGTGGCATGCATAGCCAAACTGAGTGAAAAAGAGTAGGGGAGGGGGATGCAATCGAGATAGCCAATAGACAGGACTAATGATGTCAAACTCTGTCTGCCTTTAACTCTGGGGCTTGGGCTGCACCCATAGGTAATTTCTCTCTAGTGACCCTGGAAGCAACTCTGGATATTATCTTTTCTGCTGAACTTCTAGGATAAGGGTCAACAAACGTTGACCTTAGGCTGGCTGCTTGCTTGTTTTTGTGTGATCTGCTAGTTGGGATTTTTTTTTTTTCATTTTAAAGTGATTTGAATAAAAAGAAAATTAACATTGGGTAAATGCATGAAAATTATGAAATTCAAATGTGTGTTCATAAGTAGTCGCATTGGAATGCAGCCATATGCTCTTGGCTATGTGTTGTCTATTGCCTATGACTGTTTCCAAGCCACAGTGGAGATGTGGAGAATCCATGGCAGAGAATCATGACCTGAGAGCCTAAACTCTGATCTTAGACATGGATGTCCTCCCCATCACTCCTGCCAAGTGATTATTTTCTAGATGCTTAACATTCAGCTGGAATCATCCAGCTGCTAGATGAAAGCAACATTTTTAAGCATTATAGCTGTTGTGCATAGTTACAAGGTTCTTCAGAGCCATGAACAGAAGAGCAATGAGAATGATAGACTGAGAGCAGGAAAAAAATAAAGAGAGAATAGAAATTAGAATTCCTGGGGGGAAGGGTTGCTTGAAGTAGACTTTAGTCACATGACATGCTAGACTACATAATATTCTTCCTAGACCTTTTAGCTCCTTGAAGCTATATCATGTAAATATGTCCAGTGTTTTAGCATTAACACAGATATAAACACAAGTCTTCAGTGACTGCTGATAAAATATATACATACATGTAAACATACATCCATTAAAAAATGAAGGAAAAATTAATTCCTTTACTAGGCGGAAGAACACTAGATTTTGCAATCTACTTTCCCAGCTTCTTGTTTCTGGGAGTATTTCCCTTTTGATTCTGATTTGTAAAAATGTTTTATATTCCTTTTGGAGGTTGTATGCACATGTAAATCGAGCTGGCTTTCTAGGAGACTCACCAGCTTTGCTGTGTGAGGTATTTAAGAAACATGGGTCCATCCACTGTCAAAATATTACTTGTGCTGGAATGAGGACTCCTGAAGTCACATGTGGACCTGGTGGCACAATGCATTGTTTTTCATTTAGAGTTCAAATAATTCTGTATGGTGAGGACAGCTAGGGCTGGAACAGAAGACATGTCACATATGTATTCCAACCAAGGTAAAAATCTTTTCTTAAATATCCCAGATGGCACTCCCTAATACCCACATATATAGATCCCATTTATTCATGCATTTAAATAAATGCTTTGAGTCCAGCCTCCTGTGAGAGGTATTCTCTTCTAATAGACTCCTAAATCACATCCAGTTCAGATTGGAGGATGTTATCTCTGACCTTATGCCATAGTCAGAAGCACTGAAGCCTTTAGGACATTTCAAAGAGTAGATATTTCCCCATCTGAAAACAGCCACCTTGGTTCTCTATATATTACTTCTCTTTATACTTGGTCAGTTTTGTTAATCAAATATTTTTTGAATTATGAGCATTCTATTCATTGAGAAGATAATCTTTATTATATTATTTGTGTACAGAATTCCAATCGCATTATGTGTCCTTGTGCATCTTATTCAGGACAGAGTGGACATCCAGGTTTTTTTCCAGCACCATTTGTTGAAGATGCTGCCTTTCCCCCATTGTATGGTTTTAGCATCTTTGTTAATAGCTTTGGCTGTAGCTATATGTGTTCATGTTTACATCTTCCATTTTGTCCCATTGGTTCACATGTCTGTTTCTATGTCAGTTCTGTTATTATTATTATTATTTTTTTTACTATAGCTCTGAAATATATCTTGAAATCTGAAATGGTATTTCTTCTGGGTGCCCCTCTCCTCAGGATTGCTTTGGCTATTTTGGGTCTTTTTGTGGTTCCTTATGACTTTAGATTTTATTTTCTATTTCTCTGAAGAATGTCATGTTTTTTTTTAATTATTGACATTATATTGAATATGTAAATAGCTTTCGGTAGAATGACAATTTCCACAATGTTAGTTCTAAAAATTTGTGAGCATGGGAGATCCTTTTGTTTTCTGCTTTCTTTCTCAACGTCTTTCTTCAGCGACTATAAAATTTCATTGTAGAGATCCTTTGCTCTCTTAGTCAGGATTCCTCTTGGATATTTTTCCCTCAGATTACATTGTGAATAGGAGATGTCCATGAGCTCTTTCTCAGTGTGTTCGCTGTTGGCTATAGAAAGGCTACTATAAGTTGATCATATCCTGCCACTGTGCTGAGACTGTGAGGCTATGGGCCCTAGAGTAGAACCTATTATTGCCATTTCCCTTCTTTATATACTTTCTAACTGTGCTCTAAATAGTCATCCCTAGATCCACAGGTAAGTGTAGCTCCTATCCCCTTATCAAAGAAGCTTTTTTTTCTAAGGAGACAGAGACCATTATCAGAAGCCACAACTGGTCACATGCAGAGAAGAACTGACTGTGGGTGACCAGCCTCGTTGATTTATCTACAGCATTAGCCCCTACACCAGTGGCTCAGAGAACACCACAGAAGAAGAGCCAGGAGACTGGGACATGTGCTGTGAGACAGTGTTTTCAGTATATAATAGGGAAGTTATACCCATGAAATCTCAGCAAAATGTTCGTCTAAACAATATCTTGACATGCTGATATGGATTGAGGAAATAGCCCAAGACCCCATCTCTAGATCAAGACCTATAGGCAATTAATGACCCCTGAGAGAGAATTAGTTTTCTCCAGAAACAGACCCCCTAATTAGTTATCTAGTACCTGGTATCTAGTATTTGGTATACACACATGAGCAATCCTAAATGGACTTAGCAGATTGCATTCATATATTTATATGTAATCATGTATTATAGTTGTAATGTACTCTCATATAGATCACTTAACATCTTCTGATCTCCTTCTGAGTTAGAGAAGACAAGCATTATTATCTATATTTTCCTAAAGCCTATGGAAGCCATCATTGGATAAAGCCTAGCTCTGGTTCTTGATGCTCTAGTTAACTGTGTTCCTGTGTGACATCATCTTCCTAATCCTGGCAGAATAGGACCCAACTGCATCTCATCTTTGGGAATTTGTACACGGATTGTTCTTTTAAAGAGAAATTTTCATTGTGGTCTTCTTTTCTGTGATAAACATCTCTTCTGAAGATAGAACCTTGGTTCTGGTTGACTTTTATATTATAATTTACATTCTATTTGGTAACAAATGCTTGTACATCTGTGTTGGCTATTGGCCAAACTCGGAACAGTTCTTCTCCCTAGCTTTAGTTCTAATTTTATTTCTCCTGATGTAAAATGTAAGAAACTTCTAGATGATGTAAAGACCAATAAAACCTTAAATCCCCTCCCCCAAACAAAAAACCACATTGTCTCAAAACATTATTACACAGTACTTCATCTTACCATATGGTTTTCAGTTCTCCATATTTTTTTTCCTTTTTGATGTACCTAGCAGATTCAGGCTTCCAACTTTGGGGAAAGGGCAACCTCAGAGATTTGGGCATTAGGTTCAGTGGAAATGGCTCAGCATGATTTTGTAAACATTTTTGAGAAATGACTGACAGGAAAGACATCCAAGTATAGGTCTGTGTGTTTTGCTTGAGGGGAGTTCCTGGTGGGAGGTTCTATATCTTCAGCAGCAGGGTGAAGAACAATCCAGAACAGACAGACAGGATCCTGGGACTTGGCAAATACTGCAGTCCCATGGACTATAAGAAAGACAGATAAAACCCTCTCAGGGAAAGAGGTTCAGAGCTGGAGTTGTCCCATGCTAGAAAAACATTTAATAATCAAATTTATTAACTCTGTACTTTTTCCAAAGCCAAAGTAAAACATTAATTTTGTCATATATGTTAAAGTGAAAAATAAAGTTTGGAGATTTTTCTAAGACAGCATTGTAAGTGGTTGTTTTCAGGTAATGTTTGTGAAGCAAGCAAGTTCAAAAAATGGAAATACTACACTGGTCAGTTTTAGGAAGTGTATTTTATCCATTCAGTGAGTGCTCCTTATTTTGTTCAAGAGACAGCAACATGTCTGCTCACTGAATGCAGTTTGAATTTCTAAATTCTTCCTCCTCCTTTCTCTCTCTCTCTCTCTCTCTCTCTCTCTCTCTCTCTCTCTCTCTCTCTCTCTCTCTCTCTCTCTCCCTCCCTCCCTCCCTCCCTCCCCCTCTCTCTCCCTCTCCCCCCCCCTCTCTTTCTTTCCCCCCATCTTAGCTCCCCTCAGAAGACTGAGAGATAATGCCAATTCATCTTTATAAAACATACCCACTGCTACATACTCTTAAGGTAACTAGAGATATGAGTCTACACGATGAACATTTATGGAGAAACTTTTTAACTTTATTTTTTTTTGGTAGATACCCCATGATTCAGAACAAGAGCTAAGAATAGGCTAGGGGACAGTTTGGCTTTCTGGGAGCTGAGTTAACAACTGTCCTTCATCTCTGCCTAAGCCTCTTAGGTCACTAACCCTTTTCTTACTACAGAAGCCTCTGCTCCCTGGTGAAATGTTTATGCCTTTGCCTTACAAATAATATATTTTGAATTTATCAAGACAATAAATAAGTAGAAATTTAAAGGTCCTTCCTATGGATAAAATAACAACAACAACAACAATAATAATAATAATAATAATAATAATAGATTTTAATAAATATCTATTAGTAGAAAACATTAATAGATACCCTGAGCTCAAGGCTTAAACTCCTAGGAGATTTCACTTTGTCATAGGAAAAACTGATTTTAAGAAGAATAAGACCAGAGAAGGAAAGAATCAGCTGCACGCAGAATTGATTTTGTGGATGAGGGTGAGACCAGGAGTCCGAGGGAGTGGAGTGGATGAGAAATGGGAACAACACTGAGGAGTTACCTTGACTAAAGGCACCAGTTCTGCCATTGTCCTCTAGCTGTGCCCATGACAAACTGAGAATCAAGAGGGACTTGTGCACTGTGGGAATTTAAGGTCTGCAGTGGGGGGACAGGTATTGATCATATGAAGACAAGATTACTTTCTATGGCCCCCACAGGTAATGAGTGGTAATTCTAGAGATACAAAGTCTAATTTTATCAGCATACTGGGAAAATTCACATTCCAGGGAGGATTTACTCAAGCAACACAGTGGCTTGGTTTACTATCTGTCTTTTTCCTTTTATTCAGTTTTCTTTTTTTAAAAAAAGATGTACTTATTTATTATGTATACAATGTTCTGCCTACACATGGGAAGGTACCAGATCTTATTCCAGATGGTTGTGAGCTACCATGCAGTTGCTGGGAATTGAACTCAGGACCTCTGGAAGATAAGCCAGTGATCTTAATCTTTAAGCCACTTCCTTAGCCCTATTCAATTTTCTTTCTCACAGTTTATATATTGAGAAAACTGTATTACATTCATAACACTGTCTAGTGAGCATAGTACATGAATAAGTTATACACACCAGGTAAGAGGATTTAGGGCTAGGGTTGGAGTTAGGATTAATATTGAAGGTAGGGATTGGGATTAAATTTAGGGGTTAGGGTGAGGGTTAGGTTTAGGGTAAAGGTTGATGTTGGTCTTAAAATTGATTTTGAGGTGTGGATTAGGATTAGGTTTGTAGCTTGTTTAGGGTTAGGGCTTAGGTTGGGGTTAAGTTGAGTTTAGGGTTGGAGTTGTGGTTGGGCTTCAGATAGGAATTAAGATTAGAGTTAGGGTTGGCATTAGGGTTATGGTTGGGGTTGGAATTCTGGTTGTGGTTAAGTTTAGGCTTAGGGTTTGAGCTAGGATTAGGGTTAGGTTAAAGGTTATAGTTCAGGTTAGGGTTAAGGTTGGGGTTGGTATTGATGTGGCATTAGATTTAGGGTTAGGTTTAGGGTTTGAGCTAGGATTAGGGTTGGTTAAGTTTAAGGTTGGAGCTAGGATTAGGATTAGGGTTATGGTTAATTTTAGGTATGGGTTAGTTAGAGATAGGTTTGGTTAGGGTGATAGATAGGGATAGTTTTAGAGTGGGGATGAGTTTAGGAGTAGTGTTAAAGTTAGGCTTAGCATTAGAGTTAATTTTGGAAATAGGGATTGTAATTACATTTAGGGTTAGCGTTAGGATTGGAACCTAGTTTAGGATTGGGGTTATATATGTCAGTGTTAGGGTTAGATTTGGAGGTTAGGATTGGGATTAATTTAGCTTTAATATCAGGGTTGGAGCTATGGTTAACGTTAGGATGCGTTTTGTAGCAAGGGTTAGGTTTTGAGTTAAGGTAGGGGTATGATTATGGTTATTGTTGAGGTTGAGATGGACATTTTCTTCGAGGTGGATATTAGGTTTGTATTGCAGAAATATTCACTTGCAATATATAGTATACAGCATTAATATTTATTGAGGTATATATAAACATTCACGATAAAAACTGAACCTTAAGCTAATTCTTAGAGAGTGGAGCTGTCCCATGCAGGTCTGCTGATTCACTCCCTGAGAATGCAGGAACAAACAGGATGGAAGGCCACGGTTCCCCAGGTCTCAATCGGTTCTGGCCACGCCCATAGGGGGTCCTGATACTTGGAGCTATGCATCTAAACTTCCCTAAATAACACCTGAATCCCACTACAGGTTTATGATTAAGGTTAGTGTTGGAGGTAGGGATTGAGATTTAATTTTGTACTAGGGTGATGGTTAGGGTTAGGCTTGAGACTGGAGCAAAGTGCAGGATTAGGGTTAAACTTAGGGTTAGAGTTTGGGTTGGAGTTAAGGAATAGATTTTTGGAGATGGTTAGTGTTGGAGCCAGGTGTGGAATATTCTTTTACACTGTGAATATGTTACTCTGATTGGTTTAATAATGAAGCTCACTGGCATAGCTGGGCAGGAAGAGATTGGGTGGGAGAACCAGATTAGAGAAATGCTATGAAAAAGAAGGGCAGGGCCAGGAGTCATGTGCAGACACAGAGAGAAACAAGATTGTCATCATGCTATAATAAGAGAGGGTACTGAGTCATGTGGCAAAACATAGATAAAAAAACATGGGTTAACATTAATATAATAGTTAACTAGTAACAAGCCTGAGCTTTTGGCCAAGCATTTATGATTAATATTAGCCTCTTAATATTACTTGGGAGCAGCTTACAGGACTGGACAGGAAAATTCCACCTACATCTATATATATTGAAGTTGGGGTTAAGGGTTATGGTTATGCTTAGTGTTAAGGTTGGAGCTAGGGTTAGTGGTAGGTTAAGGGTTAGAGTTTAGAGGTAGGGATTGTGATTAAATTTAGGATTAGGGTTAGGTTAAGAGTTAGAGTTTGGTTTGGGGTTGGGGTTGGTGTTGGGGAGATATAAGGGTTGGCCTTAGTGTTAGGATTGGTGCTAGGATTTGAGTTTGATTTGAAGATAGGGTTAGGTTAAGTTTAGGATTAGGTTTAAGGTGAGGATAGGATTGTGATTAGGGTTAGGGCCAGAACTAGGGTTAGGGTCAGAGTTATTTTTGTATGTGTTGGAGGTAGGGATTGGTATTAAATTTAAGTTTATAGCTATTTTGGGAGCTAGAGTAAGGGTTAGAGTTGTCCATTGTATCTATGTGTTGGTCTAGGCTCAGCACTTTGCATGTAGTGATGATGGGCAAATAATTCATCCTATGGATTATCAGGATTGGATTAAGCAATGTGCTACTGTCTGATCAACATCCTTGAACTGGAGTCTACAACTCTGCGTCTTTGGAGGGACAAGATCGATTGCTTGAGGCCTTTTCAAATCATTGAATCAAGAACAGGAAGCTGTCAGAATAAAATGAACTACCACTAAAGATTATTTCTTCTCTCCTCTCTCCCCTCCACCCCTCCCTCCAAGCATTTCCAAAGAGTATTTACACAGAGTTTTATGAGTGCTTGTAGGCAGTAACATTGAATGAGGCCAAACCTTGCCTACAAGGGCAGTCATGTAGTTAAACCGAAGCATGAAAGATGGAATGACCCCACTGGCAACCCTTGCGCTCTGTTACAAACAAATGGGATGAGGAATGTGGTCGTGTATCATTTTCTGGAAGATCTCCCCACCATCCATCTCCTCCTTCCTTGATTTGTGTGTGTTTTGCTAAAAAGTGGGTCTTGCTATGCTTTTCAGAAAGCTGACAAGAAGCAAGCTGAAAATTAAAAATGGATGCCAGGAGGTTTTATGGGAGTCTAAATAAACAGCCAGGCAGGAAAGACGTGTGGCAGGCTAAGGTTTCAGGGTAGTGGTCAGAGCGAGTTAACAGACATCCGTGGAACAGAGGTTGCGTTTGTTTTTGCTGTCCCTGCCCTACCAAATTTATTGGGTTATTTGTCTTATTTTGGCACTCGGGTGTTTAAGGTTTCTGTTGTAGGTGTCTAAAGACATAAAAGAATTATTGTACAGTTTACATTTCTGGCAGAAGTTTTGACACGGGTTATCTGAAAAGTTCCTATCTGCCAGCAACTTCTCAGGAAAGGCCTTGACCAGTTGTGTTTTCACAAAAGTTCCAGAATCCTTTGTGAAAAGCACCAAAAAAAAAAAAAAAAAAAAATCAAGGGCTTCATTAAAAAAAAAAAATGCTCATATTGCTTTGACATCTAGTGAAGCGACTTTCTTCCATTTCTCCTTTTTTGTTTCTCATATGGCAGAGAAGGGAGGTCACCTGTGTAACTCAGAGGTTGCAGACAGTATTTCATCAATAGAGCTTGCAGTCAACATGGACTGACCAGATACACTTTGATTTTGTCGACAAGTCAGGAATGCACAGGTGCCTAATGATACTAGATGTAATAATGCATGCATATTCATGCACTAATCCACACATAGTTGTGTGTAGAAATACTGATATTCTGATGACTACTGCACCAAGCCACTCATGGGCCATATCAATATATTTCTTTTTCTCAGAATACCAATTTTGAAATCATTTTACGTATCCAAACTCTGTTTCTGTTCTTTAAAAGGGTACAGGTACTGATGGAGGGATATAAGCCATTCTCTGCTCATTCAGTTAAAAAGCCATTCATTTGAATGGCATTCAGTAAGTATTCATGTATATAGCTGTCATATGAGAATTGTACATGGAAGAAAAGTAAAACACACAGTCTAAAGCTATAACAAATGCTTCTGTGGAAGACAAGGTAGTTGGCATAGTTGATTTTTAAGATACTGGTGATCAATATCAAGGCAAGGCAAGGAAAACAAACAAACAAACAAACAAACAAACCAAGAAAGGAAGCTTAGTTTTTCCAAAGGGGAATGACTCTGCATCAGCGAGGCAGTTTGAATATACTACTGTTTTTTCTCTTTGGTGTCTTTATTCTCTGCGGCCTTCGGTGTGAGCACGGCAGTTTGTATCTCTAGTCCATGATGCTCAGAATGATTTTGGCAAAGGGTTCATATGCAAGCCGTTGACGGGTTGTCTTTTCTTGTGTTTCTTCCCTCCCCATCACCTACACTGGCATGACCTTTCAGTTACTGGATCATTAGTAAAAATGGCCTTTTGGGGATCTGCAAATAAAGCAAGTGTTTTAGAAGCAACAGACATGAACTGGATGGGGCTATAGGGATGAAGTTATGAGCACATGCTTGCACTGAACTCACACTTGCAGGGAGTAGAATGACTCCTGGCTCTGACAGGTGACTCAGAAAGACAGCTTCAGTGGAAGCTGCAAACCCAGGGTGGGGACCCATGAGGTAGAAATGTATAGCGCTTGACTTGAGAAATATATGCCTGAATCTCCAAAATTTATTGGCTGAAATTTGCTTGATAGCTGCTCACAAAAAGGCTATAAATAAGCATCAAACAGTAGAGACCCATCTAGGACCAAGAGCAAGATAGTCCTACAAGGCATTGCTGACTATTTGCCTTCAACACTGCATACTGGATGAATTCCAAATATTCTCTTTAGTGGGTCTAGCAAAGAAAAGTGCTCCTACAGCCATTCTGCAGGAAAAGACACTGAGGCTCTGTCTATCCCCAGGATGGGCGAGGACAAAGTCACCAGTCCTCCTATGAAGCCAAGAACTAGAAGTAGACTACTCCAGGAGTCTGTCCACTCTAGTAAATGCTCCTTAAATGGGTCAAATGAGAAATCTTTACAAACTCCTTTTCTCCCAGTCTGTGTGTCTGAATGCATTTCCCCACAGTACAGTGAGGAACTCCCCATCACAATCAGTTTTCAGTTCTAGAAACGGGATTGCCTCCAACAGCTTTGTATGGATGGTACCCACTTGCTCTAAGATCACCTGAACCAGATGCTCATGTGCCTAAAGACTGTTGGTTACCCTCTTAATAACTAGCTTTCACCATCAGACATCACGTATTTGTCCCAGTGTCCGAGCATCCATCAGCTTGACCTGAACTTCAGTGGTGTCACAGTGAATGTCTTACACCCTGAGCACTCCCTAAGTTCTGCTAGAGAGTTGCTACACACCTATGACTGTGGACTTGGTGGAGTGTTGAATTGTCACTGCCCCTTGTTCATCATGCTCAGCCTCTTTGGGCAACACACCTCATGTTCACACCAAAGGACTTGCTCTGCCACACTGCTGTTGATGCACCTAAGCCTGGAGCTGTATCCTCTCCCTTGGAAAGCTAGAGCTAGTTATGTGGGCACTGTCCTTACAGGGCAATCTGCTCATTAATGTGCTGAGCTCGTGGACACACTCAGAATCAGAAGGCAGCTGAAGATGGCCTTGTTCATTGTTGACTGCTGCCTTTGATGTGGCAGCCAATATGTTTAGAACACAAAGTCCATTATCCATGGCTATAGGGCACATGGTTAGTTGGGCAAAAGTGCCAAAACCTTTCTTCTGGTCACTAGAGATAAAAGTCAAGTCTACGTATCTGGTCAGGGAACACAGAATATGAGGTTTTAAGTGTCTCTTGGTGAGCAAAGAAAGGTGACAGGTAGGGGGGCTTCCATGAAAAGATAGAGCTGGGTAGGCCTGTGTCACAGGCAGTGAGGAATAGTAATCTGAATTTCTGAAGGTGGATTCTTGTGAAGCATTTACTCCAGCTGGTAAATTTATGGTCAGAAGCTGTAATGTGGAGCTCATTCTAGTGTGGTCAGCTGGAGTGCTCTCTGAGTGTGGGCAAGGAAAAGGACCTGAGTTGTCTGATTACTAAGGATGAGGCCTGAGAATTCAGGGCACATCAGAAGGTAGAAGAACTCTGTTAAAAATGAAGGGCAGGCAGGAAGGCATAGAGGGAGGGGGAAGGAAGGAAGAAAGGGAGGGAGGGAGAAAGGAGGGAAAGAATCTTTAAGAAGGAGAAAAGTGAATGAAATATTATATACTTACTTGACTATAGGATTCTAACCTTTTTTATTTTTATTACTTTTTCATATATTAAGTAAAGAGAGACATGAAACAGCATGAAAAAGACTTTGAAGGCATTTGTATTTTCAGAAAGAACATTGTGTCAATGACTCAAGTGAAAGCTTAGGGAGGATTTGTTGGTGTGTTTGGTCATGGTGAGAAGCATGAGAAAAATTTCTCCAGTAGACTGGCTAGGACAGAATCCAGGTTATAGCTAACTGAGACTGAGGCATAGACAAGCTAAGATGGGTGTGTAGCTCCAGAAGGTATACAGAGCACAGGAGAGGTCAGAGCAGGAATTATCCATAAAAAATTGAGGGAGAGGGTACAGATGCTCCCAAAGGAAGATCACTGTGGAGCCAAATCTTTAGAAACAACAGGAAAGAGAAAGGGTATTGGCAGAAGGTAGCCAAGGAAAGTGTGGGGAAGACCGAAGAAAGATGGTCACGAGACTCTGATTCTTTATCACTGTCAGCTGTGTGTGTCATGCACACTCATAACACTCATCTGCAATTCTAAGGCACAGTGCTGTTCCATTGAAACACTGGCTTCCAATTGTAGACATGACAGTCTAAGTTCACACAGCTGCCAAATAACATGTTGGTGCTTGGCTGCTTTGCTCCTGCACCTCCAAATCCGGGAGGTAGAGGATCTGGGGATGTGAAGAGTCTTTAGGGGTTTTATGTGAGCAGTCATAGAGGGCAGGGTATGGAAAAATAAGTTAGAGGGAAAGGTTTGGTGTTTTCAATTTTAGACTGGTAGAGCCTTCATGGGTAAGGTAGGACTAGAGACATGCTGCATGGTAATGAGAAAGTTTTATATTATAAATACAATAATATACAATTACAGGACATTTTGAGAGAAAAGGCAGAAATGAAGTAGATGGGATTCCCATCTACTCAGCAACAGGACAACAGTTACAAACTGGTGGGATACATCTCACCCTGCTTAGCATCCCCTTAAACAACGTCATTGTTACAATTTCACATAGACATTTCTTGGACTTTGGCAGTCTGGCAAGTGGGAGAGACTTTGACAGGGCCAGCAATGGTCAGAGGATAGCCACAGGTTTTCCTGAAGACTAGAAAAGCGGCCTCAAGTATTTTTCCTGAGCCAGCACTGGGTCTAGTCTGGTTGTTCCTTTAGTCCACATAGTCTTGTTATGTTCTTGTTCCTCACGCTGAGGTGATGAAAGTCAATCTTCTCCCTCTACCATTGTGTGTATATTATATATATATTTATGTGCCCGTGTATGACTACATATATGTTTGCCTACATATAAATATGTCTCTGGGAACATGTTTTTCATTATGGAGTTAAGTTTTACAGAAGAAAAGAACTGGTTTACTATTGTGAATTTAAACTTCTTCCTTGAGCATCTTGACTTCTGCAGCTGTAGAGGGATGGTGGGAAGTGATGATACTCATACTTGCACTTTGTGAATAATGACATGCTAATGGCTTCAGATGAATGAGAAGGACAGTTCCCTTGAGAGGGAAACATGGAGAACCTGAGGTGCTTCTTAGGTATCTGGGCACTGGACATGTTGCTGATCTTTGCTTGACTGGGTAGCCTGTCTGTCTGTCTCTTGATTCCTCCTCTCCCTATAGGTCTTCTCTCCTATTCCATTTCATTGCTGTCTCTGGATCTGAACACAGACCTTTTCATCAGCTTGCTTCACTCTTGCACTGGGACTCTTGGCTCTTTCTGTGACTCTCTGCTTACACACCTCCTGAAACACAAGGGAATATGTAGATCCCTTCTGTAGGTGTACAGAGAGCAAGGGGAGCTTGCTTATCACTTCAGGGTCTCTCTTTTACCTAGATCCAGCACTGCTATACCTGGGCTAAGTGACTGTCTTGGATTTATGTCATTAGATGAGTTTCTGAGGCAACCCTAGAAAAATAGGGGTTTTCTAGTCTTCTCTCCTTTTAAACTCATCTACCCTTTCTAGTGTGTTATTGATTTGCCTCCAGACTGGCTGCATCTTGAGTGCACATGAACTCTCACATCTTTGGTCTTCTTCTTCATTCTCTTTGACTTCCCCTCAACTTTGCTGAAGGACTATTTGCTGTTCCTTTTCTTGTTAGAGTATTTCTCAAGGTTAATCTCTTCATCATTGCATAATTTGGCCAAAATGTAAGAGAGATTTCTAGAATTACTTCATATAAATATAATGTATATAATTACTGGTTTATGAATGCATAATGCATAAAGGTTACAATTTAAAAGGATTATCAAATGAAAATTTGATTGCTCATTGAAAATTAGTTAAACAAAATCATGTATAAAGAAAGCAAAAAGCACCAGAATTGGCTTGAGATAAAAGAATTGTTGCTTTAAGGGAGTCATAATCTTTCAGGTAAATAATACTATTTGGTCCGTGAAAAGGAGGAAGTAGCTATAGGAGTTTATAGGTGAAATACATTATTATATCAGGCTGAGAGAACCAGGAAGGACGTTAAGAACATGGCTTTGGATAGGAGCCTGAGAGAGTGTCTAGACGACAATGGTTATAATTAGCAATATTTAAGTCAGGACTTTCCTCCAAGCCTTGCAGAACAGACTCAGAAAAGTTTTATTTGTTTGTTTGAGATTCTGGGGATGGAACAAATAGTCTATTACTGAGCTCCCAACCTTCATCCATGGCTCAGAAATTAACTTGGAAATGAGTGTATGAGTATAGACTGTTGATGAAGATGCTTGGATATAGAGTCCTCAGAACACAAGCTGGGCCAGGAAGCCAAAAAAAAAAAAAAAAAAAAAAAAAAAACCAGTTAGAAGTTTGCCTTGGACAGCAGAGGATGGAAAATCAAGGCAAAGATTCTCTCAATGGAAGCTGGGAAACGTTTGAGGATAAGACAGAGCATAGAGAGATGGAACATTCCAGGCTCTGGGCTCCTGCTCAGGTGGTACAGAGTAGCTAGTCCACAAGGAGACATGGGTGAGGCAGGAGGACAGACATTCTGAAGTCACAGTTTCAGGTGGCTGATAAACTGATGGCTGAAAATAGATTCTATTATTATTGTTATTGTTACTATATGCCCATTGGAAGGAACTGCACTCTATAACTGTTAACACACTGATCTATATTTGTCATTGAGCATTGGATCACCACTAGAAGATGTCAAATTTAACCCTCACCCAGCTGAAAGTTGAGGCTTTCTCAATTACATCTGACACCACACTGCCATGTTACTGGGTCAGCATGTCACACTCTGTTTGAATGCCTTCATTGCAAGCAGCAGGGATTGAGTGAAAAATATTCACTCTCTATGCCTACAAATGTAGGGGGTGGGGGAGACAAAAGTGTCCAGAAACACCTGAGTCAGCTTCCATAGTTGGAAACGTAGCAGTTTAACGCCGAATAAAGGCCTGTTCAATGGCTGGTGAATCAAATTAAATTCTGAACAAACAACTCTCTAGCCGCACCTCAGTCAGTTCTGAATCGATGCAGGTGATTTACGATTCCTTAGGGTTGCATTCTGTTTGCAATGTGCTGGGATTTCCACACGAAGATACCATTTACCACTAATGAGCAGCATCAGTCGGTCCCAGAGTGCCTGTAAAGAAGAAACCCCGTGGTTTTGTGCACCATCGTGGGCTTTCTATGCTGAATAGCCTTCTTAGATAGGTCAGGGGCTGGGCTTGCCAGGAGAAGCTGTTCATGCCAAGCGCCAAGAGCCTCCAGCCAGCTTCTCCCAGAAGCACCACTGCCTTTTAATTTAACGGTTCTCTGGTGTGCAAGAACTATCTGGGGTAAAACTGGCTCCAATCTCAGCACACTGTTTCAGACAGGAGCTTGCACAGGGGTAGAAGGTCTTGGTTCCTGGAGATGAGCTGCTGTCTCCTTTGTTTCTAACTGACAAAAGCCAGTCTTAGGAGAAAAAAATAATTCTGTCATAGTCTGGTACCTGACATACAGTGAGCTCCACAGATATTTGGGCAAGACGCAGTAAGTGGAGAAACACATGTCTCTGGAAGCAAGTGTTTGTGAATTGTCTGAGGAACTTCTCATAATCCTGGAGGATACTAGTCAGAGAGGAGCAACTGTGTTTCTGAGATGTCAACCTCTGCTCTAATTCTTCCTCCACTCACTGCTCACAATGTTCTTTTTAAAGGAGATACTGTCATCACTTCCATTTTATAGATAAGTAAATCGGTGCACAGAGAGAATTGGATCACATGGGTAGTGCACTGTTGTAGTGCAGGCTACCAGCTGCAGAGGCCCAGCATTCACTATATTATGAAGAATTTGCTCAGGTTACTTCCATTTGAGTCTAGATTCTCACCATTCACTCCCCAAGTCTGTTAAAAGACTAACTGTACTTCCAAAAAGACACAACCAATAAAGATGTTTTTTTGCAGCCTCTGAGTTCTCAGCTTCCACAGCAATTAAAAATGTAGAACTAAATTCATTCACACAATTGGTTTCAGACCAGAGATGGTAGAGAATGTCTGTGAGGCAGGAGACATTGGGCGAGGACAGATTTTCATTCTGTTCTCAAACCAGATTTTTATGGTTTAAAGTAAAATGGGAAAAAGGAGAGACAGAGAGAGAGAGAAAAAAAAAAAAAGCACTATGGATAAGGCCTTCTTCACCCTGAGCTGTAAACTTCTCTGAGGTTGAAACTTGAGCCTCAGCCATTTGGGGACATAGACATGTCACCTGCTATATTCACTAAGGTAAGTGTTCAGACAGTAGAATAATGTGAACCCTGAAGAAGAAATTTTGTAAGTGAACCCCAGTATCCCGGGGGAATATATCTTCCATATGGCAAAGGACCCCCTCCCCCCATAGACCAGGCTGGCTGGCTCCTAAAATCCCATGCACTAGGATGCCTCTACTCTTGCTGGGTTCTCCAGCAGAATGTCTTCTCCAAGAAGTGACTTTCAGTTCCTTATAGAAATAAAGTACCCACAGATACTCATCCCCACATCAAAGAGTCTACAAGTGAAACAAGAGTACTTTGGGATTATATTTTCAAACTCAATATAACATTTCAGCAATCAGGGTTCATGAGGAAAAGACAGCTGCCTGTTTTAAATTTTATTTAAGATAGTTCCTAGCAAAGTATTAAGAAAGACTAGTGCTCCCTGGGAAAACAAGTGGGCTTTAAAACCTGAAGCTGCAGTGTGGGAATTTTTATGAATGAGCACCATATGGATTAAATTACTCATATTTGAAAAAATTCAAATGACAAAGCACAGACAGTTTTACTGAACCTGTTATTTGAAAAAAATTCCCAAGATACTTTAGAAGTCCCAAGTGGGTCTGGGTTTACCAATTATCTTTGAACAATTAAATTTAGCTATTCATATAAAAAAATGATGGCTTCTCTTGACACATATAGAAGGTAGAATGAAAAAAAAATGCCTGATTTTCCTGCATCTTGGGGCTTCCCAGATGACTGTATACAATCCTCCTACAGCCTTGAAGATGAACAGCCCAAGATGTCTCCCAGTCCTTTGGTACTCTATCTTCCTTCTTCTTGCTACATTTTAGTATGAGTTTTGACTGGTGGGCTAAACTCTTGGCTTTTTACCTTATTTTTTAGTTTTTAATTGTCATTGTCAATGCTGAATGTCTTATGCACTGTTCTATTGCTGTGAAGAGACACCATGACCAAGTCAACTTATAAAAGAAAGCACTTAATTAGGGACTTGCTTATTGTTTCAGAGGTCTAGTCTATGATCATCAGTGAGTATTATGGCAGCAGGCAGGCATGACACTGAAGCAGTAGCTGAGAGCTACTGTCAAAAGCACGTGTCCAAAAAAGCTGAGACTGGGCCTGGTGTGGGCTTTTGAAACCTCAAAGCCTAACTCTAGGGACACACCTCCTCCAATAAGACCACAGCATTCACGAACTGGGAACCAAACATTCAAATATATGAGCCTACAGAAACCATTATCATTCTGACCGTCACAGTGAATGAGACATGCTTCCTAAAAAATGTCCTGTGGTCAGTTAACTGTATATATTATGATTCTTGGAGCTCTCTTGTCATTCAGGATGTAGGGCTTTGGAGAAAATTCCAACTCTTTCAAAGAAAATCTAGTTACTGTTTAAATATAGGCAGCTCTAAAAATATTTTAGACTTACTGAACAATGAATAATGAGTGGAGGTGCCCAAGGGAAGTGTAAAACTCCTTTTTTGTTGTTTGTTTTCCTAGACAGGATTTCTCTGTGCATCTCTGGCTATCCTGGAACTCAGAGATTCATCTGTCTGCCTCTGTCTCCCAGTGCTCAGATTAAAGGTGTGCACCACAACTGCCTGATAAAAAACTTCTTTATTGATATTTACTGTTAGGTATAGAAAAAGATGGAAGGACATGACCACTGACTGGTAGATGGACAAGTGGCATTAGTCTCTTTGAGTCCCATCTCTACTAGAACACATCAAATCCTAAGGACAGACAAAAAAATGTCAAGACTTTTTTAAAGTTCTTGACAAATATTATGAATTGCTGGATGTTAAAGTTTTCACTGGAGATTTATAAACGTTTAAGCCTTCTTTGTTAAATGGCAGGACCTGAACCAAGGTCTTCTAATCTAACTCTAGTGCATTCTCTGTCTGAATCCATGTCTTAGGTCTATAAGAGTCCTTGACTGTATTACATATCTAACAAGAGTTTATGATGCAGAGACACAATATGGTTCAGGTTTAAAACACACCATCATAACAATTCCTGCACCTTACTTCAAATGTGTGCTATTTACTATAGATTTCATTACTCTGTACATTATTCATTCATATACATACAGTACTGAACTGGGTTGTTAACATAAAACATATGCATTTTTTGTGGATGGTCTGTAGGATATTTGAGGGTACTTACTATGTGCTTTATATTCCAATGTCAGGTCTACAGCCTGTGTGATACAGGACTCCATCTGTGTTTACATTAGCTGGAACAACATCTCTTATATTGATGACTTTTTATGTTGCTGTGGTAAAATACGATGACTAAAAGCAACTTAAAGAAGAAAAAGTTTGTTTTGTGTTATGATCCCAGAAAGTCTAATGTGGCAGGAGAAGGCATGACGTGTGGGCAGGAGATAGAAGATGGCTGGTCACATCTTATCAATACACAAGAAGGCGAGAGTGAGCAGAAATTGCGACAGGTCTATAAACCCCCAAAGCCCACTCCCAGTGTAGTGCTTCCTCCAGCAAAGCTGCTCCTTTTAAATGTCCAACAGCCTAAAACAACTTGGAGCCAAGTGCTTAAACACACGAGTGTGGTAGTTTGAATATAATTGGTTCCCATAATTCCAAAGGGAATGGCACTATTGGGAGGTGTGTCTTTGTTGGAGCAAGTGTGTCCTTGGTGGAGGAAGTGCGTCACTGTTGGGTTGGGGGAGGCTTTAAGGTCTCTTTGGCTCAAGCTTTACTCAGTGTGACAGACCACTTCCTGTTGTCTGCAAAGCATAGGACTCGAAGCTACTTCTTCAGCACTGTGTCTGCCTCCATGCTACCATGTCTCACCATGATGATAATGAACTGAGCATCTGAACTGTAAGTGAGCTACCCCAATTATGCTTTTTTCTTTATGAGAAAAAAGGAAATGACACGATGTTCATAATGTCTCTCCACAGCAATGAAACCCTAACTGAGATGATGTACCTATGGGGGACATTTCTCATTGAAGCCAGCACATTTCTCTTAGACAGAATAAGCAAATCCAATTTATCAGTCATATCCAATTTTTACACTCCCTAGTTTACCCATAATGTAGTGAAAAGGTTTGTTAGAGGTGAAAATGTGGATGGGCAGGGAAAACACTAGAGCTGAAGTTATAAGAGCTGGCTTCAGATATGCCATCTGTTGTGCTTGTTAGCACACCATAAACCTCAGGCAGAACTATCTTTTGTTTCAGTAAGATGGCCAAGAAAATATATTCTTTTGGCAGTGCCCTGAATCCCTACATCCCCACAATCACTGAAGTCACTCTGGATCCCTTGGGGAGAGGCTGGGAAGGAGAGCAAAATGATGGCTATTCTTTGCTAATTTCAGGGATAAATTTTCTCTTTGCTTGGGAGAAAAATTGATAATTAAGAAAAATGGTCTGGAGAGATACTCAGCAGTCCCCAGTGAGCCCCCTTTCCAACAATCCACTGGCTTTAGGTGACCATCTTCTTTATGCCAGAAAACATGGCCTCAGACTTCTCCCTGCAGCACATCAACATCAACCCAGAGCAGCTTGGGAAGAAGAGGGGTGATTCAAGTGTGGTTCTGTAGCTAGTACCAGAAGGGCAAATGATCAAGCAGTGACTGTTCTCCAGGAGATACAAGTATGAGGCTTCAGAGTTATTTTTTTTCTAGCAGTGTGTGTGTGTGTGTGTGTGTGTGTGTGTGTGTGTGTGTGTGTGTGTACATGCACATGTATGTTATATTCTTTACTTCAGAGCCACATTTTGCTGTCCCAGGCTACAGCAATCCTCACTTCATCAGGCTCTACTCATCAGTGCCCTTTCTAGAAGATGAAGCTTTTCCCTCTCTCTCTCTGACTGCTCTGGGCTATCTCATGCCTTTGAACTGAGGTGCCAGCCCTGCAGCAGAGGGAAGGGGAAGGAGGCAGATGAAAGAATGTGGATCTTGGACCACTGACGCTTTGGCAATGAAAGTTCTTCCTTTACCAAGGAGAGATACAAAGAGAAGTAGGCAGGGGGTACAGGAAGAAGTGCAGGAAGTATGCTGAGGAAGTTGGAGAGTAAATGAAGAAAAGCGATGCCATTGATCATAAGTCCTTCATTCATCATTTTCTTCTTAAAGAAAGCAGCCCAGGAGAAACAAAATCAAATAAATAAGAAAAGTGGTCTAAATGAATCTAAAAGTCAGTGGCAGAGAGTGGAATGTAAATGTTAAGTATGGAATAGTTGTTTGGCTTACCTCTACAGTTCTGGCCTTGTCTCTGTTTTTTAAGACTGAATTAGTTACTTTGTTATTTTTTGTGGCTGTGATAAAAATACTACCACTTTTAAACAAAACGGGGAGTTTATTTTGGCTTATGGCTTCAGAGGAAGAGTCCATAAAGGTAGGAGAGGCATGCTGGTAAGAAGTGTGTGTGGGAAACTGAGGCAAGGCATCTTCAACTGCAACAGGAAGCAGAGAAGTTAAATTAAAGGTGGAATGACACTCTAGAGAATACCCGTAGAAGAGGACTTTCTCCAGGAAGGCTGCTCCATCCTGTCACCTCCCCAAAGGGCCCCACCAAACTATGGACAAGTGTCCAAATATGTGAGTCCATGGGAGAATTCTCTCATTTAAACCACCACATGGGCCTCTTCTTCTGTGTCTGGCTAGTTTTCCTCTTCTGGGGTGCCACTGTTAGATCATTGTACCCTCCAGAAACTTTCTTGATCTAACTGGCCTAACTTAGATGCCCGTTTCAGAATTCCAGAGCAACAGGAAATACAATACTTTCCTAGGATTTGCTTGTTCTCTAATATGAGTTTATTTGATATTAAAAAAAAAACATAAATTGACTCCTTGGGTACGAGGATCACATATACTACTTCTCTTTTTAGAGACCCTACTCTCAGCCCAGGGTCTGGCTCACAGAAGAGCCTTGATAATATTTGGTGCAAAATTAAGTAGTAGGAACTACACTGTGTTGATGACTACCTATACCAATTATGAATGGACAAAAGGAGGGGTGGTCCTCTCTTATGGTACTGCAAAATGTGCCTTGCTTCTGGAAAAAGAAAGCAAACACATTCCCAGCACATGGAAATCTACAAATATATTTTAGAATTTAAAGTATGATGCTGTATCCATAGAGATATAATTTAATAAATTAAAAAGTTTTAAGAATACAAAGCCATCTGATGTTCACATCCCTTAACAAAACCACTTAGTAAGACCACATTTTCAGCCTTATTCACATACTTGTAAGTTTTAGGGCAGTTGTAGCCACTCATTGGTTATCACTCGAGAGGACATATCTTTGTTTATTAAGCCCCTTCCACGCACCAGATACAATGACAAGATCTGTGTGGGTTATTATACTTAACACATAAATGATTTCATGTTCATACTATAATTGCTGTCTCTGCATGTCAGGTCCCACCCACCTTTTGGACTTTCCCAGATATAGGGGAATGTGGATTGAGAAACTATATAAAAGATGGAGACAAACAAATTAGAGTTGAGAGAGCTCTCAGTCAATATCGTAGTTTGAGTTTATATTTCTCATGGGCTTTTTATACAGAAGCAAGAAGGCCAAAGACCTCCCCCTCTTAAGAATACCATGATTCAAAGTCTAGACAAGTGTAATTGATTGCTTAATTCACAAACATCTAGGAGCTACACCTTATGGCAAAACACCTTTTTTTACAGCCTCTGGGAGCAAGACATTTGGTGACCACACCTTTGGCCAAAAACTCCTGTCAATACAGCCTTGCTGAGCAAAACAAACTTGGACTCTCTGACTTTGAGGTAAGATGGAAACAAGTCACAAGCTGGAATCTTTGTGGACTCCCACATGTGTTATAGATAGCAGAATAGGATAAGCACAGTGATTTTATTGAGTGGCAGAAACAGTGCCATTTCTTTGAGTAATCAGAAATTTAAATTTTGTATTAAACTTAATTTGTTTTAACAAATTTAAATTCAAAATAAAGTATTTAGTGAGGTCACATTTCTTAGATGTACTTGTTAGAGTTCATGATTAATAGTCTTTGCTAAATTAATTTACCAAAAGATTGAGACCATAGGCATCTTCCCTATCTGGCAGTCATTTCTTGGAAATGTTTGAATTTTATCTGCCTGACCTTGGCCTTTAGGGCTGGGCAGATGGAGGCTTCTGAACAGATGTCAGATGAATGGATTATCAGATAGATGGATACAGACCTTGGCATTTTAGCTTTTCTATGAAACCCACATTGCATGGTGCTTGCAAACTTACAAAAGGCAGATGGTTTCTTATCCTGGAATATAAAAAGATGATGAGTTCTTGGAAAGCAGACAGATTGTTGTAGAAGCAGTTAATGCCTATACTTGTGTAAGCAGCAGAGAATCTCCTTCTTTCTGCAGATAAGAACTTGGTAAATCACTTTGGAAAAATCTGACATCTGAATAAATCCAGTCTTTGCAGGCTGGTGCAGTCAAGACTCAGAATCCAGCAAGCAAAATCAATTAATGTGCAGTTCTGAGCTTTACTGGAAAAATTTAAAGAGAATGAAAACAAATTCAATCGTACTTTTTATGAGTTTCCTCCAGTTTTGTCATCTCTCTCCATCATTGTCATTCTTGTCTTTATGAATCTCTAAATCTGCATTCTCAAAACTTTATACAAAATCTACTGGCTTGTTTAACCTGATGGTTCATTTGTTGTCTGTCTTAAATTCCCTGGGGCCTCTATTTTGAACTGTGGTTCTCTGGTCTCCATCACACTGGACTTCTCTTCCTCACCCTTGACAGAATATTTTTTTTCTATCTTTTTGTTTGTTTGTTTTTAAATAGTAATTTCTCTGAAAATATTTTGCTAAAGTAAGTAGGGAAATCCTGAATTTCATGAAATATGCATTAAAGTTGAGTTACAGTGTTTATAATTCAGTCACTAGCCTCCAGGTTTCCTCCTCATTTTAGAGTAGAGTTCTTCTGGAGATTTGACAAGTCTGTTGGCTTTTCTGCAAGAAGCTCCTGGCTCCTGTGGCTATTCCGACTGTGTCTTCATAGTTCTCAGCTTTCCTGGACATCCTGCTTTCTTGGCACAGTGATGTATCTGCAACTGTCAACTTTCTCCTTCATCCTTGATTCCTCTTATAGACCCCTGTTCTCCTCACCACAGATACCTACACTTGTCTGGAAAGCTTCTCTCCAAACAGTGGAGATTCAAATAAGACTTTATCTTAGTGAATTAGATGAAAATGTACACCCAGACACTTCTCACAAGTGTCTGTTTTTAAACAGGCCCTCTGACATTCTTGTGAGTTGTAATCTCTTGAGCTGGTATTTGTGCACTGAGATGGTTATTCTACCATTTGATTCATTTGTGTGACTTACAAATCCACCTGACTCAAAGTCAGACTGAATTTCATGACATAGGAAAGTGATGTAACTTTGGAAATGTACTCAACTATATCTGGGAGATAAAGAAATAAAGGAAGCATAATTGAAATTTTGTATTTTGAAGAATTAAGATAATTTTATAGCCCTGTTTGTTATCCTAAGCATTTGAAATATTAAGACAAATTGATAATTAGTTTTGAAGTTTAAATTCATAATGTTTAACTATGTTAGATTTTCAACTTTTAATTTATAAATAAAATTATTTGTTTTATAAGCTATGTTGGCTATTAAAGACAATCTGATTGTGTGTGTGTGTATGTGTGTGTGTGTGTGTGTGTGTGTGTGTGTGTGTGTGTGTGTGTGTGTGTGTGTATGTGTGACAGGGTCTTATTTGGTTGAACTTAAACTTTAGAGGTTTCTGCTTCAATTTCATAAGTACTTGGATTAATGACATGTGCCATGAGACCTAGCTTCAAGTATTGATTTTAAAAAAATTATTTAATTTTATATGTTTGGGTGTTTTGCCTGCATTTGTGTCTGTTCATCATATGTGTGTTTGGTGTCTAGGGAGGTCATAAAAGGGCACTGGATACCTATGTGTTATTTAGGTTAACTTTCACTCTTACCATGTAAATGTCTTAATTTTTCAAGTCTCATTTTGTAGCTGGAAGTTTTCCTGTGTCCCCCAACCACTTAGTCCCAAATAAACACATCCAGGCTTATATTTATTACAAACTACTTTGTCTTTGGCTTGGGCTATTGCTAGCTAGCTCTTGCATCTTAAATTAACCCATTTCCATTAATTTATATATTGCCACATGGCCAGTGGCTTACTGGTACAATCACATCTTGTTTCTTGGGCAGCTGGATGGTGTCTCCCAGACTCTGCCCTTCTTCTCCTGTCTCTCTGCTTGGATTTTCTGCCTAGTTGTAAGCTCTTTTGCCATAGGCAAAAGCAGATTCTTTATTAACCAGTGGTAGCAACACAAATTAACAGCATACAGGAAGACCATCCCACAGCACCCATTTACTGAAGATCTTATTCTTTGTCCACTGAGTAGTCTTAGCAGCTACGTTAAAAATCAGTTGGCCATAAACATATTTACTTGTTTCAAAGCTCATTTACAAAGTAAATGTTGTTTTATACTATAAATATATTTTTGAGATATTGGGAAACAGGACCTTTGAAAATTTTAAGTTACAGTTGTAATTAATTGGCTTCACACTAGTGTAATGCAGCTTGTGAGTCAGGTCAGTTATAACTACTCCACTTTTGTGATTAAGTTTTCTACGGAAATGATACTGGCATTATTATTTTATAGTAACAATGATAGGAATACTAGGCAATTCCCTACTAACATTAATGTTAGCATTTTAAAATACACATTTGGTAAACAGTATATTATTGTTTCATAGCCACAGTCTCTTCATCTGGTAATATTAGAAAGGGCACATCTCTTTCAGGACCATTGTGGTAGCTTTAATAATAATGTCCTCCTCCCCAGACTCATATATTTGAATGCCTAGTAACCAGGGAATGGCATTATTTGAAAGGATTAAAAGGATTAGGAGGTATGGCCATGTTGAACGAAGTATGCCAATGGAGTTATGCTTTGAGTTTTCAAAAGCCCAAGCAAAGCACATCCCTTCCTGCTGCCTGCAGATCAGTGTAGGTGGAGTTTTAATTTCAAGGCGCCAGTCCAAAATTAATATTTATCAGAATATAAATTAACACTCACAATATTAGTAACAGCTTATGTTGGCACCTGAACAAGGACTGGCGTATCCAAGCGATGGACGAGCGATGGAGAGCGATGGAAGGGCGATGGATTCCGATTCTGTCTGTCCAGCAGCCAGCAGCCAGGAACCAGGAAGAGAGCTCCTCGTGTCCCAGCAGCCACTTATCAATCGGCTTGGCCACACCCCCTCCAGGGTCCCGGAAGTGTCTTCTGACCTTATCGGCTGACACCTTAATCCCGCCACATCTCCCCCTTTTGTCTAACTAAGAAGGTTCTAAACTAAGACTATGTACAATAGGAATTATTGTGAGTTAGTAACTGTAAATACCTATTCTTCAACCCCTTCAAGACCTGAGAAGGAAGATATATCACTTGAAAGTCAGAAGTATATGGAAGTAGTGGCTTCCAAAATTTGGGAGAGGGCAGCAACACAGCTACCTGGACAATCACCTCTGGTTTTGTGCGCCGTTGTAGCATCTATCATATTGGCTACAGGCCTATGGTATCTGACAGGTCTTCTCACAAGCAGGGCAATTTTGGAGGGACTGTCTTATCCTGTCCAGGCAGGTTTCGTCAATCTCCATCCATCAACTTGTTCCTCCATCTTGGACACCATGTGTGTACTGTCAATAATCAAGGTAAGGACAGTTCCATACTCAACCGGCCATTCTCTGCCAAAAGGACAAACTCCAATGGAGTATCCTCGATGCTCATACCATCTCGGGAAAGGAGCAGTGACACCAGGAGTCATTGTGCCTCTCATGGCTGAATTTCAAATGTTAAATGCCATATTCTCTGGGTCTATGAAATGGTTGAAGATTTCTGTCTATCTATGATATTCTAACCTGTATCTGAGATGACTGCGATATGGTACCTTAAGTAATGATGACAGTAGTTTTTATCGTCTTAAGGAATAAACCCTGTACTAAACTTAGAATACCTATATAAGGGGTGTACAATCCCTGAACAATGACTTTTAGTATAACTATCAGACATTAGCCAGGGGTATATTACTATGTAAAGTGGCCACAGCATTTTAGACATGTATATACATATATATCATCAAAAACAGAGGTATATAAAACATCTTGTGCATATATCATAACTAGTGCAATCATACATTATATCTAGTATAGTTAAATGAAGGTAGTAATTGCATAGTGTACATGACAATGATGTGCAAATATTTTAAACAGAGATAGAAGCATATATAAAATATAGCAATTACAGATTCAATTTTACATAATAGTTACAGATTCAGATTTATATCGAAATACAAGTTGCTTTGGTTATATAAAGCAATTTCAGATTGAACTTTGTACAAACGTACAAATTATCACAATTAAACATATAAAATGATTTTACATTTGTATCAATATACAAATACCTATGCCAATGCAAATTGTCTTTATCTTAGCCCATACATTTAGCTAAAATGGTATATAGGTAGGCAGAACAATCTACCTTTATCTATCGTATCTATCCCTCTTCTCTTCTTCAGAAGAGATCTTTGATGCTATATTATAGTTCTGTCCTCCACCCAATTTTCACTTAAAACTATTCTAACAGAATAAGAATTACCCACAACCCTCAGAACACAAAACTTATTGGGAAAGGGTGCGTAGTCTTCATAAGGTTGCTTCCTGCTGACTTAAGGGCGATGGCATCTCTTTGGGATCCTGTAAAAGCTAAAACAATGGTTAGATCTTAATGGACTGACTATATACATTTATAACCATTCACAGAATAGTGGTTAACTCCATCTGGAATACTAATTAGAAGTGTGATCTGGAGGATAATCATAGAGAGCTATCTTGCAGCCGTTTTTGAATAGTCTATTTTCTGAAAACAATCATTGATTGGTGCACACCAGGTTCTTGATTTTTCTAATTTTGCTTCTGTCTGTCTGTCTACCTGTCTCTTACTCTCTCTCTCATACGCTCTCTTTTATTCTTGTTTCACTAGTAGGAGTTGTTGCGTTGGGGGCCCCATCTCGGTTCCAGATTCTTTGTAGATAGCGGATAGAAGGAAATGTTATTTACAATGGAAAACTTAAGCATTGTTGATACTCAAAAAAGATATTAATATCTTCTATAACTTCAGGAGATTGTACGCAGACAGGATGTTTGAAAGTTACAGAAACAGAGAGAAACGAGGATTAAGATGAAGTCACAATAATATTGGTCCCTAAATATTCTGTCTTCTGTCTCACACCAGGTGGCTTTTCTGATATGAGACAGAATACTTCACATTTTCTTTATCAATATGCTTGGGTTTAGAGAGGGAGAAAGCCACTTGCTCCCAATCCAAATCCAGCCCTATTAATAGTCAAATCAGGACCACGCCTACTTTTTTTTTGAAGTGTAGATGCAAGATGCAAAGCAGTAAATATTGAAATATTACCCAGTAGTGCATATGTGTATTAGTTGGTCTCATAGTCTGTCATGTACACTCCTTAATCATCAGTCTATCTTCTATTGCAGGTGAGTAATTAGTCTTAAAAACAGTTGTATCCATTTTCCTGTAAAGACAAAACTGAGACCCTGCCCCAGGTTTGTTAAATGTGTTTTCCTTACCTTGTATCCATTTGTCATATCAGGGGTGAGCAATTACTTCTCCTCCTCAGGAAGGGACTCCTTTACAAAGCGGACTTTTATTAGTTTGGTCAGTACCCATATCTTTTCTTTGCCTGTTGAAACAAAAGCAAAACCCCTACCCCATCGAAGCACATATCCTGGCTTCCACTCTGAAGTCAACACATCTTTGAAGTAGATGGGTTGATTTAACTAGAGGATTTCTCTATCACCCAATGTCTCTCAGCAGCTGATGTTCCCTTTTCATCAGCATTAAGAAAATTTAAAGTCAATAAGGCACTGTGCAACCTCTCCCTGGGTTTTCTCATTTCTTTCTTCTGTTTATAAAGCATCTCTTTCAACGTGCGGTGAGATCTCTCCACAACTGCCTGTCCTGTGGGATTGTGTGGTATCCCCATAATATGCTTTATATTATAGTATCCAAAAATTATCTTCATTTTTCGGGAAACATAAGCTGGAGCATTATCAGTCTTAATCTGAGTGGGAATTCCCATTATGGCCATGGCTTCCAAAAGGTGAGTTAGTACAGCATCAGCATTTTCAGAACTCAGAGCAGTTGCCCATTGATTCCAGAGTAAGTATCGATAGTATGATGTACATATTTCATCTTTCCGAATTCTGGGAAGTGAAACACATCCGTTTACCAGATCTCACTTCTCTGTGTACCTTTAGGATTACTTCCAGCAGGTAAAGATGGTTGGTTATAGAAAGAGCAAGTGTTGTAATTCCTTACTATTTCGTTTGCTTCATTCCAAGTGATGGAAAAACTCCTTTTTAATCCTTTGCTGTTAACATGATGTTTCTCATGAAATTCTGTGGCCTCTAGCACGTTTCCTATCAGCAACCGATCTACTTCATCATTACCCTGAGCTAGAGGGCCTGGGAGACCCGTGTGCGCCCTGATATGTGTTATGTACATAGGATGTATCCTACCTCTGATGATATCCTGTAGTTGTATGAATAGTAAGGTCAAATCTGAATCATCAGGAATGAAGTCAGCAGTTTCAATATGTAAAACAACTCTTTCTGCATATTGAGAGTCAGTAATTACATTGAGAGGCTCTGTGAAATCCAACAACACCATAATAATTGCATATAGTTCTGACTTCTGGACAGAGTTATAAGGGCTCTGAGCCACCTTAATTAAGTCTTCAGACTTGTAGCCAGCCTTTCCTAAATTGTTCACATCAGTATAAAAGGTGAGGGCTCCAGAAATGGGTTTATCCTGTACCACATGAGGAAAGATCCAATTAGTTTCCTTTATGAATTGAATTCTCCTGTTTTGAGGATATTTATTATTAATCTCTCCTAAAAAGTCACTACAAGCCTTTTGCCAAGGTTCACTGTCTGCCCATAATCGTTCAATTTCTTCATTCGTCAAAGGCACAACAATTTCTGCAGGGTCTTTTCCAGTCAATTGGTGAAGTCTTAATTTACCTTTAAAAATCAGATCAGCAATTTTTTCGACATATGTCTTCATCTTCTTGCGTGGCCTATGTGGCAGAAGTATCCATTCTAATATAATGCTTTCTCTTTGCATTAAGATTCCTGTTGGAGATTGTCTAGAGGGTAAAATAACAAGTATGCAATCCAGGTCTGGATCCGCACGATCCACATGTGCTTCTTGAAGTTTCTTTTCCACCGACTCTAATTCTTTCTCAGCCTCATCAGATAATTCTCTTGGACTATTTAAATCCTTGTCACCGTCCAAAGTCTTGAACAAATTAACTAGCTCATAGTTTTTTATACCAATCATGGGCCGTATATGAGCAATATTTCCTAGTAACTTTTGAAAATCGTTAAGAGTCTTCAATTTATCTCTATTTAATTTTACCTTTTGTGGCCTAATTTTTTGTAAACCTATTTTATATCCCAAATAATTGATAGAATCTCCCCTCTGTACTTTTTCCGGAGCAATTTGTAGTCCCCAATCAGGCAATATTTTCTTTAGTTCTTCAAACAATGTTTCTAATGTCTTTGGGTTTGGGTCTGCCAACAAAATATCATCCATATAATGGTAAATGATAGATTGAGGGAAGTGCTTGCGCATTATTTCTAGTGGTTTTTGTACAAAATATTGGCATAAGGTGGGATTATTCAACATTCCTTGGGGAAGGACTCTCCATTGGTACCTCTTAGCTGGCCCTGAATTATTAAGAGTAGGCACTGTAAAAGCAAATTTCTCTTTGTCCTGTTCCTGTAAAGGTATGGTAAAAAAACAATCCTTCAAGTCAATAACTGCAATAGGCCATCCTTTAGGTAGCAGAGAAGGCAGGGGAATACCAGATTGTAAGGAGCCCATAGGTTGAATCACCTTATTAATTGCTCTTAAATCCATTACCATCCTCCATTTTCCAGATTTTTTCTTGACAACAAAAACAGGAGAATTCCATGGACTGGTTGATTCTTTGATATGCTGAGCCTGTTAACTGCTCTTGTACCAACTGTTCCAAAGCCTGAAGTTTTTCTCTCATCAAAGGCCATTGTTAAACCCAAATAGGCTTTTCTGTTAACCATTTCAAAGGCAATGTTGTGAGTGTCTTTTAGGTTCTGTGGTTATTGGGCAATTCTTTTGTACAACCTGAATGGCTGGTGAATTTTTTCCATAGTACCTTAGAGTATCATTTTCGGAAACACAATTGAGTCTCCGGTTGATATCAGAACCAGGAGGGATATTAATCTGGGTATTGCATTGCATTAGAAGGTCGCTACCCCACAGATTCACTGCTATATCAGCCATATATGGCTTCAACCATCCTTTCTGACCTTCTGGTCCTATGCATTCAAGCCATCTCCCACTCTGTTTTACTTGAGATATTGTTCCAATACCCAGAAACTGGATATCTACTGCCCGTAAAGGCCATCTGGGGTGCCATGATTGTGGGGTTATGATCGAAACATCAGCCCCCATGTCGACTAAACCCTGGATATAAATATTATCTATCCATATCCCCAATTTTGGTCTTTGTTCATTTATTGAAATCTGCCAAAATATTCGTTTTGTGATTCTTTTTGGAATTTCTGAATTTTCTTTTGAATTTATGTTATTATCTAATATCATATGGTTTTCTAGACCAGGTTTTGGATGCTCTATTCATCCTGAGAATGCTGGTCTTCTCCTATGACCGGATATGATCTCACCATCCTTGAATTTGGAGTCTGATATTTGGGGGCTTCCCGGGGGAAGGCCCAAAAGGCATTTCCCGATGGTAGAGGGTTGCCTTCTTTATCCCTGGTAGATCTACATTCATTGGTCCAATGCTGTCTCTTTCCACACCTTCTGCATAATCCAGAAGGCAATGGCCTTTTGTTCGAATTAAACCTAGATCGGGTATTATTTCCAAGAGTATCTTGTGTACAGTTCTGTCTTATATGGCCTTGTTTACCACAGTTGAAACAAGTGATGTCTCGGTTCTTCACCCTAACATTAGCAACAGGTTGGCCTACCCAATTCTCCTCGTTACCATGGAGACATTCAGCATTTATTACATAGTGAATCCATTCTTCTATTGGTGCAGCTCTGATCTTTAAAGGCATAAGCATTCTTCTACATTCTGTATTAGCATGATCAAAGGCCAGAGAAAGTATTAATTGCTTCCTAACTTCTGGATCTGATATTGCTCTATGAACAGCTGTGGTGAGCCTCTGTATAAAGTCAGTATAAGGCTCTTTTAAGCCTTGTTTGACCTTAGTATAATGCTCAATTTTTTGACATGGGTCCAAAATCTTTTCACAAGCATTCAGTGCAGCAGTACGGCATAGCAATAAAGTATGCTCATCATAAGTAGATTGAGTCCTCATATCAGCAAATATGCCTTCACCAAGGATTTGGTCCTGAGAAGCAAAGAAACCCCTAATTTTTCCTTGTTGTTCCAAGGTCTTGGCCTCCTCTCTAAACCAGCCTCTCCACTGTAAATTCTGACTTTGGTCCAAGACAGCAGCCGTTAGCTGCATCCAATCAGTTGGTAGATTCTGGTTTTTTGCTGACCATGAATTTAGGAGCTGCTTCACATAAGTAGAGTGTATACCATGCATTGATATTGCCTCTTTAAAATCCTTGATGTCTCTCATATGTACTGGCTCATAGCTATACTCTACATATTCTGAGGATCCCCCAGGTGTTATCTTTGTCTGAATAGCAGCTGGGAACAATAGTGGTGCGGAAGGGAGTAGCCCTGTTATGTTTACCACCTTGGGTAGAGTATCTCCAGTACCATAATATCCCATTGCGTGTTGACCTGAACTGTTTGAGCATAAGATGCATCACTACCCTTTTCCAGTATTGCAGTGCGATCCTCCCATTCTTGAATTTTGGATATTATGGGTTCCCATTCCCGGATTTTGGATACTACAGGTTCCCATTCCTGGATTTTGGATACTACTGGTTTCCATTCTTGAAGTTTAGATACTATTGATTTTTCTAGAGCTTGAGTGTCCTGATGAAGCAGTCCTTCCAAAGACCTCACCGAGTCAGCAATTTTTCAATCCCCATCATTAACATAATTAATGATTTTCTTGTTCTCATCATTAATGTAGTCAACAAGTTTCTTGTTTTCATAATTTACATAGAGCCTATATTTCTCTTGTACAGTGTTATCCTTATCTACAGAGGAAGCCTTATCTGAAAGCTTGTTGTAATCAATTTCCAGAGTATCCATCCTTTTTGCCATTTTAGTGTTTGACAGTTCCACATCACATACCTTGGACAGTAACTGTCGATTTACATTTTGCACCTGTTTAACCTCATCTGCCACTGTAGAGTTAGATAGTTCCATAATACATAATCTGGACAATAATTGTTGGTTTCCATTTGACAACTCTGTCATCATCGTCATCATCCTCTTATTTTGAAACATAAAATAGAGAAATAAGCCAAAAAATAGTAGGACTGGGGTATTGAATCCTTCAAGATATTCATTTAAAAATTTATCAACCACCATGGCAAAATATGACCTAAACTCTTCAAAAGCATAATAGTGAGCCATTGCGTCAATTCAGATGTAATTACGCCATTTAGTACACAGGTGTCACAGTAGCGTTCAATTCCCTGCCCACTGTATGGTAGATGCAGAGACTCTCAGTAGCAGGAAGCTGCGGGCTGAAGACCGAGCACTGCAGCGGGCTGAAAGCAGAGCCAGGTTCTGTGGCAGGCCGGAGAGATGAAAACCGTGCCTGTGCACTGAGCCGAAAACTCGCGTCTGCGCACTGAGCTGAAATCTCATGTCTGTGCACTGAGCTGAAATCTCGTGTCTGCCCACTGAACTGAAATCTCGTGTCTGTGCACTGAGCTGAAATCTCGTGTCTGCGCACTGAACTGAAATCTTGGGTTTGCATTCTGAGTTGAAATCTTGCACTTGCGCACTGAGCTAAAACCCCGTGCCAGGGCACTGAGCCGAAAACCCCCGCCTACACACTGGACCAGCTGGCTGGAAACCACGCCCAGCTAGCAAGAGGGAGCTTTAAGCCCAAGTGAACAGTCTGTATGTTCCCTGGCTTCTTACAGTTTAGAGCACAGGGCCGAGGACGTTGGGCACCAGATGTAGGTGGAGTTTTACTTTCAAGGTGCCAGTCCATAATTAATATTTATTAGTATATAAATTAACACTCACAATATTAGTAACAGCTTATGGTGGCACCTGAACAAGGACTGGCATATCCAAGCGATGGACGAGCGATGGAAGGACGATGGATTCTGATTCTGTCTGTCCAGCAGCCAGCAGCCAGGAACCAGGAAGAGAGCTCCTCGTGTCCCAGCAGCCACTTATCAATCAGCTTGGCCACACCCCCTCCAGGGTCCCGGAAGTGTCTTCTGACCTTATCAGCTGACACCTTAATCCCGCCATAGATCAGGATGTAGAACTTTCAGCTCCTTCTCCAGAATCATGTCTGTGTGCGTGCCGCTATATTCCCTACCATGCTAATGATGGACTAAACCTCTGAAACCATTAGACATCCCAATTAAATACAGTTCTTTATAAGAATTGCCTTGATTGTAGTGTCTCTTCACTAGAACGTGGACTAAGATAGTAATCCTACCAGACTGTCACTGTCTCACCATCATCATAGCTTCTCAGGACTGTGACCCATCTGTCACCCTTCTGTTAAATTCTCATTGCTTAGGAGAATTTTTGAAATCAGCAAGTGTTTGTTGAATACATGAGAGATTTGAGTCCTGATGCCTAAGAAAAAATTTCCGTGCAGAAGAAGGGAATTCAGGAACTCTAGGTTAAGAGAACAGCATGTATAGAATATAAGGATGACTCAGTCACCAAAGAGAGAATAATGAGAAGAGCCTGCTTGTGTCTGGGAGACAAGACATAAAATGGAGAAATAGCCAAGACTTATGCAGAGTCAAGGAGACTGGAGGTGATTGTTCATGGTATGTGGAGGAACTGTACAGGAATCAGTTGGTGACTCAGGTAAGAGACTCAATCACTTGAAAAGCTGCTGGCATTTTAATCAAGGACAGTCGTAAACAATGGATTTGCACTGATAGGTGGAAAGATGATTTAGAAAATGTTTGTTCCCCATTTATTATAAAACCATTATTTATAACCCAAGAGAAGATTAGGAAAACTCTAAATGATATCTGTGAATACAGAAAAGGTCCAGGACATTTTGAAAGTGAAATTGGGAGGATGAGGCCTGTTTTTAGGATCTGTATGGATGGCAACAACAGGAGCAGGCAAGGAAAAAGCACTGGGTTACCTGGTGGAAACAGTGGGTAGGAACATGAATCATCAAAGAGATTGGAAAAGACAAACTTCCGTCTCTTTCTTGTTTTGCTACCAATTAGTCCCGGGTTATGGGGGGGGGTATGCTTTGGTAACAAGGCTCTGTGTAATGTCTTAGTTACTGTTACATTGTTATGCAGAGACACCATGACTGAGATAACTTATAGAAGAAAACATTTACTTGGTGGAGTGCTTACATTTTCAGAGGGTTAGTTCATGTTGTCAAGGTAGGGACCTTGACAGCAGACAGGAATGGTCTGGAGCATCTACATCTTGGTGATCTCCAGGATGCATCCCCTAGTTCTTTCCAAACAGTTTTACTATCTAGGACCAAGCATTCAGACATATGAGCCTATGGGAGATATTCTCATTTCAAACCACCATATTAACCTGTGGATTTGACTTTCCAGCCCTGGAGCTTATGGGGATATGTTTCAAATATAATAAAATCAGTCTGAGATATCAGAGGGATCTACCCACAGTCAGTCTAGGAGGATCAGACAGCGGTAACTCACACCTTTAATCCCAGCATGGGGAGTATCTGGGAGTGGTGACCCACTCCCTTAATTCAATATGAGTTTGAGGTCATCTTAGTTTACAGAAGAAGTTCTAGGCTTCCAGGCAGGTAGTGATGGTGCCACACCTTAACTGAGCAAAGAAAGTATTTAAGGCAAGCATAGAAAGATAGAAGAGGCAGGAGAAGCCATGGCTCACACCTTTAGTCCCAGGGCTTGGGAAGCAGAGGCAGGAGGATCTCTGAAAGTTCAAGGCCAGCCTGGTCTTCAAAGCAAGTTCTAGGACAGCCAGGACTGTTACACAGAAAATTCTGTCTGGAAAAAACAAAACAAACAAAGACTGAAAGAGGTGGATCTGTCCTCTGATATCTCAGACTGTTTTTATTAAATTTGAAACATATCCCCACAGGAGCTTTCAAATAATTATTTACCTGAGGCTTATATAAACAGTATGCTCACTTGGAACATTTTTTCATTAAGTATTTTATGTTAATAATGCTAGTGCTACTGAAGTCCTAGCCTTGGGTCACACACTTTATGTCTATCGTTTCTTTGCTAGTTTATGGAGAAGAGGTTTACGGTGTTTGTTGTTTAACAAAACTTGTGCCCTGGTAAGAACTTACCCAAGGCCATAACTCTAAAAGATTGAGCCAGGAATTTGGTTCCTCAACTTTATAGTTCACATTCTATCTCTAGGTAAAAGTTTAAAGAATATCTCACAACTTGTTTCTACTTGAATCCATTTAATATTAGTTTACATTTTATAAACAAAAAATTAAAACAATCTGTTTGTATTACATCTTAAAGCCCCCACACAGAGCTAAGATTATACAGTGCGAGTGTCTGTGACTGGGATAAGAGTGGGCTAAAGATGACCCTTTAACATGGAATATCAGAAGACCATTCCAAGGAGAAGGTGATTTTATTGCACCTTAAGAATGTTAACATTTGATGGACAGAGAGCAAGGTCATTCTGGTGTGGCTATTAGATTTCACGCTGAGTGAATATGTCTTGAGTATCATCTTGGTGATAGTCTTTGGGGGACTTCATGCAAAACCAAAAGGTTCAAGAATGGAATGACCCTGGGTTTCTGCATAATAGGCACTGGTTAATTTGAGACTGTGGGGCTTCACTTTGCTTTCTTAAAAGAACTAAAGGTATCACTGAGAAATTAACAGTTCAAAGGGGAACATTAGATATTTGTAAGGCTCTGTCTGTTTAAGGAAGTGCCGTGGGATCTAAGCTGATAGAGGTTGTTCACTCCTTCTCAGGCCTGCTCATTGCAGCTGCTCTACTACATCTCCCAGAACAGAGTGGCTGCTGTGGCCATTCCTGCTCTTTCTAGTCAATCCTTTTCTATGCTAGGGAATGTCCTTAAGTTAAGTCACCAGCTTCAGCAAAAACTTTTCCTTATGGTGTTTTATTGAAAGCTTCCAGAATGCTCCCATATGCTAAAAGGGTTACAGAAGAGAAAACTGCCCTAGAGAAAGATGGAACCAGGGTTTGGACCCGTTACTTACTGAGGAGAACATTCTTTCTTTTTTTTTTTCAACACTGTCTTTCTGAAGATACTTAAACATTTGTACTTAGAAGTTTTTATGACCTTAAGAAATCCTCTTAGTTGTTAAAATGACTTAAAAATGTAAATAATGCTTTAATACAAAAAAGATGTTTTCCTAAAATAAAACATTTAAAGTTAAATGGAAGTGTAATCCAAATCACTCAGTCAATGACCTGATTCTCCTCCTCTCAGGGTTAAGCGGGGATCCTTGGCGGGAACTTAGGTGATTGAGAGATTTTGAATGAAAAGATGAAGGGAAGGAAACATTGCCCCAGGCAGAAAGGGAACCAGAGAAATGAGAAAATGTTTCCTGAAAAAAAAAAAAAGAAAATATGAGAACGGGGCAGGAGGGGGAGGTCTAGATTGTAAGAGGAGAGGAATTAAGCATTAGGCAGGCAAGGTAGAGAGAGGCCAAGGAAAATCTACAGACCAAAGAGATGTAATCAAGGTTCATCTGGCTTTAATTTATATCTGTTGTCAAATCCTTGAAAGCCATTCTAGGCACGAAGATTCCTCTGTAATGTGAGTAACCAAAACCAGTTCAGAGTGAACCTCTCCCCTTTCCCTAAAGACTCAATGTACCCTAAAGACAAAGGCAGACTCAACCACATTTCCTGCCTCTGGCTCCCATGCTCTGTGTCCTCTCCCACAATGCCTCTGTTCTAGATTACAGTTCAGAACTGGTATAATTAGGGGAATTAAGGGCATTTGTGAACATGAAATATATGTGTTTAATTGTGCTTTCTAAAAAAGGAGACCTGTGGTAGATTAATAGAATTCCTTTTTTATTTAGTTGAAAACTTTTGATCCTTAAATACACACTCATTTCCAGCACTTTCCGCCACACTGAGGTGAGGGTTAAAGAAAAATATTTGCTCAGTTGTATTCAAATGTGTTTTTAAAAAGTTGTGCTTGTTGAGTTCTGAAAGAATTTAGCAGTGATTAGGTAGGTACGCTTGGTGCATGTTTCTACAGAATGAAAGCTGTTGGTTGACTTCCACATGCAAATGAATAAAAGCCAGTGCTTATGGCAATTAGCTGACAGAAGTTAAAATTATTTCTGTAGCACAATAAAAACATGAACAGTCTGGTATGATGGGGCTTCCACAGAAGAAGAGATATAAATGTTGTCACAAACATGTGAGATGCCCAACATACTTGAAATATTACAAACTGAAACCACAGAAAGACATTTGCATACTCACCAATTAATTAAAAATACAGTCAACACCAAAAATTGATGGGGACCTAGAACAGCTGAAGCCTTAGACAGTGTTGCTATGGTGGTATATGTCAACAAGCCAAATTACCTTGGGGAAACAATTTGGTATGTTGTGATGAAGTAAACGTATATAAAGCCTCTGAATTTAAGAAAATGCATATATCAGGAAATATGATCATAGAAATCTTGTTTGTAATGTGAAAACCAAGGTCTGTGTTAGAGAGCTTTCTGTAGTTGAAACAAATATCTGAGATAAATCAGTTTAAAAAGAGGAAAGATTCAGGGCCTGTGAGATGGCTAAGTGGGTGAGGTACTAGCCTGACAACCAGACTTCGATCCCTAGAACCCATGTAAATGTGGAGGGAGAGAGCCCATTCAACAAAATCTTCTGACTTCAATATGCATGTTGTGGCATGCCCCCTCCCCAATAATAGTGACAGATCAAGGTTTTTTGTTTTTGTTTTTGTTTTTTTAAATAAAATAAAGGTTTATTTTGGCTCACAGTTTTGGAGATTTAGTCCATGGTCAAGTAGTTTGGTTGCTTTGGAGTCTATGGTAAGACAGTGAGCACATCATAGTAGCACAAAAAAGGAGGAGAAAGACATTGGCATCCTACAATCTCCTACAAAAATACACCCCCAAATGACCTAAAACCTTCCTATGCTTTACACCTTAGAGTTCCTACCTCCCAATAGCATCGAGCAGACAACAATGCTTTTAACCCATGGGAGAAACTCATTTTAACCTCTGGCAGTGATTTTTAGATGCAAACTGTCTCGGGGCCCAACAGTAAAGAATAGGTACATGAGCCACACTCCATGCGATGAAGTATAGCACTGAGCAAAAACATCCTACAATATACCCAATGTGATCCTATCTACATCAAGTTTATAAAACAAAGTTTAAAATAAATAATCAAGGCAAGATGAAGATATTATAGCCAGATGAAAATATAAAGAATGACATGGTACTGATTAACATCCACATCCACAGCAAGCTAATGGCCATCTTCCAACAGATAGCAAGATAGACACAGGTCAGAGGGCACATCTCTCAAAGATATTATTGTGTATTACTGTTAAAATGAGTGCTGAGTTTTGGGGCTTTTTTTTTTTTAACAGTTATCTTTTGGTATGTTTTATATTCTCATTTTCATATTTAAAATATTTTACATTATTTTCACTGGAGAAAAACTTAAATATAAAATGAAAGCTGTGGTGATTTAAGTGAGTCATTTAGATTGGAGTTTAGTGGGTTTTCAGAGTGGTTTTGGAGGACATATCTGTTTAGAAGACTGAGACCCAGATAGCTTGACTCTCCTGGGGCCTTGAGAGCTAGAGGGCCTGAGGAATTGGCTTACTGCCTCAGGCCACTAGTCCTTGCTTGGCCACCTGGTGTTGGTGCCCACTTGACTCTGATAGATATTTCCCCTGTACTTATAGGGTAGGTGAGATATATGTAGGCTGTGTGAGCTGTGGAAAGGGATTAATGTTTGCCTGTGAGGAGGATGACTTTCTTTCCACAGAGAAACTATGATCAACCTTGACCATTGGCAAGAAGGCACAGCTCTGGGGCCTATTTGGGCCTCTCAGAGTAAAATGGTCAAGAGATAGAGTTTGTTGTATACGTAAAATCCTTTTGTTGTACTTTAATTGTTATTAGTGTGTACATTGTAGAAAGGGGTCGTGTACATCATAGTGCATCTGTGGAGGTCCCCAACATTTTGTGGAGTCATTTTTGCTTTCTACTTTTACATAACTTCCAGGGATCAAACTTGGGTTGTCAAGCTTGTATGGCCAGTGTCTTTACCCACTGACCCATCTCATCAGCAGTGTGTTTAAAATCTTGAATAAATTACTACTTCTAATATTTATAAACTACAATGCAGTACAATTAGGATATTGGTATAATTAATATGAGATTTCGTCTTTCAAATTCTAAATGTGTGAGAAAATTGTATCATCCTGTCACTGAACTGGCTTTAAGTCTCATGAGTCCCTATCACTGTCTGTTTACCTTCATCTGCCTAGATCTTTGCTTTTACCTGTGATAGGCTATGATCTAAAGTATAGACAGAATTTGAAAATGAAATTAATGAGGCTGCTTAAGTAAGATAATGCTACTGACATCTAGATCTAATTTTATAAACAGATTTGACATGTGTATCCCTTACAAACTTAAAATCAGATGTACAACCCCTGTCCGGCTCTGCTGTTTCTCACTTGCACGATTGTTGCCAAATCACTTCCCTTTTCTGAATGTCAGTTTCATCTTCTATGCAATATGTACATGGACCTAACTTGCAATAAAATTTTTTTATTGTGTTATGATTACGTACACATTCCTTTATGTATGGCTCATTTATTATCTTATTAAATTCCAAAAAGATACAAATTAGGACTAATTCACTAAAAAAAAAAAAAAAAAAAAAAAAATGCAACCATGCTTTGCACTTATTCCTGAAAAGAAGCTTTCATTCTGCAAGACTTTGTATGCTTGTTATTCATTAAAGCCTTGTGGCAAACTTGTAAAATTGCATTTACCACTTCAGTGTGGCTCGGAGCTTAAAGCAGTTGGCTATCACTGAGAGGGTGGGCCTGCTTGTCTATGCCCTCCACTATACCATGATGTCATTTCCAGTGGGCTTACAATGTTTATTTAATGAATTTAAGGGTCTTACTTTTAATGGATGGATCTTTCCCTGAGCTCCCTCAAATTCCTACCCTCTAATTTCCTTTCTGGAAGTAACAAGGCCTTACAGAGTGCCACTATTTCCCATGGGGATGGGGAGAAGGATGTGTGAGGAGGCTTAGAAACAGTGCAGTACCCAGGGAAAGGTATCAAATGTGGTTGGCTTTGATGGGAGAAACATCGGCTTTACATTTCTATTCGGCAGTGCTTAGGTTTGTTTTGAGTTTGCTTGTTTTGTTTAGTTTTCCATCTTTTTGTGATGGAGAAAATTCCTATAAACTCTTATTTAAGAAGCAAGTTGACCTTTCTATCTACAGGTTTGAAACATCTGATTGTAAGTTTTTTAAATTTTTTGAGCTAGTGGGAAACGTGATAATAATCTGATCTTAATCCCCCTCCCTCTCCTACTAAATCAATCACCATATCTTACTGCACACACGGCATTTTGCCAAATACAGGATAAATCAGAAGGAATTGAATAATTCATGTCCAGAAGTAATACTGGGAGGAGCATTGTAACTGCAGGAACAAGTGCTGAGTACTCACCTTGTCCTGTGCACTTATGTCACCTCCACATGACAAATTAGTTGTTTTACCCATTATACAACTGGAGAAAATGCTGTTTACAGATTAGTATTTTTCTAATGTCCCGTGCATATAAAAATAACTATGAGATGAGAAATAAGATCTACTTTCCTTTGAACGTTTGATTTGACTACCTCTCTGTGTCTTTTTTCCATGTCAATTATTTATTTCTATAACACTTAACTTGATCATTTGAAAATGTGAGAACTAATTCCTTTCTGAATAGTTCTGTTTTGAGAAGGAAAATCAATATACTATGGTCTGAGTGTTTGTAACCCTCAAAATTCACATATTCCAAGGTGATGATGATGATGATGATGATGATTGGGATGATAGGAGAATGAGTCCCTGGAAAGTGATTAGATCTTGAGGCTTTAACTCTCATAACTGGCTTCACATACTCATAAATGAGACCCCCAGAGACATAGCCTGCCCCTTTTATGATGTGAGGACAAAACAAGTTATCATTTTAACTAGAAAGTGGCCTCATTAGACACCAAATCCACTTTGACTTTGGACTTCCCAGCTGCAAAAATTATTCGATATAACCATGTGTTATCCCGTGCATCCTGTCTATGATATACAGAAACTTGGATACATATAGTAGGTTCTCAGTAGACAGTGCTCATCTTTAAGACAAAGGCTGGAAGCATCAGGAAGAGCAACTAGCTCTCAGGGAAGGAGCTGAGTTTGTAGTCTTTCTGGGAGATAGTTTTAATTACTGTGCCCAAATATTTGACATACAGTCTAAGCCATGCAACGTTTATCTTGGCTCATGATTTCAGAGGTTTTAGTAGGCAGAGCATGGGAAAACAAAGAAGTTTGTGGCCTGGAGAAATAACAGCAGGGGACGGGGCAGAAAGGAGAAAGATTAAAGAAGAGGGGGGGCAAGAGAAATGAGAGGCAGGAGAGAGAGGAGGGAGAAAGAGACAGAAGAGAGAGGCGAGATTGGGGAGGAGAGGGTAGGAGAAAGGGAAAGAAGAGGAGGGGAGGGGAGGGGAGAAGAGAAGAGCAGAGGGGAAAGGAAGGGAAGGGAGAGGACGGCAGGAGAGGGCAGAGTGCTCTTGTTTATTTGAACTTAAACTCCAGGCTATGGGAGGTGGATATTTACTCTGGGACTTCTTTTCTTAGGAATTCTTCATTCAGATGTCTTCCCTTAGGAACTCTTTCATGGGAACACCCTCACAGATGCACTCAGGGGTACACTTTACTAATTTCTGCATGTTTCAATACAATCCAGTTAATAATCAAGATGACTCGTCACCATTAGCATCCCTGATTGTACATTGTAACTCATCACCATTAGCATCCCTGATTGTACATTGTACACGTGTACAGGACTGTGGAGAATGGTCATTAAAGGCAAGAAAACTCCCAGGGCCAGAGAAAGAGCAACATATGCGCATCCAAACTAGAGCAAGAGGAAATGATTTGTGTAGAATTTAAAAGAAGGGATAAGTGAAAGATGATGAAACAGACTTTAAAACAAAATGAACCATTCCCACTGGGATAAAGATGTAATCAAGTGCTTTCTTTCATCTGCCTGCTTCTCAGCCAGAGTGCAAGAACAGCTGAACATACAGAGAATGGGGGTCCTCAAAAGGGGAGCTGGTTTCACCAACATGCAATCTCCAGGCTAAGAAGAGCTTCATGTTATTGTTGTCTCAAAGTTGTCAATACTTTTGGAATAAAGGACTCATTTTTATTTGATATTTAATCTACTAAATTATCGGGACTTTTGCCTCCCACCTTCACTGAAAGGCTCTTATTATAATGAACACAATCCCAGGAGACACTTGGAATGCTCTGTTATCAGATTTTCCCTTTGCTTTTATTTAAATTAGCACCAAAATTATACATAATATATTCTTCATATGAACCTCTAGGTATGCAGGGATGAAATAACATAGTAAAAAAGGACCTTGATTTTTTTTTTTTTTTAAGTAGGAAAAAATAATAGCACCATGGCCAAAATACATATGTTGAACACAATAATACTTTGGAGTGATTTCCTTAGAGGGGAGTTTTAAATTTCTGCTTACCAGTAACTTTAAGTAGGATCTGAGATTCTGTGTTCTCTGAAAACACCCAGCTCTTTTTTAATGTGGAGATGAGGTTGAGAACCACAGAATTACAAAGCCACTGGAAAAGGTGCATACCTTTGGCTAGTGTTATGCAGTGTCTTTTAACACCTTCTGCATAGGTATATGCTATTAACCCTGTATTCCTTTGGTAGCTAAAGCTTTGAATATAGTGAGTGCTCTATCAAATTTAACCAATAGGAGATCAAATATGACTTTAATTTCTTTCTTGAAGGACATTGAACATACAATCTGCTCCACAGCTTTTGACTCTTTAAAAAAATGTTTGGCATTCATGGCACAATTATAAAGTGGATTCTGAAAAAAAAATTCTAAGAAATTATACTAGAAATTTTATTTTTAAAGATTTGTTTTATTTTTACCTGTATGTATGTCTCTGTGAAGGTACTTGCAAAGGCCAGAAGCCTATCGGACACCCTGGAGTTAGAGTTACAGGTGATTATGAGCCAGCTGGCATAGGTATTGGAAACTGAACTTGTGTCCTCTGGAAAAGCAAGTTCTCTTAACCACTGAACCATATTTCCATCTGCTGAAAACTATATTTATGAGAAATATTTATACCTTCTGAGAAGATCAAAACAAAGAACTATATAGTATTAATATATTTAAAGACTTCATGATCACAGTGTGTCAATTATCTCCAAATTGGTCTGTATCGTCCATCTGCTTCCAGTTTAAATCTATACAGGCCTTCGTATAGATTCACAAGTTAAGTCCAAATGTAACAAATATAGCCAAAACAATTCTGAGAAAATATAGAAAAAGGCTGAAAGAGCTATATTTCCTAATTTCAATTTTATTTTAAAAACTTTTGTAGTTATGACAGTGTAATGTTGGCTAAAGGTTAGCTGAATATATGGAGAGAACAGGATAGAGCTTTCATAAAAGCCTGTCCGTTTATGACTGAGTCAGTGGAAAAGAATACTTTCCACAATAGATTTAGATGCATTGTGTATCTGAAATAGATAACTGCCAAGCTTCAGATTAAAATATTAATTTGAAATGGATCTGAAAATTATCCTAGACCTATCTATGAAAGCTAAAGACTATTTGTAGAAGCATCACAATCTTGTGTTAGAAAGAAGAAATTATTTTTTATTTATGTTTATTTAAGTTAAAACTGTGTGTGTGTGTGTGTGTGTGTGTGTGTGTGTGTGCAGACACATTGTCATGCTTGTGTTTCAGCACTTGTGTGAGGTCATAAAAAGCTTTGTGGAGTATGTTCTCTCTTTTCAACATTACACATGTATTAGTTTGAGTATAATTGGCTCTCATAATCTCATTGGGAGTGGCACTATTAGAGGGTATGTCTTTGTTAGAGTAGGTGTGGCCTTGTTGGAGGAAGTGTGTCATTGTGGAGGTGGACTTTGAGGTCTCCTATGCTTAAGCTGTGCCCAGTGTTACAGTTCACTTCCTGTTCCCTATGGAACAAGATGTAGAAATCTCAGCTCCTTCTCCAGCACAGTGTCTGCATGTACACTATCAAGCACCCCACCCTGATGATAATGGGCTGGACCACTGAAACTGTAAGCCACCCAAATTAAATGTTTTCTTTATAGAGTTTCGGTGGTCATGGTGTCTCTTCACAGCAATAGAAACTCCAACTAAGACAGCAGGTTTGACCTCAGATTGCCAGGCTTATATGGTCAAGCACTTTTACCCACCGAGTTATCCTGATGGCTTAGGCAATAACAACAACAAAACTTAACAGAACCTATGAACCATGAGAGAAAATCACGAGGAATTAACCTAATAAAATAATTTAAAATTTTTCCTTCAAAAGAAAAAAAACTAAGATAAGTAAAATATGGTGAAAAATATATCTGTATCTGAAGAATAGTTAGAGATACAATGCTGTTGGTGTTTGTGGATATTTGAATGAGAATCTTCCTTTACAGGCTCCGGCAACTGAAACTTGGTCCCTAGTAAACGGTGTTGTTTTGGGGATATTATGGAATGTTTAGGCCTAGGGGGGAGGGGGAAGCTTGGCTGCAGAAAGTGTATCACTGGCACTGGGTTTGAAAGTTATGTAGCTTCTCTTTACTTCCAGTTTGACCTTTCTGCTTCCTACTTATGGAGAGAAATCTCTCAGTTTCCTTCTCTGTACATATTTACCACCATACAGCCCCAATTACTGCAGAATCCCTCTCTGGAACCATAAGCCAAAATAAGCTCTTTTTCCCTAGGTTGCTTTGGTCATAACATTTCATCACAGCCACAGAAGAGCTCGTTGGGAAAGCAGATCACAAAGCAGGCATTTGAGGAGTCTTTACTAGTTAGAACAGACAAGGAAATAAAATTTATATAAAGCTACCAGAGAAAAACACAACTCAGCCATATTTTGGTTTTGGTCCTGGGAAGTTCTTGTCAGGGTTCTAATCTGAAGACAACATGTTCTGGAGGGGTTTGTGTTAACTTCACACAAGTTAAAGTCATCTGGGAGGAGGGGACTGCAATTGAAAAAAATTCTTCCATAAGACTGGCCTTCACACAAGCCTGTAGGGCTTTTTCTTAGTGATTAATGTGAGAGGGCCTAGTCCATGGTAGATTGTGCCTTCCCTGAGCTGGTGGTCCTGGGTACTATGAGAAAGTAGATTGAGCAAGCTATGAGGAGCCAGGCAGCCAGCAGAACCCATGTATGGTTTCTACATCAGCTTCTGCCTCCAGGATCCTGCCCTGTTTGAGTTCCTGACCTGACTACCTTCAACAGTGGTATGGAAGTGTAAACTTAAGACAGTGTGTGAGTATGTGTCTTCAGTCACTGAGTTTGTGGTGATTGCTACAAGAGTGATTTAAAACTGGAGTGTGTTCTTAGTGTTTTCTATGCAAACAATCATGTTCTCTCTGCATGAAAAGTGTAATTTCTGCCATGTAGACCAGTCAAATGGATATTCCTTCAAAGCCAGTAAGGAGCATTGTCATGATCTAGTCATGATAGCATTATGGAGTGACATCCCTTCATCTCTGCCACATTTTCTTGGTTAGGATCAAGCTGTGATTTCTATTATAGTCCAGTGAGAGGAGATTACACAAGGGCATAAACACTGGGGAGGGGGGTACTCCCTAGATGTCTATGGCAGCATAGCTGTTCATTAGCAAATCATTTGTTTGTCTGTGAAGGTCTTTATCAGATACTATTGTTAGAATTATGTAGATGATCTTTTAAAAATGCTTTCCATCTTTTAATTTTGAATTAGTTTTCAGAATCAATACTGTGGGGGTATGTTTCAAATTTAATAAAAACCAGTCTGAGATATCAGAGGGATCTACCCACAGTCAGTCTAGGAGGATCAGAGACTGGTAATTTACACCTTTAATCTCAGCCACAGGGAATATCTGGGAGTGGTGACCTATGCCCTTAATCCTAGCAGATCTTTGTTTGAGGCCGGCTTAGTCTACAGAAGGAGTTCCAGGTTCCCAGGCAGGCAGTGGTGGAGCCATGCCCTTAATCTTAACCTGGATGTTAAACAACTGGGTGAAGAGGGTATTTAAGGCAGGCATAGAAAGACAGAGCAGGCAGTAGAGGCCAGGAGGAGAGAGGCTGAGGAAGTTGAAGACAGCTGAGTGAGATCTGACTGTGGTGTTTCCTCTCTTTGATACTCAGCCTTTCCCTGAGATCTGGCTCTGAGTTTCCTTCATTTGTGCAACACAATACCATGGTGAACATGGTAGAAACATTTATTAACAGAACTGTATTTTAAAATCAAAACAAAAACAGTGCACTTGTAAACAACATCAAAACTTTTTTTGTGACGTGAGGAATGAGTATACAGTAGTTAACCAAAAGGTGGTAGTCATCACTAAAATTTGAGGGCATCTGGAAGCTTTCGTCATGTCTGTCCTTTGTTAGTTGTTCTTCAGAATGTAACTGATTATAGGCAGAATGCCAGCAGAGGTAAACCTGAATAGCTCACTTCTGTACAATGACTGGTTTGCTTGGTAAAATTAGCAGCTGGATATTGCAAGGTATTCACTCATACAGGCAATTGGATCTTACTGCTTGTTCTCTTGTGTTACTTTTTTAGAGAAAAATATTCTTTTAACTCTCACCAGCTACATACTGGATGAGGCAAGTCATGTATAAGCCATCAAACACATACTAAAACCTTAGGGTCAGGAGACTGACTCACTTCCAGCTTCAGGTAAAGGGAGGGTACTGATTCTTCCTTTTGTAAGTGCTTAACAATTATAGTCAGGAGGATTGCTCACAGTTAGTCAGAGTAAGAAGCTCTAGGGTCCATCAGAAACTGAATTGTGACATTGCCTGTTACTAAGTCCCATTTTCTTCACTCCTAAAGTAAGTACAACAGTGTTACTCATTTCAAAGAGATACTGGGATAATTAAATGAGGTAATTCATGCATAATAGCATAGTTTTGGACACAGAAGAGATTTATAAGCATCAGTTGCTTTCACTATTGTTTCAAAGAGAAAAAGAGTTTGGACTTTGCAGTTAAGTAGATCTGAACCAGGTAGTTAACTTCTTTGAACTTTAGTGTACTGACTTCTAGAGTAGGGGTCATGGAAAAATACATTCTAGCATAGTCATCTAGAACAGTACCGGCTGCATAGTTATGACCCTATGGGGGTGAATGATCCTTTCTCAGTCCTCTATTAGAGAGTATGAAAATGGAGGCTGGCTTCTTGTTAACAATGTAACAGTCAGGATTGCAGATTCCTTGCATACTTTTGCTCTATGCTTCTCCACACTATGAATTTCCCACATTTTCTGGGACAGAAAAGAAAAGAGAGAATATTCTGTTGCTTCAAGATATTCCTTCAGGGTCCTGTGCCTCACTTCTACCTGTACTCCATTAAACAGAATCTATGTATCTGGCTACTTGTGCTCCAAGGGACAGTGATGTTGTTCTTGGTAGGGCACAATGGTAGGGTTTTTAGGTGGGGCCATGAGTCATTGACAAACTACATTTCTAGCCTATTCCTACCAGCAGGACAAGAGGATAGATTTCCTTTTCAAATAATGGGGAAGTGTGTTTCCAGGGACACCAGAGTGGAAAAAAAGGACTGTGATAAATTGTTCAAAATATAGAGGCTGATATGCCAATAAAGCCAATGTTGAATTTGCTAATTAGCAAGGTTTAGCATGGCTGTGCTGTTTTTTTTCTCTAATTTCTCTCATATTCTTGCTTGCTAAGAATGAGCCACATTACTGGTCATCTTCAATGTTCATTAAGCATAGAGAAAAACAACCTTTTATTCTGTTCTCTTGCTCCTAGGTCAATGAACTGATTAGCAAGTGGTTGTTGAGCTCTTAGAATGCTCAACATTTTAGAGTATATTAGAGAATGCATTAGTGTGGTGATATATTCTATATTTAATAAAATCAGCCTGGAATATCAGAGAACAGAATCACCCACAGTCAAGCTATGAGGGTCAGAGAGTGGTAACTCATGTTTTTAATCCCAGCACGGGATGACAAAGTGGTGACTCAAGCCTTTAATTCCATCACTCAGAAGACAAAGATCTTTCTGGATTTCTGTGAGTTCAAGGTCTAACAACCAAATAATCCTAACTCTAGGATTATGATGCAGAGTTGAACCCTGAAGTGAAACAATTGGGCACTTCAGGTGTTTTGTAGACGTTACCAGCCAGATGGAGGACTCTAGAAGATAGCATTTACTCTGTTTGACCTGAGAAATTGGCTGGGTCAGAATTGATTGTGGACTCTGGAATATCCTCTCTCTGATATTCCAGCTTTTTCCTAATATCTGGCTGAGTTTTCATTAAATACCAGCTAGAATTTGTGCAATACATTAGCTTATTTTCATTCTGAAAGTATCTTCTGAGGTTTGACTTTGCACTGCATTCTGGGAATAGTAGTGTATGCTTGAAGTGATCTTAGTGTTCAAGGGACTCTTATTTATATTGAGAGAGAACAGCATTGTAAAAGTTACAGTGAACTGACATATGTGTCAAGAAAGCTTGAAGCATGCAGAACCCATCTGAAGGATAAAACTGGGAGGAAGTAGCCCATGGACAGAATTAGTTGCTTTGACAAATGTGGCAAGACTGGCCATTCTTTCTGAGCTCTCTCTAAAAACAACATAGAATACAAAAGGAGTGCTCCCTTTAGAATCGTGCCTCATTAAGTGCTTAAGGATTCTAAGAGTGCCAACATTTGGGGAAGAGGGAAACCAGGAGGCTGAACCACACAGCAAAAGCTTTTTAGCTAAGGGTGTCTGAAAACAGCTTGAGTAGACTTGGAGGGGAGATAATGGCATTCTAGGACAGAAGCAGACAGAGCAAAGCAAGCACTGGGCTCTTGAAGGGGAAAATGAACTGCATATTCTCACTAGATTTCCTTCAAATGTCTTCTATTTTTGGTCTTGAGACAACCTTAGGATAAATCTGAGCAACTTCTATTCTGTCCCATGTGGATTCTTACCAAATACAGGGCATAGAAAAGAACAATGGCAGAGTTGTGTTGAATGGTGCTCAGTTTCCACTCTGAGTTGGCAGCCTCAGGATGTAATTTTCTCAGACGGAAAATCTTCTGGCTTGGGATTTTCATTTTAACTGAAATTACTTTCTCTCAATTAGATTCTGGTTTTATACAATCATCACTTGAAAATTGTCTCAATTTGAAACCATTTAATAGTGAATGTTCGAACGAAGAAGATAGGAACATAGCACACCGCAGCAGGCCATTCATGGAATATGTAACTCAAAAACAGCAAAAATAGAACCTTCCATGTATCCTACCTTGTGCCATTGAACCCATTAATGAGTTTTCATTGGTTTGGCACCAATCAGATCAAGCCTACACAGGAAACACGAGATGAATGCATCTTTGGTAACCAGGTTAGACATGCTCATCAGATGTGTGCCTTTCTTTCTCCTTATCACAGTGTGTTCCAGAAATGCTGTTTGGAGGGACCTATAAAATTGGGTCACATCTGGTTCCCAAATTGTGGTTTCACCCCAGTTCTGTGAACACTATGGGAAAGAGAGTAACTTTACTAGGAGATTTAAAATGCATAAAGTCTCCGCGCAAATGTAAGTGCTTATTCTGTGTTTGGATGAATTAATGGACTGATGCTACTGGACCAAAGTATCCTCTCTTTCATGACAGGTGAACATTTCTTTTTCTGAATGTTGCTGTTCCTCAGGTTAGCATAGAGCTTTGTGATGAGCTGTCTTGCGCATTCCGGCAGATGGTAACAGTTAAGATCCCCGGAGATGACTTTTCCTTTCCAGTCTTGCTTTGCTTTCTGAGGCCAGAGGAGACTTTAGTTTAGAGTTAAGATAATTGCTTTCTGAGCACTTTTGTCATACCCCAGTGTGGGTTCTTTCTGGCTGAATGTAAGTGCATGATTTTATGTTCTCCTTGGTGTGGCTCTTTCCTTTGTCTCTGAAAGTTTCCTCATTCATCCATGGTATTTGTAGGCAGGGTGGGTTTTCTGTCCAATTTTCTCTTCTCTCCAGTTCTGTGAGTCTGACTAAAGACTTCACCAACCCAAGGAAGCCACTGGCTTCTTTATACTTGTGTTCTCACTTCAGAGGTTGAATTTTGGAATCTCCAGGCAAAAGGACAACCATCAGCTCCTCTCATTGGTTTCTGTTCTCTCTCTTCGAGACTGTCGTCTCAGGCTGTCTGCTGTCTCATGTCTGGATTTTAGTGTTTTGTGTTCTTTCTGATTGCTTTGGCCGTTTGATGTGGAAAAGTAAATCTGGTCATGGTTACTCCATCTTGACTGAAAGAGGAAGTCAGTGCATTCGAATGTATGTAAAGGACCATTCATCAAAGCATTATTGTTTACGAAGAGTAATTGGAAATAGGCAAAAAGCAAGACGAAAAAGAAAACAGGGGTTGGGATAATATACTGTGGCATCCATGTAATCTGATATGTAACAGACGTTAAGAGCCATGTTTCTTTTTCCTCTTGAGGCAATGTTAAAGTTTATTAAGACAAGGTTTTAATATAGATGTTCACAGAAGCATGGTGGGGGTTGGGGGGAGCTAGTTAAGAAAAAAGTATATATATCCAAGGTCAGAGCAGATACCAGGTTTCTCAAGACACAAAGATTCACATTTTAAATTTCTCAACTTATATACTAGACCTCATGTTTTCAAGAGTAATTGTTGGCATGAGGATGCATTTATATTTAATTAAAAAGGTCCATTGAAAAATAAATGAGATGATTTTTAAAATTTTAAAATGCGCACATTTATTATTCTGTTACCATCAGGCACAGCACTCTCTTTGTAATGTACTAAACTTCTTTATAAAAAATATACATTACAATAAAAACACTTCATATGTAGTTCACACGTATAATAATACATAATGATTTCAAATGATATAATAATATTGTCATAGTTATTTTCCTGTTGCTGTGATGAAACACCATAATCAAAAAAAATTACTAATGGAAGAGTTTGTTTAGTTCACTATTCCTGAAAGGTAAGAACTCATGATGTTGTGGAGGCATGGCAGCAGGCGGCAACCGTGGTGGGAGGAGAGGGCATCAGAGCTCACATCTCAATGGCAAGCATGAAGCAGAAGGACAAGCCAACAGGTGCAGCAATAATGGTCCTGGGGCGGCCAGAGGTCTGGACCCACAGACCTGCAGCCCCAGACCCCTTAGCCACCTGCCACTGTTCAGGCCTCCCAAAATGACTCAGACACTTATATTAACTTCATGCTGTTTGGCCTATTGCTCAGGCATATTGCCAGCTAGTTCTTTCATCTTAATTCAACCCATTCTCATTAATCTGTCCTGCCACGTGGCCTGTGGCTCACCTGTGTTCTTCACATGTTTCTTCTTTGACATCTGGCTCAGTCTGTCTGACTCTGCCCTGCTTCTCCTACCTATGTTCTGATTTCCCCACCTACTTTTTCTATGGTGCCTGTTATGGGCCAAAACAGCTCCTTTATTTAAAGATTGCTATTCACAGCATATAGAAAGACATTCCCACACCAAACAGCAGGTTTGAATGTCTCAAAGCCAACCTCTAGTGGCATCCGAGAAAGGCCATTCCTTCTAAGCCTCCCCATACAGTGTTGCCAACTGAGAACCAACTGTTCAAATTCCTGAGCCTATGGGGGACACCACTCATTCAAACCACCACAAATACGAAATATGCAAATACGTGTTTATAATAGATTAAATATATGAATGCTTATATAAATATATGGTTAGACATTTTAATATCTGTGTATGAGAAAGAATATATTATTGTCTTTAATAGACATATATATATATATATTCACATTTCACAAAGATATTTGGATTAAAGATCCAGAAACAATCCATTAACATGCTAATAGTTGTGTATTTCACAAGTTTTTGCAACTAATATGTAATAATAATCCAGCAAAACATTAAATAAACTCTCAAAAAGTAAGAACTTCACTGAAGAATGTGGAATGCTAACTCTTGATATGTTAAGAAATATGAATCAACCTATGTTTGCTGAACAGGATGCTCATTGCAATAAATATATCTATTTTCTTTGCCAGACATTATTCTAAGTGATCTAGTGTATTCATCATTTAAAACTCAAAAGAACCTCATTAACAATAGTAATTAGGTCTCCATTGAAGAAACTGGGATATAGAGAGTTTTCCACTTTCTGTAGCTAGTAAGCACAAAGCCGGGATCAACTCTGTGTAGTATGTGGCCAGAGTTTGTCCTTTGTCCCCATGCTGGGGTACATTGCTCTTAAGAATCGTGGCTAGTACCATTTGATCACAGATCGTCTTTTCTCTAGCGTATGTTTTTGACACTTTTGTCAAAAAATAGGTGTTCATAGTTGTGTGGGTTTATTTCTGGAGTCATTTATTCTGTCCCATTAGTCTACTTTGTATGTTTTTTCCAAATATAGAACAATGAAGTGAGACACACATCTCTCACCCTGAATAAAATCAGTTCAAGGTGAATTAAGGACCTTAATTTAAAGCAGAAACACCAAGAACTCAGGGAATACATTTCAAGGTATAGTACAGGTTAGAACTGCATGAACTGGATTTCAGCAACACAGAAAATACACCTAAGAGTTAACAAACAGGACTGCATAAAATTATAAATGTTCCTCAGTACAAAATAAATGTTTAATAGTGCAAACAGGGCAGCCTAAAGAATGAGAGTAAGTTTTTGAGAACTGTATTTTAGATAGGCTATTATTTAGAATATATAAAAAACTACAAAAATTAAATAGCCAAACTGCATTCAATAAATAAGATAAAGTAATGAACAGACAGTTTCCAGGAGAAGAAATACATGTGGCTAATAAGTATTTTTAAGTGTTCAGCATCCTTAGCTATCAGAAAGATATACATTAAAATCATTTGAGATTTCATCTCGCCCCAGTCAGAAAAGCTACGATCAAGAAAACAAAACAACAGATACTGGCATTGATGTGGGAAAAGGATCCTCTTCATTGCTGGTGGACGTGTCAACTACTATGGCAGCTATGGAAGTCGCTATGAAGGCTTTTCAAAAGATAAAACATAGAACTATTATATGACCCAGCTATACCACTCCTGGGCAGATTCCCATAAGACTTTATATCCTACCTTGGAGACATTTTCATATCCATATTTATTGTGGCACTATTCATAATAGTAAGAAAATAGTAATTGTCACTGTTAAGCCAGCCCAAATGTCCATAAGCAGAAGAATGGGTAATGGAAATGTGGCACATAGATGTATTCAGCTGTGAAGAATGGAATGATATGATAAGCAGTATTATAATAAGTGTGTCACCCAGATTCAGACAGGCAAAGCTACATCTTTTCTCTCATATACAGAGCCTAACCTTTAGTGTTGTGTGTGTGTGTGTGTGTGTGTGTGTGTGTGTGTGTGTGTGTGTGTGTAACTGGATGTGAGAGTTACAAGCTATGAAACTAGACAGGATAGCAAAAGGTGAGGAAAGAAGGTCTGAGGAGGAGGGAGGCAAAGACAGAATATGTAAGTGAAAGGAGGTTGGAAATGAACAGGAGAGGCAGAGGAATAAAGGAACAAGGCAGAAGAACCAGCAATTACATGATCAGATAAACTACCCGCTACACCCATGTTTACTGTGACCACACGCTTCTTGACTCATTAGTCTAAATACGGGGATTGAAGACCCAAACTTGCTTTCTTGTATTATGTTGACCACATAGAAAAAAGATGTAGCCAGGATGCTGCATTCAGGTTAGAGACTGCTAAAAGGCTGACAAGCTAAAGATGAGGTATATAAGCTTTAACTAGGCCCTCTACCTGAGCCTAGGGACTACACCATCCCAGCAAATCTGAGTAGGGAACAAAAGCACTGGCAGAAAGTGTACAGCTAGACAAGGTGTCCCATGCATCTCATACAAGCCAGGGTTATTGGCTACCTAGTAATAACTGAGAACAAAGTGCCTTATGGCAGGCTTAAATCCAAGCTATAAACTAAGCATTTCTGTTAATATGAGAGACTTTTAGATGATTTTTTCAAAAATACTTGGTGCAAAGGAGGTAATGTTATGCAGCCAGGAAGTTGAATAAGTGAAGCTTCCTTCCTTCCTATAAACATCTTTATCGAGGAAGAGGGCTTTAGGGCTGTCTACATATACTACATGTCTCATTTTCCCTCCAAAGAATGTGAAATGTTTTAAATGAACCAGAAAATTCACAGAGCTCTGAAGCCTCCCTTGCTCTTTGATCCAGATAAGTGTCAAGAAATTATGGAGGACCGTGTTCTTAAATTGACTAAATGTTCTTTCTGTCATCTAGAGCAATCTTGTTTACAATTAGTTCTTCATTACAAATTCCAAACTTCCAGTTTGGAGAGGAAGAAAAATCAATATGAACAGCTTAGTGCTGACAAGTGAAGCTACAGGTACCAATACTTCCATTCAGTATGGCAGATTCTCAGACTGTTAGCACTATGGTTTTTGTGATGTTTGGCCTAGGTGGACTTAGTTGTTATTCACAACTATATCTGTAAGTAATGTTTTTCTTCCAAATATGCTACTGATTTTAAAATAAAATCATTTCAGAGATGAGAACAAATAACTTTACATAAGGTTCTGTAAGCTTTCCAAATAAGAATATTTCCATTTTAGATTTTGTCTCATCTTTGGTCCAAATAATGAGTTTTAAAAAAGGGATGAAGAAGAATTCTCCAGTGGATAGTGAGGAAGAGTCAACAGTCTCTTAATAAGACACTAAATTCAGGTGCTAGGTTTAATTATCCACTGTGTCCCAGTCATCTGGGGACCCTCTTAGGCAGATTCTGACTTGTCAGGGTGAGGACCCAGCAGTCAGTGCTCTCGGCGGCTGCTCCATGACAAATAACAGTTAAAGCACACTGAGTCCAGCAAGGTCCTGGTCGACACCGGTATAGACTTGAATTAGAAATTTTGAGGAGAAATTAGTAAAGGATTTACTTACAAAGGTGCGGGCATTTTAGGGACAAAACCATTACAGCTGAATCTCTCTGTATCTCCTGTGGTAAGGTAAAAACTCCGGTTGATCTAGTTTTGCTATTTAGTTGGCACTCTAGCCAACCTTGATCTTGCAGGAAAAAAAGTAGAGTGGGAATAAACATCTGTTTCAGCCTCTCCATACCCTTTGTCTCTCCTGCTGGTGTCTCCTTTTTGCCAAATCAAATCAAAGGCAGTAAGGTGAGAGACCCTTATTGATGCCATCTGTGTAAACTAGATTCTCAGGGAAAGAAGAATTGGAAGCATTATAGAAAGAGAGCCACTTGGACAATTTACTTAAATTCACAGATTCTTTAAGCATTCCCACCAAAGTTCATAAGAGGCACAATTTCTAAAGGAAATAGCACCACAGAGGAAAGTGCTTCCAATTAAACAACATGGAATTGATTACTAAAGCACATTTAATCAAGGGATTATTAACACTTGAAACATATCTGTCTTAGAATTGGTGAAATATGGTAATAGCTTTCCTTTTTCATTAAACCTTGTCCAACCCAGTCAGATGAGTGGCTTACGTCTATAATGTGAGCTCGTGGGAGGCTGAACTAAGAGAAACACCATGAGTTTGAGGTCAGCTGAAACAGCTGGGGCTCCAGAATGAGACTCTGAGAAATTAATTGTGTTTAAAGCCAAGGAAACAGGAACAGGCATGAAGTAGTTACCTTGCTGAAAGCATTGGCTCCACTTGGTCACACAGGGTAACTAATGGCTGAAGGAAAACTTGGTACCTCTGTCTCCATTTATTTTTAATGTCTCCAATACTTGAGGTAGCTCTGTAGGTTGGTAAACTCATCCCTCCTTTGTGGAAAACATCTCATCTGCTCCAAGGCTGAAGGCTCAGAGATAGGTAATTGTCCTAACCTAGTAGTCACTTTGGATTCTAATAACAACATTAACAGAACAAACCCTGTTTCGAAGATACAGGTAATTTAGTAATATAGGAGCCTATGAGTGTGAGGCTCCACCTCCAGTAAAAGTGGCCCCTTGAAGGAACCAGAACCAGATTGCTTCCCCTCAACTGACAAGAGTGACAAGGACTTGGGGACTCAGGACTACCTTGCAGATCCAGCTAAGCCAAGGATCCACACCTTGACTGAGGCTGCTCAATATGTACCCCCATTACCTCTTGACCCGATTCTTCCTTTGTTTAAACCTGATAAAACTCATGATTTGTGCTCACTCGATCCCCTTCTCGGTTTTCTATATCTAGTGTGGCCACATTGAAGCTTTGAATTGTTTTGCATCCTAGTATAATATGATTGTGTCAATGTCTGAGAAAAACTAAAAATTCCTGCTATAAATATATATTTCTTTACTTTAATATCATAATGTAAATTACTAAACACATTGACTTTATGCTTGGAATTTAAGGGTCTAGTGCACTGGCCTCAGCTCCTAGTTCATAGATGTTCACTTTGTCTTTCAGTGATGATACAGTATTCTCTGATCATTTCTGGTGAGGTTTTTTTGGGGGGGGGGGCAGCCACAGTGAGTTCATGATGGCTGCAGCTCTATCATTACAGGAGATAATATTTCACCCAGAACCATATCTGAATTCTGACTCCTATGGTCCTTCAGCCCACTTTCTATGATAGTTCCTGAGGCTTGGGGAGGGGACATAACATGTCTATTCTGCGGATGAGCAGCACTCCACAGACACTTACTCTCTGTGCTTTATTAAGCTGTGAGTTTCTGTGTTAACCACTGTCTACTTCACAAGTAATCTGATGAAATCTGAGAAGTACACTAATCAATAAGTTTAGAAGTACAAATTTAGAGAGCAGTTTGATACTGCATTCATTCAACAAAATAACAGAGTAGGTGTATCTCTAGGGCCTATCAGCTCCCCAACCATGGATTTAGCCAGGGTACCAGGCAAGCATAACTTCTCATGGAGTGGATCTTAAATATAACTAGTTGGTTACTTACATGCTATTCCTGCCACTAGGAATGTTACTCATATGCTACTCATATAACATTCCATTCAGGGGTATGTCTTATCATACTGGTCATTATTATAGCTGGCAGAATTTGCCAGAACAAGATCAAGCCAATAAATCTTCCACTTTGGAGGTGGGAGATTCCCACCAGCCCCATATTCCTAGCTAAGGAGCTATTGACATAGGTGGCTGCAGGGTGAGAGGGAGTCAGTTTTCTTTAAGAGTGTGGTCCCTGGTAGGTTAAGGTGTTCCCGTGAATGAACTCACACTCGTAAGTTTATAGGCAGTACAAACTGGATTTGGTGCGTTATAATAATAATAATAAACAAAAAAGTTGGGAGGGAGTTGGGAGCAGATCTGGAAGGAATTAGGAGGAGCAGTGGGTGGTAAATATGATCAAAATACTTCGTATGCATCTATGAAATTCTCAAAGAATTAACAAAATATTGTACTAAAAAGAATTCGTAGTTGTAATACAATGCATCAATTTGTAGTCTGGAGATAGTTAGATCTCCATTCCTTTTGATTAGGGAAAGTTTTCATCTTGTTTATAAATTCACCATAGAGACCTCTAACTTGGGTACCTCAAGAGGTGCTGGTAGGAAAGTATTTAGCAAACCAAGAAAGGTCTGTCTACTATTCCTCCAAGGCAACAGTTGTCTACTTACACATGTTTCCTGACTAAAAGGCTATTCTTAGTCAGCCCTCTTTGCTTCAAGGTAAACACTGCCAACTAAGACACCACAGAGCCGGCACCACATCTCAACTTTGGTGGCTTCTCTCATGGAACAGACTGGGGTGGGGTCACAGTTGGATGTCAGCCCAACCTTCCATTTGATGACCGGGGACACTTCTGTTCCCCTCTAGTGAATTTTTCCTTGGCTCCACGTGCTGCAGGATGCCATCACCATTCCTTCAAGTGTATTCACAGAAAACCAGATGAGAACTTATCTGAGACAATAAATGAAATTTGGATCAAAGTACTTGTTTCTGACAAGGCTTTGCATTTAAAGTCAGATTTCTGATCAAAAAATGCATTATCTTACTTGAAAATGAAATTACCAATATCAGAGAGAGGTGGTGCTTTGAAATTCCAGAAATGAAGCCATAGTTTTGGGGAAAGCTTGCCTCGCCTAACCCCTAGGAAGCATCACAGAGATTTGTGCTCTTGGAACATGAGCTTCCAGAAAGATGCCCAGGAAGAGCTCGTCTATCAGTAATTTCTCTTTTCTAAGATAAAACACCCTGAAGGGCAAGCAGTGGGAAGGAGCTAAAAAAAAAAAAAAAAAAAGAAAGAAAGAAAGAAAGAAAATCATAGTTAAAAATAGAAAGTGACCAAAGGAGAATTTCACATGAACTCTCCGTATGAATGGAGCTGTGACAAAGAAATGCAGGCAGGCGAGTATCACATCATGTAAGAGGCCTAGCCTACCTGGAACTTCAGTGAAATTGTCCCAGTGAGGTTAAAATTATGGCTGAAAGGTGAATAGGAGAAGGGGAAGGTTAAACTACTCATGAAAGATGACACAGGGCAGGAGAAGAGCTTTGCCTGGCATTAGGAGAATGAGATCCAGCCCCCAGGAAAAGGGGGAAGTGTGTATGTGTGTGTGTGTGTGTGTGTGTGTGTGTGTGTGTGTGTGTGTGTGTGTGTGTGTGTGGTGTGTGTGTAATAACATGAGCGCATCTGGCACAGTGTATTAAGTCTTCATGACACACCTGTGGCTGAACAGTTCTTCAGGAAGACATGGAACTGCCAGGAGGAGAAAGATTTGGGTATCCTTTGCTAGGAGATGACAGCAGGCAAAAGTCCATGTTAACAATTTGCTGTATTGTATCACAACATTTTTCCTATAAACAAAATGGACTGATTCCTAGAACTCATACCTAGAAAGCACAGTTGGGTTTGGTCAGTCCAGCCTGGAGGCCAAAATAACTATAGTTCCAATTTCTGATTGTTTTATCCACGTCTGAAATTTGATCTGCCTCTGAGGGAAGCCTGAAATGGACCCTGGGAAAGCCAAAGGGCCTTTAGTAAAGCACAGAACAGTTTATCTTCATTTCATTATGCTGAAAACCAGCCCCTCCACTTGTGTAAAGGAAGAGTTCTAGAATGTTATTAGAACTAAAAGGCTTTATGGGATATACATGCTTTGATCAGCCTGGTAAATAACAGAAAAGTCAGTACGGAAAAAAATGTGTGAGCAGATTTTTTTTTCTCAGAAAGGACAATGACCTCATTGCTTAGGGGAGACACAAATAAAGACAAGTGTCCTTTGCCAAATGGAGGACTTATTGTGGTCATGTGATTTATAATCATTGACTAGCAAAGAATAGGCAGGAAACATTATTCAGTAGGTTACCTTTACCTAGTTTCTGATTAAAAACTCTACTCACATGTTTCAAGAAATAGCATTGTCAACCTTTCTTTTTCAAGAACCTTCTGAGGAAGCCACACAATCTTCTGCAGGAAGACCGTGTCACATCACTGTCGTAGAATGATAGATAACATCTGGTGTCTTGTTTTCTCTGATGCCTAAGTTTGCTGCTGCATAAACCTTAATAGTTGACTGTGGAAGTAGCAAATTTGTTACCATCTTCATGATGGTGCTTTTAGAAGCCTTTACCCATCTTTTGACTTTCTTTTCATTAAGCTGTACAAGTCCTAAACCAGTGGTCAAAAAGGAGAGCAGTATCCAAAGTAAGCAGCCGCAGAACAGAGAGAGTGAGCAAGAACACTTCTAAAAACTCCAGGCAGATCCACTGTTTATGTAAGTAACAGGTAGATTATGATAGCTTTCCTGTGAAGAATATTCACGGGGGTAGAATCTGGTCTTCCTTTCCCTAGTCAGGCACAGGGCTTAGACTGTCTAGTAATTGCTGACAGGTAGACGTCTGACTGGGCTTCCTCACTCAAGGGACATGACAGACATCATTGTTTCCTCCTACTTGACAGATGTGGCCACAGACAGTGAACGGGACTTTAGGAAACCTAATTTGTGGGGAACAGAGAAAGCTGTGAGTAAAGTCCTGAGTGAATGTGTATGGTTTAACACGAAAGGCCATGTCAAGGACCCCTGCCTTAGACTCATAGGAAAGTGACAAAGTCTTCCACAGGGTAGGCTCAGGAACATAGCAAAGATTTCTTACATGGTCCATGTAAGACTGTTGATAGTGTGTGCAGAGAATGTCCACCATAGTTTCTTTCCCACTCTGATGTTTATGCCCTGAAGATGGCTCTCCCACTGAGACTGCTCCTACTGAGATTAGCAGAACCTGTCTACTTGATCCAACTGTGTACAATAAACTCTGCCTCCCTGTTCAGCTGTAAATAATAAACTCGCTGACCTGGGGTACTGCAGCTTCCCCATCAGATAGACCAGTCCACCCAACATCAGATATTTCTGTCTGTGTTTCCCTGTGCCTGTCTTTTCTTCATTACTTTGCTATCCTAGTAAACTTAGTCATTGGAGCCATACTGGATGTAGCCCTAACACGGGGCTTTTCATGTTTAAAGCAACAGTCAGTTTCCCTTTGTTTGTCCTGGATCCACTTGGTGGTGTTTAGTGAGCAAGTGCAGGTAGGATGATGGGATGTATATAATTCCATTGAGATATCTCAGTATTTTTGCTGGATCCTGATTCTTCTAAATCAGCAACCTCCCCATTCACCTTGTTCTGGATTCATATGAGTTCTACATTTTCTTGGTTTGAGACCAAGCACATAGTGTGCAGTCAATGAATATTTGAGGATGTATACAGTCAAATAAATGGGCCTGAGTCTTATCACCCATGCCTAGCACTTTGTTTACTTCAGAGGTCTGTTAATAAGGGAGGTGCTTCAGGAATTCTGGTTGTAGTATAAGAAACTCAGAGCTAGATATCGGGAAAAGCCTGGAGTATCAAAGAGAGGGAGCTCCACAGTCAAATCTCACCCAGCTAACGTACAAGTTCCTCAGCCTTGCTCCCCATGACTTCTACTGCCTGAATCTTTCTATACCTGACATAAATACCCTCTTCATCCAGTTGTTTCACATCCAGGTTAAGATTAAAGGCATGGCACCACCACTGTCTGCCTGGGGCCTGGAATTCACTCAGTAAGCCAAACTCAGATCTGCTGGGATTAAAGGCATAGGTCACCACTGTTGCACAAAAGAATGAGACTCAGGGATAGATCTCTGAAGAAGTTGGAGATACTAGAGGGAATAAACACCACAGTAAAATCTTACCCAGCTCTCTTATAGCTTCCTCAGCCTCGATTCCCATGGAATGGATTTCTCTGTGTTTGAATCCCAACTTAAGTATTCTTTCAGTAATTAAGGCGTGGCCCCACCACACCTGCTTGGGAGCCTGGAATTCCTTCTATGATCTTAAGTGACCTTGACTCAGTTAGGATTAAGGGTGTAGGTCACCACTCCCAGGATACTCCCTGTGCTGGGATTAAAGGTTTGAATCACCACTCTGATTTTCCTAGACTGACTGTGGTTAGAGCTCTGGGACTTCTGGAGTTTTTACTACCCCCCCCCCCACACACACACATAGACTGTGGGTAAATTCCCTCGGATATCTCCAAAACTTCTAAAACTTTATTAAATCCCCACATATCCCCTTTTGTGTCAAATTAAAAAAAAGAAGGTGATAGCTAACATAAGAAAAACAATATACAATAGGTACAATAATTATATACAATATATACAAACAATAAATGAGTAATGTCCGGTCCATTAACAATTGACAAGTCCAAGAAAATATTTCATTAATTATCCTATTATTTTTATGTCTCTTAACTTATAAACTTTAACTTCAAAGTTTCTTTTCTACAACTGTCATTAGAAAACTGTAACTATAACTATCTCATCTTCAATTACCTCAGAGACCCAAGAAGGAAATAATATTTACCTAAATAACAAGGAAGTGCAAGCAACTTCCAAAAACCAGAAATGACAGAGATGACACCTATCTGCCTGGACAGTCACCCAAAGTTCCTTTATAACGTTGGGGCAACCATCTTTAGCCTACAGGCCCAGAGTCTCTTTTCATTTCGGTGAAGCAGGAAATCTGCTCTGTCCATTTTGGTGTAGTTCAGTCATTTCTCCTTGTGTCCTGTAGATTGAAGACTCTCTTCAAAGTTCTTTTCAACTTACCCTAGCAGTACTTGTTGGATATTGGTCTCGTGCCGATATTTAGCTTTAGATGAAGTTTACCACCATTTTTGACTGCATTCCCAAACAACCCATCGCTAGATAGATCCAGGCCTAGCATGCCAGGGGCTGCTACTGCCTCACCATCCATGGGCTATCTCTGACAGTTTTCTCTGAAAAACAGGAACCTGAAGGACATCTGAACATCTCAGCGTGTTCTGTCAAAGTTCAAAGGTCACTTTCTGAGGGAGCCTGCATGTCCAGTTCAAATAGCACACTGTCAAGCAGTCAATACAGGGACAGGTTCTTGTCCAATGACTAACCGTAACCGTTGCCACAAGGAAAGTAGACTCCATATGGAGTTTCTTCAATGCCCTTTTTTCTCTTGAAGTATACTGGGGCTGCCAGGAGCAGATCTGTCTCACTGTCCAGAAAAGTCTTTAAGTTCTAAAAAATATTTTAAATGCCATATTCTATGGATCTCTGAAATTTTTGAAGAAGACCTGTTTATCTAAAATATATTTGTTTGACCTTGAAAACATATCTAACATGACTATGTCTGAATGTAATGTCTAACTACTGACTTGCATTGCTTTATATTCTAATTAATTGGAAATAAAAACTTTCATGAACTAGCAACTTGTATTACAATGTTAGATAAACTGATTAAGTATACTACCTGAAACAAGCATAGAAATATTTGTACAATGACACAATTAATCTCAAGATACACAATTTGTATACAGAAAACCAACGCAATGTAAAATATTTAAAGCTAGCAAATCCTTTTAAAAGAAGATTCCATAATCTATCCTTATATCCTATATATCTGTATCCCCTTTTTCTTTATATTTTTTAAACACAAATCATGAATCTAATCATTCTTGTTTAACTTTTTTCTAACTATAACCATGAACAATTTTTAAACAATGACAATCATCCATAACCCATTGAACAACCAACACTAAGCCACCCTACCACTTGAGAACCAAAACCAACCCACCCCACCTCTTGGGAGTGTGAGCACTGTGTTCTTAAGTTTACTTCCTGCTGACTGGGGGCGATGGCATCTTTTGGGGATCCTGAAAAGAAAAGTTTTGTTAAATGTCAAGTCCTGAAATAAGTAGCTGTGTCATTTGTTGTCCAGTCTCTGCATAACAGGAAAGCACACAGCTTGTCTCAAGTCTTGGCCATAGTAGTCTGTGAAGCTGGTTCATCTCATCAAGCTGCTACAAAATTGTCGTGAGCAGTTTGTAGTCCAAATCTGATCTTTGATTGGTGTTTGTCAGTCTAGTGGCTTTGTCAGAGTTCATGTGAAACCATCGTTGTGGGGCCCCATCTTCTTTTTGGATATTTCAAGTTTGCAATTAGGCCTTGTCCTGGATCACTTCAGAAAACTGATAAGAGACTAAAAACTAACACAATGTACAGGAAACTAAACATATAACAATTTATTGAGCATAGGATTAGTAACAATAGAATAGTCCCTTATTTTTTGTTATTCTTCTGTCCCATATCAGGTGGCTCTTCTGATATGATACAGAGATTTTTTTCCTTTAACAAGTATGCTTGAGTTTAGAGAAGGAGAGATCCACAATCCAACTCTAAAGCCAGCTTTAAATTATAATTAAACTGGGACTTTAATTAATAAAAAAGATTTTGTAAAGGTTAAGTAATGAGATTTTACCCTATCAAGTATACTGGTACCAATAGTTACCATATTCTTTTGTTTGCAAATTTTCCTGGATAGCCTCTTTTTTGCTTTAGATGTCTGGATGTCCAAGGCCTTTTATCTTCTTGAAGATGGCTATTTCCAGTTTCCTGTAAAGACAAGAACAGAAACCTGCCTCGACCCTTTGTTTTTATTTACAACTGAAAGAATTGTAATATGGGTAGATGAGCTATCAATTCTTAGTTTCATGAAGTGTCTCCATTCGAGTCTTTATTAATTTTGATGGTATCCATATCTTTTCCTCACCTGTGGAAATAAATGCAAAACCACTTCCCCAATGGAGCACATACCCTAGCTTCCATTCAGAGGTTAGTACATCTTTGAAGTAAATAGGCTGATTTAGTTCAGTTGTTTTTCCTATGGTCCAATGCCTTCCGGCAGCTGTTGTTCCTTTGTCATTAGCATTGAGAAAATTCAAAGTTAACAAAGCACTATGTACTCTATCTCTGTGGGTCTTTGTTATTCCTTTCTTTTTATTTAACATATCCTTTACAGTTCGATTTGATTTCTCTATGACTGCTTGCCCTGTAGGATTGTGTGGTATTCCTGTAACATGCTTTATATTATAATAAGCAAAAAATTGTTTCATTTTAGTAGAGACATATGCTGGAGCATTGTCAGTCTTTATTTGTGCAGGTATTCCCATGATGGACATAGCTTCTAGCAAATGTGTGATTACAGAATCAGCTTTTTCTGAACTCAAAGCAGTTGCCCATTGAAATCCTGAGAATGTATCTATTGTATGATGGACATATCTTAATTTCCCAAATCCTGTAAAATGAAATACATCCATCTGCCAGATTTCATTTCTATGTATACCTTTAGGATTAGTTCCTGCTGGCAATGGACTTTGGTTATAGAAAGAACAGATGGGACACCTTTTTACAATTTCTTTGGCTTGTTCCCAAGTGATAGAGAAATCTTTTTTTAATCCTTTGCAATTAACATGATGCTTTTTATGAAATTATGAGGCCTCTAGTACATTTCCTATTAATAATTTATCAATTTCATCATTACCTTGTGCTAAAGGACCTGGCAGACTTGTATGGGATCAAATATGTGTTATATGGAAGGGATGATTTCTAGTCTTGATTATTCCTTGTAACTGAATAAATAATAAAGTTAATTCTGATTAATTATTAATAAAATCAGCTGTTTCAATATGTAGAACACCGCTTTCTGCATACTGAGAGTCAGTGACTATGTTAAGTGGTTCTGTAAAGTCCATTAACACCATCACGATGGCATATAATTCTGACTTTTGAACAGAATTATAAGAGCTTTGAATCACTTTACTTAGATGTTCTGATTTGTAACCAGCCTTTTCTGATTTGTTTGCATCGGTATAAAATGTAGAAGCTCCAGAAATTGGTTTATCTCGTACAATATGAGGGAGAATCCAATCAGTTTTCTTTGTAAATTCAATTCTTTTGCTTTTAGGATATTTGTTGTTAATATCTCCCAAAAAAATACTGCAGGCTCTTTGCCAAGGTTCACTTTCTACCCATAATTGGTCAATTTCTTCATTAGTTAAAGGTACAACAATTTCTGCTGGGTCCATTCCTGTCAACTGACAAAGTCTTAATTTTCCTTTAAAAATAAGTTCAGAAATTTTTTCCACATATGTCTTTAACTTTTTGCTTGGTTTATGTGGAAGAAATATCCATTCCAATATAACATTTTCCCTTTGCATTAAAATTCCTGTAGGAGAATGCTTAGAGGGCAAGATTATTAGAATGCAACTGAGGTCTGGATCCGCACGATCCACATGTGCCTCTTGTAATTTTTTTTGCCACCAAAGCCAGTTCTTTCTCAGCTTCAGGTGACAACTCTCTCGGACTATTTAAGTCCTTGTCACCATTTAACGTTTTGAACAGATTATCTAGTTCATCATTTTTAAGTCCAATAGTTGGTTGTAAGTTGGCAATGTCTTCTAGTAGTCTTTGGAAATCATTAAGTGTCTTTAATCTATCTCTCCTGATCTGTACCTTTTGTGGTCTAATTTTTTGTTGACCTATTTTATATCCTAAATAATTAATAGAATCCCCTCTTTGTATTTTTTTCTGGGGCAATCTGTAATCCCCAAGCAGGCAAAATTCTTTTCACTTCTTCAAAAGTTTTTCCAACGTATCAATATTTGAATCAACCAACAAGATGTCATCCATATAATGATAAATTATAGATTGTGGGAATTTCTTGTGTATTTGTTCTATTGGCTTTTGAACAAAATACTGGCACAGAGTAGGACTATTCAGCATTCCTTGAGGGAGGACCCTCCACTGGAATCTCTTTACAGGCTGAGAATTATTATAAGTGGGCACTGTAAAGGCGAATTTTTCTTTGTCTTGTTCTTGTAAAGGTATTGTAAAAAAACAGTCTTTTAAATCAATAACTATAATAGGCCATTCTTTAGGTAATAGAGAAGGCAAAAGAATCCCAGATTGTAGAGAGCCCATTGGCTGGATCACCTTGTTTATTGCCCTTAGGTCTGTTACCATTCTCCACTTTCCAGATTTCTTCTTAATAACAAATACAGGAGAATTCCAAGGGCTGGTTGATTCTTCTATATGCTGAACATCTAACTGTTCTGTACCAGCTGCTCTAAGGCCTACAATTTCTCTTTTGTTAGAGGCCATTGATGAACCCATATAGGCTTCTCTGTTAACCATTTTAGAGGTAGTGCTGTGGGTGTTTTTGAAAGATCAGCAGCTGTTTTGCCTTGTTTCTCTATAACCTGAATGGTCTGTGACTTTTTCTCATAATATCTTCTGATATTTCTTCTGGAACCATGTGCTAGATCATGGCTTATTTATTTCTGTATTTGGAGGAATACTAATCTGTGTGTTCCATTGTTGCAGTAAATCTCTTCCCCATAAATTTATAGCTATATCAGCCACATATGGCTTTAATATTCCTCTCTGTCCTTCTGGTCCTATACATTCAAGCCATCTTGCACTCTGTTTTACCTGGGATATTGATCCAATACCCAAAAACTGAACATTTACCTCCTGTAGGGGCCAACTTGGATGCCATGACTCAGGTGAAATTATGGATACATCCGTGCCCATGTCCAATAAGCCTTCAGTAATAACATCATTTATCTGTACTTTTAATCTTGGCCTTTGCTCATTGATAGAAGTTTGCCAAAATATTTGCTTTATATTTTTTCCTGAATTTTTTCTTTTTCTGTAAATTTTCTATTATTCTGGTCTTTCCCTATGCTGGGATTAAAGGTGTAAGTTACCATTCTCTGATCCTCCTGGATTTACTGTGGGTAGATCTCCTTTCTGATAATTCAGACTGGTTTTATTAAATATATAAGATATCAACACATATCACTTTTTGTGTCAAAGATAAAGGAAGTTACAACTAATAAGAAAAATCATATACAATAGGTACAATAATTATATAAAATACATACAAACAATAATTACATGAGGAATGTCCAGTTCATTAACAATTGACAAATTCAAAGAAAATATTCCATTATTTATTCTATTTAGGTGGGTTCAACAGATTATATCTAATTCACTTTCTATCTAACTTGTATTACTAACTAAAACTATGTTTTGATGTCTCTCAAACCTAAACACTTTAACTTCTAAGTGAGTTTCTTTTCTAAAACTGCCACTAGAAAACTATCATTATAACTATCTCATCTTCATCTCCTTCAGAGACCCAAGAAGGAAAAAATATTAACTTATAAAATAGCATGAGCAGGCAGGCAACTTTCAAAAAATGTAAGAAATAAAACAGCTGGCTGCCCTGACAGTCACCCAAGGTTCTTATTTATCAATGAAGCATCCATCTTTGGCCTACAGGCCTAACATGCCTGACAGACTTATCTGTGAAGCAAGATATGCTCAAAGACCTTCCCACCTTATCTTGGCAATGCTTGACAATTCTTGTGTGTGTGTGTGTGTGTGTGTGTGTGTGTGTGTGTGTATCTCCTGCTTGTCCATTTTGAACATTATGTTGTCAGCAGTCAAGGTAAGAGTCTCTTGCTCAGTAGCTAACTTTTGTCACAAAGAAGGTAAACTCTATATGGAGTTTCTTTGATGTCCATAATCTTCTCTGAAGTAGATTGGTGCTGCCAGGAACAGATGTCCTATTGTCATAAAAATAATAAGAACATATGTTATTAAAATATTTTTTGTAGATGTCTGAAGAGGTTGAAGAAGACAAGTTCATCTAAAATATATCTGATCTTGAAAACATAACTAATAAGAGTATAAGTTTGATTGTAATGTTTTCTTACTAACCTACATTTCTTTATATCCTAATTAGTTGATAGTAAAAACTTTCATGGACTAGAAATTTCTATTAGATGGTTAGATGAGCTGTATAAGTATAATACCTTGAACAAGCATAGAGATACATGTACAGCAACAAAATGAATCTCAACTTTATATCAATCTATACAATTTGTATACAATATACAAAAAATCCAATCCAATGTAAATTATTTAAAGCTAGTAATTCCTTTTTAAAAGTAGATTCATTAATCTATCCTTATATCCTATCATGTTTGTATCCCCTTTCTTTCTTCTTTTTAAAATAAGAACCCCGAATCCAATCTTTCTTGTTTAGCTTTTTTGTAACCATAATCATAATAATTTTTAACCCAATACCCTAAATAATGACAATCATCCATAACCCTTTGGAAGACCAAAACCCACCCACCCCACCTCTTGGGAATGTGGGCACTATGTTGTTAAATTTACTTCCTGCTGTCTGGGGAAACAGAATTTTTAGGGGATCCTGAAAAGAAAATTTCTGTTAATTGTCAATTCCTGAAGTAAGTAGGCTGTATCATTTCTTGTTCAGTCTCTGCATAACAGGAAAGGGCACGGCTTGTCTCAAGTCCTGGCTATAGTAGGCTGTGAAGTGGATTCATCTCAGAAAACCATCTCAAAATTGTCCTGAGAAGTTTATAGTCCAAATCTGAACTTTAGTTGGTGTTTGTCAGCCTCCTGGCTTTGTCATAGTCCATATGAAATCATCCTTGTGGGGCCCCATCTTCCTTTTGGATACTTCAAGTTCACTATTATGCATTGTCATGGATCACAGCAGAAAATTGGTAAGAGACTAAAACCTAACACAATGTACAGGAAGCTAAAAATATAAGTATTTATTCAGCATAGGATTAGTACAATAGAATATTTTCTTACTTTTAGTTATTCTTCTGTCCCATATCAGGTGGCTCTTCTGATATGATACAGAGATTTTGCATTTTCATTTAATAAGTATGCTTGAGTTTTGAGAAGGAGAGACCCACATTCCAACTCTAAATCCAGGTTTAAATTATAATTAAACTGGGACTTCAACTTACAAATAAAGACATATAGAGGTTAAACAATAAGATTTACCCTATAGAGTATACTCGTACCAATTGGTCTGATATTCTTTTGCTTGTAAATTTTTCTGGATAGCCTTCCTTCTGCTTTAGGCATCTAGATGTCCAAGGCCTTTTAACTTCTTGAAGATGGGTATTTCTAGTTTTCTGTAAAGACTAAAATAAAAACCTGCCCCTACTCTTTTTTTTTCTTACAACTTAAAGAATTGTAGTAGTGTTGGCTGAGCCATCAATTCTTATTTTCATGAAGTTTCTCTGTTGAAATCAAGCCTTTATTAATTTTGATGATGATATCCTTAACTTTTCTTCACCTGTGGAAACAAAAACAAAACTCCTTACCCAATGTAGCACATATTCTGTCTTCCATTCTGAGGTCAGTACATCTTTGAAGTAGACAGACTGATTTAGTTCAACTGTTTTTTCTATAGTCTAATGCCTATCATCAGATGGTTTTCCTTTCTCATTAGCATTGGGAAAATTTAAAGTTAATGAAACTTTGTGTAGTCTATTTTTGGGGTTTTTGTTATTCCTTTTGGTTTATTGAGCAAATCTTTAGAGTTCAGTTTGAAATCTCTATGGCTGCTTGCCCTGTAGGATTGTGTGTTTTTCCTGTAATATGCTTTATATTATAATAAGCAAAATATTGTTTCATTTTACTAGAGACATATTCCAGAGCTTTGTCAGTCTTAGGTTGTACAGGCATTCCCATGATGGCCATAACTTCTAGCAAATGTGTGATTTATAGAATCAGCCTTTTCTGAACTCAAAGTAGTTGCCCATTGAAATCCTGAAAACATATCTATTGTATGATGTACATATCTTAATTTTCTAAATTCTATAAAATGAAATACATCCATCTGCCAGATTTTATTTCTACCTTTAGGATTACTTCCTGCTGGCAATGGATTTTGTTTATGGAAGGAACAGGTAGAACATCTTTTTACAAAGTCTTTGACTTGTTGTCAAGTGTTAGAGAAATCTTTTTTTAATCCTTTGCTATTGACGTTGTTTTTTAATGAAACTGAGGTCTCTAATACCTTTATTATTAATAATTTATCAATTTCATTATTACCTTGTACTAAAGGACTTGGCAGACCCATTTGGGATCAAATGTATGTTATATAGAAAGGATGATTTCTAATCCTGATTATTTCTTGTAACAGAATAAATAATGATGTTAATTCTGACTTGTCAATAATAAAATTAGCAGTTTCAATGTGGAAAACAACTCTTCATGCATATTGAGAGTCAGTAACTATGTTAAGAGGTTCGGTAATATCCATTAATACCATCATGATAGCATGTAATTCTGACTTTTGAACAGAATTATAAGGGCTTTGAGCTACTTTACATATGTGTTCTGATTTGTAACCTGCCTTTCCTGATTTGTTTGCATCGGTATAAAATTTAGGGTCTCCAAAAATTGCTTTGTTTCATACAACACAAGAAAGAATCCAAATAGTTTTCTTTAGAAATTCAATTCTTTTGCTTTGAGGATATTTGTTGTAAATATCTCCCCCCAAATTACTGCAGTTTCTTTGCCAAGATTCACTTTCTACCCATAATTGGTCAATTTCTTCATTAGTTAAAGGTACAACAATTTCTGCTGGATCTATTCCTGTCAATTGATGAACTCTTTTTTTTTTTTTTGTTAAAAATCATTTCAGAAATCTTTTCCACATATGTCTTTAATTTTTTACTCGGTTTATGTGGTAGAAATATCCTTCAAATATAGAATTTTTCTTTTGCATTAAAATTCCTATAGAAGAATGCTTAGAGGGCAAGATAACTAGAATGCAGTTAAGGTCTAGATCCATACTATCCACATGTGCATCCTGTAATTTTGTTTCCACCAAAGTCAATTCTCTCTCAGCTTCAGGTAACAATTTTCTTAGACCATATAAATACTTGTCACCATTTAAGGTTTTGATCAAATTACCCAGTTCATCATTTTTTATTCCAATAGTGGGTCATAAATTGGCAATGTCTTCTAGTAATCTTTGAAAATCATTAAGTGTCTTTAATCTATCGCTCTGGATTTGTACCTTTTGGGGTCTAATATTTTTTCTGGTTTATTTTGTAACCTAAATAATTAATGGAATCTCCATCTAGTACTTTTCTAGGAGAAATTTGTAATCTCCAAGCAGGCAATTTTTTTCACTTCTTCAAACATTTTTCTAAGGTATCAATATTTGAATCAGCCAATAAGATGCTGTCCATGTAATGATAAAATATAGATTGTGGGAACTTGTTATGTATTTGTTCTACTGGCTTTTGTACAAAATACTGGCACGGAGTAAGGCTATTCAGCATTCCTTGAGGGAGTATCCTCCACTAACATCTCTTTACAGGCCAAGAATTGTAAATGGGCATTGTAAAGGCAAATTTTTCTTTGTCTTGTTCTTATAAAGGTATTGTAAAGAAAATGTCTTTTAAATCAATAACTATAATAAGAAATTCTTTAGTTAAGAGAGAAGGAAAAGGAATTTCAGACTGTAGAGAGCCCATTGGCTAGATCACTTTATTTATTGCCCTTAGATCTGTTACTATTCTCCACCTTTGAGATTTCTTTTTAATAACAAATGCAGGAGAATTCCAAGTGCTGGTTGATTCTTCTATATGCTGAGCATTTAACTGCTCCTGTACCAGCTGCTCTAAGGCCTGAAATTTCTCTTTGGTTAAAGGTCATTGATGAACCCATATAGGCGTTTCTGTTTGCCATTTTAAAGGTCGTGCTGTGGGTGTATTTGAAAGATTAGGAGCTGTTGTGCCTTGTATCTGTATAACCTCAATGGTCTGTGACTGTTTCTCATATCTTCTATTGTTTTTTTTTTCCAGAAACATGTTAGTTTATGGTTTATTTCTGTGTTTGGAGGGTTGTTAATCTGTGTGTTCCATTGTTGTAGTAAATCTCACCCCCATAAATTTATAGCAATGTTAGCCACATATGCCTTTAATATTCCTCTCTGTCCTTCTAGTCCTATACACTCAAACCATCTTGCAGTCTTTTTTACCTGGGTCAATGACTCAATTCCCCAAAACTGAACACTTACCTCCCAAAGGGGCCAACTTGAATGCCATGACTCGGGTGAAATTATTAATACATCTGCCCCTGTATCCAATAAGCCTTCAATAATAACATCATTTATTGTACTTTTAACTTTGGCCTTGTCTCCCCTTTCCAAACCTGCATACTCCAGAAGGGAGGGGCATTCTCTTGAGATTATTAATAACAAAAGCACTGTTTCTGGGAAATCCTTGTTTACAATCTCTTTTTATGTGACCTAGCCTTCCACAATTATAATATTTAGCATTTTGACTTCTTCTTATACCTCAAGAAATAATCTCTCCTACCTAGTTATCATCACTTTAATAAGACTCTATGTTAATTGTCTCTCATGAATCCAATCATCCAACAATTCTGACCTTGCTTATGGTCTAAGTATGCTTCTACATTGTATATTAGCATTCTCAAAAGCCAGAGATTCAATTATTATTTGCGTAGCTTCTGAATTGGATACCATTCTGTTTATTGCCATGGGTAATCTCTACAAAAAGTCTGTAATAATTTCTTTTGGACTTTAAATTACTTTTGTGAAGGATTCAGTTTTCTTTCCTATTTCTTCAGTCTTATCCCAGGCATTTAATGTTGCCATGAATCATAAATCCAGAGTACGATCATTGTATAAGGATTTCCTTTCAATATCATTACAATCCCCTTCCCCAAGAAGTTTGTCTTTTATGACTTTGGCTTTGGTTCTTTGTTCTATTGTTTTAGCCTTCTCCTTCTACCGTGTTTTCCACTGTAAAAATGGTCAAGCCTCTAAAACAGCAGTAACCATATCTATTTAGTCTTTAGGGAGAATCCAGTTATGTGACGACCAACTGTTAAACATTTGAATGCATCTCAAATGTCACAATTAGTTCTTTTACTCTCCTTAATTCTAACATTTGTACTAGAGCACAACTAACTTCTGTATTATTTTTATCATTGTTCAAATTTTTAAAGATTACTGGATATATTAATGTTGGCTTTTTTGTATAATATTAGATGACTTTGCTAAAATTGGTTCCTTATATTCCTGCTTGGGTTTGAATATCTTTGTGTTTTCTCTTAATGGGCACTTCTAAGACTTTTTTGGCATTTACATTAATTGACTTTTTAAATAATAAAACAGAAATAAAAAAATTCATAATAAATAATATGATAAACATTATGATAGTCCCATCAACTTTATTTATCTTTTCCTTTACTGGTTTCAATATCAAATCATCTAGCAAAGATTATAGAAAGACCAAACACCCTCCAATACCTTAAACACACCCCTCCCACTTTTTTAAAAATTGATTTACTCATCATTTAGTTTTTAGTGATGATTCAAGTGATGATTCAAATAACTGTGAAGTGGGGCAGCTACCTAGTGTGATAGCAGCCTAAAGAGAGGTCCCAACCCATCAGGAGAAAGAGGCCACTGTCAGAAACACTTACCCAGATAAAAGTGAAATAGAAACGTGTGGCCTGTCTGCCTAAGAATGGAGGCTAACTCAGATCAGAAAGGCTAGCCAGCTGGTAACTGTTCAATTCCTCTGACCAAGTGTTGCTTTGGATGACAAGCGGCTTTTTTTGGGGGGGGGGGGATTTCATGCCCCAAATTGGATGCCAAGCATAGCATGAATTCTGGTTGTAATAAAGGAAACTCAGAGTCAGATATTGGGGAAAGGCTGAAATAGCAAATAGAGGAATCATCAAAGTCAAATCTCACCCAGCAATCTTCCATCTTCCTCAGCCTCACTCCTCGTGGCTTCTACTGACTTCTCTGTCTTCTTACATCTGCCTTAAATACCCTCTTCACCCAGTTGTTTCACATCCAGGTTAAAATTAAAGGTGTGGAGTTTGAGTGTCCAACTCTCCATCTCTAAATTAAAGCATACTTGTTAAAGGAAAATGCAAAATCTCTGTATCATATCAGAAGGGCCACCTGATATGGGACAGAAGAATAACTAAAAGTAAGGAACTATTCTATTGTTACTAATCCTATGCTGAATAAATACTTATATATTTATCTTCCTGTACATTGTGTTGGGTTTTAGTCTCTTATCAGTTTTCTGCTGTGATCCATGACAATGCATAATAGTGAACCTGAAGTATCCAAAAGGAAGATGGGGCCCCACAAGGATGATTTCACATGGACTATGACAAAGCTACTAGGCTGACAAACACCAACTAAAATTCAGATTTGAACTACAAACTTCTCAGGACAATTTCGAGGTGGTTTTCTGAGATGAACCAGCTTCACAACCTACTATAGCCAGGACTTGAGACAAGCCGTGCACTTTCCTGTTATGCAGAGACCGAACAAGAAATGATACAGCTACTTATTTCAGGAATTGACAATTAACAGAAATTTTCTTTTCAGGATCTCCTAAAAATGCTGTTGCCCCCAGAGAGCAGGAAGTAAATTTAACAACACAGCACCCACATTCCCAAGAGGTGGAGTGAGTGGTTTTTGACCTTTCAATGGGTTATGGATGATTGTCATTATTTAGGGCAATTGGTTAACTATTTTTCATGATTATGATTAGAAAAAAGCTAAACAAGAGAGATTAGATTCAGGGTTCTTGTTTAAAAAAGAAAGAAAATATAAAGAAAAAGGGGACACACGTATAATAAGATATAAGGGTAGATTATTGAATCTACTTTTAAAAACAAATTATTAGCCTTAAATATTTTACATTGGATTGGATTTTTTGTATATTGTATACAAATTGTGTATATTGAAATTAATTTTGTCATTGTACATATGCTTGTTCAAGGTATTTTACTTATACAGTTCACCTAACAATGTAAGTATGAATTGCTAATCCATAAAAGTTTTTATTACCAACTAATTAGGATATAAAGTAATAAAAGTTAGTAGTGTAGACATTACCATCATATTTAGCCATATTAGATATGTTTTCAAGATCAAACAGATATATTTTAGATGAACATGTCTTCTTTAAACACTTAAAAGAACTACAGAATATGGCATTTAAGATATTTTAATAATATAGGTTCTTATTATTTTTATGACAATGGGACATCTGCTCCTGGAAGCACCAATCTACTTCAGAGAAGATTATGGACATCAGAGAAATTCCATACAGAGCTGACCTTCTTTGTGACAAAAGTTAGCCACTGAGCAAGAGACTCTTGCCTTGACTACTGTTAATATAATGTTCAAAATGGACAAGCAGGAGACATACACACACAAAAGATTTGCCAAACCTTTCCAAGACAAGGTGGGAGGATATCTTGAGCATATCTTGCTTCACAGATAAGTCTTTCAGGCATGTTAGGCCTGTAGGCAAAATATGAATGCTTCAATGATAAATAAGAACCTTGGGTGACTGTTCAGGAAAGAAGCTGTTTTATTTTTTACATTTTTTTGAAGTTGCTTGCTTGCCCATGCTGTTTAGTTAATATTATTCCCTTCCTGGGTCTTGTAGGGAGTTTAAGATAAGACAGTATTAATTATAATTTTTTAGTGACAGTCATAGAAAAGAAACTCAGAAGTTAAAGTGTGTAAATTTGAGAGACATCAAAATATAGTTTTTAATTAGTAATACAAGTTAGATAGAAAGTGAGTTAGATATAATCCTTTAGATTCACCAAATAGAATAATTAATGGAATAATTTCTTTCAATTGTCAATTGTTAATAAACTGGACATTCTTCATGTAATCATTGTTTATATATATTGTATATAATTATTGTGCCTATTGTATAAGTTTTTTCTTATGTTAGTTATAACCTTGTTTTTTATTTTTGACACAAAAGGGGATATGTGGTGACATTTTGTACATTTAATAAAGCCCATCTGAAATATCAGAGGAGAGATCCAGAGGAGTCAATCCAGGAGGATCAGAGAATGGTAACTTACACCTTTAATGCCAGCACAGAGAATATCCAGGAGTGGTGACCTATCCCCTTAATCCCAGCAGATCTGATTTGAGGCCATCTTAGTTTACAGAGGGAGTTCTAGGCTCCCAGGCAGGCAGTGGTGGTGCCAGGCCTTTAATCTTATAACTCCAGAGACAGAGGTCTTTCTGTGTTTCTGTGAGTTCAAGGCTAACTACCAAATAGTAGTAGCTCACGGACACCTTTAATCTTAACCTGGATGTGAAACAACTGGGCGAAGAAGGTATTTAAGGCAGGCTAGGAAGACAGAGGAGGCTGTTGAGGTGACAATGAGCAAGGCTGGGGAACCTGAAAGACAGCTGGGTGAGATCTGACTGTGGTGTTTCTTCTCTTTGATATTTCAGCCTTTTCCCAATATCTGGCTCTGAGTTTACTTTATTACAACCAGAATTCATGCTACATGCAAGTTTAAGTATAGTGAAAAAAATTACTCAGAATTCATGTCAAGTTATTATGCATCATGTAGCAAATGCTTTCATGATCAGCCTTAATGTCAATTATGAGATTATAGAGTAAGGACAAGAACTGGGCAAGGACGCAGGGGGTGGATTGTGCTGCAGGTTGGCTAATTCTTATAGGATGACTTTCTAGGTCAGTGTTGTAGTTAGGGTGCCAAGGATCCTATTTTCCTTTGAATTACATTCGTTCACAGTGGTTGAAATAAAGCTATGGAGGGAAGAGGTAGAATTACTTTGGTAACGTAGATTTGAGCTATGTGAAGGCCTAAAGGGACCCAGGGCTGGATTAGGACTTAAAGCATTTCTTCAACCTTCTGGATGTATCTGGGAAGAGGAAGATGATCCCTACAGAGGCAAGGGAGAAAGGCCAAAGTCTACATCCACACGAAGTGTTTTCTGAAAAAAAAAAAAAGAGCAATAAATATAAAAAAGACTGTCCCAGTGAAGATATTAGTGAGGAAAAACACTGAAAAAGAAAAGAGAATCTAGGCTGAGGTAGATTCTGAATAACTGAAGGAAGAAGACTAGATTATTTGAAAAATAGTGTTCTCTTATTTGATGTGGAGGCAACTATTTGGAAAGAGTAGAGAAGAGAAATGCATTGCCTCTAATAACAGAAGTAGAAAGGATGGAGGAGAGAAATGCTGGGTATAGAGGAAAGGTTAATGAGATAATAAGTGCAACAGGATTGAGGTCCATGTCCCATGGCAGAGAGAACCACATGGTGACAAGGGTGATGACTGGAGCACAGAGATGGGAGGATGAGCCATAGGCAATTGGTGTCACCTAAAGAACAGTATCTGTAGTTCAAAATCACTTTTACAGAGTCAATGGAAGGAGGCTCACCTGTAGTTTTGATACAGGGATCAAATGTATATATAATATGTATGTAATAATAACTATATGTATGTAATAATAATTGTCAACACTTTTAGTCTAATAATTATTATCATAAAATATCATAAATTGTAGGACTGAGGAGTTGCCCAGCAGTTAGGAGTATACACTGTTTCTTCAGAGGACCTGAGTTTAGTTGCCAGGACACACTTTAGGCTCCTCACAGCTGCTTGTAATTTAAGGTCCAGGGAATCTGATATGCTCTTCTGGCTTCCGTGGACACCTGCACTCACGTGCACTGACTTATAGTAGATACACAAGCTTAAAAAATAGAAATATACCTTAAAATTGGAAATTTAGAGAAAATATTTATTCATTAAAAATAACCTACTACCTTTCTTTAATTCCAGTACTCAGGAAGCAGAGGCACGTGTATCTCAGTGAGTTAGAGGCCAGCCTGGTCTACAGAATGAATGCCAGGATAGCCAGAGCTATACAAATAAATCCTGTTTTGAAAAAAAATGCCCGTTATATATTAATATAAAATATATTTTATAAGAACTATGTATTTTAAAACAGAAAAACTGATTTTTTTTTATATTTTTAAAAATTTCTTCTATGGCCTGGACTAGTAGAAGACAAGAAAGCCATATCTATCACATTTAATTTGTTTAAAAATGTTATTGTATTTTAAGTATTTTTAAAAGTCACACATAACACACATATTTTTATAAGAAAATATTTAATAGTCTTCACAGATAATTATAAATATTATCAAAATACTATAAATAAAATTTGCAAGCTGATTTTGAGGACTTGCTGGATAATGACCCAATAGGAGAGGGAGGTAGATGAAAGGACATGGGGATGAAAATGACCAAAGTTTATTATATACACTCTGGAATTTTCAAAGAAAAAATATTCTACTAATTTATGCAGATCTTCCAACACTATCATATCGTCACAAGCAACTTTTAAAAATCACCTTAATTATAATCAGCACCATTCACATAAGAAAAATCTAAATTTTATGATGGGGCTAGAAGTTTTCCAAAATTCTGGTGGTCATTTGAAAAACTAAATTTTATCTTTTGTCTAAAATGGTGGCAGCTTTTTTTTCTTGACATGATAATTTCTTGACATTTAATTTATTTAAGGAATACTTGTTTGATTTACAATGGTTTGCCTTTTACAGTCATCGGATGCACTTTCAGATAAAAAAGATCATTCTAGAAAATGTAGTTAGTTCATCTTTTACTCAAACAACTGCCCAGGTGGATTTTGTCAAGCTTGTATCTTTAGATATGCTGGAGAAGTGCCTCGCTCATCACCATGTTAGGATCTTGTGGATCAGGGGTTGCATATGAATCCATACTCCCCATGTCATCACGCAGGATATCCAGAGAATAAGGTGCAGGAGGGTTTGATCATCGATAAGGCACTATGGCAGAGTATCAGTTAAATGTCAATACCACAGAAGAAAACATCTCAGTATTAGCAGTGTAGCCTGATCTCAAAGAATCCTAGAGGTCTGCTAACCACACTCTTAAGAAAGTATTCTGTCAGAACCCTGCAGAAGAACATATTTCAAAATAAAATTTTAAAAACCTACTTACTTTTATAATACCTAATGTAGGACTAAGTGGAGCCATAGACACTGAGAGATAAAAGTGTGTGGTCCAAGTTGTTGTACCTATTCTTGGCAGGTTTATTTCTGTGCTTAAGAAAAATATTTTATAGGAAATAAAAACATATACCTATATACAACTTTAAAAATATAGATGCCTTACAGCTGACAAGAAAGAATAAAATTATGCATAAATTGAAAATATCAGACATCAAAATGCCATCAAATATACTTTTTATGAGAAGTCATTAAGCAAACCCAAACCAAAGACTTTCATGGGCTATGATATCATTCTGTAAAAAAGCAACAATTTAAACCAAAATTACCTCATTTTCCCCAGCAACTAGTCTCTAAAAAACACTATCTTCTTGTCTGTATCTGTGAGTTCAACTTTCAATTAGAAGATGAATTCATTTCTGGGGATATAATACACAGCGTGGTGACTAAAGCTAATACTGCACTGCTCATTTGAAACATGATAGAGTAGATTTTGAGCGTTCTCATCCCTCATCTTTGATGATAACTGTACTCATGATGGCTGAGTTAGTTAATTTAATGTTGTAACCAGTATACAGTGCATATGGACATAAAATTACTCTATCACATGTCTGAAATATATACAGTTTTATTAATTAACAAAATAACAAAATTAAATTGTTGATTAAATATTTATTATAAAGAGGAAACAAAAAGAAGGCAATATTGCTCAAAGCATCCACAAACCAAAATATATCACATATTAAAATAAAACTGACATATAAATATAAGTTGCAAGACAGGATATAAATCAGCAACTAATACAGTTTTTCTGATCATTTTTAGGTCAAGTATGAAGGAGGAGAGGCAGACCCTTGTAAGACACACAGATAACATATGTAAACTGTATATTGTCTTTGCTTGGTGCTGACCAAGACAACTTTCAGCAATTAAAAAAGGAAATATTTTTCTTCTTAAGACTTGAGGTTTGTAGATTTGCATAAATAATTTCCAGAATAGTGACTCTGATATTGATATTGAAATTTTTAGCTAGGACTGACATAGGAACTAGAGGTCAGATGTATCTTGAAAACCGGGTTATTCAGAGTTCTTGGGTTCACTCTGTTTATGTCTTCTTATTAACATCCATTCTTATTTGGAAATTCCATTGTCCTGTCAGGTGTATTTTAGAGAGGCTTGAAAGGATTAAGAATTGCCTACACTACCATTAGTACTTAGACAACATAGGAGGCATATAGTAAGTAATCAATAAATACTTATTAAGAGACTGAATAAATGAGACCAGCATAAACCAGAGACTCTTATTTCTAATTCTAAAGCTAGAATGTTGGTAGGGCAAGGTAAGTAACTTGTTTGGTCCAGCTGCTACTTCACATGTGGCAAACAATCCCCAAGGACACCTTTGGCAGAATTGACCTGTATTATTTTTAGCACGGTTACCATTCCCTTACAGTCTCATTCTAGAAAAGAACCCACATTGAGAGCATGTGTTAGGTCTTGAGTGTCAAGTACTCAAATAACCTTGCACAAGTGTGACTCCAGACAATGCTGGAGCATATAGCTGCAGCCTCTGAGCTACCCTGCCACCCCACACTACTAAGTGTATTCATGGGCAGGGTAGATGGCTCAGTAGATAAGACCATTGGCTCTGTAAGCACAAAGACATGAGTTCAAATTGCCATAACTCACCTCAAAATCCAAATATGGCTACATGTGCTGTCTCCTTAGCAGTGATTGGCAAAGACAGGCTGATCATAATACCTTGATGTCTAGCCAGCTTTGTTCAAATAGTAAGGAGAGACTGTTTCGAGACAGTGAGGTGGCTGACAGAAGAAGATACTCAACATTCTACTCTGGCCTCTCCCTGCGTAAACTCAGATTATACACCTCCATGCTCACTTGCATCTCTCTTCCTTGCAGATATACAGACACCCCAATACATGAATAATGTAATACTTCCTCAAACAAGTTACCAGTGTCTTGGCTTTAGGAGCTACAGAGTAAAGAGAACCTGAAAGAAAAAAATGAAGAAGCAATAATGTATGACACCCAGAAGGAGGTCTTCATGGATGAGAAAGCTAGAAACAGCAAAAACTGGACCTATGAACAGCAGTGCCATAGCCACAGAGGAGGATCACAGACACAGGAACTTCTTATATGGGAGTTGCTCAGAGGTTTATGACTAATCTAGGAAATTGAGAAAGGACACTTCAACAAAATGAGAATGTTTCTCTTTCTTGATCAGCTGTAGTGTAGTTTGGATGTGGCTGAACACGACTGTGTCTAGTTGCTCTAAGTCAAACTTCAGAGTTCTGAGACATGAGAGTAAGAAGCATTCTGGAGGCTCGGACAGAAGCAGGAAGAATCTGAGTTCTATGCTAGTGTGGACTATGCAGCAAGACCTTATCTCTAAGTTAACCACACGAAGAAATATCCCAGCACACTGGGATGGGTGTTCCAGACAAGTAGGCTGGGATACTCTGTGATTGTCTGTCTTTTTTAGCAAAAAGCCACTGGTAGGATTGGAACCAATTCTGGTCTAGTTTCTCACACATTTTTTTTTTTTTAATAGTATTTGGGTTATGTTGGTAGAGTGCTTTGAATGGGAAAACAGCAGAAACACAAGTTTTAAAAATTGATATAGTAAGTTACCCAGCTTAAATATAATATGCATGAGCATTGTCCAATGTCAATATTGCTGAGTAAATCTTATTTTGGAAAAATTCTGAAAACCATTGTGTATTTATATAATAAATACTTCATAATCAAAGTCACTTGATACTAAAACATACTGCTTTAAAGATTTTTTTTTTAATCTCATTTTTTCCACTTTTCCACTGTGCTCTGAGCTCATGGACACACTGAGGGACTGTAAGGCAGGCTAAAATGTCTGCTTTCCTGCTGGGAGGTGTCTGGATTGTTTATGCATACCTTGTCTATAACATGGAGGCCACACTATGTTCCTGTTGGCAGTCAATAAGGAGAGCTCACTGCTGGGCTCTGAGAAACAAAAATCAAGACTAATGTGATTCATAGGGAAAGGGGGATGGACAGACAGACAGACACAGAGCTTATGCAGTCAAACCCTGTTTGATGTGTGAGGGAAGAAGGCTGTACGGTTAGTTAGTTCCAGTTTAGAGGAGAAAGGTGGCTCACAGAGACAAGTGATATTACATAGTCAGAAAGGTAATTCTAAATTTTTAAATGTGGCTTCTGAAAAGATGGGTAAATGAGGGGTTTCTGGCTGGAATAATCATAAGGTAGTCAGTCAGTGGGTACTTCCCTATAGTGTTCTCTTTGGATTTTATCCTGTTCATCAGATTCAAGGTCAGCAAGGAGGGAGAGAAGGAAAACGAGGCTGATGGACCAAGAAGTCAGAGTTGCAATATAAACTGGAATCCTTTGTTTGTTGTATTCTTTGCTCCTACTGGGGTATCTGTGACATCCCACTTGCATTCAGTGATCATGTACATAAGGTTCTCAGCCTAGGTTAACAGTACAGACTATCCACTGGGAAGCAGAGATTTGAGAACAATAGGGCTTTTCATGTCAGAACACTCAGGCTGTGAGGGATCCTAGTCACATGGAAGGGGCTAACGTAAAAAGATGTTCAGAAGGAGTGAAATGGAATGGCATCCGAGGGCTTGTTTTTCACCCTCCTCAGCTTCTTCTTCCTTCCCCCTTTCTCCCTTCCCATTCCTTGTATCCTTTTGGTTAGCGACCTCACATAAATAACTTCAAGACATGAACAAATGTCCCTTTCCTGGGCCAAAGGATTGACCTAACCCCATGAACAGATGTTAAGCTCACAAGATTTTAACTATTCAGCTATGATCTCCATGCTTGTCTTGTGTGGGGAGGCTTTTGGGCTGTCATCCTTAGCATCTGAATTTCCAACAGGTAGCAATATGATAGTTTTGCATTGAGGAACACATTGTGGTGTGTGTGTGTGTGTGTGTGTGTGTGTGTGTGTGTGTGTGTGTGTGTGTGTGTGTGTGTGTGTGTGTGGTGTGTAAATTATAGGGGTAGGTGGGCATGTTGGTGTAGGGGCCCAGGGAACCCAGGACCCTGGAGCATCAATTTCAGGCAGTGGCAGGCAGACAAACATAGGTCCCCTTCAAGAGCAGTACTTGCTCTTAACTGCTGAATTATCTGTCTTTCCAGCCCCTAACAAGGACTGGAGAAAAACTTTGCCTTGAAACTTTTATTCCCAGAAGCCCTCTGTCTTCTCTATCTTTTTCCCCTACACACCCAAATCTTTTGACAGTTCCTGAGGGCACCTCAAGCAGAGAGAGTGTTCAGGATGTGCAGAGCCCAAAGTTAGATCCCGGCACCCAAACCAGTGAACAAGAAATAATTTTCCTTTATTTTTGGTTATATATACTGGTAAGTATTTAAGCAATAGAAATCTGTCTCATTAATAATGAAAGCCCTGGGCTAGGAGAATTGGGCACTTAGGGAAGAGGATCAGGATGATAGAAGCAATCCCCTCTTCTCTTTCAACTACACATCTAGCTTCTATAGCTCTCATAACTAAATCCTGAGAAAGGCTTTTAAATTTTTTGGCATTTTTCAAAGCTGAGTATAACAAGGCTCTTTATCCTTGTACTCTAGAAGTTTCCTGGTATGATCTAAGGAACACAAGAGATATTCCAGTTTTCAGAGCTGGAAAATGAGTTGCATAGAACTCGTTGGCCTAAGGTCATCAAGAGCATGTGTATGATCAGCCTCTAGACACAGACGTGACTCAGCTGTATCTGGGGCACTATTTTACTTTGCAAAGCTTAATGAGGTGGTAAGGAATGATACATGCCAAACACTAAGCTTCTGAGATGACATAGGAAGGAGAAAGGAAGGGGGGAAGTAAATTCTGATTTGCAACATTTCTCAACTCAGGCTACCAAGCTGTGAGATGGGAAGAGATGTGAACCATCAGAGCATTAACATCAGGATTATTACCCTAAGCGTACAGTGAACTTGGGATATGTTACTAGAATATGCATCTATCAATATTGATATTTGTGTCTATATATCTATACCTACCCACCAATATTTTTATATAGCTAAATAATTAGTCAACTTTCAACACCCAGGCATCTGCTGAGAAAGTCATGGGGTTTAAATGGAATACCATAATGAAGGAGTGAGTTAGATGCTTCTATGAGCCATGAGAAATGAGGATGTTCATAAAATCTCCTCACTCCACAAACAGCAAGATTTGCTGCCTAACAAGATATTATTTTTGGAGGAAAGGAGGTGAGCTCTGGCCACTGGTTTATTATTTTAAATAATATATTGCTCTGGAAAACCATTAACAAAGGAGAAATAGGTATGTGGAAAGAAAAAAATATGACTTTGGCAAAGAGCACACAGTATAACAACACCAATTTGAAGGAAACTGGATGTAGAAGCCTGAGTGTCAATCGTAGGTAATGAGAGTCTGCATTCCAAAAGGAGAAGTCCACAGCAGAGCTCTGCAGTAGCATAGACCAATTTACCTCAGGTTCTAATGTAGGCAAAGAGGCTCTCTAATAAATAATTGCTGAAGGGGCAATTGTGGGAATCATCTTTCCAAGAGACATCCCCCCCCCCCAGGTCTCTGCAACTATGAGCTTAATAATCCTTTCAATGGGTATTGTGTTATCATAAAATAATCTAAATGCTACTAAATGGTATTTAAAATGATTTCCAGACACTGGCAGACTTGCCTGAATGGCAGTTCAGTTGCTAATGCATCTTTAATATGGTGAGGAGGGGTGAAGCCACACCCCTGGCATCCAGCTCCTATGTGACTCTCCTATGGCTTCCTTTTTGATTCCTTCCACTTCCCAGCACTCTGTTTCATCTCCTGCTCATTGCCATCTTTCCTCAGGTTCTGCCTAAACCCTGGCTGAGTGTGAAAAGCACAGGTCTCACTACTCTTGCCCCCAGTCCCAGCAGCTAGCAAGGTAGGGCACAGCTGCTGGGAAAGGGCACATTGAGATGCACATAGCCTTCCCTAGAGCCCCAAAAGGGCCATAGATACATTGAGAAGCAAAGAAAAGAAAGAACTAACAGAAAGGAAAAGGTCCCAGCAATGTACTTTTGTGCATGTCTTCTTCAGAGATGAAAATGCCCAAGGCTGCACAGTAACCTGAGGACAAAACTTTCAGAAGTTCAGAATTCATGATTCAGTTGTCTATCGCCTCAAAGAAGACCTGCAAATCAATATGCTTGATGTCCCCACATCGTGACACACAGGACCAAACTTGTTTTTCAACACTTGGAAGCCTCTGCTGCAATGCTTTCATGTTCGCTTTAAGATACATAATGCAGATAGGGATGATAGAATTTGAGGATCAAAATTACACATAAATAAAGATCATCTTGGGGTTGGAGAGATGGCTAAGTGGTTAAAAGCACCAGCTGCCCTTCCAAAGGACTTGGATTCAATCCCCATATCCCACATTGTGGCTCACAACCATCTATAGCTCTAGCCCCAGGGAATCTGATACTTTCTTTTGGCTTCCGTGGGCACCAGAATTAGGCATAGTGCATAGACATACATGCAAACAAAGCACTCATACACATAAAATTAAAGCAGTCTCAGTTTTTAACTTTTATTTACTATTTTAGTGTGGTAAAATATATTTGACTAAAAATTTTAATTTGTTCTTAGAAAGGATTTTAAGTATATTTCAAGTAGCAACCAATCAGAAGCTCCCTTCCCCTACCTTAAAATGGTAAATCCAGATGGGAAACAGAGTGTCTTCTGTCTCCAGTTTCAGATTTCAGAACATGTCAAGAAATGGTGAAGGAGGGCTGTGGTGATATTTTGTATAATTACTAAAAATAGCCTGAAATATCAAAATACAGACTCACCCACAAAGCTAAGCCATGAAGTTGTGACCCACACCTTTAATCACAGTTCTTGAGAGGCAGAGATTCTCTGCATCTCTGTGAGTTCAAGGCCTAACAGCCAGGCAGTAGTAACACACACCTTTAATCCTAGCTCTAGGAATGTTGAATGAGGACATAAAATAGCTAGGTGGGGAATGAAATATAAGGCAGGAGTAGAGAGAAGTTCTTCCCTTTTGCTTGTGTGCCCAGTCAGTCTGAAGACTTGTGGAGATAGGATCTACCTGATCGGCCTGAGGCCTGGGTGAGAATTGGCTGTGATTTGTTCCCTGTCTCTTGTGGTGACAATATGTCACCACAAAGGGCTAGAAGCACAAGGCCATTTTCATCTCCCACTGCTGACAGGCAGCCAGCTGGCCATGGTGTCCAGAGCAGCCATACAGAGAGAAAAGCAGCAGCAAAGTGTGGAGCCTGATGGGAACACAGGCTGCAGCCCTGCTGGCAAGCTTGCCAAGAAAAGGACAAGAATGCCATTTGCAAGACAGAGAGTCTGCTGCCTTGGGTGTCACTGAGAGCTGCAAGCAGACTGTGAATAAACTGGGAGAAGCAGAAGGTGGGGTGAGTGCCTCTGAGATATTCGCTGGCATCTGTGATTTCCCTGGAAAAAAGACATCTGAGCCAAAGGTTTCAACATCAAAATAGAATAAAGAGAAATAAAAGAATAATCCATGACCTGCCTGACTCCTGCAACTAAGAAGACAAAGACAATGTGTGCTGGTGCTTGTAAGAAATGAGTTACCCCAAATAAATACAGCATTCTTCCCAGGCAGGCCCTCTAACTGAAAGTATGAACTTTGTACCTTAATTTCTAGTATGCTGTCAACCACTGAAAGATGACCACTAAATTAGCAACTGAAACAGAGACCTAGGGTACAACATGCTACTGCCAACTTTACCTAGCATTACCCTGACAGAGCAGCATGAATTTATCTGGAGTCAAACAGGGTGTGAAAAGTCAAAATATTTTACAGGTCTTAGTTGGAATTAACACTATGGTACATATTAGGATTAAAGGAACAAAATGATAGCATGGCCATTTAGAGGAGAAGTGTAATGTTATTAGAAAATGTATTTTGAGTATGAACTGTTAAGTTTAGGCATCTAAGTTTTCTGTGTTCATTCTAAGCCAATCAGAAGATTCTGAAAAATGTGGGCCAGTAGCCATTAAAATCATTAGTGATGTCTGGTGAGGCCAGACATGGGGAAAAATTCTTCTCAACCCCCCTAGAAGAAAACCTCTCTATTCTTGCTTTTTCTTAATTTTTAAAAATTTGTTTTATGTGTATGAATTTTTTGTCTACATGTATAGACTCACATTTATGCCTGGTACCTGTGGAAGACAGAAAGGGCTTCTGTTCTTCTAGCTCTGGATTTACAGATGTTGTAGGCTGCAATGTGGGAGCTGAGAATTAAACCCAGGTCCTCTGAAAGAGCAAGCAGTGCTCTTAACCCCTCATCCAGCTCTTCAACTCCCATCTCTGAGATGTTTTGTAGAGTAATTAGGTAGCACTTGCTTTTTGACCTACGGGTCTGTTTCTAAGAGCACATCCTACCAATAAGCTTGCCAGCTACATAAAGATGTATTTACATTGTGGTCATTATACCATTGTTCAAAAGAGCACAGCCTCAGAAATAATCTGCTGTCCTTCCCTACAGATTAGTTGAGCGAATAGCGGTCTGTATACAATGATAAAACTATAGCATCCAAAAGATGGTCAAAAAAAGGTTATAAGACAGCTCAGACATTAAGGGCTAAGTTTACAGCCAAAAATGAAAGACGGGTAAGTCTATATGTGGCCATGGGTAATGTGTTCATGATATGAAAACAGTACAAAGTGAAACAGGACAGTAAGACTCCATTTTTGTTAAGAGAATTAGAAAAGTGAATGTGTGTTTGTATCTGTACAGCAAACTATACAAAGGGCAGTGAAAAGCTTCTTTAAGCATAGACACATGGAAGAAGTCGCTTGATTCTCTCCTCAACCCAGAGCATTTCATTTGACTCTAGCGCTAACATTCTGTCTTTCATGATATTCTTCTTTCCCACCGCATCCACCTCAGATTATACCCAAGAGGCAATGACATCACTTTCAGTTAACAAGTTTCCTGGAATTGTCATAACACATCACCACAGACTTTGAGGCTTAGAACAGAATAGTCTTATACAGTTTCTGAATTCTGAAGTTGAGAAGTTTCAAATCTAGGGAGCACCAGATTCTTATTTCTTTTGAGTGTGTTAATGTTCACTTTTGCCTCTGCAAGTGCCTGGTGGCTCCAGGTGTCTCTTGTCTTGTGGGTACAAAATTGTCTTTGCCTGTGGAGCTGGTGTTCTCCCCTTCTGACTCTTAGTAGGGAAACCATTAGTTATAGTTACTAGTATTTAAGGTACAACCTAAGAGGTATGAACACATAACACTGGTTACAGAGAATATCCGGCTCTCTGGTTTCATTAACATAACAGCTGTTTGTAGTGATATATTTTATATTTAATAAAATCAGTTTATTTAAATACTGACTAAAATCTGCCATGGCAGCTGTAGGGATTTGTGTGGAAAGTGTGATTGTTGCTTTCTGATGAGGATGAGGGACAAGAACCTTTCCAGCTTAGGATAGCCAGAATGGGAGCTGCTGAACGGTTAGCACCCAAGTGGAAAGCACAGCTGAAGGCAACCAAGAGCTGAAGAAATGGGTCTGAGCATAAGACTTTTTACTCAGCTGTAGTTATCAAAATATGCTTTTGAATTGTGGTGAGAAGAGGCAATATACATGGCCATCTTATTCTTATAGCCAATGAGGAAACACAGGTGGAGTTGGGGCAAATAGTCCCATAAAACCCATTCTGTGTGTGGAAACAGGATGGTAGAAACCTGGGATTAGTTGGCTGAGAGGTGCCCCGATGCTGCTCTCTGTAGCTGCTCTGTATGGAATAAACTGGGTCAGTGAAAGTTCTCTGAAGAGTGGTTTGAAGGTTCTGTTCAGAGTCACTTCTAATAGCAACTACCAGTGCTCAGGCAGAGCCTGCCAGGAATTGCTGTGATTTGGATTTTGAAGGCCTCCCCCAAGCCCATATACTAACAACTGATCACCAGTGATGTGGGAGCTGCTCTTGAATAGGCTCTTGAGCCTCAGTGCACTTCCCCTCTCTCTTTACTTCCTGGCTTTCGTAAAGCTTTTGCAACTGGTCAAGCAAACACAGATTGAGACTCCTGAAACCATGAGCCAAGATATTTCTATTTTATAAAGTACTTATATCAGGTACATTGTCACAGTGATGGAATGGTGATAGACACAAAAAAGGTCTGCTATTGGTACTTGTAAGTACTCATTCCTAAACATTCCTGGTAAGACTGTGTGTGGACTGACACTAGAGGGTATCTCCCTCCTCCACAGCTGAGCTGTGCCACCCCTGTGCCTTTTTGCTCATATTTATACACTCCCAATCACATCATGGGAGTAGCTACTTTAGATAAGACGCAGTTCCTACACCCTTGACACTGAACGTCTCTGCCATCTGGTCACTCTCAGGCAACAGGAGTAGGGATGCCTGTATTGTTTTTTACAAGCTGAGAAGCAATGACAAAGTTAGTAGACAGGATTATCAGGAAACTCTTGAGCATCACAGAAGTCACATTCAGTTTTTGCAGGCACCCTGGAGTCTTTTCCAGGTAAATAACAAGTCTCTTCATTCCTGGATCCTGCAGCTGCAAACCATGATTAATTTCTTGAGGCAGGACCAGCAGCATCTCCAGTCAGGCTTAGAATGAGACTCAGAACATGCTTTGAGGCTACTCCCCACCCAGCAGCTTCCAGAAAACTAAAGAAGCAGGAGGGAGGAGCCCTTGCTCAGAAGTTAGGTTTCCTATGAGCTATAGACAGAAGCTCCACACTGGGGGAAAGCCAATGGTAAAATATAATACAACTGTTTTTAAAATTAAGATTATTAAAATTTTTGATTATTTGGGGTGTGTGTGTGTGTGCCTACCACTGCGTTCATGTAAAAGTGAGAGGTCAACTTTGGATTCTTCTTCCTCTATCATTTTCCACCTTTACTTTAATTAATTAATTAATTAATTAATTTTTGAGACTGGGTCACTCACTAAACTGAGCTCACATTTTTGGCTAGACTCCTGGCTATTGGCTCCTGGGATTTATTTTACTCCCAGCGCTGGGACTAAAGACCAGCCTCTGCACCTGGCTTTGATGTAGAAAGGAGTTCAAATTCAAATTCTGTTGTTCTGCAAGCACTGTACCCACTAAGACATCTTCATGGCTCCTCTTTTATTTATACTTTAAAATTAAGTTTTATTGTGTGTATCTCAGGCTTATAATGTGATGCTCTTTTAAGGTAGTAAAATACTCCAATAGTTATCACGGTAAAGTAGATCAACTTTTATCATCTCATTTACTTTTGTGTGCCTGTGTTGAAGGCAAGAATTTTTTTTTTTCATTTAACAAAAACTCCAGTTAGTACAGTTTTATGAACTCTAGTCCTACAATTGTATGTTAAAACTCTTTATTTGTGTACTCTGCACATCTGTGTGTATGTTTTTAAATGTATACCTTCCTATTTTCTCTAGGGCTTTGTCCAGCCATTATTAGCACTATTTGTGATCCCATGTATAACTTCATAGTGTTTTCCTTTCTGTGTCTAGCCTATTTTATTTATTATATCTCTGATTTATTTTTTTTTATTCTTTGTTCTGTATTCTGAGACAGGGTTTCTCTGTGTAGCCTGGATGTTCTGGAACTAGCTTTGTAAGCCAGGCTGGCCCCAAACTCATCAAGATGTACTTGCCTCTGTCTCCTAAGTGCTGGGATTAAAAGTGTGTGCCACCATCACTGGCTGACCAGGATATCCTTCTTTATTGAAGCTGAATAGTAGTCCACTTTGAATATATTCCATAGCTTATTTATGCATCTACATCCTCATGCCTACAGTGGCATTGTTTGGGAACAAGCTGGCTACTATTTCTTTGCTTTTCTATTCTGTCTCTTTGTGGCTCCCCATTCTCTGTTGTATTTTCTTATTATCTGCTTAGCTCTGTGTATTAGATTCTTAGAGTTGTCATAAGAAATGAAGTGGCTGAACAATAGGGGTATTGGTATTATCTTTCCTTCATTCTGGAGGCTAGAAGTTCCACTTCAAGATGCTGTAGGCATGGTCCCTTTGGAACCCAAAGGGAGAACCCGCTTTGCCCCTGCCAGTTGCTGCTGGTTTGCTGTGACTCCTTGGAGCTCCCTGAGTGGCAGCCACAATCTCTACCCCCTTCAGGTTATTTCTTCCACCTTTCAGAATTCTCTGAAAGTATGAGGCAGCTCAGCAGAGGAGCCAAGAAGGTGGCATCAATCCCATTAGCCCCCTGTACAGAGAAGCTGTGTGATGTTTACAAGTGCAGTGATTTTTTTTTTCTTGTTATTTGTAACCCAGGGAATTGGGAACCTGTCTATCATCTATGTTTGCTTTGTTCATCTTAAACTTGTTTGTGCCCTGCATTTATTTTACAACAATATCTTTTAGATTAGAGGAAAATACAGGTATATTCCTGCCAGCAATTCCGAACCAATAAGAGTCTTTTGGAAGGCTGAAATGCAAAGGTACCTTCTGGATTTTCAGATGATGAGCTATGATCATCTCTGGTGACTCTTAAAGCCTCCAGGGTGCTGATAAGGGAAGAAGAGATTCTGCCAATGAATTAACTATTCAAAAGAGGGTGGCTTCTCCCCATATCAATGTGGTGATCCAAGGAGAGTGAGATCCATGTGTCTTCTGTGACCCTGGGTCTACTTACATACCCCTGTAATCTAACAGTGTTGAAATGGTGACAGGTGACCAAGATCATAGGAGAACTGTCTGTGAGGTATGGTGACACAGGCTCCACTCCAAGCCTTATGGCTGAGGAGCCCAGTAATATGACCTTGAGGCAGGCATCTGATCTTCTCTATCTCTTCTACCTCCAACTCTGCACCTGTGAAACTGAGGTAATAATCCTGAGAGTTGTCCCAAGGAGTAAACAAAATGTGCAGAACAGTAGGAGTGACAGTAGATACATACTAAGTGTCATTAGATGGTGGCTTTATATCTTCCCAATCCCATTTCTATTCTATTATAATTAATATGAATTGTTTTCAAGCTATTAAAAAGCAATAAAAGTAGCAACCCCAAAGTAGTGAGAAGTTGTGTTTTTAAAAAGATCCATTTGGCTCTACTTCAACGGAATCAGAATCCCAGCAGGGGTTCCAGCTCCTGCACCAGGGTTTTGAACATACGGCGTAAACCTCTGACTAAAAACACCACAAAATGACAAAACACAACTCCTCCCCTCCCTTCCCTCCTTCTTCCCTAATCCCCTGTTCTTTTTCTGGTAACTTCCAAGAGGCCAGAGGTAGTGAATCAATCAGAATGTCAAACTGTAGCTGCAACAGAGTCCCCAACAAAACCGTTGATTGTCCCAAGTGATCAATTGTTGGACTCCTTGGGTAAGAGCCAGGATGGACAGCAGCCTATATCCATTGAGGCTGGGTCTATGTCAATTTCTCAGGCTCACATTCAAGGCAAGAATGTAGTATTAGTGTCTAATTCCTAGTGTTGGGAAATTAAAGCTTCCCTTGGGGGTAGAAGAAAACACCAGCATTTGTGACAACTAGTGTTATAGTCTCCTGAGAGAAATTACCAAGATGAACAGTGTTTGAATCTGAATTCTAATACAGGGCTTACAACGTGCATCTGACAAGCTATTTTACAGTACAGTGGGGAGAACATCAAACAATTTCTCAATGCTTGGATTTTGATGTTACACTCTGCTGTCTCGTACTTTTCCTAATTCTAGCTTAACTCTTCTTTTTCTCTAAGATCCTTCAGCTGGAAAAAAGAATGGTTTTCCTCCAAACAAATATATCAATAAGAAGATTTAATCTAACTAATAATCTATATATGCAGAATATGATGTACACATATATCGTGTAGAAAATTGTTTCCTCAATTTGCTATTTTTTAAAAGGCATGAGAAGTTTAGTTTTTAAACTAAGACTTGAAAAAAAACCAAGATTAATAAATGAGTTTTGTAACATTTTTGAAAGTATAAATAATTTAGCCATACAGTAAAATGTTAAAAATGGCATCAAAAGCATAGTAAGTGTCATTTTATAGGTCTTGGGAAGGCAGGCTCTATGATGCCCTAATATCCCATCCATGAAGCATTCTAGCAGAATTACCTCTCTAGGATAGTGAGCAGGGTTCCTGAGGGACTGAGCTATCACTTCATGACAAGGTTATATGGTCATAGTGAGAAGACCTTGAAGATGGAATTAAAGTCCCAAATGTTTAGTTCTAGTTAATCAAGAGAGTGTTCCAAGTGGGGTTGGCATGGTCACATGGTCCCTATACAGAGTTGAGCATCAGAGGTGGGAGGAGTCAGAGACTCTCTCAGCAAAGCATCTAAGTTCTGCAATTTCCAGAAAATGAATTAAAAGAGGATCTCAAGCCTCAGAGGAGACCATACCATACAGCTTTGTGAGATCCTCAGCAGAGGACGCAGGTGCATTGTACCTGAATCCCTGACCCTTGAATAATATATTGTTGTAAGTGATACTGTGTTACACAATAATAAAAAGTTAAAGTAGTATGCTGATTTGGTTCGAAGGGCTATGTATGATGTGTGATTTGTTATCAACAGCCATAAAGTTAGTATCTAGAATCTAAGTGAATGTATTCTCTTATAATTCTGGAGGTCAGAAGTTCAAAACCAGCCATCCTAACTCAGCATTAGACTTTCAGCAGGGACGCTTCTTTCTGAATGCTCAGAGGGAAGGCTCTTGCCTCCTTGGGTTCCTTGTGTTATCTGCCTTTAATGAATATCACTCAAATCTCTACTTATATCACTCCATCGATTATGTCAAGACAATAGATAGTCTAGGCTATTCTTTTTATCTCAAGAGCTCTAAATCATGTCTGAATTTTCTTTTAATTCAGGTGACATCAATTATAAAGATTAAACATGGACATACTTGAGGGGACATTATCCTGCCACAACCTCTCCTCTAGTCCTTAAAAACTTCATACCCATTTTGTGTTTGAAATATATCAAACTTGAGACCCTTCAGCTGTTGCCCATTTTCACTGATGCTCAATGCCGAGATGACTCTAGGTATTTTCTGTGATCTGAATGTGGACAGTTTTCCAAAGGTCTGTGTGCTAATGGCTTGTCCTGGGTGAGGAAATGCTATGGACCTCTAGGCAGTAGAGTCTTACAGGAGATCTTTAGATCACTGGTGAGTGATTTAAAAGGAGTGGGGGCCCAGAGTTGGCTCCTGTTGGTTTCTTTTCTTTTCTCTCTGTTTTTTCTTCCTGGCTTAAGATGTGAGCAGTTTGTTCCTTACTATCCAACTCTTTTACCTGGAGCTGAAAACAATGGATCCAAACCCAGATTGGTACATTTAAAACTGAGATAAATGAGTCTTGTTCCAAGTTAACTGCTGCAGGCATTTCATTGTAGTCATGCCTTTCTGACTAAGGTAGTAGTGGTGAGAGTGATTTGGGCAAATTCCGAATCCTCTAACCCCTATGATGAATGGAGCTCTATTGAATCCCCAGTTGTGACTGCTTAAAGCATTGGTCAGTAACTGTATTGACCATGACACATATTTGTCATATGCCCTGAGGTTTTCTCTCTAGTGTTCTTAGAAAACAAATGTGAGGTCAAGCAGTCTTTTTCTGAATGTCTGTTTTAACTCCTTGGTGAGTTGCTGAAAATCATTTATACCTGGTCCTTAGAGTCTATCTTAGACCTTCTTAATGTTCTTTAAGCATCAGGTCTTTAAGAACTGATATCTCTGGGATGTGGGAGATTGTGTTGTTTCGTGGTAAATAATTGTCCTACCCACGGTTTAATAAAAAGCGCTGCTTGGCCAAAGGCAGGCAGGAAGTGTGGGCAGGGCTACCAGACTAAGAAAACTCTTGAGAATAGGAAGCACAGGACAGAACGCCAGAGAGAAGCCAGAAGAAGCAGAGGACAACTATGCTGCTCTAAAGAAAGGTACCGAGCCCCATGGCTGAACAGGATGAGTCATGGGTTAGATGAAGGGCAGAGAGCTAGTAAGTTATATGCCTGGGCCTTAGGCTGATCAGCTGAAAACTATTGAAAGCATCTGTGTGTCTCTGTGGGACTGTGGGACTGCGGGTCTGTGGGTCCTAAACCTTGAGGTTAGGCCCGAAAGTGCGGACCAGAAACCTCCTACTACACTGTAAGGCTTTTTTTCTTGGTTGTTCTTTGTGTAGTACTGGCTACTTTAGCATCAGCAGGAGTGTTGTATAAAGTCAAAGATCACCACATGTAGAATCAGGATCTATCCTTGGTACACGAGCTGGCTTTTTGGAGCCTATTAGGATGTCTTGTTCATCCTTGATGCAGTGGGGAGGGACTTGGTCCTACCTTCACTGCATGTACCAGGCTTTGCTGACTCCCTTTCCCTTTGGAGGAAGTGGGAGAGATGGCTGGGGGAAGTAGGAGAAGGGATGAGAGGGGGAACTGTGGTTGGTATGTAAAATGAATAAAAAATATTTCTTAAATAAAATGCAAAAATACACTCATGTTTATCTTGATATTGGCTGTGGTTTGCTTGTTTTATTTATAAACAATAAAATAAAACAAAAAAAATAAAATAAAGGGTTATTCCCTGTAGCGAACTGAGTAAGACAAGGCTGGGTTTGTTATTATTGTGAGAGTAAGATGCTTATGGAGACATCACCTTCTGCTTGGTCAGAGGCTTGGTGCATTTCAAAAGGCAAATTCAAGAGATTATAGAGGATTGGATTCTGGTTTAGGGCAGGCTCCTCAATGTGAGGCTTGCTTGAATCAGTGGGCAAGAGCCAAGCTGTAATTGCTCAGGATTAGTGGGTATACCAAAGCAAGATTGATAGTCAAGGGTTTGGAGAATTTGGAGAGCAAACAAGTATTTTATTTGCTCAGTGCTGTCTATGAAGAGTTGGACAGTTAAATGGTAATTTAAATGGATTTCATAAAAAGCTTCCAAAAAAAATAATAAAGTTATTTGCAAACCTTATCTTCTCGAAGAATATTCTTTTTTCTAAATAAGTGGGGTCAAGTTGAAGACAGTGGCATAATAAAGTTATTATAACATTAGTTGGAACTGTAGATACAGATGGCTTGGTTTTCGCAACAAACACTTTTTAAGCACATACTCAGAAGTGGTGAGAATATAATATTGAGCAGAAGCGATATGGAGATGAGAGTCTGCAATGGGAATAGCTTCAGTTATATACAGAAATAGAGGTTACTCTGACAAACACAAGTATTGTGGGATTAAAAGGAGGAGGGAGGGGATGGACACATCTTGATTTAACTATGGTGCAGTGGACAGAGCTTCAATCAAGAAATTCTGAGATTTAGATTTCCATTCAGGTCTCCTCTGACTATTCTTTGCACAATTCTAGGTAATACTGCTTTTCTCTAAGATACATAGCATACCCAATTCCTCAAGGTTAAGACAGGAACACTGCAAAATTGAATAAATAGAAAAACAAAAAAGAAAAGAATTCATGAAGCATACTCCAGTTTCTTACAAATGTAAAAACATCCACTAAAGTTAAGTCAGTCTTATTACCTAGGATACATAAAAATCTGAATACTCTGTACTGCAGGAAGGAGGGAGGCATGGGTTACTTGCATTTGCTAGTGATGTTCTATTCCTTTATTGGTGCTTTTAATTATACAAGTATTGGCATCAGGACCATTTTTAAACTGTGCTTGTTCATTTTTTCAGTTTCCATGTTTATGTTTCACAACAAAAATATGGATGACACAGTCAATATAATATGCTCTCATCTGATGAGTGCTGTGACAGAAAGCTAAAAGAACCATGGCATTCACTACAACATTTTATGGCAGATTGAAAGTCAATGTGAAAGGGAAAAATGTGCTTTTGGTCAAAATTTCTTAAAACCCAGTAAAATGATGTGTTAGAATGTTACAGTGAAAAGCATAGAATTAGTTCTTCATATGGAATGACCTCATGATGATAACCTCAGTGAGGATAATCACATTGAAACCAGAGGAATATCAGTGATAATTAAGAAATAGGAGAGAGAGAGAGAGAGAGAGAGAGAGAGAGAGAGAGAGAGAGAGAGAGAGAGAGAGAACGTATCTTGAATGATGTATCTCAAATCCCCAAAGAAAAATATGATATATTATCTCTTATATGTCTATGTTAGCTTTTAAGCCTTCCATGGTCATGCTATAATCCATATAACCACAAGTAAGGTAAGTACAGACTAAGTGACTAAGGGGGGAAGGGAGGACCTTCCAAAGAAGGGAAAATAGATATATAGTTATAGAGAGTTAGGGAGGGAGACTGGGACAGGACCATTAAGTGGAGGAGAGAGGGGAAGAGAGAGTGAGGGAGAAAATATGAGGAGGGATAACTAACACTAAGGGTCATTTGAGGGAGCATATGGAAAGCTAGAAGTTACAGCAGTAGATTCTTAAATATATATATTTATAAAATATATATCTTAACTATATATTAATATATATTAAATATATATATGAAAGAAATCTAAATGATGGAGTCACCAAATAATGCAGACAACCAAACCCCAAATAGACATTCTTTACCATCAACTAAAATCTCCAGTGCCATGAATGGGTTGCATCTAATCGAGTTGTTAGCCAAGAGGGCTCCATAGCAATCCAAACAACTCCAGGCTATTATTAATACGATTGGTTGCTCCCTAAAAACTGATAGTAAGGTCCTATTGCTGAAGACAACACCTACCTAACTCATTGAATATAGAAGTCAAACTGGTGCTTACCTAGAGCCTTTACCTTTACTGACTAGTATTCATGGTACTAGAAGTTACTATGCACACTACCAGAAGAGAAAGGTAAACACCAACCTAGCTAAAGACTATTCAATCTACAATGGTGTTCTGACTGAATGACATACTAGTGAAAAAGTAGTACAAATCTTATGAGAGTAACCAATCACAATCTGACTGGAAATAAGGCTCTCTCCATTCAATGGAACCCATGCCTGACACTGTTCTCTGCTGGCCAAGAAACCTGAGACTAGATAGGTTATGGACCTAGGAGAAAGCCAAGTAGTATTATTATAGAATATTATTTTAAGGTGTGTTACTTTGGTTTGTACTCAGAAACATTTGTTTAATGATGCAAAGATGTGTTACAATTGTTAAATAAAATTCACCTGTGATCGTAAGGCTGCAGCACAACTAGCTGATAGGAAGTGGTATGGAGGAGCCAGGTAGAGAAGGGCTTATAAGTGGGGGTGAGAAGAAGCATGAGGTCTTTTTCCAAGAAGATTTGAGCAAGTAGAGGAGGTGAACGACTTGCTATTCAGCCTCTCTATGGAGCAGAATTCCACTTCAACCTTTGAGTCTTGAACTCTTTAGGGGGACAGAGATTTAGATAAATTCCCTTCATATCTTTGAAAGAGTCAGTGCCTGAGGTGACAGAATCCCCTCTAGCTACAGCCCTTGCAGCTGAACGGATTAGGACAGCCTTGGCAAAAAAAAAAAAAAAAAAAAAAAAAAAAAAAAAAAAAAAAAAGGCAGCAAAAGTTTAAAAAGATGACAAGTATTATTATTCTAAAGGAACATAGCAATAAAATGGCTCCTGAGGATTTTTGGCAATATCCATAGATCAGTGTCTTATTCAGCCATCACTAGAGATTCTTTCTCCTAAGTAAATGGGAACTAATACAGAGACTGGACAATATTCAGTAAGAAAGAAACCTTAGAACACTCAGTCCTAAATGGGATGTTTCCATTAAATCCCTCTCCCAAAGGCTCAGGAAGCCATGCAGAAGAGAAGGTGGAAAGATCGTAAGAGCCCGAGGGGATGGCTGACACCAAGGAAACTGCATCTTCCAGACAGAACAGAACTGACAGACATCTAAACTCACAGAGACTGTGCAGCGTGGACAGAGCCTGCACAGCCCCAAGCCAGATGGGGTTCCAGTGTTAAGAAAGGAAAGTGGACATGATCTCCTGTCCCTAACCAATAAGCTATCAACAATTGACAGTGACGTAATGGAAAGATTAGCTTTTGCCAATGGAGTCCTGCTGGGTATATAAACTAGGCTTAAGGGCAGTCCCCGTGCCCAGCAGTAGTTGGCTAACAAAAAATGAACTCAAAGGTAATTTTGGAAATATTTTTGTCTTAAATTGCTTTGTTTAGGCTTACTTTCCCATTTACTTGTCTTTTGCTTGTACATTATGTTGTCAGATCTTATGTCTTTCTGCGTGTGTGTGTATGTGTGTGTGTATGTGTATGTGTGTGTGTATGTGTATGTGTGTGTATATGTGTGTGTGTTGTGCCTTTTCTTTTTCTTTACATTCTAATTTGTTTGCTTGTTTGATTTGCCTGTTTTTGTTTGTTTAAAAGAAAAAAGAAGAAGGCATGGAATTGGATGGACGGCAAGGTAGGGAGAATCTAGGAAGAAATGAAGGAGTGGAAACCATCATATTGTATAAATAAAAAGAAATGAGTGCAGCTGAAAATACGCCCAAGGCAATGACGTCTTTCTCTTGGAAAATATCTTTATGCAACACAGTGTATTGAGTATGTATACAACAATGAATGCAATCTTTGAGGAAAACCATGTGTACATTAGGAAGAAAAAGCGAGTCACCCAAAACAGAATTAAACAGAAAAAAGAGAGAACTTCATCAACCAATTTGGTAGTCACTTGAAAACAAAATACTCTTGACTACACATGGCCTGTGTTTACATTAAATGATAACATTCTCCTCTCTAGCCACAGTTCAATTACAATAATCACAAAATTAAACTTCGCTCTACTCTGTTTTAATCCTGAACCTATATTCACCTTTTATTAGTTGCCCCATGTGGAATTCGTGCTATGTGTTTTTAAGAACTTATTGAGATTATGCTTTTGTTTATGGTCATGTCTCACCAGTGTATTCCATCTGTAAGACTCCTAGGATTTTTACTCCCCTTAGCCTTGACACTTTAGAACAGTGCAGGGGTCAGTTTGAGTGTGTCTGCACTTTGGCTGGTACCTCAGATGTACCTGCTCTTGCAAATTTGTGATTTGAAGTAGAGACTCTTGTTGATGTATTTGGTCTGTTCCATGCCAACTTATGTGCCTTGAGCAAAATCTATTATTGGAGGCCTTAGGTGACTAGCTTCCTGATTTGGGAAGTGTTTTGTATTAAAATGAGTTGATTGAAATGATTATATTAGCTGGATTTAGACTTCTTTAAATACTTTCAAATTAAAAAACGATTCAAAATAAGTACAAGAAAATCAGCACCATCAGGAGAAGCAAAGGAATCCAGCCGTAAGTCCTGGAAGTTCTTCAGCCACATACCATTTACATCAAGAATAAAGAAGAAAACAGAGAAAGAGGGACTGAGATTGATGTCAGAACTGGGATGAGAGAATGTCTATTAATTGTCATGTTAAAAAGTCATTTGTCAATGAATATTTTTGCTGTCTCAGTGTCTGGAGTTAAAGAACTCTTTGTGAGCCATCTGAGGGCAGCAGTATCACTATCAAGAACTCAAAAGTCACAGAAGCTGAGGAAGTACTTCTTAGATGAGGTCTAACAAATTAAAACATAAAACAATTAATTACACTTAGGTTCACATATCTTCAAAAAATGATTTTTGAAGATAAATATGCCTCAGATTGTAGGTGAGGACTTCACCTATCTATTCTAGTCAGGGAGCACTATCCAGTCTTGCTTTTCCCCCAACTCCCCACCCTGTACCTCCTCAGCTACTCTGGATAGTTCTCAAATATGCCTGTAACCATCCTAGAAAATCCTTTCTAGAGTTCTAACTTAAAAAACAACAACAACAAAAACATTCTAGTGAGTCATGGGGTGTCCACACTTGTAGAATATGAAAGGCTTTACTTTTCAGGAGAGGGCACTGGAAGAGGCCACATCATAACATGAACCACCAAGATTGCTCAGGAGCAGGAGAAGAAAATAAATAATTAAGAAAAAAAATCAGACAAAAATCAAAGCAGCTACTGAAGACAAAGAGAACCAACAGTTTTTATTTTTCCAAGTGTATTGCCTCATTGTAACCACACTATTAGCAGTGTTTTTATATGAGGATTCCAGTGCATCCAGAAGCCAACTTTGTGTGCAGACTATTATTTAATAGTTTTATCATTCCTGAAAGTAATAAAACAGATCATAATCAAACACTGCCAATGAAATAAAGCAATGATGACATATTTAACAGATTTTAAACTAGTAAATATAAGATGATAAAGTTTGGTTGTTTCATAAAAGGAATGTTCCTTGTGTGAGGAAAACCCATCTAGAACTAATTGTTCCCGAAACGTTCAGACTTCAGTCATTTTCCATCGATTACTTTTAGGTTGGTATGTTTTAGGTGAGTGTATTACCTGAGTTGAAATTATATGAATAGTTTTTTAATGTTTTATTTTCCTTGGGACATGGAGACCCAGTTCTCTTCAAGCAACTAGACTTTGAGGTCCCAGTTTCAAGTGTCCCAAGTCATACCTGTTGCTTTGAGTAAGAGTTAAACAATCTTTTAGAATCCCTGGGATTCATAAACAGCATCTAAGGTACTTTGCTGGAGGTAGGGAGAGGTATGAGCTATGCCGCATAACCAGTATGTCTTTAAAAGACAGTAGTTTTCAGGGGCCCTTTTAGCCCTCCGCCCTTTCCTGTACTGAAGTGTCATTTCATTAATAGCCATGTTCTGTAATTTCTATGCCTCCATTTTGCAAAGAAATATAAATATGTCACAAAGCTGGTCTGTGCAGATGGACAGAACTCTCTTAAAGCAGGTCCTTAAAAAGTGGAATATGGATAAGACACAGAGTGAGACAGTTGAGTGTCAAAAGAAATCTGTCGACTTTTTAGCAGTTGAATAATTCAGAAGATTCATGGTAAGCCAACTTCTTAATTTCCCGATCCCCTTTCTAATTCTTCTCTATTCATCTTGTGATCTTTCTTTCCTCTCCCTCAAGGCTATTTGTTGCAGAGATGCCCCAGGAAGCAAGTGGCCTTCCTTATATGACAGCATCTGCTGCTCCAAATGAGAGGAGAGAGATCTAAAGGCCGAGGAAGTGAAGCCTGTACCCCTACAAACGCCTTTTAAAAAGACAACCTCGGTTTTTAGTTATTTTTTTGTTGCTATTGAGTTGATTGGAACATTTTTATTGTTCACAATAAAACACGTTGTCTAAAGGCAATGATTCTACTACTTTGAAGCCCGAGGTTGTTATTTTTTCATTTTCCTTTTTTTTTTTTTTTTTGGCTCAGGTCTCTTCCGTAGGATTTACAAATGGGCGGCTGTTTTTCTTATGCCATTTGTTCATAATATCCGCACACTGAATCCAGCCATTGCAATTGTGATTGTTAGTGACGTTTCAAGGGGACAGTAGGAACTTTTTTTCTTCATTCTTTCAGTCTGGAGAAAATAAAGAATTCCCAGCAGAACTTCTGGCTGCTTATTATCACACCAAAACAAGGAACTGGAAGGCATAAGCTGGAAAGCTGAACGGTCAAAAACAAATAAACAAAAACAAAACAAAACAAAACAAAAAAACCGCCTGTGGATCTGACTTCAAATCCCAGCTCTGCCATGTACTAAGTTTTAGGTTTTGCATTTTAGATTCTTGCCTGCATGTAGGTATGATGGAGAGTGTCACCTGTTTTGCAAGTAGCTATGAGAGTTTTGAGACCCAAGTTTCCTCAGGTGGATACATTAAGACCTATACCACAGGGTTGCAGGAGGAAGTAAGTGAAAATACATTATGTGACTTGTCTTGTAGGCTTTAAGTGTTGGCTTCCAGTGGGGAACACCTGCCATTTCTCTGTCTCTCTGCCAAGCCTACATAAGCCCAGGTAAATATCCATGTGCACTTCTATGATAGTGAAGTCAGGATTCTTATTGTGACCCCTGCCATTTACAGGGAAGACGGGTAAAATGGGAACCTGTCGCAGCCTGTCATTGCTGCAGTGAACTTTGACTTATAAGTAACATCCTTTGTCTTAGTCTGGAAACCCCTGTGGGCAGGGCCAGATTCAAGCCCACTCTTGGCAACCACAGAGCAGAAAGGAATCTGAATTCATTTTGGCAGAAGGCATTTCCATTTTGAACCTCTGCCATTTTCTGCTTTATCCCAAAGATATGGAATGGAACTCCCTGAGAACTTTGAAATGACCATTCCTTCTGTCTGAAACTACAAATGGTCTCATTCTGCCTTGGCATCAACAAAAATTGTTTGTCAACATTACATTCTCTCTTCTTACTTCCCTGGCCTGTCTTTTCTCCCTCAGGCACAATCAGGAAGTCTGACCCTCAGATTCAGCATGGAAACTTGGTTTGCTCAACTGTTGCTACCCAAGAGTGAACAGAAGCAAGAAAAAAGATGCAGTGTTTTGCAGTGCAAACTAGAGGCACAGAAGGAGTATTCCCCTGCCCCAGGCTGGTTGACTAGCTTCTTAATACTAACTGCAGTGGAGCACAAATGGAGCACAAATTCATGGAGCACAAATTCAATGATTCTAAAGTTCTAAAGACCAACTCATTAAAACCTAAGTTTAAACTTTTACCATACCCTGATTCCTCACAAATCTGTTTGCGTCAATTCCCAATCTACTTTCTGCTTGTGTCAGTTCACATAGCATAAGTAGGAAGCCATAGTGCATAGTCTCATGGTTCTGACATTTTTCACTTCTACTGCTTTGAGTTTGTTCCAATCTCAGCATGAATTTGTGTTTTACTTAATTTTTGTTAAAAAGTAGCCTACTATTCTCATGATGTCCAACCCCTCTGGTTCCTACAATCCTTCCTCCTCCTCTTCTGCAGGGTTCCTCAAGTTCCAGCTAATGTTTGGCTGTGAATCAATGAATCTGCTCCCATCAGTTGCTGGATAAAGCTTCTCTAATGATAACTGGACAAGGCACTGATCTGTGAGTACTGCAGAATGTTTTTAGAAATCATTTCATTGAATATTTTTCCTAGTTCTCTTTGGTTCTGTCCTAGGTCTCTATGCTTTCCAACCTCTCTGGTTCTGGGCTATCCAGGCAGTATCAGGTGTGGGCTCTCTCTCATGGTGTGGACCTCAAGTTGGAACAGTCATTGGTTGGTTGCTCCCACAAGTTCTGCATAACCATTACCATAGCACCTCTTGCAGGTAGGTCAAAGATTGTGACTGGGTTGATGTCCCAGTTCTACCACTGGGGACCTTGCCTGGTGACAGAAGATGGTGAGTTAAAGCTCTATATTCCCCATCACTAGGAATCTTTGCTAAGGTCACCCTCATGGATTTCGGGGAGTTTCCACTGCACTGCATTTCCACATCACCCCTAAGAGCTCCCCCAATCCCAGTCCTCTCTCCTAGTACTTTCTTCCTCCACACCCCCCCTGGAAAAACCACCCCCTGTGTTCATCCTCACCCACCCTCATCCCGTTTGTAAAATCTATTTCCCCTTCCTAGGAAGGTTCATGTACCAACCACCACCCTCAACTACAGATCTCCTTGTTTCTTACCCTCTCTGGGCCTGTGGATTATAGTATGATTATTCATTAATTAACAGCAAATATCTATTTGAGTACATACCGTATTTGGCTTTTGGGGTCTGGCTTACCTCACTCATGATATATATATTTTTTAACTTCCATCAATTTGCCTTCAAATTTCACAGTGTCATTTTTTTTTAACAGCTGAGTAACCCTTCATTGTGTAAATGTGCCACATTTTCTTTACCTATTGTTTGCTGGAGGTACATCTAGGTTGTTTCCAATGTCTGCTATTATTAATAAAACTGCTATGAACATAGTTAAACAAGTGTCCCCATAGCAGGATGGAGCATCCTTTGGGTATATGCCCAAGAGTAGTATACCTACATCTTGAAATGGATTGATTCCTTCTTTTCTGAGGAATTGCCACATTGATTTCCATAGCAGCTATACAAATTTGCACACCCACCAGCAATGGAGGAGTGTTCCCCTTGCTCCACATCCTTGCTAGCATGAGCTGTCACTTGTATTTTTGATCCAAGCCATTCTAACAGGTGTGTATAAAACGGAATGTTGAAGTAGAACACGTCCCACACAATCAATCGTGATCATAGGGGCTCACAGAGACTGACCTGATAACTATGGAGCCTGCATGATTCTGACCTAGGCCTTCTGCATATATGTTATGGTTGTGTAGTTAGGTATTCTTGTGGGACATGTAACAGTGGGGAATGGGGCATGTCTCTGATTTTTGCCTGCTCTTTTCTCCTACTGGGCTTTGTCCAGTCTGGAGGTGAGAGTCTGTGTCTAGTCTTATTGTAACGTGCTATACCATGGCATGCTCTTCTCTGAAGAGAAACAGAAAAGGAGTGGATTTGGGGGAGAGGAGAAAAGGTGTAGACTGGGAGAGTGGAAGGAGGGGAAACTGTGGTTGGGTTGTAATATATAAGAAAAGAATGAAAAGAAAGTATTCTACTGGAGTGTGTACCGTACTTCACACACACACAGTCCTCAGCTGTCAGGAACTTACATCACTTGCAGTCTGAGTTATTAATGCATCTGTGAGCATTATACTCAAGTGTTTGCACATGCCTTTGTTTTTCAGATAGATTTTTAAGATGGCCCTTTTTCTAAAATCTATGTGTAACTGTTTAAAGAAATTGCTAACCCCCTTTTCAAAGAGCGTGGGTCAATTTGCATTTCTGTGAGCCATAATGAGGGTGCAGTTTCTGCACATATTCCACCATACTTGGTATTGCTTTTCTTTTTAATTAAAGCCGTTTGAGCTGCTGTGGTGATAACTCCATGTGGTTTTGGTTCCTCAAATGCCTGACGATATTAAGCAGTTTTAAATGTACTTGTTAGCTATTCATATGTCACTTTGATACTTTTTTTAAATTAGACTATCTTATTATTATTGATAATTGAGTTCTTTTATATTTTGGATATAATTGCATTACCCAATAAATGATTAGCAAGTATTTTTTACCAGTTCTAAAGTCTCTCTCTCTCTCTTTCTTTCTCTCTCTCTCAACATAATATTTTTATTGCTTATTTGGGAATTTCCTAATATGAATTCCATCACTTTCACTTTTCATTCTACCCTCCCACTCTCATGCCCTCCACCTCCCCCTCCCCCGACCCCCACCCCCCAAAAGAAGAAAAAGCATCAAGTCCAATTTGTGTTGCCCACATACTCATTGAAGCAAACTCAAGCTCCCAGTGACCAGCCCCTTAAATATAACTAACTCTGTTTCATCATGTCCTGTGTATTCCCCTACCCACAGAATTCATCAGCTGTGTAGAGCTGCACTTCAGCATCTTATCACAAGTTTTGAGGACCCTCTTAATTGGCTTCCTGCCCAGACTATTTCTTTTTTTGGCGGTGGGAGGTTGTCACTGAAGCCTTCAATGTGTCTCATTCTCAATTATGAGTCTGCAATCAATGGTATCACTACAAAAGAAGCTTCCTTGCCCATGATAGTCAGTAGCATCATAGTCATGCACATCCACATTGTTTCTGTCTGCAGCATGGACCATGGACATCCACATGGCCTCTAGTGCCAGCACAGGAACAAGGACTTCAGTATGGTCCCCATCAGCATCAAGGGCCACTGACTTCAACATGATATCTGATGACAGCATGGATATGGACGTCAACATGGCCTCTGGTAACAGCATGGATCACTGCCACTAACATGACCTCCCATAGTAACATGGACTATAGACTCCGACATGACCCTTGGAGGCAGCATGGATCATAGACATTGACATGAGCTCAGGTGGCAGCAGCACAGACTGCCACAATCAACACAGTCACTTGAACCATGAATACCAGCATGGCTTCTGGAAGAGGCACAGACCATGGAGGTCCTTTGAGAAGACTTAATGCAGGAAACTGACCCTTTCTTCATCTCAAGTCTCTTGTTGCTCAGCCAGGGTGATCATTCAACCGGGCAATGCATTCAAGGGTAGAGCAAATATAGTATATTTGCCCAAACAGCTTTACATGTAATTACTATGTCAATGAGTCACTGGTCTGGTTAAAGGTTTCTTGTTTCTGAAGCACCATAAATATGGGACAACCACTGAGACTCATCTCAGATATTTTGCTCTTGCCCAGAGTCAGGGAGATCTTTTGGCTGGGCAGTGGGTACAGAGGCAGGAATTCTGAAAGCTCCAGGCTACTGCACACCTCCTGCCCTGGGCTCCAATCAACAACCGCTGGTTCACCAGGCAGGTGAAGCCCAGCACCCTCCTCTCTCCAGCAGGGCAAGCTGTGCAAGCCTCAGCCGCCCAGGCTCCATGCCAGAGGCCGTGGCCCAAGACTACCAGAGGAAATGACGTGCTCCTCTGTCCACCCAAGTACTCCCATACCTTCACTGTTGTGTCTCTAGTTTCCCTCTCTGCTGTGAGCCAGGCTCTGACCTGTCATCTCTTGTTTTCCCTCCAATTTCATGAGACCACTTTTTAAAAGCATCTTTCCATAATACCTGTCTTTTAAAGTTATTCCTGAGATACTACACACTCTGCGGATTCATCTTCCTCTTTCTGCAAACTTCTGGTGGTCCCCTAGGCTCCTCAGCATGGCTCTGTGGCCCTCGAGGAGGCTGCCAACAGCCGCTATCTTGAATCCTCCAATGACAGGTTCTTAATTTTGTTTTTCATTATTTCCAATGTATGCATGCTGATGCATGAACACCACAGGATGGCATGGTAAGGCTTCCAAGCTCTCCTAAGAATCTCTCAGCAGAGGCCCTCAAGGTTCAGTATACCTCCAACTTGGCCTCCCTCAGAGTCAGAGCACAGCAAGTGTTCTTAAATGCTGAGCCATCTTTCCGGGCTCTGACGGGGTAATATAATCTGAATTACAAGTGGCATTTATACAGTTTTACCTTGACTTTTCCAACCTCTAAAATTAGGACTGGTTCCGAGTTATCTTAGCAGGTTTAGTTCCAGGTAGGTGATCACTGTGGGAAGGCACATCAGGAAGTGGCAGATGGGGCCTTAGGAGCAGGAAGCTGAGCCAGGGTCCATCTTCTTATGCAAAGATCTTCAAATGCTTGGGCTCAGGACTTCAGTATGCACCTGTATTGTCAATGATACATTCATTTCATAACATGCCTTCCATTGGAGAGCATTGTTTTAGGATTCAGAGGGATATGAGCAGGTCCCAGTCTTACTGAAGGAAAAAGATAAAATGAAAGTCCCAGATTGAGGGAAATAGAAGTGTGGTATAGTTCAGCTTTCAGACAGGCTTCATGCCCAGATGCCTTGAAGGTCTTGCTGCTGCCCTGACTCAGCTTCTACTGTAGCATTAGGCACAGGGCAGGGGCTTATTAGAGGTTGGGCAGTGAATGAACCTTGAGGTCTTGGTTGCATTCATTGCTTCTTGCATCTTAAATTCCAGACCTGGAGGTTAAATCCTTCTGTTCCTTCCAAAAGCAGAATCCTTCTGGCAAGAGCTCTGCACTTCTGAAGACTGGGAAAAGGGCAAGGGATGCAGGACAGGGGTTGAGCCTCTTTGCCCACCAGCTAAAAGCTGGGAAGGGGCACCCAAAGTAATGCTTTTCCCTCCCTCCCTCCCTCCCTCCCTCCCTCCCTTACTCTTCCTTTTACCTCACCCTCATTTTTTCTTCTTTCTTCCTGTCTTGCTGTGTCTCAAGCTAACCTTGCCTTAAGGTCCTCATCCTCCTGCCTCAGTCTTCAGGTACTGGGATTATCCTTTATGTCTTTTAACGTGTGTTTAAGGCAGAAAATGTTCAGTTAACCCTTTATTTGCCTTCGTGGCAATTTTTTTTCTCACTGGGCTATTGGCACCTTTATTAAAAATCAATTGGCCATCAACACAAAGTTTATTTCTATACTCAATTCTGTTCATTATTGGATATTGCTGTCTTACTGACAGTATCCCTCTGGCTGTATACTGTAGCTTGTAATAAGTGATTTTTCACAGTTATTTTCATTGTCTTAGGGTACTTATATTTACATTTATATTTTATCATCACCTTGTTAATTTTCATCAAAGAGTCTCAAACCTGTCTGTGAACATGAGATTTCTCTCCACTCATGGAACACTCTAATTTCTTCCAGACATGCTTTGTCATTTTCCTTGTACAAATCCTAAATTCCTTTTGTTGGATTGTGGTCATGTATGTCAGTCTTTCTCACTTCGGTCAGGGGATTAGATTGCTTGTTGCTAGTTTGAACAACACAAGTTCTGTGTGTTGATCTTGCATCTTGTGAGCCTAAAAAGGTTCTTAGCAGTTTGGCATTGGCCATGTGTGTCAGTGTTCCCTAAAAATGGACATGATGAGGATCATGTCACCCCTGAATACAGAGGGCCTTGTTTCTTCCTTTATGGTCTTCATGTCTGACTTTAATTCTTTACATAAAAAAATTCAATCTTTCACCAATGTTAGCTGGAGAATTTTCTTGAATATCCTTTGAGCTGAATAGTTTTCCATCAACTTGATACAAGCCAGAGTCACCTGGGAAGAGGAAACCTCAATTGAGAAAATGCCCCTATCCTTGTGACCTGTCTGTTCGGCATTTCCTTACTTAATGACTATGTGGGAGGGCCTCGCTGCTGTGGGTGGTGCCTCCCAAAGATTCTGTATCATAAAAAAGCAGGCCGAGTGAATCATGGAAATCAAGTGAGTAAGAAACATCCCTGTGTGCTCTCTGCCTCAGTTCTTCCCTCAGGATTCTTGCCTTGAGTTCCTGAATATGTCAGCCAAATAATTCCCAAGATGATTTTGGTTAGTGTTTTATCACTGCCATAGAAAGCAAACTAGAACACCCTCCCACAAGATGAGAAAATTGAAGTTCTCCTTTTATTACAGGATGGAAAGATTTTAATTATGAATTAGTATTGGGTTTTTGCCAAATACTTCTCCTACTTCAGTTGAGATATTTATGTGGGTTTTGTCCTCTGTTGTGTTATAATGGCAGATTATATTCACTGACTCTTACATATCAGGACCACCTTTCATTCCTGGGACAAATTTCAATTGATCTTTGATAATAGTCCGTGTTTAGTTTACAAATTTGATATCATAATACTTTCTGTGTGTTAAGAGGTAAGCACACTTACTGCGCAAGCACATAACCTGGCTTTGAATTCCAAGAATCCATGTAAAAGCTGGGCATAGCTGTGAAGATGCTTGTAAATCTAGATATGTGTGGAGAGGAGACAGACTTGCTGGCCTTAAGGGAGTAAGCTGGAGACTGTAGAGCAGAACACCTAATGTTCTTTTCTGGTTCTTGCATGCACATATGAGCATAAGTATGTACACATACATGTACACATACACCGAGCACACACACATAAACACAGAAATACATCCTCCCTCAAAAATACACCACACCCATGCAAACATGCACACACACACAAATACATCACACACAACATGCATACATACACACACGCACGCCAAAACAAATGAAATACATACACACATACTATACTCAAATACAGCATCACATAATACCATACTTACACCATACACACATTCACACCATACACAAATATACCACACACACACAAATACACCACACAAACATACCATACACAAATCACTGCACATACTATACACATATACAGCATATGCACACACAAATATATTACACATATATACACAAGTACGCACACAAAATTACATCTTTATGTTTGAGAAATACTATGCAGTTTTTAAAATGTCAATTTGCCTCATAGAAATGGCAAGAGTTACTCTTTCTGTGTGGGGAAGGTCTGAAGAAGGTGGATGTTGTTCTGTAAGTGTTTGGTAGGATTTACCCATGAAGCCGCCTACCTCTTGTCCTATTTTTGTCAAATAGTTTTCAATTACTGACTAACCTCATGATAAATCTGCTCAGATTTTTCTTTAAGAGACAATTTTGATCATTTGTGATATGGTTGTTTAATGCATCATTCATTTTGTTGATTTACAAATGTTCATTGTGTCTTCTCATAATTCTTACTTCAGTAAGGTCTGTAGTAATGTTTCACTTTGATTTTACTTATCTCCCTAGTCTTCTCTTCTTGGTCAATATAACTAAATTTGGTCTTTTCAAAGAATCAGCTTTCTATTTAGTCATTCTTCTGCTCTCCATCTCATGAAGCTCCACTGTGGTACTCAATGTCTTCTGCTCTCCATCTCATGAAGCTCCACTGTGGTACTCAGTGTCTTCTGCTCTCCATCTCATGAAGCTCCACTGTGGTACTCAATGTCTTCTGATCTCCATCTCGTGGAGCTCCACTGTGGTACACAGTGTCTTCTGATTTCCATCTCATGAAGCTCCACTGTGGTACTCAGTGTCTTCTGCTCTCCATCTCATGAAGCTCCACTGTGGTACTCAGTGTCTTCTGCTCTCCATCTCATGAAGCTCCACTGTGGTACTCAGTGTCCTCTGCTCTCCATCTCGTGGAGCTCCTCTGTGGTACTCACTGTTTTCTGATCTCCATCTCGTGAAGTTCCCCTGTGGTACTCAGTGTCTTCTGATCTCCATCTCGTGGAGCTCCACTGTGGTACTCACTGTCTTCTGATCTCCATCTCGTGGAGCTCCCCTGTGGTACTCAATGTCTTCTGATCTCCATCTCGTGGAGCTCCCCTGTGGTACTCAATGTCTTCTGATCTCCATCTCATGAAGCTCCCCTGTGGTACTCAGTGTCTTCTGCTCTCCATCTCATGGAGCTCCCCTGTGGTACTCAGTGTCTTCTGCTCTCCATCTCGTGGAGCTCCCCTGTGGTACTCAATATCTTCTGCTCTCCATCTCATGGAGCTCCCCTGTGGTACTCAGTGTCTTCTGCTCTCCATCTCGTGGAGCTCCCCTGTGGTACTCAATGTCTTCTGATCTCCATCTCGTGGAGCTCCCCTGTGGTACTCAATGTCTTCTGCTCTCCATCTCGTGGAGCTCCCCTGTGGTACTCAGTGTCTTCTGCTCTCCATCTCGTGGAGCTCCACTGTGGTACTCAATGTCTTCTGCTCTCCATCTCATGGAGCTCCACTGTGGTACTCAGTGTCTTCTGCTCTCCATCTCATGGAGCTCCCCTGTGGTACTCAATGTCTTCTGCTCTCCATCTCGTGGAGCTCCCCTGTGGTACTCAATATCTTCTGCTCTCCATCTCGTGGAGCTCCACTGTGGTACTCAGTGTCTTCTGATCTCCATCTCGTGGAGCTCCCCTGTGGTACTCAATGTCTTCTGATCTCCATCTCGTGAAGCTCCCCTGTGGTACTCAGTGTCTTCTGCTCTCCATCTCGTGGAGCTCCCCTGTGGTACTCAGTGTCTTCTGCTCTCCATCTCGTGGAGCTCCCCTGTGGTACTCAATATCTTCTGCTCTCCATCTCGTGGAGCTCCCCTGTGGTACTCAGTGTCTTCTGCTCTCCATCTCGTGGAGCTCCCCTGTGGTACTCAATGTCTTCTGATCTCCATCTCGTGGAGCTCCCCTGTGGTACTCAGTGTCTTCTGATCTCCATCTCGTGGAGCTCCCCTGTGGTACTCAGTGTCTTCTGCTCTCCATCTCGTGGAGCTCCACTGTGGTACTCAATGTCTTCTGCTCTCCATCTCATGGAGCTCCACTGTGGTACTCAGTGTCTTCTGCTCTCCATCTCATGGAGCTCCCCTGTGGTACTCAATGTCTTCTGCTCTCCATCTCGTGGAGCTCCCCTGTGGTACTCAGTGTCTTCTGCTCTCCATCTCATGGAGCTCCCCTGTGGTACTCAGTGTCTTCTGCTCTCCATCTCGTGGAGCTCCCCTGTGGTACTCAATGTCTTCTGATCTCCATCTCGTGGAGCTCCCCTGTGGTACTCAATGTCTTCTGCTCTCCATCTCGTGGAGCTCCCCTGTGGTACTCAGTGTCTTCTGCTCTCCATCTCGTGGAGCTCCACTGTGGTACTCAATGTCTTCTGCTCTCCATCTCATGGAGCTCCACTGTGGTACTCAGTGTCTTCTGCTCTCCATCTCATGGAGCTCCCCTGTGGTACTCAATGTCTTCTGCTCTCCATCTCGTGGAGCTCCCCTGTGGTACTCAGTGTCTTCTGCTCTCCATCTCGTGGAGCTCCACTGTGGTACTCAACGTCTTCTGATCTCCATCTCGTGGAGCTCCACTGTGGTACTCAGTGTCTTAATGCACAGTCTTTAGCTTTATTTGTCTTTTTCTAATTTTTGGAGAGTAAAGTTGGATTAGTGGTTTAGATATTGTCTACAGTTTCTGCAATCATATTTATAGGATAAAGCATCAATGACACATAAATACATATAAGATTGTACAACTACAAAATCATTTATAAAACATTAATGTCAACTCTTGGGTTGGCAGGATGGCTCAGTGAATAAGGGCACTTGAGCCTTGTGATCTGAGTTCAACACCTGAAATCTACATAGTAGAAGGAGAGAACCTACTCCAACAAGTTTTCCTCTGACCTCCACACACATTCTATGGTTTGTCAACACTCACCTACATACCTACAAATATAAACATATACACGTAAAAGAAGATGCTTTTAAAAACAGTATTGTGAAGCTTCTAAAACTGCCAGAATAATGAATATTTTGCTATCAATATAAAGGTGCTTTCAACTTATGGAATTCTGAAAATTAGGCCAGAAAACTACATTTTAATATATGTAATATATTTAATGTAATTTGCTGAGAGGTTTCATAAAGTGGACAAGTTTTCTTTTATTATACTCAAAGGTAGAGAGTATTTGATTCTTCCAAGTATTTCTATTTATTTGGAGCATAGAAGGGCATCAGTTTGTACTACAGTCACTACACTTTGAGCCTCCAAATATGAGATTTCAAGGTACAATTTTCATTTCTAATAATAGCCAATTCCTTATTCCAACATATAGGTAAATCATGCAAAACATGTTTCAGGGTAGAAAAGGTTTATAAATTAGAGATTATGCTTTTCACTTGAGTCTTTTGTAGCTGAATTTTTAAAAAGTTAGTTCATCTTCATTTATCATGTCACAGTGCTTGAAAGCACTTGACCTGACTTCTGTTCATTTACAGTTTATTACTTTGCATGCTAAAGCTAACCATAACTATAAACCTACAAGAAAAGTTATGGCTAAAAGAAAGAAGGTTGTGTATTAACTGTCTTCTAAACTTTCCATCATTCAGAATTCTCTAGCTGTGAGCCAGGATGTTTCTAATTCTTCTTTGTCAGATTTTAACTTTTGTCAGCAAAGGTAAGGACTTTTGAAGAATGGACACAAAATCCAAACAGAAAATAACATGGGAATTGTTTTGACAATCTACTGAAGTACAGTCAAATGATGGGTTCTTCTGTCCTGTTTCTGAAAGTCACACTTTATATAACCCGGGGGAATATCTTTGAATCCCTTTCTCATCACAAAAATTAAGGTAATACCCACTTTTATTGTTTTAAAAGCTATTGACATACTTTTTTTTTCAAATACAACATATTAAACAAAGGAAATGAATAATCACCATCCTCAGATAGAAAACCTTTCCAATTCTGAATACTAATAATACAGTGGCAAATGTGCGGATGGCCTGCATCAAGAATGAATTTTTTTTTTTTTTTTTTGGTGGGGAAAAAATCCATTCAAGGGTGTAATAGATTTCCACTGAGGGGATACAGCAGGGCTGAGGGAACAAATGTAGACAGTATATATCCATGTTGGGAAATTAATTTTCTCTCTACTTCTTATTCACATCACTGACTCTCCCCAGACATCTCACAGGGATCTAGTATGTTGTTAGGAAGGTTTAGATAGGAATGATGGATTTAATTTTTACCAGAGAAAGCAGCTGGTGATACAGCTCCTTGAGTAATCAGATGTGTAACTTTACTCCAATTAGCTACACCACTGAGGTACATTGAAATGGCAGAAATTGGCTCAGTAATATTCAGGAAAAAAATAAAATTATGAATGTATCAAGTACCATACCATCGAATTTAATCTTTAAAAATAATAGCATAAGTGATTTAGCAAGAAATTCACTGAAAATATGAACTCCTTGACCAAATATTTGTAACACACACACACACACACACACACACACACACACACACACACACAGTCTTTTGTATGTCAACTAAGTAAACCCAAATGTACTTGCACTGTAAATATAGGACTTTCAACCTCCACTATAGCACAATAAAAAGAGTATGTGCTAGGGCACTATAAAAATAATTTTAAATTATCTGGAAAATGAAAACTTTTTTAAAAAATCAGAGAAAGGAAAAACAGGAAGGGAACAGATTGATTTTCTACTCATTAGTGTCATTTAATGTGTAGAGTAGCATATCACTTTTCTTTGTGCTACACTGTTAGAGCAAATTGCCACATTTCCTTCTCTCTCTCCTCTCTCTCTCTCTCTCTGTCTGTCTCTCTCTCTCCTTGTCTCCCTCCCCCCTGTGTGTGAGTGTGTGTGTGTGTGTGTGTGTGTGTGCATGCACATGTGCATATGTGTTTAGAAATTGAATACATGGTGTGCACATCCAAGGCAAGTACCCTACCACTGAAAAGTACTTCCAGTCCTACACTTAAATTTTGATGCCACTTAATAAAGCTGCAAAGATCAAAGCCAGATTAAGTTGGGTGAGATAAAGTCATATGCCTTGGCTTTGAAAGCCTATATTCTATATCCAAAGAATGATTTACACTAAAATATTCAATAGGCTATTCCCATAAAATTGGGAAGCTTAGATAACTAATCCAAATATTTATTGGTCATTCATTGATAGAAATAGAAGTTTATGTGTAGACTATATTTTGCAGATGGACACAATATCTCTTACTTCACATTTTTACTCATGATTAATATATTTTCATTCTCTTTGGGTCTGGGAGATAAGCTTATTAACTTTAACATCAGACCACTTACCTATTCATCTATTATTTATCTATGAATGTTTATATTCAGTTTTCATTTAGATTTTTTGAAAAGCAGATATTCTTATAAAAAGACAGGATCTTGGATAAATGTATAGCAATTTAAATTTCATATTTTCCTATATCTTAAATACTTTAGCCATTTTATATATGATTACTGAAAGAGAACACAGCTGATTCTAATTCTTCTAAACCTTTAAATACTTCATGTTTCTGTTATTTCTGCCACATTAGAGCATGTATCTACTACATACTACATGCATTAAGTGTATGGGCTATGGACCTGGAATGATCAGATTTAAATTCTGGCTTTGTCCCTTAAATATTTGATCATGTGAAAATCATTTACTCTTCTATGCTTTAGTTTTTTACCTATAAATTATGAATAATAGTAGTACATTAATTGAATAACTGCTATGGAAATTAGAATAATATTTATAAAATGCTTAGAATCAGTGCTTGGCAAATAGTTAAATGCTACATTAATCATTATGATTAGATACTATTTTAAAAACAATAAATTTCAACCTCTTCCATGTATTTTCCCTTCAATTTTTGTATTATTTATATGTGAATGATTTTCACTTAATCAAATATTTAAGCAAGAGGAGGACATTGGATGTCCTGGTCTATCACTCTCTACCTCATTCTTTTGAGAAAGAGTCTCTCACAAAACCTGCAGCTAGATTTGTCATGAGAAAACTTCAGGGATCCTCGTTTCTGGCCTGGAGTACTGGGCTTACAGGTGTGTGCACAACCATGCTCAGCTGTTTTATATAGGTTTTGAACTCAGGTCTTCATACTTGCACAACAAGCATTCTTACCTGCTCAACCATTTTCCAGGTCCCTTTTACTTCAATGAAAAGTTTGTAAAATAGCGTCTCTGTTACTCTCCTATTTTCCCTGAAAGCACTTGATGTGCAGACACCAAATAACTGGTTCATTCTGAGATGATAAGACTTTGTTTGACACAGCAAGGTGATATGAGGGTGGATGCAAAAGATCTCTGTGAGTCCTTAAGTTTCCTGAGTATCTATAGCATCCTTGCCCCTCAAATATTTCCTTTTTTGCTTTAAATGTTCATAACTAATAAAGAATATGTTATTTTTTGCAAAGAGGTTTAAAATGTAGCAAAAATAACACAAATTCACCAAAGTTATTAAGCAGAATTATTTTCAGAATTACCTTTTTTTAAATGATTGGATCATTATCAATAGGTTAATGAAGCTGGGTATGGGAACATATGTCTTTAATCTCAACAGTCTGAAAGCAGAGACAGGCAAATCTCTGTAAGTTTAAAGCTAGCAGGGTCTCCATAATGAGTTATAGGACAGGACAGCGAAAGCTGTGTAGAAAGACACTATCTCAACATAACAAATTTTTTTTTAAAAAATTAATGCAATTGTAAAAAATGTAGAGACAATGTTAATCAGCGTCTGGCTGCCATATGGACTATATCCGTTAAAAAATCTATTTATAAATGTAGTTTAACACTCAGTTCTGTTTTGTAATCATGATAGAATTTTATCTCTCTTAAGCAGTGCTGGTCTCCTAGTTTGTACTTTCAATTAGAGAGTTCAGCTCAGCCAGTCAGCTGATGTCCTTTCAAGAAGTGTCTCTGTTCTCTCAAGGCCAACAGAAAGTTGGGGACTGTCTAAGGGCAGCAGAAGGCTCAGAGAGTAAGCCTCTTATATGGTACATGTAAGTCAGAAAGAGGGGCGCACCAAACCCCTCATGCATATGCAACACCAAATGGAGAGAAAAGATTTCCACAACAGGGAAATGGAAAACAGCTAATATAGTCAGAAAAAAAAATTAGGTGGAGTCTCTCGGGCTGTTCAGGCTGCTGTAACAAAATGTCACACACTGGGAGATTGGTAAGATCAGAAACCTATTAACAATTCCAGACGCTGGAAACTGGGAAACCAAAGCACCTGCATATTCACAGTCTGATGAGGGCAGGGGTTCTAGTGTTATCTATCAGCTGGCTAAGATGATATTGTTCCACCTACTTAGTGATGTGGGATGTTCCTGTATGCTGTGAATATCATTCTTTAATAACAGGACTGTTTTGACCGATGACAGGCATATTAGAAGTGGGTGGGGAAAATGGAGCATAGTTAGGGGAAGGAGGGTAGAGTCAGGAGAGATACATCCAGCTACCCATGAATTAACATGTAAAAGTAACACAGGTAAGCCATGGACCATGTGGCAAGACAGATTAATGGAGATTAAGATGCAGGAGCTGGTTAGCAATGTGCCTGAGCCATAGGTCGAACAACATGAAATTAATAAAAGCGTCTGAGTCATTTTGGGGGCCTAAGAGTGGTGGGCAGGTCTCAACCATGGGACTAGTCTGGGCCAGAAACTCATACTACAAGTTAGAGAGTGTAGACTGACAAGAAGCTGTTCAAGCACCTCATTGCTCAGCAGCCTTTGTATTTCTTCAGGTCTGACAGTAGTGTGCACAGGCAGTAGGTAGGTGGAGGCAGCAGCAGCCTGTGCCCTCTAGTATTCAGTTTTGATGTGCACCTGAGTGTTGAGACCCTTAGCTATATAACTATTACAGCTATTCTGTTGTCCCGTGGACTCCAGTTTCCTTAGTGCTAGGCAGTAGCTGGCCTTATAGCTTCTGGGCAAGCCTAGTTACCAAGATTCCTTAACAATGGGCAGGACTACAGATTCAGGCCTGTGGTACCTGAAGTCCTTGGCTCTAAGGCTTGGCAGCCTTCTGGACCTCTTTCAGGGACCAGGGCCTGCAGCTTCCCTCCTCTGGTTATGCAGCCTGTTAGCTTCTTTCAGCTCCAGACTTCTGTCCCTTACTTTTGTCACCACCTAGTTCTATCTTGAAAGGGTCATTAGCCTCTTCTTCAGCTGTCACACAACCAGCTGCCTTGCCATGTCTGCTGCTTAGGAAACAGAGCCTTTGGTTGCTACAACACCAGGAGAGAAGCATAGCCATCTCCCAGCCAACTCACTAAAAAAAGCCCCTTCTTATATAGATGATGTCTGTACCAATCAGCACACTTCACATGCAAATGAAGGTTTGTTGCACCAATCACAGCCTTTTTTCTTTAACACCAGTCACAGCAATCTCTCTACTTTGCCACCAGGAGAAATACACCCACCTGACCTACATGGAAATAGTTGCAGGCTCATGCAGAGTTCAAAAAGGCTTGTAATAGCCAAAGGTCTGGCACAGATTATTAAAATGGTCTTGACTGAGGCTAGGCCTTCAGAAGCTGGGGGAATCAGTTGTGGTCATTGTATAGTTTTCTCAGGGTGTTGAGGGAGTATTCAAAGTGGCTGGTGCTGGTGTAAATGTAGCCTAAGTGACACTGACAGTACTCAAGGCCAAAGAGAACCCTAGAGTTGCTAATCAGGGAGTGGAATCTACCCTCCTCTAACACGTTTGCTTGTTTGCAGGCAAATAAACATGAGAAGGAACAGTTATAACCAGAGCTGAACCGGTTATTAACATTAATGCTTTCGGCATACCTTTAACAGTGCCTAATGTTTTCTCAGTGCTCCGGGGAGAGGCGGTCTCTTTTAGATCTCACTGGTTCAGTGGCATCCATCTTTGTTTCCATAACTACACATGCAGATAGTGGGAGTGTTCTGGGGTCTCTTATGTAGAGCATTAATCCCATTTATGAATTCTGCCCTCATGACTGTAACATTGGCTACTGCATTTCAGCCTATTAATTTTAAAGGACACATGAAGATTCGGACCATAACTGGGTGATGGGGGAGGTTGGACATGGAGGCCAGCATATGGAAATAAGACGAAATGAAAATACCCTTTTGAAAGGAATGAGAAGGAAAGCTAACAAAATACAAGCTGCACAAAATGTTGCCCTTCCTCCCAAATCCTTTTATGCCTCTCTTCACTAAGTGCTAGAGTGCCCTGTTTAGGGGACCCTTTGTCATCCCTCTAGGGCATGCACAGTTCAGAAGCCAACAGTTAGCCACTTATCAGACTGATGGCTGAGGGAAGGAGATATCTAAGAACTCATGGGAAGGAAATAAGATTTAAAGGCAATGAGAGAGAAGCTGAACAAAAATCAGCAGTTCCACATCCCAAAGTCAGATGGCATCCTTTACAAGATCGCCATTAAGGCCAGGCAGGCCGGCAGGAATGTAGCTCAGCAGTAGAACCCTTGCTTAGCATTCTCAAGGCCCTGGGTTCAATCTCTAGCACTATGATAATAATTTTTTAAATGAAACAGAGAAGCCTGTCTCATTTTGATTTGCCATATCTCAGTTTTAAGCATTTGAATTCAGCAAAGCCCAAATGCTGAGCTCCTGCTTTTAAAACAGTGGAGGTGGCTAGGGAGGGTGGAATCCATATGTTTCCGAGTCATTTACACAAACTCATTGAAATTCAGCTCAGTGTAGGGCGATTGAATGTCACTTAGGCAACACACAGCACAGTGATCGTTTTTTAAGCCATTTTTGACGCTCCAGGAAGTCTCCAAGAATAAACAACACGAAGCCCCAAAGGCCTCCCAGAGCAGCCTGAAAGGGGAAGCCAAGAATATCTGAAGGAGAGTCTCCATTTCCAGATTCAACAGTCTGCTGTGAAGAATCCAAAGATATTTTATGATGCCCAGGAGGCAGGGAAACAGCAGTCAGGGCATAACAGGAGGCTCACCAGCAAATGGGATGAAAAGACACACCAGATTCAAATGGAGGAGACAATGAAGCTCTGTGTGAAGTAAGTGGAGGTACATGGGTGAAGAAAAGGGGGCACAGAGAAAAAGACTAGAAGAAGATCAAAGGGCTAGAAACAAACCCAGTCCTCAGAGAAAGTGTTAAGGCTGCAATGTTAATAGGATTCCATTACTGCAGATGTCAGTGTTCTGTAGTCCAGTGAGGCACTCTCCATAGCCTCAAGGTTGAGATGCCTAAGAATGCCCCAGTCATCCAGAAGCTTCCATGGTAGTGGGGAAGAAAGGCAAAAAGTAAACAGAGAATTGAGGGCAAGGTGAGATTCTGGCTTGAACAATGGCAAAGGTGACTGATCATGCGTTTACTCAGATCTATTGGGCTTGAGTAGGCTTAGACACATCCATGGGGCAACATGAAGGAAGGGATTGGATCTCTACATCCTGACATCATCAACAATATTAAAATCTGGGAGGAGCTGAAACATTACTTATTATAGGTAACATGAAATGAATGTTTCCATGTGCCAGGAGCTATTTTGACTGTTGATAAAAATCCTCCTATATATTCTTACAATGCCCTGTAAATGAGGAGCAATAATTATCTGGAACTTTTATAAGAAAATAAAGCATCGAAAGATCTTCTGTGTGAAAATGAACACACCCAAAGCAAAGACTACAGACAATGTTCAAGGTGCCCGGCAAACAATGAAAGCATAGTACCCAATATGTGGAGCTTGGAACTAGGTCTGCAGTGTTCCGCACCATCAAACATCATCAGGGTTAAGACACATTTTTTAAAAAGCTTCTAAACTAAAATACAAAGACCACAATCAGTTGACCAAAACAATAATCAAAAACTTCAAACCCAATGCTAACACAATAACAGATATGAAGAATGACTTTGTCTTCATCTGGGGTTCAGAAAAGGTAACTTAATGAAGGTTCAGTGCATCTTAAGTGGGCTATGCCCACAGTGCAGTGGTTGGCAGTACTGCTCTCTGCAAATCTGTGAGGCCAAACTTGTTAATCATAGGCTTACTGTTTTATCGCATATTCATTCCTCTGAGGTATCTAAGAGATCCTAGATTAGTATCATCATTATTACATGTTTTAGGTTGTATGCAGGTCAAATTTTATGTATTCTAAAAGTCTTATGTTAAGCATACCAAAGTTAGACTTGTCTCTGTCTCTGTCTGTCTGTCTCTCCATACTGGTGATCAAATTGAGGCTCTTGAGGATTTTGTATATGCTACTGAATCACAGAGCAACTGCTCCAGATAATAATTTTAAATACCAACTACACTTTTATTATTTTGAAGCCATCTTCATTATTTTTAGTAGGGCTTTTGACGACAGTCACATTGTTTTTTGCTTTGTCTTGTCTTTGTATTGCATGACTTTTTCTTTGTAATCTAATCAACTTTAGCCTTTTCTATTCAAAATACACAGTTCTATATGTATTACTTACGTATTTATTTATTTTTGTTTTTCAAGACAAGGTTTCTCTGTGTGTCCCTGGTTGTCCTGAAACTTGTTCTGTAGATCAGGCTGGCATGAAACTCAGATCTACCTGCTTCCAATTCCTCTTGAGTTCTGGGATTAAAGATGTGCACTACCATGCCCAGCTTTGTATTTGTATTTTTATAAACTCACATATTTATGTTTTAAGTATATAAATATTTATGAAACTAAAAATAGTTGCTTTAGTCAATTTAATTAGAGATATATTTACAGTAAAATATGTTAAGTTTAGAATTGTAATCCTTAATTTAAGTTGCTTTTTCCATCTTTCCAGACAACAAACTGCAAGTAATCAGCTAGCGTCTCACATCAGTCATATTCAGGTTATACTGTCCATGAAACTTAAAAATCTGACTTGCCATTATATTAATCAAAGTTGAAACATATGCCTTCTGTATTATCCTACATTCTGTGCTTGCTTCATTGAGGTTCTTTTTAAACTGAAATGAAGTTAATGTATTATTATGACCTTTTATGTCTTTATGAAGATACTCTGAAAAGTGCCAGGGCACTGGCCCTTCCCCCAGGATCTCCACCCTTGTCTGTTTTGAAGATGGATGTGTTGGCCAGATTGAAAAACACTCTGGATTCTCAGCATCACATAGACTTAGAAACATAACTTTGCTTGCAAGTAGCTAGCCTTATTTGTGTCATTGGTTTAAATTTAGAGTTTTAATTCTGATGTTAGAACCAACAGAAGTGTGAATGTTTCCTTGGTCTGTTGAAGCCCATGTACCTTTCATGTCCTCTCCCTACTCTGCCCAGCTCTGCAGGGTGACTGGCACCGGGAATTTGCATCTTATGGCCTCCAATCTGGTGCTTTCTTACCAGGATTCGCTCTGGTCTTCCTCACAACAACAAGATGCCTACTTCATTTGCTGATTTCTTTGGACACATTTGCTGTAGTTTAACTTTCATTCAGTGACTTCTTCAAACATCCCCAATCCCTCCATTTTACTAGTGACAAGTCCCTCGTGGTTGCGTTGCCTCATGATTTGTCAGCAGTTGACCATCATTGTAACCAACCACCCAGGCTAAAAGTCTTCTTCCCTGGTGTGTGTGTGTGTGTGTGTGTGTGTGTGTGTGTGTGTGTGTGTGTGTGTGTGTGTGTTGAAGGCTGTTGAAGTCACTGAGTAACTTAATGCACTCAGGGACGGGATACCATGAATTATAGGAACAATTTGTGAGTGTCCAGAGATGGTTGGTGGGTGAGTGATATAATAGTTCAGAAACAATAAACATCATAAAGTAGAAAGCAATTGTTTTCCTGCTTGGGGTACTTTCTCATTCACTGAAATGAAGTAGAGTTGTCTCCCATTTTACTCTCTTTCTATTGCTAACCAATCCCAGAGAGGTCCTTCAGCACATACCTGTTCTTGAATAACTTTCATCCAAATGGGAGATCCATGAAGAATGGGCAGCTGGGACTGCGGATAAAATATCACCCAAGAGCTAAAATAAAATGTAGGGTTGGTGAGTTCTGGGATAAATTATTCTGAGGGTGTCCAAAGCTTAGTTTTGTTATAAAATTGATTACCATTAGAAATCTTGAGCTCCTTGAACAAAATGGAGGAGGAGAAATGAGTCGAGAGGGCCCCAGTTCTTCTTAGGGATGGCTCGGCCCCTTGGCACTTCCCTTCTCCGCTGAAGCCACGCAGTTGTGTTTTATTTGTCTCAAGGCCTGTTTCAGATTTTCACTTCCTTGTTTTGAATGTTGTATCCTTTAATTAAGTTGTTACACGTGAGCCAAGAAGAATATTTTTCAGTCTAACTCTGTGTGCCTGAACAACACGAAGCAATTTCTCTAAATAATATCTCACTTGACATATTATTGGCCTGTGCTGCCTTCCTTCAATTTAGGCCAATATAAAAAAGCTTTTCACTGATGCAGACAGATCTTTGTACCAGATTTGATCACATGTGCATGTTCTATTTTGCTTCAGGTGGTTAAAAGTCAAACGCTGATGAAGCTGTCTCCAGGTTTGGCTCATCCGGCAGGTTACTTGTATACACAAGGGATAGCCTAGGAATGTCCAAAATATTTCAATGTCAACAAATATTTACTAGATGTCTACTATGTGCCAGGCACTCTTCTAAACAGTACACAGTTCTAACATTTAAACTCGGTTATGTGGGGATTAAAATGAAACAAGCTGTTAAAGCACTTAGTGTTGTTTCTGGCATTTAGTAACGCTCAATAAGAGGAATTTAGTCTTCATCATCTGGCATCCTGTATCAAAATTCCATGTTTCAAATGTGGATAAGCTAGGTCATTTGCCCCAGGATCCAGACTCTGCCTTTTTTTACTTCCCATATTATCAGCTTGAACCTAACTTCTGACCCATCTACTTTGCCTGCCTATGTTGCCATGACCTCTATGTTGATAACAGGTGATCTTGGTTCCTGCCACGTTCTGATGGTGTAGCAACTCAACACTATCTGTAATTCTAATGCTTGATTGATGGTTATTAGGAAGTGAGACCATTGGTAGGTGACTAGGCAACCAGGACTGAGCCCTGGTGACCTCATGAAGGAGACCCCACAGAGATGGCTTTCCTTCTGCTACAGTAGTTTCTGTGAAATTAGAGTAAGAAGACAGCTGTCTATGAGGATACAGGACTCCTGTGCCCTCATCAGACACTCAGTTGGCCAGTGCCTTGTCCACAGACTTGACAGCCTCACAGTTCTGATATTTACAGGTCACCTAGCAGCCTAAATTGACTAAACCAATTCTGGTTTTACTTTTCATTGCTTACTTTAATAATGGCAACTGCTTATATTTAGCCTGGCTCTCACTTTAGTCCAGAACTGCGCTAAATGCTCTGCTAGTAATCATTCAATCTGATCGCTCTCCCTTTTCACCCTTTTGTAACTAAGCCTTAGCATCACCAGCACCTCACTGGGTCCTAGTGTCAGAGCTAGGATTTGCCTTTAGGTGACTTGAGGCCACATCTGCAATCATAAGTGCTAGGTCCTATCACCAGAGCCCTGGGAGCCTCCATGTCACTCACCTGTCCTAACATAGGTCATGCAGACACTGTTCAGGACACATGCTCTTACAGGTGTTTCAGAATCTCTAGACCTAGTGTAAAGAGCTGGAGAGTTATGTAAGTGGAGAGGAACCAACAGATCATAAGACATGATCCTCCTGGTTCTTCTCTTTGGACACAGAGAAGAGGAACTTGAAGAAAAAAGTAAAATAGTACTGGACATGGTGGTACACTCCTTAAGTTCAGCATCCATGAAGCTGAGGCAGGAGAACAGCATTGAAGTCCAGCCTGAGCTACAAAGTAACATCTAACCCACAATTAATTACTTAAAAAATGAACAGAGACACTCAGAGACCTTGATTTTATGAGAAAATAGAAAGAAGCAACACCCAGGAGCTTTACTGTGAAGATAAATAATTTTAAGGTGAACACTTTTTGATTTAAAAAAACTAAAAGGGGGTAAGTAGGGCTCTGTAGATAGAGAAACTTGTGTACAGACTTAGCAACCTGAGTTTGACCCCCAAATACCATAAAGAGGCAGGAGATAACTGACACCTGACTGAAGGTTGTCTACTGACCTCCACAAACATGCCATAGTCCGCGTGTGCACACACACACACACACACACACACATACACACACACATACATACATACCACACATACACACATACACACACAGAGACAGATACACACATACACACACAGAAATAGACACACACATACATAATAACAATAATAATAATAATGATGATGATGATGATGATGATGATGAAGTTTAAAGGCCAGAAGCAAAACCATGTAGCATAGGAGATTTCTCTGGGAAAGGACCATAGGCAAGGGCTGCAGTGTAGCCTTCCTTCCCATGATGGTAGGCAATAGGCTGCTTCTAAGCTTTTTATGCATCCTCTTATCGCTGAGGATGTCCAGGCTCAACTGCAGCTCTCCAGGCATCTTTTCCTCCCATTGCTCCTCGGACCACCATATAGCATGCTCTGAGCTGTAAGCAAGCCAGTCCTGGCCAGTATCCTCCACATGGAAAAAAATGTTTCTATCCCAGAAGACATATGGCTTCAAGACAAAGATGGGTCTAATTTGCATTTTGTTGACAAAACCAATTTTAAGTGTCCATGACAAATGCTTGGTGCCTCCATTGTGGCTTAAGGTTGGGCAGTGTCCCTACGTACTTCTTTATGCTGTAAGTTCCAGCCCCCAAACGGAACAGAAAAGTGTATAGGAACAAGCTAATTCCTTCTGCTTTATATCTTCCTTCTCTACTCCTTTCTTTCATCCCTCCCTCCTTCCCTTCCTGTCTCTCTCATTATCCTCTTCCTTTTTTGTCTCCCCCCCTTTCCCAGAAGTGTTTAGATGTTACAAAGGATGATGAATGCCAGCAAGTGTTGGCACACTTGGTGTCCACCCCTTCCAGGGGACACTTGTCTCTTTTCTATTTTGGGTCATTCACCCCAGGACCTTATCCTCTAAAGCATGTATGTGTTGACCCCATGAAGGTACCTTATATATGAAACAAAATGGAGAACATTCTGCCTATCAGAATTCTTTGTGAAGGAAAGCTGCCATCATGGCCTCTTTTAAAATCGTTGTTACATACATATGTATATACGTATGTATATATGTTTAAATTCCTAAATATATTAGTACAGCATGCTCAGTCTGTCTGATGTTACTTGTATGTATGTTTTCCAGGTCGACCATTTCGTATTGATTAACCACTTAGTATCCTCTTTCTTGGGAAAGACTATTTCTCCAGCTCTCAGCATTCCTTAGTTGCCTGTAATTTTTTGTGTAAGTTTGAGACCTCATGGGCTTTCTCTTCCACATTAGCATGTCTATTGTTCTTGTCCATATCACTGATGCTCCTAGAAGACACAGTCTCATAGGAAACCTCCTGTTCATCTAGTTTTTATAATCTTTATTCCTTTCTTCCACATCTTTCCTTGAGCCTTAGGTGTAAGACTTGTATTGTAGATGTATCCACTGAGACTTGGCTGGACAGCTATGCATTTTGATGGGTTGTGGTTTTCTGTAATCATCTCCATCTGTTAGAAAGAGGAGTTTCCTTGATGAAGGGTGAAAAACATACTTATCCATGGGTCTAAGTACAAATATTTAAATATAGTAATGGATTACACTGGTTTAGAAAAGTGGTGGTTGTAGGTTTGTTACCAAGATCCAAGACTTCATATGATTCTAGAGCAGTCTACCAAATTCAAAGAGTGCTCACTAGCTCTGCAACCCTGGCCACATCATTTGACCAATGGTACCTTTAATTAGGTATAATGAAGGTAACTCCTTTGCAGAGTTATGAAAATGACTATATACATAATATATGTGTATATAATTAGGCATAATGAAGGCAATTGCATTGCAGAGTTATGAAAATGAGTATACACATAAAGCCTGAAGATCAATATGTGGACATACTAATTACATGTAAGCATCTTCTTTTTATGCCTTATTGGAATATATTAATCCTCATTGTTCTTTCAATTTGAATGTGCCATCACAGAAGTCCACACTTCTGCAATAACATGTCCACTGGTATGACTACCTGATGACTTTTGTGTTCTCTTAAACACTTTCATATTACACATTTAGTGTCACAAACTCATTCAGAGTAAGTCCTCAATAATTGGGGGGGGGGTAAACGCACAAATGAATGATCTGCATATAAATGTTAAAGGCAACTAAATTATGTTTTATTGAGTTCAGTACAAATATTTTAAGTACTGACTCTGTGCCAGACACTGTATTCAGAGCTGGTCAAGCTAAGATTAAAATAAAAAAGTTCTGAAGAAGTCTTCAGTTAGAGTCCGACAGCTCTGTAGCAGATATCATGCTATATGGATGAAGCCTGGTTAAGCCATGTGCCCACTCAGGGTAGAGTTACCCCAACAACAACCAAGAATGAGTGGTTGAAATTATTTTGGCTTCACTGAATATTATGGAACCACAGTGGGTAGATATCTGCATGATATACTATTAAAATATATATATATATATATATTAAAAGATTTTCTTTTTATTTTTGTATAAGAGAGCACCAGACCTTTTTATAGATGGTTGTAAGATACATGTGGCTGCTGGGAATTGAACTCAGGACCAACAGCCAGTGTTCTTAACCTCTGAGCCATCTCTCTAGCCCATTAATATAGATAAATAAAATAGGGCAATCAAAGCTCTAATTCTGTAGAAAATACTAATTTGCATTTCTCTGGGGCTTTGTAGCTTTTGTAGCTCTTGACTGGTGTGCACTTGTACTCCTCTGAATTCGTACATAGATTTGTCCCCAGTTGGCAAAACAAGAGGAAAGCTGAAGTTCTTCCAAGAGCACAATGAGGATTTATACCTTCCCCTGGATACTCTTTACCTCCTATGGCCCAGCCACAAGGATGGCTTGTGAGGTGACTCTGCATCCCTGTCCCCAACCCCAATCGTGCCGTGACCATAGCAGAAATGCTAAGTTGTCTCTTGTTTATTCAAAGCCCCTTAGTTGACTCTTATCATATATCTCCACTACAAAAATGGGGGCACTGAAAGGTTCCATACGCGTGTTCCTCATCAGTGAGGTCCTGGAGTCATAAGGAAGATTGATTTCCCTTGTCTCTTCCATGCTCAGTATATGACTAAACTGACCTCCAGAGTGAGAGATTGGCAGGCTGGGGAACAACCCCAGGCTGAGTTGTGTTGGCCCCAGCTGAATGCTGTCATAGCCTGCCCACCAGGGACAGTGTCTCCCTATGCCACACTTTTCATGCCAGGAAGCACCAAACAAATGGCCTGCTATGATATGACAGATTCCCCATTCCAGGTGTCAGCTTCCTCTCTTGTCTCATGGTAACTCAAGGAGCTGGTATAGCCACAGAGCAGAGTCTGGCACCTGACTGGCATGAGGCAGAATTGCTCTCAGCAGCAAGTCTACCTGTCAAGTGCCTCTGGGATTAGAAATACCCATTGCCAGCTTTCCCCTTTGGAAGAAATGATGGGTGGGCCTCTTGCCAAGAGGCAGAGCTCAAAGCCCTTCTGTGCATGTGCTTTTCAGACCCCCAACTGGCTACTTAGCTGTTTGGCTAGATCCCAATGCTTTCTGCAGTGTTTCCAAACCCAGCCAATCTTTAGTTTGCTGGACTGAGCAGACCCACCATCAAATGCTATCAATTTCCCTTCATACATATGAGGCAGACTCTGAGCAGTTTGTTGGTCTGGGTCCATGTCTTTCTGTTACCCTAACTGTCAGTTCCTCTCTCTCCACAAACATTTTGAATGATACAAGCCTGGTTTTGTCCTTCTGAAACAAATCCCCTGTTCTGGGTGGATGTTCCAAGTCAGAAAGCCTGGTTGTGTTTATCCCAGGACACTGGCTGAGCATTCACATGCTTTTTGTATTTGGTAAGTGACAGTATTTGCAAAAGCTGATTGCCACAGCAGGCAGAACAGAGACCAGACCAGTGAAAACATGTGTCAGGAACATATGCTGGAGGCTTTTCTTCTTTGCCCGAAAGACTGGCACTTCCTGTAGGAAGAATTAATTATTTTACATGTGCATAGATTATACTGGGGTAAAGGGGAGGGACTTGCCCCCTTGTAACCTGAAGGAGGAAGTACACTTCTTTCTCTCTTTATCACAGATTGTGTGACCTACAAGACTCATCCAACCTCTCCTCTCAGTCTGACATAGAGCATGGAAATCTCAAGCTCTGGTTTGTTTAGAGAGCTCCATCACAAAGTGAAGTGGGGGAGGGGCATTTTCTATAGACAAGGGGGCAGGGCATTTTCTTTCCTTTCCCCAGATCATCTTGCCTTGCTAGACGGCTGCATGTAGCCATGACACTTCCTTTTAATTGTATCATCTTTGACTAGTGGCAGCTATGGCAACTCTGGACAATCCAGCATAGTTCTGGAACTACTTAGAACCCAACAATTCACTTCATGTATTTTCATGTAGCCACACACATACAAAAATGAATCTGAAAGTGGATCTTGAGGAAGCAGAACCAAATGGAACTCAGATTCCTGCATTTTAAAGAATTTTGCCTTTGTCACGGGTGGAAGTTCAAAAGAAGTGGGTGACGCACTTTGGGACAGAGTTGGCAAGGGCCTCTTGTGTCTTGCTGGAAGTTCAGAAGCCTCAGCAACACAACCATCGCTGTTTTTCCTTTTGATTTTTCAAGATAGGGTTTGTTTGTGTAACAGCCCTGGCTCTCCTGTAACTTGTACTAAAGACCAGGCTGACCTCGAACTCAAAGAGATCTGCCTGCCTCTGCCTCCTGATTGCTGGGATTAAAGGCGTGAGCCGCTGCCCAGCTTTGATTCTTTATTCCACTGTAACCAGTTCTTTCCCATCTGAAAACTACAATTACTCTGTACTGAATGGTTTACATGTGTTTCTCCAGCCACATTACTCACACCTCAGAGAAAACCATCTCTCATACAGTTCCCAAATACCTGCTTCGGTTGTCCCCTCTCACATGATATAGAGTCACAAACAGGACACAGGGACACATGTTGAATGGTTAAAGGAGCTGCTCTGTCCTTGCGATTACGCACATGCATGCACTGTTAATATAATTTACAGCTACCCCAGAATATATTCTCAATCTCATTTTTTACAAATGAAAGTTAGGCACGTTTCATTTCTTATACAATGCCATCAAGCTGAAAAGTAAATATAACACTTGACCACAAGTTAACACAACTTTAGAGTAGAGCATCTGACCTCTGTTTATAGCATGGTCAATCAACATTAGATTTTCAGAGAACCCGATCAACAGCTCTGTGTCTGGCACGCCTGTTCACTGTTGTCCCTTCCCCATAGCTTCAGTCCTGGCTTTCCCCCAACAGGGAAGACATCTTGTCTCCTGATTTGCTAAAACCCACCTTCTCTTGTTCTTACAGCTGGATCCCTATTGGCTTCCTCTGTGGACTTTCCTTTCACATCTCCAGCACTGAGTTCCAAGTTGCCTGGCTAGAAAGTCATCCCTGGGCAGTGAAGATAGAAACTAGGACCTCGCTATCAGTAGCCACAATGCCAGCCTCAATCCTTTCTGCTCTGTTCCCCTCCACCTCCTTCTAGATTCTCACCACTGCACTAGGGCTGTTTGCTTCAAAACGTTCTTAGCAGAGCCTCTTTCCTGCACTCTCTTTCCTTTATCCCCATGCCACTGTGTCACTCCCTCCCTTTGTGCCAAGTTGTCCCACCCCAGTGGCAGGACCTACTCCAGGCTGTAGCTCCTCCAGATCTGTCCTACACTCCAGTCATTAAGCAGGACAGGCCCTCTGTGTCTTGGACACCACAGAATCTGTCTTACCCAGGCCTCAGCGGAGTTGTTCAAGGCCCAGGGATGTTCATGGTATTGTCAAGGTCACAGATGAGATACAGAAGAGCTAAGACACAGGGCCAAATCCCAGCTCACTGTCTCACAGTCCCTTCTGCACTCCTGTTCTTATATCCTGGCTTGCTTTCTTCTCCCTTCACCCACACCTTTTTAATTTAAATTTTCACATCTGTTCTCTCTTAGCCCATTATTTCTAAGACATTTTGAATTATGTTGAATTTCCATTTCAGACCATTTTTCTTACTTAAAGAACACATTTGAGCCTGTTCTTTAAAACATTTTTATATAACTTTCAAAATTGCTATGGTTCTTTCTAGCACCTTCCTTGCCTTCTCTTTCCTGCTTTCTTAGCAGAAGGAACTATTTTCTGCCTCTTGGTAGCTTGGCTCCTTCTATTCTCCATACACTGTAATGTCAGCTCTGTAATCTAGTGATCTATTCTTGCTTAGTATTTTCAGATTCAAATAAAAAGACTGGTAGTGTTAGGTTCCGGATGCTTATCTTGTGTAAAAGAGAGGAGTGACTCTCTCTCTCTCTCTCTCTCTCTCTCTCTCTCTCTCTCTCTCTCTCTCTCTCTCTCTCTCTCTCACTCACTCACTTTTATTGACTCACAAACAAAAGGAGGATGGAGGAAGGGAAAGGGAGCTCTGTGGGCTCCATAGGTAAAAGAGATTCTTGCTCAACACGGCAATGGCCTTTCTGCGATATTGTACTTTTTCTTTTTTTATTTGGCCTAAGGCCACCTGCAAAGTGCACCACACTGAGAGTCAAGCCCCCTCCCCCAGGGCTCCCACATCTGACATGCATTGAACAGTCAAGATCTTTACCAGGCTTCTGAGAGTGAAGACCCGAATCACCAGAAAGAAACAATCCTACCACTGAAAAGGAGGATGCCAGTAATTCAGGAGCACTATACTGTGCCAGCCAGGTGTTAGGATTGCTTTTCCCTTAGGAAGCCTGTCTTCTCATGAACGCCACCTGACAGGGAAGGGAGAGAGGAAATGGAAGCTCAGAGCTCACTGAAGTACTTGCCCAAAGTTACACAGCTAGCCACAGCTGAGTAAGAATAGAGACAGCACCCATAATTGTGTAGGACTATTTGGGGGGAACTGACCTGTGAAATAAATGCAGTACATTAAGAACTAAAACGAACCCAATGGGTTCAGCTTCCATACTGTTGGGCAATGAAGAATGTACTCATTCCATCCAAGCTCTGCAAGCTACATTTTTTTTTTCAGACCACCAAATGTGGTAGGTCATATTATAATCATACTCCTAACAGTTTTGAGATTGTATCCTAAACTTCCATACTTTTAACTTGGGGGCTAGATAATCTTTGGTTGTGGACAGCTGAACTGTTCATTGTAAGAGGTTTCCAGCATCATGGTCTCTACCCACACACATAAATAACACCTGCCCTTTCCTTTGCCTTTCCTTCTTAACAGTCCTGGGATCAAGACAACCAAAGTTGTATCCAGACATTTCCAAACATCCCCCGAGGGGCAGAACTCTTCTCTAGCTGAAGACCAGTCTGTAAGATCACCCAAATTATAAGCACCTGGCTGTGACCAACTTGTATGGGCCACACTGTGCAGTCTTTTACTGGTGTCCCCAGAGCTTACCCAGAAATGGTGAAGCCACATTTCTTGCTTTCAGGATTTCTGGCCAGGAAAACCATAAATTCCTATATATCCACATTACGTCTTTTCTCTATTCCTTTTTCAAGTGATTCTTATTCCCCTACCTTCCATTTTGTTCCCACCACTCTTATCTTTGCCAAATTGTAAGTTTTGTAATTTCCATTAAGGCATAAAACTTCTGCTATTGTTAATTTTCCCAAAAGAAATAAAAGAAAGTTGTTTTGCCATGAAGATGACTAGTGGAAAAGCTCTTCAAACTTTTCCTAAATGTGGAAATATGTTTTTCTTTTTCAAGATCTTGATAGAAGTTTTCTTAGGGGACTCCAGTTTTCATTGCAAATCTTTATTTTCCCCAGGAGTTAGCACATTCTGAGCAAACCTATATGTAGTGGATTTATGATGATACATTGTAAATAATTGTTCTGCCTATGAGTTTAATAAAAAGTGCTAATTGGCCAAAGGCAAACAGGAATTGTGGGTGAGACTAACAGTCTAAGAAAACTCTGGGAACAGGAAGAACAGAGCAGCAATGCCACAGAGATTCCAGAGTTATCAGACAAACCAGAAGATACAGAGGACAACTATACTGCTTTGAGATAAGGTACTAAGCCCCATGGCTGAACAGGATAAGAGTCATGGGTTAGATTAAAAGTAAAGAGTTAGCAAGTTATATCCTGGGCCTTAGGCTTATAAGCCTAAAATTAATGTAAGCATCCGTGTGTCTCTGCAGGTCTGTAGGTCTATGTCTCTAAACCTTGAGTCTACGCCCAAAAGTCTGGGCCAGAAACCTTTTACTGCAAATGGCACCCAACATGGGGCCAAAAAAAACAGTTGGAGATATCAGAGGACAGATCTACCTCCTCCTGTCTTTGTTTTTTGTTTGTTTGTTTCTTCCTGTTTCGTTCCAGTCTTTGTTTATTTGAGACAGAGTTTTATGTGTAACAGTCCTGGCTGTCCCAGAACTTGCTTTGAAGACCAGGCTGGCTTTGAACTCACAGAGATTCTCTTGCCTCTGCTTCCCAAGTGCTGGAACCATCAGTGTGAGCCATGGCTTTTTCTGCCTTCTCTGTCTTTCTATGCCTGCCTTAAATACTTTCTTTGCTCAGTTTAGGCAGTTGAGGCCTGGTACCACCACTGCTTGCCTGGGAGCCTGGAGCTCTCTCTGTAAACTAAGATGACCTCAAACTCAGATTGGATTAATGGCATAGGTCACCAATCCTGGATGTTCCCTGTGCTGGGATTAAAGGTGTGAGTTACCACTCTCTGATCCTCCTAGACTGACTGTGGGATATATATACGTATATATCCCTCTGACATCTCCAGCTGTTTTTATTATATTTGAAAATATCCCTACACCTATACATCTTTGTTAAGTTTTCAACAATTCAAAATGAATAGCACTGGTAATAACAGCTAATATTTATCGAGCATTCATTGTACTATAATCTAAGTGCTTTACAAACACCTTATTTAACCACCATATTTAATACACTTATCTAGAGCCTCATTGCAGGTGTCAAGTTAAAGGTTTGATGGCCTAAGCATTACATATGTTCTGAAAGCTGGAATGATTTCCCCAAAGTCAATACAACCAGAATAAGGGCTCTTGCCCTGATCGTCAATGTATTACTACATCCGTTATTCCTGCCCTCCTGCCTCAATTTCTAAATATTGAATAACACCTTTTCTAGCATATATTTTCTCAGTGTAATTATGCAGCACATTTCAACTATACTCAAATAGTCAAATGAATTTCTTTTAAGTCTAGGGAAAGTCACAATATGTGACATTTCTATAAAAGAAACGAAGTTTGAATTTCATTCACTCATGTTCACCAATATAATTTTGTAATATAATCTCCTTTAACATGGAAACGATTTTGCCATTTACTGTTAATTATGCTATTGGGTCTGATTCTATTTTAAATGGTATCAATTAGCTTTTGAGTTTTAAAAGACCAAAGTACTTAGGAATGAACATTTTTTTCCCAGTAAATGAGTGTATTTATAAAATATCTTCAAGAGCACAGTGGAGAGAAATGTAATAGGACCTTAGGAAAATATAGCAAGCCAAGAACCTGAGACTAGATAGGTCAAGGTCCTTGGGGCAAACCTATTATTTTACTAAAGGAACAAAGCAATAAAATGACTCATAATGACATATTGCTATACACACAGAGCAGAGCTTTGCTCAACTCTCATCAGAGCAGCTTCTCCTTACAGAGATGGTGATTCACAAAGAGATCCATAGTTGTATTCACAACTTGCAGAAAGTGAGAGATTTTGGAGCACTTGGTCCTAAATAAGATGTTTTTATCAAACCCTCCCCTCAAGGCTTGGGAATCTGTGCAGAAGAAGTGGAGAGATTATAAAAGCCAGAGTGTGAATTGCTCTCAGGAAACACCATCTTCTAGGCACAATAGAACTGGTACACAGAGCACCACACCCACACTGAGACTGTGGCAGCACACAGACCTGCGAAGGATCAGACCAGACAAAATCCCATCAGGGGAAGGGATACAAAGTCCCACCCTTAACCAAGACGCTATTAGTAATTGATATCTCCTGGGAAAGGGAAAATGAGTTTCTATAATGCAGTGTCACTGGTTATATTAAGCACACTCCAAGACAGGCCCAGTGCTCAGGGGTAGATGATCAACACAAAACAGACTCCATGTTTATTCTCTCTCTCTCTCTCTCTCTCTCTCTCTCTCTCTCTCTCTCTCTCTCTCTGTGTGTGTGTGTGTGTTTGTTTTTTGTCTGACTGTTTTTCTCCTCCTCCTTCAGTTTGTTTGCACTGAAGTTTTTGTTGTTTGTCCTGTCTTGGGAGCTTTTAATTATTTTTAAGAGAGAGTAAGAGAAAGAACATGAAGTTGGGAAGGTAGGAATGATCTGAGAGGAGGTTATGTAAAATTAAAGAGTGTGATAAGTATATTATAGAACACAAATGCTTCAAACAAACAAAAAAAAAAACTTAAAGAAAATACAATCCTTCATTATATCTGAGACAAAGCCCCCAAAGAGGGTTGATATAAATCAAATCTTATGTTTTGGCATTAATTTCTATTTTTTAAAAATTGGAAAAATATCCCTACAATAAAGATAAATTTTTAGCAAGGTTAGAAGTCTTTTAAAGAGAAGTAGCAATGTTTCTGACCATGCATGGAGGTAAGCAATGTAGAGCTTTGGATGGCTCGAAGTTCTCAGCAGATCTCAGCTAAAACTTCCCCTGTCTACAGCTCTCTCAGCTTCAATATTACTGTTCAGTCCACTTTAAAAACTAGTATTCTTTGTTTGGACTTACACCCTACTTCCTGGTCTAGGTACTGACACTTCACTAATGTCAAGTATATAATTGCATTGACAGTAGATGTGACAAGTCAAGCATTTCTCTAGTAACTATTCAGTTTTTCATACATAAAATGTAAAATCTGCCCATTATTCCCATTTCTTTTCTATAAAGTATCTACCTTGTCTACTAGATTCTAAATTTCCAGAATCTTCCAATTACTTTTTCATGTGTTTCTCTTAGCAACTCTACAGATTAGGTATTATATCCATTAAAGGGTTGGTGACAGATCAACTAAGTGGCCAATTCAGAGTCTAGGACCAGCTCTACCAAAGGCAAATGCTCTTCTTTTTACCATACCATGTTACTTAGGGGCTTTTAGAAACCCCAAGAGAGAGATGCTAACTTAAGAAACTATAGGGTCCTGTTCTTTGGACATGTAAACACCTCCAGCAATGCTTATTTAACTACATTTTTTTTAACCTGGGGAATCTAGACCTGGACTTCTGGAGTCTGAGGACTCTGACATCGCTTGTGCCTTTTTGTGCAAGTGTCATGAGATATGACATCCAGAGAGTATCTTTCATCAGATTCTCAAAGGAGTCATTGGTCCATGAAAGGGAAACAGCATCTATTTTAGGGAAAGATGTGGGAATCATGTATCATTATCACCTGAGTCTGGATCAGCTGCTAAGAGAGAGGAATAGTGAAGTCAGTTTTAAGAAGAAACTGTCTTCATCTTCACACCCATAACCTGGAGGCAGAGTTTCTCTGTGTCCTCACAGCAGCTTCCTAATAACCCCACTGAGCCTTAATATTAATTACACATGATCTGCCAATAGCTCAGGCTTATTACTAACTAGCTCTTAGAACTTAACCCATTTCTATTCATCTATGTGCTGCCATGAGGCTCATGACTTTTTATCTCTATCCTATTTTGAGTGTCTGACTCATTCTTTGTCTGGATGGCTCCCTTTCTCCTCTCTCTGCCCTTCTTTTTCTGAGAATTCTCCTAGTCACGTTGCCTAGCCTAACTTTATCCTGTTCAGTTATTGGCCAGTCAGCTTCATCATTAAACCAATCACAACAACAAATCTTCACAGTATGCAACAGAATTATTCCACAGCAATAACTGTGGTGTGATTCAGGTGTCAGCTAATAAGGTTGGAAGACATTTACTCAAGGTCCCAGGCTCCTGAAGGGAGAGTGGCCAGCCCCATTCAAGACGGGCTGCTGAGATCTTAGGGGGCTCATTTTGTTCCTGCCTTCTTAAGAGACTAGATCAACATCCATCGCTCATCCATCCAATTATTCAAGTATATTCCTGAGCTATAGCCTATTACTGTAAGTGTTAAATTGTTTCCCAATAAATATTTATTTTATATTAATATATTTGAAGTGAGATTTGATGCATCAAATAACCTCTCCTGTCTTCTCTTTCTTTACCTCACTTGTGACAAGCTGTCCTATGTATGGAATTCCTCTGATTATAAATGAAAAGTTATCTGTTTTCTTGAGTTCTAACTGAAGAATGAGTAATGGATGATCCAAGTTGTGAAACATATTATTATAAACAGGATAGAATTTTTGTGAAAGAAAACAATTAGAGTACTCTCTGTTGTCTGAAGTCTACAGAGAACAAAAAAAAAAAGCAATGATAACATGACCCTTGGCAAGTTAGCAGATAATTATAAAACACAGTTCCATATTAAAATATAAAAGATGTAATTATTGCACTTTATAAACTAATTAATGAACACGAACTCAATTCAATAATTAATTATTCATTATTTAACCTCTAATTAAATAAGCATCCTGTTCTCTGCAAACTTTGCTGGTTGTTTAATTACTCTGGGCTAAATATACAAGCAAGCATTCCTTCTCTGTCAATTAACCAGTGAAGAGACATGAAATCATTGTAACAGAGAGATTAAAGGAATTTACCCCAAAGTGCCTCTCACCTGAGAAAGACAAGATCAAGAATCTAAAATGATCTAAGGTAAACTCACAATGAAGAACCAAGTAAGATGGTCAGTTAGTGGGAGATGTTCACAGTACAGGGCAGGCTCAGAGGGCAATGTGAGAGCCTATCAGAATATCAGGAAAAGGTAAGAATTGGTTCCCTGGACGACTTAGGAGTTGGAAACAGTGAACACAGGCTGATCCAGCTCTGCTATATCTGTTTTTCTGTGTTTTCTGACATCGTGTTGCTATCTTAAATCAGTCATCATGAGAGTTTAGTAAATACACATTTCACACCTACTGTGACCCTCTTTCCTTGCCTCTATGAATGGAATCATCTAGATAAATACACACTGAAAGCGGTTCACAAACTAGGGGTCCTTCCTGCTCCTCTCTCCCCTCCCCTTCCTGTCCTTTTCTTCTGTCCCTCCCTCTCTTTTTCTCTCCCCCTCCATTACACCATTGTCTCCAGGACAATAGACATGACTTGTACATATGTTCTAGGCTATTTCTCTAAAATATCAAAACTTCGAGATTGAGGCTGGATTGAGGCTGGTCTACAGACTGCTGCTTGAGATCCTTGGGGCCCTGGGAACAGAATGATGTTTCTTGCATCTGTGCAGTATAACATGTCTTGTAATTCATTTCAGAGAATCTTCAACAGTACAATGATAGACCTTGTTATTATTCCTAGTGGTTTCCTACTTAGATAGCTTTGTAGTTAGGGTTTCGATTGCTGTGAAGAGACACTATGACCATGGCAATACTTATAATGAAAACATTTAATTGGGTTGGCTCACTTGCAGTTTCAGAGATTCAGTCCATCATCATCATGGTGGGGATCATGGTAGAAAAAGAGCTCAAAGTGACATACTTGCTTCAACAAGGCCACACCTCCTAATAGTGCCACTCCCTTTAGGGTAATTTTGTTTTGAAGCATACACACACACACACACACACACACACACACACACACACACACACACACACACACACCTACCTTCTGGGCATGGTGGTATATGCCTTTAATCCCAGCATCCAGGAAGCAGATTTAGATTGATCTCTGTTAGTTTAAGGTTAGCTTGATCTATGTAGCATGTTTTAGACAAGGCAGGACTACAGAGTGAGACCCTATCTCAAAAGGGAGGTCTCACAGCACTTCTTCCCTGACAATTATTGTTCTTTAATTGTAATTCATTTATTGTGGGAACTTGATCCATTCAACCAATGATATTAAAGTGACAATCCCTAGGGTGTGTCTTGACTGCATACAAGACTGGTGAAAAACTGAGGGAGAGGGATCATGTGCTGTCACTTGGGTGGTTGGAACAGGAGCAAGTGATGGAGACATTGGAAAGGCAGGGATAGCTTGATCAGCAGTGGAGCCTACTTTGTTCTGCGTATTTTATTTGTTTTCTTTCCCTAATAAATTTTAACTGGCCCATTGCATCGACATCTCACTTCACCCATTGGCAGTGTTCAACACTTCAATGAATTCTTCCCATCTCATCAAACAAAAAAATCTTTTCTTCTTGAGATAAGTTTGCATGCTACTGGGCTGGCCTCAAACTCACTGTAACCAGTAAGGTCCTTGCACTGCCAATCTTCCAGCCTTTATCTATCGAGTGCTGGTGTTCCAGGCATCTGCCACCAGACCTGTTTTATATGATGTAATGCTAGGAGTCAAACCCAGGGATTCATGAATGCTAAGCAGTTCAGCCACATCCTTCCCTCTGGTTTTCTACTTGTAAAGTGTGGGTGTGTCTTCTAAATAACATTTATGCCTTTGATTCTTTCGGGTTTATTGAAGGCAGAGTGAGATTATCACAGCACACATCACATGGTGTGTTCTGGAGAGGCCAAGGAACAAGACTGACCTAAGGAATGGAGGAGTCCTCACAAAAGGGCTTTTCTGTAGCAGGAAGTACTGGTGGGCGGGGTGGAGTGCTCTGACTGGCTGAAGTCACCAATTAATGACATAGCATCAGATATTAAGCTATAACACACCTGCTATTCCACTTTTTCTCTTCCTTTGTGGTTTCCTAAAAGAGCTCCTCTTATTTAACAATTACTAGTAGGCTCCTTATTTAAAATGCCATTTTATTATATCCTATTTTATTTTATGTGTATGGGTGTTGTGCCTGGATATATGTCTGTGCACTGTGTGTGTAGCACACATAGAAGCTAGAAGAGGGCATTAGGTTTCCTGAAACTGGGGTTAATGATGCTTGTTGGGAGTTCAATGTAATAACCAGTGTAGGATCTTAATACATCCCCTGGGATCAGGTACCATTCACCATTACAGGATCAGCATTGTGGGTCAAGAGCAGCATAGCCTAAGGAAAATTAATCATTAGGTCAAGGACTCAGCAGTTAGCTGGGCAACTTTAGTTTCACATTGTAGCATCTACAAAAAAACTGATTAAAATGAGTTCTTTGCTTACATAGTTGTTGGGAATAAATGAAATCAAGCAATTCACTTCTCCATGTCAATATTTTTAAAGTTAGGTGTCATTATTAATTGGCAGCTACTTAAGATTGCAAATGAATGATGAGCAGGCCAATATAGACATACTGGTCCATTGCCAGTGATTGCCCAGGACATGGATGGCTGCTCTCCCCAGGCAGGCGTTGACCCATGGGCTTTACCATGACCACTGCACTCAGTCTGAGACCATAATGTTTGGCTCTTTTGTCTCTCAAATAGCTTTGGTGGCAAAGATTTGGCTCTTGCAACAGTCACTCTTCAGGCCCCAGACTAAATCACAGCAAGTGATAAATTGCTGGGACGTGGGAGCAAGAGTGGTGGAGAGGGGTGTACAGTCTGGCCTGAGAGGTTTGCTTGAACTTTCAAGTAGCTTCAGCCATAAATCCAGGACTGTCGCTTGGTGATTAGTTAGCGGAAACAGACACTGTGGGACAAAGCCAGGAAATGACCTTCGAGACTAAACACGGTGTATTTTATTTTAGGGTTTTTTCTCACTTAGAAGTGCTGCCAGGTTGTTTAAAGAGAATGACTGCTATCAGGGAAGGCTTTGGGGGATCTGCCAGACTTTGACAACATGTGGTAAAAGATTTACAAAGCCTGGAATCAAAGAAAAAGGATGGACAGGAAGACGTGTACTCAAGAGATGCCACAGGTGGGTTTGAGACTCCCAGGCTTTTTATTGCCCTTCATGGAGTTTTCTAGTAAGCCTGTTGGACTCTGGGGGTACAGGGGGACCAGAAAAGCAAGTTTTTGGAAAGTCAGAAGGCTGAGTGAAAGGTGTGACCCATTTGAAACCCGCGGGAGTTAACCAGGGAAGGGAGTGGGGAACAAGATCAGGGCAAGTGAGACTTTGGGCACAGTCTTATTCCCATTTTAGGACAGATGGAAATAGGGGGGATATTTGAGCAAGATCAATAAGGCAATAATTAACAACAATTCACAGGAAATGGAGCAGAGGAAATATGAAAGGCATTCTGCTTGGTGTCAAAGTTAACTCATGACCATGCTAACATGGCAGCAGAGACAACTCGAAACTCAGTTTGATTACATTCCCAGTGTGTTCCAGGAGTGGGAGAATGAGGTCAAATGTACAGGATCTTCTGACTCCAAGGCCTTCTGTTGCTCTGCTCAGAGAAACAAGCAGAGAGAGGTGAACACCAGCTGCCCCTCTCAGGTTCTCTAGGCTATTCTCTTGCCACATACTTTAGGAATGAATAGTGTAAGATCCTCTGAAGTGTGTGACCAGAAGGCTCCCCTACAGATTCCCAGCATCCCCAGGATGTCTCTGGCTTACCAAACGTGAGATTATTTACACTCTCCATTTGTAGACAACTATCTACAAGCTTCTCTGTTTATTAGACAGTTGGATTGACCTAAGTCTGTTTACTTTTAATGGAACAATTAACTGATGTGTACTATTCTAGTTAGGTTTCTTTTATTTTATCTTACAACCTCCAGGTCACAGTTCATTATGGGGTAAGACAGGGTAAGAACTCAAGGATGGAACTCAGGGGTAGGGACTGAAACAGAGGCCATTGAGGAGTGCTGATTACTGGTGTGCTTAGGCTGCTTCCTTATACAACCTAGGGCCTCCTGCTCAAGGATAGCACCATCCACGATGACATGTGCCTTCCCACATTAATCAAGGAAATTCTGCCACAGACTCAGCCACAGGCCAGTCTGACTGCATTTTCTCAACTGAGATTCCCCTTCTCCCAAATGACCTAAGCTTCTGTCAAGATGACAAAGCAAAACCAAAACCAAAAAAACTAACAAGCAAAAGCCCCACAACACACAAAGGAATTATCCTGTAGGGACTTATTTGTTATATTAACACAATGTGACTCATGTCATAAATTTTAAAATATGACAAAAATAGCTAATAATTGCTCCAACTTAGAGTGCTTACTATGTGCTAAGTCTGTGAGGAGCATTTTATGATCACTGTCTTGCTTAACTGCACACTGATGAGCATGTAGGCAAAGTACAAGCCTCAATGTCTTCAAACAGAGTCTGTGCCCCCCCCACTCATTGAAATTATCACTAGGGCCAAGTAGGTGTTTGCATATATAAAGCTTTTATTGCACAGTGTTTTGTAGAAGAGTTCATAATGTTTTTACTTCTGAGGTCAAGAAATAATATTCAATTTGGTTGCTGTCACCCAGTGAGAAAGTGGCAAGTTAAGTTTCAAAGACACATTCTTCTGACCAGAGAGTGATCTTCTTACTAGTACATTCTATTCCTTGATAGTCACAGTGATGTTTTCATGATATGGTACAATGTCTTTTATTAAAGACAAGGAAAGTCGCCTGGATAATTTCCTTTAGTGGTTTCAAAGTTATGGGTCTTGAAATTAATTTCTTTTTTAAACCCATTTTGAGCTGGTTTTTGTAGAAGGTGAGAGGTAGAGATTTAGTTACAGTTTTCCATATGTAGCTATCCAGTTTTTCTGAGTACCACTTTTTATAAAGGTATCTCCTTCGTACATGTTTGGCACTATTTTTAAGCATCATATGGCTGTCACTGTGTGGGCTTATTATTTCTGGTTGTTTTACAACATTGGTTTATGTGTCATAGTTATTATTGTTTTTATTACTGTCAATGATAGAGTAATGTTCATCCAGTTCTCTAAAACAGAAGGCTTAAAATTACCTTTCGTTATATCAATATAATATTTTCAGTTTAATTTGTAAATTAAATAATTGTGTCCTCATTGGCCAATATTCTTGTTTTGGGTGCTGACCATAGGATATTAGCTTCAATTTACTAATTTACTACTCATTTATTCACCAAATACTTATCAAGTGACCAAGTGTTAGGAACAGAAAGGGTGATTAAAATTCTTGCCCTCAAGGTTAATACATTTTAGTGTAGCACTTTCTAACAGCAGGATGTAATTCATTAATGAGACATAGAATTAATTTAGTAGGTCATGACAAGCATTAAGAAAATAAAATGGAATAGAAAATACCAGAGTAAACTTTGGGTACTATTTTAATGAGATTATAGAAGTGTGGCAAATATCTTGAGCTGTAGAGTAGAATCTATTTCTTACAACAGGCTGAGATCAAAAAACTCATCAAACACTAGTGTCATTGGCCTTGTGGTCTAGGGAAGGGGACACACAAGAACAGATGCTTGTATAAGAAGGTGACCAGATGGCCAAGTTACAGGGTTTTCTTCCCCTCAGGTGTTGCTCAGTAAGTAAACAGATGTCCACAGCCCAAAATGCACTTGAAAGCACAGTCCAGAATCTCTCCAAGCATCAATGTTTCATGCTTTGTGACTAGATCTCTTTATTGGTCTTAAAACCATCTCCCTCCCCTACTCTTAGGTCTAACATCAGTGACCCATTCTTGCAGAAATCTGGAAATATGCAGCCTACACATGTATTCTCACATTCTTTCTACATTTGTAGACCCAGAATCATTTCTTCTCAGAGTTCTAATCATCCAGTTACATGACCAATGCCACAGATAGCTAAAATGTTTACAGGGTTGGGTAGGAACTAAAGAGTATAGCAAAAGCTGTCTGGCTTGGCGACCTTCTTAGGAACCTATCAGTACCCTGCTTGCTGAAGGTCCCAAAGCCAGGAAAACCAGCTTCTGTGCCAAAGTGGGGCCCAGTGTAGCTCATGTTTCTATCACACTCCTCTTGCTTGTGTGTGTGTTTCAGGATGTGAACAGCTATTGTTTATTTTCCCCAAACATTTTGTCAAGTTTCTCACACATCTTTTGCCACATCTGTGCTTGGGAAGTTTTGGTCTCTCATTTTCCAAAGTTTCAACTGAATCCAGACAGCATAGTCTCATTTTGTTTATATTTGTTTTCCTTTAAGTAATCGTCCAATGAGGCTCTGAAGCAAACATCCTAGGCTGATAGATGAGGGAAGCACATACCTCTTTGAAGGACTTGTGATTCCACTCTGTCTGCCTGGAGCCCATGCCAAGCAGCTCTAAATTGATTTACAGAGACAACTGGAAAAGCAGGGGAGCATTTCCATAGAAATGCCACTGATTAAGGGAGAGATTCACCAATTCTGTTTTGTTTTTACTTTCTTAATTGGTGTTTCCTGAAAACCACACTCCAGCACAGCAGTTCCAGGGCTATGGGATGCCCACCGGGCTTTATCTCATTTTAAAGTAGATTCCCTAGCAGAGTCAGGCCCTTCTTCAAGGAGAACCATTTGCCTGCATCTAGTGGGAGGCAAGAAGAACAACTATTTTTCTTTCCAGTTTGTTTTGGAGAAACATTTGCTTCCCTGGACAGTTGGCTAACTTTTCTCAGAACTTGAAGAAAATTACTAACAACAAGAACTGAGTAAATAACAAAAAAGTAGGTGCCCTAAAGCTGAACAAATTGTGCAGTTCCTTTTAGATAGGTGTTGTCTATGTAGCAAGATGGGAGAAAGGTTTGATATAGTTCAGGATTGGTGGGGGATAAAGGGCTTGAAGACAATGTAATGTATTAAGCCCTTTGGCTTCCAAATGAAATGTGGCACTCATAGATGAGTGGATACAAAAATCTCATAATCTCCTAACGTAGTAATTGCTATCCCGGTAATTATTGACAGTAACCAGGGCTGCCAATTTTCTTCCCTTTTCTCTATTACCTCCTGCTCACTTCAATGAGAGTTCCATTTTTGTTTCCATGGAAACAGAATAGTTTACATAAAATATTTCTTAAAAGCAACCATGGGAAACTCATCCTTTGTGTATTAATCTTATTAACTGCATTCTGTTTCACCACTTTGATATCAGATTATATGGGTCATGTCAAACTTTTGGATCATGAATTTTACTCCCATGTCCTCACTAAAATTTATTTTAAAGGCAGAGAGTGGGGATGATGTGAGACTTAGTGTACTGTAGCCTTCAAAACTGAGTGGACAAATTTTTCACCCTGTGTAGCATCTAAATAGCACTAGGCATGCTGTGTCATCTCTCTTGTGTTAGCAATAGGAACAACAATTCCCACTTAAACCTAATTTCAAATTCTCTTTTCATGCCATTACCATTGTTGACTCAAGATCTCCACCCAATCTATGCCCATACCTCTTTTGCTTATCTTCCAGAATCAAATAAATTAATGAAGGTGAACCTGTCTAGAATAAGGCTTGGCATATTCCATGAATTTCAACACATGCATCTTAGTCCTCTGAGGATCTGTAATGTGATCATTTATATTAGCAAATAGATGGCTCTTTAAGGGAATGTTTGACATTCAAGCCAAGATAATAGGCAAGGACAAGGTTTATTTGACTACTTTTGTTAGTAAAGGTCAGCTTCTTTTTTATATCAAGCTTTTGGATGAAGAATCCAGAATGGATTTGGTGAGACAGAAGCAGCAGAAAATATATTCTTCAGGAATATAATGTTCTTGTCAAGACCCTTTGCTGATGAGACTGTGAGCATGTGGACTTGTGACCCTACCACATGGGCTTCAGGAACAGAGACTGAGTACAGAGAGTATAAGGCCTATGATACTAAAGTGACTTGACTTTGGTTTTGCTTGTACCACTTACCAGATATGAAATGTGGACATTATGTCAGCTTGATTGGGCCTTAATCTCCCCACCTATAAACTATGCATAGTAAAGAACTTACATTGAGGGCTGTTGTAGAAATTTTAGTGTCTATAAGTTGCCACTGCAAGTAAAAGAAACTTTTTCCAGTTCTCTTTGCCTCATACACAAAAGCATTACAGAAAGAAACAGTTGATCAAAGTGCAGAGAATCCTGAGATACCCAACCCCAGTAGATACTTCTGTAACACAACCCCCACACCTAAGGCTCAGGGAATGACATGAAAGAGGGAACTGAAGGGGTGTAAGGGCCTGAAAGTCTACTTCAAGAGTATGTCTCCTAGAAATGACAGGTAATCTATATTCATGATACCTCAACAACATGGCTGTGTAAATAAGACCCAAACAACGGCATAGTGCTAATGGGGAAGGAGGGAATCTCATGTAGCCCCAGCTCAGACAGTAACTAACAACTGCTGAGACAGAGAACTAGTCTTCCTGAGGGACGTGTCCCCTAGATAGTTATCCAATAGCAACTGGTCAGCCCTAAAATCATACACCTACAAGAAACACTAAGTTGACTCAGGAGGTTTTATGTGTGCGTGCGTGCGTGCGTGCGTGCATGCGTGCGTGTTTGTGTGTGTGTGTGTGTGTGTGTGTGTGTTTGTGTAGCAATAATAATTAAAGAAGAGGCTATGAACTTGAGAGGTAATTAGGGGAAATATGGGAAGGAAATTTATGTAATCATAGATTTAATTGTAAAAAATTGCAAAAAGTAAAAATATTCAGATGAGGAAAATGGCTATAATATGATATAGATTGTGTAAATTTTTGGTCTTATTATAACCTTTGAACTGTCTTCAATTCTGTGATGTGTACTGGAAGGATATTTGGTGAGTGATATGCTGAAGAAAAGATGTATGCCATTAAAAGGAGAGAAGAAAATTTAGAAATGCATGGGCAGTATTTGAACGGAGCACTGGGTGGCACTTGGCAGAAGAGAAGCCTTCAATGTAGTAAACCTGAAAGTGACAGTGTATCCAGATTAGACTGTAGACTGAGTACACAAAATCAGGAGTTTCAGGAAAAACAGTGAGATAAAGAGGTGAGATAAGTATATCAACTGCTCATAGTCTCAGCATCAGCAGAAGGAGTTGAGTCTAACCATGACTGGTACATTCAACCCAGGCAGTATTGACTCAGGCTGAGGAGCTGGTCCAAGTTACTCAGCACCAGCACCAACAAGGATGAAAGCGGCATGAGTGTCTTGTATTAATAATAATGTAATGAAAACATCAGATACAAAGTAAGGAAGCAGCTATTTGGAGTGGTCCAACACATGATAGGAAATTTGAAAACAAACAAAAGAAAACAGTACAATAGATAGTCACAGAGCTGTCCATGTAGGACAGTGTTTCTCAACCTGTGGGTCATAATCCATTTGGGAGTCCAACAACCCTTTCACAGGGATTGCCAAAGGTCTTAGGAAAACACAAATATTTATATTGTGATTCATAACAGTAGCATAATTACAGTTATAAAGTAGCAACAAAAATTTTATGATCGAGGATTACCACAACACAAGGAACTATATGTATTAGAAGATCACAGCATTAGAAAGTTCAGAACCATGGATGCAAGACATGATGCTAGAGAACCACAGATATAGGAGGTGATGCTAGAGAACCACAGATACAGGAGATGATGCTAGAGAACCATGGATGCGGGAGATGATGCTAGAGAACCATGAATGCAGGAAGGAGATGATGCTAGATTCAAAAACCTCTTTGACATTCAAGTATGATTCCATATGAACCTGTGTTGCTCCCTCTGTTAGGAAATAGCTTTTGCTTGGCAGGAAGCACTCTATCCAGAGCTACAAGCCCCAGAACAGATTCACTTGATGCAGTGGCTTTGGATGTTGTAGAAGTTAGTAAACTTCTCAATAAATGTGTGTTGCTGATGGGAGTAGCATGTGGGAGGGACAAAGTTTCCAGTGGCTGAGGTGCAGCAGGATGGCCAAGACATCCTCTAATCTAAGTGTGAATGTCAACAAAGGTGTACTGTAGCCTGAAGTCTGCTCTCTACAAACACTCCTCTGAGATGCAAAAAACTTTCCTGCTTGATCAGCTGTGTGCAATAACTCAGCCTAACTATTGCATTGTACATACTAACCCTGCCTCCTTGTTCAATTGTATGTAATAACCCCTCCTCTTTGCCTGCCTGTATGTAGTAACCCTCACTCCCTGTTCACTTGTATATAATAAACATGATAAGCTCCCAGGATGCAGCTTCTCCATAAGAGAGCCCAGTTCAGATATCAGCTTTTCTGTGTGTCAATGTGTCTATCTTTTCTTCATTCCCTCACTTCCCTAGTCAGGGTGCCAGGACACGAGCCATGCAAGGATGAGGAGGAAGACTATTGTTACTGTGGTTCCTTCCTATTAATTTTATCTTTATTTGCCCCCATGAGGAATTATAAGTCATAAGTTCACCCATCACATATATTCAAATACTTTAAGATCATATGCTATATTCCTGACATATAAAAATGCATATGTTATATACATACATATATGTATACAATCATATATTTAGATTCAAGAGCAGTAGACTGAAATTGAATGTCTTCCTATAACTGAGTATAACCTTTTCCACTTTAAAATATTTACCTTGGGCTGGAGATATGACTCAGCCATTAAAGGCTAGGCCCACAACCAAAAATATAATGGTTACCTTAGTTTTATTCGGTGTGTGTGTGTCTATGTTTACCTTCCAACTTATGTACTACTTTAAAGAATAAAAATTGTAGGACTAGAGAGATGGCTTAGTGAGAGGTTAAGAGCACATGGTGCTCCTCAAAAGGATTCAATATTAGTTGCCGACATCCACAACAGGTAGTTCACAACTGCCTGTAACTACAGCTCAGAGGACCCAACACTTTCTTCTGTTCTCCTTGGGCATCTACACACATGTTTGCATGCATACAACACACACACACACACACACACACACACACACACACACACACACACATACACACACACGTAAGTACAAGATAAATCTCTAAAAATGGAAAAGTTTATATTTAATTATGAGAAGATATCCATTGTCTATTTGTTTTGAATTTAGAGATAAATATTTGCACATATAAAATATATGCATGTTTTTATATCCCAAATACAGTATGTGATCTTGAGGTGTCTGGATATGGGTGATGTATGAATTTATGATTTGTAATTCCTCAAGAGGGCAAATAAAAATAAAATGAGTATAAAAGAACTGCATAAAATCGTCTTTTATATTTTTTCTTTTTAAAGAAGTTATAATTATATTTTTATTTAAAGAGGTTATATTTTTGTTTTATATGTGTGTCTCTGTATATGCACAAATTTGCTGGTTCCCAGGGAGACCAGAAAAAGGGGATCAGATCCCCTGGAGCTGAAGTAACAGGTGGTTGTGAGTCACCAGACAGGGTGTTAGAAAACAGACTCATGTCTTCCATCAGTCTTTCATATATTCTTACTTAAATTTGAATTTAACAGGCCTTTCAACTTCAACATTTTCTTTTAACATCTCTAAAATTTTAAGGTAAAGGTAAATTTTTTGAGGAATCTACTTTGGAAATAGGAAATAAGATAGGCTCTGCGGGTGCATCTATTTAATTTCTTATTGTTGCAATTGTTTTTAATAAGAACTTAAATAAATCACTTTCTTTTTAATGCTTGTGGGTTTTCCTCATGTATAAAATTATAGCAGTTTTATCCAGCATTTCATCACTATAATAAAGTGCCTGAAATAATTAACTTTTAAGGAGTAAAGAGTGGCTGATTCCCAGATTGGAAGCTCAGAGTGTACTGTTAACTGGCTCATTGATTGGGGCTTATGGTGAGGTAGCACAGCATGGTGAGAACATATGAAGAGACAAAAGCACTTCCATAGGGAGCAAAAATTGCTTTAAAGTGAACACTCCCAACATCCTAAGAATGTCTCTTACAAAGGGTCCACTGTCTCTCAATGTGGCCTCTGCAGACTAAGCCTGCCTGGACTAGTGAGGAACATTTAGATTCTAAGCTGTAATGTATCTCCACCTCAACCAAGAGTGGAGAGAATGACCGGAATCACCAATGTATAGAGCTAGCATGTAGTGGTTTTCCAAAGCCTGTTATGATTATTGTTAGGACTACCTGTTATTTAATTTTTATGTTTATAGCTTTTTTTTTTTTGAGACTAGGTCTCACTGTATAGTGCTGACTGGCCTAGAACTCTTGGTGTAGACCAGACTGGCCTGGTCTACAACTCACAAAGATGCATCTGCTTCTGCCTCCTGAGTGGTAGGATTAAGGTAGTGTTACACCATATCCCAGTGTTTATAACTTTTAAACTACAAAGTATCATCTTTAAAGTAATAAAATACAGATAAATGAATATGTAAGAAAAGGATAAAATGAGGTAGGAGGAAGAAGAAGTAGAGGAGGAAGATGGAGCAAAAACAGAAGCAGAAATATAAGAAGAGGAGGAAGCCTTTCTGTACCTCTCTACCTAGTGGTAGCCATATCATTTGTTTTTGTTTTAATACAAGGTTGTACCATTTGTCTTTGGCTGGCTTGAAACTCCCACCTGCCTCTGCCTCTCAAAGTTCTTGGATTAAAGGAGTGAGTCCTTATGGCCTTCTGATCTTTTAAAGTTATTATCTTGTGCAAAATTCTCTACATAATATGTAAAACACAAATGCATATAGAAAGATGACGGGGGGGGGGCACATTTTATAAAAATGTGAGCATCCAAGGTATACTTTTAAATACCCTTATTTTTCACACTTACATAGAATAAGAATCTTATTATGCCCCAAATAAGAATGTTCACTCTTTTCACAATTTAAGAGACATTGTCTTAAAAACTTGGGAGGGGGGTTCTTGGGTAAAGTGCCAACTATGCAAAAATGAAGATCCAAGTACAGATCCCAGAATCCATGTGGAGAGTCAGCCATGGACCTGTAAGCTCAGCCTTGGCAGGTTGAGAGGCAGAGGAGAGATGAAGGCCAACTAATCCCTAAATTTCTCTGACAGCCTAACTGAGGTGATGAGTTCCAGCTTCAGGGAGACCTTGTCTTAAAGAAAAATAAAGTTGTATGGTGGTCAATGAAAGACATCTGACTTTGACCTCAAATCTCCACACACATGTACACACATGTCTTTCCCCACATGAACACACACACACACCATTAAAAAGAATAAATGTGCCCGCCTAGGTTTTTTAATTCATGATATAGATCTCTGCCAGTATGTAAGAAGGCTGCAGTGGATAGTGAATAAGGGATTCACAACAGTAAGAACTGCATTCAGCTGTGGCACATTTGTACTATGTCAATTAGTGGAAACCATTTCCCAGAATTCCCTGTTTCTTATAGTCCCTGTATTTGAAACTGGAGATTAACAGATGGAGAGAGCCTGACTTAGCTTCCTGTTTTCTTCCCTTTTATATCCATCTGACCTTTCTGACTACTGTACCTGCTGGTATTGGGTTCAACCCCAGATGTAGAAGCAATAATTACATATAAACCCTATGCAGTCAGATTGTCCCTCCACAGCTATAGAGTAAATGGATGATGGATTAAAATGTATTGGGAAAAATGCATCTGAATATATCTGTGTTGATATATACACATGTTTTCTTATCTATATTCACACACACACACACACACACACATTGCGACTGTTTACAAAGCATCTAAGTAATTGAGGACTATACACAGATTATATGACAATACATAAGGTCATGTTTTATATAAAGTACTTTAGCATCCTAGAGTTTGGAATCTGAAAGTTATGATGTGGAAGTGTGAAAACTCCAGAACCAATTCTGCAGCCCCAACAGATAACTATGTCCATAAAGAAGGGACAGTATAGGAGCAAGTATCTTTCCTTGCGAGTTGACTTTCTTGTGATCTGGGAATTGAATAAAGACTCTTCTTAGTGTGACTGGAGTTGGGGGTAAAGCTTAATGACTCCTCCAGAGTTTAAAACATGAGGCAACTGGAGCCTGGAGAATTCTGTTGGCAGCAAGCCAATCCATAAGGGTTCCGTGCACTTGGGAAGAAGATGGGAGCAAGTGCTACCCATCCTACCTATGAGGGTGAATAATGGATCTGTTTCATGATCTAGTGTAGGAGTTAGAAGCCTTGGGGTTGGCCTTTCAAGTGACTATTAAGTGAAGACTGTTCCATCAGGAAAAGGGATGGAAGCACAGACAGCCAGTGAAGACAATAATAGACACAATCTTCCTTTAGCAGTAGACTAGTGGGGTAAAGGTGGCCAGCATCTCTTAAAACCACATTTAGATTATTTGTTGAAAGATATCACTAACAGCAGAATTGGGCTATGCTGGGATGCTATCAAAGATGCCTCACACTATAATCAACAACTAGAGATACATTGTCTGTCCCCCAGGGGACAGGAGATGACATCAGTGAGGCAGAGGAAGGCATAGTACCTCAGACTCTGACCTAAGCAAGGGATGAAGAAAGGGGATTGAGAGAAGTGTACTTTCCCAGTGATACAGGTCTCCAAGGATTTGCCTGTGCTGCTGGAGAGATTTTTCAGTAAGTCAAGGACTGCAGTATTTGACCTGGGCAGAACTAATTCTTTCTAAAATAAGTTTTAAGCAAAACACACCCCAAAGAATATCTGGAATAACTAAGAAGAGTGATTAGTGCATTATAAAGCCACATCATGTCACAGTCCACACTGCATTCAGACTTTTCAATAAGTGCATACTTTACATGGAGATCAATTTGTATGTACATATATTCACACATCTATACAGTTATATAAAGATAAGTGATTTAAAAGCTGGAGATCCTAGAATAAGATTAGCAAATCTATGGCACATGTGCCAAATATCTCTTTCTACACTCTCCTTCACACAAGGCAAACACCACTAACCACTATACTCTTTCAAGCAGATCCAGGACTCAGATGTAAAGTTCTTTTCAGCACAGCATTCTAGGAAGCTTGTTGATCAACCCTATTTAAAGGTCTAGAACACAGCGCAGGGGGAGAAAGCCTAATTTAGAGCTATTAAAATTGGCCTCAGGAAAACAATGCCTTGCATTTGTTCTGAGTCCATTTATTCTCACTAGGAACACAATTCTAGTGCACTTTATTGTAAGTCATCTGGTTCATCCAAGCATTATGAAGCTGGCTAATGAAGAACTGGAAAAACAACACTGGCAATAGAGAGCTAGGCTTCTACCAGGGAAAAAAGGAGCACATGAAAACAATCTCTACTTATTAAAAACTCAGCTGTTTTTGGCCCTTGATGTTTATTTTGTTTGGCCCCCATTAATAGTACCTTTAGAAAGGCATCAAAGATATGCCTGTTTTAAAGATCCCCCAATATGTGCACAAGAAAGACATGCTTCACATTCACTGAACATGGTATCAGTTGTAGATGAAAGGAATGGTTGCCATTTATCTTTAATGAAACAATCAGATGCATGAATATTAAAATTAAATATATACTGACATTATATGTGTAGATGTATATAGACAGACAGATAGATATGGAACTTTATTGTAAAGCTTTACTGCTCAAAAACCGATAAAAAAGAGGCATAGTTTGGGAAATTATTTCTTTGTAACAACTAACAGGCTGGGAGAGTAAAAAGAAAAAATCATTTTAATATCATGTTTTTGAAAGAAAGAGATGACTATACTTCTTTTTTCCCCCTGAATGAGGTTGTTTTCAAGTTTGTCTCATTCAGAACTCTTCTATTTGCATCATCCAGTTTCAGCTAGGGGAGAAAACTGGTGTCTTCACAGCTCATTGTTGGACTTTTTAATAGAAGAATGTCTAATTGTTTTGTTATAATCCCTTATTCTTTGGGATGTAATGAGACAAGATACTGTATTTTGAAATGAACACATATACAAAACCAAGTTTATTTCATACAGGGCTAATCCTTTCTAAAACTTCAGCTCTACGAATTTAAATATAATAATGGCTTCGGATAAATCTGTACATAGTGAAATCTGCCAATGGAGACCACCCATAGTTCAATAAAGAAAAAAAAATAGAAAGGGGCCTTTTAGGCAGGTGGTCTTGTGTACAAATTCATAGTATTTCATATTCAGTTATTCACTGGGAGGATTTGTGGCAATCTAGAGTCAGCTCTATTCTTTTCCTTTTTAAGAAATGTCACAGTTCTTTCCTCCTCTACCCTCACTGACTCTCGGATGTTTCCATAGGAGCTGAGCTTCTCTGTAAATGGCCAAAAAACACAACATAAGCTTAGCTGAGCTCTGGTCAACAAAAATGCCCCTTTCTAGTGACGGGAAACACTGAAAGACAAGGGACAGAAGATGTGGGAAGCAAAGCTACTGTGCAAGGAGGCTGCCTTAGTGGAATCCGTGCTCCCTTCTCATCTTTTGGCTGCTTGATGAAGCCAGTTTTGAAGGCATCTGCATCCAAATCTATTTTATACATATTTAACATTAATGTATGAGAAATATCAAAGCTGAGAAAATCTTTTTCAAAGCAAAGGAAATAAAATAACCCTTCTCAGCTCAGCCACTACTTGTTAGTCTGTGTTTTCTTCCCACAGTTCTGCATACACACACACATACCCATACATGCACATGTACACATGGATGCACACACATACACACACATGCACACATATATGCACATACACTTAGACACACATTCACACACATGCACATGTGTTTGTATGCACAGAGTTGAAATTATTGAGGGTTTTAGCCTCCACCTTTACATTAAACATTTGATGTCACTCTACTATCGTTGACTAGATAACAGCACTAAGATTTGATATACTTTCTTACATGTCTGGACCACTGCATGTTTGTAAGCAAAGTTTTGTTGAAATACAGCCATGACCATCCACTTCTGTGTTGCTTTAGGCTGCTTTCATGTGACATCAGAGTTGGCAGTTATGACAGCTCTGTAAGCTGCAAAGCCTAATATAATTATTGCCAGGTCCTAGTTAGCCATCAGGTCCTTACTTACATTTCATTATGTGTGTACTTTTGGGTCTTTTAATCATATTTGTTTTACTGGATACTTAGGTAATCAACTCTCGGGTTCTTGTTAATACCTCCAAGAATTTCAGAGTTCTTTTTTTTATTTTATTTTAAAGGATTTTCTTGTCTGGGGAGAAGGTTCAGTTGGTAAGAACACTTGCTGCGCAAACATGAAGACGTCATTTCAGGTCCCCAGCACCCATATCAAATGTCAGGCATGGTCAGTCACCTGTGCCTGTAGCCCCACATTGCTGGTGTGTGTGTGTGTGTGTGTGTGTGTGTGTGTGTGTGTGTGTGTGTGTGTGTGTATGGTGTGTGTGTGTGTGTATGGTGTGTGTGTGTGTGTATGGTGTGTGTGTGTATGGTGTGTGTGTGTATGTGTGTGTGTGTGTGTGTGTGTGTGTGTGTGTGTGTGTGTGTGTGTGTATCATGAAGATTTGCTGCCTGGGTACAAGCCTAGCCAAAAAAAGGTTAGTTCCAAGTTTGGCAGAATACCTTGTCTCAAGGGAAATAGGCAGAGAACAATAAAGAGAACACTAGGTGTCTTCCTCTAGGCTCTGCATGCACATGTGTGCATGAAAGTGCACGTGTGGGCACACAGATACACATATACATGCACACATCTAAATATGTCATATACATATATGTACATATCACAAACACAAGATTTTCATGGTCTAAAGAACCAAATTCCTGAAACCTTTAGAGTCAGTTAGAACTAAGTAAAACTCCATTGAACAAAACCGTTCTCCCTATCATCGTGTATTTCTCCCTGATGCCTTGTGGGCACAAACAAGAATGGGCTTTTATTGACTGATTTTCAATTCAACAAACATAAAATGAATATTAACCAGGCAGATTGAACCAAATTCCTAATCCTAGTACCTTAGCACAAATGGAATTGAACCAACTTACTTATTAAATATGGGAAGACTTCAAGATGGCAGGCAAAGAAAACAACAATAGAGGTGGGTGGGCATTGTGTGTGGAGAACACAGCTGCCAATGACCCTGCTCAGTGGAAGGTCCATCAACAAAGGCAATAGTTGGAAAAGAGGAGAAAATCTTGAGGAAATGTTAGTCTGCCCTCATTTCAGCTCTTTGGTGGCTTTTAGTGACAGTCACTCCGAGTATACCAATCTCAAGTCTCAGTTGCCTGCTTATGCACTCTTCTACTGACAGTAGAGCTCTCCACTCTGACTTCCTGATTTAGCTCTGTGGTATACCATTTGTGAAATCTTGAAGAAGTAGTTGTCAGTTTTTCATCTGAAAAATTTGTCTAATCAAAGTTCTTGCTTATGGGGTCTTTTTTTATCATAAATATAATGAAGGTTCTTCTATTTGCTTTCCTGACTGCCTGCCAGGCATCTGTGGGTTTTCATCTGTCTTTTAAAGGGATACAAAATATATTATTTTTACTAAAGAGAAAGAAAGAAAAATGAAAAACGGCTTGATAGTTTTCCATAGAAAAACATGATCAGTATTTTTCTCCTGTGGAAGTCATGTATACAGTGCAGTCACCTTTCAGCTCCAGGTAAGACAATCCTGGAGTTTCAGCATGGTGAGGTGTTTGTATTATTGTTTTGCTGCTATCCTAAAAGGCAAAGAACTGGTAACTGGAGAGGGTGGCATGGAAATAATCCTTCCTAATTCCATTGGTAATACCAAGTGTACTCCACTAAAGGAAATTGCCTCTACAATCTAGAAAACCAAAATGTCCCTTGGACAGATAATATTTTAGACTCATACAATTTAATATAGCTGAATTTTCTGGCATATGTCATATATACATTTATATTAAATATTATTTCATGTTTTCCACAACATGATTTTTGGGAATGAACCATAAGGATAATATTCTAAACACTGCCTTTGCTGAGATACTGCCTTTGTACATATTTCTATGCTGAATTAAAATAGAGCTATGTCTTGAAACATTGTTTATTGGAATAAAGTTTATAGATAGAGACATCAAAAACAAGAGATACCTCGAACTAATTTGTAAGTCTGTACACCAAATACTAGCTTTCCTAAAGCTATGATATGAGACTGCTTAGCAGACTTGGGTGTTGAAGCAAGCAAGTCATGAAGGAAGAAGGCAGCATAGAGCAAACAGATGAGTTTCCCTCAAACCCCAGCCATTGCTGGGGGACACATATGAGATGGCCAAGCTGCTTGTTTTCAGCATTGCAAGATGGATTTATTTATGATTCCTTGTGATTTAAGGGAGGGAAGGTGAGTTCCAACATCCCAGGAACAGCTGTGTTTATTCTCAGCATGGATGATGGGACAAGCATGACACACAGCAGAGGGAAATTGGCTCTGCCCTCTTCCTACTTAGCTTAGAAGCTGGAGGGGGGATAATCTCCCTTCCCCAAGCAGACCTGAGCTGACACAAACAACACACACCACTCACAGGACCAATGGCACCTTTTCAGGAAGGAGAGTGTACTCTCTCTGACCATTAATGCTCCACTTATTGCCAGATATAAGAACAAAATGTCTTGTACACCAGGGACAAGGTAGACACTCCTAGAAATAGTTGATTGTCTGGACTTCAGCTTGCTCTTTGGTGACCTACATGAAAGACCTACTACCATCTTTTTATCTGTTTTTTATTGCCACGAGAACCAATGGATAGGGGAGAGAGAAGGGCTCAGAACATACCTTCTTGGATACCAAGATATCATAATACTCATCTTACTGCCCAATAGGGTCATAGGACTTGAACTTTAAAAACAATATTGCAAGTAATGCTCCCTCCTCCCTTTCTGTCTTTATACTCTCTCATGTATAACTTTCCTGTCTCAACAGTCTTTCTGTTTTTCCATAAAAAGTTGTGTGTGTGTGTGTGTGTTTATGTGTGTGTGTTAAAAGAGAAAAAGTACCACATTTTACCCTCTCTCTTCTTTATTTATACAAAGCCATATTTTATCATTTAGTTCAAAATCAGAGCCTTAAGTTGACAAAATCACATACATAGGTCTGATTTTGTTCATGCTACTTATATACTGCATACTCTAAAAGAGACAGTCAGTGCAGTGCTCCACTGCTTTTCCTTATATGTAAGTGGGTAACTGTGAGTAAAGCCCATCAATGTGTTTAACATGGATCCCAGTAACACTCCATAAATGGTAGCCATCATTAATATCAGATGAAACATTAATACTCTGTAGTTATACTTTAATATATATATTAGTTTAAAATATTTTAAAGAGGAACCATTATCCACCATTTTACAGCTAGAAAAACACCATGTCACAGACATATAGTTTACTTGTCACAGATCACACGATGAATACCAACATGGATGAACCAGCTCAGGTCCATCTACTCCCACAACCAGAACCTGCATGCTCCCTTACTTTCAAGTATTCATATCATAAGCACCCCAAAGAAACTCCAAGATAGCTCTTCTAACACCTGACTAAATTTCCACTCATGCCCAGAATAAAGAGATGGAAAACGAGTCCTTTGTGGACATGGTCATCCTGCCTTGGGTGTTGAGGCTTCCCTGTGCTTCCTGAACCTCTCTGATGACTACCCTCTGGGACTCTGGCTCAAGAAGTGAAGGGTAGTAGACAGGAGGTCACTTCTAAGACTCTGTCACTGCTCAAGCACTTCCTGCTTAGGAAGAAGCAGGGATCATGTACCATCACACAAACCTACTTAGACCACATCCTTCAGGGATGCAATCACCAGTCGACTTAACATGCAAACCTTGTGTAGATTATTATCAGGAGAGTGAAATATGAAGTTAATCTAGGCTTTTCTTTGCCAAATCATTTATTGTAAATCATTGCTTACTTGGAGTTGTCATCGATATATAATGCACTTTCTACCCAGCTTCAGTGCTGAAAGAATTTTCTGTACTTGTTCAATGAAAACGTACCATTTTTTTCAAGAATATAATTATTAGGTTTTTTTTAAGTCCTAGCTAAGATATTTGTGTGGAGAAACTCAGGCCCAAGGATGCTCAGTTAGCTGGGAACAGCAAGTGTGGCTTTAAATGCATGAACCACAAGTCTTTAGGGAGGTTTATGTACACAGATAACAAATACCTTGCCTACTATACAGGCTTTCAAGCTGAGAGGGAATAGGCCAGCAAAGCACAGGCATCCTCTTGTGCCAAACCATGCATTAAAACACTTCATGTGGCAACTTAATTCTCCTGACAACCCCTATGGGTAAATTTCATCATCTTCATTGTGCAGATGAATAAAAGGGGATTCACTATTTCATGTCACAAACCGGCAGAACCACAATCCACAGTGAAAATAATTAACTTACCCAAACCCCAGTTATATCATCACCATATAGAAGGCCCTAGCCCCAAATGGTTTATTCCTGGCTTCTGTGAGTGGCTTTATCAGAGATAGGCATGCTACTCCATTCTCAGGGCTGTCCCTGAATACCAAGGAGGAAAGCTGATATATGTAGCAAACATCTTTGTCTTGGCCACCAACAAAGATCAAACACATGAAAGCTGAACCCCCTCATGAGGTAGGAGAAAGAGCAAGGTTCTCTCTTCTGTCCTGAGCATTCTACTCAGAGCATGCAGCAATATGGACAGACAATTAGTTATGAATGGATTTGATCAAAACACTAAATCTGATTGATGCTGAAAGCACACCCATGTGGGAACACACAAAGGGGTGGAGGAGAGGGCTGGCCATACGAAGCTGGCCCAGCTTAAAAATTCTAATCCTCGTAAGCTGCTCTTTTTACTGCATGGCTTTTAATATTTATTGGCAAAGTGTTTTTAATCCTGATGAAAATAGCATGTCTGAAGGAAAAAAAAAATGTTGTAGCTAGAATGAATGAACATGGCCTTGGCATTTAAAATGTTCCATGGAGATCAGTAAAAATACAGTGGTACCTAGCAGAGGGCAAATGTGACCCAGAAATGAGTCTTGGCAAAAGACAGGAAATGTTATTGCCAAGAGGAAGTTGAGTTAAAAAAGGAATACAGGTTGGCCAGCTCTGGCTGAGTTGCTTCCTGAGTGAAAGCCCAAAACTTCTAACAGAAGAGAAATTAATGGAATGTAGAGGTAAGGAGGAAGGGCCAGAATTTATCTGCCAGGGTTCAAATCCCAACTCTGCTGTTTCTAAGTCACATCTTTAATGAAAATGAAATGAATGATAAGTGTAATCCTTCTTCTCTGGTATTAGTTGAGAGAATGAATGTAAAATCACTAGGTATCAATGCTGAAACAGATGAAGTGTTGAGTAACGAGGGGATTTATTAATACCACTATAATTCTTTCTTATGTTTGATTCTCACTAATGTTACTGAATTTTTTCCTAGAAAATTAGTATGTCAGGTATGAATAAGCAATAGAAATGAAGAGGATCTATCGGAAAGTGTCAGAGAAAATTAATGGTAAGTCTCTGATACAGTTTGGATTTGAACCAGATTGTAGTTCAGACGGAGAATACGGCTTCCTCATTTACCCTGAGGAACAGAAGCAGATTAGGTATTCACACAATGTTTGCATTGGCAAGATGTAAGGAGCACTAACTTGTATAGAACTGGGAAGACAAGAAGATGATCTACCAGCACGGATTTCCCTGCTGCTGCTGCTGCTGAAACCCTGCTGTTTTCATCTATGAAATAATTTACAACTACCTAGTGTATTTCTCTCCCCCTGTTCCTGTCACTAAGAATGCCTTAGCTTCCACTTTGTCTTTGGGTGAATGTGCACAATGATCCTGACACTTCTTGTGTTTTTATTAGGCTTATGATTGGAAAATTCAGTTTCCTCTCTCCAAGGAATGGTTGAACTTCAGAGGCTCCATGACCAGGAAGAGTATGGTATCCCAGCTTTTATAAGAAGGCAAATGAAACAGCATTAAATTATAATATGTTCATTGTTCAAAGTGATATGGAGCTTAAATGGGGCTCTAATGCAGGGTCTTCTCCCTGGTTTCTCTCTTTGTCCTACTTTCTTTTTTGTGCCTCTTTTTTATTAGTGTCCTGACCACATGCTGACTACTGAGAACCCAGCATCAAGAGTATAACTATTAGAAAAAAATACAAGCGATGGCTGGTTCAGTGGATAAAGTACTTGCTGTGCAGACACGAGGAACTGAGTTCAGATCCTGCACATCGGTAAAAGCTGAGCATGATAGCATACCTTTGTAACTCCATCTTTGGGACTGGTGATGGATCACTCCCTAAGACCTTGTTGGCCAGCCAGCCTATCTGGAACAGTAAGCTCCAGGTTCAGTACTCATCTCAAAAAATTAAGGTGGAAAGTCACAAGGGAAGACAAAGACACTCAGGTTCTACCTCTGGCTTACACACACACACACACACACACACACACACACACACACACACACACACACACACACATATGCATTCATGCACAAAATGAAGAAGATACTATTTTTTAGAATGAGCTCTGTATACCCTTCCCAGTCTTTATAAAATGCTTTAATATTTTATGTTTAGTTACTGTTCTTTAAAAGATATTTTATTTCTGTTTATATGTAAATGTGTCTTTGAGTGTATTTGTGCATATGTGTTCAGGTGCCCACAGAGACCAGAAGAGGGTGTTGGATCCCTTGAAACTGGAATCATAGGTGGTTGTGAATCGATTCTGTGTGGGTGCTGGAAGATGAACCTGATCCTCTGCAAGAGCAGTTACTCTTAGCAGCTGAGCTGTTTTTCCGTCCTCAGGAGTTACCGCTCTTAAGCATCCCCAGTTGAAGAACACAAAATATGGTTTGGTTTCTGGCATTTATATCAACCTTGGCCCATAATCAAGGATATTTTCCTAAGCAATTATTTCCTCTTTTTAGTTTTTCTCCAATTTACTTCATTCCCTATGCTCTTAGCACACAGGATGGCTTAAAACATAAACCCAATGATGTCACTGACTAGTTAGACAGTTTTTGAAGTTTTCTTATACCTAGCACTACAAGTTTTTAAGATTCATTGAGACCATAGGACAAACATGATGACTTCGTGACACTAATGATAAATCTAAAACATTATTTTCATATGAACAAACACGAATATGTGACAGAGTGTAGCCCATAAACTTGGATGTTAAAGATAAATGTAGGATTCCTACTTGGGATTACTGGCTCTTGACCATGAGGAGATGCAGAAGAACTATCCAAAGACTCTAGAATGGAGAAGTGAGGTACCATCCTAAGGGATGAGAGCAAACTTCTTCATGAAAACGCTCTCTGAAATCAGGAGCCAGTCTTTCTTTCCAGTCTCATATTCCCTTTTTAACCACACTTTCCAGACTTCTATGCTTTGTGTAGCTCATGTACATCATTACAAACTACTTAGCTGATTCTACTTTCTCAACTCTATTCTTGAAACACAGCCTTTAGTTATTCACCTTACAAAGACGGACTATGGTGGTTCTTTTGTAAATATTTTCTTCCTCCTACCCAGAGAACTCAACCTGACTATCTCCAGGGAGCCTCCAAAAGGTTAGTTCAGCAAAATCACAAGTTTGATCATAAAGAAAGCAGGCAAAATTGCCTTAGCCAGCTGCTTGAATTAAGCCCATGACTTCTATCTCCTAAATATTAGGCAACATAGTATGATGGTCACAGGAGTGACCCACACAGGTATTACTAGTGTGAATGAGAACAGGCTCACACATATATCCTGTTCTCAAGCTGGTAGAACTGTTTGGAAGGATTAGGAGGTGTGGCTATGGCACTGGGAGTCAGCTTTATGGGTTTAAAAGCCCACACCATTCTCAGCTGGCTCTCTTTGTCTTGCTTTTGTGGATCAAGATGTAAGCAAGCTCTCAGTGACTACTTTAGCACCATGTCTGCCTATCTATTTTCATAATGGTCATGCATTCTAACCCTCTGAAACGGTAAGGCCCAAATACACTCATCTGTAAGCTGCCTTGACCTTGTGTCTTGTCACAGCAACAGAACAGTGACTAAGACACAAGGTTTGCATGTGGTTTACTAACTTGTCAATTAGATAATCTTGAACTAGTTAAATATCTCATGCTTCAATTTGCTTACATATAAATGGTGATTATAATAGCTTAATAATTCTGTAGAACAAGTCAGAGAGTTCAAATATGTTTAATACTCTGAAAAGAGTTCCCTTCACAAACAGGAGCTACTGCCATTTTTTTTTTAATCAGTTCTGATGAACAAAATCCTGGTCCCCAGGCATTTACACATGACTCTACAATGTTCACTTTTTCAATTCTCTCTTCTCTCTCTCCTCTTCTTTCCCTCTTTCTCATTTCTCCCCTTCCTTCCTTCCCTCCCTCCTTCCCTCCCTCCCTCCTTCCCTTCTTTCTTTCCTTCCTTCCCTTCCTTCCTTCCTTCCTTCCTTCCTTCCTTCCTTCCTTCCTTCCTTCCTTCCTTCCTTCCTTCCTTCCTTCCTTCCTTCCTTCCTTCCTTCCTTCTTTCTTTCTTTCTTTCTTTCTTTCTTTCTTTCTTTCTTTCTTTCTTTCTTTCTTTCTTTCTTTCTTTCTTTCTTTCTTTCTTTCTTTCTTTCCCCCTTCCAGAGGGTTAGCAATTTTGAAGTGCCTATATATAGCTGAACCCTCTGTTTACCTCTTGGGTATACTGGGTATATAGGTTACAAAAGAGACTGAAGGAAGATACATTCTTTAATGTAGAGGCCATGAAGTAAAAGTTAAATGCTGAAGTGAAGTTAATGTTTTAAAAATTATATATGTTTATGTACATATGTATTTTTCATATATATATATATATATACACCAGTCATATATATATATACCATATTTATGACTGGTGCTCATGGAGAGGGGCTTTCAGATGTTTTTGAGCCTCAGTGTGGGTGCTAGGAATGAAACCAAGGCCCTCTGCAAGAGCAATGAGATTTCTTTATCATTGAATCATTATTCTGTTTCTGAAGTTATAATATTTAATGTACATAAAGGTTCACATACTAGATCATAATTTACAATGTAAAAATATATATAGAAGAAAAGGAAAGAATGAAGCCAATATTTATTGCAAAGAAATAAGGCCAGTTTTTAATCTGCAATTCCATAGTAACCTTACATAAATGGAATAATTTTCATTGAGGGGAGAAAAGAATAAAAGCCTAAAGAGCTGATATGAGCTCACATAGGTGTTAAATCCCATCACTACCCTGAAAATTAAAACATGGTAGCATTTACTTCTGCTGAAATTCAAAAGGGAAAAGGAATTATTTTAGTTAATTTTAAATTAATGTAATACCTGTTCACTGGGAAACAGACCTCTTTAATCCTCACCTCTGCAGAGTTCAAGAATAAATCTGGGGTCCTGAGAGCTATTGAGGCTGGACACATGGAGCTATACTATTTGCAAGACAGCAGATGGCAATTGGTCTTCCACCCTCACACAGGGGTCCCTAAGAAGCCACTCAGCTCTCTCTTCTCATGTTGGCATTCTTTTATGACAGAACACACCAGTTCTAGCTCCCAGCACCCAAGAGTGTTAAGTGGGATTTGAAAAAAGTCAAGAGCATTACCATATTCCTCTTGGGCCATGATTTCTTAACCCATTGTAAATGAGCCAAAATGGAAAAACAAAAACAACTATCCAGCTTCTAGACCCACAGGAGCCCAGCCTACTGGGACACAAACCAATTGGTCATGTTCTAACTGGGACTTTGTGACTCAGAGTAGAGGCTGATAGGTCTTACCACAGAGTTTGATGTGTGGATGGATAGTTATACTGGTTATTCATCCTTGGGCTTTCTACCCAGAGATGTTGCCAATGCCACAGTTTGCTATTGTCTTTTAATTTAGCTGTTGGCAACAGAAGCTCCTGTTTTGTGATAATGAGAAATCAGGGTCTTTCTTCCATTGGAAGAGGTTGTTCCCACTTTTCTTAAAAGTTCTTTACCACTAGAAACAAGGTGCAGTGAGCACCTTCCTGCGATGGAAGATCAACTCACCTGGAATCCATTAAGTCTCTATTCTGTTCCCAGCTCTGCCACCTGCTGACCATATGAACCTCTACAATCTACTTAGCCTCTCTACAGCTTCCTATCACATAGGGTTGCTAGAGAGATTCATTACAAATAAATAAGCTAATTATGGAAGGATGTCCAGCAATCACGGGATTTTAATAAGTTATATTTTTCTCTTACTGTGTTTAGAATTGAGTATTTTCACCATGGGCATTACTAATTGTGACTTGTTAATAGCTAATAATTACGTTCATGGAATAGCCATTAGTGGTACTCAGAGATAGAACAGGACATTCTGGAAAAAGTGATATCTTTGTTAGAGAGAAGACATAATTCGATAATAGGGAAATGTACCCTAAAATGCTCATTTACTTTGTACACTGTCTAGCCAAGTTAAGGACTCTGACTTTCAGGTTCAGCCTCTTGAAAGAGATGATATGGAATGAAGAATTGGCATCTTCCACTATGAACATTATATGAGGTACTCTATACAGTAGTAAATGCTGGAATGAATAGTTGTCTAGTTTGTGATGTAAATTGTTTAGAGGAAAGGAATGTTCATGGATGATAAGAGAAATGCATTTGGGGAAGGACATAGACAAATTTTTAAGTCATGGTGAATTTACTTTCATGTGTATTTAAAAGAAAATTTTAACTGAATTTTATTCTATCATTCAAGGAAAGGAAAAAGTTATAAAGTGTATTGCTTTCTTAAGTATGTCAGATAATATTAAAGGTGATATGTGGGAAGTTTGGCTGGAAGTACCGTGATCCATTTCCTGATAACTTTCAGGTGGAAAGAATTTCTGTGTACTTTTAGTTTCTTGCTTTCCTCTTTCTTTGTCCCATCTTCCCTATTTCTTAAGAGATAATTATAGTACTACTTAAGGAATTGAAGATGAATATCCACAAAGCCTTAGACACACTAGCTGGTATGTGTTGATGTGAAACTAGAATGAGAAAGAAAATACAGGTGTAAGGTTAACTGAAGTCTGTCTCTAAGAGAAGCATAGTAACATTAAGTGTTATAGAAGGTTTTTGATAGCTAGGTGAAACACTGCCTACACCAGTGAAAACTAAGAGGTCAACAGACTTAACTGTGGTTTCCATGAGTAGAATTGTTATAAGGGATTCTCATCTCTGCTTTCTAAACCCTAGTGAGTTACTTAAGGTCACAAATACATTACTATATAACTAAGAAACCACATACTTGGCAAGCTGGGAGCATACTCCTGCCAAAGTACAAAGAGCTGAGGAAGTATTGGCACAGTCATTTCTCTTTGGGGACACATAAATACCAATCAATTGGGATGACTTTCCTCATCTGCTTCAGTGATGTTCTGGGCTCCTCAGAGCCTCCCAGAGGTGTATGAAACAATTAACTAAATCCTACATAATCTTTTTCTTTTCATTATATCTATGAACATTTTATTCCATTGGTTCTAAATGCTCTCCATTTTGTACTTAATGATTCACAATTTGTACATAAAGCTATTTTGTAACCAGCAATTTTTCTGTCTTGCCTGGATCCTCAGTCTGGACAAATCTCTCTCACATGAGGTCCTATAAATACTTATAAAACAATTACTCTGAGGCTAATATTAATTTCAAACTTTTTGGCTTATGGCTCAAGCTTCTTGCTAGGTAGCTCTTACATTCAAAATTAACCCATTTCTATTAATCTATATATTGTCATGTGGCCAGTAGTTTGCCAGTACTTTTACATCTTGCTTTTATAGGCAGCTGGCAGCATCTGCTCTCACTCTGCCCTTTTTCTCCCTCCTTCTCTGCTTGGATTTCCTAGATATAAACTGTCTCACTATAAGCCAAAACAGCTTCTTTATTAACCAGTGGAAATAACATACATTCACAGCGTACAGAAAAATGTCCTTTGTCACTTCTTCTTTTCTACTAATTAAAAAGGAAGTTTTCAATTTTAACATAGTAAAATTACATACAACAAAATAGTTTTCAAGCAAAAATTAGGGTCACAATATCTACTTTATTTATATTTGGCAAAATTAAAGGAAATATTCTATTGTCTCTTCTATCTTTGTGAATCTAAAATTTTATATCTAATTCAAGCTTTTATCATAACTAAGAAAACCTATAATTTTAACTATCTAGTCTTCAACTCTATCAAAGACCAGAGAAGAAGAAAAATATATCACTTGAGTAAGTGAGAAATTCAAGCAAGCAACTTCCAAAATTTATCAAGAGAAGACAGAGGTTAAAAGCACTGCCTGTTCTTCCAGAGGTCTTGAGGTCCTGAGTTAAATTCCCAGAAACCACACGGTGGCTCACAAATAATGAATCTGGTACTTTCCTCTGGTGTATAGACATACATGCAGACAGAACTCAATATACATAATAAGTAAATAAATCCTAAAAAAAAAGAAATGGAAACTTATGACTAAAAAAGTTGCTCCAACTTGGTGCATATGCATCAGCATAAAGCCCAAGAAAGGTTAAAAAGGGGTTTTAGACACAAAAGAACAGAATCAAGCATAGCTTCTTGGTAGCAGCATTTTTTCCTAGTGAGCTCTGTTTGCTGGCAGCAAGAGAAGTGTGGCTTCTTTAAAAGAAGTTTCCTGACTCAGCATCAGTGGCAAAAAAACAAACTGGCTCTTTTAAGAAACCATGCTGTCAAACATTTAAATGGAGTTCATGAGCTTTGGGCATCAGTGCTCAACTTGGTGGCAGTGTGGACCTTAAAATTGCCCAGAGGTGAAGTGGTAAACATGGCTCTTGCCAGTACCTCTGCCATAAAGATAAGCTCTTACAGACAAAGGAGCTGGGCAGAGCCAGCCACAATAGTCAAGCCTTTAATCCTAGCCACAATGTTTTAATCCTAGTCATGCTGCTTAGCAGATTAAAGACTTATGTGATCAGAAAAAGATATACATTAAAGATAGATTTGGATGAAAGAAACCACTAAAATGGTTTACAGTATATCAAAAATATATGTAGACTTTGTAGAGAAAAGAAAAAGAATTGAAAAAATCCTTAAAAAGAAATAGAGTAATTAAAACTATAAGCCATGTAAGGATGAAATATATACAGAGAGTCTGAATATTGTGTGTTATATTGTCCTTGAGTTTTTTGACTACAGAAGAAGGAGCAAGAGCTGCTAAGAGACATTTGATTATAAATGGTGCTAGAGTAAACCAACATATATATTTTGAAAATGCCTTGACTTCAAAATTTAAGTCTAAAGGTATGTTACTTTGGAGGAGAAGTTTTGTTTTTATTTCCACAGAAAATGAGGGATTGACATTTATTCTGGTTTAAAGAAAATAATATTTGATCAAGGAAGATCCCTGAAAAATCTTTGATGGGAATGAATGTCCCAGATGTTTCAATGTTTCAGAGAACCCTGTTAGTTTCCTCTGAATCCAGAACAGCTTCAAGACTACTGGCTGAGATGATCCAGCCACACAGACTACTCCAGTAAGAACTTGACCATAATTTTAATTTTTCTTTGGATCTCCGTAATATTACCAGTGCCTCCAATCAGCAGGAAGTAGCCTTGGGTACTATGCCCGCATTCCCCAAAATTGGATTATAGATGTTTGTCTTTGCTTTGAGTGTTGGTTACAAGTTGTTATTGATAATGGTAAAGAAAAAGGCTAAACAAAGGAGATCAGACTTGGAGTTCTTGTTTTAAAGAAACAAATAAGAAAAGTGCTGTGGGATAATGCTTTTATACATTATAAAGATTTGCTATTCACATTGGTTTAATAAAACTCTGATTGGCCAGTACTCAGGCAGGAAATATAGGCAGGGAAGCCAGACCAGGAGAATTCTGGGAAGAGGAAAGGTAAAGACTCTATCACCAGCCAGATGCAGAGGAAGCAGGATGAGAATACTTGACTGAGCAAAGGTACCAAGCCACATAGCTAAACATAGATGAAAATTATGAGTTAATTTAAGTTTAAAAGTGGTTAGTAATATGCTTGAGCTACTGGATGAGCACTTATAAGTAATAATAAGCCTTTGGGTCAATTATTTGGGAAGCAGTTGCTGGGTATTTGAGAGTTTCTGGCTGGTGGGACAAAAGCTTCCAACTACACTATTTAGTTCCATCCAGAGATACATTTTAGTTTTCAACCACATCGCATGACTGAGCACTTAGAATTTTAAAATTCTAAAATTTGAACAACAAGTGAAAAGGTACTGTGGTAGGCTCAGAAATATGCCATCAAATATCTTATGAAAATATTTTCCAAATTACATTTCTAGAAACATAATGAGGAGACCTATGCCAACGAATTCACTTAATCTAATCATGTTTAATGATGAACCTCTTTGATATGTGTTTGTTCCTGTATTGTGGGTGTATGTGAGCATGAATGTATCATCTGCATACGGAGGTCAGAGGTCATCCTTGGATGTCGTTCCCAAAGGCTACTTGTTTTTGTCTTTGCTTTGTTTTTCTTTTGAGACAGAGTCTATTATCGACTTGTTAGAATCACCAAACAGTGTAGGCTGGTTGGCCAGTGAACCCTTTTCTTCCCTAATACTAGGATTATAAGCATATACTACCATGTCTGGATTTTTTTTGGCTGAGATTTGAGGATCAAATTCAGGCCATCATGCTTGTACTAGTCTTTATGGTGGGCTCTTTTAAAAAAATGCCAACACTAAAATCTTTTTCCTTAAAGTCAGAAAAGGACATACTGCCCCCAAATAAACAGTGGTCACAGCATCACCTATTTATCAGACCAGGAACTCAAAGGGTTTACTCTACTTCTTTTAACTTACCCTAACAGACTTCTAGTCATGACCCTTCTGCTTTGGAAATGTTTTTCCTGTTCCTTCTGATCTCTCCATCCTTCTGCCAGAGCTTGAGCCTCGTTCATGTCTACATATTAAAGCAGCTCTCCTGCCCTCACTCACTCTTTTCTGTAATTTAGCATCCAGAGTTATCTTTACAATGTGATTTTTCTACTTAAAACCTTCCTGGACTCTCACAGACCACACAATTACAACAAAACATTTGCCACTAATTTGAAGGTCAATATAGGATGGTAATTAGAAGATTAGTATTTGGATTCAAATAGTTCCATGAACATATCACAGAACGTTTATTTAATCATATCTAGCCTCACTTTCCTAATATGTTAAATGAGTATAACTATACTTCAGATTTTGTTAGGTTATGGGATGATTGAACAGGTAGATGCTTGGCAGGTAGATGTCAAGCAGATGGTGCAAAACTGAAAATGCTTGCAAATTTAGAAATTTTATGAGTGCTTTGCTGCATGGTCAAGAACAAAGTCCAGGCTCTGTAGTTCCATTATTTCACACCTTTCCCCAGACACCTGCATTTCAGCCACAATTATGTACCCCCTCTTCAGTGTGCCAAGCCCTTGCCTAGCTCCGTGATTTTGTGCTCTCTGTTCCTTCTCTGCACTGTACTACTTTACACTTCAGAAATGGAGATAACCCTTGTCTGCCCTTCAGATTAAAATAAAAGCATCACATAGCTTGTTTATTTTTCTGTGCAGCAAAGTGCTGAAGCTTTAGTCTTCTTACTCAGAACGGGGGAGAGTTAGGATTCTCTTAATTTAGCACAACTGATTGCTTAACCTCTTTCCTAAGTGGAAGAGGAGATCTTAATTGATAGATCCAATTAAGGTCAGAGAGGGACAAGACTGAAAAGCTTACAAGCCAAGACGCAAAAGCTAAAAAAGGAGGGAGATAGATACAGTGACAGATGATTTACTGTAAAACATATTCTTCAAGGACATTACAGAATCCATGTAAGCTTTAACCCCAAGTATTTAACCCCCAGACATAGATAACTGATATTTCTTACAATGACTCCAAATTATCAAAGATTGTAATAATAATAATAATAATAATAATAATATACAGATAGCTTTAACAAGATCTTATAAAGTGGCTGCATTATATGCTTTGCTCTTTTTAAAAAGTGTGTGTATGTGTGCACTCATGTGTGCTCCTGCATGTGCACAAGTGTGTACCCATATAGAGGTCAGAGGACAAACTTGGGTGCTGGTCCTTACCATGTTTTACACAGATGGTCTACAAGCCTCCAGGGAGTCTTTTGTCTCCACCCTCCTCTCACCTCTGCTATGCTGTGCTTTTCATGTTATTTATTTTGATGCGCTGTCATTGTAATATTATTATTATGTGAACCCTGCACATTACAATAAGAAAGTAAGTTACTGAGAAGAAACTCTTGCTCAGAAAGTTCAGGGTGTAGAAGAGTTCCAGTGTTTCTAGAGCTGGTTGTCCTCTGATGGACTCTGCTTATACAACCATGGAAAACTATTGATGTACTTGTATAATTAATGTGTGTAATTAATAAGTTTTATTTAAAATATTAAGCAGCATTACCTATATTTTTAAACATGGCTACATTGGCTAACTTCAGATATCTGGTTATCATGTATTTCTCTGGTGAAACAAGGAGATATGTTTTAAAAAGATAGTTTGCTAGAAGAAAACTCTAAGGGCAGTGACCATCTTTGAACTACATGGGACTATTGTGAAAACGTTAAGTTGTACACCCTCAAGGGATGTTTTCCTTAGATACACAGTCTCGGGGTTATTTAAGAATTGGAAGGAGTGGACACACTCCATGTTCTACTCATTCCAGTTTTGTTTCAGAGCTGGTTAACCTGCTTCTCTGGTGCCTGTCTTGGTCCCTCCCCCAAAACTGAATCATCTCTGTGGAGACCACTGCTTATTCCCTGTGCCTTCAAGTTTGTTCTTAGGGTGTCACCTTTTAAAGCCAGCCCTTGTTTCTCTTCTTATTCAAACCAGATCCTCCCTCCCTTGTCTAATTCCTAGCCAAGCATAGCAAGGCCAGCTGGTGAGAGCCTTATGAGAAACAATGGTGCCGGCCCTGCTTAATGGAACACTGCCTTGCCAGCCGAAGCTTCCTGGATCAGAGCAGTTGGTTTTGAGTTGTAGCCCATCCTCTGACCCATATTGACGTGCTTGTTCGGTGGGGATTAGAGCCTTGTGAACTTGTGTAAGAAGGGAAAGAAGAAAGAGGGCATTGTGGGTCTAGAGGGAATCAATATTGTGTTTTGAAAAGGCATGTGTTTATTCCCAGACTGACCATCTGGGCTATGTGGCCCCAAATCAATCACAAAAAAAAAAAAAAAAAAAAAGGAAAGAGAGTGAAATCGGCAGCAAAGAACTTTGTGAAGGGCAGGTCTGCAAGGTAGCTTGTCTGGGAAGATGAAGGACCTTCCAGTGTCACTATGGAGTGGTGCTTTCAAGTAAAGGAAGAAAAGCTACATTCTAGCACTTACCTGCCAGCCGCCTGTCCTCTGCGCCCTAGCAAATGTTCCTCAGGTACGAATAAAGAGCAGTTTCTTCAGCACTGGTCATTTCCTCCCAAGTTCTCCAGTGCCCTTACACACTTTTACAAGAGGGTTTTGTTTACAACATAGCCCACACTTTCAATGGCTTCCAAATTTGAAACTTAGGAGACATGCACACAGAATGGGGAGTGATAAAAATTTAGAGACTGTATTTTTCAATACTTCACAGCATAAGAAGTATTCCCTCTACTTCCACTCATCATTTAGCTTTCCGCTGAGGAAGTGGCTAGGAGAAATGGATGGTACAGACAGGTGAGGCAGAAAGCAGCCTGGGCTACATCTGAGCTTGCTCAGAGCAACAGCTTTGATCTGTCCTGGAGATAACAGGACACCTGGAGAGTGTTTTAGAGAAACACATGTATTTTCTGGGATACCAACTCCTATTGGAAGTACCCATGGATAATGTTTGAGTTGGAAAAAGAGTGTGTATATATGACAAAGTATGGCTCAGATGAATTTGCTATGTTCAAATACCCTTAACATGTATTTCTCAATCTGTTATGAACCAAATAAAATGGCAAGTTTTAACTTACCAGAAGAATCCCAAGTGGACTAGTATGAAGGTAGGAAGGAAGTTGCTAGTTCAACTTCTATTCAGAAGGAAGATTTTATTTTTTCTTGATTGGTTGGTTAGTTTAGTGAGCATATGCTTGTACTGGGGAGAGGTGTACCACAGTGGGTATGAGGAGGGAAGAGGGCATAAGAGTTTGGGGGATCAAATTTAGGTTGTTAGGTTCAGTATCAGGCACCTTTACCCACTGAGTTATCTCCCCTGCCCCAGAAAGGACTTTTACTAATAAGCTTTGTCTAGTAGAATCCCCTGTATCTTTTCTCTCACATTATATCTCAGTAGCTAGGAGCCACCTGATTGTGACATGGCTGTATTGATTCCTCTAAAGGTACTACCAGTCCCTACGATCCAACTAACTTCATTGTTTCTACATGTCAAACCTGTGTGCTTCCCACATCCCCATCTGTGTCTACAGAGTGTCAATAATTCCAAGGGAGGGGCCTCACCCTTCATGCACCTTCTCCGTTACATTCCACCGCCACCACCATTCCCAAGGCCCACTTCTTCCTTTGTTACTGTCCCTGCTTTAGTACAACCTTGTGATTTATGAGGTCATTTCCACCTTTTGATTATAGTCATCCTAGGGGTAGGTGTGGTTTATTATTGTGGGTTTGATTGCTTTTCCCCTAATAATTAATGGTATTTAATATTTTTCCTAACACTATTGACTATTTATAAACATTTTGGAGAAATGTCTTTTAAGTCCTTTGCCCATTAAAAAAAAAAAAGTCAAATTGTGATGGTTTTTTTTGTAGTCAGGATACATAGGATATAAGATGTAAAGTATTATTATTATATAGGCTGTCTTTTTACTTTCTTGACAGTGAACTTTGATACACAAAAGCTTTGAATTTTTATAAAGCCCTTGCATTATTATTTTTCTTTTGCTGTCTGTATTTTTAGTGTTAATCTTAAATCCACAGTCCAATCCAAGGCCAAGGAGAGTAACCCCTATAATTTCTTCCATGAGTTGAGTAGTATTAACTCTTGTATTTAAGTCATCCATTTTACTTAAAACAATAAAAACAAACTTATATTAGGCTTTGGGGGGTATTCTCTCGGCTCCCTAGGCCGCCTTCATGTTTGGTTGTTATTCTATTTCCGTCTGTGCTTGTCTGTTCTCACTGGTGCCTGAGTTATTAGGAGGGACTTTTTGTCATTTCTGGTCCTGGCAACTGCCAGGATTTTTATCTAAACTTCACTGTGTTTTTCTTTTAAATTATAATACAAATTAACCTCAAACTTAAAAAAATTCTTTGAAATAATTTGGTAAAAGTAGAATTTATAGCATTCACCAATTTTTTATACTCACTGAGTTTTGACTTTGTCTTTTAAATGCTCAAAGTTTCTTGTTATAGTCAACTAAACCCCTCCCATCCTGGTTCCTGGTCATCATTAAATTGGTGTATGAAAAATTAGTTTTGTTTTACCTAGGATTTTAGATAAATTAAGCAATGTAACAGTGGTATTTGTTTGAAATTTTAAAGATATTTTTATTTTTAATATTCATGTATATGTGTGTCTATAGTGTACATGTGGGTACAGTGTACCCAGAAAACAGAAGAGGGCATCAGATCTCCAGAACTGGAGTTATTGCTAGTTTGGAGCCAATCAAGATGAACTGGGAACTGAACTGGGGTCTGCCAGAGTAGTGTGGTATCGTAACAGCTAAGCCATCCCTCAGTCCTTCTGTCTAGTTCTTAATACTTTCAAGATTTTGTGTAAGTTGTATACATGTTGGTAATGTATCTCTTTTTATTTCTGCAGTGGATTCCCACTGTGTGCTTTTATAGCAATCTTTTGTCTAGTATTAAGCTATTGTGAATGAACTTGCTATTTACATTTTATAACAAGTCTTTTGTGAACATACATTTTTATTTTTCCTTGACTAAATTCCCAGAAGTGGAATTACTGAGTCATATGGCAAAAGTATGTTTAAATTTATTTAAAAATTGCCAACATAGTTCCCAAAAAAGTCTGGGTTTGTTTTTTTTTTTTGTTTTTTGTTTTTCCTTCAGTTTTCTGGAGCAATGTGTGCGATCCTCAGGTAATCCCCAGCCTCACCAACCTTTGCAGCTCTCTTGCTCTACTCTAACTGCTTTAGTAACCACGAATGTCTCATGCTTCTTGGAACGTTTATTTTTAGATTAGATTTTAGGTTAAAGAGAAACACTGACATTAGGTTACAATGGGGAAGGTCTCAGAAAAGGTAGAAAGTGCCTTATGCTTCTCTCTCAGCCCCTTAAGCATTTGATACGGTGTGAGACAGGAGCCTGCAGCATTAGTTTGGATAAAGATATCTGATGTGGGAATGCCTTTCTGTATGCTGTGAATCTCAATCTTTAAAGAAAGGAGCTGTTTTGGCCCTTGACAGGCAACATAGAAAAAGTAGGCAGAGGAATCAGAATAGGTAGGAAAGGAAGGGCAGAGTCAGGAGCAGACTGAGCTGAAGCCCAAAGGAGCAACATATAAGGAACACAGGTGAGCCACGGGCCATGTGGCAGACAGATTAATAGAAATGGGTTGATTTAAGATGTAAGAGCAAGCTAGCAATGTGCCTGAGCCATAGGCCAAACAGCATGAACTTAATATAAGCAGCGTCTGAGTCATTTCTGGGGGCCTGAACAGCAGCAGCAGGCAGCTAAGGGGTCTGGCACGGTAGGGTCTGGGCCTCTGGCTGCCTGGGACCAAGAAACTCCACTACAACAGATGGTTTCCAATGTGGGTCGATTATCCACGTAAAGCCCTCGAAAGATTAGAAAGGGTTCTAGACCACAGAAACTGAGCCAAGGCTGCTTCCAAATTGTGTATACGAAGCGGGTCATTGTACAAAGAAAGCATGGCATCTGGGTCACATTCAAAATGGCACTGGCAGACTGGCGGCAGCAGTATAAGCTGCAATCAGGCCGGTTCCTGAAATCTCACAGAAGACTCAGTAGCATATGATTGATTTAAGGTTTCTGTTTATTTTGAACAAAAAGGAACAAAGACAGTTTCTTAGTAGCAGCATTTTCTTGGGTGTGCTCTGTTTGCTGGCCACAAATAGAGACGTGGTCCCTTTAAGAGAACTTACTGATTCAGCTGTATCTGCAAAAACTATGTGGCAAGAGAGTGAGAGTATTTTAAAAAGCTCTTCTGGTTGAAAGATGATTAAGGATTCACAGTAAAACATATTCAGATGAAAAAGAAAAACGGTTTATAATGTGTGTAAAAGGTACATAGGCTTCAGAGAAAAAATAAAGAGGATAGAGAAAGTCTTTAAAAAGAGAAATAGAGTAATAAATATATAATAAGCTGCGTAAAGACAGAAAATAAACACAAAATCTGGATTTTGGTTGTTATTGTGTTTTCTTTTAATTTTTTAACTGTTAATGAGCTAATTGCCAAAAGACAATAGATTACAAATGCAAAGGCTACTAAGTTAAACAAGAATATATATTTTAAAGGTATTTTGATTTCAAAATTTGTGTCTAATAATTTATTGCTTTGGAAGAGTTTTGCTTTTGTTTCCACAGAATATGAGAACCTGTGGATTGCTTCCAGGCAAATATGGTTTAATCAACCAAGACCTTCTGAAAAAAACCTCTGATGAGAAGAGATGGCCGTATCAGCTTCAGGGCTGCAGACTGATCCAGTCTCAACAACCATGAGATTTTCAACACCCCTTAATCAGCAGGAAATAGTAATGGAAAACTATGCCCAAATTCCCTAAATATTGTTTCTAAATTTTTTTTCATTATAAATGGTTAATGGTTATAGTTAATCTCTTTCTAAGAAGAAAGGGGGGGTATGGTATAAGAATGATTTTTTAAAAATTAGATTATTGAAATTACTTAAATCAGGAAATCAGCTGTTAATCTCAAAATGTTTTACATTGGTATGGATTTTGGTTTATTGTTACAAACTTAAGGTCAATTCTCTTATGCTTTATGTATTTTTCTACTCTTGTTTAAGATATGATGTTTATGTAACTGATTTAAAATTGTAATATATAATTAAGAAAAGCATGTTAGATAGATTTTTAGGTATACAAAGATGTAATTCAATTAGATAGGTAATCTTCAAACACTTCTAAGACCTACAGAATATGGCATTTAAATGTTTTAAGAACTTAAACTTTTCTGGACAGTGAGACAGATTTGTTCCTGGCAGCACCAATCTTCTTCAAGAGAAAAATGAGCATCGAAGAAAATCTATATGGAGTCTACTCTCTTTGTGGCAATGGTTAGCCACTGGACAAAAACCTGTTCTTATATTGACTGCTTGACAGTATGCTGTTTAAACTGGACATGTAGTTTCCATAGGAAGATGACTTCTGAACTTTGGCAGAACAAGCTGAGATGGTCATTCAGGTTCCTGCTTTACAGAGAAAACTGTCAGACATTCTTCAGGACTCGAGGAAAAGCAACTGATAAACTGTACCAGAATGGGCCTAGCAGATTTCCTGCTTCACTGAAATGGAAAGATACTCTGGGCCAGTAGGCTGAAGATGGATGCCCCAACTTTATAAAGGAACTTTGGGTGACTGTCCCAGAAGATAGGTGTCATCTCTCCTTTCTAGATTTTAAAAGTCGCTTGTACTTCTAGTTTACTTGAGTAAATATAACCTGTGGTCTTTGATATAGTTGAAGATTAGATAGTTATAGGTACAGTTTTTCTTAGTCATTTGAAAGGTATATTGGATATGAAACTTTAGATTCATAAGGATAAGGTAGATGATAAGAGTATTTTCTTTAATTTTGCTAAATACAAATAGACTAGATATTATAACTGTAATTCTCGCTTGATAGCTGTTTTGTTATAGGTAATTTTGCTATGTTAAAGTTGAAACCTTCTTTTTTGATTAGACAAAAAAGGGGGAGGTGATGTGAAAATGCGTTTATGTATGCTGTGAATCTCAATCTTTAAATAAAGCAGCTGTTTTGGCCCTTGACAGGCAACGTAGAAAAAGTAGGCAGAGGAATCAGAATAAATAGGAAAGGAAGGGCAGAGTCAGGAGCAGACCGAGCTGAAGCCCAAAGGAGCAACATGTAAGGAACACAGGTGAGCCACGGGCCACGTGGCAGAGAGATTAATAGAAATGGGTTGATTTAAGATGTAAGAGCTAGCTAGCAATGTGCCTGAGCCATAGGCCAAACAGCATAAAGTTAATATAAGCAGCATCTGAATCATTTCTGGGGGCCTGAACAGCAGCAGCGGGCAGATAAGCGGTCTGGCATGGCAGGGTCTGGGCCTCTGGCTGCCTGAGACCAAGAAACTCCACTACAACAGATACCCCTAATGAAGTCCAGCATCAGGGTTGGGGAAATGATTCTTTGCTTATTCAACGGTATTGGTATTATTGTCAAAGTCACTTGGTCATAGACACCTGAGTTCATGTTAGAACTTTTAATTTGTTGTATTGTTTTCTGTTTCTATTTTATACCAATACCAAGCTGTTTGGTTACTGTACCTTTCTGATAAGTTTTGAAAACAGAAATCACTAAGTCTTCTCAGTTATTTTACAACTTTGGTTTGACTGTTTAGTACTGTTTGTAGTAGTATATGAATTAAAGATAATCTTTTCTATTTCTTCCATAAAAAATGAATTATAATTTTTAAAAGATTTTATTGAGTAAGTATATAGCTTTGATATTTTCATCAAAATATTATCAATTCTTCCAATCCATAAATATGGGGTATAGTACGATATTTCTGCCAGACTTTCTTTTGGGAACCACCAGCTTTCAAATAACAGAGACTTTCTTTTTGTTAATTATAAAAGATTAGTCTCCAGCTTAGGCTTGTTCCCAACTAGTACTTATAACTTAATTCACCTACTTCTATTAGTCTATGTTCTGCCATGTGGCTTTTGACATCTCCTCCATTCTGCATCTCCAACTTCCTCCATGTTTCTCTGGCATCTCCTATTCTATCTACTAGTATGCCACTTAAGTGCTCAGCTGTATAGCAGGGCTTCCTAGAGGACTCATGTCTCTGTACACTGTGAGCAGTGGGCTCTCTGTATGTGCCTCATGTTGAATGCAAATTGCAGTTGGATTTTTATGTTGGACTTTCTTTTGGACCACCAGCCTCCAAATGACAACGTGGAGTCATCTTATTAATTATGAAAGTTTGGTCTTTAGCTTAGGCTTATTTCCAATTAGCTCTTATAACTTTAACTCATTTATATTCTTCTACATTCTGCTACATGAGTTTTCACCTCTCTTCCATCCTGTATATCCAACTCTATGTCTTGCTAGTATCTGCTGTGTGCTTAGATTCCCCTCTCTCCCCAGAAGTCCTACCTATTTTCTCTAGCCTATATATTGGCCATTCATCTTTTTATTAAACCAATAACAGCAGTATCTCTTCACAAAATGTACAATTATCCTACAACATCCCTACTTTTTTCTAAATAAAAAGAGAAGAATTTAATTTTAACCCAGAAAAACCATATACAATAAGAAAAAATATTAAGTAAGAATTATATTTACATTGTTTTATCCATTTGTATTTGACAAAAAATTACTTTATCCACCCTTGATAAGTACAAAGTTTTATAGCTAAATCACTTTCTATTATAATTTGTATTACCATCCTAAAAATGTCTTATAGACCTTAAAACATTTTCTTAAACAACTTAAGCCTTTATGTCTCTCAGCTTTATAAACTTTACATCTCTTTTGTGAGTTTCTTTTCTTAATTTAGTAACAAGGAAAACTGTATAAATATCTAGTCTCCAACTCCCATCAGTGATCTGAGAAGGATAAGATACTACCTGAGTAAACAGGAAATGCAGAGAAAACAACTTCCAAAACTATAGAAATGACAAAGACAGCTGGCTTCCTGGACAGTCACCCAAGTTTCCTCTGCAGTGTTGGGACATCCATCTTCAACCTACAGGCCGAGTATGTCTGACAGACTTTTTTGTGAAGGCGATATTTTGAAAGACTGTCTTGACAAAGTTCAGCAGCCCCCTCATTTTGTGTCCTGCTCATCTAATTTGGACAGCAACTCTCGGCGGTTAAGGATAGGGTAGTTTCTTGCCCAGTGGCTAACTTAGACACAAATGAAAACAAACTGTATATTAAAGTTCTTTGATGCCCATCATCACCTCTGCTCCTTTGTTATTGTCAGGAGTGGACGTATCTCACTGTCATAAAAAGCCTTATTAAAACATCTTAAATGCCATATTCTCTAAACTATTTGAAGACCATCTATCTATCTAAAATAAACCTGTTTGACCTTAAAAACATACCTAATATGGCAAGTTTGATGCTTATAGATGACTAACTATCAACACACATTTCTTAATTATCCTAAATGGCTTGTAATGATAGCTCTTAAGGTCTAGAACTTTACATCACATTTTAAAAAATGAGCTGCATAGGTAAAATAGCCCTCAAAAAAGAGTATAAACACATATACAATATGTTTTTACAAAAATAACCTTAAATTTATATCAATATACAAAAAGTCATACCAACGTAAAATACTTAGGATTAATAGTTGCTTTTTAGTTTAAAATAGATTTGACAATCTACCCTTTTATTCAGTTATTCCTAAATCACCTCTTTTTCTTTTCAGAAAGAGATCCTTGAATTCAACCTTGTTTGCTTAGTTTTCCTCCTTTACCAATAACAATTTGTAACCAAACTTCCAAATGATGATAAATATCTATAACCCATCAAATGACCAAAAACCACCCACTCCACCTCTTGGAACTTAGGTATCATGTTTTAAAAATTACTTCCTGCAACGACATCTTTATGAGATGCTGAGAAAATTAAAGTAATGGTCAAATCCTGGGAGAGCTAGCTGTATCATTTGTTGTCCAATCTCTGTGTGATGGGAAAGTGCAGGGCTCATCTGAAATCCTGGCTAGAGTAGTCTATGAGGCTGGACCATGTCAGCTCACAGATGTAGATTTTTGAGCAAATGGCAACAGAGGCATTCTGAGAGGGCAGAATCACCTGGACTACTTGTTTTCATGGATGTCTGATCCTTTTGTTCTGAAAACACACAAACTTTGAAAGATAACATACATATCTACATCAACCCAGTTATGGAGTGTATGGTGTTTACAAATCAGCTAAAGTTGACTCTCTTATGTTTGAGCAGATAAAAGGAATCTGTCCACTTTATCAGTCCATTTGTACTCTATCTTTGCCATATGAAAAGATAACATGGAATAATATGCTATGAGGACTCTGTAGCTAACAATATTTATCATGTCATCTCATCTAGTCTCAGAACTGTTCCCATGTTGTGAGATCAGCTTATGCATAGCTGATAGGTTTTTTTTTCCTTCATGTCTGTAAGCCAAGATTTTCAGGAGGTCTCTCCTACCAAATCTGATCTTCATTAATTTTGAAGGAATCCATAGTTTTTAGTTTCCTGTGGGAACAAAGGCATACTTTCTTTCCTAATGCAACACATTTTCTGATTTTCATTCTAAAGTTAAGACATCCTTAAAATATAGGTTAGTTTAATTTAGCAGATTTTTTTTTCTACAACCCAATATTTCTCAGCAGCATTTACCTTTCACTCATCAGCATTCAAAACATTCAAAATCAACAAAACACCTTACAGGATCCAGATGCCCCATGTATTTTTCATCCTTATGTAGTTTATTCTTTTTATATTACTTTACTCTTTTTAAAAAGACTTTATTACTTTAAAACTATTTATTTATTATGACTGTCTATAGCATTTTCTTTTCTATCTTTAGCATCTCTGTACATTTTCAAACATACTGTACTTGTTCAGAGATTTTCTTCAGTTGACCTGACTTTTTGTGTGTCTACAGCCTTCTCTGACTACAGGAGCCAAACCTAAAGTGACATGCCTCCACTTAGCACATGGTGCTGGCAGCTGGCTCTGCCCACCTTTGGTTCATAGACAGTGGCAGGAGACAGCTTTAACTCCCCAGCTCTGGGAAGTTTTTAATTTAGCTGAATAGCATGCAAATTGCTCAAGTGCTCAAGAGCTCAAGTGCTTAGCTGAACAGCAGGGTCTCTTAAAGGAGTTGAGCCTCTTAAGGTGTGAGCTCTAGGACTACATGAGAGATTGTGGATACTAGGAAGCTGTGTCTGGCTCTGTGTTCAAAACATTTTTTTTCCAGCTTTCTCAGGCCACATGTGAATTTATGTGCCATGTGTTGGGCACCAAATGTAGTTGGATTTTTTTGTTGGACACCAGCTCAAGAATAATGACATTGAGACTTATTATTAATTATGAAACCTTGACTTTTAACTTAGGCTTGTTCCAACCTAGTTCTTATAACTTACATTAACTCATTTCTGTCAATCTATGTTTTGTCACGTAACTTTTTATTTCTCCTTTATTCTGCACTTCTGACTTCCTCTGTGCCTTACTAGTGTCTCCTGCATGCCTAGAACCTAACTCTGAGTTCTTCTCTGTCCACAGAAGTCCCACCTATTCTTTTCTGCTTTTTAAATTAAGCCAATCATAGCAGTATCTCTTCCACAATGTACAAATATCCCACAATAATGGGATGTCTTTACATTTATATATTACTTTAAAAAATCTCTTCAGGAATGTTTTATTATTTTCAGAATACAATCTTTTACCTCCTCTGTTAGACTACTGATAGGTTCCCTGTTTTATTTTGTTCTTCTATGCTAATCATATTTGTATTCTTTATCAAACCTTCTTCTACCACCTCCCCTCCAATCTTTCTCAACCTTTTTTGGGTACTATTCTACCTTCTACTTGTATGAAATAAATATTTTAAGTCCATGTATAAGTTAGAACAGGCACCAGCTGTTTTCTGTGCTTGAATTCTGCCCAGTGGACAACACAATGCCCTCCAGTTCTATTGATGTTATTGCAAGGGCAGAACTTGTAATTCACAGTCACCCCCATGTGATGGTTTGAATAATAATGGTCCCTATAGGCTCGTATTTTTGAATGTTTAGTCATCCGGAAGCAGCACTACTTGAGAAAGATTAAGAAGTTTTGCCATGTTGGAGTAGGTGTGTCACTGTGGTTGGGCTTTGTGGTTTCAAAAGCCCAAGCCAGCCTCAGGGTCTCTCCTCCTGCTCCTGCTCACAGATCCAGATGCCGAGCAACACCATGTCTGCCTGTGTGCTGCCATGCTTCTCAGCAAGATGACAAGGGACTAAACCTCCAAAACTGAATCCTGCCCCAAATAAATGGTTTCTTTTATAACAGTTGCGTTGGTCATGGTGTCTCTCTTCACAACAGAAAACAATGACTAAGATACCGCACACATGCACTGAAAGTTACTTTTTTAAGCAGTTGAATAACTGATAGCTATTATCCAACAACAATTTAACTTATATGTTATAAAGACCTAAAAGAGGCCCCTAGAAGAAAAAAGAAATAAACATGTTAATTATTCATATTTTATTATTATGATATTTGTCTGTTGTATTTTCACACATAATCCATAAATGTGTACAATTTCCATGTGTCTATTTTAAGACCAAACTATTTTTTTAAAAGTCGTATCTTTTCTCATCAGCAAAGACTAATTTGAAAAAATAAAATAAAAGCAAGAGTCAAACGGGATGTACTCACTCATAAGTGGATTTTAGACATAAAGCAAAGGATAACCATGCTAAACTCCCCCACCCCCACCCCAGCAGCCAGGTAACAGGAGGAGATATCCATAGATCCCCTTTGGAAGGGAAAATTAATAAGATCTCCAAAGTAAATTGGGATGGGGGGGTGAGAAGAGAACATAGGAGAATGGGATGCTTGAGTTTGGGGAGCAACAGAGAAGGAGAGCAAAGAAGTGGATATCCTGATAGAGGATCCACTGTGGTGTTAGAGAGAAACTTGGTGCTAGGGAAACCTAAGAATCCATAAGATAACCTCCCCCCCCCCACCCAGGACTGCAAACAGTAGTGGAGAGGGTGCCTAAACTGTCCTTTTCCTATTGTCATATGAATGACTACTCTGATTGCCATCATAGAACCTTCTAGCAACTGATGGAAGCAGATGTAGAGATCCACAGCAAAACACCTTGTCTAGCTGAAGAGAGAGGGGGGAGATTGCATTAGCATAAGCAGAGGGATAGAGATCATGATGCGGAGACCTGATGTGGGAATGCCTTCTGTATGCTGTGAATATAAATCTTTAAATAAAGGAGCTGTTTTGGGCCATGACAAGCACCATAGAAAAAGTAGGAGGAGAAATCAGAACATAGGTAGGAGAAGCAGGGCGGATTCAGGCAGATCGAGCAAGCTGCCCAAGGAACAAAATGTAAGGAACACAGGTGAGCCATGGGCCACATGGCAGACAGATTAATAGAAATGGGTTGATTTAAGATGTAAGAGCTAGCTAGCAATGTGCCTGAGCAGAGGGTCCAGATCTGATCATGGAAGGTTTGTGAGCTGTCATTTAAGAGTCTTTGAGCACCCACCCAATAGCAGGAGACAGCCTACTTCATGGGTCTCTGTTGTGGTGGGGTTTCTTGGTCTGGGGCGGCCAGAGGCCCAGACCCTCAGACTTGTGCGCCAGCTGCCCGTTGTTGTTCATTTTCCAGGCATGACTCAGACGCTTATATTAACTTTATGTTGTTTGGCCTATGGCTCAGGCACATTTTTAGCTAGCTCTTACATCTTAAATCAACCCATTTTTATTAATCTGTCTGCCACGTGGGCAGCTTATGGAGCCTCTTGTGTTCAGACCAGACCAGAGATTATTCCTGGTGCATGAACCAGGGCATCTTGGAGCGGAGGCCCTGTGAGGGAACACCTTTCTTAGCCTTGATACTAGAAGAGAAGGACTCGGTCCTATATCCACTGGCTATGCCAGGCCAAACTGACATACCTTGTGATTCCTTGCCCTATCTGGAGAGTGAATGGAGGTTGAGGTAGATATAGGCTGGGGAGAGGCTGGGAGAAGGGGCAGGAGAGGGAGCAATGATGAGTAAGGGAAAAAATTTTAAATTAAAAAAATGTCCAAAAAAGAGCAAGAGTCAATTTATAATTCCAAGTAACCTATATGTTGGAAGGGTCTGAGAAGGATTGGTATTATTCCTTAATGTCTGATGGCACTTGCCAGTAAAGTCAGGCCAATTGCATCATTACTACACTCCTGATCAACACTTCCTACTCAGTTCTTCCTCTGCAGCCATAATGATTTCCAAAACATTCATCATCTCAAGCCATAACACTCAAACCCTCTATTAGTCCAAATTTGCCACATGATGAAATTAAACCTCTATTTCATGATTTACAGAGCTGCTTAGGAGCTGCTGCTCCAGGTTCTTCTGCTGCCATGTTGGAAACTTAGTATCCTCTATACACACACACACACACACACACACACACACACACACACACAGAGAGAGAGAGAGAGAGAGAGAGAGAGAGAGAGAGAGAGAGAGAGAGAGAGGCACATACACATATACACGTACATACACAGATATACAGACACACAGACACACACAAATAGACATATATACACACACATACAGATCATATATGCACACATGCACACACAGACACATACACACACACACATCATGTAGATGCTTTGACTTTTAGCTCTAAAAAATGTTTTTTATTGTTTGCAATATAAATGTAATTGTTTGGGTTCTGTCACTTCTTAAAATATATTTCTTTACCTGGCACACCATTGTCCATTTGTATACCTGGCAAACACTCATCCTTCAGAGCTTAGCACCTTATAACCTTCTTTTGCATACTTCCCAGATTCCCTTATTCTCCCAGCTTAGGTAATTCTGTATTCTGAAGTGTTTTCCATTATTATCCTTTGAAGTCTCTTTTGCAGACTGATTTAGATAATGTGATAGATATTTCTAAAATATTCACTCCTTTCTTAATTTTCCTTTGATAGCATCCTTGGCATGTGGTAGTTTAGCTTTGCTGTTGATAGAATATATTCCCTTCCCTATGCCCTTGACGTTAAACTTATATCTTGTACACAATGGAAGATTAACAACCTTATAGAGCAGAGACATGAAATGTGTGTGTATGTGAATGGCCACTAACCTGAAAACATGTTCTCAAAGGTAGCTTCTGCCTTTCATCCTGAGTCCAGAATGAACACACGTGACCCATATTCAACTTAGTGCAGCTGCTGGCACAACTTGAACAGAGTCACTCAGTGAAAACACACCTAGATTTCCTGAAATTGTCTGTCACCCAGCTTTATTGTAGGAATAGCTGACATGAGAGATCTTTTTTAAAATATACACTTTTAAGATTCCAAACATACAAAATTTACCAAAAAAATTACTACTACAAATATTCCACGTACTAACAACAAAACTTGGTAATTCTTACACTTTGCCAAATTTGCATGAAATTTTGAATCTTAACCAAAGAAACAAAACACCGTAGTTTTTGAAATATTAGTAGGAACTTGAAGTGTGATTTTTCACTCTCTTCTTTGTATCTTTACATTATGGTAGCTACAACAATGTTTGACACACTTTAAATGCTTAGATAAATGTTGATTGTGTGCATGTTCGTGTGGGTACAGGTGTACATGGGCTCACATATATGTGTGAATGTCATAGACAACCTTGAGTTTTGTTCCTTGTGGTTGTCCACATCTCCCTGAGATGACATAGGGCCTCTCACTGTCTTGAAGCTCATTAAGTAGGCCAGGCTGGCTGGCTGGTGAACACTAGGGCTCTACTTGTCTCTACTTCCCCAGCACCAGGATTACAAACAAGTAACACCATGCCTAGCTTCTTCCTTCTCTTCCTTCTACTCTATTTTTTCTTTCTTCTTAATATAAGTTCTGGGGATTGAACTCAGAAGGATCAATTTTCTCTTAATAGAATGAATGGAGTGTATGTGATCAAAGCCACCTAGATGCACACTTTTAAAGGTTTTTTGTGGCTCATTAATATATTTTGCTAAGGTTTTTAACATGTCTTCTGTTGGTGTTTTAAAGAATATGAAGAAGGAAGAAATCATTTACCCATAAGTCTTATGTATTGTATATTTAATAAAAATAATATGAAATATCAGGATAGAGATACCCACAGAGTCAAGCCAAGAAGGTCAGGGAGTGGTAAACTATGCTTTTAATCCCATCACTCTGGAGGCAGAGATCCATCTAGATCTCTGTGGGTTCAAGACCTAACAGAGCCAGGCACTAGTGGTACACACCTTTAATCCTAGCTCTGGGAAAGTTAAACCAGGAAGTGAAATAACTGGGTAGAGAGGCTGGAGGAAGGAGTTCAGCTTTCTGTGGCTCTTCCCCTTTTGGCTAAAAACAGAGAGGCTTAGAGTCACAGGATTCGTGGAGACAGGCCTGAGGAGCTGCCTGGGTGAGAAGCGGCTGTGGTTTGTTTCTCTGTCTCTCTGGTATTTCAGCTTTCCCCGATATCTGGCTATGGGTTTTTATTATAATACTAAATAGAATTTGTGCAATAACTTACATTTAAGGGTAGTTTGTTTCCTCAATGAGACTCTACTGGAGAAAACTAATTTTCATCTGCAAGTGGCTATCAATTAGAGATAGCTTCTAAGATCTCGAGTCCCATTTGCTGCAGACCTATGATGAACGGCCTGTGCATGCTGCCACCATCTGGGTGAGTTCATATGTGCGCTAACCTGTTGTGTCTAGAGGTCCCTGATTCCTCAGTGTCCTCGATCCTTTCTACCTCCTCACAGACTTCCCTAAGCCCCAAGGGGAGTGATTTGGTGGAGACATCCCATGTAGGGCTGTGTGTTCCGAGGTCCCTTCCTCCCTGCATATTAGGCTGTGGGTCTCTGTATCTGTTCACATCTGCGGCAGGGAGAAGCTTCTCTGATGATGGTTGAGCAAGACTCTGATATGAATATAGCAGGATGTCATTAAGAGTCATTGTGTTGCTACATTCCTTTAGCAGAACAGCATATTTCATTTTCCCATAGGTCACCAGCCCATCTAGTCCCAGGTTCTTGGTGAGCCAGACTGCATTTGGGTATGGAGTCTATGTCATGGAATAGAGTTTAACTCAAATTAGACATTCACTGGTTACTCCCACAAGCTTTGTGCCACTATCGTACCAGCATACCTTGCAGGAAGATCATTCTTGTAGACAGAAAGTTTTGTAGTTGGGTTGGTATTTATCTTTATCCTTTGGTAGTGTACAGAGAACCTTCCAGTACCATGAATACTAGTCCATAGGGGTGACAGCTCTAGGTAAGCACCAGCTTAACTTCTCCCTGTTTAATGAGTTGTGTAGATGTGTCTTTAGCACAAGGGTCTTTCTGTCAGTTTGTGGAGAGCCACCAACAGCCCTGGGAATAGTCTGGATTGTTAGCGCCCAGGTAACCCCTTTGACCAATAGCTAGGTAAGATGTAACTCATTTCCAGTACTGTTTATGGGATATACACTAGGTTCCTCTATATTGTAATTTGTAAGTAATTTATGTGGGAATGTTTTGGATTGTGCAAATACATTGTTTCATAGCCAACTTCATCCACCAAAATTAACTCTAATGATGATTTCTAATGCCATCTGTGAATGTGTCTGTAATTTGCATAAATGCATTTATACTTTATATCTTCTTTTTAAAATTTAAACTTCTTCATATCCATGTGTCTAACCTCTGTTTACTGCTTTTAAGTAGGCCATGTTACCAAATGAATAATCCACATTTTACTTAGCTTACCCTTTGGTAAGGAGCCCACTAATGTAGAGCTTTCTTTAATCCCTGACCATTTTCCTCTAGAGAACAATATTCAGTATTTATCTAAGATATAGACCTAAAAATAAGAATGCTGGGTATAAAATACACACTATGGATTTAACCAAGAACAACTTTCCTGAATGACTATACTGATTCACCCTGGCCTTGTGAGTGTACAGTCCTTTCCTAGCATTCTTGTCAGCATGGGATATTATACAATTCCTTCCTTTTTCTAGACTGATGAGAATATAGCATTTTTAGATTTTCTGGTGGGCTAGAGTATCTTTGAACATGCTATCCATTTAAGTTTCCTCATTTTGAATTGTTACTTAATGCCTTTTGCTATTTCCCTGTTGAGTATCCTGTATTTTTACTTTTTATTCCTTGTGGTTTTCCACAGACTAGATCTTCATCCCATGTATGTTTTGCATTGAAAGTAGCTTTTATTTTTCTCACATTTATTAAATGAGTGTTAAACACTCTGCTGATGAAAAGGGGAAATAGGTACTGCACCGCAGAAGATGGGTCTAAACTCACAGGGGTATTGGATATTTACAATGAACAATTCCTGTGGGAGATTAAGTTGTTACATTGTAAATAATTGTCCCACCCACTGGTTTAATAAAAAGCCATGATTGGGCAAAGGCAGGCAGGAAATGTGGGCAGGGCTACCAGACTGAGAAAACTCTGAGAACAGGAAGCACAGAGCAGAATGCCAGAGAGAAGCCAGAAGAAGTGGACAACTATGCTGCTCTAAGAAAAGGTACCCAGCCACATGGCTGAACAAGATAAGAGACATTGATTAGTTTAAGGGTAAAGAGCTAGCAAGTGGTATGCCTGGGCCTTAGGTCGATCAGCCTCAAATTTATGAAAGCATCTGTATGTCTCTGTGGGTCTGCGGGTCAAAACCTTGAGGCTAGGACTGAAAGTCCAGTCCAGAAACCTCTTACTATATCAGCCTAAAACTATCTTATGCATCTGTGTGTCTCTGTGGGACTGCAGAACTGTGGGACTGTGGGTTTGTGGGTCCTAAACTTTGAGGTTAGGCCCAAAAGTCCGGAACAGAAACCTCCTACTACAAATTCCTGTTTTCAGATTTAGCTTAGGCCATTGATTATTTTTATTATTCTGTTTTATTTTACAGATATTAAAATTTCCTTAAGTTTAATTCTGTGAAGCTCCCAATCATAACATATAGACTAAGAGTTTGTGGTTTGGGAATTAATCCTGATACCATAATCCATTATTGATGGAGTGTAGATAAGTCATTAACTTAATTTTTCTCTTAGGTTTTCTTATTAAATTAAATTGACTGCTTGCTTTGCTATTTTATAAGTATATACTACAAAGGTAAAGTAGAAAAAATTCACGTAAATCTGTCTTTAGAGCTAGAAAGCACCTTGTGATTGTTATGAGCTATCATAATAATTTTGAAAGCATTGCTGGGTAGAGTTGGCATTAAAATCACATCATAGACTTAACCATCTACTTGTTCCCTCCCAATTTCTCCCTTGAGAGACTATGGAGATGACTTTACACCTTTGTCCAAGTACAGGGCTAGCATGCATTCTCATGGCATTGTAATATTTCCCTGTGCGTCTTTCATTGGATTAAAAAAGAAATTACCTATTTTTATATGCAAAATACTTTTCAGTCTCCACCAAACCTTTTAAGAAAGTCTCCTGTCAAAATACCCAGAGATGGCTCAGTGGATAGAGGTGACTGCTGCCAAACCAGATGACCTGAGTTCAATTCCCAGAATCCAGACAAGTGAAGGAGAAGAACAACTCCTGACAATTCTAGACAGGAACATCATAGGATGTGCATCTTACCACCTATAAATAAACTAAAAGACTCAATTACACAATATCAAATTAGATATACTAAATACCATAACAGATATAAAAGTGGACAGCATGAAAGTTAGAAACACACAATCTGAAGGCAGGGTGTGCGTTGGAAGAATTTGACGATTTGATGAGTGATTTTGGACTAACTACTTTATTTTTTCTAAGTTTCTTATTCTTTATAGTACAAATAAAAATAATGCTTCAGAGGGTTGGTGTGAAAAGTAAATTAGCTAACATAACTAAGCATTCGATGTAAGTTTGCTGTTATTATTTTGTGATTCCCCCCCTCCCTGGGAGAAAGGGCAATGACAGACCAAAGAAATAATTACATTAAAGTCTAGCAAGGTAACTACTGAGTTTATTGGGATTGCTTATAGAAGTGTGAATGATGGGTTTCTTGCAGAAGCATGGGTGACTTGCACAGTTGTACCAAAGAAAAGACCACTCCAGTATGGGAACTCACTAAAGCTGAACTGAGTAACATCACTTGAGCCACCTATGCAACTTGGCGGCAATTGTATCCCTAAAGAATTTAAAGATATTAGATCATACAGACCAGAGGATCAGGAAACCAGTAATCTAGATCAGCTAAAGTTAAGAGTACGTTGAGTAGGCTTACCAGTTGACATGTGCAGAATTCAAGTAGAAAGTCTATAATATAAATGTAATCACTCAACACTGACCCATTATGCACCAAGACACATCTGATACTGGTGTCTTCAGTTAATCTTTGAATTCAAGATTTCAACAACAGAAGGAAGTAATCAACTCTGTATGATACAACCCCTCTATCTCATCCTCCAGTAGGTAAGGTTACAGTGAACATAACACGGTTTGTCAGTGGTAAGAGCTAACTTGAAATACCACAGACTCCAGAGAAATATCATTGGTTTTATCTAACAATCTACATCCAAGATTGAAATAAAATAAAAATAACTACTCATTATAACCATAAACATACCAATAAAAGATTATGTTATAAACTGACTCTCTTTAGAGTAAACAAATACAACTGTTTATATGTATTTATGTTTTTATGTCTTAGGCTTTATATTTTAAAACAATGCACTTAACTTGAATATTTTGGATTTTTATGGTTTTTCTTCAAGGGTTCATTTCTCAGAATGTCTGGAGTCATGTAGAGTCTATCCTCCTCCCTTAGTCGATGCTATCTCCTATTTGTTTCTGCTCTCTCTTGTAATGTCCTTATTGCTATTCATATGCTGGAGCCTATGGTGCTCATAACAGTCACTACATGGACAGTCTCTGTAACTGTAATTTGACTTTGCTGATGCCTCTTGCATTTATCCTATTCATTCACTCTGCTACTCTGCTTCCCTGCCTTCATCTTCACAGCAGTTTATTGTTACTGCATCTTTTCTCCATGATTATGTCATAATCAGCAGATCAATAACAATATTAGAAGCAATGAACATGTTCTGATAGGATCTGGAATTCAGTCAGCACACACACACACACACACACACACACACACACACACACACACACACACATTTGTTTCCAATAGAAATCAAGCAAATGAAAGAGTTAGAAGCAGCCTTAGGTACAAGATGGATGTGCAGCATATTAATGAAAATTAAAATATGCAAATCATATTTTTTAGCTAGCTAACATATACCAGGAACTTGTAGATCTTTGTATTAATCATGTGCATTTATCACGAGTAAACTGATGAGACAGATATTTCTATCTTCCATTTGCAAGTAAAAAAAAATGATGTTACAAAGATGTCAATAAGTTAACAAAGTTAAAATGTGATGGAACCATACATCAGACTCAGATCCATCTGACTGCAAAACTACTATTTCCCTCCCATTTCATGTTTCCATGTATGATCAAGAGGTACCAAGAAAGAGGAGGCTATGGGGAAATTTCATATATCAGGGTTCTACACACCTGGAGATCTTTTCACCTCACTTTCTTCATGGAGATGATAATAAGTATATTTAAGAAGGAAAAATCAAATTCATATTCAGGATGCCTGGTGAATATTAATATGAATGTATGCATAGTTTTTCCTAGGAGCTAAACAATAAAATCTTTTCCCAGAGCTAAGCTAGGCTTTTGGAAACATAACCTGTATATAATAGACCTTTAAATCACACTGTATTGTTATATGTTGGCCTAAACCAATGATGGTAGCCTTATATCTTCTTGCCTAACACTGATAATTCCATTATTTCCCCCTTGGAATACACAGGTGTCCTAGTTTTAGTCAATGAAAACTTAAGAAAATCTGTTTAGCTTAGGGCTTCTGGGAAATTAAAAGAAAATAATTGTGGGACAGAAAAGAATCTCCCCTCTTTCTTTTTTGCTGCTTAGATGAGTATGTGACATTTGGATAAAAAGCAGCCACCTCTTGATCACGGGACTATAAAGAAGTAAAATGTCCCTATGAAATGGCTGCACCTAACTCTAACTCAGAGTTTGGCCATTTGCAAAGTACTTTCCAAATCAATCTCATTTAATGCTTAAGAAACCCCATAAGCTGTTAACGGTTTGTTCTCAAAAGACCTAAAATCCTGTAAGTTTAACCTAAGTGACAGTACACCGGCAGAGGCGAAGTCACCAAATGTTTCCATGTGGTTTTCCAACTAATCCTTGAAGGAAGATTTGGACTCCAGTCCCTCAGGGTGTTGCAAGGAAAATCAATTATTTGCTTAAACCATTTGGGTTTTGTTCAGAAAAGATCTGGGAGTTAGGCAGGAGAAGAGCACACAGGCACTTGTTGACACAACGTTGGAGCCAACTGCTAGGGAGCTGCTAAAGGCACCACGCTGCTTCAGAACCTCACTGGAGGGTGGACTTGAAAAACCTTCTATTAGACAGATTTTATTGTTGTTCATTTTGGGAGATTTCATTGTAGGACTTTGGTGCAAATTCACTGGAGTTTTAAATAGTCAAAACTCATAATTCTATCTTCCATTTGGGAATGTTTAATTCTATTAAGTTTGAGAGTGCCTACAAAGTTAAATCATTGTACATAATTAAATGCTAGAAGGTGACACTGACCTAAAAATCATAACGCTTTTAAGTGCAATAAAAGGAAGACTATATTTCAGTGTTTATCATGTCTCCAGAACTATACTACATAACTGAATTTGGTGATCCCAATAGTCTTTTAAGATTATCAATAACTCATAGTGTAAACAAATCATAAATTTGATACGACTAGTTTTCAGTGTAAGACAAAAGAGAGTATATTCAGAATTACTAGACTCTTCCATGAAACAAAAATATACAAGTGATTGTTAATTCCTTCCTCCCTCTCTCCCTTCCTCCTGCCCCCCTTCTTCCCTTGCTCCCTCCCTTCCTTCCATCTTTATTTTCCTTTTCTCTCTCTCTCTCCCTTTCTTTCTTTCTTTCTTCCTTCCTTCTTTCATTTCTTCTCTTCTTGATTATTTGTGTATTCTCAAGACAGGTCTCTTTATGTAGTCCTGGCTATCCTGGAACTCACTCTGTAGACCAGGCTGGCCTCAAACTCAAAGATCCACCTGCCTCTTTCCTCAGAATCCTAGGATTAAAAGTATGTTCTACTATACCAAGCCTCAAATAGCTTTTTTTTTTAAAAAAATATTTAATCTACTTGAGAAAAAATACTTTTGTAAAGTATGAAATAAATTTCCATGGAAACTAAATAAAAAGCAAAGACACACAAAATACATACTTGATTTGTGTGTATATGTGTGTGTGTGCTTTCTTCTAATTATTATATTCGTCAGGCATAAAATTACTCTGATTCTAATAGTTTCTAAAAATCTACCCTTTGTTTCTGTGACATCTCACCATGGTCTGAACAGATTATATTCATAACGTACACCTACTTCAAAAACCACACTCCTTGAATAGTCCTGCTCTTTAAAATCAAAAGTAAAAACATCCTCTCTTCATTAGAGATTGGCAATTAGAATTAAATGCCTAAGGTATGTGAAAGCTTTCAGGGGGGCACACATGAAACATGACCAAATGTTACTCTTGAAAATATTAAACCAGGATCTCTAAGAAAATAAAACCAATACAGATAATCTGAGAACTAGGGAAAAAAAGTAAAGCCTGTAACTAAAAGCATGCGACTTTGTTCCTAACAGTGACTTCCTACCTTCCCATAAAGATCACACACACACACACACACACACACACACACACACACACACACACACACACACACACACACATTTCAGACTTGCACACATCAACTCTTTATTCTGCTGTGGTAATGGCCTGAATAGAAAAAAAAAAAAAATTCCTGTTCCTTAGCATAATGGGTCGAGGTTGATCTACAATTCACCTTACACAGTAAACATTCAGCCCATCTGCTGTTTGGTTCTATAAACTCTTAGTATAAAATTCCTGAGCCAAAGTGGTGATGAACAAGCTCTATAATCATGTGTTTTTACAAAAGTCTTAATGGGTCTGGGTTTAAATTTCCTCAAGCACAAAATAAAGAAAAAGAAATAAAAAATGGAGAGTTGTTAAGGAGTATAAATAAACTGATATATTGACAGCTGAGTGTAGTACTTGGGACATAGTTAGCAACTTGACCAGTAAGTGCCAACTACCATCATCTATATCACGTACAATTTGGCTCACAGTCTCAGGAAATACAGTTTATCATGGCAGGGAGGACAGAGTGGAGCCATGTGGTCCATGGTAGCCTGAGCTTGTTACTTCTCATTCTAGCAAATCAAAAAGCAGACAGCAGAATCAGAAGCAGAGCCTCAGAGTCCTGCCTCTAGTGCCATATATCCACAGGCTCAACACATGGCACAAGGCACTGGATAAGGGCCATACACATGAGCCTATGGGGGGCATTTCAGATTGAAACCATCATATGGAACTTTCTAGTTCTTAAACTCCTCATCTCCCAGTCAATCCCTATACAGTAGAAGTCACTGGGAATGAGCCTTAAAGAAACATCTTGGCAGAGGTTGCTGCCCAGGAAAAACTCAGCTATGTATTTTAACTAAGATCCATACTGTTGCACTCTCTATTTGTAAACAAAGCAAAACAACAACATCAAAAAAAAAAAAAAAACAAACCCTACTTTTCCCTGAGTGGTTGGCACCACACATGATCTTACTTTTTAAATGAAAATGTTTCACTTACTTGTTACGACTTGCCTGTATAGACCCATCAGTTCATGTGAACATATATCCCAGCTGGATATTTCATATAGCATGTAATATAACCTATATATTTTGATATCTATATATTGTTTCCTCACTGAAGTTTTATATCCATTATCTAACATTTTCATTATTCTAGTAGTATTATGTAAAAAGTCACCACGAACCCAAATCACACGATAAACATTTCTTACTCATGCATGTGGTGTGTTAGGAGGCATGACAGAGCTTCTGAGCTCTTTTGAACTTGCTCATACATGTGAAGGATGGCTGGCTGTATTCTCTGTCATGAGGATGGTGCTCAAGCTTGACTATAGGTCCCCGAAAGGCCCCTATATTGTCTTATTTGGAAGTGATGGAGCCTTTAGAGGTGATGCCTAGTGGATGGTCTTCCAGTTTTGGGGGACATGCTCATAAAGAGGATTATTATGCCCTCTCATGTCCTGGTCACAAGGTGAGGGCCTTCGCTCTACCACACACTCTTGACACAATGCTCCCTTGCCACAGGCCCCCAAACAACGGGACTAACCAAGCATGGACCAACACCTCCAAAATTTGCTAAAATAAGTTTATTTTTCTTTATAAGTTTATTATTTCAGGTATTTAGTCATAATGATAGAAAGATGGCTGACACAGATAGTCTCAGCCAGAATAAGTGGAGTGAGTTGGCTCTGCTCTATGTTTTTCATCCCTAGCAGGCTACTGATGGTGTGTGTTCTCAGAAGTTTCATATACAGTGAAAGAGTGAGCATACACTCATAAGCACTTTTCAGAACTCTGTTTGGTAATATCCCACTGGCCAAAGCAGGTCCTGAGGTTGAACACAGAGTTGAAGTGGGAGAACATGAAGTGTGCTGATAGTGATGTATTACACACATAAATTGCTAATTCTGCCTTCCATTTCCCAGTATTTCTCTTCATTATCTTTGTGGTGATTCAGATTACCAAGTTCGAATGATATAAGAAGACAAGATGTTGTGCAAATTGATGTAGGTGGAATATACTCAGGATTTAGTTTGCTCAATTTTTTAAAGGAAATCTGCACTTTTCTTTCTCCTACTGGGCAGAAAACAGACTCAATTTTAGTAATGGATATATAAACAATTCTTGTCATAATCTCTAGAATAGCTCTTAATTCCTATTGGGAGCAGTCTTCGTCCATGGTATTATGGTATTCTCAACAAATGAATTTAACATTCAAGAAATAATACTAAAATAACTACTTATTACAGTTAAATGCTTTTCTGGTAAAACCCATAAAATATGAAATAAGCTTTCTTACTGGAGGTAGACTCTAGGGAGATTTCCTGTTTTAGGAATTTGATATCTTTCTCTATTTTCATTTCAAAAGAGAAAAGCATACCACTGTATTTTTCCTGTCTTGATGTGTTAACTAAGGGGCCTATTGGTAATTCCATTTCTTAAGGAAATGGAATAAAAGTATTTTCAATTGCATAAAACTTTTCTGGTGACATCCTAAAGGGAAATGTGATGTCTGTCCCTCTGCTATCAGTTAACTCTCAGGCAGCGACTTCATGGAAGGGTTCTTAAGTAATACCAATGATTTCAGAAAGGGTTCATCACAGTAAGGGCAAAAATCATCACTCTGTTATAAAGGTGGCCCCTGGACATGCCCCAGATTCTACATGGAGGGATCTTGTGTTGATGAAAAAGTTGGGTTCATTGTCTGTCTGTCTATTCCTTAGGGCAATTGCTTTGGGCCCATTATTTGCGCTGGATAATGTTATATGAATAATTCTTCACAAGCATGTGAGGATCAGACCAATAGAAGGTGTAAATGTGGGACTCTAATGTTGTGTAGAGCTTTGCCTTCCCGCTGCTGTGCCACTGACTTCACACTCCTGCACAGGATTAGGACTTCAGGCTCAGATGGCTTTGTGTCAGTATTTTAACTAGATCATCTACAAGCTCTGGAAAGGATCCTAAAATCTGAGATTATTCTTATAAATTTAAGATTACTAATAGATAAAATGAAAACATATTTCTTATATCTTGTATAAAATCAAAGTCACTGTGATTTCCTATTAGTCCTACTTCATTAATATCACTTTACAGCACAACTCTTAATTTTTGGTCATTTTCTCTTTATCATCATCTTAAGTCCCATGGAAATCACTTAACCAGAAAAAGAAGGAAGGAGGGGGGAGAAGGGGAGAGAAGGGAAGGGAAGGGATAGAGGGAGGAAAGGAAGAAGTAACTAAATCTTGAGCTATATGTTGAAATTTTCTGTAAATATCTCTCAGTAAAGCAGTGGTGTGTCTGAGTGACAAGAAAGGAAAAGGAAGGTGTAGGGCATGTGGCATTTCATCTTGAAAGGAGGAGAAGGAGGGTGGAAATTCAGTGTTTTGCTGGCATGAGACCCAGGATTTCAGTGAGAAAAGGACCAGAGACTGAAATGACTTTGGCTTTCATGGAAATTATTATTTGACTTTGATCTTGAGAGAATGTCATTGAGCCAAGTTCTGATGTTTATGTTTGGGGGAGGGAGTGGAGTTGTGGGGGGCAGTGAGAAAAGCCAAATACACTTCATTCAGGGGAACAAGTTGTGTGTGTGTGTGTGTGTGTGTGTGTGTGTGTGTGTGTGTGTGTGTGTGTGTGTGAGAGAGAGAGAGAGAGAGAGAGAGAGAGAGAGAGAGAGAGAGAGAGAGAGCAAGTAAGAGGGTGGTGGATGTAAAGCACAGGGAATTCCCTTTTGCCCTCAGGAATTCAGGTTTAAAACAGAAGTCTTAGAGAAGATGAAAGATGGCTGTTTTTAATTCCCTCAGTTCCGCGCTGGTTATAAACATGGAAAGAAAATGGGATTGAAGACCGTCTGGGGAAAGAGGCCCCGTAAACCATTTATTATCGTATTTGTGGCTTCTAGGGGATGACTTTAAAGTCATCTTTTAAGATGTTGCTTACATGAAGTAATTGAATTTAATTTTAAATTAAATTTTAAAAACTATCTGAAGCATTTTTCTCCCTGCAGTCTATTTTCCATTTCGTCTTTGATTTTCTTGCTAAGAAGAATATGTACATTTAAATATGTTTGTGAAGGGCATTTGAAGAGTATTGTGAATTAGGTTTAAAAGAAAGAGCAATCCGGAGATTGAAAAAAAAAAAAAAAAAAAAAAAGGTTCTTATTGTGGCAGGAAGGCTCTCAAGTGCTCTGCTTCTGCGTGGTCAGAGCCTGCTGTGTGATCTAGGATGCATCATGGGCTTCTCTGAGGTGTAGGTTTTTGTTTGTTTGTTTTATATACGTGTGTGTGTGTGTGTGTGTGTGTGTGTGTGTGTGTGTGTGTGGTGTGTGTTTCTGAGATTCCAGCTCTATAAATTTGTATCACAATTCATCTTGAGGTAATTATAAAACAAGGTTAGTATAAAGTACATTAAGTGAACTCACTTAGATCTCAAGTCAATAAACAGATTAGCTACTGCAAACTCCAATTTGCTGATCTATAAAAGAGAACTTATGTTTCCCACTGTACTAAGCTTGTGAAGTCTGTATGATAAAGTGTATGCAAAGAACCTTGCATGGTGACCAGAGCTTAGGAATGGCCCCATGGGTGGAGAGGAACAAGATGGTCTGTGAGGGTCCAGAATTAAATCCTTCTCTGTGTTCCACGTGACTCACTGTGGGTGTTGTCTGTATCAGCTCATCCAGTCCCCATGCCTCACCTAGGATGTCTTAGATAAACATCCACGTCTAGTTTAGATGAAAAAAATGAGACAGGTTATGGAACTTTCTCACTGCCACAGGCTATAGGAAAAAGTGTCATCTTTGTACTTTCCTTAGTCAGCCTGGAAGCTGATACTTTGCCTGAAATACGTGAGAGAGGAGAAACAGAAAACTCTATTCCTTATTGGGTTTTGTGCGGTGGGAGCGGGGAGGGGGTTTCCAAAGATTTTGGTGTAGGCTGAATAAATGATATGAGGTCAGTCCCAAAAGTTCCCCTACCGCATGTTCCGCTCTGACTCTCTTGAACACGCTCACGGGGAGGACACATTTGTCTAATGAAGTTAGTAATACTGCCCCCTGCGTGGGGGTGATGGGTAGCTCTACTGTGGCTTTGGCAAGCTGGTGGTGGAACTACTTAAGTAACATAGCTTAAGTATCCAGATTATAGCATTTCAGTGCACTCTGTGATGAGATCCGCCAAGAGTTCAAAACCGTTTCCAATTGGCTCGCGTGTATTCCTGCTCTCAGGATATGGAGCACAGGAAGAACTAAATATACGTTGCGTTGCAGAAAGCCTATGTGCTCTTTATGAAAGGAAGCCCATAGGAGACAAAAACATGCACTCAGAAGACCAACTCTGACTAAAGAATAATGGCGTAGATTATGAGATACGACCTCTGCTGGAGAATGAGAAACGGACTAGAAAATTAAGAGCTATTTTCACCTGGTTGTATGTGCATGATCAAGTGCTACTGTTACAGAAGTTAAAAAGACGGCCGGCAGCTTTCTACCCTGTGGAAAAATGCATTTGTGCTGCCATGGGGAGCTGAACTCTTGACAGATGGTCACTAACAGTGGAAATGCTGTCTCCAGAGAAAATAGACTGAGGAAGAAAGTCTCAGTGAATTCTATTTCCCATGCCTCGCAAGGCTGTGCTAAATGTGTATAGATTAATATTGTCTCCCAAAGGTAAAGGAAATATATTTAAATTCACCAATATATACATGCAAAGCAGAAAAATAAACCACACACAAAGGATGGAATATTTACCCTATCCCTGTTTTTAAATAATGCTTCACACCTACAAGGAATATTCTTGCATAGTAACACAAAACCTTGGGACTTCTATTTGTTCGTGGCCATCTCTTCAGTTTGTTCACAGAAATTTTTCAACTCACCTATTGTTTGAGACAGACTTGCAATCAAAATTTCCAGCAGTCAAATTCAGATACCACTGTGAGGATATACTTACTTTCTTTTATGGGGATTCAGAAGCTTAAAAAAATAAAATAAAAAAGAGTTGGAACCTTTTTTTGGTTTCATTTTCCCCAACAGAGCATTCAACCTGACCTTCTCACTTAACCAAAGGACAATTTGTTAATAGTAACATTATTAGTAAAACAGTGAAATTAAATCAAACAGCTCTCATTCTCCAAAGACACACATATTTAAAATGTCTCAAAGTGTACTGCATAGTTTCATTTTCCATTTAAAATTTGAATTTATTCTTAATGAAAAAACTACTGGGATTCTGCTTTGTTTTGTTTTGGTAGCTTAAGCTTGACTATGAGACAGTAGCGGGTCTCGGGATGCTGAAGGGTTTTTGTATTCATATCTATTCACCATTAAACAAGGTTGGCTTTTCATTTATAGCAGAGTTATTTCATACATCATCATAAAACACACATGAATACTATAATGGGTGTGCACACACAGACATTCAATCTATTCTTAATTATTCATGCAGGCTGAGACAAGACAGAGCTGTACACAATCCAAAACTCTTAATATTTTCACTTAGAATGTCCTGTTTGACTCTTATTTGGAACATAAAAATTTATAAAAATAATATATGAATGTTTGAGAACTTATTAGGCACTATCTGTATTCATACTTCTAGAGAACAAGGTACAGGATGGATCAGGAAATCATGCATCTGCTGGGAGACCAAGGCATTCAAAAGGAAGGATGGACCGATAAAGTGCAATGCTAAAAGAGAGATGGATAATAACAGATCAGTTAATAGTTAATATCTGAAATCCTGGTACTGAGCCAATGAGGTACAGAGTTGAAAGACTTGGGAGCTCTAGTTTTAAATAGTACAGTAATTTGCCAGTAGTACCCATATATCTGCATTCTGATTCTTCTTTCAGTTAAAAATATTATCCATTTTTTGTAATTGCTTTTTATAAAAAACAAAAAACAAACAAACAAAAACCACTGTTTTGTCTATGGTCCCATAACGAAAAAAATTTTCTTGAGTGGGCTAAGCTTAAAGTGATAGCCATGTACCAAAGCAGCCGTGCCTCAATTTTGTTAAACTGCTCATTCTTGACACATTCACACATTCCACACATTCCTCATGTTTCCTCAGAACTTGCCTTCATCTGGAACACATCGTACAATAATACAAACTAATTTAAAATATTTCTGTAGTAGTGGTAAGTAGTCACATTTCATGCCAAAATTCTGATCCATATGACTTTCGGAAGCCACCCAGATTTCTCCTTCAGTAGCTTACTATAATCAGCTGCATAAAAGGTGCTCCACAATCCTGCTTTAGCATAACGCTGAAGACTTGTCTTGATTGATCCATTCTTGACTATTGTTCACTGTGAGTCTCCTCTAGAAGCTGTGATCTTCAGTCACAGAGGGAAACATATACCAGTCCCTGGCTAACGTCTCTCTCCTTTGATGTGATCTCCCTTGTGGATTACTGTTTTGATTTGAATGTGCAACATCTCTTACAAGCTCAAGTGTAGAATGTTTAGTCCCCAGCAAGTGCTGGTATTTGAGAAGCTTCTGCAAACTTGGGGAGTTGGAGCTAGGTAGGGAAAATAGATTGTTGGAATCTAGCCACCAGGTGTTTCTTCACTCCCGGTGACATTGCCACAATGAACTCCAGCCACATACTCACAGCTGTGATGTTCTACCTCATTGGTAGCAGGCTCAACCAAGCCAAAGACTCCAGACTGAAACTCCTAGAGCTGTGAATTAAATAAACACTTTCTTCTTTTTAAGTGTTCTCTCAATTTTTTTTGTTCCAACAACCTGAAGGCAGTTAACTAGAAACTGACAAAGCAGCATCTTAGAGAATGTAGTTTAGCCCAATCAAATGGAAACTTCACACTTTAGCACCAAGTCTAAGGTCAAGTTGTATCAACTTCTCTGCTGTCTTTTATCCACCCACACACCAAATTTGATGCATCCCTAAAACCCTCCATCAAAACCATGATGAACTATGAGATGGAACAGTAGGTAAAGGTGCTTTCTACCAAACCTGATGATCTGAGTCTGATTCTGGGACCTCACATGTTGGAAAGAAAAAAAATGACATTGCAAATTGTCCTCTGACCTCCATATGTGCACCATGGCATCCCAGTGCATGCATTTATTATATATCTACCATTTTAATTATCAGCATGCTCACCTTGAGACCGAAAGTTTTCCTCAAATTAGAATCTGAAAATCTGACACCACCTGATTCATGGCAAGAAGTTCACAAGAGTCCATGGATGTGTGAGAGACTGAATAAGAAATTAAATCACTAACCTAGAAATTGCTGTGGGAAGTGAGGTTCATGAGCTCTGTGTTAGCTACTTGCTATGATGCTGAAAGTTACCCCTGAAACTGGCCAACTAGAACATTTATTATCCTGATTCTGAGGGTCACAATTCTGGGCATGGCTAATCTGGGGGAGATTTTCTTTGCTGAAGTTGCAGTAAAGTCATTGGCTAGGACGATAGCCGATGCACACTGGGTTTTGAGGCTCACTTTACAAGGCTGTAGCTAGACTTTTTTTTTTTTTTTTTTTTTGCCACACAGTCTTCTCCCTCTCTGTGTGACTGCCCCCACATGGTAGCTTCCACAGAAAAATCTCCAGAAGAAACTCTGTAATCTTTCATGACTTAATCTCTGTGTCATATTGCTGCCTCCACCTTATTAGTTAGGGGCAAATCACCGAGTCTAGCCTACATCCAACAGAAGTAGGAGATTTCACAGACACTGAATGCCAGGGAGGAATGTTAGGCCTTATTCCAGGATTTCTGGCATAGATGATTAGAAGGAGGATTTTGTTGTGTTTTGGGGGGGCTATCATAAGTTCGTCAGTCACCCTATCAAGAATTAAATTCCCTTTCCTCTACCTTGTGGGTTGGTTTTATTTTCTCTCCCTTCAATGTGTTGTTTGTATTGTTCATCAGTAAAGCTTCTCTGAACGATCCTTCACATCAAGCCAAGGATTTGGTTCTGTGGAAACAGACGAGCATGGAGAAGGAAGACAATTTGTACCAAATCTTACTTCACTAGGATAATGTCTTTTCAATTCATGATTGATTTGACCTAAGAGGAGTTGTGAAGGAAGCAGAGCAATAGGTCACACGTGCACCCCAAACTTGAACTTCTTTCACTAAAATGAACATTGTAACTCTAGGGAGTTGGGCAATAGTAGCAGATACATTTACTGGAGAGCTGATAATTTACTGAGCACTTAATAAGCACCACACACTATGCCTTCTATTTATTATTTTTCTATGTATTATTTCACCCACTACAGCCCCAAGAGGTAGGTCCTGCTATTTCCCCATCTTTCTCCAGGGATATAAACTAAAACTCTGAGGTTTGTGACTGTTAGTGCTAGGGTGGTATTCTAGCCTCCTTATACTGCTGTAGTCATGCCTCAGGGAGACAAATACTATGGTTGCTACAGGCGCAATACACATTATTTACTCTTCCAGGCAATACCTGGAAGTAGGTATTAATACTCCCATTCTGTGGATGATTAACTGAGGTTCAAAGAAGTTACTTCACTTAGCCCACGCAGGTAGTGGAAAAGCAACCTAGGGTGCAGCTCCCTGACTGAATCAAAATCCATGTCTCTTCTGCGACCTTTATGGCCTTCCAGTTCGGTGGTTTGCAGTGTGTGAACTATGATGTGTTCACAGTGAATTCTAAGCTCATCCAACTACCACTCACTGAGCATGGTATAATAGAGTGGAGGGGAAAGGAAGAGAATAAACTGTGAGGGGTATAAAATGTTAATAACACCACACTCAGTGGGAGTAAACACTGCTCAGTTCAGGCATGATCTAATTACATTCATGCCTATGTGTGGATATACCTGTGTGAGGGGAGGAGAGAATTGGTTTGCTCCTCTTAACAGCTGAGCTGTCTCCATGGTTCCCGGAACAAGATCTTGAACACTGTACGCCTCAGCCTTTGACACAGTCACTGTTCAGTAAGTACCAATGATAAATAAACAGAGAGAAAATGCATTTTTCAGTTTTGGACCTTTCAATGTTGTGAAAACCTAGACTGCTATTAGGTCTGCTGAAGCTCATTTATTCATTATACATTTATTAAATGCCTACTGTGTGCCAGACACTGGGATAATCTACAATAGCATGCAGTTTTTCTAAAGGTGGGACCCTCATTTATTAGCACTTCTTGAAGTCGGGTGTGTGAGAAGAGCATAGTGATGCATCACCTTGGCACTGTTTTCATGACTGTGGATACAAGTGTTCATCACGTGGTAGCTCTTACACCTGAGCTCTGTCAAATGAACTTCAGTGATAATAGCCTCATTCTTTAAAGCTCTGTCTGCCCGGCCTCTGATTGATTGGACCTGAGGTGCCCACTTTCCATTTTTATAGCTTGCTTTCTTCTTTCTACATGGGACTTTTCGGGACAGTTGATTTTCCGTGTACATTGTTTTCACTCTCCAGTTTCCAGCTCCCTCTCGCCTCTCTCTCTCACCTTCTTCCACCACTGGTTCCATTTCTGTGGTTTGCTGCTCGCTGGCTCTGAGGTTTGTGTTTCACATGTTTCCTACACACATTTGCAATAAGAGGTGAATTAGAATGAGACAAGATACAAGGTTGGAGTGCAAGACTGTGATATACTAGGACACTGATTTCTAATCCATACCTCCTTGGGTTTTGGCAGGGGATGGTGTGATTTATAGTGTACAGATTAGTAACACTGTATCTCAAAGAATCATGTACTAAATAAAGCAAGGCCTCAAGAACAGCATGAAAATGATACTTTACCCCGCGTTTACCATCTTAATGTCTCAAAGCTTATTTTAAGCTGTATGCCCCTGTGCACTTTACTATATTTTCACACCATTGCCTTTTACATCATCCATTTATCTTACATCTCCCCAGAATCTTAAAAGAAGGGTTTTTGTGTAGGGAGGGTGGGAAGTAGACAGAGAAGGTATTTGGTCTTCATTGTTCAGTTAAGAGAAACAATTTAAGGCCCAAAGACAGTGTGCTGTGTCCAGTATCACTTAGCTAGCAAAGGGTTAACACTGGAATCTGAAAGTTGTACATTCCTGTGCCCGGGAAACATGTGTCTGAGACATAGACATGACTGGTGTCCAGCACGGCACAATGTCTCAGCTCTAGAAGGTTGAATCCCAGGCAGTCTAATACGATGGGAAAACGGTCCTCTGGACAGAATCTCCCAGGGAGCTCCACTAACATTAGGGGCTGGACAATGTTTGTCACCAAGATCTACCAGCATACTGTCATACATTTCCCTTTGGTGGCCAAAAGGTGAGATATGTGAACTCACCTGTCAGTGGCTTCAAAACAACTGGCAATGATAGTTGGATTTAAGGCAAGGTGTCCCTGCCAGCAATATAAACTTTCCAATGTCCAGTGATGACAATGCCCTCAAGAACCCAGTAAAGGCTAGGAAGATGACTTGGAGGTTAAGAGTGTTTTCCTGTAGAGAACTGTATTAGTTCGGGTATTTTAGAGTGACAAAACCTATAGAATGAATCTATATAGAGATGATAATCTGAAACTTAAATGTCTTCACCCTTACTGTGTTCTAGAGATCTTTCTGTTGCAAGGATTGTGGGTAGTGTTCTCTATCTGTTCCCTTTTTATCTTGGCATAGACATAAAAAATGTATAAAGTTAAATTATGCCTGAATACACATTAGACACATCTTAGGCATGTTTTGTTTTTTGAGACAGTGTCTTGTCACATAGCCCCAGCTGGCCTAAAACTAGCTATGTAAGCTGGGTAGTATAGGTGGGCCTTGAACTTGCAAGTGATTCTCCTGTTTCTGACTATTGGGTTTTGATAATTGGCTTTGTGTGTATTGTTGTGTTGTAAGAATTTGGGTGCATTGGGTACATGTGTGTGGCATGAGCATGCATACTTTTACACAAGCCTTGGAGGCCAGATGCCAGTCTCAGGTGTTCTTTCTCAGGTATTATCCATCTTGTCTTTTATTGGCCTGGAGCTTGCCCTTGCCAAGATTAGGCCGGCTGCCCAAGATCCCCAGGAATCCATCTATGTCTATCTGCCCAGTGCTAGAATTATATCACCACATCCATGGTGGGTTATAGGGACTTGGGTCCTTATAGCCCTTGCCAAGTGAACATTCTCCCTGCTTGATAATTGGCTTTTAAGAAACATTAGTGCAAGTGTGTCCTTCTTGTATGGAATGAGTCGTTTTGTTCTGCTTCAGTTTAAAATCAGTATGCCTCAGCAGTGATCTGTGACACTTTGTTCTGCTTACACTAAACAAGGACTTTTGTCATGCTTACTAGGCAAATAATGTTCTCTTGGTCCCTTTGGACTGCTGTAACAGAACACCATAAACCAAGTAAGTGGCATATAAACAACAGAAATAGATTATGCATAATTCTGAAAACAGAAAGTCCAAGGTGAAGGCACCAGAGGCACAGTATCTAGGAGGGCCCACTTCCTGGCTTTTTTTATTATTGGGTCCTCACGTGACAAAAAAGCAAAGAAATCCTCCTATTGGGGCATTGATTACACTTGCAAGAACTATGCCTTCATAAGTTTATTACCACCCAAATCCCACCTCCAGACACTACTACAGAGCAGATTGTTTCCACTTGAGCACTGGAAGATAAGAGCATTTGGTCTACAGAAATGTGCATACTGCTTCAAAACCCAGGCTCCTTGGTGCCTCTGCTGCTGTGGATGTGAGTATGACAAGTCACAGAGATGTTACTCAGTTTCTGCCCTCTGGCCTTAGACACTGGGAGACCAACAGCCCATTTAAGATTTGACAGCAATCAAAAGCCCAACATAGCAGGTTTCTCCTTCTGCCTTCTTGGTAGACCATGGATCACTTTTTCCTGAAGTCAGTTCCTAACACGGTAGCCCTCAAAACAGCACTGTCTGAAGGATGCTTCGCTTTTATGTGCCAGAGAGTAAGCTAATACATATTTTTTTTTTTTTTACATGTTAAAGCAAGATTGATTAATTCCACTCTGTTGGGAAATTGTGAGGAAAGTCAGTGTACTGTTGATATATTGATTCCTTTTCTTGCTGCCATGACAAAATTTCTAATGTAACCAACTTAGAGGAGAAAAATGTTCTTTTGACTTCTATTTTGAAGGTGAGGAAGTCATGACCTATTTCTTCTAACAAGACTCTGTAACCTTAACGTTTATGAGCTTTGCAAAGTAGTGACACCATCTAGGGACCAAATGCTCAAACACATTCAGACCAAATAGAAGATAAACTTTTTGACAGGTATGGATAATAATTATTTGTAGGTTGTAGTGATAGGTTTCATATGAAACTAGTGTCATCCTGTTCTGATGTTTTTTTTATCTTCCTAGGGTTTGAAAGTTTCCTCTTCTGGGAAATGAAATAAATTAAGGTTTTTTCTATACAAAAAAAAAAAAAAAAAAGAAGAAAGAAATTTTTTTTTTCTGCTCCAAAGAGCCATTGTGTGGTTCCATATCTTACTAAGGAAAGGAAATTGGAAGACTGGCTTTTTATTTTCTTCATTGTTTCTTGTTCAGTCATGGCTTAGACCCTGTCTTAAACACTTGCTTTTGGCGGGGGGTAAAGTGTCTCAGCTATATAAACATATGACCTTCTTATAAAGAGATATAAAGAGATACTAGGTTCTAAAATCATCAGAATAATTTACTTTTTTGTGTCTTTTGTCATACTTGTATAGATTATTTTAGCAACAAAATTATGCTACCCTGTTATTTTTAAAGATTTACTTTATTTTTATTTTATGTGTATCTGTGAGTACCTTTATATGTGCATGTGAGCCACATGAATGTTTAGTGACTGCGGTAGTTTTAAAGAAAGTGTCCCCAAAGACTCATAGAAAGGGCATTATTAGATGTGTGAACTTTTTGAGTAGGTGTAGCCTTGTTGGAGAAAGCATGACCTTGGGGGTGGGCTTTGAGGTTGAAAAGTTCAAATATGTCACTCTCTTTCTATTGCCTGATGACTTGCATGTAGAACTCTCCATTTCTCCAGCACCATGACAATGGACTAAACCTCTGAACTGTAAGCCAGCCCCAATTAAATGCTCTCCTTTATAAGAGTTGTTGTGGTGTCTCTTCACAAGACTAAAATCCTAACTAAGACAGTATCTATGGAGGCCAGAAGAGAATATTGGGTTTCCTAGAATTACACACAGTTCCCAGGTGTCATGTGGGTGTTGGGAACTGAACACAGAATCTTTGCAAGAGTAACAACCAGTGCCCTTAATCTCTGATCTCTCTCTCTCTAGCTCCCTTATTATCTTTTTGAGGAAAGATAAAAAGAACTTGAGACCTTCTGCTCTTATTCAAGGTTTTTATTCACTGTGAAGCACTTCCTGTCAGCAAACAAAGTCCATTGTTGAATCTCTGCATCTTCCAGCCTATATATTATCATATTATAAATGAACAACTTTAGCTCTTCAAATATAAACAATTAAACATATATCAGAACTTCATATATCAGTACATCCAGCCAATGCAGGAAATTCATTATAAAATGCAATTGAATATAAGACCCAAAATGATTTGAGAGGATAAAGTAAAGATCTAAGCATCTCAGACTTGATAAAAGTCTCTACCTAAAAGCAGGATTTAAAAGGCATGTAATTAGAATCTTCTTAGGTCAACTATTACAGAGTGTGACAGCAGACTTTTTTATTTCCTTGGTCTTCAGTTGCTAATTTACAAAACAGCAGTCATTGTAGAACTGTTCCCCAAACATCTTCTAAGAAATAGAAATCACTATTCTTAAAGTGATCAGACAAACTTACTTTGCCACAACTAGCAACTGAAGATTCAAGACACTGGCATTGGAGAAATCTCGCCTTGTGTCTTGCTGTGAAAGTCTTGAGCATTCATTTATTTTCCTTTAGAATAAGAATAATAATTTTAACTCAGAGGAGCTTATCAGGGATTCCAAGTGATGATGGATGCAAAATATTTGGTGTGTGGTATTTACTTCTGCAGAGTAAGTAGTCCCTGAGGTCTGCCCTCAACCTCAAGGGGACATCCTTTTCAGTTCTTATTACTATGGCTCTGTCAAAGGGCTTTGTCATCTCTACCTGGCATCAAGAAAATTGAAAATTACATGACATTTAGAACATACTTAATGAATATTTGTTAAACATAAATAGATTTTACTGTAAGAACATCCTAAAACAGATACAAAAATGACTTCCCTTAAGATGGTATTTCATCTTTTCTTCAAATCTCCATCCGTGCCCATTATTTTAACAGTGGTTTGACAGCTTCATCAAAGATTAAATGGCTTAAACAGATTAGAAGTCAATTTCCAAAGTAACAATGGCAAGGTGTACACCACTTTATTTACATATATTAATGGATCTAGTCCCCCCAGCACTCACTTGGGAGCTATCACCTTTTGTTCTAAGAGTCAGAAAGCTGAGCCACAAGGTGGTTTAACAGTTTCCCAAAGTAATATCAGTAAGTTATCAATTGAGACTTAAGCTCAGCATTTGCCTAGGATCTATGCTTTTAACCACTATATTCGTACATATACATACATGAATTTCAATGTGTCTAAATGAGAAAATTTTAAAGCAAACTATAGTTAAGAAGGCCTGAGATTCTGTGCCTCTAAAATGCTCTCACATGCTGCTGCTTATCTGAGGACCACACTGAATAGCCAGGAGGTCCACTCCTTTCTCTCTCATGAGGATAAAAATTGATAAGCAGTCCAGAATATAGGAGAGATCCTATATTCTGCATGAGTAGCCAGCATCCTTATTCCTTTTTATTACGCTCTTGAGTTGCCCTAATCCATACAGGTGGAAAGGAACCGTCCACACCACATCTCAACCCATTGGAACTAAAGGGGAGAAAGTAAGGCATCGTTTCCTTCCTTTTTAGGGCATGACCAAAGCTTGTCTCTTCTGTAGTCTCCTCTGTGCTCTGCTCCTGAGGTAGCGTGTTGCTGCAAAGGAGGAGGAGACACACAATCTCTAACTAGACTGCCTTTCAGTGTAAACAGGAAGTCCCATAACTTGAGAATCTTCTTGAAGGGAAGAACAACACAACTGCAAGTCTCCACCACAGCAGATATGAAAACCTTTGCTGTCTCATCACACCTAATCATGCCTTTCCTCATAGAGAGATCTCACACACTCCCTCCATCCCTCCCCTTCCCTTTTTGCTGACTGGCCCAAGAGTTCTTTGTCTTTAGGAAAACCAAGTTTACAACTGAGTCACTTCCTTTAATTGACTTCCTTCAAAGCTCTAATCAAATAGAAAGGAACGGTTAATTTTTGTAAATCAATAGTTTAAGATGACAAATAACATTTTAAATTTGAGTCCACCTCCACCCATGTCTCCTTAGTGAATCACGTATTCTTTAATCGCTACCATCTTTAAGGCTGCTCAGTGATGTTAAAAACAGGGTCCTCCAAGAGATTTATTTTGCTTAAATTCTCCTATTACTCTCTAACTGCAAGTGCTGATAAGAAGCTTTTGTTTTCTTATCTCTATTAGGACCAGAAAGGCCCCTGGAGAAAAGATTGTGAAGCCAATTCACTCTACACAGATGTGATTTGAATCAAGTGCCGGCAAAGACCGGGAGGCTCTGTTCATTTTTATTGGAATGTCTTGACCTAAACCTAGCAACTCAGAGACATTTGGATTAGACAACTCACACAATGGTCTTATCCTTCCTGCAGTCACGGATGAGCTGGCTAGATGTAAAGAATGCAGTCTGCAACTGTGCTCACATAATGCATCCAGTCATTCGTGCAACTTAAAAGAAAGGGCTTAGAAGTCGCCATCTTACTTTTAGAACTTGGGTATTATTTTTTTGTTAAAGAAAGTTATTTTCACAGTTAGAAACTATATTTGATAAGATTGACTGTGTTCAGAGTAGCATGGCTACAGACAAGAAATACATTTGAGATGATGGCTTGTTTCTTTACCTTTTTTTTTTTTAATTAAGCACAAAAAAATAAAATAAAATTTAAGAATAAAAGCCACCCAAAGAACAACAACAAAGAGATACAAGACGGAGTGATACAGAAATGATCCTTGTCTGTGGCCCGCCATCAAAGCCTATAAACTTTTGTTTCTGATGTAGGTCAGTCTGCAAATGTACCTAACAAATTTTATTGGAATACATTGTACAAATCCTTCTTTTTGTCCTTTCTTTGTTTCTTATTTGGCAGCCAAAGCACAGGCTCACTTTAGGAAGGACCTGAGTTATTTCTAATAACCTTGGTTTCCAAAAGATGGCACCCATCTGTACTTGACAGTGCCTTAGCTATTGGATGAGTCTTGGCAGACAGCGAGGCGAATGCATTTGCTTTGGCTTTCTCAGTCATCAGTGGGTGTCTCTGCAGGCTCAGTTGGTCTGACTGATTGATTGTAAAGACAGCCAAAATGAACAGCTCAACCATCTCACAGCCTGATTTCCCCACCGTGTATTGACCCAGCCCAAGTTACATATGTTACAGCATTTGCAAGGCTGTCACTGTTGTGCTACACTTACTGGGAACTCACTATTGACAGAGGTTTTATGAGAACCCATTAAAATTTGAAACCAAATATCCCTGGCCTGTTTTGCATTTTGAAAATTCTCTTATATAGGGAGAGGGAAGCCATTTATTAGATATCCACATACTCACACAAGCAATGTAGCAGTAAGAACAATGAAAAGTCAGCTTTTCCTGAGAATTCCCTTTGATGTGACTAACTGGGCAGAAACTTGGAATGAAACAGAGAGAGAGAGAGAGAGAGAGAGAGAGAGAGAGAGAGAGAGAGAGAGAGAGAGAGAGAGAGAGAGCACTGGAGCAGTCTTGTATGGGGTGTTATTTTGTTTTTCTGGATTTTAATTAATTTTTTTTAACTCTCAGAATGTGAGGAGTCCAAACCCCAAGCCCTTTCTAATTCAAAAGAAGGAGATGCTGGCATCTGCTGGCAAAGGTAAGCAGTGTTTCTGTGAACACATGCCATCTCATTAACTCAGGAGATGACCTGGCCCGTCTGAAAACTGTCTGCATTTAAGACCTCTTGGCTGATTTATGGTTAAAGCAAAACAGGTCATTTGGAACTGTGGAGCCAGCAGTTTGCTTTTACTCATCTTTAAAGCTTTCAGTTGAATTCAGGACAGATCAGAGACCTCACTCCTCATTCTGAATAAACTTTTGGTGGTAGTAATTGAACTCTTCAGATAGGACATGATAGGAACTCAGAAAGCTGAAGGCCCATTCAGTTACTGAGCACACTTGGTTGAAATTATGATACCCTGGTCACCCATGCCTAAATGAAGAGCAGAGGCTTAATGAGTTTACCAGATTAAAATGAGCCAGTGTTAGGCAGGAATCAGACTCATTAACTGGAGCTCTGCTTACACCATTGAGCAGTTTTCCTTAACAACAGAACTGGGGTGGGATTAGAAATGGGGATAAGTGTCTTTGTTCTCAGTCAATCGTGAACCACTAAATGAAGGTTGACAGGGGGAATGAGGTAGTGAGCAATTTTTAACTAGTTGTACTAGTAACCATAAAACATTATGGATGTCCCCAATTTTGTTGCTCTGTTTTGAAACTGGTCAACACCCAAGACTGACGGTCTTCTTTACCTGAGGAAATTCCTAGAATGTAGATGACTCCTATAATCTTGCACTATTTCCAACACCATAGCTGTTGTAGAATAGGAACTTTCAGTCTCTTTCAGGAAAGATGGGCTTTCTTAGTGCCAAAGTCCCTGGTGAGTAAATAGATTAAAACAGTCTATTCTTACAGTGATGAAGGGGCCTTGGCACCTCCATTGCCACAACTAATAATTAAAGACTCAAGATACCAGCTTTGGAGAAATCTTGCCTCGAATCTTGCTGTGAAAGTCTTGAACATTCATTTCTTTTTCTATAGAATAAGAATAATAAAGGAGCATGTCAGGGATTCCAAGTGATGATGGACACAAAATATTTGGTGCCTGGTGTTTACTTCTGCAGAGTAAGTAAGTAGTCTCTGACTGAGGTCAAGAGGACACCAAACAAGGGGCATTATCCTTTCCAATTCTGGTTACAGTTGTGCGCATCAATAAATATAGAAAAGAGAAGAACAGTAATGTAGCTGCAAAGTACTTTGTGGAGTTTACTCTGGTGGACAGATGCCCACACTGGGTAATTCTTCCTCTATGAGGGGAGTCCGTTCGTACAGTTTGAGCCACTTTACCAAATCTTGTCTCATCTCTCTTTTCTTTCTCTCCTTCTTCTTTTCCTCCACTTTTTCTGTACTAGAAGACCTCAAATCTTATAAAACAAAAGCATCCTATTTTTGATTGATATAAATGGCTAATTATATTGCACCAGCCAAATGAGCAACCTGATGTCTATTATGGCTGTTTGTGACAACTCAATGCCATGGTTAACATGCTATTGCTTTGATTTGGGCATCTTGATTTTTTTATTCAAAGAAGAGCAGCTGAGCTAGATGTATATGTACACAATTTCACTGATCAGGCACATTCTGTATACACGAAAGAAATGTATGGGAAGAAAAGCCACTTCATCCACATTAGATAGAGATTTCCAAGAAGATATAAGAGTAGATCAAGTTAATGAGAGATCCTTTGACTTCAAGTGGAAACCTGTATCTTTAAGGCCAGTATTTCGGAATACACTTCCCCTGAAACTATCATGCATATGTCATCCTCCTGTGATGGTCCTATTAGGAGGAGAGGCACAAGGGAAATGAAGCAATTAGCTTTGGATTCACATGTGGCTTCTTGGCCATCTGCAGGTATATGATGCTGGAGTGGACATGGCTCCTGCTATACCAGAAACAGAGAGGCTCTAAAGCTTCAGGAAGACTTCACAAAGCATGCTACCAACAGGCAAGTCTTAAGGAAAATGACACCCATCTCTTGAAATACCTACCTGCCAAGGGGAAGGGAATCTAATTATAAGTATAACGTTCTTTCAATCCTCGGTTAGATAAGGATGTCCAAGTTCCACTTGTTTCAGTGGGTCTAGTCCCTTCTCAGTCTCTTCTTCTGTTAGATCACATATTGTTTAGGAATTAATTGTTGGGATCAAGCCACCTAGAAGTGGACATTAAAAACAAAATTACTGTTATAATCTTCATTTACTGCTTCATATCATTCACCAACTAGGACTTTAGCCTAATTTTGATGAATGAACAATGATTGGTAGTAACTTTTTAATCAATGACTAGAATAGGGTAATCTTTCTAAAAGAAGAGACATTGGCATCTGCCTTACCTGTGATGCTGAAAATAATTAGAATATTGAAATCATCAATGTTCTATAGCTTGGGGCAGTCACATATTATGCATATGTCACCAGAGAGCTATGCACAGAGTCATCTTCTATTTAGTTCTGAGAAGATACAAGAAGGTCTTCTCAGTCTTCTGGTTTTTTTTTTCTAGTAACTAACTGCATTTTGGGGAGTCTGAAGACCCAGAAGTACTATATAAGCTGGGAGAGAGAAAGAGAGAGAGAGAGAGAGAGAGAGAGAGAGAGAGAGAGAGAGAGAGAGAGAGAGAGAGAGAGAGAGAGAGAGAGAGAGAGATTGCTAGAACCATAGTGAGGAGAGAGAAACAATGAAAAGGGACCTGAACAATATAATGAAAATAAATAGTTCTTTCTACAAAGCCCCTCCTGGGAACAGGTTATGAAAGAGAGCTAGAATCACAGGCTCTGGAATAAAATTATCCAGGGTAGAAAGCAATTAGGGGTGAGTCCATGAAAGCCCAGGTTTAATTGTTCTTTTTAATGTAGTGAAAGAAGGCATTCATCATACAACTTTAAGTGAGTGTCCCATTAATGGAGTATTGCCCCAGTGGAATACTATAAATTAATATTTTTATATACCCTGTAATTATTTTGTGAGTAGCACATTTGCAGTGCACTGCACTTGGGGGTATGTGTTAAAAGCATTATTCAGGTAAATGTCATCATTTAAGATACCCTATAACAGTTAAGTCACTTAAGTCTCTATTTGTGCATTTTTTTACATTTTTTTTTCAGTCTCCCAAGATCTTGCAGATGGCTGATGGTTGCTTCAGCTTCTGAGAAGATCTATTTCTCATTCTGATTCTAATTTACTTCCTGATATTGATTTTTTAGATTTCTCTAGGAAGCACACTTGGGGTCATTCTTTGGTTCTAACCAGTGACCGAGATCGTTAATTTTACTTGCAATCTCAAGTTTCTATAGACCTATCAGTCCCTAAGGCTAGAGCATGAAAATCCAGGGCTTCTCTGCCAATCTTCAGAGGCAAAATCTATTTTTCTTTCTCTTACATCTGAATTTTCTTGGGAATATGAAGGAGTCTTGTGAGGCACATGACATTATCCTGGTAGAGTTCCATATGGACATAATGGTGTCTTTGGGACACTTTTAAAAAGTTGATTCTAAATGCCTTACTTCTAAATACTCAAATGACAAGATAATTGTGTTAGCTAGGTAAAATTAAAAACACAGCATTCCACTTAACCATGTGAATCTGTCTCCCCTCATCATCTCCCCTCAGGTATTCCTATACCCTTTTGGAGATGATGCAAATGTACTCATGCCCTGTGTTGTGACTCAAAATAAGTTTTGGGTTTTTTTTTAATCCATATAAGGGAAATCATGGCCTCCAGAACCCCAAATCAGCCACTATCTTCCCAAGTGACTTTGGATAAGTCACTTAGCCCCCTTGCATGCTGGTTTCCTTGACTTTAAAATGACAATGATCATGGAACCTGTATCCTGGAGACTTGTTGAGACATAGGTGGACTGTACTTCATAGGACCAAGATACTTACAGAGACACAGCATTCCTTGCTTCCTCTCCCAGATCTGTTTACTGCCTGAGATTATTCACTAAGATGTTTGCTGCTACTGACTTTCAAATTCTCAGTGTTGAAAAACGAGGTAAAATATGCACAGGCCTTGGAAAACAACTCAAGGCTATGTGAAGTCTTATAAAATCCCATCTAATGTGAGTAGTCAAACAGGAAATAAGACACAGGGCAAGAATTTTTAAGCTCCTGAAGTAATTATTCTTTGTTTCAAATCCCAATATTTTCATATTTTATCTTTTGAAGGAAATTCTTATTGTTTGCATAAATATGTGCATATACACATAGCCATAAATGAACTATTACTTACGGTATTAAACTTTCTACCACCGTTTCCTTATTAGTGATTTTTTGTGTCTATCATTCATGTTGTGGAAATGGAAATCGGTTTTGACAGCAGCTCAGTATTTCCTTACCCACAATGCCCTTACTAATTTTTATTTTTTAAAAAATTACTCATGTGCTTCCAGTGAATGCAACATTATACGTGTTCTGTGATAGTAATTCCGGTCAAATGTGTTTATAAGAAATGACACCACCACTTCACTTCTATTACTGTACTTGTATCTGCCTCACACACATGCACACACATGTATGAGTGTACAAATATAGACACTCATCCTCCGCCCTCCACCAAAACTGAGAAATAAATCCAAAGACTTCTAAAATCAGGTGTTATGGAGAGGAGGCATTGGAAGAGTGTGAATAAATGATGATTTTTATCCTAACATGATGTCTAGAGTAGACTCTGAGAAGTATGTTCAAATCTCCGATAAAGTGAAAATATTCTGGAACTATGCCATCAAGCCAGGAGTTTGGTCCTTAAGACACTGATGAACTAGACAATCAAAGAAGGAGATTTCAAGTTTCAGTCTTAAGGGATGAGCTAGCATCCAGGATTTATTTTCAGATCTGTTTTTATTAGTCTTTGTTACAAAGCAAAACTTGGGTGGGCAGAATTCTCCCCATTCCAGAGAGTCTGTATAGACTGTATAGGATTTTATGGAACTGACACTGTTCTTTTTAGGGGGCCATTTCTGCCCAGTGTCTTTCCTCCTTGCAATCCACGTACATCAGTCTCTAAATCCTCCTCCCCCACCTTTGAAAATTTATGGCGTCTTTTAGCCAGGCTTGGCTTTAAGCCATTGACCTCTGTGGCCTGTGTTATTGACCAGAACACAGCATCTTCTGCCCACATAATATGTGTCTCTTTATCTCCCTGAAAGGAAAGGAAATGACTCTTGAAATGGCCAGGAACACAATAAAAACGAGAGGTTTTCTCCCCCCCCCCCTTTTCGGTCAGTGGCACTTGCTTTAGAAACAGCCACAGTGGGATTATCATGGACACTGAGTTGTTTGGAATGGAGCACTGAGGGGGAACCCTTGTGAGGAGGGTCTGAAGACCAGAAGATCCAGCCTAGATAAATTATGTTTTCTCAGCTTTTCACCTTCTTGTGAGAGAAAGCTGTGGTTCTTCACCAGAAATTCATTGAAATTAAATCTCACACAGTAGAATCACCACATCCTGAGCATTGGGGTATGCACTGAGGTGAACATCACAAGAGTCAGAGCTGAGAGAGAGTGACCACCTGACACCCAGCATGAGCACCCAGCTTATCTAAGGTCTCAGAGCAAGGTCCTGCTAAAGAGGGAACCAACCACTAGGCTAATGTGTAAAGCACAGTCAGGCCTAAAGCCCTTGTCCTGAGGAGCACTTCTCAACTATTAATCCTAAGGGAAAATTCTGTCTAGCCAGGATTGCCTGTAACAATCTATAACAGCCCTTTGCATTCTCTGTCAGATATTTGTCTCAAAAGCCCATACTGGAGAGCTCCCAGATGCTTCATGGTAGACACTGAGTAAGGAACTTTGAATAGCCCAGAGAAAACCCCAAAAAAACCCAGCAATGCAGAAAGCAGCATTTAGAGCTTTACACCCATAAATGACATTATTTTCCTCTATGTGTTCACTATGCTGTGGCCCCAGGAGGATAGCAACCCTTATCAACCAGGATCTTGAGAAGTGAGACAGCTATGGTAGGAAAACATTCCTATGTGAAGCACTATTGATACAGTCTGGGGTTTGGAAAAGACATGTGACACAATGTCAAACACTCTACAGGGCTTGGGGCATTTTATCAGAATGTGCCAATACTTTGTAGATCAGGGCTTTGGTAGAAGTCCTGAATTTGTAGCAGAGCTGTAATTTATTAAGGGCTGGCCCACCTTGGCCCCTCTTAAGTTACCAGTAGAGAGGGCCCTGCACCTACGTGGTACCATTACACTTCCAAGGGCTGAGACTTAAGAAATGAAATCTAAACGTATTTCTGGAAGGCATATTGTCACCTTTCTTTACCCATAGTCTACAACAGAGAGGAATGTCCAGTTAGGATGAATCACACCCCTTATCAAGGAAGCTTCTCTTTGCAACAGATGGTGAGCATTACAGAAAACCATAACTGATCAAAATCAGTCCTAAGTGGCATGTCTCCAACTCATGTTCTGCACTGAAGGCTCAGGGATCATTCTGGAAAAGAGGATGGAAAGACTGTAAGAACCAGAGGAACAGGAAGTTTGCTGTGAGATTATCTCCTAGAAATGTCAGAGAGGCTACACCCAAGAAGTCTGTCTAAACTTGACCTAAGGAGAACAACACTATGACACTGACAGACAGACATGTGAATGCCAAGGGAGAAAATATCTTGGGGCCTCAACTCTTGACAAAAAAAAAAAAAAAAAAAAAAAAAAAAAAAAAAAAAAAAGCTACAGCCAAGTAAGAAATGCTACCAAGATTCTGGTTCAGCGGGAGAGAGGGAGGGTAGAGAGTGTATGAGCAAAGGGATCAGGATCATGAGGGGAGATGGGTGACTGGAGCTATTGGGAGCTCACTGACTCTAAAATGACAGCTGAGGAACCTTCATGGAAAGGAACTAAACCCTCCGAATGTAGATGACAGTCAAACGGCATGGACAGTTTGTGGAGCCTCTTGCAGTAGGACCAGAGTTTATTTCTGGTACATTGAACTGGCTTCTCAGAACTCATTCCCTACAGAGGAACACCTAACTCAGCTTTGATACTGAGCTGAGGGACTCAGACCTATGGCAACTGGATATGCCAGACTGAAGACTCATCTTAGGATTTCTTGCCCTCCCTGGGGAATGGATGGGGGATCAGGAGGGAGGGGGAGAAGTGGTGGGTATGGGAGAGAAAAAAAACTTGCTAAATTAAAAAAAAATACTTAAAAAAAAAAGATAAAAAATGCTGAGATGGGAGAAAGAATCTTCCTCAGGGAAAAGCACACTAGTTGGTTATACGAAAGCATATATATGAAAGTAACATTCTGTGGACTGAGCAGGTTGTAATTAAAATTCCTATATAAATGCTCATATACATTTACACACACAATTAGTGATAATTAAAGAAAAAGAGGCCATGAATTTGAATGAAAGTGGATACCTGGGAGAGACTGGATGGAGGAAGTGGAGGGAAGGATCTCATTCTGTTACAATATCAAAAAAATATAATAAAAAGAGTAATGGAACTAGAACAGAAGATTCCCACAAAGCTCTCTGTTCCTACCATTAGTTATTCATTGCTAATCTGCCAGATTTATTTATTTAGTAGACAAGCTTTAGCAAATGCCAAGGTTCAAATATATAGAGAGCAAAATGCTTAGTGAAAAAAATCTACCTTTTCTCTGTAGACTTGGGAAGTTCTATACATTATAGAACTCTATAAATAGGGAATCTCAACCCAGCCTGTGGTATAGCAAGGAGAGACAGTTTAAAAACTACCGTACTGTACCTGAGGGCTAATAACCAGGAAAGCCCCCATCCCTGGTCATCTCGGTTTGGGAACAAGGGAGAGAAACAGACAGTGGGAGGTCAGCTGACTCAGTGTCTTTTAAGAAATGTGGATGAGAATGAGACCAGGGTATATAGTCAATTACTTAGTTTAATATACCACACCTCAGTCATCACAAAATTTCTCTCCCAAACCTGAAAGGCCATTCCTGGGTGAGAACAGAAATCTGAAAACCTGTCAGTCAACTAGAAAGTAAAACATGCATGCCCCTCCTGAAATCTCTTGCTTTCCTCCGATTTTCCTTATGGAGCACAACATATTAAAAAGCCTAGCAATTCACCTTTTAAAACAAAGTTTCTATTATGTTTCAGAAACTGAGAGCACTTCGGTCTGCTCTACAAAGGAAGTTTTAGGATAGCCAGAGCTGTTACACAAACCTTGCCTCGAAAACTAAAGAACAATAATAAAAACAACCAAACACTTGTCTGAGAACAGTGCTGCACACCTTTAATTATTACAGAACAAAATCTTCTTTTCCAAATACACTAATCTAAACTCTGTTTCCAGATCAAACAGGAGCTGAAATCTTATAGAATTATTTATCTCATTTGTACTTGCATGTGAGACTGGGCTGACAATTTTTCTAGTGAGAATGAAGACTGCTATTTAACACATTTCAAAATATTACTGAGGTTGTAATCACACCATATCGTCTTTAAAACCTTCAGGAGAAGTTACACCCTGGATTCAATAGTGAAAAGCAGCCAGAATTTGTAGTAGTAGGTTTTCTCGGGTCCCAGACAGCCAGAGATCTGGGACCCACAGACCTGCCGCCCGGGACCGCTTATCCGCGCACCGCCGCCCAGGCCCCCAGAAACGACTCAGACACTTATATTAACTCTATGCTGTTTGGCCTATGGCTCAGGCACATTGCTAACTAGCTCTTACATCTTAAATCAACTCATTTCTATTAATCTGTTGGCCATGTGGTCCGTAGCTCACCCGTGCTCCTTACATGTTGCTCCTTGGGCGGCTGGCTCGATCTGCCTCTAACTCCGCCCTGCTTCTCCTACCTAAACTGATCTCTCCTCCCACTTCTTCTATGGTGCCCGCCATGACCCAATACAGCTCCTTTATTTAAAGATTGAGATTCACAGCATAAAGAAGGGCATTCCCACATCACTTCCCCCTTTCTCTCTAATCAAAAAGGAAGGTTTTAATTTTAACACAGCAAAATTACATATAACAAACAAAATAGCTATCAAGCAAGAATTATAGTTACAATATCTAGTCTATTTGTATTTAGCAAAATTAAAGAAAATATTTTATCATCTACTTTATCTTTATGAATATAAAGTTTCATATCTAATATACCTTTCAAATGACTAAGAAAAACTGTATATATAACTATCTAATCTTTAACTACATCAAAGACCACAGAAGGATATAATATTTATCCAAGTAAACCAGAAGTGCAAACGACTTCTAAAATCTAGAAAGGACAGAGATGACACCTATCTGCCTGGACAGTCACCCAAAGTTCCTTTACAAAGTTGGGGCATCCATCTTCAATCTATAGGCCCAAAATCTCTTTTTATTTCAGTGAAGCAGGAAATCTGCTCTGCCCATTCTGGGACAGTTTATCCGTTGCTTCTCCTTGAGTCCTGAAGAATGTCTGACAGTTTTCTCTGTAAAGCAGGAACCTGAATGATGATCTTGGTTTGTTCTGCCAAAGTCCAGAGGTCATCTTCTTATGGAACCTGCATGTCCAGTTTAAACAGCATACTGCCAAGCAGTCAATATAAAAACAGTTTCTTCTCTAGTGGCTTACCATTACCACAAATAGATGAGACTCTATATGGAGTTTCTTTAATGCCCATTTTCTTGTTGAAGTAAATTAGTGCTGCCAGGAACAGACCTGTCTCACTGTCCAGAAAAGTCTAAGCTCTTAAAACATTTTAAATGCCATATTCTGTAGGTCTTAGAAGTATTTGAAGATTATCTATTTAATTGAAATATATCTTTGTATATCTAAAAATCTTAACTAACCTAACTATAAGTTTGATTATCAAAAGTGACTATTAACCTTTATTTCTTAATTTTACACTACAATTTTAAAACAGTTACATGAACATCATACCTTAAACAAGAATAGAAAAACACATACAGCATAATAAAATTGACTTTAAATTTGTATCAATAAACCAAGATCAATACCAATGTAAAGCAGTTTGAGATTAACAGCTGATTACCTTTAAATTTAATAATCTAATTTTTTAAAAAAGCATTCACATACCATATCCCCCGTTTTTTCTTAGAGATTGACTATGACCATTAACCATTTATAATGAAAACAGACATTTAGAAACAATATTTGGGGAATTTGGGCGAAGTTATCCATTACTACTTCCTGCTGATTAAGGGGTGTTGAAAATCTCACCGATTGTTGAGACTGGGTCATAATCTGTAGCTGTGAAGCTGATCTGGCCATCTCTTCTCATCAGAGGTTTTTTCAGGGGGTCTTGGTTGATGAAACCATATTTGCCTGGAAGCAATCCACAGGTTCTCATCTGTGGAAACAGAAACAGAACTCTTCCAAAGCAATAAATCCTTAGACATAAATTTCAAAATCAAAATACCTTTAAAATATATATTCTTGTTTAACTTAGTAGCCTTTGCAATCCATTGTCTTTTTGCAGTTAGCTCATTAACAGTAAAAAAATTAAAAGAAAACACAATAACAACCAAAATCCAGATTTTGTGTCTATTTTCCATCTTTACGTGGCTTATTATATTTTTATTACTCTATTTCTCGCTTTAAAAACTTTTTCTAACCTTTTTTTTTTCTCTGAAGCCTGTGTACCTTTTATAAACATTGTAACCCGTTTACAGGTTTTCTTTTTATCTGAATCTGTTTTATTGTGAATCTTTAATCATCTTTTAACCTTAAGAGCTTTTAAAATACATTCTCTAAAAAGAAGCACAGTTTTTGCAAATTAGGCTGAATCACTAAGTTTTCTTAAACGGACCGTAAACAGAGCACACCTAAGAAAATGTTGCCACGAAGAAAATTTGTTTTTCTTTTGTTTAAAATAAGCAGAAATCTAAAATCAATCACATGCTATTTAGTCTTCTGTGAGACTGGTTGCAGCTGCAGCTCACACTAACTGTCGACAGCCCGCCGGCGCCATTTTGAATGTGACCCGAACGGACCATGCTTTCTTTGTACAAAGACACGATTTACATACACAATTTGGAAGCTGCCTTTGCTCAGTTTCTGCGATCTAGAACTCTTTTTAATCTTTCTCAGGCTCTAAGTGGATAATCGCCCCACGTTGGGCGCCATCTGTAGTAGTGGGGTTTCTCTGGGTCTCGGGCAGCCAGAGATCAGAGACCCACAGACCTGCTGCCCGAGACCGCTTAGCCGCCCAGCCGCCCGGGTCCCCAGAAACGACTCAGACACTTATATTAACTCTATGCTGTTTGGCCTATGGCTCAGGCACATTGCTAACTAGCTCTTACATCTTAAATCAACTCATTTCTATTAATCTGTTGGCCATGTGGTCCGTAGCTCACCCGTGCTCCTTACATGTTGCTCCTTGGGCGGCTGGCTCGATCTGCCTCTAACTCCGCCCTGCTTCTCCTACCTAAACTGATCTCTCCTCCCACTTCTTCTATGGTGCCCGCCATGACCCAATACAGCTCCTTTATTTAAAGATTGAGATTCACAGCATAAAGAAGGGCATTCCCACATCAAGAATTCTCCCACAGTGTTGCTGTATGAGCACCTTGAGGACCTTATGAATGGCTGACCTTTCTGGTTACACTTTTTGGCTCAAGGCCAAATGTGTGGCCCAACTGCAACTCATGTGTGAGTCTGTGTGAGTCTGTGTGAGTCTGTGTGAGTCCATGTGAGTCTGTGAGAGCTGTGTGAGTCTGTGTGAGTCCATGTGAGTCTGTGTGAGTCTGTGTGAGTCTGTGTGAGTCAGTGTAAGTCCATGTGAGTCAGTGTGAGTCCGTGTGAGTCAGTGTGAGTCAGTGTGAGTCCGTGTGAGTCTGTGTGAGTCCGTGTGAGTCCGTGTGAGTCCGTGTGAGTCTGTGTGAGTCTGTGTGAGTCTGTGTGAGTCAGTGTGAGTCCGTGTGAGTCAGTGTGAGTCCGTGTGAGTCCGTGTGAGTCCGTGTGAGTCCGTGTGAGTCTGTGTGAGTCAGTGTGAGTCAGTGTGAGTCAGTGTGAGTCCGTGTGAGTCCGTGTGAGTCTGTGTGAGTCAGTGTGAGTCAGTGTGAGTCAGTGTGAGTCTGTGTGAGTCTGTGTGAGTCAGTGTGAGTCCGTGTGAGTCCGTGTGAGTCCGTGTGAGTCTGTGTGAGTCAGTGTGAGTCAGTGTGAGTCTGTGAGTCTGTGTGAGTCTGTGTGAGTCTGTGTGAGTCTGTGTGAGTCTGTGTGAGTCAGTGTGAGTCTGTGTAAGTCCGTGTGAGTCCATGTGAGTCCGTGTGAGTCCGTGTGAGTCAGTGTGAGTCTGTGTAAGTCCGTGTGAGTCAGTGTGAGTCTGTGTGAGTCTGTGTGAGTCAGTGTGAGTCTGTGTGAGTCAGTGTGAGTCAGTGTGAGTCTGTGAGTCTGTGTGAGTCAGTGTGAGTCAGTGTGAGTCTGTGTGAGTCAGTGTGAGTCTGTGTGAGTCTGTGTGAGTCAGTGTGAGTCTGTGTGAGTCTGTGTGAGTCAGTGTGAGTCAGTGTGAGTCTGTGTGAGTCAGTGTGAGTCCGTGTGAGTCCGTGTGAGTCTGTGTGAGTCTGTGTGAGTCTGTGTGAGTCAGTGTGAGTCCGTGTGAGTCAGTGTGAGTCCGTGTGAGTCCGTGTGAGTCCGTGTGAGTCCGTGTGAGTCTGTGTGAGTCAGTGTGAGTCAGTGTGAGTCAGTGTGAGTCCGTGTGAGTCCGTGTGAGTCTGTGTGAGTCAGTGTGAGTCAGTGTGAGTCAGTGTGAGTCTGTGTGAGTCTGTGTGAGTCTGTGTGAGTCAGTGTGAGTCCGTGTGAGTCCGTGTGAGTCCGTGTGAGTCCGTGTGAGTCTGTGTGAGTCCGTGTGAGTCTGTGTGAGTCAGTGTGAGTCTGTGTGAGTCAGTGTGAGTCAGTGTGAGTCTGTGAGTCTGTGTGAGTCTGTGTGAGTCTGTGTGAGTCTGTGTGAGTCTGTGTGAGTCAGTGTGAGTCTGTGTAAGTCCGTGTGAGTCCATGTGAGTCCGTGTGAGTCCGTGTGAGTCAGTGTGAGTCTGTGTAAGTCCGTGTGAGTCAGTGTGAGTCTGTGTGAGTCTGTGTGAGTCAGTGTGAGTCTGTGTGAGTCAGTGTGAGTCAGTGTGAGTCTGTGAGTCTGTGTGAGTCAGTGTGAGTCAGTGTGAGTCTGTGTGAGTCAGTGTGAGTCTGTGTGAGTCTGTGTGAGTCAGTGTGAGTCTGTGTGAGTCTGTGTGAGTCAGTGTGAGTCAGTGTGAGTCTGTGTGAGTCAGTGTGAGTCAGTGTGAGTCTGTGTGAGTCAGTGAGTCTGTGTGAGTCTGTGTCAGTCAGTGTGAGTCTGTGTGAGTCAGTGTGAGTCCGTGTGAGTCCGTGTGAGTCAGTGTGAGTCAGTGTGAGTCCGTGTGAGTCAGTGTGAGTCTGTGTGAGTCAGTGTAAGTCTGTGTGAGTCAGTGTGAGTCTGTGTGAGTCAGTGTGAGTCTGTGTGAGTCTGTGTGAGCTGTGTGAGTCTGTGTGAGTCAGTGTAAGTCCGTGTGAGTCAGTGTGAGTCCGTGTGAGTCAGTGTGAGTCAGTGTGAGTCTGTGAGTCTGTGTGAGTGTGTTCTAAACCTACTCCTAATATTCTGCCTCTTGCTTAGGAAAAAAAAATTCCACTAGAGCCATACATGGGCACATATCAATAAAGACAGGTGAAGGGCCTAGGGACTGGGCCTCTTCTCTGTCCTTTCCTCCTCTGCCCTCAGAGATCCAGCCTCTTATATCTGTTTGTTTGGGGTTATTTTAGCAGCTCCCTCCATAAATCTAGATAAGAGACTTAACCTCTTTCCCTCATCTTTCAATCTCAGATAACATGTCTAGACACCTTAATACAAGAAAGGGAAGATTTAGGAGCCTTATTCAAGCTTCTTCCTCCACCGAGTATTTTCTATTTATTATTTTTAGTTCTTCTATGATTCCCACCTTTGAAACGTTAAATAATATATAAGCCTTTTCATTAGCTGTTCCAGCTCCCTGATCTTTAATCATTTCTATAATCACGAGCTGTTGCTTTGAAAAATGAAACATTAGCACCAGTGCCAGAACAGTAAGGCCAGGACGTGGGGAGGGGGATGCAGAGCTAAGGCTGTGTGGATTTCAGGCAGCATGGAAAACCCTTCCTTGTTAGCCTTATTTTCATTAAACTCTACGTGTGAGTTAGGAAGGCCGTTTGCAGTGACTCGGTAGCATCCAGCCATACCCAGGTGAATTTCCTGCAAAACATCCTGTGCTGGCTTGAAACCTTAAGTTTGAGTTTGTCTTACCTAAACTTGGTGGTGCACTTGTTAAATATTTCTTTACTGTAGCAAAGCTTTTCTGTCTCCATTTCCTGTTATTTCTATATTTTGGCTACTTTGAGAATCAAGGCGGTAAGTTGTATCAACTTCAGTTCCTGGTATTAGATACATGGGTGCAGTTCTGGAGTGCTTCACCATGGTGAAAAGTGGTCCCTTCCCATGGGCCTCTCACACTAGAACACATTAGAAATAGGGAATCTCAAAGAACGTTTATAAAAACAGTGACAAAGAACAGCAGCAGGAGGGGGCAAACATGAACCCATGCAGTATCAGCCTTGAGCAGATACGGACAATACATCATTCAGCACCAGCCATGCAGCACAATGAGTAGATGTGAACTCTACACCATGTCCCAGAGCTCAAGCTCAAGACTGAAAATCACACAGAATTAACCCTGGCCCCAGAACAAATAACTGGAGTAGTGACTGAGTGATGGGGTCAGATGGTACAGTGGGTTTTTTTTTTTTAATTTTCTATTTTTCAGAAATGGAATGAATTTGGGCAGGTTGGTTGGCTCAGGGAGTAAGCATGAGGGTCAGAGTTTGCATCCACAGTAGCCACCTGAACTCTGGGCAGGCATCTGATCTCAGCACAGGGAATGACAGACATGAGCTGGCTAGCTAGCTAGACTAGCCAGACCTGCAAGTTCTGGGTTCAAGAGAGAGACCCTTTCACAATATATAAGGTGAACACAATCCAGGAAGATACAAGAAAATACAAATCTATTCTTGGCTCTCTCCCTCCCTTCTTTCCTTCCTCTCTTTACCTATCTATCTATACCTCTCTCACACCCACACACATATACACACACTCAAACACATTTACACACACACATGCACACTTTAAAAAAGAGAGAGAAAGAATGAACCTCTAGTTTCTGTTTTTGACCCAGTGTCTCTCAACCTTGCTTCTCCTCAGGGCGAAGTTTGTGGTTGGTAGTTGGTTTTCTATGTTTTCCCTTCCTTTCTTGGGTTTTAGTTCCTTTAGACATCCTGGAGTATCATATTCTGCCCAGAACCAAATCCTTCTGCAGCCAGAACTTTGTTCTTAGCAGAACCTCTTTATCTTGTCTGTATAATAACCTCATCAGGAGTGCTCTCAAGAAGACAATTGCGCAGAGCCTCCACCCCAAGATTTCCAACATAGTAACTGATCACTGTGGTAGCTACTTGTGACAGAAATGAGGGTAACGTTTGGCCCAATATTCAAAAATATTTCCCACATATCTTAGCTCAGTTTCATCCCTATTACTAAAGATGGAACCAAAACAAGTTGTTGTTATTAATGCTATTATTGTATTAGTGACCTTTTCTTTACTGCCAAAGACACTAAGAACCAGAAGTCTCAAATCCTCTGACCCTGCTCCCCACACTTCCTTTAAGAACCCCTCTCACCATCAGCCAGGCCTGCAGGAGCCCCAGGATAGCTATGAGTGCCTGTGGGCCAAGACAAAGTCATAAAATAGTTTAAAGGATAGCTTTTGTTTGTCCTAACTCCTTCCTGCGGTTCTACAGTGTGAAGCCTGCCTTTGGCAGAGTCCCTGTACCAGAGGCAAAAGGTTGGGGGAACCTGGGAGGCCTGCACTCCCGCCCTGGTTAATCAGCCATCCCAGGGGCCCTCTTGGACCAAGAAGGAAAATTTTGGGTCTTTAAAGCGCTCCTGAAAGTCCAGAGTAACATTTCCTCTCAAAAGCTCTTCACCACGGATGCTCTCAGGGCTACACTTGAGTGAAACCCCCAAAGGAAATTACCACTTAAATTAGGCAGGATGTGCAGGCTGCTGGGCTGGCCTGCTCCACCACTCATGCTGTGGGAACCTAGGGCTAACCTACCAGAGGGCAGCCCACACTTTCTGGAGTCCTGGGTGGGAGAGAGCTGACCTGGGGAAAACTTGGGCGGCCATAAAACTCTCTGCTCCTTTCCTGCCAAGAACAGAAAAGGGAGGGTATTGGAATGGAGAACTGAGGCACAGACATAACCCTTTACACCTGCCCTTACAAGATCTCAATGACAGCCAGGCACGGGGCTTTCTGAAAGCAAGATGCTGCCCTGTTCTTTCTTTAAATGTCTATTTTGATGGATTATTTTTTTTCCACATGTGAGTATAATTTATGTATCATAAAATTCACCTCTTTACAGTGTGGCACTCAGCGCTCTAACTATCGTCATAGGCCCAAGTGGCCATCCCATGCAAGTCTAGAACATTCTCAGCACCACCAGGCTACCACTCCAGCTGCCCCCACAACCTTCCCCTTCCTCAGCTGCAATGGGCCCGATTTCTCCTCACCGATTCCTCTTCCACTGTCTGCCTCCATGGCTTTGCCTGTTGGGAACCTTTATCTTCTTGTGCCCAGGTCTTGTGTGCATCATATTCCCAAAGCACATCCAGCTTGGAGCAGGATGTACTCCATCCCTTTTTGTTGTGTTATAGTGCATCGTGTGGTAACGAACATTTTATCAGTTCATCTCTTGCTCAACATGGATGTTGTTTCTGTTCTTCAGCTGCACTAAAACTGTAGTTGTAAAGACGCACATGAACCTTAAGCTGCTGTGTTCATTTGCATGTATAACTAGAGGTGCAGTTTCCTGATACTATGATAACATGCTGTGAAGCCATCAGGCACCAGTCCAGGCCCTGGTACCTCCACCAACTAGATACTTAAATTGATTGGATGGATGGGCGTGTGTATGACCCTTTGCATGTGGAAACATTACATTTCAATTATAAATGGGGTATACTATTATTCTTAAATATTGTAATTTTCTAACCCAAGGTCTATGGAAAGGTTATTAGATGGCTGTGATTTCAAAAATTATATATAGAGAGAATAGTTTCAAATAGCCAAATAAATCTTCATCAAAAAGAACAAAAAGAGAGAGAGAGAGAGAGAGATTAAGCTTCATGGCTTCAAACTACAGAGCTAAAGAGAGAGCTCAGCTGGTAAAAGGCACACACTGCCAGATCTAACTGCCTGAGTCCAGTCGCTGGAACATGATTTAAGAATGGAATTCACTCCTCTGAGTTGCCCTCTGACCTCCACACATTCATCATGGCACCCATGTGTTTCTCCACAAAACAAACTGAAATGTAATAAACAGTGGTGTGTGTGTGTGTGTGTGTGTGTGTGTGTGTGTGTGTGTGTGTGTGTGTGTGTGTAGTGTTCAGCATCTCTCTCTCTCTCTCTCTCTCTCTCTCTCTCTCTCTCTATATATATATATATATATATATATATATATACACACACACACACACACACACATACACACAAGCCATAGAGAGGATCTGAGGGCCTGGTTGCTCAAGCATGAGGACCTGAGTTCTGAGTTCAGACCCTCTGGACTCAGATCGAAGAAGAGGAGAAGAGGAAGAAACAGGCCTGGATATGGTCATGAACATCTATAACTTTAATGCAAAGGGGCAGAGGTGAGCATATTCCTGGAGCTCACTGGCCAGCCTAGCCCAAAAGGCACTCATACACCAGCCCACATGCACCCCAAAGCAGCATGGGCTTGAAATAAAAACCTGCACACAGAATGTATACGCAATGTCCAGTGATTGGAAGTAAACCAGACATCTTAAGACAAATGTGCTAAGAACATGAGTTAGCAAAAGGACTTTTTAGAAAAAAGGCAGAGACAATCAGATACCTACATGCAAGAGAATGAAACCAGCCCCCTTCTCTCGAAGGAAAATATAGAAGTTACAATATTTAAAACACAACTGTCATAAGACCTCTCTTCTGAGTGTGTCCTGTCCCTAACTGTGACTTCAGCAGAGGAAAATAGGGTTTCACACCATTGTCTCCCATGCTAACTCCTTCAGGATTTCTTCTCCTTCATTCACAGTCACACCTACCTTATAGAAGCACTTCAAAGACTAAATGTAATTAATATAAAGTGTTCAACTAACTTCAGTGGCCATTATGATTGTAAACCCAGGTTTCCTGAGAAGAACGTGGGACGACTGAGTTTAGATAGGCGATGTATAGAGAGAGCGGTACAGCCTCAGTAAAAGAGCCTCAGAGAAACCAAATTACTTGGCGCAGCTCTCAACTCTGACCAGGATGGACCAGGAAGGACAACCCAGGTCTGCCTGGCTCCAAAGCCCAGCACTTTAGCCCTGTGTCCTCCTAGTCAGAAACTTTTCCCTCGAGTTTTGTGCTGAGTATGTCATTTTAGAAATGTCTAGAAATCCTGCTGGCTTCTTCAACTTTGCGTATGACCAGCTTCTCAGTTTAGAGGGCTATGGAGGATCTGAAAAGGAAAAAAAAAAAAAAAATTAAAAATTTAAAAAGCTAGAACTTGTCTATGGGAAGAAAGGCTCTCCATCCTGGGGAGACTTGCAGCCAAGCCTCACTTTCTCTGTGTAAGCAGCTCAGAGTCCTTAGGACAAAGCCTGCCTGGCTTCCAGGGCGCTGGCACAGGGCCAGTTCCAGGGGTGAGCTAGGGGCCCACCTCTAGACAACAATAGCCCATTGCCCCTGGCCAGGTGCAGCAGGCCCTTCCCAGCACAGTGTGAGCAGAGAGGAAGGCTCTTTGTGAGTCCCGAACAGCAGCAGAGGGAGGGGGCTCTTTGATTTGACTCCTCCTGGAGCACCCGGCAGTTCACTTTCAGGAGATTTTCTTGGGATTCAAGTCACACCCCATTGGATTTCACTTCGACCTGAAAACTCACAGCAAAGGTCAGCTGAAACAGCTGATTTTGGCTGGCTCTCCCTTCAGAGCCATAAATCATACGGGTGCCGCCATGGAACAAGAAGCAAGACAAGAAACTGGACCCATCCTGGTCCAATTTGCCCCGAGTATGGGGAGGAGCCCGGATGGAGAAGAGGAGGGGTTTAATGTGTAACTGCTTTGGTTTCCACCATTAAATGTCTTCATCACAGCATTGAAAAGTGCTTCCTTAGGCTTGAAAAATATTGGTACCAGAAACCAATCAGCAGTTGTATAGATTGCACAGGCGCTTTTCTGACTACGAGGAATCCCCTTCTCTTCAGGTTTTGTTAGCAGGCCCTGGAAAGTGGAGGTTCTGATGAAAGGCATCAGCTGAGGTCCCTTCTGATTTTCTGGCAGATCTAACTGGAGACATAGTTCCTCTAGGGAGAAGGGCCCCTCTCAGAACTCAGCCCTGGTGTCTATCTATCCTTTCTTGGTGAGAATAAATCCCATTAACTTTATTGGCTCCATCTGCCACGGGGGACCATAGACCTCTAATTGGTATGAAAAGAGGCTTGGGATACCCAACTTGCCTTGGCTACACCTGACTGGGGGATCTTTTCCCACTGTTCTCCACCGGGGGGCAGGCTGAGGCTCGGCCCCGACCTTCTGCAGGCTGGATTGTGTGCAATATAAAAAAGGTTAAGTTCAACATAAAACGGATGCAATCTTTAGGATGCCATAGGAAGATTATTGGCCGTCCCTGGCTTTCTTTTCAGTGCCCTCTGCTTTGTTTTCTGCGTTAGACTCAATGAAGATCCAGTCGGATGCAATACGGGGAGGTATGGCTGGTCTGGAAACTTGCTTGGCCTTCGTTTCCACAACGGAGAATTTCATTTCTCTTAAGCCAGTCTCTCCTAAGATTATTCTGAAGCTGCCCGGCCCAACCGCAGTGATACCACAGCATCACCCTTAAGTTACTCATAGTTGATCTGTAGTCTAAGGATGAAAGGAACACCTGGCCGGTGAGAGGATGACATTTTAAAAATGTGGGAAGGGCCTGAAAGGAGATGCCTACACTGGGTAATAGGGCTGATGGAGCGGGACAGCCAGAATCCTTGCAAAAAGAACTGCGAGATCCCAAGCCCAGCGTCTCAAGACACAACTTTTCTTGAACAAGGGTGTTGAATGAAAGACGACATGTAACTATCGCGGAAAGAAAGGGAGATAGAAAATGGTGAAGTCAAACAAAGGGGCAGGAAGAAAAGACAGAGAAACAGAAGTGGTCCTTCTCCGGCTGGTTGAAAAGAGCCACCGGGCTAACCCTGTCCTCTCCCGCCATCTAGTGGCCACAGTTCGCTGCTGCAGCATTCGCTGCTGTGGACGATGTGCGGGAGATGTAGGGAATGTGGCTACCTCCCAGTCTGAAGAAGAGGCTCTCCTACACAAAGGGTAACCTGAGCCTTTTCCGCGCGGAAGAGTTTGTTTTGATTTGAAATACTGAGCAATTAAAGAACAGATGTGTGTCTTGCTCAAACTGCAGGCCAACGGAAATCGAGCTTGGAAATTCCCCAGCCCCCAGCAAGTTCTTTGAAAGGGTTCATGTGTGTAGCTCACGATTCGATCTCTCTCAGGAAAAGCAGCTCTTCACTAATAAAGACTATTTGTTACTTCCATTTTCTGACACTATCCAGAAGGCACACAATCTTGTCTCCAAGAGGAGCTGGCAAGGAGAATGTCATCAGGATCCACTGGCTAGGATCTGGGGTAGTCTCTAAGTCTACCTTTCTGTGAACAAAATACACAACATAGTTTCTGGCCATCACCCATCCTACCCCAGAGTTATCCTTATGTTAAATAAATATTTCCAGTCCCCAGTGACCAAATCCAGTAATCGCTGGTTAATATTTAAAAGTAGTATCAGGATTCAATAGTTAATATTATAAACTTCAGAACCCTACAGAAGCAGGGACTGGAGTGTTAGAAATAAAATGCCTGCATGCACGGTTATGCTTCTAGAAGTTAGACATTTACCCTGAATGATCATACTTGCCAGTTCCAAGAGCTCTCATGTGTGTTAGATTGTAAGATATAACAAATAAGAGGAAACTACAGTCTCAAAATTTCATCTCTCTGTGCCTCTATATACAACATAAACAACAATGTAATTTAATAGCAGCCTATTGAGACTCCTCTGTGTCCCTTCTGGGTCACTGAATAGGTACCGATGAAGCACAGAGGAGTCCAGTTCAGATACTTGCTTTGTAGCTCGTCTGCAGGGGATTGTAGGGCCATTGCTATTCATGGCATTGGGGTGTCTGCTCTTTATGTGCTCTGTTGGGGGGCAGGGGACTGAAGGTCTAGGGATTGGTGTGTTCTGAGACCAATTCCCTGGGAAACTGGCTTTCCAAACCTCCGAGGCCTGCGTGAAGACTGATCATGGGTCAGTCTATGGAAAACAGGTTGGTTCTGCCCTACTGCTGCATTAGGCTTGATAAAAGAGAGGGGGTGAGGAGAAGACAGAGTCTCTGTGGGTATGGAAGGAGTTAATGGGTGTTCCTGTAGAGAGGTAGCTTCACTGTGCTGTCATAGCCTTAGAAATTCCATTCTTTTCTCCTCATACATTTATTCATCCTAAAAAGATGACCTTCTGTGGGAAATGAAAGGTATTTATCTCGAAATAATTGACATGGGGTCCTTACAGCTCCTTAGGAGGAGTTGTGGATTTACAGCAGCATCTAATGGGGCCTTTTGCAAATCCTTCTTCTAAAACTTCAGCTTCAAAAGTTGGGGAAGGCTGAGTCAGGAGGATTGTCACAAATTTGAGGCCAGCAGACTATGCCAGGGATTTAGGCTATCATGAGTAACATCCTGCGTACACAAATAAAGACTAAAAACAAACTAAGTTCTACCTGAATAGATGCTAATAGTACCTGCTCTGACATAACCCCTGAAATGATGCTTCTCAACTTCCTCCCAGGGCCCCAATCACTTCTGAAATCTATATTCTCAAAGGCTAGGAAACAGCTCAGTCAAGTACTTGCTATACAAACGTAAGGCCCTATGTTCCAATCCCCAGCACCTGTAAAAGGTGAGTACTGCAGCAAGGGGATGTAGGGAGAGGTGGATCCTTAAAACTCACTGGCCAGCTAGACTAGTTGCTCCAGGTTTGCTCCAGGTTTAGTGAGAGACCCTGTCTCAAAAAACCAACAACCAACTGACATCCTAAAACACCTCTTGAAAACCTCTGGCCTGCCCACCTACACCCACCCTTGCCTCCCATCCCCCACACATGTGAACTCAAACACAGCACAATGAGTTTTACAATCAGTGTCTGGTTTGCAGATGGGCAAAGCTGACTAAAGCAGTGATGAAGGTCAGATGAAGACAACATTCTAGGAACTGAAGGCCAGAAGATAGGGAGAAAAAAGGAGCAAAAACAGAAAAAGCAGAAACACCGATAACTCTGACAGAGCCCTCCGAGAGCAGCCATCATTGCAGGGCTCTGGAAAAGAGCCCGACAAGTCTGTGAGGTGGGACGTGACACAATCATGTCTGTCACTCTAAATGAGTTCTCTGGTCAAAGAGGATGTCTCTTCTGTTATGCTCACTTCTTGGCGGGCAAAGTTTGACAAACCTCTCCCTTCCTGAGCGTAAGGATCCCAGTTACTCTACTGCCTCAACGGAAATGATTGAGGCACAGGAAAGTGACTGGAAACCCATTTCTCTCCACTCTCACCTTTGCTACCATCTTCCTTTTTAGAAACGATCCTGACCTCTATTAATGTGTCGCTGTAGTGGGGTGATCAGCCGTCAGCGTCACCCAACCATGGCCGCCCCAGTATTCTCCATTAGAGCAGTTCCTCCACATGACTTCACTATCCCTATGCGAATGTGGCCGCGCTCATGACTGCTCCAACCAAGGACAGCAGAAATGATGTGGTGCATCTTCCAAGGGAAAAGAAATGGCAACGAACTCTCCCATTGGTGCATAGGGAGGTGGGTAGGAAGCTGAGGGTTCCAAGAGGGCTGGACTACCATGTCCATTGCAAGATGTCACATGCTTAAGAAGTATGAAAGGCAAGGATATGGCTCAGCAGGAAGTGTTGGCATAGCACAGGTGAGACAGACTATTGGCCCAGTCCCTAGTGCCACAAAACAGACATAAAGACAAAGGTATCAGAAATGCAGTGAAAATGTTTGGGAGCAATATATTATCTGCATGCTTAAAATGACATCTATTGTACAATACATTAACACTTATGAGACAAAGGTGTGGGAGTATAAATAACTATGCTGATTCCTCAGTGTGCCCAGACACCTTTGAGTACATAAAGGATAAGGGATTTACAAACCCTGGCTTCCATTATGTGCCAACCATCAAGACTGACTTATTCACTAGACATAGTACCTAAGGCCCACAAAACTTCCAGGGCTTTTCAAAAATATTTCTATTTCTTTTATGATGTAGAAAAAATGAAGTCCCAAACTGAACATTATATTTTAATTTATTCATCTTCCTGAAGAAAGGAAGGAGGAACTGTACGAGCTAAGGGAGAGGACAGGGGGAGTCAGGGTCATGATGGAGGAACCCACAAAGACAGCTGACCCGAGCTTGTGGGAGCACATGGACTCTGGACCAACAGTTAAGGAGCCTACATGTGACTGGCATAGGCCCTCTGCATGTGTGACAATCCTGTAGCTTGGTCTGTCTGTAAGGCTCCTATCAGTGAGATCAGGACCTGTCCCTGGTGCTTAGCTGGCTTTTGGAAACTTGTTCCTCCTACTGGAAGGATATCAGTCCTGCTTCATCTAGATGGGCCATGCTTTGTTGATGCCCATGGGAGGCCTGACCCTTTCTGAATGGAGGCAGAGGAGTGGGTAAATGGGGAGGGGGGTAGATGAGAGTCTAGGGGGAGGGAACAGGGGGAGAGGGGGGAGGGAAAACTGTGGTCTGTGGTTGGTATGTAAAATAAAGGAAAAATGTTATTTAAAAATTGGGAAAAATAAAATGAAGAAGAAAATGTCATAATAAAACATTATTTTATATGCTAAAATACAATCATTTAAACAACATTCTCAGAAAATAGAAAAGTTAATAGTGAATATCATTTACATTTCTATAACTAAGAGCTTTTACTTAATGTGGTTTATAAGGAAAAGTCATTGTGTAGATGAGCTGTCTTTGGTCACTTACTAAAAATCTCAGATGAGCAATACTACCATTTTGCTCTCTCAGTACCTAGATCTCTCAAATCTCTCTGATGGCAAATCCCAGATGGGCATTTTCTGATTAGTACTTCCCTGTTTGGAGTCTAGATGGCCCCATTGCTCTAAAGTTAGCTGTGCACAGTGCCCTGGTTCCAAAAGATTGCCAGGACGCTCTTGGATGCTTCCTGCAGAATAGCCCAGGGTACTTTTTGGAGGAGATAGCATTCTGTGTGCACAGCTGGAGGGAGGCCTGGGATTCTTCATGGCTGTCATTCTTTTTAAATCCCTAGTCTCCAAGGGTAATCTATGGAAAGTGAAACCTGGCCATTTAAAAATCTATTTGAATTCTGAGCATGTAGGCATGAAAAATTTAAATGTCTAGGAGAATAAATAGAGCACGTAAAAAGATTTTATTGAGTTTCTCCAAATGAAAACAGAATTAGTAAGTAGCTGCTTTTGTAAAGAGCATCAGGAGAAGTCTCTACAATTGTTAGGAGAGCTCTGAGCTCCCTCTGCAGTTATGGATCCGGAAGCTTGGGGACAAACTAGCGGGAAAAAAATACTACTCCCTTCCCCAACTTCCAACTTGGGAGATGATTTACGAAATATTTTAGTGGACAAACAAATTTTCCACTTGAAGAATTCTTAGCCTAAATTAGGCATTCATGTAGCACAGACACAAGCAGAAACAGTTGGCTATATTTTCTTTGGCTGAAAATGATATTCCATTTATTGTGTCGTGCCCTTCCAATTATAATGCAATGTACTTACATTGATGATGCCATACTGGGCAATTATTAGCTTCAAATTATGATGTCATGTCATCCTATTGATGTTGTCATAGCCTCCCGATTATGATGACATAATCTCCAAAGTATGAAGTCATGTCATTCTATTTATGGTGCCATAACCTTCCAATCAAGTATAAGCTGATGAATTAAGTGTGTTAAAAAGCTGTGCTTGCTCCTTTTGGGATAAGAGGGTCACTCTAGTTCTGCTTTCATTTTGTGATTTTTTTTGATGGAATCCTCTCTCTCTCTCTCAACCATCATCTTGTAAACACTTGCTCCTGTCCCACTAAATTATAGCTCTGCATAAATAATAGATGTCCTTCTATAATGTGACTTGCCAGAGAGGTTTGAAGATTTTTTGACTGCATGGTAACCCAGATGACAGTACAGAGCAACTTCTGCCAAAGAAGAAGAGAGACATGCCTGGCCTTGCTCTCCTAGAGTTCCCTGGGGACAATGTGAGCTTACGAATTGCTATCTCTAAGGAAAAACAGGCTCAAACTTGATTAAGACATGTTCAGGCACTCACCTCGTTCCCATCAGTTGAATGGATAAAGAAACAGAGTACATGTGCACAATAGAGCTTTATGCAGCTGTAAAGAAAAATGAGATCATGACATTTTCAGGCAAATGGGTGCAACTGGAAGCCATTATATTTGAATGACATAAGCCAGACTCAAAAAGTCAAATGCTAAATTTTTTTCTTCTCTATGTGGAATTTAGATTCAAAATAATATATGTGTATGCATTTGTGTGGGGGGGATTATCAAACTCTAATGGAGATCATGAGGGGGAAGAGACTTTAAAGGGCAGTGAGAACCAGAGTAACAGAATATATGTGGCAGTAAGTCAGCAGGACTATGGAGAGAGGAATGAGTGGGAAGAGGGCATGGCAGAGGGCAGTGGGGAAGACAAGCAATGGCAGACAAGTATAGTGACGCCATGATGAATCTCATCACAAAGTGATGTCACTCAGGGACTATTATACACATAAACATGTTCAGGTGAACCGGGCATCGGTGGTACAAATCTTTAACTGCAGCACTTGGGAGGCAGAGGCAGGCAGATCTTTGTGAGTTCAAGGTCATCTTGGTCTACAGAATGAGTTCCAGGGCATCCAAGGCCACACAGAGAAACCCTATCTTGAAAAACAAAACAAAATAAGTTCCAGAGAGAAACTTGGACACTTCCTCCAAGTGATAAATGTAGGCTTATATAGATAAATATAAAACCTGATATGATGATGGTGGTGATGTTCTGAGGCTCCAATTCAGGACCTTGGATGTAAAAGGGAATGCCTTAAAACCTAGCTCAAGTTCAAAGTTCATTTTAAAAGCGTATCAATCTTTTTGTTAACACACAGAATGGATTTCAGTATGACACTTTTATACATGTACTGTTGTACTTTGAGTTCAAATATTTATTAAAATTATTTAAGCCATAAACATCTAATGTTAAATGTACATGTACACAGAGGTAAGTGGTGGTTGAAGAACTGTTGAGAGATGAACCAGAGATAATTTTCTTTGAGTGGGGCTTCCAGATAATAAGTATGAATGTGTGGACACTATCCTAAACTTGCTATCGACATTAACTTAAATCTATATCAACCCTACTAAGGTGGGGTCATTGTTATTTCTTTTGAAATGAGGAAACTACAGCTTTGAGAGGTTAAATAACTTGTCAAAAGTCACAGAAAGGAGATTTTTGAGAGGGAGGAAGAGATCTTAAGGGATCTGGGACATAGAGTCATAGAATACACAGATGAGAAAGCAGACGGGGTGGCTGCCAGGCAGGGTAAGGGTACATACGGGAAAGGCACACTCAGAGGCTGATCTAATTTGAACCTGGTTTATTTTCAGATTCAATCACACCACAACAGTGCCTTGTTTTCTAAGACCAGCTTCAAAATATTGCAGATTCTGTACAGGTTAACTTATATCCCTTTGAACTTACCATCTTGTGACACCTAACAGTTCTTCAGTGCCTGAGGGCTCTCTGGTGCCGGCTAATATGACTCACACAGGCTAGTAGGAAAGAACACGGATGAAAAATCCCCCTTGTACCCCAGCTCTTAACCAGTGGCCCCTTGAAGATGACCAAGAAAAGCAAGCTTCTCATGGGTTCTTTGCTGTCTCCAGAGGATTTGAGTCCACAGTAGCAACCCTGATTTTAGTGTCCCATGAGTTGGCTTCCTTCATTTCCCCATTGACACAGCATTTCATCCTGCCACCTCTCCCAAAATGACATGCTTGGACTTAAAGAGTCTTGTCTTGAGGGTTATGTCTTGAAGATTCAGCCAGAGGCATGGTTTTCATAGACTGAAAAGTTACAAGTGTTAAATGAAACACTGCCTGCTCTATAATTGTCTGATTATCTGCTGATTGAATTAAGAGATGAACCAATCTGCAAGAAATATCAAGTCTATCAGATGATTTTCCAAATGTTTATTTATTTCATTAGCATACATTAATTGTACAGTTGTGGGTTTCATTTAAGTATATAATGTGTTTTGTTAGAGGAGAGAATTTATCCTTAAACTACATGACTCACTGAATTTAGAAAACTGATTTATATAACTTTGGCCTTGGATTCAGCTTTAAACAACATTCTGTGTTTCATAACTATCTTAATGGTCCTAAATTACTTTCCAGGTCTGATATGAAAGATAATAGTACAAGTAAATAGACTATTGAAAATACACAGCTAAATAAATATGTATTACATTATACTTCTTTTGATATATTGGAGCCTAGAAAAAGGTTTTCTTATAAACTATGTTATGATTTTTAACTATTGTTTTTTTCTTAAATATATCTTAGCATCTTCATTTTATTTTTGCCCAAATATCAGGAGTCATTTGACGGCATTCCTGGCTCTTTCCTTGTCCTTTCAATGAGAGACTTAATCAATAAATACTAAACACAATCTCAGAGGCTTAGGTTAAGCTGTATTTCACGATTAGCGTCTGAAGCACAGGGAGGCATAAGGATGTTCTGAAGAGATTATGTGAGGGAAGGGTGCTCCTAGCAGCTACCCTTCATGTGTCTCTCTTCAGGCCTTTCTGCCACTTTAACTGAACTGCAAGGGAACTGTCAGAAGGAAGCATTGTTTCCATATCACTTCCCCTCAGGGTGAAATCATTCCCCTCATAAATGCTCCAGTAGGGTCCATTGCCTTCTGGAAAGTCCCTGGTATTAAACTATAACTCAGAAAACCCTTCTGTTCCCCATAGAACAAAGCTCCAACCTTCGCTTCAGGTAAATCTTTACCTCTCTTCCAATGTTGACCTCCATAGGGCAAAGGATGTGAATGACCCTTAAGTCCTGCACAAGGAGGAGGGAAATTTAAAATCTCAATGATGCTCCCTATCTGGGAAAACTCCTCTGGCAGCAGGATCTCTGTGTGTTGTGATTGAATCCTTTGAAAAAGTATTTTTATAGTTCCGATAATTTTTTCCAACCTGCAGGCCAGTTTCTCCGAGGCTTCCTCTGGTCTTATGCCTTTTCTTGGACCACCTATGACTTTCTTTGCCCTGGATTCATATTGTGCTTTGGGGGGAAAACCTTTGAGATGAAAAGTTGACAGCTTTTTATGACATTATAACTTGACTCTGAGGATCACTACTGGCTACCGGAAGACAATGTCAGCCTGCATTTCTTTCTTGAACTTTCTATGACCCAACAGAGCAACATGGGTGAAAAGGGAATGATAACCAGAGTTGTAAAATGGAAGGGGAAAAATATAAGCCAGGGGAGGAAGAAACAGGAAACTTCCTGAATAGGGAACTTTCCTGAACAGTAAACTTCCTAAAAAGTATGCCAGAGGCAAGCAAATGACAGGATGCTTCTGTGTGTTCAATAGAGCCAGAAGTGTCACAGCAAGAAGATATGTCAGTCACAACAGCAATGGCAATGGCAGGCCATTGTCGCTTATGAAAACAAGTATGGTAAGTCCCAAGTACTCTGGAAAAATGAAATTCAGCAAGAAATTAATGAAGTGACATAGTACAAATGGTTGGACTCAAAGACACATGTGCATAACAACACACATAAGCGCAGTGATAGCAGTTATGGAGAGTAGAAGTAATGTGCGGTGGTTTCCAAGAACAATGTCAAAATTCATTATTTTAAAATAACTTTTTTTAATCAAGTAAGAACTAAAAGGATGCTCCAGTTACATGAAGAATACTTATCATAAACAAACGGCCAGTAGCAATGGACACTAGAGGCATTCACTTCATGGTAGCAAGAGGAGCAAGTTAAAGGCCCCTTATGTGCCTGCTTTTATGAAATCTTGTCTCTAAAAAAATTCTTAATATTTGAAAAATGAGGCATATTTTTTGGAAATAAAGAAACTGCAAGATAAGAATATGAAAATAATATCATAATGTAACTGTGACACTCCAAAGTATCAGTTGAAGTGATCAAGGTACATATGTGAAGCAAAATACACTGGAATATTTGTTGTGAATCAGTGAGAAGATATTTGGAAGAGAGAAATAATGAAATTGTTTCATTTGCAATATCAACAAGACACAAGAACCCAAGAGTCACACTTATCAGCATGACCCACATGAAGAAAATCACAAAACCTGGTTGTGGTTCATAAAAATAGAGAAACATACTATAGGTGGAAAAATTAATATCATAAATCTGTCAAACTAACTTATAAGTCTAATGCAATCTAACTTAAATACCAATGGTATTTTTAAATTGACCATTTGATGATAATTTAGATGGAGGCAAAAAGGTGCACATTAAACGTAAAAGATCAAATAAGAAAGAATGGCTTGTAAAAATTGACCTTGATTAATATTAATTTAAAGTCTATAGTATAGCCAAATTTCCAGAAACAAAATCAAATTAGATATTTCCCCCAAAGCATAACATTAAGGTAAAGACCAAATGATCACACAAGTGAAGTCCAATAGAAGAGAGAGATGGGAAATCTTTGTGGTGCCTTTATAGATAAGGATGCTCCAAACTTAAAAGAAGTTAAAGAAAATGCAAATGAGGAGACTGAAATCTGATTTACTGGAAAATCTGAAGCATCCGTAAGAAAAAAGTATCAAATTGAAACAAAAAAAGAGAGATTTGTTTCTCCAAAGAAAACAGATAAGGTATTTATGGAAAGATTCAGAATTCACACAGCTCCCCTGGAAACAGGAGGATAAACATAAATGAAGGGTCCTCAATAGCTCTTTATCCAGTAATTCTACTTCTAGCCATCTTGCCTATAAAGCTACTAAGGTGTACAAACGAAAAATTTATTACTTATGACAGGCAATCACTCAAAATTGCTTTATTTCTCCAGCTGGAAGGAAATAACTAATAACAGGATACACCTGTTAAAGTGATGTTTTCCAAGAATATCTAGAAACAGCTAAAACTACTTATTATATGATGTGTGGGGAAAGGCAAGGTATAATATGTATGTCAGATTATTACATATACATATTACATATGTATTTACAAATGCACATGTAAGTACACTTTATAAAATCTAAAGGGAACACTTCAACAGATTAGCAGTGGGTTGGTAATGAGTTGGGATGCTTCTTCCTTCACTTTCTTCTTAAATTATTAGCTATAATTTTAGTTTGTACAAAATAAGCATGTATCACTTCTATTTCTTTGAAAGGTATACATATATCTTATGGTTATTAAATGAAGCAAAAACAAGGTCAATGGCTCATACTTTTAAATTTCAAAATTTACCACAGAAGTGTATTAGTAAAAAACGTGGTACTTCTTCTGTATAGACAACATATCAGTGGCATAAGACCAAAAGTTTAGTAATGAAAACTATGTGTATGATTAATAACTTATGTGTGTGGTTAGCACAAGAATTCTAAGGCCATTTACTGGATGAAAAAAGAGTCTTTTCAACATGGTGCTGGCACAATTGATGACATACAAGAAAATGGTCAGACCTCCCCAAATTATATACATAAGTTTTCTCTAAGTGGATCAAATGATGTCCTAAAAGCAAGTGCTCAGTCTAACTCAGAAAGAAACAGTTGTGGAGTAGCTTGATGTTAGGTGGTAATTTCTTCATTTTGTTTTCTTTTCTGTGTACTATGTGCATGCCTGGTGCCCATGGAAGTACAAATAGAGTATCAGATCTCCTCAGAGGTCAAAAGAAGGTGTCAGATCCCCGGAAAGTAGAATTCAAACAGTTGTTAGGAACCATGTGGGTGCTGGGAATTAATCTCAGATCCTTTGAAAAAGTAGCCAGTATTCTTAACCACTGATCTATCTAAGTCCAGGTGACAATTTCTTTCTTTTTTTTATTTATGCTTTATTTATTGTAAAGAACATTCCTATACCCCACGGTTACAACCTATTTACTCAAGAATCTTATAGGTAGTTAATCATTTTATATTTTGCATTGAAATCTATTATTTATTATGTACAATTTCTTATATGCAACATCAATAATACACATCAAACCAAAGACTTGGCGAGGGAGGCTACCCAAGTTTTAATCTTCTGTGTATCAAGGAAACCATCATGGCTGTAAAAGATAACTGACAGAATGGGAGACAGCATATGCAACTCACCTATGGGGTGAAGATACAGCATTCAGAACACTTGGAGAACTTCTACAGGTCAAGAATAAAGCAAGTTACCGCACCTTTTTCAAAAGCTAGACAAAGAGAGTTGTGGTGTTGCTCAGGTAGCAAACCTGAGGACCCGACTTTCTCCTAATTCCAAAACCCATTCTGTAGAAAGCTAACCATGGTACAGCAAACTTTTAATGCCATCCCAGGGAAAGGAGAGACAGGTGGGTATCCGGGGCTTGCTGGCCAGGTTCAAAGTGAGACCTGTCTTAAAATTCAAGTCAGACCGACCTAAAGAATAACACCTGAAATTGACTTCTCACATCTACATGTACATGCACACACATGTATATTCAGTCACCTATACCCACCTATTTGTTTACTCCCCCACCAACAAATATAAAATGAGCTAAGAATTTAAATAGGTCTTTCTCAAAAAAGAAATATACATAAATTAATAAAAAAAAACATGAGAACAAAACCCCATATTACTCCCCACCCACTAGAATGCCTGTTACCACCATCATCAACTGGGAAAAACCACTAACATTAATAAAGACGTGAAGCAGAAACCCTCATGTTCTAATGGCAGGAATGGAGAAAGGTGTAGTACTCTAGAGGGAAAATTTCCAGTTCTTCAAAATGTCTCAAATCAAATTATTATCTACCTGACAACTTTGTTCCTCGACCTATACCAAAGATAATGGCAAACTCCATCTATATAAAATGTGCATATGAATATTCATAGCAGTATTACTTGCAATAGCCAGAGTGGAAACAGCCACAAATGTCTACTAATTGATGAATGAGTAAGCAAGTGGGATATATTTATACAATGGAGCATTGTTGAATGGTATCATACCCATTGGCTTTGTTTATTTGCTTTTCATTTTATCTTGGATTGGGGGATTGAGACACAGTCATTTGTAGATCATGCTGGCTTTGAACTCACAGTGAAATGGCTTCATTGGTCTCTAAAGTCCTGGGATTAAAGTCATGTACCACCACACCAAATCTTTTATAGTATAATAAGGAAGAACAAGTTACTGATAGATGCCACCATATGGACAATCCTTGGAAACAGTATGCTGATGCAATGGTTCTCAACCTCTAGGTGGTGACCTCTTGGGGGGTCACATATCAAATATACTACCTATCAGACATTTACATTACAATTCATAAAAGTAGAAAAATTATAGTTATACAGTATAAATGAAATAATTTTTTGGCTGGGGCTCACCACAACTTGAGCAACTGTATTAAAGGATCAAAGCATTAAGAAGGTTGAGAACCACTGTGCTAAGTGGGAAAATACAGTCACAAGAGGTCACATATAGCATGTCAAAAACTGATAAATTTATTAAAACAGAAACTAGTGCTCAGGGGGCCAGGAGAAAAGGAGAATGGAAGGGTTTCAGGTTTCTCTGAACAGTGAGAGAATACTCTAGAGTTAAGTGGAGTATTTCTAACCCATTGCATGTACCCCAGGATAGTTATAAATGTCCTGCAAAAAAACCTCAAAACTTGTTAAAAAGTTATGAGATGTTTTGTAATTATTTTGTAACTCCATTTTGCAATTCTCAGTCATTAACTTCACAATTGTCACAATTGACAATGGTCTACCTACCTACCTACCTACATACCTACCTACCTACATACATACATAGCTATCTGTGTGCATTTACAGCTTCAGTTTCACAGTAGTATGGGGCTTCAATTGTGTGAGAGTCCAAGCAGAGACAGTTAAAAAGTTACACTATCAGCTTCTTGTATTTGTGTATATGTGAGTTATGCATATTATAACAAATAAATAACCAAGTTTAAAAGTTTATACCAGAACTTGAAGATGAAAACTGGCTTATGGATTTATTGTTTTTAGTGGAACTCAGTAAGTTAAAAATATCTCTTAAAGGTGAAACTCAAATTATTAATACATTTCAAATATCAACAACATTTTCAATGAAGGTGAAACTATGCAGAACTAAATGAAATAAAACATTGTGCTTTTCAGCATACTGGCTAAAAACAGCCTTACTTTCTGACTTGATACAAGAACTGGAAAACAGATTTTAGGACTTCTTAGAAGACTAGTGACGTTTTGATACATTTGTGACATCATTTTATTTGGCATAAACATGTTACTGCTAATTTCCATATAGAAGGCATGGAGCTGCAACCTGACATCCATTCCCCTTAGAGAAGAAACTGGTAAGGGCTGGCTCTTTACCTGACCCCATGGTCCCGTCTTCCCAGGAAAAAGCAGCCATCACTTAGAAACTCTGCTTTCTTCTTGCTGTTGCTTTGGCAGAACCTACATTTGCAATCAACTGTTTCAAAGATGAACCGCACTAAGAGGGAAATTAGAACAAATACACTTGGTGAGCATCATGGGAACTCACTGAGAACAGCAGCTCCCTGTCAAGCCCAACTCATGCATTCATTTCTCAAATACAATATCAAATTCCTACTAGTTTTATGTTGGACTTTTTTCTCTTACTTTGATAATATAAATATCCAAAATGAAGTTTTATTACTTAGATATGTTTAATTTTTATTAATGGTCAGATTTGGATATCTGTTAAGATGATTTTAAATACTTACATTTATTTTAAAATTTTTTATTCATTGTGTTTGTGGGTGTGTGTATGAGTGTCTGCCCCTCATATGCAAGTATGGAGGTGAAAAGAGGGTGTCAGAACTGGAGTTATGTGACATTGTGGGTGTTAGGAACTGAACTCATGTCCTTTGGAAGCACAACACTCACTATTAACCACTGAACCACTCCTCCAGCTTTTCCTATATGATTTTTAAAAACTCTCCAAACAAGATACCATATAACTAGGATTACCATGTGAAGATTTTTTTGGCCTAACTCTGCTGATACATATCACAAAAATTATGCAAGAAACATTGAATAATCAGCTTTTTGCTATTTATTTTAGTAATACTTTTAAATTTTAGAACAATATGAATATTCAAAAATTGAAGTTGTACCAATAAATGATTAAATGATAAATTTTGTGTCATGTTAATTATATCTCCATCTGATTTTTACAGTAGTAAACATGCTTTACAACTAAATTCAAACTAAATATGTCTGGGCTAAGATCTTACATATGACCAGGTCCAGTAAAATTTCTAGCAACAAATACTGAATTTATTTGTCATCTACAGAGTAATTGCATTTCTCTCTGTCTGAATTGTTAAAGGCAGCAAAGGTGTGGCTACAGCACATGCATATAAGCACACACACAGTTCTCAAGGCATAAATCCAGGGGCAGGCTTTATAAGCTAAAAAAGAAATGTGCAGTTAGGAAACCATCTCTAGAAATGCTTTGTATTTAATGTGGCTGGAAGATATTAGAATACAAACCATAGACGATTACAGTGGAGAGAAATTTGTCATTTGGTTATGCTAAATTTTTTGTATAAGGAGCCTAGATTTGGGGGCAAAAAGTGAGCTAGGAGACAGGTTTGGTGGTAAGTGTTCATATGTAGACAGACGTTTTTTTGGGGGGGGCTAAAATGTGATAGGGACATTATTAATTATGAAAGCTCAGCCTACAGCCTAGGCTTGTTTCTAACTAGCTCTTATAACTTAATTTATAAGTTATATTAATCTACATTCCACTACATGGATCATGGTTGTTATCTCTCCTCCTGTATATCCTGCTTCCTCTGCATCTGGTTAATGACTCTGCCTTCTTCTTCCCAATATTCTTTCTGCCCTGAAAATCCTGCCTAGCTATTGCCTACTTAGATTTTTATTAAACTAATAAGAATGCCATACCTTTACACAATCAAATATCTCACAACATCCATATGACATATAGCTCATTGGAAAGAGACTGTTGACAATGCATTGGATAATCCCACACAATGACATGTTGTCACCTAATGCATCTAGTAAGAACTTGTTGAAACACTGCAGGTGACAGGTTTTAGGAATCTAAACCTGGGGGAAAAGAGAGGTCTGAAAGCAAGGCATTTTGAGACAGGGCCCAAAGCATAGATAGTAGATATACAGTAAGCAGGGAGGAGATAAGCAGATACTAGGCATATTCTGATGTTGAAATCTGATACACTACCATACTGGTCAATACTGGTCTTTCTGAAGAAGGGGTTGGTATAGTAAAGGAGTTATATTTTGTTTGGAATATGTCAAAATTAAGTTTTGTGCCAATCACAGATCAATGAATTGTGTAAAACAAACTTGCCCAAATACATATGCAAGACAATAACAATTTACTATGAAAAACATTTAAACATAGATCCATGATGCCAGATAACAAGATCTCCCTTATACCAAATAAAATTACTGACATAAAATAATTTGCCGAATTACATTTATGAAATAACAATTAATCTCATTTCTAAAAAGCGGTAGATCAAAGTCTTGATGGTACAGAAATTCTCAGAGCCTCCCTCCCTGCAGAAAGAGACAGAGACAACAGAGATACCATACTGTGATCTTTTGCTTCTCTTTTTGTGTCTTCCCCTCTAGCAAGATTTCTCCTCTAGACTGCTTTCCCTATTATATTTCAGGGAAAGGTCCCAAGCCCTATGCTTCTTACAGTTCTAATAGAATGACAAGATTGATTCCCAGGCAAAGGATGCTGATTGGCTCATCTTAGATCAGATAAACAGCTATCGCATGAGAAATAAAGACACATAGTGATGTATGTGGCTGATCTATAGGGACTGGAATAAAACAAAAGAAGAGCCATGGTCAACAAAAGATGACTAGTATCTCTGTATAAAGCTGTAAGTTGTACAGAGTATATGGATATACAACCAGCAGCAACAAGATGTGCTTGAAGTCACTGGATCATATGAGAAACTCTAAGGAAAGCATAGAGAGTAACATGTAGACATGTTGGAAATAAAGTGTTATATATTATTGTTCCTATGAAGATATGAACAAATGTCTACTCATCCTAGGTCATTAAAAACAAACCAAGGTAACAATTGTCTAGCTTAGAGATTCAAGGAGTTTATTGGGGTTTTTTACAAAAGCATGTATAAGATTATCCTTAGCAGGGATGACTCTTAGATAGCTTTATCACTGAAAAAGCTTTCAGGGTTGGTAAGGACTCAGCAGATGCTGTATCATTGGAACTCTGCACATCTTGCAGGCAGATACACCACCAAAGAGTCTCTTCTGACTCAGCAAATGCTTACTACTTGAGTAAACTTGAGGAGAGCCAGGAGAGCCTTTTATATTCCACGAACACCTGATCCTAATAATTTCCTTGGGCGTTTAATGAGCTGTCTTCCCCTAGCAGAATGTTTCAATCTGGAAGGGATATCTATGCAGCCTACAATTACAGAAAATAGAGAGGAATTAAAATTTATGAATTAAGGAAATAATTGTCAGGAAGACATGGAAATATCAGGAGAGGGTATTTTCTTAAATTTATAGATTTTAAGAAAGCAATGACTATTTCAGAAATGAAATAATACATACATCTTATTGCTGCTGCCCTTGGTTACTTCCCATAGGTGGAAGGTAAGTCCTTATTGCTGAAGACATCATGAACTTCAGACACAGAGTTTGAAGGCCCCTGAGATTGATCGGACCTGAATGCCTCTTCATTGAGGGTTAGCTTTCATGATACCAGAAGATGCCATGCAAACTTCCAAAGGAAGGAAGCAACCAACAGTTCTACCCAGGACTGTTGATTATAACTATAAACCACAATGACAGTCAGCATAACAATAACCCCAAGTGTATAACAGTGGCATGCATACTTCTGTAGTAACCAACAGTGCTCTAATTGGACTTAAGACTCACTCAGCAAGAAGGAAATCATATCTGGTACTAGAAATCATATAAACTACTCAGACTAATGAAGTCATTGATTTTAGATGAAATTCTTCAACCACCACTTTACTAAATAAGTACAACCCCTACTAAACAACTACAGTCTAAATATTTATCCTTATACCCACATACAAATGTAGTTCTCACCTCTCATCAAGGAAACTTCTCTTTGTAACCGATGGACACCACTACAGAAACCCACAACAAATCAAATTGTAGAGTTGTGGAGCCAAATCCTAATGGATACATCTACAAGATAACTCCTGCCTTTAAGTCTTAGGGAACATTATAGAAGAGGTGGGTCAAAAGATTGCAAGAGCCAAAGAATCAGGGAGTTTTCTGTAAGGTTGTATCTCCTAGTAAAGAACACTGGTAAAGTCTGACCAAAATAACTGCCTAAACATGAGCTGAATGAGGATTGCAATAAATAATCCAAAGTGAATGGGGGAAACCCATAAGGTCTCAACTCTACACAAGGAACTGCAGGCAACTAAGGATGCTGTAAATGGGAGAATGGGAGCAATAGTCTTCTCCCAAGGAAGAAATATTAAGTGGTTTTCCAGTACCAAATGATCAGCCCTGAAAAATATCTCCAAGTAATTTTATACAGACTTAGAAGGTTGTAGTTATGTATTCAGAAATACACATGTATATATACATATATGTATGTAACAACAAATAATAAAGAAAGAGACTATAGATTTAAAAGGGACCATTAATTGTAGGCAGAGTTTACCCACAAGGACACCAATATCAGATAGATATTTATTAAAATATAAACCAACACTCACGGTACAGGTAACAGATTACAGTGGCACCTGAATAGGAACCGGAGTCTGCAGACGGACGGACGATGGGATCCTCCCTCCAGCAGCCAGGAACCAGGAAGCGAGCGTCTCGTATCCCGCAGACCCTTTTCAATGGGGCTTTTCCCCCGCCCCCTTCAGGTCGGGGGGCCCGGTGCTCTGTATAAATGTCCCTTGACCTTGTCAGCTGACACCTGAATCCCACAACATCTCCCCCCTTTTTCTAACTAAGAAGGTTCTAAACTAAGACTATGTATAGTAGGAATTATTATGAGGTAGTATCTAGGAGAGGTTAAAGTACAATTGCTAATCAAAGCCTAACTTACATAAGGTACATCTAATAGTTCTAGAATATTGGTAGATAGTAGGGTGTATAGATTATTTTAAAGGGTTAATCTGGGAAAGTGAGAATCTAACACCCGAGTGTTCTTATCTAAGGGATACTAGGGTGAAAACCTTAAACATCTATTCTTCAACCTCTTCAAGACCTGAGAAGGAAGGTGAATTTGTCTGAAAGACAGAAGTACATGGAAGCAGCTACTTCCAAAATTTGGGAGAGGACAGCAACACAGCTACCTGGACAATCACCTCTGGATTTGTGTACCGTTAGAGCATCTATCGGATTGGCTATAGGCCTATGGCATCTGACAGATCTTTTCACAAGCAGAACAATTTTGAAGGGACTGTCTTATCCTGTCTAGGCAGGTTTCGTCAGTCTCCATCTATCAACTTGTTCATCCAGCTTGACATCATGTGTGTACTGTCAGCAATAAAGGTAAGGACAGTTCCTTACTCAGCCGGCCATTTTTTGCCAAAAGGACCAACTCCAAAGGAGTATCTTTGATGCTCAACACCATCTCGAGAAGGGAGCAGTGACACCAGGAGTCGTCGTGTCTCTCGTGGCCGAATTTTAAATGTTAAATGCCATATTCTCTGGGTCTATGAAACGGTTGAAGATTCTTGTCCATCTATGATATTCTAACCTGTATCTGACATGACTGGGATATGATACCTTAAATAGTGTTGACTGCAGATCTTATCGTCTTAAGGAATAAACCCTGTACTAAAAATTAGAATACCTATATAAGGGATGTACAATCTCTGAACAATGACCCTTAGTAGAACTATCGAGCATTAGCCAGGGGTATTTTACCAGGTAAAGTGTCCACAGCATTTTAGACATGTAAATACATATATATCATCTAAACAGAGGTATATAAAACATCTTGTGCATATATCATAACTAGTGCAATCATACATTATATCTAGTATAGTTAAATGAAGGTAGTAATTGCATAGTATACATGACAATGATGTGCAAATATTTTAAACAAAGGTAGAAGCATACATAAAATATAGCAATTTCAGATTCAGCTTTACATAATAGTTACAGATTCAGATTTATATCGAAGTACAAGTTGCTTTGGTTACATAAAACAATCTCAGATTAAACTTTGTACCAATGTACAAATTATCACAATTAGACATATAAAATGATTTCGCATTAGTATCAATATACAGATATCTATGACAGTGCAAATTGTCTTTAGCTTAGCCCATACATTCAGCTAAAATGAAGTATAGGTAGGTAGAACAGTCTACCTTTATCTATCCTGTCTATTCCCCCTCTCTTCTTTTAAAAAAAAAGATCTCTGATGCTATATTATAGTTTTGTCTTTTACCCAGTTTTACCCACAACCTTTGGAGCATAAAACTTATTGGGAAAGGGGGCGTAGTCGTTTATAAGGTTGCTTCCTGCTGACTTAAGGGCGATGGCATCTCTTTGGGATCCTGTAAAAGCTAAAACAATGGTTAGTTTTTAATGGACTGACCACATACATCTATAACCATTTGTAGGATAGTGGTTAACTCCATCTGGAAACTTAATTAGCAGTGTGATCTGAAGGATAATCATAAGGAGGGTCCAGGGTTCAGGTCCCTGTTCAGGCGCCAGGGGGGAGATGTTATGGGATTCAGGTGTCAGCTGACAAGGTCAAGGGACATTTATACAGAGCACCGGGCCCCCCGACCTGAAGGGGGTGGGGGAAAAGCCCCATTGAAAAGGCTCTGCGGGATATGAGACGCTTGCTTCCTGGTTCCTGGCTGCTGGAGGGAGGATCCCATCGTCCGTCCGTCTGCAGACTCCGGTTCCTATTCAGGTGCCACTGTAATCTGTTACCTGTACCATGAGTGTTGGTTTATATTTTAATAAATATCTATCTGATATTGGTGTCCTTGTGGGTAAACTCCGCCTACAATTAATGGTAATATGAGAGGGTGTGGAGGGAGAAAAGCAAAGGAGGAAACAATGAAATTATACTTCAAAAATAAAAGAAATAGGAAAAGTCTTAATTTTAAAAGGATTTGTTGGTGGAAAGTTGAAGAAAAATGTGTACTGTGTTTCTGGATGTCAGTCAGTCACACACTCAGCAATCTTTTAATGATATCGTTTGGGAATACAGTGAAAAACAAGGCCTGAGTAAAGGATGACAGGGTGCTCATTTAGCCAACTAAAGAATCCCATTGGAGTGCAATCTAATGGAATGCTAGTCACCATCAGAGTCTCTGTTGTAAGCTAAAAGTTTCCAGTCTAGCCTTGTTCTTGTGAACACTACAAACTGTGAGGATGTAGATGATAGTGGTTACTTATCTAATTTGGGAGTAGCATTACAACAGAGAGGAATGTGATAGAGTAAGGGTCTCTTATGTTTTCATTGGGATTGTTTACTGTTACATAAATGGAGATAAACCAAACCATGTGTTTAACAGTAGAGGGCAAGGGATCCATGCTTTTGTTTTGATTATAACAGGATAATTTGTAAACTGACTGACACCAATAATTTACAACCAGAGTTAAATCTCTCTCAATGAGATAAAAATGAAGAATTCATAATTGTGTAGATATACTGTACATCTGAGATCAAGCAGACCCCTCTGTTCAGCATTTGGTGAGGGCCTCATGGAAGATGGCATCAGAATTCAGGAAGAGGTCACATAATGAGACAGGAGGTCAGAAAGATTCTGAAGCCAGATTTATCTTTTATAACAATCCATTCTGAAGAATTAACCAAGGTCTCTCACCCACAACCCAATTATCTCTTCAGAGAAATCACCTCTTAACAACTTTACGACCTTATCACATCATCATGATGGAGATCAGGCTTCTGACATGTGAGCTGTTGAGGGAAAACTGTATCTGAGACACAGCACTTGATTTTGCATCTCTAAAATGAGAACTTACCATCATCTCCAAGAACATCCTAGCCTAGTCATTTGGGTCTGTGCTGGAATAAGAGTGACTTGTGTCTTTAACAGAAGAGAATCTGCCTAACATCTTGTTGCTGTCCTGAGTCCCTGTGCTGAGGATTTAAGTACCCACATGATACTGCATAGTTATGAGTCATCATTCTATGATGCTAGTGAGGCTATATGGTGGTTTTAAAAGGACGCTGTAAAAGTGATATATATTCATATAAAATTAGTTGTGTAAGTAAGTAAATAAAAACCTTAGCTCTCAAGCTCTGAAAGACTTGGTGTTATGTAGATTGTCTTTTTCTCCATTGTCTCTAATACTGTTGTTAAACTCCTAAACTGTCTCCATCTAGTCTAAATGCAAAGAGAAGTCAATGTGCTGAGAAAACATCTAGATAGTAAAGTGAATCATGAGTGTTTCTCTACACGCTATGAGTCAAATGAATTTCCCACCACAGAACAGGCTAAGTGGGCTAGTGAGAGACTAAGATGCATCTCTTAATGCGTCCTGATAGAAAAAGCTGGCTGTCCAATGGTACGAGGGGGAGAAACTACAATTAGGACTAGGCTCTCCATCAATAGCCCAGGCAATTTCAACAGTCACAGAGCAGGCTGGAGCAAGCTCATCTGACACCTCATTCTGTACACATTAACTAAGCATAACTCAGCTATTGCCGCAGCACTATGCCTGCCTGCCTGCTTGCTACCATGTTCCTACCGTGATAGTTATGGACTCACATTTGAAGCTGTAAGCAAGCCCCCAATTAAATGCTTTCTTTTATAAGGTGCCTTGATCATGGTGTATCTTCACAATAATAGAAATATAATAAGACAGAGGGTATACTAACTGTGAGCTTATTATACCTGACCAGCTTTCTGGTTACTAGCATCTTTAAGCATCTTTCAATATTTAAATAATTCTGCCTAATAAAAAGCCCCACCTCCAAAAGACAGAATTCAGGCACTTATTCATGAACAAAGGGGAGCAGTTTTTTTTTTCTTTTAAGTCATACATACCAAGACTAGCTGAATGAATAAATAAATAAAGACCACAGTGACCCAATCAGCATTTAAGACTGGGAAAGTACCAGCCTTTTGTCTAGGATCTAAGACTCCTGACAGATCACCTTCAAGGATACCCTGTAGCAAATTTCCATTCAGCACAAGACAGCCTAGGACCAAGTTCTCTACACAAAGGAGATTGATTTACCCCACAAGGACAGAGGACAGTAAATAAGAGAGAAAGCAGGACATAGTAGATGAGGGAGAAGGAACCAAGGGGGAAGGAGAAAGGGTATTTGTCCTTGAGAGACAAAGAACTGGCTCTGAATAGAGAGGAGACAGGTGTGGTTCATAGGTAAATTGCGGTTGATAAGGGTAAAAGGAGAAACCCATGTTATGCTGAGATGTCTAGTTTTGATTGAACAGGTTAATTAGGTGAGCTAATGGGAGCTTTTGACTGCTGGACTTTAATACTTCAATAGTTGGACCTTGGTAGTCAGCATCAGGAAAAGGAAGTGGCCAAATAATGAAACAGACTAGCTAGCTTTAGGAAGGTAATTTGTTGGTTTTTTGGGTTTTGTTCTTTTAAGGAAGAAAGAGGGAATGGGGGAAGGGCAAGGTCTGACAGAGCCATCTTTGCCTTGCTGGGAACTACTGGAACTTTGCAATGAGGGCATGGCGACTATGTGACTTGGACTCTACTAAGCAGATATGCAAAGACGTGTAATTTAGAAGAAAGTATTGTGAGTTAGGTGTGATGTGGGAATGCCTTTATGTATGCTGTGAATAGCAATCTTTAAATAAAGGAGCTATTTTGGCCCATGACAGGCACCATAGAAAAAGTAGTAGGAGGAATCAGAATAAGTAGGAGGAGCAGGGCAGAGTCAGAGAGAGAGAGAGAGAGAGAGAGAGAGAGAGAGCCAGAAGCCCAAAGGATCAACATGTAAAGAGAGACAGACCAGGCCTAAAGCACAAAGGAGCAACATTTAAGGAATGCAGGTGAGCTACGGGCCACATGACAGATAGATTAATAGAAATGGGTTGATTTAAGATGTAAGAGCTAGCTAGCAATGTGCCTGAGCCATAGACCAAACAGCATAAAGTTAATATAAGCGTCTGAGTCATTTCTGGGGCCTGAACAGCAGCGGGCGGCTAAGAGGTCTGGGGCTACAGATCTGTGGATATGGGCCTCTGACACCCCCCCCCCCCACCCAGGACCAAAGAAAACACATTGTAACATTAGGTGGATAGGTGAAATATGTTTCAGGGCAAGGCTAACAGGGATAATCTCTGTCTTCCAGGAGCTCCATTTGTGTTAACTCTGAAGTCCTGGGTTTCCTGCATTTACAGCACCTCCTGGAGATACCTGGGCCTAATGGTGATTGCAACAGAGCTACTGTTTCTGTCTGTATGTCCTCCAAGCTGATCTGGCTTATGTGATAGACAGAAAGACAAGCAGACAAGTACAGACAGGCTGTGGTGGTTTGAATAAGAATAGCCCCCCATAAGTTCATATATTTGAATGTTTAGTTACCAGGGAGGAGTACTATTTGAAAGAACTACAAGGATTAAGAGGTGTGGCCTTGTTGGAGAAAGTGTGTCACTGAGGGTAGACTCTGAGGTTTCAAAAGTCCATGCCAGAATCAGTGTCTTTTAGTCTTCCTGCCTGCATATTGGTCAAAAAAATGTTGCTCTAGTACCTGCCTGTACACTATGCTCCACATCACGATGATAATGAACTGAACCTCGGAAACTGTGATCAAGTCCCACAATTAAATGCCTTTTTTCATAAGAGTTGCCTTGGTCATGGTGTTTATTTACAAAAATAGAACAGTGACTAAGACATGGACATAGATGCAGATGCAGATACAGGCTTGGACACACACACGTGGGGAGGATTGTGTAGAAAAACTTTTCCTGTAGAGATACAACACATACATCTATCTTTTTACATCAGATAAGAATCTCATGACAGAACAAAGTACTGACACCACTTGATGAACCAGTGAGTTTTATTGGGTAATTTATAGGAATATGGATGAGGGGTTACTTATAGGAGCAGAAACAGTGCTCGCCCCAGCACATGTAACAGCTGGGAACCTAGACACACTGCACAGCCTACAGGCAGCTCAATAAAAAGGCCAGGCAGATATCATGACAACCTGTCCCAATAACTCAGTTCCAATATAGGCCTTGGTCTCTGCTTCCTGGTACTGAGTAGGCACGTTCTGAAGAAGAGCCATGAGTAAGGGATAATCAATCTCCAGCACCCCTGACAGCAAGGACGAGGAGGGCAATACCAGGCCTGAGCCATAACACCTTAGGATAATAACCGAAGAAAGACAAAGCCTGGGACTTCTCCAGGCCTGCCCCCCAAATAGAGAAACTATAGCCCTAACCAGTCCCTGACTAGCCCTAGCCAATTAGAATGTATTAAGTTGATTGCCACTAGCTTAAGCCAATTGTAGATAAAATAACCTACTGCCTTAGGAACTCTCCTTACTCTGTGCTTAAATGGAGCCCTCAAGTCTCCCTGGTGGTCTTTGTCATTTTGTCTTTGTATAAGATGTGTGGCCTCTGCATGCTAAAAAATAAATGCTCTTGCTGATTGCATCATGCATGACTGATGGTCTTTTAGGGGACTTCTCTCGGACCCTAACAACTATCAGGTTGGAGGATGTCCTTTCTGAGATATTCAGTTGGTCTAAAGATCTTCCAGGCAGCTACATGGATTTTTGCTTCTCCTAGGTCTGATCATTTTTTTTTCAGCCTGGCTCTTCTGAATAGTCTTAATTGTTTACTCTTAGGAGGGAGGAGTCTAGTGAATCTGATCAGTTTCAGGATATTCTCCTGTAGTAGGAGGTTTCTGGCCAGACTTTCGGGCCTAACCTCAAGGTTTAGGTCCGCAGACCCGCAGTCCCAGAGACACACAGCCACTTTCATTAGTTTTTGGCTGATCAGCCTCAGGCCCAGGCATATCACTTGCTAGCTCTCTACCCTTCATCTAACCCATGTCTCTTGTTCAGCCATGCAGCTCGGTACCTTTCTTTAGAGCAGCATAGTTGTCCTCTGCTTCCTCTGGCTTCTCTCTGGTGCTCTTCTGGCGTTCTGCTCTCAGAGATTTTCTTAGTCTGGTAGCCCCGCCTACACTTCCTGCCTGCCTTTGGCCAATCAGCTCTTTTTATTAAACCAGTGGGTGGGACAATTATTTACCATGAGACAACACAATACCCCTACATATCCCCTTTTCTCTTTAAAACAAAAGGAACTCTAATTCTAAAATTATTTTTCCCCCTTATCTATAACAGCTTATAAGCAACACTAAATAAACACAAACATCCATAATCCATGTTTTGGGAATGTGGGCATCATTCTCTAGGCTACTTCCTGCTGAATGGGGACACCCGACAATCTCATGGGAATCCAAAGAAAAATATAGGATTATGGACAAGTCTTTAGTGGAGTAGTCTCTAAGGCTGGGTCATCTCAGCTAGTCTCCTTGAAATTGTTTTGGATTCAGAGCTCTGGAACTTCAACAGAGGTGCTCTGAAATGCTGAATCATCTGGGCCATCCATTTCCATTGGAGATTTTTCAGGGGGTCTTCCTCTATCAAACTTTATGTCCTTTATCCAGGAAGAAATCCACAGTCTTTCATTTTCTGTAAAAATAAAAGGAAAACCTCTCCTCCAAAGTAGCGTATCTTTGCATTTCAATTTTAAAGTAAACTCATTTACAAAATATATAGGTTGAATTACTCCAACAACATTTATAATCAACTGTCTTTTAGCAGCTTTTACTAAGTCATTTTCAGTCAAGAAGCTTAAAGATAAGACAGTAATATATAGTATCCAGACATTCTTTGTATTTTCTATCTTTACTTGGTTTTATTTATTTATTTATTTATTTATTTATTTATTTATTTATTTATTTATTTATTTATTTATTCTATTTCTTTAAGGGCTTTTTCTACCTCTTTTTTCTTTCTTTACACCTATGTATATATATTTTCAAAACACTCTTTACCACTTAGACTTTTTTTTTTTTTTAAAACTGTCTTTACTGTATATTTATTTCTTAACTTTTTCTGTCTCTGACCACACCTTTGCTTGTCTAGGGTGATTGACTCCACCAAGATTCTTCTATTTCATTCTGTTTCTGAACTCACCTTTAATCTGTCAGGATTAAAGGCTGGTATGATAGGTGGATGGCTCCACCCAGCTCCTAGTCTAATTTCATAGAATTTATCTTTTTAACCCAGGTACTCTGGGGAATTTTAGGATCCATATAATGACCAAGTCAAACTGCCATCTGCTGCTCATTAACTCTATTTAAGTATTAGGCAGCAGGGCCTTTTAAAAGACTCACAAGTATTTTGCCTTTAAGGCTGAATCAGGAAGCTTCTCTTAAAAAAGTCAAGCTTTAGTTTGACTCAGGCAAACAGAAAACATGAAAACATCGACACTAGAAAGCCATCTTTGATTCTGTTCCCTTTTTCTCCTTATGAAGGTAAACCTTAAATAAATCATTTATAACCTTTTGCTTATATTGAGGCTCCTGTGAGACTTGAGGAACCAGCCATTTTACACCTTAAGCTGCACTCCAAAAGCCCGCCATTGTAGTTCAAGCCTATGTGCTTCAGCAGGGTGTCTCTGTACCACGGCTCACATGGGAGACACAATTCAGAGGCTGCTTTGGGCTCTAGACCATTTTTTAAGCTTTCTATGGCTTTTTGTGGGTATATTTGCCCCATGTTGGGCTGCCATTTGTAGTAGGAGGTTTCTGGCCCAGACTTTCGGGCCTAACCTCAAGGTTTAGGTCCGCAGACCCGCAGTCCCCCGCAGTCCCGCAGTCCCACAGAGACACACAGCCGCTTTCATTAGTTTTTGGCTGATGAGCCTCAGGCCCAGGCATATCATTCTCCAGTCAGTTTGAATTGTTTACCTTCTGGCTTAAGGAACTTCCCTGCAGGATGAACTATTTCAGTCTGTGAGAAAACTGCTACACAACACAGGGAGGGGGGAAAAGAGGAAGGAAGGAATAAATTTATTTTTTAAATCTTTTAAAAATTAGTTGATCCTGTCCAGAGATTCTTGTAGTGGGATTATGTGTTGTTACATTGTAAATAATTGTCCTACTACTAGTTTAATAAAAATGCTGATTGGCTGAAGGCAGACAGGAAGTGTGGCTGGTGCTACCAGGCTAAGAAAACTCTGGGGACAGGAGGAACAGAGCAGAAATGCCACATAGAAGCCATGGAGACAGCACCATGAGATGCCAGCAGATGGAGAGGAAAGAAGTTGAAATGCTGCTCTGAGGAAAGGTTCCAAGCCTCATGGCTAAACAAGCTAAGAGTCAAGGGTTAGTTTAAGAGCAAGAACTAGCAAGTTATATGCCTGGGCCCCAAGTCAATCAGCATACAATTAATACAAGAATCTATGTGTTTCAGTGGGACTATAGGACTGTGAGTCTGAAACTCTGGGCCACCAGGCTAGGCTGCAAGGTCTGGGCCAGAAACCTAATACTATAGATTCTCTTTAAGAATTTCTTTTCTAAATAAAATAATGATAGGTCTTGGTTTGCTTCTTCAAATTTTCTTGTAAGTTTATTTGGTGTATAACTTACACATTTTTCTTTGTATAACATTCTTCTTTTAAAACTGCCAGTTCAAAGCCTTTCACTGTGCATCAAATGTGTCTTAGTTTTCTTTCTATTGAAGTAAAAAACACTATGACCAAAAGCAACATGGGGAGAAAAGGGTTTATTTATTTGGTTTGCATGCCCTTATCACAGTCCACCTGTAGTAGTGGGGTTTCTCACGTCCCGGGCAGCCGAGACCCACAGACCTGCTGCCCAAGCACACTTAGCCGCCCAGCCGCCCAGGCCCCCAAAAATGACTCAGACGCTTATATTAAGTCCATGCTGTTTGGCCTATGGCTCAGGCACATTGCTAGCTAGCTCTTACATCTTAAATCAACCCATTTCTATTAATCTGTCGGCCACATGGCCCGTGGCTCACCTGAGCTTTTATATGTTGCTCCTTGGGCGGCTTCAGCTCGGTCTGCTCTGACTCTGCCCTGCTTCTCCTACCTATGCTCTGATTTCTCCTCCTACTTCTTCTATGGTGCCTGCCATGGCCCAAAACAACTCCTTTATTTAAAGATTGAGATTCACAGCATACATAAACGCATTCCCACATCACTTCCCCCTTTCTGTCTAATCAAAAAGGAAGGTTTATTACATATAACATAATAGCTATCAAGCAAGAATTACAGTTACAATATCTAGTCTATTTGTATTTAGCAAAATTAAAGAAAATACTCTATCATCTACCTTATCTTTATGAATCTAAAGTTTCATATGCAATATACCTTTCAAATGACTAAGAAAAACTATACCTATAACTATCTAATCTTCAACTACATCAAAGACCACAGAAGGATATATTTACCCAAGTAAACCAGAAGTGCAAGCGACTTCTAAAATCTAGAAAGGACAGAGATGACACCTATCTGCCTGAACAGTCACCCAAAGTTCCTTTATAAAGTTGGGGCATCCATCTTCAGCCTACAGGCCCAGAGTCTCTTTCCATTTCAGTGAAGCAGGAAATCTTTTCTGCCCATTCTGGCACAGTTCATCAGTTGCTTCTCCTCAAGTCCTGAAGAATGTCTGACAGTTTTCTTGTAAAGTAGGATCCTGAATGACCATCTTGGCTTGTTCTGCCAAAGTTCAGAGGTCATCTTCTTATGTAACCTGCATGTCCAGTTTAAACAGCATACTGTCAAGCAGTCAATATAAGAACAGGTTCACATCCAGTGGCTAACCATTACCACAAATAGAGTAGACTCCATATGGGGTTTCTTCGATGCCCATTTTTCCCTTGAAGAAGATTGGTGCAGCCAGGAGAAAATCTGTCTCACTGTCCAGAAAAGTCTAAGCTCTTAAAAAATTTTAAATGCCATATTCTGTAGGTCTTAGAAGAAGTATTTGAAGATTACCTACCTAATTGAAATATATCTTTGTATACCTAAAAATCCTAACTAACCTAACTATAAGTTTAATTATCAAAGGTGACTATTAACCTTCATTTCCTAATTATACACCACAATTTTAAAACAGTTACATGAACATCATACCTTAAACAAGAATAGAAAAACACATACAGCATAACAAAATTGACCTTAAATTTGTATCAATAAACCAAAATCTATACCAATGTAAAGCATTTTGAGATTAACAGCTGATTTCCTGATCTAAGTAAATTCAATAATCTAATTTTTTAAAAAATCATTTATATACCATATCCCCTTTTTCTTCTTAGAAAGAGATTAACTATGACCATTAACCATTTATAATGAAAACAAACATTTAGAAACAATATTTGGGGGATTTGGGTGTAGTTATCCATTACTACTTCCTGCTGATTAAGGGGCGTTGAAAAATCTCACAGATTGTTGAGACTGGATCATAATCTGCAGCCATGAAGCTGATCTGGCCATCTCTTCCCATCAGAGGTTTTCTTCAGGGGGTCTTGGTTGATGAAACCATATTTGCCTGGAAGCAATTCACAGGTTCTCATCTTCTGTGGAAACAAAAGCAGAACTCTTCCGAAGAAATAAATCTTTAGACACAAATTTTGAAATCAAAATACCTTTAAAATATACATTCTTGTTTAACTTAGTAGCCTTTGCATTTGCAATCCATTGTCTTTCTGCAGTTAGCTCATTAACAGTTAAAAAATTAAAAGAAAACACAATAACAACCAAAATCCAGATTTTGTGTCTATTTTCCATCTTTACGTGGCTTATTATATTTTTATTACTCTATTTCTCTCTTTAAAGACTTTTTCTAACCTCTTTCTTTTCTCTCTGAAGCCTATGTACCTTTTACACACATTTTAACCCATTTACAGGTTTTTCTTTTCATCTGAATCTGTTAATCATTGTGAATCCTTAATCATCTTCTAACTAGAAGAGCTTTTTAAAATACTCTCACTCTCTTGCAACATAGTTTTTATGGATACCGCTGAGTCAGTAAGTTCTCTTAAAGGGACCGCGTCTGTTTGTGGCCAGCAAACAGAGCAGACCCCGGAAAATGCTGCTACTAAGAAACCGTCTTTGTTTCTTTTTTGCTCAAAATAAGCAGCAATCTAAAATCAATCACATGCTACTGAGTCTTCTGTCAGATTTCAGGAACCCGCCTGATTGCAGCTGCAGCTTACACTGCCTGCCGCCAGCCCGCCACTGGCGCCATTTTGAATGTGACCCGGATGCCATGCTTTCTTTGTACAAAGACCCGCTTCGTATACACAATTTGGAAGCTGCCTTTGCTCAGTTTCTGCTAAAACCCTTTTTAAACTTTCTCAGGCATTAAGTGGATAATCGACCCACGTTGGATGTGCCATCTGTAGTAGTAGGGTTCTCAGGTCCCAGGCGGCCAGAGACCTGGACCCACAGACCCACCACCTGAGACCCCTTAGCCGCCTAGCCGCCCAGGTCCCCAAAAATGACTCAGACGCTTATACTAAGTCCATGCTGTTTGGCCTATGGCTCAGGCACATTGCTAGCTAGCTCTTACATCTTAAATCAACCCATTTCTATTAATCTGTCGGCCACGTGGCCCGTGGCTCACCTGAGCTTTTATATGTTGCTCCTTGGGCGGCTTCAGCTTGGTCTGCTCTGACTCTGCCCTGCTTCTCCTACCTATGCTTCTCCTACCTATGCTCTGATTTCTCCTCCTACTTCTTCTATGGTGCCTGCTATGGCCCAAAACAGCTTCTTTATTTAAAGATTGAGATTCACAGCATACATAAACGCATTCCCACATCATCCACCAGTGAAGGAAGCTAAGGCAAGAACTCAAGCAGAGCAGGAACCTGGAGGCAGAAGCTGAATCAGAAGCCACAGAGAAACACTTCTTATTGGCTTGCTTCTCTGTTCTTTGTTCAGCCTGTTTTCTTATGGTGCCCAGGACCACCTGCATAGGATTGGCACCACTCACAGTGGGCTGAGTTCTCCCACATCAGTATTAATCAAGGAAATTCCCTATAGACTTGCTTATAGGTGAACATGATGGAGGTATTTTCTCAATTGACGTTCTCTCTTCCAAGATGACACTAGCTCATGTAAAGTTGACAAACTAACCACCAGCACACTATACATTTTATAGGTAATGAATTTTTAAAATTGTAAAGGATAAAAATTTAAGTTTTATTTTTGTAGGTACAAAAAATGCACAGTGAACTGAGCAGATACACAGTGGGTAACAAATGGGAGTCATTGTGTATACAGATTCAAGCAATTAAATAAAACAAAAGGAGAGGTAAGAATCCACTGCACTCATACAAAGACACACGTCAGTGCTTGGAAGACATTTTCTCCCAGTTGGTTCTCCCTGACTGACATTCTAAGATGCCTTTGCTGTTTGAATGTCAGTGTCCTGATCTACTACTATGAAGAAGCTTCTTGTGAACTTTTTTAATTCGCTATAATTTTTTATATTAATTTCATCCTGATTGGCCTATGGCTTAGACATGTTGCTAGCTCTTTCTTCTTAACTCAACCCATTTCCATTAATCTATGTCTTGCTATATGGCCCATGGCTTACCTAGTTATTTACATCTTGCTTCTTGGGTGGCTAGATAGCATCTCCCCTGACTCTTCCCTCCTTCCTCTTTATCTATGCTCCGATTCCCCACCTACTTCTCAGATACCCTCCCATAGGACCAAACAGTCCCTTTATCAATGAATGATATTCACAGCATAAAGCAGGATATCCTACATCACTTCCCCTTTTCTATCTAATCAAAAAGAAAGGTTTCAATTTTGACCTAGCAAAATAACATATAACAAAACAGCTATGAAGCAAGAATTACAATTACAATATCTAGTCTATTTGTATTTAGGAAAATTAAAGAAACTGTTCTATTATCTTTCTTATCCTTGTGAATCTAAAGTTTCATATCTAATATACCTTTATAATAACTAAGGGAAAACTATACTTATAACTATCTAATCTTCAGCTACATCAAAGACCACAGAAGGATATAATATAACCCAATTAAACAGGAAGAAGTGCAAGCAATCTTATGGGGGACCTGAGGCTGGATCATCTTAGTTGGCAGCCTGGAAGCCAATGTGAGCATCTCTTTCCATCAGGGGGCCTTTCTTGATCAAACCATATTAGTCTAGAAGAAATCCACAGGTTCTCATCTTCATTGGAAACAAAAGTATAACCTCTTTTCCAAAGCAACATATCCTTAGACCCAAATTTCAAAATCAAGATACCTTAAAATATATGTTTGTTCAACTTAGCAGCCTTTGCAATCAAATGTCTTTATGCAGTAAGCTCATTAACAGTTAAAAAATTAAAATAAAACACAATAATAGACATAATCCAGACTCTTTGTGTATTTTCCTTCTTTATGTGGATTATATATTTTTTATTACTCTATTTCTCTGTTTAAAGGAATTTCTCTACCCTTTGTTTTTCCCTCTCAGCCTACATATTAATTTTCGTACACATTGTAAACCATTTAGACATTTTCCCCATCTGAATCTGTTTTATTTCATATCCTTAATCATTTTCTAATGAGGATTGTTTTTAAAATGCTAAACTATAAAAGCACTGCTTTGACTGCTGACTCTACCTTGCTTGACTTTTCAACGTGGAGGAGGTACCAGAGTTTTGCTTATCTTTCCAATTCTGGAAAGCACTATTAAATATTGTGGAGCTATTTACCACCACAGTTCTGGGGAATCTTAGGGTCCACACTGCCACCAAGTAGAGCACCTCTTACTACTGCTCATGAACCTCATTTAAATGCTTGGTAACAAGGCCTCTTAAAAGACTCAAAAGTTTTTGCTGCTAATATTGAGTCAGGAAGCCTCTCTTAAAAAAATTTGAGCCTCTGCTTACCTCCAGCAAACTGAGCTTACTCAAGAGAACGCTGCTACTACTAAGAAGCAGTCTTTGACTCTGTTCCCTTTTTGTCTTTATAAATAGAAAGCTTAAGTTCATCATGTGTAGCTTGTTGCTTACATTGAGGCTCCTGTGAGACTTCAGGAACCAGCCTTGTTGCAGCTCAGCCCGCACTCCAAAAGTCTAACACTTTGTAACTCAAGCCCATACCCACCAAGTTAGGGCATCTCTGTATCACGGCTCACTTGAGAGATACAACTCAGAAGCTTTTATTGACTCCAATTCTGTGCCCTAGAACCCCTTCGAAGCTTCCTAAGGCTTTGTGTAGGTTTATATACCCCATGTTGGACCACCATTTGTAATAAATTTCTGGCCCAGACTAGGCCCAAGATCTGGACCCACCTGCAGCTGCACCTGCACCTCTATATAGCCCTGTGGTCTCAACCAGCACACAGAAGCTTACATTAATTTCATCCCAATTAGCCTATGACTCAGACATATTTATTGCTAGCTCTTTCATCTTAATTCAGCCCATTTTCATTAATCTGTCTTGTAAAATGGCCTGTGGCTTACCTGTTTCTTTACATCTTGCTTCTTGGGCAGCTGGATCTCATCTCCCCATAAATTTCACTTAGTATAATTTTTACTTACTAAGAAAACAAGTGACGTTTAAATTCTTATCAATCCTTCAATCAAACATCTTAACAGAATAATTTCTTAGCATGTGTGAAAAGGCATGTCACTGAATATTTTATAGCCAATATGCAATTTAATATTCACATTACCAATGGTATGAAGTTATTTTCCCATTGTATAGACTAAGAAATATTGGTAGACAGATGCTAAGTATCTCAAAATGGCATTTTGTTTAAAAATTTGGGAAAAACTAACAGAGCATTTTCATGTGTGAAACAAACTGGCTCCAATGGTGTTTGTGGTGGATTCAAATCCTGACTCTACAATTTATCTTTGTCAAGGTCAGAAATCAAATTACCACTCCCTGAACCCTCCAAGCTGGCCATCTGTTCAATGGTGATGATATCAGTTATACTTACTTCTAAGGGTTGCTGTGAGGATTACAGGAAATTACTTAGTAATCAATAAGTGTATCTATGCTAGAGATGACAATGATTTATACTCCTTCACAAAGTGTTTCCTTTTAACAGAACCCAGCAGCCTAAGAACACTGGCAGTTTAAAGCCATGCACTGTTCATCAGCGTTGTTTGGCAAATATTCCCCTTTTTGACTGATTAGAAGGTTAATGCAACATACCTGTCTAAACTGTTTCGCAGTGTCTATGCATTTGGACACAAATTCTAAAGAAGAAAATAACTAACAGAATCATGTGCATCATATTTGCAAACTCTCAGAGACATTCACAGGACGGTACCAGTAACCCACATGTCACTTAGCACAGATAATTCATTTTTCTGCCTTAAAAAGGTCAAGGGAATGTGTCACTCATCCTTTCTATCGATTAGAAAATACTCACATCCTTCTGGCCTCTGCCCATCCCCCACTTTCACTCAGTAGAACTGGCTATGCCATCAGGCTTTATCGGATAATCCTTTAGTTTAATGGTGAGAAACATCTTGATGTCTTTTGGGCTCTGCTGAGCTCATTAGGTGCAGAGGGCCCCAGGAAGCTAGGAAATGTATTCAGATTTCTGTTTGTCTGCAGTTTGATGTAATATTGTTTTATTTTTGGCCCCCAGTTGCTCAGCAAAAGAAAAAAAAAAAAACCCTTGGTTAAGCTGCTGATTTCCTCTGAATTGCTGAGTGCAGGGATTGAAGCTGATGAAATCATTTAGTGCTGAATGTTTTTATTCAAATCCTGCCAGTGGCTCTGGCTGAGGTTTTGCATGAGGAATATGATAGCCATTCTTATGGAGTCAAGCAGCTATGATTTAACAGGAATACTACGTTGTACATGATTCTTTTCAACTTTTGCTTCAACTTTAGGGCATTAAAATATAATTTTTCAGATAAAAAGATGAACGAAGAGAAAGCGTATGAACTTTAACTTAGTAAAATCAGGTGCAGCTTCTCCAAATATTCCCAGGTCCTACAAAAGTATATTGATCTTGAGTTTGTAAGGTGGCATACTGGGAACATTTTTTTTAGGTGGTGTGTGTGTGTGTGTGGATACTCATGGCTTTGACATCAACAGGAGAAATAGAAAGAAATTAAGGTACTACTTGAATAAGTTATATCAGCCTTTTTACCTCTTCTTACTGACCTTTTCTCATCCTCTTTTCTATCTTTGAAGAAAAAGCAGTGAGCCCCACCAAAAAAAAAAAAAATAGGTCATACTCACCCCAATGGGAAAAATGGCCAATCAGGAAAGCCTTTGGGTCTCTAGTTATCTAATCATCTGCCCACATATGCAGCAGGTATGTGTTTGCTGAACACACATAAAACAAAACAGTTGTTCACCAATCAGCTATCCATGCAACAAACATTACATTTACCAATTAGTCAGTATTTGACTCATGAAAATTAACATATATGAGAAGGCTATACAAAATTCAAAATTCTAAGGGAGCAAATCAAATGTGAGGAAATCATTCAGACACAGTCTGCAGCATTCATAAGGCTGAGCTGCACAAAGGATCAGAGGCTACCATAGGATACATTTCACAACTGCTACCTCCCCTCAACAGTCCATGGAGTTAGGAGGCAGTGTGAGATGACAGAGAAGTTATAGTCTCTAGAACCACACAGCCTTGTGCTCACGTCTTCACCATGGCATCCAACATCAACATCTGCCTCTCTTTCCTTCACAGTAACATAAGCTTTGGACATACCTGGGTAAACAGATATCCTGGGATAGACTATTTCTCAATCTCCTCTACATCTGAGCATAGCTTTGAGGCTTAAGTTTTCGTCATTGGTTACAAATAGAAATGGTATGTGTAACTTCTGAAACATGTCTGTAAGAGAATTGGAAATTTGGCTTTCTCTTGATGTTTTGGTTTCTCCAGTGAGGTAGTTGGCAATGGAAGCTGATAATGCTATAGGAGTCTCATTGGACCACCAGATGGAAGCTATATATGGAGGATGGCAGAACAATGTGAACCACAGTCTGGAGCCACTGAACTAGCCCCATGTAGCCTGTGAGACGGAAATCCAATTGCATTTTGTTTAACAATGCTTGGATTCCTATCATCTGTAGTAGAACCTAATCTTAAATCATACCAACAAGATCTTAAGTAAAGACCATCCTAAACTCTCTGAAGCCCTATGAAATAAAAATAACCATATTTACTTGCATATCTTTTACAAGCCCGGATTAAGAAAATTTAATTCACCTAGAATAATGTCAGGTATGCAACAGTGTTACTATGCACACACTGCTTTTCTAACAATGGCCTCTTCCTAGCCAGTATCTCTGTTCCACAAGTAATTTAACTTACATAGGATCAAATCTCTTGTTTCCTGACAGCTGTTCCACCCAGGAAAATGTTGTGATCTACCAGTGAAAACAGTACATACTGGGATATGTGGTGTCTTAAGGACCTACACTTCCCAGGACTACATGCTTACAGCTTGGAAAACGGTGCTTCTTCCAGATGGTGCAGCCTCGGGAGAAATACATGAATTGATGGCAGATGAAGAGACTCCTTCTGAGGAGAGTCTGAGGTGAGTTCAAATGACTGATGACCCAGCAGGAAGCTAATGTGATAGGAAATCACAATCTCTCTAATTGTTCCACCTTCGGTTGACATTCCCCAGCCTACATGTCTCTGTCTTCCAGTCAAAAGTATATGATTTGTGATCATAATCCACAATTCGTGGAGAGATTTTTCTATAATAGGCTGACATGGAGGCAAAAAAAAAAAAAAAAAGGTGCGAGTGTAATTAATAGAAAAATCTCTCTTTTGTGGGGTGTGTTTGGGGAAACCAGGAGGACATTGGGCAATACTTAACCTTTCCTTCCTTTCCCTCCCCTTAATCTTGCCTAGCTACTTGTTACCATAATCAAAGGAGATGGGGCTGACTGTGAGCTTTGTACGGCCAACTGCTAACCTTTAGGGAAGCCCTTGGGATGAAACAGTACTAAGGATAACCAGACAGGACCCAAATCCCTGCTTTGCTGCTTAGCAGCTGTATATTATTGGACCCCCAAGCGGTTTATATTCTTTGGAACTCAATGTGTTCACAGGCAGTGAAAAACTAAACTAGCACCTTCTCTGGGCATAAAAATAAAAAATCCATCTAATTAGTGTTGGTTGAATGAAATAGTTTTTATAAATGCATTGAATTTTGACCTTTTGCTAATCACTAAGCTGTATTTTTCTCAGTTCTTAGTCACTCTTAACAAACTAAATATCTGTTTAGAACATATAGAGAGTGGAATATCAACATATGTTGGTTGAATCAGACAGTCAATCATCAAACTCTTATTAGACATTTGCCTTGTATGAAGCATTACTTTGAGCACCAAAGAACTGTGAGTAATAACAGGGATTTTTTTTTTTTAAATTGCAGAAGCTTACTGTAGGAGGGGGGAGATAAAATAATACAGAAACACGGAACAAGCTAAGTTTTTATGCTAATAAGTGCCTGGAGAAATAAGAAAATATGTTTCCTGCTGCCTTGTGGTAATAGAAGTAGGGGCATTAATTTAGACATGGTAGTGGTAGCTATGAAGCCCACTGCTTAGTTCAGACTTGCATTAGGCATACAGACTACTCTGCAAGGATTGTAAGGAAGGGCTCTTGAGGCAGGGCAGCCAATAGGAAAACCCTGGAGTAGACCAAGTTAGGCATATGTGGGAAACAAAAGATCTGTCTGTACCAGTACAGAGAACAAATTAAAAGAACAAGGGAAGGATTTGAGTTTGAGGGAAGACAGATTGTGCATCATCTGCCAAGCAGAGCAAGAGTTTAGATTTCATTCTTTTTGCAATGAGAGGCCTTGGGAGGGTTTTAACTAAGGCACACATATCATCTGATCTGTCCTCTAAAGCGCTTTATCTTACTGCCTCCTGTGGAAGCTGTTCTGAAGAGGGCAAGGCAGGTGACATAAAGACAAGAGACTGTGGCAGTTGTCCAGATAAGAGTTAGTGGAGTATGCCAACCGCGGCAGTGGGAATGGGTCAGCCAGGAAAGGCTCAGAATGTGTTGTTGAGGAAAAACAATTTGCTGAGTGAAGGAGAGAAGTCAAAAGTGTTTCCTGAATAGTGGTGGATGGTTGGGCAGAGGTGAAGGAAGAAGAAAAGGAAGTTGAGTGGGGGAAATCAATAGTTCCACATATGCAAAGTCTGAGATGCTTATCCGACAGTCAAGTGAAAATAAATGCTAAGCAAGCAGTTGGGTGTGGGATTACACGATTCTGTAACTAATAAGAAATGTACCGAAGGGGCCACAGAGCTGAGACTAGTCAGCAAGCAGATGCTATTAAAAGCCATAGGATACAATGAAATAACCTACAAATGTAGATAAGGAGAGGACCAAGGAGAGGCCCGAGGAGTTCCAGCATTTAGAGGTCATCAGAAAATGAATCTTCAGGGAAACTGGACCAACATGCTGATACATAAATCTAGACATACACCGTTTTGAAAAGAAAATATCAAATTTATAACAAATGCCAATGAGAAGCCAAGCAATAAAGGGACAGAAAATTACCCATTAGCATAGGTAATGACAGTGACATAGCATAGGGCCAGTGACAACTTGTGTAGTGCAGGAGGCTTCAGAGATATAGTCCAATGATCATTGGGTTTTTTTATTTGTGCCTTTATGCTGTCTCTTTCTCTTAAATAGGGCTGGATTTCTTCACCTGTTTGCAGTGCAGTGGCCATGATGCAATACCACCTCTGAGACTGGGTCAGCAAGGTTGACATGCTCCAATATTTGCCATGTGTGTTGTCATAGTGTAAACAGGTAGTAAGACAACTGTGCTGGGGGTGGTGATAAGATGGCTCAGTGGGTAGAGGTGCTTGCTGCCAGATGATCTGAATTTAATCCCTCAAACCCATGTCACAGAAGGAGAAAACCAGCTCCTACAAGTTTTCCTCAGACCTCCATACATGCACCCTGGCATAAGCATAACCAAGCACACATGCACATGGGTGCAAATACACAAATAAACAAAAATGTAAATTTTATAAAACTGTTGGAATTTCTTCCTGGGCAATTGTGATAGAGTAAGAAAGAGATGTATAACTAACGACAGTATATTGGTAGGTTATAAGCTCTAATTTAGTTAAGAAAGTGATGACCTGAAGGGAAAAGGGAAAGAAGGAGATGAAAACACTGGGCAAGTTGATGGTGTGTTCATCATCATTTGTTTTTGTTGGTGAGCAAGAAATGTGATAAAGTTTTGGCAAATAAAATGAAAGGTAGTTTATGAGCAAGCCTTTTATGTCATGTGTACCTGATTAGAAACATGTTTAGGAAGAAACACTAGTTCCTATTTTTTTTCAAAAACATTTCTTAGAAAAATTAAAACATTGTGGAAGTGCATTGTTTGCAGTGGTAGAATTTTTACAAAGTGAGAAGGTTAAATTGATGCTTTTAAATTATCCTCAAGCAAAAATGCTTAATTATCAGTATTAGGTAATCAGTAGAAGACATGATCACCTAAGGACTCTGAACTCAACTCCCCATCAGTGCAATGAGAGTAATATCAAGGTCACAAGAAACTGGAGAAACAATAGATATGAGGTGAGTAGAAGTGTTTCATAAGTTGCAAAGTCCTCTGTGCTTCTGGAGAAGCAACCACATGAGAAAAACCTATGATCCTTGTGTAAACATCAGATGCCCGTCTAGGCCCCTGATACTTTCCGACAGTGGCATTGTGTCCTCTCTTTTGGAAAATGTCCTCTCCTCTGTACATCCCATTTCCTGGCTAAACAGTTTGGTATGCCTCAGAGACCTGGCCACAGTGGTGCTTCAGGAACGATCACCCCATGTAAGCCAATTCAATCATACTTCTGAAGGTCTTCCTATTTTTCCCAAGATCTATGGAGATATATTTCCAGTGATGTTGGAAGCCATCTCTCTTTCCAGTTAGACTCACTCATGAAGGTGCTGAAATGAAGAAAGAATTAAAATTCTTTAATTAAATTAAAATTAAAATCCCTTCAGCAATTTTCTTTTGGTACAATTGTTTTCATGAATCCTTCAGCATATCTTTGGAACTGAGATAGCCCTGACATCAGCTCCTACCTGCCTTGTTGGACATGCTTTTTCACTTAATGCAATGCCATCCAGCATAGAAAAGCCTAAAGAATGACATTTTTGAGATATTTTTCTGTGCTGTTTGTTGCTTACTTTTGAATCATTTATATTAATTCTCCAACCTGTAGGTTGGCTTTTACATCTTCCGAGAAAGCATTTATTTTTCTAATCAAGACAATGTAGGATATATATATTTCCCTTGGGAAGAAACTCTTATACCTGGTCCCTTTACATCTTCAGAAAACCACTACAGGAGAACCAAACACCAAACACCAGGGAGTTAGCTGCCAGTAGGAAATGAGGAGCACTCTCTTAGAGTCAGAACTGTCATCCATCTATCCTTTCTTGTGCCAAGGGGATTTTGATATGTAGAGCTGATGCCTCAGTAGTTCCAGTCCAGTACTAATAACCTGGAAGGTCTCTTTGGAAGAACTTGTATTCAGTCATCACCGGAAGACCAAAGAGGCATGAGTTTGACATCAAAGGTGGATATCAATAGCAATAAAAATGTAAAAAGAACCAGGAGTGGCAGATACGCAGTTCTGCTTTTTGTCTCTGACCTCTTCATATCTGGAAGATGCTGTCAATCTAAGGATTTGTCTTCCTTTATCACTTAATCTTCTGTGAAAATGCCCTCAGACAGTCCTAGAGATGTGTCTCCTAGGTAATTCTAAATCCAGTCAAGTTGACAAGGCCAACCATCACAAGTCCACCTCTTGATAGCTTGATATCCAACCACATCTCTTTATGTAATTATTTCTTTTCAAATTAACAAGTGATAACAGGATCATAATTCTACTAGATGTGATATAACTAGCCCATATACGACCTCCAAAGCACTAATTCTTCTCCATGTCAATGACCAGGTTCCTTGAGAAATGCTTTTCTTTTGTAATTTAAACATGGTAATATGAATTTTGCAACACTTGAGTACTGATATTAATTAACAGTACATAGTAAAGGTAGTAAAGAAATAATAGAAGAATTAAAAGGTTGATATTTGCATATATGCACAAAAATGCAGTCTTCACAAAATGGGACAGAAGTACTTATACCAATTATGGTATGTTTCTATAATTGGTTTGAGTGGTTGTAGCTAGTATTTATGACTACCTTCCTCTATTATTAATTCTGTATTTCTTACATCCTCAGAAATCACCTCAGCTGGTCTTTGTTCTTAATCAGGGGTGACCCAAACCATCCTGCCTAGATTGTGTTGCTGGAATTTCCTGGCATATTCATATCTGATAGGAACATCGGAAGTCATAAAGCCAGTACAGCCACTTGACAAAGATCCAGCAAAGCTGAGCCGAGTTGCATGATGAGCACCATGCCACTTTTGAACTTGATCTCTGCCTGCTGCATAATTGGAGACTTTTAATATTTGTATTTTTGGTGATATTTGATTGATAGAAAATTTCTTATGAATCATTTATGTTTTATAAGCTTCTCCAAGACAGTCCTAAACATACTACCTCTCCCGTTTTTAGGAATATATCCTTATCTACTTGATTATACCTTGAAGACTGTAACACACATAAAGAAGCCAGAAGTCTCTTTATGAGACTATGAGACATCCTTGAAACATCTATCCCTGTACTTATTCAGAAACAATATAATCAAAACAAAGTAAGCTTGAAAAGATCAACAAGATTTGGTGGGCTAGAGGAGTTGCTACAGATCAGATTGCAAGCTTCTTACCACTATATACTTGGACAATTATGTGGCACATACAGCAACAAAGTTAGATTAGCTGAAGTTACCTCTGACCTATACAGAGACTTAGTATATAGATGAGCAAAAAAACAGAGTGGAAAGTTGATAAAAGAATTAGATGCCAGGACTTCCCTTTCTTAGAAAAGTTAGCACACACAGAGTCACTGTGATATCATGTGACCAAAGAACAACAGAATGCCAGGATTAGACATATAAACAAATTTTATAAAGATATAAACATTGTATTATGCTAGAATTTAAATAATCACTGCAGCAGCTTTGGCTTAAGGACTTTTCTTGTGAACTCTGACCATTAAGTGTTAATAATACACTGCTTGGGATATGGTAATCTTCCTGGGGTGGCTTGGAAGTTTTGTTTTGGTCTAGCATCCTTGAAGAAGCCAGAGGTACCAGCCTGAGAAACAGGCTATCATATGCATCTAGATTATTAAAAATTGGGTTATGGGATTATTGAGTAAATTAAAATCTTAATCAATGATGTCAAAACTTAAGGGAAAATGATTGGAAAAAATAACTGTTTTATCATAATTTACCTATATTATAATGTATATAAATAATCATATCATAATTTACCTATATATTATGTATATAAATTACCTATATACATAATTTTCTTGCTTGGTGACTAAGCAAGAAAAAGTAAAACATGTCCCAAACCAATGATGTGATCTATGTTTTGGAACAACATGAATCTAACCCTGCTTACTGAAATCTCTATAAATAAAGAAGCACTCTGCTTGCTAGTCAGCTAGGCTGCAAGAGTCTCCTAACCCTCATGTCTGGCTCATCTTTCGCTTGCATCCTCTTGGGACCAGTCAACTGCTGGGGCTGGTTCCTGGCAGTTTTATCACATGAGATGGTAACACTAATGGTAACATTAATCACATGAGATGGTAACACCAACTCTAAATGATCCTTTACAGTCCATACATATTCTTTCTTCCCTTCATTGTAGATTGCTCGTCCAATTTCTCCCTGATAGTCCAGATCAATTTCCCCTTCTAAAACTGTAACTGTTTTAATCTGTTGACTTTGGGTATCAGGAATCTAAAGCAGTCAGAAAAATGTCTTAACTTCTAATTTAGTAAAATGTTTGTTGATTTTCTTGGTCAAAACACTTCCCCATCAGAACCAAGGATTCTAAGCTGGTAGGATAAGAATAAGAACAAAATATTATTATCACATGAATAAGAACAAAATAAATTGTTATAAGTCACTGAGAATTATGGTGAATGGAAACATTCCTGTTTCCACATCTTCATACCTAAATCTGTGAATCCTGGTTGTGGGAGAAATGACATCATATATTGGATGGATATTTAGAGAATGCACAACCTTCTAGGGAAATTTGCCCCAGCCCTTCAGGATACTGCAATGTAGTGGCACCTTTAAAAGTCCATTTCACTGTTCTATTGATTTGGCTCCTTCACAATAGTGAAGAGCATTGTAAACAAATGAATTCCATGAACATGGATGGGCTCAATGCCACACTTCTTTGGTTATGAGGTGAGTGCCTTGGTCAGAAGCAATGTTGTTTATAATATCATGACAGTTGATAAGGCATTCTCTAAGTCTATGGGTGATAATTTTAGAAGAAGCATCATATGCAATAATGATAAATTGATACCTAGAATAATAGTAATAGTCAGTGGTAGAAATCAGAGGCATTTTGGCTACTTAGTGTAAATTACTCATACCTTTAGGCCCTTCTTGGACCCAGTCACATTTGTACCACTTTGACTTGATAATGTATTACAGATAATGGATTGAACATCTAACTTCATGGATTTATGGCTCAAATAAAATCCAGTTCATAATGGGTGCCTCAAGTTACATGATAACTTGGTGACCCATTATCCAGTGTTGAGTTTCCATTAAGACCCAGTAGCAAGCCAAGATCTATCTCTCAAAGGGAGAGTAGTTGTCTGTATATAACTAAAGGTATTGGTCTAAAATCCCTTTTCAGAGCATGCCAGCACTCTGAGGAGCATCCCTATCTGCCACTGACACATAGGAACTATCACTATGTCTGCTGTATCATGTAGCTCAGATAGAGGAGCCTGAACATCAACTTAGAACTGTTGTAGAGCCTTCTATTGTTCTGAGACCCACTCAGAACTAGAAGCTTTTAAAATCACTTGATATATAAACCAGACTAACACACTCAAGTGAAAAATGGGCTATGCCCAAAATGTTAAAAGATCCACTAAGCTCTGAGCCTCTTTCTTTGTGGTAGAAGGGCCCAAGTACAATAATTTACCCTTCACTTTAGAAGAAATATCTCAGCATGCTCCACGCAGGTAGGTAACTAGAAATTTTATTAAGGTAGAATGCCCTTGAATTTGCTTACATTTATTTTTCATATTCTAGTACATAAATATTTTACAAAAAGCTCCATAGTGGATGATACCTCCTGCTTACTGAGTCTAATTAGCATAATGGACCAGATAGTCTGTGTAAGAGACAGGCAATCAAGATCCCCATGAATCAAGTTGTGACATGGGGCTGGAGAATTAATATACTCTTTAACAATATACTACTGCCCTTGCTTGTTGAAAGAAAATTGCTTCTAGAGATTTTTATAAATTAATATGAAAAAAAGAAACATTCACAAGATAAATAGCTATATGCCAAGTACTGGGAGATATTATTTTTCTCAAGCAGGAAAACCATACCTGGTATAACAATCGCATTGGTGTCATTTGGTTAATATTATGATAATTGATCATTATTTTCCATAATCTACTCATTTTCTACATAGGCCAAAAAGGAGAATTAAACTGGGTTACAGTGAGAACCATTACCTCTGCATCTTTCAAGTCCTTTGTGGTGCTTATCTCTGAAATCCCTCAATTGATATGATATTGTTTCTGATTCACTATTCTCCTTGTCAGTGGCAGCTTTAATGACTTCCATTTGGGCTTTCTAACTACAATTTCCCTCACTTCACCATTAGAAAACCAATGTTGGCATGCTGCCAGCATCTATGTATACCTAGCTCACATCTGGATTCCGAAATTGGAAAAAATAACAGCATGATGAGCTCAGGAGCCCACTGGACCAGCTGTGAGTCATTCTTTGACTAAAGAACCATTGACAACTTGACCTACATAAGTTTCTGCTTTAACTAAAGAGCCACTTTCTGACTGAGATTTCTAGGAATCAATATAAATTCAGCTACAGCATTTAGTGGTTCCTGAATGTCTAATTATTTCCTTTTCTCTGCTGTACAGCTACTCGGGTAATGGGCTTCTGGTCCCTTTGGCAAAGAGTTGGAGAAAGACCAACAGCAAGATGTTAGAGTAGTTTAGCAGTTCCCTTCTCAGGGAATCCGGTCTGCCCTTTGCTCAAAAAGTTCTTGTTCTCTAAACCAATTCATGGCTGGGAATAGGTTGCAGGGCTATGGTTAGCTGTTGCTATGATTCAGGGAAGCATTTTGTTAATTTGCTCTGGAATTTTCTGCTTCTAAAAATTAAGCAAGAATTTAGTAGGCTTTCTATCACTTCTGAGAATAGCATGATTCATTAGTCAGTGCCATAGTTCATAAGCCAGACCATTGTCTTACCTCTTATGTTCATTGTATAAGTATGCTGACCTTGTCTTTGGTGACTGAGTGCTGGCACTTGGCACTTTCCACCCTGGAATCCAATTAGACCCATCACATTTAAGTCACCCAACTGAATGTCTGGACCAGAGCTCTTCAAGATTTCTGGTTATCTTATCACATATTTGTTTCTTGTATTAGTGAAGGGTATATCTTATGAATCTTTCCATTTTGGAAGAATAGGTTTTACATAGCAAATCCCCTCCAGTATTCCAGTTTCCCTGAGCCTCTAAATCCTTTCATCAACATTAAGCCAAGGGATATCATATGTCTCCATTCATTCATAGTAGGCCATCCTTTGACCATTCTTCAGCCAACCAATCAAATAAACTGTTAATATCTTGTTTTAGCTGTGAGAGCTGCACCATTAAACTCAGAATATCATCTTGATAAACCCATATAAATGCACTCAGACAAACCTAGGTTAATTGTGGGATTCCACAATGACTCTAACTTGTGGCTTGACTGCATTTTGACTTAAGGTCAGAGAGTTCAAGCTTGTTTTGCTTCTCAAGTTCAAATAACAAGATGTTTGGCCAAAGGTATGGTTACCAGATGTCTTGCTCTCCAAAGCCCAATAATAGGATCTTTTGTCTAAGGCCATGGTTGCTAGATGTTTTGATTATTAAGGAGGTGTTTACACTTGTTTGTTGCTTGAACCAATGGTGAGGAAGTCTTTGTGTCTGCTTTGTGATGTGTATAAAAAGGCAGGAGAAATAAACTTGGGGTTGCTATGGTATTTGTTGGTCTCCATCTATTCTTTGGTCTCTGATTTTTTTCTCAATTCTCACTCCTCTCTTCAGGGTTGTCTTGGTAGTCAGGTGTGATCCAACAGTTAATGTTTCTTCTAACAATTTTGTACACCTTTAAAATCTATCCCCATGCAATAAATTTTTTAGCAATATAAGTATAACTCCTTGTGAGTCAAACTGTATAGAACACCTTTAGGGACTTGATGAGACCTGAGTTGGGTCTAGGTATATAGGTGAAGAGGAGTGGTGAAAATAGGTCCTGAAGAGATAGGCATTGTCTTTCTTAGTGTCTCCATTTGGGGAATGTAACTGCTGTTTCCATAGACAACGCAAAATAAATAATCAATTGTGGAGAATGGAATGGAGAATGGAATACTATAGAAGATGGTGATGAGCTGTGTGTTATCTATCTGCCACGTAGGGTGAACAAAGCCCCAGAGTCAGAGGATGCAGTGTCCTCAGCCTTGTCAGAGCTCTCCCATTTATCTCCAAGGTGTGCAGCCCTCTCTTTTCCCCTTGCTGTAGCTGCAGAGACCCTTCAAGGCTGAGGCTAAAATTGATGCTGCAACTCAGCCAATCACATGATGAGGGTTGTGTTTGTTTTTCAGCAGCTTCAGCTCTATGGCTGTTAGAAAGAAAATTCTCAGGACACATTAAGAACACTTGAGGTTGTTTATGCACATCTGTTGTTGGGAAATTACATTTCTTAGTTATATTCTTCCTTCTTTACTCTATCTAGAAAAATAACCAGCCAGCATTTTTACAATCCTTACTTTACCAGAGATGTTCAAAGTGTTTTATATAAATCACTAATTCATTGCTTCTCATAGCGGTGAATTTAGAGCATCAAGGCATTTATCTTGCATAATTTTTTAATTATGTTCCTGTCTTAGGGTTTTTATTGCTGTGAAGAAACACCATGGTCACAGAAACTCTTATAAAGGAGAACCTTTAATTGTGGTGGCATGCTTACAGTTCAGAGGTTTAATTCATTATCATCATGGTGGGAAGCAAGGCAGCATGAAGGCTATCCTGATGCAAAAATTTTTTTAGCAGTATAGTATACCTTCTCATGGGTCAAATTGTGTACTTTGCCTCTAGGGATCTGATGAGACCTTGGATAGAGAAGGAGTTGAGAGTTCTTATACTTTGACTCACAGGCAATAGGAATTGGTCTGACTCACTGGGTGTGGCTTGTGCATATATGAGACCTTGAAACTCCACCTCCACAGTGGCACAATTCCTCTAATAAGATTGCACCTACTCCAACAGGGCCACAACTCCTAATAGTGCTATTCTCTTTGGGAGGCATTTTTCTTGCAAACAACTCACATTTCACTCCCTGGCCCCCTCAGGCTTGTAGTTATATCATAATACAAAAATGCATTCAATACAACTTCGAAAGTCCTCATAGTCAACAGTCTCAAACTAATTTAAGAGTCTAAAGTTCAAGTCTATTCTGAGATTCATATAGTCTCTTAACTGTAATCTCTGTAAAGTCAAAATCAAAAAGCAGATCACATACTTCTAATACAATGATGGCACAGGATATATATTACTGTTCCAAAATGTATGGAGTGAAGCAGAATGAGGATATATTGGATCAAAGTAAAGCTGAAAACCAGCTAGGCCAACTCCAAACTCTTCATTTCTGTGTCTGATGTCAAAACTCTCTTCAGATCTCTAATATTTTTCAGCTTTGTTAACTGAAACACTTCTTTCTCTTGGGCTGCTTCCCTGGTTCCACCCCTGCTAGTAGCTTTTCGCAGCAGGTATTCCATGGCTCTGGCAACTCCAATATTTTTGGGCCTCCAAGGCAATCCAAACTTCAACTTCATAGCTTCATGCAATGGCCTCTCTAGGACTCCATAAGGGACAACCCTGATACATGCCTGACCTCAGCAGCTTTCTTTAGGTGCAGAGGCAAATTCTATAGCCCTTTTCTTACATCCTTAACTCTAAGCCAGAACCATGTAGCTGAAGTTGCCAAATTCTGCTGCTTAATGGGACTGGAACATGCCCCTCCCTCTGTTTAATTACATCTTCACCAACTTTTTCCAAGTGCTGTAATTAAAGTGTATGCCTCCATAGCCAGATGTAATCTTGTCTTTGATTCCTTTTTCATAAGTTCGAAACTTAGATGAGTGAGATCTTGCCCTGAGGACACCATTCCCTTCCATTTCTTAATCTGTTTATCTCTTTGTAAACAAGAATTGAAAGTTCTTACACCTTGACTCATTGGCAACAGGAACTGGTCTGACTAACTAGAAGTGACACATTTCCTCCAACAAGGCCACACCTCCTAATAGTGTCATTCCTTTTGAGGACCATTTTAGTTAGAAGTTTCTGTCCCACCAGAAATTTTTAAATATCTAGCAGCCTCTTCCCAAATAATTTATTCAGAGGCTTAGTAGTAAAATAAATGCTGGACCAATAGCTAAAAAATATTACTAACTACCTCTTATACTTAATTTAACCCATAATTCTTATCCATGTTTAGCCATGTGGCTTGGTACCTTTGCTCAGTCCAGCATTCTCATCTTGCTTTCTCTGCATCTGGCTGGTGACTGCATCTCTGTCTTACTTCTTCCCAGAATTCTCCTGGTCTGATCACCCTGCTTATGCTTCCTGCCTGGCTACTTGCCAATCTGCATTTTATTATATCAATACAAGTGGCAACTTTCCACAGTATACAAGAACATCATTCCACAGCATTTTCTCTTTTTTATTTTGTAAACAAGAACCCTGAATCTAATCTCCCTTGTGTAGTTGTTTACCTGAACATAATTTATAACAACTTGTAACCAACACTTTAAACAAATACCAACATCCATAATTCATTTTCTGTGGAGGTGAGTGTAGTTCTCTAGACTACTTCCTGCTGACTGGGAGTGCTGATAATTTTATAGGTACCCAGTGAAAATTTAGGATTATGGTCAAGTCCTTATTAGAGTAGTCTGTGAGGCTGGAACATCTCAACTAGCAGCTTTGGAACTGTTTTGGATGCAGGACTCAGAAGAAACTGCAACAGAGGTGGTCTTAAATGTTGGATCATCTGGGTCATCCATTCCAATAAGAGATTTTTCAAGGAATCTTCCTCAATCAACCCTTATTTTTTAAAATCTGGAATGAATCCAGACTCTCATTTTCTGTGGAAATAAAAACAAAACCTCTCCTCCAAAGTAACATATCTTTTGACTTAAATTTTATAGGTAGGTTTTAAGCAGCATTTATAATTAAATGTTTCTTAGCAGCACTTGCTCCTTCCTCTAGTGTCAAAAAAAAAAATAAGTCAACACAATAACATACAGTATCCAGACTCTCTGTGTATATTCCATTTTTACCTGGTTTAATTTATTATTATTATTCTATTTCTATTTTATGGACTTCATCTATGCTTTTCTTTTCGCCCCCAGGCCTAAATTTATTTTTAAACACAGTAGAAACCCTAATAGGTTTTTTTTTATTGTCTAAATCTGTCTTTACTGTATATCTCTATCTTTTTCTGACCACATGAGCCTTTACTCTGCTAATCAGTGTGGTTGGGATTAAAGCCTTAGCTACAGCTGCTGGCTCTGCCCAGGTCCTTGATCTGTGAGAGCTTAGCTTCATGGCAGACATATTGGCAGAAGCCATGTTAACTATCAAACTCTGAGGAATTTCAAAGTTCATACTGCTATCCACTGTTCATAAACAGCATTTAAGTATTTAAAAAGCCATGTGGTTCTTGCCACTAACACTGAGGCAGAAAGCCTCTCTTAAGGGAGTGGCACCTCTGCCTGCTGCCAGCAAACAGAGCCCAGGCAAGAAAATGCTGCTATGAAGAAGCCTTGCTTGATTATTTAATTTTGTGTCTAGAATCCCCCTTTAAGCTTTCTCAGGCTTTATGTGGATGTATATGCAACACATTGGTGCACCATTTGTAGTCAGAAGTTTCTGTCCCACCAGAAACTCTCAAATATCCATAGCCACTTCCCAAATGATTGACTTGGTAGATTAATATTTACATACTAGTCTAGTAGCTCAATCATATTACTAACTAGCTCTTACACTTAAATCAACCCATAATTCTTATCTAGGTTTAGTCACATAACATGGTACCTTTGCTCAGTCTGGTATTTTCATCTTGCCTTCTCTGCACCTGGATGGTGACAATGTCTCTGCCTTTCTTCTTCCAAGAATTTGCCTGGTATCATTGCCCCATATATATAGCATACAGTAAACCAGAGCATTATCCAACAGCAGAATCATTTTCTTTCAAACAACTACAGTTCACATCACTTCCTTTCCTGATACTGTGCTCAAATAATCCAATAAAAGAAATTTAAGGAAAATGAAATTTATTTCAGCTCACAGTTTAAGGGTAAAGTCCACCATGCCAGGAAAATATAAGCATAAAGCATTTAAAACAGTTGGTCATATCTCACTCACAATAAGAAATTGGAGGGCAATGACTATAGTATATGCTCAGCTCATTTTTTATTTCAATTTGGCACAAATTTGGGAATAGAGAACCTCAACTGAGAAAATTGTTCCACCAGATTGGCCTGTGGGCATTTTCATAATTGGTGATTGATTTGGGAGTGCTTAGCTCACTATAGGCAGTACCAACTCTGAGCTGGTGGTCCTACATGCTATAAAAGGAAGATTGAGTGAGCAATGAGGAGCAAACCACTAAGTCTTGCTGCCTCAAAGTCTCTGTTCTGTTTGAGTTCCTGCCCTAACTTCCCCATAGTGATCAACTGATGTAGAAGAATAAGCTGAAATAAACTCTTCCCTCCTCAAGTTGCTTGTGGTCATGGTGTCTTATCACAGCCATAGAAACCCTATCTAAGAAATCTGATTCTCTCCTTTTATATAATCTATGTTCCCAAATAGTATAACTTGCTCTGTTTCTGTAATAAAACACTGACCAAAAGTAACTTAGAATAGGAAGGGTTTAATTCATCTTACAGATTATATTCTATCATTAAGAAACACCAAGGACAAATCTTGAGGTAGAAACCACAGAAAAACATTGTTTACTGGCTGACTTCCAGCTTCATGTCCATGTACATATATGTCTTGTACAACCAAGACATATTTACTTATGAATAGTAATAGACTCACATAATGGACTGGGCTTGCTTTCACTGATTAATGACCAAGAACATGCCCCACAGTTTTCTTAATATACCAGTATGTTGGAGGTGATTCCTCAATTAAGGTTTTCTTTTACAATGTTTCTTAAGATACCAATCAAGATTAGTCATATTATCAACCTATGAAATGATATCACACTCCCTGGAGTGGTCTTCCCAAGCCAATTAAACTAACCAAGGTTATTTTCCATAGGAATGCCTCCAGAAGCTAACATAACCTATATAATTCCTCACAGGTAGGCCAGGGGACTAGGTGATCATAAAGCCTGTCATGTTGACAATACTAAGTATCGCAGCTCTACCCCTCATCAACCTAACACCCAAATACATCATTCAGCTGTACTGGGATTGTGTTCTATTACATTATAAATATTTGTCCCTCCTACTGGTTTAATAAAAAGCTGATTGACCAGAAGGCAGACAGTAAGTGGGGGTGGTGCTACCAGACTAAGAAAACTCTGGGAACAGGAAGAACAGAGATAGATACCAGGACAGACATCAACAGAGACATCAGGAGATGCAGAGGAAAGAAGACAACCATACTGCTCTGAGAAAAGCTGTCAAGTCACGTAGGTAAGCAGATTAATGGAAATAGGTTGAGTTCAGATGAAATAGCTAGCTAACAATATGTCTGAGTCATAGGTCAATCAGCAGGAAATTAATATAAGCTGGGTCTTGGGGCCAGAAACTTCTAATTATTATATTCAGCAGTCATAATTTCCATCCCTTGGTCACATAAGATCATGACTATCTTAACATACAGAATTCAATCCAACTTTATAGGTCCTTATGGTCTTTAATAATTCCAACACCTTTTCAAAGTCCAAAGTCCAAATCTCATCTGAAACCCAAAGAAATGGGTTAACTGTGAAAGCTGGTAAGACAAACAAACAACAACAAAAACAAAAGGTAAACAAGCTAGTTCCAGTGCACAATGATACAGAAAATGTTCTTATTCTATAAGGGACAGATTAGGGGTTAGCAAGGAGTATTCATATCAAAGTAAAACAAAAATCTAGCAGATAAAACACTGTATCTTAAAGCTCCATGTCCTATATCCAGGACTGATGTGGGAATGCATTTGTGTGTGCTGTATCTTTAAATAAAGGAGCTGGTTTGGGCCATGGCAGGTACCGTAGAATAGGTAGGAGGAGAAATCAGAGCTTAGGTGGGAGAAGCAGGGTGGAGTCAGCAGACCGAGCTGAAGCCGCCGAAGGAACAGCATGTAAAGAGGCACGGGTGAGCCACACGGGCCACGTGGCCCGCAGATTAATAGAAATGGGTTGATTTAAGATGTAAGAGCTAGCTAGCAATGTGCCTGAGCCATAGGCCAAACAGCATGAAGTAAATAGAAGCGTCTGAGTCGTTTCTGGGGACCCGGGCGGCGGGCGGATAAGCAGTCCCGGCGGCAGGTCTGTGGGTCCAGGACCTCTGGCGTCCGGGACCCGAGAAACCTTACTACAACAGATGGCGCATCCAACGTGGGCCGATTATCCACTTAAAGCCTGAGAAAGATTAGAAAGGGTTCTAGATCGCAGAAACTGAGCAAAGGCAGCTTCCAAATTGTATATGTAAATCGGGTCTTTGTACAAAGAAAGCACGGTCCGGGTCACATTCAAAATGGCGCCAGCGGCGGGTTGGCGACAGGCAGTGTGAGCTACAATCAGGCGGGTTCCTAAAAACTAACAAAAGACTCAGTAACGTGATTGATTTTAGATTTCTGCTTATTTTGAACAAAAGAGAAACAAATTTTCTTCGTGGCAGCATTTTTTTAGGTGTGCTCTGTTTACGGTCCGTTTAAGAAAACTTAGTGATTCAGCCTAATTTGCAAAAACTGTGCTTCTTTTTGGAGAATGTATTTTAAAAGCTCTTAAGGTTAGAAGATGATTAAAGATTCACAATAAAACAGATTCAGATAAAAAAGAAAACCTGTAAACGGGTTACAATGTTTATAAAAGGTACATAGGCTTCAGAGAGAAAATAAAGAGGTTAGAAAAAGTTTTTAAAGCGAGAAATAGAGTAATAAAAATATAATAAGCCACGTAAAGATGGAAAATAAACACAAAATCTGGATTTTGGTTGTTATTGTGTTTTCTTTTAATTTTTTAACTGTTAATGAGTTAACTGCAAAAAGACAATGGATTGCAAAGGCTACTAAGTTAAACAAGAATGTATATTTTAAAGGTATTTTGATTTCAAAATTTGTGTCTAAAGATTTATTGCTTCGGAAGAGTTCTGCTCTTGTTTCCACAGGAGATGAGAACCTGTGGATTCCTTCCAAACAAATATGGTTTCATCAACCAAGACCCCCTGAAAAAACCTCTGATGAGAAGAGATGGCCAGATCAGCTTCACAGCTACAGATTATGACCCAGTCTCAACAATCCGTGAGATTTTCAACGCCCCTTAATCAGCAGGAAGTAGTAATGGATAACTTCGCCCAAATTCCCCAAATATTGTTTCTAAATGTTTGTTTTCATTATAAATGGTTAATGGTCATAGTCAATCTCTTTCTAAGAAGAAATGGGGGATATGGTATGTGAATGCTTTTTTAAAAATTAGATTATTGAATTTACTTAGATCAGAAAATCAGCTGTTAATCTCAAAATGCTTTACATTGGTATAGATTTTGGTTTATTGATACAAATTTAAAGTCAATTTTATTATGCTGTATGTGTTTTTCTATTCTTGTTTAAGGTATGATGTTCATGTAACTGTTTTAAAATTGTAGTGTATAATTAAGAAATAAAGGTTAATAGTCACTTTTGATAATCAAACTTATAGTTAGGTTAGTTAGGATTTTTAGGTATACAAAGATATATTTCAATTAGATAGATAATCTTCAAATACTTCTAAGACCTACAGAATATGGCATTTAAAATGTTTTAAGAGCTTAGACTTTTCTGGACAGTGAGACAGATTTGTTCCTGGCAGCACCAATCTTCAAGAGAAAAATGGGCTTTGAAGAAACTCCATATGGAGTCTACTCTATTTGTGGTAATGGTTAGCCACTAGAGAAGAACCTGTTCTTATATTGACTGCTTGACAGTATGCTGTTTAAACTGGACATGCAGGTTCCATAAGAAGATGACCTCTGAACTTTGGCAGAACAAGCCTAGATGGTCATTCAGGTTCCTGCTTTACAGAGAAAACTATCAGACATTCTTCAGGACTCAAGGAGAAGCAACGGATGAACTGTGCCAGAATGGGCAGAGCAGATTTCCTGCTTCACTGAAATGAAAAGAGACTCCAGGCCTATAGGCTGAAGATGGTTGCCCCAACTTTATAAAAGAGCTTTGGGTGACTGTCCAGACAGATAGGTGTCATCTCTGTCCTTTCTAGCTTTTAAAAGTCGCTTGCACTTCTGGTTTACTTGGGTAAATATGTCCTTCTGTGGTCTTTGATGTAGTTGAAGATTAGATAGTTAGAGGTATAGTTTTTCTTAGTCATTTGAAAGATATATTAGATATAAAACTTTAGATTCATAAAGATAAGGTAGATGATAGAATATTTTCTTTAATTTTGCTAAATACAAATAGACTAGATATTGTAACTGTAATTCTTGCCTGATAGCTATTTTGTTATATATAATTTTGCCATGTTAAAATTGAAACCTTCCTTTTTGATTAGAGAGAAAGGGGGAAGTGATGTGGGAATGCATTTGTGTGTGCTGTATCTTTAAATAAAGGAGCTGGTTTGGGCCATGGCAGGTACCGTAGAATAGGTAGGAGGAGAAATCAGAGCTTAGGTGGGAGAAGCAGGGTGGAGTCAGCAGACCGAGCTGAAGCCGCCGAAGGAACAGCATGTAAAGAGGCACGGGTGAGCCACACGGGCCACGTGGCCCGCAGATTAATAGAAATGGGTTGATTTAAGATGTAAGAGCTAGCTAGCAATGTGCCTGAGCCATAGGCCAAACAGCATGAAGTAAATAGAAGCGTCTGAGTCGTTTCTGGGGACCCGGGCGGCGGGCGGATAAGCAGTCCCGGCGGCAGCTGTGGGTCCCAGATCTCTGGCTGCCCAGGACCCGAGAAACCTACTACAACACAGGACTTGCTACAGAATCAAACAGACTGTTTAGGAATTAGGTGCCTCACCACTCTATTTCTGCCTCCTATAGTACATGCCTCTTTCTAGGGACAGTTTCATTCCATTAATGAAGCTTTACTTGGAAGATGTTCCACGGTTTCAATATCTACAGTATCCCAGGGTCTTTCATGCAATATAAGCTTAACCCTCCAGTTGTACATAGTATCCTTTCAGGGAATTCTTACAAGGACACCATACTGGAAAGCAGGACTATCAAATCACCTCAATCCTATATCTTATGTACCTGAAGTTATCACAAGGATAACATTGCTATGTTCTGCTACCAGCTCCAGATATAGCCTGACCCTAGACAACATTTGTATTGATATGTGTGCTGACTTGAGGGAAATAATTTCCCATGCAGTTTCTCTCAAAGATCATGGAACACCTTCAGTTTAGTCTTTCTTTATTCAAATAAATGTATATCTAAACATGATATAACTTTCAATGGGTAGGATTTACTTTTAAGACTTCTTCCCTGCTAAACTAGTGTAGCACAGATTTCTCTTTAGTGGCATCGATCTTCAACAATTACACTTGCTCTAAGAACCAGCCTGAAGTGTAGATGAAGCTTCTCTGTATCTCAGCAGGTACTTCCAAATAACAATCCAAAGACTTTTTATTAATTATAAATGATCAGCTGATAGCTCAGGCTTGTTACTAGCTAACACTGACCATTTTTTTTTAATCTACCCTCTGCCACACGGCTGTACCTTTATATGTTGCCCAATGTGGGACACCTACATCCACATAAAACCTGAGAAAGATTTTAAAAGTTTCTAAACAGACAAAAATGGAGCCAAACATGGCTTTCTAGTCTCATGTTTCTTTTGCTGGCCAGAGTATTGAGAAGCTTCCAGCTACCATTCACTAAGTTAAGCTACATTGGTGGTGGCTGACATAGCAGTTTTAGATTCATCATCTTAAATAAAAAAAGTAAAGATAAATTTAGATGGAAAAATACTTCTAAATGAGTTACAGTGTGTTTAAAAATGTACAGAGACTTGGGAAAGAAAAGGGAAAAGATAGAGACAGTCACGGATTTTTAAAAAAAGTTTAAAAATAATAGTAAAGTCCTTAAAGAAATAGAATAAAAAGTATAATAACATGTCAACATGAAAAATACAGTCTAGATTCTGCATGTTATTGTACTGTCTTTAAATTTTGTGATTGTTAATAAGTCACAGCTGCTAAGACATATTGAATTATCAAAACTGCTAGATTAAACCAACCTATATATTTTTTTAAATTTCTTGACTTTATGGTGGAATTTAAAATCTATATTACTTTAGAGAAAAGGCTATGCTTTATTTCTACAGAAAATGAGAGTTGGTAGATTCATTGCAGGTTGATATCGATCAGATTTGATTGGGCAAGTCCTCTGAAAATCAAACATAAAAAAATACCAAGAAGAACTACAAGATATGTGATATATATTTTACCTACTCAAAGATAAAACAAAAAAATATTATTGGCTGACTTGTGTACAATGTACAGACTACTTGTTATTACTTGTAATAATGCAGAATAGTATGCTACCTTTAATAGTTTACATATTTTCAGAGACAGGGGACCAGAAACCAACAAAAACAGAAAGCCCAGGTAATATAACATCTAGAACAGCTTTAATATTGCTGGTTAAGATTATCTGAACTCACATAATATTTCAGCCAAGATTTGATGATCATCCTCATTTTCTTAAGTTTCCCCCAAAGGTGCCAGTGCCCTTAGACAACAGAAAGCAGTCTAGAAAAAAGCATACCCACATTCCCAAACATTTAAGTGAGGTTGGCTACAAATTCTTATTGGTCATAGTAAGAAAAAAGCTAAACAAAAGAGATAAATTAAAAGATCTCTTTCTAAACAAGAAAAGGGGGATATGATATAGAAATATTAGATAAAAGTATAGATTATTGAATCTACTGTAATCTAAAAAACAACTATTAATCTCAAAATATTTTATACTGATATGGATTTTTGTTTATTGATACAAATTTAAAGTTAATTTTGTTATCCTGTATGTATGTTTCTACTCTTGTTTGGGGTATTGTGCTTATACAGCTCATTTAAAAATGTAATATATAATTAAGAAGTTTGCTTTCCTTATAGAAAAAGCTGGCTATTTGGGCAAAGAAACTACCCTTGCCTCAGTTGCTGATAGCATACTGTCCAAACTGGATCTGAAGGACATAAAAGAAAACATTTGATAAGCTTTGTCAATACAAAGTAGGACAATCCTTCAAAATTTCCTGCTTTTCAAAAATGTCTGTCAGATATACTAGGCATATAGGCCAAAGATAGACACCTCAATATTATAGAAGTTATGAGGGATGTCTTTCTTTATGCTATGAATGTCACTGGATAATAAAGAAACTGTCCTGGCCTATGGCAGGCATCATAGAATTAGACAAAGAAATTTGAGCATAGATAGGAAAAAGAGGGCAGAGTCAAGAAAAATGTGATCAGCCACCCAACAAGCAAGATATAAAAAAACAAATAAGTCACAGGCCACATGACAAGACAAATTAATAAAAATAAATTGAGTTAAGATGCAAGAGCTAACTAACAATATGCCTGAGACATAAGTTGAGCAACATAAAATTAATATAAGCATCTAAGTCATTTTTAAGGGCCTAAACAGAAGCAGAAAGGTCTAGATCTTGAGAATAGGCCAAACTAAAAGCTTATTACACAGAACTTTGGGTGACTGTCCAGGCAACCAGATGTTCCAGTCATTAGGTAACATTTGACCCTTTCTTGGGTCTTTGATGAAGTTAAGGACTAAATAATTAAACACAGTTTTTCTTAGTTATATTGAAAAGTAAATTAGATATAAAACTTTAGACTCACAAAGCTAAGATAGATAATAGAATTTTTTTTCTCTAATTTTGTCAAACAGAAAGGGACTAGATATTGTAACTGTAATTCTTACTTGATAACTGTTTTTGTTATGTATAGTTTTAGTATGTTAAAGTGAAAACCCTTTTAAATTAAACCAAAAGGGAAAATATTATAGAATGATTTTTTTTTGTATGTGTGTGTAATGCAAAGATGTGTCTTTCCCAAGGTGCCTTCTGATTGGTTTAACAAAAGATCTGACTGGTCAGTAGCTAGGTAGGAGGTGTAGGCAGTACAGCAAGATAGAGGATACTGAGAGAAAAAAAAGTGCTAAGTCTTGGAGTGAAGAGACAATGGCGAGAAGTAAGATGAATGTGCCCTGTTGAAAGAAGGTATAGCCACATAGCAGAGGGCAGATGAGGAATGTGGAATAATTTAAAATCTAAGAGTTACTTAGTAACCAGCCTGAGCTATCAACTGAGCATTTATAATTAATAATAAGTCTCTAAATGGTTATTTGGGAGTGGCTGCTGGGACACAAAGAAACTTCACCTACACTGAATGTACTTCTGTCTTGAAAGATCTTCTTGTCAAACAAATGAGTCCATTATCTTACAATTCAACTCAAATCTTCAAGACGGGCTGAATGAAACCAAATTTGTAGACAATCACACAAATGGCCCCCATTCCAGTTTCTCATAAAATCTTAGTTTTTCTCATAAATCTTGTGAATTGGGCTTCCATTTATCTCAGCATTTTGTCTTCTGAGGTCCCACAGAATGGTCCATTATACTCTACTTATAACACTTAAGTGTTTTTCTAGTCCTAAGTTCTAAACTCTTCCATATTCCTTCCACAAACCAGTTGCAAAGGTCTAAGAACCACACAAGTAGATTTATCAAACCAACAGCTCCGCTTATGGGTACCAAATTTTTGTGTTTACTCTTCTCTTTCTGTGATAAAGTGCTTGATGAAAGCCATACAGGCAAGAAACTGAGGAAGTCAAGGCAGCAGGAACCTCAAGCTTCTGAACAAATACAATTTGTAATCAGTAAACAGGCAACAGTGAACATGTGTTTTGCTCAGTTTTTGTTTTTCATTTTTATGCAGTTCAGGATCCCAATCCATAGGATGGTGTCACCCACAGTGAGCTGGCCTTTCCACCTCAATTACCCTAGCCAAGAAAATCTCCTTGGAGGCTAACCTAATCTAGATATCCTCTCAAAGGTGAGATCTGTCTTCTAGGTGATTCTAGATTCTGTCACACTAACTACCAGAAAGCCTTTGAGTGTGATAGAATTAGAAAGATAGCTCCAGATTCTGTCACACCTTTACATTCATCCTTATACTCAGTCGTGTTCCTTTGGAACCACTCATGGTACCAAAATCTGTATCAGGTATGGTTCTCTACAAGAAAAACAGAGAGGAGGGACAAGTACTAGATAGCCTTATACAACACCAACTGAGCAAATTAGTCCATTATCTCTTATTACAATGAGGTTTCTTGGTCCCAGGCGGCCTGAGGTCCAGACCCACACAGACCTGCAGCCCCAGACCTTTTAGCCACCCGCTGCTGCTCAGGCCCCCAGAAATGGTTCAGAAGCTTATATTAAGTTCATGCTGTTTGGCCTATGGCTCAGGCACATTGCTAGCTTGCTCTTACATCTTAACTCAACCCATTCTCATTAGTCTGTCTGCCATGTGGCCTGTGGCTCACCTGTGTTCCTTACATGTTCCTCCTTTGGGCTTCCTGCTTGGTCTGTCTGACTCTGCCCTGCTTCTCCTACCTATGCTGTGATTTCCCTTCCTACTTTTTTCTATGGTGCCTATCATGGGCCAAAACAGCTCCTTTATTTAAAGATTGATATTCACAGCATACAGAAAGACATTCCCACATCAATCTCTAATTAGTGTTGAACAATGGTCATTTATATACTAGAGAGACTTAATTGAAAAGATAGTAACTGACAAATTCATGAAGATGGATGCCTTAGAAATGCCAGTCTTGCACTGAAGGCCTCCACAGTCACTGGTCTTTGGCCCAAATGGTAATCAAAGAAGCTGATGCCTGATGTTGGTGGAAAATGTCAACAGTGGCAATAGACAAACTTGCTTAGAAAGAAGAATCAAAGGCCGGCAGGTGACCATAAGTCATAAGTTTCTATACCACCAGAAACTCTCAAAAACCCAACAGCTGTTTTCCAAATAATAAACTTGGAGGCTTAATGGTATAATAAAGGCTGGGCCAGTAGTTCATGATTATTGCTAACTAGCTCTTTTGCTTAAATTAACCCATAATTCTTATCTATATTTATCCATGTGGCTTGGTACCTTTGTTCAGTCCAGCATTCAGTCCGGCATTCTCTGCCTTTTTCTTCCCAGAATTCTCTTGTCTGGTTGCCTTGCCTCTACATCCTGACTGGCTACTGACTAATCAGTGTTTTGTTAAACCAATATGAGTGACAAATATTTACAGTATACAAGAGCATATTCCCACAACAAATGACAGTGCATCTTCCTTGAATCTCTTCCTATTTTGACCACCCAACATCAGAAGATGCCACTCATTTTAAGGAAAAAGCTTCACTCTTAAATTAATCACCTCTGAAAACGCCTTCACAGATACATTCAAGTGGACCGTCCTTGATGGTTCTGAATCTTCAAGTTGACCATCAAGACCATCACAATCACAGATAGCAAAACCAAACTACCAAAAGAATGAGAACACAAAAGCCTCAGAAGAAAACAATGCAATTCTTATTAAGTAAATAAGGGTCTAATATTTAATAACAGTAACACACTTTTTCAATAGGGAAAAACCACAACAACTGTGAAACAAGCACTCTTTCTGTTGGCATATCTTGTATCCATATACTACTTTAGCAAAGCCACTTAACAGAATAAATAAAGAACCTTCAAAATATTTATACTTTTCTCTACTTTTGAGAATCACAACCGCTGAAATGAAAGATAAAGGCAAAGATTAATATGTGACAAATTTAAATGGAATTGCTCCTATTAAAATTGTAAACACCATCAATATACAAAAGAAGAATAGTCAAATGAATTATAGAACATTCATGGGTTGAATTATTCAATAACTATTAAAAATAATGTTTCTGAGAAGTTGCAATCACATGGAGAAATATTCATGATTTAACACATCGAGGAAAAAAGAACAAAAGACAAATGTACTGCAGAGTTCCTGGTATTGAAAGTGACTGACTTTGCTGAAGCTTTACTCTGAGGAAACCACTCTGAATAGTTAGCTGTTCATGCTTAATGTTGCTTAAACTTGTAGTGAGATTGTATTGTGTGTAAAAGTTACCATATACCTGGTACAAAAATAAACTATAAAATGGAGCTACTAAATTAGTGTTGGCAATGTTGCCTGCAATTCCCCCAGGTGAGCCTCAGATAAAAGATGGGTTGCCATAAAGGAATGCTCTTTTGCTGTGTATAATAAATGGTTTTGAAGGTGGTTCCCAAAAAGAAACCCGAGCATGATTTGAATTATGTGTATTGTCATGCCACTTGCTAGGTGGGACTATTTTGAAGACAATATTATTTTAGTGCTATAAGTTGAGGATGAGGGAGAGAGAACATTGCTAGTTCCACAATGCTGTTATTTGGGCTTTAATTAATTATAGACTACCTTTTCCCCCATGAAGTAATTTAAGGTATTTCCAGAAATAATGTGGAGTTGCAAACAAGAGTGTTTTTGATCTTTGCATGTGTAAAGCCCTGGGTTCGATTCCCTGCACTACTCTCTCTCAGCCTCACAAAATCCAAGTGCTCATCTTGGGTCACCTGATCTGAGTCCCAGTTCCACTGGGAAACTGGTACCCAATCCTAACTCCCACTAACATATTGGGTTCCCACTTTCCATTAAGGGTATCTAGGTGCCAGGAGCTCCTTTCTGTAGACATCAGGCACCAAGACTGGATTGCTTTGAGCAAAGACTTTCCCCATCAATACGGTATTTTTATGTTTCTTCCCCAGTTACAGGGAAACAATGAGTGTTGTTGACCCTTCCCTGGAACACTCTGGATCTGCTTTATACAAGTGCCTATATACAAGATAGCAACACCAAAATCTGTGAGTTTTTGTCAAAAACAACTCCCTTTAGTGTTACCCTTTAACTCTCACTGGTTTATATGGTAAAAAACAAAACAAAAAACATATTAGTGCCTATGTTGTCGTATCTAAATCAAGTGTATAGCATGAAGCTGTGCACACTTGCAGCCTGGAAGTTCAGCTTCTTTATGTCCAGTGAATTTCTCACTCTACCTTTAGTATCCATAGTAAGACTCCAAGAACCAGTCTGGAAACAATAAGCCAGCCAGTCTTTCTCTACCTTCCTTTACTGCTGCCAGAGCTTTGTGGAAAGCTTTCACACATCACTGATGGTAACTTATCTCCTAACTTGTCATCTTATACTGAGCTGGTCACCACCTCCCTTTCTAGAACAAGCTTCATTCTGACCACGTTATTTCACCTATTCGTCACTCCAATCACTGATTGGTTCCATATCCCAACTTATTTTCTAGAATATTTATATAAAAAGAAACTTTACTGAAAGTCTGGAAACTAGCCAAATAAATTTCCACCAGTAAAAGTGATATTTTAATAGAAATTGGATACGAAAATGGTCATTCCCCCATAGACTTATAGGCCAAATCCAATGGCTTCTCCTTCACCAGTCACCTCTGTCTTTACAGATTATCACTTTATGATTTCCCCACTGGACCCAAGAACCCAGCTGTCACTAGGACCCAGTTAAGAGGGAAGATACTACTTTTTTCTCATCCTCAATATCAGGATGTTATAAACTGTAGTTTGACAATCTGTACTGATATGAGTCTCAAAAAGAAAGGCAGAGCCCTGTATTAATATCTCAAGCAATGTAACAGTCATATTGCCTGAAGTTGTCCATTTGTAAATAAGGAATTTTACTTTGTGCTTGCAAAAGAAAAAGAAAAATAATTCTTCCAGCGTAGTAACTAGTCATCCTTGAAAATAAATAAAGAGAATTGATAGCTTGGAGCTGGACCACCTTAGATGAATATTTCAAAAGCATGGTTCAATATATTTCTTTGGAAGGCCACAAATGAAATTCTCAATCTTCTAGAAACAACTGTAGAAGTAAGCATGATTCACCTTGTGTTTCAAGGTGCTCGTAAGTCTACACAATAAAAATCAAAGTTTCTAGTGGAAGGGGGTGCAGAGGAAAGAGAGGGAGAGAGAGACACTATTACAGGAACCTCTTAAAACACATACAGTTCTTAATAATCCCCACTAAGTTAGAGACCTCTCCATCCAGTTCTTTGGAAGACCAATTACAACTAGGTTAAGGGTTTATCTTGATTTAACCCAAAGGTAGGTTTTAAAGAATTCAGCCAGAGATTCTTGACACAGCCTTTTACAGATAGATGACTTCATTCTGTAAACATACACACAGAAACACATACACACACAACATATACAACCACAAACCTACAATCTATTCTCCCATTTCAATTTTTTTCTATTTCATAAATGTCTCTCTTTTAAAATACATTTAATGTCCACACATAAATTGAGATGTTACTTTGCTGGAAATAAATGTGGGCTGACAAGGATACTATTTCACATGCTTAGGTTCTTAGCAAATCATGATGTCTCATGATTCCTGTTGAGCCTACCCTGACACTTAATGTGATAAATACCTGTCATGTTTATGTGAGATGTAATAAAAATTTGGAAATATGAGAAAAGAAAGTACAGTGACAATAATGTGTCATTAGATTTAATTTTTATAACCAAATTTGTTGACACTAACCAACAAGAAAGATGATATATATGGAAAATATGTTAAATATTTGAACTTTTGTATTTTTAAAAAATTAAGATCCTATCAATTTTTTAAATGAGTACTATGCTTTATTTGAAAGCATCAGAGAGACTGCCTAACCCATTACCAACCATAAGCCTTGGCTAATGGTCATGTTTGGATATGGTGGAATTATTGTTGGGACCTGACACAAAGAAATTTGATTCAACATCTTATTCCCATGATGTACATGCTCCTCAATTCTCTGTTTTTAAGCCCCTCTGTGGAAAAATGGCAGTGCCCATCCTTCCTTCAACAATCCACTGCATTAAATTTCTATAGCCATAGCTGACATTGAGCAGCTGGGTATAGGCAGACACTACAGAGAACCCTTTTTCCTTTGAGCCCTGATTTGAAACTGCAAAGGCCCTCACTGTGTTCAAAATGGTGACAAGGTTCTTTGCCAAGAAAACTTCTCCAGGCGGATCATCTTACTATTCCATGCACAGATGGAGCTCCTGCAGGACTTGATAACACATCTGGGGTGTCCCTTTGATGAACAAAGAGACTCTGCATGCTATCATGACTCATTGCCATCATCATTGCTATGCATTTCATTTAGAGACTGCCAACTAACTAGAAAGAAGTTTGTCATCATCCATGTACAAGTGAGTTCTCAGCCTCCTCAGAACAAGAGTTTTATTTTCCTCATTTTCAAATGATTTGGAGAAGAAATGAGAGCAAAATATAAATGATTTTACTAGGCAGAGAATCACTGGTTTTCTTCAGCATGAATCCCAAAGGCACTGACTGAATGAAGCATCGGGAGGAAGTTTGGGTTTCTGAGAGAGAAAAGAAAGTTTGTTCTATGTAATCAAGTATGTTCAGGATTCGTTTTTCTCACTAAGAACCTTCCACTCAAGACTTAGCATTCACCATTAGAGATATGAGTTAAATACAAACAGAAAAACTCTGTTGGCTGTGTTAAACATTTAGCTATTCTAGAAGATAAAGTTAGACATGTAAATGTTAACTAAGTTAACTAAATCATTCTCATAAAGCTAGAAGCACTTTTATAAATAGGAGAGAATGACACCATGGTGATTTTATTAACAGATATAAACATGAAGACAATTAAATATGGAAGAGAAAGACGTTTTACATTATTGGCTTAAAATTTAAAATTTCAAAATTCAAATTTAGAGCACACTCCTATATTGGTTTCATGTACAGCAGCACCAGCAGGGCTGGCAAACAGTGACCTTAGGCATAGAGACTAAAAAATGTAGTGCTGGAAAGATATTCAACATGATGACTCTTGAGATCTTGTGGGAACTGGAGTGTCTGGAAATAAATCTGTCCTTGTCTGGTAATGAAAGCAATTGATACGTAATATACTTTTAAATTTCTCAGTCATTGCAATGAATATTTGGAACGTATTTACATCAAAGTCATACATATTGCCATTTCCAAGATCATTTCACACTTCCCAACAACCTTCTTTGTCCTGAACTAAACCTTCAAAATTAAGTTTTACTTTTAGTGTTGTCTGAGTGTTTAGACTTTTTTTCATTAAGGTGTTCAATTTATTTAGGTTAAAACTCACCAAAAGACATAATTCTTTCTGAGAATATTTTTCGCGTGTATATGGTATATGCTGAGTATATTCCTCTCATATTCTTTAGCCCTCACCTTTTCCTTGTAGAAAACTTTTTAATATCCTGTTTATATGAAGGAAAGAAATCTCCAGAGTGATAAATTATATTCATTGAAAATATTTTATATATAAATTTGCAAAATTCTTGCCATGAATTTGAATCTGTAGTTTTCTGAAAATGTTCAAAGGGGTCCAGGGCTTCAAAACTTTTTAAGAATTGCTTATCTAGAAATACAATTGTACTAATTGTCCTTCAAGCAAGCAGTGTATACCTTTTCTCTAAACAGAACCTTTGATAAATATATGAGGGAGAGAGTTGTGGCTTAGAGCAAATACATAGACCGTGTTACAGTTTGAGTGCCCAGTTGTGTGTCCTATCCCATCATTATTTGGGGCAGAATCAAAATCCTTATAACATAACAGCATATTGCCTCTAGAATTTCAAACCTTACAGGATTCAATCCTTTCTAAAAGATCAATATTATCTTCTCAATATGATAAGTAAAGATATAAAAGAACACTAAAGCTCCATTAACAAAATGGCTCTAGTTGGCTTTTTTACATTTCATTTACTTCCTACAGAATGGATGACCGTTACAAGCATGGTTGATCTCGCTTCTTACCTCCATTAGATGAAAAAGCAGCTGGGATATTAATAAAGCTTGTCTCTCTTTCTGAGTATTTTCATAAAGGTGTTTCCAACAGTGACTGAGTGTGAGCAATATCATCCCATAGGCTAAGGGGCCAGTGAAACAGGAGAGAAACAGTGCAGGTTCCTTCCTCTGCTTCCTGGATGCAGAAGAGCCTTTATCACATGATTTCACCATCATGGTATGCTGCCTCACTGCAGGGCTAGATACAGCCATCAAGTGACCCTGAGCTGAGCCAAAATAAATCATTACTCCTTTTAAGTTGTTTATATCGGTTATTCTGCCATAGTGATGAAAAGACCTAACAGAATTTTAGCACCAGAGAAGTTGTAACTTCACCTGATGATGTGGGTCATAGACCTGTAGATCTGGTTTTTGAGAAGAATTTGGAGAAGTTTGGAGACATTGGTTAGAGGAGATGAAAGTAGAGCTACTGGGCAGTTCTGGTGAGGGAGAGATTAAAAGCCCAGAATGTTGCTGGAGATGTGTAAAGACTGTGTTCGTGAGGTTTCATATGAGAGTGCTGAGTATTCTCGGGGGTTGGATTAAAGTCCACGAATCTTATATTCTGGTAAAAACATTTGTTTATGTCTTGAAACTTCAGTGTTGCTGAATTTAAAGGTGACAGACTGTTAATGTAGTGGAGTGAGTGGGAATCCATTTGAAATTTGGCCTAGCAACAAGGATAGAACATAGCTGTTGCCAGTTACTTTTAGTCAAGTTTACAGAGGCAATTGTGAGCCAAAAGTAGAATGGAGAGGTTTGGAAAACTGTAGCTTTCCTAGAAAATAGTCACATGTAGAGTTGGGGACTAGAAAACTGTGGCTGCTGAAGAGATTAGGATCACTAAAGAGTCTGGTACTTTATGTTGGGACAATAGAGAAAACACCATGGGATCTCTGGAATTCAAATGACGTCACACACCTAACACTCATTGTTGTAACTCATATAAGAGACTTTACTATAAGAAGAGGTACTTGGTTCCCATAGGGCCAATTAGAGAAGCAGTTCGGGCATTCAGCATCCCAGCTCTCCAGAGGCACAAGGCAAGCTATTGCTTAAGCAGGCCGCACACCTTGATGTCATCCATATAATACTGGTTTTGAATTTTAGAAAATGTGTGAACTGTGGATTTATGGTAGTATGCACCCAGATTTCAAAGGAAAAACCTGGGATGTCAGGTGATGCACCCCAGGATAGAGATATTCATGGAGAACCCCAAGAAGGCAATGTATGAATCTAAAAGCTGACCCAAAAGTACAATGGATACTCCAGGAAGTTTGAGATGCCAGAGACACAGGTTTTGGACCTCACTTAAATTTAATACTGTAACAGAATATTTAGAAAATAAATGAATTTCAAGCTGACACATAAATCAAAGAAGAAATCACAGGCAATCAATTAAAGATATGTTGAACTTAATGTAAACAAATTACTTTCTCAAAGTCAAAACTCATACAATGCATAATATAAAAAATCTGTTTGAATAAAATTGTAATTATTAATGTCAATATCAAAAAAAATCTCAGATCTGTGACAGAAATAAGCAATAAATAACACACTAAACCCAGGATAGGAAGGAGAAATAAATAATAATAGAATAAAAATAAATTGAGTGGATATTTTAAAACCAACTGAAAGTTTTTTGTTTTGTATTAATTATCAACATTGATAACCCCTGACTGTGGTGGTTTGAATGAGGTAGTCCTCACAAGTCTCAGGGCCTGGACTGCCTGGTCCCCAGTTGGCTATTTGAAGAGGATTAGAAGGTATGGCCTTGTTGGAGAAAGTATGTCACTGGGGGTGGGCTTTGAACTTTCAAAAACTTTGCTCCCTTTCCAGTGTGCTTTCTGCCTTCTGCTTGCAATATGAAATGTGTTCTATCGGCTGCTCCTGTCTTTGCTTTGCCATCATGGATGCTGTAAAATCATAAGTCCAAAATAAACTCTTTTTTATAAGTTGTCTTGGTTATGGTGTCTAATCACAATAGGAAAGTAATTAATACAGTTGCTGTCAGAAAATGGGCTGACATGACCATGCTGGGTTTTTTTAGCATTGTAGAGGATTTTGGGATTTTGATCTAAAAAAATTTTTTGAATGCTCTAACAAGAACTTAATATATCAACCCAATAGGCACTTGGAAGCCAATAGCAATGAGAACTCTGTAAAGGGTCTGCCCAAGAGGTTACAGAGAGAGAACAATATTAACAACTTGGCTAGAGACCATTGTTGTGATATTTGGCAAAGAATGTGGCTGTTTTCTGCCCTTATCCTAAGAACAAGCCTGAGGCTAAACTAAAAGTCATAAACTAATTTTTAGATGGAGGAGAAAGGGAAGTCTTCAAGCTTGGTGTTTCAGCTAAGGCTCGTGCTAAAAAGAGGCAATACCTATTAAGGTATTTAGTGCCATTAAGGCGGGGCCAGATCTGCAGTGGAATAAAAAGCAGGGTGCCCTCAGGGCAAGATCTAACCAGTCAAGCTTGCAACTTTTGAAAAAAAAACAACCTAAAGAATTAACAAAATTGGTTAAAATGTGGTTCAAGGGGGACCGGGGTTCAGCCCACGGCAGCCAAACTCACCAAAGTCCTCCATGTGGTTCTGGCTTTAGTGTCATGAAGGACACATGAATAAGGGTGTTTGTGGAATCTTCCTCTGTGGTTAAGGAGAACTGCTGAGGTCAGGCAATATGCGGTAGGGCCTTCCCTGCATGGGGGCTCGAAAAGGGCAAGAACCTCTGAGAAGATACTGGGTGAGGTTGTGAGAGAGAATCCTGCATTTAATTGGAGACTCCTCAGTGTCAGACATGCCAGAACTGTGGAACTGTGGGCTATCTGCCCACAGGAAGTGAAGCCAGCCGGGGGGGGGGGGGGGTGGGGGGGTGGGGGGGGGGTGGGGGGTGGGGGGGGGGTGGGGGGGTGGTGTTACAAACAGCAAAGTTAAAAAGACAGTCATTCAAGCCATTTAACATCAGACATGGGCTACAGGATTTGATATTTACCCTAACGGTTTTTGTTTTGATTTGTCAGAATTCCTTCGCTCTGCTCCCTTTCCTCTCTTTGGAGTGGTAATGTATATTCTGTATTATTATACGTAATTTGCTTTTTGATTTTATAGGGGTTTACTATTAAGAATTTGCCTTGAGTCTTAGGAAAAAACCTTGAAATTTTAAACAATGCTGTGACTGTCAAAGACAGTGGAGACTTTTGAAATCACATTAAATGTGTTTTACATTAGAATATTGCCATGAAACTATGGGAGCCAGAGTGTGGAATTTGGTAGTTTGAATACGATGTCACCCAGAAGCATCAGGCATTTGAGTGCTTGGTCACCAGTTAGTGGCTATTAGAGGATTCTGAAGTGTGGCCTTAATTGGGGAACTATGTCACTGGTGAGTGGTCTTTCCATTGGGTTCTGTCTCAGTTTACAGTTCAAAGTGTGAGCTCTTAGCTAATCCTGTCTCCATGTCTTTCCTCTGCCATCACAGACTTTAACCTACCTTCTGAAATCCTAAACCCAACAGTATTTAGGTTGTCTTGGTCACGGTGTCTCATCACAGCAGTAGGAAAAGGTAACTGATCCTGACCTAGATGGGGGAGAGGCCACAGATAATGAAACTGACTGAAAGAGAAGCACCCACTCTTTCATAGAGACAACAAGGGTCACAACAGACGGTCAGGACAATTGCGGGCCAACAAATTAAACCATTTAGAAAACACAGATTCCCAATGGACATAAATTACCAAAACTGATTCCAAAACAAATAGAATTTCTAGAAAATAAATTGACTTCATAATTAAATTCCTCCCTCAAAGCAAAGCCCAGACATAGTTTGCTTCATTGACAAATTCTATCAAATGTTAAAGGAGAAGTAATTCCAATCCCTTAAAACCTCTTTCAGAATACAGAGGATATTCTTCCAACTCACTCAGAAGCCATTATCACCTTCATACAAAAGGCATCACAAGGACACAAAATCACAGAGCCCAGCTCAAAGGCAAAACAAATTCAGCAACATAGTCAATGAATTAAATATCATGGCCAAATAAAATTAATCCTAAAAATATAAAATAAGTTTAATATTCCTAAATTGTTCGTAATAAACTACACTAACAGAAGAAAAGGAAAACAAAAGATCACCACAGATTATGCACAAGTCATATTGCTTAGCCCTTCAGACACTCATGTGAAAAACCTTCATGAAAGGAAAAACAGAAGGAAAAAGTTACAAGTTCATAAAGAACAACACAGGAGAGAGGAGAGCAGCAAGGGAAAGGCAGGGAAATGAGAGAAAGCTGTGTGTGTGTGTGTGTGTGTGTGTGTGTGTGTGTGTTTTGAGAGCATAAACGTCATTACAGAACCCATTACTTTCTATGTTAACTATAAAAACAACTTAAACAAAAGAAAATTATTGGATGTTTTGTGCCTCAAGTCAATACTAGGGAGAGCATATTAACTACTTTGGGTTTATTCACCTTTATACTACAGGTTAACCAGGTGCAACAAAGAATAAAAATAATAATGGAGAAGCACAGACATAATAATATAAATAATATAAAATAAAAATAATATAAATTATTTTATAATAATAAAAATAATAATGGAGAGGCTGTCACTGTCCTTATTCAAGAGTGGCATGATTCTATGTGTAGAAAATCACGAGGTTCAGAGAAAGCCCCAAGAGACTGAAAATCTGAGTGAATGTGTGCCATGGCCATGTCAAAGACCATAACCTCAGACTCATGGGGAAATGGTGAAGACTGGAATAAGCAACTAATCCTTCAATACACTGATGCTCTTATACACCAAGAAGCATCAAGAACTTTCAGGTAGTGATCATCTAACCTAGTATGGAGTCACAAAAAGAAAAGTAAAATGATTTTTTTAAAAGGAAACTCGGTGAATACAAAGAAAAAACTCAATACTTTGTCAGAGAAACCTAAGAGGCAAGTAATTTTAAGAATTAAACAAAATTCTTAACCTGGGAAGTACAAGAAATTGCATTAAATATGATAGAAATTTTCAATAGCAAAACAGGTCATAGAGGAATAAGAAGTAGTGGGCCCTTTGAAAACACAGAGGAAAAGTAAGTTCGATGTTAGAATTCAAACTTCAAAAAACCTGGAAGAAACAATAATTTAAATTCTTTGTGGTCTTTGATTGAGTTGTTTGATGTGATAACAAAAGCACAAATCATAGAAGAAAAGTGACAAATTGTTCTGGGGTAAAATTAAAAATTTCTATGCTTCAAAGGATATCACTAAAAAATTCAATTACACACTAAAGGAAATATTTGCGAATTATTAATCAAATACTTTCACTCAGATTATATAAAAAACTCATAACCAAATAAGAAGAAAAGCAACTTAAAGGTGGGCAAAACCAAAAATAAACATTTTACTTAAAAAGATATGTGAAAACATATTCAACATCATCGCTTGTCAGCAAAGTCAAAGTTAAAACCACCATGACATGCCACTTTGTACATCCCCTTTGTACAGAGGACTGCTGTACATGTGCTGGTGTCTGTGTGTGGAAACTGGAACCCTCACACATTGGTAATAGACATGCAAAATAGCATAAACACTTTGGAAGGCATTTTTTTTTTGAAAAATGAAATGCCAACTTACTATACAACTTAGAAATACTATCTGTTAACTACTTACTGTCATAGAAATGTCACAGAATAGAATGAATATCAGGTTGGCAGCATGGCTCAGTTGGTAAAGCACCACTGTATATGTGTGTAAGGACCGGAGTTTGAATCCTCAAAACCTAAATAAAAATCTGGGTATGGCAGTGCATATCTATAATCTCAGGCCTGTAGTGGCAGAGATAGGCAGATCCCTGGAGCTCACTGGCTAGTGAATATAACCAAAAAGATGAGCTCTGAGTCTCATAAGAGATCCTATCTCAAAAGTTAAAAGGGGGATAATCATCAAGGAAAGGCACCCAATGTCTATATATACATGGGCACACATATGCACATACACACATTAACAAGTACATACACCAAACATATACAACACCACTACAAACACACATGTATGAAAAATGAAACATCATTGAATGCTTCAATATAGGAAGTTTCAGTTTATTCTGAGTATAATGAAGTGTGGAACATGAGAGCATATAATCCCATCCATATTAGTCATCTATATCATTCATATTTATGGAAATAAAGATCTGTGTTTGTTCCTGGCCAGGATGGAGTAGAACATCAACCAAAAATGTCCCAAGAAAAATTTGGAGAATTATGGGAATGTTCTAAAATTTACAGCTTCATAAATAGCTAACAACCATAAAGTTTTGTTTTTAAAATAGATAAACCTTATTATGTATAAGTCATATACTAACAGATATATTAAAAGCATGTATACTCATGAGGGGTAATAACAGTTTATGGATAATGCTAGTCATGCTTTTTATAATTGTTGACAGTAGATGGAGACTGTTTTACCTTTAATTTTTATGTTTGAAAGTGCTCAAAATATATATTAGAGAAAAACTTTTGGAACTTTTCAGTTATCCTGGTAGAAGGTATAAACTACAGAGAACAATGGTAAAGCCATACAATGTCTTATTCTACTGTTGAGCATAGTGGTGTTTCAAATCAGCAACCCCAGTTAACTGATTTTCCTTTCAAAGTTTTAATTTTGTGTTGGCATTTGTATACTTGGAGGATGCTTAGATGGAGTTGAAAACCAGGCTCTTCCCTGGGAGCACAGCCTTCTGTGGCCAGACTTCTCCTGTGAGAAAAGCACCTTTTAGTCTCATGGGTCACACATCAAACCCTTTTCCTGGGCAAACGGTTTTCTGAGAGGGTGAAAACAGTGCTTTTTAAAACTTATTCACATAACCAGCTTTTTAATTTTATTTCCAAAGGAATGCTTTAAAAAAAAAAACCTTTCTGCTTCTAAATCTGTTGTAGAGACATTTGTTTTCAATGTCTTTTATTGCTGATGGATCTCATCTCAGTGTTTCGATCTCTACCGCTGAGGTTTGTGTCAGCTACAGTTATGTCTTATAGAGTCCTAACATCCCAGACAGAAAAAGATGTTTGCCTCATTACTTGACAGAAAGTCTATAGTGTAAAAATAGATTCATTTATAAGCTACTGCCTCTAAATCAGTGAGCAAATTTCCCTCTTACTCATTATTTATGATAATGAATTCCTTGTTCTCTAAGACAGGGTCTTCTGTACGGCCCAGACCATGGAATCCATGACCCTCATGGCACTGCCTCATAGGTAATGGAAGAATCACAGGCACTCACCCCCACACCCAGCATGAACTCCACTCTTAGGAATATACAGAAATGTTTTCATTATTGTTTAGCTTGTCTATTGAGACCTTCATAAACTGACAACATAAACAGTACCAACTTCCCCTGGCCAATATGGTTAGAAATATAGTCATTGGCTTCTATTATCAGCTTATTTTCTATAAACACCTTTTGCTAAATTAGGCAATAACGGCACAAAAATACTGATAATTTTTTGTAAAATATTAGATCCTCACTAGGTGTTTTACATTATTAGACAGATATCACTTGCATATAGAGAGCTATATTTTAAATTATTCTGTGTATTCTTGCTTGATAGGCAATTGATTTTTCAAGAGTAATTTAGCCCTAAATATACTGGGTTTTTTGTTCTGTGGTAACTAAATTTATTACCTAATCCCAAAGCACAGAGAAATAGAAGGTTAAATTGTAAGGCCACACTACCAGAAACTCTGCTTCCAGCATGCCCTTTCCTGAAGGTTCTCTGCCCACCTCATCCTATCAGCCTCTGCCAGAAGTACCACTCCCCTGGAAGTCTTTTGTCCCTCTTAACATCCATCTCCTGTCAATGATATATGTACCTTAATGCATAACCATGTTTTATTTATGTTTGTGTCCCTAGTATTTGCAGCACCCATGAAACTCAATACATAGAGGCTTTGAAAAACTGCTGGTTATATTTCAGACTTTTCTAGGTCAACATTTGTTGAACATTTTCTATTCAATAAATGCTCTGGTTAAGTGAGAAATACCAAAATAAGTAGATGTAATACTGTTGCCTACAAGAAACTTAAATTGTATTGCAGTTTTAATAATAGAAAAGATGCAATTGTGTTAGATTTTTTACATGTTCATCACATCTACTACCCTTTAGTTGAGAAAGTATATAAAGAAAATTTTCAAAATATTTATTTGTAGGCTGGCAAGATGGCACTTGATACTCAACATGGGCAGTTCCAGAGCAATCTCAGGAACCAATTAATTTCAAAATTATAAATTTAAGTACTAAAATTTTAATAGTAGCTAACCCTTGACCAAAACCAATATAATACCATACTGCATAGTGTTTACACACAAATAATTATATAATTGCATAGTATGCACTGTATGTATCACATGTGTATATACGGGTGTGACTATTTATCTATTTCACAGATGAGAAAACAAGCTTAGTTCGTTTATACAAGAAATAGTACAGCTGGTGTCAGAGCCAAAGTGTGAAGTGTGAACCCACTGATTTACCATGAGTTTTAACATAAAAGTTTCAGCAAATAAATGGCTTAAACCTTCTCTTCTGTATAGGTGTAATGTTATTGAAAGTTAACTTGGGTCTAGATTCAGGAAACCTGTTTGAAATGGAAAGGAATTTGACATTCTGGTCCCACATAATACATTTGGTCACAAAAGAGTTGGTTTCTGAGAGCTGTCAGATTCACATTTAGCCTATGGAAGATGTCTTCTGGTGATCAGATTCAAAACTTGGATCAAGATCTGCAGCCAGCTTCCTTTATTCAAAGATAAAATGGTCAGTTGATTACTGGGAGTCCCATATGAGTTCATCATATATTTGTGTCAAGCAAATTAGATCACTGTTTAAAAGTGTAAAAGAAAATAGAATCTGTTGTATTTACTCAGGATGATGAGCAAGTCCAAGCATGGAGTTATCAAAATATGTATCATTTGCTTTCTGCAAGCTCCAGCGAGTATTTTTTTTTTAATCTGAAAAAAGAGAAGGAAGTCAGAGATTTATATTAGCAATCAGTGAGAAGATAAGTTAATGTAATTGAGGTTACATTTAGCATTGAAGTTGGCAGTCAAGACTAAAATAGAAACATTACAAATTATATAGTTTGCATCATCTGATAAAATAATACAATTTATTAAGAACATACAAACATTTGCTACTGTCAAACTCTAAAAAGACCTTCTTTCCAGAATATATCACCACCAGGCAGTGTTTAATTAATGAGTAGAAGTTTTTTTTTTTAAGATACAGAAATTTGTACTTTCTAACTTTCTGCTTCCTTTCCCCCACATAGTTCCTTGTACCCATGTAGTATGAAGACCATCTTCCCATAAATAACCCAGTATAATTATGTAATACCAAATAATCAGAGAAGCTTTTCCTTCCTATTGAATTATCTCAAAAGCATAGAACCATAACCTAAGTCATAATTACATTTCTGTTCCAACAACTTAGTGTAAATAGAAGTTTCTGAATAAGAAAAATTTAGAATGTCATGATTTTGTCAATAAAAAACTTGGCCATTAATGAGCTTTCAAATGAATAAATATATATTGAACCACAATTTTCCACAAAGCATTGAAGTCACTGCTACGTTTTAAACTTTGGAGTTTTGCTGATAAATGTAATTTTTTATAACCGGGGATAGATTTCAGCCCACAAAAGACTTGAGAGAGATCTACCATTTACTGGCATTTTCCTTTCAAACAGAAGGTGAGTGATGGCACAATGAAGGAAAAAGGGCACAGCTTTGAAATAAAGGGAAGCCCTTTTCCTTGAGTAACTTTGCTTTTGAAAGACATGCTCCATCATCCTTTGCTGTGGACTGGTGACAGCATTGCCCATGGGCTGGGGCAAGGCTTGAAAAATACCATAGTGGAGAGTGTGCAGAAGGGAAACAAGAAACCTTTCATCATGTTATGAAATTAAAACAGAATCTGGAAAAATTATAAATAATATAACTATTATAAGTGATAGTACATTATTATGAAAGATGCCATAAGGGATAACATTTATGACTGAAGAAGGGGTCTCTGGGAGTTAGAGAGTTTATGGAAAACCTTAGTGGAAGCTTTATAATCTGGACAGTGTCTTATACTTTTTATTATTAATTTTGAGTTAGCACACAAAATAATGGATTTCATTATAGCATTTTCATGCATATTTTATTATAGCTTTTGACCAGTGCTTTGAATAAAGAGAGAAAAAAATTTAGTGGGAGAATATCAGAAAGATGTTTTATATGGTATATACATAAACACAATCATAATCAAGCTATGGTAAAGTAGCATAAAGCATATTTCTAGGTCATAATTTCATGTTTTGATTCATTGGAACCACTGTCCTATACAATGATGGAATTATTTTTTTAGGGTACTAAGACTTTGAAGACAGCATAATTCAAGTGCATCAGGATAAAAATCAGAATTCCTTGTTATATTGGGTAGAGTTGTGAGAGGAGTCACTTCCCCGTCCTGTATTCTTGGACATGTGCATTCCACAAGGACAGCAGCATATGATGATCTAATCAAAACAATTCTGTATCCTAAATAATAAAGTCTTTTCATTTTATTTATTTTTGTTAAAACTATTACATTAACAGTAGATTCTTCAGAACTCTTATATTCTACCTTTCAGTTAGAGTGCCTGCTTTCTGCAGGTGGAGGCAGGGTAGGGTACGAAGACTAGTTATTCAATAGTAATGATCCCTAGATTTCTTTGTAGTAATTGAGACTCAATCCGTACCAAATGACATGATAACAAATGAAGCATTCTGAACATTGCTGAGTATGATGCTGGCCAAAAAATCATAAACAAAAAGACAAATGCATATACCAATACATATGATACCCATGAAGAAGAATATCTACCATCTCCATTGTGGATGTAAGGAATGTAAGAAACCTGCCTCTGGGTATCTGGGAGTTTCCCAGGGAAATAGTGATATGTCTAAGACTCCACCTGGTGTCTCCTGTTAGCAGATTAGGTACCCAATAGACACACTGAATAGGTCACTCTGCATTAAGTGTGAATTTAGGTTTTTAAGTCAATGCATAACCTTGATCCCAGTCACTTTTCTCATGGGTCCATTATGCACAGAGGTGGCTTGAGTAGCTGTCAGCCATAGAGGGGAAATTTACTCTTATCTATTATAAAGAATTTTTCCTTTTCCTATCTTTTCCCTTTGCTTTACCATTTCCCATTACCTCACTCAGACTTACTATCCCCGCCACCTTTTTTTTTTTTTTTTTTAAATTTTACAATACTTTCTATATTAGTCTTGGCAGTTTCTGTTTATCAGACATTGGTTATATGAGTGGGACTTAATCAATTTTAAGAGTTTTATTTTTATGTATTGTATAGTTTGATGTTATGGTATTTTATTTTCTCCTCTCTGGGGATTGAGCCTTTAAAAGTAGACTGCTGGATAAGATCCCCAAATAAAATCAGAACAGATGTCCAAACCAGCATTCACAAATCGCGACACAGAAACAGAAACACGCAAGGCAATAAAATCCTAATCTCATAATATCTCAGTCATGTGGTGAGATAGTGTATATTTAATAAAATCAGCCTGGAATATCAAGGAACAGAATCACCCATAGTCAAGCCATAATTGTCAGAGAGTGGTGACCTTTAATCCCATTACTCAGGAGACAGAGATCTTTCTGTATTTCTGTAAGTTCAGGCCAAACAATCAAGCAGTAGTAGCTCACACCTTTAATCCTAACTCGAGATTACTATGAAGAGTTGAACCTGGAAGTGAAAGAACTGGGTGGGAAAGATATCTAAGGCAGGAGGAACAGACATTTAGGCATTCTGTAGGAGAGACCAGTTAGGTATACTTTATACTTTCAGTAATTAAAATACATTATATCATGCTTTCATGACATTTAGAGGTACTGAAAAGACATGATGTGGTGATATATTGTGTATCTAATGAATATTGCCTGAAGATCAGAGGACAGAGCCAGTCATAGAGTTATCCAAAGAGATCAGGGATGGTGACCCATATCTTCAACTGTAGCACTTGGGAGGCAGAGACAGAGATCTGTCAGATCTGTCTGGATCTCTGTGAGTTCAAGGTCAAACAGAGCCAGGCAGTGGTGTCACACACCTTTCATATCAGCACTTTGGGTTATATGTTGACACAGGAGAGCTAGAAAGGAATCTGCCATGTCCAACAGTAAATTAACAAATTTCTAAACTACAAGGGAAAAAAATAAACAATAAGACAGCCAACAAAAATTAGTAAACAGAACTGGAAAAAAAGTCAATGAAATGATTCCTAATGATATTCTGCTACAGTTATAGACTGGTGCCTAGCCCATTTGTCATCAGAGAGGCTTATTCAGCAACTGAAACAGATACAGAGACCCACAAGCCAAACATGTTAGGTAGAGCTTGGGGAATCCTGCTCAAGAGGAGGAAGAATTATAGGAGTCAGAGGGGTAAGGGACAACACAAGAAAACCCACAGAATCAACTAACCTGGGCTCATAGGGGGCTCACAGACACTGAATCGATAGCCAGGGAGCTACATGGAACCTATCTGCCCCTCTGCACATATGACACAGTTGTGTAGCTTGGTCTTTTTGTGGAACTCCTAACAGTGGGAGTAGGGGCTCTCTCTGACTCTATTGCCTGATTTTAGGATCCTTCTCCCCTGCTAGGTTGTCTCTTGCAGCCTTAACAGTAGAGGAAGTTCCTAGTCTTACTGAGTCTTGATTTGCCATGGCTGGTTGATATCCATTAGAGGCCTGCCTTGCTCTTTTTGAAGAGAAAAGGGAGTAGATTAGGAGAGGCAGAGGGAAGGTCTGGGAGGAGCAGGAAGAGGAGATACTGCAGTTGGGACATAAAATCAAAAATAAATAGATAAACAAAGATGGGTCTTTCAACCTGAAGATGAACAAAGAAACATCAAAACCAAACTACAACATAGAATAATTGAATTCAATAAATATCTAAAGGATGTTCCAACCAATAAACAGAGGATACACATTCTGCATACCAGCCCATATGTCTTTATAAAAGCTGATAAGATTATAGGATGCTAAGAAAGCCTTAATAAATGCAAAACAATCAAAATACTTCCCTGTAATTCATTAGATCATAATAAAATGAGAAATCATCAGTAAGAGAAAATATTTTTTTTAAAAAACCTACAAAAATTAACAATTATCTGGTGGTTTGACAGTTCCACTATGAATTACCAGTAAACAAACAAAATAAGAAGGAAATGTACAACATTTCCTAAAATCAAATGAAAATGAAAGTATAACTTGGCAGAACCTTTGGGGTATAGTTGACACATCTCTATCAGGAAACTTTATAGCTGTGAGTGCTTACATTAAAAGTAAGGTAAAATCTAAAACAAATAAGCAAATGATGTACATTCTGGTTTCTGAGAAAAGGAACAACCTGAACCAATAGTAGTAGGTAAAGAGAAACCATATAGGGCACGGCAGACACTAATGAAAACTAATTGAACAATAGACAGAACCAATCAAACAAAATGTTGGTCCTTTGAACAAGATTGGCAAACCCCTAGCTAAAAGAACCATAGGTTCTCTAACAAAACCCCAGGGCCAGACATAGAAAAATTCCATTGGAGTTATTGGCCATGGATGTCCAAGAGAATCCCAGAAAAATATAGGATATTGTCATTGTCCTTGATTGCTACCAATAACTTGAAAGTAAGGACTCATTGCTGAAGACATCACAAACTTCAGACACAAGGCTTGGAGAAATTGAGTTGGAAGTGACCTGGAAGTCTTGTCTCTGAGACCTAATTCTCATCATATCTGAGGATGCTATACAACCTACCAAAGGAGTGAACAGCTACTAGTCATAACCAGTTAGAGAGTAAGCCTAAGAACATAGTAATCCCAGCCCAGCAAGTAATTCTCAGTAGTGAAATAGGGGAACTTTTATCTTGGGGGTAACCAGAAGCTGTCTAATGATATTTAAGGCTCATCTGATGGAAGGGTATTCATACTCATACCTGGTACTCTAAACCCACCCAACAATCTGTGGCTGAAGAGATGTCAGATCCTAGAGAATAACCTATGGTTGCCATTTTCCTAAACCAGTATAATGTATAACAGAATTCTAAATACTTATTCACATATTCACAGAGAAGGACAGCTTTTACTCCTCATTAAAGACACTTTTTACAGCAAATGGAGGCTATCACAGAGATTCATAACTGTTCAAATTCCAGAAAATTGGGTAACCGGTTCCAAATGGTACATCAATAATGTAAGCCCTACACCTAAGTTTTATGGGATATTGGAATATCATGGAAGATAAAAAGCCAGAAGATCAAAATGCCTGCTCCTAGATAATAACTTTTAGCTATGGCAGAAATGTTGTTTTCCAGAAACCAAAACAATATAGTTTTCTAAAAAACCTGCATTTTAACAATATCAATAAGCACATTAACATTGATGGGGACATTTTACAAGACCCTACTTCTAGATGAAGAGCTATAAGCAACCAATGGCTGCTGGGGGGGGGGGGGAGAGAATCACTTTTCTCCATGGACAACCCACTGATAGGTTGTCCAATCCCAAGGGATCAGCCTAAACAACACATACACATGGATGCAGCTCTAAATGGACTTAGCATAATATACACATACACACATCTGTGTAAATATAGTCATAAATTTGAGAGTGGGGGGCATGGTGTTAGTAGAATTTGAAGCTAGAAAAGTAAAAAGTTATGTTAGTATAATATTTATTTATGAAATTTAACTTTATGAAGCTTAAAAATACTTAATTACAAAAGAAAAAGGAAATGAAAAAAGATCCAAATAAATAAAATTAGAGTTGAAAGGTGTGCTGGCCAAGTTTCGTTGTCAACTTGACATAGCAATTAAGTTTTGAAAGAGAGAACCTCAACTGAGAACCACCCCTCCCACAACCTGTGGGTATGCTTTTGATTGACGACTGGTGTGGGAGGACTTAGCTTACCATGGGTGTTTCAAACCCTGGAATGGTGGGATCACAACAGCTTATCTCAGATTATAATATACAGTCATAATAGCAAAGAAGTATAATAAAGCCACATGGTACTGGTACAAAATCACACCATATACCAGTGACATGTAAGACATAGAAGTAAATCTATACAACTCTAGCCACCTAATTCTTTCCAAAGACGTCATAAGAATGCATCAGAGGAAAAAACACAGCCTTTTAGCAGACAGTCTGGGAGAATTATATCACCACATGTAGGAGGATGAAACTAAAGCCATATCTCTCACACTACAAGCATATTCATTCAAAACAGATCAAAGACTTTAACGTAAGACCTAAAACTTTAACACTGCTAGAGAAAAACACTTTGTGGGGAATGAAAGAATTTTATCCCTAGACTGTGGGAACTAGGTAATATATATCTACTTCTAAAGTCCCAAAGACAAATCAAAGTTCAATTCATTCTGGGCAACAAATGAGTTTATTGGGGTTTTATTTTCCAGAACATGTGTGAGAGGTTAGTTACTTCAAAATAGTCTCACCTATCTTCACCCAGCATAAGTGATGGCTTCCTCACAGCCACATGAAGGTCCTTTCCCCTACTTTTCTCCAGCCTCTACTCTAACTCTATCACCAAGACCACAGGCCATGTGTAATTAGGGTAGAATTGCTCACAAGTGGATAAGAGGAGTGGCTGGATCCTCATCTCTTCCCTCTATGAAGTAATGTCAATAGTCACCAAGCCCAGCTAGACTGAGCTTTTGAAAGAAGACACATTTTATCTCATGAGATCTTGGTAGCTCCACTCAAAAGATAGTGCTGTACAACAATGTCTATCTCTTGACTGAGATTCCCCAGTTATTTACACTCATTGAAGCATACATTTTGTTATATGCAAATTTGATTTCAAAATATAATTGAAAGCAATTTGAATATAAAAGTCATAAAAGAAATCTGTAATTCCAGTTTGATCACAATCTGTTCATTAAACCAGGACAAAACCCATGTGATTTTTCATTCATCAAAAAACTCAAGTCGCAACACAAGTTTCAACCATATTGAAGATAAGATTTAAGTTTGTTTTCCAGAAAGCAAGTCATGAAAGAGAAAGAAGATGAAAGCACATGACAAGCTTGGCCCTGGTAAGTCAGATACCAGAAAAGCTCAACTATTACATATGAAGAATCTTTGAGATGTCTTTCTTTTCAGTACTGCCCTGTCCAAGACTGAATGCTGATGACTGGTAAATTATTGAGAATCTACCTCCAAAATGCCAACAATTTTGCTAGTTCTCAGTTTGCATGTCAGAGGCATCTGGACTTCACTGGGTTTAAATGGTCCTTTGGCCCCAACTTCACAAGCTCTAGGATTAAAGGTGGGTATTACAGTGCAAAGCAAAGTGCTAGATCAGTGACCACTTCAACAAGTATAGGTAACTACAGCCCATTTGTCTGTACAGGGTCTTAAAACTATTCATCCAATGCTCTTTTTAGTGTCTACAGCTTAGGGCATTTTGTTCTCATTTAACTTAGTTACTTTGAAACTGACATACTACAATTTGTGAAATTTTCTTTTTCTTAATTATCTGATACAGTTGCCTTTTATTTTTTTATTCTTTTTTATTGTTCTTTTATTTTAAAAACTTCATTTTTATCTATGCATCCCCCTGCTTCCCCTCCCTTCCCCCTCCAAATCCCTCCCAGTCAGCCTTCAGCCTCCCCTCTCCTCATCCACCCATCCCCTCCCCCCAAAAGGCAAGAAGTCCCACGGTGGGTCAGCTCATCATGGCACATCCACTCCAGGCAAGTCTAATTTACTCATCCCAATATCAAGACTGGGTTAGGTGTTCCTCTGCAGGGAATTTTCTATATTTAAGCCATGCTTTGTAAAATGAAGCAAAAATCTTTGCCAGTTGGGTTAATGATCTTTATTTATTTCAATCACATTTTAACTTGTATTTTTTTCAAACAAGTATGATTGTTCCTCTCTTTAAAAGCATGCCTATCTTGTTTGTACTAATTTTTGACAATACTATATGTACCTGAGCATATTAGGTAATTCCATAAAAGAATGATAGAAGACTGAGAGCAATCTCATTCTGGCAACCCTAGCATAATGGCATTTCCAGGTCGAGAAGAATGGATGAAGCACTTTGCCACCACACCAAGTGGAAATGTCTCTTTTCAAATATGATGTAAAAGCAAAAATAGTAACAAGGAAATGGAAAATTTAGCAGTCTAGTTCTTGGGTAATTGAAGATGAAATAAACAGATCAGACTTGAAAACAGTAAGAAATCTGCATTTATTTGCACCACTTCAATATGAGACAATGAAAGAGTCTAACTTTCTATTTTTAAGTTTATTTTCTTAGAGAAGTATTTTGACCAGCATAGAAGCCCTAAATATCATGTTTGCTTTCATTTAACTTGTATTTCAAAGGGCATTGAGCCATTGATATTTTTGTTGTTGTTTTGTGTTTAAAATATCATCTTTCAATATCCTAATGAATTAATATCACACTGGGCTTATTTTGGAAATTTCCAGTCAACATAACATGACTTGGTTGGCCAATAACCAAATCATTATTAAGTAATTACTTGTATGACTCACACTGAGCCTATAACAAAGTTTTAAAAGGTCTGTGTAAAAAATGAAATGTTCTCTTATACAAATTAGAGTAGTTAGTAATAGTTTAGCATTTGCAAAATGACTCTGAAACCATGGTTTGTGGGTTTCCTGTTTAATTCTTAAATGGAAGAGATGCTCGGAGTCACAACTGGAATGTTTTGTTTGTGAGACCAGTATCCAGCTTATTCTCTCATTCCTAGCCAATTGGGTTCTGCATGTTCTGAAGGCAACATCTCTGATCCTGCCTGACAGGCTGTGAGAGATGTCTACGTGAAATAGGAGGCAAGAACAGGTATGTGTGATCTAAGTCTACCTGCTACTATATTTCTTCAAAGCAAACTTGATACCTGGCTGGTGCTAAGTGAACAATACTATTTTTTCCCTGACACTAGAATATTTTTAGTGTATCACGGGCAAAATGTTTGCTTCTGGAATTGGTAGCATTTTTCATTACATACATTCAATTCTAAATAAGCTTCACAAGAAAAAGCAATTATGACTTGAATGACATGTCCTGGCCCAAAATAGTTTCTTTATTTAAGAATCAATAATTTTGTTTCAGAGGAAAAATAAATATTTGCCAGTTGGGGGTTTGAGTTTTTCCTGCTCTGCCAGGAGTATTTGTTCTTTCTTCTTGTCCCATTTGTTTTAATATTTGTCTTCTATACCACTGAGTAAATCTGAAGACATTCTCTTTTCTTAGTTGAAAATCATTTTAAAAGTTAAGTTGGGAAAATGAAATAACTATGCATCAAATATAATTGTAAATCTAATGGCATTTGTAGCACGGTTGTTTGAACTGATTTGATTTCAAGTTTATGTGAGGACATGCTTGAATAAACCATGCTCATTTTCTTCTTAAAATTGAAACTAGCTCTACTTTATTTAAAGGTCTAACAGACAGGAGGCATTTCCAGTGCTGCTGTGGCACTAGGAAAGATTCTAACGGGCCACAAAATCGATGGACTTGAATTAGACTCAGACTTGTAAGATGGAAGAGAATTGTGGGCTTAGATAAGGGCTAAAGGACCAAAAAAAATCCCTCCAAAGATTTCTATAGTAGGACCCCAGTTTGAAAGCAGAAACCAGCCTTTAGCAGATACTAGTGTTTCAGGGCCAGATTCTTAGGTTTCTTGGCCTCACAAATTGTAGAAAGCAATTTTCTCAGTCTCAAATTCTTGGTCAATACTCTTCTCTTGGTCTTCAGCTCACGGTCATTGACAACATGTTTAGTCCCTTAAGTTCAATAGGAAAAGTGTGAGTCTGAGTGCACGGGTCTGACTGACTGCACACTCAGAGCTGGTCAAATGAATCTTGTGGGGTCTCTGTTGTCACCCAAAGTTAAAGAATCCTGAAAAAAAACCCCAATAATCTTCATTTTCTAATTACTAGCTAGGTAGTAAGTCTCAAATGGCTCTACAATATTCCCTACTCAATTCAGTATAATTTGTGGTAAGTTGTCATTTTGTCTAAGAATCATCTTCCTAATTTGTGAAATACAGCAATAATAGTGTGATGTGGGAATGTCTTTCTGTATGCTGTGAATATCAATCTTTAAATAAAGGAGCTGTTTTGGCCCTTGGTGAGCACCATAGAAGTACATGGGGAATCAGAATAGGTAGGAAAAGAAGGGCGGAGTCAGAGACAGACTGAGTCAGCCATCCAAGAAGAAACATGTAAGGAACACAGGTGAGCCACAGGCCATGTGGCAGACAGATTAATGAAAATGGGTTGAGTTACAATGAAGAAGCTAGTTAGCAATGTGCCTAAGCCATAGACCAAACAGCATGAACTTATTTTAAGTGTCTGAGTCATTTTGGGGGCCTAAGCAGCAGTGGGCGGCTAAGCAGGCTGGGACTGCAGGTCTGTGGGTCTGAACCTCTGGTCGCCCAGGGCCAGAAAATATTATGGTAGCAATAGTATGTTTTTGTTCTTGTGATACAGGGTCTCTAACTTAGCCCTGGCTGTCCTCAAACTCACTACATAGACCAGGCTGGCCTTGAACTCACAGATATCTGCCTACCTTTGCCTATCAAGTAATGTATGTGCCACCAAGCCTGGTTTTTATTTTTTTTCCAATAATAAAGTTCTCACTGTTTTGAGAACTGAATTCACTAATACATGTCTAAATTCAGTGAAAGATTCATAGATAAAAAGAAAGTCTCATAGAATATGATATTACCATAAAAAGTTACTAAAAAGACTTCTTATTCCCAAGGAATTTGTAAAAACAGCATACTCTTTCTAGGGCAAACAAAACAGGAGGTGAAGACTTCATTTAGTCAAAAATCCAACAGTTAGAATACTATTATTCTATTATTAAGATTATTAATAAATAATATTATTTCAGTGGACTCTGCTAAGTTTTTCAACTGTTAGAAATTTCTAGAAAAACTGTTCTTTTGAAGACTGGTTTCCTTACCCTCTTCCTTTGAGTATTCAATGGAGCCTACTTTTCTAGGTTTTATTTTTGACTATAGTTTGGATCTTTAATGCTCTTACAAAGCCAGTACTCCAAATATATGTTCACTGACTTGTATCTATTAGGAGGTGGTTGAATCTTTTGAAGGTACAACATAGAGAAAATAAGTCAGATCATCTGGCACATGCTCTTGAAGAGCTTTTGTAAATACTAGACCCTTGTTCTCTCTTTATTGCCTGTTCTCCTCTCTCACATTCCTACTGCCATGATGCTCTACCTTGTCTTAGGTCCAAAGATAATGGAGCCACCTCACTATGAATGGAACAAGGAGTTAAAATCAAGCTTCCCCTCTCCATAGATGACTTTCTCTGTCATGTTGTAACAGTGACCAAATCCTGACTGGCAAGTAAATCCTCTCACATAAAAGAAGAGAAGCTTAAAAGGGCAGTCAATGAGCAGAGGAAAAAAAAAAGAAAGATGAAGAGGGAGAGACATAGAAGAAGAGGAGCATGAAAAGGAGAATGGGAAAGAAGAAAAAAAAATATAAAACCTCCAATCTGAAGTGATCAAAAAATAGAAAAAAAAAATAACACTCATACTAGAAGATTTAAAAATTTAAAAAATACAAATTCCCTTTTAAAGGTGAAAGAAAAGTAAAGCTTTGTTTTTTTTTTAAGTTAAATAGTAAAAACTGAAAACTCTGATTACAAAACATTGATCAATCATCAGAGACTAGCACTTCGTTGGATTTACGCTGGAGGCTTGTGTGTTATATGTGTCCAAATAAAACATAAAAATATTGTCAGATTGAGGCAGAAGTAAACATATCTGGGAAGAAAGGAATTCTGTCACCTTTTCTGTAAGCAAGTGAGAAGTATTCTCTTTATTAAGTACTGATGTCGGAGGGCCCAGCTACTGTGTGCAGTGATACTCCTGGGCAGGTTGGTGGGCCTGGGCAGTATAAGACAACAAACTGGGCAAGGCATGAAGAACAAGCCAGTAAGCGGCTTTCTTTCATGGTCTCTGTTTCAGTTACTGATTCCAGGTCCCTTCTCTGACTTCCTTTCATGACAGACTTTAAGCTGTAAGATGAAATAAAGACTTTTCTTCTCCAAAGTGGCCTGTGATCTTGGTCTTCATCACAATAGAAACCTAAATAAGACAGGCCCTAAATTTCAAGTTCCATTTTTCTCTTTTTAATTAAAATTATTTTCTGCATTGGACACATGGCCTTTTATTTTTCCCTACTTATTCCGCATTAAAAGAAAAAGGCAACATCATAAGTTTTAATTCTACAAGATTAATACTGTGCAAAAATGGCTCAGAACCAGTTGCAGATAGTCCAACAAAAAGCTGGAGTCAGACACCATTTGGGATGAAGCTGTTCAGGATGGAAATAATTAAAACAGAGCCATAAAGAATTGTGAAGCTAAATCATTATAAGGGCCATCAATTTGGCTGTTAAAATAATTTACCAACTTGTGAGTCCTTGAAATATGCCAGGCCCTCTGCTTAAAGTATATGAGCAGTGAATCACTTAGTCTTCTTTAGCCACTCAGGATGCTCTTATCATTTCTCATTCTTCCTGCCCACTCTTCTGTGATGGCCCATATGCTTTAGATATGCTTTTAATATGGATAAGAGTGGGGAGAATGGAGCACATGAATTGAGGGAGATAGTGAGGTTATTGTGGAGAGGTGAGGTGGTGGTATGGAGGGTTAATCAAAACAAAGGGGGTATAAAAGAGCCACCTGGAATAATACTATTTTTGAGTTAATTAAAAATATAATTTTTAAAAAATTTTAAGGGGGGTGTGCCCTGCATGAATACATAATAGTGCTCCAGAAACTTTAGGTCATTAAATAAAAATTCTGGTGCGAGGTCTCAGACACTTTATGAGGAGTTGATCAGAGGAGACACCAAAGAGACCCCCAAAACAATGCAAACCATTGCAACTGATTTTGATTGTCACCAGTGCTAGACAGTAAGACCCTTCTTCTAAAGATACCCTTAATGGTTGCATTATAGAAGCCTCCTCCCTGTTGGCTAGCTTTCACAATATCAGAAGATGCTATGTAGCCTTCTAGGGCTGCGGGGAAAATCTTCAGAAATTATGAGTCCTATGAGCTACAGGGCTCTGTTAGGGAATCTGTGAAAGTAATCTGTTAGGAATATGTCCCCACCATAGCGATAGCAATGTGTTATGAGAGTAACCAACTACTCTCCAGTTAAATTTGAGACTCACTTCACAGGAGAGAGTTTATGGCTGGTACTATTAAGCTGGTCAAAAGCCATACTGTTGTAGGCCCTAGGGGAAAACATACTACTGTTGTTTTGCTTTATGAACAAAATGTCAGACTGCCTCCTAAATATTATATTTATACTCATAGATTAGTGCTGCATCCAGCCTTGGTCATGGAAGCTTCTGCTTAAAGTGGGCAGTGATTAATGAAGAGGTTCCTAATTGGTGAACATGCTTAGAGTAAGTGAATGTTAAGTGCTCAGCCTTGAATGGAGAGAGATTGGGGGGGGGGCATGGAGTTAGAGAGAATGGCAGAAAGAATTAAACATTATGAAAACCACCATCTTCTAGGGGTTTCAAGGATATGAAGAAGACAGTAATTACCATGAGAGTGTACAATGTAAGGCAGCTTTCAGTTCTCCTGAAGGGGCCAAACTTGAGTTGAAAAAAAGGTTAAAGGAAAAGACAAGGAAACAGACATGGACAGGATGACTGGTCAGTGTGGGAATTTGTTAGCAGATACAGCGGCTGTTTGGCACTCATCAGGGACCTGAAACAGTGGTCTCAACCTTTGGGTCTAACAACCCTTCCACAAGAGTCACCCAAGACCATCAGAAAACACAGATAGTTACATTACAATTCGTAACAGTAGTAAAATTAGTTATGAAATATCAATGAAAATAATTTTATGGATGGGGTTCACCACATGAGGAATTGTATTACAGGGTCACAGCATTAAGAAGGCTGAGAACCAATGATCTGAAGAGACAATTGCAAGATATGTTAACACAAATCTGGAAATCGATTAGAGACCATGGTGCCAAGGCTTCTCTAACCCTTAGCAGTAGACTCTCTCTTGTCTCATTTCCTCCTTCATACCTTCAGCAAAAACGAGGATGATGTGAAGAGACTGTAACCTTCCTCTTCACACATGTGCTCTCCAGAGACAGTATGTTTTCACCATCTCTTTGTTTTAAAAATCTTTTGCATCCACCCAATCTGTACATTTTAACCAGATTTCAGCCAGTTTTTTTTTAGGGAAAATTAAGGGCAGAGACAGAATTTGATTTGCCTAGTTTTGATATGAATTGAGACAAATGACCCTCTCCATCACGACTTTGCATTCAAATTTTCACAAAACAACCTCACTTCCTACTTTAAAAATAGTTAAGTCATATTTCAGTCCTATTTAGGATAAATATAGAAATCCATTAAAGACAGTACCACAACTTCTACTAGTAATTGAATCATCATAAGACAGTTTTATATTAAATAATAATAAAATCCAGACTTGAGTTGTTTTTAAAAATTTCTTGCTACCCTATCCTGAAGGCTCCAAGAAGATGGTTCAGTGACAGAGGGATGAGAACATGGGGATTATTTGGATGAGAACTGGAGAACAGGAACCAGTGGTGGCAATGCTCTGGGCATGTCTTCCACACAGATGATTCTAGAGTTTGTCACACATGCTCAACCCTCAATGGGCCACTTTTAAATAGATGACTTTTCCTCACTCTGCTAATAAGCACAAAGTGTACCTCTAGGGGACAGAGGTGAGGAACCGAAAACATCCTATTCCCTTGTCTGTGACGCAGTGGTTTAGTGAGTGCTTCTAATTTGATATTGGAGGTGAGAGAGAAAGGCAGAGAGCAAAGAAAACTTATGCTTTATTAAATTTGCATAATAAATGAAAACATTTCCTGCACTCTAGACACTATGAAATGTACAAAAGTGATCATTCAGATTCAGGCGAATACAGAAATAAAGCAAATAAGCCCTTTTCAGTGTTAGATATGGTCACTTAAATACTCCTAAACAAGAAAAAGAAATTAGGATAACTATTCAACCACTTTGAATTAGCATCTGCTAGATAGCATCCCATGATCTCAGCTAGCCAGATTCAGCTATCACATTCTATATCTAAAGTAGTGGTGCAGGGGTGATTAGAAACAGTTAATTTGATTAGAATATTAAAGTTGCTAATAACTTCTTGTGATAATCTGCCAAGGAGCATAATGGGAAAGGACAGAGGAAAGCTGAAGCAGAGCTTGTTTCTCAGACCTTCAGGACATGCCACTGATACCTGTCAGTGTCCATTGGTTGTCTGGTGATAACTAAAACAGAGGAAAAACTTCATCCATGAACCTGATGAGGTAGGATAGGACTGTAGGAAGCGAAGGTGAACAATCTGGAGAAGGAACATTTGCAGAGCAGAACTCTAGATGCCAAGAGAAGAAAGCAAGAAAGGGTGAGAGGAGAAAGCCAAGAGACAGTGAGGAATGAATCAAGCTTCATCCAGGCATTGTGTGAAGCCAGGAGAAGGTTCACTGAACACCACACATTGTGGTTCCACCATCTGCTCAGTTTCTTCTCTCTCTGTTATGATTCGAATGATTGTATTGGTATCACATTCAAAGAAGGTACCACTTCTTCATAATTGTCTGATGTGGGAATGCGTTTATGTATGCTGTGAATCTCAATCTTTAAATAAAGGAGCTGTTTTGGGCCATGACAGGTACCACAGAAGAAGGAGGAGGAGGAATCAGAATAGGTAGGAAAAGAAGGGCGGAGTCAGAGGCAGATCGAGCTGAAGCCACCCAAGAAGAAACATGTAAGGAACACAGGTGAGCCACGGGCCACGTGGCAGACAGATTAATAGAAATGGGTTGATTTAAGCTGTAAGAGCAAGCTAGCAACGTGCCTGAGCCATAGGCCAAACAGCATGAAGTTAATATAAGCATCTGAGTCATTTCTGGGGGCCTGAGAGTGGGTGGTGGGCAGCTGGGCGACTAAACAGTCTCGGGCGGCAGATCTGTGGTTCCAGGCCCCTGGCCGCCCGGGACTGAAAGAAACCACACTACTACAATTGTCTATTCTCTGAACATATAGAACAGCATTCAATCATACCATGAGCGTACTTAACAAACAATAGTTTGACAATAAAGAATAAGAAAAAGGTCATTTAAACAAGGGAAGCAATTCAGACTACAGTGGGCATGTACTTAGAGTCCTCTCAAGGCACACAAGTCATCACGCCAGCCACCTTCATCTTCAGGGCTCTGCCCATGTGCATCTCATTGGATGAGCTTTCATTAGGAAAAATTTGATTCTGAGGATTTAAAAATATTCATTTTTCAAAATACATGTGTGGTGGAATTCAGGTGTTAGCTGATAAGGTTGAAAGGCATGTCTCTAGCATCCTGAGAACCTGAACAGGGTGTGGCCAGCCCCATTGAAAAGAGGCTGCTGGGATCTTGAGCACCCCATTTTGTCCTGCCTTCTTAAAGATTAAATCACATCCATCGTCTAGATTGTCCTATCTTCAGGAGTCATTCTAAGGTTTAACTTGTGTCTGTGAGGGTTAAAATACCCTCCACTAAATATTAATCCTCTATTTAATATATTACAAATAAAATTTATTACAATATACATGATCTCTTTATAAACGTTGATTACTTTATCAAGTATGTAACCAAAGAACTGATCTGGCATACTGTAAGGCAGAAAAGCCACCACATAGTATATTGAGAAGAATTATGAGACTTGTGAGAAATTTCCTCTTAGACTCTACACTCCACATTAGATAAGTCTACACCGAGTCCCGACATGTGTCATATTCTGCCTCACCTGTTCCCCTGTTAGCATAGCATTGTCCCTAGAGTAGAAATGAGCTTAGTCACAGGAAGCACTTGCTCCCTGCTTGGATCTTGTCAGTTCCTGCCTGGCATTTAATCAGCTGGTTACTACTAATTACTCATAGAATTTGAATTTCATTTTAGGAAAAATAAAATCAGAGACTTTGAAACCCGAAGTTAAATTTTACAATGTGATTTAAAAAAAAAAAAAAAGACATTGCTGAGACAATGGACAAGAAGGACTAGATTGTAGAAAGGACCCGATGGCTATTTTCCTCATTGAAAACTGCACTTGAGCTATGTAAGAAAGTTCTTTACTTATTGGAACATGCAATGAAGTATTTAGGGGTAAAGGAATATGATGTGTATACATTTCTCTTGATGATTGTTAGAAAATATACATATGAAGATGGGCACATACCTGGGCATTCTGCATAATAGTTTGTAGATTTTCTCTGTACCAGTCTTATAACTTTAGTAGTAAATCTAAAATTACTAGGAAAAAAAGTTGGGGAGAGAAGAAGCTCTTTTGGATTGAGAGCACAAGTCTTTGAGGTCCCCTGTTGACTAGTTAGTTTTATGTCAATCTGATACAAGTTAGAGTCATTTGGGAAGATGAACTCTGAGAAAATGCCTCCATAAAACTGGCTTGTAGGCAAGTCTATAGTGTGTAACTGATGTGAGAGGGCTCAGCCCATTGTGTGTGTTGTCAACCCTAGGCGGTGATCCTCAATGCTATAAGAAAGAGGGCTGGGTTAGGTGTTCCCAGCCTGCTTTCTTATAGCACTCAGGATCACAAATGGATAGTGGGATGGGGTGGGGGGAGGTGGGAAGGGAGGGCAAACAGTGGTACTCATGGGAAATTAAAAACCTTTTTAAATAAATAAATTTAAAAAGCTGAGCGATTAAGTCAGGGAGGGGAGAGCAGAGCAGCTCCCTCCTTGAGGTTCCTTCTCTGTTTGAGTTCCTGCCCTGACTTCCCTTGCTGAGAAACATGCTGTGAAATGTTAGCAGAGTCAAACATGTTATTCCCCTAGTTGCTTTTGGTCATGGTGCTCTATCACAGTAATAGGAACCCTAGAAATTATACCAGGTCATTAATTTCTTAAGGTCAGCAGGCCAGAAAGTTCTTCAGTGGCCCTTCTTAGCACTGAATATTACCTCAGTAGGCTGAGGTCAGAGGATCACAAGTTTCAGACCAGCCCGAATGGCAACCAACAGCATTCCTCTACAGTCTTCTTAGGTTCCTGCTTCCAGGCTCCTGTCTTAAGTTCCTGCCCTGCCTCCTTTGATTAACTGACCTTGACTTTGAAGCCAGCCATAGTCCATAGTCCTTTCCTCAGCAAGTTGCTTTGCTAAAAACATAAACTATTTCAGAGATACTATTAAGGTGAGTTTTAGGTCAATAAATTCTAATTAATTCATGTCCCCTGATGTAATGCAAATTCTACTTGTTATTAAATGAAAACTCAGAGCCAGATATCGGAGGAAAGCTGGAATATCAGAGAGAGGAAACAGACCACAGTCAAATCTCACCCAGCCAACTTCTCAGGGTAAAAGCTATCTCCTGGCTTCCTCAGCCTGGCTCCTTGTCACTTCTTCAGAATAAATCTCTGTCTTCCTATGCCTGTCTTAAAAATACCTTTTTTGCTCAGTTATTTCACTTCTGGTTTCAATTCTGCATCATATTCCAGAGTTAAGATTAAAGGTGTAAACTACTACTATTTGGAAGTTAGGCCTTGATCTCACAGAAACACAGAAAGATCTCTGTCTCTGGAGTTACGGATTAAAGGCCCTGAGTTACCCCTCTCTGTCCCTCCCTGGATTGACTGTGGGTGGATCTGTTCTCTGCTATTCCAGACTGGTTTTATTAAAATATAACATATAACTACACCCCAACATTCTCTTAATCAGTTCTTGACACTGCAGAATATCCCTCTTGAATCATAACATCATCTCTATCGATGTTAAATCTTCTTCTCCAGTGGGGTTATCAGAGGTCACATCCATTAAGAAAAGATTAGACATCGCAAGGAGGAAATCAGACTAGGATCCAGGGTAGATTTGAAGGAAACAAATTTATGTAAAATTGTCTCAATCAACAGATGACAAAAGTGAAACTTCTAGAATGCAGCAGCTACTAATAAAGGTCTGATTTTTCAAAGTGGGTCTTTTATTTTAAAAGGTGAAAACCTTTAGAAATGATGACCTGGATCACAAGATACACTATTGTGTATCTACTGCACTACCTACTGTTCCGGTGGGTCCTTCAATTGGTGTTTTTTTGAAACTGAACTCATATTTTCATTAGGCTTTTTTTTTTGTATTTCCAGGTTCTTCTCCAAATGACAAAAAGCATAACCATGTGATTTTAAAGCTAATATGAAACTCCACTACCGTATGTAAGTCAAGAGAACCTAGAGAGGTGACTTTGTATTTATTTGTACCTTTCAGATGCAGAATCCTTAATACAAAGTTTTGGAGATCAAATTTTATTTCATGTATCAAATCTGATCCTTTTTTTCTGCATCAGTTTTGGCCCCCAGTCTATTTTGTCTCTCAATTCTCACAATTCACAACGGAAAATTGTATCATGCTAAGGGGTAGAGAAGTGTGGGAGTAAAATTGTTCTTTCCACACTTTCACATGAAGTTCTCCTATGGCAATCTTTCAGAAATCATTCAGCAAAAAGAAAGAAAGAAAGAAAGAAAGAAAAGAAAGAAAGAAAGAAAGAAAGAAAGAAAGAAAGAAAGAAAGAAAGAAAGAAAGAAGGAAGGAAGGAAGGAAGGAAGGAAGGAAGGAAGGAAGGAAGGAAGGAAGGAAGGAAGGAGGAAGGAAGGAAGGAAGGAAGGAAGGAAGGAAAGAAAGAAAGAAAGAAAGAAAGAAAGAAAGAAAGAAAGAAAGAAAGAAAGAAAGAAAGAAAGAAAGAAAGAGAAAGAAGGAAGGAAGGAAGGAAGGAAGGAAAGAAAGAAGAAAGAAAGAAAGAAAGAAAGAAAGAAAGAAAGAAAGAAAGAAAGAAAGAAAGAAAGAAGAAGGAAAGGAAGAAAGAAGGAAAGAAAGAAAGAATTTTCAAAGTAAAGCCAGAGCCACAAAGAGGACATTGAATGTTTGAAATAAAGGTATTTTCCCCAAAATATAACATCTCCAAAAATCTGACTAACCCAGAAAGACCTGTTTATATAAACATGATGAAGGTCTAAAATGTACAGATCTCATTGTTGCACAAATAAATGAAACTCAGAGATAGATCTCTGAAGAAGTCATAGATATTAGAGAGAGTAAACACCACAGTCAGATCTTCCCCAGCTGTCTTCCAGCTTCCTCAGCCTGGCTTCCCTTGGCTTCCTCTCCTCAGCTTTCTATCTTCACCTTTAAAAAATTTTAAAAATTAACCCTTTTGTTAAATTAAGGTGTGGCCCCACCACTGCCTGCCTGGGAGCCTGGAATTCCTTCTAATAATCTGAAGTGACTTTGACTCAGTTGGGATTAAGGGTGTAGGTCATCACTCCCAGGATACTCCCTGTGCTGGGATTAAAGGTTTGAATCACCACTCTGATTTTCCTAGACTGACTGTGGTTAGAGCTCTGGGACTTCTGGAGCTTTGACTAAACCCCCCACATAGGACTGTGGGTAGATTCCCTCTGATATCTCCAAACTTCTGAAGCTTTTATTGAATCCCCACACCTCCTTCCTATTGCAGAAAACATAAATGCTGTTTCTGAGAAATTTCTTTCTGGACATAATAAGAACACATACATTTTTAAGCAAAGCAGCTTATTCTAGCATGATTTGAAGGTTCTCTGTGTCATATAAATCATATCATGTCTTATGTCAGGAATGAAGCCCACGAACACAGAAAGGAAGGGAGGGAAAAGAGTACTTCACATGCACACAAAATCTTGACTTATTTTACTATATTATCTTAGTCAAGTTTTTAATGAATATCTTGCAATTAAATATAATTTATGGAGCCTTGAGGTGCCAATCCTGAACAGTTATCAGATGGCAGAGCAGTCCCTTCCCATTGGAGGCAGAGTTCTTTCAGGGCTAGAAGTTCTGACGTTCTGCCTTTTTCTCTAGCCAGACAAATGAGGAGTGCAGTCAATGTGGAGCTCATTGTAGAAGACTGAAGTTAGAGACTTGATACAAAACAGAGCAGTATGCACAGGGGGAAATGGTACAGGAAAATAAGGAATAAGGCTCTGTTATGTGCCATGTAGCACCTCAGAAATTAACAATAACTGCACTAGCCTTTGTTAATTTCAAAACTCTTTAATAAAAGTACATAGGTAATAAGTCTGAATTTTAAAACTTTTGTGCAGATTTGCTTTATAATCAAGGTGATATATTTTATTATAAACTATAATGTGAAATATGATAGAGTCATCTTTATCATACAAACAACACAACTGTAGTTATCAGATATGTTCTATAGATGCCCAAGTCTACAGATTGAATGCTTCATGACTTATATAAAAGTCCTTAAATGAAAATGTAAATGAAAGCTGATGCTGTTGTAAAGTGAAATCTTTTTGTAAGTTGGAGTATACCATAAAATAACAAAAGTACAGTTCAGTAAATATACCAGCAGCATGCTAATTTACTATCAAGTATTACAGACTATACATTATTATATTTGCTACATTCATGATTGGAAGCTCAATTGGTTTGTTCACACCAGTATGATCACAAATACATGGGTAAAGCATACACAACATTAGGATAGTTGTAATGTCCCTGGACAGTAAGAATTTTTCAGCTCCATTATAATACCATGTACATAGTCCATTGTGATTACATGGTATAGTTATCATTATGTGGCATATGTCTCTCTTTACATGTAAGTATATATTATTTATGTATATACATGTAGTCAAAACAATTAAGTTCTCTCAAAGATCTTTACTAATAACTAGTTTATTTAAATTCAACCACTTTTGATGGGTTATTTTATGTGTTTTTATATATCACTTCTTTGGGAAAATTAACTCACAGTGCAATTTTAAGCCATCAGGATAAAACCAAATCAACTCACAAATAATTCGCTGTAGTCATTTTATCCATCTGTATTGAGTGCATTTTTAAAATATATCAGCACACTGAAGCAGCTGTAAAAGTGATAGATCTCATCCTACATAGTGCTTTTTAATTTAATAAATCACATTTGATTTGATTGTTTTGAGACTGTGTGAATTAGGTACCTACTACATGATGGGGTTGTTGCTTCAACATACTGCACACCAGACAGAACTCTCATCTCAATTTATTATAAGCTAATTCAAACCACTGTGTTCACACATTTAGTCATTGACTATAGAAATATTATTGAGAACTAGTATAATCCAGACTGGTATGGTGGAGATAGGTAGCTGCCACCAAAAAGCATTCTTCTCTTCCTATAGTACTGAAACATCCTAGAAAGTAGTTGCTTGTTCGGGAATTACACTTCCCAGTGTTGCATATGACTGTCCTCTGAGCCAGGCAACAAACATCATGGAAGTCTGCTGTGGCCCCTTGCAAAAGGATTGTCCCAGCTAAGCGGGGTTTATATCCCCTTATAGAAGCATTCAGTGACCCATAAGACCTCACCTTAGTATTTAGCTATTTCATCTCACCTGTTGTATGCAACTCTGTTTTAATTGCCCTAGACTTGAGAGAGGAGCTGGAGTATTTGAGCCAGGGACACTCTTTAAGGGAACTCCATTTATCTGGCTATAGGAAGTCACTCATTCCTGCTGCATAAAGTCTTTCGGCATTTTGGAGGAGGAGCATCCACACCCCTGCCAGTAACCTCTCATTTATACTTTGTTGTAGTATGAATTTCTGGCCCAGTGTAGCTCCATAGTCTGGACACACCTGCTGCTGCTTAGCTCCTCCAAATGACTAAGACACATATATTAATTACATGCTGTTCAGCCTATGGCTCAGGCTTATTGCTAGCTAGCTGCCACATCTTAACTCAACCCATTTCTATTAATCTGTCTTGCCACATAGCCCACGGCTTATGTATTTCTTTACATCTTGCTTCTTGGGTGGCTGGATCTTGACTTCAGCATGCTTCCACTTTATATATGCTTGGATTTCCTCCCTGCTTCTAAAATGCCTTTCCATAGACCAAAACAGTAACTCTATTAACCAATGATATTCACAGCATACAGAAAGACATCCCACATCACTCAGTAGTTAATCCCAATAAATCCATGGTTCCCCCAGAATAAACTTTAATGAAATCATGTCTCAGTTTGTTGTTGGGGTCTTGGGAAGAGGGAGTGCTGTGGGATTATGCTCTTGCACTTTGTAAATATCTTTCCCTCTTACTGGTTTAATAAAATGTTGATTTGAGGCTATCAGACAAAGTAAACTCTGAGGAGAGGAAGAGCAGAGCAGAGATGCCGGGCAGACATGGAAAAAAGAAGACAGAAATGCTGCTCTGAGAAAAGGTACTAAGACAGTTGGCTAATCATGGGTTAGTTTAAGAGTGAGATTTAGGCAGTAATATGCCTGAGCCATAGGCCAAAGTGCATGTAATTATCATAATACTTTGTGTGATTATTTGGCACTGCTGGTCTGGATCTCCAGCCTAGGCTGGGCCAGAAACTGTTACCAAAAGGGAGGAGAATTTTAAGTTCATCAACTCACCTTGTACCTTAGGCAGAACCATCTGAGTAGTTCTTACCATCAGAACTCATTTGAAAGTTACATATGCCACTCTGGAATCAGGATGACATCAATAGGTACCTTCCATCTCTTTCTCCTGCCTGTTGGCAGTAGGGAACTCGAGAGTCCATTGGAATAGAAGAGCCACAAAGTCTTAAGTGTCTGGCCTCATCAACCATGTAGAACAAAAAAAAAAAAAAAAAAAGAACATGAGGAGGGTTAAGTCTGCAGAGAAAAGAAAGACATTAGGAAAAGTCATGTAAGAGTATTCCTAAGAGGAAAGGGCATGTGGATGAGGAGTGAAGAAGCTACCATAACTGTAAAAGCTGAAACCTAAGAGTAGTTATCAAAGTCACCAGAAAATAACACATCCTTATCAAAAATAGAACAACAAAATTCACCTGTCTAAATATGGAAGTATTGGTGTATCACATGTTTATTGACTACTATTACTATATATATATATATATATATATTTCTTTATGTTTTATAATCCAGCATGATTTTGTGGACTTGATATTAAGAAGCAAAATATTCAATAGCTGATGTGTAACCTTGGAGATACAATATATCAATCTTTATAATATCTTCAACATATTGTAAATTCATATATGTGTATCTTCAACATTTAAAAAAATAAGTGAATTAATATCTAGAAACATTTGAGATGGCACAAAATTAAAGGAAAAAGAGCATAATACTCCCCTAATGACTCAAAAATATTAATAAAGTGCTGAATTTTAAATAAGCTGGTAATTGAGCAGAAACAGGTTTTAGGGAAAGCATCCCAAAGCTCATCCAATGAACTCAAAATCCTTCCGGTTATTATTCCATTAGCACAGGCAATATATCCTGAGAGGCCAGATTTTGTTTTCCATCACAGATTGGAAGAGAAAGAATTGAGTTAGAAAAATGAAGTGCTACATTCAGAGTTGGTGGAGGAATCCCAAGGACCTCTCCAGACACTTTCTCCACTCTTAATCATCTGATTATTCCCTTAAAATTGAAATGTGTTCCAAGAGAGCCCTTATCCTCCAAATTTAAATCCCTTCTGCTTGTCAGGGCCCAGTGTTTGCAGTGATTAACTTAATAGAGAGTCCTTTCAGAGCAGCTACAGTCTGTAACTTTGCTTCTCATTTTAAAAGGGTCAGCATGTTTCCTCACCCCTAAACTGCAAACCACTATACTGAGGCACAATCTTTTGGAAATCTCTTGATTTTATCTTCCTTCACATTTCAGGTCCACATTTTCAACTGCATATTGAGCCTAGGAGACAGCAGCATTCACACGTGAGGTTTTGGCTGTCGCTTGCTATATTCCACCTTCCTGGTAGAAACTGAGACAACATTCCCAAACATAGGATTCACTTTTTAATTCCACAGAAGGGAATCTGCTACTAAGTTAATCAAAGGTTATCTAATACCTAAATGATTGACAGCACTTTAGAAAGCCACGGCAACAATAGGGTCATTTTCTTAAGAGTAAAGTGGGTTCAGTAGAGACTGGCATCGTGAAGGTTTGAGCATCTTTTGGATGATTCACATCTGCTAATTAGCATTCTCCTCAAATCTCCAAGGAAAACTAAATGATTACCTTAAGGCTTACTGTATATAGATCCAAACACAGGAGCTGGATGATTGTGATGGCTAAAAGTGATCAAGTGATGAGTGCTGTTTGAGTTGATGGCAGGTATACGTGTGTTCTGATACCTCCTGCTTCCTGCATATGGAAAGAGCACCCTATTTACACTGGAACTGAAATGGGCTTCCATCACCCCACCCCACTATGGCCAGTTGTGTATTCCAACAGTATTTCTTCATCTTTCACATGTTCTCAAGAACAGAATCTTTTTCTTTTCAGTTTGATATATCATCAGTCAAAGATTCTTTTTTGAATTACCTTTCCTTGTATGTGATGTGATCCCATGGCTCAGTTTGGACAGTGAGATATCAGAGAGTATGATGGCATTCCAACTGAGAACAATCAGAAAAGCCAAGCAAAGCACAAAACCAAGCAAATGTCACACATACTTAAAACCATTAAAGGCTTCCAAAGCAGCTAGGAAAGAGAAATTTAGTGCTCCAGGGCTACATCAAATAGACATAGCAGCTAGTAAACAATGGAGTTCATCTCTCAGTTCTTCAGGTTGAGAAGTCTAAGCTCAAGATCCCATACAATGAGAGTTCATTTCCTCATTCACAGAAGTGGTACATTTTCCCTGTGTCCTGGTATAGTGAGTAAAACTCTTTGTAGTCTCCTCAAAAGACCATTAGTGTCATTAGTGAGGGGTCTGCTCTCTTAACCTAATCACCTTGCATGGTGGTTCACGTGATAAATGTCCCTTATAGTCTCAGGCATTTGAATACTTGGTCCCCATTTGGTGGAACTCTTTGGGTAGGTTTAAGAGGCATATATACCCTTGCTAGTGGAGCTATGTAACTGGGGCAGGCCTTGGGAGTTTAATGACTTTGACCATTTCTACCTCAGTCTTTCTACTTCATGCTTGTGGCTCAAATGTGAATCCTTGGCTTCCGTTTCAGCCATGATGCCTGCTACTTGCTGCCATGCTTCCCAGCCATGATGGACTCTTATATTTCTGGAATCCTGAGACAAATAAACCCTTCCTTCTGCAAGTTGCCCTGGTCATGGGGTTTTATCACAGCATGGAAAATTAGCAAATACACGTCTTGAAGGCATCACTGCCAAAGGCTATCAATTTGGTGGTTAAGTTTCAACATTTTAATTGGGGGGGGGGGGGGAATCAAGGGGATAAAACACAAAAGAATTCAGACCATATCAAGGATAAACATCTTAGAAAGAGAAAAGAAATGAGGTAATAAGGTTTCCTTTTCTCCCATTCCAGAGCTGAGTCTCGAGCAGTGGTTTACAGCCTATAGGTTGCAATACTTTTCGGGGTCATATATCAGATATCCTGCATGTCAGATATTTGTATTACAATTCACAGCAATGGCAATGAAGATAATTTTATGAAGTAGCAAGGAAGATAATTTTGTGGTTGGGGGTCACCACAATATAAGGAACTATATTAAAGTGTTGCAGCATTTGGAAGAATAAGAAGCACTGCTCCTGAGGCACTGCTCCTGTCTCTGGAACATTCCAGAAATTCTTTGATAATGGACAATTATGAGGGACTCTGAGAGTAGTCATTCCAGAATTATATGTGTTTGAGCTGGAAGGCCTGGGCTTTTCTGATATACATACCTACAAAATCAAGCAGTGTCAGCAAGGTAGGGCAGCAAGCAATCCAAGCTGAGCAGGAGAAAATTGCCAAAAATGGTAACCTCATTAAGTACAGCACCTTCAACTTCTCGGGTGCTTCCATTGCAGGACTCATCCCTTTGAACTAGTCTGACCTTAGAGCCAGGAATGTTTTCTCAATACCTTACCCTCCATGTCCTCTTTTTAAAGCTCCCTCCACTCTGTACCTTCTCATTCAATCTTCTCCTATTGTGTTGATGATAAAATGACCCTTGAATTGTTTGTATTATTATCTATTTATCTACCTGCCAATCCATTTACCAAAACAAAACAAAACAAATATCCTCAAGCCACAAGGTAAAGGGTTTAAGCAACTGAATACTGAATCATGGGAATTTCTCTTTGTCCACCCCCAGAAAAACCAGTGTTATGGGGAGCACCGGAAGGTAGCCAGTCAGGCAATATGGAAAACGTTTTATTTCACTTTAATCTGCTTCCAAGTATACCCCAATCTCTCTAATTTCCTATGTCAGGATGTTAAGCAAATAATTTCACCAAGAGCTGGTGAAAAGATGCAAGTCTTCAATGGTTTGCTACAAAATGGAGTTTCTAAAAGGTTAGGGCAGGAAGTGCTAGTCCTTGTGGTAGATTCTTTACTCCAGAGACTTGGGGGCAAATGAAGGTACAATGCAAGAAGAATTAATACATCATGGAAAATAAAAATAGGAATGAGCATCAAATCATTTTAGATATAGCCGACTGTGTTCCTTTGCCGACTCACCTCACAACTGTGGGTTTAAAATGCTCAAAAATATCACAGTTCCATTTTTAAAAAGAATTCATGCTATTGTAATTATCTGTAGAAAATTTTGTGTAGTCACAAAAACGGTCCTTAGTATTTCTATCTTCCCTCTATGCAGAATGCCCACACAGTTCAATACCTTAGGACCATGAATTGAGCAGCTGTATTCAGACATCACATCTGTCCCATTGCTTCCAGACCTGCTTCTGCTCACATGTTCAGCCATTTGCTCACTTATGGGAGAACAGTAGAGAGAAGTGTTCTGCGCACGTGTCTCTTGAGCCCCTCCAGGACCCTTGAGAACATATGCTTTGTACAAACACCGGCTTATTTTTAGGGAAGGGATATTGGGGATGGGGACTCTAGCAAAAATTTGATGTCTTTATGGAGCTGAAGTTTCAAAATTATAAATCTCTTAGATTAAGACTCTGATGGAGTCAAGGACAGAGACCTACCTAGTAACACATGAATAGATTTTCCTTTAGCCAATTATCAAATTCTGAAACTTCACAGAAGAGGAAGCTAAACAGCTTAGCAGGTAGCCTCTGAAATAAAACAGAGATTTCAACCAAGAAGCAAGAGTTCAAAACTTTGCAGACAAAGCAGGCCAAATAATCCACTGTGCTCATATTCAGAAGCTGCTCTAATGGTATAAGGTATAAATTCATCAAATATGTATCTAAATAGAGTAAGACAACCATAGCCATTGGTCCTTGGTAAGAAAATGGTGAATACTTTTGAAAGAGATAAAGCATTTATAGGTTTTGGTAATAAACAAATCTCAATTACATCCGATCACAATTGTACATACGAAAAGATAATACCATATGACTTAAATAAGAAAAAAATTAGTCATCACATATAGGACTACATGTGGCTCCTGTAATAGAGATAACAAATATTTTCAATGAACAAGTATTAATACACTAAAGAAAACTGACTAGTGATAAAGAATTTCTTCATAGAATTAAAATTCATAAAAAAGAACCAGATGGAAATTCTTAGACTACAAGACATAAGATCTGAAGTTAAGAACATGGTATATGAGTTAACAGAGACAGTAATGCAGAGGATTGGTAAAGCTGAAGATAGCTAACTAGGAAATATCTAGAAGAGAGCCCTAAGGAAAAAAATTAGAAAATTTGGAAAAGTCTAAAAGATATATATTTTAAAGGTCTAGAGTAAATTTAAGTTGCAAAAAAAAGAACATGAGATAATTATTGTAAGAATTATTCACTGACAATTGATTATATAAAGGATTAATATTTCTATTAATTGCTTTACGGCAATTCTTGGAGCGTTGAACTGTCCCAAGCAGTGACAGCATCAGTCCCCACTCTGAGAATGCAGAAACAAAGCAGGAAAGTCAGACAGCATGCAACTGGATGCTCAATGGAAACTGGCCACGGCCCATCCAGGGTTCTTCAGACCACAAAGCTATGCCTCTAGGTCTCCCTCAAGAATGCCTGAACCCCACCACAAACAATGTTGAAGAATTTCCAAAATAATGAAAACAACTATTTCAATGGAACATCTGAAAGCAAAATATAGTACCTGAAAAATATTAATATTAGCACCAATCCCTCACCCCTGCCACTTTTCTGCAGGTCTTCTGGGCAAAGCAGCAGAGCTGACCCTGTAGGCAAAGGTGTGGGTGAGCCAGCCCTGAAGCTGTGAGCATGGGAGAGCTGTTCCCACTAATCTGTCACGTGACAGCATGGGTGGGGAGTGATGTCCCCTCCCTACCCCTCGGCCCTCAGCCTGCAATAGACATCAAGGGAGTCAATACTCCCCCTTACCAGCTGCAGCATTTGGGAAAGTGGATCCTTTACCTGACCTGGGCCAACTGACCCTATTGACAGATAACATGAAGAGTCCAAGAATTTGAGTGTGGGAGATCTTGTTCCACCCCTTATCTGCCATAAGGTGGTGTGAGCAGAAGAGAAATGCCTCCCTTAGCCACCCTTGGAGCGTGGGAGAACAGGACCTGAGTTCCTAAGAGCAGGAGAGCTGTCCCTGTCCCTCACCAGCTGCAGTATTTGGAAGCGCAGCCCCTGCACCTGCTTATCCAACACAGCAGAGCTGGCCCTGATGATGTAGGTGTGGGAGAGCTGACCCTGAAGATGTGAAAGCAGGAGAACTGGCCCCACCCCTCGATCATTGATGCAAGGGGTGAACTAGCCAGGACAGTGCTGGAGAGCTCACCCTAATAGTGAGGACAGGGGAGCTGGTGGGCTCACCAAGTCTGCAACCACCCAAGCCCAGAATCAGAGTTATCAGTTGGCCTCAATATCCACCCCATCCATGATCTGTGGGAGCACATGAAAGGGCTGGTTCAGTATACCCAAAGCTGCAGGATCTCCACCACAAAGTATAACAACAGGATATCCAAAATGAGTTCCAATGAGGACACAGTGAATATTTGCAGGTAAAGATATATGGACAAAAAGGTTTGCTACATGACTCGCTGTGTCACACTTCATGATGAGCTCTCCCCCTTTTCTATTTTTTCTCTTAAGTTTTATTTTATTGTGTTGGGGGGGGTGAGAGAGCAGAGGGTGGATACAAAGGGACGGGGAAATGAATGCTATGGAGATGTGTGATGTGAAAGACACAAAGAATAAGTAAAAATATTAGCACTAATAATCAGATATACAGTAATATCTCAACAGAACCTCTAGGAACCAAGGGATAACAAAATGATAGATTAAAAAACTGAAAGAAAATGGCTTTCAATTTAAGACACGATATGCAGCGAATTCTTTAAAATGAAAGGAGAATAAAGATGTTTCATGCAAAACCAAATTTTTATCAAGTAACCTGCTGTGGAGAAATACCAAAGAAAGTTATTCAAAGGAGAGATTTTAAGTTGAAAAAACATACAAGTAAAAATAGAATGGAGCAAATGGCAAAAAAACCTGGGGTATTGAACATAAAAATAGTAATGCCCCTTGGGGTTCTGAATATGTATATAAGTGGATACAAAAGCTTTCAGATGAGTAAATAAATGTAAAATATCAGAAAAGTGGGAAGAGATAATTTATATCATACATAATCAAGGCTGGATGCTGAAATTCTATAACAGCATAGTAAAATATTTTTTTAAAAAAGGTAACAGGGAAATAAAAAAAAATAAATTCGGTTTAATTTTTCTATCAAAGATGGCCATTGGAGAGAGAAAAAGATGACTTTTTAAGAAAATTGACCAGTATCACAGAACCACAATGTACAGAAATGAACTCTCTGGATATTTAGGTTCAATTAATGTAGGTGAACTAAAGTTCCTAAAAATTACCCTAGTCAATGCAGGCTACTGTAACAAATGATTTTAGATTAGGTGGATCATAAACAACATGGATCATTTCTCATAGTTCTGCTGGCTGGAAGCCCAGGAAAGAGTACCAGAACGGTCAAGTTTGGGGCAGAGATGGCAGTGTGTCCTTCTGTGATAGAAGAGGAGCTATCTATCTGTCTGCCCTCTTCTTACCAGGCACTGATTCTGTAGGCAAGGACCTCAGCTACGTGGTCCAGTTACTTGCTAAAATCCCAACCCCCTGACACCATCATACTGAGGCTTACACATCAACATGTAAGTTTTAGGAGAATGCAAGCATCCAGCTCATGACATATTTGCAAGAGTATAGCAAACTGATAATTGTGTCACTACTGATGAGTGAGAGAGATTGGGGAAAAGTAAGAAGAGTTCTGTTCTAAATTATATTGAAATTGTTTCCAATAGGCATATTTTTCAACTGATTGATTGTATTTTGTGCAAAGAGTACACAAGTGTGTGTGTGTGTGTGTGTGTGTGTGTGTGTGTGTGTGTGTGTGTGTGTGTGTGTGTGTGTCATCTGGTATTTTTTGAGACAAGATTTTTCATTGGAACCTAGGGTTCACTGATTAGTCCTGGTTGACTAGCCAATGAACCCCGGAGATTCTGCTGTCTCTATCTTCCCAGCACTGGGATTACTTTTATGTGGATTCTGAAGATCAAACTCAGGTTCTTATGATTGTGTGGCAAATACTTTATCCACTAAGCTATATCCCAAGCTCTAGCCTTTTAATTTAATAGGTGTAAAAGATAAGACAATAATTTGTATATTTCTTTTTTGATTTAACATAATGTCTTTATTGATTCTTTGGGAATTCCATATCATACATCTTAATTCCCCTCACCTCCTATTCCTCTCCTTATAGGTGAGTTTTATAAACACACTACATTTTCTCCTATGGTAAGCACACATTTTTTTCTTTATGTTCCATTTAATATTAGTTTTTCAGTGGATTTTGCTATAAGAAAATGATTAGATTTTACTGCTTATTTTGCTTTTTATAAAGTTACTGGTTATATAAACATGAATTATAAGATTTATCATGGTTTTTTTTCTTATAGATTTATTGGACCCAATAACTTAATTACCATCTTTTATACAGTAGGTCAAGTTAGCACCTTGAAATACTTATATTGGCCTCTTTCTTCATGAATATGAAGGCATATAATGCAATAGGCCTCCCACTTGTGACTATTAATTGCATCTAGTCAATTCATGTTCTTGATACAGTTTCTATTTTTGTTAGTACTGCTCATTTTCATTGTAGTTCCCAATATTGAGTTTCCTATCTCACACAGATTTTTAAACAGACATTATAAACAGGAAGTTTATTAATATTTTGCATTTTTAAAATGTGGAAATTTGCTCCATGAGGTGAGCACTGAGGTTCCTCTGTCGTCTGGCCCATGAGCCTGTTTTGAGACTCTGCCTTCCCCAGGACTCTTAGAGCTAAAATTCTCCTTGCTCCCCAATATTTCAGCCAACAGTCTGGATTCTTTGCCCACTGGACCTCATCAACATTTTGCTGTGAAATATTCTACTGGCTGTCAATTGGTATACTGTGGGGATGTTTTAAATTTAATAAAACCAGCCTGAGATATCAGAAAGATCTACCCACAGTCAGAATAAGAGGATCTGTATTAATAAGAATAAGTGGGAACTCACAACTTTATTCACAGCACAGGGAAAATCTGGGAGTGGTGACCTATGCCCTTAATCCCAGCAAATCTGAGTTTGAGGCCTGTTTAGTTTACAGATTGAGTTCCAGGCTCCCAGGCAGACGGTGGTGGTGCCACACCTTTAATATTAACCTGGATGTAAAACAACTGAAGAAGAAGGTATTTAAGGCAGGCATAGAAAGACAGGGCAGGCAGTAGAAGCCACGAGGAGTGAGGCTGAGGAAGCTGGAAGACAGCTGGGTGACATTTGACTGTGGTGTTTCCTCTCTTTGATATTTCAGCCTTTCCCCAGATCTGGCTCTGAGTTCCCTTTATTTGTGCAACAGTATGCTGAGAAAAATGACCTTCAAACAGGTACAAAAATTTATGCCCTTAAAAATTTTCACTTTACTCTGTTATGTCTCAAAATGTTTAACCTATACTTGAGAGATAGAAAAATTTGACAGGACCTGATGTTTTGGCTTTTTCAAAATAGATAAATGATTATTTTACTATAGAGAGGTATACAGAAGAGGAATTATCCTATTAATTATACTTTCTCCCAGTTTATGCTATGGACAGTGTTAAAACTTGAATACATTTTCATAATTACAAATATATAAACTAGGGTTGAGGACATCGGTCAGTTGGTAACTTGTCAAGAATGCAAAAGTCTCAAGTTAGATTTTTAGAACCTAGATTAAAATACCAACACTGAAGAGGCAGAGGCAAGTGAATTCCTGGAAAACTTACCAGGCAGTCCACCTAGCCTGCTTAGAAAGCTCCAAGCCAATGACAGAACCTGCTTCAAAAAAAAGTCTGAGGTTTACTTCTAGCCTCCACATTCAAACATGTGCGTGTGCACGCGTACACACATACATACACACACACACAGACAGACAGAGAGACACAAGCACACACCACAGCACACACAAAGAGAGAGAAAGATCCAGTGATGGAGAGAAAGATAGAGACAGAGAGATACAGAAACAGAGAGACAGAGATGGGGAAGAGAGATAATAACTAAAGAACAAAACAGAAGAGAAGCATTACATGCACTAATTCATGAATTTATTAATACATAACCAGGGATCATGAACAGACCAGATGTGAAGATCAGTATACTCAGGAGGAACATGCATATCCCCAATAAGTCCTGACTTTGACCCAGAAGAATGGCTTCTTTTAACTAGTCTTGAGTTGTTCATTTCCCACTCAGAAAACTTGCCCTTAAACTTGGCAGTTATTCTGGAGCTAAAGAGTTCTATGGTCACATACTTGAGATTGGTGCCTTCTATGTTTAACTACAACACTAAGAAGTTTTAGAGAATACAATCTATGGAAATGACATGGGTCACTCAGCATGATTCTTCATAGAAATTCTTCAACAGTGAAGAATCTGGTCTGTCTGTCTTGGTTTTCTTCACAATGCTATGGCTTAGAGTCTACCAACTGTCCTAGCCATCCAGAAGGAACCACTGATACCTTAAGAGATTTTTCATGTGAACCCACATACTCTTTCTTCATCAGAGTAACAAGACTCCTGAGGCTCTGGCTCCCAACAAGTGAAGAAGAGAGTCCTATGGGAAGACTGGCAGAAAACAGTTTTTACCAAAATGAACTTAAAGCACAGAATGATAGTTTTGTTTAAAACAGATTCCACCGGGAAGCCATAAAAGGACAAGTAACAGGGGAATTGTCTGTATTTTGAAATGACAGTCTTCTTCCAATTGTAATTAGCATTTAAAAGACTTTCATAACCATTCTATTCAAATATACTACCTTTGTAGCCATAGTAACTCTTTTATATTTAGATTTGATTGTAGCTACAAGTCTACTTGAACTATTCATTTCATCTGCCTCCTACAGCACCTGGTTCCTTGGTGCTTTCTCATAGAATTCATTGTCTTCTAATATATCAGTTCCCCCTAAAGGACAGGATAAAAACAAAATAAGCTATCGTGATAAGTGCCCAGACTCTAAAAACATCCCCTGTACTAACAGAAAAAGTTAGATGCTGCTGCTGTCTGCGACACAGAATGGAAGTTTTTTCATCCACTTCAAATGCTTTGCATCTCTCTTCCAGTTTGCTTTCATAACAATATCCACTTTGTTGATTCCAGTCTTGGGACTCTAAAATTCAAGATTCAGGCCAGCAAGACTATTTCTTCCAAAAAGGACCAGGATCCACATGCTCGAGAAACTTTAAGTATCTGTTCTATTTCTTTTTATATATAAAAGAAATGTTAAACAAGATATGAGACATAAAATTTGCATCTCCTTATATGTTTTTCTTTTTGTGTCTGCTTCAACATCTGATTTTATGTTTATACATAATTTTTAAAATCTTTCTATTTAAAAATTCAGAGCAGAAGGAACTTCAAAGTTTTACCTAGTAGTTGAGCAAATGGAAACTCTAAGGAAATAAAAGACCAGTCCATGGAACATCTCCAGTTAATGAACAGCTGCCTGCCCACCAATCCCTGAGGAGTCTGTTTATTCCATGATTTACCGAGTCTTCACAGCAAAGTAGGGTAGAAAGGATGATGTGGTACAAGGTTTCTGGCCCTGACTTTCGGGCCTAGCCTCAATGTTTAGGTCCGCAGACCCGCAGACCTGCAGTCCCACAGTCCTACAGAGACACACAGCAGCTTTCATTAGTTTTTGGCTGATCAGCCTCAGGCCCAGGCATATCACTTGCTAGCTCTCTACCCTTCATCTAACCCATGTCTCTTGTTCAGTCATGCGGCTCGGTACCTTTCTTTAGAGCTGCATAGTTGACCTCAGCTTCCTCTGGCTTCTCTCTGGTGCTCTTCTGGCATTCTGCTCTCAGAGATTTTCTTAGTCTGGTAGCCCCGCCTACACTTCCTGCCTGCCTTTGACCAATCAGCTCTTTTTATTAAACCAGTGGGTGGGACAATTATTTACCATGAAACAACACAATACCCCTACAGGATGACATTATAACAAAAGAATGGTTAACAAGGAAAAGGCATAACAAATTTACTTAAAGATTTTTTAAAAATATTTTTAAAGGTTATTTATTTCATTTCCTATATATGAATACTTGTTTCCATGTATGTATGTGCAGTGTGTGTGTGTGTGTGTGTGTGTGTGTGTGTGTGTGTGTGTGTGTGCATGCACACGTATGCCTGGCACCAGCAGAGACAATTTTAAAAAGGCATTAAATCCCTATCCCTTTGAGCTAGTGAATTATCCTGGAAGCTGGGAATCAAACCCAGGTTCTCTGTAAGAGCACCAAATGCTCTTAACTGGTGAGTGAGCCACCTCTCAACCCCCAAATGTACTCAAAGTTTCATGTTTCATCAGAGCCATCAGCAATGAAGGTCAAAAGTACTAGGGAAAACCTCATAGAATTTTGGTGGTTAGGTTAGCTAGAGAACAGACAGCCAGCCATGTAGAAATTAGATTGGGCAAAATGGGATAGTCCAATAGATAGGACTCTATCTCAGTAATGTCATAGTTAGAATCCCAGCCAGAGTCCTGACTTGGGGTAACAGAGGATCTCCAGTAAATAAGAGCCTGCCACTCGAGATATGGAGTGGACACTGGTGGAAATGCTTTGAAGGATTGTAATTAATATGCTGTGATGGAAATCAAGAATTACAGCCCTGAACTTTAGGTTAAATAGAGGAATAACTAGGACAGAGAGCAGAGCTGGCCAATCTGTGGTCTGATTGGTCAGTATCCGAGTTCTGCTCCTACAAGGTGAACCCCATAGATCCCTATGGCTTGATCATTCCCTAAGATAACTGCTTCTCTTTGGGTGGGGAAGGGGGCACTCTAATCATGAGGTAATACATACTTGAGGATCTGCTTTCCCAGGAGTCCAAGATGACCGTAATGTTAAGACAGGAACTGGAGACCTGCTTTCTCAGGTAGTCTTTACAGGCTGTTTCAAATCAAATAATTAAGATTTTATTTTTTTAAAAAAATATATAATTGAAAGATTGGAAAAATAGTGAAGTTTCTCAGTTGTTCTTTGAGATTTCTTCTTTGGCATGAAAGAGTCTCTAGTTTTTAGGTAGGATGACTTACTCACCTTCCTATGCCCAGAATAGAGCAGAACTTGCCCAAAATGAAAGCAACAAATGAAAATAAAGACAGAGGTGGCAGTATTTTGTACTACTTTTGCTTACTTTATGAGCCCAGAAAAATATCTGTGCTTTTTGGGAAACACGATTTCTAGGTAGTTGTAAAACATGTCTGTCCAGCTTCCTCTTCACCTGTGTGCTTTTGCTTTCTAACAGACTGGGAACAGGGTCCTTCCTGATGATGATCTTCAGAGAGAAGGAAAATGGGGGTCTTTCTAACACTTACGGATTGTTTTGAGGAAAGAGGAAGAATTGGGGAGTGTTGAGGGTATTGCCTCTGAGGCCCTTCCAAACCCTTTTAGTCCACAGTCCTCAACATGTGGTGTTATCTTGAAATATCATGTTCATAATCACCTGTATCAATATCATCTTAAATTTCAGATTTTTTAAAATTTTACATTTTATATGCAATTGAATTTCTAAAAATAATTAATATTCTTTAGTCTGAATTATTCTGATGTATGAGTGACAGTACATATGTTATAACTATTAGCCTGGTCCAAGGAAAGTGAGGTTACAATCTTTTGCTTCACATATTTGGCAAAAAATAATAGTTTGAAGACATCACATTGATTTTCAAAATTGTCTTACAACATAGAGCTGCAGGCTTAGACATATATATCTTCATTCTTGGACAGTCTCATAAAATGTGGAATTTTGTTATTGTTTGCTTATTTTTAAATTTTTACTTTGTGTGTATGAGTGTTTCCTTGCATGTATACACATACACACACACACATATTTATACCACATGTGTTCAAGATGCCCACAGACACCAGAAAAGTGTCTCAGCTCTCCTGAAATTAGAGTTACAGTTGTGAGCTGCCATGCTGGTACTGGAAACCAAACCTGGGTCTCTGCAAGAGCAACAAGTGGTAACCACTGAGTCATCTGTGCAGCCCCTGGAATGTAGGGGTTTCTTTTTTCTTTGTTTGTTTGGTTTGGTTTGGTTTTTTAATATAGTTTTTAAATAAAGTTGTTCTGTTTTATAGCACTGTTGGGTGGACTTATCATTAGATAAATGAGCATTGTTGATTCATGGTTCCTGTCAAGGTGGGAAGGGTGAGAATGTCTCTGACTATGGTGTGCCCTGGTCTTATTTTACTAACCACCTAAGTGTAAAATACAAGTGTCCTTGCTAAACATACAAGTAAAAAGAGTAGGTTGATGTGACAAATGATAGAATCAGTGTTTGTCAATAATTTCTATGATAAATAGTGGGACTTCCATGTAAGATCATTCTATTATCGACATCACTCCATCACATATCATGTTAGGTTGACAGGTGTCAAAAATAATCTGTTGCCAAAAAGAATAATACGTTAGTGTCATGTCTTCAGTCAATATGTCAAATTAATATGTCAACTTTAACCACTAAAGCATTTCTTTTGAAAGTTAAAGATTCTCTGATAAAATGTCATTTATTTAAAAGAAATCTCCAAGCCGACTGAGAGGTGAGAGACACCCCGACCCTCAGGCCAAGCAGAGACTATGGTCTCCAAATCCCAGCTGGGAAACACAGTCACCCCACCCTGGTACCTCAACCACACCCAGCTCTACCCTAAACCAAAGAAAGCGGGGAGAGCCTCCCCAAGCGCGATCACCAGCAAAACACAGCTGGAGGGACATCTCATGAACCAAACCCCAACCAAATTACAGTCTGCATCATCACATTCTGACAACTGGAGACCCCAAAGCTTCCTGATCCACAGCTGACTAAGAGCCAACTAAGAACAGTCCCTGCGACAACTGGAGACACACAGCTTCTTGGCCTACAGCCAATTAAGAGCCCAATAAGAGCGGCCCTGGCAATTATTGGAAACACTCAGCCCCCAGGCTCACAACTGACTAAGAGCCAAACAAGACCTGACAAAGTGAACCAAGGAAGCAATTGACAGATGCCAGTGCAAGAATACATATAATATAAAGAATAGCAAAACATCACCAGAAGAAGCTGGTGGTTCTACAACATCAAGACCTGAGCATACAATGAAGAGGAAACAGAAGGAAATGACCTTAAAACTAACTTTATGAAGATAATAGAAGCTTTAAGAGAGGATATTAAAAAAAACTCCCTTAAGGAAATAGAAAAAAATACAAACAAAAAATTGGAAGAGATGAAAAAAATCCCTGAAAAAAAATAAAGGAAACCAAGAAAGAGAAAACAAACAGGTGAAAGAAACATTCTGAGAACTAAAATAAAAATATAAACAATAAAGAAGACGCAAACCAAGACAAAGCTGTAAATAGAAAACCTGAAGAAATGAACCAGAACTACAGATACAAGAATAACCAACAGAATGCAAGAGATGGAAGAAAATCTCTGGAGTGGAAGATTCAATAGTGGAAATAGATTCATAAGTTAAAGAAAACACTAAAACCAAAAAAAGTCATAATACGAAATGTCCAAGAAATCTGGGACATCATGAAAAAAGCAAACCTGAGAATAATTGAAAACAAAGGAGAGCATACCAGCTCAAAGGCACAGAAAATATATCCAACAGAATTATAGAAGAAAACTTTCTCAACCTAAAGAAGGAAATGCATATAAAAAACAAGAAGCTCACAGAACACCAAATAAACTAGACCTCCCCCAAAAAAGTCTGCTTGCCACATAATAATTAAGCCACCAAAGCTACAGAACAAAGAAAAAATACTAAGAGCTGCAAAGAAAAAAGACAAATTACCTATAAAGGCACACCCACCAGAATAATACCTGACTATTCAATGGAAACAGTGAAAGCAAGAAGGTCCTGGTCAGATGTTATACAGACACTAAAAGAGCATGGCTGCCAACCCAGACTACTATACCCAGCAGAACTGTCAATCACCATAGATGGAGTAAACAAGATATTTCACAAGAAAACACGTTTTAAACAATACCTATCCACAAATCTGGCACTACAGAAAGCACTAGAGGGAAAACTCAACCTAAGGAAATTAGATATACCCATGAAACCACATAAATTAATAATACACAGAAAAAAACAACAGAAAGAAAATACACACAAGCTACCACCAAAAATAACAGGAAATAACTATCATTGGTGGTTAATATCCTTAATTTCAATGGACATAATTCACCTATAAAAAGACACCTAAACACAATGGATACAAAAACAGAAACCATCTTTCTGCTGCTTAGAAGAAACATACCTCAGCTTCAAAGACAGACACAGGCTCGGAGTAAGAGGTTGGGAAAAGACTTTCCAATCAAAAGGTCCTAAGAAACAAGTCGATATAGCCATCTTAATATCTAACAAAACAGACTTTAAATTAAAATCAATAAAAAGAGACCAAGGACAGACATTACTTATTCATCTCAGAAAAATCCACCAAGATGAAGTCTCAATCGTAAATATTTATGCCACCAACATAAGGGGGGCACCTACATATGTAAAATAAACACTTCTAAAGCTTAAATGTCACATCAAACCCTACACACCAATAGTGGAGACTTCAATACCCCACTTTCACCCTTAGATAGGTCAAGCAGACAGGTGCTCAAGAGAAAAATAAGGGATCTAACAGATGTTATGACCCAAGTGGACTTAATATATATATACAGAACTGTCCACCGAAACACAAAAGAATATACATATTTCTCAGCACCCCATGGAACTTTCTCTAAAATTGACCACATACTCAGTCATAAGAGAAATATCAATAGATAAAAGGGGGGGGGGGAGATAACTCCTTGTACTAGAAAACCATGGTCTTAAGTTAGAGTTCAACAACAACAACCTCAGAAAGCCTAAAAATTCATGGAAACTGAACATCTCTCAATTGAACCACCTCTAGATCAAGAAAGAAGTTAAATAAATCAGAGACTTCCTAGAATTTAATGAAAATGAATGCACAACATACCCAAACTTATGGGACACAATGAAAGCAGTATTAAGAGGAAAACTCATAGCACTAGGTGCCTATATGAAAAACCTAGGGAAATCTCACACAAGAACCTAACAATACAGCTGAAGGCCATAGAACCATTAGAAGCAAACTCACATAAAAGGAATAGACAGCAGGAAGTAATCAAACTTAGGGCTGAAATCAATACAATAGAAACAAAGAAAAGAATACAAAGAATCAATGAATCAAAGAGTTGGTTCTTTGAGAAAGTCAACAAGATAGATAAACCTTTATCCAAACTAACCAAAAAGCACACACACACACACACACACACACACAGAGAGAGAGAGAGAGAGAGAGAGAGAGAGAGAATCCAAATTAATAGAATCAGAAATGAAAAGGGGGACATAACAACAGACACCCAGGAAATCCAGAGAATTATCAGCTCATACTTTGAAAATATATGTCCACTAAAATATAAAACCTAAAAGAAATGGACAGCCTTCTGGATGGATACAACTTACCAAAATTAAATCAAGATCAGATTAAAGACCTAAACAGACCTATAACCCCAAAGGAAATTGAAGCTGTTATTAAAAGTCTCCCAAGGGGGGAAAAATGTCCAGGACCAGACAGGTTCAGAGCAGAATTCTACCAGACATTCAAAGAAGAACCAATACCAGTACTCCTCAAACTGTTCCATACAGTTGAAACTGCAAGAACATTGCTAAACTCTTTTTATGAGGTCACAATCCCCCTGATTCCCAAGCTGCTTAAAGATGCAGCAAAGAAAGAGAATTATCATTCATGAACATTGACACAAAAATACTTATTAAAGTTCTGACAGACCAAATCCAACAACATATCAAAAGAAAATCATCCACCACAATCAGGTAGGCTACATCCCAGAGATGCAAAGATGGTTCAACATATGAAACTGTGAATGTCATCTATCCATATAAACAAACTGAAAGCAAAAACCACATGATCATCTCATTAGATGCTGAAAAAGCCTTTGAAAAAATCCAACACTCTTTCATGATTAAAGTCCTGGAGATAACAGGAATACAGGGGAAATATGTAAATAGAATAAAGGAAATATACAGCAAGCTGACAGCCAACATCAAACTAAATGGAGAAACACTCAAAGCAATCCCATTAAAATCAGGAACAAGACAAGGCTGTCCTCTCTCTCCTTATCTATCCAATATAGTTCTCAAAGTTTTAGCTAAAGTAATGAGAACAAAAGGAGATTAAGAGGATACAAATTGGAAAGGAAGAAGTCAAACTACCTCTATTTGCAGATAATATTATTGTATATATAAGTGACCCCGACAATTCTACCAGGGAACTCCTACATCTGATAAGAACCTTCAGCAATGTAGCAGGGTACAAGATTAATACCCCCCCCCCAAAAAAAGTCAATAGCCCTCCTATATACTAAGGATAAAAGGGCTGAAAAAGAAATAAGGGAAACATCACCCTTTATAATAGCTACAAATACCATTAAATATCGTGGCACAACTTAAGTCACTGAAGAATTAAATTGAAGAAGATATCAGAAGATGGATAGATCTCCCATGCTCCTAGATAGGTTGGATCAACATAATAAAAATGGCAATTTTACCAAAAGCAATCTACAGATTCAATGCAATTCCCATCAAAATCCCAACACAATTTTTTTAAGACCTTGAAAGAACAATAGTCAACTTCATATGGAATAACAGGAAACCCAGGATTACCAAAACAATCCTGATCAATAAAAGAACTTCAGGAGGCATCACCATCCCTGATTTTAAGCTATGCTATAGAGAGTTATAGTAATTAAAACAGGTTGGTACTGGCATAAAAACAGAGTTGTAGATCAATGGAATCGAATAGAAGATTGCGATATTAACTCACACTCCTATGAACACCTGATTTTTGACAAAGAGGCCAAAAATATTCAATGGAAAAAATATGGTATCTTCAAAAAATGGTTCTGGCATAACTGGATAGTAGTATGTAGAAGAATGCAAACAGATCAAAACTTACCACCCTGCACAAAACTCAAATCTACGTGGATCAAAGACCTCAACATAAACCCAGCTACACTGAACTTGATAGAAAAGAAAGTGATAAATACCCTCAAATGCATTGGCACAGGTGACCACTTCCTAAATATAACACCAGTAGCATAGACACCAAGAACAACAATCAATAAGTGGGATCTCCTGAAACTGAGAAAGTTCTATAAGGCAAAGGACACAGTCAGTAAGACAAAATGACAGCCTACAGAATGGGACAAGATTTTAAGAAGGGAATTCTCAACAGAAGAATTACAAATGGCTGCAAGGCACTTAAAATATTGACAACACCTTTAGCCATAAGAGAAATGCAAATCAAAGCAACTTTGAGATACCACCTTACACCTCTCAGAATTGCTAATATCAAAGCCACAGATGACAGCCTTTGCTGGAGAGGATATGGAGCAAGGGGAATACTCCTCCATTGTTGGTGGGAGTGTAAACTTGTACAGCCACTCTGGAGTGCAGCAGTACGGTGTTTCCTAAGAAAACTGAGAATCAATTTTCCCAAGGATCCAGCAATTCCCACTCCACTATTGGGTATATGCCCAAAGGATGCACATTCATGCTCCAAAGGTTTAATTGTATTCATAGTAGCATTATTCACAATAGAAAGAACCTGGAAAAAACCTAGATACCCCTCAATGAAGAATGGATTAACAAACTGTGGTACATCTACACAATGGAGTACTACTCAGCAGAAAAAAAAATGACGTTCTAAAATGTGCAGGCAAATGGATGTATTTGGAGAATATCCTTCTGAGCGAGGTATCACCAGCCCACAAAGATAGACACGGGATGTATTCATTCATAAGTGGATTTTAGACAAAAGGCAAAGAATACCCAGGCTGTAAACCACAATCCCTGATCAGAAGAAACTTAGGAGAGACATCCCGAGATTCCTCTAGGAAAATTGAGAAGATCACCTTATCAAATTGGGATCATGACAGGTTGCAACCAAGAAGAGGTGGGAAGAAATCATGAAAGAAGGAGATGGTTGAGTGAGAGAAGCAACAAAGAAGGGGGAAAAGAAAGAGATGGATATCTAGAGGAAACAATGTGGGATTGGAAAGAGATTTGGTGTTAGGAAAACCTCTGAGAACTCACAGGATGTCCCTGGCTGGGTCTCCAACCAATAGTGGAGGGGGTGTATAAACAGGACTTCCCTAGAATCAAATGAATAACCACCCTAAGTGTCATCACAGAACCTACATCCAATAAAGAATAGAGGTGGAGGCAGAGATCTATGGCTGAGCACTAGGCCAGCTGAGAGTGGGGATGTAGAGTCTGTCTGAGCAAGGGGATAGAGATTATGAGGAAAATTCCCACAGTGATGTCTAGCTGGAGCACTGGGGAGATCACCGAATCAAGAATAGCCCCTGGGAAACCCACAGGAACAGGAGACAGGCCCTCCAAGGGTAGGCAACTGTCGATTGGCATGGGCAGTATGTGGATCCTAGAAGAATGAGATCAGACTATGTTCCTGTGTCTGGGCTAGCACCTTGGAGCCCATTCCCTGCAGTGGAACACCTAAGCCAGTCTTAATATTGAGATGAGGATATCAGATTTGCCTGGAGTGGATGCACCACGCTGAGCTGACCCACCTTGGGACTTGTTGCCCTTTTTGGGGAGGGGATAGTGGATATGGATGGGGTAGGCTGAAGGCTTACTGGGGGGGATTGGGAGGAGGAACGGGGGATACTTGGATAAAGAAGACTTTTTCTATAAATAAAAAAAATCAATAAAAAATAAATTTTCAAAAATCGGTAAGTTAATTTACATAATATGTCAATAGATTGTTAATAGAATGAAAAGCAAAAACTAAAGTCATTTTAGAAGATATAGAAATAATATTTGATTTTAAAAAAGTCAAGCATGCCTTCTTTATGTTAAAGACATATGGGAATGGGAGAGAATGGGAGAGAACTTAGCCAGTGTGATAAAGACCATGTCTGTAGACTTGTAAGCAGCATTGTACCCAACAGTGAAAGCCTTGTGTTTACCCCGAAATCATGAACAAGGCAGCTCTCATTGCTTCTGTTCAGCATTGCAGTAGAGGCTCTAACCATACTGATTAGGAAGTAAAATAAAATTCCTCCAAATAGAAACAAAAAATTAAACTATTATAAATGATGATCTTAAATAGAAAAAAAGTCCTAGAAGATCCGCTAAAAATCTATTAGAATGAATAAATGAGTTCAATAAGGTGATGTAACAAGATAATATGCACTATACTATATGTAATATTTTATATATGTATAGAATCAATGCATTCCTACATACCAACAATGGACAGTCCAAAACTGAAATAAAGAAAGCAATTTCATTTGCAATTGCACTGAACAGAGTAAAGGACTTGGAATTAAATGACATTAAAAAGACATAAAAGTGTACTCTGAAAATCTATAGGCCATTGTTAGAAGAAGCAGTTCTCCATAAATCAACCTACCAATTCAGTATAATCCCTATGAATTTCCAGCTGGCTTCTTGGCAAAAGCCAACAGTCTGGTCTTGTGATTCACATGGAAATGTAGGAGCCAAAGTGGAGAAGACCAGATGAATAGGAAATCCATGGGAGTGCTCACATTCCCTACTTAACTTTAGGTCTTTTAGACTAGCTTATTGTCAACATTATTTCTTCTTTACTAAATCTAATTTCTTAATTATAAGAACTTAAAATCACTCATTTTTCAAAGATTTATGATATGTTATAGTTCACTAAAGATATTTTAATGTTCAGTTCTTTAAAATTTTTTCAAATATACAAGTCTTATTTTATGATTTCTAATAATTTCATAATCCCAAGTTGCTTTTAAGCTTCAACACAAGAAATACTCAATAGATGTGAATATAATTTTTAGAATTCCATTTCTCATATCTTTAGAAATATTTCCTTATGGTCTCATGTATTTGATGAATAAATGTAAAGGTATGTAAAGTTACCAAGAAAACATCCATTTTGTTGACTTATTGTTCAATAAAAGAGACTGAATGTGCTGACTTAGACGACACCAAGTTAAAATGGGCAGATTTTTTAAAACTACAGCCAAACCCTAGATGCTCTTTGTAACACATTATCACATCTATTTGAAGATCAAAAAGGTTTTTATGTCAATATATTTGACTGAAGTAATTTTTCTCAAACATCACCCACAAATAATTGCAGAGTTTTAGAGCTACCGAGATGTTAGCTTCCCGAGATTAAAGAAAAAACAAACTTTCAACTGCCTTCAAGATATTGAATTTTTCATTTAAAGGAATTTATTTCACATACTTACCAGCATAGTTTAAACTTCATCAATAATTCTTGGGATGTTACTATCTTGGCTCATTCCTTTCCTAGCAACGTTCTCATTTCAGAAAATAATCTTTTTAACAAACTAAGTTTACAAGTAGAGTTAAGTGTCAATGTTGGCATCATTAACTTGTTAAGGTTTCACTAATATTCACGTCCCCAACTGTGCACTGTTTTAAGGACTTTCGATTACTTTGTTTGTTTTACAAACTTTAAAATGTGTGAGCATATTATGCCTATATCGATGTGTGTGGTGATAGCCATCCACAGAGCATGTGTTGTGAATGGTAGATAACAGGTATTTTCCTCAGTCACTCTTTCATTTTTTGATGCAGGATCTCTCACAAAACCTAAAGCTTGCCATTTAAGTTGGCCAGTGAGTTCTCCGGCCAGTCCCCTCTGGTGTTACAGATGTATATGCTGCCTTTTAACCAGGTGCAAGAAATCTTAAGCCAGGACCTCATGCTTATACAGCAAGTCCTCCACCCATGGAGGCACCTCCCTAGCCTTATTCCACTCATTCTTAATGTTGTAAAATGTTTTCTTCACCAGTGATCTATAAGTTCCCTTAGTGAAGCATCAAATTTTGAAGAACATATTTCTAGTTCAATATTGATCTTTTAATTATTAATTCTTTACGTTCATTATTTTCTCACAGATCAGAATGAATCCTGTTTATTACATATCACAGATACTAAAAAGCACCTCCAAACTTTCTGACACCTCCTTTTTGGATGTCAGTTTGCGATAGTGTGTTGTAAGTTCTTATATTCTGAAATAGTAGCATGTACTATAAAAAATTATAACATAGTCATTAAAGTCATATGACAACTTAATTCAGACTATTCAAATTCAGTAACAACTAAGTTCCAATATGATTTTCCCAAAAGGCAAAGAGTTTGTTGAGAATTTTCTAAATGCCTATCCTGAGTCCTGGATCATCTACCTAGCCCCATGGCTATAAGTCTTAGACGTTACATGACAGGTGCCTCATTTATCAGGGGTTGCCTACATCATTTCCCTTGAATCAGTATTTTGGGAATGTCTTTCTGTATGCTGTGAAATAAAGGGACTGTTTTGGCCTATGGCAGACATCTTAGAAATAGACAGGAAAATCAGAGCATAGATAGGAGAAGGAGGGTGGAGTCAGGAAGAGATGTGATCCAGCGGCCCAAGAATCAACATGTGACCAAACAGGTAAGCCATGGGCCACATGACAGGACTGATTAATGGAAATGGGTTGAATTAAGATGCAGGAGCTAGCTAGTGATATGCCTGAGCCATAGGCCATAGCATGAAATTAATATAAGCATCTGTATGTTTCTTTGGGACTTTGGGATTGCTAGTTCTGATAAGTAACAGTGGGCAGGTCCAGATTTTGGGGCTAGTCCAGGCCAGAAACCTCTTATTACAAACCAGTGAACTCACGATACTTATAAAATAACCTTTATGCTTTCTGCTTGTTGTTATAAGGAACTGTTCATAAGTATTTCAATGTCTGAACAAGAAATGTGGCCATGAACTATTGACCCTAAGTGTGCATGAGTCACTCCTTGCAGAAGAAAAGAGACTTATTATTAGTAAAATACTATTGTGCTCTGGTATGAACTTGGTCTGTTCACAACTGACAAGAATGGAGAATATTGAAAAAAGAAGATGACAGCTCTTCCTCAGTCCTGTTTAAAAATTCTCATCAAGATAAGCTTTGGGTCCACTGGCTTTCCATACAGATCAACAATAAGGCAGACTCACTAGTGCTAAGAGAAATAGATCAGTCTGTGGAAGTGCACTAGTAGTGAGTGAGAACAATGTACATACATTCATGAATTCCTAGATAGGAGAGAAAAAAAAACCTATACCCAGAGTAGGCAAAAAGTCTCCTTCCCACACCGTTATGTGTAGAGCAACATCAATCCCACTATATTTATAATAAGAAAATAAAACAGAGTGACAAGAGTTTTGTTAAATGAATTATGACCTACACATAATGTAGAGACAAAACAGCCAAGAATAAAAAGCAAAAATCTCCCAGTCTCTAACAGGGACTTCTTGAAGACTGACCCAGTGACTTGTGATACATTATACAAACATCTAGAGCCTGATTCCTATTGACATCCCAAACAGCCAGTCCCTAGAGATAAGTCTGGTATAAATGCTACCACTTAACAAATTAGCAAGCAGCCAGCCTGTAAATGCAGTTCTAGAGTCCACACAAATGGCACATGAGAAGAGAACACATCAAATAATACCCTCTCAACTATGTGAAAGACCCCCCACCTCCTTCTCTTGTAGCACACCTGCAGGGGCTGAACCAAGGTGTATCTGACAAACTTTCTCCTTCTTCCTCATTCTGTTGATGCTTCTCTAGGTTTGCTGCCATCAACTATACCTGGCCCACAAGAGGCAGCTCCATACAGCTCTTTGAAGGAGGTAGTCATTCAGTTATAGGAGCACAAGTACATGTTTTCTTCATTTGTCTCATTGAAATGCCTCCAGTGCAAAAGTATGAGAAAATTCTATTGTGAAGATAGTTCCATAAAAACCAATCCAAAAAAACTATTCTATTCAAAACTAAAATTGAAGATTTTTTTAAAAATATAATTATATTTGGACAAATGAACAGAGGATGCAAGAAATAAATAATAGCTGGTATTCTTAAGTTCAATAATTGTCTAGAAAAAGTAAGTTTTAATTATGAGGTATTTACTCACCTGTTTGAAAAAATAACTGAAGACCAGGTCTAATATTGGGGAGGCTATCCTGTGACCTTAGTGGCTAAGAGTTGGGAGAGGAGATATTTTGGGGCTTCAGTGGTTACCACTGGAAAGAAGACACACCCTAGTTCATTTCTTGTACATTATCAGTGCTGAAACAACCAGAATGTGAGCAGTCTTACTTTCTTCACCCCTGAACTGAAATTCCACATGAGATGAGTTCAGTAATATCCTATAATTTTAAATCTGTGTCTCCTGTCACTTCAGAACATCATCCTTTTTAGAAATAACATTTTTGCATATAAAATTAGCTAAGGATCATTCTATATGTAGAACAGACTCTGAATCCAATGATTGATGTCAGAAAGAAGACATAACAATAGAGAGACACAGAGAAGTGTGGAGGAAAGAGGCAGGGCTGGCAAGAATCAGCTGCAAGAATGACAAGGACTGATGGAAGCTGCCAGAGGCCAGGAAAAGGCAATCAAGCAAATCTTCCCCTGGAGCCAGGATCATGTCAATATTGTGGTTTTAGACTCCTCACCTCCAGAACTGTGAGAGAATACATTTATATTGCTTTAAGGCACCAAGTTTGTGGTGATTTGTTATGGCAGCCCAAGGAAATGCAAACAATGTTAAACGAACGCTGGGGTGAGACAAAGAAGATGGGAGAGAACGAAACAGTTGCATCACTGTCGAGTGGATGGCATGATGATATCATTAATCATAAAGCATCCGCACTGTTGGCTGCCATGGTGAGGTCTAAAGGGAGACTGCACTCAGAGCTCGCCTGGACCAGCTTCCCACTGCCGCTGAAGGGATGGAAATAATGAGGTCTATGCTGAGATCAGACTCAAGCAAAAAGTTTTGAACTTTCAGATATATATCCCAGATGACTCCCCCAGTCTGCATCTCCCACTCCCACACTTCTCATGAACCAAATTCAAGATGGCAGAGGATTTACTAGTGTGCAAGGTGAATAATAAAGGATACAACACATAACTTACAAAATATGTGTGTAACAGCACATGGGAGAGATGGCAAAAAGAAAAGTCCAAGGCAAAAAGAAGATGAATGACATGCAGAAAAGAAATTATAAAATTCAAAAGGTCATTGAGATAGCTCAGCTGATAAAGGCACCTGCCATCAAACTTGATGACCGTGTTTGATCTCCAGGACATAAGGGAAGAGAGAACCAACTAGCTTAAATGTTCACCCACCTCACATGTACCCTGGCATGATGTGCACACACACATACACACACGCATGCACACACACACATGCACATACACAGACATATGCACACACACACACACATACACACACACACACACACACACACACACACACACACAGTAAGTAAAATACAAAGGAAAAGAAGAAGGTATCAGGGAAATATTTAGCTCAAAAAGGGAATACTATAGTGTCCTTTTATCTTTTAAAGGATTTTTTTTATTTAAAAAGATTTTTTCCCATACCAACCACTGCTCCCCCCTCCTTCTCCTTGCCCTCCTCCCTCCCTCACCCTATTAACCCCACTCCCCCCATCTAGTCCTCAGTGAGGGCAAGGGATCCCAGGGTGAGTCAGTTCAGTCTGGCATATCCAGTTGAGGTAGGTCTGAGTTCCTCCCCCACTATCAAGGCTGAATAAGGTGTTCCTCTCTTTATAGGGAACAGGCTCCAAGAAGCCAGTTCATACACCAGGAATAAACTCTGGTCCTCCTGTAAGAGGCTCCACAAATTGTCCATGCCATTTGACTGTCATCTACATCCGGAGGATTTAGTTCCTTTCCATGAATGTTTCTCAGCTATTATTTCAGAGTCAGTGAACTCCTAATAGCTTAGGTCAACTCTCTCTGTGGATCTCCTCCTCATGATCCTGATCCTTTGCTCATATACTCTCTCCTCCCTCTCTTCAGCTGGACCAGAAACTCACCTCGGTGCTTAGCTGTGGATCTCTGCTTCTGCTTCCATCAGTCACTAGATGAAGGTTCTATAATGACAATTAGGGTGGTCATTTATTTGATTATAGAGGAAGGCCAGTTTAGGCATCCTCTCCACTATTGCTTAGAGTCCTAGCCGGGAACACCTTGTGGTTTGTTGGATGTTTATCTAGCGCCAGGTTTCTGTCTCACCCCACAGTGGCTCCCTCTATCAAGACATCCATTTCTTTGTTCTCCCTCTCTGTTGCTCCTTCTACCCAACCATTTTATTCTCTCATGATCTCCTCTCACTTCCCTTTGCTTGCTCCCTTATATGATCCGAATTTACTCAGATCTTCTCTATTTCCCCTTCCCAGCGGGATCCATGGATGCCTTTCTTAAGTTCCTCCTGTTACATAAGTGCTAAGGGTTTGTGGACTGTATCCTGGTTATCCTTTGTTTTATGTCTAAAATCCACTTATGAGTGAGTACATACCATGTCTGTCTTTCTGGTTATCTCAGGATGATACTCTCCAGATCCATCCATTTGCCCGAAAATTTCAGGATGTCATTTTTTTCTGCTGAGTAGTATTCCATTGTGTAAATGTATCACAATTTTGATTCATTTTTCAGTTGAGGGGCTTCTAGGTTGTTTCCAGGCTCTGGCTATTATGAATAATGCTATTTACTATGAACAAGGTTGAGCTAATGCCTTTGGGATAAGAATATGTGTCCTTGAAGTATATGCCCAATAGTGGTATTGCTGGATCATTGAGTAGATTGATTCCCAGTTTTTTGAGGAACCACCATATTGATTTCCAAAGTGGCTGTACAAGTTTACACTCCCACTAGCAATGGAGGAATATTCCCCTTACCCACATCCCCTCCAGCATAAGCTGTCATCAGTGTTTTTGATCTTAGCCATTCTGACAGGTATAAGATGGTATCTCAGAGTTGTTTTGATTCGTGTTTCCCTGATGACTAAAAATGTTAAGCAATTCTTTAAGTATCTTTCAGCCATTTGAAATTCTCCTACTGAGAATTCCCTTGTTTCCTCTGAACTCCATTTTTAAATTGGATTATTTGGATTTTTGACTTCTAGTTTCTTGAGTTCTTATATATTTTAGAGATCAGTCCTCTGTCAGACATAAGGTTGGTGAAGATCTTTTCCCATTCTGTGGGCTGTTTTGTCTTATTGACCATGTACTTTGCCTTATAAAAGATTCTCAGTTTCAGGGGGTCACATTTATTAATTGTTGTTCTTAATGTCTGTGCTACTGGTGTTATATTTAGAAAGTGGTCCCCTATTCCAGTATGTTAAATGGTATTTCACACTTTCTTTTATATTAAGTTCAGTGTAACTGGGTTTATGTTGAGTTCTTTGATCCACTTGAACTTGAGTTTTGTGCAGGGTAATAGATATGAATCTATTTTCATTCTTCTACATACCACCATCCAGTTATGCCAGCACAATTTATTGAAATTGCTACCTTTTGTCCATTGTGTATTTTGGTCAAAAATCAGTTGTTCATAGGTGTGTGGATTAATGCCAGGGTCTTCTATTCAATTCCATTGATCCACAAGTCTGTTTTCATGCCAGTACCAAGCTGTTTTTATTGCTGTAGCTCTATAGTATATAATATTAGTGTCCAATATTAGTGTCCTCTTCTAAGTACAGTAATTGAAAATGAAATGGAGAGACAACAGGATTTAAGAGCAAGACATGTAAGAGCTGAGAAAAGGAATCAATTACAGTAAAACCAGTGGAAATAAAATCCATATTGAAAATAGAAAGGAGATAAAAGCCTGCCAAAAAGTTTTAAAAGATGCAGTGGTACAGTATATAGCCATAATCTCTTTTCTACTGCTAATTATATTGTAGCACGGAGGAGACCCATCACAGAGAACAGGCTTGTTCAGGCTTACCATTGTGGCTCAAGATTGAGATGCTAGGTCTGACAATATCTTTTTCGGTGTCTGAGTTCCCAGATATCAGACACGACATCACATGAAGACACAAGGGATGCATGGGAGACCTGGCCCAAGATACTTTCATAGCACACTCATTTTATATAAGCCATTAACCCATCTATCCATTAATTTATTCATGAGAGCAGAACCATAAGACCTCTTAAAAATCCCATCTGGTTTCATAAAAGGGATTAAGTTTCAGGATGACTTTTAGAAAGAACAGATTATATTCAAACCAATACAGCTTTCTTTGAAAAGTCCCATGAGAAAAATGAAATAATGGAATTAAAAAGAAGAACATGAAGAAGAGGACAATAGACATAACAGATAGCACACTGACAATGTGTATATGATGGTAATTGTTCCTAAAGATGACAAAAATAAGTAGGGGAAAATGTGTTTGTAGGCAGAAATGAAGATTCAGTAAATTGTTGAGGGGTGGATGAGGACAAGGGTGGCTATAGATATTCAATGAGACTTGTCATTTGAAAAAATTAAGAGATATATGTATCTCCATACCAGCAACACTGATTGACAAAAAGACATTGAGACAGTATTCACAGTTAGCTGTGGTGGGCATGCTGTAAGTAATTTGATCAAACTTATTGTTACCTATAATACAAGCAAAAAGGTTTATCAAGATGAAATTTCTCAACTGGGCATGGTAGTGCAATGCCTGTAATCCTAGCACTTGAGAGGTTGACACAGAAAGATTGTAAGCTCAAATCCAACTACACAGTGAAATCTTATCTCAAAAAGAAAAATATATTCGAACAAAGTATAAGAAAAATATTTTCAGCCAAAGACCCTCTTTGCAAAAACAACTCGATAATGAAATTTAAATGGTTAAAAAAAATGGGAAGGGTAAGTCATGCTTTGAAGGCCTCTTCAAAAAAAACATGGGTATGGAACTTAGTATAGAGTTAAGGGTACAAATGCCTCATGGGATTCCTTTAATCTACGCTGTGAGAAAAGTATGCATAAGTTTAAATTTGCGGGTGTATATGTGTTTTCAGCACTCAGTCAATACTTTTGTCTGGAGCTGACAAATCCACAAATACAAATGTGATCATATTATGTAAATGAACACAAGAAAGTACTCCAGAAAACATTAAAAACAGATAAGCAATTTCAAATGAGAAGGCAGACTTAAAACATTTCAAACAAATGTAAGTGAAGTACATAGCAAATTTTAATTTCAGATAGGCAAAAAAAAAAAAAAGGCCTGTCTCAGTGTTTAAGAGCACTTGACTGCTTTTCCAGAGGTTCCTAAGTATAATACCCAACAACCAAAGGGGGTCTCACAACCATCTGTAATGGCTTCTGATTCTGCATGAAGTCAGAACTCTCGTATTCATTTAAAAAAAGACATGAATAAATAAATCTTTTAAAAAATCATCTGTTTTAGAAGAGAAGTTGCCCTTGGGTTCAATGCCCAACACAACAAAATAAATAAATAAATAAATGAATAAATGAATGAATGAATGAATGAATGAATGAATGAATGAATAAATAAATAAATAAATAAATAAATAAATAAATAAATAAATAAATAAATAAGTGAAGACAGTAATATGAATTCAATGCTCCTTTGGTAAGATACTCCCTCAAGGAAAGAATTATTTTCTAACCATAATTCTGATAACAAACTTATGCCATTGTAATCCACAATCTTTTTAGCATCTGTTGTAGTTGTAACAAAATACTAATAGTCTCAGGACGGGGCTCAAAGTTTGATTTGATGTCAAATGAGCGATTGTGTCTTTGAATTCCCTCCTGTGAGAAATGCAATATAGCTGAAGCACAAGACAAGAACTTCAAAACAGCTATTATGAATATGATCAACAACCTTAAAGAGGATGTGAGCAAATCCATTGTCAAATTTATAAAAACACAAGCAGTGGAATACAATGACATGGAAGGAAAGTCAACAGAGAACACTCAAACTGAGAGAAAGCTAGAAATGAAAAATTTAGGAACCTGGACAAGAACTCACCAACAGAACACAAGAGCTAGAAGACAGACTTTCAAGCTTTGAAGAAACGAACACCTTGGCCAAAGAAAATGTTAGATCTAAAAAATAAAATCCAGGCACAAACACCTGGGAAATCTGAGACACTATAAAAAGACCAAACATTGGAATAGAGAAGGGAAAGGAAACACAGGTTAAAGACATAAAAAGTATTTGAAGAAAATTATAGAAGAATCTTTTTCCCCCAACCTAAAGGAGGAGGTGCTGATCAAGATTGACAGAGTATATAGAGTACCAAATAGACTGGTGCTGCCTATGCTTTGGGCCCTGCTAGATCCACTTTGGAGGAGGGGGAGAAGGTGCGGAAACAATGACTCAGTCTTTGGGGGCTAGTTGAAATGAAGAAGCCCAATTTATTGAGAAAGGGGTAAGCCTTATATATACCTTCCTCCCAGCCAGGGGGAAGGGTTTTGCTTTGCTGGCATCTGCTGTGGCCCCTTGCTCATTAGCTTTTATGTGGAAAGCCAGATGAACCTGGATAAGGAATTTTTGGTAACTTTTAAACAATTTAAACAGATAAATGTAAGTAAATATTGGGGAAAAGGAAATGAGGGGGGGCCTCAGAATGAGATAAAAAGAACCTCTATAAAAGAGGGCCAACTCATCAATGTTCCTGAGGTGGCATGAAAAGGGGATGTCAGGACCAGTGACAGAGATGGAAGAGGCACACACTCATGTCTCAAACAGTGATGACAGCAACAGGCAAAACTAAAAGGCCAAAAAGAAGTAACTGTAGCAATAACAAAAATAACCCTAAACCAGGTGTATTCTATAGCCATGCCAAGGCCCCACGATGCTGACACCAGATGTTGCCTATGCTTTGAGCCCTGATAATTCCCCTTTTAAAAGGGGGTCAAAAAAGTACAAAAACAATGACTCGGTCTCTGGGGGCTAATTAAAACAAATCCAATTTATTTTTTTTAAATAAACCTTACATTTACTCTCCTCCCAGTCCCCCAACACATACCTCAAAAAGGGGGGGGGCACTTGGCTTTGCTGGCCTCTGCTCTGTGGCAGGGTGGCGGGGTTGTCTCTTGCTGGTCCAGGGCACTTCACATCATGACTCCACTCTGTTGCCAAGACCCCCAGGTAAACCTCAAATTGGCTTATTAAAAAATGCCCAGTCAAGGGGCCCTCACAACTATATATATAAAAGAGACTGCTATAAGCACATGTTTTAAGGCACCAATTATAACCAGTTTAAAGTAGCTAAGGCCAGGCTGGCTCCCAGGCCCTTAAAAGCCACTAGGGCCTATACATCCCACAGACTGGACCAGAAAAGAAATTCTCCGACGACATATAATACTCAAAACACTAGCTGTACAGAACAAAGAAGGAATACGAAAAGCTACAAGGGAAAAGGACCAAGTAACACATAAAGGCAGCCCTATCAGAGTAAGACCTGAGCTTTCAATGGAACAAGAAGTCCCAGACATATGTTCTACAAGCTCTAAGAAAGCATAAGCGCCAGTGCAGGCTGCTATACCCACAATAGAAGAAGAAAGAAAGGTATTCCATGATAAAACCAAATTTAAGTAATATCTATCTACAAACTCAGTCCTACAGAGGCATTAGAAGGAACAAACAAACAAAATTAATGCACAAAACCCAGTAGTCTTCCGATGTACAAAGAACAAACTGAAATTAAATCAGTGAAACAATATAGCCTCAAAAACACATAAAATACCTTGGGATAACTTTGACCAAGCAAATGAAAGTTTATACTCTACCAAATTGGAAAATCTAACAGAAATGAGTAATTTTTTTAATATGTACTACCTAACAAAATTAAATCAAGAATAGATAAATAGCTTAAGTAGACCTATAACTCCAATTGATATAGAAGCAGTAAATAAAATAGGTTTAGCACAGAATCCTACCAGACTTTCAAGGAATTAATCCCAATACTCCACAAATTATTCCACAAAATAGAAGTAATGTTGCCCAATTTGCATTTAGGAGTCCAGAGTTACCCTAAAACCCAACAAAGAAAGATAATTATACACAAATTTCCCTTATAAACACAGAAGCAAAAATTCTCAATAAAATACTTGTAAACCAAATCCAAGAACACATCAAAAAGATCATCCACTGATCAAGTAGGCTTCATCCCAGAGATGCAGGGATGGTTCAATATATGTAAATCAATAAATGCAACCCACCATATAAGTAGACTAAAAGACAAAACCATACCATCTCATTGGACTCAGAAAAGCCTTTGATAAAATCTAACCTTCTTTCATGATAAAATTCTGGAGAGACCAGGGAAGCAAGGTACATACCTAAACATAATAAAGGAGATATACAGCAGACCCACACCCAGGATAAAACTAAATGGAGAGAAACTCAAAGCATTTCCACTAAAATCAGGAACAAGACAAGGTTCTCCACTCTCCATATCTATAAATACAGTACTTGAAGTCTTAAGAGTAATAAGAGAGCTGAAGGAGATCAAAAAATACAGATACGAATAGAGGACATCAAAGTGCTGTATAAATAATTCTACAATAAGGTGGCTTTATTTACAAATGGTATGATAATATGCATAAATGACCCTAAAAATTCCACCAGGAAACTCGTAGAGCTGACAAAAAAGAAAGAAACTTTCAGCACCCAGTAGCTTTCCTATGTACAAAGGACAGACAGAAAGAAACCAGGGAAATAATACCTTTTGCAATATCACAAAAATCATAGGATAACTTTAACAAAGCAAATATAAATCTTGTATGATTTAAAAAAACTTTAATACACTGAATAAGTTGAAGATAAAAGAAGATAGAAAGATCTCCCATGCTCATGTATCAGTATGATTAATATAGTAAAATCATCTTACCAAAAGCATTCTACAGATTCACACACACATACACACTCATATATATACATATATACATATATTTATATGTGTGTGTATGTTAGTATTGTATCCAGTCACTTGACTAAAGGTGTTTATCCATTGTAGGGGTTCCCTGGTAGAATTTTTGGGTTTGCTTATGTATACTATCATATAATCTGCAAATAATGATACTTTGTTTGAAGGCAAATGAATGAAGCTAGAAAAAAATCATCCTGAGTTAGGTAACCCAGACCAAGAAAAACAAACAGCGTATGTACTCACTCATAAGTGGATATTAACTGTAAAATAACTATTCTACAATCCACAAATTCAGAAAGAGTAGGTAACAAGGAGGATTCAGGGGGCATCTGTATCTTCCTGGAAAGGGAAATAGAAGAGATTTTTGTAAGTAGACTGTAGATGGGTGGGGATAGGAATATGATCCATCAGGTTGAGTGAGAAGGAGGGCAACGTACTGAAAGAGACTTAGAACGGGAGAGCATTTTGGAATCAGGTAAAAACTTGGTGCAATGTGATCATCAGGAATCTACAAGAATGACTCCAGGAAAAAAACCTAACAGTAGTGAATACATAGCCCGAACTGGTCATCTCCTGTAATCAGACAAATCTTCAAGTAAAGAGAATGGGAAACCAACATAATCCCACTACAAATGGCACCAATTTTCTCTACAGCAACAAGACACCTAACATCAGTGAAAAACATCTTCTGAAAGTCAGTGTGCTCATTCCAGCAGCACATGTATGAACACCCCAAGATACAAGACGCTCCAACAGGTAGAAGAAAAGTTCAAGGTCGAGCTATGTTACAAGACCCTCTTTCCAAAGGGAAGGACTTAACATTTCCAAGAAAGTGCCATTCTGAGCCAGAAATTTACAGGTAGGCATGCTAGGCTTGTGGAGACAACATTCTTCTTGCTATCCTCCTTAGAAGACACACTGGGCTGTGTTCCAACAAACAAAGACATACAGTAAATACGACAGTGGATCCTAGAAGCAGGAGTTATGGAGAAAAGAACAGCAGCTTCTCAATGAAGTCCTTGTATTTGCATCTGAAGGGCCTGTTGGAGTCTTTGACTATCACCTGTCTTCTTACCTTGGTTCTCAATCAACTGAGGAGTATACAAAGAAGCCACTAGTGGAAGAGGAACTGCCAGTTGTTGCCAATGAAGTCCCTGAGGGTGAGCACATCCAGCCAAGCCTAACTGATCCCAGAGTTGGAGAAGAGGTCTTTGAACATGGAATGCTGTGAAAAGCCCCAACCTCACAAGCTCCATCATACTTGGGCAAGTATTTATACCAACTCTACAACTTGACATCCCCAACCTGGGGAAATGATTAACCTTATTCATTCCAATGCTATTATTTGAGCAACACAAATATTTTAGTTCAGCAATCAAGAACCAAAGGCAGTGGCACACTCTTGAAGGCTTGTCTTGTTGAAGACTAAAGCATGGTGACTCCTGTTTAGCACTGTGGCTTCCATTTTACATTCAGATTCTGAACTGGAGTTCAGTGAACCACAGATGGCACATAGGAATGATGGCAGCAGAGGCACATTCTTTAAATGGGCTGCTCAGACTCCAGGCATCCTTCTGTAGTCTTCCTTGCTAGGATTGTCTGTAGTTTCCTTCCGTTGTGGCTCTGAGAGACAAAGGGCCACCCTAGAGGTCACTCAAGATGTCCCAGCTGTAACCAGGAAGACAGCCAAGACTTTTAGACTCCAAGTCACTGCTGAAATCAATAGACCTGACTGTCCTCCTCTGGGCCTTGCCTCAGCACTGTGTCCAGAAATCAGGAGGCTAAGCTAGGCTTGACAAGAGAAGCAGAATTTTAACTTCCCGGGCATTGAAAAACCAGAAAGATTGCTGATCTTATTGTAAAAATACTAGCCATTCATTTCTTCTCACTCGATAGTTAAGCAGCAGAAGGAAGCCATTGTTGGAATGTGGGGTGTAAGTGCTACTGAGGTACCTTCTGTGAATGAGAGAGAATCCTGAACTTGCTCCTCAGATCCACAGATGTTTTGCTGTTGAATTTTCCTTGAGCCAGAAGAGAAAGGGCATAGACAAAAACAAACCAAAACACATGGCAAAAAGCAAAGGAAAGTAAGTTAGCTCAGGTTAGGGACCTAAGGAGACTGTCTCTACAGAGTGCCAGGATTCCACTGTGGTTTATAAATATGCAAAATGGGTTCTCTTGCAAAGCAGAATGCTACTGAGTAGTGGCAGAAATGCATCTGCCCAGCCTGTCATCTTACTAGGAAAATGCACTAACCCTGTCATATTCCATGAGAAATACCACTAAGAACTCAGACTTGAGAGACAGTGTTGGGCTCAAATGTGATCTGTCTGATGTTGAGCGAGTTATTTTATCCTACATGACCTTAGTTTCTTCAGCTGAAAAAAAAGGGAAAAAAAAAGAAAGCTGTTTTCCATGAAAAGACAAATGAAAGCTGTTTTCTAGTGCTTAAGATATTATTATTTTAGCCTCATACCGGTTGCCTGATATGACAACATAGAATACTTGCTGGCACATAGAATAATTGTTCCTTTGTTTGGTCAAGCAGTTAGCTAATGAGTGGTAAGCAAACAGGATGCAGGGCTTGCAAGCTGAAGCCTTAAAAGCCAGTCTATGTTTTCCATGCCCATAAGCAGCAATATTTCCACTTTACGAAGTTTCTTAGACCCCAGAACAATGGTGACATAGCAAAAATCACCAGGGTCAAGTTGTGTTAGGCCACTGTGATCTCTGAGTCTCCTATTACCACAGCATAAGCTACTCTTTCCTAATTGGCTTCAAGTAACACTGAGCAGCTCCTGATTATTCAGTTCACAGTCATTCATCATGTGGTGCAGGATGAAATGCACAGATTAATTCCTGACTTCAAGGGCTCCTAAAGGGGAAAAGGTCAGGGTTGTGTTCTGGACCCTACAAGCTCTTAGTGGAGGATTTTCATATTCAGCCTGAGGGAAGCCTGGAAACTGCCAGTGCTATGAACAATGCATCCTTTACAGATTTCTATAGCAAGGAAGCCAGGTACTGAAATAAAAGGTGGAGTGAAAGGAGGGGAATGTGGGGAGAATGAAGAAAAGGGCTGTAAAACTGATTGTGGATGTTCACTTTCACTTCATAATGATTGACTACAGTTTTCCTCCCAGTTTGCCTTGTTTCAAAATTATTAAGTTAAAAACAACCTTAAAGATTGCTAATAACTTTTATGACACTAGAGATAATTCTTTTAAAACAAATCATGCCAAATTAAAAAAACAAAAAACAAAAAACAGTACCAATTGCTCAATACCTCTCTTCCAGGTGTCTGTCAAAAGTGTTAGGGTGCCTAAGATGCAATAAAGGCCATTGCTCTTGGTTGCTCACTAGAATTTTATGCTAAGACCCTGTTGCTGAAGTCACCATGCACTTTTGTCCTAGGACTTGGAGAAATCAAACTGGTATTGAGCAGAAAGCTTCCACACTGATGCATAGCTCCCATAGCATTAGAGGTGCTATGCAAGCTGCCAGGGAGAAAACCTCTTCAACAGTCTTAGCCAGCTGTGAACATGCAGAACTGCAATAATGATATGTGTAGCAAGATACAACCATGTGTGCAACCCTGGCACAAATGCTGCTGGATTTAAGGCCTCCTCTCCAGGAGGAACCCCATGCCTGGTGCTAAATATGGACAAGAACCCATGGCCGAAGGGCTCAGAGGCCTCAGTAGTAAAGTCTACCACCACTATTATTCTGCTAAAATGAACATAGTGTCAAACTGCCTCCTTAGTTTACATGGCTTTATCCATAGATTGATGCAGCTTTCAGACCTCAACAGAGAGCTTTCTTTGTGTACCTGACAGTGTTTAACATAGACACTCACAACTGATCAAAACAGAGAATTAGTGTCAGCAAGTGTTCAGCTGCAAATAGAAAGTCTATATAACAGCCTTCTCCATGGTTCAGAGACCATAAAGGAAGATGGAGCAAAAAGAATCTAAGACCCAGAGCAAAGCAGGGTCTTGTATACCTGAACTTGTGAATGCACAGAGTCTGTGGCTGCCTATGCAGTTTCTGTATAAAATCAATCCAGGCCACAGTCTGGCATGGAGGGAAGTGAGGTTTGTTAGTAGATTCTTTACTGAGGATCTACTGATAGTTGATGGCTGAGACAATTTCTTTAAAGAATGTGGTCCTTGGTAGGCTGACCACACTTCATTGGATGTCCTATACTTATGTATACATGACCAGCACAAACTGGACCTGGTGGGACTTGAAGTTGTGGAAGAATGATGAGGTGGATCAGGGAGAAGTCAAGTGGAGGTGTGGGAGACAAATATGATCAAAACAAATTATATGAAGTTCTCAAGAAAATAAAAAAATTACACTACACAAGGAAGTGATAAAATTGTAAAAATAAGTAGCCAAGCAAAAAAAAAAAATTTATGATGGTGTAATTAGAGTCACAATGAATTCTGTTTTAGCTTTATTAATTCAAGTGTGACCCACAATTTTTGAAAACTTTATATTGATTTTTGAAAGCCTCCTATAGATTTATCCAGAGAGCCCACTATTCTCAACTGGTAATTACTAACCACTCCCAGTAACTCTATATTTAAACAAAGTGCTAGTTAATAGAAGAGTAGGCATGATGCCAACCTATGTTTATATGCACATAGTGTTCATTTGTCATTTTTAAAGGTGGCTTTTAAATAATTATCTAAAGGCATTGATTACTCTTGATCAAGGTTCTCTTTGACACCTCAAGTTTTCTCAGTGATCGAGGAACAAGTGGGTGGGTATAGCTCTCCTTTGGGTCTGGCTTCAAGGAATGTGGCATAAGCAAGTGAAGGCACATCATAACTACAGTGATGCACTTCCAGGCATCTCAATTTTTATGGCAGTTCATTGTCAAGTTCTTCTTCAACTGCCAAATTAAGATACTTTGAAGCTGTCAAATACTGCTAGCTGTTCATCCAACATCCATTTTTCTTTCTCTGTTTGAAGCAAATTCCTGCTTCTCTAAAATATGAATTTGAATGCAGTTAAGAAGCACTTCGTACTTCCTTGAAGCTAAGTATAACCATGACCAAGTCTTGTCCGTTCACATGGAGGTGTAATATGACAGCATCCTTCTACAAATAAAAAAGGAAAGCTCAACAAGGAAGTCTGATTTTCTTACCCCTCATTATTTCTAAATTCTTGTAGAATTAATTATTAATTGATTATGGAACACAGATGCAATACCCCCAAAGAGGCAACAATTCTATATAGCACTGGAGATAAAAGCTATACATTAAGATGAGATAGTATATACTTCTGAATTCTAGGGCTGGCATCATAGAGCTATTAGACAAACGGTAGACAGTAAGTTTTCAGGTTTCTTTTTACCTGAGAAAAATAAAGTCTTGTTTGGTTAAGCCATAGAAGCTACATTTCTGCTATATGTGATCAAGTGTGAACTCAGATTATATAGCCTTCAGGCTCTGGTCTTCATCTGAGTTTCATTCCCCTTTGTATAGAATGGAGAGTTGGTGGCCTCCCTGGACCAACTGTGAAGGGAATTGAACAACACTGATAAAAGTCCCAGTAGAAAACAATATGGCATGATTACATTTGTAAATTTTTCCACCTAGCTTCTAACACACAGATCCACTTGCTTAAGTTTTGTGTGACACTATTCCTGAGAAGCCATGAACAAACAGCCTATATAGGAACGGATGAAAGATATCACTGTCTTAGGGTTTCTACTGCTGTAAAAAGGCACCATGACTGTGGCAACTCCTATAAATGAAAACATTCAACTGAGGTGGTGGCAGCTTACAGTTTCAGAGATTTTAGCCCATCATGGTACAGAGCACAGAGGTGTGCAGGCAGATATGATGCTGGAGAAGAAGCTGCTACAAGTTGATATGCAGGCAACGGGAAGTAGACTGAGTGTTACACTGAATGAGGCTTGAGAAAATGAGACCTCAAAGTCTACCCCATTGTGACACACTTCCTCCAATAAGGCCACACCTACTTCAACAAAGCCACACATCCTAAAGGTACTACTTCCTTTGGGGACCACTTTCCTTCAAACCACCACAACCACTAAAGAGATCCAACCAATGAGACTTATTTGTGATTCTTACAGAAATAAGGATGAGGGATTAATTGCAGGAATAGAAATAATTCAATCACAGCTACATCATCAAAATCTCACACCACCACAGGTGACAGTTCACCTGGAATATACTCCACAGTCTGTAGTCAGCTTAATACGTTGGAGGATGTTTGTCACTCATTTGGTCTGAGCTTCATTCAGGCAGCTTGGCTAGTCTTTTTTTTATTTGCAGCACCTTCAACAGATCTCTGCTTCTTCCAGGTGGCTGTCTGGTCTGCCTCTTCTTAGGCAACTAAGCTTATCTGGGAGACTTCCTTGGACCTTGTCTTATGTGTGAGTCTTCCCTTACTTGGTCTGAGAGTGACTCTTGGAAGTCTTTACTACGTATACACTCTTTGGGACAGGTTGTGAATTTGGTCTGTTTCAGGGACTTCCTAAAGGAGTCTTAGGTTGTTTACTTCTGGTCTTAAGGCCCTTAGCTGCTTCCTTGAAAGATGGAATATTTCACTTCCCTTAGAACATCAGTTCTTTGGCTTTCCTGAAAACTTCCTGTCTTAAACTGTCATGTTGTCTTGCTTCTCTTTTTACATTTTGTGTTTTAGATTTCCAACTAAGATGAATGGTCTGAACGTCAGAGGAAACTGCTACACAGGTATCATGTTTAGGCTATTCCCACTTTCCTCTTCGTAGAGTCTGCTGCCTGAGGAAGATGGGGATTGCTCAGTCAATAAAGTAAAAAACAAAGGAAAGGAAAGCTGAATGGGGTATCCACGGGCTCCATTTGTACAGAAGTTTGAAGATGCATAATTGTTTTCTTCTTTCTAAGGTGTTTTTCAGTATGAATTGGTTCTCTCTGCCATCAGCATTTACCAATCTATTGGGTTGTTTTGGAAACATTATGAACTTCTGTTGACCAGCCTGGAGCAACTGCAATAATCTCCCGATGTTAAAGTTGACTCATCGTGATCAATGTGAGCCTATATGGATCATTTCTGGAGTCTTTCTTGATACAATCTTAGTACTGGTTAACTGCTTTCTTCCTTCTCTGAAGAGTTTGAAGAAAATGACATGCTGTCTGAGATTTGCTTCACCGTGAGGGCACTGGGAAAGGGAGTAAGTATAAAACACAACTGGCCAGGTAGTTAATAATTTTGCAAGGCTATGATGACCCCATAAGGCATGCTGTATTCTTTTTTTTTTTTTAACATATGTGTATGTTTGAAATTTTTCAAAACAAAAAGTAAAGGTTTATTTTCTTTTTAAGTCCAGCCCATGGCTTTCAAAATAAAAAATTTAACTTTTCAGTAAGACAATAGTCTTGAACATCTGGCTCTACTTTTTTAAAAAAATGAAGGCTCTAGATTCCCAAGGCTTCTTCCCTTGACTTGGCAAGACAAACTTGGAGGCCTGAGGAAACCTACAGAGACAGAAAGATGGAGAGTAAGAGGCATCCCCAATGAACAGAAAACTAACACTTCCCAGGCCAGGTCCTCCTCATCCATCAGGTTAAAAAAATGTTTCCCTCAACAACTAGTTTGTTTCACCTCCAGCTCATTGGCCCAGACCCTTGACTTGATCCTCAGCAAGCTGGACTCAGTTTCTGGTTGAAGAGATCTTTGTAAACAAGGCAGGAAGAAGTACTTGTCTTGTCATGGACACCAAAGTGACCAGTGTCTTGGGCAGCGTCATCATAAAGGTAACAAAAGGTTAGCCTATCAGGCTAAAGACCCTTTAGAGTCTCTTCTTTGTAAACCAGAGGCTTCAATTCCTCCCAGGGCCAAGACACTCTGCTCCAAGGCCTTTCTAATGACCATCTTTCCCACCTTTGCATAGTAAAGAGAGATCACTATCCCTGCAGATGATTGGAGAGGAGGAAGCCACTACAGGCGACCCCAAACTTAACAGCACTTTCGGGCTTCGGAAATCGGGTGCAGCAGGGACCTGTACGATTTCTCCTTTGTGCCCTTGCCTGCCTGCACACCCTGACCGGGTCCCTACTGCAGAGAAATCTGACAGGCGGCAACGGCGGGCGTGGCCCGCGCAGGAGGCGCGCAGGGCAGGAGGGCTCGGAGCTGCGGCTACTCTGCGCGGCCGGGAGGGAGGGGCCCAACGCCAGCCCAGCTCCCCACCGCTCGCAGCCGCTCAGTGTCCTCTCGAGCCCAGCTCCGGCCGGAGCAGGCGATCGCCAGCACAAACCAGAGCCCGGGCGCCGGAGGCGGAGGCCGGCGGAGGCGCGGCCCCGAGCGACCGGGCGTGCGAGCCCTGCTTGCTCACCGGTGCGGGTAAGTGCGGATCTCTGCCTCTGCGGTCGTCTAGCTGCTGGTCCCCAGGCAGGTTGGGCGCATCGCGCTGCTGCGCTGCAGGCTCACAGGTGGCCCCACGGCGGATGTGGCGCCCCAGGCCCAGCTCGTAGTTCGTCAACTCTCTCCGCTCGGGGGCCCGGGTTGCCATCCCCTGCCTGGCCCACTCGGGCTTATCTTGGAGCGAGGGCACCGGCAAGAGCCTGACTTAGGAGGGGATGCGCAAAGGCGCCCCTGACCACTAGCTATTCGGGAAGAAGCAGTGGAGCAAGCACCACCCAAAGGCATTGGAGCTCTTGGCTCTACCCTTTCGTTTTATTTTCTTATCGACCCTCCATACAAAAAGTTTAAGATCATGAGAGGTAAAGTTGGGGCGCAGCTGGGGTCACATCCCAGAGAACAGTGGATTTTCAGAGCTCACCCTGGAGCAGATCTTGAGCCCTAGGAGTCCAACCCTGCCGCTAGCCCTGACCGGCACTGTGACAATCCCTAGAGCACTACTGAGTCGCTTAATCATTGGGTGCTAAGCATAGACATCTGCAGCCCGCCTGGCATCCGATGGGCTAGGGTTATCTGAGGAGCAGTGTGGCAAGTCAGCCTGCGTTGACTGCTAGTCTTGCTCTGCTTCAGCTAATCCCAGTGTGTAAGTGGCGTGTGTTTAATTAGCTTATTTTACACCTGAAGTGATCTCGGCGAGTGTTCCTAATATGAAATCACGGGCAACTCCCCCCCCCACACACACACACCAAAATAAAAGAAAGAAAACAAAAACAGGAAATCTGAAGGCTTGTGTAGAAAGAGAATCTTGACTGTAGGAGCAGTCCTGTGGGGTATGTTACCTAGCTAGTCCACTGGAATAGCGAATCAAAACTCTCCTTTGCATATTTGGCAAAAAGGATAGATGTTGGGGATACTGAGGGACGATTTTATGGACGGAACTGTTGCTGCAACTTGCATGTTGTTTACGAAATACACATTTGGTCTCTGCAAATAGCCCCCGGTCTTGTCACTGTGCTGAGCTTTATTTAAGCTATTGAAAAGAAGACTAAAGGTTTTGGTTGTTGCTGTTCTGAAGCTCCAGCTGAAAACGGTATTTAGATGCTTTAAGGAAACAGCTTCTTCGTGTCGCCAGGACATTTTTTTAAGCTTAAATATTTAAAAAGCAGGTTTTCTGTATTTGATATGAGACACTTTCATGAAAAAAATATATCTTGGAATTATTATGTGAACAGGAAAGCAGTGTTACCTTCTTATCCTTTCAAATGATAGGTTCAATCAGAAATGCAACGAATTACATAATTGTTCTAGAAGAAAACATAATGGTCAGTTGTCAAGAACTTAGTTCTGAAAGAAGTGGGACCATTTTAGCTCCGAAAGATGTGTCATGGCTTCAAATGGATAAATTGACTTTCACCTATAAATTTTTTATACTTACACACATCTCAACTGTCTAAACCTAACATCAGATGTGTTGAAATATTTACTTGGTTTTATACATGTGTGAATATGAGTCCATTCTAGATACTGCTTCTTCTTCCAAGTGCTACTTTTGTTTAAAGCAATTTGTGAGGATGTAGTTCAGTGGAAGAGTTATTGTCTGGAATGCTTCAGATGTTGGATGTAGCATCCTCAGCACCCTCCCCAGCCCCAACATACACACACACACACACACACACACACACACACACACACACATATCAGGGGCAGGCACAATAGAAACAATTCTGTCTGGCAAAGGGCTTTAATTGTCTATAACTATTCTAGTCTCTCTCTCTCTCTCTCTCTCTCTCTCTCTCTCTCTCTCTCTCTCTCGGCATCAATGCCAAGGTCCCACATATGCTAAGTAAACACTACACCCTAGCTCTGTTCCCCAGTTTTAAAATAAGGGATCCCAGGGCTAGAGAGAGGGCTTAAAAATTAAGAGCTCATCTTACTCTTGCAAAGAATCTATGTTTGGTTCCCAACACCCATGTTGTCTGGATCACAACTGCCTGTACTTCCAAGTCCAGGAGATTCTAGTGCTTCTTTTGGACTCCGAAGGACCCCTGCACTGACATGGGCACATACTCACACAGAGAAACACATAATTTTTTTTAAAAAAATGTTTTTTAAATCTTCAGAAAATAAAATAAGGAAACTGGGGCACAGAGAAGTAACTTATCCATGAATACACACTATAGGACAAAACTTTATCATACCTGCAAAGTTATTTTTGTAGAAAGATAAAATTTTGTGACCTACTTACCTTTGTTACTGTTCTTATTTAAGGGTAGCTGGCGAAATCTTCCTGTGAAGAATAAGGATCCCTAATTGTAGACGTGCCTCACAAGCACCATTAACTAGGAAGCAAGGAACAGTATGACAACCATCTAGCTGAGTCTGAAGTGGGAAGATCATCCTATCCACCAGAAGACCCAAGATGGATCTTCACCAAAGTACCATGGTCAGGCTCCTGGAGAAATGGTGTTATAATGAGTCACCATCTGGCTGCAGGAGACATTATAATGCCAGGAAAAAATTGAAGCTAATTCGAGTCGTTGGCCTTGTCATGGGCCTGGTAGCTATGAGCACTGTCCCATTTTCAATCAGTGCCTTTACTGAGACAGACACTCAGAGCAACACAAGAGAAGCCAGTGATGTGAGTGGCCCTGGGGTAGCACAGGGTCACCCTCAAAGAACTCTCTTAGATTTAAATGACAATATTCAAGATTACACCCCACAGCCACCTGCTTCTCAGGAAGACAAAGCTGAGAACAGTACTGATCATGCCCAGGGAGACTACCCGAAGGACATCTTTTCCCTGGAGGAACGCAGGAAAGGTGCCATCATCCTCCATGTCATCGGGATGATATACATGTTCATAGCTTTAGCCATAGTCTGTGATGAGTTCTTTGTTCCTTCCTTGACTGTCATCACTGAAAAACTGGGCATCTCTGACGATGTGGCTGGAGCCACCTTCATGGCCGCAGGCGGGTCAGCCCCAGAACTTTTCACGTCTCTTATAGGGGTCTTCATTGCCCACAGCAATGTTGGCATAGGCACCATTGTAGGTTCTGCAGTGTTCAATATCCTCTTTGTTATTGGCATGTGTGCTCTGTTTTCTAGAGAAATATTAAACCTGACATGGTGGCCTCTCTTTCGGGATGTGTCCTTCTACATCGTTGATTTGATCATGTTGATCATATTTTTCCTGGATAACGTTATCATGTGGTGGGAAAGCTTACTCCTCTTAACAGCTTATTTTGCTTATGTGGTTTTCATGAAGTTCAACGTCCAAGTAGAAAGATGGGTGAAGCAAGTGATAAATCGCAATAAAGTTGTCAAGGTGACAGCCCCAGAAGCCCAAGCAAAGGTCAGTGGAAGCAGTCTTTACTTAACAGTTTTCTTAGCCATCATTCTGAATTGTTTTGGCAATTGGCAGCCTGTTTTTGATTTTGTATTTTTTTTTTTAACTATAATGATCATTAGGCTATAGTGGTAACAGATTGCATCCTGCAGTTTTGCGAAAGCCAACGAAAATGACAGTAGAAAATACAAATTTGGGGGAATTCTCCTACAAGTACTAAGTTGACAAGCTACTATAGAGTTAAAAAGAACAATGTAAATACAGGTTACATAATCACCTCAGGGCAAACTCAGCATTGACTTGTTTTTAGGGAAATGGACCCAGTGATTTTGTGAGCAATTAGTTTTTATTGGCATATTCTTAGCAATGTGACTGGGTTTTGGTTTTTTAGATGAATATATGACAGAGATCAAGAACCATCTCTTTAAAGGTGTTTAGGGGAGAAAGTTTGTTTTATGAGAGCTGCACCCTCCAGAGCAGCCTGGGCCAAACAGCAATTTGGCTTCCTCACACATCCTATAACCATTTTTTCTTTTCTTTGCAAGTGAGTTTGATTTCATAATGTTGGGGACTGAACCCAGTACTTTTCACATTGCTGGGCAGGCACACTGAGACTGAGTGATAGCCCACATCTATGTTCATTTTTCTTTATCTGAGTAGCCTTAATTGAAACAGATTGGTATCCATTGTAGAGAAAATCACTGGCCAGGCCTGGCATATGTCTCTATATTGCAGTAGCCCATTCTGTACACCATAATAAATATGACCCAATGTACTTTCATGGGAGAATTGAAGCAATGTTGCATAATTAGGAAGCAGATTTGTAAAAAGCTTAAAAAGAAATTGACCTGAAAAAAATATAACTTTGAAAGGAAAACTTTAAATGAACCGCATCAATGAATCTTTATGTAGTTTTGTAATTATGCAGCATTCTGATTTATATCACAACTATAAAAATGTCATCTTTGAATGTAGTTTTAAACAGAAAACCCAAGTTTATAACAGAAAGTTTTTATGTTTGCATGTGGGAAAAATCTCACACATTAAAAAAGAAAGAAAGAAAGAAAGAGAGAGAGAGAGAGAAAGAAAGAAAGAAAGAAAAGAAAGAAGGAAAGAAGAAAGAAAGAAAACCATGTTTGAGAAGTGGTAGGAGATTTGATCATTAAAAAGTGCTACTATTTTAATTAAATTTGCATGATTTCTTTATAGACTAAGTTGATGGTCATGATTTTTGTAGTAACCATAGAATAAAAGCAGAGTGAAAAAAAAATCACCAGTGGTACCTACATAGACAGTAGACGAGTATATATTAAAACATGCAAAGGAGAAATGTTCTAATCATTCTGTCATGCACATGTGCATGATGTGTGTTGATGGTTGCATGGGCCACCCTGCATGTGTCAGTCAGAAGACAACTTTGTCAACCTTGATTCTTCTTTCATCTGTCTGTGTGTCTGTGGTTCAGGGAATAAAATTTTGGTCACTAAGTTTTTGTAAGAAGCACTATCATCTGTTAAGATATCTCTCTGGCCTAAGACATGCTTATACCATATATTTTTTCTAATATTTACTTAAGTGTGTGCTCATTGAAAACTGTAGTTTGTACAGTTGCTTAGCACAATATTTAGCAAGCATGCATTCACTTATGACAGCTGAGGACATGTCCTTTGTGGCATTTGACAAGAACCTTTTTTTATGCTCTGTGCTCTGCCTTAATAACAAAATGGATGCCTCTCAACCTCTCCTTGAGTATGTTTGAGTGATTTGCTTAGTAGTCTATTATCTATTTCAATCAGAATACTGGCCAGTTTTCAGGAAAAGCCATATTTTTGCAAATCAAGGAAGTGGTCTGTTACCCTAGAAAAGCCCCAGGCATATCAACAGTGAAAAGTCTTTTGAGGAACTATGACTTTGGACATTTTTATGCTACAATCAACCTTCCTTACTCAGGCACATAATTGGTTGAAAATTTGTTGGTCACATTTGCAAATGCTATTGAAACTCAGAGTTTGTATTCTGATTTTAGGCAGGGTAGGACTGAATCTGGTTCCATGCATGTGGTAAATAACTTTTTTAATGCAGGTCATAGAATGCATTCAGTCAGTTATAATCTGTTCACTAAAGTAGAGCTGGTAGAGATTTTAATTAGATGATTGTCATGTCACATCTCCGAATCATTTATAAGTCAGCAATTCAGGCTGGTATTCCTTACATAATGTTTTTCGTATCCATAATTTTATTCTTAATTCTGTGTTCTTTTTAATTTGGACATTGTGAGTATAGCTTAATTTTATCATAAAGATGGTAGTTATAATCTTAAATATTTCCACATATGTTCATTATCTTATTGTCCTTTCACATCACACGATTTTAATTTATTCTATTCAGTTATCATTCTTTTTTTGTTATTTGATAACTAATTGGAGTAGATTATTTTTTTCTTAACAGAGCTGTGTTTTGCTTGAGCACAATCATACATTTTCATCGTGGTTCATAAGAACCTGATTTCCTTTAGGAAACTGTACCTTTCTCATTGGAATCACTACTGGAACTGTGAAGTAATTTCCGCTCCTATTACCTTTCATGTCTCAGAATCCTGTAGAGCTTGCTCCTCAGCTCTGAGCACAGATACCTCAGCTCAGTTGAGTATAGCCATTTGACCCCTAGTGTACTGAGCTCACTCTGACCCTAAAAGCTCTCTCCTATAGGAGTCAGTGCTCTGTTGTCATCTGGACACTTGGAAAGAGAGTCTCTACACTGACTGTAGCTCACCAACATCTTCATAGGAAGAAGTATACTATGTAGATATCTAGAGAGCAAATATTAACATTTTTTGTACAAATTCACCTTGTTGCCTTGTTTTTGTAATTACGGAGCTGGCAAGTTCAAGAATGTGAAGAAAACACATTTTAGATAACCTCACACAGGTCATCAGACGGTCCTGGTTAATCAACTCTTCTGGACTCAACACAGTGAAATGGCCTTCAACGACTCACTTATAAGGAAATTGTACATCTTAATTAGCTTCCATGATGGGTGATCTGTGCCAAAAAGCAATGGGCTATGAACGTGGTGAAAGTGGGAATTCTTTTCATAAAGTGTTAATACCCCAGGTGTGTTTTTCAGGGTTTGTTTTTATTTTGATATTTCCTTTGGTGATACCACTATACTCTTTAAAAAGTTGCATAGTGTCATGACATGATACAGAAGCCCAGACAGGAAAGGTTTGTTGTTGCTATTTTTAATTAGTTCTTTGAGGGTTTCACACAATATATTTTGATCATATTTACCGCCCCCCCCCAGGGTTTTTCAGTGGTACTCCCTCTTCATTAACCACCCGACTTAAACCTTAAATACCAATTTTTTGGTATTTAAGGTATTACCAATACAAATATTCTTGGATATGTGGTGTTCCATTGAAAGGGATATAGTACATATGTTCCCTTTAGGGCCAAGCATTCTTCAGTCTCTTATTCTCTGCATCATGGCCAGCTTTGGGTCTTTGTTAATCTCCATCTATTGAAAACTGAAGCTTCTCAGTTGAGGATTGCAAGGTTTAATGATCTATATGTATAATAATGAGTCATTAAGGAAGGGTTGGTTTAATACTCTGTCCGTTTAGCAAAATAATATTAGTAAGTACTCTGGGTCTTTCTACTTATCTAGCCATAGGCTTTTGGCTGAATGATGGTGTCAGGTATACGTTTTGCCTTGAGAGAGAATAAAATCCATTATGAAAAGGGGGGGTTGGTTACTCCCATGATGTTGGTGCCATTATTATACCAGTGCAGATATCTTACCAGGTCAGTCCTTATTATAGCTTACAGGGTCCACTGCTGAGTATAATTGCTGATTAGTTTTCTCCTCTGGTAGCATGCCTAGTGCTTTTCAGCACTATGAAAACTAGATAATAGAGACAAAGCTTCCAGGTCATAACAGTTTGATTTCTCTATGTTCTGTGACTCATGTATATTGCATCTTCAGAAATAGGATCTTACGATCAAGCTGTGGTGGGTAGCCAAGAGCATAAGAAACAGCATGTAATTTTGGGGGTCTCTGAAACCTCTCTGGACAATGATTCTGAAAGAAATAAGCCATCCCTGGTGCTGGGCTTTCTATCTGATAGCCTGTAGTATCTAGTGGAGGTATTGTTGCCCTGCTATGGGTAAATCCATTTACTCTCTCAATGTTTGTGTGTTTATAATGGAAACTTCTACTGAAGTAGGTTTCTGTGTGTCTTTTTTGAAAGGTTTTTGGTGTTATTTATCCATCTCTGCACTTCCTCCTCTACGCTGTTCACTGTTCCCCTTATACCAGGTTAACCCTTCCTGTTCCATTACCCCTTTCTAACCCATTATCCCGATGCATTCTATCCCCCCTCCCATGAGACCCGTCCTTCAAGTACCCTGAGTCATTTTCCAACTTCCTTAGTATCAAGGAAGGGTTTGAAAACCAACTATGTAACAAAAGTCCAGTATATTCATTGGCAAATGTGGCAAATGTGGATTGGTTGGTATATGTTGATTCCCTTCCTTTACTGTTACATTCTTAAATGAAAAGTGACTCAGGATGACTGATTCCACATTTGATTTATAAAAGCATTTATTGAAGGTGGACTTTACTTTAGTGGCCCACTGGGTTAAGCAGGTTGCTGTGCCTCTTGGGGGGATGTATCTACCATGTTATAACACTCCTAAATCTATTTGGTGTAGGGTGAATATCTGTGGTCTGTATGTTATTATAAACTCCAATGATACCACTTTTAATGTCCTGAAATTTTATTGCCTAGAATTTTTCCAGGAGACCATTTGGAAAGGGCTTATCGGTACTAAGTGCAACTTGTATTTAAGGCATTTTGGTTATAATGATTGGGACCTTTTCTTACAGCCCCTCCGCAGCTGGTTTGAATGGTACAGAGTGTAGAGCTGTCTCTCTGTTCAGGACATTTTGGGGAGCATCTGGCTTGGCTGCTGGAATCTGATTTTGATGTGTCACCATACTAGGCTGTCACTGGCCCAGAAAGCAGCTGTCCATGGTATTTAACTTCTTAGACTTGGCACACTAATCTGACAGCAAGTCAGCTGAGTTCTAATCAAGGGAATGAGCCAAATAAAGACACTGAAAGCAGCAGACTGGGAAGATGGATCCCAGTCATCTGGGTCCACTGTGCTTTATTCAACCTAAGTGCTCCAGGAAGTTCACAACAGTTTCTGCAGTTTGAACTGTTAGTTATATTCTTGGAAAAATTAGAATTAGAACACTATAAATATTCCCTACATAGTAGTTCTTTCATTAAATCATAGATAATTTCATAAACACCCTTGTGTAGCCCAGGGCTAGATTAGAAAACTCAAGCCCTTCCAAACCCAGCATATAAAGCAGTAAAGCTGATGTACAAACTTCAAGGAAGTCAACATCATTATTACATAAATAAAAGGATATTTCCTCCCCTCCCTCCTCCCCTCCCTCCCTGTCTTCCTGGTCTCACTGTGTTGCTCAGATGAACTGGAACCCTCAGTCCTGTTCATGTGCTGGGATTCTAGGATTATAGGTGTGAACCTCCAAGCTAGGCAGGATATATTTCTGAATAGATGTGAAAACTGCTCTTTAGCAGAAAGAAAATGTAGGGGTCACAAGTCCTTAATCAATTAGACTTTCATGAGTGTTGCATATTTGTTTAGATATGGATATACCAAGCTGCTGTTTTTCTTGCTTTGTCTTCTGCTATTAACCAGTCAGTGACTAGGCATGATTCGCACAAGTAAGGCCTTTGATGCTGTAATACATTGAGTCCACATTGCTGTTGTACACCATTGTTAGTCTGGTTTCCCCTGGTTTAAACTTCGAGACCACTTCAGTTCCCTTGCCCCTGTCTTTGGCCTTTTCTTCCTTTCGTGCTTCCTTCCTCCCTCCCTCTCCCACTCCTTCTTGGTGAAACCAGTTAGATGTCTGCATTTTAACTTTCATAAAAACAACTAGGAGTGTGGAGGTGGAGGGACAACTCAAAAGTTAGGAGCTCAGCACCCAAGTGTGAAGCCTAGAGTCCAGCACACACCTGTAGCCCAGCCCCCAGCAGGCAGTGGGGGGGGCGGTGTTGCAGGAGGTATGCTGACTTCCAACCTAGTGGGGAAAAATGCAGGCCCAGAATCAAGGAAAGACCTTCAAAAGGGAAAGGCAGAGACTGATGAAGAACACCTGTTAATCACGCTCCCCTGGCTTCCACGTGTGTGTATGTATAGGCATGCGCACATGCACTCACACACACCAATAAATAAGTCTCTTTGAAAAAGAAGAATGGGCTTGTGATGTTAATCTCTTTCTTGGAGGTATTTGCAGGTTTAATTTTCTCACTCTTTGGTTTCCCACCTTCTTTTGTTTTGAACATTTCTGTCAGATGCAGAACACAGCTACATTCTGTTGATGCTGTCACAGGTCGACAGTCATTTTCTTTGAACTGCAGGCCCAGTTTGTTTGTAAGTCTCAAAACCTGGACTCTTCTGTTATTCCCTTATACTTTCTATTGTCTAATCTTGCTTCCTTTCCATAGTTTTTCTTTCCGCTTTTTTCTGAGTTTGTTTTTTCATGCATTTTGGGGGGAATTATTTGACATACTTCTATATTTGTTGCTATTGTCTAGTCTGTGAGTAATTTTGTTTGTTTGGAAAAGTTATCCAATATGTAGGTAGTTTAATATATTGAAAAGAGATTTTTCTGAATATTTAATTGGCTGCATTGCCAGAAATACATTTCATTCTGTGGGTTTGCTAAAAACAGTACATGTAGCAAGTGACGGTGACATAAAACTTTAATAATGCACTCCCAGAGTGTTTAATGCAGCCTCAACAGATATCCTACCAACAGCAAAATTTTGAGTCATATCAATTTTAAGAAGCAATTCTAATAGGAAGTCATCTGGGACACATAAAATATTAGACTAGCCTTTTAAATGGCATTTTTATCAGGCACAAAAATAGCATATTCATTTTACAAGGCTATAAAAAATAAAAACACTAAAAATGAAAAATCTGAAGTAGCCTCTAATCCCTTCACTATACCATCCAAACATAACTTTCTTCTATGCCTCCAGACTTCTCATACATATGCATTTGCACATGTACAGATTTGTGTGTGTGTGTGTGTGTGTGTGTGTGTGTGTGTGTGTGTGTGTGTGTGTGTGCCTCCATATTTACACAAATAAATATTAGGCATGCCTGATTTAAAATTACATAGACTGTTGATGATTTAACATGGTGTTAAAATGTCTTGGCCTATTGAGAACATGTCCTCCTCCTGCAGTATGTTAGGTGTGGTTTAATTTTATCCTCTTGTGTTATTTATTATAGTATTTCACTAGTGCTATAAAAAGGGCTACAACAGATTAGACATGGGTTTCTATAGAAGCAGGAACTGAACACTGAACTCTTTTTAAAGTTTCTACTGCATTGCTATATTCTTCAGTGTTGAATATTAAATGTTCCAATGTTTTCCAATTCTACAGGTAAGATCTAGAATTTTGATTAGTTTTCATTGCATTTCTCTGATTAATTGGGAGGTTCTGCATAAACATATGTTTATTGCAAATTGGGTTTCTCTTGTGTAGATTGCCAGCTTCCTATGCCCATGTCAGTTTTAAAGTGCACTCTGATGACTAACATGGAGATCTCTTACAGATATATGCTGAAAATCCTAACTTTGGCTTTCCTGTCTTTCCTATTTTCATATCTAAATGCCACTACAAAGCGTTTGCTTTTGTTGAATGGGTGAATTATTCTAATGAGGAAGCATTGAGACGAAGACCATGTGTTCCCTGGCCATATGATGTTGGTTACTTTTTTCTACCAGTAAAGATGCCTGTTTCTCTGTGGAGAAATAGAGCTTCAGCTTAGATGATCAAATGTATTACAGAGATCTAGTATGTTTGAAATGACCTATTATCTCAGCATTTTAGTGTATTGTTTCTGTACTTAGAAGATCTATACACTGTTGAATATCCCAAGCAGGGCAAGTAACAATTTCATACGTTTACACTAACAGAACACTGGGTACTAACGTAGCTCTGCTCACTAACTACTTTACATGTGATGTTTCATTTGAGTGTTTTAATCAACTTAATTAAGCTGTAATTTAACTTAAGCATGCCTTGGGAGATAGCTCCTCTGGACAGATGGGGAACAGTGTGCATGCAGGAAAGTCATTTAAAGTTTACTGCAGGACACTAGACCTCCTTGGCACTCTCGGCTTCTGGCAGTGAATTCCTTGGCTAGCAGCTGTATCTGCCTCCCTGTGCTGCTGTAGACTGCTGAGCCCTGCTGGCCTTTCAGAGTCAAGGGCAGAGAGGATCTGAAAACTAGACAGAGCTTCCTATCAGATGCTCTCCCATCTCAACACTCTGAAGTAGGCATTATCTCCACCTGCAGGTCCAGGGACCAAGAGATCCTGATATATAGATGATTTTTGGTTTAGACTTAAACTGACTTTGAGCTTATGTCTGTCTGACTCCAAAGTGCACTCTGATTCTTAGGCCTTAGTGTTCCTCGAGACAATTAAGAACAAAGACAAATCATAAGTCCAGATTAGATTCAATTTTTATATTAGGCTTTATTAAGTAAGTCAGTACCTTTCAAATAGTTTTATGATGACTCATATTTAAAAAAAATAAAAAGTTTGTTCTTGAGGTCTTAGGAACTGAACTCAGGGACTTGCACATGCTAGGCAAGGGCTGAGATATATCCTTAACCCTTAAAAAATAAAATTCAGTATATAGAAGTACATTGTGCCACAGAGCCAGGTATAACAACTCAGTATATATGCATGTGCACATAAACACAGGCTTATGAATATTTACATGTAAGAATAAAATCCAAATAAATAAAAGCATTTAGCTCTCACTTCTGTGCTGCTTGAATTTTCCATTCACTAAAAGCATTGTCTTCAACTTTTTAAGTATGAAGTCCTGACCTGAGATTTTAAAAGTCGATTAGAAAGTTTCTTTTACATATTCTCTTTTTCTCAGCAGGGCTGCTCTGGAGTGTGTTAATTGTATAGTGCTCAAGTTGTTTAACCAAAGGGAGAAACAAGCAAGGAAATTCACAAGTCACCCGCTAGACTAGCTCTGTGCTTCAGTATGAGACTGTGGCTTCCCAGGGAATGAGTGATTGATTCACTCTCTCTCTCTCTCTCTCTCTCTCTCTCTCTCTCTCTCTCTCTCTCTCTCTCTCTCTCTCTCTCTCTCTCTGTGTGTGTGTGTGTGTGTGTGTGTGTGTGTGGGTGTGTGGGTGTCTGCATGTAGAGATCAGAAGACAACTTGCAAGAGTCACCCACCCCAGTATGTGAATTCCAGGGTGATAGGATCAATTCATCAAGCTTGGCAGCAAATATCTATACCTGCTGAGTCATGTGCCAGCTCTGTGGGCAAAGATATTCTGTGGGCTAGTGAGTCCTATGCATCTTACTACCAAATCTTTCTTTTTATGATGTTAGTTTCAGAGTCATGAATCCAAAGTGATCATTAACTAACTACAAGTAAAATCATGCCAAATTTTCACAAGAGGGACTCCTAAAACTGTTAAAATGTACTCATATGTCATTGTAGCTTGCTTCCAAGCACACACACTGTCTGCATCCCGTTGGGTAACTAGTGATCTAACTAATGTAGATATGTATGGAGTCCTAAGGCATCAACATTCAGCAAGCTGTGTGCTGCTTTGTGACTCTGACATGGTAGTAAGGTGACGGTTAGTTTTGTTTGCCAACTTGACACAATATCAAGTCATCTGGGAAGAGGGAATGTCAATTGAAAAAATGCCTTCATCAAATTGGCTTGTAGGCACATCTGTAGGACATTTTCTTGATTTGTGATTGATGGGGCATGTATCCCACTGTGGGTGGTGCCAAACCTGGACAAGTGGGTGCACCTGGGCTGTTTAAGAAAGCAAGCTGAGCAACTCATAGGGAGCAAGTCAGTATCATTCCTGCATGGTGTCTGCATCAGTTCCTCCCTCCAGGTTCCTGTTTGAGTTCCTGCCCTGACTTCCCTTCTTGATGGACTGAACTGTAAGGTGAAAACAAATACACAAAAATCCCTGTTCTCCCAGGTTTCTCTGGCTCATGATGTTCATTGACACAGTAGGAAGTAGACTAGAACAAAGGGTGACAATTTTATCCTGAGCTTATCTCAACTCATGCTTTCTTGCTTTCATTAAGAGGTGGAAAAGAAACATACGTGCTGTAGGAGGCGTTATGACGTCAAAGAGAAGCAAAATTCTGTCAAAAGAGTTGAAACTGTGATTCTGTTAGGTTGGTTTCCTTTCTATGATGTATTCCATTTGTGAACCAAATAAGGCAGACATGGTTTTTATAAAGGTAAACTCGGTAGTTTGAGAGGAGTCTGGGCATCGGGCTGTATGTGATGTCATGTTCCCAGCTTTATCAGATGCACTCACAACCATGCCTTGGCAGGGACCAAGCCTAGAGAGATGGAGTGCCTTTTAGCATACACCCTGGCTGTGTGAGACTGTACCAGGCACTTTTCACCAAGCCTCTATTCTCTGGAAATGAAAGGCTGCCTTATCTCTGATGTCCCCAGCAGCTCTCATAACTGTGTTTCTCTGTTAATGGGGAATTATAAGTACAGTCATATAAAATGGCCTAGAAACTACATAAACCTTCTGCTATATTTCCATTTTTCACTTAGTTACCTATACCTAAGCAAGTTGTTCGCTTAGTGGCTGCTAACTGTTTAGGCAAGAAAAGCATCTATGTGTTCACTACAGACACAATTTATTTTCCAAGTATTTTTAATCCATGGTTGATTTAAGCCATGAGTGTGGACTTGTTTATAAGCATGGATTGACAAGCATCAGAGATAGGCAGGCATTGGAGCCCTGAATTTACCTCCCATGGAGCAGTTTTCAATTAAGACACCCGATTAAGGGAGATTAATTGCTAGGAAATGAATAGAAAGGATGTCTTTGCTTCTTTACCTGACCACAAGACCTTGGAAAGGCCAAGTGAACCTGTGATGGCTCTGGCACTTTATTATTGTTTGGTGAGATTGTGCATGAGCACTGCGGGAAGAAAAAAAAATAATCTGGTATAACCTGTAACTCCAATATTCTGGGCTACTGAGGCAGGAAAATAGAGTTCCAGGACAACCTGGGTTGCAGAGGAAGTTGTATGCTAGCCTGAGCTTCTGGGTTGGAGCCTGTTTTATGAAAGAGGTAGAAGAGGGAGAAAGAGAGAGGGAGAGGGGGAGAGAGGGGGGAGAGAGAGACAGAGAGGAAGAAGAGAGAGAGAACAAATGAGCAAGATTTCTATTATGTTGAGCCTAGAGTCAGCACTGAACATTTAACATTTTCCTGAACCCATAATTTTATTTTCTGAGTAGGATGATTTAGAACCAACACATTTAGGCCTAGGGATAGCAGTGTGACTGTGGATGTTCTGTTTAAACCTGTTGGTGTTTTGTTTCTCCATATGTTTAGAACAATAGGACAATTTCCTTCACAAAGAGACTGGATTCTAAATGAGACTGAATGGGTGTTTAGCTGATTCCTGTTTCATGGCCTACCACTAACAAGCTAGCTACATGCTCGACTCCAGGCCTCTCACTCTGAGTCCTGTGTGCCAGCCTCTCCCAAAGTTTTTTCCTGCTTATGTTGTTTGCCACCTGCTATTTCAGGCCTGTGTTTGATTTCTGGGCCCTCCTCTCTGTGCCTCCTTAACAGCCATATAAATATGCAGTTGCCCAATAATCTTAACGGTCTTATCTTCATGTTTGGCCAGAAAGCTGCCCTCCCTTTATATTTGCAGAGGATTAAGAAAGTGTGTCCCCTTACCTATGAAACTGAGTCTCTGTCAACCATGAAATTATTCCAAGCTCTCTCACGTCTGTCTCTGAAATTGTATTTACTTTTGCTTATATAAATATATATTTAATCTTAGTGTCTCCTTTGTCCATCTTTCTGTACCTGTTCCTATGTTTGTTTGCTGGTATCTGTTTTCTGTCTTAAGTTAAGCCACATCACTTCCCTTATTAATTATTGAGTTGCATTTGCAGAGCTGATACCTGGTCCAGGGTCCTGGAAGTTAATATTGGCGGTGATAGAAATTTATGATGTTGAGCAGTCTAGGTCTGATAAGTCCTAAAATGCAGTGGTTCACATGCTTAGGCTAGTGGTAAATAACAATTTTCCTAAGTAGTAAACAGAATTCATTATTTTAATAAGTCATGTATTTCCCCATCAGAGTGCAGATATGGTCTCTCATTTATGAAGAAGGATCCTTAGTTCTCCAAACTGCGTTGTTCTAGCTATGACCCTGCTGTGCTTTTCTGTTGACTTTTAAAGTAATGGCTCCTTTAAAATAAAATTGATTTTCTACAGTATACACCCTGAGTGTGGACTGTAGAGATTTTTAGGATGTTCTGATTCATAAAATTATCACTGCTAATTTCAGAACATTTTAATCACCCCAGAAAGTAGCCCCTAAGACGATAGTATCACTTCATCATCCAGTCCCTTCCTTCCGTAGCCACAATCTGTAAAAATTTGTCCATGTTGGACATTTTACATCAACAAAAGCATATAATATCCAGCTCATGTGTCTAGTTTCTTTCATGTAGAGTAATGTTTTCATAAACCTTCGGTATTACATATTCAATGGCAAAATTATATCCTATTACATGAATTAATCACTTCTTGTATATTCAACAGTTTATGGGCATTTGGGCTCTTTTAATTGTAGGTCATTAGGAATAGCAATGAGCATTTGTTTACAGGTTTTGTGGGTAGATGCTATGGATATTCTATGGCATATACTGTTTTTGAGGCATTCTTGTATGAAAAGCAATTTGAGATCCTTGAGTCAACCCAGAAGCTGTATCCTGTTTGGGAATTTTAGGGGTAAAGTTGGTCTTGAGAGATTTGTTCCCCTGAAGCTGGGGCCTTCATTGAATGTAGAGCTTGTCTTTACTTCCTAACTATGGAAAGCCTGAGAGTATGTCAGGAACTGGGACTCATCACTCATCACACTGCTTAGCTTCCAGAATATTTTCTATCTCATCAAAGAGAGATGTTTCTAATCTCCAGTCCCTTTCTCTACTTTTTGCATGGAATACCTTCTAGTGACACACCTAGGCTGTAATACTCTTTACTGCCTAACATGGACATTTTCTTTCTTTCTTTGTTTTAAAGCGTATGGGTCTTTTTACCTACATATATGTCTGTGTACCATGTTCATGCATGCTGCCCATGGAGATCAAAACAGGCATTGGATTTTCTGGAACTAAAGTTACAGACTGTTGTGGGTGCTGACAGCTGAACTCTGGTCCCCTGGAAGAGCAACAAATGCTTTTTAACTGCTGAGCCATCTCTCCAGCCCCCACGGTGTGGGCTTTTGCCTCATATGCTGTCTGGCATTAGCCCTTAGGTTTATTCATTTTGGTTGCACAATGATCAGGCCTACCCACCTGCTTTCCCCTAGTGTATATAGCACCTCCCATTCCGGGCCCTAGTTACCTTTTCATCTTTCTTGAACAAAGCTTTGATGCTAATGGTGCTTTATACTGTAAATAAAAATACCAGAAATGATCTACTTTTGCATTGTTTACCATCCGGTAACTCTACTAACCTGATTAATGTGTACAATTTGAGGGTAGAGACAATGTAATCACATGATTATGCTTTTAAGGCACAATTGGTTCAAAGCTCTTGTGGTTTCCTAGGGGCCCAGGAAACATCATCTCCCTGGAGTATAGCTTGTGTCGGCTACATAGTTACTGGCGGTCTGGTAGAGGGAGTTTTGTAGCCATGAGCAAGAAGCTGATTTATTTAAATGGCATTCAGATGAGCCAGGCTGCTCTTTTTGGGCTGACTATAAAGGACCATTACAAATCTACTATTTTCTGCTGCTTTTTATTTTAAGTCCAATTATATGGATAGCCATAAATTGCTCTGACCTTGAAAGTCTAAGTGAAGGTGAGATGTGATAACCAGCTTAGGAAACATATGCTTTGATGTGTTAATGCTCTGCGAGTCACATACACTTACAAGAATAAATAGAACAGGACCAGATAGTGTTGTGTTGTAGGGGGAAGAATTTTAAAGCTGTAGGAAAGAGCAGCACATGTATAACTACAAATTTGGATAAAATTTCACCCAGCTCTATCTCTTCACCTCCGGGTGGAAATCCCAAATGTGTGGGGTTTCAAGTGCTGTTTGTTATATGATTACATTAGACCAGTATCTCTGTCACATGCCATGTCCAGGAAATGCTCCCTTCCTCTCTGCAGCCCCATTGTGTGCTTTGATTTTTTTTTCAGTGAAACAGTGCCAAGAGTGCAAACCCCCATTTCAATTCAGCTTCTTGCAAATGTGGATCACAGGATGAATCTTCTGTAGTTAAATAGCTTGTTTAAAAAATATTATCAACATGAGGCCTCTTATTATGATGCTTAAAGTCCTCAAGTTGGGTTATAGAGATTCAAGAGCTATTTTTATCATCCTTAAAAAAAATATTAAGTATTCACAATGCCCCTGAATGGTTCTCTGTTTAAGCTGTTCAGTCCTAGGAGACAAATTTTGGTCTGAGCATCTCCCTGACACACTGAATGGTCAGTGTTAAATTTCAGTTCCTGCACACTATTCTCTAATTCTAAATATTGTGATGCTCTGCTATTTCATGGCCCCAATACTTCATGAGTTACATATGCATTTATCTGTCCCCAGTTTTCTACATCAAAAAAGGGGGAGCAGATGGCCATCCTTTTGCTTTGCAGGATAGTGTGAATATTAATGAGGTAGTGTGGATGTTACATGATCTGAGCTCATGCCAAAATGAAACTGCAAACACGAAGAGACAGTGAGAGGTGCTAAGTGGGTCTACTCGGAAGCAGGATTAGGATAGTTGCATGCACATTTGCATATAGAATCCAAATGGCCTTTTAGGAAGGGTTTTTCTAGTGTGACTATCTTTCTTAAGTGCTCAGTAGTAATCTCAAGAGGCTAATATATGTATACATGATTTTAATCCCAAAACTTTAATTCATCCCTGGGGTCCTTATTCTGATGTCCAGAACATAAACAAGGCATTAAATCAAGAGGCCCATGATCGCATCAGTTCTCCATGTTTCTTATAGCAACTTCTTAAAGCTTCTCCTTATAGTCTGTTTGCTTTTGCCATATTGAGAATGCAAACACGGTGGCTTGCTTTGTTTCCCACCCCATAAAGACACTAGACGTAGGAAATATGCTCTATAAGCCTTGGTGGAGAAGATGTTGAATTCATGACGATTCCCATATGCACAGTGGCAATCAGGTCAGCTACTGGTCACTTTAGAGACTTTGAAGAGATTTTTAAAAAGATTTCTACCCTGTATAGTTAAATTAGAAAAAAAAATGTATAACACAAGCACCAACAGATATGTATGTACATGTATATATGTGTATGACTGTTTGTGCTTTGGGTGATGGATGTCTTTGTGGGTTTGTGGAAGTTACCACTTTGCTTCTGTTTAATCAGTAAAATAGCAGGCAAAAACTTCCAAATTTTGATGGAAAATCCTTTGAAAATAATACAAGTCATCTGTCATTCAAACCAGCATTGACAAGAATAAAGGTCTGTGGGTCAGATTGATTTACAAAAGTCTGTTCTGCTTGTGAAGTCAAGTTGGTTTTCTGTTTTTTTTTTTTTTAAAGTTCAATTATCCTGTTGAAACAAAGACCACTGGATATGTGGGAGAAAATTTGATATTTAGGCAGGTTGTTGGAGTTCTAGAGTAGTCTTCTCAGCCTCACTCTATCCCAGAAGTCTCAGCGATTGTAGGAAAAACACAGAAGTTGGTGAAGTACACTCTTTATTAAGGCAGAAGTATGCTTTGTTCATATATGTCCATGTGTGGCAAATGCTAGGTGTTCAGTAAAAATTATTGAATACTTGACAAATACCAGAGAAAAATCCAACCAGACTGCGCTTTATTTAAAGGTAATTGAAATTATTTAAGTCATCTCTTCCGAATTCTTAGTTTTTCAGCCTGAAATGAAAGTATCCATATGGTGGCAATGATGCCATTCCTTCCAACATTCTTTTCTCATGAAGTGACTAAGGAGTACTGCTTATAGCTCTGCTTATTGGATAATTTCAAGCATGGCAATCCCTTGGCAATTGAAAAGCTAGAGGTTCTCTACTCGGAATGTGGACCTTCTCTTTGATTATCTGGTCCAGTTTCATTAGTGAATCTTGATAGATAGTGATCACAATGCATAATGGCTAAAGTGCCAGCTTCTTGTTAGTGATTCAGACACCTTCACTGGAGACCAGAAAGTCTTCTGGCCTTTCATTTATGACAACCTGTCACCATATGGTAGGGATAGTAAGAATCAGAAGTAAAACACAAGTGTCATGCTTTGTATTCCTGGTCTGAGGACCAGTTTGTCATTGTTTGTTTGATCTTTCCAAGGGGCAGGATTACAGAGTAAGCCAATCATACTTTATTTCCTTTGGCTTGGCAAGAGTGTCTTCACATAGATCGATAGGCTGCATACTGATGGCTGTGCCATCCCCATGTGAAAGAGCAGAGCAAGCACTTTTGTGGTTGATTGCAGATTTCTCAGGAAAGGTGCATTGCAGGATGGGCTGAGCTTGTGAGAAAAAGAACAAGTGACTTCTCCTCAGAAGAAGAAAATGACAGGCCTCGCTTGCAGCTTTCCTGGGTTACTGACGGCACAACTGAAAAATAGGAAGTTAACGTAACTTAATTGAAGTACTGGCTTTAATGCTGCTTAAAATGGCTTGGTTACATTTTTAAGAGCAAGAAAAAGTTCTTAGGCCCTCACTTATACAACTCAACCTCATTGAACACTATTCGCTTGGAAACCTTCTGGTTCCATAGCCTAAGAGGAAAACCACAACTGAAGCTCTTTGAAAGCATACGGAATTTATAGTTATTTTCTAAAACACGTGATATTCTAACTCCTGGTTTATTCCTTTTCACTGAAGACCCAGTGGAGACAAATAAGTAATGGGCAGAATTGCATATGTAAAAGTCCCAGTTTGAAATGGCAGTACAACTTGCTCACCCACCAGATGGGTCACTTAAGGTTTTTCCTCTCTCTTCTTCCAGAGGAAGTCTGAGGTCCTACCTGCATGAAGAAGAAAACAAAATAGTTGAAAAGGATAACTGGGGTTGCAGGGCCCCTCGCTGTGTGGATATTCTCTGCCAGTGCAATGTAGACCATTGGCCAGACGTCATGGCTATTGGTAAATCCCAAGTTGTTTTCATGTTCCATGAAGTTCCTGTTTGACATTAAACTTATCCTAACAGTGACTCAGAGGTTCAGTCTCTTTACTTCTGTTCATATGTCTTGAACTTTTTAAAGATCTTTGCCAGGCTTTAAGGGTCTAGGAAATCCCATTTAGCTTACTGGTTTGCTTTTTATGTTTCTTTATTTCACTTCTGGGTCTGGCCCGTCCTCAAGCTAATTTTTTAAGTATTGCAGTCATATTTCTAGTTTCTGTTTTATAGAAAAGGAAAATGAAGCCTCTGTTTGATAGCAAAGAAAATGCAGCCTCATAGAATTAAGTTAGCATTACTTGGAAGAAAAAAGGTGAGAAGAGAAGGCAGAATACATTGCTTTAAATATGACTCCTTTTTGGAAGTGGTTATGGATCAGTGGACATCCTACATTATCAGTAACTGTTCTTACTGAGCTATATGTTGTGCTGCTTGTTTTTATTGGCAGCTCAAATTTCTCATTCTGTTCATGAAAACATACAGCAGAAACCATAGTTGGGGCTCAGGATACATAAATAAATGGACATTTGTAGTGGGATTCAGGCATTACTTATGGAAACCTTAGTAGCTCCTGAGAATCAGGATCCTTATGAGGCATGGCCAGAATTAACTGGGACCCAGGGAACACTGAGTTCCATTCCTGTTTTCTTCCTGTGATCTGGGGGACAGATCAGAAGCCCAGCTTGGGACATTTCCTCTCTCCATAAGGTCTTAAGGTTCAGTTTGTATTGTAAGTGTTCATATGCCCCTCAATAAATATTAATCCTTTGTACGATATATTGCAAGTGAATATTTTTTGCAATATCTGGTGCCCAACATGGGGGTCTGAACCCATGACCCTGAGATTAAGAGTCTCATGCTTTATCTATATTCACTTGCTATATACATATCATGTCCCTGCTTTACAGGATGGTATAGTCTATTATCTAACCTGTCAATTGTTTCAACAGGGAATTTGATAGCTCCAGAATCTTTAGATAGGTATTTGCATTTTTAGGAAGCTACAGAAGAAAGCCGGGGCATGGATTCTATTTCCTGAGTTTAGAAATTTCTGATATTGTCCTTCTTATCTCCTAGAGTCTTTCCTAAATAGGAGCATTTTCTAAAAGAAACTCAGAAATGTGATGCTTTCTTGAGTGAACAAGCTCTAGTCAAAGTTTTAAGGCTCTAGTTTGAAATTAAAGCAGATAAAATAGAATTTTTTTTAAGTTCCAGAATAATCTCAACCTCTTGAATAACCATTAGTACCTCCCTAAAAAAAATTAGTTGTCAAATAATACTGTGATTGCCCCAGGAGAGAACCCTGTCTTGCCATACCGGGCCTGGACTTCCGACATCTGTGAGACATTAAGTAGATGATGCCGTAAGCTTCAAGGTTTGTAATGATTTTTTTTTAATTGAAAGTACTACAAGACACAATTATAAAAATCTATCCGATGTTAGAATGCCAACAGTTAACCTTTGAGTATGGTCAGAGGATCATTGTAAAATATTTAGTCCATAACTCATCCCTACTTAGAGTCCCCTTGGAACTGTTATTATTATTGTTGTTGTTTCTTTAGTATTTAAACAACTTTGAAGAAGGACACATCCATGCTTTTATGAATTCTCTCATCAATTATTTATTATATATCAACTGTGTATGTCCCTGGCACTCAGCTGCCTACTTTAGAGGCACAATCAGACTAGGAATGAACATTGTACTTGAGGAACACATAGACACGGAAACTGATCATGATGTTTGGTTGCCCAAATTTTTAGATTATCACAGGCACCAGGGACAGGGACTGGGTAACTTGGTGAATTTACTGTGTTCGATAATTTAGGCTGGTGCTGTAAGCGTGATCGCATTAGTCACTACAGACAGTATAAACTTGTATTAACATGCTCATTATTACTGCTTTTTATATTATACAAATCCAATTAGAACCCCTAAAACACAATTATAGCTACATCTCCAGCACTGAGTGGACTGTGCTTTATTGCCCTGTAGGCAAGTACACAGGAAGCAAATTATAATCAGGGTAACCATCTATTAATTTACAATGAGAAATTAAGCTGTCAATTTGACCAGTCTGTACAGCACATTGGTTCACACAGATAACCAAATGGGAAGCCAGATGATTCCATCATGATGGCCTCAACAGTGTCACTTTGATAAAATAGCTTGACAGACTCACCCACAGCAGGGGTGACCTTACTGAGGAAAATGGAGCAGCTTCTCAGCCAAGGTTTCCTCTACCCTTGAGTGGTCCGGGGCAGACCTGGCCAGCTTTGCCTCTTGCAGCATTTCTGTATCATTTGCTTATTTCTCGCTCTGTTTTTACAATGCAGCACAATACAGTTATGCTTTGTTGAATTATAATCATTTTTAGTTCTCCTTCAGAGTTGTGCCTGAATCTCTCTCTTTTCTTTCTTTTTTTTTAGAAGTTTGTGATATTCCTGTAATTTTTATTTGCATTTAATAAGTGAGCTCTGAGTTTACAGTCAGGAGGATTAATCAATACAGTGTGATAAGTGCTGTAATAGACTATAATTCTATCAGAATTCAGCACAAAAAGAAATTGACATCCATTCAATATTATGGACCAAGAATGACTGTAAGGATTCTACATATATGATCTCATATAATCCCATAATAACCATATTATGTAGTAACTGGGGATTAAGGTCCTTGCCTAGGGTTACAAAGCAAGCAAGAGACAGGACCACGATTTAAACCCAGGCCATCTGAGCTCAGAGCTTATGTTCTTAACTGCAAGCTCTGCTGCCTTCCTTGAATCTTTTGATACTTATTTACCCACACTGAAGAATGGAAATTTGTTATCATTCTGCACTTAGTCAAAGAAAATACAAAATACCCTTTTTTAAAGCAAACAAGTGTTTAATGAAGGAACTGGGTGTTTACAAATGCATTGGGAGGGCTGGAATGGCTGGCTGTGGCTCTAAGAAAAATCTCCAGACTGTTCTCTAAGACTGGCCTCCCAGAACAGCTGCTGCATCTGATTCAGTCAGGAAGGTAGGGAATCAAGAAGCTGAAACAGAGAAATCTGAGGAAACTTATTTTCTCTCCTATCCGATCTATCTAGGTGATATGGGATGCCCACCTGGTCCTTGGGTGTATCCTCTCACTGCTACATATCTTTGGTGAGACAGTTTTGAAGCAATAATTTATTTTGAAGAGGTGGCTTAAGTAAGAAAACACTGACAGAAGATTATAAATTCTAAACTCCAAGAAGTTCTGAAAGATGCTGATGCATCAGAGGTTGAGATGCCACCATAACAGCATTTAATTACTGCCCTGAAAAAAACAGAGGCCGGTTCCACAATGTAAAAAGATGGTGATTTAGAGCAAGCAAGGGGCTAAGTACTAGTGTATAGAAACAATTTATGTGAGCAATGGTAATCATTAAGGGTTTTCCCCCTTTGTTCTTCGGTCTTCTCTCCCACCCTTAGAACTCTCTAGAATAGGAGCTAAGTCTATTTTTAAAAAAGCGTATTGATTGTCGACACAGATAAAATTCAGGGTTTCTAAAATGCTGGCACTTGGGAATCTGAGAAACTGGAGGCACTGTCCTTGTGGGCTGAGTTGAGAGCCAGAGTGTTTAAGGAATGATTCAGCTGTTGTTCCTGTCCTCTCATGGCAGATGCAGAGGAGCCCTCGAGGATCTGGGGGCTTCAAAAGGAGCCCTATGTGTCTTCATAGGAGGCTTTCCTTTGCCAAGCCACCGTATGAAAACAAAATGCAAGAGGTGAAAGTGAATGTAAGTCTAAATTCTAAGTCTAGGGGACCAGGAGCCTCTTTTGAAACTGCATCTTAAGGAGTCTGGCATTTCCATCTCTCTTGCATCTGCATTTGTCCTCATTTTGTCTTCTAATTTCCAGAGAGAATTCTGAGCATAGAGTAATAGTCTCAGCACAGAATCAAGGACTCTGGGACCAAATTATCCTGACTCAAAATCTGGCCACTAGTTAACTTTGGGGAAAACATCCAGTTTCTTTCAGTTCCGTTTCCTAGTCTATGAGTGTGGTAATGGCTCTTACCGCCCAGGGTCAATGGGAGAGTAACTGAACGAACTGACTACACACACACACACACACACACACACACACACACACACACACACACACACACACACACCTAGGGCCTATTGCAGTGATAAAATACCATGACCAAAAGACAGAGATGATTTCATCTTAAACTTTCACATCGCAGTCCATAGCCAAGGGCAGTCAGGGCAGGAACCTGGAGGTAGGAACTGATGCAGAGACCATGGAAGAGTGCTACTTACTGGTTTGTTCTCAAGGGCTACCAGCCCAAGAATGTAACCACCAGCAATGGGCTGGGTCCTTCAACACCAATAACTAATTAAGAAAATGTACTATATGTTTGTCCACAGGCCATTCTTGTGGGGGTATTTTCTAGCTGAAGTTCCCTTTTCCCAAATATTCTAGCTGTGTCAAGTTGACATAAAACTAGCCAGAACACTCTTTATAAATGATAACTATTGTTGAAGCTAGTTTTTCATTTCTTTCTCCTCATTACATGTGACAGTGTTTTTTTTTTTTTTTTTAAGTGTATTTGTATGTAGATAAAGTTGGGCTTAATGAGGTTAAAATGCTATCCATGCAGAGATAGCTTATAAAGGAACTGAGCCAGGGCTGATTCCCAGGATTTCTTGCCTATATATCCTATGGCAAATGACATTTTGCTTCTTATGACAGTCCTGTTGACAATGTACCCCTGAAAGAAACAGTAACTTCTTTGCAACAGCCATTCGGAAATCCTCACCTTTTCCCATTGGGATCCTACTGGATCCATCAATTTCTGCATCAGAATTGATCCTGCCATTGTTTCATGAGACCTCATCATTCTCCCACACTGAATCCTATTGATACTCAGTGGTTTACCTTTCCTGGGCCTTTTATATCTGATAAGGAGACCCCTCTTACCATCGTCTCTCCACTCAGAATTAAGTCTTTTTGCCTAGTTCCCAGCTCCATTTTTTCCCTATCCCTGGCAGGCAGCCCACCTTGCTGCCACATAACCTGTCATACATACCAAAGAACATTTCTAAAGTCAGATTCTGTCACTTGACAACTTCTGACTATATGGAAAGTTGTTCCTGTTTGTACATTCTCATCTGTGGGAGAATCAGCTCTCTTTGCAAAGCAGCTGCTGGTAGTATACAGGAAGGAACAGGACCTGACCTGTCTATGGAGATTAGGTGGGAACAAGTTGCATGTGCTCTCAAATGTCGGATCCATCCTGAGCCATCTGCACCTTCCCACTGACCTTCAACCCCCCAACCCCACCCACAGCATGCAATGACTAGGGAGAGAAGTGTGGCCTCTTCTGCAGGGTTCAGGAAGGATTTGGAGTGGTGTGTCAGGTGGGACTGACATCCCGATCATCTACAAGGGCCTTGTGCTAATGGTACTGATGGGACGTGGACACAGAGCTACAGACTCAGCTTCCTATGTTTGAGTTTCTCCCCCCCCCCCCAAAAAATGCCTTTCAGCTCTTGTTCTGTTTTCTCAGTACTAAGTTCTCCAAGAAGCAATTGCATCCCTGGTCTCAGCTCTGGCTGTACATGAAAACTACCTAGCATGTTTCCATAAGATTGTCCAGGCCCCACCCTTAGGCTTTTGGTAGTTGTTCCCAAGTACAGTTGAGCGTTCAAGTTTATACAAATCTTCACCATTGAAACTGTTTTTAAACCTCCATATTCCTAGCTGGAATACTTTGGTCAGCCCTTTGCATCTTTGCTTACATTTTTCCCTCTGTCAAATAGACTGTTGTCAGCATTATAAATCTAAAATAGAAGTGGATCTAGAAAATAGCCCAGCATAGGAACAATTACCAGCATTTGCTATAGCAGTGTCTACTGCTGGAATTGTTACAGTCAATGTTTGTGAGGAGTCTCAGTGGCTGAAAGGTGAGAAAAGAATGGGTCTTGCACTGAAGCTCATAATACTAAGTGGAATATAAACTCAGAAAGAGGTGGTAAGTCCATAGCTGAGGTCCATGCTGCATGCTGTGGAATAGGAAACAGGAAGGAACTTCTACACCATAGAAGGAAGCATACCTTCGGGATGAATGACTAACACTCAAACAAGCTCTGAGAATCCAGAGACAGCATAGATGAGGATTATCAGGTAATTGAGCAGTCTATGCAGAGCCACCTTGGCATCAAGTCATCAAAGGATGGATACAATCTGTTGTTGGGAAAGGTAATGGGCAAGAGGCTGGAAATAAAGACCAAAACCAAGGACTTTGCCAGGAGGCAATTTGGAGTTTTGTTTTGTTTTTTCTAAGCAAACCACTTTGGCTTTTAATAAGTGACACCTCCTCACACTTGTATTTTTGAAGCATAGCTCACCTGGAAATGAGAGTCAATTTAGAAAGGAGTTGTGCAGTAAGAGATGATCCAGATCCTAATGCTGTTAAGGAGGTCCAGAGGTTAACATCTCCGGCATTTAGTTGCCTGCTATATAAGGTGGTGTCTGGGATTATTGTGGCCTCTTGTCCAGGACTGTTGGAGTCTTACTAGGATATCTGTAGTTTAACAAGAGTATAGGAGGACAAAGGATGTTGGGAAAAAGGAGTAAATTAAGCAAACTGAATTTGGGGATGTTATTAGCTGTACAAGAAGATATTTAGGTAAAAGTGTTCTTTAGACAGCTGGATTGGACACAGAAATCACTGTTCCCCTAGATCTCTCCAGTCTCCCCAGTAAATCTTCCTAAGTTCTGGAATCCAGTGAAACATTACACGCCAACTAGCCACAAAAGCTATTAGTTAGAATTGTCTTTAATGTCCATGTCATTCCTTAGTGACATTTCCTTCATTAAACATTAGTCTGCTTGGCAGTAATCAGTGGTCATGGATAACTGGAATTCCCTTGGCCTTGACTTGAGTTCCTAAAGGGTCTGGAAACTTCATAAATCATTCTCTAAATTGGTATATTCCACTGAACTCTCTCACAACAGCCATCCAAGGCTGGATAATTGGGTTATGGTTCCATTAGCACATTCATCACAGAGAAAAATGTACACTGGTAGAGAAGAACAATGTTACCAGGCCCCCAAATGCTCATATGTGTACTGCTACTACATAGCCTATAAGCCTATATAGGACCCTACTTAACAGATTGTTAGAAAAATTATAAGAAGCTCAAGAAAATTTGAATTTGCAGTGAATAGTAGATTATTTATTAATATATGTAATATTCAAAGTACTGGGGAAAATATCCTAATAAAAATGGCCTGGGTTATTTTTCTGCCATAAAAATTCACTTGAGAACCTTGCGGTTTTTTATTATTTTTTTATTTAAAAGTTTTCCTAATATATCCTCCAATGTTCCCCTTCCCTCCCCTCCTAATCCTCCCAGCTTCCCTCCTCAACCCATACCCAAATCCATTTCTCAGAGAGGGTAAGGACTCCCAGGGTGCATCAGTGTCCTCTGGCATATTGGGTTGTGGTAAGACCGAGCCCTTCCCTTTGTATTAAAGCTGAGCAAGAGAGAACCTTGAATTTTTATTTGCTACCCAAAACCTAAATTACATTGTGCATGCTTGATTTTGTTGTTTTGAGACACACTGCCCCACCACCTGACCTTGAACTCATCATATAACCTAAGCTAGCCTCAGACTTGAGGCTGTCTTCTTGCCCAAGCCTCCCAGATCACAAGCATATGCCACCATGCCTAGTTTTTTGTCCAGGTCTTGGAATATCTGTGTTATCTCTTAATGAGAAAAGAATGGTACCACCCCCAAACTCACCCCTCACCCCACCCTCCACCCCACCCCTCACCCCTGCACCTTGTCCTTAGCACAGGAGACCAGCTGAGTGTGTGCTTCTCTACCTCTGCCTCACCCACAAGCAGTAGACTCTGCTTTCGTCTTCTCTTTTTAAATCCTTGGTGGTATTTGTTTTATCCTTTTAATGTACTCATCTAACTTTTTAAAGAAGAATCGTGTTAGTTAGCTTTCCATCCCTGATGACAAATACCAGAGCAAGACAGGAAAGTTTATTTGGAGTTTGCTTTCAGTGGTTCCAGCCCACAAGTCATTTGGCTCTTTTTCCTTTGGGTTTGTGGCAATACAGTCCATCACAGCAGGAGCGCATGGGGAGGCCCTAACTCATGGAAACTATGAAGCAAATGAGAGACAGAAATGGGTCAAGGTCCCAATTTCCACTTTGAAAATATTCTCCCAGGGGCCCAACTTACTTCTACTAAGTAAAACCTCTGTTTTGGTTTGGTTTTTAGATAGGATTTCACTATAAAGCCCTGGCTAAGCTGGAACCCACTTCGTAGACCATGTTAGACTCCAATTCACATGCCTAAAGGTTCTACCAGATCCCACCAGTACTATAGATATGGGACTAAGTCTTTGGACATGTGTACATCTGGTGGACACTTCCATACCACAGCAAGATATCAAAAGTGATACAAAACACAACAAACAACCAATGACAATTTGGGTTGGTTTGATATCATTCACACAGGGAAAGAGGCCTAAAAGGAAGATGTTTTTTATTTTTTTTGGAAACAGTGACCCTGACTGCAGATTTGGGGAAGGTGGATTGTGAAACCCTTCCTCACCTAAGCAACCAGAGCTGAGCATGAAAGAGAGGGGTGAGTTGGGTCAATATTTGGAACACACACATTGATTTTGCTGACTCCTGGGAATCTTAGTCCCATGTTGATGGTGTCTGGAAATAGCTCTGGGAGCTGATTGTGCTGATCAGACATGAAGCCTCCCTTACCCTGAGATCCCCAGAGAGACAGATGCTGCAGAAGTGGGAAGGGGTTCTTATTTATCCCTTACACAGTTCTGCTTCCTCCTATGTCCTCTCCATTTGTAAAGGGAGAAACTTGCTTGGTGGTCCCCTACTGAGACTGTGCTAGCCCCCTTCCCTTCTTCACCTGGAAATTTTATCCTTCTGGTCAACCCAGCTGTATCAGAAAGCTGGGGAGTTTTTTGAGTTGTATTATGAAACAAACAACAAAAAGAAATTAGGTCTGGCTTGCCTAGATGAAAAGACTGCCCAATCCTGCCAAAACTGATTATCAAGTTAAACTGGGAAGATTCTGATTCTGGCTCTATCCATCCACATCTGGCACCTGTCTGGCACCCTTCTCTGCTTCCTATGATTTCGCAGAATTTTAGTTAATCATTCTTAATTACTGTTCTGTTGTTGAAAGGAGACACCATGACCAAAACAACTTTTAAAAGAAAGAATTTAATTGGGAACTTGTTTACATTTTGTAAGGATGAGTCCATGATCATCATGGCAAGGAGCATTGCAGCAGGCATGCAGGTAAAATGTTGGAGCAGTAACTAAGAGCTCATATCTGCCCCACAATATAAGCAAAGAGAGAGAAAAACTTGCCTTGGCAAAGCCCACCCATTAGTGGGAAATCTCTTCCAACAAGGTCATACCTCTTAATCCTTCCCAAACAGTTCTACCAACTAGGGACTAAACACTGAACTATATGAGCCACTGGTAGCCATTCTCATTGAAACCACAGGTATCTCAAAGGTTTGGGGTTTTGTTTGTTTGTTTGTTTGTTTGTTTTATTTTTTGCATGCCTTACCCCACAATACTAATGGAACACACCAGGATTAAAACTTTGTGATAAAAGTCGAGAGGTTCTATTGTCATTTTGTTAAGTTGGTTTTTTTTTGTTTGTTTTGTTTTGTTTTGTTTTTTTAAATTTTAACTCCAGCTTGGTGGTAAAGAAAAATACATGCCTGCTGTGGTGCTTGCATGTTCTGGTGGGGCTCAGCCAGAAGATCCACTCTCCTGTACAAAAAAAATTCTATCTACTCCAGCTGGGCTGAGTGTGAACAAGTTTCCAATACAAACAGTTCTGGGGATTTATTTTTAGTAAATAATCCATCAGATACCTGTGCAGAAAACATGACATTCACTGTAATATACTTAATCTGTGAGCTGGTAGCCTTTGGAAGAACCATAAAATAGAGAAATCTGTACAGGCAAAGAAGTTGAGAAGTGGCAAGCATCAGCAGGCAGAGACTTGCATGCAAATCTGTTTGCTTGGTGCATCCTGCAGTGACACCTCTTATTAGCTCTGTGATGTTGGCAGTTTATTAAACTGTGTGCCTTAGTTTGTTCATCTGTAAGATGGATGTGATGAAGAAGCCTACTTCATAGTTTTATGTGCATCAAATTGTTTGATACAGAGCAGGGTTCACGAATTTTGATACAGTGCCTCTGTGTGAGGTGTGTGCATGCACATTTCATATCTACACCCATGTGTAACATCAGCCCGTGATGTTATCTTTATGCTTGGTCTGTTTCTGTGTCACAGGAATCAGGTAGAAATATTGACATTTACCAAAGACAGAGTAAAACTGAATTTTCAGGTAAGGCAAGAATTTGTTTGAGCTAATCTCTTGAAAGGCAGAGAGCTGTGTCAGATAAGAACGTTCTGTAATTAACTTCTCCCAAATGCCTATTTCCTGCTGAACACTGTGCTAAACATTTTACTCTTGTAGGTAGGGTTCTACATAGAAGGAATTTGAGACTTAAAGAAGTTAATGTGCTTGCAAGAACTTGCATAATGGAACAAATGAACAAAAAAGGGAAACCATGTATGGATGTTATGTAATTGATAGAGATAAATTGCACATATATACACGCATATATACATAGTGAAAAGAAAGTAAAGATATAAACAGTGCACTGGGAATAGACTTGGAAGGTTGCTTCATGAGTCTGAGTGTTTGCTGTCAAAGCTAGACTTCAGTTTGAATGCCCAGCATCCACATAAAGCCAGGCAAAACCAGTCAGGCAAGAACATGCCTTCAATGCCTGCTTTGGGAGATAGATAGATGAAGGGAAATCCCAAGGGCTCCTTGGCTAGCCAGCCTAGCCAAAACAAGCTTCAGGGTCAGTGAAAGACCCTGTTTAAAAATGGAGATGTAGAGTGTGGTGGCTTTTGCCTTTATAATCTCATCACTTAGGGGCAGGCAAATCTCTGTGAGTGTGATATCAGTCTGGTCTATGAAGTAAATTCCAGGACATGCAGCTCTACAAAGAGATTGTCTCAAAAGACAAATAAACAAGCAAAAGTAGATACATGAAGAGTAACAGAGGAAAACACCAAATGTCCTCTCACCTCCACATATGTACATATGGGTTCATATGTTCATGCACACCACACACACGCACAAACACACACAGATGCATGAGAATGATAAATATCAAACTGTGGAAGATGATGAAGAGAGATGATTGAGGATTGAGTTAGGGAGGAACAGAGAGGTTCTTCAACCTTATCTGTGAAAACTTATTCCTTGTAAACAACTGAATATGAAACAATATTAAAATTTGAATAAGCAATAATTCAACATTTAAACATTAAAATATTTAGTTGTTTTATAAAGAATTCATTTATTAGTGACTTTAAAAGCTTCAGCACATATTACTGATAACACAAAAAGCATTCAACACTTCTTGTTAATAAGAATTCCCAGCTCAAAAAAAAAAAAAAAAAAAAAAAAAACTGGGCTGGGAAGCAAAATTGTTGATTTCAGTATTAGAATTACATTAGAGGGGAAGATAAAGAAATTACCTCAGCTCCCACATGGAGCTAAGGACACCTTGGGAGACAGCCTTGGTCACAGTCAGGCAAACCAGCAGGATGGCCACCCAACTAAGACAAGCACCTGCACCAAGCCTCACAAGTCAGAAATAGCACAAGCTTAGTCTTCTATGAGTTTTCCTGGGGCTCCTCAGCCTCGGCTTCAGAGTGTAACATTAAGGAAAGACTGGAAGTTAGAGAGATGCCAGAATCAAGGATAAACAATTCCCTGGATAAATAAATAAAAATAAAAAGTTTCTTCTTGCCTATCCTTAAGCACTATTTTCTTTTATTTCAAAAGCAATATCAGTTTCATTTGACACAAAACAGGTATGGTAATGGAGGCTTATTATTACTGAATTCTATTAGTCACACTGAGTCTGTACACAATATCTAGAATAAGAGTTACCTCAGCTTCCCCCCAGAGGTATAAGGTGTACCCGAATATTTTCATGTCAGTATTAGCAATTTTCTCTGTTATGGCACTAGAAACTCAGCCGGTTTAATTTTATTTGTATTTTGCACCTATTTTAAAGTTACTTAGAAGTGTGATGAATAAAGACACATAAACTGTATTTGCTGCATGTGACCTCATGAAGGTTGGGACCACCACGAGTTGAAAATCAGGAGCCTTATATCTCCTCACAGAAGTGTGCTTGCCTTCATAAAAGGGATTTTAGTTAAACAGCATACACTTTTACATTCAAAAGAAAAAAGACTAAAGGAAAGCATGTTATGAATAGAGGATTGTGGCACTGTGGTTGATTTCTTCTGTAGTCTTTTCTGTGATAAATATAGCTAATTATTACAAGTATTTTTTAATTTTTATTATTTCTGGAGCGTTTCATATTCACTTTCTGTCCCCTACTCTTCCCAGATCTACCTTTCTCCTCCACACACCTAATTTCATGTCCTTTAAGATAAAACATGAAAACCAATTGGTACTGACCAAATACCCTTGAATACGCTGACCACAAGAGTGTGGTCAGCTTTTCAGAGTCCACACTCTAAGAACCATCTCTCCTTCCCCAAGTAACTAACAATTGCCAGTAGCTCCATGACCAGGGGTGAGATTTGGTGCACAGCTCTCATCTTCATGATGGGATTTGCTCTGGCCTGGGCTTTCACTGGTCTTGTGTACATTCTCACAACTGCTGTTAGTTCTTGTGTGCAGCAACCCTGCTGTGTTCAGAAAACACTGTTCCCTTATAGTTATCCAGCAACTCCGGCTTCTATACATCTATACATACTCCTGAAATGACCCTTAAGTCCTAGGAGGAAGGGGGTTCATTATAAATGTTTAGTGCAATGCTGAGCATTCTGAAGTCTTATTCTCTGTGTCTTGGCCAATTGTGGTTCTCTGTGTTAATCACCCCCTACTGAAAATAAAGCTTCTCAGATGAGAGCTGAGGGATGCATTGGCCTATAGGTATAACAATAAGTCCCTGGGAGTCTGATACTGACCTAGAAGCTTCATCCCTACTGGCTATTTGTGTAGTGCTGGAAGGAGGTATGCACACTGCTGGAGGAGTTGTGAATCCAAAGGGCTACAATACTAACTGGTTTGGCAAAATGTTCCCACTTATGCTGTATGTCATGAGCACCATGGAAGTAACCAACTACTTTATTATTATTATTAATGTGCACGTCCCACTCCACAAGATGGAACTCATACATAGCACCATAATCTGGCCAAGAAACTACGGCTAGATAGGCCCTAAGCCCTCAGGGGGAACCTACTCTTATTATTCTGCTAAATGGGTACAAGTATTCTTTTTAAATATTATTGTCAAATGACTGAAGAAAAGAAAAGGCTATGATTTATGTCAGGAAACCTAAGAGATACTAACTCTGACACATTTCTTATTATGATTTACATATGTCTAAGATTGTCAGAATGAGGAGAATGAACTGACTTACTTTTCTAACATGCAAGATTCTTATATGTAAAAGTTAGTTGATAAATGTGAAAATCTAAGAATAAAAAGTATTTCATCTACAAAAATCTAAGATGTAGAAGGGGGAATTGAAGTCAAACAGCAAGATCCAAGAGATAGATTGATTTCCCCTTCCTCTTTATCTTTAAGCAAGTACAGAGGGCATTTGACCTTAGACTTTGCAGTCATCAGAAATACTGGGAAAGCTTGTCAGTACAATCAACCTCAGAGTTAGATTTAATAGGTCCTGGGAAGGGCATGAGATTATGAGTTTCTAGCAAGTTCCAAGCTTCTTTGCAAAAGCCATTGTTTGAAAGATGTATAAAGGTGTACACATGCAAATAGTTATTCCAGAGAATTTGAGTCTTTACATTCTTACTGATGACCTTGGAAAATACATGTCTAAGGTGTGTGAAAATTGGTTGAGGAGAGAACTCTAGCAGTGGAAAAGATGTCAATAGTCTCAATGTGAGCGAAATCTGCACGGCACTTGAGTGGGAAGCTGAGATAAGTGAATTTTTAGGCAAAGATGAAATGCTTGACGGGAGCCCACGAGGTATTCATTTCACCCACACACCTTATTGTCAATCTTCTAAGTCTGTAGCCATCATTTAAGAGTTATCAGTTTTCATATGGAAATCCAGGTTTCTTTCTGGTTTGGGGAAATCTACTGTGACACCTTGAGATCTTGAATTCCCATGTAACAGCAAGTGGACAGAAACAAGACTGTCTGTTCCCTTTACCTGGAACATTTATTCTTGAGCCAACCAGCCCTTCCTGGTCCTCTCCTCCTAGACATAACCATCAGGTCTCTGTCAATCTGGGTGTTTTCACAGAATCCAACACTATTTGAGGATCTAAAGAGCTAAAGATGCTGGTGAGTTGTCTCCACATCATGAAATAGGCTTCAAGAGGAGGAAGAGAAGGTTTCCAAATCACAAGCGGAAGGCTTGACTTTGGGAAGAAGCAAGAACAATTATTTCTACAATGTGCCAGGAAAGTGAAAAGACAGAGACTGTCTTGGAGTAAGATGGTGACTTTAAACTTCTCAGCAGCACAGATAAGACTTCATGTGAACTTGAGAGAGGAGGGCATGGGTCGTAGGAAACAAATGAGGAATTCAGTCTGATTGCTGAAGAATGAGTTGAGAAATTAACAGGGTGTCTTAAAACATCACCCGGCAGCTCTGTCAGCCCATTTTCAGTAAAAGTATAAAGTTCTCTGCTCCAGCAGCAAAGTGCGTAGGTGGAAGGCAAGTGAACTGAGACTGAGACAAAATAACAATCCATGTCTGCTGTTGATCCATCCACCTTGGTACTATAAAGAATTCCATCCAAATGTCCCTGCTTTTTGAATTACGATAAACATGAAGACCTAATTGTAATTTTATTGGTTGAGGTCTCCCCCATCTCACCCCCCCTCTCTCCCTCCCTCCCTCCCTCCCTCCCTCTCTCCCTCTCTCCCTCTCTCTCTCTCTCTGTGTATGTGTGTGTGTGTGCACATGTGCATGTGTGTGTCTAGGCCAAGACTGGTGTCAGGAGTAATGTTCCCTTGCTTTTCTACAGTACTCACTTAAGTAGGGTTTCTTCCAGCCAAACCCGAATGTCATGACATGCCTAGTTTTACTGTGCATCTTGCCCTGGGATCCCCTGTCTCTGCCTTCTGGGGATAGAATTGCAGATGAGTTACTTTCTCACCTGGAGTTTACGTGATCTCAGGCTCTCACCCTTACACAGCAAAGCTTCATCACTGAGGGTCTCCCCATCCCCTTATTGGTAGATACTTTAAAAGAAGGCAGCAGTTAAACAGTTTCCATAGCAGATAATTTAGCAAAAATGTGATGGATGTAGAACCCCTCTGTCCTTTTTAATGCAATATCAATTTCAGATAAATTTATCTACATAGCTCTGGTGAGCCTCGATGGCTAACACACTTTGTCTTCTGCCCTATGACAATGGCAAAGCTTGAGAGATGCCACTGAAGGAAACACTTCATTCTTCATAGTTAAACCTGCTGCACAGTGAAAGATGATCATTTTAAAAATTCAAGAAATTAGACCTGCAGGATTTTAAATAGTTTCCCTAAAAAAGCAGCCTACTAAAACCCTGTATAATTTGTCAGGTGAATTACAAATGAGAGCATGATCAAGCTTGCATTGAACAGAAGTGATCGACCTCATGATATACCCTCTGCAATAATTGTCCAGCTCAGCCCTAACTGCTTCATCAGCAGATTCCTTCAATGCTGATCCTGCATGTGGGATGCAATTTTTGCAAGTTGCTACTTTGCAAAAGAGGTATTAAGTTCAGAATTCAGGCAGCTAAATCTTTTAGTCAAAAGAATGTTTTGAAGAAAAAAGGTAGCGGTAAAGCCTGCTTGTTCTGTCGGAGTGCTGTGGGAATTCACCAGGGCCACACTGGTGAATCTGCTCTTTAGAAACAGATCTCCATGTACAGATATCATCTATTGTTAAATAGAATGTCAGAAGTGGCTGCATTCCAATTCTGCTCAGAAAGTTTTTTTTTTTTTTTTTTTTTTTTTTTTTTTTTTTTTTTTTTTTTACTGAACAATTGAGAATGTGATTCTTTATGACCTAATCAAAACCAAAAAAAGCAAGTGCTTCCCCCCAAATTCCCAGCTAAGGTTCACTGGGTGCAGAAGGCTTCCATAGAATTTCTGTACAACTGAGGACCTCATTTACTATCTTTGAGCCCTCAGGAAGAAAAAAAATGGACCACTAAAGACAGACTGTTAATATGGAAGAGCTGAGCTGTCAAGCTCTTGTCTTTTATTCTCAGTTGTCTAATCCAGGTGAATTCATTATCATTCATTGAATTTTTCCCGAGGATAATACCTGCCCATCTTTCTACAGCTCACTGTGACTGAATCCCCAATGTGGAATTCTTTGCTTTGGGCAGTATTCACTTATGCACTATGTGACTTTCTGCTCATCTGCTTGTAATTCAGCAGCTCCCTTATAACTTTCATATACTAAATGGCATCTGGACTTTAATAGAAATTGATTTAAGATGGAAGTTGGCTTTCTGATCTCTGAATCTCAAGTAATACCTGATTAGTTTTATTGGCAGTGAGAAACTTTATAAGAAATAGTATAAACATGCGAGAGATTTGTGGCTTATAGCTCAGGTTATTCCATTTTACATACTTTCCAAAGACAGTATTGTTTAAGTTTAATGACTTAGATTTAGTAGCCATGTTTTAAAATGCTAAGTGAAATAACTGAATTTTCAAACAGATAAAATTTTTCCATGTACCTGGAGTTTGAGCAGGGATGCAGTAAAACAAAGAGGCTGTTGATGTTTTTATGCAATCGTATGTCCAATATAAGATAATCAAATTTGATGTCAAGTCACAAGAGCAGCAAGCAAGAACAGAGTGTAACCCTTCAAGGTCTGTCTGTTTAGATCCAATTATGAGGCAGAAATCACACCTGCTATTTAAGCAAAGCAGGCTTCCCATAAAGAATTGTTAACTAGGTAGAGAGCTGTTAATTATCTCAAGTGAAAGGGAGCTTTAAGGTACCAGTGAGATGAAATTGCAGGGAACAGCTGCCACTCTAGGGACTAAAGAAGCAAAAGGAAAATACTAGAGTTATTAAAACTGAGAAACTCAGAGGAGATAGTGGCTCAGCTAGTGTTTAGAGCCCAGAGTGACAAAACCAGTCCCATGAGTGTTAGAAAAGCTGTGCACTGGATCAGCTGGTATAAAGAGGCACTGTTGCCCCAAGGATGAAACAGAAAGGATCAGGAAACAGGAAGTAAAAGACACAGAACGAATTGCATCTTTCTGCATCCTCTTGGAGGCATCTGCTCTCCTTTTAGCATTCTATATTTAGAAGAACCAGAAGGCCAGATGGGAAAAGTAGGGAAAATTTGTAGAGCCCCCTCTCAGGTGTCACAAAGCAGGAATATAGGGCAGATTTAGTGGAGATAATTAAGGCACACACATCAGGGAAGCCTTGAGTCACGAGAGTGTCCTGTGAGCTGCTATCAGTGAAGACTGAGGCATAGTCTAGGAGCAAGGAAGAAGCCTACAGAATGTAGCCTCTTCCTAATTCTTGTCCCTATGTGACAGTTTTAGCATTGCTTATTTACTTTCAAATAAAGCCAGTAAAACTTGCTTGAAAGAAGGCTGCTGTAAAATCATTGCACACCTATTGTGGGACTCAACAAATAAGCGGCTAAAAAGTTTCAAATGTATAAAAAGTAGATAAAACAACACACTGAACCCTCATCCAGCTGTAACAATCATGAGGATTTGTCCACTCTTTATGCCACCACAGGACTTTCCATGTCCCCTAGCTTCCCATTGAACTGTCGCTCTTAAACAATTGATTGTGTTTAATTACTGCTTGATAGATTTTTCACAAAACTGCTCAGGTAAATCTCACTTAGGTCAAAACATAAAGTACTGCAAATACTCTGAGTCCCATTTAGAGAGATCTCTTGGGTCTCCTCTTGACTGTTTTCCAGAGAAGAGACCCCTTTCACCAATTTTGAGTTTGTGTGCATAGACAACATGTGCTTTAAAAAAATCGTTCTTAAGATTTTTATCCTTAATTGTTCTGCTTTCTTGTGTTTTCATTATACATGGCATCAGATTATATAAGTACATTTTCATGCAAGGATGCAATGGACTTACAGCAAAATCCTTCTCCATGTCTTGCTCACCCTTCCTTCCCTGTCCCTTCTGTTTGTCCCCATGGCATTTCCCCCACAACAGTTTTACCTCTACTTTCACATCATATATACACATACGATTTTTATGTGTCTGTATAAAATTTAAAACACACTGTGAGAGAAAACTGCAATTTCTGTCTTTCTCAGAATGAGTTAACTTGTGTGCTATGACTCCATTTGTACAAAATTTCTTAAAGATATGTTGTGTGTGTGTGTGTATTTACCACACTTTTGTGACACATGCCCCTGCTGATGATTCTGAGTTAGCTGTTGTGGACAGTACTGTGACAAACATTGTTGTGCAAGAATCTTTGCAGTGTTGGAGGACTCTTGCTCTTTGCAAACACTATGTAATTGTTTTGTTTACATTCCCACCAGTTCCTTATAAGGGTTTGCTTTTGTCTGCATAAGCACAAGTATTTGTTGTTTCTTAATGACAGCTGTTCTGACTGGGGTCCAGTAGAGTCTCAATATAGTTTTAATTTGCATTTCCATCATGGCTAGTGAGGCCACTTGAAGATTTTAAATTTTTAGAAATTTCTGCTGTTTTCATTGACTTGGTTGTTTGATTTCTTGTTATTTATTATCTTTAGCCTTTTATGTATTCTATAAAGGTTGGTCTTCTGTCAGATATATGGCTGGCAAATCTTCTCCCATTTCATAGCCAACTCTTCACTTATTTCCTATATTGTGCAGCATCTTTTTGATTTTACAAAATACTCCTTTGTTAGAGCAGACCCTCTGGATATAGTCGCATTTCTCACAGAGGCTGTCAAGAGCTGAGAGGCCACACCCAGCCAAGGCTTTTCTCTCCTACAACTCTTCAACGGTAGAGTCCTTTTTCATCCCCAATTTTGCAAATTGTCCATCCCAGCAGCAAAGCTCCAAACAGAAAAACCTTACACACAGGATAAGTGACCATTGTTACATTGCATACTGACCAGATCTAGCCCCTTCCCTGGGAATGTCCTTGAAGCTATAAGAAGCTATAACATCTCTGTTTAATTTAGATGCTGTCAGCTGGTTGTGGACCCCTTTCCTCTACCACAACACACACCTATGGGGATATGTTTCAAATTTAACAAAAACCAGTCTGAGATGTCAGAGGGATCTACTCACAGTCAGTCTAGGAGGATCAGACTGTGGTAACTCACGCCTTTAATCACAGCACAAGGAAAATCCAGGAGTGGTGACCTATACCCTTAATCCCATCAAATCTGAATTTGAGACCAGTTTAGTTTACAGAGAGAGATCCAGGCTCCCAGGCAGGCTGTGGTGGTGCCATGTCTTTAATCTTAACCTGGTTGTGAAACAACTGAGTGAAGAGGGTATTTAAGGCAGGCATAGAAAGACAGAGCAGGCAGAAGAAGCCATGAGGAGCAAGGCTGTGGAAGCCGGAAGACAGCTGGGTGAGATCTGACAGTGGTGTTTCCTCTTATATCTCAGCCTTTCCCTGATATTTGGCTCTGAGTTTTCTTTATTCGTGCAATGCACACCCCTCCCTCTCCTTGGGCTGGCTGAAGCTTTCCTTCCAACCCTTCCATGTCAGTTGTAGGAAGCCCCTTTGCCTGATAGTGGGTTCAGCTCTGTTTCTCTTTTGAACCTCATCTTTGGAACTGAAGAAAGTCACACATTTGTCAACTGTTACTGATATTTCTTGACTTCCTTGAGTCTTAGTTTTTACCTATATTGATATTTTCTCTGCTTTTTCCTATAACAAATTTGGAGTCTTGAGTCTTACTTTAAAGTGTTGTATCCTCTTAGTTTTCATACAGGGTGTGAGAGCAAAGTCTAGTTTCATTTCTTCTGCCTGTACTTATTTAAATTCAATTTCAACATTATTGCTGAGGTCTACTCATATTGCTATGTGTAGCCATATTTCATTTCTCTGTGTTGTGCATCTCAGGGAAATCCCTGTTTTTCTAAACTCTTCTGTTGATATATAATTGTGTTGTTTCCAGCCCTTGACTGTTAGAAACAATACAACTGTAAACATTCTGAATACAGACTGTCCTCTAGGATGAGTTTATTTATGTCTCTGTTAAGAACATGTCAAAAATAGGTCTTAGAGTACCAATATGTTGAACTTTAATAAATACGGTCCAATAGTTTTTGAAAGTAGTTTAATCTGCGTATCCCCCATTAACTCTAGTTGCTTTCTTTATATGTCAATATTTGATGGTCCCTCCATTTTTTATTTTAGCTATTCTATGAAATATATCATATTTCCTTCTCACTTTAATTTAGATTTCCTTAATAAGTTCATTTTCCGATGCTTAACTTGGAAACTAAATTTATTTTGAAAAGTGTTCAAGTCAAGTTATTTTTTCTTTCAGATTTGTGTTTGCATATACAGAATACCATTCGGGTGGGGCGTGGACAAGAGTTCTGAAGGTATTTTCTCCCAGTATAACACACGTTCTCATCCTCTTGATGGTATTTTTATAATAAAATTTATAATTTTAATGTAGTTCAGTATATCAAACTTCTTGTTTCTATTTAGTTCTTAGTGAGACTTATTTGGCGTGAGACTCTTGCCTCTTCACTTTTGGTCCGTAACTTTGTGAAGTGAGATAGATTAACCTATCATCATGTAGTGGAAAAACTAGCATTTCCCCACTATGACTTTGCACTCCATCATAAATTGATAGTGTGAACAGGACTGTCTGTGGTTTCCCAGCTGTATATCCCTGAGTGGATACCACACTATTTTAATTGTAATCAGAAAGAGGATATCTGCTAGGGTAAATTCTTTTTTAAAAGTATTTTATTTATTTGTATTTTCTCTGTGTGTTTTGCCTGCATATATGTCCTTGTGCCACTGTAAGTGATGTCCTTAAGAGTCCAGAAGGCACTGGATCTTCTGGACCAGGTGTTACAGATAGTTGTAAGCCACTGTGTGGATGCTGAGACCCAAACTTGGGTTTTCTGCAAGAAAGGCAAGTGCTCTTATTTGGTGACCCATCCATCATCTCTCACCCTCCAGTATACATTCATAAGCCTTTGTCTTCAGAGATTTATTTGCCTTTTTAAATTTTTACATACATTTTAAGTTAGTTTAATTTCCAAATTATCTGATAGAGTTTTAATTACAATTATATTCAGCCTACAGTTTGTCTAGAAATGGATTCTTTACAATATAGACTAATTCTATTTATAAATATTCTATTTCCTTTTATTTATCCAAATAGCTTTATTTTCCTTGATGAAGTAAATTCTCTCTGTAGAAGCCATTTAAATTATTAATTAAGTTTATTTCTAGACAACTACTTTTCATGTCATAAATGGAATCATTTTATTTTACTCTTTGTTAGTATATGGAAGTTGATTTGCTAATTTATATTAATTCAAATAGCTTATTTGGAGATAAGTGTGTTTTTTTCTCTACACATATAATCATACTGGCTATCAATTTTGACAATGTCTTTCTGTCTTTCCAACTCATGCCTTTCTTTTTTTTTTCTTGCTTTATTGCATTGGTTAAAATTACTATTGCTTTTAGATCATCAAAAGTACACACTGGATGTGGTCACTTCACTTGAGATCTGTCCCGCTAAATGTGCATTTTTACCCTAACATCAGCAAACTCCCCAGAAAAAGTTCTCAACATCCCTCACTCTTTATCTCCCTCACTCTTCATCTTTGAAACAAAAGTATTGGCATTCCAATACTATGATTGTCCATGAATTGTCCTCCTACTGATAGTGGTGACACAGTAGTGACAAGCACAGGATTTTAGTGGAGGATTAGAATGACAGAAGCACTTAGATGGATGTCAAATTATCTTGACAAGTCTCTTCTCAAGATAGCATAAGTACATAGACTGTATCCATTGTGTTTGCCACAATGTGTGTCAGCTTCATTTTGCCTTTCTAATTCTTTTGACTTACTTTACTTTTCTTGTTCTATTGTATTATTAAAGCCAATTGTTTCCCAAAATGACCAGAAGTCCTATTTGCTTTCTTAACCTTTTAATCTTACTTTTAATTCTTGGGACCAGAAAATTATTCCTTTCTAAATTTCTAGTTATCCTTATAGTGAATGTACATGCTAGTTAAAGAATATTTTGCAGAATGAAGCAGTTTATGTTATTCTCATTTTGCACATATTTGCTAGATCTATGTTAGATAAATCAGGCTGATTCCTTGAATGTTATAATTGAAAACATTAATTTTTTACAAAATTATCTAGTAAAATTTTCAAAAAATTTTACTTAAGGATTTCTTTAACTAATTAGTATTATTCTTTTATTTTAATTTAACAAATGAATTTTATTTTAATTATGTATTTAATATGTAATAAAACTCTTTGAAGAAAAATTATATTTTAAATCAGAAAAATAACATAACATTTATATTATTTAATAAAATGTATCAAAACTTACTCATCTTGAGTATAAGTGCATGTTACTTTTATCATTTAAATCATTACTATCAAAATATATCAACTAAAATACCTTTTAACAAGTGATGAAAAATTTACTAATAATATAAAGACAATAAAAATTTTAACATAAATATTCATCAATAGCTTATTCTTTTAATTATACAAGTTCTTCAAACATAACCAGTCCAACAAGAGGACACTTGAATATGTAGTATAGTAATTAAATATAATCATCCTTGATATTCTACCATCTTTAATTTTTTCAGTCATGTTTTAATGATAGTTCTGTATTTTTTTCACACAGGTCTATTCATCAATGTAGGACAGTGTCTTAGGTTGATTTATTATGTTAACATATATAGGTATGTGGAACACAGAACTCCATTTGTCTTGCTGTTCTCACAAATGAGCCTTGGTAAATCTGACAAGGACCTTGGTACAAAGTTACAAAGAAGAAAGGCATGGGCACCCTTGTTCATCAGGCACTTCAAGTAAATGTTCAGTCAGTTCAGCCCTGGCTTTTTTATGCTTCCCTTTTCACCTTCTAGAAGTCTCACTATGTTTAGAGATCAGCTTATTTCTCCACTTAACTGTTTATTTCTGCTGTATATATTTTGACTCTGTGTTGTCAAATACATTAGTTGGGAATTATGTTATCAATCTAGGCTAACATGAGCCTCCAAACTCCCCAACATACACCTCTCCACTTTCCTTAATTTCATGCATATATGCATTTGTATATACAAACATATGTATTTCTAAATATAAGCTGTCAAATCCATACACTACTTGTATATATATTTTTAGAACCGATGAGTAGTGGGCAGCCAAGTGGTGTGCTCTTCCCTTGGCAGAGGAACCCACCTCTCCCATTCCAGCTTTGTTCAGTTGCCAGTACTTTGTGTAGGGTTAGACTTCCTGGGCTTTTCCCTGTCCAATTTAGCATGTTTACCGATGTCCTCCCTGTTCAGCTTACAATTAGGCCATCGTGATGTTCAGACTTTGCTGATGTTATTAGAGACACAGTCAACAAAATCCCTGACCCTTTGGCTCATACCATCTTTCCACACTGTCTTCTATGATGTCTTCTAAACTTTAGGCATGGGAATGTTTGTAGATGCATCCATGGGGACTGAGCTCCACAACTCTGCATTTTCATTGGTTGCAATTTTCTGTAATGGTCTCAATCTGTCGCAAAAAGAAGTCTCCTTGATTAGAGGTGAAGGCTGCATTTATCTATGGGTATAAATAAAAATGTTTGTAGATTATTGTTAGGGATTATCACTGGTTTAGTAAATTAGTGGTTGGGGATTCTCTTCCAATACCGTGTTATTTCACTAGTGCTGAGAAGCTAGCTAGGTCACTCTTTTTGAGCAGGTCATAGGTCCAATTAGAGAGCTGTTGGTTACTACCAATGTATGTGTGCCACTACTGCACCTGTAAGGTTTTTGTGCTGTGCTATGCTGACCATTGATATGGTTCATAGTAATCCAGATGTTTCTCCTTAGTGTTTATCTGGAATTTTCTACTGTTTACTTTCTGCTTTTTCATATTTAAAATATCTCTTGTAAGCTGTATGTGGTTGGGGTTTTGTTTTCAACCTGTTACTTAAAATCCTTTTCTTTAAATAAAATGCTTAGTTTGCTCCAATCTGGTGTAATTATGGGTATATTTGGTGTTTAAAACCATTATCTTACTTTCTATATGTCTATTTTTTTTCTCATGATTGCTATTTTTTTTTTTTGGTCTGGACCAAATATTATGTTTTGTTTCTTTATACTACAACTATAGAAAGGAGCTGGAGTGATTGCTCAGTGGATAAAGTGCTTGCCTCACAAATGACAATCCATGTTCAAATCCCATGTAAAATCCAAGTGCAGTAGTGCTTACCTGTAATCTCAGTGCAATAGGAGGCAAGCAGGAGAATCCTGGAAACTCCTGAGCCAACCACCCTGACATACATGTACAGTGGGAAACAGAAAAAGAACCTTGTCTCAAACAAGATGGAAGGTGAGGACTCCCTTACTTGTACACTTAGCAGTGTTTCAGCCACACATAAACATGCACATGAAATACATAGCACATGTTCAGTTTAACAGATATATTAGCTAGCACTTCCTTTGCAGCAAGCACTGAAAACTCTTGACTATTCTGATCCTGTATAATTCTATTTTTCATAGCACGTTGTCATATTTTAATTCTAATGGCACCTTGGCATGGATTAAACTATTCTGTCCAAATCTACATAAATTTTTCAGAGAGCTTTGCTGGTGCCATCCTAACTAACATAGCTTCACTTCACCCTTTTCTTTCCCTCACCTGAGGGTGCCATCAAAGGATGTCAAGGGTGTCAGATCCCTTGGAGCTACAGTTAAAGGCAGTTGTGAGCTACCTGACATAGGCAATTGCTTTTAATTGCTGAGCCATCTCTCCAGCCTCCATAGATTCTCATTTTGAAAGTGCAAAGTAGCCAAGGAGTTTGTGTCCACTATGAAATGTCCAAAAACAATTATTTAAATAGACTGAATATGGCAAACTACATATATTCATTGGTAATTTATTGCCACCATTATTACTGCTGGTTTTTGTAACAATTTTATTATTACTATTAACCAGAATGAAAATCTATTTTTATGAACTTCTTAGAGTATATTTTGAATATATTAAGAAATGAAATTGCAATACATTAATAGTACAATATTTAACATGTTAATTCTAATTGTACAGGTAGTGGCCAGTGCGTTTTTCTGAAGTAGCTGCTAAGCAAACTGAACAGTTTGATCACATAGGTTCTACCAATAGCTTATAATGCAGAGTGTGGTATGGCTGCCTGAAGTCATTTATTTAGTGTTTGCTACGAAACAAACATTGTGTATGGGGTGTTTAACGGAGGTGTGTATCTGAGCTCAAACTGCTATAATAAAATACCACAAACTGAGTTTATTTAAGTTGCGCACAGTTTACTTCTTACAGTTCTGTATCTTGGCAGTCTAAGAACAAGGCATCAGCTGATTCCATTTTTCCTGGCTTGCAGATGGCTACCTCATTTCAGAGAGAGGGAGTAGGAAGAATGGATGGAGGGATGAAGAGAGAGAGAGAGAAAGATGAGAGAGAGAAAGAGAGAGAGGGGGGGGAAGGAGAATATGTTTCCAGTTTCTTTTTTCACATAACACCAAATCTTCCAGGTTGAGTCCCTGCCCTTATTATTTTATTTAACTGAGTTGCTTCTTCAGAGTTTCTGCTTCCAAATACAGCCATGTTGAGGAGTGGGGCTTTAACTTACCTATGCACTTAATGAGACTACATTCAGTCTATAACATGTTACAGATGGAGACTCGGGAGTTCTGAGAAGGTATCTCACACTGGCATCTCATGGCAAGGATAAGTTTCACACTGAGAACTGATGACAGATGTTCACTTTTCCAACAGTGAGGTCTCTCTGTGCAGCTCAGTGGGATGATATCTGGACAATAAATAAGAGGAACGGTGAAAAGCCTTTTGTCGGTTACTGTATAGCATGTGCTAGTATTCCTTTTGTGGGCTTCTTCCAAAAGACATATAACAAGCCATCAGTACTTCACACCCAGTCAAGATGGCATGGAAACCTTGTCAGTTTAAAGTATATCTAATTCTTGGGAAATGAGTCTTTTTGCATTGTCAGAAACACTTATTACTGATGTGTCCCATTCATCCTGAAGCGGGAAGTGAGGACTGAGGAAATTTAAAAAAAAAAAAAAAAAAAAAAAAAAAACAGAAACAGAATAGTAGAATCAGAAAGGCTCTCAGTCAATACCATAGAAGCCCTGAGTTTATTTCTAATTGCCTTTCTATACACACTGCAAGGTAGGCAAAAAGACTTCTTTACCGTTGGTTCAAGGAACAAGCAAGCATAAACACCTCCTTCATTCTCAAAATATCTAATATATTTTGATAAAGAAATATCAAAATATCTCTTTCCAAACATCCTGTTATTTGGCCTTGAAAAGCAAGATATCTGGTATTGGGCCAAACATCTTATTATTCAGCCTTATGGAGCAATACAATCTTGAACTCTCGTTGAGCTTGAGTCGAAATGGAATCAAGCGACAAGGTGGAGTCGCTGTGGGCTCCCATATGTTACCAAAGGCAAAAATCAGCCAAAGATGTTTAAGATTTAAGGAGAGAAGGTATAAGGAGTGATGGTTTAAAACACTGTTTGACGTTAACTTAAATGTACTCATTCTGGCCAAGGTATCCATCAAATAATACTTTCAAGTATATCTAAAGCCTTTAATGCCAATGTAGTGTATTTCTATTTTATCAATTTGAGCAATACAAGATACAGCAAATTTAGAATTATCACACACCTGTGTTTTGTACAGGGAAACTCTTAGGCATTAGATTCCATGATTAATAAGTGAGTAGTTGGGTATTTTGTCACATTGTCACTAAATAAATTAACCCATTCTATGAAGCAGTATTCTGGGCATTGGAAGGTGATTGTTTAACCTTTTGATTTATAAACAGCGAAGCTCATTGTTGATGTAACTCTTTGTTTTTAGAGTCCAAGTCTCAAGTCAAACAAATAAAAACAGTTTTTGGTTCTGAATGTCCCTCATCCTGTTAGTGAACACAATCAGCGGAGCTCATTGGATGAATAAACTTGAGGGAATGTATAATATCTGGAGCTTTCTAATCATAAGATTTCCAGCTGAACTTCTTGTGCAAAAAATGCAAAATGTATTAATAACCATTTATATTTTTGAACCATGTTTCAGTCTTTGAAAATTGAGCCTACCTGTTTGACCCATTTGCCTGAATTTATGAGATACTGTTCTCCTGGATTTAGCATTTTTGAAATGACCCAGCTGGGAGTAAAGTTCATCTAATTTTTTTGTCACTAATTCACTAGAAATGTCAGTCACACAAAGCAACTCAAGAGAGATCATGTGCTTTTCACACACACACACACACACACACACACACACACACACACACACACACACACACACACACCCTTATGTTGCTAGTAGCAAGGCTGTTCAGAATCTTAGCTACCTCACCTGCTTCCTAGAGCTAGGTAGGCATTCTGGATGAACTGTTCCTTTCCCTATGATGAAATTGAGGGTGTACCATGAACATGGAAAACAGCCACTTTTCCCACAGAAAGATGGGAATTCTCTCCATTTATAATATAGTTTTTAATAGTAATTAGCCATGCTTTTAAATAAATGTTAAAGCAACAAGACTGCAAGAAAATGAAATTTTTTTAAGAAAAAAAGGGGTTTTCTAATATTTAAGGTATGTATATTTTTCAAAAAATTATCCCCTCTAGAAATGGTTTGCAACAAAGTTATTTGAATACCTTTTAAAATTGGAGAATTCAGCCAGCAGATGAAATGCCCACTTATGCTGGCCTTTGCTCTGCTTGATCAGGCTTTTGCAGGAAGAAATGCAAGATCCAAATCCTGCCCAGGTGGAGCTTCTACACTTTAGAGAAATAGACAATACCAACTAAGTAAGTGATAAAGTATAGAGAACATTTTCCAGAGGAAAATAAAAACAGAGGCTCTGAGAATTCAACTCAGGCTCTCCTGTGAAATGACTGTCCCTAATACCATTTGTAGTGAGGTTTTTCTTCACCATTACATCTTTGTTGTATTCTATTTTATGAGGACCACAAAGTGTCCCTCCCTGAAGGTTCTCATTCTTTGGCTCTGTCCACATAGGGGTGTCTTAATTTTTATGGCAACTCAAGAGAGGAGACTGTAGCATTTAAAGCTGAAGAGCTTTTCCTAATGAGAACAGAGAAGTGGTGAGGCCTTTGGGTATAAGATAACCCTTTCTTATTGCCTGATACATGAAGTGATTCAATCTTAACTTCATCACTGTTGACAAAGTTCCATCCCAAAATAGATAGGAAGCTTGGTGAAATGGGAAGAAGCAGTAACTCTGGGATTAACTATGGGGAAGCCTCAGGCACCGTGATGATATACCATGCACAAATACTAAACAAAAATAAGCCAGGCACCAAGCTTTTGTTCTTACATGAAAAAGAAACAGAATGTGCCCAAGTGCATTTATTAGTACTTTAAAGCTATCACATTGGCTTGCCTTGAGGTAAACAGATCAATTCTACAGGGTGCAAAATAATTCTATAAAACAATTGGCAGACGAAGATGTATTCAGCTATGTTAAGCATATGTGAAGAAGGAGTCCTGCGATGATTTTAAATGAATCATCTGCACCACAAGCAGAGGATGTTTAATGCCAAATTTTCCAGCCTCAGTCTGGAAAAGGTCACAAGCACCAAGCACCTCTGCCTTTTCTCCCGTCTCAGAAGGGGTTCTAGGGCTTTTGACTGCTGTTTGGAGCCACATGGCAGTTTGAGTTTTACAAATACAAAGCAAGAGAGACAGCAAAATCAATATTCATGAGAGTAACACCAACCCTACCATAACACATGAGAAAGATGGTCATTGGTTTTAGAACTAGATTTTGCCACCTTTTAGTTGGGTACATTATTGAAATTCCAGTATTTGCAAGATAATTAAATGATTTCATTAGCAAGGAATCTACCCATTGAGAGGAAGTATGATTCTATCTAACTTTTTAAAGTGGTTTATTTTTTAGGTAAGTTTCTGTATAGAATTTTTATATATACTTCATTTTTGTTGACTCCTATCATGAGATGGATGATTCCAAGAAGATGCTATCAAGTTCAAAGCAGTTATTTTAATAAGACACCTAGTTCTTGGTTTGTGTTTTTGTTTGTTTATTTGGTTGCTTGTTGCTGCTGTTCCTTGGTGAGGGTGTAGTATCCTTGCAATTGTGTTTGAGTCAAACATTCAGCCACCACCACGTTCAAGACCCTCTGTGTTCCGAAGCAAGCATCACTAGCTGTGGTACCAACTCTGTGAAGCTGAGGGAGCGGGGATGCCATGGGTGTGAACGTGAAGGCTGGCCTATGTGATGAGACCATGACCTTAAAGGGCTCAGGAGGGTAAGGGTGGGTGTGGATGGACAACAGCAGCTTGTGGGCTAGGAGCATGAGTGCTTTTTTGTTTGTATTTTGTTGGTTTGCTTTGCCTCAGGCTGTCAAATATGAACATAAAGTGCCAGGACACAGGGGTAGCTAGACTTTTCTTTCAAGTCTTACATTACCCCAGAAGCATCCAGCATGAGCTATGTGTCTAGTTAGTAAGGGACAGATGCTGTGTTGGGCTGCACTCTGTATCCATGTGTGCTCTTTAGTTCCTCCCATTCAAGAAGCGTTTAGAAATATGCAGGGTACAAGGGGTCCGTTCCCTTCAAATGCTCACCCCAGTAATACTGTGGCTATGGCTCCTTATTTACATTGTTACTGTATCAGTCTTTATTCATATATCATCTCATCATCTCTGTGGATATATCCTTTAAAGCAAAAGAAAAAAAAATAGTGTGCACATAAAAAGTGCCCTAAATAAAATGTTATGGTGCGTATAAATAAAACTCTGGAAACACAGCTTATTTTGTAGACAGTTTACCTCCAAGTTTGAGAATTTTATCAAAACATTCAACAGAGATTATACACATTCCATCCTAAGCCAAAATATAGTAAAAATAAAATGTTGAGCCAAACTCTCTAACCTAAACTATTCACTCATTCTGAAGCAGGCATGTACAGATTGGCACTGGGTTTTTTTCTGTGTATCGTGGTTGTTGGGGGGGGGGGCGGGTGGACAACACCTAACTTAGTTACATGTAATTAAAATGTACAGTGTAAAATTAACTACCTATCAGATGCTTAGTGTACAAGGTACACACTGGGGCTTCTCAACCTCTTTGTTATTTCTTTGTCGTGGGGTGCTATCACAAGCACAGGCCCTTGAAATTGTTAAAGATGTTAAGTCAAACTGTGGCTTGCTGACTGGACTTTTGATAGTAGTACACATTCTAGCTGGTTTGGAGGTCTAAAGGCATGTCCTCTTAATGTCAAACATACTTAACATTCTAAATATCCAAAAATTAGAGACTATTCACAAGTGACAATGTGGGAAAACTTAAATCATTTTATTTTTCAATTTAAATGAAGACTGAATCAATTTCTAAACTTAATAATGACAAAGTAGAAGTGTCTGGGTTGAGTGTAAGCTCAGTGTTTCCCCATCTGTAGATGCTATGGAGACATTTCCTGGAAGGAGAATGACATATTTGACCACATGTCAATGATGTTGCCATACAGAACTTTTTCCTCACCTTTCCATTTCCCACAGAAGGTGAAACATTTTCACTGTTCCCCAACTTATCTTTTGGGGAGCAAAATTGTACACAGTTGTTTTTCAAACACTTTACTGAATCTTCCATTAAGTCTTAACATTGAAACCATCCTTTTTTAAAGAAAGTGACCTGCTAAATTTTATCATGTTGGAAAATCAGACACTGTCACATGCTGCTGTGTAGGAGTGCCATCTTCTTCCTTCACCCCCAGGATCTGATTGGACAACTCACAGCTATGTGTTTAACTACATGTGAAGTTGGTTCTGATCCTGTGGTCACCAAATACTGTGGCTCTGGATTATTCATAGATGTCTTCTAAGAACACTTGACCTCCAGTTCCCCTTCAGTGAGTTTTCATATTCTTTCAGGGATACAAATTGTGTCTGTACCAATATGACTGCTTGGCAAGTGAAAATACAAAAATATAGCGGATACTAAACTTAACTAGGGATGTGGTGCAAATTAGATTACATCATGAGCTGGATTACATTTCAGACGTCTAAATATGAAGTGCTCTTAAGTAAACATAGACATGAAAAGCAGTAATGATTTTTGTGGAGAAAATGCTGATATCACTAACAATGTCTCTTCCAAGGCAAGTGTATAGTAAATTCTTAATAAATGCTTGTTGAATTAAGTAAGCAATATATGCTCATCTCTAACCTGGCAACAATACATAGAAGGCTTTTCAAAGTTAATTTTGCCATGTGTTTTTTACTCTTGCTATGACTGAACTTCTATTATTAGTAATTCAAAGAAAATGCCTTCAATTTCAGCTTCAATGAGAGTCACATGGATAGGACAATAAGTAGGCTTTCTCTCTGATCCATCTTTAGAGATAGATGAGATAATAGCCCTCACACCTCTCTAGGGTTCCTTGTAGTATTACAGCAGATCTAAAGGCATATGGCAAAAATGTCTTATTTCAAAGAGACTATGCTGAAGTCACTCTGGGTTGGTAAAAGAAGGAATGTGTGGCAGAAATTGGGCATGGAGAAAAGCCTGGATTGTAAATTAAGTGAAAGGTGATAAATATTTAGAATAGAAACACCTACATTAAATGTTATTTTTAAAATGAGGAAGGTGCGCCAGATGTTCTGTGGGCTCGCTCTTTTTGATGCATCTTACTTTTCTTTGTTTTTGAATAGAAATATGAAATAAATTAAACTCCTTCACAACTGTGAAACAGAAATAGAGCAAACAACACACATGCTAGATAAGGCACTACTGAAAATAATTGTCACAGGCTATTTGTAGGTTTATTGTGAATTAGAGTGTAGGAATGTGCATGATAAAAGTGGCATCTGCCATTTCAAAAACAATATAATTTATTTAAAAATGGATCTGTATGCACTGCTTAGATTGACAGGTCTTTAAATTTTGACTATACTTTTACCACTACCACCCCCAAGCCCCAGTATTTTATTTGCTTTTTGCTTTGGGATTTTCCTTCAGTTAAAAATTGAACAATCTTATTGCACTGCAGAAAGGATTTCATTACTTTCAAAGGTGACCTTCCAGAGTCTATTAGGACAGGAAAATAACCCTTAACAACATCACTTAAAACCCATCCTCCCATCTTGCCTTTGCCTGATTCTAACACCTCCAAATGTTCAAGAAACTCTTTCCTTGACATTTCTCTTCTTGATTTTCCCAGCCAGAATCGGTAATAAGAATGTGTGAAGGATCTTTGGAAGTCATCCTCTCCACTGTTCTGCCTGCGTCTGTGATTCTGAAATTCACACTACATTGTCAGGAAGGCTTTTTAAAGATGAGTGCTTGAGTCTAAAAGATCCTACTGGACCATCCTGATTTCTTTGATAAATTAACAGACAGCCCAATTCATATTTCTGTACCTGATGGGCATCTGGTCACAGTGGCTTCTTCCTCACAAAACATCCATGATTCCTTTAGCACCTGTCTTGATTTATCATTCAATTTTAGATATTGCATAAAAACTACAACCTAAATATTAACTGTTTTCACATTTCCTGTTACAGATGCAATGGTGCCAGACAACACAAATTTTTTATTCATGTCAGTCTATAGCAAGTCACAATATATCTTTTTGTTTTAAAGAGAACCCAAAATATATATTAAACCCATGTTCACAGCTCGGCAAAATTAATTCCTGTGAGGAGTTATATTTTTATATTACTTCAATAGTCCCGAGTCTGAGACATTATAAACACCAATTCTGATTTCACCTGCTTCAGGATTTCTTAACCCATTGGCCTTTGCCTCATACTACACATGAAATTACTTAAAACCATTTACATTTGACTCCAGCATGGCTGTAAAAGTAACTAGCGCATTGATGGTTTTTACTATGCTTTCTCCTCTTGGGAAAGACTGTGTAGCCACTGAGATGTGAAGATTTGAAAAGTTGTTATGGGAAATTATCTTATTCTAGAAGATGAAGAACAAAAGGAGTCCTGGAGTGAGGTTGAAGAGCAAAGCTTTTATATCTGAAGGAGGGAAAGAAGGAGGAGGAGGGAAGGAGAAAGGGGAGAGGAAGAGAGGGAAGGAAGGAAGGAAGGAAGGAAGGAAGGAAGGAAGGAAGGAAGGAAGGAAGGAAGGAAGGAAGGAAGGAAGGAAGGAAGGAAGGAAGGAAGGAAGGAAATTTCATTAATTCAGTGATTATTTCATCTATACATTTATATGAAGATGGTGACCAATGTTCTCTATAAAATACAGACATAGAGTCTTAGAAATAAAACAAAATAAGCCTTAGAATGCAAGGTTAATCTCAGATAAAATGAAAATACCCTCAAAATGAGGATGTTATCTAGTAGGAATGATTACGTTGGGATAGTAAGTTGTTTCTTTGGGAAGTAATAGGAATACAGAGACCTGAGTGTCTGGCATGTGAAAGTTAAATGCTCATTTTGAACCACCTGGCTTCAGTACTGTTTAGGATTTCTTTCTGCTTATTAATTTCTTGACTAACCTCTTTGATTTCATTGTATTCATCATCATCTCATGAGTGAAGCTTTTAAACTTCATTTTCAAAAGAGGGAGACAACATTAATGTTTGCTTATTTTATGGAGAATATTTTTGTCTCCTTGTTTTTATTCTTTTGCTTTTGGTACTGCAATTAAGTCAAAACATTAGCTCCAGAATGGAAAACAATTCCAGATGCACACAAAAGCTCCACTAGCCAGTGTCAACAGAGATCAGCTTTCAGAATATTTATACCATAAAGAATGCATGCCTGGGATCCAACTGATGTCACCACTCTGAGTCTTTATGAATATATAGGATGGGTGTTTGTTTTCAAAATAACCAACATGGGTATATTTTTAGAGTGAAATTTTCAGAGTCAAAAATTATCTGAATTAGGTACTATTTTTAAGTCTTATTTCTTTCCTTTTTCTTTGTTTCTTCATTGTTTCCATTTTTAGTTTGCAGTGAAAGACTTTAAATTCTTTCCCCTTTGAGACAAGTGATTTTTCTCAGATTTACAAAAGGAAATAGTTGTCGTGGAATATAACGAGCAGGGAGAAAGGTCTAAAATGAGTGTTTCTTGTATACATGCCAGAGCAGAATTGTGAGTACCACCGTATGCATATGTGCTTGTGTCAAGCACTTTGTTTTGGAAAAGAAGACAACCACACTATGATAATACTTGCAGTGAGTAAACGTACTCAGAGCATTCACACACACATATACACATACATAGGCACACACAGACACACACATACACTCACACACACATAGACACACACACATAGACACACACAGACACACACACACCAGTCTTCACATACACATACATTCTCTACACATAAATACTCCACTGTACACACACGTATAGCACACTCCTGACTCTATACACACATATACTACTTTACACACACTACCACTCTATACACGCACACACAACTCTACATACTAGAAATAAAAGGGAAAGAAAAAAACTGCTTCAGAACATCAGAGAATAAACCATGATGAGCCTTGTTTAAGTATTTTTGTTGAGTCAGAAATGTGATAGATCTTAAACTATATCCAGGTAACAAGATGGAAGGTTTTTTTGTTTCTTCCTTTTTGTGCATGTTCAGTGTGAAATATTCCTCCACCACAGACTGAGAACCTCAAGATATAAAGATTATGACTCATGGATGGATGTTAAACACAGCTCTCTTGGAACAGATCTGTAGCTCAGCAATACTTGAGGGCTAGTAAGAGTTCATTCGGTCTCATCATCTGTTCACTGTGTAGTTTGACATTTGAATTTTTAGACAAGGCTGCCTCAAGTTGGTCCCTTCCAACTTTACTCACTTGCTGAGACTTGGGTACAGTCTTTTGTAACTCTTTTTTCGAGATCCCTTAATACAGAGTAAGTCGAACTGATGATTCAAGAGCCCTCAAATCAGACTCTTTTAACACTAGGTGTTTTTTTTAATGCAATGCAAAGATTCCTTGCCTTCCTTGGTCACAGTACTAACAGCGTGGCACTAGCAGCATGGAGTTTACACACCCCAGCCTGTTCCCTCTATTTGTTTTCTCCCTGGCCTCACAGAGCTCCAATGGGACCCATGAGAACTTTAGGTCTGTCTTAGATGAAGACCAAACCCCATAAATTGTAAGTATCTCGAATGACATCACAGAACAATGCCGGCATCAGCATGTGTTCTGAACAGTTTCTATTGTGTGCACTAAAGGAACCTGTTCTAGTTTGGTTTTGATTGTTGTGATAAAACACTCAGACAAAAAGCAGCTTATGGGAGGAAAAAGTTTAATTGGTATATACTTCCATGTCACAGTTATCATTCGGTGAAATCAGTAGAAACCCAAACAGGAGCTTAAAGCAGAAGCCATGAGGAATCGCCACTTGCTGGCTTGATCACCTACTCACACTTGGATAACTTTCTTTTACATCTCAAGACCAACTGCCCAGATAAGTAATGCCCCCACAGTGGGCTCTTTTAAATCAATTACCAATCAAGACAATCTCCCACAGACAAGCCTACAGGACAATCTGATCTGGACAACCTTCATTTTAGAGTCCCTTCTTGGGTGACTCTAGGCCAGTGGTTCTCAATCTGTGGGTTTCAACCCCTTTGGGATTATATATCAGATATTTACATTATGATTCATAAGAGTGGAAAAATTTCAGTTGCAAAGTAACAATGAAATAATTTTATGGTTGTGGGCCACCACAACATAGGGAACTGTATTAAAGGGTATTAGCATTAAGAAGATTGAGGACCTCTGCTCTAGACTATTGCCAAGTTGACAGGTAAAGTTATAGGACAGAGCCCAAACAGCATACAGTCCAAACAGTGGATGATAATACGCGATAACGTTGTCTGAGTCATCAAGGAGTTTCTAGGAGTCGCCTGGGTTTGAAGTCCATTTTACTTCATGTCTAAACTTGGGCTAGTAGTGGTGACACAGGCCTTTGATCCCAGAATGAAGGAAGAAGAGGTAGATGGATTTCTGTGAATTAAAACACAATGACTCTACACATATTCTTAATGCCTTATTAAACAGATGTGACAGTGATATCTCATCTTAAATATGAAATCTCTTTATTATGCAAGCCAAAATTATTATCACAGTTTCTAGAACCTTAGTGGGCTACCACAAAATAACAAAAAAACAAATACAGACAAGTAGAATTTATACAAACAACAATGCAATAAACGAAAGTTTGCTAGAAAGATGTTCAAAGACTGAATCCCTCTTATCTGGGAGGCCTGTAAGGAATGCACATGTGAGCCAGTGACGTGACTAAGGATACTTGCTGCCAAGCCTACTGAATTAAATTCGATTCTCAGAACCCACTTGGTGGAGAAGAGCAGTTCTTGAAAGTTACCCTCTGGCCTCCACACACATGCTTTGCCATATGCCTTCCACCCCTGAATAAAGTAAATAAATAAAATGCCTTAAAAAGAACTCATAAAACAAATTATAATAGGGGGTGGTGTGATTTCCATGTGAACTACACCAGTGCTAACTTAACTAGAACAAGGTAGTTAATTGTCCTGAAGGTCTTAAGAGGTTAGCCTTCCTCATCCACTAAACTGATGATAAGAATGTCCCAGTAAGCACACTGAGCAATAGGGAGCCCCTCCCTTCCAAAGCACAGTTTCGGAAACCAAGGCAGAGAGTGTCTTATAACTGCAAACACAACGCCAGCAAACCATACTCCTGAATGTTCCACCAATCAATCAAGTCTTAGTATTCTGTGACCAGAAGGAGGATGTCATGAGCCTTCGCATTTTAGGTGTTATGAGAAGTGTGGGTGGAGAAGAGTTGGGTAAGATCCACTCTGCAAAGGACTTGATTGCTTTCTGCCAATATTCAGTTTAACAGTGTATTGCAGATGGGTCTTCCCTCCTCATATGGCTTGAAATATATCAAGGGAAATGTGTCCCACTTTCTCAGTCCAGAATCTAAATTTTCAAAAGGCAAAAAGCTAGTGTAAATTGGGAAAGAGTCATGGGGGACATAAGTTGACATCATACTCTAAAGTTCCCAAAGTCGAGGTGAAGTGAAAATGGGTCACCTTTTTAAATAATATTTTTTTATTTTTGAAATTATAATATAATTAGATCATTTCTCCCTTTCCTTCCCTCCCTCTGTACTCTCCCTTGAACCCCCCTGCTCTCTCTCTCAAGTTCTTGACCTCTTTTTCTTTTAATGAGCAGATAGAAAAGCATTCCCACAGTGGATACTGTGGATCCAAGTATTGAGACATACATTCCACTTCTCAGTGTGGTTTTGCAGTGTCCTTAACATAGTGCCAAAATCTGGTTGACATCAAGGGCCACAGGTCCCTAGCCAAGTGATGCAATGAGGCTCTAACCATGTGAGATACCCCCAGATGTGTCCAACTGATACCCAGTTTACACTTACCTTCACACAACCCAGTCACGTTAGATTTTACCACTCGCATGCATTTTCTTCTTGCGACTGAATTTTAATGGAACTTTCATTTAGTTAAATCACTGAAAATCTAAACCTTTTACAACTCTTGTATGGAAAGACTTAATACAGTTTGGTCACTGCAAGAGGTTTCAGCAGAGTTCCTATTCATAGAAAAAAGAGAGAAGTTCTCCTGAGCAATTAAGGAAATAATAATAAAAAGAAGTCCATAATGTCCAGCAAGATGCTGAGACATTCAACATAACCATAATGTTGAACAGTTGAGCTATCAAACGCAGTGTGTTTGGGCAGATTCATTTTTCTAGAATCCTAAAAAGATAATCACACAAATAGGCTTTTAAAAAAACGCTACAATGTCCTTACTGAAATCCAAATCAAACATTCTGACAGCAGCCTTTTAGCGATAAACACATTTCTTCATAGTTGAGTAATACATGGGTATTTTCTGCCAGGTACCTTCTAAATTGGAGTCCAGCTAGGCAATCGCAGTGATAACCTTGAAGGGCAGGGTTACCCTACCGAATCACCTTCCTACCTATCAGTGTATCACCTAAGAGCAAAACATAGGAGGAATTTGTCTCAAAAATGCTATACATAATAGCCAGCTCACTAAGATGACTCCTTATGTATCTGTAATTCTGTTCAAAACTAGATTTGGAGGTTTCAGAACAATACAGACTGGCGGCCAATGTAAGAAGTGCTCATTTTCTGATGAGCTTAATACTGGTAGTTGTAAAAGGGAAGCTGAACAAAGGGTTTGGAGTACCTTGGTGTAGGGGTAATGTGTTGTTTCATGGAAAATAACTGTCCCACCCACTGGTTTAATAAAAAGAGCTGATTGGCCAAAGGCAGGAAGGAAGTGTGGGTGGGGCTACCAGACTAAAAACTCTTGAGAACAGAACACCAGAGAGAATTCCAGAGAGAAGCCCGGAAGAAGCAGAGGAGAACTATGCTGCCCTAAGAAAGGTACCGAGCCGCATGGCTGAACAAGAGACATGGGTTAGATGAAGGGTAGAGAGCTAGCAAGTTATATGCTTGGGCCTGAGGCCGATCAGCCCAAAAACTATTGAAAGCATCTGTGTGTCTCTGTAGGACTGCGGGTCTGCCGGTCTGCGGACCTGCGGACCTAAACTTTAAGGTTAGGCCCGAAAGTCCGGGCCAGAAACCCCTTACTACACCTTGGAGCTGTGTTTTCTGTACCTCTTTTCTCCTAACATCTTAGCCTAATTTGTGCCTTTCAGCCTACAATTCTTATTTGCTCCTTCCCCGTCTTTTCTATAACCAACCATCACTTATTCTTTGTTTCTATACAACGCATCAGATATGTGGCATAAATAAGTTTAGAAACCTAATTTCAACATGAAAATTATAGTTAACAATAGTGTATTAAGAATCAACTATGATAGAGAATTCGTATAATCCCAGCTCTCAGGAGACTGAAGCAGGAAGGTTGTGGTGAGTTTGAATCCAGCCTAGGCTACAACAAAACACATCATGTCTTTGTTCCTTCTCTTGTTACTGTGATAACGTCTATTCTGTCAAAAGCAACCTAAGGGGAAAAGGCTTCTTCTTGTTAGTGGCACAAGTCTAAAGTCCATCATGTCAGGAAAGCCAAGGTTTAGGAGCCTAGAATAGCTGCTCATAGTGCATCCAGTTAGGAAGTAGTGAGGGATGAATGTACTGATGTTCACACCGCATTCAGTCAGGAAGCAGTGAGTAGTGAATGTTGTTCACACTGCATCCTGTCAGGAAGCAGCGAGGGATGAATGCATAGCTGCTCACACTATATCCATTCAGGAAGCAGTGAGTGGTGAATGCTGTTCACACTGCATCCGATCAGGAAGCGGTGATGGATGAATGAACAGCTGCTCACACTGTATCCATTCAGGAAGCAGTGAGTGGTAAATGCTGTTCACACTGCATCCAGTCAGGAAGTGGCAAGGGATGAATGCACTGCTATGCACACTGCATCAGGTCAGAAAGCAGTGAGGGATGAATTCGCTGCTGTTCACACTGCATCCAGTCAGGAAGCAGTGAGGGATGAATGCACTAATGCTCACATTGTACCCAGAATTAGCACTAACCATCACAGCCCCTCTGCAAAAGGAGAAATAATAGTAGTAGAGCCAGAGTCTACGAGGTGATTCAGTTGATAAGAACACCGGTTATCATTGTAGAGGGCCCAGGTTTGATTCCTAACAGCCATATGGTGCCTCACAACTATCCATACACAACTCCAGTTGTAGGGGATTTGATACCTCCAAACTTTGAGGATATCAGGCACATAGATGGTACACATACACACTTGCATGCAAAGCACTCATGCACATAAAGTAAAACAGACAAATATAATATAATTTTTAAAATAATGTTGTAGAGTCTAGCTGCTCTTGGCCCAAAAGGTAAAGTGAGTAATTAGTCAAGGTAACATGTTAACTTGTTTCATTATCAAAAAGCATTTTACTTGATATGTGTATACACAATAACATTTTGTGATATACCTTAGATATATACAATAGATTTATTTGTAAGAATTATTCAAGTAATAATGAATATTCCCTCCATTCAAACACTGAAACAGATGAGCAATGAGTCCCCCAAAAGGATCAATGGTGAAATCACAGAGTTTAAAAGGAATAAGAAGCTGATATATTTTAAGTCAAGATAGCCTGAGAAGGCAAAGGATCTTGTTAGCCATTGACTAGGCAGTCAGTTGTTTTAAAAGGCAGGCTGCTGCTTTGCCCTCATGTCCTGAACAAGCCCTTGAAGGAGAAAGCAAGACTTTGGGTCATTGAGGGCAAATTCTGAAACTTTTGTTGAAGGATGAGCATATTTCACTGGTGCACCTAACACACACACACACACACACACACACACACACACACACACACACACACATACACCACACATACACCATATTATTATCTTAAAAGTGTTACTAAACACTAAACACTTCCATCCCTTTATATTTGAAAAACGTGATTATGGAGTTGGAATTACTTAATGTTAAGAGGTTATATTTAATGTATTTGGAAGTCCTCATTCCCTTATGATTCCTGGGAGCTGAGCTTCAATAAAACACCTTTTAATAACTAACTAAACCCAAGTTTTAAGAGGATAGATATTCTGACTGTTCATAAGATCTACCAGGAGACAAGAGAGTTGCCCTTAGCTTCTCCAAAATTTGAAATTTACTTGGCATTTATATTTCTCTTCAATACTTGAAAGTTCCTTCCAGAAGAAGGTTGATATCTTAGAAACAGTCCCAGTATGCCTTAAGTAAGTCAGGAAAGACAGCAGCAAGTCTTTGTGGAGAAGGACCAAAGTCTTGCTCTTAAGTAAAGACCTCAGAGCATGGCTGAGTTTACCTCAGCTGGAGTTGGCCTGATTGTTACTGACCTCCTGGCACCATGATGCTACATGAAACTGGAAATACACTTCCCAACTAGAAGAGTGAAGAAAAGATGCCAGCCTTTCATCAGATACTTTCCTAGTTACCAGTGCAGTTTTTGTTCTGTGGCAAGCAGACATCAGTGTAAATATTGGTTGAGAACACTGCAATTTTAAGTCTGAAATGTGTATACTGTTCATAAAAGACTTTGACAATAGCTTGTTCCTGCTTTGAAAGCACTATTTTAGAAAGAGTGGAAAATGTGCCTCTCATTAAAACATCCTCTAATGCTTCAACGTCATGAGCACTGCAGTTTGTAACCGGTTAAGTTGAAGCCTCTCTCTCATTGTGGCAAGTCCTCTCCCATCCCTCTCTGGGGAGTCTCCAGTCAGTACCAGTACCTTGTTCCTTTTTTCTCCAAAACATCTCCCAGTTCACTGAGTGCTGGGTGTTAGGGGTGCAGTTCCAAGTAAAACAGGCAGAGTATCTGATGTAACATTAGGTTGTGATTAATAATAGGAAGAAAATAAGATAGAAAGGGGACAGATGGAGCGAGGGCTTCAGTTTCAGACTGTGTTTTGACAAAGTTTCCCTAGAGGTGAAATCTGAGTGCAGACCTAAATTAAGTGGCAGAGTGAATCAGGCGGATATGTAGGGCAGTGGTTCCTAACCAGAGGTGACTTTGTCTCTCAAGGAGTATTTGTCATCTGGAATGTTTTAATTGTCACAGCCAGCAAATGGGATTCATACTGACTTTTGCTATACAGGGCAGGTCCAGGAGTAATGTTAAACATCTTTTCAGGTGTGGGTATGTGTGTGTGTGTGTGTGTGTGTGTGTGTGTGTGTGTGTGTGTGTGTGTGTGTAGAAGTTGCATGTGGCACACTTTGGAGTTCAGGGGATAACTTCGGGTTTCTGTCCTCATCTTCAACCTTGTATGAGACAGTCTCTTGCCTAATTTTCTACTATGTATGCCAGAGTGACCCACGAGCTCCCAGGGACTCTAATTTCCATCTCACATCTCCCTATAAGAATGATTGATACTTGGACTATATCCTTGGCTTTAAAATGGATGCTGGGAACTCCAACTCAGGTTCTCATACAGCAAATGTTCTTAAAAAAAAAAAAGAGTCATCTCTCCACCACCTTAAACATCTTAAAATGCAAAGAACAAGCCTCTGTGACAAGGAATCATCCAGCCTAAAATGCCGGAGACTGGGGAAGAACCTTCCAGGCTAAGAATACAGTAACATGCTTGAATGTCCAGGAAGAGCTATAAGGCTTATGTGACTGGAGCCTAGTTACAATGGATAGACAGCAGAAAACAGATTTGAAAGACAGCTCAGGGCCAAGTCCTATGGTAATATGCAAGGCCTCTGTCACTTCTCTTTTTGCTAGTAGATGTTCTAGGTATCTAAGTCCAGGGTTTTATGAGAAACGGAGGTTTCACATACTCATCTACATAAACTGTGAGTTAACATCCATCTTGCCAATTGATGGAAATTTTAGAGTTGGCTCTCTGATGACTTAGGAAAATCATTTCACTGAAATAGTGGGATAACGTTCACCACTAAGGTAATTACTCCTCTTGTGAATCTTTGAACTTGTTAGTGGAGTCAAATAAAATACAAAGCCCATTCCTACCATTACATGGAGTCCTGGTATTAAGCCTCAGTTTTGCCCTGTCCTCAGTGTCCTGGGTCATTTCCTTTATCTACTTACTTTTCTTCTGACCCCCCACCTCAGGCTTTTCACACTGAGTCCCCTGTGGCTTCTAGAAAGGATGTGCACACTAGGATTGTGCAGAGCACAGAGCAGCTATGTAGATGGAGTATGGGTGACTGCTAGGGTATGCCTGCTTAGCTAGTGCATTGCCCTCAATTTTTAAACAGGGAATGCTGAAGTCCCTCTGGGTGGGCCCTTGGGCTCAGAACTTCTGGTTCTGGGTGTCCTCTGCACAACTTCTCATCACTCTGTTATTTTTCCACCTGCCCACATCACAGCCTCCTGCTTTCCTGCCCACGCAGCAAATCTTGTTCTGATCTCTTAGTATTACTCACTTTCTCTGTTTTCTAACTTTGTTTAATGAACAAAGAATCCTCAGAATTGCAGATATAAATTTCACATTTCTGCTTGCAGGCATCATCCTTGTGCTGTGAAGACGGTGGCTCTGATTTGAAGAGTCAACACAGCTAAGTTAGAAATCAGCTTCTTCAGTCAGCACTATTTGCCTTCTCTTAGTTTTCCACACTTGGTAATGGCTGGCCTTTAAATGTTTTTTGTTGATGACTTTCATCTCTGGAATATCTTAAATGTCACCAAGAATCCCAAAGAGCCTTTGTTTATATGATTTTATCTTTATGCATTTACCATACTCCAAATTAAAACTCAGTACATTTGGAGCTTAATGCAAAGCATCGGCCATCAGGAACAATGACATCATCACATATTACACAGCCTTTCAAAAACTCTGTGTGTTCCTGAAGAAATAAAACCAGACAGAAAAATATAGTTGTCCCTTGGTATCTAAGAGAGGTTTGATGCCAGGGATCTCAAGTAAACATAAATCTTGAGGCTTGCAAGTCTTTTACATAACATGGTGCTTGCATATAACATACATAGTTCCTCATATACTTTAAATCATCTCTTCATTACTTATAATACCCAACACAATGTGAATTATACATTTGCTATATTGTATTAAGGAACTGAAAAGAAAAATCTTCACATTTGATACAGATACATAGTTTGCCTCTTATTTGGTTGCAGCTAGAGAGGGCCAAATACAGCATCTTAATCTTATAAACATAGTTTTTATCTTTAGTGGAAAGTATCTCCTGATCCTACTTTGAGAATGCTAAAAAGAGACAGGTATTTTCCAGTACCATAAGTTAATCTTTCCTTGCCCTGAAGTAGTTAGGAGATCTCCAGAGAGTGGAAAGGAAGATCCCAAAGAGCTTTTGTTTATAGGATATAATTTCTAGTTATTTTTAGCCAAGGATGTATGAAGGACTTTCTTGGTGCCTACTCCATCACACATGCTTCCAGTCAAATGCTGCTTCCAGTCCATTTGGAGGTCTGCCTCCACTGACCTACTCCAGGATGGAATCAGATCTCCCCTACATTCTTGCAGCAGCCTCATAGCCAATTCTACCACAATCCGCAGCCTCCAGTCTACAGCCCCCAATCTTAACTCTAGTTGAATAGCCAGAGCAACCTTCCCAAGTCCTCAAAAGGATCATGTTTGACCTTGACCTATCCCGCTGCCCTTTGGGTAAAGGTAAGTTTCCCCACATGGCTCACAAAGTCAAAGCTCTGTTGATACTCCATTACTGTTTCTTTCTCTCCACTTGCCAGATCCTCTACCCCAAGCGCATCTCCTACCCATCTTCAGTTAGCTAAAGGTTTAGCTGAACATGTGACCTCTTCCTCCTAATTGAGGTCTCAAATATGTCTTTCCCACTGTCTGGAAGCTTCCAACCATTCCTAGCCAAAGCTTACAGGCCCATCACATTCAGTCGAGACATCACATTCTCCAGGAAGACTCAATTACCACCCCTGTCTCCACAGGGAAATTTGCCCCTCCTGTTATTTGACAATAGTTCATTGAGCAATGAAAAGAAAGCAACTTCCTCCTGGATTACTTTGAACAAGAGAGAGCCCAGCTTAGGAGTATCCACTTCTCCTCCTGCCTTATGTCTCTCCCTAACAAAGAGATTTGATCTATATTTATTAAACAACACAGAAAACATGGATCTTCCATAACCACACACCCACTAAACTTCATGTTCTTTTTCTCTCTTTAAAAAAACCCTACAAAGTCAAAAAGTGGACACTCCCCCCCCAAAAAATATGGAGTCCATTTGTGTGGCTGGCTTTCTTTTTTGTGTGTTCATTTTATTATTTTTTTTATTTTAAAAAAAATGTCTTTTTTCTCAATGTATCCCCATGCTCCCCCTCCCTTGCCTCCTCCCAGTCCTTCACAGACAGCCTTCAGCCTCCCCCTCCCCATGCCTGTATTCCCTCCACCAAAAAGGGCAAGAAGTCCCAAGGTAGGTCATGTGACACATCCACTCCAGGCAAGTCTGATTTCCCCATCCCAAAGTCAAGACTGGGTTAGGTGTTCCTCTGCAGGGAATGGGTTCCACACACAGAAACACAGTTTGATCCCACCTCTCAAGGCTTCACATACTGTTCATGCCAATGAACAGTTGCCTACCATTGGAAGAACTAACTCCTTTTCCTGATGGATCTCCAGTGGCTGTTCCTGATTAAGTGAGCTCCCCAGAGCTCCAGCCAGACATCACTGTGGGAGTTTTCCTCATAATTCCTATCCCCTTGCTCATATAGACTCTTCCTCCTCCCCTGCTCTCAGCTGGACCAGGAGCTCTGCCCAGTGCTCAGCCATGGATTTCTGCCTCCACCTGTGTTGGTTGTTGGATGTAGTTCTGTGATGACACTTGGGGTGGGGTGGTTATTCATTTCATTATAGGAGAAGTCCTGTTTATGCACCCCCTTCACTATTGGTTGGAGACCTGGCCAGGGACATCATGTGAGTTCGTGGAGGTTTCCCTAGCATCTGGTCTCTTTCCAACCCCACATTGGCTTCCTCTATCACAAAATCCATCTCTTTCTTTCTCCCTCTTTGTTGCTCCTCTCACTCAACCATCTCCTTCTCTCATGATTTATTCCTCCCTCTGCTTGGTTGCAACCTATTATGATCCCAATTTGTTAAAAAGACCTTGTCTATTTTCTCTTCCTAGGAGACTCTCCGGATGTCTCTCTTAAGTTCCTTCTGGTCCAAAGTTGTTTGGGGCTTGTGGTTTGCATCTTCGGTATTCTTTGCTTTTTGCCTAAAATCCACTTATGAGGGAGTATAACCCATGCCCATCTTTCTGGGCTTGTGATACCTCACTTAGGAAGATAGTCTCCAAATCCATTCACTTGCCTGCAAATTTTATGTCGTTTTTTTTTTTTTTTTTTTTTTTTTACTTTTTTTTTTTTTTTACTGCAGAGTACTACTCCATTGTGTAGATGTACCACAGTTTGTTAATCCATTCTTCAGTTGAGGGTAACCTAGGTTTCCAGGTTTTTGCTATTACGAATAATGCTACTGTGAACATATCTGAGATAATGCCCTTGGGATAAGAATGTGTATCCTTTGGGTATATCCCTGTTACAATGTGGTTTTTTGGTCCTGGGCGGCCAGAGGCCCAGACCCACACAGACCTGTAGCCCCACACCGACCCATTAGTTGTCCACTGTTGCTCAGGCCCCTAGAAATGACTCAGACGCTTATATTAACTTTATGTTGTTTGGCCTATGGCTCAGGCACATTGATAGCTTTCTCTTACATCTTAAATCAACCCATTTTTATTAATCTTTTTTGCCAGATGGCTGATGGCTCACCTGTGTTCTTTATATGTTGCTCCTTTGGGCTTTTGGCCTGGTCTGTCTGACTCTGCCCTGCTCTTCTTACCTATTTTGATTTTTTTTCTCCTACTTTTTCTATGGTGCCTGTCATGGGCCAAAACAGCTCCTTTATTTAAAGATTGTTATTCATGGCATACAGAAAGACATTCTCACATCACTTTCCCCTTTCTGTCTAATAAAAAAGGAAGGGTTCAATTTTAACAAACCAAAATTACATACAACAAAATAGTTATCAAGTAAGAATTACAGTTATAATATCTAGTCTATTTGTATTTAGCAAACTTAAAGAAAATACTCTTATCAACCTTATCTTTATGAATCTAAAGTTTCATATATACCTTCAATATACTTTTTAAATGGCTACAAAAAACTGTACCTATAACTATCGATCTTCAACTATATCAAAGACCACAGAAGGATATATTTACTCAAGGAAACTGAAAGTACAAGCAACTTCCAAAATCTAGAAATTACAGAGATGACACCTATCTGCCTGGACAGTCACCCAAAGTTCCTTTATAAAGTTGGAGCATCCATCTTTAGCCTACAGGTTCAGAGTCTCTTTTCATTTCAGTGAAGTAGGAAATCTGCTCTGTCTATTCTGGTACAGTTCATCAGTCACTTCTCCTCAAGTCTTGAAGAATGTCTGACAGTTTTCTCTGCAAAGCAGGAACCTGAATGACCATCTCGGCTTATTCTGCCAAAGTTCAAAGGTTACCTTCTTATGGAACCTGCATGTCCAGTTTAAACAGCATACCATCAAGCAGTCTTTTCTCGTGGCTAACCATTGCCACAAAGAGAGTAGACTCTATATGGAGTTTTTTTGATGCCCAATTTTCTCTTGATTGGTGCTGCCAGGAGCAAATCTGTCTCACTGTCTAGAAAAGTCTAAGTTCTTAAAATATTTTAAATGCCATATTCTGTAGGTCTTAGAAATCTTTGAAGATTACTTATCTAATTGAAATACATCTTTGTATACCTAAAAATCCTGACTAACCTAACTAATAAGTTTTATTATCAAAGGTGACTATTAACCTGCATCTCTTAATTATACATTACAATTTTAAATCAGTTACATGAACATCATACCATAAACAAGAGTAGAAAAATACATTCAGCATAACAAAATTGACCTTAAATTTGTATTAATAAACCAAAGTTTATACTAATGCAAAACATTTTGAGATTAACAGCTGATTTCTTGATCTAAGTAAATTTAATAATCTAAGTTTTTAAAAATTATTCATATACCATAAAAATATCCCCAATAGTATTGCTGGATCCTTGGGGAGAATGATTCTCAGTCTTCTGAAGAACCACCATACTTCCTTCCAGAATGGCTGTACAAATTTATACTCCCACCAGCAATGGAGGGAGTGTCCCCTTGCTCTGCATCCTGTCAAGCATAGAATGTTATCTGTAGTTTTGATATTAGCAATTATGAGAGGTTTAAGGTGATATTTTAAAGTTGTTTTGATTTGGATTTCTCTGATGGCTAAAGATGTGGAACGATTTTTTAAGTGACCTTCAGCCATTTGTAATTTTTCTGTTGAGAATTCCCTTTTTAACCTGGAACCCCATTTTTTAAATTGGGTTATTCAGGTTTTGGGGCTCTAGTTTCTTGAATTCTCTATATATTTTAGAGATCAGTCCTCTGTCAGATGTAGGGTTGGTGAAGATCTTTTCCCATTCTGTAGACTGTTGTTTTGTATTATTGACTGTGTCCTTCACCTTACAGAAGTTTCTTATTTTCAAAAGGTTCCACTTATTGATTGTTGTTCTTAGTGTCTGTGCTACTGGTGTTATATTCAGGAAGTGTTCACCTGTGCCAATGCATTCAAGGGTATTTCCCACTTGCTTTTCTGTCAAGTCAGTGTAGCTGGGTTTCTGTTGAGGTCTTTGATCCACTTGGACTTGAGTTTTGTCAGGGTGATAAGTTTGGATCTATTTGCATTCTTATACATACTACCATCCAGTTATGCCAACACCATTTGTTGAAGATACTATCTTTTTATTGAAAATTTTTGGCCTCTTTGTTAAAACTCAGGTGTTCATATGTGTGTGAATTATTGTCCAGATCTTAAATTCAATTCCCTTGATCCACAAGTCTGTTTTGACGCCAGTATCAGGCTATTTTCATTACTGTAGCTCTATACTATATAGCTAAAAGTCAGGGATGGTGATTCCTCCTGAAATTCTTTTATTAAGCAGGATTGTTTTGGCAAACCTGGGTTTCCTATTATTCCATATGAAGTTGAGTATTATTCTTTCAAGGTCTGTAAAAAAAAATGTGTTGGGATTTTGATGGGGATTGCATTGAATCTGTAAATTGCTTTTGGTAAAATTGCCACTTTTAACATATTGATCCTACCTATCCAGGAGCATGGGAGATCTTTCCATTTTCTGATATCCTCTTCAATTTCTTTCTTCAGTGACTTAAAGTTTTTGTCAAACAGGTCTGCTACTTCTTTGGTTAGAGTTACCACAAGGTATTTAATGCTATTTGCAGCTATTTCTTTTTCATCCCTTTTATCCTTAGTATATAGGAGGGCTATTGATTTTTTGAGTTAATCTTGTGCCCTGCTATATTACTGAAGGTGATTATCAGCTGTAGCAGTTCCCTGAAAGAATTTTGGGGGTCATTTATGTATAAGACCATATCACCTGCAATAGAGATAGTTTGGCTTCTTCCTTTCCAATTTGTACCCCCCCCCCAATCTCCTTTTGTTCTCTTATTGCTTTAGCTAAAACTTTGAGAACTATATTGAATAAGGGAGAGAGAGGACAGCCTTGTCTTGTTCCTTATTTAGTGGGATTGCTTTGAGTTTTTCTCCGCTTAGTTTGATGTTGGCTGTCGGCTTAGTGTATATCACCTTTGTTATATCTAGGCATTTTCCCTGTATTCCTGATCTCTCCAGGACTTTTATCATGAAGAAATGTTGAATTTTGTCAAAGGCTTTTTCAGCATTTAAGGAGATGATCATGTGGGTTTTTTCTTTCAGTTTGTTTATATGACGGAAGACCTTCACAGTTTTTCGTATGTTGAACCATCCCTTCATTTCTGGGATGAAGCCTACCTGATCGTGATGGATGATTTTTTTGATATGTTGATGGATTTGGTTTGCCAGAATTTGATTGAGTATTTTTGCATCAATGTTCATGATATTGGTCTGTAATTCTCTTTCTTTGTTGCATTTTTGATTGGCTTTGTAATCAGGTGATTGTGGACTCATAAAAAGAGTTTAGCAATGTTCCTCCAGTTTCAACTGTATGGAACAATTTGAGGAGTATTGTTATTGTTTCTTCTTTGAATGTCTGGTAGAATTATGAACTGAAACCATCTGGTCCTGGGCTTTTTTTGCTTTGCAGAATTTTAATAAGAGCTTCAATTTCCTTTGGGGTTATAGGTCTGTTTAGGTCTTGGATCTGATCTTGATTTAATTTGGTAAGTTGTATCCGTCCAGAAAGCTGTCCATTTCTTTCAGGTTTTCCATTTTGGTGGAGTATAGATTTTCAACATATGACCTGATAATTCTCTGGATTTCCTGGGTGTCTGTTGTTATGTCCCCGTTTTTATTTCGGATTCTGCTCATTTGGATTCTCTCTCTCTCTCTCTCTCTCTCTCTCTCTCTCTCTCTCTCTCTCTCTCTCTCTCTCTCTCTCTCTCTTTCTCTCTCTCTCTCAGCTTCTTGGTTAGTTTGGATAAGGGTTCATCTATCTTGTTGACTTTCTCTAAGAACCAACTCTGATTCATTGATTCTTTGTATTGTTCTCTTTGTTTCTATTGTATTGATTTCAGCCCTAAGTTTGATTACTTCCTGCCATCTACTCCATCTAGGTGAACCTTCTTCTAATTGTTCTAAAACCTTCAGCTGTGCAGTTAGGCCTCTTGTGTGAGACTTCTTTAGGTTTTTCATATAGTCATCTAGTGCTGTCCTCTTAGAACTGCTTTCATTGTGTCCCATAAGTTTGGGTGTATTATGGATTAATTTTCATCAAATTCTAGGAAGTCTTTGATTTCTTTCTTAATTTATTCCTTGACCCAGAGGTGGTTCAGTTGAGAGATGTTCAGTTTCCATAAATTTGTAAGCTTTCTGTGATTTTTGTTGTTAAATTCTCACTTTAGACAATAGTGGTCTGATATAATACAGGGAATTATTCCCATTTTTGAATCTATTGATATTTATTTTATGACCAAGTATGTGGTCATTTTTAGAGAAAATTCCATGAAATGCTGAAAAATATGTATATTCCTTTGTGTTTGGGTGGACAGTTCTGTATATATCTATTAAGTTCATTTGGGTCATAACATTTGTTAGATCCCTTATTTCTCTGTTGAGTTTCTGTCTGGTTGATATATCTAGTGGTGAGAGTGGGGTATTGAAATCTTCCACTATTAATGTGTGGGGTTTGGTGTGAGATTTAAGCTTTAGTACTGTTTCTTTTCACATATATAAGTGCCCTTGTATCAGGGGCATAAATGTTCAGGATTGAGACTTCATCTTGGTGGATTTTTCCTGAGATAAATAAGTAATTTCCATCCTGGTCTCTTTTGATTGATGTTAGTTTGACGTCTATTTTGTTAAATATTAGGATGGCTACACCCGCTTGTTTCTTAGGACCACTTGATTCTAAAGTCTTTTTCCAACCCTTCACTCTGAGCCTATGTCTTTCTTTGAAGTTGAGGTGTGTTTCTTGTATGCAGCAGAAGGATAGTTTCTGTTTGTGTATCCATCTTGTTAGGGTGTGTCTTTCTATAGGTGAATTGAGTCCATTGATTTTATAATGATCAGTGACTGTTATTTCTCATTACTTTTGGTGGTATCTTGTGTGTATTTCCCTTCTTTGGGTTCTTCTTCTGTGGGATTATCGATTGTTTGTGGTTTCATAGGTATATCTAATTTCCTTAGGTTGGAGTTTTCCCTCTAGTGCTTTCTGTAGGGCCATATTTGTGCACAGGTATTGTTTAAAACTGGTTTTCTTGTGAAATATCTTGTTTACTCCATCTGTGGCAGTTGAGAGTTCTGCTGGGTATAGTAGTCTGGGTTGGCAGCCAGGGTCTTTTAGTGTCTGTATAACATCTGACCAGGACCTTCTTGCTTTCACTGTTTCCATTGAATAGTCAGGTGTTATTCTGATGGGTCTGTCTTTATAGGTAATCTGGTCATTTTTCTTTGCAGCTCTTAGTAATTTTTCTTGTAGGTTTTGTGGCTTGTTCTGTAGGTTTTGTGGCTTGATTTTAAGTGGTGAGGAGACTTTGTGGGGAGGGGAGTCTAGTCTATTTGGTGTTCTGTAAGCTTCTTGTATTTTTATAACCATTTCCTTCTTTAGGTTGGGAAAGTTTTCTTGTATGAATTTGTTGGATATATTTTCTGTGCGTTTGAACTGGTATTCTTCTTTAATTCCAATTGTTCTCAGGTTTGTTATCTTTTCATGGTGTCCCAGATTTCCTGGATGTTTTGTGTTATGACTTTTTGGTTTAGTGTTTTCTTTAACTGACACATCTATTTCCAGTATTAAATCTTCCACTCCAGAGATTCTCTTCCATCTCTTGCATTCTGTTGGCTATGCTGCATCTATAGTTCTGGTTTGTTTCTTCAGGTTTTCTATTTCCAGCTTTGCCTCGGTTTGTGCCTTCTTTATTGCTTCTATTTCAATTTTTAATTCTTGTATTTCTTTATCCTGTTTGTTTTCTTTTTCTTCATTTTCTTTATTTTATTTCAGGGATTTATTTATCTCTTCCAATCTTTTGTTTGTATTTTCTCCTATTTCTTTAAGGGAGTTTTTAATATCCTTTTTTAAAGCTTCTATTATCTTCATAAAGTTGTTTTTAAGGTCATTTCCTTCTGTTTCCTTTCACTGTTATGCTCAGATCTTGATGTTGTACAATCACCAGCTTCTTCTGGTGGTGTCTTGTTGTTTTTTATATTGTCATATGTTTTCTTGAACTGGCATCTTCCCGCTGCATCCTTTTTCACTCTTAGTCAGATCTTGGTCGGCTCTTAGTCAATTGTGAGACCAGGGGCTAAGTGTCCCAGTAATTTCAGGGGCTGCTCTTAATTGGCTATAGGCCAAGGATCTGTGTGTCTCCAGTTGTCAGAGAGGTTATTCTTAGTTGGCTCTTAGTCAGCTGGACCAGTAGGCTTCAGGGCCTCCAGTTGTTGGTGTGTGATTATGCAGATTGTGGTTTGAATGGAGTTTGGCCTGTGGGATGTCCCTCCAGATATGTTTTGCTGGGGATTGGGCTTGGGGGCAGGGTCTCTCCCAGCTTTCTTTGGTTTAGGGTAAAGCTGGTTGTCTTTGGGGTGCCAGGGGTTTTGTCCCCGAACCAGAGTTCAGAGACCATGATCTCTGCTTGCCTTGGTGGTCAGGTTACTACTCACCTCTTAGTCAGCTGTAGACAAGGAGCGGGGGTGGGGGGGCTTTGGGGTCTCCAGTTGTGGCAAGGTCTTCCCCTTACTGTGTAAATCACTTCACTGGAGAAAACTGATTTTTTTTTCTCTTCCAGAAACTGTTAATTGTAGGTAGGTTCCTTGTTAATGGTGGTACTCTATGCTCATCTCTTCAGAATGAGGAACTCTTTAACAGAGTTTTGCAAGAGAATTTTACTGCTCCCAGCTGACCCAGCACTCAAAACTGCAAGCAGATATTACCAACCTATATCCACACATTGCTTCCAACCCTTATGGCTAATATTTCTTGTCTTAAGGTTGCTTTCAATTGATTGGCTATTTTCAGCAAATGATTACAGCACACATTATCTGAGTCTGGCATTGGCATATGTAACTTAATATTAAGACTATGTGTTTAGCTTGAGTTATAAAACTGGTTGCATGGAAAAATCAAGGCTTTGTAAAATTCATTCCACTGTTCTTTTACAGGCTGACTAAAATTAACTAGGCATGGGTATACAGTAGGGCAATATATTAAGTAGTGTTAAGTACATTAAGTGTCTTTAAAACATTTTATTAATGTGGCTGCAAAGTTCATGTTCAGTATTTGGGGATTCAAGAGATATTTTCATGAAATATATCACTCCAGTCCCCCTTACAAGGCCATCTAATCATGGTAGGACATATATCCTGCAGGGTACTTCAAAATATCCCAGATACAGGAGTATAGCTGACATCAGTTAAGTTCTCTGCCTGAATACATGGTACAAAGTTGTTGAAGAATAAATTAATGAATAAATAAATTAATTAATGAATCAGTCAAATTTTCAGTCTTCTTTATGCTAATTATTTTACTTAATGCTCTTGACTGAAGTACACCTCACCCCCCACCCCCCAATTGAGGGAGTGTGGGTTTTTGCTTCCAATTCCTAGTCCAACAGCTAGGAAATGTTTACACTGAAATTTCCAGTCCCTTTCTTGTTACTGTGTGGTGAGATGCAGAGTCACCAAAGTGAGGGCACTGTCAGGTAAATTTTCCAAGTGAGCATGCAGGTGAAGAGTTGTTTCAAAAGTATCTGGGGCCTCTTTCAACCAAAGTGACACTGCTGAGATAGATGGTCCCAACCAGAGCTTAAAATTAAGCCACTGAAAATAATTGTTCAGAAAATGGATCTGGTTCATCATAAAAGTATTTTCTCATCTGGAAGTCTTGAAAATGTCTGTTCCTATATCTGTGTGGCCTTATTGAAAGAGAAAATTTGCTAGTGGATACATGTGCAACGATCTCATACACACACATACACACACTCACACACACTTCTCACACAGGCTTTAGGATCATAAAAGTTACACTGAATTATTTCTTACTCAGGTAAAACCTTTTTCTTTGTATTGTTCAACAGTTTCTTAATTTCTTGTTTCCAAATGACTTGCTGGCTCATGTTTACTTTTCCAAAAAGAATTCATTGAACTTCTCAAAACAGAAAAAGAATTTGAAATTCTAAAAATGGAAAATAATTTGAAATATAGCTTTATTACCTTTACTTTAAGAGATTTGTTTATTGTTATTTTGTGCGCACACACACACACAGAGAGAGAGAGAGAGAGAGAGAGAGAGAGAGAGAGAGAGAGAGAGTATGCAGTACCTATGAAGGGCAGAAGAGGACTTGGATCTTCTGATCATTGTGAGCTGCTATATGGGTGTTGGAAACCAATCCTGTGTCCATTGCAAGTGTTCTTAAGGAGCAAGGCATCTCTCTATATCCACTTTTTTTAAGGCAATTTAGTAACAGAAAGTACAAATCAGCAAAAAATGTACAAAGTATTTATGTTCCACTATTATTTGAGTATAATTCTCATTTGTCTTGTGTTTTGTCTCTATGTGATCTGAATTTATGCATTCTTAAACCTGTCTTTCTTCATGTGAATGCAGCCTCTTTCTGTGCCTCCATCTTCTAGCTCACACTTCAACATAAGTCACAAGGAAATTTCACTGCAGAGGCAGCGTATCGGACCTCCTGGTCCTAGAAACTGCATTTTAACAAATTCCAAGTAAAAGCAAGGTATGATACAAGAACCATATTTCAGCAGCAGAGGCTGACATATTTTATGAAGACTGCATAGAGTCTCAATATCAACACAGTTAAGTTGTCATACATTCAAGTGATTTATGACTTTTTGGTAAAGAGGAAGGACTTCTTTATAAATATGAGTACACCCCTAAAGCACAAACACTGTAAGCTAAGTGCTGTACATGTTTAAAGGAAATAATTCATCTTCAAAGAGGTTAGAGGAGTAGCTAATTCCACTGAGAAGCACATAAGACTGTCAAAACGGCCTTGGTGCTTTCAAACAACTCTGCATGTTTTCCAGTCTGCCTTGACCCGAGGCCAGAGTGTCTAACCTTTTTTGTTAAATGGTATCATGATGTTATTTGGAATGTGTTTCCCTCTGTCTGTTGTCTGAGTCCATCCACCTTCTTCATGCACTGATAATCTCACTTCCAGACCCACAAAGTCGTTCCTAACAACCCACATCCAGTGAGCTCACTTGCCAAGTGCTCACCATCATTCTCTTAGTCAGTTACCTCAAAGCACACTTACATGCACTTACTGCCATTCCAACACATCGCTTGGTGCGCCTCTCCCCCTTGACCTGCTTCTAAAAGATAGAGGGGCATCTCCAGTGTTAGTCTTAGGTCCCATGACATGCCTCTCCTTCCAGGCAAGTGACTGGGTGCAGGGGAAGAGCTTCTTTTTTGAACCTCCATTATAAGGTTCACCACCTTCTAATTGCGGAACAATTCCTTTGAGCTCCAGAAGCCCTGGTCTCATCATCTATAAAACTGGAACAATATCTTCCAGGCTTACTTTACTTGTTGATTAAGTTTTTATGTAAGTTGAGATCACAGTCTATTTTAACAAGGCCCTTCACTTAAATGCTTTCCTAAACACCTCATACTATAACTTTTTTCTAAATTCTGACTGATATATATGAGGCTCCTCCCTCCATATAGATACTCAGTGAATGAATCGATGCTTTAGATTTTCATTTGTTCACATCCTAACAACTAATATTTATATTAAAATAGATAAGTAAATCGTGTATGTGTATGTTTCACAGACTATGCTTTTAATACAGTATTTTAATCATTGAGAATTTCATGCAATGTATTCTAAGCATATTCACTCTGTATTCCTTCCTCTACTTTCTCCCAGATTCACACCACACACACTCACACAATATGATGTTAAATATATAGTGGGATAACTAAATAGGTGTATTTATGTAAATAGGAAGTACATACTAATAGCAAAAAATGATAGTGATATAAAGTAAACTATTTTAAATATTATTTTAGTGTGTGTGTGAGAGAGAGAGAGAGAGACAGAGACAGAGACAGAGAGACAGACAGAGAGAGCACACACATACCTGCATAGGTGCCAGTGAAGATCAGAAGAATGAAATCAGATGAAATCCCTGGGAGCTGGAGTTACAAATGTTGCAAGCCTCTTGATGGAGATGAATGAGTGGGATCAAAGCTGGTCCTCTGGTAGAGCTATATATAGTAAATGCTTTGTGTGTTAGGATTTTGTGTGTGCTTTGGCATGGTTCACATATACCTGGTTATATGGCCGCAGGTTTCTATGGATGCATGTAGGAACTGCAGGACTACAGCAGAAGGCAGTGGCAGAGAGTAGGAGACTCTTAACACTGTTTCTATGTAGAAAAGAGCTTTATTGTCAGATGAATATGGTTATGATTAACAGAAAGGTTATGATTATAGGATCAGAGAAAGTAAGAAGAAAGGGAAAGAGCCAGGAAGAAGAAGAAAGGAAGGAGAGCTCCCAGGAAAGGACAAAGAGAGAGAGTGAGGTGCATGTGGGAACCTTGCTTTACATGGGGCCTGATGTCAGAGCCCAGGGGAGGGCGTGGCTTGACATCAGAGGTCAGAGGGTGAGGCTCTGTGGCCAGCTCTAAACCTTCTCACTTAGAACCACTGCCATCTCCCTAAAGTTTACAGTTTAAATAAACTTATTTAGGTTAAAAAAAAATTCAACTTAAAGCAAAAGTCTTTGTAAATTATAAATAAAAATATGGCAGCCCCTCATGCTAATGTTAAAAATGACTGAAATTTGAGAAGCATTTACCTATAGGCAAAGCATCTTGCAAAGATCGGTTGTTATTTTAGCTATTATGATGTAAACTCCTAGCTCACCAATTCTGATGTCTCCTACCTAGCAAGCCTTAGACATAATAGAGTCTAAATAAAATCTACCTGTGTGGAAAATGGACCAAACAGATGAATGATCTGTTATTTAACAAATCTTGTCTGTCTTAGTTTTGTTTCCTGTTTCTGTGAGAAAAAAAAAAAAACCCTGACAAGAAAATTTTGAGAGAAAGGGAATTTATTTGGCTCACAATTCCAGTTTACTGTCTATCACTATGAAGAACTCAAGGCAGTAGGAGTGTGAGGCATTTGGTTACATCACACCAGCATTAAGTGCAAAGAGCAGTGAATGGATGCCTACATGCTTTTACTCAGCTTGCTCTCTCCATCCCATACAGGTGAGAATCTCTGGTCCATGGAACAGTGCTCTACACAGTAGATGAGTCATCCCACCTCAATTAAAATAATCAAGATAGTCTCCCACAGACTCTTCCACTAATATAGGCAATTCCTCATCAAGACTGCATTCTCAAACAGTACTAGAATGTATCAACTTGACAATTGAAAGCATCACATAATCCATTGTTTACCTTTCAGAAATATCCAAAAAGCAGAGAGAAAAATCACTGTTTCTGATGAAGAGGTTAGAAATTAATGTAGTAAATAGGTTCATTAAAGTAACTAGGGTAGATAGCTCAACAGACCCTGATTCCAACTGGGAGAAAATGAGTAGATTACTTGGCAACAAGATAGTTTTTCTCATTATCTAGAACAACCAAGTTTTAAGGAACACCAAACCTTTACCGGGAAAAGTTTGATTCACACTTTATTCACTAGTAAAACAAGCTTACTAGGCTAGGAATCACAATGATTACTACCATAATATTAGAACACAAAGCAAATTCATAAAGAATATTTCTTTTGGCCTTACAAAATCAAAGAAAGGGGAGTTTGATGAAGAAATAAAATAAAATGTTGGGAAGAAGAAATAGATTCAGTGGGACTGAATAAGACAAGGTAGTGGGGTGAATGCAATCAAAATACATCATTATATGTGCATGAAACTATCAAATAATAAAAGGAAAAATAAATGAAGTAAGAGAGATTATGGAATTAGTCTAGTGTCATATGGGTATTTATAGGTAAAATAAAAAAATAAATGATGCTTACTCTATAATTTGCCATTGATTTCTAACCAGCATAGGTTTCTGGAACATTTTTCTTTCCTTGCGTATCTGAGGCTATTAGACAATTTGACTCAAGGGTTCCAGATGTGAGTTGTGCAAAAGTGGGATTAAATCATATAAATTAGATTAAGCTGGGAGAATGAAATTAATGAACTGAGATTGAAACAGTGTTTGGTGTTGCTTGAAAAGGAGTAGGAAGCAATGAGGCTTCACTGAAAAGGATGATGAACAGGCAGCTTGTGGACAAAACTAAGTGTGGACAACTCATTTCCAAGAGACTTGCGGGTCCCGTCCTTTCTTCTTATGATCAGAACCACAGCAAGAGAATGTGAGGGTAAAATGTCAGCCTCGTGGTTAAAGCAATTCAGTTCTAAACCTTGCATCTACCATTGTCTGTGGGGTCTTGGGCAAGTTATATATGTCCTCTGGTTTCTAGTTCAACTACAAATTGAGAATAGTAGTGTTTGCTTCCGATGATGGTACCAGATGGGTTTTAATGTGTAACCATGGAGTACATTTGCAAGAGAGCCTGTCTACAAGATGGAGAGCACACATTGTGAGATGATGAAAATTTCAAGAAGGAAAATGTGAGCTCATGTTTTAGACATTGCAGGATCCTCTGGGACTTATGGGCCAGAGGTGGAAATTATCCTCATCCTTTGAATGATGGCATTGACTTTTGGATCTTATGTTTCTTTCATTGACCAATGTTTTCCAGCATGTTTCAGCAACTCTGTCTTAATGGAGGCACTCTATACTTCCAACTACCATTTCTACTCTGTTGACCTGATGTTTCAACTCCTAACATGGAATTTGGTCTTCATCTTCTTCAAGTCAAATTGCCATCTGGCTTCCCACTGCTTTCTTCTACCTCAATGGTCCAGGCCACATTTCTTGACTCATCTCTCTAGCTATCATGGGCTTTCTCCCCATCAAGCTCTTACTAAGGGCTCTCAGAAGCAGGCGCCAAGATAAGGGTTCCAGTTTAAGTGGCTTACTCAACTGCTTTAGAAAATACTGACAGAAAAGTGAGGGTAAGGAAGAGGCCCCTGAGCCACTGCCACTGCAGGTAATGAGTTCTTATTTCCTGGTAGGAAATTCTAGAAATGCCATACATTTCCCAGTAAAGGTAATGGTCTCTGCCATTTTCTAATCCCAAAACTTGGGAATGTGTTGCCTTATATTGTGGACTTAATATGTGTGATTAAGGTAAGCATCTTGGGATGGAAAGATTATCTTCAATTGTCCAAGTAGACCCAAAATAATCTAAGGGGCCTTTTAAGAGAGAGACATCAGATCAGAATCACAGAGAAAGTCAAAGTACCCTGCAGGGACTTTGTGAGTGTGTATGACAAGCACTAGAAAGCAATGTGGAGTCAAGAAAGATCTAGGGAATGCAGATATGGTAATGTATACCTATAACACCCCCCCCAAAAAAATTGGAAAAGTAGAGGTATGTGGATCTATAGTTCTGGAGCAGTTTTTCCTACAAAGAGAGTCCAAGGCCAACCTGGCCTACATAATAATCTGTCTCAAAAACAAAAACAAATCCAAGGAATAAAAACAGCAACCAGCTACCCCAGAGAGGCAGAGGAATAAATTATTCTCAAGAGCCCCCCAAACACATCAGCTGCACCAACACCTTGATATTAACCCAATAAGAATCGCTTCAAATGTATAATCTCCAAAGCTATTGGATAATATATGTTTCTTTCATCATTGAGGGTATTTGATCATATTTTTAGAGCAACAATAGGAAATACTGCCAGAGTTCTTTGCTGCAAAGGTGAGCATTTGTGGATTAATGCCTGCCAGTCATTGGCCAAGGGCTTTGTGGGTGTGCAAAGCTAAATCCTTATCACTTCACTTATCACTTAGAAGTCAGAAGCACCAAAAGACCTGGGAAGTGGACCAAGCACCAGCTGAGTGTGCTGCTGTGAGCGCCCTTCATTGGCCTCTTCCTTTTGAATTTGTCTTCCCAACAAACGTCTTGTAGACCATGCATCCCAAGCAGTCCACCAGAGCCTGTCAAGCTTACCTTTCCACCACAGGGAGATACTTCAATAGGCTGATCCCTTTGTCAGAACTCTCCTGTACTCCTGTGGGAAAGAACTTTATAAAAGGAATCCCTGGTGTCTTCTGATGAAGGTTGGACCCAATACTCTGACAGCTCAGTCTTGGTCCTTACATTTCTAAGTCTGGTTTTGCAAAGGAGAAGTCAGTGTGCTTGGCTATCTGTTTGTGTACAAAGTTTCAAGCTTAGTGTACAAAACTTGAGAAGCCTGACCTGTTGATCTCTTCAGTCTGCATTCTGAGATAACAGTAGCACTGTGGACAAGGAAGAAAATCAATATGAAAAAGTAAAGGGTTAATTAAAGGAAACATGTAAGGCTGTCAATTGTCACCAGAGAACCCAAACCTGAGTATGGCATTGAATATACTCAGATAAGCCAAGCCTCTTGGGATCTTATAACGATCTACCCACAACAGTAAGCACATAAACCCTTCCTCCTAAGCCTATCCTAATGGTCAGTGCTTCCAAGGTCAGAAACCCTGTTGTAAAAGCTTCAAACTCAAATGACCCCTTAAAATTTGACTGTGCCTTTAACATTGATTTTCTCAAACTGTGACAACTCTGTACTTGCTGTTTGTCTGAACTGTAAAAGAGTAGAGAGATCATAAAGAGAATCTGTACATCCTTAACATGTTGGAAATCAAAATAAATATGCTTCAAAATTACTACCAGTGATGCTGAAGCTGAACACTTTTATCCTCATTTCAGAGTAAGGTGGAACAATGAGAAACAGAGCCTGGGAAAGGAAGGACACAGATGCTTCCCAACACTTCGTGGAGTCAGTTAGGCAGTAACACAGTAGCACATGAGCCTCAGTAGAAAGCATTGCTATCACTCCAACAGTTATTAGTGGAGATTCACAGGTAATGAATCTTGTCTGGTGGCATAAAGCTAAGAAGTGAGTAATTCTGTATCTGACCATTTTTCTTAGGCTATTTCTATCTTATCTGCAAGGAGCTATCAGTGACCACATTTGAAAGATACAATTACATAGGCTCAGTCAGTAAACAGCAAGTCCTAGCTATGGGCTCAGGTCTCACGACCTTTCTTGGCCATTGTGTTCAAAACAGAAGGGCTGAGTCATTTGGTGGTCTGAACCCAGTGGGTAAGCAGCAGTTCATTTCAGAGCATCATCCTGGTCAGAAACAGTTCATTGGCATAACTGTAAGATTAAAGGATCTACATTTCTGTGTAGAAAATTCGGAGACTGAGATGGAGAGATGTCTTGGGCAGTAAAGACCTTGCCTTGCAAGCCAGAGGATCTGAGTTCAGATCACAGAGCCCAAGTAAAAAGCCAGAAATGTGTCTAAGGCCTGTAATACCAGGAGGAGGAGGAAGGCAAAAAATAACAGATCCCTGGAAGCTTGCCAGCAATGCTGGCCTACTTGGCAAAATTCTAGGCTATGTGCAGACCCTATCTCAAACAAACAAAAAAAAAATGGAAAGCATATGAGGATTGACACCAAGATTTATCCTCTGACCTCTGCACATGTACACACAGGGAAACAGAGACAGAAAGAGAGAAAGAAAGAAACTGGGATCTCTAGAAGTTGAAACGATGAAGATCAAGTATATCTGCAAATAATCACAGGCATCCATCTACCACATTGCTTTCTAGTGCTTGTCATGCTCACTCACATTCACACTCCTTTCATAGAAAAGGTGGTTTTATAATATGTTAGGTGTGGTGAGGCTTCATTTGTGAGGGTTTTAGCAGACTGCTTCATGTGTTTGCTTGCTGTGATCATAGTTATTCCCTATTAAAGCCATTACATGTGATGCTGCAGCTTACATCACCAACAGCAGTAGATGATGGGGCCAGTTTCTCCTTTTATAATGTTGTTTTAAGTTTTGTAAAATTAGTAGGTGTATACAAATTCTCCCTCAAATGTGCACTTCCCACACTGCAGCTTAGCTGAATTTGTTTCTTCTTATTTACTTTACCAGGTGTTCAGATCTCCACACCTTGCTAGATTTATTTGTGTAATGCTAGGGTCCTCAGAGACACCACACTTGGTACTAAGATTATCAAATGTTACAATAATTCCCAGCACCCTCCAATCCAGCCACCACCAATGCCAAACCACAAATACATCCTGGCACAAACTGGGTCTTACTCTCCATTCTTATGCCCATCTTGGCTCCAAGCCAGACACCTGGCAGGATCCCAAAACATTTCTTGAAAATAGTTTGATAGTCTGTGTGTTCTTCATGGGGTCTTCTAAACTGCTCTGTGATTTCAACAAGTCAGATCACCTCTCTGACTTCAGGATATTAATCCAGATGTGAATGTAAACTTGATGCCAGTGACATGGGCATCTACCTTGCATGGGCACATCACCTGGATGGTAGCTGTTTTCCTTCCTGTAGAATCCCATGTCTTGTGGATTTGTCAACCCTTCCCACCTCTTGGGTCCTTGTACTGTAGGTACAGCACATGGCCTGTCTTTCTGTCATTTCTTCTAAAGTCTCATGGCCCACTGGAAGTCCTGGGAAGTGAGGGGAGGAGGTAGGGGTTGGAGGCATCAGCAATGATGACAGGATAAACACAAGAACTTGCATAACTAAAGCAGCTCTCATAGACTCACTAAGGGATCTCAGTTTTCTGTTTGGTTTTGCAAATATCTGCATTAGCAGCTTTGCCTTATAAGTGCTTATGAGAAAAAGATCTAATTATTTAAATAAAAAGTATTTCAGTAACTAGCATAGAAAACACAATGAGTATTTTAATTTAAAAAAAAAAAACTATTTTTGGAGTGGGACAGTAGTGGTGGCACAAGCCTTTAGTCCCAGCACTTAGAAAGCAGAGGCAGCTGGATTTCTGTGAGTCTGAGATCATCCTGGTCTACATATTGAGTTCTAGGACATCCAGAACTGTTAAGGTGTTTAGAAAAAAGAAAAAAAGGAAGGAAGGAAGGGAGGGAGGGAGGAAGGAAGGAAGGAAGGAAAAAGGAAGGAAGGAAGGAAGGAAGGAAGGAAGGAAGGAAGGAAGGAAGGAAGGAAGGAAGGAAGGAAGGAAGGAAGGAAGGAAGGAAGGAAGGAGGTTTCTGGCCCGGACTTTTGGGCCTAACCTCAAGGTTTAGGGCCCACAGACCCACAGACACAGAGAGACACACAGATGCTTTCAATAGTTTTTGGCTGATCAGCCTCAGGCCCAGGCATATAACTTGCTAACTCTCTACCCTTCATCTAACCCATGATTCTTCCTGTTCAGCCATGGGGCTCGGTACCTTTTCTTAGAGCAGCATGGTTGCCCTAGGCCTCCTCTGGCTTCTCCCTGGCATTCTGTTCTCAGAGATTTTCTTAGTCTGGTAACCCCGCCCACACTTCCTGCCTGCCTTTGGCCAATCAGCGCTTTTTATTAAACCAGTGGGTGGGACAATTATTTACCATGAAACAACACAATACAAGAAAGGAAGGAAGGAAGGAAGGAAGGAAGGAAGGAAGGAAGGAAGGAAGGAAGGAAGGAAGGAAGGAAGGAAGGAAGGAAGGAAGGAAGGAGGGAAGGAGGGAGGGAGGGAGGGAGGGAGGGAGGGAGGAAGGAGGAAGGAAGGAAGGGAAGACATTTTTGTCCATTTTGTTTTGCTTTATTGCTTGCCATGTTCTCAATATTTATTTATAGATTTCAGAAGTAAAATGCTTCACTCTGAGAAGATGCATGCCATAGAGGGAAAATTATGCTAGAAAACAACTTTTTTCTGATGAAATTTTCAACCTTATTTTTTAAAAAATGTGAAATTATTTCTATTCCTAGAGCTAATTTCTCTGAATAAGGACTTGAAGCCTCTGGAGATAAGGAACTCACAGCCCTGTCAATTTGGTGCCCTTTTGACTGAAATAATGAGAAAGTGTGCATATTTTAACTAATAGCATGCATTAGTTTAAAGATTTTGCTATTTGGTATAATAATACAGCATTTGTGACTGAATGAATAAAATGATAATTTTAGGTAAACTGATGTAATAATTGCAATAAAATGTTTATTTACCCAGCTGTCAACTTTGTTTTTATCACTTAAATCCTAAGTGACCATATTTATACTTTTCTCAAGCTCCACTTGAGAAAAAAGATACTTGTTAAATGGTTACTAAAGTTGTGACAGATTCTAAAACATTGGTGGGGCCACTTGTTCCCCAGGCTTAGTTCATTCAAAGCACTGACGTGCATGTGTGTTTTAATTTCCCTTATATGTAGAAAATACCTCAAAAATAATATTCATTTTTATAGCAATGGATAATTTATCTCTGTTTATATCAGTTAGTTGATGTAAAATGCAACTGGACATGTCACATCTTTTGGCATGTAGCTGTGTAACTTTCAAAGGCACAGGGACAAATTATCTCTTATACTTAGCTATGGAAAAGAAAATTCAGCTCTAAGCTGAGATTAGATTTAACTCTGTATTTGAAATTAAATTAGAAATTTTAAAGGAAAACAAATTTTATTTGTTAATTTTGTGTTTTATAAACACACATACACACACAAACATTACTTTTTCTTTATTTTTATTTTTTATGTATGGGTGTTTTCCAGCATATGTCTATGGAGACCAGAAGAGGGCAACAGATCCCCTGGGTCTGGCGTTACAAATGGCTTTGAGCCACCATGTGGGTGCTGAGATTCAAATCCAGGGCCTTTGGAAGAACAGCCAGAGCTCTAGCTGCTGTGCCTTCTCTCCTCCCAATATGTTATATTTTAAAGCATTTAGTAAGTACTTCACATATTGGATTTTTTTTTGTAACTACTACATTTTTGAAATTATATTCCTGCTTCTTTAACCATATCACAGCATTTACTGAGTGCAATATTTGGTTTTATTTTTCTGAAGATATTATTTAATGTAATCTAACACACATGAAAATATTAAAAATATGTAACAAGCACTAGAAAACTCAAAAAAAATGCATGGAAAGAACTAGAATATGACAAGCTGAAGTTCCCTGTATCCCTCCCAGTTCCATTGCCTGCTCCGCCTCCCAGGAGAGCTCTCCTGGGTCTCTAGAGCTAGTAGGATCTGGTTTGTAGATAAGGAATATGTCCTTAAATGATATTAATTTACACCCATCTTTAACTTTAAATAGAAGATATCTTCTTCAATGTGGGATTCTGAAGTTTTTAATTGGCTCATAATTGTCCACATTAATAGAGTACAGTGTGACATTTCAATATATTACCGTTATCATATTTGTGAGGCATATCTGCATTTAAATACCTCTATAACATTCACTTTAAGTGACTGGTGGTATTTACTGTGTGAATAGACTACAATTAATCTATCCATTCTTTGATGACCCATTATATTGATTTTAGATATTTGTGACTACTCAATAATGTTGCTAAGAGTAATCTGTGCATGTGTTCAAGTAAGGGTTTTTCTGAGATAAGTCCCTGAAAGAGGAACATCTTTGCTCTGGTTCTAACTTTCTGGGTGTTGTCAAATTACATTTTTAGTGGATTATACCTATCATAATTTCTTTTTGCAATTTTTCCATGATTTTTAGTGCCTTATTTTTTTTTTAAAAAAAAAAAAGGTTGTTTTATTGTTAGATTGGTGTTTATTTCTTTATTACTCTGACTTGAATTATGAGGACTTTATTTAAATGTCTGTTGAAAGGCTAACCATCTATAATTGAGCATTTTGTAGTGCTATATGAATGTCAGGGGCATGAATGAATTAGCTGTAGGCTTCACTCTAAGACAGTTGGCCTCTGAGGTGGTGTAATTCTGTTGGCAGAGCTCATCTGTACTCTGAAGAATCCAGCAACTTCTCTAAGCTGGATTCAATAGCACCACCGCTCCAGTCATGGCAATCAAACAAACATGTTCCTCTTACACAATTCCCTAACTTGCACTTAAGTATGGTTACGTGGATAACTACATGGATGGATGACCACCTTCTCCAAACTGAAAATTTCAAAGGCCTTTTCCTTGGTTTCACTTTTTTTCATCAGATAAGTGCCTACATTCCCTTCATGGAGAAAAGTCAGCCTGGTGAGGTGTGGCTTTCTCCTAGCCCCTCTGTTCTCATACATTGCCCCACACTATCCTCAACTGTTTCTGGCATCTGTCACCCAAAGGCCTCCAACATTACCCTCCCTCAGTCTCCTGTCTCCACAGGGTCCTCACCCACTGCAGGAGTAGGAAATGCAAGTTTGTAGGTCTCAACGTTAGCATGACTTTTATAGTGTATCTCTACACATGTATGAATTCTCTCATGAAACATGCCTAAAACTGGCATTTAAATACAAGCTAGGCTGGTAAGGTAACCCATCCGGTAAAGGTTCTTGCTACCAAGACTGATAATCTGAATTAAGTCCTCAGAACCCACATGGGGAAACTGGAGACCAGACTCCACAAATCGTGTGTCATAGGCACACATGCAATAAATAAATAAGTGGAAAATTGAAAAAAATTAATGTTCAGTTTCAACTCCGTTTGTCAATATGTGCATTTCAAGCTTTGCTCTGTGAAGGGCACATTTCCTACCCAACCTTCTTTTCTTGATCAACCTTTCTTTTCTGTTCCCAACCTTCTTAGGGAACACTTTGTTGCATTAGTTTGCTTATCTTTCTCTTCCCTGGTAGGATAGACTGTCAATCATTTAAAGAACAAGTATTAGAAAATGGATTTCCCCCAAACAAATAGAGTAGACATTAAAGTGAAAAATCCTTCATTAGAGTAGGAAATGTGCTGTTCTCAGTATAATCTGTAAAATTTCAATGTCGACCTTTTAGCATATAAAAACATCTTCTGTTGATGTGTTTAAACTGAGTTGGAAGTGGTTAAGGTAATTGCTAAAGTAACATGGAATAGAAATAAATTCCTTTAAGCTGATATTTTATTAAATATCATTAAATATTTTTCATCTGGTATTTTGATATGTAAATTGTATTACTTTCTGGTGTTTTTAAAATATGAATTTATTTAGAATGAGCATAGAAATGTTCCAGAGATTTTTTAATTTTATTTTTATTAATTTTGTTAATTTTTATGTATGCATGCTTTACCTGCATGTACATCCGTGCAGCAGGTGTGTGTCTGGTGCCCAAAGAGCTCCAGAAGAAGGCACTTGAACTCTTGGGTGTGGAGTTATAAAAGGTTGTGAACTGTCATGCGGTGCTGAAAATCACTGAGCCATCTCTCCAACCCTGCCAGGACATTTCATTTTGAGGTGTTTCTTTATTTGTTAGAGCAACCTGATGAACCAAACTTAAATGGAAAATATAGTTCTGTTATAAGTAGCAAGTTTGTTTTTCCTTACTGATAATCTTTTTAAAATTCCAAATTTGAAAATGGTTAATATATATTCATCTTTTAAGAAATATTATAATTGACCATTTTTAAACCTCCAACCAAGCTATTTTTCGATTACTTACCTTAAGTGAAAAAGTAACCCAAAATTAATTTAATTCTAGTTCATGAATGATACCTAGAGAGGTGGGAAGAACAGGAAAAGAGAAAGCTGGCTCTTAAAAGACAAAGAGCAGTTCGAACAGCATCTCTCTGACGCTTAATCCCTTTTCCAGTGCTCCTTTCTGTGTCTGAGAGGAAGCTAAACAACAAAACAGAGCTTTCAGGAGGGACAGGAGGGTGGCTTTGGTTCTTCCCTGCCTTCTCGTGTCCTTTTCTTACTTTTGTCCTCCAAATGTACTTGCCTGTGGCGAACACCGTGTTTTTGGACCTTTTCATCTTGCAGAAATGTAAGAGGAAGAGTTTGACCTGCTTAAAAAGCCAATGTTCCTATCTGTTGATTTCTTTGTCCTTGACTTTAAACAGAGCCATCAACAGCCAGAAAAGAAATAAATATAGAAGTTAGTGAACAACAACAAAATATAGTGATGAGTCCCCACTGCGCACCTACTATGGGCCAAATAAAGATTTCATTGACACACAGATCTACAGATCCAGTCACATAAAGGGCAGCACCTTCATGGATATTACTGTATTTTATCTTCACAAATACTCTAGGACTTAATAGTGTCCCCACTTTTACAGATACTTTTTTCTGCTTAAAAACCCTCACAAAAACTCAAGGCAACAATATTTAACCCATCCTCTGTATATCAGGGATTCCAGTTTTGACATATTAAATTAATCAACACAAAGAGATCCTCCTCCAAGACTTTAGTTTCCAAAGAAAGAAGGGGTAGATTCTGGGCAGAAGGAAGCTTCAGAACAATGTGGGGGTGAGCCGTTCACATGGGGACAGCCAGAAAATCAAGCCTTTGCTTATGTGAAGATTGTATTATCTGTGCCACACTTGTAAGTCTCCCATCATGTCTACTGACCTGTGGTGTTTATCTACCCCAAACTAGGATGAACATGATGTCATATGTTACACTACTCTTCCTTTTAATAGAAAGAGTATTTTTAGCATTCTTCTGATGCATTGAAAGAGGAGCCCAGTAGTTTCCTGGCCTGAGACTCTTTTACTTGTTTCCCTTACTAATGATATTGTCAAACCATCAGAGCTGTGTCGGTCACAAAGACTAAACTAAATAAACTACAAGGCTCGGTTTGGGGGTAAAACACACCAGGGCAAAGTAGGTGTGGAGCCGTTGGATGCTTTCATTGCTCTATGACCACCTTGGAGACGTGTCCTAGTCTAACCACTGACTAAGGGGCCAGTCTCCTGTGACTCAGTCTACTTGATTTAGACTTCACTGGGCGAACTATTTCATAAAGAGACAATGATGATTTTTCTTTGTAAACAATTAAGAAAATAGCTCATATTGACACAGTACTTAATATGTTATTTCTTTTTCTCTTAATATAATACCTCTTATTAAGAAATTTTACTTCTAATGGATGTTCAGAAAACTCTGAGTGGGTCCTCTGTCTTAAAGAGAGATCAAGAAATGAGAAAGCCAGAATACTAAGATCATAAAATGATCCGCAGATGCATCTCTGCTAGATTTGCTAAAGTGGGGGGGGGGGTCTCTTCTTCTAGAATGCATCCTACCTAGTCTGTATCTTTGAAGTGAGAATGAGTTTTTTTTCTAGCTTAACTGAAATAAAACTCTTCACAGAACCCATTCACTGCTTAGAATCACTTTGGGGAGTTGAGACAAGGCTCTGCTATGTAGCTGAGTCTGGCCTCAACTTGGTAGTCTTCCTGCTTCAACCCCCTGAGTGCTTGGATAATAGATATATGCTAGTATAACTAATACATTGAAATAGTTTCTAAGTATTGCTTTCAAATACATATTCACAAAGGTCCAGTGAGTCTACCTACAGGCATGGATCAGACTGCTGGCAGCACCTCCATGTACTTCTTCTTTCTGCTTTTGCCACAATACAGTGAGAGACATGCCACTCCATCATTTTGCCACTAAGAAATCTAAGACTGCAAAAGGGTTTTTTGATTTTGCCTAATGCCACACAGTCAGTAATCTGTGAAGCCAACGGTTACTCAGTCCCAAACTGTACTTACCCTTGCACAAAATATTAGTAGTGTACTCCAAACTAAAAAAAAGGAGCTTTTTATTATTTTTATTATTATTATATTATTCCACACATTTAATAGCACCTTTCTTTATCAAGAGTTCTATAAGCTCAACAAATTGATTTGCAAGGTATTTTTAGAAATCATTTCACCCATCGCTGAAAGCAACCTCTCAATAACATGCAGAAATATTGCCTGACAGTCTAATGAAGTGGGAAAAGCAGAGGGACCTGCAACAAGAAACTTACTGGGAACTACAGAGTGTTTATGCATAAACAATAGAAGGCACACAGGCTAGGCTGCCAGAGGTTGTCTCTCCACTGGCCAGCTTTGGCTGAATTTGTATTTACTTAACCTGAGCTTTGTTGAATATGGCCTGGGTCCTCTGGGGAGATGACACTCTGTTAAAACATTGGTTCCTTAAGCTATGGGGGCCCAAGCAATTATTTGGGTTCTGATCAAGATAGCTGAAAGTAGTAACTGATGAGAAAATAAACCAGATTTAGTGAGAATACAAGGCAAAGATCAGTTGTCACCAGCAAAGCAAAACCCCAGACAGGAACATGAGGAGGAGGTCCAAAACTTAGAAGCTCAGAAACAAATTAAGAAACATGACCTAAGGTGGGCAGTTATGGTGCACAACTTTATCCCAGCACTTGGGAGGCAGAGGCAGATGGTTCTCTAGGCTGTCTGTGAGTTCCAAGCCAGCTTGGTCTACAGAGTGAGTCCTGTGACAGCTAGAGTTACACAGAGAAACCATGTATTGAAGAGCAAAGAAAAGCAAAAGAGGAAGGGGAGGAGGGGAGGCGAAAAGAAAAATGAAAAGATGACTTAGGATACACCAGACGTTAAGAATGTGGGCCAGGTGTGGTTGTACCTGTTGCCTAAGGCATGTGGCCACCCAAAAGATTTGTGCATCTATTTCTCCCTCATTATTTTATCTCCAAGTGTTGACATGAATACTTAGGATATTTGACAGTTCCTTATAATATTCAGTGCTATGCTTTCCAGAGCAAATAACACCCCACTTTATATATATCCTACTTCAAACACAGAGACTCTGCTGCACTCATCCACAGATCCGGTTAGAACTCAGCTCTTCACTACTGCTGTCTTCTTGCAGCATCTATTTTTCCTCCAGGGTTATCCTAACAATTTGGCTCCCATAATGGAAAGATTCAAATTCAACAACCTTAAAAGAAATGCACTGACCTAAAACCCAGTCTCAAAGACCACTTCACCCATCACATAGAATTGGATGTCCAGTCTTGTCTATTTGACACCATCTTGGCTATAGTTTCTGAAAAGCACTGCTCTCTCAGTAACATGCATTGACTGCTGCAAAAAAGGAGTGTCATCTCTCCTGGACCAGCATAGGCATCTCTTCATCCTGTTGGTCTATAAGCCCCATCAGGAAAGAACCGGAGTTTGCTCTAAGGATAATGCTTTAGGAATGGCCTTGGGTTGGCAGGGGATTTTCTCCGTGCAGCATTCTGACTTCCACTGAATGATGGGAGGGGAGAGGTATTTCTGCCTCTTTTAGCAAACATAGTATGGCTCAAGGAAGAGTTTTTGTCTCTTTCCTGAGAACTTGAAATATGAATGAAGCATCCCAAAATGGGGAAGAATAATTGGAGAATAAATTTTGACAGACTCACCAAACAGATTCTGCAGCCTGGTTTTCCTGAAGACCCTTTGCAGATTGCTTCCAAGATCAGTTCCTTGTTTCCCTCCAATCTTTTGAGTTCTTCCATCAAGAACTCCCCTTTTCCCCACTTTTTAAACATAACTTTATTGATTCTTTGGGAATTTCACATCAGGCACCCCAATTCCACTCATTTCCCAGTCTTCCATGACAGCCCTCTACCTTGTAGCCCCCTTCAAAAGAAAATTTTAAAAAAAGAAAGGAAAAAGATTTCACTCCTCTGCCTTCTCCACCTCTCCATAATATATTCTATGGTAGTAGCTTTGGATACTGTGGTGTCATGCAGTACACCTCTCTGCCAAACAGATTTATTTGTAAATGTTCAGTGCTGGAGTTGTTGGCCAGCTTCACGATCTCCGGCTTTTGCTACATCAACACTGGGCTTTCACCAAAGCTTCTCTCAGAGATCCTGATGTTGCCCCATCTCATCACCCCATCTGTGACCTGCTGGAGTGTGTGAAGGGACCAGTCCTTTAGATCCATACCCTTTTACATCTTAAGCAGAAAGTTTCTTTTGCTCATAATATTAGAGTTTTGAAATCTGCTCCCCAAAAGGGGAGAGAGAGAGGAGCCAGAAGCAGGGAGAGGACCTGCCACTGTAGGGAAATGAAAGGGCGAATGGATCCCTTTTGCCGGCTGTCCTGCACATCAGATCACCAATGGCTTCCTAAAATATTAACCCCCAAAGTGAGAAAACTGTCATAAGACTCAGCTCTTTATAAAATGGCTCCCTCTGGTCAGACCAAGTACCACTCATTGGTCTCAAACCTTGTCAGTACCAGGACAGTCAAGCCTCTGCACCTTTTAAGATGCAGCTCTGCATCCATGACAGCCCTCTTAAACCTGGGCTAGAACAATCTTTCTTGCCCTTCGTTCCACTGCCTATCTGCAAATGGCTCCATATTTCTTGGTAGCAGTCTTGTAATTGATACTGTTCACCTAGATGTCTCTCCTACAAAGCCCTAATCTCCCTGCCTTTGAGGTTTTGTCTGTAGTGTTTCAATGCTTGGCATATGTGGTGAGCACTCGGTAGCTAATTTATTGCCTTTTAAAAAGGCTTGATAGTATGTCTCTCCTCTCTACTCTATTTAGTAAATGCCTTGTAGAGTGTCTTATATCAACATAATGCTAGGAATGAGTGCTGGAGTGAGTTTTCATTATGGATTCATAGCCTTCCTGCAATCTTGATGTGCTTCTGGTTTTTATTGTTGTTGCTGCTGTTGTTTCTTGGTTTTTCCTGTCAGTAAACCTTTTGGGAACAGCGACTTTCAGCCTTGTTTTGCTTTTTCATCTATCTCACTTGAAGAAGAGTCAATATCTAAAGTAAGAACATAGCAGTGACTTCTCTGTTTCCCTGTGACCCACCTTCAAAACTTTGCCACATCATCAGACACCTGCTTAGGATAGTATGAATTCATTCTGAATTATGTTCTGAGGTCAGCCACAATTGTGTGTTTGATCCCATTTAGAGAGGATGCTTCCTCCGATGTACCCCGTGGTTAGGGAGAGCTAGCCCTCCTTACTATGAGCATCTTTTCCAGGGAATTTCTGTGTCAGCCCAGCAGTGTAGTGTTTCTACTATGATGTGGAAATGGCCATTTCTTTATTGCTTTCTCTGTACCAGGGCCATAGAGGCTGAGACTGGAAGCTTGTAGTTTTCTTGTGAGGACATTCCCCTTTACCACTTTAAGTAAAACATTCAAGGGTATAAAGCAACAGAGAAGACTGTTGCTGTAGGGAGCAGGGAAAGTTACACAGTGTAACTTTCTGGTGCTGCCTTTGGACAGACTTCCAGAAAGCTGAGAAACTCTTGCACTTGTGTATTATTTCTGGTCTGTAGTCTACTGCTCTCTGTACTAGGGCAAGCAATAGACATAATTTCACACGTGCAGTTTTAGACATTGAGAAACTGAGTCCCAGTCAGGGAAAACTTCTAGATGTCCATCACTTAAGGCAGCATTGTTATAATTAGAGCCTTTCATCTGGTAAAGTACATCCCTGATACCAGATAATGAGTTTCAGAGGTGCCTAGCTAAGTCCCAGTTCCAATTAGCCTGTGGCAGAGAGAGGTGCACAGGAAGTGTCAACAGTGAAAGTTGGTGGATTTGGACAGAAGCAATGCTGATAAATCACCCTGCTGGAGCTGGACCAATTTCTCTTTCCTTTACACAAAGAAGTTGTTTGTATAAACTCATGCTGCTCACTCAAACATCAAACATCATCTCAAACATCCAGCAAATATCCCATTTTCTGGATAAATATTGACATAATGAGTCTCTAGAAGATAAAAATCAAACCATCTCCTCCACTCAGTGATATGGGGATCCTTGTTATGTGTCTGAAATGTTCATGGTTAGGGGGAACAAAGATAAGAAGTATTAGTATTAGTGAGCTGTGCTTTGTCCACAATTGTATTGCATTTTATTGTGCTGCCTAGAAAGTATCTTGCCTCTGGTATAAAGCAAAGAAAACAAGAAAGAAGGACACCAAAATCCCAGGGAGACCCAGTTCTGCTGGAACACAGGTCGTTGGCTCTCTGTACTTCCCCCAACAGACCACTACTAGGTCAAGCTGGTTGTGGCAACTGAAAAAGAGACAATGTCCCTTTCCTTTAGAGAGATCACATTCTGGAAAAGAGACTCAAAAAATAAAGTAGGTAAATGGAATAAAATGTTGAAAGATGAGGTAGGGTAGGCTATGGAGAAGCATAAAACCTAAGTAGGGAACTATAGGGAGCAGGGAGGCTGGTCATGAAAAACCATCCTAGAAGGAAAAAAATCTTCGTAGTTTGCTAAGGTGAAAAAAATTGGAAGTCATGAGGAAAACATCTGAGGCTTGTGTGAATACCTTGGTAAAAAAAAAAAAAAAAAAAAAAAAAAAAAAAAAAAAAAAAAAAAAAAAAAAAAAGTATTAGAGAAGAATTTCAAAGCCAAGATCTAGAGATATCTCTGAACAACTGTTGGACAAGGCGGGTGAGGTGAAGCAGTCCTTGTGGAGCTTGGTTATCTCCAAAGGATGCCCTGCTATGGGGGTACTTGTAAGACTTTTATCAGGGGAGAGTGGTGTTCTGATATCTGGGGATCAACATGTCTGGTGGATGTGTTGAGGTTCGACATTTGCATATTATAAGCTCTTCATGCATCAAACATGTTTTGGTAGTGCCTCTGGATTTATTTGGACGAAACAGTAAAATTCCAAAGATTAGAACAAGAAGAAGACCCATAGTACTTATTAAACAGAAACAAAGTGTCTTATAAAGATGACTTATTTATAGAGTGAAAGATTTTCCTGAAAACTACACAGATCTGAAGTACTGATGTTTGCAGCCTAATACTAATGGGGTGCACACTTCAATTTTGAGGTCCTTCTGCCAGTTAGGCAGCAGCAGAATAAGGACCAATTATTCTCAGATGATATAATTGTGTGAGAAAGTACTGCAAGCCACATGAACTGAAGCCTTGGGCAGGGGAACAAGAATATAAAGTTTAAAGTCAGAGCAACACAGTGACAGCTCAGTCACTGTAGGCTGTCATTGCTGAGTGCCTATTCTGTGCTAGGCTTGCTACCTACAGCCTCTCATCTAACTCACTTCTATCATTAGCCTGAGTTGGTCTCAGAAAGACACTCAAAGAGATGGAGTCATCTCTCTAAGGCTACAAAGCTACTGTGACAGAGAGGGACTACACAGGAGGACTGTCTTTCTAAAACCTCATGCCCTTACTATGCACTCTTGTGGCCTGAAACCTGCTTCTGTCATTGCTCATTGTTTAGCGTGTATGCATTTATATTATATATTTTATGTGTTCAAGCATATATATGTATGAACATATATAAATACACATACAATAATTTGATCCTGTTAAGAACTGAGGAGGCAAATATGAGTTAAATCAGTGGTCACATCCAAAGAGATTCCAGTATTTCCAGAACAGATGTGTAAACTAAAACTTTAAAAAAATCTGCATGAAACACATAAGCATATATTTATATATAAAAATATGCATACATTGATACAAAAACTACTTACATTAGAATAAGTAAATTAATAACATATAATACATATAAAATACAATGTGTGTTACATAGTATTGATTTTTTTTTTTAGAATATAATACAAAGGGTTGGAGGTTTTGTTGTTTTGGTTTGGTTTTTTTGTTTTGTTTTTTTTTTTTTTTTTTGAGACAGGGTCTGGCCAGCCTAAAATTTGCTATGTAGACCAGGCTGGTCTTGAACTCACAAATATCCACCTGCCTCTGGATCCCAAGTCCTGAGATTAAAGGCACTCAGCAACATGCCCAGCTACTATTTGGCTTTGAATAGTCAAAATACATGAATATTTTAATAATTTTAATTTAGCTATTTCTTATTTAAAACATTTTATTATTGATAATTCTTACAAAGAATTCTCCTAGTTTGAAAATCAACTATTAAAGAATAAAATAATTTATTTTCAAAGCCAAACTTGTTCTTCTTAGTTGGTAATTTAATAATAGCCAAAATTTTTTCTGTCTTTTGTGATTTTTAGTTGTTATGAGAATGCAAGGTAGTAAAAATTTGTAAATTGTGAGTTAATTTATCTTGTTTTATCTGCTTTTTTCATCATAATATTAGCTGATATTTAATAAACACTTTTTAAAAACATGTCCCACCCTTTGAGATAGTATATAGAGAGGGGTGCCTTCATTGTGGATAAAAATAGAAGATCCCAATAAATAGCATTGAACATTCAGGTGCTGCAGCTTGAGAAACAGACCAACAGTCAGCAAAATTAGCTATAATTCTGACACTCAGAGAAAATCACTGTTAATGTAAACCGTACAGACTTGAAAGTTTTTTAAAGCATATAATTTTTAGATGCTTTTGTCACATTTAATAAATCACTACATATTTAATCTGTAAATACCACTATTTGGAAAAAGGCTTTGTTTTTTACTATTATTAATATTTTCCTCCACAAGTCAGCAAATAACCTTCAATGAGCATTGCATTAACTCCATTCTCATCGGATGACTGCAGGAAAATTAGATGCAGTTCTTGGTACTAGTGGCTAGATTAACAATTTTTATTAGAGAAGTCTCCCTTCTGCTGTCTAGGAAGTGAAGTGAAGGTGGCGCCAGAGAACAGTATCTCACCCTGGACCTTGTGGACCAGGTCTACTTCTCCTCCCCAGCCCATGTTTATGGATCAGGGTGTGTTAAGGAAGCCACCATGAGTCAGAGGCAGTTCCTACATCCAAGGAACTTCCAATACAGCCAGAGCAGTGGATGTGTAAACTAAAGTATTCAAAATGCGGCATGGAATACAAGAGTATGGAAAGAAGGTCAAGACCCAAGAGACAACTGGTGAGAAGTTTAACACATGTCCTGGGACAAAAATATGCAGGAAACATTTCTAGATGGGAGGTGGGGGGGAGGAAGAGAGAGAGAGCAATACATTTCAGGACTTGGAGGCAACAAGCAGAGTGAAACAGCCCCAGCAAGAACCATCTAAACATGAGGCTCCACCGCAGGAGACCATTCTCATGAGTTCTAGGGCCACTCCAATTGCTGGGTACGTCAGCCTGGTTCAGTGTTTCATTGTAGAGAGCTGTGGAGCCGCACCTTAAAGATGGCGCTGGCTTCCACCTTCTACCTTCCCGATGGTGAGCGCTCTCTGGGGTAAACAACTCCTTATTTGGCTAAGGCTGAGCACTTGGTTTGCTTCCCGCATATGTGGACCTATTGGCAAGGCCCACGTGGCGCTTGGTGATTGGTTATCCAGAAGGCATAGCTGGGTGCGGGCTCCCCACCCCCCCTAAGAAGAAGAAGAAGAAGAAGAAGAAGAAGAAGAAGAAGAAGAAGAAGAAGAAGAAGAAGAAGAAGAAGAAGATCCATGTACAAGGTCCTGAATAAATCACTGAAAGAAGAGCCTAGTGTCGTGTCTTCCTTGCAGGCGAGGTAGAAGCGACATTTCACCCAGGAGAAGAGGTCAATTCAGAAAGCCCCGGAGCTACAGTGGAGATCATAAGCAAGGACAGCAAGGCCTGAAGCAAGAAAACCACCAATACAGGAGACCTGGGACACTCAGTGCAGAGACAAGCATGGAGATGGAGGAATCTAAGTGTGTAAAGGACACTGGGAGGGAACGTGCAGCTATCAGCTCAAGCTGTGACACACCAGGCTTCTAGGTCCATGGTGAGTGTGCTGATGAGTTTTTTGTCAGCTTGACCCAAACAAGGGTCATCTGGGAAAAGATACCCTCAATGGAGAAAATGTCTCCTATAGGCAAATCTGTATTGATTAGTGATTGATGGAGAAGGGCCCAGCCCATTGTGGGTGATGCCTCCCCTGGGCAGAGGGTCCTGACAGGTACAAGACAGCAGTTTGAGCAAGCCATGAGGAGCAAGCCAGTAAGCAGCATTGCCCCATGGTCTCTGCACCAGTTCCTGCCTGCAGATTTCCACCCTGAGTTCCTGCCTTGGCTTCCCCTGATGATGAACTGTAACCTATAATTTAAATAAGCCCTTTCCTCCCTAAGCTGCTAGTGGTCATGGTATTTTATCTCAGTCATAGAAAACAAAAAACAAAATCAGACACTGCTGTCATTAATCAAGACCCCCCCCAATGTGGGGAGGGGACAGAGCAGATCGGAGTCAGATAGGGTGAATGAGGAACAAGTCAATCACTTTTGAATAATTTATTTTGAAAAGCCTGAGGGGGGGGAGCAGGTTGAACAGGGAAAGCTTCAACATGATCTCTGCCACTGAGTCAGGATCTTCCTCCATTCACAAGAAGGCTTAGCTCAAGAGTTTATTTTCTTTTTATAAAATAAATCATGTAAGCTGTGTTTTTAAATAAGGAAGTCAAATTTCTAATAATAGTGGCATCCAGACTCGGTGGTATCTCGGCTGAAAGAAACAGATCCAGTTATATTAACTAAGAAGTGATTGGTCTTTAGTGATGTGTACTAAGTGTTTTATCTGCAATATTTCAAGAAAAGTAAGAGTTGTGGTTTGTCTAGTTCCAAGTGTGTTCATAAATAGTACCTGCCATAATGGACACTGTGCTTTTGGGGTGGTAAAATGCCCCCAAAGTGAGGGAGGAAGAAAGGAAGGAAAGAGAATAGAGTCCCACTAAGGGAGGGGCTCCCTCTCGGAAGCCCTGAAAATTACCACACACTGTCACCTTGAGAAAAGGGCAAAATGTCCAGTAGCAAACAGAAACTGATGGTCTCTGTCGCCCTGGAAGGGAGAGGGGTCTATTACAAAAGAGAGGATGTTATTTTATTATTGGAACATGCTTTTCTCATTAATAATTGCAAATAAAAAAGATTGGATCCTCTGTACTAACTAGTTTTCATTCATCTGCATCAACTTCTTAATCAAAATTGTAAAACTCCTGCACTAAATATGACAGGTGATTTGTGGTTCCTCAGTCAGCTACAAAACAATTTTTCTGGAGAATGCTTTCACTCTTCCTTACCAATAATCTGCCAGTCAATTTCCCATATGATTTTCTTACATTCATTTCAGAAAATTAAAAACAAGGACCTAGATATTTGTTGATTAACAAGATGTGTCATCAGAAGGCAGAGGGGCTGAAGAGTTAACAATACTGGCTGCTCTTCAGAGGACTTGGGTTACATTCCCAGAATCCCATAGTGGTTCAACACCATCTGTACCTGCATCCGCCAGGATCCAGATTCCTCTCTGTCCTCTCTATGAACCAGGGACACATGTAGTACACAGAGAGACATTCAGGGAAAACACCCGTGCATATAAAATAAAAGGGTCCCAGGGGAAATGCATGAGTTATAAAATCATTTCTACAATCTTAAAATCTGTATAATATTTTCTTACCATGGAATCTTTACATACATCAATTCTTATAATACATATAAAGCCTCATGTTAGCTCTGCTTTCACAGATGAAGAAATAGAAGCCCTGTGAGTTAAATGATCCACCCAGCTAGTGTGTCATACCACACGTCATAACTCCTATCCTGACTCCAGAGTTTGTCCTCTGACAGAATTCTGTAAGCTATCCACTTCGGTAATGTCTAGTCTATGGTGTTTCATCTCTCACTATGACATGCATACCCACCCAGTTGCCCAAACCAAAACCCTGAACCTCATAAACAATAGATGGTCACTCACAGTGCACATTCACCATGAGCCATTCCCATCTCTATCTTCTCAGACCTCCAAAGTCACTTCTTTGCTTCTCCCCTCCATTGCCTCCTGGCAATTATAAGCTATAAGTCATTCCTCGGACACCAGCTACACTTCTAAACACATTCCCCGCCGTATCTGTTTTTTTCCTCCTTTTCTTCCTCTCCTCCTCCTCTTCCTCATCATCATCACCTCCACCATGGGAAATCAAACCCAGGGGCTTTTGCATTCTAGACAAGACCATGTCAGGATCTCAGGAGCCTCCTTTCTTGCTTTCTCCCAGCTTCTAGCTTCTGGCAGTCATTAGTATTCCTTAGCTTGCAACTAAGCAGCTCTTATCTGCCTCTGTCAACCTATGGTTGCCTTTCCTGTGTATCTTCTGTGCTTATTCTTTAAGGACATTTGTAATCAAATGTAGGACCCACTCATATCCAGAAGGACCTCATTGTATCTTGATTCAGTCTGCAAGGACCCTGTACCAAATAAGGTAACATTCACCAAGAATTAAGCCTCCAGTGCATTGTGGGTGAAGGGAGCAATACCACCCATGCACCAGGTTTGTCCCTGTGATTTCACACTCCTGTGAAGCTTGATTTCTTATTTCACAGCAGATATGCTGACGTCCGTGTTTAGGGTTATTGGGAACAGTAATTGAGCTGATGCGTGTAATGTGTTTGTCTGAGTTGTGTATCTCAGAGATTTGGCAAATAACAATTTTGATTTATTGCCAAAAAGCAAAACAAAACAAAGGGGAAAATTCTTTATCTGTAAGCTTACCTCTTATCTAAGAAACCTTCTCTCATATCCCTTGTGAAACCAAGCCAAAGGCTTAAATTTTTTATTCTGTGTTTCATATGCTGAGCCTCCTCATAAAAGGCTACAAGACACAGACATAAATCTGAACTTGGAGGTACATTTGCCCGCATCAAGAAACATCTGCAGCTAACGTCTGTGTTCATCAGAGAAGGAAGCAATTGTCCTGGTAAGGAATGGAGATAGAAGAGGAATGAGCTTGTAGCTTGTCTTCTATCTGCTCTAGATAGGCAACACCTACAGCCACACTTGGCAGTAATCCAAGCCTTCTGGTTTGAAGCTTTGCTAGAATTTAGGGCTGGATACAAAAACATCATCAGACATAGACCTGAACTCAAATCCTCTTTGTGACACTCACGAGCTGTGTCAACTTGAACACTTCTGACCCTTTCTTTTCATCTTCTATTTGGCACTTATTAGTAGAGGTAATAATATCTCCTCTTCAGACTGGTCATTGAGATGGCACAGGTCTAGATCATTTTTTCCTTCTCTTATTTCAAGGAAGCCACACACATACATGGCAGATGATGGGTATAAATTTTATTTTAAGTCAGAAACTTTTTCATTCAATAAGGTAAAGATCAATCTATATTTTATTTATCATATGCTATGACTGTTCCTATATCATTTTTGCAATATGGTATTTATTAGTGATCTGGGGATAATAAGATATGGACTGCACAAAACAGGCATGTGTGTGTGTGCACACCGACACAGTCACACACAGACACACACACATATGCTTTCATGAAGTCACTTATTCATCAATGAATGAGATAAATGAGCACATTAATTATGAAAGTATAACATAAATTTAATTTAATAAAGGATGTTCAGAAAATGTGCATTAAATCAAATTGAGAGGTGGCAGAGGACAGGATTATGTTTGAGAATAGGTATTCTTTAAAAAAAAAAGTGGAAAGAGCATCCTAGATAGAAACAACATGTGCAGAGACAAGAGGCTCAGAGGCCACAGTATCCCATGTACTATTGAAGAATCAAAGTTACCCCTGAATCTCTGTTCAAGGGTTTTCAAATTAGCTGAGGAGACTTGTGCATACTGTGGTTTGTAACTGGCACAGGGCATGAGGATGGCCACGTGTCCTAGCAGAAATGAGAATAATTATAGAAGACAGGTTGAGAGGCAGCAGTCTTCAAGTCCTACTTTGTGACAGGTGATATACTCCTATATTCTAAATATGTGGTCTTATACTGTGGTGTCTAATATGAGGTTACTGAGCCCTTCAATACAGTAACTTATTTAGGGTTTCTGTTGCTGTGGAGAGATACCGTGACCATGGCAACTCTTATAAAGGAAAACATTTAACTGGGGCTGGCTTATAGTTTCAGAGGATTAGTCCATTATCATCATGGTGGGAAGCATGACAATTTGTGGGCAGATAGGGTGCTGGAGCAGAGCTGAGAATTCTACATCCAGATCTGCAGGAAGTGACTGCCATACTGGGCCTAGCATAAGCACCTGAGACCTCAAAGCCTGCCCCCAATGACCACTTTCTCCAACAAGGTCACACCTCCTAATAATGTCATTCCCTATGGGCCTATGGGGGCAACTTTTTATTCAAACCACCACATGCAAATGGAGATGGGCTTTAATAAATGTAGTTTGGTATCTAAAGAGCTGATAGTACAAAGTATCTCACCTGTTTCCCTAACTTGTATACTGATTAGATGCTAAACTTATAATAATGTTGATATATTTTTATCAGGTGAAATATAAGGTGAAAACTGGATTCACCTGTTTCTTGTCCATCTTTAAAATAAACATTTACAATGACATATATGGCCCACATTGTGTTTCTATTGGACATTGTTGTTGTAGTCAGAGGTCTTAGCCATTTTGGGCTAAGTTTCAACACTGATGTGAAGTATGTGCAGAGCTCAGGTGAAAGGGGGAAAGAGAAGGATGTTCAGGGGACATAGAGTGATAAGCATCAGCACTAACATGGGACTGCCAAGGTCTAGCTCGGAATCATACACAGGCCATCCGGAAAAGTAGGTTAAAACCCTCAGCAAGGTTTTGAGGAAATACACTCTCAGATATGACGACAAGCTTTATATCAGAAATGTCTGTCATTAACAAAAACAATGGAAGATTACAAAGAGGGGCTCTAACCTTTTATCGTTGGTGGCTTTGCAGTCAATAAGTCTCTTAGAGAAAATCAAAATGGGATGACATGATTAAAGTTTTAGAAAATTAAAAGTCTGATATTCTTATTATATTCTTTATTTGGGATTTCTTACCCCAATAACCTCTTATGTAAATATATGTGTGTATTCGCAGAGGATAATGATGAGGAAACCACCATAGCTCTGAGAGTCTTTTGAAAACAGGGCTAAGACATACAAACCTCTAACCTCTTCTGATGTTCTAGTCTTCTGTAAAAAATACTGAGAAAAAAATGTTTTTTTTTATTTTTGCTGTAAACGTAATTAATTTTATAATTAATTATGCCTTTTTATCAACCATCCAAAGATTGATAATGCAAGATGTCCCCAGTACTATGTCAGCTGCCTTATAGGACGGTTATATGGAGCTGTCCATGGTATTTAGAGCACTCAAACTGGCTGTTAGGACAGCATGCCATCTGAGTAGTACATATGCAAAACGCATTGATATAAAATTTGTGATTTCGATTAACTGAATTGTGTTAGATGAAATGCAGTCATAAAAAAGGCTAAATCTAAGCCCCAGAAATGGCAGGGTTTCTAGATTAGATCTTTCATCTAACAAACTCAACTAAACACACAGGTGGAGGAGGGCAGTAAATTTCATATGGGAAGCTCTGGAAAAATGAGACTGGCTCTGGCAGCAGAATCACTTTTTGTGTGCTCTTGTATACTAGGCACACCCAACTAGGCCAGAATTACTAGATGACTGTGCTCAGAAAGACCAAGTTTCCGGTCTATGTAATGTTAATGACTGCACGATCTGTCTCTTAACCCTGTTGTAAGAGTCCAGATGAGCACCAGCAAAGCACTTTGCACATGCCAGGGTGGTTCATGTGGCAACCTAGGGAGTTCATTCAACTTCTCCTTTGAGAAAAAAAAAAGTCTCTCCCAGAGCTTCTTAACCTGTAATGCCTAGCCAGGTGTGTTTGCTGCTCTCCATGGAGCGCTCGTGCGCCGCGGGAGGGGGGGGGCAGAAAGTCTGAGTCTGTCTCCCCATTCTTGGCAGCTCACATACTTGGCCTGGTTCTAAGGAAGCACGGAAACCTTGCTGCTTCTACTGCTCTCTTTTTCTTTTTCACCTTCACTTATGGCCACATTTTTTAAGAATTTTCTCGTTTTTCAAATATGCTGCGATATCTTTATTTCAAGGAGAAGTTTGAGTGTCTTCATTGGTGCTCTCACCTGTGGTGATTATCAAGAGAAAAGATAAAATTTGAGGATGGATCTAGACATCTTCATGCATAGAGGTTAAATCCCTACAAAGAACCTCCTTCCCACCCTGGGTACCTATTTGGTTGAATGAGTCACTCCTACTAAAAATAGTGACATCCTAAAGAAATGGTAGAGCAATAATTATTCAGACAGAAGCTTCCTTCACCTGCTCACCTGGGCAAGAACTGGGATGCTGAAGACAGGGGACAGAGAAGATTCAGAAAGTACAGCCAGATGATGCTTTGTGGCACAGGGATCCTTTATCTTCATCTGTCTGTTCTTTGTTCTTTTTTCATCTGAAAAAAAAAAAAAAAAATGTACTTACAGAGTAACCTATTTGCATTTAAAAGGGGTTAAGTTCCCTCACAATCCCCTACCATCTACCTTAGAAATGAGGATAGTTCCTGAAGTCCAAGGCCTTGATGGTCACAAAGGTTAAGACCTGCACCCTGGCTTGGTATTCTGCTAACTTTCATGGGAAGCTTTGAGCACATTTGAAAACCTTCAGTCTCCAGAGACCCTGACTCCTGCTTGTACCATTCTGCATGTGTGTATGCCTCTTCAGAGGTGTGCTTTCTTCTGTACTTCTTCCTCAAAGTCCTAACAGTTAGCACAGGAGGAGGCCTTTAACACTGGACCTTAGTGCCAGCACTGGGAAGTAAATAACCCTGTATGAGATTTACCTATAATTATTGATATCACGTGGAAGATAAACATTTGATGCCATCAAAGCCTAAATTCCATTCCTGGCTGTTTTTATTTTAGGATAGCTGGAAGGCAGTAGAAAGCATGTAGCACACTCAAAAGAGAATTTGTAGTTGGGTAATTGCTGAACATTTAGCTGGAAGTATTGGTTTTCTGTGCTGTAACAAAGGACTACAACAGAAGTCTGTTGCCTCGCAGCTCTAGAGGATAGTGAAATCACGATGATGGAAGGCATCTGCTCCTACCCGGAACCCAGAGAGTCCTATCTTGCCTTCTCTCAGTTTCAACTGGTGGCCTTGGTGTTCCTTGGCAAGCCTGGAATATCCGCCTTAGCTCTTCTCCCTGTTCTGTCTGTCTTCACTCAGCTGTCCCCTTTATTATTCTTTTATTTTTGATTGGCACATGCTGGAACATATTTGTGAGTTACAACGTCATGTTTTAATGTTATAATGATACAATCAGAGTAATTAGCATGGCTTAAATATAATGTCTTGTTATGAGAACCTAAAAGCGTTTTCTTCCAGCTGTTTTGACATATACAAAGAACTGATGTTAGCTACAGTCACTCTAGTGTGCAGCAGAACACCAGAGATTTTTTTCCTCCTAACTGCAATGTTGTTCATATTAGCCAGACTCTTCCCATTGCTTCTCGGTCCGCCCTGCTTTTACTCTGTTCTGAATAAGACAATAATTGTATTAGACACCGACCTCCTGCCTCCTGCCTCTTTATGCTCCCAATAACTGTTTGCAAACTGTAAGTATTCTGAGATACCATGCAGAATTTCAGAATGTCTCTTTGGAATTCATAACAGATCTATGGTACTCTAGGGTCCCTATGTTAACTGAATTGAGACTCAAGAAGCAGAGGCTTATTGGACAGGAGTTGAGGTCATGAGGAGAGAGAAATAGCCATTGGCTGTTGTGGCCACCAGGGAGTGAGTTGGGAAATGTTTTGACCTGTCTTTTCCTATTCAGATCACATGATGCTCATGCCTCACACTGACTGAACCAATGATAAAGGCCGAGGTCAGAAGCTCAGTGATGCAGTGACTAGAGATTATACTCCTGGGTTATATAACAGAGTAATGGAGGAATTGTGAGTATGGAAGGTGAAGAGAAAATCAGTAGGACATCTGTTAACTCCTGCACATTACCATTACCCTGGCAGTACATTGGGATAATATTAGCGGCTACTAGGCAGGGTTATTAACTTGCCATCCAGCATATCGTAATAAATGTTATTGTTTTGTTGTGTGTTCTTCAGATCATCATTCCATTTTCCTGCTAAAAACTTATGAACCTAATTTAGAAGTTCAGATTTCATGCTTTGAATTGACACAAAAGGTGTACATTATGATCAGGAATGTTCTCCACTTTTCCCAGCCACTAACTCAAATGGGTGTTCTTCAGTAGTTTCAAATGGTGCTAGCAGAGGTCAGACTGAGCAAAGGCTTAGTGATTTCATAATAAAGCTAAGAGGGGGAACAGAAAGATGGGTCAGAAGTTAAGCACACACTGCTTCACCCGAGTACCTAAAGCTTTGGCTCCAGAAAATGTAACACTCTCTTCTGGTACACATATGCACATACCAACACACACACACAAATAAACAAACAAATTTAAATCAAAGATAGGGGGAATCCATTTCCTGTTGTGTAATATTTTGGAGAATGGTGTGGTTGTGACCCTGAGGAGCTCAGAGTATGATGTAGCCCATCACAGACAACTCTCACAGGTAGAAAACAGTGTTTTTAATCCTCAGAAGAAGAGTGCCTGCTCTTGAGGGACTGTCTGAGAGAAATTTGTAGAAAGGATGATGACAGAGCTGGCTCCTGACACAGAAGGGTTTGGTCACATAGAAATTGAGGGTGAGGAAGTCAGCAGAGTATGGAAAGTCATGAGTGGACAAAGATTAGAGCCATGAGTAAACAGAGACAGATGGAAGACAACAGAGGATTGCTTGGAAAAGGAGACTGGATTTCCACCTAAAGTGTAATTAGCACTTAGTATAGAAAAAGTACACTGCTTTCTAGGTCAGAATAATATGTCTGTCATTCTTTAATTTTAAATGGACTCTTCTCTCATGATGAACCCACTTAACTACTCATGATTATTTAAAGACATATCTGAGATTAAACTAAAATTATAGCCTAGAACTTAGAGGAATGTTCATTAGAATCCAGAGGCAGGCAGAATCCTTGAACCAATGGGTAACGGCCCATCACATGCCAAAGACAAGTACTCAGTAAATCCACATGGACAGTCACCCCAATAGAAGGAAGCCTGAGCAAAAAAGAGGGAGGCCCTGCAGATCAGCGTGACAAACCCTGAGGGTTTACAAGGGATCCAGGGGTCAGAAGCTATCGTGAAGACAGATGTGGAGTAGTCAGGAGATGGCAGGAACCACGGAATAAGCATGTTCAGTGTCAGTGCTACAGATAGGCAGGATGAGAAGGTGGATGGTAAGCTGTGCATCAAGGCTACAAAAAATGCAACCAATATGGACACAAAAAGGAATGTAGGAGCAATTGACTATGATGTGAACTCTGGAGAGGTAGGGCATATGGCATAGATGATTTCCATACAGAAGAAAAAAATGGGAATCTGCAAGCAGAAATAGAGTTGGAAAAAAACATTTCAAGAAAGGTCTCTGGAATCAAAAAATAATAAGGCACATTACAACATCCTACCTGGCACTGAAGAGATGGCTCAGTAGTTATGAGTATTTGTTTATCTTCCAAAGGACCTAGGTTTTGTTTCCAGCACCCAAATATAGGTTCACAACCATCTATAACTCCAGTTCCAGGGGATTCAATACCCTTTTCTGACCTCCAGGCACACATAGTCCATATACTTTTATATAAGTGAAACCTTTATATACATAAAAATAAAATAAATTAATCTTTAAAAATAACAAAATAAAATGTTCTGCCTTGTTTTATAATTATTTATTTAAGTGGGCTTGGTGTTTCCTACGTCAAAGACAAGGGCTTCCTTAAGTTTTTATCTTCAGCTCATAGTAGCATTTTTAATGACTTAAAATATTTTATTTTATGTGTCCATGTGTTTTCTGCATGTATGCCTGTGTACCACTTGTGTGTTTGGTATTTGATGGGGCAGAGAAGGGGGGTTGTTGAACCCCCTGGAACTGGAGTTACCTATGGATTACAATGTGGATGCTGGAATCAAACCTGGGCCCTCTGGAAGAACAGCCAGTGCTCTTAACTACAAAGCCATCTCTCCAGCTATAATCAAGCATTTATTATTCATGTATGACATTGTCAAAAAATTGTTGTTAAGCTAAGAAATATTATGTAAGAAAAAAATAAATGTAAGATTAATAGAGAACAGTATTTAATTAAACAAAAAAAATAAATAATCACAATTAGATGGAAACAAAGACTTAGGTAGAAAAATAAGACATTAGAATAAAATATAAAAGAAGACAGCCCCCATGTTTTGAAGGCCAGAAAAAAAAAAATACAGGCTATGCACTACATGTAAGGGACAAAAATCACACCAGAATCCTGACTTCCCAGGGATGTCTCTAGTGTTCCTATTTTCATTTTTTATGTTGACTGTAGTCTTGGCAACCACAGAGACTTTGTATTCTGTCCATTGTGGTAACCAGCATAACAGCCTGACCTGGGTGAAAACTCTCATTGTGGAAATGATGTACTACCCCCCAGTTTCAGAGAGAAGCACGATCCAGGTTGTAGCACAGGAGCCACCACTCTCAGGACCCTGCACACACAGTTCTGGAAGGCCCTGCTTACCATAAACTTCCAACCAGGAGCAATAATTACAGCTCTTTCCAGGAGGTTAGAACTTGTGGACACTGGTAGTCATTTTTCCACCGTTTTTCCACAATCAAGTTCTGCATCTGCAGACTGGGATGTTAAATGTGGTTTTCCCTAGCTGCTATGCTTTCCCCATACTTTTCCCGCTGACCTCAGCCATATATGAACTCAGAAATGCTCTCAGCACAGCATGGTCGGCAACCTCCACCCACCAGCTGCAATTGGCAGGAGAGCTGAAACCCATTTGCCATGGCCTTCAAAAGGTTTCATTATGTGCCCTTCCTTCTTTGAGCAATTTATATGACTGCAATTCATTCTGCCAGGAAGAAAATTCTTCACTTACTAGTGAAAAATTGCTAATATCTCATTTATCCAGCCCCAAGATTAAGAATTACAAATGAGTAAATTTTCCAGAAAACTGAGACCTTTTCACTTCAGGGCCATTCTCAATGGAAGTTGTTTTGGGGTGTATTCATTATATTTTTCTGCATAGGAAATGAAGTATATTGGACATAATTTGACATTGTTCAACTTAGCTCTCTTTTTAACATTTTTGAGGATACTTTGTAATTACATATCAGTGCCTGGGAGACATACACTCTCTTAAATCATCCCCTGCATTTTTAGAAATATAAAGAGACCAATGGGACAGATTCTGAAAGCCTTATCATCTTTTAATTTTTCTCTTTGGGGCTACCAGGCAGAAGGAAAGTTATCAAAGAGCCCAGAAAGCTAAGACTGTTAAATCACCTTATTTTCCACTATACCAAAGTGACAAGTGAGGTATATGTTCCCCAAAAGTGATAGATACTTCTTTTACATGCTTCTGACTTCCCAGCTATTTTTCAAAACATAAGACCCCTAATTTGTAATTTCAAAATTGATGGAATATTTAGACATGTCTTAAAATGTTTTGTTTTGTTTGTATTACTTGTTGTGAGTCATCTTTATGACTAGGTTAAAGTCAGCAAGAACTATAGGCAGAAGTTAATGTTCTACCAGCCACTACCAAGTAACCACACAGAGGCTTAATGTTTTGTAGCATTAAAATAGTTGTTACATAACTTTTATATTTAGTATGGATGGGTTAAACTGCTTCTAAATTATATCTAAAATGCATTGGTTTTTAAAACTTCAGCTGTGTAGTTTGACATAAGGTGTAATCATCCACAAAATAGCTCCACATCAGAGCTGCAACTGTGATAACCAGCCGGTAAGGCTGAATACACACAGATTCAGTGCCTGCTGTTGGTCTTGGAGATGTTTATTACATATTACATGCCTACCATGTGCCAGACAGTATGCTAAGCCACAGGTGTGCAGTGATGGTAGATAAATAATAAAAAAGCTGCATGATTCCACTATGTGGTCATTTGGATAACTTAAAGAGATCAACTTTCCAGAAAGGACAAAGCTTTCAGAATGGAGATTATTGTCATGATTTAAGTCTAAAATGATACCCATTGAAAGTTAGGATTTAAGCACGTCTTTCCCCACCTAGTGGCGATAATTTGAATGCTATTGAGGTTACCTTTTGACATTATAACACAACATGGTAATCTACAAAAGTCATGCTTAAGAACATCAACATTGACTGAGTTTCCAAAGAAGTCTCATGCTTTAAGCAAATTGTGATTCTATATTGGGCTACATTCATAGATATCCATGACTGTATGTGATCCATGGGCCATATATTGGACATGCCCATATGAGGTCCTATCTGCAGCACTAGGTCACTGGGGTTGGCCTTTCAAGCTTCTACATGTTTCTGGTTCAGGCTGTGGTCTCTACTCCCAGCTCTATGTCACATGAGCAATGCTTCATGCTCCCACAGTCACAGACAGAGCTACTTTGTTTTGCTTTCTCCAGCATGAGGTAGTGTGACCCTCTGAAATGTAAGCCAAAATCTCCCATCCCTAAAACTGCTTGTATCACAGTCAGGAAAAAGGCTGACTAATATAACTACTAGTGTGTGTTGGTAAGTTCTGAGAATTCTGTACCCCAGGCAGGGTATTTCTCAGTGAACATCAGCTTCTTGACTCCTGTATCCAGTACACTCTTAGGCATGAAAGGTGACGCACATATGTGTGAGTCCTCACATGAAACAGAACTGTTCAGTGAGAGAAGGTAAAAGTACTAGACACTATGGTGGCACAAGATGAAGTGATCCAGGGGACACCTATTGGTCTACGGGGAACATGTGTTGTTGATCACATGACATAGATCAGGAAGTAGAGATCATAGCCTGAACCAGGAGCAGTAGGACCTGGGCTGCTGAGGGAGAATTCCATAGTAACTTGTATTACTCTTGTCTCTATGTTAACCTCACTCTGAAGCCCCAGTCTAGAGGCCTTTCATAGGGGTGTGTGTGTGTGTGTGTGTGTGTGTGTGTGTGTGTGTGTGTCCAAGATTGAAGGCTGTGCAATGGATAACACTTTATTAATATGGCCTGGGGAGATGGCTCAGCAGTCCAGAGCTGTAGTAAGAGGTTTCTGACCCGGACTTTCAGGCCTAGCCGCAAGGTTTAGGCCTGCAGACCCACAGACCTGCAGAGACACACAGATGCTTACAATAGTTTTAGGCTGAATGGCCTAAGGCCCAGGCATATAACTTGCTAGCTCTCTACCCTTAATCTAACCCATGACTCATCCTGTTCAGCCACATGCTCCATACCTTTTCTCAGAGCAGCATAGTTGTCCTCTGTTTCTTCTGGCTTCTCTCTGGCATTCTGCTCTGTTCTGCTTGTTCCTAGAGTCTTCTAGTCTGGTAGCCCTGCCCACACTTCCTGTTTGCCTTTGACCAATCAGCGCTTTTTTATTAAACCAGTGGGTGGGACAATTATTTACACTGGAACAACATAATCTTCCACACAGAGCCCTGGTTGCAGTTCTAGTTCCATGGTATTGGTTACCTTTGGCACTGCACACACCTGGTGCACAAACATACATTTAGGCCAAACTCATACACATAAAATAAATTTTTAAAATACCTTTTATTTTTAAGTTGATGACTAGCTAGATTGGATGACTAGCTAGGGACTCAATATATATGAGTTCAATGAATTGGTGGGTGAGTGATCACTGAGCCTGGAATAAACTAGAGACAAGACTGGAACTTGGGACATGGGTTTTGAGAGGCCTTGGGACTTCCTGGTGACTGTTGCTACTCTAGTAAGTTACTATGAATTTTTTTAGCTTAATACAATGCATACCAAGTATTAAAGTTGTGGGCTAGGAAGTCTAACAAGACAGTGTTATCAAGGCAGGTTCCTCTGACCCTTCAGATGGTTCTATTCATCTCCCTTTTCTCTTTTCTTAAGACAAAGTCTGCAGTTCCTTCTGTATGTTCAAAGTTCATTACCTCAAACCTGAATTTACAGATACATCTTCTCTGCTCTCTAATTCTGCTTCCTGAAAGATCCCATGATTGCACCAGGAGCTGGATAACCCAGCATAATCTCCTCACTCCAAAATGCTTAATTTAACTCCACATACAAGGCCTCTTTGCCTCAACAGTATTCATAAGTTTCTGGGGCTAGGATAGGACATGACCATCTTTGGGAAACATTAGTCAGCCTACTGAGATAATATCAAGTCTATTTTTTTCCTCATCACTCAACCAAAAGCCATGGCTAGAAGAATATTGCAATCTCTAAAACAGAAGAAAGTATTGTTATAACCTCTAAGAGAAGAGGGACCAGATAAGACCACAGATTATATGTGTCATAAAAGGAGTAAAGCCAGGTGTAGTGGCATATGCATTAATCCCAGCACTCAGGAAGCAAAGGCAGTAGAATCTCTGTGAACTAGAGGCTGCCCTGGTCTACACAGAAGGTTTCAGACAGTGGGCACTGCAAAAACAAAAGCAGAAGGAAGGGCCATTTGAATGAGGAAGAAAACCAGCAAGAGGAGGGGAAAGGCAAATTGGCCGAAAAAGAACAAAATACTCCAGCACATGTAAAAATGTCTCCATGAAACCCAGTTCCTTTTATGTCAATAAAAATAATAAGAAAGGGAGAGTTGAGGATAAAGGTGGAGATAAAGGCTGAAGCCTACAGAAGCTGAGAGTATCTGGAGACCCAATAATACTTTAGAAGTGTCATGAAGAGCCTTGACTTGATTCTTGGGTTCCCTCACCTGTGAAACGTGTTGCTTGGGCTCCTCATAGCTTCATATCTGGCTGTTTTATTGGTGGTAGTCTGTTGTTTTAGAACGTTATTATTGGTGGTTTTGTATAGTTATTTTGGTATGCTTTCCATTAGGTTCTTTTGTCTGCTTGGTCTGGGGTTAGGTTCTTGTTGTTTTTGTTTGGTTGCTTGTTTGGGGTTTTGGTTTTAGTTTTGGTTTTGGTTTAGTTATTCCTAATTCTACCAAAAATATAGTCACAAAAAGGTAGTAGTCTGGAAAGTAAATTAGGAAAAGTAAGACAGAAACCTGAAAATGAGTGTGGGTTTCCCCACAGCATGTGTTTCTTAATTCCTCCCCAGGAGCCCCAGTGAGTTGATGTGCCCTGGGATTAGAGGGTAGTTGTGAGTTAGACCCCAAGTCTGCAGCCTCATCTCATTCACCAGACAGCTCTGGACAAGTTAGCAAATTTCTCTCCATGTCATACTTGGCTGTGTAAAATAATAATAACACACCTTTGACATCAGGTAGACACTGGAATCCAGCCAGGACAGTGGGCACTGCTGTGCACTGTACATACTCTCATATAACCAGCTACTATCATGGCTGACATGCTAGTGGAGTGTGATCACTTTACGGAGTCTTTATTTTGCACTGTTTTGTAAAAACAAATGAGGCAATACCTGCTACCATCAAGTTCCCATCTGAGCTTGTTTCTGGAGCAGTACTAATTTTTCCATTTTCATATTGTAGTTGGTAGCACATTATTTACCTCCGAGACATATAGCTGCCCTACCAATGAAAATTGACTGCTTAACTGTGCAATTTCAACAAATACATGAAACAGCAACAGCTCTCTACAGGGACATTTGAAACCCGAGAGCAGAGTTCACAGAAGGCCTCTGGGTGCCAGCACACACACTAAACAAGAAGCTAATTTGTAAGATATCTGTAAATTAGTTTTTTAATTGTAAATAATGGTTATTTGTGCATTTTGATTTGTGAGTGTATGGGTGTTGTATGTGTTTTCTCTGAAGGTGGCCAGATTGTTTGTGTGAAAGCGGTCCACTCAAGGACATTGTTGTGTCTAATGAGGCCAAGGTCACAGCTTCAATTCCCATTTGGCCAGTTAGTTTTGCTCATAGCCACAGGCTAGGCTGTTCCCTAATTATTAAATTCAAGCTGTCTCAACGGAGTAGGAGGATGTTGAGTAAAGCAGATGACCAGGGCTGATACACAACCACAGGCTAGGGCCTACTTCAGACCACAGACCTAGAAAAATGACAGTTAGACCACTCACTGCTGTGTTTGGCTTTGTATTCCTGTGAGAACTTCTTAAACCACCCTGGGGTAAGTCCCTGTAGAAATATGTTTTAAGTTCTCTATGTCTGCTCTGATCCACTAAACCATGTCATCATCCCTTCCCTTTATAGCTAGCACATACTTCTAAAACCCAACTAGTAATAATTACTTTTTGTCTTCATAAGGTACTTTGACATTTTGTACATTTTTCAGCTCTTGCATCTGTTACCAAAGACCCTGCTAATAAAAGTCAGCACTGGCTGGTTCTCCTCTCAGCACTCAGCTCTTCATCTATCATCTAGGATGAAACATTGTGAGATTTCCCCCATTCACATCGGCATGTCAACTGGTATTATCATTGCCCAGGTCTTATGATGTTCCTGAGACTTCATGGGCACAGTTTCCCTGTTATATATAGAAGGCACAATCTGACAGCAGAAATTTTAGTCCTCTGGATCTTACAACTTTTCCATTACCTCTTCCAGAATGTTCCCTATTCCTTGGGTGTAGGAGTTGTGTTGTAGATATATTACTTGGGCTAGGCAACCTGAAGTCAATTGTTTTCTGCATGTTGACCTCGCAATGCTTTCTGTAATGCTGTCTAGTGCAGAAAGAAATGTCTTTGATCAGTAATGAGAGCTACATTTATCTGCAGACATAAGGATAGGTATTTAGAATGCAGGGCCCCAAGATTGGTTATCCAATACCAAATAGTCAGCTTTAAAAACACATACATATGAACAATGCCAAGTGGTCTCAAGAAGTTATATTTACATATTTATAGGTAACAATAATAGTGCAAGAGTAAGAGGTACTAAACTTAAGAGGGACAAGATGAGTGGAGACAGAGGAGGGTTTGGAGTGAGGGGAGGAAAGCAGAAGTGATGCAAATATGGGATTCATGAAATTCTCAAAAAAATTGTTTTAAAAATTTAAGCAAGTATTTATGTATGTTTTAAGGTAAAACATCATGCTTAATAATAAACATCTCTATAAAAGTCTAACCCCTGAGTATTGAGCACTTTAACGCACATGGAGACTCTCTATATCAAATGAGTATGTAAGATAACACAGAGTTTTATTTCTTCCCTCTGAAGCCAAGGTTTAGAGCAGTTGAATAGTCACACATTCCCAGTCAGCATGAGTCAGGATCCAGTTCCTGCTTGCTGGCTGTGCCCCTTACCCACAATGCTTTGAAACTTGCTTGCAACAGTGGCAGTGCTGGACATAGTATAGCCTCTGAGGCCCACTACAAATTCACCCTACTTTGAATTTATACATACTGGGAGGGAGGGATTGTCCTGTGCTATGTCACTCTTATCAGAGGTGCCTCCAAGATGGCCACCTGGAAAACTGCTAACTGAGCAAGCTCTTTCAGTGTCCTAGTTAAACCGTAGTCCCAGACACTTCTCATATTTCTCTATTGAATCTCAGGCTACTGGGAATAAGTAGACAATGCTTGCCTCTCAGAAACACATGTGCCTGAGCATGCTGAGACTGGCGAGCAAATAAAATCTGTGTCCAAGGAAACTCTCTATACAATTTACTCTCTCCAGACACCAGTATGTACTAGACCTCATTCTTTAGAAGAGATTTTCAAATGTCAAAAGAAGCCCACACTGAGTAGACACCTAGTATTCTCACCAAATGTGGCTCTCTTATCTTCCCAACCCATCTTGTTCATGCTGATTTCATCTACAGAACAACTTTATTATCTGGGGAAAGAACAAAGAAAAGTTCCATACTCCCTGTTATTATAAATGTACAAAAACCCAATCTCCCAGCTAAGAAACAGCTTTACTTTGTTTGGTTATTAGTTATTCAGCCTTAGCTCCAAACCTCTGAACATTTACACTGTTTAGAAGTCATCTAGTACACAACACTGATGCTTCTCTAGTTTTTCAATTGTGATGACCTTGATTTTGAACTTTCTGAACAGTGATCACATCTTCAGGAGAATCAGCTTTTTGTTGTTATTTTTAATCGCTACTGGTAAAATTTACTAACCTGCATTATTTTGAAATCAGTATCTTTAGGCCCAGACAATTTGAGTGAAATCATCTTTATTTTAAAAAACAAAAGAACTTGGAGTCACTTCCTCCCCTATTTCTAGCATTCCCAATCTGTCAATACATGTGGGTGATACATCGTCTGTAACACAGAATACTGATCAACACTTTTTATAGAAGTTTCAGAAGCATGAGAATCAATAGCCAGCCCTAAGCCCTCAGTCTTTAAAAATGTCCTCTAGTTAGCTGCTCTGCCATGAGAGTGATGTTTTTGCCTTGGTTTTTCCTGCCCAGTAGACTTAAATGAGGCTTTCTCTAGTCCAATTAGTTCCCGCTTTAAAATTGTTTGCCCCTGTGATTTGTTTTCTGTCTTCTTAGGTGACCTAGTTCAGCCTCCTTGCTTCTACACTACCTACTGTATTGCGGAGGCTGTGGATTTGACTCATGTCATTCCATTTCTTGCTTTTATTTTGTGTTTCCTGTTGTCTTCACTCATGCATACCACTTCTTTAGGTGCAGAGATGTTGCCCTTTTTTTGTAAGATTGTTTTGTTTTTAATCTCTCCATTCTGTCTCCTATTGCTTCTATGGATTCACTGTATAAAGCTTGTTCAAAATGTAATTTCCTAATGTGGCAGTTCTTTCTGATTAAAGACATAGAGCGGTACAATTTATTAATTGGATGGCCTTAGAACAGGTGTTTCATCTGATGTACCTGTGCTCCCCATCTGCAAAATGAAGTTCATAACGGCTAACTTAGTGGGCTGTTGTGAGTACCATATAAACTAATAGTTACCTACACCTAACACAGTTAGGGTATGATTATTAAAGTTAGTGCCACTTCATTTGTGAGAACTAGTGAGTGTTGCTGTCCTGGATACTTGGCTTTTTATCTTCTCTTTGACCTCCTTTATTGCCTCCCACTACTACTGTGAAGAGAGACAGGGTTCCAACTCCGAGCTCACCATCCTGTGTGAATGTGAACTATAAAGCTGTCATAGGCAACGTAACTGAGACACCTATGATCTTGCTTATTGCAGACCTGGCTTATTGTGAATCAAGTGTTTTCACATCTATGACAAGAGCTAATGATTCTCACAGACAACCGATAGTCACCTGAAAATGATGAGTCAGCATTAGAGACCACACTCGGGTGATTAATTTATTAATCATCCTATCCTGCTGGAAATAAATCTTATTTCTTCTCTTTTTGTTTCCTTATTCCAGTGTCTTGGTTTGATTTCTATTGCTATGATCAAACACCAAGGCCAAAAGCAACTTAAGAAAGGTGAGCCTGTCTGGCTTACACATACTGAACACAGCCTATCATTGAGGGAAGCCAAAGCAGGAACCCCGAAACAGAAATTAAAGCTGGAGGAGCACTGATAACTGACTTGCTCCTCGTGGTTCCCTCAGCTAGTATTTTTATATAATCAGAGGTAGCACTGCCTACAGTGGGCTGGACCCTCCCATGTCAATCATTACTCAAGACAAATGCCCCACAGACTTGCCTGTGGGACACTCTAAGGGAGGCATTTTTCTTAGTTTGAAGTTTCCCTCTTCCCAGGAAAGTCTGGTTTGTGTGAAGTTGAAGAAGAAGAAGAAGAAGAAGAAGAAGAAGAAGAAGAAGAAGAAGAAGAAGAAGAAGAAGAAGAAGAAGAAGAAGAAGAAGAAGAAGAAGAAGAAGAAGAAGAAGAAACTTGTGTTATCTCCTTCATGTTAATAACTGGATAACTGGAGGGAAGGGAAAAAAATCAAGAAGCAGCATGTTTCTACTTGTTCCCATCTGATTAAGAACACTATTCCTGCTCCCCACCCCCTCCATGGTGTTCTGGAGCCAGCCATGCTAACCAGAGCAAAGCTCTCTACTCCACATTCTCTCAGGGACATCTGTCACATGAAAACATAGTCATGAACACCCACACCTTCCTCATCCTTCCCAGCATTCCTTCTCTAATTTTGAAGACAAATTTATGATCCTGATCCTTTTGACTGAATTTTCCAATGAAAGAAATTTAGAAAGACTAATGCAAAACATCTGTAAGTACTCCGGGATCAGAACAATGGCTTTGGGGCCAGTGAAATGACTGGGTGAGAAGGTGGTGCCTTCCAAGCCTGACAACCTGAGCTTGATCCCTGGGTCCCACATGGTGGGGGGGGAGAGACTGGACTTTTGAAAGTGTGCACCATTGCACATGAATGCATGTGTGTATGCACATACATAAAAACAAAAGGGTTTTAATGTAGTTTTCAGATGTTGCTGTATAAAATATTCATTTTCTGTGGGCAAGACTTGAATCTCTGACCCTTGCTCTTTATCAATGAAGAGTTCACAGCATCCTGAAAAAAAACAAAAATACAAATCAATTGCTAAGAAACGCAGGCTTCAAACACTGCTGCAGAACTAGGGGAATCTTCATGGTATGGCAGGAAGGGAAATTAATCTTTCGATGGGAAAATCTTGGAAGACTCATTCTGAAAAGTGTCAAAATTAAAGGCTGGCATTCAGACTTCTACAGGAAGATGGTCAAGGAAAATATTGCAGATAAACAACCAACTGACAATGTAACAACATCGTCCTTCAAACTGGGGTGTGTGTGCGTGTGTGCGCGCGCGTGTGCGTGCATGTGTGCGTGCATGTGTGCGTGTGTGTGTGCGTGTGTGTGTGTGTGTGTGTGTGTGTGTGTGTGTGTGTGTGTGTGTGTGTTTGAGGATGAGAGAAGAAACTGGTGGAGAATATTCCTCTAGAATGGTTGGTTAAAGCTACATTTTTAAGGCCACAGAACCTTATTTTCATTGTAAACATGTGAAAAAGATTGTGAAGGAAAAAGAAATTGTGTTTTTCTCTTGTTCCTATGTGATTATACACACTGGTCAATGGAAGCCTTCTTTTGTCAACTCTGCCTGTCAACCCCACTCCCCAGTTTGAGACCCTGTGCACAGACCCACACCAATCTGTCCCTCACAGTGGTGACCATTTTCAAAGACAAACCTGGCCTGACACCAATAATGTTTAAATTCAGCATCCAGAGCTTGAGAGGAATTTTTTTCTGAATAAAAAAGGGGGAAAAAAGTGTCAGTCCCCAGATGACATCTCCACACACACCCTGATCACTCTCCACCTAGAAAGTCATTTATTTATGATTCAAGGAAAAGCGTATGTGAAGCCTTCTCTTTTTCAGAAGCAGTGTAGAAAACCAAAGAGAAAGGTATGAGTACACCCAGGTCTGGGTGACTGAACAACTGGTAGTGCTTCCTTTTGTTGCCTGCTGCCATGCTGAACTCTAGCCCAGACTGGTGTCCTTAACCTTCACACCTTTGTTCCTGAACTTTGCTCCTTCATATCTAACCCTCTCTGGCACCACAATTTAAAGCACATTTATTATATACTACCATGTTGGAAAACATACTATGTTTATTATATATGAAGAATTTTATATAAAAAATATCCTTTTTCTCATACAATTATATACTGTGAGCTTACCTTTATAAATATTATATTCCTGATTTATAAATAATAACAATTAAGCACAGTGAATGAGATCAGAGACATTTAGAAAAATGAGTCAGTTTTACAACTAGCCACTGGTATTCCTAATGGGGTGGAAGTTCCAGGTAGTTTGGCTTTTGCAGATGAATGAAATAAAATTGTGTTGTTATTCCTTAAAAATGACCTCCAGGAGTAGCATTTATAATGCACCAAGGTGTCAGAGCAGCTTTCAGTTTGTACAGTATATAACTTGAATAATCATCATATTCTCTTCAGAAAGCATCTAAAGAAATTTCACAAAATGATGTAATTAAAGAATGGGATTGTTTCTCACCTGCAAGTACTATACTTCCTGACTTAGTTTCATGTTTGCTCAAAATTTGCTCTGAAATTTTTCATTGTGGTTAGTGTAGAGAAAAGGGGCCTCGTTTAAATAAATATGCTTTTAGGCTTGAGAACTCATGGAATGAGAAGACCAATATAGTCACAGACTTGGAAAAGCGCCTGTGCAAACAAATACCGTCAAAAATGGCAAATATTCTGTATGAACAACCAGATACTCACAGGCATTCAGTAACTGAAACATGAAAACTCTTTTAAAAACATAAACATGAGTTCTCTACATTTCAGTCGCATTATTTCACATGAAAATTTGTATAAGCTGGAGTCAAATAAGGAAAATAGAAATCGTAATTGAAATTAAAAAGCTAATTGGAGAGTTCCATGCTTGATTCTTCAAGGTCACAGAACTGAGGCTACCCACTTGTGCTCAGCTTCTTTGAGCAGAGATCAGTTCATTCTCTTCTTCAGTTTTCCCATCTTCTCTCACAGGCTTGTCTTAAGAATACAGTTGGTGAATCTATGTAAAATGCATACCTCCTATTTTGTACTAATAAGCTCTTAGTACCTATTACCTTAAAGTTATTAACATGATGATGTGCCCGCCTCCCCCAAGAAACCTGTTTTCTACCTACATTCATTTGATTTTTCTATGAAACCAAAATGCTTTGTGTCTTCAACAATAAAGTCTCACCATTCATATGGGCAACCAAGAGCAATCAATGGAAATACGCTTTGTTATCTGGGGGCTTCTGGAGCCTCCCTGATTTAATGTTGGTAGCAATATATGGAGTACCAGAGTCATATCAAAACAGTAGAGAAGGTAGGAATCAACCAAAAGTAAACATGCAAGAAAATTTCACAAAGAAACCTGATGTACACTAATTGAAAGATAAAATTGCACTTGAGAGTGTACACACACACATACACACATGCACACATGCGCACGCATATGTTTCTGGGCCAATAGCTTGGGTAATAGTACTTGCTATGCAAGCCTGGTGATCTGAATTGTACCACTAGCTTCTACAGGGGAAGGAGACAACCAATTCCCAAAAGTTGTCCTCTCACCCACACACATCACACATCACACACACACATACACAATAATGACGATGCTGATGAATAAAAATTGCTAGAGACACTTCAAAAGATAATATTAATAAAAATCATGACATTTCAGTGGGAAGAAAGATTAAATATAATACTTTTATTCTTTAGATTCCCCTGAATTAGTAAATGTCAATGTAAGTAGAGCATATTTTTATGATCTTTAAAACAGTTAACATATCGATGAAAATTTCTTAATAAGGTTCTGGCAGCTTGCATTTGATATGTAATCAGTAACTACTAAATCAGATTCACTGATTTTCTTTTCTTTACAAGTGGGCAGATGATTATTGAACGTATTTAGGCCTGTAACATAAAAAAACAGATGCCATCTCTAGAAGCAGGATCTAACACCATCATGGAACCCAAGCTGGCAGTCAACACAAGTTCTCCTTGTTCCATGGAAGCAGGACTAGTTTTGTGTAATTACTAGTTAAGTGAACCCTGTAGTCTGAACTTAGCTCCCAGAGAAATATACTGGAAAACTGAAGCTGAGGTTTCAGTACACTTCCATCTGGCCTCAGCCATGGATGCTGAGTGTATCAGTACTCCTCTACCCAGGCCTTTGCCAGATGGCAATGAAACACAGCCATTGAAATCATCCAGCTCTCTCCAAGAGCCATGAGGCCTAACTGCTTCAATATTCCCTCCTCTGGTCTCAGATCCAGATAAATTCATGCAAATTAGGGACAGGAAAAGTGTGAAGTAGGCCAAAAGCTGGAACATCTTTTAGTGTTTGGGCTACCTGGGGAAGACCATGTACACAACCCAGCCCCCGCCACTGTGTCGTTTTAAACTTACCAAAGGCATGCCAGTGAGCCTATCTACTCATCTGGAAATTGAGCACTAGATTTTGTGCCTTCCCTTTCTTCCCAATCCCTGCCTCTTTATTAGAGGAAACCCTACCCTGAATATTTGGAAGCTATCACCTTCTAGGCACAGTTTTGGTGCCGATCTTATTTCAGGAAAATAATGGAGACATAATTTGGGAGAATCTGTGGCATTTGTATTTAGAATAAGTATTGGGGAAAGACAGGAAAATAGGAATTAAGTGATTTTGTTTTCTCTTCTTAAACAGACAAGTAGTATTAGTGATTCTTTTCCTCCTCTGTAAGGGATATGGAAGATTAAAAGATTTGGACTTACGGAGTCAAAAGTCTAAACTTCCGGACATGCATTGCTTTCATCATTTCAACACATAAATCACTTTAATTGTTTAAAAAAAATATTTACAGAGACCGGGATGGTTGTCTCAGTGGGTAAGAGCACTTGCTGCTCTCACACAGGACCTAGGTTTAATTATTAGGATCAGGTGGCTTACAAATACCTATTCAAGGGGTCCAAAGCCTTTTTCTGGCTCCATCTAGTACCTGCATGCTCTGATGCACTTACATGCACTCAGGCACACACACATACACATAAAATTAAATGACTTCAAAAGATATTTAAGAAACATAAAGTAAACCCAAAAAATGAAATATTTTTATAATATACAAATTAGTGATGCAACTAGCCCATCAGCACAGGGGACTCTTACCTCTAACAAGGAAAGTTAATGTCAGCCTCTTTAAGTGTGCTCTGCTCAATAGACACTGAATGGACATGGCAGGTGGACAGTTAGAGCTACATATCTGGAGTGCACAAAGTCAGGACTGAAGACGTCTCTTAAGATAATTAAAGGCCACAGGATTATTTGATAATAGACCAGAATAAAATACCTGTGACTTATGGGAAGTCAGTAAGGCAGGGGTATGCTTTGGTAGTTTGAGTGTAATTGCTCCCATCAGCTTATAGGGAGTGGCACTATTAGGAGGTATGGCTTTATTAGAGTAGGTGTGGTCTTGTTGGAGGAAGTGTGTCATTGTGGGTTCTTCTTTGCAGTCCCATATATGCTCAAGCCATGCCTAGTATGACACTCACTTCCTGATGCCTGTGGATCAGAGATATAGAACTGTTAGTTCCTTCTCCAGCACCGTGTCTTCCTGCACACCACCATGGTAACAGACTGAACCTCTGAACTGTAGGTGAGCCACTCCGGTTACATGGTTTCCATTATAAGTGTTACTATAATTATCATATCTCTTCACAGCAATAGAACCCTAACTAAGAAAGAAGTCATAGAGGAATCTCAGGAGTGAGGCAATGGGAGAGTGTTAAGTGATTTATGAGCAGAGGGAGGTGGTTTTGTATCTGTGGTTATTGGTGACTTGGACCACAAATGAATCAACTCGTCTTATGTGTTACCCTTATCACTATTGTATTGATTAGTCTCCTTCCAATCTACACATAAGTCAAAGCCATCCTTTTAAAAATCTAATGCTGGTACCATGAAACACCTTTATTAGCTCACCCTTTGAACTTAGAATTAAACACACAACTCAACTCCAAGGCTTTACTTAGTTGGGGTAAGGAACTCAACCACAAAGTGTAATGAAGCTTGGGATCTACCTTTGATTAAGTGTAATATTTTGAAAACATGAATTGGCAAACTATAGCCTGCAGACTAGCCTTGTGTTTTTATAAAGTTTTATTGGAACCAGGACCAGGATTAGGGTTAAGAAGTGAGGAAGGATCATGCAAGTACAGAGGCAGAAGCTCTTTTTATTTAAAACCTTGACATTCTGACATCATCAATTTTTTTTTTTTACTTTGATGCTAGATTTGGTATTATATCATTTTATTATCATACAATATTATTTATCTCTGCATTATGAAGTATTTTAGCTCTTTGCTTGGTTTGATTTTGTTGTCTTGTGGGATTTTGTTTGCTTGGTTAGATAGTTAGTTGGTTCGTTAGATGGTTCATTGGTTTTGTTTTGGTGTTTGGTTTTGGGGTTTTTGGTGCCCTTTTACATCTGTGTAGAAGGCCAGTGAAACAGTCACCATATCCTTGCCTTTTCATCAGGACCTAGCTATACTTCCCAGTGAATATGTGTTCCTTTCATAATTGAAATATAAATTCTTGTCAGTGTTTTCAAATAATATTCCAGCCACCTAAAGTAAATCCAAGGATATGAAGAAGTTTTGCCCATCAGATAGAAACACACTGAACTTTCACATCAAAACAGGAGAAGGCTTCTAGTTTCCCCAGTGGATCTGATCTTGCCTTGCTAAGAATCCTCAGGGAGGCTGGTGGATTAGGAACAGCAGGAGAGCCATTTTCAGATGAAGCCGATGATGCTTTCATGGAAAAGTTCCAGGCAGATTAAAGTTGCAGAAGACATCCTGCTTTCTGACAGCTAAAATATGTTAGGATCATAATTTTATCCTGTAGCTTCTTCAACAGAAAGTTTTTCTTTTCTCTTGTTTATTTATTCTCTCACGATTTCATGCACAAGTATCATGTACTTCAACCATAATCCCTCGTTATTCTCTCCTGCCCCTCCCTCTAACCCTCTTCCCAGCAAGTCTTTTTTCTGGTTTTCATGTCTTTTTTCTCCTTTATTTTAGCTCACTGCACTTACATAAGGTTGACTATGGGTGGGGTGAGGCTGTTTATTTGGGCAAGGGCTATTTACCAAGAGTTTGACTCTGCCTCTACCATCAGCCATGAGCTGCCTTTAGCTGCTCAGAGAAGAGTGACACTTGACAAGTCAATCTACTCTCCATCTGAAACGTTAATGGATCTTGTCTTGTGAGGTCTTCTACAGGTAGCCAACCACTGCTGCTATGTGTTTGAGGGCCCAGGCACGTCATGTCAGAAGTCAGCATTCCACGATCCTCTTCATGTGCTTTGTCTCTTGCATTCTTCCTGCCCACTCTTCTGTGATGTTCTTTCACAGAGCTTAGGGGAGATTATATAGATTTCCTACTTAGGGCTGGGAATGCAACAGTTGTTTACTCTGAGCCTTTTGACCCATTATGAGCCTCTGCATTACCCATTGCAAACAGAATTGAGACTTTTCTTTTCTATTGAGCAAATGACCAGCTGAAAGAAACAGGCATGCTAAATTTCTTCACTTATCTAATAAATAATAAACTCCAGTTACTATGATGGAATGTGTAGGATCTTATAAACCAATTAAAAAAATCATACTTTTAACATACAGTTTGGGGGGTTTGACTTATAGAATAAATATTCATGTTTCATAAATTATCAAGAGCTGTTTCCTCTCTTGAGGTCTTTACCCTGTCTCCTGCAGCCTATGCCTTATGTTTTAAAGACTGATTGCTTCTGTTGTGAATTACATGAAGATGAATGCATTTAGACAAGCCTAAAAAGTGCATTGACTCTCATCATAGCTAAGCTCATACTAGATTGGAATGAGGGTCTTCTGGGAGTTTTCACACTATTGTCTATACATATCATCTTATTTGAGAGCTGAGAATTACCATTACAAAATGCTATCAGTGTGAATGATGGAAATTGGTTATCTAGATCTATTGCCAATATGACTTAGAAGTTCATATAATGCTGTCAGAAGACACCTGGATGTGTCCAAGTATATACATGCATCTAAGGTACTTGTCTCATTGCTTGTTAATTCTATCATCTGTCCAGATAATAATTAGAATTTCAAGGGACAGCTGGCAAGGCAGTGTGGACATGTTCATATGGAATCTAGGTAGAGTTTTGAAGGATACCTTCATTTATACAAGATCTTTTGAGACCTATGCTAACAAATGGCATGTGTCATTAGACTCTGTTGGCTCAATAAGTCACAAGATGTCATTGAAAGAACAGAATAAATTCTGCTACCACCTGGGGGCAGGAGGGGGATGAGCTGGAAGGCACCATTGTAAAGAGATGTGGTATGGAAAGGAGAGTAATTGCAGCTATTTCACAAAGTACCACAGCTAATAAAGCAGCAGGTTTTAACAAGGGCATCATGTGGAGAGAAGGAAATAAGAGCTCTGGGAAAGAATCTTAGTGTTGCTAAAACCATTCACAAATACACAATGGCTGTCATTGGAAGGAGAACAGAGAATTGGAGAAACCATGTCTGTCTAGGATAATATCTGACGTGCCATTTCTCTGTAGATTTATGAAACTGAAATTCTTAGCTAAAGCTTTGGAGAGATTGATTTAGATGTAGACATTCCAACCTGGCTGCCAGCCATCACTGAGTCTGGATACCAAGTTGCCGGTCAGAGATTCCTATCATTTTATACCTCATATATGTTTACTGAGTGCCTGTAGGGAGAGGAGTTAACATATGTTGTCTTACACAGTTTGAAAATTAGACAATACTGAGGTAGCTTTCATTCACATTCTACATGTGTAATTTCTAAGGCTTTCATCCCTCTGGTATCCAGCTGGATGTTACACACCAAGGAATTGGAAGGAATCTTTGAATGCTTTGTATTATTCTCCAGTGTCACCTCAGCTTTACCCTTCTGCATGTGCACTTGTGTGTGCACACATATGGAGTTCATATGTATGCAAATCTTAGGGTTTTGGGTTTTTTTTGGTTTTTTTGGTTTTTTTTTTTTTTTTTTTGATAGTTCTCCACCTTTGTTTTTGAGGAACAACCTAAAGTTTATCAGCTGAACTAAACTGCCTGGTCAGCAAATCTCAGAAATCCATCTATCTCTGCCTTGACTCCCACTGCCCATCCCAGCAATGCCTGGCTTACAGCATGTACCGCCATGTATGTCTTTTCCTGTGGGTTCTGAGGATCTGAGCTCAAGCCCTCACATTGCGTGGTAGGTGCTTTACCAACTGAGTCATCTCCCCAGCCTTACCATGTTTCTTTTTGATACTTAAAACTTAGAAATACTAATATCAGGTTAGGCATGGTGACACATGAATTTAACCCCAACCTTTAGGAGACTAGGCAGGAAAATTTTTGTGAGTTCAAGGTCATCCAGTCTATACATATCCACACCCTCAAAAGAAAAAAAGAAAAAATGTCAAAATCAAAAACATTGGAGAATAATTATTTCATTACCAAAAAAATGAACAAAATCAAAGTTCCCTTAGATCTTCCAGTATATTTAAATGATAATTTATGGATCTCCAAGTCAATAAGCAGAAGAGCTAAAAAACGTTAAGAGTATTAAGATTATTCTGGCAATTGGTCTCTACTGATAATAATAAATTGACTCTGCTAAAATTTCTCAAGAATGTACTGGATTGAAGGGAAAGAAGAAAGTTTTCTTCATGCCATTAGGTGCCCACCAGTGATCTGAGACTTCATACCCCCCAGATATCTAACTGTTTATTAAGCCCATCTGTCTCAGGGACAGAGAGCCCCAGCTTCTCTCCACAGAGCTGGATATGAACCCTAACTTTACCAGAGACTACATCTGTGGCCTTGGGCTCATTCCCCTCATTTTCCAAGAGTAAAATAGGATTAGTAATGTTCACAAAGCTATAAGTATTAAATGAGATCATGAAAATCAGGTGGTTCAAATGCTAAGTGCTGCTTATCTATCTCTCTGACCATTTTTTAACAAAGCCAGCACAAAGCTCAAGAAGCCAACCAACCCGCAATGCAGGCTGACTCCACTCAGTCAGGTCTCCAGCTGACCTATTTGCTAAATATCTCTAAATACCAGAGATGTGGTAGAAAATTGTATTCATTAGACACACTGTGACCCAGCCCCATCTGCTGAGTCACTGTCTGTCCTTACCCAGTCCAGCTGATTCATCATTTTGAGTTGCACTTCCTTCTAACTCTGAAAAAGAGATTTGAAGGAGACAACTAATTTTCTAAAGCCAGGAGAAAACTATTAAAAAACCCTAATGTGATGCTTGGTGTTTCTCTGAACGCTTGTTTTGTTTCCTTTGGTTCTGATGAGGAAGGGTACCCAGTACTCATTTTCAAAATGTCTAGGCAAGTAAGAAAGGAGGTCTTCATTATTTTCTTACCTTTTTTTGCTTTTGTTTTGGAAGGCTGGGAGGGTGGTCTACTTCCCCCTTGTGTGTCTTTGAAGGTGAGTACAATCACAGATGTAAACTGCCCTCAAGACTACAGCGCCTACAGAGGCAGCGTTTAGAACAGTCAACAAGAAGCGGCTGATGCCCAGAGCAGACCATGGGCACCCTGCCCAGTCTGTGCCCACTGAATAGAGTCAGACCATCTGCAGTAACATCCCAGCTTTTTCCTGAAGAGTGTGAACTAATTGAGAACTTGACAGCATGTGTAAAAGGCTCCATACTGCCTTCTGCTTTCCCTCACCTCTGCCAGCTCCCATTCCTGCAGTGTGAGCTGTTGATTGAATGGGCTGGAAGGGTCCTTCAGGTCCCCTCATTTCTGCCAGTGAGCAATGAAGCCATGAAGCCTTTGGGAGTGTATCTTCCAGCTCCCAAAGAGCACATAGTTTAAAACCATCAAATTCAGGATCCTTACTCTTTTTAGGGTTCTAGACACTTATTAGAATCTGATGGGAGTTTTACACACTTATTCTTCTGTCCCAAGAAAGTTTACATCCACTCAAAATATAGCCAGTCTCAGACTCCCACAATCTTTTTCTTCCCAAATTTAGAGTACAGAGCAGTCGCTTCTTTCTATTCTTGCCCTTAAAGCCAAACCACCACAAAACATTGTATATTCCATGCCCCCTATGTCTCCCTGTTGAGGAAAAAAAGTCATGGCAGTGATGTTATATTTACAAATTTGTGGACAGTATTGTTCAGAAATGAGTAGACAGTCAGTCCAGCAGATCACTCGGTGGGTAAAGGGCCTTGTTGCCAAGCCTGATGACCCAAGTTTGATCTCCAAGACCCATAGGATGGTGGAAATAGCCAGCTTCCTGAAAGTTTGACCTCTAACCTACACACATGCACCATGGCAAGTGCAGGTCCGTGCACATACACACCCAATAAAATAAGCAAATATAATTTAAAACTCTTTTTTAAAACAGAGTGCTTAGGCCACAGCAAAATATTTTAGTGAATTTAGCTGCATGTGACAATCTGTTCGCATGAGAGAGAAAAGGACAAAAGAAGAAGCCTTAGCAAGTGTCATTAATTGTTTTACAGAACTAAATTTGGGACAGAAGTATAAAAGAAACAAAATTGATAGTGTTGGCAAGAAATAGACAGCACCACCATTAGGATGTGTCCACCAGTTAGTGCGACATGTCCTGCATTACCATGCATGCATACGAAACACACACACACACACACACACACATACACACACACACACACACATGGCTGGCTCCATAGGAGTATGATTGCACATTTCACACTAACTTGTAAAATGTTCTGAGCTAAAAATATTATGAAGTCTATAGTTCACTTTAAATTATTCGGGAAAAAATACTTATGTTAACAAAACATGTACAGGAAATAACAGTGATTTTTGCCTAAGTGGCAGGAACATGGCTATTCTGAACGTTTCTTCAGGTTGTCATTTTTCATTATAAAAACTTTAAAAAAGGAACAAAGGCACATAACCTTGAGAGAAATGGCAGCAGAACCAGTCTTTGATTTGGGACTGGATTTTCTTTAATCAGCCCCACAGCCCTAATACATTCTCCAATGCCTATTACAGTCCTGTCCAGAGACATCCAGCATTGCAGCCATTGACTAAACTGTAAATGTTTGATGCTGATGCCACACAACTTGATTATTATGCTCAGCCTGTGAGATGATGTCTGAGCAGTATGAATGCTGCTCCCCCAAGTTACTGAACTACCTTAAGAAACTGTCTCTGGCAAGCCAAGGCTTGAGGCCAGCAGTCATTAGGAGACTTAGTGTCCTTTTCCTCCAATCTTGCAATGGATTTTTAATTCCAGAACCGAAAATAGTGCTGAGTCTTTGGCCATGAAGATGCTACTGATGTAATACCGGTCAGTTCTTGGCTGCTTGTGACAGTAATGCAGTTAGGCTTTCCAGAGCACATCTTTCCATTTCTGTTACTGCCAAGCTACATCCGTTTCCAATTGCACACAATTTCCATTGTCCTATTGACAGATAACAGATAAGATGGGCCCTAGGAGACCACAGCCACTGCTTGGAACCAGATATTTTTTAAGACTAAATTTCCAACATTTTCAGCAAATATGAAATGCTATTCTAGTATCAAACCTCAATTTCATCTCTGGTTTTTCCTTTCATACTTCAAAAGATTAGATGAATCTCATCCTGTAAGATTAGAAGGATTTGTGACATTGAAAATAATAAAGTTTATTTTTAAAACCCTGTACTTTTTGTTCAAAGTAAAGCTAATGACTAAAAGCTCTAGGTTTCCTTAAATATTCCTATGAAGATCAGTGGTTACATTTTCTGAATGCATTCTACTATCCTGCCAGGAAGGCAATTAGGAGTGAGTTTTGTGTCTTCTTGAGGAATGCAAAGAGAGTGATGGGGTGGGGGCTGAACATTAAGAATGCTTATCATCATGCTTCCACAGCATCCAGGAGGCCTTAGATTCCACACTCTTCAGAGGGGCAGGGACATGGGTGGGGGAAGAGAAGTATATGGTTTGATTTTAGGCTTTTTGCTTGGCCAGTTTCAGCCCCCGTATAACCTGTATAATCTGAAGGTGAGTTTAATAACCTTACTCACCCTTCTAATCTAAAATATGTGATAGCTTTGTAGATAAAGGCATCTGTATGCAGGCCTGATGGCCTGAGTTTGACTCCAGACCCCACAAGATGACAGGAGAGAAGCAACTCCTAAGACTTGTCTCCTAACCTCCACACACTCCCCACGACACACGTGTACCTGTGTTTACACACACACACACACACACACACACACACACACACACACACACACAATTTAGCATGTATAATATCAATTGGCCATCCATCACCAAAAAAAAAAGACCATCCAAAAATCACACACTATGACATAAATGGAAAAATGGATTCACTAAAATTGAAATTTTAGCCACAAGAAAAACTTTATTTAGCATCTAATAAGGCAAATTATAGGAGAAATGTTTTTCAAACAAGATATATGACAAAAAGTATACATAGAATTTGTAAAATGTATTTTTTTAACCCAGTTAGAAAGTAGGTAAAGAATGTGCACACAGTCCTCCAACAAGAATCCATAGATGACAAGTATGCCCCTGGGAGGGTGTTCACCATCAAAACCATCCAAGAAAGCCACAGTGAGGATGTCACCACAAACAGATAACACTGCTCCAATTTGGGTGTCTAAAATAAGACAATACAATGCTGGGCAGAATGGAGAAAGCCTTGATTAGTCACATTTCTGGTGAGAAGGTAAAATGGTACCAGTAGCAACTATAGAAAACAGTGTAATGATCCTATTAAAACTAAAAGTGGTCTTATCAAATGACCCAGAAATTGTACACTTAGCATAAATCCCAGATAATTCATGTTTATTAAGAATGTGTTTGAAATATGCATAAGATCCCGGTATCACTGAATAGTTCAAAGATGCTATTGTATACTAGCCAAATAATACCTGCTGGCTATGACCTAGAAGTCAAATACAGGTCCAAATACCTCACTTACTTAAGCACCATCTTTTCTTGCAAAGTGCTGGACCAAAAGATAAGTTTACTAAGTGTATTTGTGGTGTTGGCATAATGGGGGGCAAATCATAGAGTGTAATAAAGATGTATAAGACAGTCTTGCTTAGGAAAGACCGCAATGCCAATCAAGCATATAAAATACCTCACTTATGCAATTAAAAATTATTCTGTATTAGTTTTTTGTTGCTCTGACCAAAAAGAAGGAGAAGGAGGGAGGAGGAGGAAGAGGAAGAAGAAGAGAAGAAGCTGTTGTTTAAGGGAGGGATGGTTTTGTGAGGCTCACTTTTTGGAGGTATAGCCCATTATGGTGGGATAGGCTTGGTAGTAGAAGCATGAAGCAGCAGCCATGTTGTATTCACAGTCATGAAGCAAAATGAGATGAGAGCTGGCACTCAGTGGCTTTCTCCTTTTCTCCCTTTTATGCAGTCCAGGTGTATTTTGCAGTGTCATGAAATGCTCATTCAAGGAAGGAAGTTTAAGCTTGTGGCTTTCCAAAGACTGAGAGGTCGGTAGACAGGGCAGAGTGTACATCCCTGTGATGAGGGAAGCCTCAAAGGCACTGGAACATCAGAAGTGTCGTCGAAGACACAAGGAAAGTAACACAGATCAACGCTGGGCTCTCCAAAAGCCATTTTCCATCAGCGTCATTCTAGATGAACATATGACTCAGTGACTTATTATTGAATGTGCATTTATTGAGCCTCTAGCATCACTACAGTATGTATTAAGAAATAAAGAAAAATAAAAATGACATGTGTTGTCCAAAGGATGATCCATGCTGAGAAGAGACATGAGATACAATACAGAGGAACAGGCTAAAGAGAAGAAGGAAGGCCCTGTGGGAAGGGTGTGTAGAAACAGCCACATGCTTGGGTCCCACTTTCATTCGCATCTGCAGTGTGGATGGCTTTAGCTGCCTCTTGGCCTCAAGCAGGAACAGAAGAGCAGATTGAGAATCAACAGAAGAGAATCAGGTGCCACTGATTCTCAGTACATTTCAACAGGAAGGACCTTATACTTCATATTTTACTGTTTTCTCCAAAATGTATTTATGTTAACACTTACATTATTAAGTATTCAAACTTTGCTTTATTGTATTTATTTGATACTTGGGAATTCCTTAACTAAATCCAGGATGTCTCTGGGATTTTTTTTGTTTTGTTTTGTTTTTTTGTTTTTGTTTTTGTTTTGTTTTTTGTTTTGGTTTTTTTGTTTTGGTTTGGTTTTTTTTTTTTTCTTTTGCACTTGTGGAAATTGTGCCCAGGGGCTGGAGGACTCAGGGGTAGGCAAGTACTAGCAGCATTTCTAGGATAGAAAGTTCAATGTGTAAAGGATAAACACATTGTATTGCTAAGGCTATACTTTTACATCACAGAGACCATGAAAGTTTTACAATGCATACAATGACTGTGTTTCATTGATTCCCATGTAGACTTTTGTTCTCACACTTCAGTCTATGACACTTCTGAAAAAATATATTAGCAAGGAACTTTGTGATATAAAAGACTGAGTCACACTTGAAATTTTATCAGTTTCACTTTTATTAATGCTTTAGGCATCCAGTTCCTCTTCATCCTTGAATTTTGCTATACATTGAGTTTATTACTCTGTAGACACAGTCATGTTTATTATATTTTAATTATCTTTACCAACATCTCTCTAAATGAGAGGACATGTTAAGTCCAGGGTTAAAGATCAGTCAGATTGGATGATTACAGACATGATGACTAGATCCTTGGTAACGTCCTTGGTATATCTGCAAATATAGCATTTAATTTTTAAATGGTACAATAATTGCCTGGTTTCTTTTAAATTTCATAACAACGCATACTACAGTGTGAGGCCCACAGCGACAGACACTCTTGTCAGCTTTGGTCACACCTAAATTTGTAGAATCTAGAAGACCGCCTGGCATAATATTAAGACTGTAACAATTATTATCATATAGGTGGTGCTAAATAAATGGATGAGTGTCTTTATTCACATCTTATTATTCATAGTCTCCATTGATACTTCAAGCATTAAAGCTTATTCTTTCATTTTCTGAGCTTTTATTTCTAATATAAAGAAAGGGCTAGTCTTTTTAGTCAAGTGCCAGAAATTAATTGAAAATTAGACACCCATATACTTCTAAATAAACAACATGCCAAGAAGGCTCTGCTCCTGACAACAGGGTGAGTAAGGCCACAAGACAACCCTCTTCCTAGCTACTGGTAAGTTATTGAGTTTAACACAAGTCATTTGATGTATGAGGAAACCTCATTTGCACTTGTTATATTGTGAAGGTTATTTTAAAAAAGGCCTCCATGACCCGCAGGAGACGGAAATGATATTTTTAAAACACTCTGACAGTTGTAGTCGAGTCTAAATTATAATTCTGAAAAAGACAAATGACAAGAAAATTAATTCCTATACTTTCTCTACTCTCAAGTACTCACAATTCCCAGCAAAATAAAATAGGTGCCTAATCAATGCAAATAAAATTTGTCATCCAAAATTTTGAACAATTGCTTGGCATCATCTGTTTGCCATTAGAAGTCCAAGTTCATAACAGTTTTAATATTTTCACTGTGTTTGGAGTCCTGCTCCTTGCCACTTTCTTCCCACAGGTTATTATAATGAAAATTCTACTTTCTTATTTTCTAAGCTCTGCCACACACTGGTCATATGATCTTGGTTAAACCATCCAACCTCTGTAAGTCTCAGGATCTTTATGTAGTAAAAGAGATAGAAGTGGTTATAGCAGTTATTAATTTAAAGATTTGGTGAGACATATATATTTGGCATATATTGTTCTTTCCATAAATAATACTCATTTTTTGCTGAATGGTGCTGGATTTGAATAAAGTGACTTTAATTTGTTCAGTACTAGAATTTACTGTATTTTTTTTAAATAATCAGAGCTGGAGAGATAGCTCAGTAAATAAAGTTCTTGCTGAATAAGCATGAAGACCTACCTGCATGTAACCAGAATTTCTACACAGCGTTTCTACAGAGGTTTGGACCCACCTCCTTAGTTCCAAATAACCACACAAAGATTTATATTAGTTACAAACTGTTTGGCTTATGACTCAGGCTAATTATCAACTAGCTCTTACAACTTAACTCAACCCATTCTTATACATCTATGTCTTGCCATGTGGCTAGTGGCTTACAGGTACTTTCACATCATGCTTCTTTGGACTATAGCTTGGCAGCGTCTCCTTGACTCTGCCCTTCTTTTATCTCTGCTTGGATTTCCAGCCTGCCTCTAAGCCATGTTACTGTAGACCAAAACAGCCTCTTTATTAACCAATAGGTAATAAAGCATATTCACAGCATACAGAAAGACATCCCACATCACCTGCATTTGAATTTGGATTCCTGGAATCTATGTAAAAAATAAATAATGGTAGATTGCATCCCAGCATTGAAGAGGTAGAAACAAATGGAACCCTGGAGTCTACTCGCCCAGCTAGCCTAGAGTCTGATGATCTCTACACTCAGTAAGACATCCTGACTCAAAAACTGAGGTAGATGGGAAGTGAGAGTAGAAGGTGTCTTGTGTGAACTGCTAGTCGTCCAATCATATGTATGCACCATCTGTAGACATCTGTGCACAAACACATCACGTACTTCACACACACACACACACACACACACACACACACATCCTTAGCTCAATGGCAAAGTACTTGTCAAGTATATGTGAGACTTTGAATTTTATAAACAGAACTGCAGAAGGATAAACAAATACAGCAATGGAGACAATCTATGAATGTGTTCTGGGTTCTTAACCAGTCAAGGGCAATGTGTGTGTGTCTTATGCCAACACTAACAGACAGTGTTTGCTTGGCATATCAAAATTGTTCATTAGCAATTATGAGAATTGCGAGAACAATATAGTGAAGTCAATTAGCAGCATCTGGATTTTCGAGGAGAGACAAGAGATAGAAGTGGTAGATGGACTGTTAATTCCTAAATTAAATGACTTGGCACTGGTGCTACATATCCTGAGTACAGAAATAGCCTGAGGCCCTTCCTGCCTTTCACTCTTCCTTTGTAAAACACAGATTACTGTCTTCCATGTACCTACTTAATAAGAAAGATTGAGAAGTCATTGAAGAAGTGGACCTAAATAATCACCATGACTACTAATTTAACCAACGTCACAGGCAGCTGGGGAGCTTCACCTGCTGACACAGAGGCACACAGCTCCTGTTCCACCTGAATGGTTCACTCTGCCATGCCACCTGGTCACATTTTAAGTTGCCACAGTCAGGAACCTTGAAAAGCACAGAGGTGAATTCTGTCCACAAAGATCTTGCAGCTTCCAGTATTTGGAGGCTCTGTGTAGGAGCTGGGTACAGATGTACCCAGTGTAAGCTTGTCAGTTCTGCAAGAGGTATTAAGAAGTCCTATTTAAAGCTTGGAGCTGATGTGCTGATAGAATGCATAAGATGGCTATTTGGTAAGCAAGAAGAAAATATTAGGATGGCTTCTATTTATTTTTATCTTTCAAGAAAGAAAGTCAGACAGATGGTTCATCAAGTAAAGATGTTTACAAGTTTGATGACTTAAGTTCAGTTCCCAGTATTGAGGTTAAAAAACGGACTCTCACAAGTTGTCTTCATCCCTCCACACTTGAGCTGTGATGTGTGCACACATACACAACAATAATTGTAATTTAAGAATAAGGAAATCAGTTTATATTTACTGAATGGTCGATAGTAACAGATAGATGATGGTGTTATACAATAGGATAGACAGACAGACAAATAGGAAGAAAGGATGGGTGACAGGTAGACAGAGGTGTGGATTTTCAAGAGTCAACATTTGTAATTGTTCAGAATGGTTCTGATAACAGTACATGATCAACAATTAGCAACATTAATCATTTATAATTATGTAAGTTTGTCAATAATAGTCCAGGACTGTCTGTATCCTGACATTACTCTAGTATCTGCTTTACTTACTGACCATTCCCAATTTATATTTTCTGATAGATCGGACTCTAATAAAGAATCCAAGCCATGACTCTTCTTGCTTTCTAGTATAACACTCTCCCCTCTTACATGGTAAGCTTCTTTTCAAGTTGTAACGGACTTAACTTCCCTTTTTAACCAAATTATGGCTTTTAAAAGACAGCCAGCACTCCCATGCTTGCCTGTACCAGACACACTCATGAATCATCTATATACAGGCTGGCTCTTTGCTTGTGGGAAACTCTAATCCAGAATCCAGCCAGAGAAGAAAAGCACTCCAGCAGAGCCTGCATTCAGAATGGGCCTGCAGCTTTCTGATCCCAGACTCCCCTTTTTCACCTGTGTGAGCAACATTTAAAGGAAAACACGGAACACTCAGATTTTGAAATTCTGTGGGTGTAGGTTTGCGTTCTCTCTTCTTTCAGTCTCCCTCCTCCTAAGAGTCTTAGGCATAGAAGATATGAGCTGCTACCATCAACTCATCCATGCTGTGTGTTCCAGAAGGTACAGGCACGAAGTCAGGAGTTACGCCAAGGAAATAAGATTTGCTGTGTCATCTCCTTCCACAGATGCCAAGCTAGGACATGCCTAAGTGTCCCTGCCTATATTCCTTCTTAAGTCACTTCCCTCCACCTGCTTCCTTAGAATCCACTCTAATTCCAAGTCTAAATTACGGCCTTGAACTACTTTAAGCTGTTATCTCTTGTCTTGTCAAAGCTCTTCAAATATGTATGTCACCTAACCTTCACTACAGCACTACATGGCAGATACTCTTATCCCATTTCACTGGAGCTATGAGATCACTTCCTCAAACATACAAACCCCGACACTTGTCCTGAGTTACATGTGCTACCACCTCTCAGCCGACTTGGTTTCTTCTCAATGACCTTAAAAGAAAAACAATGAAGTTCTCTAACTCTCCACAATGTCTCGTCTACTTTCTTCATTTAGGACTTATCTATTCAGATCTCTTTCTACTTCCCTAAATAGTTCATAATGATGGAGATGATCTATTCAAACAAACTATCAAACGGCCCTTGCTTCTGGAATATGAGCTTCTGTGATATAGTTTCTTACTTGGGCCATTTCTAGCCTTTTCCCACTGATGTCTCTGTAAAGCAGAACTGTGATTGGGATATTGCATCATCCAAGACTACCAGCTTCAGCCAGGACTCTTTTTAACCCTTTCTTTCCTGAAGGATTGGCAGACAGTGTGGCATTAGTGCACAATCCAAAGTCATCTGGACTTTCGTCTCTTCTTTCTTTTGCTAATTACTTAACTTCCCTCTGTTGGTGTCCTGAGGAATATGCTGGTACTTGGTAGAAGGAGGGGCCAGGAGATGGGTTTCCATCTAAGAGGTGGTAGGGCTTCTTTCCTTCCTTTTAAGTTTGAGTTCTTCTGCCTGTTACCTCACCTTCCTGGTGGCCATTGAGGTTATCTGAAGAAGATAATTTAAATGTGTTTTTATTACCAAAAAATAAATACATTGACAGAAAAGGAATACATCATTTTTAATGAACGGCATTCAATTAAGTCACCTCTTGCTCAATGTCCTTAATTCTAGGATGTTAAAATTAATGCCAATTAAATATTAAATTCACCATTTAATGACTAGACTATCCGACTAGAGTCACATTTATGACAACATAGCAACAGAAAAAAAACCCAAGTCTTTTTAAGTTTGTCTATGTGTCCTTTATACTGCTGTCTGGTCTTTGGCGGGCTTTGTGGGGCTTGGTAGAAGGTTTAAAATGGAAGTTAATGGCTGTTGCTGCAGCATTCTGAATGCTCCTATCTCTCCTCTGTCCTACACCCAGTCACTGGCTCAGAAAACCACCTCTCACTTTCCAGACTTGTCATACATGTCTTTGTCATACAAAGTCTTCACTGGTGACCCACTTGGTTGTATAATTTGCAAGTAATTGCAAGTCAGATGAACCACAGGCATGTCTCACTGTGTGATCCAAAGCAGCTGGACTATGCAATATTTGCCTCTTTTCCTCATTTTCACAAGCCAGGGGGGAAAAAAAAACCCAGAGGAATGGTAAAACTGTACAGAATTACATCAAAACTGCACATGCCATACAGTGAAACCATTTTCTAGCCAGTGACTTTCCAGACCTCCCTCCCCCACCCCTGCAAAAAGAAAAAAGAAAAAAGAAAGAAAAGACTAAAGACTTGAAGGGGATTTCTATCTACAGTTCTTCCAAACAGGCTATAGGTTTTATCATCTGGGGCATAGCACTTTTAAAACCATTATAAGTAGTTAACAAAATTTCCATATGCAAGTAGCATTTTCTCTAAGAAAGACATCAGATACTGCATGATCCTAGTTGCTCAAGTTCACATCACTACATGACTAACGTGGAGTAATGATGGATGGACCCATTTACATTGAATAAGAGCTTGAATTGCAGAATTCTTTCTAACACCCTGACCTGTTTGGGTACTGTTACTATAGGAGAGAGGGGCCTGCTTTGCTCATCAAAGCCACAGCCTTAGACCCCACAGGATGTCCTTTAGGAAGTCTTTTAATTAAGTTGGAGAATCATTGTGTGTGCTACAGACTGGCTAAACTGATCTCTTCTGTATGTCAGCCTTTGAAGTGACTGAAGGAAGTCTTTCAAGTTAGTACCATCAGAACTGATAGCATTGATATATTATCAAAAGATAATGGATGAGTTGAAACTTAGATCTTTTTTTTAGAAGTACACTATAAGGACACAGAGATTGAAGGCACATTTGTCTTATTTAACGTACAATACAATAAACTTCTCAGGTGTTTGATAGCCCTGAAAATAAATCTGTGACACCAACATCAACCCATTGGCCACACCATGGCATGCAACCATACACAATTTCTTTGTCCCTTGCTCCACTTTCAGTGTCACTAAGGCCCCTTCACCACTGGATTCCAAACTCAGCCAGTAACATGCTCTCAGGACTGAGGCTAAGTGGGGTGAGTGCTAGGAATCTCCACAGGTGGGAAGTAGTCTTTATCACATGTCACATTTGTCAACAGACTGCAGAAAAGAAAAGTGGCCAGTCAGTCCCAATGGGCTCACCTGCCATTTCTGAGTCAACTACATGTAACCCGGTGCATATTCATGTCTGCAAATCATACTTGAAAGAAAACTAATGATTATCAACTTCTGTTGACATTAAACAGCAGGACATCTTGTAAAGGCTCCAGACGTTACTCTGTACTCTGTTCTTTGTAGAATCTGCATGCTAGGTATGTCCCTTTGGATTACTTACTTTATGATCCTTATAACTTGTAGGAGAAAAGGTCGGGGGGGGGGGGTAAATATTCTTTCTTTCATTCAGACCAACATATAGTTTGGGATTGTTTTCTCTTCCTCAAATAATTTCATTACATGAGTTTTTAAAAATTTAAACTCTTGGCTGAGGATTTTTACTCTTCTAAAACCTGCCCTTTATTCTCCCTCATTTTCATTCTGTTCTTTTATGTTTTGTGGTATCGATGTGATATCAATCCGGCTCATAGTTATTTGCTTCCCGTTTAGCCACAAGGTATAAATTTGCTAACTGTAAAGGCGTGTTCTGGCAGCTAGTCCCAATGTGTGTCCAAAGGCTAAGCTAGCTACACTGGAAAATTTCCCCAGAGAGTTACTCTGTAGAATGTGGAGCCATTTGTAGAGCTGTCTGATGTGAAAGAACAAAGAACCTGCCTTTGAGAAATGAACTCGCAGGGTGTCCTTCAGAGTAGGGAAAAAAAAATCAAAGGACAACTTCCGGTCTACTTCCTTTTCCAAGCTTTTTCTTGGCAACTAAAAGGCATCAGAGATAGTTCCTTGTATTTTTCAAGAAGTCACTGACAGATAACCCCCCAAAAAAGAGGTTATAGCAAATGTACTGATACCCACAGACTGTGCTGCTAAATTATCTCCAACCTAGAACTGGTCTGTCTCTGTCTGACACACACAAGTTCTACATGGATCTGTAACAATTTTTGGAAACAGAATGGAACATATATTGCAATGATTCTACAGTCCAAAGGCATTTCAACAAAATTAAAGATCATTAAATATTTGAATGTCTATAAAATAATTAATATCAACTTTACTAAATAACAAATTTATTAATTTTAAAAATTGTATCACACAGCTAGAAAGGTGGTTTAACTGTTAAGATCACTGGTTGTTCTTCCTTAGGACCCCAGTTCAGTCCCCAGGACCCACACTGTAACTCACAATTGCCTATAACTCCAGTCCTAGGGGCCCACACACCCAAGTCTGAGGGCACCAGGCATGCATATGATACACAGATAAACTTGCATACAAAATACCAATACACATAAAATAAAGATCAAAGATCAAAAACTATCTTGTTATATGACACATGAGAACAAATTATGTACTTAATTATCTTACTTTTCAAGATTTTGAGCATGCCACTCATAAGTGTGGCACATCGACAGACATTTCTTTTTTAAAGTATCATCTCCTCATTCCCACAGGGGAACACCAATGCATGTAGAATATGGGAGCATATCATTCTTTATATGATGTGTGTTGTAGCCCTAAAACTGGAGATTGTGCAGCTAGTTAAGGTTTTTTTTTTTTTAACATCACTGCACCCTCTCTATACATATATTATTATTACCATAGACACACATCTGCTCAGGTTCCCTAAGGAGGACCAGGGGTTGCCTGGAGGAGGGAGGTTGAGATTCTGGTTTGTTCTTGCTGTAACCACCCATGGCTGGCAAAATGGCAGAGGCAGTGGAGCTTGTAAGGCTTACAAAGTACCTGTGTACTAAGAAGGCTGCAGAATGGCCCCCCACTCTGTGTAAGGAAATGGGGAAGCAAAGCCATCCAGTTGGGTTACACCCATGGAATTCCAGTGTCTGGTGTTCTTTCCAGATGGATGACCTGACCTTTATGTGTCTTCTGTCCTATTCAACATTTCCTCCCTGAACAGAGGTTTCTGTGGTGGAATAGAGCCCGAGAAATGGTGGGGATGGGAAAAGACTGGGGTGTCTGGACTCCATTTAAATGGCGGGATCAGGGGAAAGGGTAGGTTGTCTGGGTTCTATATGTGATAATCCTGGTCTTTAATCCAGTGCCCTAACTTCTTCAGGTTGATTTCATTCACCATATATAGGGCAATGGATATAAACTCCCTCTAAAACATAAAAAGTAACATTTCCTTGTAATCCTATCACCCCAAAATAACCATTCATGGCACTTATTTCTGCAGAATATTTTCCTTTACATGCACTAAAATGTTACTTACTTGCCTTTTTTAAAGCAAGGTATTAAATATGGTTTCAAAAAATGTTTTACACCTAATGTATTTCCATTTCGGTATGTGTGAATTCATTTCATGTATTTCAGTTATTTTACAGTATTCCATTGCATGGATGGGCCACAGTTGATTTCACTGCCCTTTAGTACTAGACATCAGAGTTGAAAATTCAAGTTTGACTTTTCAAAAAAGTCTAAAAACAATAACCAAAAAAAAAAAAACTCTATTAACTATGTTCTCCTACTTTGACTGAACTCATACCAGAAGTAGAAATAACCATCTCGAAATTGATGATTGTTATTAAATATGAAGTCTGCATGGGATTTGCTATTTATTTGTCCTTTGTTTTGCCTTTTCTTCTTATGCAGTCACCTACAACAGGGGACAAGGAAGAGTCGACGTTACCGGTAGGGAACAGAAGCCCAGCCTATTTATTCCAGTGCCTGTAGAGAATGTGTGTCGGGGTGGGAAGGGAGCTCTATGCTTGCAAATCTTCCTCTCCCTTGGAATACTTGTGGTTTGATTCACTGGAGGGGAGGGTATGTATTTATGTTCTACAATTAGTAACGATTGAATTTTGGTGTTCACTCATAAATTATTTCTGGTCTTATGTTCCAAAATCTTGAATTCTTTCTTTCATTGAACATAAACTTTTATAAGTGTGAAGGGGTAAAAAAGGTCTATGTTACATTCCAAGGGATGCTGGCTGATATGTGAAGACAGCGTGGGATGTAATGCTTGAGAAATGTTTTATTTGTGTGTCTGCTTGCACACCCTATTTGAAATGCTGCATGACATGTAAATATTCAGCATATCCAATATTGCCTAAAAGAATGCTTAGTATCTTCCATAGACACGGTTCAGGTCTAAGGACGTTACATCCAGCAGAGTTCTTGTGGTTTCCCCGAATAACAACCATAGAAGCAGTGGTTATTATGACAAATTACTAACAACAACCACATTTTCAGTTGCTCTCCAATTAACACATGACATTTCATATTGTGCTGCCTGGCAAGGAAATGACCTTGTGAGGTTTTGTGTTCAACAAAGTTATTACATTTCCACTGGATTTAAGTCTGCTACCTTTGCCCCTTGAATATTTTGAACCTTGATGATCTGAATCCCCTATAACTAAATGTCACAGTGCATTTTAAAATGTTACAGGCTTTTAAGGATAAAAGGGATAGCCATGAAAATGTTTGTAACCCTGTAATATTTTTTTCCATTAACACTCAAAGCAAAGACATGACATTCACTGAGTACCCAGTACTAGACTCTAGACCAAGGTACAGCTAAAACTCCAGGCTTCCTTTGAAGAGCTTAAAATGCTGTTGAGTACTAAGACACCAGTATTCCCTTCATTCATGTTCAAACTCTGATGGGTTTGGAATACAGCTTTTATATAATATGAATTATAATAAAAATCACTGCTGATTTCTCCTGGCATTACAACTGAAATTTTACCCATACTTCAATCTTGAAACAGCTTTTAGGTTTATCACCAAATTTTGAACCATGACCCTTAATAAGTATTTTCTGGAGTAAGAGACATAGGTCAATAACTTAAAACCATATTTCTTTTATGTTACCATATTCTAAAGATGAATTGTTCTAGAAGATATCACCCTTCCCAAATAGGTTTAATTATAAGGTCTCATGGAAAATCTGTAATGAAAAAGTTTGGAAATCTTGGTGAAACTGGGATTTTAATTTTGCCAGGCCACAAAAAAAATTTTGTCAAGCTTTTAGGCCAAGAGTTAAATGTAAAAATAATAATAATAATAATAATAATAATAATAATAATAATAATCTAAGTCAGGCATGGTAGCATACATCCTTTATCCAAGCACTTGGGAGAAAGAGACAGGAATATCTCTGTAAGATCAACACCATCCTGGTCTATAGGGAGAATTCCAGGACAACCGGGGCTACACAGAAAAATTTTGTCTTTAAAAAAAAAAAAAAAAAAAAAAGAAATTAATCTACTTATAGCAGCCTTTCTCCTGAAGTCTGTCTGCGAGTCCCCTGTTCTCACCACCACAAAGTCAACTACAGAGAAGAAAGTCATTTCTAGTCAGGATTAAAAGTCTGTCCAAATAAAGAGGGTTTGGGCGGCTTTGGTTTGATTTAAGACTGTTTTCGAAGAAAAAAGTAGAAGTGTGTTGGTAAACCCATTTCCTGAAGCTGACTGTGGTCCTCATAACTCAGTTCCAGTTATTGGAGTAAAAGATCCCAGCTAGTGGGACCCAATGCCAAGGAGGCTTCCCAGAAGCCAGGAAGACTCTGTGTGGAGTTGCTACAGGAAACTGCCCTTCAGGTTCTCACTTAGCACAGACCACAGAGCTTTCTAGATCAGAAGCTACAGACAGGAACTCCAGAAGACTAGGAAGGTGATATGGGTGTAGGCACACCTGTTGACAAAGACACAGAAAGAAACAAGGATCTTGCTGTTAGGATACAAAATCCAAAAATTTTAAGACTGTCTGCTAGGTTATAAGGAGTCTTTAAGTCAAACCTGGAATCCACATCTCCAACCAACACTTTCTGTCTGTGTGACCCAGAACCTCATTTCACTTCTCAGGGACCTCAAGTTAATACTAACAATATCGATCTCATGAGGCTCACTCTAAGAACGAAATGAGTGAATGATGGAAGCATGCCACACATTGCTTGCCTTGTACTAACCTCTTTTGTTAAAAGGGGGAAGGGGGTGGCCAAAGTGGATTTGTTTAGTAGAAAAGCCATTTCCTTGGGATGTTTGAAATGTGCTTTGAAATTCTTTGGTTCAACTGTGTATGACCATGTAAATGAAAATGGGTGACCATAGGCTGGATGAGACACCTCTCTATGATGCACTTGACATTCTTTTCTGAGAACTAACAGCACCTTTGGTTTCTCTACTCAGGCCAAGCCACGCCTCCAACGAGGTGGAAGTTCTGCCTCCCTCCACAACAGTCTTATGAGGAATAGCATCTTCCAGCTCATGATACACACCCTTGACCCACTCGCTGAAGGTAACCATCAGCCTTTGGTTTGAGATCACTGTTTGGGGGAGAAAAGAATGTCAAATACTTTGCTTTAAAAAAAAAACAAAAACAAAAACAAACAAATAAACAAAAAAAAATATGTAAGCTGAGGTTACACTTGTCCAAGTCCCCTGGTGAACATCATTAGTTGAAACCTTGACGTTGCCGTATTCTTTATTCTCACCACTGCTCGGTGGTTTTATGCCTGTAGTAGAATGAGTTTCATGTGCTGATTCTGTCTTTTGATGTCGCTGGCATAAACACAGTTTGTTGGGAGGCAGGGACAGAAAGGTTTCCCTCATATCTGTATTTCCCTTTATCACTTTCAAAACAAAATTGTGTATGAAGATAAATCGTGGAAAAAGAACTCTATTCCTGGGCAGGTCTAGGAATGATTTAGGGATGATGCTCTCTGCAGACCAGTGACATAATACTATTTCTTTGTCAGTTAGGTGGGGGTAGCATCTAAGCATTCAAAGAGCCCAGCCTTGAGATCAGTCATTGGAGATCCAAAGGCCTGGTTCACCTCCCAGGGCAAATGTAAGAACTATGACAAAGAATCCAGCTTTATTGTCCCTCCGGTCTTACTTAGTCACAAAGTCAAATCTACCTTTTTTCTTCAATTGCATAGGTATCCTAAATATGATTCTTGTAGGAGGTAGATATCTGCTATAACTAAATAAGTTATCAAAGCTCTGCCACAAGCAAAGGGTCCAGACACAACCAAGTCTATTTTTCTATTCCTGAATCTCATCATACTTCCCAAGGAAGCTAAGAGGGATTGTAAGAAGAGTAGACCAAGAAGTAGGTACTTGTCACTGAATGGACACAGGAGACCTGATTATCAATCATGTTGTCATAATTGTCAGCCAATCCGAGGTCTTACTGAAAATCAACCTCTGCCAAGGTCTTTCCAAGCTAGAGGTTCTTGAGACTTACATGGTATAAAGGACAACTGGGAATCCAAAGACTAGCTCCCCGGGCTCCATCTATCTTCTCATTGGACACAAGCCTCTCCTCAGAATAGTAGGTGAGGACTACAGGTCACATCCACTTCAGAACACAGAGCATTTTAGTTACAAAGCACCCATTCTACTCCTAGAGCAGCCAGGATGCTCCTCAAAAAGTCATGCTTCCCATTCCTGGTTCTAACTATAGGAAGTGATCTCTGTTGGAACAGCCAAATATCATCACTCTATTCACCCAGTGGTCTGGCTGATAAGGGAATTAGACATAACCACCAGCCTTCTTTTCTTTCATCCCCAGAAAAATGAATGAAGGAATTATTTTCATTTACTCTGACCTCCTGCCACTTTGCAGTCACGTGACTTTCGGCAAGTTAGGGTCTCTCTCTAGAATCTGACTTCTTCGTCTGTAATAGCACTTTTCTTTATTGATCACTTTACAGTTGACAGCATTTTCATGCTGTGGGCTCACGAGCCTCCACAATATCGTATTATTCTCCTCACATGGAATATTGTACGACCAGTGGGGATCCTGGGTGTAGCTGCTGCTGACCCTTTGTCACTGTGTTCTTTGAGGCATCTACTTGATTCCTCTGTAGCTTTAGAGACGGTCCTTCTGCATAGCTTCTGCCTCTTTCCCACACAGCAGCTCAGGTCATCTTTAAAAGTCAACTCCCTACTTAACAAGCTTTAGTGTCTTACCAGAGCTCTTAGGAAAACTTTGAAACCCCCACCACAGTCTGCAGGATATGCTCCTAATTGCAAACTCAGTTGAACTGGTTTGTTTTAGGCATGTGGGGCCCCATATTCAGATAGTTGCTCTCACAAGCCTCAACATCTCTGTTTCTACGCCCAGAACACTAATCCTTCCCTCCACCCCTCTCCCACCTTCCCTTGATCTCCTTCCTTCCACTCCTCAGGTCTCTGACCCTCACCTGTGAACACTCCCGTGCTGCCTTCTTCACAGGCCATTGCAGTCCTGTGGTTGGTTTCTAATGCCCAGGTTCTTGAGAGAATGGGTGCTGTGTCATTCAGCAGTCATCCTCAAGGCTAACGGAGCACCTAGCACATCATTGCCACTAAGGCACAGTTCTAAAGCCCCCCTGAAAGCCTATTCGGGCTTGAGGTTGCCAATGAATTGTTCGTGGGTATTTGGGGACACAATCTCCTCTACCCCTATTGCCCTGGAGAATCAGCTGAGAAAAGAAGAACTGTTTCTGTCCCGGCTCTATCCCAGCAGCTGATGGAGATTTGATTTCGGAAAAGACAATATTATGTGGTAAAGAGAAAAGATACCAGCCCAGACATTCTGACTCTGGATCCCACTAACTTCTGTTTTTACCAGTTACTGACACTGAACAACTTACCTACCTGTCTCTACCTCAGTTTCTTCACCTATAAAATCAGAATGATATCTTCACTATAAAGCTGCCATAAGGATTAAAGGCATAAATACACAGAACACAACACACTCCCAGCATGCCAACCATGTATGGATTGTTCGCGTACATTATTGTGATGAGTTAATATAATGTGAGGTGTTCGAGCTTCTTTCTAGGTGTTCAGAAAGGTTATCCTGAAAGCAGGCTTTCTTCCTCTATCAACTGTCCCCAGTTTTCTGCAGTTCTCAATTCTCCCTCAAAGAAACCATTGTTATCAGACTCTTGGGACTTCTTGCAGAGAAATTCAATCTTAAATAAGTATGTGTGTGATGTGTGTGTTGTGTGTGTTGTATATTGTATGTGTCTGTGTGTGATGTATGTTGTGAGTGTTGTGTCTGTGTATAGTGTGTGTCTCTGTGTGTGTTGTTTTGTGTGTGTTGTGTGTTATGTGTGTTGTATATAGTGTGTGTCTATATGTGCTGTGTGTGTCTGTGTGTTGTGTGTGTTGTGTATATTGTGTGTTTTGTGTGTCTGGTGTGTTGTGAGCATAGTGTGTGTCTGTGTGTGTTGTGTGTGTTTCTGTGTGTATTGTGTATGTTGTGTGTGTTGTGTATGTGTCTCTGTGTGTTATGTGTTGTGTGTGTGGCTTGTGTGTGTTGCTTGTGTGTCTTTGTGTATTGTGTGTATGTATGTTTGTTTGTGTGTATGTGTATCTTTATCTATAGGTATGAGCAATCTAAGTATCTCTTAGTTGGGAGAATGTAGTTTCTGAAAGGGCTTGTTTTGTTTTTCTGCTTGGAAGGGAGGTTGTGTTTTGTTTCTGTGAGATAAGGAAAAGTGAATCTGGGTTGTCTCAGAGTTGGGCCATCAGTGATTTTCCAAAACACCTGGTCCTTGTGGAGCTAAGCTGCAATTAAGCTGTTTGCTCCTGCTGCTGTGGAGAGGCGCCTTCTGAATCTGGGCAGCAGCTTTCAAGCTCTCCCTGGAAGGCAAGGACTCCTGGAGCATGAATCTGAGAGATAATCAGTTCAAGACATGAGTGACTGAAAAATACTGAAAGCACTTTGACGTTTAAAATTGCTCTGTATCACAAAGCCAAGAAAACAGCTTGCTCTGATATCCCCCCAGCAAAATTCACAATTGCTTTCCATTTCAAGAACAGCCAAAAAACTTAACCCACTGATTTCCCAGAATAGTCACCTATCTTAGTATATGTTTAATCACGGGAGTTCACATGTCCTTGTGCCAAGCTGCAACCTTTGAAGAATATAGAACATGCTAGTTCTGTTCCCAGGCTGACTCCATGAACATTGCAACAGCTTCCATGTCCAGACAGTTCGCTGATGCTCCTGGCACTCACTGGGCTGAGAGGCACATTGGCACCACTGGTGTGCAGCCAGTGTTCACAAAGAGAAGTATTCAGTTTCATTGAAAACATTTAGAACAGATGGCCTGTAGGGACATATTTCCTGAAGCCTCATTTGGGCCACACAGGTGGGTTGCCTGAGCCATAGCTAACACCCTTGATCAGCAGCTGGTTTGGCCACTGGGCCTGAGTTCCCATAATTGAACTGTGTGTGCATCTACCTTCCATTGGCACATCACAAAGCACCCAAGACCCAGAGCTTGACTTTCAGAGGGGAATTTGGTTTGGAATCTGCTGGGTGATTCTTCCCTTCCATACAGTGTTGATGGAGGTTATTTAGTGACATCTGTCTGGCCAGCAAATAGGTTGGAAAGATCCAAGGGGGTCTTCCTCACATGTAATCTTTTAAAGGAAGATCTCTGACTCTTCCTGTTATCTTTGGTCCCATGGACATAGTCAGATGTCCCACTTGATGGCTAAGGATTCCAGGATTAGACCTTCCAGGAAGCCAGGCTGGGAAGTCTGGAAATCTCAGAAACTCACTTCTATTACATCCCTCAATCAAGCATCAGAAAACCCTTCCCAGGCTTCAAGGAAGGATATGTGGTCTGCTTCTCAGGAGGGAAATACCAGAAAGCTTGAAAGCATCTTTTAATTTAACACAAGCTATTTTGTTTTGTTTTCTTTTCTTTGTTTGTTTGTTTCTACCTTGTTCATGGTTGTTTGGTATACCGGAAGCAATCCACACTCTGTGGAGGGACAATCCATGGTCAGTTTGCCAAATGAAACCAGCCTGTGTCTTTTCAGGAACACAAAACTGACCATGCATTGTTCATGAATAGGCCTCAGACTCAGCCTAAAGCCTTTAAGATGCTTGGAATAGACTTAAATGGGAGCATTGCTGCTAGTTCCAGGCCAATCTTGGCTTCAGAGTAAGACCCAGTATCAAAAACCAAAAAGAGGGCAGATGAGTAAGAGAAAATTACTGAAATACAATTTATCTCCTTTATAAGAAAGTCCTGGAGAAGAGAATTCTCCATCTTTGAGATTATACTGTGCCTGTCTGAACTAATCCCTCTAATAAACTCACTGTTCTATATTGATTTTAACATTTTTCTAGACAAGCCATCTTTATTAGCCTAAAACATGGCTGCCAGGTAGAGTGTTTTGAAGTGGGAGGCACCCTCTCTGCTTTGAACGTATCTGAAAATGAAACACACACGTTTGCAGGGCACTCTGCTACAAGCTCTATGTGAACCAGAGTCCCTCTCCTGTACCCTCTCCATCGTGCAGAGGACACAGACATGGAAAAGAGACAAGTCTTACCTAAAGGTAACACAAGAATAAAATGACAGAGCCAGGATCTAAACCAGTCTCTGCCTTGCTCAGTCTGGGTACTTCCTATGTTTTGAGCCACTCCTGGAACCTGACTGGGTAGGAACACTTGTCAGGCAGGTGACTATCTCCCAAAGAGGAAGGGGATTGAAGTGTTTTCTGTCAATCAGCTTCCTGGGTAACCTCATATCTAATTTAGTGTTCACTGTACTCCTGATGTAGACAACAGTAAATCCTGGGGTTTCCAGCACATACCTGGACTTTGTATATTCAGTTCAATTCATGATGTCTGGATTATCCACACATCTTCCCTCACAGCAAGGCCTAAAGACCCCATGCCTCTTCATTCCTCAGCTTACCCTCCTCTCCTCTCAGCTTGTATCCAAGCTTTTTTCCTCTCTTGTGTACAAAACTATCACTGCTCTGCTTGTTTATGGTGGCATGGAGATTATTTATACCAGGAAAAAAAAAACCCATAGCCAAGTCTGAATTTCAGGTTTCAGTGATAGAAAACGTATCTTGCATACACAAGGCAATCCCCAGCACCATGAAGCTAAAAGAAGAAAAGAGGAAAGCAGAGTTCAGCCATATTTTTATTTGAGAAATAAGAGAATGGAAAAATACCCACAACCCAAAACTGCATTTCTGAGAAAGTCATGACCGAGTGATGACATTGGAGAACTAAGGGGGGGGGGGGGGGTGTGACGATGTCATAGTTTGGCCATGTACACCTTGATCATGTGCTCCAAGAATCAGACTGCCTTGGTTCAAATCCTACCTGAGACCCTAAGAAAGCCACTTGACCCCATCGGACCTCCATTCCCCAGCTTGTTAAGACAGATTACATATAGCACTACAAGTATACATGTGTGATGAGTGTTAGGCAGCGTCTTCAGGCCTTGGTCTCCTCAAATGTATAAGGAAGTCACTATTGGAAGTATACGGTAAGGATCCCATGCAGCATCTCCTCAGGAGCAGACAGGGTGCTCCGTGTCTACTAGCAACTGTGACTTATCTAAGAGTCATGTAATGAACTCCAGTTAATTTAAGTTTTTTTTAAAGATTTCATTACTCTCATTTAAACAGAGCCCAGTAATAAAAATAAGAGACTGCTTTTAGGTATTTAGTCACATCACATTCCTCTTTTTTTTCCTTAAATAAATTTAAAAAAATGTTCCAGACTGACACAGAATTCAGTCTTCATCTTCCTGCCTGCCTCAGCCTCAGGAGTTCACCTCATCCTCTTTCTACAGTTGTATATCTCATCATCTCTGAGTGTGGCAGCTGTTTCACCACCATTATTTCAGTATTCTAATAGGAAAAAGTATAGGTATCTTTTTAAATCAGCAAACCATTAGGATTTCTACAAGTTGAGTTCCATATACCTCACAGAACAGAGCTACGTGGCCACCTCAGTGTCCAAAGGATCCAGAAGCAAACTTTTCACCTCCCAACAAAAGTAGAGTGTGCTTTGCAAGGACAAGTAGAATGTGGGTGTCAGGAAGATGGCATTAATGTCTACCACTTATTCTTGTTACTATTATTATTACTTAGAAAGACATGAAGTGCCCGAGAGGAGGAACTCTCTTCTCTGGTTTTTTTGTTTGTTTGTTTTGGGTTTTTTTTTTTTTTGGTTTTTTTTTTTTTTTTTTTTTTTTTTGAAAATGACCAAAGTATGCTTACAACTAAGATGTTCAAGACTGACCTATAGGAAAAGGGCATTGTGGGGGAAATAGTGGAATTTTCCTGTTCCCAGCCTTGTAAGCTCTGCTGGTCTCGAGGCTCCTAAGTTATATCTCATGGAAGTGAGAACTGCAAATTGTCTTAAGCCACTCCTGTAAGCTCCTGAAGCCCAGACTCACAGCTCTAGGTAAGAACACCTGTCAGACAGGTGACCATCTGTGCCCTGAAGAGGAAATAGTACTACGGTGTTTTCTATTGATCAGTCACCATTGCCACAAGAAAAATTCCTGCTGAAGATTCAAGGATAGTATAATGGATAGAAAGGTTAAAACAGAATAGCTTTGATGTTCATGATGATGGTATACTTTTCAAATGTAAAAGATCAGCATTAAATACATAACAAAATTTTCAAATTTACTCCTTGGACTAAGCAGGCATCAAAGTTATTTTTAAAAATAATAATAAAGAATACTAACTATGTGGAGGTTATTTGATTGAACAAAATGTATTATCATTGGCAATGGTAATAGCAGCCTCCAGTCTTTGAATACATGCTATAACCTCATGTGAACACTTCCATTTCTTGGATGTTTACCAAGGCCATGAGCATTTTGTTGACCTGACCATGTGGATATTAATCTAGACCCATCCTAGACAGTTTCCAAAGTTCTTATCCTAGGGGCCTATTACCAGCTGAGCAAGAATACTAAACACAGAAGATTATATATATATAGGCTGATTCTTGATCTTTATGGAAAATTGTGGACACTGAGTCATCAGAGAATAATTTTAGCATAGGGATATAGCAAAGTAGATTGACTCTAGACTCCAGGCCAAGTGAGTTCCATACCTACTTCTGTCCTTTATTAACTGTGTGAGAGTCTTCATCTATAAAATAAGAATACTGCTACTTATCTCATTGGCTTCATTGAACTACTTTAAGAATATATATTGCTGTCTTATTAGGGTTTCTATTGCTGTGAAGAGACATCATGACATTTGCGACTCTTATAAAGGGGAATATTTAGGTGAGGTAGCAACTTATCCCATTATCATCATGGTGGGGAACATGGCAAGCAGACATAGCACCATAAAGTGGGAACCTCAACTGAGGAAATGTCTCCATCAGATTGGCTTGTAGACAAGTCTATGGAGGCATTTTGTTAACAATTTATGTGGAGGACCTAGCCCACTATGGGTGGGGCTAACCCTTGGACCTGTGGTCCTGGGGGGTATAAGAAAGCAGGCTGAACAAGCCATGGAAAGAAAGCCAGTAAGAAACATTATTCCATGGTCTTTGCTCCTGACTTCCTTCAGTGATGGACTGTGATCAGGGTATGTAATACAAATAATCCCTTTCTTTCCCAAGTTGCTGTTGATCAGGGTCTTTATCACAGCAACAGAAAAGTAACGATGTCATGACCCTCCTCTGCTCAAACCCCCTCACCAACAAAGCACAGGCAGAATCTGCTGTGATTTGCATAACTACTCCTCTTCCTGGCCCTCCTCAATGCCCCTCTTCCTGTCTTCACTCCTCTTCCTGCTCCTCCTCTTCCCTTTAGTCTCCCTTCTTCCTCCTTTGGTACTGCCTCTCCCTTCTTCTTTCATTGTTCTTTTTACCTTTGTTATACTTCTCTGGCTTCCTACACACTCCAAGCAAACTTCTGTGGCAGGGCCTTTGCACACTTTGCTCTTCCCCTAGACATCCACATGGCTACTGTTTCTCTTTTCCAACAAGTCAGCTTCCAAATGCTACCTGATAAGAGAGGTCTTAATTAACCTTGAAAACTGTATCCAAATAAAAACATTGGTAATAAGTTAGAGTTCCCAGTTTGGGTTTGTTGTTGTCATTAGGTTTTTTTGAGGGGGGGATTATTTGTTTGTTTTGCTCTGCTCTGTGGTTCTCCATAACACTTATCACATCTATTTATTGTTTCCCACCTGTCTCTCCCTTTATATGTCCAATAGGAGAGGATTGGAGGCAGGCTATGCTCTATTCCCAATGCCTGGCTCAAGCAGACCCATATGTATATATGTATGCATATATAAAGTGTGTGTGTGTGTTGTGTATATATATTACATATAGCATATATGCTGAATAGAATAAATACTGCCTTTATAATTTTTTCATCTAAACAACTGTGTATATGGCTGTGCTCTGGTGAAGGGCTCTGTTGTAATCAACAGAGTCCCATTCAGTTGTCATCTTAAAAAGCAATCTTCTGTGCTTTGACTCCCATTGTATCCACAGCCTTTAGCATGACACCTTCTTGGAGCAGATGATTGGTGTGTGTCCGATGGGTAAATCCCTGCTATAGACCTCACTCCCCTTCTCCACCTCCTCACTAGTCCCAGACCTCTTCCAAATACTTGGTTCTTTCACTTTCTTCCCTTTCCTTCCCCTTGACATTGACCCTTTTGCTTATTTCATTACATGGACCTAGTTTTGCAAATAAGAAAATAATTACCACCACTGCCAGAGTCTAAGAAGCGGGTTGTCTAAGTCAGTCACTAACCATGCACACCCCTGAGCCCTGTAACCCAACACACAGAGCATGACTTGAAGTTAAAGTGATCCTGAGGCAGAAAAGCATAGCCTTGAACCCTTTTCTACATCTAGCACTCTCTCTTGTGGAGCTTGAGGTTTGTTTTTTTGGTTTTTTGGATTTTTTTTTTCATTTTTAATAGACAGCAACTAGTCTCAGTGGAGTCCCCATATGGACTTCTTGAGGCTGATTTTCATAACAAAACCTTCAGAACTCTATAATGAGATGTCTTCAACTGGCTCTGCCTTTCCTGTAGGATGCATTCTTTGTTAGCAGTCAAGCAGACACCCCGTGCTTAGCCCACTTCCACAACAGAGCCCACAGCTGTCTCACCTTCCTGCAGATTGGCCACACCATGCCTTTCCAAGGGACCTTTTGTGCCCTTGTTTCTTTTTCTCTCTGATTGCTATGTGACAACCTGATGGTTTAGGCGATGGGGGGTAAGCAGGTGACATCAATGACCTAAATTGCAGACTGTTTTGATATCAGAGCTTCACAAATGAAAAGTGAATATATACTTTTCACAATCTTCCCTATAGATCATGGATTTTCCTTTTTCAATCAGCAGATTTCTTTTGTTCAAAGAAACCCCCAAGTGGAAGAGTAAATAAGTCTTCAAATGGTTATAACTCCACAGCACCTACGTCAGCTTCTCAATGTGCCTGACTCAGTAGCCTCCCTATGGCACAGCAATGTGAGCAAAGGAACAGACACAAAAGACCAACAAAGACATGAAATACAAAGAATAAACTTGAAATCAATATTTTAAAAATTTGTGGCAAAAAATAATCAACACTATCAACCTTCCTGAAAAACATAAAAGGAAGCTAAGATAAAAGGCAATGTGTTAGGAAGATGTTCATTCTCTTTCTAATTAAACTCTAACGGCGGCTCAATCCTAATTGAAATCACAGAAAAAGATATTGCATGAGACTTCCTAATTTGATCTGTAAATTTATGTAAACTAAATACGGAGAGCAAAAGATATTTTTTGGCAACAAAGACAGGGGAAGGAAGGTGTGCCAACCAGAGAAGAATCGTTCACGAAGCATCTGTGTTAGACGCTCTAGTTGAGGGAAGAGAACAGACTTGGTCAAGGTCGGGAAGGGCACTTGAGGGACTACTGGAACCAATGCTCCATAGTCCGTGACCTGCTCTTGATGAAGCACAGGGTAGAGGGGTCTTCCTAGAGTATTAAAGGAAACAAGTCCCCCAGCATGCACTTATGTGGAGGTTTCAGCAAGTGTCCTTGTGCATGTACAGCACAAGCCTTGAGGGTAGCATAGCACAGGCCTCTGACACAGGTGAGTGTAGTTTGCCAAGTCCTGAGGAATCCATGTTGCTGCACAAAGCCTGAAGAACGGCTGGCAGAAAGCATTCCTGGCTAACATGAGCTGTGGGAGTAGATTGCAGAAGGGGAGGTATTGGGGACATCTGAGGAGCCAGTTGGTTCAGGGAGACTCAAAATATGGATGGTAGGTTCAAGGGAAGTGAGAGTTCCTTTGAGAGGAGTGGCATATTAGATGTCCCTGATTGCCCACTAGACTACAGGTCTGGCAGCCTTTATTATCAAAGGGTACGTGTGTGCCTCAGTGTGGTGTGTGTGTGTGTGTGTGTGTGTGTGTGTGTGTGTGTGTGTGTGTGTGTGTGTGTGTGTGTGTGTGTGACTGTGTGTGACTGTGTGTGTCTTTGTGAAAGCCTGTGTGTATGTGTGTATATAAGTTGTGTGTCTGTGTGTTTCAGTGAGTGTGAGCCTTTGTGTGTGTGCATGTGCCTGTACATGTGTGTGTATGTGACTTGTGTGTCTGTGTGTCTCTGTGTGAGTATGTGCATGTGTGTGGTGTGGTGTGCCTGTAGAAGTCAGAGTTTGATGTTGGCTATCTTCTTCTATTGCTCTTCAATACATTTTTGAGACAGGATCTCAATGAACTTGGAGCTCTCCAGTTGTCTAGAGTGGCCAGTGAGCTCCATAGTCCATCTGTCTCTGCCTCTCCCTTCGTACTGTGACTGGGACAGTACGAAGTGTCTCTGCCACTCCCAGCTTGGATGGTACTAGAAAGCTAAATACAGGTCTCATGCTTGGGAGCAGGGAGTGCACCCACTGAACAATCCCCCAGCCTCAGGACAGTGGACTTTTTGAGTCTCTTCTCCTTGTCTCACAGCTGATGGTCATCTGTGGGAGCCTCTCAGCAATGGTACTAAGAATGTAGAAGTGTTTTCCCTCAGAGGAAACATATTAAAAACATTGTGAGTGATAACAGCCAAGCCTGAAGCTTGGCTTCAGAGCTGAGACATTTGTACCCACACAAGGCTCCTGTCCACAGTCACACAGGCCGATCTTCTCTGCATTGAGCCATCTGTCTCTTCATCCTGAAGCCTTCTCATTCTCTAACATACGTGAATGTCAGTGAGGAGCTGACATGAAGAATCATCTTCCACTCTCGCTGCACTTTCTTTTTTCTTACTAGACAGTAGAGCTTGTTAGTTCTTCCTCCAAGCTTCTTTTTTTTTTTCAAGGGAAGAGCTACAAAATGAGCTTTTACAAATTTTCATTTGATCCCCGAAGAAAGTCATTTCATGCCTGTTGCGTTCAAACGATGGCGGTATCCCTGGAAGCAGTAATGTAACCTTTCTTTCTGTCCCAAGTTATACATCAGTTTAAATTAGCAAGGAAAATGTTTGCACACAGCCTGCGCCAGGGAAGTGAATAGGTAACAGGAGAGGATGCTGCCTGGAGGAGAAAATGGAACCACAGGCCACAGTTTAATAACGGTGACAATAATAAAAACCCCAAACCTCCAGATAGAGACAAGCAGGCTAGTAACAGGAAAAGTTGCTTGGCCCCTCTTTTTAGGGGATAACAAAGCTTTTTTCTGTATTTGAACATCAAAGATGATTGAAATGGAATCAGTCCTTGTATGGTACACATTATAAGTTTATATCAATTAGGGCATAAGGGAGTATAGGTAATCTTACTGAAATAAATGCTTTTGAGTTTGGGAATGGCTTCTCTCCCCCCACCCCATACCCTCCCTGGCCAACAATTTATTTTGATGACACTTGAGCCTCAATGTAGCATGAAGGAGATAGACTATAAATCATTAGATTGCACCTCATGTGCTTCCTTGAAACTTATGCTCCAAAAGCCCCTCTTTCTGAGGGAGGACTCAGAGTCCCAGAGATGAAAAGCAGTTTGCAAGACAGCCCTTGGATACAGGACAGAGGCAATCCAGAAGGTGAAAAGGCATTTTCAAAATGCAGATTCATACACAAATATCATCCACAATTAGGCTGTTTATTAGTATCCTAGGGACGCTGATCCTACAGGGACCCTACAAGCTCAAGTGGAACTCAACCCATGTCACTCCTGACCTTACATGACCACATCTGCCAGATCTGCCTTCTTCATTTCAACAATTAAATCATCCCTTCACCCACACCACACTGTCCTTCACAGGTTGTTTGTTCTCAAATGAGACTTTATTATATGCTCATGTGCACATACATGATTTTGAAAAGAGCCAAACAATATGGTTGCTGATAGAAAGCTCTCAGGTCTTACAACAGACTGGTGGGGATTCATACATTCACCTCTTCATTCACAGAATGCTTTCTGTCACAAAATGGCTGCAACCCCATTCAGAACATTTTATTTTAGGAACTCTCATTATAAGCAAGTTTCTGGGGAACTATTATCCAATGCTTGTACCAGACTGCTTGTAGACAGCTAGCCCAATGCCATGATTGAATCTGAACTTCGAAAATAGAGTCACAGTATCTACACAGCTACCTTCATTTGACTTCCAGGGTGCCAGTTCTCATGCCCAAATAACCATTAATGGAAGGAGCTTTGCTTTAACTTAAAATCCTTTTGGCCAAAACACTTGTCATTAGCAGGGGTTAAGTTCAACAATGAGTGACTCTCATGTCTGAAAACTTTTAAAAAGAAAATTCTCCCCTGTGAGAGAGAGGCTTACCAGAGGTCAGCAGGTGTGGAGGCAGGAGCAGGCAGCTGAGAGATTGCATCTTCAGATGCAGACAAGAAGCAAAGAAAGCCAACCAGAAATGGCATAGGACTACAAACACTCAAAGCCCACCCAGGTAATAGACTTTCTTCAGAAACACTCCACCTTCTGGGAGCTGGAGAGATGTCTTATCAGCTAAAAGCACTGGCTGCTCTTGCAGAGGACCTGGATTCAGTTCCTAGAACACACTTATGGCTTCACAGCCATCCAGTTCCAAAGGATCTGACATCCTCTTCTGACTTCTACAGGCATATGCACACATGTGGTCCACATACATACATTCAGGCAAAACATCCACACACATACGTAATTTTTTTTAAAAGACACTACCTTCCAAAGTTTAGATAACTTCCCCCAAATAGTGCCAACAACAGAGCAAATATTCAGATAGAAGGGATACTCCCATTCAAACCACCACACCCAGCTTCTCCAGAGGTTAGATCAAACAGAACAACTTAGTAGGTGCTTAGGTGTCAATTACAAATCAGCAGAGCTCTGAGGGTGTAGCCAGCTCCGTGGTAGAGTACCTGACGAGCATGCTTCCAGGTTCAGTCCCTATAAAATACACCTTTGAATTTCTCTTCTGTATTTTCCCTTATAAAGGAACCCACTTGGCCATGGATGACAGCATGGCTGATTGTCTGTCATCTGCCTTCTAGTTGAGCAGAAGTTATCCTGGAGCTGCACGGTTGGAACCCCTGTGTCTACAAATTTCTCCTGTCTTTTGTACAGAAAGGAAATTGTGTGGCATAGTATCTCCCTTGTTTTCATTGAAAGGTCCTAATTTCACCTGGAGTGCATATCTTTAGTATGGTCAGCAGACAGGAAGGCAAAAAAAAAAAAAAAATACTCTTCCCAACACAGTGATAAAAACCTAGAAAAGCAGTTGCTGCACTAATTTTAGAGCCTGCTGGAGCATCCTTGGGCTCCCCTTTGACTCAGGCTCAGGTGATTACTGTGTTCCTGCCTCCTGCTTGGTTGTATTTGCTAATTAACTTCAGGTATATAAGATACTTGTGAAATAGATCTCTGTCTCTCCTTCATTCCATCCATCTGTATGACCCCATCACAAAGAATAATATGTAAAGAGGAGGAAGGGATGAATGAACTTATGCTTGGAACAGATGATGAAATTTTAGAGATTATGTTAGCCTTCTTCCAACTTTAAATCCAGTCTTGTAAATTTGTCCTAAAGTAGGCTGCTTATTTCTGCTGTGGTCATAAGCTAAAGTAATTAGTGGAATAACAGCCATGACAATACCATCACATAGAGTATATAGTAAGGATACTATATCCCTTAATCACTCTGTTGTGACTTTTACCCCTGAGCCATTGTCCTAGGGTCCTCTCCCATTCTCCCATTCTGACTTTCTCTTTATTTGCTCTTGAAGGTCTTGATGTCTCTCCCATCTTCCATCCCTACCTCAGAATACTTTCCCTCCTGATGTTTCACATATTGGAGGGTAGAAGCCTGCCCATGCTGATTCAGTATGCGCAAACACTTTGTGTCTGATTCTCTGTGTGGTACAAATCACTAGGTCCAGCCAAGCCCAGAGAAGAAACCCAGGATGCCCAAGGTGCTCTACAGGCAGGATGCAGCATCTACTGTCCTCAGTGGTGTTCCCTCCTACTTCCTACCTGTTATCTGTGTGCTTAGATCACACTCCTCTTACGCCTCTTGGATGATGTAACTGTTCCCAGTATGGAGGCAATGCACAGCATCCTAAGAGAAATGCCACATTTTTCTCTGAACACGCTTCCTCCCCACAGATACCCTAAAAAGTAGTCAGACCTGCATAATTAGAGAAGTAACTGAAAAGAATCATAGGCAAAAGTACCAAGGATGAGCTGAAAGGAGACTACCAAACACTTTAAATAAGAATTTAATTGACAATCACCTACAGAGCACCAGAAACTCTGATAGAGACCCCCACTAACAGAATAAGTACAGTGATTCCCTGCCCTAAAGCAAACAGGTTAAGGACTTGATAAGCGCAACACCAGAAGCAGGGAGCTGCCATAGACAAGAGGGAGAAAATGGCTTATGGTAGGGTTGGGGGCATTCCAGGAGGGATGCCTAGAGGAAGGAGCCTCAAAGCAAGGTTTTGGAGGGGGGAGTAACTTGGGAGATGCAGTAAAGTTTCAACACAGAAAAATAGTATTGTAATGTTAAGAAATATTCAGTTTTCATTTTGTCTTTTGAAAAACTAACCCTGGTTTAAAAAAGAAATTTTAAAAGAAAATACTGCAGTTTGACAAGTAAAATGAAAAATCAGGCAATCAGAATTCATATAAGACCATCAAAGTATAATGCACAGACCTCAGTTAAAGGGGTAGGGAACAAAAGACAGAGACAACAGAACTGGGGTCAAGCCCTAATGCTGAGCAGCCAAGCATTGCCTTAGATCTCCCCAACTGTAGATCTTGGTCAGATTTAGATGTTTATGAAACATACTGGCCTGTTGGTATAGGCAATCTCAGAACACTTAAAAAAAATCAGGAGAATTGAATATTTTAGCAATTTTAAGAGTAACAGACATATCTAAAGCCATCACCCCAGATTTGAGAGAATTTAATTACAGAGGGTTTTTGCTTGATTTTTATAAACACAACCATTCAGTTTACAAAGATGTAAAAATTGTAGACAAGATGTTTGTAGATGTTATCAGTGAAAAGCTCAGCTTTCCAGCTCTCTCCACAGGCCCCTAAAAGTTATTAAGGTTGTGTTTTATAAAGAGATTCAAACAAGTTGTTAAAGCCAATAAATACCTGTAATCCTCAACAGCATTCTTCAAAATGTTTATGATTGTTCCCATTTACAGACTGATGTACACACACACACGCACGCGCACGCGCACGCGCACGCGCACGCGCACACACACACGCACGCACGCATGAACCTACCTCCTGGCCAGGAAGAGGAGAGCCTGTTATGCAGTTAAAATCTTCAGGGCTGCAGGCTGTACACATAGCACACACATACTATATTATCACCTGTTTTTCACCTTGACTTTGGGAAAAAAGAACAAACCACACTCCAGCTAAGTGTCAGAATGTCAAACTCTCTGAAGATTGTTGTTGAGGTTTGAAATGGCACGGTTAAAAGGATACTTGTAAGAGAATGGTGTTTTTCTAATCACAGGGTATTTGTTTTTCTTTCTGAAAGAAAAAAAAATAATCCTCCACAGAAAAAGGCTTATTCTACTCTGCTCCCTCTCCCTCCCCAATCCATCTCAAGAAGAAAGCCGAACTGCACATCCAGGGTCTATTTTTCTTGCCTGATCATCGAGAGCATGTAAAATATGGTGAAATACACTCTGAGTCAGATCCTCACAGGACAGAGCTAGGCAGGCATTGTGACATTGCTAAGCAACACCACAGAGAAGCTGGCTGCAAATTAGGGGACAAATTTATAAGAAGACAGAGTATCTGGGGACTCTCATGGACATTTTATTATGAGCCATCTGGTTGATCTACAGTAATAACCACACATTATTGTTCACTGTTCAAGCCTGATAATTCCCACATAATTATCCTGACGCCTCCCTCTGTGATCCTAACCTAGCTTTCAAAGTCTTATATTGTGTTCTGCCTAATCTAGGTATTATTCTGCAAAATGACAAAGGATAGTTAGGCCTAATGAGAAATTTACATTTCTACCAAAACAAAATTCAAAACAAAGTAAGAAAAATTACTTTCTGCTCTTTAGTGGGACAATGGCAGAGCTGACTGTCTGGGAATGTCCATAATAGAGGCCACAGTACCATCACTGCTCAAGTTTCCCAATATGGGCTCGGCTACAGTTTCCCAGAGAAAGCCATCATAAGATTCAGTCCTAATCTCAGCCAGCAAGGACCTGATTGTGGTACAAAGAAGCAAACCTTGACCTGATGAGGAAAAGAGTCTGGCAAGTATCCTTCCCAGGTCCAGCCACCTGAATGGTTCACTCATTCAACTAATATGTGTAAGAAAATTGAACTAAGCAATCTAATTTTAAAGCAAGAGTTTCAAAATTGATGAGCCAAGTATAGGTCATATTTATTAGGTTTTTTTTTAATTTGGCATTTGCTGATAACACTTGAAAATCAAGATTTTACATAGAAACCCACACATATTTATATCCCACTCATAAGAAAAAGTCTATGAATGCTACATTTAGGTATGTAAACCAGGAAGCAAATGAGTGAGGGAACAAAAATGGTGTTAACAAACTATGAGGCTTGTATTTATAGGGAAGTTGTGATAGGTGAGCAAGAATTTCACAAAAGGGTGGATTCAGAGGCACGAAAACCAGGGGTAACTCTCTAAGAGCTCAAAGGGGCGTGCATGCATGCATGTGTGTGTGTGTGTGTGTGCACATGTGTGCGTGTGTGTGGTGTGTGTGGTATGTGTATATGTGTGTGGTGTGTGTGTGTGTGTGTGGTGTATGTATATGTGTGTGTGGTATGTGTGGTGTATGTATGTGTGGTATGTGTGTGTTTGGTGTGTGTGTGTGTGTGTCTAGTTCATACATCCTACTTGGAACTCAGTAGCTGGTGTAGGAGTACTGTCCCACCTAACTTTGTGCTTCTCTACCAGAATGCTTAAGACTGGGTAATTTACAAGGCAGAGAAATGTATTGCTCAATTGCTTGTGGTTCTGGGGATCTGGTGTCTAATGAGAGCTGGCTGTCTGCTTTCAAGATGGCACCTTGAACACATGTCCTCTGAAGGCATTGAATGTTGCTCAAAAAGACAAGGAGAAAACCACTCCCATAATCATTTTTACAGTGGCATCAGTGTATGCCAGAAGAATTGATTCTCATGACCCAAACCTGTCGCATGTCCTAACTCCCAATTTCACTACATTAAAAATCAAGTTACAATTCATGAATTCAGGAGGACCCATCCAAGCCCTGCCAGTGGCCCCAAGTTCAGCTCTTGATTTTCATTTGCCAAGTTCTTGCCTTGCTTCAAAAACCTAAGTGAGGAGTTTTAAGCTTATAAAACAAAAAGAAGTATCTTTTAGTTTGGAAGATTTGGATAAGGGAAGAACTCCACAGGGGAAAATCTATCTCTGTTAACACCTCATGGATGACATATCTGTGCCACATGTTGAGTTCAGCTCTCCCCAGGCAACTGTGTACCATGAATGTGTTGAAAAGCCGCTTAGGGAAGTTCATCTGGAATGTCAGTCTCCCACAGAATGCCAAGCAGAGCTGCTGTAGTGAGTCAGTACTTTGAAAGCTTTCAAAGCTTTTGAATTTGAAGGTTAAAATATTCCTTCCCTTCTCACTTTGAGTAGGAAGTTTCCTTGTTTAACCTCATCTCTTAGGTGGTTTTGTTTTGTTTCTAATTTAAACAAAAATTACTTCTTTTGGCAGGAACATTTGCTACTTAAGAATAAACCAAAGAAAACCTTTTAAGAAAAGGCCATTAATTTTGGCAGTCTATTCAACTTGTGTGTGTACACTCACACGCATACACATGTATAAATTTAACCAAAAAGTTTAGATTTGAGATGCATTAGAAAATATCTTTCAGCTAAGAACTTATGTTTAGTATGAAAAAAAAAATTATAGGAGTCATTAAAAAGTAGTAACCAATTTATTCCAAACACCTCACAAAACAGTAAGATCTACAAACAGCACAAGTGCTATCTAAGATAGAAAATTCCAGATGGTCAACCCTGTCCTTGATACAGAAACATTCCCACTCACTGTTGTGCATGCCCTTACCCTCAACACTTGGGTGGATAGGAGCAGGAAAAGGAATCCCAGGCAGAGCTCAGCTATGTAGTGAGCTTGAAACCAGTTTGGGCAACACGAGTCACTGTCTCAAAACCCAAAATAACAACAGATAAAATCTTCAGCAGACATTTACTCCATAGTTAAAGGGAGAAAGGAAGTCATCAGATTTATGAATACCTTCATTCTGAGGCTAAATTAACACATTTGAGACATGATTCTGGAAGCTTTCCAAGGAGTCCTTTACCAGGTTCTGTGTGTAAGAGACGAAGTATAAGTAGTTTTTACATTTGTACATCTTAAAGGACTCATGAATAGTATTCACTCATGGAAGAAGTTAGCCTTTGGGTAGGACTTCACTCCTTTGCACTAAGCTGAATTTGACATGCTGTTGCTGAACCCTCAGCAGACAGTAGAAAGAGACCAGTCACTAAAGATGTCTGTAACTCTTCTTTCCAAAGTGCTTTATAGACCATCTCATATTGCACAAACTCTATTTAGTATATAATAAATCCTGGAGCCAAATATTGAGGAAAAGCTGAAATATCCAAGAGAAAAGGGAATAAACCACAGCCAATTCTCACCCAACCAACTCCTTAGGCCGAGCAGTTTAGGTCCTATGTCCAGGAGTCCTCATACTGACCAAGTGCTGCCTTCTCCTCCTTACCTTTCTTTCCCTGCCCAGCTACTTCAGTTCCTGAATCAACTCTCCTAGAGCTGGGATTAAAGGTAAGAGCCACCACCACCTGGCTTTGTTTGGCCTTGAACTCACAGAGATCCAGGATCTCTGTGTCTGGAGTGAAGGGATTAAAAGTGTGGGTCACAACTCCTTGACCTTCATGGCTTGGCTCTGTGGGTAGCTCTGTCCTCTGATATTCCCGGCTATTTTTATTAAATATAAAATATATCACCACAATCTCACTGATCAGACAGAAATGCTCCTGACAATGAGTGATTGCCTCTCTCTGTGTCCCGCACCTCATTTTCCAGAAAGAACAAAGGCATAAGAGGGTTACTCAGCAGGTAACTAGTTAAGCTTATCTTTGAACTGTCCAATAATGAATATCACTCAGTGGTCCTCTTAATCTGTATAACAATATTGTAGTAACCACAGCAGAAAACCTTGGGCAACAATATTGACCTTCTTGATTTTACCGAGTCCAAAAACACTCAGCATACCAAAGCATTCTAAATGTCACTGTCTCTGAAGAGCTGTACATTTGAATACTTTTATTTAGGAAAATGTGAGGAGAGCAGAGGATGTGATGTAAGAAATCAGTTTTCTGTTTTAGACAGATTTAAAGTGAAATTGAGTCTTTGCCCAACATCAGACAAGTTAGCCAGAAACAAGCAAGTTCACTGGCAAATATTCAAAGGGGAAATGTCTGGTCTCCAGTTGGCACCTGAAAGGTCAAGAAGAACCACATATCACATCCTCTCATTCATTTTGGAATGTGCTTTGTTTTTCCTTAGATCTGAGAGTTTATGTGCAAAATTAATGAAGAGATGTCTAATATTAGTCCCAACATGATAAATATCCTTTGCTACTGAACAACAAATAATATTGATCATATTGGATTTGTCTTAACAAGCTTGGATAAGTACCAAGTTGTCTCACTGCCCTGCTCCACATCTTAGGGGTTCTCATCTTTGTGGTATTTTCAATAACAACAGTGTCTCATATTCTGCCTTATGTTGGTCATCCATGCCCTTCATTGCCACCTTGTCTGTAGGATAAGGCAATTATCATGTCCCCTTACAGCTGAGGATGCCAGCATTTAGAGAGAGGAAACACATGACTCACAGTCACATGTCCCATGATCTTGGGTCCAAAACTATAGCTCCAAGTTCAAATCCCATGTTCTTGCATGCCCTGATAAACAGAACTCTTCCATGCAAGCCACTACTTGTACATACATTTTGATAAGCACTGGACGCCTTACTGAGAAACTGCAATGAGCTCAAAACAAATCCTTAATACCCAAGTTTGACCTAGAAATAAAGATAGATTGTAACAGGAGGTTTTTGGTTTGACTAGCCTTATGGTTTAGACTTGCCTGCTGCCACTTGTCTGGACTAGCAATATTAAAGTCTTAAAGAAATATGCGACATTTATATTAAGTTTATCTTGTTTGGCCTGTTTTAGGCACATTATTAGCTAAATTTTTATTCTAATTTAATTTATTTTTATTAATTTGTTTTGTCACGTGGCCTGTGGATTATTTGTGGGTTTTTTATATGTTGAATTTTGGGTGGTTGGTTGATTTTTTTTTTGTCTTACTCTGCCCTCCTTCTCTTATCTATGTTTTGATTTTTGTTTATTGCTATGGTGCCTGTCATGAGCCAAAACAGTCTTTTATTCACAACATATAGAAAGACATTCCCACATCACTAGATCTTTGAAAAGAATAAAACATTGACCCTCAGTTTTTCCCATGAGATGGCACTCAAATAATACAAGTGTATTCTCATTTATTTCTCCACCTCTAATTTTTATTCAAATCAGATGAATTCAGCATATATCCTTCTATTGATTTCCATGTCATACATTGGAATTTTAAATCTTCAAACATGAGAAGTTCTTTTTCTGCTGCTTCCATCTCTAGGGCTTTGTGGAATCTGTGGTATGAAGAAAGTCAAAGGCCTCAGAAGGAAATTTGAGGAAAGAGAAACCTTTACCATGTACTTCTTGAGAAAGGCCTTCTGTCTGTGCTCTTCCTTTTCTTTTTTTTTTTTTTTTTTTTGTTGTTGTTGTTTGGTTGGTTGGTTGGTTGGTTTTGTTTGTGTTTTTTGAGACAGGGTTACTTTGTGTAGCCCTGGCTGTCCTGGAACTAGTTCTGTAACTAAACTGGCCTCAAACTCAAAGAGAAATACCTGCCTCAGCCTCCTGATTGCTGGGATTAAAGGTGTGTGCCACCGCTGCCCTGCTTCTAAAGGTTTCTAAACAGGACTTTTCACAAAACAAAAATAACAGTGAAACTTTGTTTATACTTTGTCTTGAAATTTTGCATGTAGATGTTATTCACAGATTGTTAAGATTAGAAGCAAAACCCCCCTTCTGCTTTTGTTCAGTGTGAAGTATGGACAGAAACCCAGAGGACGGCTTCTTAAAGTCAGGTAGAAAGATTGCTACCAAGCATGGATCAAACTGGGCACAAGGACAATAAGGCATTCAATTCCTAGTACAGCACCATACTAGACAGTGTCAATGGTCAGCTTTCAGGCTCATCCAAACATAAGGCACTGTGCTAGGAGCCATCCACTGTCAGATTTAGGCTCATCCCAAACACAAACCAATGAATTTGTGATCCCTATCCTGACACCATGTGGTCTTTTTGGAGAAACATTTCAAAGAAAAGGAACTAGATGATTCTTAGAATGGAAACCTGGACGGCATACCACTCTTCCAGTCCTGACTGCCTCTTGTTCAGTTGCTACTGTGAACGCTGCTAGATGGGAACAAACATTAACCTTCTAAGCTTTCTCAGTCTCTTCTCTCCTTTTCTCGGGAAACTCAGTTGGTTCTTAGTCCAAATAAGTTAAAGGTAGCAGAGCAGTGGTCACATTCACCTGTAATATCATCACTCAAAAGGTAGATCAAAAGGCAAGTGGATCTCTGAATTTGAGGCCAGCCTTGTCTATACAGAATGAGTTCCAGGACAGCCAGAGCTGCACAGAGAAACCTTGTCTCAAAAGAACAAAAAATTTCTAAATGGATGAATGAATAGATAGATAGCTGGATGGATGGATGGATGGATGGATGGATGGATGAATGGACGGACGGTTGGATGGATGAATGGACGGACGGTTGGATGGATGGATGGATGGATGGATGGATGGATGGATGGATGGATGGGTGGGTGGATGGATGGGTGGGTGGGTGGACAGAAGTTGAGGGTGGCTTGAGATGTCAATGGGCTGTAGGGATGGATGATTTGGAGGTCAAGTTCTTGCACAGGTGAATTTTAATTGTGCCTCCTGGGCCCTTAAAGACAGTCTAGGCCTGCACAGACTGTCAACACAGCGGCTGAGGCCACTTTCCATGGGGCATCCCTGGGCTATGGGATGGTAGCCAGGTGTGTGAGGAGCTCCAGTTTTTGCACGCACAGTGCACACTGTGTTTGTCCTGCTTGCATGTTGCATTCCTCATCCTGAACCACCCATGGCTCCAGGATTAGGGAACAGGGCTGTCTGGCTCATGGAGATGCTGCCCTGCTTCCCTCGAAGTGTGGCTGCTCAGGTCTCCATCGCACCATCCCGTGGCTGCCAACGATGAAGACTGTGTACTCATTGGCTGACTTCATTCTCCGTCCTTTCCCACAAATACGATTCCCCCTCTGCTTGAGTGGATACTATCCCCTTTGGTTTCCTCCTTCCTACTGCGTGAATAGCCATGTAAATGTGTTGCTATGCAACTTTTCACTGCCTTCATTCCCCCATTGTTTGCCTTGGTTTTTATTTTCCCATGAAGTGTGCCCTATTCTTGTCCCTCTGTCCCATTTATCATCCAAGTAAGCAGCTCAGAAACAACCTAGATATTGCCATGGTGCAAGAAAGTGTGAGGCTTTTTATATGTGAACATTTCCTATTCTGTGTCAACACAGAGTGACAATTAAGCAATGTGGTCGTATTTATTATACATGGTTCCATTAAAGATGAAACTCAAAACAATATCATCTGCCATAAACAGATGTTTCAAGGTTGGGATCAATACATGAAAACAGGTGGGTGCATATAGAAAGTTTGCATCTGAAAAGATTGTTCCAAAAACAAGCAGTGATGTGGCATCATTGAGCAGAACATGGTTGACAGCAGCTTTACAAACACAGGGCCACCCACATCCTGTTTCCTGAGAAGATCATAGTGGATCCCAGCTGTTTATTTCTTTGCTTTGCCTGGCAAAAGAAAGGGAGTCTACAAAAAAACTATTAGTTGGCTGATAGAATTTATCAATTTATTGCAAGATAATACACACATGCCTATTTTGTAGTACAAGTATGAGCATATGATTAATATTTATGAAATTTGCAGACTACTTTAAAATTCTACTCTTTTGTAAGCACACATACACACCAGGTGCTCTTAAAAATAAAAAAATATATTTCACTAATAGCAAATCACAAAAAGACTATTTACATAAAACTTAATTTCTCATTGAATTAACTGCTTCTTTTGTAATGATTCTAACAAAGGACAAACTAGGTAAAATTCACAAGAACCTAAAGATGGGGTGATTTTTCTCCCCAAGGGCATAACTTTACACTGGTGTATCAAAATAGCTTTAGATAAAATTAGACATGTGGGAAGAAATATATAGAAAGAGACTGTATGGTATAAATATCCAGTGCAGGGATGTTTATCATCTGCTTTAAGCAGGCTCCTACATCTCACACAGACTCATCAATTACAAGTTAATTCACATGTGGGTTTTTAGCATCTATCCAAGGCAATGGGCCATGGACACATTCTGTGGAGTATCTCTGGGGTCTAATTAATTTCTTGAAGCTTATTAGTAAAATGTTGCTATGACCAAGAAAAACATTTTTAATCTGCTTACAACATTGTTCAGAATAATCTGGGATTTTGAAAAGAACAAAAATCTAAGTTTTTTCTTAAAAAAAAAATAAATAAAATAAGAAAAGAAATGATATGTCCCTGTTCCCTCTCCCCTCACTCAGTTGCCATGCCACCAGCTGACTCCAGCATCCTGCCTCCCAGTGATCACCATTACAGATGGGTTCCCAGGGTCATCTATACTCAGAAGCCCAAAAACTGGCACCTCGCCCTGATTTTTGCACCACAGCGAGCCTCTGAGTGGTGTTATCCCTCACCTGTCTCAGCTCCCCTGGGAAGATGCCTCACTGATACCCACAGTGCCCTTGGTACCACAGGCAGCTTGTCCAGCATCCTTCACACATGACACTTGATGTTTCATCTCAAGCATGAGATCCTCAGTGGCAGGAGAACTAAAATCGGGCTATTCATATGGCCTCCCTCCAGGTAGCTTCATTATTCTCTAGGAGGTGGTTCCATTGGGGACTAGATAAAACATGCAACAACTTTTGAACTACTAAAGATGACAAGTGTCTACAAGGTTCTCTGGGTCTAGATGGCTGTCCTTGCTTGGTCTTTTCCTCCTGGAGTGTCATCTGTATAAAACTAAAGCTAGGCAAAGCCTGGGCTAAAACACCCAAGTATTCTGTTTTGTTGAGTGTTGAACTAACATGTCCTATTCTATAACACAGGACCCAGCCCACCCCTCAGCTGAATAATATATTTTCAGTGATTCTGAAAATGGGCCGTGAAGTCGTCTGCCACATGGCTCATGTTTGCACATCTCCATATAGTTACGATTGCCGAATTTGACAGTATAACTCTGAATCTGATTAATTAAGAATGTGTAAAAACAAAGTTCTTGCATTATAGCTCGTTCCTTATCTTTGTGTCTTTTACTGTGATGTTGTAGAACTTGGATCATATGGAAAGCTAAAATATTATGACACAATGACTGAAGAAGGTAAGCATGACTTCAGAATTGTATGCCGTTGGCTGTTTCTTCCCTTCCTTCATTTATAGTGTCCGTTGCTTGCTCATTTTTTAACCTCTTTATTTTCCTCTATGCATGACCTCAGTAACATTGTGCAATTTGGGCTTTTTTTTGTTTTTTGTTTTGTTTTGTTTTTTGAGTTCTGCATTTTTGTCTAGTTTTTGCCATTGTACCTAGTTGGAATTAGAGAGGTGCAATATCATGGGTAATTACATTATTCCATTCAAATGATCAAACCATCCCAATTATATAACACACTCGGAGAAATGGTGTCAGCAATGCAAGCACAAACCAACACCCACGCACTCAGGGGAACACACGGAAACATGCCCTCCCAGTCCTCTCCTGATATGCCCTGCATTCCAGAGGGAGATTAAGTTCTGGTGCATTATGGTTTCTGCTAAAGCATCAATACACCTAAAGCATATACATTTTAAACCAGCCTGAAACCAAGTTCTCAAGCAGAGGGCTGTGGGCTTGTGTCCTAAGGCCCTGCCACCCCTGCCAACACCAACAACAGCATTAACCTGATAGGCCAGGGTATTCCAGGCATGCCAGGCATTGGAGTAGTATTGAAGTTCCCACTCAGTGAGGTTGGGTGAGTCATTTGAACAATTACCTAGGTAGAGATTTATTTTAAAATGCACCTACTGATGAATTCCAGTCCTTATCTCAGGGAATAACCTTGTTCCAGTGAGAATCACTTTTCATAATTATTTTATTCTGGGATAGAATTATAGAACAACAATTTGAAATTTTTAAATCTTGTAAAGGAAGATGTCTTCTCCCTCAGCTGCTGTTCCACCCCACACATATCTCCACATCTTGAGAAATATATGATGTTTATTTTAAAAATCATTTTACGTGATTCTTTCTCCAATAGTAACAAGAAGTCAGAAGGTACCCTAGAATGTCCTTCAACACAATAAATTCCCATATGTGTTGCATATCTTATGTTCAGCTTCCAGTATTTCTTAGATGCCTTAGATTGCCAAATATCTCCTCATTGTTTTGCATGCATAAAGTGGAGCATCTGACAGTCCTGGATAAGAGGAAGCCCCTCCTCAGCTCCTTCTTGGCCCCTCTCAATTCTGGCTTCTGTGCATACCCGGCCCTTCTCCATTGCTCCCCTGAGTTTTTGGTAACCACTGCAATGTGGTTACATAGGCCACTAAGAAGATCTCAAGCAGAATCCTGCCAACAGCCAGAGAATTGCAGATGCTTGAGCAGTGAGAGGTCTAAGAACAGAAGACTGCCTAGAAGGTCAAGTGCCCCTCCACCAGGGAATAGAAGGAGCTCTCTGCACATTAAATCAAGCCCCTAACCTGGCTGTTATTTGACTCTTAGCTTCCTGGAGAGTGTCTGTCACTAGTCTCTACTGTCTTCTTTACATCCTGCCTGTGGCCTACCAGCCCGATTACCCTTTGTCACTTTAGTGTCCCTTTCTCTGTGTTTCTTTTTTTTTCCCTTTGTATAACCACCTGAGCAAATGCTGCTCTGTAAAATCCCCTTCCTCTTTTCCTGCTACACTCCAGAATAAGATCATATGGAGACACAGTAGTGGTCCCCACAGACTGAAAATATCACTTGCTGGTGATCGGGATTTGGAAGAAGAAAATAAAAGTCAAGCTATTGTCTGAACTAAGAACCAAGGATGGTCCTTAGAAAGTTTGAGCACTTGTATTTTGGTGGCCCTGTGGGTCACCATTAACATTCTTTATCTCTGGCTTTTCCCTCCCTTGTTTATTTCCTACAGTCTTATTCTTAGCTAAACATTCATCCCCATCATGATAAGTAATAATAACTAAAACAGTCTTCCATAAAATAGTGTCCTGTGAACAACTAGGTGTATTTCAACAACAATGAAGGAGAAAGGGGAAGGGAGCCATACTTAAAGCACTAAGAGACTTTTGACTTAGATTTCTTTACCGGGTGACTCTTGGTCCTTGGCTGTGCTATGAAACACCACAGTCTACAGTGACTCATACAGAGGGCTCAGATATGCAGGGTTCTCAGATGTGCAGGGTTCTCAGATGTGTAGGGTTCTCGGGCATCTTTGATCAGAGAAATCTTTCTTAAATGAATCTTCTTAAGGGATCATTTTGGAAATGCTAACTGAGATTAGCCCTTCATCTGGAATGAAAGCCTCTGAAAGAGTAAAGTCTTCTAGATACAGAGCATTCCTTCTGAGGTTCCAATAGAAAGGATATTGTGGAACAGAGGTTCAACCCTCTCAGACCACACCATTTAGCAGTACAAGCCAAATAAGACAAACCTAATTCTTGGGTTCCATCAATGAGACCCAAAGTCAACTTGGATCCCTCAGAGGTGACACTAGACATATTCTCAATGACTTCTCACCACTCACTTAAAAATAATAATCATAACTATGATTTACAGTTCTCCATGCTGTATAACGTAAGTCATAAAGATAGCGGTATTTGGAGCAATAACTGTGAGTTTACCACCTTTGGGAAATGCTCTTCTCTATTCCAGCAGTATTATAGTTTTTGCACGGTGACTAGTCTTCCAATAAGGCTTTATTGTGTTAGCTCATGTGATGAGTCATTATTTATGACTATTTACAGGGATTCTACGGGCATGATTTAAGGTCAGCTGCTTGCAACAAATCCTTTTTGTCCACCTTACATGGATCAAATGGAAAGATGCATTTTACATGGTATCTGGTCTCTAGGAATAGGGATTTTTAAATACACAGAACTGTCCTACACATTGGCACATTGTTTTTGAGCACCTACTTGTGCTAGACACCCTACTGGGTACTCTGAGAAGATAAGATTGGAGAACAGGCAGTTTGTTCCTATGAAACTTACAGGCAATGGGGAACAATAATGGGGAATGACTGTGGCATCCAGGAGAAAATAGTAAATACCAGAGAAGTTCAGAAAATGATGTAAAAAAATATCTTCCGGTAAGGAAGGCAGAGGATTTTTATGAAAAAAGTTGTTTTTGATGAACCCTAAAAGCTCAGTAGATTTGGGATAACCTGGAGAAAGAAGATGATTAAGAGCGACTGACTGGGACAAGAGAAAGCAGGGAGACCACTGCAGCATTGTGGGGCCAGTAGGCTTTGTAAACTCTGCATTGTCTCCCCAGCATCGTGACCAAATGCATAAGCTGTAACGACAGTGGAAAAATCAAGGTTCACAGAAGTATATTAGTACTTGAAATTGAGGTTCAGAGGAACAAAGTGATTCATCTGGGAATACAGAGACAGGACGTAGTGATGCGGGGCCTGAACTCAGTACACATCACTCCAAAGCCCTGCCTTGTACAGGTGGCTATAGGAAGCACTGCCATTCAGCCCTGGCTTGTGCAGGTGGCTCTGGGGAGCGTTGACATTCAGCCTGCCTTGTGCAGGTGGTTCTAGGGAACACTACCATTCAAGTTGGCTGCAGTGCATGGAGTGAAAGTCTGAGTGTTTGCCACCATTTTCTTTTTGTTTCTGTAACAAAGTACCTCAATAGAAGCAACAGCCCAAGACAAGAATATGGGCATGGTGCCAGGATAGGATCAGGACCTGTCACTGTCAAAGAAAATCTTCCTGAGAACTTATGCCTCGTTGGAGACATGAGAGATAAAGGCTGTGAGACACTAAACCTGGAGCAATCAGCAGGGTCTGTCTCTCAGCCCTGGCAATCTGGAGCAGGCAGAGTCCCAGAAGCCCCAGTCCTGCCCCAATCTCAGCTTCCTCCACATCTTCACTCCTGTGTCCCAAGATGATAAGCTGTCTAAGCAGTATATGCCCTTAATAAAAACTGCATCGGAGGCATTTTATAAGCAAGGGAGGTTAAGGGGCTTTGCTTCTCCCAGAGATTGAGTTTACTTCTAGAGCAAGACATTTATGGAAACTCAACTGAATGACCCTAATTGTTGTATTTCCATAACCTCAGCTACAGAGAAAGAGAGAGAGAAAGGAGAGAGGGAGAGAGAGGAGACACCATCTCCTTGTCTCCTCAAAAAATAATACTGCATTATTTTTGGAAGAGCAACCTCAAATCTTTAAAGTGAATAATCCATTATTCATATATATATTATTGCATATATACAAGTTTCATATCATTTTCACAATGAAGAATTCTCAATAAATTGGTCATGATTTCATTTCTTAACATTGCAAATGTATGAACTACTTGAGTAATAGTGAGATGACTTAGCATGTAAAGGTATTTGCTACTAAGCCTGATATCTCAAGTTCAATCCCCAGGACCCACATGGTAAGATAAGATAAATAAATAAATAAATAAATAAATAAATAAATAAATAAATAAATAAATAAATAGATAGATAGATAGATAGATAGATAGATAGATGGATGGATGGATGGATGGATGGATGGATGGATGGATGGATGGATGGATGGATGGACGGACGAACAAACAAACAAATTAATTAATTAATTAATTAAAGAACTCCCACAAACTGCCCTCTCTGATCTCTAGATACATACCAGGGCACAAGCTCTATGCCACGCCAAAAAATAAATAAATAAACAAATGTACAAAATAAAAAGTTAGCCCAACAGTTTTTTTTCTAGCTGATCCCAATGTCTCAGGCATACTAGGCAAGACTGTATCACAGACTGACCTACTCTTCCAAGCTCCAGTTTATATGATGGATTTAAGGCAATATGCATAAGCAATCATTTTCTCCTTTTGGAGATCAGCGTTTTATAGAGATGAGCAGGTAGCTGGACAGGTGCCATGACCTACATCATTGAAAGCAGTGATTCAGCAAAAGCTGCTCATATCATATTGTCCTGAAACCATTGCCACTTAACAAAGCCACCTGCAGAAGAGAAGGTTTCACCATTGTTTAAAATAATCAAACAGTGTTCGTTTGTATAAGTTAAAGTAAGGTAGAAAAAGTTTCAATAGTGAGAACAAATGAAGACATTTCCCTGATGAAATTAAGCCTTTTTCGGGGCAACCGACAGCTTCTTTACCTAACTAAAAAACTACTAATGTCTTACATGAATCATGGGATCCTAAACTACATATATGGCTAGGTTTTTGTTTAAAAATAAAAACAAAAATCAAAACATTGTTTCAAAGAAACAAAAGCAACGAGCACTCTCCTAGCACTTCAGCTATCCAGTGTTCTTAGCTGCCTTGAGTTAACACACTTCTCTTTCAAAGACAGTTGGATTTTGAAATACTTTTCAGGAGTGTCCTCCATTTAAGATACAGCCTCTAAAACCACAGAGACAAAACAAGTCCTTGGGTTTTATTTATCTGTTGCCCTTCCTGTACTTTCCTATAATCATTGCTTTAATGATTGGCTGTGTCATATACACTCATATTATCAGATAGAATTGGTTCAACAAAAATATAGCAAAAAATATAAATTAGCAATGCCTTAATCAAGTGGAAGTTCATTTTTCTCTCAAGGGTATGACCAGGAAGATGCGGTAGCCCTACAATAATTCAAAACCAGGCCCCTTCTACCACCCTGCTGCTTCAGTATCCTAAGATACTTTAAGGGTACCGCCTGGTCCAAGAGATCTGCTGCTGAAGCCCCTGTATCACATCCAGTCTCAGGAGGTGGAAAGGTCAAGATTATCCCATAGCTCCACTCTTCCTCAGATATTCACAGCCTGACAACCTTAGATAGTTATAGGCCCACCTCCAGATATTTTCTTTTTATTTCAAGAAACCTTCTCTGAAAGTCTTTTTCAATAAAACTTTCTGATTTTAGGCCTCCTCCACTGTTCTCTCTATCATCACACCAGTACCTATTCCTATGACCCTAGCAGCACACAGGCAAGCTTTGTCACATGGCTAGTTTCAAAACAGTGATTTTCTTTAAAACTTGGTAAATTATTGCCTTTCAGAATTAAGAAGTACATCACTAGGAAATTAAAACAGAAGAGACATTAATGGTCAATCTGAATGTCATGACCCCATTTTCAGATACCTATGTGTGGGTGGAGGCAGCTGAGATAGATACAAGCTATGCGTGAGAGATCAAGAGCTTGTGGTAACTCTAGGAGTCCCATGAGGCAACCAAGAAGAGATGCTGGGAAGGGTTTGATGGAGGCTAAACTTGAGAGAGCTGTCAGACAGAGATATACATGTAAATTTGCAAGTCACACTGACATTCTTTAAAGTTGCACAACTGGATGTTAAAATGTGACTTGTAGGTGGGAAAAGATGGTCACATACTGAGCTTTGGTGACTCAGTTGTGCATCTTCAAAGAAAGAGGAGGCCCAAGTAGGAAGGCCTCCAGGTGAGGAAGATGTCCCAGAAAGCAAGGGAAGACCTCATTCCAAAGGGGGCAGTTAACTGATGAGAGTGGCAGTGAGTAGACCAGTGAGAATGGGGCGTTACTGTGGTAGGAAGGCCAGCTTGGGAGGTGGTGAGGTGTCAGTAGTGATGAGGTCTAGAGACTAGCTTTAAGGTAGTGAAGGGGTATGTGACTGACAGGAAATGTGTCTTGAAGTGTATGGATCATAACAGCAAGGGCCTAGGGGGCTCTCCTTGTGATTGGCAGCAGGAGTAAGGGAGAGGTTTAAAAATCTTCAGGGAAACTAAAAGGAGGACTAGGTAGTGCTTTGGGGTGTAGAGGTGGTGGGGGTTCTGGCTGAGGGAGAGAGTAGGGGGGTTGTTAAAAAGGCTATGATGGGGAGAAGCTTCTGTAATAGTGTTTGAGTTAGAAGAAAAACAAAACAAAACTTGCCTAGAAGTCAAGGGCAGTAGAAGTTTACTGCCCTCAGCACTGGGAGGTTATGTCAGGTTAGGAACATTCAAAGCCATCTGGAGATGTGGTCCAGATGCTGAGATGATGCGGACATTCTACTGAGATGACAGGATGTTGCCTAGCTTGAGAAACAGCCTAACTGTTCTCACCTTGTTCTAATGAGTCTGTGGGCCATTTGTCATGGGAAAGCAGTGTCTATCTCATCAGAAGGGAGAAACTTCAGGTCCCTTGGGTTCAATAGTATCATGACTAGGGAAAGAAATCAATCTTCCTCAGTTCAAAGAGAAATTTCAACACAGCTTAGGGAAACTTTTCTCCTCAGACATATCCAAAGGCAGAGTGGTCTAGCCTAGAAAGTCCCCTTCTCTGGAGAAGAGTGTAGTGTTCAGATGATGGACAGCCAATATCCCTCACTCACATTGATGACTGTCATCTAGGAATGGTGACATCACTCAATGGCTTGCCATCTACTCCAACCTTTAAACACCTGGGCCTTATAGCTGGTCAAGCCAGGGAGTAGTAGGTGCTTCCTGGATTACCTAAGGTAAAAATTTTAAGGATTGTTTGGTCAAGTTCACAAGAAGTAGAAGAACTACTAGACCTTTGTGGTTGAAATGGTTCCTCTCAGGTGACAAGGCTGCTCCTACTACACAGAATATCCAGTTTCTACTGCAGTGTGCTCCTAGCTTCTTCCAGACGTCTGACACCCTCACAGAAATTCTTCTGAGCTACCTCTTTACCTTCCAGTGAAGGAGGCTGTTCCCCACTGTGCACAAACACCATTACCCTCTGTACCTCCCAGTAACCACAGCAGGAGCCCTACTGTGCAAAGGCACTATTGCTCTCTCTACCTTCCAGTGACCAAGGCAGGAGCCCATGCACAGACACCATTTCCAGCATTGTGTTATGTTTCATTCACTCCAGTTTATGGGTAACACCATCTAGTCCAACCTTCCATGGCCAGGGAACTTTTGGGTACTTGAATGATGCTTTCTGGAAGACTGGGCTTCATCCAGAAAACAAATGTCTAAACTCACCATCACTTCTTCAGGGATGTATTCTGGCAAGTGTCTCCCTGGGACTGGATCTTACGAAGATAAACAGCAAATGTGCATTACCAAGCTAAGCAGCTAGTGTGGGGCTCTGGATCTGTCAGAGAGACCAGCCCCAGCCCTGTGGACAAAGTTTCCATCCTTCCCAAGTCTGGGACCAGGGAGTTCTTCCTGTGAGAATACATCTGCTGCTCAAATGCATTGCATCTTATTTTCCTGATCTAAACTGTCAGCAGTAAAAGCAGAAAGATCAGACTTGGCAAGCTCAGGCGGATTTTGCCACACTACATATGTAGAAGGTGTAAATGGCAGCAGAAGGCAAATTGTGGATGCCTCACCCTGTCTGCTCCTGACATCCCCAGAGCTCACGATGTTAGGTTGCCTTGCCTTCATCAGTCAAACCAGAAGACTGTTATTCTAAATTAATTATTCCCCTAACATGGAACTCTTATCTCTTTCTCTCTGGAAAGACAGAAAGAGGGGCTGGGAAGATGGCTCAACAGTTAAGAGCACTGGCTGCTCTTCCAGAGGACCTATGTTCACTTCCCATGGTGGCTCACTACCATCTGTAACTCCAGTCCCAGAGAACACGACATCTTCTTCTGCCTTTAATGGGTACCAGACACACACAAGGTGTGCAGACAGAGATGCAGGCAAAATATCTGTGCTCATTAAATAAATGAGAGGAAGGAAAGGAGGGAGGGAGGGAGGGAGGGAGGGAGGGAGGGAGGGAGGGAGGGAGGAAGGAAGGAAGGAAGGAAGGAAGGAAGGAAGGAAGGAAGGAAGGAAGGAAGGAAGGAAGGAAGGAAGGGAAGGAGGGAGGGAGAGAGGGAGGGTTGGTTCCCAAAGGAAGCTGGCTGGCGTGTTCATGTCAGCACAGTGAGTTTCTCTCAGGATTAACGCTATTGTCTCACTTCAGCCACGGGCCTCTACACCTTGAGTTAAGGAGTTCTAGCCTGTGCTGGCATTTCCACAGAAAAACCACAAGATTTGAGGGTACCAGAGTTCAGTGTAAAATGAAGGGGGTGGAAAATATGGTGGGGGAACAACAGAAAAACTAGGAACTCAAAATAAGTGTCAATCCTTATACACAAAACAAAAAATCCAGATGACAAAGGATGATACTTTAAAATCCACAAAAAGGTGACTACTGCAAGGTTGTAGCAAATCTAATGATTTTTATTTACATGGAGATAAATCATTGGATAATATACTGCCTCATTAGCAGAAAGGGGGTTTGTTTGTTTGTTGTTGGTTTTGTTTTTTTTAGTTTCTGGGGTTTTTAACCAGTTTGCAGAGACAAACTCCAAGTCTGAGGCTTAATGACCAGTCTGGGAAAAGACCTCTCCACCTGTTAGGAAATACTTGGCATAATGTTGGCGAGTCTCCGCGTGTCCAACCCACTTTATCAGTAGTGACTCTCTATCCATTCTTCTCTTATCCAAGGACCCAGGGGATGGAAACTAAGACATATTTTAAAGCTTCCATAGACAGGCCCACCTAACTCAGAAATCCAAACCCAAGAATCAGGCTTCATTCAGTCCTCTTTACCTCAGCTGTGTCTCTATATAACTGCTGGAAATGGTCACAGAATAAAGTTCCTAAAGCAGAACATCCACTCCCCAGCCTCACTAGAGACTGCAGTTCCCTTAAAACACAGCCGTAAGGCTTTTTAGCTTCTAAACTTCAAGTTTCCCTGAATTTCATTAGATATCACTTTCAAAGATTACAGCATAATCTATCAGTGTTGCTAAGCTTTAAAAATACACCAAAAGTATGAACTTAAACAGTCCCCTGAGGTTTCTGCCACGTGTCTCTGGGTTTCCCTCTTTCTTGCCCACACCCCAAAAGTAAACTGAGAACTGAATTTGAAATAATTTGAGCTTCTCCTTACCAACCCACTAGCACCCCCCTTCTCTGTTGTTTATAGTAATGGCACCGTATTCACAAACCCCCAGAGTGTAAGCCTAGCATTAGGGGTGGATAGAGCTGTCCTGTGTTGGGTGTCCATGTGCTACCTAGAGAGGGGGTCAAACAAAAACATCTTAAAGGGTCTCTGATGGACTCCATAATAAAGCAGACAGCAATGTACAGGCATTGAAGAACGAGATCCCTAAAGCCTATGATGCCTAAGACAGCATCTGGCAAAGTAGGGAAGACCACTTAGTATGTTGCATTGGGAGTCATGTGGGAGATGAATGGGGATGCAGGAGATAAGGAAAACTGGGATCCAGTGAAGATGCTAGAGCCAACAACAGCCCAGGAGGCTTAGCACGCAGGGTTCAAAGGAAGAATCAAAAGGTCTTGGAGTTGATGGGGCGTTAGCCCTGGAGACATGGCTGAGATGCCCCTGGTGGCTAGAGGCAGGGCACTATAATGTAGTCATCAGCAATGGATTGCACAGGGAAAAGAGCAAATTCCTAGGGAGGAGAACGGTTTGAGTTTGTCAGAGAGCTTTTGAGTGGAGGTGTGTATCTTCTGGAGAACGAGAATCTTCAGGATTGATAGATATCCAGGCAGCAAGGGGTCCTCCCAGGAAAAGAGAAAATGAGGAAGAGGGGCCAGTAGGGTTGAAGATTACTGACATTTGAAGAGGCCCCTTAGAGATTATGAAAATTAAAGATGATTTTGAGGATGGGGTGAGAGAAGCTAAAATGTTGCAGAGAAATCAGGTCATAGGAAGGCAAAAAATAAGCAAGGACAGGTTCCCTGGAGCAGTGCTGACAGACACCAGGTGCAGAGTTCATGTATGAACATGAGAAACTAAGGACCATGGGTACCAGCATAGCCCAGTCTTCCAAGTAGGGTGCCTGCAAGGGGGAGGGCAATGCCAGCAGGAAGTGAAGGCCTGAGAGGGACTGTATCATGACCTTGAACTTGAGAGGAGAAGCAAATACTGAAGACTAAAGATGATAGATTCAATGACCGTGAGAGGAAGGTCTGTGGACTGTAAACTTTTAGAACAGAAGTGTCAGTATTTAAATACCAACATTTGTAAAACGTTGGAAATATTTCAGTGTGTTTACAAAAGTGTGCTCATGTTCCCCATGATAAGGTAATGATGAGGCAGCTCAGGGATGTAACATAATAAATTCACATTAGACAGTTGTGTTTTCTCATTTAATACAGATCTACTCTTATGATCATACCTATAAATGTAATGACAATTGAATGATGTTGAACACTTCTATGAAGTTCACTCACAATTGACTAAAGACAGTTTACAATAGTAGTTTAGTTTCATTAATGTCAATGTAGTATAATAAACTGTTTGCATGATGATTCTCAGAATGAGGGAAATAATTTAGAGGCTGTATTTCAAAAACAGATTTAGGATGAATAAAATTCTATGTTTTGTTTAATATAAAATTATTATCTTTAAAAAGGTTCTAACATTTTTTAAGGAATAAAAATCAAGTCAGTAGTTTCACAGAGTTTGTAGAATGCTCCATTCATCCATCTCAGCTGCAAGGTTGCCTCTGGGCCAAGGAGCCTTTTTCCTTTTATTCCCTGAGCTTCCACACACCCCTCCTGGCCATCAGGAAGGCCTCCACTGTTAGAGCAGGAATCGGAAATGCTTGTGACTAATCCAGGCTGCATGCTCCAGGAGCACCAGATGAACGTGCCCAACACTACCAGATATATAGCATAGGACTGTTTAAGGCTTCCAAGACTCCATCGAGAGGAAGCTCCTCAGACTTCCCATCTTATAAAGGGCGAGTTTAATTGCAATGTGCATCTGATGAGCCTGGAATTGTTGCTTTTAACCACTGAGCCATTTTTCCATCCGAAGCCTGGTATTTTTGAGGGATAGAAGATGGCTGGGAGAAGGCCCTTCTCAGTGTAGTCTGCCTTCTACTGGTGAAAATGGGTATGTGTCTAGGAAGCCGACAAAAAGCTATGACAAATGCCACGAGACCCATGATTCTGAAAAAGTTGGGGTGGGTGCCAACAGAGAAACCTTCAGATTAACCCCTCATAAATGAGGAGTTATGTCTTCACAACACTCCCAAAACCTCCTCTTCCATCCCAAAGACTCTATTTTGGGACTGCCCTGGAAGTTCACAGAATAGGGAAACAAATGGATGGGCCCTGCCTTTCATCATTGACCTCAAAGTGCTCACTGTATCCCAGTTATCTCCTGGTTATCACTAGAAAGTTCTCAGCTTGGGAGATCTCCCTTTCCCACCACAACTATGACCTTGGAAGGTTCTGTGAGGACCGAGTTCAGGTTCTGGTCAATAGGAAGGAAGTCTAGCCTCATCTACTTGCCTCGAGACCATGAGCATAAAGTTTATTAAACTCTGCTGATAGCACAGCAAGATTGAACAATGGTAAAAAAAGCTCTGCCTTTGCCAGCTTTTGCACCCATAGAAAACAATCCATAAACAACACCAATAACAAAATTAGGAATAGCTGCTTCCGAGGTAATAAGCTGGAATAGAAAGTGCTGGAGAAGGTTTGCTCAGGAAAGCCAGAGTGAACTGGTCACATTTGAACAGCTACTGGAAGAAGATGAAAGAGTGAGCCTCTGATTTGGGGGAGGAGGGGAACGGGGCTTTGCAGAGAGCAGGCTAGCCAGTGCTGTGGTGGCACAAAGGTTTAAGGGTGCAATGTTCTCAGGAAACGGAAGGGGCTAGCCTGGGTGGAGTAGAGCAAGAAGGGAAATGGGGACAGCGGAGACCGTATCAGAGTGGTCCTGCAAGCAACTGAAAGGACCTGAACTTCCACTCCGATCTGAAGGTCCACTGCAGTCCTTTCAACCAAGAGAGGATGAATATGATCGAATGTATCTGGGGGTGCTGGGATGCTAGAAATGTGAGAGAAGGGGACATTCCCACTGGCTGGATTGCTCCTGAGGAGTGGCTTGGCGATGCTCAGGAATTAAGGGCTAAAGGAATAAGTGGGCTGAAATAATGTGAAAATAAAAACACCCAATTTGTTGACGAATTGCTGTGAGAGAATGAGGCTCTTGGCGGCATCGCCTGGGTCTGTCAGAGCCCTGTCAGAATGAGGAGGGCCTGTCTGCCTGATTCCCGTCGGAGCTTTCACAAGAAAAAACAAAGAAGCAATAGATGGGCACAGGGGAAGGAGCTCGGGTGCCCTTTGGCTTTGGAAGCTACCTGCCAAGCCCTGACTTCAAAGGAAGAGACAGGAACGGCAGAATTGAAAACACAGAAATAGACTTGAAAAGACTTGTTTTCAACTTTCTCCCCCCCCCCCCCCCCCCCCGCGCGCTCTTTTCTCTCTCTCTCTCTCTCTCTCTCTCTCTCTCTCTCTCTCTCTCTCTCTCTCTCTCTCTCTCTCTCTCTCTCTCTCTCTCTCTCTCTCTCTCTCTCTCTCCAAGTGACTGGCTCTCCTTACACATGTCTCTTTTGTGCCTTTTTTGCTCCTGTATTGCTGATGCTCAGGCTGTGACAGTCTGGATCTAATCTGATCACAAGCCCGAAGGGTCTTTTTTTGACACTTGCCTGTTACAGGCTTGGTGGGAAAAATGTGACAGGATTTCCAAGGGGGGTGCTTTAATTATCAGCAGGACAGAAGCCAATTTTACTTCCCTTGAATGAACAGACCTCTAAGCTGTCTCACAGTGGAACATGGTGCTTCTGCTTTAGCTTGAAGTGATCCAGCCAAGAATTTGGGAGGCTGTGTTTCTCGATCCGTTCTCATTCCCAAGAAGCCCTCAACCCTGTCTTTTCCTTCTAAGCTTCCTGCCCACCCCCTCACACACCCTCCTGTGAGGACACTCAGCTGGTACTCTTGCACATCTCAGATCAAACTAAACTCTACTAAAATTGTATGCCAGGTTTGACGTAGGTGCCTCACGATCCAAGCCGAGTTTGCTATTTCCGAGACTTCTAAGTATACAAATATCTGTAGCTATATAAAAAGACAACACCTTCAGGGTTTGCACCACAGCAGAGGGTATTTTTAAGGCTGCTTTGAATTAGGCTTTTTTAAAAAAAATCACTCCATGACTCACCTTGAAAAGTATTCAAAAGTGTCTCTATTCTTTCTTGACAGACACAAAGCAGTATGGTTCCTTAGGCCCATCCCTCTGAACCCCACCTTAACCGTGGGCCTAACACTTAGAGGTGATTTTTAGAGGATTCCTTGAAATTCAACCGCAAACAAGCCGAACCAAGCATACTTTCTTTTGGGGGGCTCTGCCTTCTAACTTCAGGAGTATGTGTGCCAAGTGCTGAAGGTGGGCCTTACTAAAAACTAAGCTTCAAGAGAAAATCCTTTCAGACAAGGGTGCCATCATCTACACTCAGAATGAGAATAGTCATCAGGTCAGAACAGTGGTACTAAGGATGGTCAGGAGACTGAAGCCTTCCTTGCCAGCCTTGGAAGCTGTGCATGCCCCAAGGAAAAAAAGCAACAGAGCAGGTCCTTCTTTTTATAGCACAGAAAACTAGGAGACCCACTGCAGCTAGGAAAATAGTGATACATGTGATTAAGATCCACAGCATCGGAGCCCGACCATCACTTCCTACTCTATCTGCCGAAGTTCTTGCAGAATTTGAGAAAACCACACCATGGTCATCTCAATGTTGAAAAATGTTCATGGCGAAGTAAGTGGCTACAACTGGACATGTTTGTGGGTCCATCTCTTAAAATCATTTCTCTCTGGCACATATATATGCAGTGGAAGGAATCTTGTGAGCATGGGCAATCCCTGAGAACTGCTTTTCAGTACAACTTCTCACTGTGATTCATGACTTGAGGGCATTATTTGGGCTAGTTTAGTCTATACAGTCTCCCCCAAACACACTCCCCCACACCCTTGTCTGCTTTCTTGCTGTGTTATTAGCAGTTTTAAAGCATGTTTGATCTCTTTATTTGATCAAAGCTCAAAGGTGGAATCCCAACACACACCATAACAGAAAGATTTTTGTTAGCAGAAATTCATGAAATTGCAGAACCTCCTTACCTCTTCTGGGTGCAAAACACATGATTTGGGAACTGCTTGAGTTTGCCTTTCATGAAAAGTAACCTCTTTAGGCTTAAGGTTGCAGGGTCCTAAAGGACACCCTCCCCATCTGCTTAGTGCTCAGAGAAGACTCCAGCTGGCATCCAGGAAGTGCTGCCCCACACACACCGCATCTGCACTTTGGGCCACCATCAGGCAGTGGCACCCCCACCTGCCTCCTTCATATTCTTTCTCCTTTTCTGTTCCTTTCCATGCTTCCTTTAACCAACTCTTTTTCCTATTCCCCAGAATGTCTTTCCTTCCCCTGTTTCTTTCCACAGTTTACCATGGAGAATAAGTGGAAACACAAGTTCAAACCACCTGCCCATCCTCTGCATTTCTTGACCATTCTCCATCACAGTAACAAAGATTTATTCTGACTCCTAGTTCAGAGCTTCCATCCCTTGTCATCTGGCCCTTTGGCTTGGGACCAAGGGGAATCAGAACGTCATGGCAGTTGAAGCCTATGCCTGCTCATTCTGCGGTGCCAGGAAATGAAGAGAAAAAATGAGCAAAAACTAGGATCTAGTTATTCGCGGCAAAGGCACGTCTTCCTCCAATGACATCTCACCTGCCACAGTGCCACCACCTCCACAGGCCTACTGTCAATGGAGTTGGTCACAGATGAGACTGGCTTCTCTGAAAATGTGCTCACAGACCCAGTGGGTGTCAGGGAGACTAATCACCTCAATATCACTTACCCAATCAAGTTGACTACCGAAATTAGCTATCACGAAGTCCAAGCCACATTCTACCCAACTTTCCCTTTCTCATTGCCCCCTGATACCTTTGAGGACACACTCACTGCTTAGACTAACACTTTCATATAATAAGAAAAGGAGGTAAGGGCTGGCAAGATGGCTTCATGGCTAAAGGTGCTGGCCAGCAAGCCTGACTTCTGTCTCCAGGACTCACATGGTAAAAAGAGAGAACTAACTCCCATGAGTTGTCCTTTGACTGACACATGTATGGTGTAGCACGCATATGCCCTGCCCAATTTAAAAAAAAAAAAAAAAGTTTTAAAAATGCAATGCATTGAAACACAAAATAAATTTAAATTCATGAGTTTATAATGTTGCTCAAAATGTTGCTCTTATATATATAAGAGGATCTAGGTTAGTGGCTAATGAAGCTGTGAGCAGAAATGGCCCCATCCTGTGTCATCTTCCCAAAGGTATTTATATGTTCTGTCATGCCTTTCATAGAAGTCATCATTTGAACCTGTCATGATTCCCCATATGTGGGGAAGGGACAGGCCTGCTTGCTCACCCACCATGCACAGCCTTAAAGGAGGCACTCTCCAAGAGAATTATTTTCATTTGATTTGCTTCTAACTTGAAAAGTATAATAAGGTAACACCCCCCCTCAAAAAAAAAAGAACCTGTGGGGTAGAGAATATTTTGAGGAATTCATCATGCTGGAATCTAGGCAGTAATCAGTTAGCTTAAAATGAGAATCTTTTATACCTTGAATCTTCCCAAGGAAGAAAATCTAAGATTAAAAGAGATATGCTTCATGTCCCTAATCGCTACATTTTGCATGATTATTTGTGTGCTTATTGAATGCATTTACTCGTTAATTATGTCAATAGTGAAGGAATAATGAGGCGCTACACTTTGTGGCACAGCTGTTTATAGTGATTGCTTTGAGCATGGTATTTTTTTTCCAGCACCTTTCCCAAAGTGTCTCATCACCAACATGCTCAGTTGATCATTCTTTGCCCTAAATCCCTAAATGGAATCACTCGCTGCCTTGATGCTTTCATTGTGGCTGACTCAGTTTATCTGGAGAGCTGTAGTGTCTGTCCCTGACTCCTCTGGAGGCTGTAATAATGACAAATCCTTGAAAAACCAAAGTCCAGTCGAAGGATTACTGGGCTTGTCTTTTTTTCCCAGGCATTGTCCAAAGCAAATCTGGGATTAGCACCTAATTCCAAAGTAGCTGTGGATCTTCAGCCTTCTTGGGGATTTTAGCAATGGGGATAAGGGATGCTTGATGTTTTCATGCATTTGTGAGCACCAGGGAGGGAGGGGAGGAAGAGTCACACCTCTCCCCTATGGCGCAGCAGCTTGCAGCTCTCAGGGAACCTGGCTGAACTGTCCAACGAGGTAAGAAAGTGCCCTCCATATAGGTTGACAGACACTTGGATTGGATAGAATGTGTGGTCACTGCTGTAATGCAGCCTTAAGCAGAGAGGCCACAACCCTGCTCTGGCAATTCTTTACCCTCACTCTGTCTCTCTCCTGCCACTTTATCTTGCTTCAGGGAGATTCAGAGAAAAAGCTTCAATTCTCCACAAGATTGCCAAGAAGAAATGCCAAGTGGATGAGAATGAGAGGCAGAACGGAGCTGCCAATCATGTGGGTGAGTGAGAGCTATCCATCCCTTGCCCTTCTCTGGAAGGTAAGGAGAGGGAAACACAGAAAGACAGAACCCAGGGTGGGTATCCCTGACCCAGTGCCAGCTCAAGTCCCCGCTAAACAATGAAATGAGTCCCACTTCTCCACCAGGCACCGGGGACAGGGCAGAAATGGATATGTATGTCACCAATAACACTAAGAGAAGTCCACGGGGAGTGGTAATTCTAACCAAATAATCAGGTATTTTGTTTAAGAAGTGACAGGTACTTGGTTTTAGAAAGCTAGAGAGAGAAAGACTGATTCAAGTCATTAATGTTTAGCCAGAGGTGAGAATCCTGCTTCTGTACCCTGTTCCCTTAACTGGTGATCAGATTGTATGTCCACGATACTGCCTGCTGTACCACCAACCCCAAATTACCACACTCACTTATCCCAAGAGTCCTTTTGAGTCCATACTATCTCTTTGTTCTTAAAAATTTAGCAATATCAAGGAGATGGATGAGCAATAAGGTGCTTGCTGTCTGAGTGTGAGGACCAAAGTGCAAATTCCCAGTGCTCACATAAATGCTGGGTGGAAGTGGTGGCCTCACCTGTAACCTCAGCACTTAGGAGTCAGGGACAGAAGATTCTCCAAAGCAAGATAGCTAGCCAGGCTAGATAAATTAGCAAGCTCTAGATTCTTCAAGAAACCCTGCTCAGTAAATACAGCAGATATCAACCTCTGGCCTCCATATACATGTGCACAGGTGTATACCCCATATACACCACATGCACACACACACATGCATGAACACATATACACATATGCTCACACCACACACATACACACAGGCCAAAAGAAAGTAATATGTTAGACAAAATCAGCCTAGGTCTCTTTGGCTGACTTTTCTAGAACTCCTGTGTGACCAGATTGTGACATTCAGGATCTTATTTTAACTTGGGGCATCATGTTCCTTTTCTCCTGTCTGTAACTATAATATAGCTCTCAATTCTAAATTCAGACTAAATTTAACCTAATCTGGATCCATGCTGTAAACGAAGCTATTGCCCAAGTGACTAAAATTATCTGCAGACAAATCTCAACAGTTTTGCCCTCAAAATACCCCACAGAAGATTTCCTGCCTCTCCTACCATCCTGAATTCTAGCCTAGGCAAAATTTTCAGCCAAGGAACAGATAAGAGTCAATTGAGAATTTATGGAGAAAGTGGACAGAAATCAGTTTATATGTTGCCTAGGATTAGGTTATGAATTGCAGGTTTTTGCTTGACACTGTCTGCTTCCCCAAACCTGAACAATGTTTTTTAGAAGGAACAGAGTTTTGGTTCTGTGTTGTAAAGTCAGTGGGGAATGTTATTGCCTGCTTAAGCTCTCTGTGTGAGTTCTGGGTTCAATTTCAGAGGCTACTTTTTCTACTCCAATTGTTGGTTTTTCTTTTGTGGGATGAAGTAGCTTGGAACAGATTTATGTGGCTGGGTTCATTCCCAGACCTCCTCTTGCAGACTGGTGACTGGAAGCTTAGATTTCATCATCCACAACATCTAACTCTAAGGAACTCCACTGCTCACAGGGCCAGGGAAGGTAGCAATAAGGAGTGTGTATGGAAAATCTATGCTTTCCAAAGGAACCCCTGAATTTATTTTCATATTTTCTATGACAATAAATACTGGCTTAGAAGCACGCTCCAGTTAGAGGCTATGGCTGTGAGGTGGGTTCTTATTTGTCTGTGTCTATCCTGGAACATCTGAAATTTCTTTGGATCCTCTGATTCTGAATCAAATTTGGCCTGAGCATTCTGCTACCAGGGACGTATGAGGTCTCTCGTATCCCCCAGATTCTTAGTATGTTTTAGTTTAAATAACTGAATGAAACATACTGAGATAACCTGGCATCCTACAAACAGCAGGGCATCCCACATCACTGATACTATGAATCATGAGTGGATCATGGAAACCTGAATTTCTACACTTTCTATACCCTCCTTTGTCCCTCCGGACACCACAATTGAATTCATGAGTATTTCCCTAAGATTTCCAGTCTTTGACTCCTTTGAGCTAAACATTTTTATGGAGTTCTTTTTGTTGGGTGGTGGGGGCATCATAGGGTCTCATTACATAACCGAGGCTGGCCTTAAACTTGTAACCCTACATCTATCTAACAAGTGTTGAGATTTTAGGCATGTGCCACTATGCTCAGCCCCACATAACTCTCTATTCTCTTATGCACTAATGACAGAAATATTTGGTCCTTCTGAAATTGCTAGAGACAAAAAAAACAAAACAAAACAAAAAAAAAAACCCTTTCCTTCTTATGAGCATCCTGAGATCCCTCACATCTGGCACAGCTGAGCAGACTGCCGTCCAGCAACCCTGACTTCTGACTCAGCAACATACAAGCATTACTTCCTGATGCTGACAGAGCTGGTGCCAGCACCTTTCTCTTTTTTTATTTAAAATATTTGTATTCATTTTTATGTGTCTACATGTGCCCCGCATACACACAGGTGTCCATGGAGGTCGGAGTAGAGTGTTGGACCGTTTAGAACTATAGTTAATGGCAGCTGTGATCCAGCCAATAAGATGCAGAAAACTAACTGAACCCAGTACTCTGAAAGAGTAGTAAGTTTTCTTAATTGCTGAGCCATTGCTCCAGCCTCAATGAAAGACTTTTTATTCTACTCACACTTAAGTTACAGCTGAACCTAATGGGGCCTGAACACCGGTCACCTGGAGGGGCTTCTCTTAGCCCTAGGGGGGAAAAAAAATACTTGCAAAAGGCAATTGCGAATGGCAGAGATTCGGATCATTCAGGTCTGGCTTGCCAGCTCTGCCCACCCTCTACATGCGCATTCCTATCACTCTGCAGAAGAGGCGGTGGTAGCAGCCATAGTAACGATGGTAGTTGTATCACTGTTAGCGGCGCTGACCTTCTGTAGGCAAGGAAACCAAATGCAACAGAGGTTGAGGCATTTGCTGAGGGTCACACAACATAAGCCACCGAGTAAGAGTGGAAACACAGCCCCATGGTGTTTCAGAGTCCTGGGGCCTGACTAGAGCCCTTGAGCTGCTTCTGCTCTCTTAGGAAAATGTGACTGCACTTGATGACCTGCACCCCTCCCCCATCACAGACTTGGGCCTTGCTCGTTGTCTTAGCTCCCCGCTTTCTTTTCTTGGAACAAGACACCCAGTGCTATGAGTGTTTTCAGGAGTGTAAAAAGGAGACAGGTGGCCAAATCCTCCTTCCCTGCACCCCCTTCTCCCCTCCTGGAACTGGCATCTCTGTAGCGTAAAGACTGGGAGTATTCGATCTGAAAGCAGTGCCTGCCTGGCCACCAGCCACAATGAACCATTCACATCATAGAGGAGGTGTCCGCCCAGAGGAAAGGGAGTCTGCCAAAGATGGCAACCTAATGGTGACAGAGCATAGCCTAGGACATATATAGTACCCTGACCAGTATCCTTTGTAGGGTGGACTGTACTGTTGCAGGGGAGTCTGTATCTAAATGTCAAAGATCGGTATCTGTGTCCTTGCGTGACCTATCACAGCTGATAGGGCCCCCAGTGGTATCACACATGGTGGAAGCTGGAGCATAAGGCAACACAGGAAGAATATGGTGGAAACCTTTTATCAGGGTCCAACACCAGCTTGGGTCTCAGATGCCTTATCACCCTGTGGTCAGCATTTTAGAACATTCTTTCCAATATGACTCCTTTTGCCCATGGATTCTGACTGTTCTATTTGTGTTTAAATTATGCCACAGAAAAAATTGAACTTCCCAACAGCACAAGCACAGAGGTTGAAATGACCCCATCGAGTGAAGCTTCGGAACCTGTGCAGAATGGAAATCTCTCCCACAGCATTGAAACTACAGATGCCCCGGTACGATGCCTGAGCAGGACAATACAGGTTCTTTGGTGGCCCAGCTCCCAGCTGTGTGTGTGTGTCTTTCCTAGGGCCTCACATGGGAAAATTCTTGTGTGCATTGAATGAAAATGCAAACTCCCTAAGCCATTGTTTCTTGGGGATGAGGGGCAGGTATGACAGAGTCTGGGGAATGAAAAGACATATCCTAATGGATGATAAAGCTTGGTAGCTATGTCTTTAAAGCCAGGGCTAAATAACAGAAAACTCATGGTCATCATACCTTTATGAGAGCTTCCACCTCAGTGGTTGAAAATAATACACTTTGGCTCAACCCACTGTTCAGCCACAACCAATGAACTATTCCTCCTAGAAGTAATTAATAACATCTAGCATTTATCAGACACCTACTACATGCCCATATGTGGTGCTAGATGCTGTAAGAATGCCTATCTTCACACCTCATGGTTGAAGGTACAGGCATTGGTACCTCCACCATGCAGTTGAGGCAGCTGAGCTGGGCTGGGTGAGATGAAGGGATTATGGTTATGAGTATAGAGCTGAGACTCCATCTCAGGCATGTCTAAATGCAGTGCCTTTAGACCACAGTTGCTCAAACAGTGCAGAACCATGTGGTGCTTAGTAGATATTTGGGTCGTCTTGATTAAATAAGTCAGGACTTCTAAAGCATAGGGCCCCACTTTTGCATCTAATCAAGTATGCTCTATCAAAGCTTCACAGACTGAAAGGTATTTCCAGATTCTCAGAGCCGGTGGGGAAGATTCATCATGATAAAATGCAGATTCTGACTTTGGAGTGCTGGTCTGGGGTTCAGGGTGTGGCGTAGAGTGGGCTTCCCAGTGATGGCAATGCTTCTGGCCAAAGGACCACATTTTGAATAGCATCACCCTAAAGATTGAAAGCCAATCTTGTCCCAGATTCTCTCAGTGAGCTGTTGTACAGTGCTCACAAAGAGAACCAAAACTGTAGACAGTGGAGTCTAGCAGGTCTTTTCTTTATATCAGAAAATGCTCTGCAACAAGGCAATCTGCCCTCTGAGAAAAACATGTTCCATCTTACCTATTGTCCTTGCTCTCTAAGAACAATTTAGAAGGAGAGTCTTTCTGTTTATCTGACAAGCTTATTTCTGTGTGCCCTTGTGTCCTCTGCCTTCCAGCTTCTCACCCTCCTGCCCAGAGCCCTGGGCTGCCACCACGTCAGCTCAGCAGTGATCTGGCAGAGTGGCTTATGTCCACATGGATAAGCAGCATGTGGTGGCAGGAAGCAAACCCCAAGGACATCTGGCTGCCCTTGGGGCTGGCACAGTCACAGGTGTGCAAAGGGACATGTCATCACCATGCTACTCCATCTGTCTGGCCAAGAGACATCTGTGTCCCTTCAAGGGAGGACCTTGCTGCAGGAGAGCAAAAGACTTGCTGACCTCTGTCTGCAGAGGTGCCGCAGGTCTCAGTGCAGGGAGATTTGTGTGCTGTACTGACTTGACCAGAGAGCAGTCAGGCTATCAAAAAACCATCACTATAACTGACTACATGGTGACCTGCTGACACATTCTAAAGCCCCGGGGCAAGTCGCCAACCTGACTGGGCACTCACTTCCTCCTCCTCCTCCTCCTCCTCCTCCTCCTCCTCCTCCTCCTCCTCCTCCTCCTCAAAGCACAGATACTGAAAATCCTGCCTTGTTGGGACTATTGTGAGACCTAAATGTGCCCTTGGCACAGGGCCACATGCTATCTATTTACATCATATGCCCAAACTTGTTGCATAAACAGCATTCACCCTACCTTTGAGGATTCCTTGTAAGTAAAAATGAAAAGGGGTTGAATATGTATATACAGGATATAAATAAGAGTCACCCAACAAAAATCTGGGAGTTAATAATGGTCCAGAGTGATCATGGATGTCTGTGCACAGCACTCTGGGAGCCAGCCAAACAAGAAATTGATTTTATTTGGGGAAGATATAAAAACTCTAGAATATGTAACATTTGAACTGGGCATTGATGGATGGTAGGAAATTGTCACTCAGAGAAAAAAGAAATGAAATGACAACCTGTGCAGGTGTCAAAACCTTACATTTAATGATTGCTGAACAAGATCATAGAACTGGAGGCTCTAAAGGAAGCTGAGGAAAGATACACCAGGAAGTGTGAACTGGTTGGTGGCTCTTCACCCATCCATCAGATCAGAAGGTTCTCAGGGTTCATCTGGGTCAGACAATGGAGGCTGAGCCACCCACATATTCCAGCAGAACTGAGACTTGTGGACACAGTGACACAGAGAACAAAGAGGGTGAGGGCATGGAAGAGGGCAGAGCCCTCCCTGGAGAGCCTCGCTGAGGAGGTGTCCTTCACACTGAGTATGAGCCTGTGGAAGGAGGCTGTCAAAGGCACAGCACTATGAGGCAAAAATGAGCTTAGCTTGTTTGGAGACAGCATCCCTGTGACTGCAGAGGGAGCCAAAAGGAGACAGCAGGAGGGTGGCTAGCCTTCAGATGATAGGATGTTTCTTCTTCTTGGGCAGCAGCAAAGCACTGGACATCTCAGATGTGACTGGTCCTACCAGAATGCCCCTGAGACTTCATCCAGACTGTATTTAAAGCAATAGTGAAGCAGAGAAGTCCCTGAGAGTTTTATGGAGGGAAATAATTTGATGGTACTTGGACCAGGGCAGTAGACCCAGAAGAGGAGATAAGCATACATCATGAAACATGGTGTACATTCTCTCCAGCTCTTGAGCGTGAGGAGCCTTGAAGGATGTAGGGAACAATAGCAACTTTTGGATGTGTTTTGGGAAGATAGATTATCTTGTTCAAGAATGACCAGGAGGCTGGAGATAGAGATTGGTAATAGAACACTTTCCTAGCATGCACAAGGTCCCGGGTTTCATCTCTGGTACCACAGAAATAAGAGGGAGGCCAGAATAGAAAAAGACCAAACAAAGAAAAGTGAGTTAAGGACACAGAAGCTTAGGGATCAGTGTGTCGGGGACCATAGGCCAACTTGGCCTATCATCTATGTCTACATGACCCAAGGGACTAGAGTGGTTTGTATGTTTTCAAAATGTTTTTATGAAAAAGGGAAGCAGGAGCATATGGAACAGGAGCCATATGGACCCCAAAGCCTGAAATATTTACTGTCTAGCCCTTGTGGAGTGTGGGGGGAGGGTACTGCTTGTGCCCAATATAGACCATCTGTAGTCTTTAAAGAGAAAGCTCTCCTATACCGATTTGGAACGATCCTTGGTGTGTGTTGTTAAGTGAAAAGGCATTGTGCCAAAGTGTTTCTTAGATTGTGAGATACAGCAGCACATTGTCTGATGCTGAAGGAAAAAAGGAGGACCAGCCTGCAGGCCTTTGCTTGGGATGCTGCTGAAGATATTAGCTGTGTCTGTTACCTCCAGAGACTTTACTATGTTCCCTTCTGCAGGTTTTGCATTTTGAACCAAGTAATTGTGTTGCATAGTCAATAAAAAAAAATAGAGTAATAACAATAAAAATGATAAAGGGTTAAATTGAAAATGGTAACATAGCTCAGTAGGTAGAGTGCTTGACTAACATGTACAAAGTCTTGGCTTTCACCCAACACCACAAAAATGGGGTATTTGTAACCCCAGTATTTGGGATGTGCAGGCAGGCAGTTCAAACTCATTAAATACATGATGAATACAGTATTCTTTAGTCACCCAAGCATAGACTCTTGTGACAAACCAATGGAGTTCAAATCCCAGCCCTTTTCCTTTTGATTCTGTGCCTAAAACAAGGTATTCAACATCTCTGCTCTCTACATTCCTTCTCTGTGAAGCAGTAATTAAAAAAAAAAAAATGCTTATCCATACTGTTAGCGTGAGACTCAGCTCCTCTTTGAACAGTTCTTGACATTCAGCGAGTACCTCACAGTTGTGCTATGACCAAAATTGGCCAAAGCAAGTAAACAGGAAAACAGGCTGTAAAGAAGGCTGAGGCTGCCTGACTGGAGAGATTGGGTGGTAGGTTGAATTGTGGTTGCAACTCAAGGGTAAGAAAAAAACAAGATTTGCAGTCAGGCCTCCTGGCACAGACTGAAGGAACGGTTCGGCGTCTCTGTTTTGTTCATTTTGTATCTGTCTCAGTTATATTTTTCTCAGGTTCCATGACAGGTGAGGTGTGCACCCCAACTTTACGCAGGGAAATTCTCAGTCCATGCTGCACACTCTTGCTGATACTGTCCTAAGAGTTTAACCGGTCTCCTTAATTGACCTGCTACATTAAAAATCCTCATTTACAAATGAGTTAATCTCACCTTGACACGTTGGCTCAGAGGTTTCTCCAGCACAGACATTCCATGGCCCACAGCTGGGTGGAGCATATGAAAAAGTGCCCTCATGGAGGATGCAAGCCCTGTGTAGCAGAGGACTCACTGCAGGCTAGTCCATGCAACTGCAGATGAACGTAGCCTTTTCTACCCTTTGGTGCCATTCTCTTCTCCCCACCTGCCCTCCCAATGTACTAGAGCCGCCTTAGGTTTGCATCCCACCCAAATTTTCAATGTGGATAATTTTCCTGGTCATAGACAGACAATAATGTTTTCTCACATTTTTAGTTTAACAGTCTGTAGAGAGCTTGCCTCATACATGTAAGAAGGCTCTGGATAGGATCCCCAGAACTGGGGAGTTGAGGGAACCACCTAGCTGCTTTTTAATTTTGCCAATCTAGAGAATACCCAGGTGATGTCCCTTGCTGCATTTCCTGTGGCACTGCCTCCTTGCTGCTGCTGCTTTATTCTCGTTGGTTTGATACATCTAAACCCTGCAGATACAGTCAGCATAGTTCAGGGTCTTCCTAAAGACCTTCCTGGTTTAAATTGTGTCTGCTTTTATTTTCTTTGAGACAGAGTCTCACTATTTAGCTCTAGCTGGCCTGGAACTCACTATGTAGACCAGATTGGCCTCAAACTCACAGAGATCCACTTGTCTCTGTTTCCCGAGTGCTGGGGTTAAAGGCGTGAGGGACCATGCCTGGCAATGCTCCATAAAGTGACTTTTTTCTGTGCTCAGCTCTGATTTGGTTTCACCTAAGATTGGTATATCCATGGGTGAGGAAATTCATGTAAGAAAATTATATCCCTGAATAGAAGGACAGATAGATGGATGGGTAGATAGAAAGAGGATAGGTGTGTAGATAAATGGATGAATGGATAGATGTACAGATGTGTGGATGAATAGATGGACAGATGATATATGGATATGCGAATGAATGTGAATAAATGAATGGATGATGTGCAGATGAAAAACAGACATGGGTCTGTAAAATGCAGGCTCTTATTTCCTCACCTTATCATTTGGGTATCACCATATTGTGTTAAAGCTGTTTTTCACTTTATAATAGCTCTGATGTATTTCTCCATAGGACTACCTTCCCTAATCTCAAAAGAGTTTTCAAGACCTGCTTTCTGCAAACCACACTAGGTGACTAAGTAAAGGATGAATAGAGGAAATGTGACAGAGGTGACTGTGTGCTGAAATTTCTCCTTTAAAAGAAAAAGAATTAAATGCTTAAAAATATCTCCTGCCTCTTATATCTAGGTTTCCAGGGGTGCTTTAGAAAAACAAAGTACCATTTTCAAAGTTTGTCATTTACTGTAGATTGGTGCTGCTGTGATCTGAGGGCTCCCTGGAAATACTTGATAATGTAAGTGGCTCAGTCTGTCAGGTGTGATAGGAATTTCCAAAATAACCTATGCAAGTGGTACCTGAAATCCATATTTTCTGTGTCTTCTAAAAAGTAGTACCCTTAACATAACAAAAACCACCTTTTTCCACAATAGTGAGGTCCAGCACAGGTATCCCACATTCTCCTGTTAATCAGTGGGCATGTGCATGCATGCAGTAGCTCAAACTCTGTAGAAGTTTAGAAACAACATTTTTCCCTGTTAGTGAAACTGCCCATCTCTTGGAACACCCATGGGGCACAGTGAGAGGATTCCACTAACCATGAGATAGAGGGAAGGAGCATGTATCTCTTACCTGGCACAGCCAGGTAGATGACAGTAGATGGAGAAGGTGGCCAGATGTCACTGGGACAGCAATGAAAATGACAAAGAATTCCCCAGTCCATCTTGCTGGGTGACTTTCTTAGGGAAAAAAAAAAAAAAAGAACCAACATTTATGTCAGAGAAAACACAACAGTAATCATAAAGCAGGTAAAGCTCAAGGCCTTTTGCTGACTAGGCCACTTCCAGGGCAGATAATATTTTGCTGTCAGTTTATATTTTTTAATAAAAACCTGAGATCGGCTTCCTACATATGTTGACCTGGATAATTTTTTACCAAGTGCCTAAGATTCACTCGGGTCTTTTAACATATTTTGAAATAGATACAAATTTAAGAGTCTTGAATATTGCACTCGCATAGTGACAAAGAATTATACCTTATTCACTGAGAACTTTGGTATTAATAACTTACTTTCTGAGGAATTTTTTAATCTGTTCATCTTTCATATGATACATTAGTAATTGGCTATCAATAAAAGAATGGAAAGCTTCCTTACCACTCTGGAAAAAGTTCCAGGATTAATATGCTGTTTCTATGACTAAATTCTAATCCAATTGGTAATAAGAGGTAAAAAGGGAATTTACAATTATTTTCATGAATCTCCAAATAGCTTCTGTGTGGACAAATCTTTCATGAATGTGTCAGCAATATTTATAACTTCCTGAAAGCACACCAAAACCAGTTTGCAGCAATATAGAAAGAAATCTATCTTGTCCACAGTTTGTACCTCAGAATCACTTGGACTAAAAAGCACAGTAAGGAAGAGGACCTGCATTTCAATGAGCCCCTCATGTGCTGTTCTGCATGGATGGAAATGCTGCTTCCCATCCTGGAATGCTGTAGTTCAGACAGCTCATTCACTTACAACAATGTATATTAAAACCTTGGTTTTGGTTCACTGTCTAGTACAAGATGAAGTTTTAGGGTTTGTCACTGCTCAGTGTAACCTCATTTTATTGTTTCATGTGCTAAATGTTTGATGCTGGAATTTTTTTCTTCCATATGTAAAGCAGACCACATGATGCCTTGATAAGGGGAGTGAATCCCTCTCACCACCTGCAGCAAATGTGTCCATTTTTTGGAAATCTGTTATCTAGCTATATATCAGCTCTGTCAATCCAGAATGTCCACTAAGAAGGCCAGGCAAACATCTTGGATGCTTCAGCCAGTCTAAAGTGGGGAGCAGTTTGACTCCATCCCTCCAACTTATTTTGTGTGAGAGAGACAAAAGATAAGGTTCTAGAGGTTAAGTACAAACCATAGAGATCAAGGGATCTTTCATATGCAAGATCAGTGAGAATCTCGGAACACAAAAGTGGTTAGCTCTAAGACTCAAAATAAGTTTTTAAAGGACAGTTAAGAAGCAGATTAAATTAAGTGAACAAAATTTCCTTCAAAGCCAAAGCACATGCTCAGCAATGACGTGTTGGAAAAGAATAGACACTCTTATGGTCGTCATATAATTCAACTCAGGCCAAGCACAAAAATACTGCGGATGGGGTGGCTTAGACAACACAGACTTGTTTTCCTTACTGTTCTGAGTGTTAGAAGATTCTGACCTCTGGTCAAGGCTCTATTTCTGGCTTCTTATTGAGCCTTGCATGACCTTTTCATGATGCGTGCATAGCAGCAAGGACAGGGGAGACAGAGAGGGGAGAGAGAACCCAAGGGATCGGGGACACTCCTGGGAACAAGCAAGCACACTAGGATCTCTTTTTACAAGGTAACTGATCTTTTTAGATCAGAACCACATCCTCACAACCTCATTTAACCTTAATTACTTCCTCAGAGTCTCCATCTCCAAATACCCAAGTTCCTTGGGTAGAGAAGGTCTTGACTTGCAACATTTTGTATTCAGCCAGGACTGGATGTTTTCCCTTTGGATAGTGGAAGTTTTCCTACATGACTATATGGTTTTCCATCATCTGCTCTAAAATGTTTTCTTCTTCAGGACTTTCCTGGTTTTGTTGCCTTTACACAGAGGAAAGGCAAATGAAAATTTATCCTTTAGAGGAATGGGGCCCTTCATAGAACCATCCCAGAACTCTGAGAAGGCTTTGAACATAACTTCGCATACCTTGTTTGACAAATCCAAAAGCTACACTTTTGAGATCCCGAAAGTTCAGAGTCCATGGTGACCTGAAGGTTTTTAAGTTCAAGTCTGTGAATGTTTATGTAGGTGTCTTAATTAGGGCTTCTACTGCTGTGGTAAAACTACATGACAAAAAGCACCTTGGAGAGGAAAGGGTTTATTTCTCTCATAGTTCTATATATCGTAGTCCATCATCAAAATCAGTGAAGGCAGAAACCCTCACAAGACAAGATGGGGGGGGGGGGCCTGATGCAGAGGTCCTCAAGGAGTGCTGTTGGCTGGCTTTTCCCCCATGGTTTGCTCAGCCTGCTCTCCTATAGAACCCAGGACCATCAGCCCCAGGGATAGCACCACCCACTATGGGCTGGGGTCTCCCCTGTTGATCATTAATTAAGAAAGTGCCTTACAGCCAGATCTTATGGAGGCATTTTCTCAATTTCAAATAACGCCAGCTTGTGTCAAGTTGACATTAAAGTAGCCAGGACAGTGGGTCAGTCCTGTTTATAACCCATGTTCGATTTCTGCAGTTAGTTGACAAGGAAGTCTGTTCGTCTGTTAGCCTCCACGAGTGGGCAAGCACATTTTGTGGGAGAATGGAGACAGTCAGCTTGCACCCTTTCCTCTGCCAAACACAGGACTGGTCCTCACATAACAACAGGCACCCTGTGGAAGTTTCCCCTAGGCAGTCTACTAGCCAATTGGTTGTTGACCATAGAACCATTTACTGTGTTAAAGAGTCACTGCGCATGTGGGCTAATCTGGCCTTTGAGAATCCCAGCACTGCTATTGTTTTTAAGTCTTCCCAGAGCTCAGAGTAAAGGTGTCACAATATTGTGAGTCTTCCCATATGGTTAGAAGCTCAGTTTCCAACAGAAATTCAGCTCCAAGATACCTAGTGAATAAAATAGTGATTCTCCTCAGGGCTGTGGAATTTCCCCTTTTTGTTTACAGAGCCTTCTATTTATCCATTTTAACTAAGAGAGAAGAAAATTCGATTGCTGGTATCACTGCAGTCAGCAAATGCTCAATAAATATTGGATGAGGGAACAGATGGGGAAAAAATCATTTCAGTTTCCACTTTCAGACCAAATAATTGAATTGTAGGGCTTTGTTATTGGAAATTATATTATAATTCACCCAATCAACTTTCTTTCTTCTAAAAGAATTATGTTCCTGACTATTTTTTAAGAGTGATAACAGCCGTGTTTTGAATGTTTGCCGTGTGCCAAACACTGTTCTAAATACTTTGCATGAATTATTTCAAGCAGTTCTTCAATAGCACCGATGTTGTAAAGGAACCTTCTAAAACAGAATTCATAGTTTAAACAGCTTTATGTCTGACTTCCTATTTCTTAGGAACCATATGAAGAGTGGGTCTGTGTTTGTTGTACCTTTCTGCAGCTGTCCCATCATTAGATAAGGTGTCATCAGGAAGTCCCCTGGGAGTGTCTTGCAGGCTTACTGCCCAGACCCACACACCTTTTCACCAGTTCCAATGGAGACCTACTTTAAGAGATGATACACAGTACCAAAGAGCTTCTATTTAATGCTTCAAGCATGAAAAGGGAGAGAGATAGTCCCAGGAGAAAGGTGGTACTATTTTCTTGTGCCCAGACTTCCCTGGAAGCACCATGACCTTCAAACACTGAATGACAGAATCTGAAACTGACCCAGCTCCTGTGGCAGCCCTTGCTGACATTAGCCCCAGGAAGATTTGTTATTGTAAGGGGTTTTATTCATTTTATACATTGTTACCTAGATATCCATTTTAAAGGTAGCCAAGATGGAATTACCCACAGTTACAGGAGTCTGGGGTGGCATTTAAAATCTCCACATAAAATCTCCTTGTTGGGCTTAGCTGCCACCTTTCCCTTCAGTCGGGGTGGGATGGGGTGAGGGGTGTAATCACACAAGAACCACACAGAGAGAGAGAGGACAGGACAGACTGACACCCCAGCGGGTGTCCCAACAGTCAGTGCTTTGGGATAATAGTTTCGCCTCTCCTTTTAAATGTAAGATGCCCTGGAAACAGGAGCCCTAGATTTCCTTGATTAGCTTTATACCTAAAGGCCCTCGGAATCTTCAGATGGCAAAAGAGGCTGCCTGAGAAATATGGAAACTGGAGCTTTAAAGTCCTGACTCTACTACTGTCTGTTCTCCCCACCCTGCTATATCTGAGGGCCCACACACAAGGCTGCCCTGCTACTTCACTATATAGCCAGGACTGGCCTTAAAGACTGAGATCCTCCAGCCTCTGTTTTCTAAAGTACTGGGATTAAAGGTGTTAACCCTCATGCCCTGCTAAGTAAGGAGTTTTCTTCTAAAGTTTATTTTTTTCTAATATCAGAGATTATAGGATCGCTAGCCAGTCTAGTGTAACCATAGGGCTTTTATAGGGCCCCAGCAAATAGCAAACCATGTTAAGCCTTTATACCAAAAATTAGCCTGCTCTCCTTGCCTTGTTTCCCAGGGACACTCTTCAGACACTTTAGGGGGCAAGAGTGTGTCATCACAAGGGTCAGAGCTGGCATGCCACAACTCTAGGAAAAGTTGAAAATTCACTGCCCTGACCTCAATGGCCTCTTGCTTGCGGCCAACCCTAATGCAAGCATTGTATCTCCAGCTCAGGCAATGAGATTTTAAGCCCTAAACTTGGAACAGTGTGTTCTCGTGCAGTGTTTCTAACCAGCTTACAAGCTGTTGCCCGTTGAACCAGAGTGAGATTTTCTTGGCAAGAAGACATAGAATTTCTTCTGGGGTGCTCTGAAAGCTTGTTCCTGAGACACCTCTCATGTCATCCCCAGGATTCTAGACCCCCTTCGCTTCCTTGCAGTAGGAACTGGTCCCCATGAAGACTGGGGTTTTCTTTTGGCATAGTCTGAAGCACAGCCTCTTCTCCTTGTCCACTCCTGCCCTAGCAAAAGCTCCTTCAGAGCCACCCTTGGATCCTATACAACACAGCTAATTGTTTGCACTGCACACTGGTGTGTTTAGAGCTTGGGCATGCAAACAGACAATTATTTTCTGCTATTTGCTAGCGGCACTGCCTGCCTGGTGACTTTGGCAGATGGAGAAAGAGCTAATCTGTAGATTACAAGCAGAAAGGTTATTGATGAAATGTCACCATCTGTTGGTGTCATTAAAATGATATGAGTCATAAAGAGTTGCTTTTGTCTTTTCTCAAAAAGAAAAGAAAAAGAAAAAAAGAGTAGCTTGTAGTTTAGAGAGAAGTTTCTAAATTGAGGCAGTAGGGAACAGAGTGGGGAGGGGAGGCTACCCAAGCAGAAAGAGGAGCTTGGTGAGTTTGTCAGATGAGCTGATTGGTCTTCAGGGAAGCCAGTTCTCCGCTGTATTAGACCCCCTACTTGGAATGAGATGCCATGCTCAGAAAGGCTGGTATAAGTGCAACCACTCTCAGTGTCTACTTTGTGGATACCTATCAGATGTAGAAGGGAAATTCTGACTAGAATCAGTGAGAGAATCCCCAGGAAAGAGTAAAAACACCAGTGGATAGAGGGCTTCTGTGTCACATTAGCAAAGGGTTTGGAGAGGGAAGATGTGTATGCTTGATGAGGGTTTGGGTAACCAAACTACATTGTCAACTTCTCCACATAATCCCCATATTTCTCTCACATTCTTTGAGGAGTCTTACCCATTGCTACAAACCTGTTATTTTCATTCTATTTCAATATGGCTTTCAATCCTTTGGGGGGAGGGGGTTGTTTGTTTGTTTGTTTGTTTTGTATCCCAGAGAAGGTTGAAGGATGAATGATTTTGTAAATCATTACAGACCTTTTGTCCATCCCAATGAGTATCATTAAATAAACTAACAGAAGTATTGCCGTGAATCCATACACACCCAGCTGTGACCTCAAGTTGAATATTTCATCCCTTAAGACATCTGCCCCAATTCTTTCCACCTGCCACTCCTTAGGGACACAGACATTGAAGGAGTCACGACTGCTGCTTAGAAAGTGTCAGAGCAGTGCTAGAAGCCTGCAAAAAATTCTCTGTGCTATCTAAAGGACACATCACTGCAAAGGCTCCTGTTGATATTTTTAGATTTGATGCTCTGTCCTGCTGGTGATGCTTCATTTCTAAACAAGCAGGATGGCAGTGATGGGTGGTGTCAGCAATGCTGTGCTGGTGACTCTGGGCCCCATCTCATGGACTAATGCTCATCCTGCTGGGCAGATCTACTTTTGTCTCATTTGCTTCTAGAGCTTAAGAGCTCTGGCTGCAGCAGAGCCCACCAAAACGCAGGCAGCAGGCTGCCAGATTAGACACGGGAGCTCGTGTCCTAGCCTTTGGCCCTGTTTCTCCGAGTCCTGAGGTCAGTATTTGTATAATGGGTCTTTAATGACAAGGAAAGGGGTATATAATTCACCCAGTTAATTAAGCCGAGTTAGAAAGACCCATGCAAAAACTGCTGAGCTTATTCTTGGGTGAGTAGAGCAAGGACATCCTGGGATTATCACTGAACTGTTTCTTAAGTGAGCTTTGTGTGCCTGACAGATAATAGTTTCAGGGAAGGAAAGGAGAGAGAAGGGGAGAAAGGAGGGGAGGGATTTTAATTTTTTTTTTTTTACCTGTGTTCTTCCTTCCAAGGAATCTGAATCATGTAATACAGTCCTAGGGAAAAGAAGATGGCATCATAGGTCAATATATCAACAGATATTGTTAACTGTAAAATGTTCATGAAGGGAGATTTTTTTGAAAGAATATGGTGAATCATATCTAAGTATATTATGTGCATGTATAGAAATATCATAATGAAACCCATTACTTTGTACAGTTGATAAAAGGCACTGTTGGATCCAAAAGAAGAAAAAAAGAAGAATGTCATGAGTAGTAACTATGGCCAGTGTTAAGTAATCAGTTGATAAGCATGAGAAGCCATAAGATTTCCAAAGAATGAAAAGAAAGTTCTATAGTGCTCTGGTGGGGTGGTGAACTGTTTGTTCCTGAGCCTCGGGCTGTGACAAATGGTGTGTTGCTGGAAAAAAGAACGCCTGTGAAAGCATGGGGTGGCTTGGGAAACCCCTAGTGAGGCCCAGACAGCCCTCATTGCTCTGCAGTCCTGTTGTTTGTGAACCCTGTCTCTTCCCAAGTGTCTGCCTGTTTATCGCTGTCCTGTTGTTCTGCAGCAGGCCACAGAGACTGCTGAGGAAGAGGATGACCAGCCCCTCAGCCTGTCCTGGCCATCCAACGCCCGCAAGCAGGTCACATTCCTGATCGTTCTCCCCATCGTGTTCCCTCTCTGGATCACCTTACCTGATGTTCGCAAACCTGTGAGTGATTCTCTGCTCAAACAGCTGCTCCCTTGTAGAAACGTATGGCGGCCACTGGAGCCTGTTTCCAATTGTGTTAAAAAGTGAGGTGATACATACATGTCTCTTCTCATCCGTGTAGAAGCTTCAATCACAGATTGTTCAGTGACTATCAAACATGAAGCACCTAGAACTGAGGAACATGAAATAACCACCATTTTATTCTGCTCACAGGTCCCATGGAATGGGAATTGAAGACGGGTACACTAGGGATGGTTGTATTCCTGCCCCACCAAGCCTGGGGCTCCAGCTAGAAAGACTTGCATGGTTAGCGGTGACTTATATAGCTGAGAATTATTTTCGTCTTATTTTGATAATGTTTTTGGCACCTGGGAGGAGATGGCTTGAGATAGATTGTCTATCAGAGTACATGTCCTGTCTCTGCACTTTGGTTCCTCATAGCATGATGGCCCCAGGATAGCCCAGCGTCCTACATAAGAGGTCAGATCTCCAAGAGTAAGCATGCTAACAGCGGAAGGCAGAAGTTACATGGTCTTTGGTTTCCTTGTTTCTTAAGTTATGTTGTGACAATTCAGTTATATTCGAGTGGCCAAAATATCCACAAGCCTGATGTAATTAAAAACATATAGTGGCAGCTGGGTGGTGGTAGCACATGCCTTTAATCCCAGCACTGGAAAGGCAGAGGCAAGTGGATCTCTGAGTTTGAGGCCAGCCTGGTCTACAGTTTGAGTTCCAGGATAGGCAGAGCTATATAGAAAAACCCTGTCATTTAAAAATGGAGGGGCGAGTTTACCTAGAGGAAAGAAAGATAATTCAGTAGTTAAGAGCATGTGCTGCTCTTGCAGAAGACCTGAGTTCTGTTCTCAGCCACCATATTAAGTGGCTCACAGCCACTTGTAACTCCAGCTCTGGGGATGCCGTCTTGTGGATTCTGAGGGCACCTGTACTCACATGTCTACAAATACATATACATACATATATACACAATTTTTTAAAAAATTAAATTTAAAAAAGTTAACCTAAAATACACCAGTGCCATATGCCATAGGAATCTTTTTAATGAAAAAAAAATGTTCAAGAACTTAGAACCACCATAATGATTTTTTCTTAAGGGTCAAGGTCAAAGCAGGAAACTACTCGGCATTACCTTGAATTTCCTTTTAGAGATATCCTTAAAATAATTTAAAGAAATGCAAACGCCTACATATCTGTGTTCCTTCTGAAGTTTTACTGTCATCACTGTAAGTGATATTATTATTTTATGTTGTCATATGCCATGGGCTGTGGATGCAGTACCATCCTACAGTTATCAAATGCATTCAGTATAGGCCAATCAAACAAACATCCATCTCTTCCAGGGTTTGTGAACTAGATTCTTTAACCCTTCATTTTTTCCCTAAAGGTAGAAAAGGTAATGAGAGGAAAAGGGCACATTGACCAGCATATGCTCTACAGAAGAGTGTATCTATCACACATCAGATTTCTCAATAATACTGTCAATGAACTACACTGTGAGATCTCAGGAAACATCTATGGTAGGATATACATGTATTGTTGGTATAAGAAAAAGAAACACAAGTGAAGTCAACTAAACTTTATCTAGTCACTTCCCAGAGAGCGAACCTGAGATTCAGACCCAGGTCTTCATGACCATGTGGCTTCCCCTCAGATTTCTTGACACCAGAAGGCTTAAATCTGAAAATAATAATAATAATTCTAAGGGCATTTGCAATAAAATTCTATGGTCCCATTCAATACAAGTTATCAGAAATCTTCAAAGATACTCCTGGTGATTCTTTATTTGGGGGTTTGGAGGAGGTAAGAAAAAAATCCTATTCCATTACCCTATACTGTGAATAACCCAGCCTCATAGAAAGCCATGTGTTATGTAGTAGACACTAGGAAATGTCTCACAGAAGGACTCTTCACAATACAGCTTCCCTGGTAAAGGGTACATGCAGCAGGTGTGGTTCTGTGCTGGCTGTCCTGGAACTCACTCTGTAGACCAGGTTGACCTAGAGATCCATCTGCCTCTGCCTCCCCACTGTTGGGATTAAAGGCATGTGCCACCACCACCTGGAGGCAATATATAAATTTCTCAAGTTACAATTCCAAAGCATCTGCCCTTCATGAAGGACTGGCTTCTTGAATGCCATAGCAAAGCAGCCGATGTGCTTGATCCCCACTTCATGGCTCACAGAGCACTGATAGTTCTTCATTGTGTTCATTGTCCCTTCTGATGGTTTATACTAAATTGTCAACTTGGCAGGATCTAGAATAACCAAACACTAGCATATTTGTGAGAGATTTTAGGTTCATTAGGAGGAAGGACCTAATGTGGGAGTTACCAGCCCATGGGGTGGGATACCAAGACTGATTTAAAAAAAAAAAAAAAAAAAAAAAAAAAAAAAAAAAAAAAAAAAAAAAAAAAAGGTCAGCTGAGCACCCCACTCATTTCTCCCTGCTCCCTGCTGACTGGACACAATGGGACCAACTGCCTAGTACTACTAGTGTACTCTCTAACTCTAAGCCAAAACAAACCCTTCCTGTTGTATGAGGTTTCTGTCCCAGACTTTTTTGGTCTTGCCTTATAGCCCAGACTTTCCAACCTACAGTCCCATAGTCCCACTGAAATACACAGACGCTTGTATTAATTGTACACTGAGTGACCTGGGGCCCAGGCATATAACTTGCTAGCTCGTGCTCTTAATCTAAACCATGATTCTTATCCTGTTCAGGCATGAGGCTTGGTACCTTTTCTCAGAGCAGTGTAACTGTTCTCTGCATCTTCTGACTTCTCTGTGGAGTTTCTGCTCTGTTCTTCCTGTTCCCAGAATTTTCTTAGTCTAGTAGCCCCACCCACACTTCCTGTCTGCCTTTGGCCAATCAGTGCTTTTTATTAAACCAGTTGGTGGGACAATTATTTACAATGTAACAACATAATCCCACTACACCTTCCTTAAATTGTTCTTGTCTTCTTATGTTACAACAACAAAAATAACTAATATGTCTATCATTCCCCTGTTTCTATGCTGTTTGGCCCAGTGTTTTCTTTTATCCCACAAGGGAACATCAGAAAACTATGTATAGTTTTCTAACTCTCTACAGAAGATTTTAATGGCTGGCTAATGGGAGCTAATTGTTGCTTTTCCCATGCCCTGGGGCAGAACATCATGGAAGCAAAAGTGTGTGGCAAGGCAGTTCTTCACTTCTAATGGGCAAGAGGCAAAAAGGAAATGCTAATACTCTAATGCCCTCCTTTTTACTTTTATTCCATCTAGATCCGTGGCAGGTCTATTCGCTCCTGTTAATCCTCTCTGAAAACACATTCACAGATAAATCCAGGGGTGTGCCCCACAATCTTCTATGAAAAGTCAGCAAAGCCTGGTAAATTCAATTGAGGCATGTCCAAGCCCCTTCCCTCCTCCCTGTACCAAGGTTGTGAAAGGTGTCGTAGCACAGGTAATGGGCTCCAAAAAGTCAGCCCATACTCTAAGGATATATCTGCCAGGGGCTCCTTAAACAGACCAAGCTACATAACTGTCTCCCATATGCAGAGGGCCTAGTCCAATCTCATCCAAGCTCTACAGCTGTCTGTCTAAAATTCATGAGTTCTCATTAACTTGGTTCATCTGTCTCTATAGATTCCCCATCATGATCTTGTCCCTTCCCCTTGTTCAAATAAGCCCTCTTCCCTCTCTTTGACTGGACTCCTGGAGCATGGCCAGATGCCCGATTGTGGATCTCTGCACCTGCTTCTATAAGTTACTGGATGAAGGCTCTATGATGACAGTTGGGGTATTCACCATTCTGATTACTGACATAGTTTTACATCAACCTGGAACAGCTAAAGTCATCTGACAGGAGAGAACCTTAGTTAAGAAAATGCTTCCGTAAGATGGAGCTGTAGACAAACCTGAAGGACGTTTTCTTAGTGATTGATGGGTAAGGTCCACTCCATTTTGGGTGGTGCCATCCCTGGGCTGGTGATCCTGGGTTCTATGAGAGAGCAGACTGAGCATGCCGTGAGGAATAAGCCAATAAATAGTACTTCTCCATGGCCTCTTCATTAGCTCCTGCCTTCAGGATCCTGCCCTTTGAGTCTGACTTCCTTCCACAATGAACACTGATGAAATGTAAACCAATTGAGCCCTTTCCTCCCCAAGTCATGGTGTTTCATCATAGCAATAGTAACCCTTACTAAGACATTTACATGTAACTCAAAGCAAGATCTCACAGAAACAGTTCAAGGAGACTTGAGCCTGAGGCTCCTGACTCCAGATCATTTTCATTTCACTCCCCTGACCCTGGTAGTTGTCTCCTCCTGTCCTGTCTTAGAAGCTGAGCAACCTTGGGCAATATACTTCTCCAAACTCCACTTGTGTCCACTGTTGATAAGGATTTCTGAGATCTCCAGATTCCTTACCAGAATGCCACAGCACTCTGTGATTGAGAAAAGCAGAAATACAGATCAATATGCTACTGCAAATTGAAGGTGACTGTGCACCCCAGCTTGCCTATGACAGTCTCAGCTTACTCTGAGAGCATACTATGTGGCCCTCCCTGCACATACAAGAAGTCAAATTAAATAAGCCATGCCAATAAATACAGGAGCCATTAAAATATTTCCTAATTATTTTATTACAGTAGAGTTATTAGATTGTTTCTTAGGTCAGTTTTCTTTTTTCTCTATAACACACCATCTCGAACTCAGCTTAAAACAAGCTTATTTCAGCCCATGGTTCTGAGGATCAGAAGTTTGCGCTGGGCTCAGTAGGACAGTTCTCCTGGGAGCAGATTGCCGTAGAAGCCTCTCAGCTGAAACAGCTTGTACTGTGTTCAACATGGTCTCCAATCTTTAACAGTCTGGTCTGAACTTAGTCACGGAATAGCAAAAGACCAAGAGCTACAAGAACAAACTACAAAACATTCTTGAGATGGAGTTTGGAATGTGTACACCATCACTGCCCGTGCATTCTATTGATCGAAGCAAGTTCATAAAGCCAGCCAATGCCTAAGGGCGGAGAAATAGAGCTCACTTATTGAAGGGAGAGGCAGAACTGGGTTATTTTTCGTCCTGCTACAGGTCTTGTGTATGTCCAGAAAGGTCATTGGATGTAATATCCAGGGAGAGGGAAAAGAATAGGAAAATTAACAAATGGACATTTGTTCCTCCTCAGGGCCCACCAGCTCTGTCTCTTCTGTAGTTTTTTAAATTCTTCATGGAGATGAAAATCCCAAACCTTACCAGTAATTACAGGGAGCGCATGATTGTATAGTTCTAATTTCAGAATAAATATTACTCCCACTTGCTTTTATTCCCACATCATTTCCATGCAAATTTTATGGCGATGTTTATTGGATCATGCACACTTTCAGCTCGGATATTAAATAGGAGCTTCACACTTACTGTTTTCTTAAATTAACAACCTTGTTTGAAACAGAAAAGGCTAAATGTAAACCATGATGTGAAACATACCTTTGATGAAAACTGAAAATAATAAACAATACAGCACTCAATGTGATTTTCTCTCATGCCATGAGATGGATGCTCATCCAAAGGAGGAGTGTTTCTCTTGAGATAGGAAAACATGATTCATTATGACTGGGGAGCAACCTGAACACCTAGCTAAGGGTTTGAAATTTTGATCATTTATTGACTCACCAAGCTTTGATTGATTATGTAGCAGGAGTTATACGTGATGTAACAAGAATGAAGTGACTGGGAGGTTCAGGAGTTTGTTCAATCACAGCTACTGAGAGAAAAACCAAAACTCCTCCATATCAGACATCACGGTCATTTTGCCTCCTCGAATATTAGCCTTGTCATCTCTGAAAACTGAAGTGATGACAATATTGTACAGTAACAACAGTGATTATTACCGGAGCCCTTTTATGTCTCAGGTGCTTTGCTAGACTTTCTGTGTACATAATTCTTTAGAACATTTAGATTTGTATTACCTCTCCACTTTGTTTTACAAATGAAGAAACCATACCTTAAAGAAGTTAAAAATTTTTTCTAAGTGAAAATCACTGTACACTTGGAAGCAGAGATTTCAACCCCCATTATCATAACCCAGTGGCCATACTTTGAATCTTAATAGGGTTGTTGAGGGAAACTTCTTAAAGTGTGTGCACTCCAAGGGATAGCAAGATCACTCAGCAGGTAATGACAATTGTTAATAAGCCTTATGACCTAAATTTGATTCCCAGGACCCACAACGGTGGGAAGAGATAACAGACACCCAAAATTGTTTTCAGACCTTTATACATACATGCATAAACATGCACCTTTCTATAAGTGTGTTCATGTATGTAATACACACACACACATACACACTAATGAATGGATGAATGAATGAATGAACAGATAAATAAATACGTAAGTGTAAAATACCTCAAGCCAGTTTTAATTCTAAGTTCCTGAGATCACATCCACTCGGAATTCTAAGGTGGGACAATTAGAAATTTGAAACCAGCCTGGGCTACATAACAAGACTCACATCCCTTCCACCCAAAGTATTTTCTTCAGACCATTGTACAAAGTAGGTGCTCAGGGACTATTAAATTTAGAACTGAAAGACACGGCCAGTGTACTCAGCCAGCTATTGCCCAGTGACTTTTTCTCAAACCAATATCACACTGCTCTACTAAAAGCTTCTGATGGGAACATTAGCTGTCAGTTAGGTACCTAACCATTACATTGGAAACAAAATGGACAGCACATGGTCACAATTTGCTCATTTGCTAATTGGTATGAGGTCTATCCTAACAGATGTCGAGATGAGCCACTGTTACTGACCATAACCTAATGTGTTAGACCTTGGCTTCCAGGGATATTTTCTCCCTTCCAATGAGACTAGTAACCTAATACCTGTACAGATGCTCCAGGGCAATGATGTCCAGAATGAAACCATGAAGGCCAAATGAGGAGAATGGTCTAGACAAAATGAGAGAAGTAATTCCTGAGTTGTGAGACTGGGCATGATAAGGCAGTTTGACAGAGAAACAATTAAGCCAAGCCGCTGGTGCATGAAGGCTTGCAACTTCCAAAGCAAAAACAATATGGGAGGCTGGGGAGGCAGATGGTCATACAGCTGGAGCACTGGCATTTTCTGACATTGTGAATAGAGCCTGGCATGATGATGGTGGTGTTCACTCTGCCTCGGTGTATTTTGAGCAGTTTGGCCCTGTTTTCTTTAAGAAGTGTTGGTAAAACATGTTAGGCTCACATGTTGTATAGTCAGTTGACATGAATTTCTTCTCTAATTGAAGATCTGACTATAGAGTAGGTACCCAGTCTTCATCCCTAGTTGATGATGAAGAACTTGAAATTCACTAAGAATATTTATTTTTAATGATTTTTAGTAAGTCTTCTAATTCAACACTTGATATTTTTGATACCGATGAATTAGTAATTGGTATCTTAAGAATCATAAGTAACAAATATTGAACTGGACAGGTTTTCACTGATGGATTGATTTGCATTTGGTTCTTCATGTCCTTTGTCCACTTGGCTGGGAATGTTCCATAGTTCAGTGATATAAGGAAATCTTAGTATTATATTTAGTAAGTAAATGAGCCTGGAAATAGAGCAGCCTTAGAAGATGTTCTGGAACATGAAGTATAGCTATCCTACAATAAAGTAGATAACAGTTCTCTTTGCTTCTCATGCTACATTCAGAACCCTAATCTAGTTAATGCTGGAGTCAGGGGTGTGGCAAGAGTTGCCCATCTCTTCCTATGATAGAACATGGCCCTGGGGGACTGAAAGCTGCACCCCACCTAAAATCCTGAAACAGTAACTCATAATCAAAAGGAAAAGGCTGGGGAGTCCAGTCAGTTCAGTGCTCTGCCTGGGCAAGCCTGGTGTCTTCTCTGGCTAGGGGAATCTTAGCGAGAACTGGTACCCAGCTTTCAAGTAACTTGCTTTAAGAAGTGGTTAGGCTCCATTTTGGGGGGAAAATGTGTTTTCTCCATCACTCCTGAAGCATTCAGGTCTCCATGACAGACCAGAGTCCTTCTCCAAAATACTTTTCTTCTAAGAAAGAGAAGGGACATAGAGAAGCATTTAAAGGTGAGATTTGGCCTGCTCACTCTGATAGAATGCCCTCTCCCAGCTGAGCATGCCCATTTAGTCGTATAGTCACCCCCAGAAAACCCCCTGCCCAGAAACAGTCATTTCAAGAGAGAAAATGATCTTGTAGAATCTAAGGGCTATGTGAATAATAATAATTATTATTATATTATTATTATAGATTTATTGGAAGCTTAAAATTTAAAAGATATTGCAAACCTAGTCTAGAACCATAGAGCCTATCTGTCATTGTGCTTCAAATTTCAAAGATTAACACACATAAGCTTATATATATATATATATATATATATATATATATATATATATATATATATATATATATATATATATATATATATATATATATATATTGGCGATGAAGCTTCAAATGTCATGGCAGAATAGACTCTCTGTGACTGCCCCAGACCAGCCCTTGTAACAACTGAGACAGCTACTATCTACATCAACTCTAGGAGCCATTGCCCTGAACAAAACTGGGTGGCATTATCAAAGCATAGTGTGTGGTTTTCTCAGCATGGAGAAGCCTTGAAATTAAAAGTGTTGGCAAGAATAGGTGGTGGGCTCTCAGTTATCTAAGTTTGTACTATATTTTTCATCAAAAGAATCAGCAGAAACAAGTTCAGTGCAAGCCACAATTTCCTTGGCATGGGATTGAGTAAGAAATGTTGTATGTATAGTTTATTTATTTATTGCTTCCTTAACTTACTTGGTCCATGTGTCAGAGACAAGACTTGATTCCTTTCACTACATGGGCTCCAGGGATGGGACACTGGTTCTTGGGCTAGACAGCAAGAACCTTTACCTGCTGAGCTATCTTAACTGGCCCTGAAAAGCTACATTTCGAAGTGTCTTATTTTCGATTGACATTCTAAGGTAACTTTGAGTGCACTCACACTGTATAAGCTGAAGATGACATGCAGTCCAGAGCTGAAAGCAGGATGAGATATGATAAAAGAGTAGCTGAATAGAACACATTCTCAAGAATGATGTCTGACCTCTCTCTTTTGAGGATCACCCACCCTGATTGGACATCTCCATCTCCAGTTGAAGGGTATGGTTAGTGTCCTAGAGACTAGCCATCACCAGCCATCTGTGGTGGTGACTTTCCTGATAATTCATGGGACCCTAAGATGAATTAATTTGTTCCCAACCTTCCTAATCCTTTTTATTTCATGTAATCAATCACATAAGAGATTTGGTATACAGATTATCATGACACATAATGGCCTGATTCTGGCAAACTGGGAAGCAAACTAATGAAAAGGGAAGAGACAGAAAAGGGGATGCAAGATGTTTAACAGAAGGAATGATAGGGAATCCAGATCATATAAAGTACAGGAGCAGGGGCCATTGGGCATTTAGCTATAAGGCATGAACAGATTCTCTCAAGTGACTTCCAGAGCCCAACACAGTAGCACATCTCACAACAGTTGGGAGGCTAAGGCAGGAAGATAAGATTTGAGGCCAACCTGGGCTACATAATTAGTTCTGGGCCATCTAGGCTATTTTGGGCTATGAGACCCTATCTCAAAGAGAGAAGTGAGGGAAAGGAGAGGGGAAAAGGATGGAGGAAGGGGGAGAGAAAATTTCTTTTCCAGTTCTACAACTATCCAGCTCCCACAATTTCAATTTCTAAGAATGAATGTTCCTCTCCCAGTTTGATTAAGGGCAGGTAGCGTCTTTTGATTGCTAATCCATCCAGGAAGTAGAAACTGTGGGAGAAGCCATGGCAATGGCAAAAGCAGCTTTAGCCATGGATTATGGACCACAGAGGGCAATACTGACACTCTGCCCTCTGGTTGTCTTGCAGGCTTCCAGGAAGTTCTTCCCCATCACGTTCTTTGGTTCCATCACTTGGATCGCTGTTTTCTCTTATCTGATGGTGTGGTGGGCACACCAGGTAAGACGGCTGGTGGCACCCATCTGCCTGGTTTGTCTCTAGTCTTGGTTTTCAGGTGGTCCATCGATGTCTTTACCTTTTGAAGCTGTCACAATACTAAGAGTGGTATAGACAAGTTACCTTTCAGGACTGGATTTTCCTATTCTCCTATCTTGGTGGCCAGAAATCATATCAGCATAGCTCTTAACAGCTATGTAGAAGAAGGCAAGCCTGGCCAACCAGGGCTGGAAAGAAACTCAATATTCTGCCTACCTCGATGTCTTTATTTTGTCTTGTGCAAGCAACTTAGCATGGCTGTCCCTAGCTCTGTGAGGAGGGGGTGTGTGTGTCTGTCTGTGTTATATGCATGTGTACACACATGTGTGAGTCCATATAATAGGTATAATAGGAGTTTTCCACGTTCTCCTGTTGCTTCCTACCTTATGTGACCTTGAGACAAGGTCCCTCACAAAACCTATATCTTGCCATTTCTCAGCTAGGCTGGCAGGCTTCAAGTCCCAGTGTTCTTGTCTTTATCCCAAAGCCCCATGCTGGAGTTACTGGCCTTTTCATGTGGATGCCTAGGGTTTGACCTCAGGTCCTTACTCCTGTGCAGTAATTGCTCTTACCCACCGAGCCACCTACCCAACCCTCACCAGCCTTCTAACAGAGGTTATTAAGAAAGGTCCTGAAGACAAAATGTCCGTCCTTGAATTTCAATTACAAAATGTAATGATACATATAATTTTTGTCATTTTTTACCAGTTATATTGCTGATCCCAAGATATGATCCCAGAAATTACTGCATGAAAACTTGAATGAGTGAGATTCAAGGGCTTCTGTTCTCAAAGATGAGTGTGGAAACCACTATTTGCTAAGTGTATGCTCCATGCTGGACAATTCACATCCCTTTGTCTTTAGACTCTAGACTCTTGGCTTTAGAGTCTTGGCTTTAGACACAGATTCAGATGCCAGGAGAGGAAATAATCATTATCTACAATATGCAGATAAAGAAATTGAGTTTAAAGCTGACAAAAAAAAAAATGACCGAGCAGCCAGGCATAGTGGCACATATTTGAAATCCTAGTACTTGGGAAGTTGAGGCAGGAGAATCAGGAACTCAAAGCTAACCTCATCAGAGGCTTGGAAGGTATCTTGGCTGTAGGAGACTCACCCATGCTCATAAGGACATCACCATGCTTCTCTTCAGTTTTGTACTCTTCTGTGAGGAGTGGCACTCCAACTCCAAATATCAATGGTATATTTTTAAATGGTCGCTGTGATAGCATGCCCTCTAAGAATTTAAATTATTAAGAATGTATTAAATCAATTGCAATTAGGGTGAAAATCATTTAAACAGCATGAAGAAGACCATTTTCCTCAAACAGGGCACTCTTATTGCCCAGGAAAATCACCAGTGGACCTGCTCATTCATGCAGCAAGTAGGCCTTAAAGCCTAAAGCAGACAGCTTCTTAACCCATTTCTTCTTAATGATTCTTCTTACCAAGCAATTGTTTACAATGCCCAGATGTATTACCTTATAAAACAAATTCACAAGTCAAACATTTGTTCATGATAAATTATAAATTTATTTTAAAGCAATTCTTTGGTGTGTATATAATTTAATCAATTGTTAAAGATGGAAGCACTTTTGCATACTACTCAGAGGGACTTGCTTGTTTGCTTTTTTATGAAGAATTAAATTTCAGAGTATGTGATGTTGCAGAACAGAGTTCATCCTCAGTGTCTTTCAGAGATGATCATTATTCTATTTTTAGAATTGCCTGAGAATGCTGCACCATGCAAATATGCAGTACAATATAGTACAGATGTGTTTAGGACTACTTCAGAAATGGTTAGAAATCCTGCCCTGATCCCAAGATAAAATTTATTTAACTTTGTTTTTCATTTATTGTATGTATTTGGGCAGAAATGAGCAAAGATATGCCACAGCACACATGTGGGTGTCGAGGGACAGCATCTAGAGTCGCTTTTCTCTTCCCAGTATGAAGCCCTGGGGCTCAGGGCCTTGGCATGGTAGCAGGTATCTCTGCCCACCCAGCCACCTTACCAGCCCCTCATTTGATGATGTTTTGTAAAGAAAGTCAAGTCAGCAACACAAATGGAAAATTTGATAACTGTAGTAGTGGGGTTTCTTGATCCCGGGCAGCCAGAGACCCAGACCCTGCCGCGCCAGACCCCTCAGCCGCCCAGCCGCTCAGGTCCCCAGAAATGACTCAGACTCTTATATTAACTTTATGCTGTTTGGCCTATGGCTCAGGCACATTGCTAGCTTGCTCTTACATCTTAAATCAACCCATTTTTATTAATCTGTCTGCCACGTGGCCCGTGGCTCACCTGTGTTCCTTACATGTTGCTCTTGTGGACTTCAGCTCGATCTGCTTCTGACCCGCCCCTCCTTTCCTACCTATTTTGATTCCTCCTCCTACTTCTTCTATGGTGCCTGCCATGGCCCAAAACAGCTCCTTTATTTAAAGATTGAGATTCACAGCATACAGAAAGGCATTCCCACATCAGATAACCTAATATTCTAACATATTATAATCGACAGTACAGATGTTGCTTGCATGTAGATTGCTTGCTTTTGGTTTTTAAGGTTTCATTGGTGTGTACTGGGGCAGAGGGGAGACTGTTTACTGGAGCTGCCTCACTTCTTCCATCATGTAGGTCCTTGATGTCTAACTCAGATCACAGGTCTGGTAGCAAGTGTCTTTACCTGCCCTGGGACTACTAGGCAGGGACCAGCAGTAGATCCGTGTGCCTGAAGGACTGAGTAGGAACACTAGACCTGGCACCAAACTGTCAAAATACAAAATAAAAAGCCTACTTTTAAGTTACCAGGAACCAAGATATTATGTACTTACAAATCAAAGAGGGATTTATAAGTAAATATTTTATTCCTTAAAATCATTTATTCCTGTATGTTGTTTTACCCATTAAATTATTTTTCTAACTGTAGATGTCATAAAGTAAGCTATTGTAAAACATTCTCTAAAATTTTGAGCATAGTAATTCACCAGGTCCAGAAAATATATAAAGTTTTTTAAAGTCCCCACAAAATAAGGTGCTCAGGAAACAAAGGGAATGTGTGGCAGCTTCCAGTCACTGTCCCCGAATCAGGAGGCAGAAAACAAACAGAAGAAAGAGGATCTAAAGTTCAAAACTAACCCAGGCCACAGTGAGATGTTATCTCAAGAAACTGTAGCTGTTGTGTGGCTTAGTGGTAGAGTACTCACCTAGAATGCGCAAGGCCCTGAGTTGGATCTCCAGTAGAGATAGGTAGACAGACATATGCATATATGGATGGATGGATATATGTGTGCATGGATGGATGGATAGACAGATGGAGCTTATATCTGAGGCTAGACCAACTATCCAAACACAACCAGAAGTCTTAAGCAAAGACCGTAATAAAATAGAATTTCTTCTCTTATTTCAATAATGATGTACTATTTACAAGGGCTTTCCTGAAAACTATCATTTAGCCCACAGCGTCCTTGTAAGGTAAGTATTATTATCCCTACTTGATGTCTAAGAAAGCAAGAATCAGGTTCTTACGGCAGCCCTGGGACCATGGCCCTCTGAGACTCCTTGCTGCTAGTTCTTCATAACTGTTTTGTTGATGTAGTTTCATATTTCCAAGCCTGACTTTTCCTAATACCAAGTTCCCTGTGGAAACAGTATGGGTTATAGAAGGTTAAGAATGATAGAAATGATTGGAGGTGTTAAAAAAAAAATGGGACACTATCTTAACACTTGATAGTAAACTGAAGGGCCTTGGGCACTGTCAGGTGTGGCGTTAGGTTCAAAGTCCATTATCTACTCAAATGAATCTTGCAGCTTCCCTGACAGTCTTAGAAGATAAAGTATTGTAGCTGTATTCAGGGTATCTACAGTTCTTTATTATTTGAAATAGTCTGTTTAATCTTCATGTGCCCATCATGACTTCCTGGGCATAGATGTTGAAGCACATAACTCCTTTATCAGTGACTATGGTCTGTTCTTTTTTATTGTATGAGCACTTACCCCAAAACAGAGGAGGGTCATTGTGATGTAGGGTTCTGTGACTTCCAGCCCTCACATTTATCCTTGCTGTGATATTCAGGTTGGAGAGACAATTGGCATTAGTGAAGAGATCATGGGTCTGACCATCTTGGCTGCTGGGACCTCAATCCCTGATCTTATCACCAGTGTCATAGTGGCCAGGAAAGGGCTGGGGGACATGGCCGTGTCTAGCTCTGTTGGAAGCAACATCTTTGACATCACTGTGGGGTGAGTATGGCATTATAGAAGCATGCTCCACCTCTATCTTTATCTTCCTAGATGCTGTAGAAACATAAGCTGGTTCTCTGAACCCAAAACTTACACCTAGAGCACTATTCCCCTTTAACAGCTGGATTTTACCTTGAGGAACTTAATAAAATTAAGTCATCCCTAAACCAGCAGAAACATACACTTACATACAGAATATTCTAGAAAACTAGAATTTCATTTATATAACTGTGATCACCATGAGCCATGAATTATAAATATACACTGCCCATGTAGGACTGGGGTATGATATTATTTTTCCAGGTCTCTAATCACTGTTCTGACCAGGTAAGATTGGATTCAAAGCAGCTTAAGATACACCCAGGCCCAGTATTGACATACTGTCTCCTCGCTTGGAAAATGCTGGCAACACAGGTTTTGTGAAAGGCAGAAGACGAGCAAACTGAGCAAACTGAAGTTCTCAGTAGGGATAATCTGTAGTCAGCCAGATTGGCAGGGACTCTGTTATCTCTCCCATTTCATCTAACTTGTCAAAGGTTGTTGACAAATGACCCTGAATCTCAGCTCCTGAAAAACTTCAGTCCCAGAGTCTCAGTGCTCCCAGGGTAAGAGGTCTCTTGACCCTGGAATTGGAAAATTCACTAAAATGCATCCACTCTCTCATTGAACAGTTTGAATGGTGTTCTGTCTTTTTCCTTTTCATTAAGCCATTGCACATATATTTGTCGTTGTTCAGATAGTGCTTACAGTTGCAACTTAAGCCATACAACAATCATGTGGATTATGTGTTAGCAACCATAGTCATTGTTCATATAGTACTTACAGTTAGCAACTTAAAATACACAACAGTCATGTGGATTATTGTTCACCTAGTCAACCTTAGTCACTGTTCATATAGTGCTTACAGTTAGCAACTTCAGACACATAACAGTCATGTGGAATATGTGTTATCAACCCTATTTCTGAATATGAAAACTAAGCGGGGGGGGGGTGTGCACAGAGCTAATACAGCAGGTAAGTGAGGCAGCTGGGACTAGAGCACTAGAGCAGGGTCTCAGACAAGTACTCTACCTAAGAGTAAAACCCAACTGAGTTTCCACTGACTCTGCTGTCAGTCACCAAGGTGCCCTCTTCTGGGGCCTTGTGCCTTTGCTGGCCACCCACTAAGGAGCTTCTTCATCTGTCTACAGGAAAGTCTGACTTCTCTTTCCAGGGTCTGTTCAAACCTAAGGACTCCTCCTCTATAGACTCTGCATACTGTATTCCTATTATGATCATTTCTTCCTACCAGTCTGCAAGCCCTTCAAGCAGCCCCCTCTCCCAGTTGTCTAGTCAGGGTAGCATCTGACAAGTGCTTCTAGAATGAAAAGATAAATGGGCATGCTTTAACAGAAGTTGTTCTGAGATAAACTGCATTTGTGAGCTTTTTATATATTTTCACTCACCTGAGTGGGTCCAGTGAGGCGGGAGAAGGTCCTGTGATATAAAAGGAAAAGCATCTACTACAGTTATGAATATTCAGATAGACAGGCTCTGACAAAGGTTCATACTTGGACAAATTACAACATTCTCTTTGTTCATTGTTACTAAATTACATATAAATAGTAACAAAGGAAAGTCACATACTCGGTCCTAGACCTACTACCAAAAGCCCTTCGTTTTTATTTTCTGCAAAGACTTAATGATTTGTCTTAGGGACTATTCAGTTTTATTCTCTTGGAGGGCACTCATCTTTTCTAACTTAAAGCCACATGGGCCTGCACAAAGTGTCTTCTAATAAGCAGGCAGGCCACATGTGCCATTCTGTTCAGTGCTTTTATAGCCCTTAAAGCTAATATTCTGACTCCAGGCATTTCTCCTTGGTGTGTTCCAGGCTAACCAATGTCTTTAAATGGATCTTTTTCTCTTTTGCTTTATGCTATTATGGGGATTTTATCAATACTTTTATGTAGAAAATTCTCTTTTAATTATTTCATTGGAATAAACCCCTTGAAGCAGCATTAACAGACTACAAATTTTGAATATTTTAATGGGTATTGATATATTTTATATATTTCTTTTCAAAAAAAATATTTTCCCAAAATGTGTTCTATGTTTTTGTGGCCAGGACACTGAGTGTGTTGTTAAAAATATAATAAATGTAAGCCTCTCCATAGTCTTTGCCAGCATTTTCTTTGCATGTATGAGTACTTAGGGTTTTAGAAGATACATACAGAAATCAATGATGTTCTACCACTCACTCAAAATATGTACATTTTACATGATTAAAATTACATTGCTAGCTAGTTTGATGTGTGCCATTCATTTTTTAATTTAAATTATGTACAAGGCCCTTCATTTATTCCCAGCATTTCAATAAATGTATATCATGTGAGGCCTAGAAAAAGGGGATCAGAAGTTCAGTACAATCCTCAGTTGAATAGCAAGTTCACAGTCAGCCCCGATACACACGAGACAATGACTCAAAAAAAAAAAAAAAGACTAAATTTAAAATTACATCATGAGTAATTTCACAATTAGCACTATAAATAAGGCTTATGGAACTTGTTTGGTAGATTGTTTGTGTCATGGTCTCATAAAGCCCATGCTGACCTCAGATTGCCTATGTAGTAGAGAGAATGACCTTGAACTGATCCTTCTGCCTCCACATCCCAGGTGTTGGGATTAAGGCACCATGTTTTAGGCAATGCTGATGAACCCAGAGCATCTTGCATACTAGGCAAGCACTGTTCCAGCTGCTCGGCAGTCTGATCCCTAAATAGCCTTATAACATTACACTGGCTTATGCACTATCTCACTAGTTCCTTATTACTAGAAATTGCAAAAGATTCCCAACTTTTTCATAAAATAAGACAGAGGTGATCATTTTGCTGATCTATGCATTTTCAGTGAATTCTCTCCTTATGTTTAATCATGGACAATAGAGTTGACAGATCAAGAGGTGGGGAAAACGTCACTCTCCAAAGTTGCCACCAGCCCAACTTTACCAAAATCAGTTGTGTATATGTGCAAGTGTGTATGTGTGTGGCAGGGGGTCCGCTCCCTGCCCACATGACAAATACCTAAATTCTGTCTTCATAAAGGAGAAATGGTTTATTCTGACTTATGGTTTCAGAAGTGTCTGTCTGTGGGCTCTTGTTCTTCATGCTTTGGGCCTTGGGCAGTCAGTGTGTCACAGTGGGAGTGCCACATGGAGGGTCTATCCACCTCATTGTGGCCAGGCAGCAAAGAAAACAACAGAAAGGGGCCAGGGTCCCAAAATCCCATTCAAGATCATGACCCCCATGACCTAGCTTCCTTCCATCTTGCCTCCTAAAGGTTCCATTACATCCTAAGAGCCTCAGGCTGGGGACCAAACCTTTAACCATTAGGGGACCCTCAAGATCCAGCTGTAGTATGGAGTTTAATGGGAGTGTTTTGGTTTTCCCCAGGCTGGCAGACTCACAGAGGTAAGCATTCCCTCTCCAGATTCTAGTGAGCAAAACACCTATCCTGGTCATCACAGGCCATGAAGTCATCACTTGAGCATTGCCCAAGTCAGCAAAGACCCTAAGGGTCTGCATATACTAGGCCTGGGAAATTAAAAATACATACATAATGTGGACTCTAGTTTCACACACATTTTCTCTCAGAACCTACTGTCTGTTTTTTAAATCATGCTTATGACCTATTAGCTTTTAAATTAGGAAACTGGGGTTTCAAAAGGTTCCTTCTCCCCTACATCCCTGAACTGTAACTGAATTTTCCTAGCCATGCTGTTAGTAACTGGTTGCATGCCCCTTACCTGCCTCCAGATGGCGCCACACCACTGGAACCAGATACTTTCAGCCATGTTTTGACATCCTGTGTGCTCCCAGCAATGGCTCTTCCTGGTGTAGGGCAGGTTATCACTCTTTTTAGGTAGGAAACAGTGGGTGTTGCCAGATTTCAGAGGTTGCTCAAAATGAGAAGGCTGGTGGGAAATTTTATAATAAAATGTCTTAATTCATTATAAATATAAGATGCTCTTTTGTGTCTTTGTTGTCTGTTTGTTTGAGACAGGGTCTCACTATGTAGTGTTAGCTGTCCTGGAGCTTACTATGTAGAGCAGGCTGGCCTCAAAACTCAGAGACAACCTGCCTCTGCCTCCTGAGTGCTGGCATTAAAGGCATATACCACTATGTCCAGCCCAAGACACTTTTAAATGATTGTCACCCTCTTTCCCATAATAACCTTCAGACTGCCCACATTGGTCCCCACCACCATCATGCAACCTCACTGAATTTTAGGTTCTCAAAGGAGTCCTTGCTACTCTGTCTCCATTCTGAAGCAATGTCTTCACCTCTCTCATACTCTCTTTCTGCTGTCCTCTCCCTCCTTCACCCCAAGCAAACCTTGCTTCACCTTTTCAGGGCTGGGAGCACATTGTAACCTCCCCTAGGAAGAAACAAAAACTAATTCGGATCAAATTCCAAGCTCACCTGTAGCAGTCACATCTTTGATGCAGCCTACCAGAGAACAAATAAGTTAGGAAACTGGTCAAGATTCCAAAGGTCCCCCTGACTTCTTTACATAATTTCCTGGGCCAGTCATTTGTCCTAATGACCCTAAAGTGCCATCCTGGTCAAGCCATAGACGGTCATTTCCTAGTGCTTCCTCACCACACTGACTGCCCTCTCTCCTCCCTTTCCTGCTGTTTTCCTTCCTCTTAGGCTGCCATTGCCCTGGCTCCTCTACACCATCATCCACAGATTCAAGCCAGTGACTGTCAGCAGCAATGGCCTCTTCTGCGCCATTGTCCTCCTCTTTATCATGCTGCTCTTTGTCATCCTTTCCATCGCCCTCTGCAAATGGCGGATGAACAAAATCCTGGGCTTCATCATGTTTGGCCTCTACTTCGTGTTCCTGGTGGTCAGCGTCCTCCTGGAAGACAGAGTTCTCGAGTGCCCTGTCTCCATCTAGTGGAAAAGCCATATCTTAAACCAACAGCATGGACGGTCCCTCCTGGCTCTGGGCTCCAGGCTCCTTGCTGTCTTGAGAAGGGGCAGCCTGTGAACGGCCTTGGGAGGCAAGTGTCCCTCCTTGGAGGGCTGGAGGAAAGATGGATTCTCGTGGAGCCATTCACTTCACAGGCACCTCACTCTTGCCTGCTAAAATGAATCCATGTAAGAGACAAAGAGAACTGTCTCCATCACCACTGACAGGTACACTCCTCGCTGGCCGGAGGAACGTTCATTGTGATGACACTAAAGAGGACAGGGCATACATATACATATACATATTATAAATATATACACAAGAGCATAAGAATCCTGCCTGTTTCTGTACTATACCTCTCCTCCTATACCTTTAGATTAATACATAACTGTACACAAACAGAAAGAAAAATTATATATAAAAACATATATATTTAAGTGCAAATGCATCTTTTCAGGGATAGCTCTAGCATATGTATAGGACCCATTTGAAGAGAGGCACCAACCTTCAACCTTCAGTTTGTGCTTTGCCTCCCAAGTGCAAAAGGTGAATTAACAGAATCAGTAGGCAAAGCGTTCTTTGCTGTGATCTCTCACCTGCTTCAGATATTCTAAATTTAGTTTAATAGTTTGCAGAGAGGTGGGATTAGTAGAGGGAGTCTGTAGCAGCCCCAGTTAGATACTCTCGCAAGCCAAACAGAACCCATCTGCTCTTCCCCACTGGGATGCTCTGAGACCCATGGGATTCCCTAAGACCAAGGTACAACTCAGACCAGGTGGCAACCAAAAAGGAGTTGATGAAGCTTCTGATGTTTTGTTTTGCTTTGCTTTTTTCTTGTATTGCCCCAGCATGCAAGTAGATGATATGAATGAAAACCCAAATTAGTGCTTTTCTAGGGCAGCAAAATTATGTAAACTGAGCCTATCTTGTTCCAGTGCATGGCCCATTACCATCAAAAGAACAAGGGCGGTCTTAGCCATGATTGTCATTTGATAGGCTTTAATGCCAAGGGCTCACACACAGTCCAAAGTCCTGCCAAGAGAGCTGAGATGTGTGCTAGCAACACTGTCCAGCAGAGGTGCTCAGTGGGAGTGGCCACTGATGGGGGCGGAGGGCATAGCTCCTTAGAGCGTTTCTCAGTGTGGTCACAAAGGGCTGCAGTCCAGGAATCATCCCCAACGGATCTAAACCAATGGCTGACAGTGCTTGACTGGGGCAGTCCAGACTTGTTTGCAGAGGCATTTATCCATTTGGTGCCCCCCCGCCCCAGAACAGTTTCCAAGTCCTGGATCATGAATTTAGTGTAGACTCATACATCTGTGTCCCTCCTGCCACCACAACCCCATCTGGGAAGCTGGTTCCAAGTACACTTGAATTCCGGAGTTTCTTTGCGCTGCTTTGAAGCAGTCGCTCTAATATTATGATTTACTGATTTTGCTCAGCCAAGTTCTGTTTGATGTCTTGTGTGATTTCTCTAGTTCACATCAGTAGAAATGAGACTGGTTGACAGCAGCAGGACAAACTGAACTGAAAAAAAAATATGCAGAGTTTTTCATTTCCCTCAATCATGGTTTTTCTTTGAAGTCTATTGGAGGGTGACCACCTGCATGTAAATTGGCACACATCATAGGTGGAGAATGTCACCATGTGTTTATGTGTTCAAGTTCTGATCTGTCACTGTGCCTTCTCTGACTATGTTGTAAACACCACTTAACATAGAAAGGAGGGATGCAGAACTCACAGCTGAATTAAAAGGTCAGGAAACCCAGCACCGTAGATCAAGTTCATCACTCCATCCACAAACCTTATTCACAGAGCATGAACACAGCAGAGGAGCTAAGCCCAAGCCCCCTTCACTCAGAAACAAAAGGCATTTCAAAGTGGAGGCCCCTGGAGACACAGAAATCCAAAGGTTGGGCAACTAAAAAACTGGCTTTCAAGTCTCTCCAACAATGCAAATCAGTTTTCAGTCTGATTTTCTTTTGCTTCTCTGTGTAGCTGCCCTGGCTGTTCTGGAACTCACTCTGTAGCCACAAACTCACAGACATCTGTCTGTCTCTGCCTCCTGCATGCAGCTTTCAGTGGTGAGAAACCTATGTCCCGTTCATCCAGGATTGGACTTGATTTTAAGCATTTATGCAGCTACCTTAGAAAGACAAAGGAAAAGTGAGTTTTCAGTTTTAAAATCTCAGATTGTTGTCCTAGGCACATGATCATTGCTGGATAAATTCTGATTTCTGGTTGGTTTATTGCCTTAAATGGATTTTTTTTTAACCAACTACAAGTAAACTGTAAAATAAGAAAGGTCACAGAATATCTGGCCCCACCATTCCCACACTCATCCCCCTTACCTCCTCACCAAGAAGCTAGGAAGCACTCCAGGTGCCTAAAAGCTGGGAGTTTCTTCATAGTGAGTGGTATGGTCTTTAATGAAAAGTTACTTTTGGGAAAACAGCATCCCCAAACCAGTTCCCACCTCCATAGTGCTCTCTCTCACTGAATGGTGCTGGGGCACCATCTCCTGCCGCTCTGGCTGCCTCTGTTGAGGAGTGTGTGGTATACCGCCATATGTTGACCTAGAATCATTCACATGCTTGTCAAACTGCTTTCTACATGCTAGTTTCATTTAATTTCTTTCTTGCATGTCGGGATGTACAGGTGTACTAGATCTACAGGCATACAGTATCAGCTACATCGTCACCCTTTTGGTTCAATAACATTTAGAATTCCAAAGCAAAGAGCATCAAATTTGGCAGCCAAGGAAAAGGAAAGTCATGCCCACCAACCAAAATGAACATTTATGAACTAGAGGTTTTTTAATTCTTTGCACATACACAAACATTTGCTTGCCACTCAAACATTCCAAACCTGAGAATATAGGAGTTAGCCAGCTGTGTCCCTAATGCTCACAGAGAGGCAAAAATATGCAAGAAGAGGGATGAGAAAAAATGTAGATTACTATCTCTTTGCTTCTCTGGAGCAGGGTATAAAATAATATCATAAGTTCAAGCCAACATTTACCATTTATTCTAAAATAAAGGAATTGTTCCCAAATGTGTCCATTTACTCAAAGAAAAATAAGCTAAGTCTTGCTTGCTGTCACCTGTCCTATATCCCTAGGCAACCCTGGCACGGGACAGAAACTTGGTCCAGACTAAGGATTCTAAAACAGAAACTCCTAGATATGCATTTCAGAATGTCCATGATATATCCACCTGCACTCTGGATCCAGCCAGTTTCTGATGAGATGAAACATGAGATTAAAGGGTGTTATTCAACTTCCCAGAACCCAGGCAGTGTCAACAAAACAGAATAGGTGTTCAGAGACTTGGGAACAGGGGTGTTTATCAGCTTGGCAGATGATACAGAATGTCTGATGTCTCACTTTAAAGTGCTATGAGAAGAGACAGGAACCGTTTCATATTCAAGGAAAATGCTTTGCAAGGCCTCTGACAAGAGTCACACTGACTGCAGCCATTAGAATTTATTTTCTAGGAAATATATGAGTCAGGTGGTTTGGAGGACATTCAGCAAAACACCACTGCCTCGATGATTAGATTTTTGGTAACATTATTGTACATCTGCTCCTGGCCAGAGAGAAATGGCCAACTCCCTGCCGCCACCACCACTTTCCTGCCTCTTGTAAATACCTCTCTGACCTAAGGTGAAGGAAGATAGGGTCTATAAAAGAAGGCTGCCCACACCCAGACCACCTTAACAGAAAGTTGATCACAGAAGAGATAACTGTTAGAGCCATTGGATAGACAACAGAGAAGATAGAATTTGAAGTATTCTCTTGAAAAGAATTGCATTGAAACATTTGATAGGGTCTGATGTGTGTTTGAATGTAAGTAAGCATTTCAGATAATTTCAGTGGGCTCACACACACACACACACACACACACACACACACACACACACACACACACACACACAGTGATTCCTTGCACTCAGAAAGTGACTCCAACAAGTAACATGTTACAGATGGCAGGTCTGTTCCAGAAAAAGTGTGCTATAGAAGCTGACACCTACTTGTACATAGTCACCTGGCCTATTAATTTTTAAAGCTGTCATCCCCGATTCCCATGCCTCTCTCACAACATTTTCTTCAATTAGCAGGCAAGGCTTTTCCACTAAGAGAGAGTTGGGAGGAAAAATATAAAAATCGAGATGGGGAAAGGAGAAAATAATTTACATGTAATAGAATTCCTAAGAAAGCAAATGACATATATCTGTGATGTTTAAAGTGGTTGCAAATAGCAGACACCTTAAAACAATTTCTAGAGCCCATACATGTCCTGTGTTGTTTGAAAATCATGTGTTAAGAAGGGCTCAGAAAAGAAGGCTCATGCTCCAGTGTCTGTCTGGGTTTAGTTTTCTGCCTCTGGATCTCTGTGGTCCTTTTTAATCTCACAGCCTCATAGTCTTTGAAATATATAGCTAACAAGAAAAGCAATAAAGGAAATACAGCCAGTTCCAATACTTACTATTGTACCTTTGAAATATTTCTTTCATGTCACTGGGCACTGTGGGTCTGCATAGGCTGTGGTGCCTCAGCAAAAGGAGGGCATGGACTTCTGTGGAATCACAGATGTACTCATGTTTACTACATCTGGAAGTGGCTTGCTTTCTATGTAGACCTCCCTGGCAGCACACATCCACATGCCTTTCTCACACATGGACAATCAACCTTGCTCCAAGCTACCTAAATGTCACCAAAGTCTTTAATCTTGCCAATGGATTTTCTTAAGAAAGAGTGGAAGGGAGGGCCACACAAAGGACAAATGCATGACCTAGCCAGTTTTTGTGAGACCCAACTAGTCCTGAAAGTTTAGGCAGATGGGCTGAAATTAGTGTACAGTGAAGGATTGAATGGAGAAGCATGTTGCCTAAGACAACGCATTTTTCCCTAAAACACTGATGAGCTGATCTGGAAAATTAATAAATACCTGAGGGTGGAAATGTGCCATAGATTTGTGTGGGCTCCTATGAAGGACTGATCCCAGTAGAGGAATCTGCATGCTGGTCATTATAGTACTAAGGACCACCAATATTAAATCATGGGATATCAGCAAAGAGATTCTATTATTACGCAAGGTCAGTGTCCCATCCAGCTTTACCCAACGATGTCCAGCTGATGACTTCACCCATTATTTTTCTTCCTGGCAGAAGACAACTGCATATGAACACTTACTTTATCCATGACATTGTTGAGAGCTGCTACTGTGGGGCCCTCTACTTATTTTCATCAGAAATGTCCTTGAGTTTTTTTGTTAGGTGTTTTCTTTTCCCTCCCCCTTCTTGTTCTCTTCTTCCTTCCTTTCTGCTGCTGTTACTGTTCCTCTTCAAGGTAAACAGCCACTGTTCGAGACCTCTACCCCAACAACACCTTTCTGTGCAGGACTACTCCCTGGAGAGGCCATTCTAACTGCTGTTGAATGGCAGGCAGAACCCATAACCACAGAGGAGCATAATAGTATAAATGCCTTCCAAGGACCAGTGGACATGGTACCATTGGGAATAAGTTGTGTGGTGTCAAGATAGACACTGGGCATAGCATTATCATAGAGTGCTGGTGAGGTCAAGGTCACAGTTGTCTTTCCACCTCATATCTTCATTCCATCGCCACAAAGGAGCCAGGAAGGGAACCACCACGTTAGATCATTCCAAGACTTTGGGTTTGTGCTTGCCTGAACTGATTACAGAGGAAACAACATTTTCCTTTAAAATAGGAAGTCAGTAAGAGGGCTGGAGCCCTCTTATGAATGCATTTACTTCCCACACAGTAGGCTGATAGAAATGGTAAGAACCGTTCCTGGCCTACAAAACTGGTCAACAAAAGATGGAAATTCCTCTTGGGTTGCAATTTAATTATGTAAGTTATAACAAAGGCCTTGGGTGCTGACAGGTCTGTAAGACATTCAGCTAGCCAAAAGAAAGTACCAATTTTCTTAAATCATGTTACACCCACACAAACAAGAGAAAAGTGAAATAAGTCTGAATCCCAGAATAAAATCATTTCCAGAATGAACTGCATGTGAGAGGTAAGGCAGAGAATTCCTTGTCAGATAATTCAATGATCATCAGGATAAAACTGAAGGACAATGGATGCCTTTTGGGTTTTTTTAATTTTTTTAATATTGCACTTTATAGTATTTCATAAGAGACAATTGTCTTAATTAAAGCCATAAAATACCAATAATGCATATATTCAGGGCTTCTGAATATAGTCAATAAACAGTCCATGAGTCATTCTGTGTATTGTTCATTGTAAAATGAAGTTTATCTGTTATGTTTTTTATTACTTAAACTACTCTTCTAGACAGTCCTAATCTACTAATAAATTTTTAGGTGTGTATTTTAACCAAACTGTTTGAAAAAAAAAATCAAAGAAATTCTTTGTTTCATAGAAGCATTCTTCATTTTTAAAGTAGCTTATTGCATGGCTTCTCTAAGTAACAAGATACACTATCACATTGAAAATACCTGCTTTTTTAAAAATTCTAGATTATTTTTCTGGAATCCGTTTGCTATGTAAAGCAAGATTCATCCATGTCAAAATTGAAATGGATAATTAGCAAACTTTCCCAGAAAACTTAGAATATGTTTGTGTTTTTATATGAATATATGATGGATCTAAGAAGTTCCCTTATAAAAATGGCAAACAGATATAAAGCTGTTAACAATATCTTATACCAGAGTTATTTGTCCCCAAGAGAACAAGTGGAAACAGCAGACTTCATGGGCAGTAGTCATTTTGCTTCCTACTTCTGTTAAATTACAGCTTCTGACTGGGATGGTAAGTTGTTCAGACACGTATATACAAGATGTTCCCAAAACTAAACCCTTTAATATTTTACTTTCTAATACAGTTTGAGTGAAAGCTAATATAATGACTAAAAGGCACAAAAACAGCCTAGAACAACCCACTACAACAGGGTGTCTAAATCATCACTTAAGCCCTTGTATTAAATTGAACCACTTCATCAATCTTAGGCTTTAACAGACAATTTGCCCTAAATATGGGATGTCTGGATGCAGAGCCAGTGATGTTCCTCTATGGCAGGCTGTTTGGAGTCAAAGGTTCTCAAAGAATCAGACTCTTCATCAAGAATAGAGAGTTTCTGTTGCATGCTGCATAGAATCCATCATGGTCCCCCTACCGAACTTTTTTTTTTTTTAATTGTCCACAAACAGCAGTTTCTATCCTCACAATGCATACCCAGAGAGGTGCATGGAAATATGAGCTGCAAGCCAGGCATGATAGTACACTTGCAATCCCAGAACTGTGTAGGGAGAGACAAAAAGATTGGAAACTCCTGGCCAGCCTTAGCTAATGAGACCCTGTCTCAAAAACATCAAAATTAAGAGTAACAAGCACTACCCTCCTGGTTCAATGAAGCCACCGTGAGAGTAAAAATAGTAATAATACGTTATGCACTTGTTATTTACATATTTTTAAAACAAAAATGCTGTTCATGTTGATTCTAATATTCTTATGCCCTATAAGACATAACCTGTCTTTTAAATGGGTTATGTTAAAAATAACAAAATGTACTGAAAATCTTGTCTTGAGATGCACAATCAGTTACTGCCAACCATACCTTTTTCTTGCACTACAGCAAAACCTATGACCCAGATCTGGTCATGTTATTCCATCACATAAATATATACAATAACTATGCCAATAAGAATAAAGAATAAAAACAATTTTTTAGAATTTTTAATGACTATATTTGGGCAGGATCAAAGCATAACCGAATGCCATTTTTGTGAAGGGTATTTCTAGGGGAGGTCAGAGTCTCTCACTGCCTTTGTTCGCCTGGATTCTAAAGAAACATCTTAGCCCTTGTCTCTACCCTCAAGACTCCTTTGGATGCACTGTCCTTTTGTGTGTTTGTTGTGAACAATTTTCTCTGGCTGGCTAGATGTTCAGCAACCTTGTGTCATTTACTCTGTGACTCTGTCTGTACATAACTAGAATTCAGGTCACACCTGTACATAGGCTGTCTGGAGTGATGCGCTTCAGTCACGTGCTCCCACTCTGACAAAGGGCATTCATTCGCGTTCCACTGTCTGCATCCCTGTGCTGCTACTACTGATAACCAACCTACTGAATACACTTTCTGTAACTAAGTCTCCTCCGTGTGAAAACAATAACAATAAAACAGCTGACTCCCAAAATAAGTGTGGTTTTTTGGAGAGGGGTGTTGGTCCTCACCTGCATCAGGGCATGATACTCAGCATCCCCTGAAATAAACGCTCAGTGGTGAGAGGTTCATTATAGGGACTCAGAACCAGCATGGTGCCTGCAGAATTACTGTTGGTTGTATTGTTCACTTGTTGAATGTTGGTTTGCTGAGCTTTTACATATCTATGGTCATTTTGTTCACTAGGAAATCTACTCCTAGGAAATTAGATTTTAACTAAATATGTAGGAAGGGCAAGTTCCAAAGATCACAATTACCTGTCTCTGGGGTCAATTTGAAAGTCTTGTTAATTTTAAAAGAATGTGCTATACATCGGGGCATGGGGCATTCACCTGTGATCCCAGCACTTGGAAAGTAGACGCGGAAAGATCAGGATGTCCAGGTCATCCTTGGCTACATAGCCAGTTTGGGTACATGAGACCCTGTCTCAAAGATTGAAAAAAGGTCTCATTGTAAATCTAATGATTTTATAGAGATATATATGGTCATCTTTTTATTTGAATATGATTAATTGGCTTATAAGCTTAACTGATTAATTTATGAGCTGAGTTATTGAACTCCCACCAGTTTCTCTCAGATGCCTCAAAAACCTAGTAGACTTACAAACCAAAACAGCAAAATCTCCTATGACATAAGCAATTCTCACAACAAATCAAACTTAAATTATACTAAACTGGGTTATCACAAGCATTTTAATATTGTTGACAGTATAGACCAGATCTATCTTTTTCAAAAGTCCTGGGGCTAGATCTAATTACACATTTCAAATTAAAATCAGATTATCTAGTATGTCAAGTTTCTTTCAAGCACTGATATAAAGATGTACATAAAATACTCCAATGGCTATAAAAAGCCAATTCCTAAACCATACTGGTGTAGATTTTATAAATTTGTTTTTGTTTCACCCTTCACATGCTCCAGAAGGAGCATCTTCCCAGGCTTTGAAAAGTCACACAACCAGGTCTGCCATCTTGGAGCAGGCAAAATAAGTGAGTTTCAGCTCTAACCATTTAGAGAATCAGTCCCTCCACATAACATGAAGGTCCTGGGGTCCCAAATGCTACCAAGATGAATCTACTGGAACCACAGCTGGTGGTGCTAAACTCTTGACTCTGAGCCCATGGTACCCTCTTCTTACCTGGCCCGTACTTCTCAGCATCAGCTCAGTTTTGCAGTCTATTGGGCAGTGTACCTGCCAACATTATTGGATTTTCTATTAAAATCCTTTGTCCCCTTATTCGGTTCCATGAATTCAATTCAACAGTTCCACTTCAGTTTATAGTATATGGATGATAGACGGATTGATGGATGGATGTATAGATGGATGGATATATAGATAACATGATTATAAAATCAATTCTTAAACCACAGTGTTATACACATAGATGTATGTATATATGAATCATACAGAATTATATTCAACTAATTTCTTTATTACTTCATTGGATTACTTATTCTTTCCCTGCCTTTTTATACTGACCACAGTTCTAAGCTTACTACTGACAACTTTATGTCTCTACTACACTATAGGTCTAGGACATATGTGCATCAATAGGCTGGCAAAGGCAAAGGCTAAGGATCAGGGACCTGACCTTAAACCCATGTTTATGTAGAAGGATACAAAAGTAACACTCTGCCGAGCATAGTTATATAACAAATCACATCACTTATACATGTGGTTACCTGGACATTTAGTATTAGCAATTTTGTGCTGACTCAGCCCTCTGTTCCCATATCCAATGTCAGCCACATTTTGTCTGACTTATATCAGATATCCATGTCAATGCCATGTTGTCTAAACATAAACTGAACCTTATAGTCTTCTGTTCCTAACACCTCCACCACATAATTTTCGACATCAGCACTATTGACATTTGAAGCTAGAAAATGACTTGGTAAGTTGCTGTACATTATGGGATGTTTTATACTATTGGTGGTACCAGTTTCATAAAAACTATTCAGATATTGCCAAATTTCTCTTAAAAATGGCAGAATGGTAGGACCCAGTTGAGAACCACTACTATTTTATTTGATATAATTCAGTCCACTACCTCAAAATGTCTGCACTTGCAGCCTCTGTGATAGTCTTGTCAAGAATTATGTAACTCACAATTCTTGTGAATTGTGAGAACTGACTTCCATACACACACACACAACTCCACACCTTGCCAAAACCAGAAGAATTAAATACTCAAACAGGAAGCTGAGTGTAGTGGTTCATGCCTATAAGCCCAGTGGTTAAGAGGCTAAAGCAGAAGAATTACTGTGAGTTCAAAGCTAACCTGAGCTACCAAATAAAAACCTGTCTCAAAAGAATAACAAAAAAATCAAGCAATAAAACCTGTTTGGCATTATTTCCTCAAAAGGTCTCTTTCATGAACATAAAACCACTAAATGTCATCTTTAAGATGGCTCCTTCCAAATGACCAATCTTGGACAATCTTAGTCAGGAATTTTACTGAGTATCTTAAGTTTCTCCCTGGACGGAGTCTTCATAGTCCCTGAGGGAATTTCTACAAGCTAAAAATAGAGAAACAACATGTCTCCAAAGGTATATTCTGAGGTGTAGTTAATGTCCTGGTGGCTGGATTCCTCATTGGAGTGAGATTGAAGATCTGTTATTTTCAGCACAGCTAACAAGGATTTCCATATTTAAGAAAAACTTGATTTGTACATTGCTCTCATTTCTTTACCTCTCAAAATAAATTCCACTTCTCAAAAATGAGGGCTTCTGATTCTGTGTTCAACCCAGTGATGTTTAAAAGCTCTGGATTTGGGTTCTAGTAATATGGTTAATTTTTGTTTAAGAAGAATAACACTTGCACCAGCTTTATCACTGTTGACTTCCAGGTAATAGTCATAAAGCTGATTGAATATTTTATTAATTCTTTATGGAATACAGTTGGGCTATTTCTCACTGTCATTATTTTTACTTTATTGATACTTTCATGAAGGATTTTTAAAGTAATTTATAAAATAGGAACACACAAAAAATAGGAACAATACACTGCCTAATTTGGGGTTTGTATCAACCTCAACATTTTTTTTTATCACCTAGAATTTAGCTAACAGAAACCTGCATTTCTACAAAGCCCAGTTTATTAGATGCTATCCTACAAGTATAAATTTCAGCCCTCCCATCCCCTAAATAAAACCTTCCTGTGGCTCTATATTGAGTTCTTTTAGCAACCTCCAATTTTATTTTTATACTAATTCTACAAATCCTGTTTCAGCACTGTGTACAAAATATCCTCAATGTTAAGATAGTGGGTTTAAAATAAAAATTGGGATTTACATATGTTTTATTAGTAAAACGAGATAAATACACGAGATAATAAACTTAGAAGGCATATCAAAACCTATCTTCAAGGATAAAAGTTAGAAAAGCATTTTTTAATATCCCAGAACCTGGAATGGAGATGAATGAACTTCAGTTGACAATGTTCCACAAAAATCTGAGGTTGGATCTCCAGCACCACATAAAATTGGATACAGTAGCACAGCCAGGAATACTGTCTCAGAATAAATAAATGTCAAGATATAGACAATCAATCCTCAAAAATCAATTGATTGACAATTACCTTTTAAATTGTAGACACAGTAAGTAAGAAATAATCAGTTATCCAATGCAAGGCTTCAAACACAAGACAATTTCTGTATTTTCCAACACTTTAATTTTTTTAACATGGTTCTCAGCAGACTGGCTACCTAGAGTTCACTAACAGAGCCTAGCAGCAGAGATTAGCAGCTCTACTGAACTCAGCCCAGAAAAGTTTTACACAGAAACTTTGAGCAAAAAAGAAAACTTTGTTTCTTTTTCTTCTAGGAGATGGGAGAGGGTTTCCTTCTACCTAACAGCAAAGTGGGAAAAGGCTCCCCAGATGAGATTCACTTTTAAATTTCTATTGCAGCAATTATTTGTGCCTTAAGAAATTAATATAACATACTTTGATCATATTCATACCTCTCCAACCTCTTCCCTCCCCACCCCTTTCATTACCCATCTAACTTTGTGTACTTTTTAAAAATCCTGCCAGACGCATTTATTCTGCCCAAATATTCATGAATGTGTGGTCTTTCACTGGAGCATGGTCACTACTGACTTCCTCTCTGAGCAGTGATCAGTTGCTAATAATAGCATCACAGCTGGGAGTGGGGTTATATGTCCAGCTCCCCTGTCCATGCTAACATCTGGTCTGGTGTGAGCCTCCTCGTGCTTTGCACATGTTGCCACAGCAGCTATGGGTTCATTCACACAGGCTGCTCTGATACATTCAGAAAACAATGTTTCCACCACCTCCAGCTCTCACACTCTGGCTGCCCCATCTTCCACAACCATCCCTAAGATTCCAGACAACTGACTTCTTATCAGCTATGTCATGACATGCAAGATATGTAAACGGGAAGGGGCGAGGTGTGCCTCCCTTTGCCATTATATTCAGAGTGACAGAGAGAAACGAGTATAATCCCTGCTATACAGTAAGATAGAATTCAAAAAAAGTACCCTGAATGTTGAACTTTTTAGGTTAAAAAATATTCTCCAAGAACTCCAAGTTAGAAAAGACTCTAACATTTTTTTTCCATTTGCCCACTAGAAGTTAACATATACCAGTGCTTCACAGGTAGCTGAAGCCTGTGAAGTTTTATACAATAGACTTATTTTGCTGGCCATGCTGTCATTATCTCATGTGGAAGATTCTGGATATCACTGGCTAATAGAAAGGCTCATACATAATGAAAGCCAAAGTCTGCCTTTCTGAAGTGTTTGTCCATAGAGCCTGGTTTAAAGATATAGTTTAGTGCTGCAGGTAAGAGACAAGCTTTGGAGTTACATTGCCTGGACTCACTGCTTTCTGGGAATGGGAATTCATAATGCCCATCTTCCAGAATTGTAGAGACGGTTGAATTAAATGCTTATGCCTGTGCTGACTACATAATAATGTGGTGGGATTCAGGTGTCAGCTGATAAGATCCAAGGACGCTTACCCAGGGTCCCAGGTGCATTGGGGTTGGCCACGCCCCCTTCAGGGGCCCAGGACCCTGGGTAAGCGTCCTTGGATCTTATCAGCTGACACCTGAATCCCACCACATAATAATGGTTTGATGATGATGACTATCATTACTATTCTGCTCTTGGGACTATGCAACTTTTTCAGTCTCAAATACTGTCAGTTCTGATTGCCTCTCCTATAGCATGTGTTAAAATGTCCACACAGCTCTAGATCATAAAACATTCTCCAGAACTATAGTTGGAAAAGGCCCTAAGGGATTTCTTAGCTATTCTTCCCTGTGTATCATCCCTTAAAATTATGTCTGTACTTAAAAATGAAGCCCAAGTGTTTGGAGACATTGAGGGTGTATGTGATTTTCATTCTAAATAAAGCTGTCTTTAAAAATATATATCCTCATATATTTTTAATCGTATACAATATATCATAATCATGTTTTTTACCTCCCCCAGGTTCTCCCAGATCCTCCTAAGTCCCTAACTACCTAATTTCATGTATGCCCTCTATCTCTCTTTATCTGCCTCTATCTCTTTCTCTCTCTCAAATAAAAAAATGAAAATCAAATAAAAACAGAAAAAATAAGACAAAGATAGCAAAATAAAACAAAAGTCTCAGAAAAAAAAAACATAGAGTTAATTCTGTTTTGGCCAACTACTCTTCGGCATAGAGTCTGCCTTGGAATGTAGTTGATATACCCAGTGGGAGTCTATAGTATAAAACTTATTTTCCTTTGCTGACAGGAATCAGTTACAAATAGCTTCTTGCTTAGGAGTGGAAACCCATGTCCACTGTCTGAATTGAACCTGTTCTGGTCTTCTGCATGACGCCATGGGCTTCGTGAGTTCATATGTTCATCAGCCCTCTTGCATCTGGCAGATGCTATTTCCTTAAAGTCATTCAGCACCACCTCTGATTCTTATAATCTTTCCTCTTTCTCTTCTGCATAGATCACTGAGCATTGGAAGGAGGAATTTGGTAAAGACATACCTTTAGGGGGAAATGCTCCAAAGTCTCTCACTCTCCGTATATTGTTCAGTTATGGATCTCTTGGTTAAAGCTCATCTACACTAAGAAGGGAAGGTTGAATGATGCTTTTGCCATGTGGAATAGCAATAAGTCATTAAGTCTCTTCACAGCCCATGACTGATCTAGTTTCAGGTTCTTGGCTGTGGGAGTGGGAAATCTTCAGGGCAAACACCACAGAGTGTTGTTCCATGTGGAGCAAGAGGAAAGTCCAATTCTCTATCACTCAGTAGCTAGTGATAGTTCAAACTTCAAGAGTCTGACACCAGCAGTTTATTTTAGGCATATTTAAGAATAGCTCAGGCTGCTGCCGAGAGCCATGTCTGGGCTCATAATCCTACTTCAGCTGGGTCTGTGTTGACATCCATGACCCATATTGCCACCAAAGGCCACAAGGATGCCCAAGGTCTGAGCCACCATCTGTGGCCATGTTGGTGTCTGAGGGCCAAGCCACCCCCAGAGCCATGTTGATCTAAGTAGCCTATCTTACCATGAGAGGAAAGAATGGTAACACCTGGGTCTGCACTGATGCCAAGGTCTGTCTGGGTCCATGCCCTATAACAGTCTAAGTCTATATGATATTCATAGCTTCAGTAACCACTGAAGGCCATATGATACCCAGGGTCTGGTCATCCACCTGACTCCATGCTGGTATCTGAGAGCCATGAGGGCCATGCTGATCTGAGGGGCCTATGGTGGCATCCAAGCCCAGGCTGCTGCCAAGGACCATGTCTGGTTCCATGGCCCTACCACAGCCAGAGTCTGTGTTGATATCCATGGCCCAAGTTGCCATGGATGCCCAGGGTCTGGGCTGCAACACTGCCTATGGCCATGCTGGTGTCTGAGGACCATGTCACCACAGGGGCCATGCCTATCTGAATGCCTATCACCCAGAGCTATGGTGTCATCTGAGCCAGGGCTGTTGCCTAGGGCCATGTCTGGGTCTGTGGCCCCACCACAGCCAGGGTCTTCTTTGATGCCATGGCTCCTGTTACCAACAAGGGCCATGTCTGGGCATGAGGTGCTACTGAGAGCCATGTTTTGGTTCATGTTTCTATTGCAGTTGTGGTCTGTGTTTATGTCCATGGACTGTATTACTACAGGGGTTTGTAGGAAACATGCATGTTGAAATCTGAGGGCTGTGCTGAGCCATCCATGTCCCTAAACAGCTATTCCTGCCCCTCACTGGACACTGAAGCAGGAGAGGTGGCTCCACAGGTGTGGGAGAGCTAGCCCCAGTGGCATAGGCCTAGGAGAGCTTGCCTGAGGTGGTCTGGTCCCACTGACCCAGACTGACCAGCTCAGTTACCACAGAGAACAGCATCCTGAGCATTGAGTTGACCCATCCTAACATCTACCCTATCTATGACCTGCTGAAGCTCATGAAGGGACTGGTTCTGTGGAATGATAGCCACAGGAATTCCATGACTCAGGGTAACAGCAGGATATTTGAAAAGAGTTTTGGTGACTGTCCAGTGATGATGGTGTGCCAGAGCCCTTGAACTAGACCAGTGACTATTTGCAATGAACATTTGTGGGTGGGGCTGCTTGGACAAAACAGTTTACTGCCCAGCACACTGAAACTCCCAGTGCCAATAGGATGGATGAAGAGGTGTTAAAGAGACAGGAAAAATTAAGGATCCAGGGTGGGGTTTTGTTTGCTTGCTTGTTTGCTTTATTTTGTTTTTAATTAATTTTTGAGTAGGATTTTCTCTTAGGGGATAGATGCTGTAATGGTAAGGAACAGATATGGAGAGGCACAGAGGTGGGAGGGACTGGGGTGCATGGCATGAAATTCCCAAAAAATCAATAGAGAATTTTGTCATTAAATTGGAAGTAGCTCATAGTTATGAAGACAAAATTATCTTAGTTAAAATTCTATTACCAGCAATTTGCTAGTAATGGTGACCATTACCAGATTACAGTCATTTAAAATATATCACACATGTCACACCTATAAAATTAAAATCATGCCAATCTTTTAAAGTCATGACAAATTCATCGTGATAGCTTCCACAAATTGTTTGACAAAACTTGACCAATGAAAGAAAGCTACATTAAGTTAACGATTTTAAATATATATATTGAATTTGAGTAAGGTAGACAGTCTAAAAATCAATGAATATACTCTAATCTAAGTCAAGGTCTAATTCAAATGTGAAAATGTCACTTAACAAGAGTAAAAGCCACCACTAGCTACTAAATTACTATTCTCCAATACTGTAACCCAATAAAAAATAAATTCTTATTTTAACTTTTTGTGGCTTTAAATTTAAGTTGTGAATTTGTGGAATTCTGAGTTCAGATCTTGTAACATAGTGGAGGTAAAATTCCACTATGTGTATGTGAAATATTGAGACTTGTTAAAAAATCCCTTGTATTATATTTACACATATGATGTTTGGTACTACAAATAAACACAACTGTTAGCTAGCAACAGATCCTGTAAAGCAGCCAATAAAATGAACTCTTCCTAACAACTATCAAAAAATAAAAAATAAATAAAATAAATAAAAATGGGACCTCATAAAACTGAAAAGCTTCTGTAAGACAAAGGTCACCATCAATAGGACAAAATGGCAGCCTGAAGAATGGGAAAAGATTTTCACCAACTTCACACCTGACAGAGAGGGGCAAATATCCAAAATGCATAAAGAACTCAAGAGACTAGATATAACAAAACAAATAATCTAATTAAAAATGGATCTAAACATAATTCTCAACAGAGGAGTCTCAAATGGCCAAGAAACACTTTAAAATCTGTTCAACATCCTTATCCAATGAAATGCAAATCAAAATGCCTATGAGATTCCATCTTACACCTGTCAGAATGGCTGAGATCAGAAACATAAGAGCAGCTCATGCTGGAAGGGACATGAAGCAAGGGGAACACTCCTCCATTGATAGTAGGAGTGAAAACTTGTGTAGCCATGTTGGAAATCAATATAGCTGTTTCCCAGAAATTTGGGAATTTATCTACTTCAAGACTCAGTTATATCACTCTTGAACATTTACGCAAAGGATGATCTCTCCTACCACAGGACACTTCCTTAACTATGTTCATAGCAGCTTTATTCATAATAGCCAGAAACTGGAAACAACCTAGATGTCCATCAACTGAAAAATGGATAAAGAAAATATGGTACATTTACACAATGGAATTCCACACAGCTGTTAAAAAAATAATTTCATGAAATTTGCAGGCAAATGGATGGAACTAGAAGAAAAAAAAAACATCCAGAGTGAAGTAACTCTGACCTAGAAAGAGAAACATGGTATGTATTCACTGAAAATGGGTATTAGCTGTATAGGATAACCATGCTACAGTCCACAAACCCAGAGAGGCTAAGTAACAAAGCTTAAGGATCTCTCTGAGAAGCAGAATAGGAACAGGAGGGATCAGGTAGGAAGGGTGTATGGAGAGAGTATTGGGATAGATGACTGGAATTTGGGGCCATTTCAGGGCAAGATAGAAACCTAGTGCAATGGAAACTCCCAGGGGTCTATGAAGGCGACTATCAAAGACTCCTGCATGGAGGATACAGAGCCTGAACCAGCCATCTTCTGCCACCAGGCAAGGCTCCCAGTGGAGAGAGATCAGGGCACCAACCCAGCCAGCAAACCTTTGACCTACAATCTGTACTGCCTGCAAGATGTGCTGGGATAAAGTTAGTACAGAATTTGTGATCAACCAATGACTGATCCAACTTGAGAACCATGCCACAAGAAGTAATCAATGTCTGACACTGGATAGCCAGGACCCAGAAGCTGGATAGTCCAGAGACCCAGGACAGAACCAAACATGACCTGCCCCCCCCCCCCGCAAAAAAAAGGTCAATGAAATTATTCCTGATACTATGTTATACTTCCAGACTAGGGCCAAGCATAATTTGTCAACAGAGAGACTTCATCCAGCAACTGATGCTCACAGACAAACATTAGGCAGAGTTCAGGGAATTGTACAGAAGAGGAGGAAGGATTGTGGGAGCCAGAGGGGTCAAGACACAAGAAAACAGCCCATAGAATCAACTAATCAAGAATCATAGGGGCCCACAACAATGAGAGTGACAATCATGGAGCCTGTGGGAGTCTAACCTAGGGCCTCTGCTTATATGTCATAATCCTGTGGCTTAACATTCTTGTGTGGATACCTAACAGTGGAAACTTCTTTTTGCTTTTGAGACCCTTTTCCTTATCCAGCCGTAAGATGAGGGAATGTGCCTAGTCTTACTTTGACTTGATATGCCATATTTGGTTGCTATTCTTGGGAGGCTCACCCTTTTCTTAAGGAAACAAGAGAAATGGATGGGGGCGGGGTTGGAAAGCAGGAGGAAACTGTGGTCCAGATATGTAATACATGAGAGAACAAATGGAAGGGAGGGATGGACAATGGATGCCCTGAGCTAGAGTCACAGGTAGTTAGAAGCCATCCAACACAATAAGAACTAACCTCTGGTGTTCTGAAAAAGCAGTAAGCTCTGTGATGCCGTGAGTTGTCATCCCTCGGGTCTTCATCTTGTATCTTTGTGCTTGAGTTTGGAGGGAGAGGATTTTGACAGGAGAGAAGATAGGAAACACCTGTGGAGAGGAATCGGGGACGCCAAGCATGAAGAGACACCCCTGATCGCAGCCAGCTACCTCCCACTCTGCCCACTTCCGCTCTCCTGTCCGATACTGGTGACTGACTCTGGTTTCATAAGCACAGCTCTGCACTCTAAGGTAGCACTTTTTCTGTCACCAGAATTTGATGGTAATTTTGAGGGGACATTGCTAACTAATGTTTCCCCACCAAAGTGGTGCAAATAACCACATGACTTTCTGGAGCCCACTCGGCATCCTGAATGAGGAGGGGTTTTCTAAGGTTTTAAGGGCTCTATGTGGGGTCTAGCGTTTGTCACATATCCTTGAGAAAGGGTTCACCCGAGGACCCCAGTCACGGCCAAGAGTAGAGTCACCCACAGGAGGGTCCCAAATAAATCAGACGCTGGAACCACTGAGTGTGACCTCCATGGGTTTCAGAGAGAAGCCCAATGCATGAGAACCCCAAGAGGGGAGAGGGTGTCAAGAGCCACTGATTAAAGAGCCTGAGAATAAGAACTGGAATGTAAATGCACACCATATAAGAGCCAGTGTCCCCAGAAAAGAATGCTCAGTCTAGACCAAGAAAAATCTTCTCGGCAGAGTCATGACTTGTGCAAGCACACAGCCACAGGTCAAGTCAAAGGGTGGCTTTGGTGTGGGGGAGGAAGCAGATGGGAAGAGAGGGTGGGTCATTCTAAAGCAACATTAAACCAAAAAAATCAGGACTAAAAGACAGGAAATTGAGTCGATCCCTGCCATCTTCCCAGCCGGGAAGGAAGGATGTAGAGCTGCCCAAACCAACTATCTCCCTGCTCTGAACCCCCTCTTGTACTTTACCTGTCCTTGCCAGCTGGCATGAGGGCAGGGAGAATATAATCATTCCATCAGCTGCTTTCACATCTGTCATAGTTTAGCAAGAACTAACTTTATGACAAGAGACTGACTCAGATTCTTTCTGGGAAGAGGCATTTAGGGACAAGAACACACAGAGGAGTGTGAGCAAAGTCTGAGGGGTGGGCTGCTGGCCTGGGCCTTTCAGACAGCCACCTCCTGCAGGGGCAGAGCTGTGTAGAGACAGCAGGTGGGCCTCTAGCCAATATGGCTACTGTTTCCTGGGCCACCCTCCTGGCCATCAGTTGCTGGGACAACGGAGTCACTTTGAAAATATCTCTTTTCTGTGTGACTGCCAAAAGTGGGGCAAGGTGAGAAGAGGGTGCAGAGAGATAGCAGGCTGCCCACCCACACAGTTAAATTGCAAACATGGTCTTGGTGATGCTGCCCTCTACTGGCAAAATAGTATATTATGAAGTTAGTCCCCAACCTTTGCAGTTTCCAGGAGAAGATTCACCAGGGGGCTTTCCTCCTACCAGGTAGCCTAGGTGTAACAGATAACAGAAACACGGGATCCAGAGAACCAGCTGTCATCAGAATATTACCAGAAAAAGAAGAAATAAAGCCTTTAAAGATAAGTATGATTTTATGTGGGTTTTCTAGAGATCTAACAAAAAGGAGCAGGACTGTCCTGTCTAGGGGACATTTTGGAAATGTAGGCAAATTGGCTGAGATGGCTCACATGGTAAAGGTGCTTGAGGTCAAGTCTGATGTCTGAGTTTGGTCCCTCAGGGGCCCACAGAATGAAAAGAGAAAACTGACACCTTCAATTTGTCTTCTGACTTTCATATTTATGCAGTGGTAACATACTCCATAACACACACAAGATAAAATAACAATAATGTGAAGACTCTGACACATCACCTCACAACCAAGCCAGTGATACTACACGACCCACACAGAAATGAATCAGATGTTCTAAGTGCTAGGCAGTCCCCATGAAAAACACCTAAAAGACTTTGCTTTTGTTGAGAGGCCCCACCATGCCATCTTTTCCAACATCCCACTATCCCTGCTTGAGAGAAAGAAGGTGGTGTATAACACGCATGCACGGGCTGTGCACATGGATTCAAGTTCCCAAGAATAGGTCTTAGCTGTGGGAAACCCCCTACAAGGCTGATCTACTGTGTACAGACTGATTATTACAAAGAATCAATTATCCTGAGCTATTTTTAGACTCCTACAGTGACATCTATTGCTCACCTCTGCATGTGACCTAACATCCTGTGACTACTAGGTAAATCCTTTTAGAATATACAGATTACAGTTTCCACCAATTCAAAAGCTAAGAATGTCGGCAGATAATTGAGATCTCTCTAGTTCTGTAACCCTCCAAAAACTGGCATTTGAAAAATATCTCAATTTCTAACTTTCTTTGTTATGTTACTATAAAAAATTTCTGTATATGGTTAGCACACTGGAATATGATGTTTGGGGCAACAAATCTGTGCTCTCATGTCATGGTCACTCATATTTAGCTCCAAAATACTCTTTTGTTCCTTTGAGGTGAGAAGTATTCTTATATTGATACTAGTGAGAGACAAAAAATACAGAAAACAAAATGTCTCCTCAGTGATTCACAAACCCTGCATTCATCCATATATAGCAATCACCCCAGAAAGCTAAGCTGTCCTACGTAGGTAACAAACGTGATATAGTAACACCAGGCTCTCAGTACCATCCCACCTAATCCTCACTGCTGGGAGGCAGGCAAATAACTTATTAACAGATTCAGGAGCTGTAACCTCAGAGGAGTCAAAGGACATGCTTTGTCATTTAGCTGTTTAGAAGGGAAATGAAATTTGGCCCAACTTTCATAAGACTCAAAAGACCATGTCCTTATAAATTCCACCAAGGCACTATCAGCAACATCTGAAGGAACTTTCCATGGTGACTGCCTCAAGGCACATGGGGGTTCTTGGGCACTCAAAATGTTGCAGAGGATGCAGTTGGGGATTAAACCTTGCTTTGTGCTTAATTAATTGAAATGTAAATATCTACATGGGGTGAGTAGCTGTTCTAGGACGAGGTGGAGGGTGACATGGTTTGTGCAAAAAATGCCATCAGATTAGAACTTTAACAATCCTCAAAGGAGAAGCGACACACACTCACACACACTCACACACACTCACACTCACACACACACACACACACACACACACACACACACACACACACCAGCCACCAGTTTATCAGATTACTCACTGATCTTTTCTTCATTGAGAGAGATGCTGACAGAATTCTCACTACCGGTGTCAAAGGAAAAACCATTTATCCACAGTCTCGGTCGCTCAGATTTAAAGAGTCCTGCCTTTGTAAGCATCAGCAGTCAACAGAAGCCAAGGATGGTGGCTGGAAGGTGCCCTGTGTCGCCTACTAATGGACTGAACAAGAGCAGTTGGGGCAAATGGAACCATTTCAACAGGTCATCACTTATCCTCTTGATGGACTTAGAGACGTGCTGCCTTATTTCTTCTAGTGCTCAAAGAACAGAATCAAACAGATCTGCCACTTAACAGATAACAATGAACTTAACGGGGATAACAGCCTTCGAGCTTCACTGATTCTACAGATAAGGACGAAGGACAGCAGTATGTGTCATCTGGTCAGTGTAACTGACGCTTGTCACTTAGCTCCTGGTGCCCACTTAATGGGAAATCCAAGTGTGTGTGTGGGGGGGTGAGATCTCAGAACGAGGGAAAGAGCTCCAATTAAAGAGACAATGGAACATCGCATTCTCTTATCAGGAAACAAATCCCCTCGTGCATTCTGCTTCATATTTGCCTTTTAATTGCCTATAATTCAGAGGCAGAGATGTGGGCAGCAGGCCTGGGCCTCACCACAGGTCCAGAAATGACAGAGCAGAGCAACAATGGACTCCAGTAGAATTAGCAAATTCATCCCAGCTAGATGGGGGAACCATATTAGTGTGTCTGCAAAGCCAGCAGGAAGCTGGTAGAGAAGATAATGAGAGCAGGAAATGATGGCAAGCCCTACCCACAGCCACCAAAAAAAGGGGGGGGGGAGGAATTCTGAAAGCAGAGTATTGGAGCCCATGCTAAGCAACATGTGAGGGAAGAGCAATTAAAGCAACTGAAGTGACACAAAGGGGATGGACAGGTGGCTCAGTGGTTAGGACACATGCTCCTCTTGCAGAGGATCTAAGTTCAGTTCCCAGCATCCATGTAGGGTGGCTTACCACTGCCTGTAACTCCAGCTCCAGAGGAATACAACTCCAGTCTCCAAGGATAACTGCATGTATGTATGTACATGCACATGCACGCACGTTCACACACACACACACACACACACAAACATAATTTAAAATAATAAAAATAAATAGAGGAAGAAAGGTGGGCAGATGCAGTGTGGGATGCCTTTAGCAGTTGGGAGGCAGAGGCAGGCAGAACTCTGTGAGTTCAAGGCCAGTCTGATCTACGTAGCAAGATCCATGGCAGCCAGATATAGTGAGACCCTGTTCAAAAGCAGGTTGAGCTCCAGTCCAGTTGAAGAGAGGAAGGAGAGATGATATGAGCAAAAGGGTCCAGATCATGATGAGGAGACCCATAGAGACAGCTGACCTGAGCTATTGGGGGCTCACTAACTCTGAACTGATAGCTGAGGAACCTGCATTAACTGAACTAGGCCCTCTGACAGTAGATGACAGTTGAATGGGGTGGGTAGTTTATGGGGCCTCTGGTAGTGGGACCAGAATTTATTCCTAGTGCATGACTTGGTTTCTTGGAGCCCATTCCCTATGGAAGAACACCTTACTCAGCCTTTATACTGTGGGAAAGGGCTTGGTCCTCCCTCTACTGGACAAGCCAGACTGCATGACTCACTCTGGGAGTCCTTACCCTCTCTGAGAAATGGATGGGAGATGGGGTAGGGGGAAAGTGGGGGATGACTGGGAAGAGGGGGGAGAAGGAACAGTGGTGAGTTTGTTAAAAAAAAAAAAAAACTTTCAAATAAAAAAAAACAGAAAAAGCAAATGATACAAAACAAGAACATATCACAAGCCTACCTCTGCATGGTGCATTTAAATGCACTGAGCTCCTCTGAAGGCAGAGCCTTCAAATAGTGTTGTTGGTATCTGCCAAGGACCCAGAACACACTGCAGAGCCTTAGAAGAACCCATTCAGAGTCATTTTGCTCTGAGTCCAGTTTTCTAATGCCCATAAGTATGCTAATCATCCAGTGGGGTGTGAGGCCTAAGACTCTGAATTTCTAACAAGTTGCCAGGGAATGTCAGTAGGTCTTTATTTTATTAGACATAAGCTAGTGCAATTCATGGAGAACGGAACCAGATGCTTCATATATATAAGTCTGATCTCTATGAATAGAACTGTTCCATGCTATGGCTGCAAGCTGAACCTACAGCCGTAGCTGGTGATCTTGGGTCATTGTCACACTCACATACACACAGGTGGAGTAGTACCCATTTCAAGAGACCCCCCAAAGACCACCAGGGATCTGGATGCAAACACATGAGGGCCAGTTTATTCTTTTGGACATGTTCAAACCATCCTGGGCTGAAACCCTATGTTCCAATGTAGCAGAGGGAGGAGGCAACTGTAGGAAACAGGCCACTGGGAACTTGACTTGAAAGAATTTATCTTCCATTCATCCCCCCTCTTTTTCTCTCTCTCACCCCATCCCTTTCCCCCATCTATTTCCTCTCTCTGGCCACCTTGACTGAGCAGCTTTGCATCACCATGACCTTCTGCCTCACCACAGTTCAGAAACAACAGGGCCAACTGTCCATGCACTGATCCTTCTGAGCCAAAACAAAGTATTCCTCCTTTGAATTGATTTTCCCCTCAGGCCCTTTGTCACAGCAGTGGAAAAATGTCACACATAAACAAACATGTAGAGTGATGGAAAATACAATAGAAAGGGGAGATTTCTATGGTCTCTAGTGTAGGGGGATTATGTTATTCCATTGTAAATAATTGTCCCACCCCCTGGTTTAATAATAAGCGCTGATTGGCCAAAGGCAGGCAGGAAGTATAGGCGGGGCTACCAAACTAAGAGAATTCTGGGAACAAGAAGAACAGAGCAGAACGCCAGAGAGAAGCCAGAAGAAGCAGAGGACAACTATGCTGCTCTGAGAAAAGGTACCGAGCCTCATGGTTGAACAAGATAAGAGTCATGGGTTAGATTAAGGGTAAAGAGTTAACAAGTTACATGCCTGGGCCTTAGCCTGATCAGCCTAAAACTATTGTAAGCATCTGTGTGTCTCTGCGAGTCTGTGGATCTGCAGGCCTAAACCTTGAGTCTAGCCTGAAAGTCCAGGCCAGAAACCTCTTACTACACTCTAGCAGCAAACATGTCTCAGGTATGGCAGCCCTGAGGCCTGACTCTGTGCTCACCCCCTCCACAATCACTTAATCACTGCACATGAATTTTACAGTTGCTTTTTTATTGTTTCATCTTGAGGCAGGATCTTTCTCTGCAACCCATTCTAGTCTGGTCTAGAACTCACTGTGTAGCTTAGGCTGCCTTCAAACTCATGGTGACCTCCTGCTTCAGCCTCCTAAGTGCTGGGATTCCAGACAGGAGCCAACTAAACAGCTAGACTTGCTTTCAGACAAGTTCACTCAGAAGCAAGATCAAAAACGTGTCTCCTCTCTCACAATGACTGTAGGCCCCAAAGCAGCTGCCCACACAGATGGCTTGAGGACCTTGAAATTGAGTTTGGCTCTCCAGGAATCATTTTAGTGGACTAATGATGTCTTCAGTGAGAATAAGGTAGAGAAAGCATCATGGCCAGCAGGGGGAGACTGAGCAAGCAGGAAGGTCTTACAACCGAACATATCCTCTCTGGCCTCTGATCTCAGAGCAAGAGGCCAGATAATTACTGTATACGCTTGAGAGAACATGCAGCATGAAGTGCCTCCACTAGTATTGTGGGATCCAGAGCAGCTTGCCCACACAACTACCATGACAGGCTTAATGAAAGACAGAGAGACAGCAGGCTCTTGCTGGCAGCACTCGATGGTACAAGGAGGGGCCCATGAGCAGACACCATCCAGGGAGGAGCCAGTACTTAAGAGAAAATACCTGACATTTTAAACATTTTCTTTCTGGGAAAAGGACAGATATACCTGCTGATCTGATATAGGTCCTCTGCTAAATGTTGAAACAACCCTAGAATTCAAAGCAGCCAATGAATTCATAACAGGTACTCCTAGCCTGAGCTTGGTCTAGTCCCAGGACTGTAACCCCTAAGTAACCCTTAAGTTCTGAAGCCCCTAGGACCCTCCCGACCATAAAAACCCTTGCCTTGTGCTGCTCAGGGTCACTCCAACTCCACCACTGTGTCAGAAACTGGGTGACTCAAGCTAGCTTGTCAATAAAGAGACTCTTTGCTGTTGCATAGGACTGGTCTCTTATGGTCTTTTTTTGAGGTCTAGACTCTGGGCACAGCAGTATCTTGGACACTTCTTCACCCTGCACATGGGCTTCCTCCTGAAGAGTCAGGCTCCCGGTCTCCTGCCTCCAGCGCAGTGTCAGAAAGGGACACTATGGCCAAAAGCAAGCACAGCCTGATGCCCCATAGCAATGAACGAGTAAAAACTATAGTTTATAGTTGTACAGTGGAATAGTACATGGCCACGAAAAATAATTAAATCCTGTCATTTGCAACACCATGGATGCATTACGTTCAGTGAAATGAGGCAAACCCAGGAAGTATTGCATGTTCTCAATCATGGATAGAAATAAAACAGAGCCTGAGACAAGAAAGGGAAAGGGGAACAGAATGAAATTAAGAGGGAGTTTTAGGGACAGAAAGGTAACGGGGGTGAGCAGAAATGGGAAAAGGCCGGGGGAAGCATGGTAGGTGGGCATGATCAATGCACAAAGCTTCCATGTTCAGAAGTAACAATGGGCACACTCATCCATGCAGCTCATGTGCATCAAATGCACATTTCATTCTTCCTTCTGCTGCAAACACACAAACACACATAAAGGACCTGGCTAGACTGAGTGCTGTGCCCCTTTGAATTTCAGAAGAAAACTAGCAATATTAAGGCATCGAAAGATTTGGGCTGGAGCCATATCACCACAATTTTAGAAAAGACACCACTTCACTGTCTTTATCTTTAGAAGTGGAAAGGTTTGACTAGGTGGCCTCAGATTCTCTTTCTTGTTGCGAAACTCTACGGTCTGTGAGAAAATCCAAACAGAGCTCTATGTGCCTGTCCATCCACACCCATGGCTGCCATTGCTCCACTTTGTGTCAGTTGGATGTTCTGAGAGGTCCATGGCACTGAATTCCTGTTGCTGTATATCAGGTTTTCTGGTAAGTTTGGCCATGTGAGAAAATTCCTTTGGCTGAGAATTGGCTCTTTCCAGATGGCAAAATGAAGTGTCAGGGTTCTAATCTTTTTTATTTTTTCTATTTTTTTTTGGTATAGGGCTCACCTGTATCCCATAGTGGCCTCAGCCTTGCTCAACCTCATTCACTATGTGACCCCCTCGTGCTGGAGATCATGGTGTGTATCACCATGCCCAGGGCTTTCTTTCTACACTGCCTTAAACACCTTTTTCACCCAGTTATTTCACATCCAGGTTAAGATTAAAGACATGGGCTACTACTATTTGGTAGTTAGCCTTGAACTCAAAGAAACACAGAAAGATCTCCTCTGTCTCTCCACTACCTGCCTGGGAGCCTAGAACTCCCTCTGTAAACCAAGTCGGCATCAAACTCAGATCTGTTGGGATTAAGGGCGTAGATCTTTCCCTGTGCTGGGATTAAAGGTGTAAATCACCACTTTCTGTCCCTCTTGGATTGACTGTGGGTAGATCCCTCTGATATTTCAGACTGTTTTTAATTAAATATAAAACATAACACCACACCCTGATTTTTTTTAAAGCCTTGTCTTTGAAACTGAAACCTTCTTTAAAATGAGGCATTGATCCTCAGAGAGTGCTCCTAACTACCTCTTCAAAGAAAATCTAGGAGGATTAGTAATACAGGATGCAAGGCCAGATAAAATAACATTGAAAATCAGCCTGGTGGCCCTAAGGCCCTGGGAGGCTAAAACAGCAGTTATCAGAAGGTGTTTCTACTTCCTCTCCAGCACCTGGAGGAAGAGGCATGGATGGGAGCATCTGAACTCAATTTAATTAGCTGCGTTTGGAAGACGTGGCATGCTTCCACGGGTGCTCCTTCTCTGACAGGGCGAGGTGTGAACACCTCACTTTGGAGATCCTGTTTTATGACTGTAGTTTTGTTCTCCACCACATCCTGTGCATCTTAACAAGATGGCTTCTGTTTCTGGCTGAAGAAAGAGACGTGTATGCACACATTCTGATGTCAGTTTTTGCTCATGGTGAGTAAATAGCAAATGGAAGAAGGCAGGAGTTGTTACAGCATCCGAGATGTCTGTCCATAACCACTTGTTATCATCATTGTGAGCCTGTGGTGTGGGACAGGAAGGACATCATGATGGAGAATACATAGTAGAGATGCTATGAAGCAGAGAATACCCGAGAGATGGGCTGGAGGACCAAACAGACCCATCAGTATCACCCCTCCCTCCAATGAGCTATTTCCTCCAACCAGACCACACCACCTCCAAACTCTTTCACCTACAAAGTCAACAGATTAAGCCATCTGTGCCTAGTGCTCCCCTAAACAATTACCCCTAAACAAAGCCATCATCATCAGCTTCTTTAGGGGATTGTGTTGCTTACTTTCTGTTTTTGTGATAAAACACTGACCAAAAGTAACTTGAAAGAAGAAAGTGTTTACTTCATCTTACAGAATACAGACCCACCATGGTAGGAAACCAGGAAAGGACAGCAAGGCAGGAAGTTGGAGGCGGGACTTTAAACAGGAACCGGAAGGTACACTGCTTCCTGGTTTGCTTCCAGGTTCACTTTCAGCTGCCTTTCTAATACAATCAGGACCACCCGCCCAAGTGTGGTACCACCCACAATGGGCTGGGCCATTCAACACTAATCCTTAGTCCAGATCCTTGGGCCAATCTAGAGAGACAATTCCTTACCTGAGATTAATTCTCTCTTCCCAGGTCAATAGTTTATGTCAAGTTGACAAAATTAACCAACACAATTTATCTCTTGCCAACTTGACACACAAACATATCATTACTAAACCATAACATTTCTTTTTTTGTTTACCCTCATTTTATATTATATTAAACTCATATTTATTATATTAAACTCATATTATACTGCAATTATATCACAGTATAAAACAGTGTAACATTAAAAATCCCACCATCTTTTAAAAGTTCAAAGTGTCCTTAAGATATCCAATCTCTTAACTATGGCTTTCTGCAAAATCAAAAATAAATTAAATATTTGCTTATTCCAAAAGGGAAGAATCAGGGCATTTTAAAAAATCAGACACAATAAGCAAAACAATCCAGCTGTGTATCTGCAATCTTGAGCTCAATCTCTGACATCTGGGACTCATTTTGACTTTCTGGGCTCCAATAGCCTTAACTAGCTTTGCCAGCTATAAGCACACACAGCTTGTCTAACAGGATTGGGATGGCTCTACTCCACATTTGCTATTGCCCTTGGTGGGTTTCCAGGGTTCTAGAATATCCAATATACAAGAGGCTTCTACTAAAACTGGGGCTTCATCTTCTCCGGTGGCTGCTGAAGAATAGTCTTCTAAAGTGTGTTACTTTTTGCTATGTTGCATTTGTTTAACTCTGTGAAGCTGTGTTACTGTGCCTGTCTAAAACACCTTGTGGTCTAATAAAGAACTGAATGGCCAATAGCAAGGCAGGAGAAAGCATGGGTGGGGCTGGCAGGCAGGGAGAATAAACAGAAGGAGAAATCTTGGAGGAAAAAAAGCAAGAGAAGGAAGAGGACCCCAGAGACCAGCCACCCACATACACAGCAAGCCAGGGAGTGAGAGTATGATTTACAGAAGATGTAAGAGAATGGAAAAAGCTCAGAGGCATAAATATAGGGTAATTTAAGTTAAGGAAAGCTGACAAGAAAGAAGCCAAGATAAGGCTGGGCATTTATAAATAAGAATACTCCTTCGTATATGTAATAAAATCAGTCTGGGTATCAGAGGACAGAGCCATATCTCCAACCTTTGTTGTTTTGGTTTTTGTTCTCATTTTTTTTTTAGACAGTTTTCAGTGTAACAGTTCTGGCTGTCCTAGAACTCGCTTTGTAGACCAGGCTGGCCTTAAACACACAGAGATCCTCCTGTCTCTGCCTTCCAAGTACTGGAACTAATAGCATGTGCCACCACTGCCAAGCATTTCCACAGTGATTTATTTGGGGGCTGGGTGGTGGGCCCCCCCAAAAGAGAAAAGGCAAGTGGCTTCTTCAGGGACTCCAGTTTGACAGTGGTGCCAAGCCTCGGTTTCTCTTCATGATCACTCCAGTTCTGGGATTTCCAGGGCAACTGAGGCTATACTTTCATTTACACCTCTCCTGTCCTTTCTTCAAGGAGACTCAAACCCTGTCATACAGTGTCAAGCCTTGACTGTACCCCATGACCCTCCCATAATTTCAAAAACAAAACTGTGAAAAGAGATTCTTCCATATTATCAAATTCAGCTGCCAGCCTGAGATCCCACCCTGATCCTGCACCGGACCACAGCTTCCATGTGCTAACCCTGAGAAAACAGTACCCAGAAGATATGAACCTTACTGATGTTGGGCTCTTATTAATCATGGCTTTTTCAGCTCCAGCTAAGCAGCATCCATTGTCCCCAAAGAGCGATGGTTTCACTTCCAAAGATTCTTAATTCAAAACTACCACAAAAAAATCACCAATAAAGTTTTTAAAGGACTCTCTGAAACTTCACAAGACATTCCTCCACCATCTACACTGCTCTCCTGATTATTTTCCACACTCCCATAGAGCAGTCTGTTAAGGTCTGAGCACTTGACAGCTTTCTTAGCCCAAAGTTCCAAGCCCTTCCAGAGTCGTCCCCAAAAACAATGTGATCGGGTCTGTCAGGGCAACAACCCATTCTCTGGTACCAATTTCTGCCAAAGTTTACTTTTTGTTATGGAAAAACATTGACCAAAATCAGTTTGGGAGAGGGAAGTTTTTACTTCCACTTATAGTACACAGTGTACAGTCCATCATCAAGAGAGGCCAAGGCAGGAACTCAAGGCAGAAAGTGAAACAGGCAACACAGAAGGAACACTGTTTACTGGCTTTCTCCCAGGTTGACATTCAGCTACCTTTCTGATATAACACAGGACCACCCACCCAGGTGTGGTACCACCCACAGTGGGCTGGACCCTCCAACATTAATCATGAACTGAGAAAATAGTCCACAAACTTGTCCATGGGCCAATCTGATGAAGACAATTCTCAAGAGAGCCTCTTCCCAGGTGATTCTAGTTTATGTCAAGTTGACACATAGAAAACCCTAACCAGACCATAAAAGCATATACTAACAAAATGCAGCTACAATTTGAAACTATTACAGTGTAGATATGGGATCATAAAAATGGCTGGAGAGATGACTGTAGGCGGAGTTTACTTAGAAGGCACCAATACCAGATAGATATTTATTAAAATATAAACCAACACTCACGGTACAGGTAACAGATTACAGTAGCACCTGAACAGGGACTGGAGTCTGGAACAGTGGACGAGTGATGGACGGACAATGGATTCTGATCCTCTCTCCAACAGCCAGGAACCAGGAAGAGAGCGTCTCTTTTGAATGGGCTTTTCCCACCCCCTTCAGGGGCCCGGTACTCTGGATAAGTGTCTTTTGACCTTATCAGCTGACACCTGAATCCCACAACAGATGACTAGCAGCTTAGTGGTGATAACCCATGCATTATTCCTATTATAGATTAAAATTTTAAATGTACAGTGTCATCATTGTAGAAGGTGTTTTATTACTAGATTTACTAGAGTTCCATGACATAAAATGTCAAATGTTATTGTAGTGGAATTGTAACAATTGTCCCACCTATAGTTTAATAAAAAATGCTGATTGGCTGAGGGCAGACAGGAAGTATGGGTGGAGCTACCAGACTAAGAAAACTCTTGGAATAGGAAGAACAGAGCAGAAATGCCACAGAGAAGCCACTGAGACACCACAATGAGATGCCTGTAGATACAAAGGAAAAAAGTTGAAATGCTGCTCTGAGAAAATGTATTGAGCCTCATGAATAAACAAGATAAAAATCATGGGTTAGTTTAAGAGCAAGAACTAGCAAGTTATATGACTGGACCCCAGGTCAATCGGTGTACAATTAATACAAGCGTCTGTGTGTTTCAGTGAGACTATGGGACTGTCGGTCTGTAAATCTGGGTGACCAGCTAGACAGGAAAGTCCAGCCCATGAGACTAGATGGGAAAGTCTGGGCCAGGAGGCTAGGCTGGAAAGTCTGGGGCCAGAAACCTGATACAACATGTTATTGATAAAAACAGAGGGCAGAAGGAGAGAAAATGAGAGGAGGAGGAGGGAGGAAGAAAGAGATGGAGGGAAGCCAAAGGAGACAGGAATGAGAAAGACAAGGGGAGAAGGGAAAGATGGGGGAGGGAAGTGGAAAAGTACTTCTTAATAATACTGGATACAGTCCTATGTCTTTCTCACCAGCCATGAGCTCAAACATGAACTAGACCATTTGTAAACAGCCATCACTGTTACCCTACTTATTTCAAATACCTTAGCAATGAGTACCAATAGTCATTCCGCTGGGCATAATGATGCCTGTAATCCTAGCCCTCAGGAAGTAGGGGCAGGATGATTGCCAGATCAGGTTAGCATTGTAGTGAAAAAATTGTCTAAAAGTATATAAAGCTTAAAAAAATACATATGGTGAAAAAGTGTTCACCTCTCCCTAGAAACTGGGCTCACCTAGTACCTGCTTTGACCATAGCTGCCTACAATGATGCCTTGTTATATCCTGTCAGTGCAGAGCCCAGGAGAACCGTTTCCACTTCTCTTAGTATCAGCCTGACTACACATAAATGAGCCAAGACAGCTCACTAGAGAAGAGAGAACGTGGGTCACACTTGAGTCACCTGAACTGAGAGTTCCCTAGGCCAGCTAACCCTAACTGGCCCCAGAGGACAACTGGGCCCAGATCCCAATAAGGCTCAGCCAAGACCAGAAAAGTCATCTGTTGAACACAACCCAAATTACTGACCCAGAGCATTGCTTGCTAAATAGTTTCCTATTTCATGGGTAAGATGTTTGGAACATTAAATGAAGTCTTCCTAACCATCTCCTACAGAAAGCATGCAAATCTAAGTCTTGCACACTGCCTCCTGGTGGCCCAAGGGTATAGAAAAAGCCATTGGGTGCCTTGCTTTCAAGCATGGCTACCCTACAAGTCAGTTCATGGCAGCAGTTCATACCAGATCCCTAATGGGGACTTTACAGAACTGGCCAGCACTTCAGCAGCTGCCATAGCCTTTCTCCTGTGAGGAAGCTGAGGTACAGGAGACTTCCTTGAGGTAGATCATCTTCAGGCAATATCTATGGTCATAAAACTCACCTGCTACCTAGGGATAGAACCTCGTGGGATTCCACACATAAGTTTAGGTCCTCCTGTGGCATTAGGATCCCAATTCTTGAGACAGTTTACATAAAGGATCTAAGCTACCCTCCCTGCTGCAATGAATGGTCCAAGAGTTTGCTCCCTCTGAGGAAGCTGGAGTTCCCTGGATCCTTGAACAATAGAAACAGATATGCAAGAGAAAGGGAAAGAAGCCTGCCTGGGTCTGAGCACTTTTCATCAGAGTGAGGCAGGGAGTGTAGACCATTGTGTCACCTTCCTGCAGGAAGGTGCCTTAAGAAATCATTATTTACTCCCTGCAGGGGTACTCAAGGATTCCTAAGAGCCATCGTGGCTCTTCTGGCACAGAAGAATAGGCAATGCCAATCAATGCCAGACATCCATCTGCTCTTCAAGTTCCAGCTCAGAAAGTCCATCTTATGAGGTTTTCCAGGTGAGAAGCAGAGAGAGAAGTGTGAGAAGGTGCTAACAAGGAGATCATGCAGAGAAGGGAATAGAGACACAGGAAAACCTGGGGTGATTCCAGGAAGTGTCAAGTGCCTGAAGATTACCTGTAATGGTGCTAGCAAGCAGTTGGCATGAAGAATGGAAAGCCAGATCTCCCTAGAAAACCTAAGCCGCGCCCCCACACCTCTGTGTATATGTTTGTATGTATATGCTATGCACTCACGCATTTGCACCTAAGTGTGTTTGTGGGAATATACATTTGTATGCAAATGCATGCATTTGGAGGCCAAAGGACCACCAACCTGGGGTGTCCCTCCTCAGGACCCATCCCCATCTTGGGTTTTGGGGGTAGGTTATGACTGATTTTCAAGACAGTGCCTCTCATTGGCCTGGAGCACACCAAGCAGGCTAGCCTAGCCAGCCAGTGAGCCCTAAGAATCTATCCATCTTCCTCCAGTGTCTGGGATTACATGTAGACAGTGCTACCCCGGTTTTCACATGGATTCTGTGAGTAAGTTATGTGGCAGTGTTTTAGCCATATTTCTATTGCTATAATGAAACACTCTGACCAAAAGCAATCTGGAGGAAAAGGGGGAGGGGGAGCTTATTTCACCTTATAGTTTATAGTCCATCATTGTGGAAAGTCAGGGCAGGAACCCAAAGTAGGAACTTGAAGGCAGACATGTTAGTATCCCACACAGCATTATCTGTGGCCCAGGAACTCACCCACAGCCAAGGAATAGCAGCAGAAACCACAGAGGCATGCTGCTTCCTTGTACCAGGTTTTTCTTTTGAGCCAACAACCAGCTCCCAAATCATGACACAGAGACTTACTAGCTTTGAATGCTCAGCTTAGTGTAGGCACATTTCTGGCTAGCTCTTTTAACTTAAATTAACCTGTTTCTCTTTATCTATATTTTGCCTCAGGGTGTTTTACTTTTTCTTACGTTCTTACAGTCTCTGGATGACTGACAGCTGCCTGACTTCTGGCTCTGAGAAATCTCCCTCATTCTCTCCTTCTTCTCTCGTTCCCTTCTTCCTCTCTCTCTAGTCTAGGCTTCTCCTTTTATCCTCTCTGTCTGCCAGCCCCATTTATCTTTTCTCTGCCTAGCTACTGACCATTCATATCTTTGCTAGACCAATCAGGTGCCTTAGGCAAGCCAGGTGAAGATGCAATCCATCTTCTCAGAATTAAGCACACATTCTTACATCCATGAACAAATGCAACATAAACAATAGTAACAGACCTTTACACAGTTAAAGTAATATTCTGCAGCATAAACAATGTAACACATCTTTTCCCAGTTAAAAATAATAGTCCACAAGACTTGCTAGCTCACTCCATCTCATACTCTGCTAGCTTTCTTATATAGCTCAGAACCACTTGCCCAGTGAATGGTGCCACCCACAAGGGGCTGAACCTTCCTACATCAATTAACAATCAAGATAACCCCAGAACCTATAAACCAATTTAATATAGGCAAGTTCTCACTTGAGAGCATCTCAGGTGATCTCAGTTGTTTCAAGTTGACAAGTAAAGCTAACTGGGACACATGTCAAGCACTTTAATAAATGAGCTGTATCTCTCCAGCCTTTAAATTCCCTCTTCAAAGTAATATGAGCTTTTTATTTTGAACTGGAAAAGGACATTTTGGCACACAAGGAAAGCTCTCAGAATTGGATGAATACATTCAAAAGAAAATGAACTGGGCTCTCAATAGTCTGTTAATTCTGGGAGACTCTTGGTCAACTTTCAGTTATATTCCTAAAAGCGGCTGTTACACATTGGATGATTACTAGAAGTACTGCCTCACTGTCTCATATTAGGCTGAGTGCTGTGAGCATAGGAAAATTAAAAGTGATGGCTAGTTCTCACACTCAGAAATTGTAATTTAATGATCTAGGTGCTTCCTGGTACCTCAATTTTCTAAAAACTCCTCCAGTCATTCAAATGAATGGATAGTCAACTTTAAGACCCACTGCTCAATTTGTTTTTTTTTTTTTTCAGGGCATCGACATGAGGTAGCCATTCATTACCCCAGTTGTGCAGAAAACAGAACCTCTTCAAGAATAGCATAATTTGCCCATAGTTTAGTAAGTAGCAAATTTAGGACATGAAGCTGGCATGAATGCCAGACACACTAGAAAATCACTGGCAATTCCCTGCCTTATCTTGCTTCTATTCTCCAAAATCTCCCAGTACATACAACAAAAATAATTTTTTTAGATGAATTTTGGAACCTGGGGTGACCTGTGTCTTTGTGAAAGGCAAAACTTTAGGAATACTTACACATCCAGGTAGTTTCTGAGTCCGGCTTGCTTACACCATCAGAGTTAGGTGGGCTTAACCGAGGCGAATACCATGTGTGTATAGACCATGACAACTGAGCTGCTGTGGTCTAGACAAAAGGGAAGATGCCAGGATTCCTCTGGGGAAGGCTGGAAGAACAGATGCTGACCACCCTTCCCATTCTGACAATACAAGCAGCTGGCTACGCTTTTTGGTAATTCTTTGCTTCCTCCCAAAGGACAAAGCACATGTTACACACAGATACTATCTGTCAGCAGCTGCAGTGGCGGTTTCAGAAGCAGAGGGAGGAGACAGGAAAGATTGGGTTTTGGTTTTTTTCGTGATCTTTCCCCTTCTTGAATGTGTTTAGCTAATAAAGAAAGAAAATAGATTGCTAAATGACAGTGGTGTTGTGTTCCTGCAGGTGCACATAGGAAAAAATTCTGTGCCTTGTCCCCAGCATGCTCTCACTGTCTAGAGAGCAGCAGGGTGGGGGCAGGGCAGTGCCTGCTTTAGTTCATTCTGCCCAATAATCCTCCCTGCAGATTGGTCCTATACTCATAAATCCTGTTTGATGTTAAGGAACACAAAACAACTTGATCAAGAATCAGAAGGGGAAAAAAAACTCATTAAAGACAGAAAAAATAAACTAGTACAAGAGACTCTAGCTCGCAGGATCCAAAAGGGCTTCAGGAAGGCCCAGGAAGGTTGCCAGTGCTGTCTGCCATGTCTACCACAGATGCTCCCTGCTCCTGTCTGTAGGCTGAAGGATATGGTGTCTACAAGGCGGGCTACACACAAACAACAGCACTTCCCTTAGTTCCAGATTCCTAAATGTAATGGGCAGACGCCCCTAACTTTAGCACTCCTAGATGCCCCAAGACCACGGCCAATGACCACTGCTAACTTTAAAGAAAAAGAGAGTTTAATGAATGATATACTGATACACACATGTGCGGGCTTGAGGTACTGTGGAGGCCAAGAGCCCCGAATGCTTTCAGAGTAGAGTTCTTATACCACACTCTAGGTAGGGGAGGGGTACATCCGGGCTCATGATAGAGAAGTTGTAACAGTTCTCATGGTAGGGCTTTCCTGGGTGGCCCCACCCAGGTTGCTACATCAGGAATGCAGGCACAGGGAGTCAGGCAGCCAAGCAATTCAGGAAGTACAACCTTATCTTGGGTGGTCCCCGCTGGAGTGATTAGTGCAAGTCCAGAAGGTAAAGCTGACCCGGTGTGTCCCAAGTGTGCAGTTGTGCAAGCAGCCATTAATCCTGTGAACAAAGCTTTTCTAAATCTGAGTTCTGAGCAAGCTGCCACTTAACAATGGAACCGAAACTCTGTCAACCTTGGCTAGTTTCAGGGACCTCAGGAAGGGGGTCAAGGGGAAAGAATCAAACAGGATTTTTCCATTATTACAGGGAAGGAGTCAAACAGGATTTTTCTATCTTCACACTAAAATGAGGGGATAGCAGGTTCTGCCTTGAGTTGTGATAATTCTTGGTCAAATTAGCTGGAGTCAGGGAGATGTGTGGTAAACTGGTGTTGTGCCCAGAGTCCAGATCCCCCAAAAGACCACCAAGACACTGGTCTGATGCAACAGCCAAGAGTCTCTTTATTGACAGGCTAGCTTAGGTCACTTCATTTGTCCAATGCAGCAGTGGAGTGGGAATGAACCAAAGTAGCACAAAACAAGGGATTTTATTGGGGGGAGTGGTAGGGTTACAGTCCTGGGATTGGTCCAAACTCCAGTTAGGGGTACCTGTTAAAATTCATTGGTTGCTTTGAATTCTAAGGATGTTTCTACCTTTAGAGTTGTCATTAAGGTTTACCTATATCAGCAGATCAGCAGAGGTGTACCTGGAGACTATCTGTTCTATTGTTAAGCTCCCTTTTCCACAAAGGGAATGTTTGGAATGTTAGGTATTTAAATGTGGGGCTCCTCTCTTGATGGTGTCCACTCATAGGCCCTTCTTGGAACCACCAGGTGCTGCCAGCAAGAGCCTGCTGTCTGTCTGGCTTTCATTAATTCTGTCATAGTAGTTATGTGGTCAAGCTGCTCTGGACCCCACTTTGGCTACCAAAACTCACTGCTACTGTATGAGAGGGGAAGGATTATAGAAGAGAACATTCCAGAAAGTGCTAAGAGCAAGTGACAAAACAGTGCCTGGTCTTCACACCCCCATGTGAGCTGTTCCATCCCTCTGCATCACACAGCTTTCAAGTCCCATTAGCCAACACCCCAGAAGTTACTCTGTCTACTTTGTCAGAGGCAGCTGAGCATGGACCAGAGACATACCTCCATGCTGCAATCTGCAACAGTATGAAGTCTCTACTCAGGTGAATCTAGGACTCTTGATCTTATCACAGAAAAGAATTTTAGGATTATACGTTGGTTTGGATGAGAATAGCCCCCACAGGCTCATGTATTTGGTTGTTTTGTGTCCAGCTGATGGACTGTTTGGGAAGGATTAGGAGGTGTGACCTTGTTGGAGGAAATGTGTCACTGGGGCTAAAATTGGAGGTCTCAAAAGCCCATTCTAGATCCAGTCTCCCTGATGTAATATCTCAGCTCCTGTTCCAGCACCATGCCCGCTTGCCTGCTACCCCACTTCCTGTCACGATGTTCATGGACTAACTCTCTGAAACTGTAGGCAAGTCCCCAATTAAATGTTTTCTCCTGGGAGTTGCCTCAGCCATGGGTCTCTTCACAGCAACAGAACAGTGACCAAGACAGACAAATTAGCATGGAGCATGGCTGAAGTTTATTAGAAAGAGTTAAGTACAAGTATTAGGAGGAAAGAGGTGCTTATGAAAAGGACAGGGTGGAGTTCTCAAGAGAGAGCTGTGCTTAAGAGAGTGTCTATATATTCAATTGGCAGCTGCTGAAGTGACATTGTTCAAAGGGTTTTTAAAGGTACATGCCTCCATCTCCTTTTTGCCTCTTGTTTTCTAAAAGTTTGTTTAATTTTTATTCATGTGTGTATGCAGTGTGTGTGTGACTGGATAATCTATGCAAAGGGGAAAGGGAAGATCAGAATATGTGGGCCTTTGTCTGGCTACTCTGATTTTTAAAAAACACACACATTTTCACAGATACACATATTTCTTTAGGTTTTCAGTCCTTCACCTTGATTCTGAAGGCAATTTTAACCTATTTGACCTTGGCCAAACCAAAATGTGGGCTAAGTGTGGGATACACATAATCCCAGGACTTAACCCCAGGGTTAATGCCATGTGTTAGGAACAAGAGGGCCATACATACAAGAAAGATAGGTGGCCTGTCCTGATATGGGAATGTCTTTCTGTATGCTGTGAATACCAATCTTTAAATAAAGGAGCTGTTTTTGGCCCATAAGAGGCATCGTAGAAAGAGTAGGCTGGGAAATCAGAATAGGTAGTAGGAGGGCAGAGACTCAGGCAGATCGAGCCAGATGCCCAAAAAAGAAACATGTAAGGAACACAGGTGAGCCACGGTCCATGTGGCAGACAGACTAATGAGAGAAAGATGAAGGAGCTACCTGGCTAAGCCATAAGCCAAACAGCATGAACATAATATAAGTGTCTGAGTCATTTTGGGGCCTAAGCAGCGGCTGGCATCTAAGGGGTCTGGGACAGCAGTTCAGTGGGTCTGAGGCTTTAAACCCCATTGTAACAGGTGGCATCCCAACCTGGGCCAAACACTCACATAAAACCCGAGAAAGATTAGAAAGGGCTCTAGAGCACAGAAACTGAGCCAAAAGCAGCTTTCAAATTGTGTATCTGAAGTGGATAGAATGGTGTCCGGGCCACAAACAAAGTGGCGACAGCGGGCTGGTGTCAGGGAGCGTAAACTGAAACCAAGGTTTGGACCCGCAGACCCACAGTCCCTCAGTCCCACAGAGACACACAGATGCTTACATTAATTTTATGCTGATAGGCCTAAGACCCAGGCATATAACTGCTAACTCTTTACCCTTAATCTAACCCATGACTCTTATCCTGTTCAGCCATGGGGTTCAGTACCTTTTCTCAGAGCAGCATAGTCGTCCTCTGCATCTGCTGCCTTGTCTGGCAACTGTGAAGTCTCTGTGGCATCTCTGCTCTGTTCTTCCTGTTCCCAGAGTTTTCTTAGTCTGGTAGCCCCGCCCATACTTCCTGTCTGCCTTTGACCAATCGGCGTTTTTATTAAATCAGTGGGCAGGATAATTTTTTACAATGGAGCATCATAAATCCACTATACTGTTACGACGGGGTTTAAGGCCCCATCCGGCAAGAGGTCCAGCCCCACCAACCTGCCATCCCAGACTGCTTAGCCGCTCGCTGCTGCTTAGGCCTCAAAATGACTCAGACACTTATATTACGTCCATGCTACTTGGCTTATGGCTTAGGCACATTGCTAGCTAGCTCCTTCATCTTAACCCATTCTCATTAGTCTCTCTGCCACGTGGCCCGTGGCTCACGTGTGTTTCTTACACGTGTGTTTTTCTGGTATTGCGATGTAACATCATCCCTGAGACAACTTATAGAAGTGAGGTCTACTGGCCTTGTGGTCCCGGAGTAATAAGAATTTGTCCTGGCAGGGACTCATGACAGCCAGCAGTAGACATGGCAGCTGAGTGCTAAAATTTGAACCACAAAAAAAGAAACAGAGAGTGTGAACTAGAAGTGTTGAGAGGCATTGAAATCTCAAAGCCCACCCTTAGGAAAGGAAGCTCTCTCCAAAGGCCACAACTTCTAAGCCTCTGCAAATAGCACCACCAAATTGGGACCAGTGTTCAAATGCCTGTAGGATACATTCTCACTCAAATCACCAAAAGGCCCATTAGAAAAATGCACAAAAGATACGGGAAAGCCTTTCACAGAACAGTAACTAGAAAAGACCACTTCGTTTCTGAAGAAGTGTAGTCTCACAACAGTCAGGAAATTTTAGGCAAAGTTCAAAAAGGAATGATACTGCATGTCAGCAGCAGAGGTCTCGGTCACCGTGAGACCTGTTTAGCTCAGCCTAGGAAACAGATACTATTAAGAATTACTGATCATAGAAATTAGCACAGGGGCCCTGTGTGGAGCTATAATCTCTCCAGGAAGTCCCATGCTACTGATGAGAACAGCCCACAGCCCTGGCTGAAGAGGAGGGACTGTCTCCCTGAAAAAGTTTAACCTCAGAGACTGAGCACTTAGCATAACTTAGCTCATAGCTATCTCTAAGCTTGGCTTATCTCTATCCTTGGCTTCTGTTTCATCTTTTCCATAAACTGTAACATTGCTACAGGCAAAACTGTGAGAAACTAAGATTTTTTTTTTCTCTCTCTAGCTCAAACTGTAAATGAATCAAATTTTCTTTCACCAATTCCTATCTATGGCAGAGCAGTGAATAGCAAAGCTCTTACTCCAACTACAAAATCCTTCTTTGTTGTTTGTTTGAGACACGTTTTCTCTGTGTAGTCCTGGCTGTCCTGGAACTCACTCTGTGGACCAGGCTGACCTTGAAACTCTGAGATGCCCCTGCCTCTGAGGGCTGAAATTAAAGGCATGAGCCACCACAGTACAGCAAAAATTACTAATTTTGGTGGGGCTTTTTGGTTTTTAATAACATCATTTTTTAATTAAAAATTGTGGTGATATACAGATATGATAGAATATAAGAGTAGATTATTGAATCTACTTTTAAAAAGCAATTACTAGCTTTAAATATTTTATACTGGATTGGATTTTTTTATATTTTGTATACAAATTGCACATATTGGTATAAAGTTGATATTAATTTTGTTACTGTATATATATCTCTATGCTTGTTCAAGATATTATACAGTTCATCTAACAATGTAATACAAATTGCTAGACCATAAAAGTTATTATTACCAACTAATTAGGATATAAAGAAATGCAAGTTAGTAGTTAGACATTACATTCAAATATAGTCATATTAGATATGTTTTCAAAATCAGATATATTTTAGATGAACAGGTCTTCTTTAAACACTTCAAAGATCCATAAAATATGGCATTTAAGATATTTTAATAACTTTGGTTTTTAAATATGGGACGTTTTTAAACAATGGGATGTCTGCTCCTGGCAGCACCAATCTACTTCAGAGAAGATGATGGACATCATAGAAACTCCATATGGAGTTGACCTTCTTTGTGACAAAAGTTAGTCACTGGGCAAGAAAGTACTCTTGCCTTGACTACTGACAGTATGATGTTCAAAACAGACAAGCAGGAGACACACAAAAGAATTACTGAACTTGCCAGAACAAGGTAGGAAAGTCTTTGAGAATATCCCGCTTCACAGAGAAGTCTGTCAGACACATGGCCAACAATGGATGCTTCAAGGATACAGGTGACCATCCAGGCAGCCAGCTGTTTCATTTCTTATATGTTTTGGAAGTTTCTTGCCTACCCATGCTGCTTAATTAGTTAATATTATTTCCTTCTTGGGTCTTTGAGGGAGTTGAAGGTGACATGGTTATAGTTTTCTATTAGCAGTTTTAGAAAAGAAACTCACTTAGAAGTTAAAGTGTATAAGTTTGAGAGACATCAAAATATAGTTTTTAGTTAATATTACAAGTTAGATAGAAAGTGAACTAGATATAATCCTTTGGATTCACCAAAATAGAATAAATAATGGAATATTTTCTTTGAATTTGTCAGTTGTTAATGGACTGGACATTACTCATGTAATTATTGTTTGTATATATTGTATATAATTATTGTACCTTTTGTATATGGTTTTTATGTTAGTTATAACCTTTTTTATTTTTGACACAAAAGAGGTTACATGGTGATATGTTACATATTCAATTAAAAAATCATATTTGTACGGTAAGGTGAAAGATATACATGTCTATATCTATATGTATATGCATATACATTTCTAGCAATGTGTCTCGAGTCAATAGTGCTGGGAAAGGAATACTTTCAGTGTCATGCAAACAATAAAGTGAAAGAAACTTAGCAAGGCAGTTTTCATTTTTCAACAGGAAATACAGGACCCAAATCGGGAAAGCAAGGACACAGAGCAGGGTGTTCAAGGTCACTCAGCTTTTGTCCCAGTGCAGGATGGTGACTGTGTCTCCTCAACGGTGGAAGCTTGACCTCACAATTCAACACAATTAGCTAATTCATAATCAGTGGGAACAGGAAGGATGTGACAGAGTCAAATCTCAGGAATTTCTGGCATCCAGGGTTGGGGCAAACAGGCACATACACAAGGGTTTCCCAAGATCAAGAAGGTTTATGGAGGGAGGCCTTGGCAGGCCAGTCATTATTGATAGAAAATAGACCACTTCTCACAAACAGCCCAGAAAATATCTGGTCCCTTTGTGCCAGGAGACACAGTAACAAAGGCTGCACTGTCTGGTGACAATGAGGAACGGAGACGCTGCTATATTTACTGCGGGATAATTTGTCACAAGGGAGACTGGGTGAACTGTGATTACACACATCAATAAGGCGAAGCCCACAAATGATGACAGGCGGGGGTGGGGGGATAAATCGTCAGTGGGATAATGGGAGATCCATTGACACAAGTTCAAAGGCATGGGGAACTTACGGCTGCTCAGAGACACCTTGTGGGGAGGGGGAGGAAAGGGAAGGGGTGACTGACTTCCACGATTGCACATAAGACGAGGGGTTTGCTGAGACACAGAACTTTCAGTTCCAAAACTGAGACAGTTGTGGATGAACAGGAGGAGGCAATGTCTAGACACATGGGTTTGAAGAGACCAATCATGTTTTGATTCCTTACCATTTGAATGTGACAACAAAGATTTAATTCTCAATCCTAATTAGTCTTAATCAGTAGAATCCCAGAGTCAGATGTTAGGGTGAAAGCAGAAGATCAGAGAAGCAGAACAGCCACAGTCACTTCTTACCTCTGTGACCAAAAGAGGGGATCCTGTCTCCGCTTCACCCACCTTACATTCCTGTCCCCACCTTCCAATGGCTGAGATCCAAGCCATACAATCCCAAATTCTCTTTTAGACTATTTAAATCTCATGTAGCCCAGGGGGAACCTTGAACTCTTGATCTCCCTGCTTCCCAAATGTTGGAATTAAAGGTGTGAGCCACCACTGCCTGGCCTCTGTGGTTAACTAGTGGCTAGCTCTGTCCTCTGATCTCTGAGCAAGCTTTATTTGTCAGACCACAAACTAAATATTACAGAACAAGGCTTTTTGTGTTATTGGTTAGTAGGTTTATTGGTTGGTCTCGTGTATGTGAGTGCCTGGCCAGCATGTATGCCTGTGCATTATATGTGTGCCTGATACATATAATATGTGCAGATATGATATATGTGCAGAGGCCAAAAGACGGCACCAGATCCCTTGGAAATGGAGTTAAAGATGGTTGTAAGCAGTCGTGTGGGTGTTGGGTCCTCTGCAAGGACAGCCAGTGCTCTAAACCACTGAGAAATCTCTCCAGTCCCTGTACTTGGTTGTTGGTGTTGTTGTTGGGGCCTTTAGAACATCCATGTATGCCACATAAATTTTTATACGTGTTATATTTTAACATTTAAAAAAAAAAAAAAAGCCATCTGGCTCACAGGGTCTGAGCAATAGAAATGTGTGCAGACTTCTGAGCCCCAGAACTGGAGGACAACTCACAGGAGCTGTCTTACATGTGACCACATGTGACATGGCCCCTAAAAACCGACATGTAGGCTAAGCTTCAAGAGGTGCAAATCAGCAAGTATCAAAAAGTGACCTGAATGTGATCCTGTGTGGCTTTGTTACAATGCTAATCTAAAATAGGAGGAAAGTTAACCGTAGCAAAGTATTCTAGATTCCCAAAGTGCACTAGGGACACCAAAGTTTTCAAATCTGCTAAAAATGATTCTATTAATTGCTACCAAGTTCTAAGGAGCACTGGGTTGAAAAGAAGTCTGTGGGGATTTAACAAAAGCTCCAGAAGTTGCGGAGATATAAGAGGGCTCTAACCACAGTCAGTCTAGGAGGATCAGAGAGGTGATTCACACCTTTAATCCCAGCACAGGGAGTATCCTGGGAGTGGTGACCTATCCAAACTAAATTCCAGATCGTCTTAATTTACAGAAGGAATTCCAGGCTCCCAGGCAGGCAGTGGGGGGGGGGGGGGGGGGGGCATGCCTTAACTTACCAAGAGAGTATTTAAGGCTTAAGGCGGGCATAGTAAGACAGAAGAGAGGAAGCCAAGGGAAGCCAGGCTGAGGAAGCTGGAAGACAGCTGGGTGAGATCTGACTGTGGTGTTTACTCTCTCTAATGTCTCTGACTTTCCCAGAGATCTATCCCCGAGTCTCATTTATTTGTGCAGCAGAGGTCTGTATCTGTAAAAGTGGAACACACCCACCCCATCACCTCCCCAGTGCTGAAGCTCGAGGCTAAATAGAAACTATAGATGAGGGAGGAGACAGGAGCTGCTGCTTCCCACTCTTCCCACCCCAAGAAACGTGTGACAAGGAACAGAGGCAGCCAAACCGAAGCCAGGAGAGGAAAGGGAGAAACAAGGGTGTTGCTATTTGAGGAACAATGTGACAGAAGCCAGGCAGCCAGCCTATTCAAAGGAGGAAATGTTGAAAGACTGACCAATGGATTCCCACTTTCCAAGGAAGAATGCTTCCTCTCCTTAGAGTCTGAGGAAAATATCTCTTATGTTCTAAGACAGATGGAACTTTTGCTAGACCTCAAAGCCAGAGTTAATAATACAGCTTGAGGTCACCTAAGATTTAAGGCTGGGAGCTAGAGAAACAGCTCTGTGGTTGAGAGCACTCACTGGTCTTTGGGAGGGCCTGGGTTCAATTCCCAGCACCCACTTTGTAAGAATTCCCTGCATATAGGCTCTACCTGGTAAACCCAACAGGGCAAAGGCAGAACACCAGTATGAAGGGGCTCTGCTTCCCTCCCTATACTCTGCTAGCAACTCCCCTGAATAAACTCTCCTGTGGCATCTGGTGTGTGGGTGCGTGAATATGTGTGTGTGTGTGTGTGTGTGTGTGTGTGTGTGTGTGTGTGTGTGTCTGATCTCACCTGCAAAACCAATACACATGGCAGCTCACAACTGTCTGTAACTCCAGTTCCAGAGAACCTGACACCAGTGTCAAAACACCAATGCATATAAAATTTTTTTAAATAAACACATTTTTTAAAAAAGATTTAAGACTGATAGCCTGCTGTGTACTCAGCCTGTTTAAGCACCCTTTATAAGAACAATGTAAGCTAGCCCGATCTACAGAGTTCCAGGACAGCCAGGGCTATAGAAAGAAATGTTGTCTTGAAAAATCAAAAGGGGTGTGGGGGAGAGAACAATGTAAAAACAAACCTTACATGCCTTGGATTTCTCATGTAATCAGCGTTTACAACCTAAGCTAATGTATAACTTTAATCAGAAGTTATGTGCTTGTCCATGCCCTGATCCAGAAGGATGCATAAGTGCATATATGTGTGTTATGGTGATAAACTGTTGAAAAATGCAAACACATCAAAAGAAACCTTGAATAATAAATACCCACCATAAATCCTGAAGAGAGCATATGGATACAGCTTGATAAACAGAATGTTTACTGTTGTCTAACTCTGTTGGGGTCAGTTGGAATCGGTGACTTAACCCCTTGTAAAATTCCTCATTCCTTCTCCCCTGTGATGCTTTCTGAGCTGTTCAATAAATAGAGAGCAAAGTCCTTTTATTGGAGCCACAGACAGAGGGAGAGATAGTCATACAGGCATGATAGCACACAACAGACACACTACAGACAAGCCAGAAACCACAAGTTTGAGACAAACAGAAGACATGGGGTGAAAAGTGGAAAATTCAGACTCAGGCTTGCCCTTGATCAAATTTCTCCAAGAGGAAATACTTTGATTTTTTTTTTCCTTAATGTGATACTGTCCAATCTTGGTGCCTCCAAGATAATCTATAATGTATTCAATCTACGAATTTAGATATCTTTCCATGCTTGAGCAAGAGAGCAGAGAGGGTCAATCACAAAGAAGCATTTGTAGAGTGTGTCGATTGGACACTGGCTGGTTTGGTACCTTGGTTTAATACTTTCAGTTAATACTCCGGATAGCAAGGGGTCTCCAGAGAAACAGAACTCACGGGATGCTTTATGAGATGGAAAGGAATTTATTATAAGGAAATGTCTCGCACAGTCTAGAAGCTGCAGGGGGCATGGTAGGCTCCAGGCTGTGTGGTTCCACTTAACAGCTAATGAGCTGGAGACCAAAACAACTGATATTCCCCAGTGAGAAAGGAGCCACACTGTAGCTGATGCCTGCCTGCGGGGGGGGGGGGAGGGGGGGGGGGATGATTTCTCTTGCTTGAAAGAAGCCAGGCTTTTTTCTCTTTGAGTCTTAGTTGATTGGTGAGGTCCACTCACAGGGCTCAAGGGATCTGCTTTACTCAAAGTCTACCAGCCAAACATATCCTTGATTCGTGAAAACACCCACAATAATGTCTGACTATTGGGACATGCCTGGTGCGGCCAAGCTGATGTAAAATTAATGAGCATGCATCCGAAGGGTAGATATTGCCCTAATTTTGCTTGTGGAGAGTCGAAGGGTAAACGTACCTGATTGGAGCTGATTGCAATTCAGCCTTGTCTCTCTGACTCCAAGAAATTGGGAACGTGGTAAGAATCGTTGACTATCGCCCTGAGAGAAAGTCCAGGTCCCCATCCCTACCCTCATCACTTTCAAATATGTATCCAATCAATTAGCTGTGTGAGGCCTTACAGTCGGTCTGGTAAGCAGGAAATTAAAATATCATTTTGGAGGCAAGGATAAAAGTTGTAAAATATAGGACAGGTCTTTTCTGGGATACAGACACTGGAGCCAGGCTCAGCCAGCGATCCCACCCCCACCCCGCCACACTAGAAGCAGGCGGCTATGCCAGGGCCGGGACCAGGCTCTCTCTGTCTTCTTCTTGAGATTTCACTCACGGGTCACCATGGTGATCGCAGAGAAAGCTAAGCACTCAGACTGCGCACTGAAATCAGTGTCCTTACCCAGGGGTATTACTTCTGAGATGCTCTGACACAGGAACCAGTGTTAGCAGGAGGGAGGTGAAGTGCTCTCTTAGGATAACACAACAAGGCAGAAAGCCATAGGGCAAATGTCTCACAGCCCCGGCATTCTTTCCCTGGAATACTCCACGCACAGCACCTGCAGGGTGTCCCTAACACTGTCTTGAATTCGGGTTCCACCATTCAGGATCGGCTCCTTTCCAGGGTTCTCAGCTTCCACCTCCACCCTCCCTAGGGACTGCGGAGCCACTAGTGACACCTAGTGGCCACCCTCAGCAGCCAGAACCTCTGGTTTCTATCCTGGAGGTAGGGATCCTGACTCTGATGCCTAGCAAGTCCTCAAGGAGTTCTTGGAGTCTCTCTCTGAAGGAAGATCCCTGAGGAAAGAGAAAAAGGGGTGGTCTGGGGCTCGTGATGCCCTTAGCCCAGTTTGTGGCTGTGAAAGGAATGTGGCCATTGTTGGCATTCTGACCCCACTTCTTAGAGTCCTGGCCAATAAGCAATAAGCTGGCTCACCCAACGCCCTGATGTCAAGCTCTCTTTAAGAAAAAGACCCCCTCCCCATTCATTCTCTCTCATCTTCTGCCATCCGCCAGCTACTATCATCTCTCACTCATGTAATAACAACCATCACTCTAATGGAATTTTAGTCCCCCTCCCCCCCAAAAAAGAACGAAGTGAAGATTTCCAGGGTAGGACCTCAACTGAGGCTCCTTAAAGGTCTCCTCCTCTGAGCCTCCCAGTAGGCTTCTCTGTCTTTGTTCAGCGCCCTTCAATGTCAGACAATGGCTATTAAATTTAATTATGATTAGCATCTAACTGGGGTTGGAGGCACACACCAGGGAGCAGAGGCAGGAAGATCAAGAATCTGAGGCCAGTCTGGAATGCATAGTGAACCCTGGATCAGCCTGGGACACACAGTGAGACACAAAATAAGTCATGTCTTTGGTGGCAGGAGCCCCATTTCAAAGGCTCAGGCAGATAACGGAGCTCTCCAAAGGCACAGAGTCCAAGAGGACAGAGCAGTCCTAGAGCTAAGGAAATGGTTGCCTGGCTACCCTAAACACTTTTATTTATTTATGTATTGGTTTCCTTTAGCTGGAAGGAAGGGTAGGGAGTTGGGTGAAGCTGTCATCTTGTCACACTTCGCCAGTGGGGAAGCACAAAGAGATGACACAAGTTTGCCTACCACTACGCCAGTGCCACTCATGGGGCCTCCCTCCCTGAACATAGCCACGTGGACACATGCCAAGCTGCGCCCAGCCTTGGAGGTAAGACGAGGCCTATCTCCCTTCTCACTTTCTATTCAAACAAGACAAGAAATTCTTGGTGACAATGATGTCTCTGATTTGGGCTGGAGGCAGGGGCTTTGGGAGAGAGGCTAGACTGTTTTAATGGTCATTGAATTGAACAGCAAAGCTAATTATCCCATGGTGACACTACATGCCTGTTAGATGCTAGGCACTATTCTCAGTACCAAGGACATGGCTGTGAGCACAACAGAACTCTCCTCCCTCTGCTCCATGGGTGGTCATGACCCTCAGAATACAGAACAGTGGCTGCAGGCCAGCCCTGACCTACCTTAGTCTATTTTGATGGCATAGTACTCTTCAGCAGGTTCCCCCGATCCACGTGGTAACTGATCTGGCTTCAGGTCCTGCTGTCTCGCTGTCTTAGTTAAGGTTTATATTGCTGTGAAGAGACCATGACCACAGCAACTCTTATTTTAAAAAATCTAATTGAGGTGACTCACAATTTCAGAGGTTCAGTCCATTAACATTATGATGGGGAGCATGGCAGTGTGCAGGCAGACATGGTACTGGAGAAGTAGCTGTGAGTCCTACATCTTTTAAGCAACAGAAAGTCAACAGAGACACAGGGCAGTATTCTGAGCATAGAAAACCTCAAAGCCTCCCCACAATGACACACTTCCTTCAACAAGGCCATACCCATTCTAACAAAGCCACACCTCCTAATAATGCCACACCCTATATGAGATTATGGGGCAGTTACATTCAAACTGACATACTCACCTCCTTTGTGTATGCACTTGAGAAGTAGATAGAGCAGGTGAACCTCACTTGGAGCACTAATATAACTTGAGCTAGCATCTGAAACCACCTGTCACTACTTTTGAATACTGGAGACATATTATGGGCTACTTTATGTCCCTTGATTCTACACTTAAGAAGGAGCAACATATCTCCTCATCCCTGGGGGTAAATACAGACACAGCAGGGTGTGTAGTGGGATTATGTTGTTACATTGTAAATAACTGTCCCGCCTACTGGTTTAATAAAAATGCTGACTGGCTGAAGGCAGACAGGAAGTATGGGCGGGGCTACCAGACTAAGAAAACTGGGAACAGGATGAACAGAGCAAAAATGTCACAGAGATGCCAGAGAAGCCAGAAGATGTAGAGGACAACTATGCTGCTCTGAGAAAAGGTACCGAGCCTCATGGCTGAACAGGATAAGAATCATGAGTTAGTTTAAGAGTAAACAGTTAGCAAGTAATATGCCTGGGTCCTAGGTTGATCAGCATAAAATTAATGTAAGTGTCAATATGTCTCTGTGGGACTGCAGGACTGCAGGTCTGTGGGTCTGTGGGTCTGGACCACAGGCTGGACAGGCCAGAAACTTCATACTACAAGGGTACATCAGTGATAAGAAACATAAGAAGAACAGAGAAACGTATCCAGGATTGGCAGACTGGCAGTCCTGGGGAAACTCACATGAGAGATTTTCTGACACAATACTCAGCCCACTTCAATGGGCTAAACCACTCCTGCTAACATCACAGCACACTGTTCCTCCAAGTTAGGTAGGTCCCAAAGCACACTGTGGTTCAGCTTATTGGAAAGCTTGTCTGTAGCCTGCCACTGCCAAAGCACTATCTCACCCCAAGATCCCTCTTTACACATGCCCACTTGCTTCCTGCCTTAAAGAACCAGTGTCTGTGGGTCCAGGCACACTGAGGATTGTAGGGATATTGTGTTGTTTCATGGTAAATAATTGTCCCACCCACTGATTTAATAAAAAGTGCTGATGGGCCAAAGGCAGGCAGGAAGTGTGGGCAGGGCTACCAGACTAAGAAAATCTCTGAGAACAGAACACCAGACAGAATGCCAGAGAGAAGCCGAAAGAAGCAGAGGACAACTATACTGCTCTAAAGAAAGGTACCGAACCCCATGACTGAACAAGAGACATGGGTTAGATGAAGGGTACAGAGTTAGCAAGTTATATGCCTGGGCCTGAGGCCAATCAGCCTAAAACTATTGGAAGCATCTGTATGTCTCTGTGAGACTGTGGGACTGCTGGTCTGTGGGTCTGTGAGTCTGTGGGCCTAGACCTTGAGGTTAGGCCAGAAAGTCTGGGCCAGAAACCTCGTACTACAGAAGATGTGCTAGCTGCCAGTGTTCCAGGCCCTGGTCAGAAATATTGTATCAGGCCTCCAGACCTTTGCACATCTTTACACCTTTACAGTCAGAATAGCACTTCCATGATGGAAGTAAAACTCAGCACATAGACAGCACCACCAGCCAAACATAAAAACAAAAGACTCAATCCATCAAAATCTATAGTTCTGGGAAAGTCTCTACATGTGCTAACCTTGCTTTTTTGGTTTCTGTAGTTCCTCTTCTGGCTAACTGTTCTTGTTGACTGAAGTATGTCAGTCCAGAACATGGTTTTTGTGCTTAAAATCACACCCAAGCCAGTTAATAAGGACTTCCTCTTGGCTTAAGCCTATGCTCAAGCAGTCTTCTCTGGTGGATACCCCCAAAACATTTCTGGAGGTCCCACAGAGAGTCCCAGAGCAAGACCTCAAGACACCAGGAGGGTCTCAGAACCCCTTAGATCAGGGAAGAGTGCAGTGGTCAAGGAGTTCTAGGGGTACAAAACCAGAGGCCCAGGTTCCCAAGACTCCCTTTGATCAATAGATGCCTTATGGAGGAATTTGACACCTCCACCCCAAAAGAAAACAAATTAGAAAGTCACCTGGTAAGTCATCTGAAAGTCACTTCCAGAAGTAAGTCTGGTTAAGGTACCTTCTATTTGGACACATAGGAGAGATCAGACATGGCCGCTGGTCTGGTATCCCAGATCCATGAAGAACATCACTGGATTTCTCTGCCTGTTTAGGTGTATAAATGTGTGGTGGCCAGTTGCTTTACTCTGTGTGTGCGTGCGTGCGTGCGTGCGTGCGTGCGTGCGTGCGTGCGTGCATGCGTGCGTGCATGTGTGCATCTGTGTGTCCGGGTGTCTCTGTGTCCTTTCTGTATGTTTCTGCCAGTTTTGTTTGCTTGTATTGACCAGTGGCTCTCTCTGGTGTGAGACCCTCCCCCTACCTGGTTTAAGACCTGTGCCCCTCCTGTGGGTACCTGAATCCTTTTGGTTCACCCAGAGAAACCAAAATAAACCTCTGCCTGTCCCACTGTGGCAGCAGGTGAGCCTGTTGGTTTTGTTGCTTGACACCTGGTCAGGGTCTGGGTTGGTCTGGGCGTGGAGGTGGGAAGGGGCAGGGCCCCCTGCCATCTAAGTGGAATGCGCACAGGGGTGGGAAATAGTTCTCCTGAGTGCACATCATCGCTCTGCTCCACTACCTCAGAATCTGCTCTAAGCAGCCCCAGGGAGGGGAAAAGGTCCCCTGGGCTGAGCCCAAAGGAAGAGATGAAGTTCTAATTCCTTTCTTTCCCATGATTTATGTCTCCTTATTAACCAGTAAGCCATATAATTAATTAAAAAGCCCACCACTAAATAAAAAAGTTAAAAAAAAAAAAAATCTGTCCCTGGGCCGGGCAAGGGGATTGCTGCCAGACAACACAGCCTAAATGGAAAGGAAAGTCCCTTCTGCCCAACGCTGGCCAAGGAGACTTTACATTTTCACCAGGTCCCTTTTAGAAGGAATAAAAACAGCTGCTCTCACCCAGTCATCTCCAGATTTCAGGAAATAAGTTATGAAAGCTAAAAACGATCATAATAAATTTAAAAAATTAAAAGTATAAGAAGGTCTAAGTTGCTGGAGGTAACTTGAAGGTGTTTAAAAGCAGAGAACCAACTGGGATGAGGCCTTCTGCATAAACAGAGAGCCACCATCAGCCTCTGAGAGCACTGTGCCAGAGGACACCTTCCTTCATTTCCCTGTACACGCCCCTCAAATCTGTTTGCACAGTGCTTTGCTGTCCAGAGAGACCTTGCTCAGCAAGACTTTCCTGCCACCACATCTCTTACTCTGGGAACTAATTGATGAAGTAATGCTTGGACCAGTGATTATTACCAGGTCAGCTCCTGCATGCCTCTGGGAATGCATATACTAGGATTCATGGCCTAAATAAGAGGCATGTGAAAACACCCTAGTTTTCAGAACAAAGGGACCTTATGTCAAGTGAACACCTAACAAGCTTCCTACCATCTACTAGTTGCTATCTTGCCTCTCTCAGCATTGACTGTGTCTTTGTATAACAGACTGTAAATGGAACACACACCCCAGCTGGACCCAAGAAAGTAAAAACCCAGCACAGAAACCTCCAGTAGGAACCATAGAAGTGATATAGGATCTATGAGTATATGTGATGTATGTGTAAGGGTGAATGTATTAGGGAAGCAGGATTGTGTGTGAGAGAGAGAGGGATAGAGTAAAAGAGGAGAGAGAGAGAGAGAGAGAGAGAGAGAGAGAGAGAGAGAGAGAGAGAACATAAAACACATGCAACTATGGGGCAGGGACCTCACATTCTTAGTTGATATAGAAAGCATCTTACAGGACCCTGGAGTGAATCACACCCCCCCCTTCACAATCTCCCAGACCAAATGTAACTTGTTGGGAAATAGGGGTTTCAAAAATATAAAAATAATAATAATCAGTTGAGGCAAAGTCACACTGGATTCAAATGGAACATTAATCCAGTAACCTCATATCTTTTTTAAAAAAGATTTATTTATTTATTATGTCTACAGTGTTCTGCCTGTATGTACGTCTGCAGGCCAGAAGAAAGCACCAGATCACATTATAGATGGTTGTAAACTACCATGTAGTTGCGGGAAATTGAACTCAAAACCTCTGGAAAAGCAGTCAGTATTCTTAACCTATGAGCCAACCCTCCAGCCCAGCTGACATTTTTCAAAGCAAAGGAAATAGATGTTTGAGCACAAGAGGAACAGGGATGAAGCCACATGACCATGCAGACAGGAAGCAGCACACATACAAGGCCTGGACTGAGCAAGGAGGCTGACCACCAGCAGCAAGGGGGGAACAGAGAGTGGGTCTCCATGAGTCTCTAAAGGTGTAAATCCTACAGACATGATATTGTCATATGCCTTTATCCTAAAAACAGAAGAATAAAGTACTCTTGTTTCAGACATTCCATTTAGGAGCTGTTTCCCAGCAAAGAAATCCACAGTCATGAGAAAGGATGTGTAGAACTGCAAGGTTCTGGAAGCTCAGGTTTATTTATTTGGGATTTGTTTGGAAAGAGTCTTTCTATGTAGTGTTGACTGTCCTGGAACTCACTAGTCCTGTGTAGACTAGTGATCTTGCAGTCACAGAGATCTGTCTGCCTCTTCCTCCCAAGTGAGGAGATTAAAGGTGTGAGCCACCACAACCCACTCAGAAGATTCTCTTAGGAAAGCTCAAGACACACCAGGAAGAAGGCAAGGAGAGAGCGGGCCCAGAATCCTCAGCATGTGTGAGCTCACAGAGGTGTGCTGAGTGTCTGTTCCCAACACTACAGAACGACTGTAACAGTAGATAAGCAGCACTCAGTCATAACTGGATGTGCGCTCAAGTGTTCATCTTGTATAAAGGGGCTATTGATCCCAGAGGATTAAGAATCAAAGCAACAAACGAACAAAAAGCCTCCTTCTAGGGGCTGCAGCCAACGTAAGAGCACTCGATGACCTTACAAAGGACAGAGTTCCATTCCCAGCACCCAGATGGGTGCTCACAACCCTTCACTACTCCAGTTTCTAGGGACCTGACATCCTCTTCCAGCACACATTCAGGCAAAACCCTCACATGCATAAAAAAATAAATTTTATAAAATAAATAAACAACAGCAAATAAAATTCTCAATTAACTCTCACACATGTAATTCCTGGGGCAGGAGAATTTACATGAATATTGAGTTTAAGGCCAGGGTGACTTTCATGAGACCATGTATCTGTAGATAGATTTGTGAATGAATGACAGACAGACAGACAAAAACTTCTAGGTGGTATCTTTTTTAAGTTAGTTTTACATGCAGGAGTCTATTTGCTTTATTTTTAAAATTCTAGCAAGATCCGTCACCTTAGTCCATGAAAAAATGAGTGGCTGAGGAGAGAGAAAATGGAATGAAGGCAGAGGGGTGGTTTAAAAATCCAAGGAAATATACATGTGCCCTGAAAAAGCTTGCAAAATTTCACAGACTTTTGAGGTATGAAGTTTAGAGACAAGAAGGCACCACTGATGGCAATACCACATGTTGTCACAAGGTGGCGCAATTACTCCATTTGTTTCCCTCCACCCTTCTGGCCCAGTGAGTGGTTGCTTTGTTCACAGAATAACAAATATTGTATTATACCATCTTGCTTTATTTCCTCTTCTTTCTTCCCTCCTTCCTTTCTTCCTTCATCCCTCACTTTATTTTTAAAAAATTTATTTTGTGCTTCTGGTCCTATCTTCTGTCATTCACATGTACACGGGTGTCATCGGCCAGAGATGATCAGAGACAAAAGTACCTCTTCAGACAAAGGGAGAGGGGTCCCCAAACCCCGAAGAGTAGCAGAGGCCTGGAACAGGCAGCCCCAGCTGCCCCAGAGGCTAAGGCAAGAGAATCACTTGAGGGTGTTCTAACCATTAGCCCAGCCAGGGAAATACCATGTATCTCTGTCTCCATGATACTCTTTCCAAAAAACAAAAATAGTCCTACCCAGACTGGAGGATGAAATGCAGAAACTGTATTTTTAAATTAGACAAAAAAATCGATAGTATGAAATTAGGTAGAGTGTGCAACAGATGTAAAACCACATCCTGTATTAAGGGCTGTACAAACTGTAAACTTAGAAAGAGGCCTTGCAGCTTATTTGGTCCTTGAAAGTCTTGAATGTACTATATAGCCCTTATGGGTTTGGGGTTTTTTTTAATTTTTTGAGACAGGGTTTTTCTGTGTGTAGTCCCTTGGCTGTCCTGGAACTCACTTTGTATACCAGGCTGGCCTTGAACTCACAGAGACCTACCTTCTGCTTCCCTAATGCTGGGATTAACAGACTGGGTCATCACACCATGCCAGTCCATCTAAATTAACACCAAATAATTATACATATTTGTGGCGCACACAGTGATAATTCATGCTATGGCATGTACCAACAAAACCATGACATCTACCATTTCCATCGCACTGAACATCTAACATTTCTTTGTGCCATGCACCTGGGAGTTTCTCTCCAGTTCTTTATGAAGTGTCTAATAAACTGTTGTAACACAGCATGTATCTCTGTCCCCCACCCCCACACTTTGTGTTTCTTCACTCTCTCTAACACTGACAAAATGCTCAAGGGAAGATTGGAGTCTCCGTTTCTGTAGGCCACTGGCTCTCACTTTTGGGCATCAAGTGGTACAAACACATGTTGAAGTGACTGCCTAATTCATGTTGGGCAGAAAAGAGACAGAAGAAAGGACCAAGACAGAACATTCTTCCAGAGAGCACCCTCAGTGACTAGTTCTTCCAACTGGAAAATGCTACCAAATTATGAATCTATCAACGTGTTAGTTTATTGATGAAGTCACTTCCCAAAGTCCCACCAACAACAGATCAAACCATAACAACTGGGTCCTCTTGTGGCTGCTGTTTCAATCTGGTTCTTTGAAACACTGGTTTAATTTTTCTATGTAGTTCTGGCTGTCCTGGAAGTCACTCTGTAGACCAGGCTAGCCTCGAACTCACAGATCTGCCTACTTCTGCCTCAGGGGTTCTGGATTGAACTGTCACAGAATACTATAACCATAACTAGGTAGATGCAGATGCTGTTTTGAAATGTCAAAAAAAAAGTTGCCCCCAGTGACTGCCCGAAATGCAGTAACAGTGACCTGTCATCTGTGTGAGATGGCACATGGCATATCACAGGATCCCTGATCAATGTACACTGCTGTTTGGTTCTCTAAGCTTAGAACATTTTGATGTGTTGCTTTCACATCTCAGAAGAAATCAGCAATGAACTGTACACTTCTTTGAAGAATGTGTGGTCACAGATGCCCAAACCTCTCACCGATGAGCTCAGGCAAATACACTGAGCTCTGCAATCCACTAGCTGCATGCTTGCTCAGAGTGGTGACTCCTGCCTGTAACCCAAGCATTCAAGAGCCCGAGGTTAAGGTCAGCCTGGGCTACAGAATGCTCCAGGCCAGCTAAAAGAAAGCATTCAGTTGAGCACACCGTTTCAGAGAGTTATAACCCATGATGGTGGAGCAAAGGCATGGCGGCAGCTGAGCACTCACATCTCAGTCCAAGAGGAGGAGGCAGAGAACGCGCTGGGGATCAAGTATTCAAACCTATGGGCCTACAGGGGTCGTTCCATTTAAATCACCATCCTGTAATCATGTTGGGAGGTAGAGGCAGGAGGATCAGTAGTTGAAGGTCATCCTCAACTGTATATATATGTTCAAAACCAGACTGGGCTTCATGAGACTCTGTCTAAAAGACACCGGGGGGGGGGGGGGGGGGGGGTGTTAAAGGCATTGGCCACCCAAGCCTGGAAACCTGAGTTCTAATCCTGGAACCCATTTGAAAGTATCCGCAGTGTAAGGGTCACTCATACACACGTCATACATACACACATGAGCACACAGATAACAATATTAAAAAAAGTTTAAAGAAGAAATTTCAGAAATACATATACATATTTATTCACAAGAAATGCCAGTTAATGGCTTTAATATTAACCATAGTTATTAGAGTTCACAAACAAAGCATAAAGTGCAAAAGGTTTATTTATTTATTTCCCCAGAGCAATGATTAATGCTATTTCAGCCAGGATATATACCACCCATACACAGGACACCCTACATAATAGTACAGAACATGGCGTATATCTGAAAATACTCTATTTGCTTGGATTACATATTGTGGTTATAAAATAGTTTTCAGTCTGACTCAACATGTAGGAAAAGACACAAACCCTTCAGAATCAGGGCCATGTTTTAAAGTCTGTGGAAGAGCAATGTCTATAAAATCTGTTGAGAATCTCAATCTGGCCGGAAGTGTCACTGGCCAGTGTGACCAACAGCACCCAGGTCAAGCCCTGGTCAGGAAGGATCCAAGTTCAGCAAGAGAAAGGAACCGAGAGGGAGGCCTTGGCTGGCCAAGCTCCAGCCCTTGCCTGTACCCCAGAGATAGTCATCAGACCTGAGGGAAGAAGAGCTAAGGAGGTTCAAATCCCAGTGCCGGCTTGGGAGGAAATGACATGACTTATGAAGGACGTTTCAGTCACCTGAGAGGCCCAACCAACAGAACGGATGGCAGTATTTTTACTAAGCCTGTGTCTGACAGCCATCTGGCTTTGCCCCTCAATACAACACCGTTGACCCACAATGGCTGTTTTAGGCACTTTTCACACATGGATTATGTTGGATACAGGCAGAGAGAGCTCTGCTGAAAAGCTGGTGCTGGCATCACAGGGCACTAAAGAGACTTCTTCTAAGAATGAACAATGGATCAAAACTGTAAAATCATGAGCAGAGATGATTGCTTGGTAACATTCTTGGCTCTCTATGTGCTGACACCTCAGGCAGATTTGGTAATGGTGGCCATGACCTCATTCAGCAATGTCCACTCTGCCAGGAGGGAGGAGATTCAGGAGTGCACATTAATTAGCTTGGGGACTAAACTCAGCTTCTTTTTACCTCTTCTCAACGCATTAAAATCCATTCTTAAACATTAAAGTCACGTCTTCAAAAGCCGTTTACTGGGATGCAGGGACCCAAATGTGAAGTGCTAAATCACAAAGCTGAAAGCAGGTTCATGTCTCTCGGGGGCTGCTCAAGTTAGGCTTCGTAGAAAAGGCAGCCCCAGTAGTGAACTCAGAATCCAGCAGTCAGCGCTCAAGAGAAAGCCAGCTCACGTGTACTCCAAACCAGCTCTCCACAAATACACGGGCATTCGTATTCAAGCCGAGGTGGTCTAAATGATATCTAATTATAGCTGGAGAAGGGCAGAGAGGATAGGAAAGAGACACATCCAAAGCCAAAATATTGGCAATGAATATTTTAAGGCAAGAGGGGAATGAGTAATTTTTTCCTCTGCTGCTTTTCAGTAGTGCCCCAATTTCCCCTGAACATGTAGAGCCTTAATGTAAATATAAGCAATGCTCAAAGCCCAGCTCAAAGTCAGATTCCTATATGTCTAGTCCCTTGCCAGCAAGCTATAGATTTCTGTTTAAAATGGGTGTGGTAGCCCACTACTATAATCACATCTAGCAGTTGAGAAACTGAATCTGGGGGCTCACCATCAGTTTGAGGCCAGCCTGGGCTACATAGTGAGTATAGATGCTAGCCTGAGACATAGGAGTAAGGCTCTGTCACAGACAAGAAATAAAATGTGTTTGCCCCAAACACACTCCATCCCAAGCCAGGTATGGTAGCACATACCTGGAGAAGTTGCCCACTGAGTCAAGTGTTCATTTCCTTTCACCCAATCATGTTTAAGGATATCCATCAATAATATTTTATCCCCATTTCTAGGGGTGTCAGCAGAGGCCCTAAGTCCTTTTCCTGATGGAAAAAAAAATGCTTCTCCCCTGATTTTGAGAACAACCCACTTCTATGGAAGAGCCCTTGGGACAAATTAAACCTTGCATCTAAAACTCCTCTGCCACAGCCAACTTTTTCATTTATCCATTTTACTATTTTATGTGTATGAATATTTTGCCTGCCTGTATGGGTGTGCACTACATGCATGCCCCGTGCCCTTGGAGATCAGAGGGGGGCAATGGATCCCCTCATGTGAGTGCTGGGAATCGAATCCGAGTCCTCTGGGAAAGCAACTTGTATTCTGAACCAACTCTCCAGCCCCTGCTGACTCTTCCAGACTTGCCTTCAGGACATTTATTTGGCACAGAATAGATAAGAGCAGACCTCAAGCTTGAGAAAGTAAACCAGAAACAAGGATTGCTTGATTTTGATCTCTGAAAAAAATTCTAGACTCAAAAACCAAAGGACTCAGCAGCAATTAGAATCGCTGCTGAAACCCTAGGTTGCCACAAACATTCAACTTAAAATCATCTTAAATATATCTTAAGCTATAGTATGATACACTACTCATTTAAAATCAAATATTTCTGCCTTGGAAATCCCCAGTCAAATAACTTGTTTTGCTGCCTGGATGATTTAGTAAATGCTATAAATTTAATAAAAGACAACTAACCTCACCCAGCTGTGTTCCATAAAGATTCGCTACTATAAACAAGAAATAGCCTGGCAAGTTATGTATAAAACTTCAAAACCACAAAAGTAGAATGAAGTCTATTCATGTAAAAACTTAAGTTCAGTTTCCATTATAGACCCAGTGAAAATTCTAACCAGGGTTAAGAGTTCTGTAAGTGCCAGAACCAGCTAGCTCCTACTGACTTAGTAGCTCCCCCACTCAGATCAGTGGTGTGACTCTGCCCCCCACCCCGTCCCCTGCATTGCCCCACCCTCCACAGTGGAATGTCAAAAAGTAGAAGGTGCCTGAGTTACAAACATCCCTGAGATGCCCCATCCTACCTCATACCCTGAAGGCCCCTGCCCACCTGTGACCCCCCACCAGCTGAATAGTCAAGCGCTCTGAGAAACCAGATAGCACCAGGTATTATTGTGAGAACCAAAGCAGGAGGTCCCTATGCCCAAGGAGCCCACATCCCTGGAAACAGAATGGGGTCGGAAGAATGGGATCAGAGTCTTCCAAGTAACAATGTCTTAGAAGTTCCCAATTGGAAAAACTCTCCTGAAGCTTCCCATTAACTCCACAGTCAAAACCAGAGCTGTCGTGGTGACTGGCATGAGCTGTTTACTCTTATAAAAGGTCAACTGTCAAGCAGAGGGGCTGTGTGGAGTCTTCACACCAGAGCTGCTGCCCGTGGGTTTGAGGCTACTGAGCTTCAGGAAAGGTAGAAACAGTGTCAATATTTAATGTGTGCTTAAAGCGGAGTGCCGGTTTTGGCACAAAGGGTGTTACTTTGTCCTCTGATGCCAAGTCTTCATCTCTCAGCAGAGGTAGTGGCTGAAGGATCCACAAGCTCGTGGAAAACCTGGGAAATATCTTAGAGGTGCAAGTGGCAAGCCAACCCCCTTCGCCACAAGCCCTCATGTGTGTTCTGTCCAATTTCTCTCCTGCAAATAAAAAGCTTTGACACTTTTCATCACAAAATTAGAAGGTCTTGTGTATCAGAGGGGCTGACTCCTGTGTAATCAGAGAGCCCGGGGGTGGTAGGATCAACAGCAGGCCACCTTATCCAGCAAGAAGGTGCCCTGGGTCTCCCAAAGAACTACTCTGCTACTGCCATAATGGATATAACACAGAAAGCCCATGTACCTGAAAGGGATTCTGAATAAGACATACCTACTGTCCCTGAGCCCTCCATCCCCAATCCTTGGGAAATAATGGATCTTCCCCAGCTATAGTGGGCCAGTTAGAGCCCCAAAGAACAGCATTTTAAACAGACACACCCACACCAATTCTTCAACCCCCATGGCTATCTTTGCTAGCAAATGAAGACCATGAAGAAAAATAAGTAGAGAAGACAGCCACTGGCTCGCCGTCACGTGATCTTGACTGGCGACTTCTTGTGGGCACACAGGAGGGACACATAGGGGACACCAATAAAGGCCCATTTCTCACTGGGCCAGAATCTGATGACTGGACCTTGCTCGGGTATCTCTGAGGCAGCATCAAAATAGGCAAAGCATACGCAGCCCAGGTATGCAGCAAGACAGATGAGGATGTGCCTGCAAAAGAGGGGAGAGGTGAGCCTGACAGAGGCTCAGACCACGAGGTCAACATACCTGCTTCTCCCTGGAGCCACCCACTTTCCCTGCTGACACTTCCATGCAGAGGGTTTGTATAACAGGGAAAGGATGAGGTAGCCAATCACGCCAGAAGAGCTCCGATAAATCCTGAACACTGGAGAAGATGCTAGAATTCAAAGCATTCCCACTAGAAAGGGCATGGTAGCTCAGCCCTATAACCCTAGAGCTCTAGGAAGCCAGCTCAAGAGGACGGCCGTAAATTCAATGCTGCACAGTGATAGCAAGTGAATGACCAGCACTCAGGAGGCAGAGCCAGGCCAACAGTGAGTTCAGTCTAGCCTGATCTACAGAGCAAGCTCCAGGACAACCAGAGCTGCATGGAGAATCTCTGACTCCAAACAAAACAATAACAACAACAAAAAAAAAAAACCTGTTTGATAATCAGCAAATGCCCTTAGGACCTTCCCAGTGATCCTGAGAGTCAGGATAAAATCAGAAGTCCCAAGAATTAAATTGGAAGGGCCTGAACCCTGAATTGGTTCCCCACCTTCTCATTCTGGCAGTGAGTACAGCCTGTGCTTTTCATCAGATATCATCTACATTAAAGTGTGCTTGCAGCTTTACGGAAAAAACCTTTTAAAAAATATTATCTTTACCTGTCAAAAGCTTCAATTTTGATCTTTACCAAGAAATAAATATTTTAAAGGCAGACAGGTTCTTCCTTATGCCCTACACTGAAACAGAATTCCAAATGAATTAAAGATTTAAAATATGGGTCCATGAGTGAGCTTTAGATGAAGTGGTTGTCACCAAGTCTGATGGGCTGAGTTCAATACCCAGAAACCAATCTGCATAAGGAAAGATCTGACTGGTTCCCAAAAGTTGTCCTCTGACTTCTACACATCACCTACGGAATAAACATGTCCACAAACGTATACACGCAAGCACAAACTAACAAATAAATGTGAAAATGTTTAATTACTTAAAAAAGATTTAAAATCATTTTAAAATGGCCTGCTTTAATTTACATGTACATGTGTGGCCTGTATGAACACCTGTATGGGTACCTGCAGAGGCCACAAAGGGGTTTGGGATCCCCTGGAACTCAACCAGGGCAGTAGACACCTATTGCTCCTTCCCACCTTTTGGAGCCAGAACACTGCTGACGCACTTCCTAGGAAGAAAGCCACCCCACCCCCCAAACTCCATTTTTGTTGGAGTTTGAACCTACGGAGCCACTACCCCCCCACACTGCTTCTTCCCCTTCCTGAGTGTTGTTCTGTATGTGATATGGTAACCTCCATTTTCTTTCCCCAAAATACAAATGCTCTATTTCCTTAACATCAAACACAGTGAGGGATGTTCAAAAATAGACTTTATTCTGCTAGGCTTTGTCTGAAGCTGTGAAGAGTAGGTGAGACTGTCCCTAGATGACTTCCAAGGTCCAAGCTTTCATTGATCACATGCGCCCTGAAGGAGTGGCTCCTATTGAGAACCATCCTGTCCTCACATCACATAGGTCCCCAGCTCCCCTTCCCCCACCATCCATCCAGATCTTGGAGTTCAGGTTGCAGACTCACTTTTCAGGCTCCCTGGTACTAATTAAGGAACTGCAGGAGCCGCTGCCAACCCATTGTGCAGTATAACAATTACTTCTTGGGGGAGGGGGTGTCTGGCTAAATCAACTCCCTGGAACCATCTTCACACTCAGTCTTACTTGCCATTGTTTCTAAAATGTCTCACAAGAGAAAGAAGAATGCTTGGCTCTGTGCCCCTCCCTGAACCCTACCTGTGCACCTGGCAGGGAGCGCCCAGCCCAGCAGCAAATGCCAATACCAGTGTCAATGCCACCCCAGGCCAGGCCAGGCGCTTACCACACGCAGTGCAGGTACGGGAAGTGGACAGAGGAGAGCAGCTCACAGAAGGCTCGGTCGCTGATCCAGCAGAAGAGGGCCAGGGCCCACCACAGGCCAGAGAACAGGCCCAGCTTAAACACACGGACATTGTCACACCTGTGACGCAGAGGGACAGGGTATCAGTTCTGGTTGTCTTAGGGCTTGTTGGGTACCCCTCCTGTACCTCCAAGAGTTCTCACCCACCCCAGCTCTTGGTATCGGTGTCCTACAGAACATAGCCACGTGTACACGCATGACTTGCATAACCTTATTTCCCACACAGTCCTACCTCCTGACTGCAGATACACAGAACTACCTGCCATATTGAGAGGGTTCCCTAATGTCTAATGCGGATACAAGTTCAACTAGTATTTCTTCCTGCCCACAGACCCCATGCTCAGTTCTTAGCTCTTCCTTCAGAACCCACCTAGATGGACTCTACAACCTTACTACTGTCTTTGCCTCTGCCTAGAGTGCTCTTCCCTCACATAGCTGTGTGGTTCATCTGTCTTCAAGTGATGCTCCACATCACTCAGGCAGCCTGTGTGGTTAGAGTGGGACCTTCCCATTGAATAGATAGATGCCCCCATTGGTGATGCTGTTCGGGAAGTTTAGAAAGGTGTGGCCTCTACAGAGGAAGACACTAAAAGGAAATGCATAGAACCAAGGGCACCTTTTTTTTTCTGAGAATTTTACCAAAGCAGGAAACCTTCCTTTTCCTTACTGAGACTTGGGTGGTAACTGAGTCCCAGCAGGGAGCAGAGTGACCTGAGCTCTGCCCATGCAGTATCCCTCTGCATCAAGCAGAAGTTGAACAAAACAGTGACACAAATTACTTTCTAATCATACAAGGACCCCAATTAAAGGGCCAGCAGCAGTTAGCCACTAAGGGCCAGAAAGGGGAAATGTGACTGGAGGCCTGCAGCTAGAGGAACCTGGGCTCCAGTGAGACATTAAAGTCAGAATGGTAGAGAACAGAGTGAAGAACCTGCGTGTGTGTGTGTGTGTGTGTGTGTGTGTGTGTGTGTGTGTGTGTGTGTGTGTGTGTTGAGGGGATCCTCAACCTATGGGGCAGCAGAAATGTGTGTGAAAGTCTTTAACTTTTATCGGAACTGCCATACTAAGCAATAGAACAATGAGCAGGAGCAGAGGAGATGCTGAGGGGTTGGTTATACAGCCTCTGACTGGACCTAGACACATAGCAGCTCCTATTAGCACAACTAGAAACACTACAGAGAACACTGGGGATGAGAAGGACAAGTAAGGACCAGCCTTGTCAGCCTGACTCTCCATCCCTGTGGCTCCTGAAACCACAGGAAGCAAGTAAGCAGCTAAGGAGATTTAAAAAAAAAAAAAAAAAAAAAAAAAAGGCACCTAAAGACACACAGTATAAACCCAGTGTAGTGGCTCATGCCTTTAATCCCAGGAGGCTGAGACTGGCAGATCTCAAGGCAGCCTAGTCTCCATAGTAAGCTGCAGGAATCAGGGCTACACAGATAGACTCTGTTTCAAAACAAAACAGCACACACACACATACACACACCAAAAAGAAAAAAAGAAAGGAAGGAAGAAAGAGAGAAAGAAAATAGCTAAGTCTAGAAAATTCTATTCACTTCATACTGAATTGAAGCCAGAACCACTGGACTGAATGCTCCAAATACCTATTGTAGATATCATCACAAGCAATTCTGTTATATGTAGTCCCCAAATCTTTAATATGTGTTAGTATCTAAGGTTGGATATGAAAGCAGGCCCCACCTCTCCAGTGCCAGATCCTCAGGCCACAGATAATGAGAAAAGGCAGTTCGGTGGGCATCTCTAGTCAAGAACTCAAAGGAGGGTTCCTTGGTAGGGGAGGGTCTATACAGGAGAAGCTAAAACTGAAGGAGGTATTTGTCCCTCTGTACATTGATTGGGGTCCTTGTAGACGCTGGAGGACAGAAAAAACAAGGCCTCTAGTGTGGTGGTTTGAATGAGAAATGACCCCATAGGCTCAGGCATTTGAACCAATAGTCCCCAGTTGGTGGCACTGTTGGGGAGGTTGAAAAGGTGGGGCCTTGCTAGAGGAAATACGCTAGCTGTTTATCTTTGACACAAAGGGGGATATATGGTGGTATATCCAATAAAACTAGGCTAAAATATCAGAGGACAGAGTCAAGCCACAGCCAGTTCTCACTCAACCAATTCCTCAGTCCGGTCTTCCTGACCTCCAACCCCAAACCTCTCTGTCCTCAGCCAAAAAGGGAAGTGGCAGGCCAGTGGAATAAGTCTTCCATCCTTATCCCCTCCACCCCACCCCACCCCCACCCCTAACCCCCAGCTATCTCACTTTCTGGTTCAACTTTCCTAGTGCTAGGATTAAAGGTATGTGCCACCACCTCTTGGCTCTGTTAGGCCTTTAACTCACAGAGATCCAAAGGACCTCTGCCTCCCAGTGATGGGATTAAAGGTGTGGGTCATCACTCTCTGACCTCCATGGCTTGGCTCTGTGGGAGGCTCTGTCCTCTGATACTTTAGACCCTTTGTATTAAATATACAACATATCACCACAAGGACATTTGCTCAACTATGTTCATAGCAGCATTATTTGTAATATAGAACCTGGAAACAACCTATATCCCCCTCAATTGAAGAAGGGATTTTAAAAAAATTGTGGTACATGTATGCAATGGAGTACTACTCAGTAGTTTAAAAAAAAAAAGACGTCTTAAAATTTTGAAATTTGCAGGCAAATGGATAGAAGTAGAAAAAAAAAAAAATCCAGAGTGGTAACCCAGACCCAGACCCAGAAAGACAAACATGGTATATACTCATAAATGGATATTAGACATAAAGCAAATGATAACCAGGCTACAATCCATAACCCCAGAGAAGCTAGGTAACAAGGAGGAACCTAAGAGAGACATCCATGGATCCCCTCGGAAGGGGAAATAGATAAGATCTCCTGAGTAAATCAGGAGTGTGAGGGGGTAAGGGGAGGTGGGAAGAGAACATGGGGGAACAGGATGGTGGAGCTAGAGGAGGGACAGAGAGGGAGAGCAATGAAATAGATATCTTGACAGAGGAAACCATTTTGAGGCTTGGGAGAAACTTGGTGCTAGAAAAATTCCCAAGCATCCATAAGGATGACCCCAGCTAAGACTCCAAGCAATAGTGGAGAGGATGCATAAACTGGCCTTCCCCTATAATCAAATTAATGACCACCCTAATTGTTATCATAGAACCTTCATCCAGCAACTGATGGACACAGACGCAGAGATCCACCGCTGAGCACTAGGCTGAAGCCTTAGAGTTCAATCGAAGAGAGGGAGGAGGGATTATATGAGCAAAGGGATCAAGATGATGATGGGGAGACCCACAAAGACAGCTGACCTGAGCTATTGGGAGCTCACTGACTCTGGATTTACAATTGGGGAACCTGAATGGGAATGAACTAGGCCTTCTGAATGTGGATGACAGTTGTGTGGCTTGAGCAGTTTGTGAGGCCTCTGGCAGTCGGACCAGGATTTATCTCTAGTGCATGAACTGGCTTTTTGGAGCCCATTCCCTATAGACGACTCTCTTGTTCAGCCTTGATATGGAGGGTGGGTGGCTTGGTCCTGTCTCAGCCTGATATCCCAGACTTTGTCGACTCCGCATGGGAGGCCTTATCCTCTTTGAGAAGTGATTGTTTGGGGGGGGGGGAGCTGGGAGGTGAGTGGGATGAGGGGAGGGAAGGGGAACTGTGATTGGTATGTTTAAAAAAAACTTTTAAATAAAAAAGTCAAAAAAGAAGAATTAATGAAAAAAAGGGAGGGAGGGAGGGAGGGAGGGAGGGAGGGAGGGAGGGAGGGAGGGAGGGAGGGAGGGAGGGAGGGAGGGAGGGAGGGAGGGAAAGAAATAGTGGTCCCTTCAAAATTATTTGAGAAATTTTGTTGTTTGGTTTTTTGAGACAGGGTTTCTCTGTGTGGCCCTGACTGTTCTAGAACCCACTCTGTAGACCAAGCTGGCCTTGAACTCAGATTCACCAACCTCTGCCTCCTGAGTGCTGGGATCAAAGGTGTGCACAGCCACTGCCTGTTTTCACTTGGGAATTTCAAGTTGGGCTTTGTGAAGGGTGGAGAGAGAAACAATAACAAGCATCATATCTCTGAGCAATATGTGGTCACTGTGGCAAAAAGAAATTCAAACACACACTTCAGTGATGGCTTCAAGGCACAGAGGAGTGAGAAAACTGTCAGGAAGGGCAGCAATGGATCAACTAGAGCTTCACTCAAAGATCTCTCACTGAGAAGCAGGGTGAGTCTGTGGTAGAACATGGTGCCAAGATCACCAGCTATTTATCAGAGGCTACACTTCCCTCTCCATTTACATCATCACTGAGAACAGACTGAACACCCCATGTGGGAAATGTGTAGTCTGGACAGATCCATAGATACAGAGGCAGGATCACCTGGCATGTTCCTGGAGCTTCCTGTTTTCTTTATAGCTTTACTGGGATATAATTCATGTACTGTAAAACCCACCTGTGGGGTTATTTTCAAATATAATAAAAACATCGGAGATATCAGAGGGATCTACCCACAGTCAGTCTAGGAGGATCAGACAGTGATAACTCACACCTTTAATCCCAGCACAGGGAATATCCCTTAATCCAATCTGAGTATGAGGTCATCTTAGTTTGCAGAAGGAGTTCCAGGCTCCCAGGCAGGCAGTGGTGGTGCCGTACCTTAACAGAGTGAAGAAGGTATTGAAGGCAGGCATAGAAAGACAGAAGGGCAGAAGAAGCCAGGAGGAGCAAGGCTGAGGAAGCTGGAAGACAGCTGGGTGAGATCTGACTGTGTTGTTTCTTCTCTGATATCTCCGACTGTTTTTATTATATTTGAAAATATCCCCACACCCACCCATTCAAAGCATGCAATTCAGTGTGCAGTAGCATACTGAGAGATGTTCAGCCATCACTTCCATTTCAGTTTTTCCTGAAATGGACCAAGAATCCTTTATTTGCTGTCATCCTCTTCCTGCCCCTCTGACTCTATCCTCAACCCCAAACAATGGAGTTTTAGCTAATTAAACTCCCAGAGGCCCATAATCAATCATATTAGTTAGGTGCAGAGGCACACACTTGCAGTCCTAATACCCAGGAGGTGGATGAAGAGGCTCAGTTCAAAGACAGCCTAACTATGTTGAGGTCAAGGCTACTGTGCATCATACAAGAAACTGTCTCTCAAAAAAAAAAAAAAAATTAAGGATCTGTCACAATGACTCGGTGAGTACAGGCACCTGGTGCCAAATCTGACAACTGGAGTTTGATCCCCAGAACCCATTTGGTGGAAGGGAGAGAATCACTTCCCACAAACTGTTCTCTGTCCTCCACGCATGCAATTTAACACAGGCATGTCCATACACACATACACACAATAAAGAAATAAATGTGGGTGTAGTGGGATTATGTTGTTACATTGTAAATAATTGTTCCACCTCTCGCTACTCGTTTAATAAAAATGCTGATTGGCCAAAGGCAGACAGGAAGTGTGGGCGGGGCTAACAGACTAAGAAAACTCTGGGAACAGGAAGAACAGGGCAGAGATGCCACAGAGAAGCTAGAGAGACACCACGATGAGATGCCAGCAGATGCAGAGGAAAGAAATTGAAAATGCTGCTCTGAGAAAAGGTACCAAGCTACATAGCTGAACAAGATAAGAGTCATGGGTTAGTTTAAAGGTAAAGAGTTAGCAAGTTATATGCCTGAGCCATAGGCCAATCAGCATAAAATTAATACAAGCATCTATGTGACTGTTTGGGCCTAAGCAGCAGTGGGGCTGAGAACAGGTCTAAACCTGGGCTAGACCTGAAAGTCAGGACCAGAAACCTACTACCACAAATGGTAGCCCAATGTGGGTGATATACACCCACATAAAACTGGAGAAAGATTAAAAAGTGTTCTAGAGCACATAATTATAATCAAAAACAGCTTCTGAGTTGTGTCTTTCACATGAGCTGTGGAACAGAGATGCTCTGGTGAGGCATGTGGGCTTGAACTAAAAAATGGCAGGCTTTTGGAGTGCAGCTTAAGCTGAAAAATGGCCTGTTCCTGAAATCTCACAGGAGCCTAGATGTAAGCAACAAGCTGAAAATGATGGATTTAAGCTTTCTGTTTATATAGACAAAAAAAAAGCAGAGTCAAAGATGGCTTCTTAGTAGCATCATTTTCTTGGGTCATCTCTGTTTACTAGAGGCAAGCAGAGGCTCAACTTTTTAAAGAGAGGCATCCTGATTCAGCCTTAGAGACAAAACACTTGTGACTCTTTTAAGAGACCCTGCTGCCAAATACTTAAGTGGAGCTCATGAGCAGCAGACAGCAGTGCTTTACTTGGTGATTATATGGACCCTACAATTCCCCAGAGTGGTAATTGTGGGTCCTACCAATACCTTGGCTAAAAAGCTAAATTCTATTAAGCTAGACCAGGTGCTGGGTGGAGCCAGCCAGCCATTCTAGCCAAGCCTTTAATCCTTAGTCACACTTTGGCAGATTAAAGGTGTGGTCAGAAACAAAGAAATAGAGGGAGCTTGGTGGAATCAGCCACCCTCCCCAACCAAAGCTGCACCCCACTACTACCTGTGGGTCTTTTATTAATCTTATTGGAGAATAGGGACTTCTCGGTTTTATTCAATTATACGCTTTTAATCTACTATGGTTGTTCTTCTAGGAATAAATCAGTTGGTTTCTAAAACAGGCCTCTTAGAAACCTATCCTTGAAGGCCTCATAGAGAAGCCAACTAAAGGAAACCTGACAAGAGCCCTTTGCTGCTAGGCAGCACATTCAAACACCTCTTTAGCCACATCTGCCACTAGATGCTGTTGCTGATGATCCGAGCAGCTCTAGGAAGAAAAGCAACCAGAAAGAAAGTATCATATCCTAAGCTGAGCTTACACATTACACAGTACAACTGTCTGAGGGAGAAAGGCCAAACTTCAATAAAGGCACTCAGAAACATGCTACTGGAAATCTAGTCAAGCCCATGTCTGAAGGGGTCTTAGCTCCTAACCAAGAAACTAAATTGACATGGACCCAAACTGCCTTCTAAGTGTTTGTATTTATATATTCACAGACAAATGCTACTCCCAGCCTTACTCAAAGAAGCACCTCACTGCAATGAGCAGCAGGGAATGCAAAGACTCTCCACCAGCTGCTCAAGTGCTGAAAGTGATGGTGTGTATTCAGTGCAAAACGGGACATCTCTATCACCCTTTCTAAGGCCCAAGGAACATGGAGGAAGATAAGAGGGGCTGTAAAATGCCATCCTCAGAGCAGGCATAACCATTCCAACCATGATCACATAGCAGCTGTGGCTGGAGACACTGGGTCTCCACAAGACTGAGTCTATCAGCTGTCAATCACTGATCAGAGAGGGACTCGTGGAACCCTACCCTGCCTGATGAACCACTGGAAACTGGTGAATTCTGGGGAGAGAGGCATTGGATTCCATTGTATACTCATAAGTGAGCTCATCAGCTCCAATAGACAGTTCCAAACCCATACATTCCAAATTCATACAGACATCCCTGATTAAATTCAATGGGTTATAAAACAAAACAAAAAGAAAACATATGAAAAATGGATTTGTAGGGAAGGGTGAGAGGTGCTGTTAAGGATGGGAGGGAAATGAGAGAGTAAGTGTGAGAAACCAGAATATATTACATACATGCATGAAATTATAAAAGAACAAATTTAATGAAAATTATTTTTTAAAAAACATTTGGGGGCTGGAGAGATGGCTCAAGGGTTAAGAGCCTTGGCTGCTCTTCCCGAGGACCCAGGTTCAATTCCCAGCATCCACATGACAGCTCACAATCATTTTTAACTCCAGTTCCAAGGAATCTGATACCTTCTCTGGCTTCCCCAAGTACCAGGCATGCAATAGGTACACAGACATACAGACAGACAAAGCATCCACACACTTATTTATTTATTTATTTTAGTTTTAAAAAACTCACTTGTGGGCATGGTATATGGTATATGACACTTATAATCTCAGCACTAAGGGAGCTGTGGAGGGAAAATCAATATGACTTAGTCCCCAGCCTGGCCAGCCTTGACTACATAGCAAGAACTGGTTTATAAAAACCAAGACATTCAGTGTTCATAATAAGAGAATTATGGATTAAATACATTTTAAAGGTAACTACAACAAAAACAATGTTTGCATCAAATCTTAAAATTAGATCAGTGATCATATGTCTTTTGTGGCTAGAAGAACCACACACAAGACCTAAAATACAATATTATTTCATTTTTTTTATTTTGTGTGTATGAATATTTCACCTTAATGTATGTGCAGCATGTGCATGCCTACTGTGCAGAGAGGTCAGAGGAGGGTGAAGGATGCTGGGAATGAAACCAAGGACCCCTAGGAGAGCAACAAGTGCTCTCAACCACTGAGCCATATCTCCAGCCCACATAAGATGTTTCTGGAAGTGCTAGAGAGATGGTTTAGAGGTTAAGAGTTTTGTGCTCTTCCAGATCTATTCTCAGAACACAGGTCAGGCAGCTCATAACACATGTGACTTCAGTTCTAGAGACTGGACTACTCTTCTGATCTCTGAGGGCTCCTGGTGCATGCACCTAATATGACACATACATGCAGGCATATACACATATGCACAAAATAAAATACATAAACTAAAAATGTTTCAAAAATAAAAAACAATTTTTAAATGTTTTTGCATATGAACCTGAAATCTTCATCTACAACTTTCCAGAAGAAAATGGTTACCCAGGTGACAAGAGACAGGAAGAATGGTACTCACCTCTTCAGTTCTGCAATGAGCAGGGCAGTGCATGGTACCCCTAGAGTCATCAGAGATATATTGTTGATGGCAGGCTTGACAAATGCCAGGCATGTTGTAACAGCAGACAGGACACACACCACGGCCTTGAACCTGCCCCTGAATCAGTAGAATCAAAACCAAATCCATTAACAAAGAATATCCTGCCTGTTTATTTAACATGTTTCCCATCCCCAAGCTGAGGAATGAAACCAGGGCCCCATGTATGCTGGACAAGTATGTTCTCCCGATCTTGGTACAATTGGCAAGGTGCAGCCCACACTATTTGTACAGGCTGAGAACTTCTATACCAGTGGTTCTCAACCTTCCTAATGAGGTTACCACTTAAAACAGTTCTTCATGTTGTGGTGACCCCAAACCATAATATTATTTCACTGCTACTTTATTTTGCTATTGTTATGAATCATAATGGAAATATCTGAACTGTGACTCCAAGGGGGTTGTGACCCATGCCTTGAGAACCACTGTTTACACAAAGTATTATTATGTCACAAATAACCAGATCTAAGAGCCACCCACTCAACTTCCAAAGACTTTGAAAACATTTAGCTGTGAAAATGGTTCAACTATGTCAGTCTCTGGGGGAAATACCGATGATGATTCCCCTGTTCTTATCTGTACTTCTTCAGATGTTCTTCTACAGGACTTGACAAACCCTTTTTCTATAAACCAGACACTATGGCACAGGACTGTAATCCCAGCACTTAGAAGGTACAGGCAGGAGGATCAGGAGTTCAAGACCAGCTTCAGCTACCTAACATGTTTTAAGACCCTGTCTCAGGGCTGAAGAGATGGCTCAGCAATTAAGAGCACTGGCTGCTCTTCCAGAGGACCAGTGTTCAATTTCCATATATCAGCTCACAATTATTTATAACAACAGTTCCAGGGATTTCACACCAGTGCACATAATTTTTTTTAAGACCATTTCAAATTTTTAAAAAAATCTGTAAAGGATCCAAAGCATTTTAGGTTTTGCAAATCCTGAGCTCTTTTCTGTAGTTATTCAACTCTGGCTTTATAAAGAGAAGTTCAGGAATATGCATTATGTGCTGAGAAAACTTCACAGAACCATTTAGCCTCAAAAGCTTGCCAAACCCTGTTCTACTGGGCTATCATGCATGACTTTTATGCGATAATCAGAGACTATTAGTAAAGCGTAATGATTACTACTTTAAAAGAAAAAAATTCCTATGTGCTCAGCCTACAAAACTAAGTTTTTTGGAAAAAAAATATTAAAACAAGATAAATATTTCCTGTCAGCCTGTGGGTCTGTCGTGAACTGGAAGTCTGTTTTGACAAGTTTTTAACATGATAGATGACTGACACTGTCCTCACAGCCTACAAGAAAGTGGAGCCAGCCAGAAGTGGCGACGTGATCCTGGACACACTTCTTCCCCTCTCTAGGGACCCTGTTTCCGGATCTATAGAGCAAAAAGGCCCTGGCCTAGCCACTCTCAGAGGCCTTATCCATGACTTAAATTAAGAAGCACATGATTTTCCTGTAGTTTGTGGTATTTGTGGCATTTGTCATTAGCAGAATTTGTTTTGGCTAAGAGCCTTGGAACAGGTCACAGTTAGGAAACTGACTGGAATGAAGTTCTGTTATAAAGAAATCAAAGCGCATCAACCCCTCAAAACAAAAATTTATCTTCTAAAGAGGAAAGGCATTTATCATCAAGGCACAGGAAATCATTGATCAAGCTGCCAACCTTCTGACTGGAATGAATGGGCTTTGTAACCCTGAACCAGAGGGGAATAGACATATGAAAGGAAGCAGGCAGCCAAGCTCAGGAGACTCGTGTTTTCTTCCTGACAGCCCAGAATGCTTCAGCTACGGAAAACAAGGCTGCCTGTCCAGCCCGAGGACAGCCCCAGCAGCAGCAGGCACATGGCCTCTGGCAATGGGCACAGGACAACCCTCCCTGTTTTTGACACAGCAGGGCTAATGTCTTTTGCTGGTGTCTCTCTGCTCCCTCTCTCTCCTGTCTTTGTTACAGGACAAGCCCATGTGTTTCTTTACCGTCTCACTGTACCCCACAGCTGTACATTGTTTTACCCTTTAGTCCTCATTGACATTTTTTTCTTTACTATCGTTTTTTCAGCCCCTCCCTTTCAGGTGGAGACATGTAACCAGAGATTGAGAAGCTAGAGCTAGAGCTGATTTAGCATAGTTCATCCCTAGCATGCATGAAGCCCTGGGGTCCAGCCTTGCATCTCAAAAACTAAGTGGAGTTGTGAATATTTGTGATCCTAGTACACGAAAGGAGGCAGGAGGATCCTCAGCTAGCAAGCTTGGAGCCAGCGCGGGACACACGAGAACTTGTTTGAAGAAAAAAAAGGAAGGAAGGAAGGAAGAAAAGGAGAGGAAAGAGGAGGGAAGAGGTAAGGAAAGGAAGTAAATATGCAAGATATGTCACCTTCCATACCCAGTAGTTTAGGATTCAAACGCAAATTGGAAAGAGGAATACAATGATTAAAAGCACATATGTTTCCGATGGGACAGAGGTACTCATAAATCCCACCCCACTGTTCAGTGACTCTAAGACCTCTATAAGAAGCTTACCTCCCAGAGCTTTTACAAATTGAAAGTGAACCACTAACACCCATGGCATTTTTGTAAGCACTTTGGCACTCAATATAGGGACCAGGATGGGTGATGTGCCAATGAGACCCATTGTCACCGTCTTCCTTAGGATAAATATTGTGTTAATTCTATCACTATTAAGCTGGCCATTGGGCTTCATATCTAATCCCAGCACTTGGGAGGCTGAGGCAGGAGGGTTGCAATGAGTTGAGGCCAGATAGACTAAAATTGTAATCATGTCTCAAAATGAAACAGAACAAAGCTAACAAAACAGGAAAAAAATAATATTGTTGATAATATCTTCTGAAGGAGAGCAGGCTGTACAGTTATTGTAATTCCCAAAGGCTCCAAATAATACTGCCAACTAGTTTAAAGGCACATACTTTATGAGACAGTCCCAGACACCTCCCCACACTGGGTCCAGAGGGAGTGGAAGAATGTACTGGACAATGAGGACATCCTGTGAGCACACACAACTAGTTGAAATAAACAGAGGTCACATGGCCAGCAGAAAGCCAGCCAGCCCAGCATACCCAAGCAAGAGTCACCAGAGTCTCTGGCTATTAGAGAGCTAGAAACTTCCAGGAACGAAGGTCCCTGACAGTGTGTGTTCTAAACTGACGGCAGCCAGTCTCTACCTCAGTCCTGTGTTTGGATATCAGCCCATACAGCCTCATGCTAGAGCACACAGTAAAGGAAATCTTGGCATCCGCCTCTTGTGTATTCCCCCAACCCAAATCCAGCAACCCAGCTTCCTGACCATTATCTCACAATAGAGTTGTTACTGTTATCATTAGCTCCCCCTTAAAGAGGATTTCAACCTTAACTGACCCTGTTTGGTTTTGTTCTGTTTTTATATTTAGTACTTGGTAATGTCATCTTTACTCCTACAAAGTGGGATAAACTTTATGAATGATAAAACCTGCCATCATTTATGGATAACAGAAACCATGCCCACAAATTTCTGAGATGTCCCTTAAGATGGTTTCAACATCACAAAGGAAATATCACCTACTTAAAACAGCCAGCCCTTGCTATGCTATGCCATAGTGCTATAGTCTTCAGAGAAGGTCTTCAGAGAGCTCTCCCATCCCTGTTGTTTCTGAAGTGCAGCACCAAGGCCCAGAATTTATGCTTCTAGCCTTATGTGTGCTAAAATAAAGGCAGAGCCAGCCTGGAGGTGGTGGTGCTTTGATTCCAGCACTTGGGAGGCAGAGGCAGCCAGACCTCAGTGAGTTTAAAGGCCAGCCTGGTCTATAAAGTCAATCCCAGCGCAGCCAGGGGTACACAGAGAAACCCTGTCATGAAAAAAACAAAAAAACAAAAAACAGGCAGAGCCTAGGCTGCTCCCTAACTTTTCAAGATTCTAAAAATGAAATAGACTATGAAATGAAGGCTGGCTATAGGTTTTATAGAAAGCGCTCATAAGTGCACATATGAGGGGTTATTTGGAAAGCACATTCCATTAGCCTTTATAACCCTTTTTCCTTACTTTGCCTGAAAGCAATAATACCTAAAATTATTAAAAGCATCAATATTTGAGTCCTGGGAATTCAGACTCTGTCTTTTTTCTAACCTAGCAATTATACCCTATTGGTTTAATGAACAGTAACTTCCTATAGACCGCATTATAGTCTGCACTGTCTACTTTCTTGTCCACTAGATTCATTTGAGAAGAAGGAACCTTAACTGAGAGTGTGACTCCATCCAATTGGTCTGTAGGCATTCTCTGGAGGCATTTTCTTGACTAAGAATTGATGTGGGAATGGAGGGCAAGCCTACTGTGGGATGCTGGGCAGGGGATGCTGGGAACTATAAGAAATATAATTGAATGTGAGCCTGGGGAGCAAGCCAGTAAGCAGTATTTCTCCACGGCTCTGCTTCCAGTCTTGAGTTCCTGCCCTGAAATACAACTGGAGGCTAAAATAAACCTTTTGCTCTCCAGGTTGCTTTTGGTCACGGTCCTATCACAGCAATACTAATCTAACCAGAATATCTTCTAAATGTCCAGATTTGTGTACTTTTCTGAGTCTTAATTATCTGTGAAGCAGGGTAGTATATATACCTTTCAATTTTATTTTCTCTTAAGTTTTTTTTTGTTTTTTTGGGTTTTTTTTGTTGTTTTTGTTTTGTTTTGTTTTTTAGGGCTAGGACTTGAGCCCAAAGAATAATGCATGCTACACCAGAGCTCTGTAATAAATTATGCTCACACCCATCTCTCATTTTTCTCTGATCTCCTTAGAGAGAGAGAGAGGTGTGTGTGTGTGTGTGTGTGTGTGTGTGTGTGTGTGTGTGTGTGTGTGTGTGACTGTCTGTCTGTGTGCCTGTCTGCCTGTCTGTCAATCTATGTCTGAACTCCCAAAGATCCCCTGCCCATCCCTCCCTAGTCCTGGCATTACTGACAGGAATTCTGAAGATTGATCTGTATTCCACTGCAGAACAACTATCCACTGTAACCCTAAGAAGCCCCATAGATGCCTGACATTCTTGTCTGCCCATCACTGGGAGACTAAAGAGGCTTCAGCACATTCGCTTTTATTTTGCTGTGGGCTGCCTTTTTCCTTGCTCATTCAAGTTCTCAAAGCCTATCCCCCTCTTGCTTTGTCCATGTATCTCAGAAACCCTAAGGAGAGCTATCCACTGTGTGCCACTGGCAGCCGGGAAGCTGAGGGATAGCAATGGCCACGTTGCTTAATATGGTGTCCTGTGTGCGTCATCTCAGCCTTGGAGGAGTTTACAGAGGAGGAGATAGCAAGCCAAGTCACCCAATTTTTAAGCACCAACAGCAGGAATCCAACCTCATCATCTCCAGTCAGGACAGGACTTGTGGTCCTCAGCCTCCAAATGACTCCATACACAGGGCATAGTGGCTCACATCTTCACATCCTTCCTAGATCAATGCTGCACAGTGCTCTGATAGTCCACCTGAGTCCCCGACATTGCTGCTCAGTGTTTTCATTATTAAGGTGATGGGTTTCAATTACCAACATCAACACCTCACTTTCTTTTCTCCCATTTAAACACCCCCTGCTTCTACTCTGTGAAATGAAGGTGTGGGGGAAGGGTGTCTACAACTAATAGAATCAAAACTGCTGCTTGAACTTCAACCTATAACTACAGAATGCCACAATTAGAGAATATTCTTATTTTGTCAATTTGTCACTCAGATGCCCAAATCTGAAAGATGAATTCTTACAGGAGAGTAGTTCCTTAATGCCCAAACTAACACATCAGAAGGTTTAAGGAGCTGCTGAAATCATGAATGTGTAAATATTAATGAAATAAGCATGGCAAAATCAAGGACCACAATGCCTCAAACTCACAGGAATAAAAAAAAAGCCTCACTCTGGTCCATGTGTGGATGTAAACACTGTTTACAGAAAGTGTTCACAGTGGCTTCCTCCTCTTTATATTTACAGCCAGAAAAAGTGCCTGTACAGAAACCTCCTGCCAAGATGAACTAAACCTACCCCCCGCCTCAGCTGTATACATTAGCTCTGCCTCTAGCTTCAGCTGTGTACACTAACCCTGTCCCAGCTGTATATACTGACTCTGCCTCAGCTGTATACACTAACACTGCCTCAGGTATATACACTAACCCTACTTCAGCTATATATACTAACCCTGTCTTAGCTATATATACTGACTCTGCCTCAGCTGTATATGCTAACCCTGCTTCATCTGTATATACTAACCCTGCCTAAGCTGTATACACTACCATTGCCTCAGATATATACACTAACCCTGCTTCAGCTGTATACACTAACACTGCCTCAGATATATACACTAACCCTGCTTCAGCTGTATACACTAACACTGCCTCAATTGTATACATTGACTCTGCTTCAGCTAGCCAAAAGTATAAAGAAAAAACACTGAATTTCCATGATGCTGCTACTTTTGGTGTATTCCATCAGAGGCCATGGCCTACTGGATTCTAGTTTTTCTGTCATTTTTTTCATTCCTTTGTTGCTCCAAATTAGTCAATCTCTAAGCCTCACAGAGTGCAACACCCAAGGTGACTGATGAGTACCCGAAGAGCTAGTGTCTTCACCTACAAAATTGTAGGTGACATTGCCTCACACTCTTGGTGCCTACCCTTATATGGATTCTCCTGAAATAGATTAAGATTTATAGGAGGTGCTGGGGACACCACAGCAACCTAGGCACATGGATTTTTTATTTTGTTGTTTTTGATTTTTTTAAGACGTGGTTTCTCTGTGTTATCCTGGCTGTCCTGGAACTTACTTTGTAGACCAGGCCAGCCTCAGACTCAGAGGTTTGCCTGCCTCTACCTCCCAAGTGTTGGGATTAAAGGCGTGTACCACCACTCCTGGCTGCTGAGCACATTGTAACGCATACTTTTGGAGGTTGGAGAATGTAGTTCAGTAGCAGAGTGTGTCTAAGGACCTGAGTTCAATTCCCAGTAACAGACAAAAGATGGAAAAAATAAAGAAGGAATGTGTGTGGGGGGAGGGGGTGTTGTTAGAACATACTTTCTCTGCTAATTAGAAGGCAAGATAAAAGTCTACTGACGTGCCCTTCCTCATTTGTTTTAATTTTTATATTAAGAAAAACTTTCTTGAAAGTACTCTTAATGCTAGATCATAGTCAGAAATAATGCTATTCAAGTCCTACTTCAAAGGATAAAGGTAATTCACAGGAAGATTTTTTTCTCTACTTCCATGTAGAGTCAGAAAGATTAGAAGTTCAAAGCTCAGATACATAAAATAAATTCATCTTCAAATGTTTTTCCTTCTTTTTATCTTTACATTTTTAAGTGATAATGTTTATTTTATACATGTACATAAATATGCATGTATGTAATCTACTTGATTGATTCTAAAATAGAATATCACACACATACACACAATTGTACCACATGCTTTCTACAACCAGTATTTTCCATGAATATTCCTCCCACACAGGCTTTAAAAACAAACCTTAATCTTTTTTTCTATATTTACCTTTAATTATGTGTAAGGTTGTGTGCACATGAATGCAGGTGCCCACAGAGGCCGGAGATGTTGAATACCTCTAGAGCTGGAGTTACAAGCCATTGTGAACCACCTGACATAGTTTCTAGGTACTGAACTTGAGTCCTTGGCAAGTCCTTCACTCCAGAACCCTGAAATGTTAGTCTTCAAGAACTGTATAGCGCTTTCCACCATCTTGGCACCTGTGGAGGCCTGCTGGGGACGGTCTGTCTTTCTATGCCTGCCTTAAATACTCTCTTTGCTCAGTTAAGGCATGGCCCCACCACTGCCTGCCTGGGAGCCTGGAACTCCTTCTGTAAACTAAGATGACCTCAAACTCAGATTGGATTATAAAAGGCAAATATGCCTTGAAGACTGTGGTGCAAGGCCATTTCTGCTGGCGAGGTCTCCGGAACCAGAGGGAGCACACAGCTCTTCTTAAAATTGAAGGTGTTTATGCCCGAGATGAAACTGTCTACTTGGGCAAGAAATGTGCTAATGTGTATAAAGCAATAAACAACACAGTGACACTTGAAGGCAAACCAAACAAGAGTCATCCAGGGAAAAGTAACTCGGGCTCTTGGAAACAGTGGCATGGTTCGTGCCAAATTCCAAAGCAACCTTCCTGCAAAGGCTATGGAACACAGAATCCTTGTGATGCTGTACTCTTTCTGGATTTAAACTAGTGAAAAGTAAATAAATAAAAGTGGATTTGTTAAAAAAAAAAAAAAAAAAGAACTGTATAGCTCCTGCACCTTTCCAACATACAAGAAAAATTATCAATTGTTTTATTGTCCAGGTGTAACTATTTCCTAGACAGACACAGCTTGCTTCACTGACTCCAAAATTTTAAACTCTTTATCTATATTCTGTATATATTTTAACAAAATAGGATATCCTATAGAGAAATATGTATTTAATGTATTTGGATACATTTCCCATGTTTGGTAGGCTGATTTATATTCTAAGCCTTCAAATGAGAACCTCAGAAGCTTCTCAGTTGGGCTTCCTCTGATCAAACTGGAAACCAACATGGATGTCACTGGCACAGTCACCAGCTCCATTTCCCAGCATAGTGCTCACCACACTATCATTTGTGTGTTGACTTGCAATCATCCCAACTTCAGTGGAAGTGCATTAGAGGAAGAAACTGATGCTCTGTTTACTGCTGTATCTTAGGGTTGAGAGAAATACATAGTATAAAATAGTGTTCAAAAACACTTGCTTAACAACCATATAATCTAAACACAGTAGATATTAAAATGCATCCCTTCTTGAAGTTCTCTAAGGTAGTCAGTCTCTCTCTCTCTCTCTCTCTCTCTCTCTATCTCTCTCTCTCTCTCTCTCTCTCTCTCTCACACACACACACACACACACACACACACACACACACACTAGTGTGTCTCTCTATATATATATGCCTTATAAGAAGAAAAGAACCAATATGATGTAAAACTGGCTCTGTACCTACAAGAACAAAACCATCAGCATGAGCCCTCCTACATGTGTATGAAACTGATGGATTGGTCTGTACTTGACATATTCTAGCAAGAAACCAATGCACTTTGAAATTCTATTCTTCCATTAAACGTATTTTCACTCTTGCTCATAACACACAAATCAGATCTCTGAATTTATAAGTTCTTCCACAAACCTTTTTCCTTTTATCTGTAAGCTCATTTTTTCCTCCTTTTATCAGACCCAATTGTACTGTCAGATCATTACTCAGTGGAAAATAAGCAAGTGTACCATGAGCTTGTTGCTGGCTGAGCTCACTCATGCAGTAAATTTGTTTCATGACTGTGTTACATTGCTAGCTTGGTAAGTGTGTTACATTGCTAGCTTGGTGAGTGTGTTACATTGCTAGCTTGGTGAGTGTGTTACATTGCTAACTTCTTGAGTCTGTTACATTAGCAATCTGATGAGTGAGATACCTTGCTAACTTGATGAGGGTGTTACATTGGTGACCATATCTAGCAAAAGTTAGCACAAGCTTACCTGTCATTCCGAAAGATCTTTGGTAAATACCTCCTGGGAAACCACATGGCCAAAGCACACATCAAAACCCAAAGGATGGCAAGTTCATCAAGCATCTGACCCAGGAAACTGAGAGTTGCGTGGAAGTAGACAGATCCAATTCCTAGAAACAATCCCAACCAACAAAAAAGTTAATATGGAACAGACTCAACAGCCCACAGCTTCAGAGAGAGAGAGAGAGAGAGAGAGAGAGAGAGAGAGAGAGAGAGAGAGAGAGAGAGAGAGAGAGAACCTCAAGAGCCCAGGCATGCAGACCTGAAGGCTAGAAAGAGGGCTTGAAATTGGACTCAAATGTCAGCACATCACAACAGTAAGAATTTTCCAGCTGAGCACACTCTGTCTCCATCCCCTGAACCTTCACGATAACAGGCAGTAAATAAAAGTCAACACTATCTCCTTGTTAAGAATTCCCAAACTGCCAGAAAGGAAATGGAAATCACACAAGTATTTCACAAAACAATGAGGAACCTAACGTCTAAATATTTTTCTTTCTTTAAGTTCCTTGGAACTACAACACATCAGACTTCAATTGTTTCAGAGGTTCTTTAGAAGTTCTCAGAAAACCAAGCTGGCACATCACCAGTGGCTGCCCACAGGCTCTGAGTGCCAGTCTGTGATACTTACAGGCAGCCTTGTTATCAGGCCAGCACTCAACAGTCCTTTTGGCATGAGGGGACCAATGGCTAAGACGTCAGAGTGACTTTGGTTTACAAAACACTATGTTCAAATGAGACAGGAAACATTCAGGGTCCCACTTCCTCCCTTTCAGTCCCCATTCCCACATGACTTACCCACTACAACTAGGAGAGTCCATATTAAGTAGATTCCACTGTTGAAGCACATCGCATACTGGCGGAACAGGCACATACAGATGGGCGGTAAAATGAAAAACAAGACATTGCTGATCTGGAAAGGAGAGCACAGGAAAACATGAGTATTAAGAAAAAGCATAAAGAATGCTGTGACCCTTTGCAAACTGGGGTCAATGTGGTCATGCTCTTGTTCAAACACTACACTTTTTAAATCGAAGACACCCCAGTGGGGACAAAACATAGAACATCTCAGAGTCCATGGAGGGGACCCCCTTGCCTTCTCTTTTGATCATAAGAGAAACTGTGAACCACACCATCAAGACTAGAGGTGTCACTCAGTGGTAGAGCCCCAGCCTAGCATCAAACCCTGGGGTCAATACACAGTGTCTTGAGGGAGAAGAGCATGAATACTTGATCTATGAAAAGTCCCAAAGCTCCTCACCCAATTCAAAGAGTCAATACTCTTGCTTTCCACACAAAGAAAGCACTCTTTCTATGGTGGTATGCAGACTGGTGATACCAGCAGTCAGTCTGAGGCAGGAGGATCAGGAGTTGAACAATAGATTCAGCCACATAAGAAGCCTAGGTGACATGCAACTCTGTCCCCTACCACATGACCTTCCACCCTGTGCCCCACCTGTACTTCAAAAAAAGAAAGAAAATTGTATTTTAACTTGCAAATTTTATTTGTACTTAAATCAGTTATGTCTCCAGGAAGCACTCGACTGTTTAAAAAAATAATAATTTTTTATCTAATGTAATATAGTATAAATATAATTGTCTAAATATGTAATCACTATTAAAATATCACTAGTCTAGCAAAGTAGCTTGTACCCATATCTCAACTTTTTGGGAAGCTGAGCTGAGGCTGGAGGACTATAAATTTGGTTAGTTTAGTTTATGCAATCATTCAATAAATAAACAAGCCAGGGGCTCAGAGGTAGCTTAGCAATTAAGTGCACAGGCTGCTCTTGTAGATGATCTAGGTTTGATTCCCAGAACCCATGAGATAGATAGTTCACAACCTTCACTCCTGTTCCAGGGGATCCAATGCCCTCTCCTGGCCTCCACAAGCAATGCATGCATGTGGTGCACAGACAGACATGCAGGCTAAAACACCCAGACATATAAAATAAAAATAAATAAATCATAATAAAAAACAATAAAATAAAAATATTAATAAAATATTAATATGGTAAAATATTGTACTTTTTGGTTCATACCAAAGCTTTTAAGCCCAGTGTAAATTTCACACATATAGCAAGTCTCAGTTTGGGATAGTCACATCTCCTGTGTTCAGAAGGCACACTGTAAAACAGAGTTCTACAGTCTCACTCTGAGTTTTAAAAGCTGGGAATATATCTCAGTTAGTAAGATATTTGTCTGGCATTTGTGAGACCCTGGCCTGGCTTCAATCAACAGAATCATTGCCACCGCCACTACACCCCCCCATCAAAAACAAACAAACAAACAAAAAACCCAGAGAGGAAGAAGGGGAGCCTGAGGATGGGAAGACAGAAAGGAAAGGACAGGAGGCAGAGACAATGCCCTCACCAGAAAACAATCAGCTGCTTTGGGTCTCCAGCTTACAGAACTGTGCTGATGTTATAAACAACTGGGTTGAAGATGCTTGTTATAGGTGAAGGACCATATTTGGCACTGGTGACTTGGGAACCCTACATCAGTAGCAGGCTTTTGAGACTTTTACTTATGTTTTACACTCCTACCAACACTGAACAAGGTCCTCGCCGAAACACATTATACTATTGTTTATTTTTAAAGAAAGGCCATTCTAAAAGGTATGCAATGGTAGGGACACTCAGTTTCTTTTTCTTTTTTAATTTATTTATTTTTATTCTGTGTGCATTGGTGTTTTGCTTGCATACATGTCTGTGTGGGGGTGTTGGACCCTGGAACTGGAGTTAAGAGACAGTTGTGAGCTGTCATGTGGGCACTAAGAATGGAACTGGGTCCTCTGGAAGAGCAGCCAGGCCTCTCAGTCTCTGAGTCATCTCTCCAGCATGACATTCAGCTTCCTGAGCATCATCTCCAATTACTACATGAGGAACTGTTGGTCTAGGCCTGTGCATGCAGAGTGTAAAGATAACATCTAAGTCTAAATGGGCTTTAGCTCTGGAGATGACGTGGGAGGTGTGCACAGCAAAACAAACAAACAAAAAGCAAAAATGAATGACTCAGCATTTCAGAGTTCTGTTGCTCCTGCAGAGTCAGGGTTCACAGCATCCACATCAGGTGGTTCATGTAGATGCCTATAATTCCAGCTCCAGGGAATACCATGCCTCTAACTTCAGAAGGCACCACACTCACACACACTCATACACACTCTCACACACACACACACACACATACTTTAAAATAATAAGGAGGTCAGAGAGATGGGTAAGGGGACTTTCTGCTTTTACGGAGGATCCAAGTTCAATTCCCAGTAGCCATATTGTTCACAGTCATCCATAACTCTGGTTCCAGGCAATCCAACACCCTCTTCTGGCTTCCTCAAGCACTAGATATGCATGTGATATGAATATACAAACTGAAACAAAACAGTCACACATATGATATAGAACAAATAAATATTTTAAAATAGTCATAAAATAAATATTGTTTGTTTGTATGTTTTTTGACACAGGGTTTCTCTGTGTAACAGCCTAGAATTTGCTTTGTAGACCATGCTAGCCTTGAACTCACAAAGATATACATGCTTCTGTCTTCCGAGTACTGGGATTAATGTCATGAACTATGTGGTAGTTTGAATGTAATTGGCCCCCCATAATCTCATAGGGAGTGGCGCTATTAGGTGTGACTTTGTTGGATTGGGTCTGGCCTTGTTGAATGAAATGTGTCACTATGGGGGCAGACTTTGAGAGTTTCTATGCTTAAGATACTGCCCAGTGTGACAGTCAACTCACAAGGTATCCCAAGATGACGTTAAACTCCTGATCTCCTGCATCTACCTACCAAGTACTGCAATTCCCAGTGTGTACAACATGGCTTGCTCTATCACACATCTTGACTTTTACTCCAGGATGTCTTTGTCCCCGAAGGTTTATCAATATCTTTTGTTTCAATCTAGTGCAACTCTGACTGGCAAGGTGTCCATTATATGACTCTATAGATTCATATGACCACAAGTAAGGGATACTCTTTTCGTACATAAATGTGTTCATATGCTATTCCGGAAGGCATGAGTTCATTTATTGCACCTGCAGTAAAATTATGATACTTCAACATTATTTATTTACTTATTATTAAGCTTTTGAGAAGGATCTCAGTGTAGCTTAGGCTTGTCTCAATCATCACAATCTGCTGCTTAGCCTTTCAAATGCCGGGACTACAGGTGTTTCCCACTACTTCATGTTATTTTCAAATACACATATAAGCATCATTCTAATACATGATCCCACTAACACTAAAATCACATTTTTTTTAAACTTCTGAACAGATAACTTCTACCAAGGCTTGCTGGCCACCACTATTCCTTTTAAAGACATGTATATATGGAAAGGAGAAGCCTAAATTAGAGGGCAACCATTCTCAAAACAAAAAGAGGAAGGAATACCAAAATAAATACAGAAAGACAAATGAGTTATGGCTACAGACAGACTCTGTGGCTCCATCTCCACAGAGAAACAAGCTCTCATTCAAAACATTGATGGTCTCGAAAGTTGTAAGGTAGTTCAGCTAAAGGGAGACATCTTTAAGTTCATTGCTAAATTATCCCTTGAAGAATTAATTAGTTCCCTGTCTACAGATAGTTTTGTTTTTGAACTAAGGAAAACTACAACTTCAAAATGCATTAACTGTTATCTTTAAGAGTTCCTTATCCTGTGGATTCCTGTGTAGCATTTGCTCCAAGGTTATCTCACTAACACACTGTGACCTCGTTCTGATGCATTGAAATGAGCCTACCCATAGAAGCAGGGAGTCCAAAGGCATGGACAGAAAGTTTGCTTAGCATAGGTTCAAGTGCAGCCTAGGAATTCCACCCTGGCTAAGTGTACTGTTTATCAATCCTCCACTGCCCTATCCCATTCCTGCCCATCAGGTGGCCAAATGTCGTGCTCTGCCAGGAGTTCAGGAGGTCTTCCAGAGCACAGGACTTCCAATTGTAAAGTCAAGAAAATTGAGCAGGAGAGATGTTTACTGCCACACCCAAGGACCTGAGTTCTATCTCTAAATCCAAACAGTAAAGAGAACTGACTCCCTCATGTACTGTGACTGCCACATGTACATAACCCTCACACACACACACACACACACACACACACACACACACACACACACACACACACACACACACACACACACAAACTAAATAAATAGGAGTGGAGACAGACCCAACAGTTGAGAGTGCTGGCTTCTCTTACAGAGGTCTCAAGATAGGTTCCCAGCATCGTATAGCAGCTCACAACCCTTGGTAACTCCAGTTCTAGGGGGACCTGAGGCCCTCTTCTGGCCTCCATGGTTACTGCACATACACAGTACACATACATATATACATACATGCATACATTACATACATACATAACATGCATACATACATAGAAGCAAATATTCATATACAAAATAAAACATAACAAAATTAAAATAAGAAAACAAGAATGTTTTTAAATTAATTAAAATTTTCAAGTAAAATACTGACAATAAGTTTGTTCACCCTACTCAGATGTCTGCACGCAACCCTCCTCTCAGCCCTACAATGTATACCCTGATGCAGTGCTAACAACACCCCAACAGATCGTATATGCCACTATTATGAACCACTATGTCCAGTGACTATTTCCAGATCTGGTTCCTATGACAGGCACACAGCAGTAAATGCTTAGACAGGTCACCAGCCAGGCAGATTCTGTCCAGCAGAGAGGGGGATCCAGACTTAAACACATAAAGAAAGCTTATCTTTCTTTGTTGAAACAGTTGGATACTTTGGAGTCGGTAAGAGGCCAGGTACTGATTTCATGCATATATTTCACTAACCCCATCCACCGACCCAATACCTGTTTGTTTCTGTTTCCCAAGTGACTGATCAGCAACAGAACCTTCAAATGTCAGGCCTAGTGGTCACAATGCAAACTCCACTATGTGGCAGGAGCCCCCAAAGGAGCCAGACATACATGTTGGCTCACATCTGAAAGCCATGCACTTGGGGTGCTGAGATGGGATTTCTGTGAATTCAAGGCCAGCCTGAGTTATGGAGTGAGTTCTTGGCTACATGGGCTATACCATGAGACTCTGTCTTAAAAACCAAACCAAACCAACCCACACCATTCAACCCAGTAAGGGTTGCGGGGGGGGGGGGGGGAGTAGCCTAGATGAACAAGGGCATAAGGGAAGAGAAAGAGTGAGTTCTTTTTGTTTTTTGAAACAGTGTATCCCTGGCTAGCCTGCAATTTGCTATTTAGACCAGGCTAGCCTGGATGGCTCAGAGACCTGCTGGCCTCTGCTCCTGAGTGCAGGACTGAAGGTGTGTGCCACCACACTAGGTTTAAGTAATGAATCCTTGGAAAAGATGCTGCTATTTATCAGAGTCAAGGGTGGAAGATAGGAAGGTGACAGGCACATGGTGGGAGGGAGTTGAGCTCTCTCTCTGGTGGGCCATTTGGCAATAATGATCAGCATTTACAGAGAACCTTTTCAAAGCACATATGACTACTTATACCTGTATTTCTAGCACTTGGGGAGTAGAGGCAAGACAACCAGGATTTAATGTCATCCTTGGCTAGATAGGGAGTTTTAACTCTATTTGAACTACATAGATCTTGGGTTTTTTAGGGAAAAAAATCAGAAATAAAGTAAATAAAAAAATAAAGTGAGCACATTTATTTGGGAAGGTGTCACATGCCTATAATCCCAGTATTTTAGAGGCAAAGACAACAGGGTCACTGGAAGTTTTAGGTCAGTATGTTGTACATTAACACATTCCAGGCCAACCAAGACTACTGACTGGTAAAACTATATCTCAAAATAAAGACAAAAGCAAACAACCAATGAACACTTCCAACACAGCAATTTTCCAGTGAGAATTAATACTTGTACAGTACATCTATCTATGTGGGCCAGGTATATAGTTCAGAGGTTGAATGCTTGTCAACCATGCCCAGATTTGATTCCCAGTGATTAAAAAGAGAAGAAAAGAAAAGTATATCCAGATGTGTTTACATGGGCATTCTCTGTGTCCCTCTTCAAACACCAAAATGAAAACAAGAAAGCATCCAGAAATATCCCTGAATGTTCATTAGGAAGGAATTAAGTGACTAAGTGAGCTGTGGCCAATCTATTACAGGAGCATAGGAAGGGGAAGGTAGTTCTGTGCAGCCAGTCTGTTGGGAGCACAAAGGTCCTTGCGCTCACAGATAAGCACTAGGAAAAACAGGAATGTTAAACATTCAGGGCTGTGTCTTCTGTGGAAGAGCAGTATAACCTGTTTTCTACCCAGAAGGCTAGGAATGGAAGTGGCTAATAGCCTAGGTGATCCCATTCGGTCAGGGGCTCCCTCAAGCTCCCACAGCCAAGACCACACCAGATCCCTACCTCCACCCTTAAGATAATACCTGTAGCCTATGTATAGAACCCACCACATGGAAGAAGTGTCATGTACTTTGAGAAGAGGTTCTATATAAGTATGCTTCCTTGTGCACACAGGCTGGTGTTACACTAAGAAACTTCTTTCAAATTGTACTGTATTGTCTTTTCTCTGTTCTCCAGCCATCTGCCAAATAACGACACAAAGACTACTTAACCCTTTTCTATTAATTAACATGCCGCCATGTGGCTCATGGTTTTTACCTCTCTTCCTGCTTGTCCTGCTTTCTCTGCATCCAGCTGACCACTCCCCTTTTCTTCTTTACAGAAACCTCTCTGTCCCCGGAAGTCCCCCTAATCTTCCTGCCTAGCTATTGGTCATTCAGCTCTTTATTAAACCAATCACAGTGACACATCTTCATACAGTGTAAAGGAATATTCCACAACACAACATAGGTATTTTAAGTTAAGCACTGATTAAATAATACACATATATACTTCGCTAAGCACATAAATAATACATGCTTACACAAGCACCTACATTCAACAAGAGAACTCTTGGCAAAGTCAAAGGGCTAAGTTCTGACTCCATCTCTGCCATTTTCTTGACTTCAGCAAGTGGCATACACTAAAGGGCCTTGTTTTTTCCTTTAATGAATATGTCGCACATGATGCCTACAGTAATGGCAGAGTATGCAATGGAGCCACAACACACATCAAACAGCTAAGTATAGCCAGTAGTAACTGAAATAACATTAGTCACCCATAGTGTCTAAGATTCATTAAGAAGGTTCTAGATCCCTCTCCCAGTCATCTTCTGCTTTGTCAATTCTTTTAATTTTTCTCAACTCCTTTAATTTTTTTCTCAAAATTTATACTAATTACTAGTTTTATACAAAATAGATAACTAAGCTAGGCATGGTAACATACACCTAAAATGCCAGCATTCTGGAGCCAGAGGCAAGAGGATCTCTCTGTGCATTTAAGGACAGTATAGGCTACATAGTATGGGCTACACAGTGAGCTCAAGTCCAGCCTGGACTACATAAGGAAACCCGTCTTAAAATAAAGGAGATGAGGTGGTGGCCCACACTTTTCATCTTAGTACTCTGGAGGCAAAGGAAGGCAGATCTCTATGAATTTGAAGCCATCTTGTCCACACAGTGAGATCCAGGCCAGCCAGAGCTACATGGTGAGACCATTTTAGTACAAACAGGGGCTGGAGAGGTGGCTCCCAAGATACAAGCACTGATTGACCTTCCAGAGGACCTGGGTTAAATTCCCGGCACCCACATGGCAGCTCACAGCTGTCTGGAACTCCAGTTCCTGGGGACTTGGCACCCTTACCCAGACTACCCACCCAGACTACCCAGACATACATGCAGGCAAAACACCAAACGCTCATAAAATAAATTTTTCTAAAAAATACAAATAAACCATGAAGCCTGTTGTCTCATTGTGGCAACCTTAGAAGGTGTTTACCATCAACAATTCACTGGTATTCTCCGTGTGTGAGGAAAGTCCTGTGGTAACATTAGAGCACCAGCAGAGCCATGGGGAGAAGGAAATGGTTTGGGGGCTTATAACAAGCAGCTAACCAGCAACTTCTCATCAACCCTCCACATTCTAGACAAAATGTAGTGGTTTATTAATTCCAAAGAAAAAGTTTGTCAGGTGGATGGGCTAGATTAAGCAACCACAAACACAACATTTTCTCTTTTCTCATTGTCTCTAGCTCCTGTGGGGTTTGACTGTAAAGAAAAAAGCAGGCTATTTGAAAAGCTGAAATGGGACAACCTCCAGTTTAACTCCAGTCTGGGCTATACAAGAAGACCCTTGTCAGAAAGCGAAAAGCTAACAGGAGGGGGCAGGAGGGGAGGAAAAAGGGAAGGTAGGCCAAGTCTCCCCCTCCTCTAGCACTGAGGTTTTTCAAGGCTGGCAAGAGCTGCCATGCAAGAGCTTCGGAAGACCTAATGACAGGGCTGACTCTCCCTGCAGGCCTCACACTCCACAGGAAACTGCCATGGTGGGTGTGCAAGAACCTGACACCAATCTGTCATTCCTTCAACTCTGGTGAGATCTGTAGTCTTTCTCAGCAATTTTCCACTTGTTACCATTGGTGCTTGTTGAAAGTACTTGCCCTGCTCTGGCCCTTCTGTTGGTGCCTGTGTGTACCCGAGGACAGTGTGTTTCAGCAGGTTGTATAATGGGAAAAGTGTGGCCACTTTCACTAACTCGATCTTCTCCTATATTTCTGAATGTCAAAAGTCTGCTTTCCTTGAGCAGCTAACCTGCCCATGTAAAAAGAAGTAGGGATGCTGATGTGGAGGACAATCATGCATTTTAGCATTGAGGTGAGCACTAAAGGTGGAGAATTCTGGGTTGTAGCCCCAGCCAGACATACGAGCCTGTGGGCATAACAGCTCCCTCTTCAATAGCCTAGTCTTTTCGCTGTGGGAATAAAAGAGCAACACAAACAAAACGGGGTGTGGGGGGGATCAAAAGTAAAGGACGGGGAGTAAAAGACTAGAGATTTATCCAGGCAATAATGCCCAGTTCCTGCTGAGGATATTCTTTCCAGAAATCCAAGGGGGGGGGATCCTAAATAACAATCTCATACTCACAATGACTCAAACCAGGAGTTCCTGTTTTCTGTGTCTGTACAGCAAAAAAGATAAGCTAGAAAAAGGACCGTGCAAAGTCACATTGGGTAGCAGAGTCCTGAGCGATGGGCCCAAGGAAAAAAGCAGGGACATTTCCTCTCCAAGGGACAGCCCTTCCTTCCCATAAAGACCCAAATCCTAGGATTTTGTAAATTTCCACTTGTCCATATCCAGAGACCTAGGCAAATCTAGAAAACCCACTCATTATCACTCCTAAATTTCACTGTCACCACTAGGAGCTGGCTCAAAACTGGACCCTACAAGCAACAAGAAAAAGAACTCAAAGTAATTAACTTGATTCTGGGCAGAAATAATTCGACAACATTGTCATAGTTTAGGGGAAAGGGCATGCGGACTTGTGGGAGTGGGCGCTCCACTCTCCCAGTGCGCCCAAAGCAAGTACTCAGTGCAAAAAAACGCACAATGAGATCCAGGTGCGTCACGACACAAAGATCCTAGGCAGAGAGGAAGGGAGCTGCTCCTGTGGGTTCACATCCCCAACTGCCCCAAACTGGAAGAATGGGCTGACACGGACTGCTGGCTCCCGACGACCGGAGCCAAACAAGACAATAGAGCCATCAGAAGAAAATGACAGGAAAGCCTGGAGGAGCCCAGATGCCCTGGATAGGGACCCGAAACGAGTGCAAAAATAGAGCTGGAAGCAGCGCCAGGAGAAGGGGGCGTGGAGTGACTCCTGCCTGGGACATCCACTCTCTGCTTCCAGGTGCCGCAGCCACGGGGAACAGCTCCCCCCCCACCCCGCGCGCCCACCTGCCCTCCCGCTCCCGCGTTCCGCACCGTGTTGTAGAACTCGGCGATGGCAGGCACTATGGTGTAATTGTCCTCGCACCAATCCACCTCCGAACTGCCAGCCCGCAGCTGGTCCCACCAGTGCGGGACAACCATGGCCGCTGTGGAGCATCGGAGCAGCTTCTCCGAGCGGCTGCGGGGCACACTGTGCGTCTGCTGCTTTATGCGGTGCCCGACAGCCTCCGGGTGAGGCACCTCCCCGCGGACCTCCTCAGCCGGGCAGCTCCGGCCAGCCACCTCCGCTGCAGACCCGCCCCGGCCCCGCCCCCGGGAGTCCCGGAGCATGGAGGCCACGCCCACTCGGGGCGGAACCTGACAGTCAGAAGGCCCGAAAGGGAAGGGGTGGAAGTGAGGGACTGAGGCTACCGGCTCTCCCACTCCGCGCCAGTGGCAAAGGCCTTTAACGTAGCTCTTGTCCTTGTGCAGCCATGCTGTGTAAAGAACACCAGAGTCCCCCACCCCCGCAAAAATGTAAAATATGGAGAAACGCAAGGACATCTGGACCCCTGTAGACTCCTTGGGAGTTCGCAGCAATCTGCTTCACTGCACTGGTTCTCACGCCTAGGAAGGGCCCTGGTTCCGCTTGAAGTCGGGACAGTTCTACCAGAGAGCGATTCGTTGCTGTTGCTGGGGCAGAAATATCCTGTAGCAACAAGTTCTCTGGAGCCTTCCAAGCAGCCTAGGCCACTCCTTCCCCAAGGGAACGTTTCTGCAGTACCGTGTCCCTGACCTTCTTTAGTCGTTTGTGGGGAGTATAGGCTTGGGGAAAGCCTTCAAGCCATCCCAGCCCACAGAGGATGAGTATATCAGGTAAGAACACACAAGCGTAGGACATAATACATACATATGCTATATTACACAGAGTAATAGGTGCCAGGCTCTATTAGGGGGAGTGTCCATATGCCTCCCACTAGATGTCCCCAGCAGGCATCCCGCCCAGTGGATTCTATTAACAACCCCCTTTCTGTCAGTGTGTAATCAAGTTCAGGCCAGATGACTTTCGATCTGCTTATAATGGCTTTGCATCTGTGATTATTCTGTTGTTTCTAAATACAAGTTAGCTGGTTCCTAAGATCTTGCAGAAATACATTTTAGTCTTTGCAGTGGCAACTTAGGGATGCCTCCTTCTCCTCCTCCTCCTCCTCCTCCTCCTCCTCCTCCTCCTCCTCCTCCTCCTCCTCCTCCTCTTCCCCCTTTTCTTTCTTCTTCAGAAGTTCCAGGTAAGGACAGTGGCAGAAAGCACCCTGAGCAGCAAACTACACTGATTGTCATTTCCTTGCTCAGAGGGGCCCTGTCTTCTCTCCTGACTGGAGCACCTGTAAGAAGGGCATCTGTGTCTCTTTCACAGATACCTGCACAGCCCTTCCCATCTCCATGGCAGGCAGAAGCTTTGGGTCGCCAGCAGGAAATCCAGCTTTATTTCCTAGGGACCAAATTGTTCCTTGTGTCTTCATTACCCCACCTTCTGTCCCTTTTTCCTTTTTTAGACCCAATTTCACTGTCTCCTGGAACCCAAGGAGGAGAACATACCCCATAGCCTTTTCTAGGGTCAGTCATGAGCCAGCAAGAGTGACCAGACCAGAGCCACAAGAGAAAAATGCACTGTTAATGTCACCCTGTCAAATACCAAACACAGCAGCAACAGAACTGCTTTCTCATGTGATCACATTTTACTCCTCCAACAGCTTAGGTAAAAATAAACTGGGTGTGGTAGCACATGCTTGAAATCCCGAAAAAAAAAGACTCTCCACACTCATTCATTCTAATAATATAAAACACTTAGCATATGTGCCAGTTTTCTCAAACTGTGGTCCACCAAGTCAAATGTTTCCTGTTAATGCTGTAGCATTATCTACCATTTTTGCAATAGTTTTGTTTTTAATTTTTGAGACAGGGTCTCGTGTAGCCCCAGCTGGCCTTTAAAGCGTTGGGATTTCAGGCATGTACCACCACATCCAGCTCCCTTTTCATTTTTAAAAACTAATGTGCACCGCAATTCTCCAGAGGCTGAAGTGCAATATATGGACACTTAATAGAATGTTTATGCATACATAGGTATTAAATGCCTCAGTTTAGATCCTAGCATTGTAAAAAATGTTGATAGATGATAGGAAGGTAGGAAAAAGACAGATAATGTACCCACATAAACAAAGGTCATTCAAGGTCCTCAATACTCCTTTAAAAATACCGATTGATGTGGATTACGTATCTGTATGAGTGTATTCACAGGAGTGCTAAGCAAACCTGTGTGTGTTTATAGAAGCTAGTAGGTCTCAAGCAATATGTCTCTAGCTCTCCTCCCTTTCCTTTAAGACAAGGTCTCCCCTTGAACTTGAGGTTTTTGTTTTCTTGACTAGGCTGGCAGCCTGCAAAACCCAGCACTGATTCTGTTTCTGTTCTCTTTGGAGCCGGGGTACAGTCATACACAAGATTCTAAGCTTCTTACATGAGTTCTGGCATTTGAACTCTGTTCCTCATGATTGAATAGCAAGCACTCTTAACCACTGGTTCATCTTTTCCAAGCCCCTAGTACCCTCTATTTTTTAAATTTATTTTTATGTGTATGGATGTATTGCCTGAGTACATGTATGTCTGTCCACTACATGTGTGAAGTACCATAACAGGGCATTAGGCCCCTGGAACTGGAATTATAGATGGTTATGAGCCACCATATGGTTGCTAGGAATTGAACCTAGGCCCTCTGGAAGGGCAGCCAGTCTCTTAACCATGGAGCCATCTCTCCAGCCCCTCACTGGAGCATATATGATAAGAAACAATTCAGGCTTAAAGCTCAAGTCCTTTACTATGAGAGAAAGCAAGTTCTTTTTAGCTCCTTAGTTCTGGTGTAAGGTCCTTAGCTAGATTTAGCATCTCAATCAATATAAAAGTTGGTTTGTTAGCAAGAGAAAAGCATATAAGTTTTGTTAATTTCATATGTGCCTGTGGGGCTACACAAAAGAGTGAATTCTTCAAGAATGATATCTTTGCATTTCTTAAGCTAAAGCAATACTTTTTTTTTTTTTTTTGAAATAAGGTCTGATTGGTCTTGAACTCACAGACATCTGCCTGCGGTGCTGGAATGAAAGGCATACACCACCATGCTCAGCCTAAGAGCAATAACTTTGTGAAGTGAGTAAACAAGGAATCTAGAGCAGTAGTTCTCAACCTGGATTGTGACTCCTTTGGGGGGTTGCATATCAGATATTCTGTATATCATATGTTTACGTTATATTAATTATAGTTATAATTTAAATATAACATGATTATAATTACATTAGTTATTGTTATACTTATGAAGTAGCAACAAAAATATTTTGTAGTTGGGGTTACTACAACATGAGGAACTGTATTAAAGAGTTAGAGCCTTAGGAAGGGTGATAATCACGGCTCTAGGTTCTGCTACTCAGAGAAACACGGGACAGAAGGATGTAGGCACTAATAGGCAGTGCAGCTGCCACAGAGCCCTTTGCATTCCCATCACCGGACTCCAGTGCACGAAGCTGTTTCTAGTCTTTATATGCATAAAATATCCTTCCCCCACCAAAACTTTTTATTGTTACTTGTTTCTGTGGTGCTGGAGATTGAATACTAGGCTTATTCCCTGCCCTATTTTCAAACTATCCCCCAAAGAATCCTTATGATTCGTTGCATATAGGGGAAAGGTTTGCTGCAAAGACGGGAAAAGGACAAACGGCCCTTTAAAAAGGTACAGATCTGAAGTGATTTCAACCTGAAATAATCAATATACCAGCCCAGCATTTTCTGCTTTACAGCTTCCACCTCCTTGATGCCTTCTTGTTACCAACACACGGTGTGAGCCACTGGCTACGGATGAGTGGAAGAGCGCTAAGTTAGGGAGTCCTCTGGTGACACCAGTGCTGGTCTGCTGGCTGCTAGTAAAATTTCCGGTGATTACACTTTTCCAATAACTAGAATGTACTAATTTAGTATTAGAAGCTATTGTCAGGTAATCAATTTTGAGATTGAATTCCATTAATAATATGGTACTTTAGCAATTATTCTACAGTTTCATACTCAATTTTGATATCTTGTAAACAGTTTTCAGGTGTAGGGGGTGGGTGGTAACAGGAACAAAGCCCAGCTCAGTTCTATGGTGAGTTTGCTTATAGTATCTTTGGTCTAAATATGAGTCACTGATAGAGAGTCATGAGACCAGGTTCTGGAAAGCCACCATGCAAGTGAGCCAACATACCTATGATATCTTCAGCTTTTCCTTAATGCGTAACAATATTTACCTAAGCAAATATCTGATGGGAAGTATCCAGCCCAGCTGGTTACACAAGTGAAATTTATCAAATCACAGAATCTTTACTGGGAAAAACAAAACTGCAGGCACCTAAGTAAGTGAAGCAAGAAATGCCTGATCAAGGATAAAATTCTCTGCATTTTTCTGTTTGGCCAGAGTACTGCCCATCTGGTTATTCCTAAGGTCAGACTAGCAGTCGCAATAACGGCTGGGAACTCTTTAGATATGCAAACTGCCTGGCCCCCACCACAGACATAACTGGATGAAATCCCCCAATTCACTCTCAGGCACTTCAAGAAATGTGTGTGTGAGGTGAGATGGGGTCCAATTTCACTCTGGACCTTGAGTCTTTAAAAAGCTGAATCTAACAGTGGGTGAGGGGCTGGATGAGAACAATGTGCAGTAATGGAAGCAAAAGGTCATCTTTGTCACCTGGCCTGGATTTGGAATCACCATGGAAATACAGAAGAAGGAGGAGGACTCCTGAATGTGGGCAGTTCTATCCCACAGCTGTGGTCCCAGACAGAAGAAAGAAACCTAGCTGAGCATCAGTATTCACCTCTCCCAGCTTCCTGAGGACAGCACCATGTATTCTGCTTGCCTTCTGCTCATGCGGATCATCATGTTTTCCTTCTATAATGAGCAACATTTCTATGAACTGTGAGCCCAGATAAGCTCATTCTTGATATAATCTTTTGTCAGATATTTGGTTGCAGTGACAAGAGAAATAGTCAAAGCATATGTAAAAATGTCATAATGAAACCCATTACATGCTCATGATCTTGTCTCTGCCTCATGAGTGGTAGGGTTACAACAAGCATCACTGTACTCTTTGCTTTTTATGAAACTCTAGACTCAGGGATGAAGGAGATGGCTGTTTGTAATTAAGTGGTACAGTAAGGGTGTGTGTGTGTGTGTGTGTGTGTGTGTGTGTGTGTGTGTGTGTGTGTGTGTGTGTGTGTGTGATGCACACAAGTCCTGGGTTCTATCCCCAGCACCAAAACAAAAAAGGAGAAGTTAGGTATTGGTGGTTCATGTCTTTCATCCCAGAAAGAAAGGAAGGAGAAAAAGAAGGAAAGAGAGAGAGAAAAATAGAGAAATAAAAAGAAAGAAAGGGGAAAAGTAGGATTTACAGGCAGCAGATCCTTGCCAGGAAACACTGCAGCCCCAAGTAGACCCATGGCTGCTGGGTCAGGTGCCTGCTTCTTGTTTGCTGACAAGCTCTTGATGGCTGCTAAAAGTGCCTCTCTTGTAATCTGCACTGAAAAACTTCAATGTTAGGATTGAATAAATAATAAAAATAAGTGGGTTTGCTGTTAGAGATCTACTTCATTTGGCAGAATGCTTGTCTAGCAAACCCCATTGCCATGCGCAGGAGGCCCGATGTTTCATCCTAGGCAGTGTATGAGACTGTGTGTGGTCGTACACCCTGGTAATCACCACATTTGAGAGATGAAGGTGGAAAGATCAAAAGTTCAAGATCATCCTGGCTACACAGTGAGTGTGAGGCTGGCTTGAGCTTCCTCAGACCCTGCCTCAAAAACAGAACAACAAACAACAAAAATAACAAAAAGAAGTTGAAAGTGTTGTCTGCTTGAAGAGCATAGGATAATTATGATATGTTTTGTCTAATGGCTGTTGACTGACTTTGGCTTGCAAAGATTTAGCAGGTGGTTCTTAAGCATCTCTAAATTAAGTGATGGTTAAGACCATTAAAAATACTGCTCTTGGCCCCCAAATCCCAATCTAATAGGTGGATGTAATAACACAACCCTGTAACCCCAGCATGAGGAATGCAGAGGCAAGATGCTTGCTGTAAGTTTAAAGCCAGATCAGCTTCATAATGAGTTCCAGACAAGGCACAGCCACAGGGGGACACTCTAATTTAAAAAAGAAAATGTAACAAGATTAATTGGTAAAAATTGAAGGCTGGGTGTGGTGGTGAATGTTCTTAATCCCAGCACTTGAGAGACAGAGGTGGGCAGATCTCTGAGAATTCAAGGCTAGTTGTCACACTTTCAAATCTATGGGCACAGGGCTTGGCCTGTTCCTTGTTAGAGTCAACTGGAATTGATTTGCGCTGTACCTGTACCTGTCCGCATGCCTTTTATTCTTTTCCCTGTTACATCTCAAACTGAGTCTGTTCTTTGCCTGCATCATAGAATGAAGAAAATCAGAGCTTCAGGTGAATGCTGGGTCAATACCTAACTAACTTGGGTAAATTGTACTATTTTGCAAACTACTATCATGAAGGAGGCTTTGTCCTCGTCCCAACATGACTTAATGAAGTCCACACAGGAGAGTCAACAGAGCTAAATCCCTAGGAAGAAATTAGGCCAAGAAAGAGTGGGAAGAAACAGACAACCTGAAATGAACTGCATAGTTAAATAATAGGTGATAGCCCGAATGCCAGAGAAGAGGGAAAACATATATTCAAAATGCAGGCGGAATGTCTTTGTGCCCAGCTCCACAGTTATATTTTTTAAAACAATTTATTTATTTTAATGTTATGTGCATTGGTGTTTTGCCTGCATGTATGTTTGTGTGAAAATATTCCCCTGTAACTGCAGTTGCAAACAGTTGTGAGCTGCCATGTGGGTGCTGGACACCAAAGCTACAACTCTGGAAGAGCGGCCAGTGCTCTGAACTGAGTCAACTCTCCAGACCCCACAGTCATATCTTAAAAGGTAGGCTTGTAAAAAGCTACCATGGCTTCATTTCAATGACATTCCTGCTATAGTAAAAAGCATATCTGCATCTGCCTGGGGCTGGGGGAGGGAATTCATGCAGATGGGCACAGAACTTTGAGTTCATAAACCTCTGGACTTATCGGATTAATTAAACTCGAAAATAAACAAAAAAGGAAACTTGTTTAGAGATATAAAGTGAAGTATTTAAGATAAAGTAAAGCATATAAGAACAGTATTGCGATGTTGGGGAAAGGTCTGGTCTGCCTGGAGTTACAGATGGAGCAACACTGGTCCAAATGGGTACCTGTTGAAAGTAGGTAGCAGGTACTTTGGATTAGCATCTTTACTTGAGACACATTCACATTGTTTTCAGAAACAAAAGGTTTAGCCAGGAAGTGGTAGCACATGGCGTTAATCTCAGCACTGGGTAGGAAGAAGCAGGGGATCTCTGTGAGTTCAAGGCCAGTCTGATCCACAGAGTGAATTCCAGGATAGCTAGGGCTATGCAGAAAAACTGTCTCAAAACAACAACAAACCCCAGAAATAAAGGGTTTCTGTAGATTGTCTCCAAATGCATCACTACCCAAGAGCAATAGAAGTCAAGCTCGACAAAAAAAGCAGTTTCTCGTCCAGCTTGTGATTGCTATTTTTCTGGGCTGGCATGCATGCTCTCATGTATAACAACTGTTCAGGACCTTCTGGCTTTCACAGTCTCCGTTGAGAAGTCAAGTGTTGTTTTGATGGGTCTGCCTTTATAAGTTCCTTGGACTTTTTCTTTTGCAGCTCATATTTCTTCTTTATTCTGTATGTTTAGTGTTTTGATGTGGTGAGTGGACTTTCTTGGGGGGGGGGCACCTAGTCTATTTGGTGTTCTGTAAGTTTCTCGTATCTTCATGGGTATTTCTTCTTTAGATTGGGAAAGTTTTCTTTTATGATTTTGTTGAATATATTTTCTGGGCCTTTGAGCTGGTGTCTTCACCTTCTTCTATTCCTATTATTCTTTGGTCTTTTCATGCTGTCTCAGATTTCCTGGAGGTTTTGCATTATGACTTTTCTGATGTTAGTGTTTTCTTAGACTGGCATATATATTTCCTCTACTGAATCTTCCCCTCCAGAGATTCTCTCCTCCATTCCTTGCATTGTTAGTTATGCTTCTATCCCATAGTTCCTGTTCATTTACTCAGATCTTCCATTCTCAGCATTCCCTCGGTTCGCATCTTCTTTATTGCTTCTATTTCAGTTTTAAGTCTTGACCTATATCTTTTACCTGTTTGATTGCTTTTTCTTGGTTTTATAGACTTTCTTTGTGGGATTTACTGATTTCTTCCAACTTTTTATTTTTCTTTTCCTCTATTTCTTTAAAGGAGTTTTTAATTTTCTTTTTTTAATTTCCTCTTTAAAGGGCTTCTATCATCTTCATAAAGTTATGTTTAAGGTCATTTTCCTCTGCTTTATCTATATCCTGTGGGAGATTATGTTGTTACATTGTAAATAATTGTCCCACCCACTGGTTTAATAAAAAGCGCTGATTGGCCAAAGGCAGGCAGGAAGTGTGGGCAGAGCTACCAGACTAAGAAAACTCTTGAGAACAGGAAGTACAGAGCAGAACGCCAGAGAGAGGCTAGAAGAAGCAGAGGACAACAATACTGCTCTAAGAAAATGTACCCAGCCGCATGGCTAAACAAGATAAGAGACATGGGTTAGATGAAGGGTAGAGAGCTAGCAAGTTATATTCCTGGGCCTAGGCAAATCAACCTAAAACAAATTGTAAGCATCTGTGTGTCTCTGTGCATCTGGGGGTCTGTGGGCCTAAACCTTGAGGCAAGGCCCGAAAGTCCAGGCCAGAGCCTCATACTACAATATCCCAATGCTCGGGTCCTGCTGTTGTAGAACCACTAGGTTCTAGTGGTACCATATTTTTTTTTATGTTGTTGAATGCATTTTTGCACTGGTGTCTACCCATCTCTTCCTCCAATCAGTGCAGTTTCAAGGAGCCATTTTGGTCCAATAGTTGCTCTTGGTACAATTGGAACTCTCAGAGAAATCAAAGCCAGTGGAGTCAGTGTCTCAGGAAACAGTTGAGGTGAGCAGCTGGAGCTCTTGTGATGGAGCTCTCCAGAGTCTGTCTCAGGAAGGTGCTGAGGTTGGGGGAGGGGGTAAGAGAATAGGGGTATGTTCAGGGAATGGAGTGGGCCTTATAGGCTAGAGGGTAGTATGGTGAAGGGTAGAAATAGGGTGATAGCCAGGCTTGCCTGAATGGGTCCTGCTTGCTTACCTGCAGCTGAAGCTGTGATGGTTTGGGGGGGACGTAGTTTGTGGCCTGTTGCCCAGATCTTGGGGATGGCCTGGATAGCCCCCTGGGAAGGGAGAAACTCACCTTTTGTGATGGGGCTCTCTAGAGGCTGTGCTTCAGGAAGCCACTGATCTGGGGGGACTTATAGGCTAGAGGATAAGATAGGGGCAGTGATAGTCATGTTTGCCACAAAGTGTCCTGCTTACTTACCTGCAACTGGAACTGTGATGGGTTTGGAGAACATTGTATGTCTTGTTGACCAGACCTGGAGGCTGGCCTGGCTGGGAGGAGGGAGACTCACCTCTGGTGATTGTTATCTTTCATCTTCAGCAGCCAAGGGTTGTCTCACGAATAAATGAAACTCAGGGATAGATCTCTGAGAAAGTCAGAGACATTAGAGAGAGTAAACACCACAGTCAGATCTTACCCAGCTGTCTTCCAGCTTCCTTAGCCTGGCTTCTCTTGGCTTCTTCTCTCTCTGTCTCTCTACACTTGCCTTAAATACTCTCTTTGCTCAGTTAAGGCGTGGCCCCACCACTGCCTGCCTGGGAGCCTGGAATTCCTTCTGTAAACTAAAATGACCTCTAACTCAGTTTGGATTAAGGGCATAGGTCACCACTCCCAGGATACTCCCTGTGCTGGGATTAAAGGTGTGAATCACCACTCTCTGATTCTCCTAGACAACTATGGTTAGATCCCTCTTATATCTCTGAAACTTTTGGAGCTTTTATTAAATCTCCACAAAGGGTTACCCTATTTGGAGACATAAAGGGCATCACTTACTCTCTTCCTGAGAAAAGTTTGGACGCAGGGAAGCTCTGGTAAACAAGCACTATCAACATCCTGGGTAGGTCTAGATGGTTCAGTGGCCATAGACAAGTTAGAAAGGTCAGGAACTAGTAAGTGTCACAGTCTCCAGTCTAGGGGAATGTTGAAGGTGGATTGTGAGGGAGCTGGCTACCCATGTCATGTCTCCCTACCCTGTCAAAGATCAAGAAAGACCTGAGGGAAATGGAATCAGCACCAAAGGTACTATAAAGAGGGACTAAGCCAGACAGGGCAGACTGTCATCCGAGGGCAGATGCCATCCATGTAGATTGAACCGAGCTGAAGGGATATGGGGTGTTCCTTTTGCACAGGGAAGTTTGGGGCAAAATGGAGCCCAAAGAAAACGGGGTTTGAGTAGAAGTAACTTAAAATACCTGGGTGTAGTGGCTCCCAACACAGGCATATCTCTATGAGTTCAAGGCTAACCTAGTCTACACAGTGAGTTCCATGACAGCCAAGGCTACATAGAGAGACCCTGTCTCAAAGACAACTAACTAACTAACTGACTAACTAACTAACTGACTGACTAACTAACTAACTAATTAACTAAGTAACTAAGTAAGTAAGTAAGTAAGTACGTAAGTAAGTATGTAAGTAAGTACGTAAGTAAGTACGTAAGTAAGTACGTAAGTAAGTACGTAAGTAAGTACGTAAGTAAGTAAGTAAGTAAGTACGTAAGTAAGTAAGTAAGTAAGTAAGTAAGTAAGTAAGTAAATAAGTAAGTAAATAAGTAAGTACGTAAGTAAGTAAGTAAGTACGTACGTAAGTAAGTAAAACTGTGAAAGAGGCCAGGCATGGTGATGCATGCTTTTAATTTCAGTTCTCAGGGGCAGAAGTCGATCTCTGAGTTTGAGGGCCATCTTGGTCTATACAGCCAGTTTGATATAAGTCAGAGATATATAGTGAGACCCTGTGTAAAGACAGAACAAAGGGAGGGGGCACATAGGAGAGATGTCTCACTGGGTAAATATTCTGCTTGCTTTTCAAGTCTAGTGACCTGGATTTAATCCCTGGAACCAATACAAAAAGGAAGAAAAACCATGGCCCACAAATTGTCCTCTGACACCTCTGTATGTATCTAGACACATACACACACACACACACACACACACACACACACACACACACACATTCACACATACACACTCTACACACACACATTCACAATTCTCTCTCTCTCTCTCTCTCTCTCTCTCTCTCTCTCTCTCTCTCTCTCTCTCTCTCTCTCTCTCTCCTCCCTCCCTCCCCATCCCCTAAAGAAAAGGTGAAAAAAAAAAAAGAAATGGGAGAAAATCCTATATATTGTAAATCTGAGGTGTGAGAATCAGACTAAGGGACTTGAAAACACTGGGAAAGATTGGAACTAAGAAGTTCAGGCTACTTTTTTCCTTAAAATTTTATTTATTTGTTATTTTATGTGTGTGTATATTACTCATTAGTTTTACATGTACCACATGCATATAGTAGCCCGGAGAAAAACAGAAAGGAGTGTCAGATCCAGAACTGTGAGGTACTACGTGGGTGTTGGCCATTTTTCTTGCCCACATCCCTGACTTCTTGAACATCAGATTCCCACATCTCTGACCATTATGATATGGAAGGCATGACACTGAGCCACAGCCAGGATATTTGGGTCTGGTCAGTTGTTCATGGGCAAGTTCCAAACTAGATCCCAAGAACAAATAATACCATAGTTAAGGGGCACAATGATCCTCTGAACAGTGTACATTTGAAGAGTTTTCAATCTAGAACTATTTGGTAAATAGCTAAAAATTTCCATTCACACAAAAAAGGTACTAATTCCAGCATGGTAGGTGAGGCTGGTCCTATGCTTACCTTCCAGCTTCCATATGTCATGTGTTTGGGTTACAGTCATGTACTCCCATAGCTGTTGGCAGATGTTTTTTTTGTGTGAGGGTGCTTAAAAGCAAGAATATTTAGCAGGGTGTGGTGGTACACACCTTTAATTCCAACAGCAGGTTTGAGGCCAGCCTGGTCTACAACTCTACAAAGTGAGCCTTTTAGAAAAAGTAAAAGAAAAAAAAGATTTTTAGCTTGGAATGGTGGCACCATCCTGTCATTTCAGAACTGATAAGGCTAAAGCAGAAAGCTTGAGAGTTTAGGTCTGTCCTGGAATACATAGAAACCCCATCTCAAATAATAAATATACATGTACATATGAAGGAGAAAATGGATTTTTCTTGCATTATTTTCTCTTTCAATCCCCTTTATGTGGAAACAAGTTCTGCCTCAAAGAGTTTTCTCTCTCTTTGAATCATTTTAACATCTCTTGTTAACCTGGCATGGTGGTTCATGCTTTTTATCCCCACACTCAGGAGGCAGATCTTGAGTTCAAGGTCAGCTTGGTCTATAGAGTAAGATCTAGGAGAGCCAGGGCTACAGAAAGACCTTATCTCAACCATACCTCCCTCCCAAAATCTCTCTAAAGGGGTCAGCAAGATGGCTCAGCAGGTAAGGGAACTTGCAGCCAAGTTGCTGAGCTCAATCTGAAGGACCTACATGATGGAAGGAGAGAATTAAGCCTGCAAGTTGTCCTGTGACCTCCACACATGCACTATCGCACTTACATGTTCACACACATTCACACACACCAAAAATAAACATATTTATATTTTTGGTTGCGAGCCTAGCTTTTAACAGTTGAGCGATTTCTCTAGCCCCAAAATAAACATATTTTAAAATGGCTATGGAGGCTGAGAATATGACTCAGCAGTTAAAAATCACTTGCTGCTCTTCCAAAAGATCTGAATTCAATTCCCAGCACTCATATCAGGCAATTCAGAACCACCAATAACTCAAGTTCTAGGAGACCCAGCATCCTCTTCTGGCTTCCCTGGGACACGTGACACAGATGCACACACATATGGGTCTTGTGACATATGTATACCACTGAAAACTTGCTTCAGTTTAAAATGAAAAAAATTATACTTTTTCCTTCTGTTTTGAAGAATAACTTGGCTATATACATAATTTATGTAAATTTTTCTCTCAGTAGTTTAAGGCATTGTGTGTGTGTGCATGTGGTGTGTGTGTGTGTGTGTGTGTGTGTGTGTGTGTGTGTGTGTGTGTGTGTGTAGTAGAGCACTTGCCTAGAATGTATTAAGTCCTATGTCCAATTCCAAATGATTAGTCAATTAGTGTAAAATAACCCCCACCAAAATGGATAGGGGTATAACTTGGCAAAATGCTTACTGAGTGAGCATGCATGAAATATAGGTTCAATCCCTAGAACTACATAGACTGAGCATGGCGTCTAACCCCTATGATTCCAGCATTCCAGGGGCCAGAGGATCAAAAGTTCAAGGCCATCCTCAGCTAAGTAGCAAGTTCAAGATTAGTCTGGGCTATACAAGATCCTGTCAAGGAAGAAGCAAGCGAGGGGAGAAAGTTGACTTCTTGCTTTCATGAGAGACACCAATGTGATTCTTAATTCCTCCATAGATATGGATATTTTAGAAAATTCCAATAACAGTTTCTTGTGTGTGTGGTTCATGATACAGTTGAGTGACAAGTATATATGTTTGTGTGTATACCGGTGCAGACCAGAGGCCAACTAAGGTGTCTGCCTCTAACTCTCTCACCAATCTACTGGGTCAGATGAGCAGAGAGGTGCTAGGATCCTTCTGTCTCAGTCTACCTGCACCAGAATTCTAGGTACGTGCTTTTAGTAGGTTTTGAAGTTTGAACCAGGTCCTCAGGCCCAAGAGTTAAAGCTGTTTTATTTTGTCTTTGGTTGCTTGTTGGATATTTTTGAGACAGGGTCTCACTGTGTAGATTTGACAGACCTGGACCAGGTTGTAGACTAGGCTAGCCTTGAATTCACAGAGATCCATCTACTGTTGTACTGGGATTAAAAGGTATCACCATGCCCAGCAAAGCTGGTTTTTTTTTTTTTTTTTTTTTTTTTGTTTTTTTTTTTTTTTTTTTTTAATGAGGTCCAATTTATTAGTTTTTTCACTTTTTTAGGTTTTTAAAGACAGGTTTCTCTGTGTAGTCCTGGCTATACTGGAACTTGTTCTGTAGACCAGGCTGACCTTGAACTCAGAGATCTTCCCTCCAAATTCTGGGATTAAAGGCATGAACCACCACCTGGCTATTAGGTTTATGCTTTTGGTTCCACTCTAGACCTCAATCCAAAAGATTTTTTACTAAAAATATATATTTATATTTTATATCATGTTTATATTTGTGATGTAGGTGATTCAATTTTTGTATAATTTGTATACTGGGTTGAGTTCATTAAATTAATTGATTAATTGTTATTAAACTAATTAATTAACTTGTCTTAGTCAGTGTTCTATTGTTGTGAAGAGACACCATAACCACAGCAACTCTTATTTTAAATAAAAGCATTTAATTGGGGCTGGCTTACAGTTCAGAGGTTTAGTCCATTATCATCATGGCAGGAAGGCAGACAGGCAGACATGGTGCTGAAGCAGGAGCTGAGAGTTCTACATCCTGAACCTTAAAATTCCCCTCTTTGTTTCATGCTTCTGGTTGTGATCTCTCAGCTTCCTCTCTGCCATCTGCTTCCTCACTTCCTGGCCCCACACCTCTCCTGCCATTATGTCTCCCTTTGACACCTTAAGTCCAAAGAAACTGTTTCTTCCACTAAAATAATAACAATCTTTCTGGGGCTGGGTATGACAGTCTATGCCTGTAATCCTGGAATTTAGCAGCTGGAGGCAGGAGGATCAATTCAGGGTCATCCACAGCTACACTTTCATTCAAAGGCAGCCTGAGCTTTATGAGATGCCTCCAAAACAGTAAAAAATCCTCCCAGGATTTCACATAAATTACATTAGGCCTGTACAACAACTTGAAAAAATGTGACGTTATATAAGAAAAAGTAACCCTTCAGAAAAAATGTCACATTTCTTCCAGGGTGACCCTTTTTTTTTCCTCTCTCTTTTTCAAGACAAGGACTTATCCTGTCACTTAGGAACTTGTGGAGTAGCCCAGGCTGGTCCTGAGCTTTCCAGCAACCCTTCTGCCCACCTTTCCCGGCACTGAGACTGCAGGAGTGAACCACCACAAGGAGCACCTTTGGGCCCTTCCTTTCTTCCTTGAGGAGTTATAAACACCACCCCCCAAAGTCCCAACAATAGAGCAGAGTAAGAGGCCACCAGCATTTACCCTGTGGCACCAATGAGTTAATGTGCTAACTTACAGAATGTTGGTGAGGGGTATGGGTAAATCCAGGACAAAAGGCCATACTGGATCACCAAGCAGGAATAACTTTCCCATTGCTACAGAGAGTGGATTCTAGTCTTCCTTGGCCTGTATATGACAGCCTTTCTCAAGGCCGTGAGCACTTAGGGCAGAATTTCATTTTGTACAACAGATGGGATGGAGTGCCTAGACATTGAAGTGAGTGTAGTTGGATTTTTCTGTTCCACCAGCCAGTTCCCAGATAACCACACATAGACTTATTATTCATTATAAATGTTTAGCCAGTAGCTCAGGCTTGTTACTAGATAACTCTTATATTTTAAATTAGCACATATTTCTTATCTATGCACTGCCACGTGGCAGTTGCTTTTCTCAGTATGGAAAATTCATCTTGCTTCTCTCCAAGACTCCTTGAGACTCCTCCCTCCTCCTCCTCCTTCACCTTTTTTATTTTTCTGTAAGTCCTGCCTAACCACCACCTGTTACTCTATTAGCCAGCCAGCTTTTTTATTAAACCAATCACAGTGGCACATATTCACATGAAGTAAAGAAATATTCCACAAGTGAGGATCCCTTCTTTTTAAATTTTTTTAGGTTTATTTATTTGTGTGTGTGTGACTGTTTTGCATGCATGTCTGTTTGTGCACTACACACATGCCTGGTACCCATGGAGGTTAAAAAAGGGCATCTGATTCCCTGGAACTGGAGTTACAGTTGTGAGCTGCCATGCAGGAGCGGGGAACCAACTACTGCAAGAACAAGTGTTCTTAACTACTAAGCCTTTTGTTTGTTTTCCAGAAGATTATTTACCTGAGATGAGATGGAATCTCAAAGCAGTTTTAACTTGTATTTTCATGATGGCAAAGCATGCTGAACACTTTAAAAATATTTATTGGCTTCTTATATTTCTTCTGTGTACAACTTCTGTGTTCATTTTCCCATTTATTAACTGGAAGACTTATGGTTTTTTTTTTATTTTTTGAAGACAGGGTTTTACTGTGTAGTCCTGGCTGTCCTGGAACTTGCTCTGTAGACCAGGCTGGCCTGGAACTCAGAGATCCCCCTGCCTCTGCCTCCTGAATGCTGGCACTAAAGGCATGTGCCACCACTCCCAAGCAAGGAAGACTTAGGTTTTTTTTTGATACTTAATTTTTGAGTTTCTTCATACATTCTAGATACTAACCTCTTCCTGACTGATAGTCAGCAAAGCTCTGCCATTCTGTAGGATGTCTTTTCACTCTGCTAATTGTCCTTGGCTATGCAGGACGTGTTCAATTCATGGTATCTCTATTGTCGGTCCTTAGGTGCTGCTGCCTTCTGTGCTGTCCGGCTCCTTTTCAGAAAAAGCTTGCCCATGTCAGTAAGTGCCTCCCCTGGTTTCCTCCAGCAGCTTTAACATTTAATGCTTAAATTACTACGCTCTTTGATGTTTAGTTATATTCGAGTCTATAATCTTTTGAGTCCGTTTTTATGCAAGGTATAAGATAATGAATCTCTCTTGTTATTCTGCATGTGGCTACCCAGCTACCTATCACCATTTATTGAAAAGGCTTTGTCCTCCCCCGCCCCCATGCCTGTTTCTGACACTTTTCCAAAAGGAGGCTGGAACTGTGTGGGCCATTGGATTGTTGATGGAGACTGCATTGAATCTGCAGACTGTTTTCAGAAAATGTAGCCATTTCCACACTGTTACTTCAGCCAACACATAAACATGGGATCCATGAGTCTTTTCGTCTCCTAGTGTCTTCTTAGATTTCTTTAAAGTTTTTACTGCAGAGAATTTTCCCCTCCTTGGTTTACTTATACCTATTTTTTTAAAAAGTTTTTTGTGAATAAGATGTTTCCTAATTTATATCTTGGCAAGCTCATTATTGATATGTAGAAAAACCTCTGATTTTTGTATGTTAAATTTACCATCCTGTTACTGAAATCTAGCAAATATTTTACAGCTTAATTTTTAAAGGAGGGGAAAACTGTTGGAGTTTTTGCTTCCTGGGTGGGTGCCACCTAGCTCCCAAATAAATACACACAGAGGCTTATTCTTAATTATTAGTGCTCAGCATTAGCCTGGCTTGTTTCTATTAAGCTTTTCATAAATTATCCCCCCTACCTTTTGCCTCTGAGCTTTCTTTTTTTCTTACTTCTATCTTAAAAAACATTCCCATACCCACCACTGCTCCCCCTTCTTCCCCTTCTCCCAATTTCCCCCAACCAATCCCCCACAACCCCCCATCCCCTCCTCTCCCATAACTCTCACCCCCCACACACACACACTCCATTCACTCCCCAGAGAGGGCAAGGAATCTCAAAATGAGTCAATTTGGTCTGGCATATACAGCTGAGGTAGGACCAGAGTCCCTCCCCCAAGTATCAAGGCTGAGATAGGTGTTAAAGACATGGGCTCCAAGAAGCCAGTTCATGCACCAGAGATAGACTCTGGTCCAAGTTCAACTGCCCACACCTTTTGACTGTCATCCACATTCAGAGGAACTAGATCCTTTTCATGATGGTTCATTATCTGTCATTTCAGAGCCTTCGAGCTCCCAACAGCATGGGACCGCCTACTCGATGAGTCTCCCCATCATGATCCTGGTCCCTCTGCTCATAGACTCTCTCCTCCCTCTCTTCAGCTGGACCAGGAGCTCAACCCGGTGTTTAGCTATGGATCTCTGCATCTACCTCCATCAACTGCTGGATGAAGGCTCTATAATGGCAATTAGGGTGGTCATTCATATAATATAGGGAAAGGCTCCCTCTCCAGTGTTGCTTGGAGTCCTAGTTGGGCCCATTTTACAGGTTTTTGGGTGTTCTCTAGCACAAGCTTTCTAATACCACAATGGCTCCCTCTGTCGGAACATCCACTTCTTTGCTCTCTCTGTTGCCCGTCCCCACCATCCCAATCTCTCATGTTCTATTCTCACCCCCCTTTGCTCCTCTCCATGCCCCCCATATGATTACAATTTACTCAATCTATGGGTCTCTCATAACTTCTTTCAGTTACCTAGCCGTTGTGGGGTGTGTATGTTTGTGTGTGTGTGTGTTTGTGTTTGTGTGTGTGTGTGTGTGTGTGTGTGTGTGTGTGTGTGTGTGTGTGTGTGTGTGTGTTAGCCTGGCTATTCTTTTGCTTTGAGTCTAAAATCCACTTATGAGTACACACCATGTCTATCTTTCTGGGTCTGTTACCTCACTCAGAATGATACTTTACAAATCTATCCATTTGCCTGAAAATTTCAGGATGTCTTTTTTCTGCATAATAATTCATTGTATAAATGTAGCACAATTTTTTAATCCATTCTGCAGTTGAGGGGCATCTAGGTTGTTTTCCACGTTCTGGCTATATGAATAATGCTGCTATGAACATAGTTGAGCTAATGCTCTTGGAGTAAGAATGTGTATCCTTGTGTATATGTCAAATAGTGATATTGCTGGATCATTGGGTAAATTGATTCTATTTTCCGAAAAACCACCATACTGATTTTCAAATTGGCTGTACAAGTTTACACTCTTATCAGCAATGGAGGAGTGTTCCCCTTGCTCTATATCTCCTCCAGCATAGGCTGTCATCAATGCTTTTAATCTTAGTCATCTGACAGGTGTAAGATGCTATCTCATAGTTATTTGATTGATATTTCTCTGATGGCAAAGGATGTTGAGCAGTTCTTTAAGTGTCTTTCAGCCATTTGGTGTTCTTCTATTGAGAATTCACTATTTAGCTCTGTACTCCATTCTGCAATTGGGTTCTTTGGTTTTTTTGAATTCTAGTTTCTTGAATTCTCTATATATTTTCGAGTCCTCTGTCCAATGTAGGGTTGGTAAAGATCTTTTCCCATTCTCTAGGCTGTCATTTTATCTTATTGACCATATTCTTTGCCTTGCAGAAGCTTCTCAGTTTTATGAGGTCCCATTTATTAATTGTTGCTCTCAGTGTCTGCTATATATAGAAAGTGGTCTCCGGTGCCAATGTGTTCAGGATTATTTCTCTCTTTTTTCTATCAGGTTCAGTGTAACTGGGTTTATATTGAGGTCTTTGGTCTACTTGGACTTCAGTTTTGTCCTGCAGCCACTTAATCACACAAATACTTATATTGATTACAAACTGATTGGCTTATGACTTAGACTCATATCAGCTAGCTCTTACAACTTAAGTAAGTCCATTTCTATTAATCTATGTCTTGCCACATGGCTAGTGGCTTTACCTGTGCTCCATTACATCTTGCTTTCTTGGGCAGCAGCTCAAAGTGTCTCTTCCTGACTCTGCCCTTCTTCCCCTTTATATGCTTGGATTTCTCAGCTGCCTATAAGCCATAGGCCAAAACAGTTCCTTTATTATCCAATGGTAATTCACAGCATACAGAAAGACATCTTATATCACTTCCCCTTTTCTGTCTAATCAAAAGGATTTCAATTTCAATATAGCAAAAATTACATATAATAAAATAGCTATCAAGCAAGAATTATAGTTACAATATCTAGTAGTCTATTTGTATTTAGCAAATAGAAAATATTCTATCATATACCTTATCCTTGTGAGTCCATATCTAATTTACCTTTTATTACAACTAAGGAAAACTATAGCTATCTGATCTTTAGAGTATGATAAGAGACCACAGAAGGATATATTACCTGAGTAATCAGGAAGTGCATTACAAGCATAGAATACTGGTTGTAATGTAGAACAGCACACATGCTGGATATGCCTCATAGCTTTCTTCATGCTCAGACTCTGAAACCTTTACTCCTTTGTGTCCATTAGTTTGTAAAATATTACTTTCTTTCTAGCACAAATATTCTAGATTTACTTTGTTGTTTATCTGCCCCAGATCTGGAGTCAGTCAAACTTGGTAGAGAATGCTTGATTTTCTGGGTAAGTCATAAAATTTAGAAACCAAGATCTGGGGAATAGGTGTGCCCTGAAGTTTCATCTGAGTACATACTGACACTTTACACCCAGCTCACAGGATTTATCCCCACTTTTTCTATCCTGTGGCAATGCCCCCCCCCCATCTCTGCCTCTCTCCCTCATCTTTTTTTTTTTTTGAGACATGTTCTCTCTACATAGCCTCGACTGTCCTCAAACTCACAGAGACCCACCTGCCTCTGCTTCCAGAGTGCTGGGATTAAACGTGTGAAACACCTTGTTCATCTCATGTTTGTTTTAAGATAGAGTCTTCCACTATGCCCCAGAGACCAATAGGTGTTGCAGGAATAAAGGAAACTCAGGGCCAGATTTCTGGGAAAGGCAGAGGTATCAGAGAGTAAACACCAGTCAGATCTCACCCAGCTGTCTTCTAGCTTCCTCAGCCTCATTCTTTCCTGGCTTCTTCTGCCTCTGTCTTTTTATGCCTGCCTTAAACACTTTCTTTGTTCAGTTAAGGTGTGGCACCACCATTGCCTACCTGGGAGCCTGGAACTCCTTCTGTAAACTAAAATGACCTCAAAACAGATTGGATTGGATTAAGGGCGTAGGTCACCACTCCTGATATTCCCTGTGCTGGGATTAAAGGTGTGTTACCACTGTCTGATCCTCCTAGACTGACTGTGGGTACATCCCTCTGATATCTCCAACTGTTTTTTATTATATTTGAAACATATCCCCACAGATAGGTAAATAATTTCATGTGTGTATGTGTGTATATTTTGTTTTTGAGATGATGAGGTCTTGCTAGGTTGGGGAGGCTGGACTGGAATTTGTGACTCTCCCACCTCTACTTCTTGATCATATTCCAGGAATCTTACAAAATTATAGTAATCAAAACAATGTGAACTGGCACTGGACAGACCAATGAAACAGGCCAAGTGTGTAGAAATAAACCCATACCATGAGTGCCCACTCTGTGAGGTAGAGCCCCCATCACATGTAGTACTGGAGAAACTGGATACCAACATGCAGAAGGAGGCTGATTCTACCGCTAGAGACACCTATTAGAATAGCCACTCCCCATTTTGCAGGTGATGTGCCTTGTAGTTCCAGCCACTTGGAAGGCTGGGACAGGAAGACTGCTCAAACACAGAGACTAAGAGTCCTACCTGGAAAACAGTGAGACTTGGTTTCAAAAACAAACCAACCTCAAAGTGGCCCAATGACCTAATATAAGAACTAAAATCTTTAAGATCGTATTAGTGGTGGCACAGGTCAACAATAATCCCAACACTTGTGAGGTAGCAGCATGAGGATCAGGAGTCATCTCAGCAACAGTATCGAGTTTGACATCATCCTGAGCCACAGTGAAAACTACTTATCTCCAGAAAATATCCCAATATCACTCCCCAACATCCAATCTCATTTATTTGTTACTTTGAACATGCTCTCACTATGTAATCCTGCCTATCCTGGAATTTATGACGTAGACCAAGCTGGCGAGGAATTTGTGGCACTAGTCCTATCTCTGCCTCCATAGTGCTTGGGTTAAAGCACACATTATCAATGGCAGGCCCAACAACCCCAAATTTAAAAACAGGCAACACAATCTGGAAAGGTGGCTCAGTGGTTAAGAGCAGTAGCTCTTCTTCCAGAGGACCAAGGGTTCAATTCACTATCTTCATAACAACTGACAACCATCTATAATCCAGTTCCAGGAGATCAGACACCTTCTTCTGATGTCTGAAGTTTTTAGGCATGCAAGTGGTATACTGACATACATGCAAAATATCCATATACATAAGAAAATTTAAAAACCAGGCAACAAATCTTTACATAATTGTGGTAGAGCTGTCCATTGGTAACGTCATTGAATGATACACATTCTCAATTCCTCAAAAATTAAAAACTGAACAGCCTCCTTACTCTTGGGAGGAATAGGCAGGTGAATTTTGAGTTCCTAGCAAGGTGACATAGTATAATCATGTCTTTTAAAAAATAAATAGAAAAGCTACTCTATGATCTAGCAGCCACATATGTGGGTATATATTCAAAAAAAAAATGGAAGCAGGGTCTCAATATTTGCACACCAGTGTTGATTGCAGCATCATGTGCAATATCCCAAGGAGAAGGAACTGGAATGTTTGACAAAAGAATCTACACAGCACACACACACACACACACACACACACACACACACACACACACCCCATCACATACTAAGATATAAACCTTGAAGACTAGATTTAGTGAGACCAGCCAGTCATAAGAAGACAACTATCATTTGATTCCACTCACATGACAAGCTTAGGCAAAATTTTAGAGATAAGAGTTGGTGACATAGTGGTGAGCATAGCTGGGTGGCTCACAACTGCCTATTAACTCCAGCTTTAGAGGGATCCAACACCTCTGGCTTCCTCAAGCACCTGCACTCACAGCACATACCTACATATACATAAGCAAAAATAGTCTTTTTCATTGGGCAGTGGTGGCCCACACCTTTAATTCTAGCACTTGGGAGGAAGAGGCAGGTGGATCTGAGTTCCAGGACAGCCAGGACTAAGCAGAGAAACCCTGTCTCAAGCAAACAAAACAAATCTTTATCAAAAAAAAAAAAAAAAATGTATCAAGTTCATCTTTTACAAGATGAAAATAAAAAATGTTTCACAATGTTAAATACACTTCATACTTGAAATTTACACTAAAAAATTTAATTATCTTGTGTATTAGTGTTTTGCCTGCATGTGTGTCTGTGCAGCACTTTCATGCTTTCTCTGGAAGCTAGGTGATATTAGATCCTGGCTGTATAGATTCGGAGAACTGAACCAGGTCCTGTGGAGGGGCAGCCAATACTCTTAATCCCCGTGTCATCTCTCTAGACTCCTAAATTTTACATATTTTTACAATTTAAAAAGCATAAATTTTTAAGATTTGTAGTTACGTGTATTATGCATGTGTGTACAGGGTATGAAAATATGCAAGTCCAGGTGCCAATGGAGGCCAGGAAGCTCATTGGATCCCCTGAAGCTGGAATTACAGACGATTTTAAAACTTGGGATAGTTGTTTTCTCGAAGTTTTAAAAAAAAAAAAAAAAAAAAAAAAAAACTTAAAATGTAATAGCCAATAATCTGATTTGGTGCCCCCTCCTAATTGCAGCAATCAGGAGACAGGCAGGAACTTTGTGGTTTCCGGGACAGTCTATATATGGGATTCTCAGTCAATCAGGGCTACACAGTCAGATCTTTAAAAAAGACAATAAAAGTTATTTCAGAATATTGATTGTAAGTGGAGTCTCCTGGTTATCCCAGAAATGTTTTGGAGGACTAATCAAAATATGATCTAGTTTGCCACCACATCTTTTTGTACGACTAAGAACTAAAAAAATGCTGTTTCGAGATCCCTCTGCTGGTTGGTTCCATATATTCTAAACAAATACATATGGGGCTGAAGTCATAGTCATACAACAGATCTTCACTGGTAGAACACATTCTAATCTCCTGTCATATACTTAGCCACATTCTGAGAATGCTTGAACTAAAACCCTGAACTCTGACTAAATGTATCATCTAGTACAGAGGCAAACCTGAACAATGAATATATAAAACCAGTGCTACACAAGAGGAAGGAGGGATACTATTTTAGATAGCATATGATTAAGGAAAGGTTTAGAGCAGATATTTAATCGATTTACATAACATTAGCTAGTGTTTGTACGCATAGAGGAAATGAAAAAGTTTGTGAGGCCATGGTAAAAAGTAAACAGCTGGTTGGTGGCTCACTTCATTAGTCCCAGAACAGGGGAGGCAGAAGGCGGCATAGCCAGGCGGTGGTGGAGCACGCCTTGAACTGTGGAGACAGAGGCAGCTTTTGGGCTATCACCCCCACCCCACTCGCAAAAGGGGAAAAAAATGGCAAATGAGGGAGCAGGAAGACTCATCTCCGAGGCATTTGACGGCTGTAAACGTGAGGCGACTACAGGAGTCATTCTGATAGATGCAGAACAAAGCGTGGGACCAGGACAAAATCCTGAACTGGAAATCTTCCGCAGAGATGAGGGCCGGGCCAGCCGTGGCCACAATTCTGGTTTTGCTTTCGCACTTAGGTACTACTAGAGGACAGAGTCGAGGACTGACATTCAGCTCTTCGATGTAGACCAGACAGACAAATGTCCCAGGAAGATGCGGAAAAGACTAGGTAGAAGGCAGCTCATCCCAAACACAAATAACCGATCCCCACACCGGAAAAGCAGTAAACTGAAGAACCATATACAGAAAACAGCCTCTCAGCACTCTAATCCCACTCTCGGAAGAACCGCCCCCATGACCTCACTTCCACCCGCTCCAGCACAGGCTAGTCTCGCGAGAATTGAGAGCGCTATGTGACCTGGGTTAAGCGGAAGTCGAGTCTCTTTTTCGTGGCGCCTCCTAGGCGGTCGGCTGTGTCAAGATGAAGGTAGGAGATGGTGGCTAGGCCTCAGTGAGGCCGGGGAGGCTCAGTTCGAGCGCCAGAGCGCGGCGTTGCCTCAGCCCCAGGCTTGCACGAATCCAGCATTAGGTGGAGAAGGGTCTGAGGCAGGAGGAAGCGCACTGTCGTGGGTTTGGGGCTCATTGGGAGAGCGGATGGCGGGCGATTGCGGCGCTGGAACGGCCGCCGTAGCTCAGTGGCGGCTCCCGGCCCGGCGCACGCGGGCTTGGGGACCAGCATGTGGCAGGCAGTCCGGCGGCTCTTGACCCCTCGCCACCACATGCTCTGCGGTCTGGGCTGGTGAGGGGCGCCCCGCAGGGCGTAAGATCCGAGTCTCGAGTTTCTGCTGTGTGTGGGCGCTGCATCCAAGCGCTATGCGACTGAGTTGTTGACGTTACGTAGGTTTCCTAAGGTTTTCTTTTTCCCCTCCTTTAAAACCGTAGCTGAATATCTCCTTCCCTGCCACCGGCTGTCAGAAACTCATCGAAGTGGACGATGAACGCAAGCTTCGTACCTTCTACGAGAAGCGCATGGCCACAGAAGTGGCAGCTGATGCGCTGGGTGAAGAGTGGAAGGTAATGCTACCGGCATTGTTTCCCAGCTCTTAACGTGATTTTAAGTCCTTTTGGAGTTAGGTTCCAAGTTGGTGGGGCCTTGTAGTAGAGAAAGCTGGGAGAAGTGCCCAGAGGAGTTGGTCGTTCTGTGTTTCGGGCTTCAAAACCTGGGTGGTTAATAATGTAAGATTTGCCGGTTGGCTGTAAGTTGGAAATGTTGAAGTTGAAATTGGTCTCAGTTATTCTCCCCAGTGAGCTGTGCCTAATTAGAGGTTTAAGATCTGGTATTGTGTATATTAAGACAGAACGAGTAAAAACTAGTACTATTTGCTTTCAATGTAGGGTTATGTGGTCCGAATCAGTGGTGGGAACGACAAACAAGGTTTTCCCATGAAGCAAGGCGTCTTGACCCATGGCAGAGTTCGCCTGCTGTTGAGTAAGGGGCATTCTTGCTATAGACCAAGGAGAACTGGCGAGAGAAAGCGCAAGTCTGTCCGAGGCTGCATCGTGGATGCCAATCTGAGTGTTCTCAACTTGGTGATTGTAAAGAAAGGTGAGCCTTTTCAAGTTTGTAGAAACTGGTTGATCTGGGCCCCTGCTTCCTAGGTGGTGGGACTACAGGCCATACCATCACCCCTGGCCCAAACAGTTTTTAATTGAATTTTGTGCATGTTGATTGGTGAATAATTGAGAATTAACAATTAAACATTAAATTATGGTGGCAAAAATGTAATGTTTTTCTTTTTTCTTCTAAGGAGAGAAGGATATTCCTGGACTGACAGACACTACTGTGCCTCGCCGGTTGGGACCCAAAAGAGCTAGCAGAATCCGAAAGCTTTTTAACCTTTCTAAAGAAGATGACGTTCGCCAATATGTTGTCAGAAAGCCATTAAATAAAGAAGGTAATGATTGTGCATTTGTTGGAAGCATTTTGTGCTGTTAAAGCAGCATTGCTTTGCCTGGAGTCTGATTTACCAGACAAGTTCATGGATTTGGGGTTAGTGACAAGGATTAGAAATTGTGAATTACAAAAGTATTCTCTCAATACACTTAAAATTCTCTTTATTAAAAGCATTTGGGGGTTTGTTAACAGACAGTTCTTCCCATGTCCTGGGAAGATCGGGTCAAATTGGTGGTGCTTTGGATCACAAAAGAAACATTTTCATTTACTCATGAATGGCCTGGTATTTTTTCCTCTCTGGTATAGGGATTATCCTTTGAAGGAGGATATGTTTTGAATTTGGGGGCATAAATAACAATACATAATTATGAAACATTCATGAAAAACCACAGCATCAGTGACAATTTTTCTATAGGAGGCATAGCATTTACATTTAATATAAGGACAACTTGGAACTTAGAAATGCACTAGCAGAAGTATGGTACTGGAGAAAATGTTACTTAGTTGACAAGAGGTTTAAATATTGTTCCCACTACAGCAGAACTCGAGTATCCATCTTTTTATGTAAAGGGTCTATATGGTGTGAGATTAAATCAGGTTTCTGTTCCCAGAGAGGCTGTTAATGTGGCGTGCATAAGGCAAAAGTCATCTGTAGTAACCCTAGACTTTTAATAAGTACACAGAGTGTTTAGAAATAAGCATAAATGGGAATTGAAAATATAGTGGAATTATGGAAAAAATGAAAACCACAGGACTAGAATAATATTCGTAAAATATTTTTTGAGTACAACACTGGCATTGGGTGAATGATGAGGCTTGGATTGGGGCCTTGTGTATACACGCTAGGCTAGTGCTATATCATTGGGTATACCCATCCTGCAAGGATATTGAGAGGTGTTAACTCATTTTGATTTTTAGGTAAGAAGCCCAGGACGAAAGCACCCAAGATTCAGCGTCTTGTTACTCCCCGTGTCCTGCAACACAAACGCCGGCGTATTGCTCTCAAGAAGCAACGAACAAAGAAAAACAAGGAGGAGGCTGCAGAATATGCTAAACTTTTGGCCAAGAGAATGAAGGTAAGGCAGTGGTGTTCAAACAAGAATGCAGGACCGCCATTGGGTGTATATTTTCCCCCAGATAAAGCCTTGCCTTAACTGTATTGTTTTGCTTGTTTAGGAAGCCAAAGAAAAGCGCCAGGAACAGATCGCCAAGAGACGTAGGCTGTCTTCGCTGAGAGCTTCTACTTCTAAGTCTGAGTCCAGTCAAAAATAGGTCTTGGAGGGTAACAAATAAACAATCACATTGAATCTCATTTATTGACTTATTAATGGTGTAACTGGATAAATAAAATTGGGAAAAATTAGTACATATTCAGGACTCTGCTAGAAATAAAGGGAATAGTGTTCCTTTTAAAATTCTGTTTAGCCCATAGCCTAAGAAGACTAGAGGCATGGTACTTAGTCCCTGTTGGAGTTACCTCTAGCTCCCCAGCAAGTGTCCATTCAGAGACCATTAAAAAGTATAGAAGAGGCAAAGACTGATAGTTTAAGAAATCTTTCTGGTCCTGGTAGTACATTAATCCCAGCACTTAAGGCAGAGGCAAATGGATCTGGAGTCCAATTCAAGGCCAGCGTGTACAAAATGAGTTCCTGTCTTCAAAGAAATATTGCCTCTAAAGGCCTTGACAAAACACAAACTTTAGAAAGTTTTTTTTTAAAGATTATTTCTGCTCAAAACTCTGTTAGCACCTCTCCCTCCCTAGCCCTGTACCATAATTCCTACACTGGCTATAGCCTATTTGGTTGCATTTGTGAAGGGCAAGGCAGTTCTTTTAGTTGTGCTGGGGTTAAAGTTGGGTAGGCCTCAAGCATGCTCAACAGTCATTGCTGCTGGTTGGTATCCAGCCTCTTAGGTAAACAGCTGTTTCACAAGAGGAAACAGGTTATTTTGTCATGCATAATTTTATTGTTGAGACCAAAGGTATACTGCAAACACAAAGTAGGAACTGTCCTTCCAAGGAGAGGTTTAGGCATTCTTATTTAAGGTTTCTCTGGCAGAAGAGTTGATTCATGCCTGGCTACTAGGGCACTATCCACAGGTAAAGCCAAAGGAAACAGGTATACAGACTAGCTGGACAGCAAGGCCATCTCTTGTTCTACAATTCAAATCTCCTATACTCAAATGAAAACTTTTTATTTGTAAGACTAGGTAAATGCCACCTGTCACCACTGGTAGCTCCCAGTTCTTATGTCACATGCAAAGACTTGCCTGTTAGGCCATTGAAATCAGTATTGAGTCTAAATACTTTTATATTCAAGTACATTGTGATTTCTAGAAGCTGGTTCATTCTGGCTGTGAACATCAGAAACTACATGATCTTTGTATTGCTTAGTTTATCACATCACATCTTGAACCTGCTCTCCTAGCACTTGGTGCTTTTCTCTGTAAAGCTAGCCATAACTTGTTCCTGTCCAGGCTTCATCTTTAGATGGACATATGACTTGAGATGTGGACCATGCTGGCCTTAAGAGTCAACCTGTGCTTCAGCTAACACCCAGCTTTGACTTAACAATTGTATGAAACAGGTTTTTGTTTTTTTCTTTACCCACCACAGTGCCACCCCCTCCCCCCCAAAACATTTCCCTAAGGCCAAAAACAGGCCTTTGGATGGCCTGGAACTCACCGGAAACCAGGCTAGTGCTACCATGGCTAAAAAGAGTAAGATCTTAAGATATATTAGGTTCAAATAAGCAATACAAGCTCAATTTTCCTAGAAAATAAAAGTTCAAATGGCCCAAATCACTGCTTATAAGCTGTGTTGTCATCACCTGACTGATGTGGGTGCAGTGCAGATTAATTTCATTAGGCTCTAGATTATACAGCAAGCTCATGTAAACCTAGTAGTCTTAATATCTGCTGCTTATGGAAGGCAATAGCAGGCCTGGTCTACACAATGAATTCCAGAACAGTGGGGTACACAGTTTCCAAAATTATCACTGCTGTCTTTAACACCATGAGAAAAGAAACCCTGAACTGTGAGGTAAATTCTCATGTGTGACCCAAAGATTACCTGGCTAACTATAGTTGTAAATGCCCTGCTTTGTAATTGTAGGGATGCAAAAATAATTCCCCTCATGATCAGAGAATTTCAGATACTAAATGATTTAGACACTTAGAGAATTAGTCACTTAGAGAAGTATAACCTTAAACTGGGTACTGTGACAGCCAGCCTGTATGTCACTGGAGTACAGCATGAGGTGTTGGCTAAATATAAATTCTGTGAACTTGCTTTCAACCACAGGTTGCTGGGGTCAGCATAATCAGATAATTGTACTACCAAAATAAAGCATTTTGTTAAGCAAAAATCTAAATTTTCAGGATTGCTTTTGAAGATAGTTGGACTTGCCAGGCTGGCCTGGATCTTCAACTCTCAATGGGATTGTCCTATGTGATTGGTAAAGGTGCTAAAGAACGTCTAAAAAAACAACACATAGCCAGGTGGTGGCAGCACACCTTTAATTCCAGTAGAGATGGCAGGCAGAGTTCAAGGCTAGTCTGCTCTACAGAGCAACTTTCAAGACAGCCCGGGCTACATATACAAAGAAACCATCTTAAAATAACAAACACAGTTCTAAAAAGTTATAGCAAGCCAGGTGGTGGTGGTGCATACACCCAAGTCCCAGCATTAGAGAGGCAAGTGAATCTCTTGAGTTTGAGGACAGTCTGGTCTACAGATTGAATTCTAGGACAACCAAGGGCTACATGGTGAAACTGAAACCCTGTCTTTAAAAAAAGTTACACAAAAGGTATAACTTTAGTATTTATCTCACAAATTTGGTAAACATGAAGTACTCTTGGCAAGTAGCAATTCAGGTTATAAAGACCAAGAAGAAGAAGAAAAAAAATGGAACACTCAATCAAATAAGTGCTAAGGTATAAGCTGTAAAAAAGAAAAAATACATATATTTGAAACTGTAAAAGGTCCAATTTGAATGCAATACTGTACAAGATCTCTGGTTCAACACTTAATGACTAGAATTCAGATTAACAACTTTTCACGTTGAAATGCTGGTATGTAATTTTTAAAGGTTCCCACCATGTAGAAGAGATTTCATGTTATTCCTGTGGTAATATGGTAATATTGAGGTAAGTTTATGTGTCAACTTGTTTAGTTATTTGCACTGGCACACTTAACCACTGGCTTCTAAACCATGCAGACAGCTAAGGCAGTTCTGTTCTTATGTTAATGGATATTTTAAACAAAAAGCACAAGGTGAGGCATGTGAGGTGATTTTCTTAAACATACTGGCAATGAGCTCAATAAGCTTTAAGACTTAATTGATTCAACCAAAAACAAACAACAAAAAAAGACCCAAACCTCAGTATTTACAAATACACACTTTTATTCACAAGCATATAAATCAAAATATTGTACAAGAATAAAACATGTGCAGTGCAAATTTTCCATCCCACAGGTTTCTTTTTTTTCTTTTTTTATGAGGGGGGGTGGCTACTAGGAACTGAACCTAGGGCCTCCCACATGCTAGGCAAATGATCTACTAATGAACTATATTCCCAGACCTCCTTTCAACTTGTTATTTTGAGATAGGGGCTCACTAAAAGTTGTTCAGGCCTTGAGCTAGAGATCCTCCTGCCTCTGCCTCCCAAGAAACCAAGGACTTATAGTTTTTATAAAATACTTTTAATAAAAGTATTCAGTACCAACAAGTGGTCTGCCTAAATAAAGACTATATACATTAGCATTCTAAGCATGTTCTAGATAATTTTGGTAGGTTACAAAGTTTAATTTCATTTTACTTATTGGATTCCAATGGAAGCATCACAGATTAACTTGGTATTGGAAGAAGATGGAAAGGAACACCTGAATATCAAAGACACAACCTACTTAGCAAGATAATACATAATTTAAAAGGTTATAAAGATAAAAAAATCTAAGTCACAGGGAAGGCAGCTGTTAACTTTTAGATGCTTTTTGAACTGCTGACTACAGATTTAGTAGTCATTTACTGAGCAATAAGGCCTTCAGAAAACTGTTGCAACATGCAATCTAAGTATTAATAAATAGACCCTTATACCTACTACATAGCCCCACACATATACAATCATACACAGTTTCACTTGTTTTGGGGTTAGGCAAATTTAGTTTGCCACTTTCCAGCCCGGCAGCTTCAATAAAACCAACTAAGAAATATAATTTCCATTATTTCTTTTACCTATTCTGTGAAAAATAGTTCTGCTTTCAGCAGAGGCAGAGAAATAGGTCAGGAACTATAATTTTCAAACAGCATTAAACCTCAGGGAATTGAGTGGTATTTTACATTTTGAGATGATTTCAGTATGATCAGTTCATTTGTATTTTTATCCCCAAGAGTTACTTCATTTCAGCTTTCACCAAATCACGATCTGGGAAACTATAAAGTTTCCAGACAGGATCTATTTCTCCAGTACTCTACCAAAATTTCAAAGAATCGTATTTAAATGAGAGGAGCTCCAAAACACTTCCTGCACCATTCCACACGGATACTAGGTGGTGCATCGATTTTCTCTAACTTTTCAAGAACCTCTGAAGACAGACTTCTGTATGCAAGTCCATATTCATTGTCAAAAGCCTCTGAAAGACATTTTCAAAAATGCAGCTGTAATTTTCTTAAAAGCTATGCACTTAAAAGTCATGTGGCACATATTACACTGGTTATTTAAAAGTAGTAACTTCAGTATCTTTTAGTTGAAAATTTTGGGGTGGAGTAGGGAATACATGCCACAGCATGTGAGTATAGTTCAGAGGACAATTTGAGGAACTCAGTTTCCTCTTTCCATCATATGGGTATTGGGACTCAAACCTGGTTATCAGGACTGGTGGCAGATGGCCTATACTGAGCCATCTTACTTGCTGTACTGTTTTAGGACAGTCTTACTAGTACATAGCCCACACTGCCCTCCAACTTGTGACCCTCCAATCTTAGCTCCCAGATGCTGAGGGTTTAGGCCTGTGCACCGAGCTCAGCTAAAGGCAGTAATCTATTTTGTTTTTAAAGAAAGGCTTTATTTTAACTTATAGTTCCAGAGGCACACAATGGCACAGAAGGCATGGCATGTTGGCTGGGGTAGGCAACTGTCTGATCACTTTTCAATTTTTCTAAATCATACTGGCTTCATTTTCTTTTCTTTTTTTGTGTTAGTGAATGCTAGGAATGTGGTCTAACACTTCTACCAGCTCCACATGAAAAGAACAAAGCAAAACAAAACCCTTCAACTTAGAAAATAAAACTAAAAACTTTTAATAACTTCCCATCAATCAACTTACCTATATCAATATTTTCTCTTCCAAGAGACACTAATGATAAGAAAAGGATTTCTCTGTATAAACTCCTATTTAAAAAAGAAAAAGAAATACTCTGAAGTGGCCACAACAAAAATAGACAAATAGCAAACCAAACATACGCAGATGGAGATTTTGGTTTTGGGATTTCTTTGTGACAGTTATAGCACTCTAGCCTAGGGTGGCCTGTGCTCACTCAAACTCTTAGCCATCCTCCTGTCTTGGCCTTCTAAGAACTGAGATTACAGATATGAACCACACATCTGGCAAAAAAAACATTCAATTCTATCTTGGTTATTTCTTGCTTGTAATTATTTCTTGCTTTCACGTAGCTGATTCAAGAGTATGCTAAACTCTCGATGTAAAAAGTATCCTGTGACCATTGAATTCAAATTTTAAACTTAAAAATAAAATCAATGGGGTTTGGGAGGTGTGGCTCAATCACACAGCACAGGCTGAACATGCACAAGATTCTCTGGTTTGAATACAGCTCTAGGGCTGTGGGGAAGTGGCACTTTGCCTACCATGCAGGAGGACCAAAGTCTAACCTTTATCTAGCATGGCAAATATAAAAAATAAAGATGAAGTGGACCTGCCAGATATATTTACTATCATGATGGCACAAGCCTGTAATCTCAGCACTTTCTGTGTTCAAGGTCAACCTGGTCTATATACTGAGTTTCAGGCCAGCCAAGACTACATTAGGGAGACTGTTTCCACAAAAACAGAGGACTCTGGGAACATTCATAATGCTTGTTATAATTATGCCCCCCTTTCTAAAGCTTCCACAACAAAATGCACTTAATTAAGATGGGAATGTGTACAGATCCCAAGAAAAAAGATCAGGAAAGTAGTTTCACCCCTTTGTTCTTCACTATTATAACCTCTCTGAACCCATCCTACTTCTAATCTCATAATTGTCTATATCCAACAACAACAACAACAACAAAAAACTGAATGGTTATCACAGGACGGTGCAAGTTGTACTTACACATATATCAAAGTTTAGAAAATTCAAAGATTTCCAGTTAAGAGGAGAAACATTTCCAAAACATATCATATACCTTCATCATCAATGACTTTTCTCTGACTCACTGTACGTTTGTTTTTTGTTTTGACACAGGGTTTTATGTATATCCTTGGCTGGCCTAGAACTCACTGAGACCGACCCACTCACTGTATGTTTGTGATCAGACATGAATGCCTATATCTGAATACACTCATTTCTTTTACAATTAGAGGCATTAAAAATAACATATACCATAAAATGTTAAATGGAGATTGTTACCTTTGTCTTTTCACATCTGGCTTCATTTGCTGGGAAAGCAGATTGATGGGCTTGAGAACATCATTCTGCTGAATACTCTGCCTGATAGTATCAACTAAAGCGTTGGCTGCCTGCTGCTCCTCTGACAACAATGACAGTTTCTTCTCAGAATCTAAAGAACACACAAAGATGGAGTGTACTCCCACTTGCCAGTAAAATCATGTGACAATGTGCTCACTAAAACATTTCTAGTTTCCCTTAAATAAGGACCCTTTTCTTTTTCTCAGACTTACATCTTCTTCCCTGAGGCTGGGTGTGATGGACTATGTTCCGGACACTACAGTGGGACCAAGGAACAATATTTACTGATCATACAAGTGAATATACCAGAAGGAACCAGAACTCCCGAAGAGGAAGGAACTGCTCAGAAACTATGAAGTTCATAGGTAAATTTTTATTAGAAAATAAAAACTATAGGCTGAGTAGTGGTGGGCACATCCTTTATTCACAGCACTCTAGAGGCAGAGGCAGGTGGATCTCTGTGAATTCAAGGCCAGCCTGGTCTACAAAGTGAGTTCCAGGACAGCCAGGGCTACACAGAAAAAAACCTGTCTCAAAAAGTCAAAAAAGAAAAATCTTATGTATTTAATGTATACAATATAATTTCTAAAACATAAGCATGAGAGAAAAATCCTTACCTGTTTACGCCACTATACTTTTTATACTAAATATTGAAGGGTTTAAGTATTGGGAACAAACATTTACAAAGACTTCATAGATTATGAAAGTGTGATGGAGAAGGACTGGAGTTGAATCATATGTTAACATTAAACATGCATAAATTAAAAAAGTGTGTGCTTTAGTGTAAGAGAAAGGAAACTTTGACGCAATTCAGGATTTGACCCAGAACTTTTGATGTTGTCTGGGCTGACCTTGACCTTGTAATCTTCCTGTCTCAGCTTTCTGGGTGCTTGAATTATGGGTGTATACCACCATACACAGCTAAGGAATTCCTGAACTAGGGATTTTAGGGGCTTAACTCGAGGCCTATACCCCTAAATCTTCAGATTTTAAAATTTTACTGTGTGCATATATGTGTACATGTGTATGTATACATGTCTGTGCACAACTGCCCTTGCATTCCAAAAGAGGATGCCTGTTCCTTGGATCTTGAGTTACAGGTAGGTTGTGAGTTTTCTGACAACCCACGGGGAAGTGATCTTCAAGCAAGGACTCTTAGCCACTGAGCCATCACTCTAGCCCCTTGATATTTTTTAAATAATGGCTTTGAGACACAAGCACTAAATGAAGCAATTCATCTCTAAAAAATTATTTTGTGTATGTATGTTCATGCATGCATGCATGCACGTGACATAGCATAAATGTGGAGGTGATAAGACACTCTTCAGGAATTGGTTCTCTCCTTCCACCATGTGGATCGTGGGGATTGAGCTCAGGTGGTTAGTTTGGAAGTGAGTACCATGCCACCCCACCAGTCATCTTTTTGTTTCTTCAAGACAGAGTTTTTCATCTGTGTAGCCCTTGCTGTACTGTCCTGGAACTGTAGACCAGGCTGGCCTCGAACTCTGCCTGCCTCTGCCTCTCTAGTGCTGGAATTAAGGACATAGGTTACCATTGCCAGGCTATTAATCATCTTTTAAAGCCATGGATACAAGGATTCCGGAGTAAAATGGCAGGTGAAAAACAGCCTCTTTGCAATGCTATGAATGTCAAAAGTCAAAGTTACAAAGGACAGTCACTACTGCAAGCAGGAAACATATCAGAAACCACAACAGAAAAAGGATGCCGGATGGACAGCTGAGAAGGGAAGACCAACAGAGACAGGGAGAGGCCAACCTGCCCTAGTGGAAGAATCTGAAACTTGCCCAGCATGTTGCTCTCTTAGAATGTGTCTGATTTGGTAGCTGAAATGCAAGGTCTGGAGGATTCACAGTACTTCAGGGATCTTGGTTTTGTTGTCTTTGTTTGAAGACAGTACCCTAACCATATCTCCAGCTAGCTTTGGCTTGCTATCTTCCTAGATGCTAGGGTCATACTTCCCAGTCTTTGCCATCTTGTTGTTTCTTGTTTTTATATGTTGAAATTTACATATCTGTTGAGATGGACAGCCTTTCCAGTTTTATTAGGGGTTTTAGTGAGCAATGTTTCCTTCAGGGCTCAAACCACACCTTAGGTCACATGCCCTCTTTTGTCCTGTTTAGTCCTATGTGCAACTATGGAGTACAAAGGTATATTTTGTCTCAACTAAATGCTGCAGGCAGCCATCTTGATTCACCCTCAGGTATGTCTGCCTTCCTCCCCCAGCATCCTCTTTGGGACCTGAACCCTGACACCAAAGCAGGTCTCTGACAATATTTTTAATTTATAATGTGTCTGTGTGTATACACATGTGTGTGAAGATCTGTTTCAAATTTAATAAAAAGCAGTTTGAGATATCAGAGGGATCTACCCACAGTCAGTCTAGGAGGATCAGACAGTGGTAACTCACACCTTTAATCCCAGCCACAGGGAATATTTGGGAGTGGTGACCTGTACCCTTAATCCCAGCAAATCTGAGTTCCAGGTCATCTTAGTTTACAGAGGGAGTTCCAGGCTCCCAAGCAGGCAGTGATGGCACACACTGTTAGTCCCAGCACGTGGGAAGCAGAGACAAGAGAATCTCTGTGAGTTCAAAGCCAGTTGGTCTTCAAAGCAAGTTCCAGGACTGTAACACAGAAAACTCTGTCTCAAAAAAAACAAACAAAACAAACAAATAAACAAAAAACAAAGAATGGAAGAGATGGCTCTGTCCTCTAATATTCCAGACTGGTTTTTATTAAATTTGAAACATATCCCCACATGTGCAGGGGCTGTTGCTGTTTGGAGTCAGGACAAAGACTTGTGAGTCTCTCTCCTTCCATCATGTGAACTCTGGTGGCTAGGCTTGATGACAAGAGCTTTACTATTCAATCATCCTGACAGTCCTATTTGTCTTTCTTTTTATTTTTTGGTTTCTCTATGTAACAGCCCTGGCTGTCCTGGAACTCACTCTGTAGACCAGGCTGGCCTCAAACTCAAGAGCTCTGCCTGCCTCTACCTCCTGAGTGCAGAGGTTAAAAGCGTGGGGCAACACAGTCTGGAGTCTCACTTATATAGCCTTGGCTGGCCTGAACTCACAGAAAACCATCTGCCTCTGCCTCTTGAGTCCTTGGATTTAAGGTGTACACCAACAAGTAGGATTCTGTTGTGTCTTTAATCCTTTTACTTACTCAAGTTCCTCCATGAGACATACAGAGGCTCTCCTGGTTCATGATGAAGGTTGATATTATCCCATAGCAGTTGTATATACACAAGTTTGCTGTCCTGGGACAAAGATGAGAGAGGAAGCTAAAAGAGAATAAGAAAATTAGTTTCCCAAATAAAATGTTGCCAGTAATAAGAAAACCTAGAGTTATTTTTTAAACAAAACAAAACTCTAGACCCAAAATTCTGAGCAAAGGTTTTAACTTTTATTAATGCCTGATGTTAACTGCCTCATTATTTTTTTTGCCACATAAGTTTTGTTTTTCTGACATTAAATACAGGATGCATGATGATTGGTAAATGTACAAAGGCAAAGGACAGGTTAACTATCATTACAACAAAGTCTAGAAAGACATGGTATGAGAGTGTCTATAACTTTACAAGGTAACTTTTTTCACTCACTACCTGTTAAAATAAGTAAGTCTAACTAGAATTTAAAATACTTTAAGAAAGACTGTGTTATGTGCCAAGTGTGTTTGGAGCCCGGTGTCTCCCAATGTGCAGTATTATAAAAGTCTGTATAAAATGCAGCTCCCTGTCAGCAGTCAGTGATCCCAGTAAGAGCTTAGGAGGCAGGTACTGGAGGTAGCCTTAGTATGATCTCTAATGAGGCATTTACCTTATATAAATTACTTAACTATATTATCTAAAAATTATGGATAGGACCTTTCAAATAAGATAGCTTTGCATATTTCAAGACTTTGAGAGCTAATGATAAAAGCTTTCTTTTCTAGCCACCTGTGAATATAAACAGTCCAGGCCATACTGATACACACACATGGAAACACTATGTTCAACTCCATGAGCTCTGAAAGAGAAGACACTCTTGGCTATCAATTTTCTCCTTGCTGTTGGCTGAGATGTGACTGATAGCCTCAAGACAGAAGTCAGTCATCCCGGAATAGAAAACCTTACAAACAAAGATCATATACAGCTAAAAACAAACAAACAACAAACCCAGAAGGCTCTCAGATCCCAAACACCATACCATCCCTTCCAAAGTCCTGTCTAGTACTTCATAAAGCTAATTTCCGACATTAGGTAGTTTGAGGTTCAGCCTCATTCAAACTACACCAGTGAAGTCCATGAATAAAAGTTGGTAGCTCACCTGCACACCTTCATTACAATGCTCAGATGTAAGGATAAGTCCTGGCAAGTTGCTAGGAAGGTCCAAACGTCTGAAATACCAAACTAGGTTCCAGAAAATGATTGGATGTTGATTGATGAAAGAGGATGTATGAATGACCTGATCGCCTTCATTTTCTAGCAAAGACTCAAGTTCCTTCCGAAGCACTAAAGGACTCAAATAGGGCACAGACACAGGAGGAGGATTCGGCTTTTTCCCCAGATGGTCCTTTAAAAATATACAAAAAGTGGACATTATTTAATTCTGTATGTTTGCCAGTACTCTGTGGTAAGATTATGCTTCTCTATCTATCCTGTTAAAACTATATTCCAAGACAATTACTATATGTAGCAAAATATACTAATGAACAAAAGCAAAGAAACCACTAGGTTATGCTTAAGCTAAATCATTATAGGAAAAAATTAATAATCAATATTTCAGCAGACTCTTTAAATAAACAGGGTTTTTTGTTTGTTTGTTTTTTTGGTTTTACAAGGCAGGGTTTCTCTATGTAGCCCTGGCTGTCTTGGAACTAGCTCTATAGATCATGCTAAAACTCAAGAGATTTGCCTTCCTCTGCCTCCCAGGTGTTGGGGATTAAAGGTGTGTGATACCACCTGCAAATATTTATTTATTTTTATCTTATGTGCATATTTGTCTGTATGAGGGTGTCAGGTCCCCTGGAACTGGAGTTACAGAGAGCTGTGAGCTGCCATGTGGTTGCTGGGAATTGAACCTGGGTCCTTTGGAAGAGCAGCCAGTGCTCTATCTCTTCAGCCCCAAAACAATAAATACAAACAAATGTAAAACATCTGTGGCATTTATTTCACAATTTTAAAAGATGGATTTTTTTAAAATTAATTCTTTGTTAGCTAGGAGTGGCAGTTGGCAGACAGAAGAATTGCTTCAAGTTTGAGGCCAATGTGATCAATATATTGAATTCAGAATCAGCTAGGGCTATATTGTGAGATGCTGTCTCAAAAAAAAAAAAAAAAAAAAAAAAAAGGTGGGGGGAGTGTGAATCCAAAGTGAAGCACTTCAGAATGACTGAGATGTATAGACTTTGGGGTCTGGTAAGTTTTGTTGTCTGATTTTTTTCCCCAAGTTTTTATAATAAAGTTACTTAAAAAAATTAAAACAAGCCTAGTGGTGATGGTAGTTCTTTAATCCCCCGAACTTGGAAAGCAGAGGCAGGTGGATCTCTGTGAGTTCAAGGCCAGCCTGGTCTACAGAGCAAGTTCCAGGACAGGGTCCAAAACTACACAAAAAAATCTCAGTCTAGAAAGAAAATAGAGAGAGAGAAAGAGACAGAAAAAAATTAAAATAAGACAAAACAAATCCTGAAGCTAACCAAGTTTCTAGATTCAAATGATAATTTGTAAGGTTGCAATCAACCAAACCAGGACTGTATAAACCTCCAGTGTTTTGTTTTTATTTTTATTTTATGTGCATTGATGTTTTGCCTGCATGTATGTCTCTGTGAGGATTTTGGATCCCTGGAGGTGGAGTTACAGAAAGTTGGTGAGCTGCAACGTGGGTGCTAGGAACTGATCTCAGGTCCTCTGAAAAAACAGCCAGTACTCTTAATTACTGGCCATCTCTTCAGGCCCCATGGATCTAGTTTTATCAACAAACAAATTATGAGAAGAAAAAAGGAGCTTACAACTTAAAGACTACAATTTATCAACAAAGCATAAATTTTACTTAACCTTGATGCCTAAAAGCACATCCTACCTCATATATACATTTGACACTACAATAATGACTAAAAGTTAGAACAAAGACTGAATATCTGACGACTATGGGTTTTGGGTATGATAATAACATTGTGATTATATTTGTGAAAGTCATCATTCACAGATATATGCTGAAATATTTACACATAGCATATATGTTGTTTGAAATTGCCTTCAAAATAATCTAGGTATAGAAAAGTGGGCAAAGATATGTATGAAAGAATAGCCATAACCTGAAAATTACTAATGGCAGTTGCTGGGTCATGGGACTTATTGAAGAAAATTGGGTGTGGTAGTATACACTACTTGGGAGGTAGAGGCAGGAGGATCTCTGTGAGTCTGAGGCTACCCTAGCCTACATTGTGAGACCTTGCACATTTTTTTTTTTTTTTTAAATTTCCGAATTAAAAAGCTTAAGCTAGGTATGGTGGCACATGCCTATAATCCCAGTACTTGGGATAGAGGCATGGGAATTCCCACAAGTTTGAAGCCTGTTTCATCTACATGGTAACCAGGGCAGTCAGAGCTACAAAACAAGACTATGTCTCAAAAAGCCATAATAAACACTTGCAAGTAATTTTTACATTTTAGGAGTTTTTGATTTCCTTATGGATTTTTTGGGACAGGCTGATCTTGAACTTGCCATCTCCTGAGTACAAGCATGTGTGTGTGCGTGTGTGCACATGGAGCCCAAAGTTTGACACTGGGCCCAGGGATCTTCCTGTCTCCATCTACAGGGTGGGCTTTTTATACTGCAGGAGATCTGAACTCCAGTTCTCCTGCTTGCACAGCAGTACTCTAATGGTTAAGCCATTTCCCCACAACACAGGGTCTTGCTATGTAGTTCTGGCAGGCCCAGCACTCAACTGTGTAGCACAAGCTCAGCTTAATCTGTCTCAGCCCCTTGAGTGCTGGAAAATCAGATGTGAGCCGCCAAAAAAAAAGTTGTATCTATTGTACCTATCACTTTTCATGTGATACCATATTGAGTGTCCCAAGCCATATTACAAGAGCATGTAGTATGACTACAATGATACATACCACATCTTCCTGCAGACTATTTGGAAGACTAACCGTTGAAATGCCATGAAATGGTCGCTGGGAGAAATCAATATTTTGCAAGGGACCTCCAACACTATGACTTCGAGTCAAAGATACATTTCGTTTAGATAAACTGTTAGACACAGATGAAATTTTCACATTTTGGACATCAACACTGGTTTTCTTTACTTCATCACTTAAAAAGATAAAGCAATACTGTTAGTCATGGAAAACAATCAAAATCTAGAAGTACAGTATTTTTCTATAGTGGATTTAAATGTCACCTGAGAATTGACATCTGTTAAGAATTAAATGTGGGGCTAGATGGAGAGATGGTTCAGGGGTTAAGAGCACTGGCTGCTCTTCCAGAGGTCCTAAGTTCAGTTCCCAGCAACTATATGGTGGCTCACAACCATCTATAGTGGGATCTGATGCCTTCTTCTGGCACAATCATATAAATGCAGATAGAGCACTCATATACATAAAATAAAAAAATCTTAAAAAAAGAATTGTATGAGGTGTGGCTCAATGTAGAGCACTTGTTTCCAATGTGAGCCCTGCCATTCAATCTCTACCACCCCTCTCTCCATAAAATGAATAAACATTTTTCAAGCATTTTCAAACACTGGTCAGATAGTTACTGGTGAGGGGTATAAGAGGACACACTGTGAGTTAAAAAAAAAATTGAGTGTCTATTCAGTGGCTTTATTCAAACATTATTTCATCTTAATTAAACCAAATCTCAAAGAAGTACTCATTCATTTATGTAAGTACAGATTTGCTGAGAGGCATTTAATTTCTACCAGGTCAAAATCTAACTAAGAGCAGAGAGAGGATCTGATTTACATTGTCAGGGGGAAGGAATTGAACAGAGTCTCACTGATTAGCATCAACTGGCCTTGAACTTGCAACCTTTCTCCCTCAGTCAAGACATGCACCTCCAAGCCCAGTCAGACTGTCTTTAAATATAGAATGTTTACAGGAATAACTCATTTCTTACAGTGAGTTCTGTGCACCCCGTGGTACCTTGATTCAACTGTATAGCTCGCTTCTTCTATTATGGTCTGGCTGTGTTTTGAGAAATCCATAAAGCCGATCAAGTCAGGTTCTCCTGAACTGGACACAGGTTTGTGTTCTGAGTGCTCATTTGCTGATGGAATGCTGCCACTTTGTAAACTGTCACCAGACGTACTTGGTTTCAAGAAAAAGCTAAATATGAAACAGAAAGAAAGATGAAAAAAAAAAGGCTTAAAAAAAAAATCTCCAAATCTAGGTTAGGTGAATAAACATGCTAGCTATGCAAGACTTAGGACCTGAGTTGGATCCCTGGAACTTACGGTGGGTGGAAGGAAAGAACCAACTCCAGAGTTAGTCAGCACACACACACACCTGTTTCCAAACATATGCAAACACACACCCATACCCAGAATATATATATATATATATATATATATATATATATATATATATAAAAAGCAGGGCCTTTTTATGTAGCCCTGGCTGGCCTGGAACATTGTATAGACCAAGCTGACCTCCAACTCCAAATCACAGAGATCTTCTTGCCTCGGCCTCCTAAGTACTAGGATTAAAAGTATGTATGACCAATTCTTTTCTTTTAAACCATTTAGTTCCTCAAATAATATTACTTAGAATTACTGCTTTATAATAAAATAGTCATTAGCTGGGACTCCATACTCAGACCCTCACCTCTGTATTCTTCCTAGTCTTCCATCTTAAAGGGAGGACTAACATTATGTAAGAAAGCAACGAATAAGAAAACAAAATATTTCTTAAGTTTAAAAACAAAACAAAAGATAAAGGTGTGTGTGTGTGTTTCAGGGGGGAACACTTAGAGCACTGGCCGCTCTTGCAGAGGACCTGATTTTGGTTCCCAGTACTCACATGATGGCTCACAACTATCCATAAAACTGCAGTTCCAGGAATCCAATGCCCCTGGCACCAGGCGAACACATGATATACATATATACATGCACACAACAAATATTCATACACATAAAATAAATCTAAAAAAAACTTTTAAAATAAACATTTAGTAAAATGCTAGCACAAACCTTTAATCTGAGAAACTGGAGGCCAAGGCAGGAAGACCTTGAGTTCAAGTTCAACTTATATTACCTAACAAGATCTCATCGCAAAAATCCCAAACCAAACCCAGGATGGTGAAGGGGAGCAGGAAGGAAAACTCAAAAGCTGGCTGCAGCAGCATCATGTCTCATGCTTACCCTATGGGGCATTGTGCTACACACCTACAATACACTTATTAATCTATGGTAATCTTTAATTGCTCATGAGCTTTTGTAGACCACCATGCTGTGTTTCTTCTTCTTTTTTTTTTTTTTTAATTCATTTTATATGCACTAGTGTGAAGGTGTCAGATCCCCTGGAACTGGAATTACAAAAAGTTGTTAGCTGCCATGTGGGTCCTCTGGAAGAGCAGCAGTGCTCTTAACAGCTAAGCCATCTCTCCAGCCCTCATGTTGAGTTCATATTTTCATATTCTCTTCCCCTCTTTCTCTGGGTAGAAGCTGGGTGATGGTAGCGCCATGTGAAGGACATTATTATCTGAGGTAATAATAATCTTTTACTCTTGGTAAGGGTTTGATTTCCATTAATGTACACTTTTATTCTTCAAATGATATACTTTAAATCTGCCCACTTTATTGTATGTAATACTGCATTATAGTTAACGACATTCACATTTAAATCAAGAAGTACATGAACATCATTACCTTGTTTTTATTTCAAAATCTTTCAATTTTCCTTATTATTAATGTGTATATGAATGTGATGTGTGATCCTGGGAGATGGAACGCAGGTCATCAGGTATGGCAGCAGGTGCCTTTCCCACTGAGCCATTCTCAGTCCTTTGCTGTTGTCACTCTAGCCCCCAGCTGACCTGAACTTAACAGCAACCAGCCATCACAACTGGCCTTTACTTTTTAAAAAAATAAAGGTGTAAGAGATTAATAAAGAGATCTGTATCTGGTAAGGCAGATACATTAAAATGTTAGTGGTGGCCCATGACTTTAAGGGAGGCAGAGGCAGCCAAATCTCTTGAGTTTGAGGCCAGTCTGATCTACAGAGAGAGTTCCAAGATAGCCAGGGATACACAGAGAAGCCCTGTCTCACCCTGCCCCCTTTCGTTAATTGGAGAAGTGAGGAAGAATTTGAGAATTTATTGTAAAAAACATCTTTATAGCAGCATAGGGTGTGTCAGGAGTAGAATATACCCTGGCATTGTCCTTCCTTTCCAAATCTTAAGCTTTTTTTCCAAATCCGAAATTGTTCATAATGATATACAGGTAGAAAAATCAATAATGCACTACTATACGCAATTAGTTAAGTATAAAAGACTCCTAAAACTAGTTTTAAAATGCAATTAAATCACCATGAAAGTACAAGAACATTTGAAGAAATGTTTAAAGCTCCAGTAAAGGTCATAAAAGATCTGTGAAAACATGAAAAAAAAAAACACCCATGCTCATAGGTAAGACATTGAAAAAGTCATTTTCCCCAAGTTAACTTATAACTATATTGCAATATTAACAGACTGTAAGCTTTTGAAGAGAGGGATTTCCAAGTTGGCCTCAAAGTCTATAGGAAAGGATAAGTGTAAGCAGGAATTAACTTCCTTTATCTACCAGGCACACAAAGGTCCAGTAATAAAAATAATGTAATCCCAAAACAAACACAACAATGCTTGATCAGACAGCCTCGTGATAAAGCTGACACCACAAATCCATTAGCAAAAGACAGAAAATCTAGATGCTGAGGTAAGTGGCTTGCCATATAGAGAAAACAGAAACTGGACTTCTACCACCATGCAAAAGTAGGGCCCTAGGTGAAGACTTAAATGTCAGAGATAAAAAGAACATTGGGTCCAGCATGTGCAAGTCCTTTGTTAAGGACTCCCCCCCCCCCTTCAAATATGTTCCTTTGTAGTATAAAATTTCTGGCCTGGATTAGCCCCACGATCTGAACCAGTAGTCCCTAAGTACCAAGGAAACACACAGGCACCTGTATTAATTTTATGCGAATCTGCCTATGGCTCAGTCATATAACTTGCTAACTCTTAATTCTTAAACTAACCTATGACTCTTATCTTGTTCAGCCATGCAGCTCCGTTCTCAGCAGCATAGTTGTCCTCTGCATCTGCTTCTCTGATGTCTCTGTGGCATCTCTGCCCTGCTCTCCTGTTGCCAGAGTTTTCCTAGTCTAGTAGCCTCGCCCACACTTCCTGTCTGCCTTCAGCCAATCAGTATTTTTATTAAACCAGTAGGTGGGACAATTATTTACAATGTAACAACATAATCCCACTACACTCCTTTTTCTGCTCTTCCTGCAGGTTATAAAGGTTTATGAAGGAGTGCATGCCTGTCATCCCAGAATTCAGGAGTTGGATCTCTGAGTTTGAGGTCAGCCTGGCCTACAGAGCTAGTTCCAGGACACAGCTGTTACACACAGAAGCCTGTCTTGAAAAACCAAAAAAAACTAATGTGGGATAGACCATATTACATTCATTTTGCTTAGTAAATCTTTGCAATAGAATTCTATAGAATTAAGAGAGCTCTCCCCCAATATTGTGATGATGATGATTCTTTGCAACTATTGGGGCCTGTAATGGTTGCAGCCACAATAGTTTTTTGGTTTGTTTTTTTAATTGGCAGTTCCAGGAATGATTACTGTAATATGAAGAGAGGTCTTAAAGATGGCCTATGAATAGCAAAACTACTACCATTACAGCAGAAATTAATCAGGGGATGGGTGAAATGAGAACCACAGTTTTATAAAACAGAATTATTTTAGATTATCTGTTGCTCAAGCAGTCTTGGGTATCATTAATTCCCTGGCATGTGCTACTTTAATTTAATATGTCAGATTTCTTTCATATTATAGATAATAAAATTAATGATCTGCATAAGGAGGTAAAATCTCTTACATGACCTTTGAATGGCCATCCTGGTTAAGATGGCTGTTCCCTTTCCTAGGTTCTCTGTTAGCTATTCTTATAATTCTGTTATGTTTGCCTATACTAGTTAGACTAGCCATGCAGGTAATGAATTCAACCTTGGCCTCTATTACAGCCACAATTTTCTCTTTAAAAAAATATAAGTGGAGGCGAGGGGTAGGAGGGCACAGAAAGAGATCCTTGTGCTCACAAATAAGCACTAGGGAAACCAGGAATGTTAAACACACAGGGTTTAGACAGATGTATAACCTGTTTCCCAGCAGAAGGCTGGGAGTAGATGTGGTTAAAGCCTGGTGACCTTTGTGCTATCTGTATGGCCAGGCAACAACAGATCCAGACCCTTAGCTTGTCAGTCTAAAGAACCCATCTTTATGGAAGATGTCACATGAACTTTACGAAAAGTTTGAATGCTACTCATGTCTTAAGCTTTACTGTATATACAGGACTCAGTTATTTGTCACCAGGAAAAATTTCAGCAAATTATGATGTGCCTATAAATAAAGTACTTAGGATCAAAGTTCCAAAGTCTGAATTAACATCAGCTGCTTAGAATTCTGCTGGCCATGGTGGGGTCACAGAGATCGCCCACACTCAAAGTTTCAAAAAGGTTGATCACTCAGGCTTTCTAGACACAAAAGACAATTTAGAGAAAAGATAAGCATGATACCTCTTTGCACCAGTGGCTTTCAATGCTTGCAGAGTCCTTCCAGAACCATCCCTTAGTATTTGATTCCAAAGAGACAAGTCGTGTGGAATTAGGTTAGCTTGAGCAACAGCACTCTGAGTAGCAAGGTAGTACTGAGAAATGAGTAGCATTATGCCATTAGGCATAATACAACAAGAATATCAAGAAACTTCCAGAAAAAGAAGGTGGATCAACTGTTCTCAACCTGTCTAAATCCAAGGTTTTATTGGTCAGGGTCTCAGAAAGGTATACCTTTCACTATACGTGGCAAGATGTTGGTTGGGATCCAGACAACAGGAATGTTGAAGGAGAGGATACTGATAAAACCACCTCCAAAAGTCCTACTGAAATAAAGCCAAGGTGCAACTATTCATTACTTCAGTTTTAGACTTTACTTAACTAGGTGGCAATTTCCACACTAATCCTACCAACGTCTGTATTCACTCTCATGAGATCTGACATTCTCTTTTTCCCTAGAGGTTCTGCTTCTTGTGGGTAAGGGGATAGTATGGGAGCCAGGGAGGAAAATGTGACCTTACAGCTGAGAAAGTAGCAGGGGGTCAGAGAATAGATAGCCTTCACTTCTTGATGGCTCCAGAAACAGAACTGAGAACTTAGTACCCAAAGGAGAGCTCAGGGGACTGTGGTAGAAACGTTCCCCTTGGACCTTGCCATCCCTAAGCATCCCAGCCCCGGATCTAGGGAGAAGGGTTCAGTGAAGTAGGTAAGGCTCCCTGGTGGGCCAGGTCACTCAGGCTCCCAACAAGGATTTGTATGATGAACTGGCCTTTCCCTACCTCCTGGGGCCATTGGGTCACCTTGTATATGCACAGTCTAGTCTCCTAGCTACCAGCTAGGTACACAGTGCACAGACTCTTTCCTCAAAAAAACAAAAAACAAACAAACAAAAAAAACCCATAAAAAAACACACAAAGCAAAGCAAAAATACTAAAAACTGTAAAGGAGGAATCACTAAGAGAGAGAGAGAGAGGCAGAAACACCAGAATAACAGGTTTGTCACCAGTACCCCTAACAGCCATGAAAACATGGAATTGTATATTCCAAATCTTTGAAGTAAATACCTCAACCAAGAGTTCTTTTCTCAGCCCCAAATCAACCAACCAAACAATAAAACCAACAACAACATGGGGAAGTACAAATATTTCAAGACAGAGCTGGCTGCTTGGATGCTCTTCCAGAAGACCTGGGTTTGATTCCCAGCATCCACGTGGGGACTCAACAACCATAACTCCAGTTCCAAGGGAGGCGATGCTCTTTTCCAGCATTGGAAGACACCAGACAGACACTTGGTATACAGATGTACGTGCAACCAAAACATTCATACGCATAAAAATTAATCAACTAATTAAAAAAGCAAGTATCACAATTCAAGGCAATTCCTGAAAATCAAGCCAGCACTGCAGGAAATCCTCAAAGTAGTGAAAAAAGACAGTTTCACACACAAGAATACAGGACAGAACAGGGAAGGAATCAATCATGTCCAGTGAACACCCAACACTATTCCAAGTGGAAGAATTACCAACTGACCAGCCAGCCAGAACAACAACCAACCATGAAGAGCAACAAGCCCTTCTCAAATATAACCATGAGTGCAGATGGCCTTAGCTCACCAATTAAAAGACACAGACCAACAGAGTGCTTAAAAAAATAAATAAATAAAACAAGACCCAGGGCCAGGGAGATGCCTCAGTAAGGAAAAGTAGCTAGTCAATCCTAAATATTCTGAGTCTGATTCTAGAAACCAATATAAGTGACAAGTAATCCCACTCCTGAGGCAAGATGGGAGGAAGAGGTAGAAGAGACTGCTCAGAAACCAGCAAGCCTGGAGCATTCAATTAAACAGCAGAAACAGGAAGACCTTGACTCAACAAGGCAGAGGGTAACAACCAACTCCTGTGAATTGTCCTGTGACCTCTACATGTGCGCTGTGGCACACATGTACCTGTAGTCACACAAACACAACAATAATGATGAGTATAATTAATAAATAAAAAAATAAGAGGGCCTTTGACAGGCCAATGAGGATTTTATGTCAGGAGTATGATCCAAGTTTCATGCCTGAAGTTAATAGGTAAAGTAGACAGGAAACACTTCCATTCTTGAGGACTAACAATACATCATCATCTATAACAATGGATTCTAAGGGAGCTAAGGATATAGCTTAAGCACATGCTTATATCATGTGCATGAAGTGCTGTGTTTGATTCACATCAAAATTACATCGAAGAAAATAAAATATTAATGCCATTGATTAAGTCAGCATACTTCTCAATTACTCACCAAACTTTCAATTGATTACAAACTAATTAATCTCATTTCATAGGTTTCCAAGGCTAGGGACTTGTGCATGTGAGGCCGAGTGATCCACTACTACTACTACATATCTCAGTCTCTAATTAGTGGCTTATTCACCTCATTATACCAGACAGTGGTAACAAGATGTGTTGAAGATTTAATTTAGGTTACCAAGGCCTAATTTTTGTGTGCATACATGTTTGTGTAGCTGTATGCACATGTGTACACATGAGTGTGGACATAGGATATGGAAGCCAGGTCAATGTCCCAAACCCACTTCAATCACTCTCCATGCCTGGTTTCAGTGTATTGCTTTCCTTTTTATTGTTATTGTTGTTATTATTATTATTATTTTAAACACAGTGTCTGTCACTGAACCTAAAGCTCACTGATTTGGTGAGGTTCACTGGTCAGTGAGCTTCAGGGACCTACCTGTCTCTACCTGCCCAGTGCTGGTATTTCAGATGGCTGTTCAGCTTTTCCCTAGGTGTTAGAAATCCAAACTGAGGTTCTCATGTTTGCTCAGAAAGCACTTTCAAGACCAAGCCATCTCCCCAGTCCAAGAAGTTTTGAAATAACACCAAACATTAGTACTGAATCATCTATAAACAGAGTCCAATTTGAAGAATCAACTCCTGGTAATTGTACATTAAATAAAACAGAAAAGCAGTCCAGAGAGTGGAGAAAATGTGTTTGGACCCAGCTGTGAATGCTTTACACTTGTCCAAAGAACCATGACTTTGGGGCACTTCCATCTGAGGGAGCTTGCACAATACTAACCTGGCAGAGCCTCTTAAGTCTTTAAATTCTACATTGAGAAGAGGCAAGAAGTTGGTTTTACAGAATGGACAGGTTGTGTTCAAATTTGAATCATCTGCAGTCCATCCAGCCATGATTTCTTCATCATAAACCAGAGCTCCACAAGCTCTACACTGTGAGCAACTTGATATTAAAACCTAAAGGAAAAGTAGGTAGAAATGAATCTGAATGGTCTATTTGATGGAAATAAAATGAATGAGATTAGTTATTCTATTGATTTCAAATGGAGTTAACAGTTCTTTTATATGATAGACAAAACTACCAGTTAGTTGCCTCAAAGATATCAAGCACTCATATGACTACCCACATGGATCCCATTGAATCCTATTAAGTGCTAGTATGAAATAAAAATATATTTATAGTCACCTTTCCACAAGCACAATTAATATGTAATCTTTACCTCCATTGCACAATTTTGATAGATGCTAGACATACTGGTATTCTGCGAAGAACCATGGTCTAATTTTTCAAAGTCCTGGCCTTTGATGCTTCTTGAGAATGGACCCTCACCTAAAGAGGAGTAGGAAATAGAACACATAATGTAGGAGAATGTTCTCAAAGCTTTGAAAATATACACTACAGATTAAGGAGAGAAGTATCAGGAAATCACTATATAAATGTGTGTGCATATGAATATAAACATTGATAAAAATAAAAATTAATATAGAATTTTTTTTCATAATTCTCTCAACTTTTCTTGATGACATGTTGGATGATTACAGGTGTACACCTGTAATGACAATACTTGGAAAGGGGAATAGAATAATTATGGGGTGCAAGCCTGTGTTATGTAATCAGACTTTGTCTCAAAGAATCAGAAAAAAAGATAATAGTTTTTAATAAAAGAGGTAAACATTCTCCTCTTTCTCTCAACATTGCAACTGTATTCCAAAAGGTTCTTAAAATCTTTCAATTACTAATTTATTCAGAGAACTAGTTAATTCTATTTCCAAGGCCCAATCCATAAATTCAGTCGTAAAGGCTTAGTGGAGGAGAGAGAAAGAGAAAGATCCCCTAACTAATTCAGTTTACAGTACATGGCAACAGTACTTAGATGTCATATAAAATCAGAGTAGAATGGGTGTGTGGGGATGAAGGGTTATGACATTTAAGTTAAAACTGAGTTTGAGTGTAGCTAAGTGGAAGAACTGCTGCCCAGTATGCATAGGCCCTTATTCAATCTTCAGCACCACAAATAAGAAAAAGTGACAATCTTTCCCCATACCTGTGGGGCACTGCAGTTTTCCAACATCTCCACTGCTGCTACTACTGCCGAGGCTTGTGTTACTCTGGGTAAGCTCACTGGGAACCAGTCCTGAGATACTCGGATTAGGCGATACATTCTCTCCCAGTATATGATCTTCTAGGCCAGCTGGGAAACTGTAATCTTTATTAGTTTCTTCCTTTAAAAAGAATAAAACCCCACATATGTAAATAGCATCTTCTGCAAGGGAAATATATTCACTTTACTCTTTTTCAGAATCAAACTCCATATCTTAAAGCATATAACCTCTATTTTTTTTTTAAACTTGAAAGTTAGTTCGTTGACTTTTTAAAACTTATATAGTCTAAGACATTCAAAAAGTGACCTACCCAGATGGGGTGCTCAAAAACTGCCACCCTCACAAAGTGACCTACTTAAAAAAAGACTAGGTTGTATCCTAGGTGAATTATCATTTACCTAATTAGTAAATCTCCTATTGCTTAAGCACCCCAAATACTTTGATTCTTTATTAGAATCTATACTGACCTAGGGTCCAAGTCTAAATGACCATGTAAAAATACTTTCCAAATAATGTTAGAGAACATTTCATAAATAAAATTTAAAGTTATTCTCTGCTGTGTTGGCTGATCTTGTGAAGCTAGATGGTTTAATGCTAACCTTGCATGTGCAAAGGTCCTGGTACCACACAGACAGAAAGCAATTTGCTGTCCCAGTACTGTACTTTTTATTCAGTTAGTATTTTTCTTAGAAGCTATCCTTCACTAAGCCTTACTTGTCCCATTTCTTCCCTCACTTCTTAACTTTGTTACTGCCTAAAGCTTTAGCAGCCTGGAACTCTATTATCCTAAAGTACTCAAATATCATACCACTTTGTGCACATGAAGGAGAAACTACAACTTTTTTCTATAAAATAAGTAATTTTTCTATTTCCATTTTCACAAAAAGAGAATCTAATGATGAAGTCTATTCACAACAATATTTTTAGGACAATCATGCTCTACGAGATCTATGGAATAAACTGCAGGGTGATTTCATGAATATTAATGGGGTAGCACGTCTAAAAGCTATGTGAAAATCAAAGTGTCTATTCAAAGTGAAGTAAATACAAGCAAAAGCTACACTGAAGAGCCTGAGTAGGAGGCAAATAAGCCTGGAGGCTGGCTGGCCTGCACAGGGATGCTCCAATTTCCAAAACCAGAAGAGAAAGAAGTAAAATGTTATGCAAATATAAAAATATTATTATAGTGTTTTCAAAAGTTTTAATTTCGACTTATTTATGGAGTTTTAAAGTGATTCTAATGTTATTTTTTTGTTCACTTTTAATGCATGGGTGTTTTGCCTCCATCTATGTCTGCATCACTTGTGTGTGTACATGTAGAGACCAGAAGGTCCTCTGGAACTGAGGTTACAGCCAACTGTGAGCTGCCATGTGGTACCAGGAACTGAACCTAGGTCCTCTGAAAGAGAAGCCACTGCTCTTCATCACTGAACTGTGTCTCCAGCCTCCCATTTTTCCCTTTTAAGACAGGATCTTACGTAGTCCAGAATGGCCTCAAACTTACTACATATCCAAAGATGACCTTGAGCTAATGATCCTCTTGCCTCTACCTCCCAAGTGCTGAGATTATCTTTTGAGTGCTGATATGCCTGGCAATTCTGACATGGTATTTTTACATCATTAATTGTCTTAAGTCACTTTATAAAACAAACCATGTATCAAGTTTTGAGATACAAAAATAACAGCAGAAATATCTAGATTATACAAACACAAATATATACATTAAGGCACTACAAGCATTCCTACATTAGACAGACTATACCGCAGGATATTCTTACCTCATCATCTGAGTAGCTGTATGCAGATGCGACAGCCACCCACATCTTACTGGCTACCGTTGCTGCTTGTTTCATACTAGATTTCAGGACATCTATCTTGGGCCCTGAGAGTATATTGTCAAACTTTAGCCCCGATAAAGAAGTTACTACAGAACCCAGAGAGCTATTTGGTGAAGAACGCACTAATGCAGATAAAGAAGTGGACCGGTCTTTGTAAGTGCGGTAAGGAGTCTGTGGCTTGAAACGCCCAGTCAATGTCTTAGACCTGGACACTGCAGGAGAGCTTTTCTCAATGTCTGGACTGTCTTGGGCTGGTGGACCACGTTCTAAAGGTAGACTTGATCTCCGTTCTAAAGGGTGAGCAAACAAAGCAGCAGAGCCAGACTCTTGGTTTCCTTCTCCATGCAATTCCATACTAGAAGATTTACTACCCAGAGGACTTTTTAGGTTCATGTAACTTTCAATTTCATCAGCCAGATTACGTGAAATTACTGGAGAAAACTTATCTTCAGAATCAGAAGTTTTTTCTACACGTTCAGTGGCTAAAAGAGACAAAGGATCTAGTCCAGTTTCCACATCTTCTCTCTCAATGGCTTTCCCATATGAACTACTCCTCTTATTCACCATATCTTGGGATCCTGCTTTCCTGTCTCTGGACTGGTTACTATCACTATCACTCTGTAGATGGTCATCACATGTAACCTTTGTTGCAGTCTCTGTGACATTATCAACCACAGGTTCTAGGAGCTCTTGGCTTTCCTCTAACATCTCTAACAGAGGAGATGAACTGTGCCCAGAATCCCAAGTGCCTTCCGACATGTGAGTCCTAGAATCAGCTGGATGACAGTCGACATTCTCAAAGCTATGAGTTCTTGAGACATGAAGTGGAGAAGTTTTAGGACATGTCAGTGCTGCTGTGAGGATCTTGGCATCTGCTCCCATCATGATAGCCATTTCACTTGAATTCAGATCCAAGCTGCTCTTCTTATGCAGCATCCCTGCTCGACTTTCAGAACTAAAGCTACAGCTCCTCTCTGAGAAATGCTTCTGTCTTTTTTCTCCTCTATCACCATTCTTCTTAAAATTAGCAACCTCACTGAAGACTGTATCTTCAACTGGAGCTTGAGTAGAAAACAGCACATTTGATGTACTACCTAAAGGGGTAGTAATATATTAAAGTGAAACCTAAGTATTTTCCAAAGTAACAAATAAAATGATCATTGTTCTGATTATGACCTAAGCAAATGTACAGAGAATCTGGAAGGTGTATAAAAGCAGCGTCTCCCATGAGATCTAGCAGTTAGAATGCCCAGTTTTCATCTAGAAACTATGTAAGAGATATACAGAAAAAGTACACCCTAAATCAATCCAAACCTGTCTCTTACAGGTAATATTTAAACATTTACCTTCCTCCTCTATGTACAGGCATATCTATGAAAACACAGGCATACAGTCCAGGCTGGATATGACTGTTGCTCACCTTATTTACCAACATATGCCTATGCTTCTTTAAATAGTCAATTTAGGACAAATATTCTGAGTTAAATAGCAAACTCCAAGAGAAATAATCTCTTTTAGTTTAACTTTCATATATCCAGTTCAGCAAACACTCACCAGGGAGCTGAGGAGAGCTGAGTGCGAGAGCACTTACTCAGCATTGAAAGAAAAAAAAGAATTGAGCTTAATAACACACACACAGACACACACACACAACTACACACACGCAGGGGTTGAGGGCTTCTGGAAGCCAGTGGTCTCTCTTTTTTTTTTTTCAACTTAAAAAATATTATGACTGAGTGTTTTGCCTAAATCAATTTAGGAGCAGTATGTGCATGTTGTACCCATGGAGGCCAGAAGAGGGTGTCAGATCTCCTGGAACTGGAGTTATGGATGGTTGTGAGCCACCACGTGGGTGCTAGGAACTGAATCCAGGTCCTCTATAATAGCAACAAATGCTCTTAAATGCTGAGCCATCTCTCCAGGTCACAGGGTTTTTTTGTTTGTTTGTTTGTTTGTTTGTTTGTTTTTTTAACTCTTAACTACCACACAATTTTTTCCATTCCCTAAACCAAAAGCTATTTCTTAAGTGAACTGTTAAGTGAATATATATATATATATATATATATATATATATATATATATATATATATATATATATACACACACACACACTATTTTATGTGTATAGGTGGTTTATATGCATGGCATATAGGTCTGTACCCACGTGTATACCTGGTACCTCAGGAGGTCAGAAGAAGATGCTCTGTAACTGGAGCCAGTGCTCTTAACTGCAGAGCCGTCTTTCCAGCTCCATGTTATTATAATTTAACACTCAGGTTCAACTTGATGTTTGTATGTCTGTAACTCCAACACATAGGTAACTGAGGCAGGATGATCAGGAGTTGTGGTGTATCTTCTCTAATCTACAGCAAGTTCAAAGCCTTGTCTAAAAAAATAGAAGGCTGTCGATATGGCTTAGCAGGTGAAGGTATTTGCCACACAAGCCTGCCAATCTGAGTTGTTATCCTTAAAATCCATAAAAAGGTGGAAGAGAACCAACCCCACAAAGCTATCCTCTAACCTCCACACAAGCACCATGGCACATCCAACTCACTTATAACAATAATATATGCAATAAAGTTTAAAAATTTAACACTAGGGAAGCCAAAGCAGGAGGATCTTGAGTTCAAGGTCAGTCTGAGCTGCATAAGGAGATCTAGCATAGTGTAAGCCACATAATACATCTCTCTCTCTCTCTCTCTCTCTCTCTCTCTCTCTCTCTCTCTCTCTCTCTCACACACACACACACACACACACACACACACACACCAACCAATGAAGCAAGCAAACAAATAAAACACCTGGAAAAACATGCTCTATACACCCTGGTCTTTACAATATGAGGGCACAAGGAAAAGTAGTAGGCAATCTGCAATCTAAAATGATCCGTGGTCAAACTCATAATGTGGCACTCCAGTCTTAGACTTTTCAACCTCTAGAACTGTAGTTGCTGGACATGTTGGTGTACTCACCTTCTACAACTTAATAACTGGGAGGCAGAAATAGAAGAATTATGGTTCAAGGCCAACCTGAGTAGCAGTGAGACACTGCCCTCTCCTACCAAAAGACAGTTCTGCTATTAAATAGAAACTGCCAAGCTGTATAGTATTCTTTTATAGCTCACCCAAAAAAGCACCCATTCAAATACTATTTTCTTGTTATTTTTAACTTTTTTTGTTTGAGTGGCTCCATGGGAGCCTGTGTGTGCTTCTGACTGTACCAGCCACAGTGCACATACATAGTGCACACATAAGATCAGACAACAGCCTGCAGGAGCTGGTTCTCTCTTTCCACCACTTGGATCCAGAGAACGGAACTGAAATTTTAGTCATGGCAGCAAGCACCTTTACCTGCCCTTATTGGGGGTGGGGGGGGGGGAGAGTGGAGAATGGGGAATCAGGGTCTCATCATACAGTCCTGGCTGGCCTTGAACTCACAGAAATACACCCACCTCTACCTCCTAGGTGCTGGTGTTACAAGTGTGCACCTCCCACCACAACTGGTGGTGGCTCTTTTTTTTCCCTTCGGTGGGGGAAGGTGTTTCAAAACAGGGTGTCCCACCACATTGGCGCTATCTGTCCTGGAACTCACTATGGAAACCAGGCTGGCCTCAAAACCACAGAACTCTATCAGCCTCTAATTTCTAAGTGCTGGGATTAAAGGCATGCACCATTACGTCAGTGCTTTGCTTTGTTGTTTTATTTTTCTTGTTGGTTTTTAAGAGTATGATCCAGAAGCTTTGAGGGAAAAAGTTGTCTTTGATATACTTTTAATCTTTGATTATTTAATCTTTTAAACTGGTTCAATTAACTATCATTATTTATATTTTGGACTGTTTCTTTTTAAAATAATTTAAACTAAATTTGTTCTTTGGCAAATTAAAAAAACAGAACAAAGATGTTAGTTAGTTAACCATAAGCACCGAGAAGAGTTCTCAAAGGTTTTAGGGAATTAAAGTAATCTACTACAGGCTAAAATTATACTTGCTTTGACACCTTTCTCAATACTTTTTTTTTTAAAGGGAAACTGAAGAGTGAATTTTAGGGAGAGAGGAGATGAGGAGGAAGAGATAGAGAGGAGTGGAGGAAGGGAAACTGCAGTGGGGATGCAATTACTAGAAGAATAAAATAATCTATTCAGACTTCACTGTAGTTCCAGTCTATTTTCAACTGTCTGTGAAGTCAGGCACAATAGCTGGTGCACACATGTGCATCCACTGCATAAAGGATGAAAGCTAACAATCACTGCAAGTTCAAGACCAGCCTGGGCTATCATGACTCTGCCTCTGCCTTAGTCCCATGTACTTATTTATTTGTACAAAGACTCTGCTTCAATCTCTCTCTCTCTCTCTCTCTCTCTCTCTCTCTCTCTCTCTCTCTCTCTCTCTCTCTCTCTCATTCATTCATTGGAGACAGGGTTTCTCTATATAGTTCTGGCTGTGCTAGAACTCACTATGTAGAACAGCCTGGCTTCAAATTCAGAAATCTGCCTGCCTCTGCCTCCCTGCCTTCCTAGTGCTGGGGTATGTTCAAATCACTGGCTCTGTTCTTGACAATCATAGGAGACCTTACAGTACTCTCATTATCTATTATGAAAAAGAATAACCAAAGAGATATTACAGCAAGAAACACACACCCAGTTAACAAACATACTCCATACCCATCTTTCAAAAGTTAAAAAAGGTGACACCAAACACACCAATGCTCAATTCCCTCACCTTAAATGGTTCAATATTTTCATATAACATGTATTTTCTCAAATCTACTTTACATTACTCCACACTGTATGTGTGCCACCATGCAAAGCTCTCAATTGTTCCTTTGAGTCACAAATTTTAACTTTACTATAGCTTACTTATAGATTCCAGGCTCATTCATGGTTCCTAGTATGTCCATTATTAAGCAGGCAGAACTAATATCATTAAAGACACTTTAGCTGGGCATGGTAGAGAGATGCCAAGGTCAAAGTCAGCTTGATTATAAAGTGAGATACTGTCTCAAAAGTAGGTGGAGGTCACTTTCTACTTACCAGGTCACTTTCCACTTACCAGTACAACTTGTCCTATTGTTGGTGTCAAATAACCCAGATGGAACTTTCACAATACTGCTACCCCAGGTAGGAAGCTCAGTAGGACTCTGAGGTTCTGGACTAAATTGCAGTTGTTTTGAGACAATGGCAGATGCATCACACACCTCTGGAAAAAAAAATTGGACGTTACCACTGCTACTTGTGATAATAATGATCAGAAACCAGAGATTTTTACATATAGATGTAGTCTTTCTTCAAGTAGGAATGAGTACATCACTATTCTTCACCGACTTCCTGTATCTTGCCTACTTTATGCCATAAATAGCAAGAGAACTGACCGACACAGGGTTTCACTCTAGCACTCAATAATCAAGACTTGAACATTTCTCAGTAAATCAATTAAGCTTTTAGCTTTGATATCTATTTCTTCCATTGTCAAGTAGCTTATTTACAACTCTGGAGCACAAAATAAGCTCTATAGCCGGCAGTGGTGTCACAGACCTTCAATCCCAGCACTGGGAGACAGAGGCTGGCAGATCTCTGAGTTCAAGGTCAGCCTGGTCTACGGAGTGAGTTCTAGACAGCCAGGGCTGTTACACAGAGAAACTCTTGTCTCAGTTGGGGTGGGGACAGGAAAGGGATCCATGGCCTGAAGATACACGGTATTTGCCTTCTACTACCCTGGGAATAACCCTAGATTCAGGGTTGGGAAAGAAAAAGAAAAGAGGTTATGAGTTCTGACAGGTTAAAGTTTGGTCTCTTCTGTGCTGGGCACAGTGACTGGCATGACTGTTGTCCCAACAACTGAAGAGAGAGGCAGGAGGGACAGGAGTTCAACAGGTCAAAATTTAGTCCTAGTTTTGTCAAATGGGTAGCACTTTTTTCCAAAATTACAAATGATCTACAAACTTTTTTAAAGCCTATTGAAATCTAAACCTTAAATCTAAATCAAAGTCTACCTTATGAAGGAGGGCAAAAACCCCAAAGAATTACTGCTGAAATCATTAAGTAAGATGGAGCAATCTGAACATGCTCCCACACAAAGCTCCAAAGGTCAGCACTTACCTTCAATGTGCAGCTCCGTGGCAGTCAGTTCTTGTGGTGCATGAACCTCTGCATCTTCCTTCACTAACTCATCCTTAGACCCATAGCCTTGGTCAGATTGACCACCTGTTTAAAAGATGCACACCTGTAAATATTTTTTTGTTTTTATAATAGCCATAAACATGAAATATTTCAGATCTATACAATTAAACTCAACAAAAAATAATGAATAAAGTAAAAAATAACTCTCACAAAGCACATTTCAAAATAAGCCAAGGTGAGGAGAGCAGAAGAGACTGAAGATGGTTCTATAGCTAAAAGCACCAAACCTTCCTTTCCTCACCTAAAAACTAAAGCATTTGGACAAAGCATTTTGAATCTCTTACAAAGAGGGCCTATAGCATATTGTCCTATTTACTTATTTTACTGAAAGAAAACAATAAAGATATTTTATCTATAGAGGGTGGCGAAAAACAGATTTTTGTTTTTTTAAAAAAGAGGAAACTTCCAAGAGTACAATTTACTGTGTTGATTTTGTTCTTAATACATTTTTACATAGTCAAAAAGTAAAATAAACAGCATCGGGAGGAGGCTCTAAAAATGATGCAAACAGAAATAGATGCACCCAACTACTATACATAAAACAACATAAACCTACTATATATATATATATGCCAGAGAAGTATAAGTACATAACTTTTAAACTGAATGTTTTAAAATTACATTGGGTATGGTGCATTTTATGGGGGGGGGGGGGGAATCGGGACAACAACTGGGAAACTGATTCTTTCTATCATATGGTCCCAGAGATTGAACTCAAGTCCTAAGACTAAGCAGCAAGTATCTCTTTACCCAGTGTGCCATCTTGCCATCTGCTTTAGGAACTTTGTTTCTTTTGAGACAGCATTTCCTACAGCCCATGCTAGCCTCAAATTCCCTATGTAGTTGAGCTTTGCCTTGAACTCCTGATCCTTCTGCCCCTACCTGGCCTACAGGAGTGTGTCACCATACCTAACTCCACAGTTACCCTTTAAGCCTTACTTGGAGTCCATCCACACTCTAATTATGGAAGTAAGAGGGAAATCTGGAAAAGCTAAGTTGGTTTCCTGCGGGGATTTATTCTTTGACAATTTCATGCTTGCAAACAATGTATCACACCTGACCCTTGAAGCTGTTTTGTATATACTTTAGGACTGAGCAGACAACTAAATATAATATCAGGAGACAAGATTTTCACCAGGGGAGAGCATGGGAAGTTTTGTGTGTGCAATACTGGAAACTACACTCAGAGCACTGTGTATGCCAGACAAGCACTCTACCACTGCCCCAAATAACAAAGAAAAACAACAAACAACAACAAAAACCAAAACACCAGAGAAGGGTTTTGTTGTTGTTGTTTTATTTTTTAAGAAAAGCATATTGTGGGACTGGTTTGGAGCTGGAGGCTATTTCTACAACACTGTATATAATGTCTAGACTTTAGTGTAACAGTGCTACAATACCCTGGTGTAGCAGTGAGCACACTGAGACTCAAGTCTTGGACTTCTAAATCTAGTCTCCATTAAGTAGAAGTTGGAGTTGTTGAGGGAGGGGAAGAAGAATGATCTCTGAGCTTAGGGAAGATAGGCACAAAAAACGGTAGGGGGTCTGTTGTTCCAGAAAGCCATAACCACACATCTAAGAGGCATAATAACCAAGCTTAAAGGAGCACCCACTGGGCCAACACTGAGGTAGTCTGAGACTGAGATATACAGCAAACCATAAACCTACACTGATAATAAAAAAAGAGAAAAGACCTTTCTAAATGTATTAGAATGCCATCGTCTAAATACAGTAGTGAAATCATCACACTGTAACCACCATAGTAGACTGATTCAAGGCAAACAATTTCAATGGATGCTAATTTTGAAATGTATGATAAAGACGGGATATTACTACATGGTCTCACAGTGTCCTCAGCCCCTTAAAGATAGCTTATGATCTAAATCACGTAAGGTATCTACACACTGATATCATCAAGTGACCAAAATGAACACTACTTATGAAGGGCAGATAGGCATATAACCACCTTGGAAGGATGCATCACATGTGCAGTATATTAATAGATACACAGAACCAAAGCTAACTGAACGGAAATATAAAACACCAACTAAAGAACATTTTACAAAACAAAATGAATCTTCCAACAAAGTTGAAATCATAACAAAGAAATGCTAATCAGCCTGGTGTGGTGGTGCACACCTTTACTCCCAGCACTAGGGGCAGAGACAGGTGACGTCTATGCGTTCCAGACCAGCCTGTGCTCCAGAGGCTCTGTCAGACATACTGAGGAACTATGTGTCAGGTAAAAGGTGACTAAGGAGAAGGGACTGAGGTATTAGAGCCCTTAATCACTACTTAAGTTAGAATCAGTAACTTCAGAGCTGACAAGAGCTAGCAGGTAAGGCTCATGCTTCCAAGTCTGACAACCCTAGAACCAACTCACACAAGTTGTCCTCTCTCCTCCACACTGTTGTGATGGCACACTGCTATCCACCAACCCATTCCTCACCCCAGCCCAAACAAACAGATAATTTTTTTTGGTTGACTTCCTCGGAAAGATTGTTGTTGAAATATGGTGTCCTGAATTGAACAGACTAAGAGAGACTTTAAAGCAGGGGTCCCTGAGAAGCTAAGTGTCTTCATATGAACACAAAATGTAAAGATGCCATAAGATGATGCTTAATAAAAATGAGTACAATTAGCAGCAGCCTGAAGACTCCAAATGTCACATGGCTCCACTAGGAACTCTAAGGACACACGGCCACTGGCAATTTAGTATCTACTGTTTGGTCGTTAGAAATTCAGCTGAGGGGTTGAGAGAGACAGCCCGGCAGAAAAGAGCACTGCTGCTCTTCCAGAGGACCCACAAGGCTCACAACAATCCAGTCTCAGAGGATTTGATGCTCTCTTTTGGCCTCTGAGGGCACAGGCATAGGTGTGATGCAGAAAAACATGCAGAAAACACCTATACATACAAAATAAATGAAAAGGTCTCAAAATTGCCATCCTAACTACTACAATCCTTACACTAAATACTGGGATACTGCTATTTGTTTCTGTTTTCAGGAAAAGACTGAATTGCCTTTATAAGTTTTAAAAACCTGAGGAATAAGGAAGATGAGGATGTTATCTGTATTCCTCATAAACTGAGTTTATATCAAAATTACATACTTAACCTTTTAAGGCAGTAAATCTCACTTAAAATATATCAATATAAGATTAATATTTATTTGGAAACAAATTAGCACTTATGATAACGGTACAAATAACTTTATATATTCCTATGAAAATATCATGAAAGACATTATTTTGTCCAAATAATATGTAATAAAACACCAAACTGAGAATTTAATATAAAGCAGTATCAGGAAAAATAAACAAAGGAAACAACAATGTAGCTTTATAACAAAAGTCCCAGGGGCAAGTGGGAAAGAGATAATCAGCAGTTAAGAGCAGTTCTTGCTCTTGAAGAGGACCCAGCACCCGCACAGTAGCTCAGTGTAACTCCAGACTCTCTTCTGGCCTCCTCAAGACACCAGGCACACACACAGTATACACACATAACACATAGGCAAACACCCATACACATAAAATAAAAACAAATAAAATCGTAAAAAAAAAGAATTCCCACAGAAGTTTGCTGCTAAGGTACTAACAAGATGGCAACCTACATACTGATGTCCTCAGTGGTTTACAGATATGCTTATAATTGCAGCAAGGCACTTTCAGGCACAAAAGCTAAGCAGACTTCTGGAAAGCAGTAAGCAACTCAGCAACTGAACAACAGATTCTTTCATACCCATGATACCATTTCATGCAACAATATTATATAAACAAATCTTAAAATTATCATTATAGTAAAACATACTTTGTTTCCAAGTAAAATAATAAATGTTTGTAAACTGGTCATAAATTGTCACATTAAGCCTTTTGAAAGCCTATATATATAGTTGCCCTATATATAAGTTATAGTTACCCTATAAGCCAAGAATCTGAAAAATTGTCCCTTAAACTATAATACTTAAAATACAATCAAGTATCCTTCCCCCACCCTTGAATGTCAGCAAACTTTAACCTAATAAATGGGAAATTACCTGAAGTAGTTAACATTCAAGGGTAGAATTAAAGCACACGTGTATCCATAGCTTCAGTTCACAAAAGTCTGTTTGCCCCACACCTTGACAGCCCAGGGCAAATGCAGCACCAAGAAACAGCACAGAGTAAAAGCAGAGCAACAAAGAGCAGAGAAAAGGAAACTTCAGTAATTGAGACAAGTTCATCAGAGGAAGCACAGGAACTAGACTGTGAGTTCTTTAAAGGAGACTTGGGCTACCAGCAAGCAGACGACACACAGGGAGGATGTGCAGCACACACACCCGCCCAGTGGCTCTCAATCCTAGACAGAGGTCGTGCCTGTGGCTACATACATGTAAGCAGCTTCTACAATTAGTCCTAAATGTATACACCCCTTTTCAAAATGACTTATTTTCTTCCCATTTCAAGTATCCATAATTTTAAAATTATAAGTTAAATTTTCAACTTAATGAAAAAGGATTTATAAATTATGTCAAAAATGTTCAAGTTCACTAGGTTGTGATCTCTTTCAACTGTCTCAGACACTTTCAAAAACTTAAGATGAACAAATATAGCCCTAACATGCTTGTGTACACTACCCCCCAAAGTCAGCTTCACACTCCAGGAAGGAAGTACAGAAGTGTAACCCTCTCAGTGATATATACTATCGAAGTATTCCTTTTATGAAAGTTAAGAAATGCTGTTCTATGCTTTTGGTTTTTTGTTTTGTTTTGTTTGTTTTTTGGGAAAAAAAGAACATTTACATGGTAGAAGAAAGGTTAGTAAAATGTAGATTTTAGTACCTGTGCTAGAGTGATTATCAATGGAATCAAAGCTGATTAAGTCTTTGACGAAGACTGTGTGCTCCCCACTGTTAGCATCATTAGAACTATCCACACTACCATGGCTCACTGTGTCCCCATCACTTCCACCTGCGGCATTCTGAGGAGCTAAAGACAAGGACAATGTAATTCAATAATTCATATACTGATATTTCTGAACCTAAACATGAATGGTCCACAGTTAACTTATAGTTAGAGAACAGTTTACAGATTTGTGCAACAAAAACATAAGGAAATATATCTTTAGTTATAAATGAAAATATCAAATAGAATTAAGTTCTCTACTTCAAAAAATTAAAACTTCATGTCTATAAACTTATAGTTAAAAACATCTTTCCAATCACATGTATTACCTGACATTGAAAAGACCTGTGATTTTTGCCCAGTCTTTTTTAGTGGCTGCCTAAACTGGGCCAAACCATGTATGACATTCCGCACTTTGGTCCATAAGAAAATACCACTGCGAGTACTGCCTGGCCACGGGCTCTCCAAAACTACCTAAAGGCAAAGAAAAGTTAAAAAAAAAAAAAAGTTACTCAGGGCCAGTGAGCTGCCTCAGTGGGTAACAAGCACACTGTACATGACTGATACCCCAGAACTCTAAGTTGGAGGAAAGAACCAAAAGCTGTTTCCTAACCACCATACAAATATATTTTAAAAATTAAAATTAAAATTAATTAAAAACTAAAAAATTAAGTTTAAGAAAAAATAGGATCTATGTTAATGAATGTATGAAGAAAAGAGAACTTTGCATTCCTGGTGGGAGTATCAACTAGTAAGCTCATAGTGGAAAACAATATGAAAGTTTCTTAAAAGCTAAAAACTACTGAGTACATATTCATAGGAAATGAAATCAGTATTTCATATAAGCATGTGTACTCCCAAGTTCACTGGACCTAAATGTCCAGAAATGAATAAAGAGAATGTGACATATATACACAAACACTAAGTTTAAAAATTATAAAAGAATAAAAACCAAAACCTTGTCACAATAACTTGGGGGAGCTTGAGGACATTATGTTAGGTAAAATAAGTGGACTATAGGATCTTGTCTTTCCCATAAAACCAAAGAGGTGAAATGAGAGAGGCACACAGGGAAGGGGTGGGGGTCTACTGCTAGACGGGAGAGATAAATTGAGGAGACCTATTGTCAACATAGCAATTACAGTTGATAGCAACACACTCCTTCTGAAAACTGCTAAGAGTAGATTTTAAGTGCTCTCACCACAAAAGTTAGTAAATGAGATAATATAAATGTTAATTAGCTTGAAGGAACCATTCCAAAATATATACATGTTTCAAAACATGTTGTCTATAATTTATACAATTTCTGTCAATGAAGATGGGACAATAACCTTTTCTTAACTAAAATTTAACAAATAATGATAAAAAATTAAAAAAAAACTGCCCTGCCTAACTTACCTTATTATTCCAACTTACCTTATTATAATAGCCGTAAGTAATAGCATTTGGTTTTATTCTAGCAGTTTTCATTTCGAATAAGACTCTCACTGCTAACACGGGATGAACCCAAAGTCCACACAGCTGCATCACTACTCGGTAGCACACCTAACAAGAGAAACAACAAAGCTTTAGTCTTTAGCACCTGAGTTTACTTGTGAATTACTGAGATTTTTAAAACTAAATTCAGGTGTGGTGGATATGTGGAAGGCAGAGGTAGGAGAATCAGGAGTTCAAGGTCATTCTCCCACATGTAGTGACTTCCAGAATAGCCTGAGTTACAAAAATACTCCTGCTTCAGAAAACAAACAAATAATAAAAAAAAATACAAAAACAAATCCTACTCAACCTAATATATAACAACAGTATTAACTATTTCAAGAACATCTAATCTGAGAAAATAAATCTGTATAAGGAAAATGATCATTGTTCTCTATAATGTAAAAAAAGAATTAACTTCTAAAACTAAATTTATGGTTAAAATATCTTCTGCCCCAATCAGTATGCTTTACATCTTATACTAAAAGAACATTATTTGTAATCTAATGTAGAAAGATTTACAGAGGCATAGTATTCCAGTAACAAAGCCCTTGGCCAGCTTGTGTTCAATCCCTAGTGGTATCAGGAGAAGGAGAAAGAAGGCAGAAAGGAAGAAAACAAAATACAATGCAATATTATCAGCAAAGACAGTTTTTATTTTAAATTCTAACCTGGTTTGAGTGTTATTTATAACTACTTTAACACCAACAATCACTTCAGACCAGGAATAATCCCAGCACTCTGGAGACAGGGGCAGAGCCAGGCAGATTTCTGAGTTCAAGGCCAGCCTGATCTACATAATGAGATCTATGCCAACCAAGGCATGCTGAAACACCATCTTTAAAAAATAAAAGAAAAAAAAGGCTAGGTATTGGTGGTGGTACATACCTTTAAGCTCAACACTTTGAAGACAGAGGCAAGCAGATCTCTGAGTTTGAGGCCAGCCTGATCTACAGAGGACAGCCAGAGCTCTTTGAAACAGAGAAAATCTGTTTCAAACGAGAGAGAGAGAGAGAGAGAGAGAGAGAGAGAGAGAGAGAGAGAGAGAGAGAGAGAGAGAGAGAGAGAGAGAGAGAGAGAGAGAGAGAGAGAGAGAGAGAGAGAGAGAGAGAGAGAGAGAGAGAGAGAGAGAGAGAGAGAGAGAGAGAGAGAGAGAGAGAGAGAGAACACACTTTCAAAGTAGAAAAAAGAGAGAAAAGCTAAGTAAGTGTCCTGGTTTCTCCAAGTCCCAGCTGGATGATATAAATAACTTTTAAGGTGGACCTGAGGCTTGAGGAAGAAAGAATACATAATGACATCATTTCTGAATGCTGACTATATGCCAGGCGTGATCTGTCTATCAATTGATTTAACCTTAAGCCAGCCTTATCAAGAGGTCTTATTATTATCTATAGAAGTTTTCCAGAGGCAATCATGACCTATCAAGGAGTGAGAAATATTACCACTGGGCTCTATCCTGCTCACCATCCTACTACACAGGACAGATACACACTCACCACCACCACCAATATTTTGTGCATCAAAAGTCAACAGCACCATGTTAAAAACGAGGCACTACAGTTTCAGATGACTTGCAAGAGTTTATGTGATTTACCTACTTAAAACAGTGCACCAAGAGCCACTTGAGAGTCTTTTACTTCTGTTCCCTAACAGTTATATTGAGAACAGAATAAAATCACTATTATATTCTGTGTAAAAACAAATAATGTGACCTAAGTATGAACATCCTTGCTTCATTGCAAAGTGATAGTTTTTGACTGTTTTAATATGAGACAGCATCTCACAAATTAACCCAGACTGGTTTTAAAAGGGTGACCCTCCAGCCTCAGGCTCCCAAGTACTGAAATACATGTACCACCACTCCCAGGGAAAAAGACAATTTTGTTGCTGTTTTGGGTTTATTTGTTTATTTTAAACAAGATCTCGCTATGTAGCTTTGGCTGACTTTGAACTTGCTATATCAGGCTGGCCAAGTACTGAGATTAAAGGCATCTACATTACTACATCTGGCCAAAGCAGTAACTTTTAATAAATATTTTGAACAAAGAATATATTCTAGCACCATGGAACAGAATGATAGTTTTTACTATACCTGCTTCATGAAAATGATTGAACATGCTTTAAAAAGACTAAGCCATTTTTTGTTGTTTCTTCGAGACAGGGTTTCTCTGTGTATCCCTGGCTGTCTTGGAACTCACAGAGAGCTACCTGCCTCTGCCTTCTGAGTGCTAGGATTAAAAAAAGTGTGTGCCACCACACCTGGCTAAGAGCTGAATTAACCAACTTTCTCGCCTTCCTTTTGGTTTTTTATTTTTAAGACTAGGTGCTTGTCTGTAGCCTAGAGTATACCAGCTGGAACACCTGGCTCAGCTGGAAGGTACCAGGATTGTAATCATTCATTACCACAATTGGCAAGACCCAAACACTTAAAATAACAAAACAACATGTATGGACATTGGCTAGGGATATAGCTCAATTGCCAAGCACAAGCAAAGCCTTGAATTCATCCACTACATCAAAAAAAAAAAAAAAAAAAAAAAAAAAGTAACAATAGCATGACTTGTACTTGCCTCATCTAGGGGATCCACATCTGTCTTCCTCATTTTAATAAGTACGTCGTACGCCTGTTGAAGTGCTTTGACCTTAGGGTGAGAAACTCTAACATAGGCTGGGAGACAGATAAACCACAAGCTGTAGCAATGACTGAAAAGACACTTGGCCCATTGTGGTGGATTCATATAACATCTCTTCGCCAACTTATGAGCTGTTTTTATCTCCTATAAAGAAATAAACATCACTGTACTCATTAAAACCCACTATAGGCAAGTGAAGAAGGAAAAAAAAACCCAGAAATTCTTAGTGTAACTTAGACTTTACAAATGAACCATTTTATAGTCTTTATTCTGTGCCACATGACTCCATAAACTTTGGTTCATAGCCAAGCTTCTTAAACTGTGGGCCACAACCCCAAACAGAGATGTATAGGTGAATTGGAGAAACATGAAAACTATGGCAATGGTAAAGCACACAATGGCCAAAGAGTAACTCAAGTCAGATGTATAAAGTTTTTTCCAAGGAGTTTCTGAGTGCCCTGTGCTTCACATATCTGCACTAGACATGCCATCACATCACAAATGTCACAGAGTATCTAAAATGAATGTTAGGAATTCCAAATTTTACAACACATAGCATTCCTTGCTATTAGAGAAACACAATGGCTTAACTGCGTGTGCGCGCGCACACACACACACAAAGACTATTTCCCGATCACAGTTCCTCAGTACTTAAACATCAAATAGGATTTTTTTGGACACATGTTCATATTTGTATGTGTGCACTTGCACGTGGAGGCCAAAGGTCAATCCACCTCAGGGGTCAGTCTTTATGTACTATCTACCCTGTTTTTATTTTATTTTACTTGGGAGGTCCTCCCACCGGCCTAGGCCTCTCTGATTTGATAGGGCTGGCTGCTCTTTGCCTCCTCTGTCCTGAGATTCCAAGTGTGCACCACCTCACCTGCCTCTTTGTTGTGGGCTCTGAAGTCACAACTCGGTGCTCATGCTTAGACTGAGCACTTTACCGACTGTGTGTGTGTAAAGTCTATGTGTACATGGGCCATGGCTCAAGTACAGGGGACAGAGAACAACGCTGAAGAATCATTCTTTCCTCCCACCTTTGATGGTCCCCAGGGTTGCACCAACAGGACCTTCCTTTTGCCAGGCCTCCTTTAGTCTTAAGCAATATTTTTCTCATTCTTCTCATTACTAACAATTAAGACGCCAAGATTTCCACTTAATTCTCTCTTCTGAGTACACTGTCTACATCGATTCTCCCTCTAAATAGGTCTTTAAAAATAACTGGTCCAAGGCTAGACACTGTGGCTTACCTGTAATTTCAGGAGGCTGAGGCAGAAGAACTGCCACAATTTCAGTTCACTCTGAGGAACCTCAAACTATCAATGTATAAAGGATGTATGTAATGCATCACAGCATAGTTTAACCCTTATTCCTATACCAGATGCTGCAGTAAAGGAAGACGCCTATCTAGGCTGTACTGTGTTTAAATTCCTTTTATGTAATATTTGCTATACTGTACATAAGACACAAAGGAAATACAAATCAAAACTCTAGTAAAGCATCACTTCATATTCACCAGGTGGCAGTAATTTTTAAAAGATAGATAATAACTGGAAATGATACTGTCAGAACCTTTGAATAATGGAAATGTAAAATAGTGTAGCCATCCTGGAAAACAGCTTAGCATTGCCTCAAAAGACTCATCAAAGAGGGTGAGTGGGAGGAGAGGAGGGAAGAAAAACTGTGGTCGATATGAAAAAAAAACCTTTCAAATAAAACAATATTTATAATTCTTAATTCCTATTTTAAGCAATTTGGTTAATTAGCAGAAACACATAGGTAAGCAATATTTGCTTTAAATTTATCCCAAAAAACATATTTATAGGTGTCATCTTAAAAAAAGATTCAACAGATAATTACTATATAATAAATATAGCAGCTTTACCCCTAAATATACTCAAAAGACATAAAAACATACATCTATCTGGCAACTATATATACATGATTACAGCAACATTATTCATAGTAGCCAAAAGTAAGAACTATTGCATGTCTATAAACAGATAAACTGCCATGTGCATGCAGTAGAATATTATTCAGTCAAAATGAAATATTAATGCATGCAAAAGTATGAAAAGATTATATTAAGTCAAAAAAGATAATCACAAAGAAATACTGCATTATCCTACTCCTATAAAATGCCTAGAGTAAATAGACTGCACCTCTTGGACAAAAAAAAAAAATCAGTGGTTACAGAGGGTTGTGAGACAAAGGCTGGGGTGGCTAATGTCTGTGGGCTTTTCTTCTAGAGTTATTTGCAGCTCTGAAATTAGCTGAGGTGGTGATTGTACAACCTTGGGAATACATTAAAAGTCCCTGAGTAGAAGAGAAGCTACTGAATTATATATACTTGAAGTGGGTAAATTGTGAGTTATATGAATTATATCATAGTAAGTTTATATACATATATTTTTACGTGTGTGTGTGTGTGTGTGTGTGTGTGTGTGTGTGTGTGTGTGTGTGTGTGTGTGTGTGTGTGTGTGTGTGTGTGTGTATTAAAACATGTTGGCCTAGATCTCAGAGATCTGCCTGCCTCTGTTTCTAAGAACTGGGATTAAAGGCATGTGCCACCAATGCTAGGCTAAGTTATATACTTTATTTTATTATTTTATTTATTTATTTATTTTAACTTATGAGACAGGGTCTCACTATGTAATGCTGACTGGCCTGGAACTCCCTGTACAGATCAGGCTGGCCTCAAACTCAGTGATCCTCCCATCTTTGCCTCCTGAGTACTGCAATTCAAAATGTGTGCCACCATGTCCAGAGAAGTTATTTTTGGTTTCCAAGACTTCTCTTAAATATAAGTGAGTGCTTTAAACTTCAGCTTCAATTCAGAGTGGGGTACAAGAAACGGAATTTAATCCATGACAACCACAGTGGGCCTTCAGATAGCTGCTGAGGATTCTATATTACAAACTGCTTATCACATACACATTTTACATTTTCCCTGAACAAGGGTTAGGTAAGGGGGATCTGACCTGTTTGGTTCTTTTAGCCATGAGAGCAGGGCTGTTTGTAATGCTACTCCCAGGAGGATGTCTACTGAAGCACAGTTTCAGCTCCTGTGGGCTGTCAAAAAGCTTAAGATCCAATATTGGAAAGCATGTGTAACTAAAATAAAAAGAAAAAACAGAACTGTTGATTTAAAATTCATCAATTTCTTTAACTACTCAGTATTGAGGTAAAAATTTCCGAATCTCAATACACAATAATATTCTTGAAAACTCCTTACAATTTGTTTCAAACTAAACACAGCCTGATGCTACAAAACATCCTATCCGGAACTCTAGTTGTTATTTTCAACCAGTTTCTCAGGAGAAAAATCCCTGACATCTTACTTAAAAAGAGAAATTCATAATTTGTAAAATACATATGTTCAAAGATAACTATATTTAACAATACCAACTAGTATATTTTATAATCAAGATTTTTTTTTTTTTAGTTTATGTGAGTATAAGAAAAACTACAGTCTTTATTATTTTAGAGATGTATTAGCATTTAACCAGTTCTTTACACTGCTGGATATTATCCAGTTATTTCAGAATATCACCAATTAACTATGGCTGTTAGCTATATTAACTATAGCTGTTATCTTTGTTAGCACTTTTGCTTGATTTCTTAAAATGAACACTAAGCTAAGCCAGTGTTTCTCAAGAGAACTGGACTTATTCTTCCCCCTCCACCCCTGGAGCAAGGGTTTCACTACATAGCCCTGGTTGTCCTGGAACACATTCTGTAGACCCAGACAGGTCTTGGACTCACAGAGATCCACCTGCCTCTGCCACCAGCAGCAGCAGCAAAGAACTGGACTTATTTTAATCAATAGCAGATGACCCAAAAATGGGTATACTGACAAACACTCCAGCAGCGTAGCTCAGCCTCAGTTGCATAAGTTAAATGCTTAGGTTCAATGGTTTGGTGTGCGTTTATTTGAATGCCAGAGAAGCTAAGTGGGACTTGTTGCTGTTGTTTGTTTTATGACTGACTCTTTCTCCGTAGAAACTGTCTGCTGATTTATTTTGGCAAATTGTCTTTTCAGAAAGACTATGTTTCCCTACTTGATTGTGCCTTATGTGTGAGAACTAAGAGCCTCAACCACACAAATCCAAATAAAAATGAATTCTACAGCATGAAATCAAACTAGTATTTGATTAAGACATAAATTTCAGGAATAATTCAGTCTCACTTAGCCCTACTGAGATTACAGTCTCTTTAAAAAGGTCCTTGACTTTTCCTTAGAGAATTTTTATGGAAATATAGCCTAAATCAAACAAACAAACAAAAACATGTCAGCAAAGATACAAACCCACAGGAAACAAGGTAAATTAATTACAGTAACTGCATACATGTGGTCATTAAAATCATAAGGCAGGAAAAATTTTGATGGCATAGAAGAATCTTCAGATCTATCATTAAGGCAAACACAGGTTACAAAGAAAAGGAACTCATCTAAACAATATATACACATACCTAAAGTTGCTAATAAATCTAAGATTAGTAGTAAAGTTTTGTGTTGGATTTCTTATTTCATTTTTTAAGTTTATTAAACTATGTACCATGATGATTATAAAATGAAAAAAATTCACTAATTTCTGAAAAGATTCTCATTCAAATCCTTTTTATTAGGTTTTCTTAAGCACAGAATGATCCCTGGTTCTCTTCATGTTTTCTCTATCTCATTAACTCAAAAATTTCACAGGAGTAAAACTCCTAAAGTTAGTAGGGAATCTCAAAAAACAAACAAAAAAATCTAAGCCCAAATTCTAAAGATTAAAATATGGCGAAACACTTAAGTAAATGATATTAATGTCTGACTTCCCTTTCAATACGGCATTTGTCCTTAACACTCTAATGCTTGCTGGCAACTCCATAGAATATTCACATTATTCACATTGAAAATTACCTACACAAATTATTGAGATGTGCATCTCTTAGATATGACAGAAATCAAAATAAACTACCTACACTATGCCAAGTAGCTCTTAGGAAGTTCATGCTACCTGTATTGAGGTGACAAGTTACTTCCATCATCAGGCGGTGGCTCGAGAGGGGTTATAAATACAGTGTGCTCACTTTTCTGTGAATCATCTAGCTCTATCAATTTGGTATCTTCTGCTGAATCCAAATCAACCTGAAAATAAGTATGTTCTTCAATTAATGTGCATATAAGCAATATCTAATTCTGAAACTTGACATTTCAACATAAGAAAAAAAATCATACCTTGTCTGTTTTCTCTACACCTTTATCTGGAAACAACTGGAAGAGGAAAAGAGAAATTCCTAGTGAAAACCTCTACTGAATTCAATTGTTGTTTTTTGGTTTTTTTGGTTTTAATTTTTAATCTTGATTTTAAAAGAAAGAAAGAAAGAACTCAGGGCTGGAGAAATGACTCAGTGGTTAGGAGCACTGGTTATGCCAGCATGAAGACTTGAGTTCAGATCGGAGCACCTACATTAGAAGCAGGGCAGCTGAATATGCCTACAAGCCCAGTGCAGTAGGGGGCAGGGATGGCAGAGACAGCCCAGTACCAAGTTCAATGAGAGACCCAATCTCAAAGGAACATGGTGGAGAGGGGTATCATGGTTGTTGGTTAGCAGGACACCCAACATTCTCCTCTGGCCTCTGCACATGTGCACCATCACACACCTGTGTGTACATCTAACACACACAAAAATAAACTTTTTGTTTCAATACCAGAAATACACAAAGACATTTCAAAACGTATTTTTAGGTTCTATATGTTTAGATTAGTCACTTACAGGTCAGGTTATTCCTTTCCATCATTTCCTTTCTTTCCTTCCCTTCCTATCTTTCACTTTTTGAGACAGGTCTTATTATTTAGCCACAGCTGGCCCAGAACTTGCTGTGTAGTGTAGGCTGGCCCTGAACTTTCCATCTTCCTGCATTAGCCTCTCAAACAGGGGGATTACAGGTATGTGTCATCATACTTTAAATGACTGGTTATTTCATAAACAAAACTTATTCAAACATGATTTCTAAGACATATGAAAAATTAAAACACGATACTCAACCATTTGTGGACACAATCTCAAATCTTATGTGATGTATGTAAACAAATAGCTCCTAAATCCACTTAGCAAACCTGTGAAATTACTTGGAATGTGAAGGCAGGGGGACAAGGGGCTCAAGTCATCCTTAGTTATGTAGAAAGTTCAAAGGCAGCCTGGCTCACAAGAGACTCTGGCTCAAAAGAAACCTTAAATAATAACAAAAAAGCCTCAAGGATATTAGCAAAGTATTCAGAAAGTAAACCTAAAAGACACAGTGCACAGCTATATATAAATCCATAGCTTTAAAAAAATTAATCATATCTTGTTCATTTAGCTAAAATAAAGTTGTGGAATACTCCTTTACACTATGTGAAGATGTGTCACTGTGACTGGTTTAATAAAGAGCTGAATATCCAATAGCTAGAAAGAGGGGGGCAGCCACTCTGGGAAGAAGAAAGATGGAATCCAGCAGCCAGATGCCAGAGAACAGACATTCAGGAGGAGGTAAAAGCCACAAGTCATGTAGCAACATGTAGATGAATAGAAATGGATTCAATTTAAGTTGTAAGAAATAGTGGAACAAGCCTAAGCTATAGGTCAATCTTTGATAATTAATAAATGTCTGAGCTGTTTTTTTATGAGCTGATGGCCCAAAGAAAAATCTGCCCACAACAAACAAAAAACCAGCAAGAATTAGAACGGTGAGGATACATTCTTAACACTTTGCAGGCTCAGAGAGAAAAGTAAATCAAGTATAGTAGCAAGTAGACATTTGCACAGAGGAAAGATCTGTTTTACACACACACACACACACACACACACACACACACACACACACACAGAGAGAGAGAGAGAGAGAGAGAGAGTGGGAGGGAGGGAGAGAGAGAGCTGTCATCAGCTTACTTTAAGATAAAAATCCCAATTATTATGAAGTTAAACCAAAGTGGTTTATCTTAAGTTTGGCATACAAAACAAAATTTTACCTTCTCAATGCAGTCATCAAAAAATGCTAGTCCAGTATCTTTATCACTTACAAAACTGCATTCTTCAATGAAACGAATAAAAATCTGTGTTTTGGATAAAAGGGTATAGAATTTTGTATAGGCACGATCCCGACTTTTTAAAAAACCTGAAAAAACAGAATTATAACAATTTTTAAGAGGAACTAATGTCATATCAAATATTGCTTTATACTCATCTATATTACATTCCCTTTGTACAAACACACATTTATAGAAATTTCTAGTAATCATGTAAAGCTCTTCCTGCCTGATTCAACTATGATAATCCTGGATAATAAGTTTCTCATGGAATTATGAATTAATATCAGAATGATTAAAAAAGATAAGATTATTGAATTTACTTTAATTCAAAAAACAGCTATTAATCTCAAAATATTTTACATTGGTATGGATTTTCATTTATTGATAGAAACTTAGGGTCAATTTTGTTATATTGTATGTACATTTCTACTCGTTTAAGGTATTCTGTTTATGTAACTCATTTAAAATTGTAATGTATAATTAAGAAATGCAGATTAATTGTCATCTATGATAATCAAACTTATAGTCATCTTAATTATGATTTATTAGGTTAACAAAGATACATTTCAATTAGATAGGTAATCTTCCAACACTTCAAAGACCTACAGAATATGGCATTTAAAATATTTTTAAAACTTAGCCTTTTCTGGGCAGTAAGATAGGTCTGCTCCTGGCAGCACAAATATACTTCAAGAGAATGGTGGGTATTGAAGAAACTACATATGGAATTTACTTTCTTTGTGACAAAGGTTAGCCACTGTACAAGAAACTGTTTTTGCCTCAACTGCGTGACTGTACTATATAAACTAGACATGCAAGACCCATGGGAAAGTGACCTCTGAACTTTGGCAGAACAAGCCCTGATGGTCCTTCAGGTTCCTGCTTCACAGAGAAAACTGCCAGACATCCTTCAGGGTATAAGGAGAAGCAACCTGATGAACTATGCTAGAATGGGCAGAGCCTGCTTCATTGAACAGTACACCAGAGACTCTTAGGTCTGTAGGCTATAGATGGATGCCCCACCATTACAAAGGAACTTTGAGTGACTGTTCAGGCAGCCAGATGTCATCTCTGTTATTTTTAGATTTTGGAAATTGCTTGCACTTCCTGTTTACTCAGATAATATCATATCCTTCTGTGGTCTTTGATGTAGTTAAAGATTAGATAGTTGTAAGTACAGTTTTCCTTAGTTATTATAAAAGGTATATTAGATATGAAACTTTGGACTCACAAGGATAAGGTAGATGATAGAATATGTTCTTAAGTACAAGTAGACTAGATATTGTAACTGTAATTCTTGCTTGACAGCTGTTTTGTTATTTGTAATTTTGCTGTTAACATTGAAACTTTCCTTTTTGATTAGACAGAAAAGGGGAAGTGATGAGGGATGTCTTTCTGTGAGCTGTCCAACATGGGTACTAGAAACCAAACTCAGGTTTTCTACAAGAGCAGGTTGCTCACTTAACTACTAGACATACTATTTTTGAGACAGGGTCTCACTATGGAACACTGGCCAGCCTAGAACTTTCTATAAAGACCAGGCTGCCCTTTAACTCACAGATTTGCTTTTCTTTACCTCTTTAATGCTGGGATTAAAGGTGTGCACCACCAAGCCTAACCAATTTAAAGACTGAAATTTTAACTATGTCAAATAGTCCTCTACAATCTAACAACAATGAAAATACGGTTTTTGGGTTACTTTTTCTGTGTCTTTGTTTTTCTGTTATCTTGAGGGACAGGCTTTATAGCTTGTTCATCCCCACCTTCTTGAGGTACTCATCAACAGATAAACTAAGTAAAATATAAGCAAATTATGGGGGAAAGTCGGGCAAGAGAGAAAAGAAGGGAAGGAGAAAACCAAGGGGGGAGAGGAGATAAAGGGAAAGGAGGAAGTATGAGGAGGAGGAAGGAAAGAGACTGGGCCACATTCTGGTCCTATGTGCCCAAATTACTGAATTTAAATCTTTAATAATCAAGCTCCAGATCCATACTGTTTATTCCAGTAACCACACATGGTAGCATACCACCTTAAATGCAATGGAATTGTACTGCAAATTATAAAAGACATACTGCATTTCAAAGACAATATAAAAATAAAGAATGTAAAGCCATTTCATTAATAATTTAAAATTTTGGTTATATGTTGAAATGATACTATTTTGGACATGTTAGAGAAATTAGGATTGTAACTATAATTAATTTTTCTTAGTTGTTACACTTTTATTGTGGCTACTAGAAATTCAAAGCTCAAATGGAATTTTGACTAGGCAGAATAGCTCTTGATACAATCAAAATTTCCAAAAATAGATGGAAATGTTAAATAACAACACAATGATATGGCAGCCCATACATGTAAATCTAAGAAATTCTAAAGGTAGCTACAGTTATAGAAGAAACAGCCTGTTTGCATTTTATTTTAAATTAAACGGATAGAAGGGAATGGATGGGGCAAACAAAACTGTTCAAGTTAAATGACACCCAGTGAAGGTATTGTAGGAATCTAGCAGGGTCACTCTATCTAGGGTAAACATCGGAACAGATAGTTTTCACTGTATTTAGGGTAAATATTAAGAGTGAATGAACAGTTGTTTTCTAGAAGTACTTAGACCTTGAAAATCACTGTGGAAAAGTGATTGTTTTATGTGACTTGTAGTGCTGCTTTTCTGAGGGGGGTGTTACAGCCTTTGCATGATTTTGGTCACAAGATGCTTGTGGCACACCTGTGGTTTTCGGATTACTGCTTACTGCCAACAATACACAATGATGGCTGAAGTAGCAGGGGTATGTGATGCTTTCCTTTAGAGAAACATATAGATTATATTAGGGAACTTGGTATGAGGAAAATACTTTACTCCTAAAACAACTTTGTGTATCAATCAATAAATATGCCTTTGTATGGCTGTTTAAGGCTCAGTCCATCAGATCCTGGGCCTTTCTGTTGTCACACAGTCCTAAAATTTCACCTGGGAGTGACCTCTTTCTTAGACCCACTAGAACAACACAGAACACCCTAACACATATACACTCTGTTTCCATAAAAAGTTATGCAAAAGCCACCATCCAGTTCCTACCCATTCTTCAGTTTGCTCTATTTCCAGGAAAGACCTCTTACCAAGTGAGAACTCTATGTAATCAACACTTTAATTAGTACTTATAGTACTTTGTTGTCTAATGTCTGCATTACTTAGAACAAATGCTATACTGTTTTTTATAAAACCTCAGATCAATGTCATTCTCAGAGAAAGACAGAGAGACTCCATTAGTTAACCCACTACTTTCCATAAAAGTCAATATTCTAGACTGTTATTTAAGGCTACCAGTAACCTGGATATAATCTTAAATTTGATCTTCCATTTCATCTTTTAACATTTAACAGGATCGGGGGCCACAAACATAATGTTATGAGCTAGACTGCTTTCTCCCCTCATATGCTAATGAAGTAACTCCTATTACTTCAAATATGACACTATTTGAAAACAAAGTCTTTAAAATTAATTACAGACTTCAAATGGAGTCACTGGATGGGCCCTGTTCAAATACAAGTGGTGTCCTAAGAAAGAAAATTTAGACTGAAAGTGGTAATAAACAGCCATTTGTAGGCCAAGAATAGAGGCCTCAGAAGAAACCATAATCTCAGCCTAGCTTCCAAACTGTCAAAAGAATAAACCACCCTCTGGTACTCTGCTATTGCAGCCTCAGGAAGCCTGGATGGTCCTGAGGTTCCTTCCATTTCTTTACCAATATAGTTCTAGTTACTATCATAAATACTCAAGGAACTTTTACTAGTTGCTTTCCACAGATTCTTATGCAATCTGCACTGCTATACACAACACTCTCATTTTGTGATGAGACAAGAAGAAATTCTAACTCAGATGTGACTTTATGGGTTCCTACAAAATATTTCTGGTTATTTTGTATTTTATAATGAAGTCTTCAAAATTACTCATTTGGAAGAATGCTTCCAGCTTGGCATGGTGGCACATGCCTTTAATCTCAGCACTCAGAAGGGAGAGGCAAGAAGATCTCCAAGTTTTAGGCCATCCTGTTTTACAGAGTGAGTTCCTAGACAGCCAGAGCTACACAAAGAAATCCTGTCTTGAAAAACAAACAAACAAAATGCAATCACTAAAACAACATATGTTTCCTCCATGAACAAAGTTACAGTTTTCAAAATTAATCAAAGCTGGTGGCTTCAGTCTGTAAAGTGCTTGCTGAGGAGTCTTTTAAAGGCACAAACTGCAATAGAAGAAAAAGAGGCAAGTCGTAGCTATGTCTTCCTGAGATATCCATTTGGGATTGTGAATGTGCATTACATACTTGACTCTTCAAATTAAACACTTTGAGTTTCATATTTTAAGGGAAGATAACGGGATATAAATTTTAAAAACTTTCTATTAGTAAAGGTAAGTTACATAATATGGAAATTCCTTACATTTGAATATGAATTTGTATGGATGTTGTAAATATGTCTGAAATACCTTTGATGTCAATGAAGGCAACTATGATCTCCCTGACACTCACCCTGTCGATCAAACAATGAATCCACAGCTGTGGCTTTATTTGAAGGAGCTTCTGTGATTGGTCTGAGATATGACCTATAACCTTTTAAAACAGATGCCATAAATCGCAAAAATGTCTCTTGGATTTCCATCTCCAGTTGTGTCATCTTTTTTTGCCAAGAGAAATCTGCTTCAATTGGAGTCATCTCAATCGCTGAACTTTCCTGAGTTTTTCGGTGAACTGACAACCGAAGTAAAAACAAAACAAGGCATTAATATGTATTATCTATTTATAATGATTGAATGATAAGAAAATAGTCAAGCTAAAGACCACATCTTCCTTCTTCTTTCTTTCCTTTTTTTGAGACAATCTTGGTATTGGTGTATTCTAGCTATGTAACCCAGGCTGGCTTCATACTTAACATCTTGCTGTCTCATCCTCCCTAAGTGCTGGGGTAACTCAACCACATACAAGCTGGAACTAGCCCAGATAAACATGAGATCCAGTCTCAAAAATCCTAAACAAACAGACATCCAAGATAGGGATAAAGCTCAGACAGTAGAGTGCTTACCTAGCCCAGGGTCCATTCCCCAGAACTACACAAACTGGGCCTACATTTTACATCTGCCCTAACATTTGGGAGGAAGAGACAAAGGGATAGCGAGTTTGAAGTCACTTTTTGAGATAGGGTAGCAAGAAGGGCAGAATACAGAGAAAGTGCTTTAAAAAAAAGACAGACAGACAGACAGAATTCCCATCTGCTTTTTTTTGTGGCCAGTGCCCTACTCCCTCCTCACACTCACCTGAGCAGAGCTGGGGATATAGCCTCCTCAAGGTCCCTAGGAGACTTTTGCATGGTTTTTTAGGAAGCTGCTTCCAGTTTATGTTCTTCTTTTCATCAGATCTATAAAATCAGAATTAAGAAAATCTGTTATTTATAGTTCGTTTGGACTAACTACACAGAATTCTTACGTCAAAGTGAAAAGACAGAGCATTTTGTATGCACTGAAGAGACTGACACATGGAGTGAGGAGATGGATTCTTTTAGAGTGCCTCTTTCCTTTCAATAGACTTTAGTCAATGTGGCTACTCCATCTAAGCCTCTCATAGCCTTCCCCACTGGAGTGAGTGGTACAACACTGACTTCAAGTCTGACGCTCAAGTCACATTTAGATATTGTAATATTTTAAGGGTTAAGATAACTGCCTTGAGATGTTAACCTATTTGCAGAACTCTAAAACAACATATGCCCAAACCAAAAACTGGAACTAAACAAAGAAGTAAAGTATACTTAGTTCATTGCATTCCTCACAGAGGCATACAAACACATATTTAACATAGTCTATGACCATAAAAACATTAAAAAAAAAAAAATAAAGACACAGATACAAGCTAAATTAAAATTAAAATTTCCTAAATTTTATAATTCAGAAATATAAAATATAAATAAAAAATATATAAATATAAATAAATAAATATATAAAATATAAAAGAGACAATGACTTTGGAACCAGCTCTTCTACAACTCAGTAGGTTTCTTTTAATGTTTCAGCTTAGTCTTCAGTGAATGAAAACCTATAGAAACACCAAAGTTTTATCTGACCTAAGGATTAGTTAAAGTCTTGGATTTGAAAGGCATCTATCTGTTTTAGTTACAACCAAGTAGGATGTTAGAACTAAGAAAAACAAAATGAAGACTCATTAGTGTTGGCTTAGCTTAGATTTCAAATGGGAAGAAGAAATTCAATTATTACAGTCCAACCAAATACCAGCATGGTCCAAGAAACTCAAAGTAGAAATTAACCTCTAATACTCCCTGGGTGGTACTATCACCAGCAGAGAAGCAAATATAGTATCCTCCCTGGAGAGATTAATTGACTAAAAGGGCTGTAACAATTCCCATGTTCCAGGTACTGTTAAAAGACACATACTTTAGCCAGGTATGATAACAAATAGCTGACTTAAAAAGCAAAGAAAGGAGAATCATCCCAAGTTTAAGAACAGCCTGGTCTACAGCAAGTTCCAGGCCAGCCAAGGACACATAGTAAGATTCCTTCCTTCCTTCGTTTTTTTTTTTTTTTTTTTTTTGAGACAGGGTTTCTCTGTGTAACAGTCCTGTCTGTCCTGGAACTCATTTTGTAAACCAGATTGGCCTTGAACTCACTGAGATCTGCCTGCCCCTACCTCATGAGTGCTGAGATTAAAGGTGTGAGCTACCACCAACCTGTGTAAAAACTTTCTTGTAAGTAAGTATATAAATAAGATATCAAATCAACTAAGAAACCATCATGTGTTTAAAGTCAAAGGCACATCACATTTAACTCTAATCAAGTATTTTCACTTACTGTAATCATATAATGCTATCTTTTCAATCCCCATATCAACACTGTCATCCCTATCTGAATTATCACCATCAGTCTGTGACTTGGTTCTAACATTTACTATCTGACTTTGAAAGTCTATTCCTCACATTTCTTCTCTCTAAAATGACAATGATGAAGTACCTAATAGACAGGAATTGCCAAATATTCACATCCCATATTCTGTCTAATTCCAGGGACCATCAATTATAAAGCACTATTTTTATAGTCATAAAAGAAAGGATGTTGGGCTGAGTGTATGGTATATACCCCAAACTCTAGCATTTGAGAATGGCACGAAGACCATTTCAAGATCACCCTTGGTTATCATACCTAGCTCAAATTCAAGGCCAGTCTTGGATATGTGATACTTTCACAAATAAACTAAAAACTAGAGCTACCCATGAGGCTGAGAGGTAGAGATCAGGCCTAACTCACACGAGACCCTGGGTACAAGTCCCAGGAAGGGGGGGGGGGGGAGGATGAGGTATAGAAAATGTGGGAAGGAGGAAAGTTTGAATTCATGAAATGATTCATTACTTCCAAGTTGTCTATAAATCTAGATATATATAATAACGAGCCACTATAGCCATACAGTTTCAAAATACAGTGGTGTATCCATTTCAGTATATTTTAACTTTAAATTTTGTGGGGTTATGTGAGGCAATGTCTCACTCTGTAGCTAAGGCTGACCTGGATCTCACTAAGTAGCCCAGGACGGTCTCCAATTCATAGTGATCGTCCTCTTTAATCTCCTAAATACTGGGTTGACAAGCATAAGCTACCATACTTGGCTTTAGTATTATTTTCTAAGCAAACGTTTTCTTCCTTTCATAGAACTATTCTTTCAGTTCACATACAGGTATTGTTCCAAATAGTTGCACTTCAGTGACAACAAAGGCCTGGAGAGAGGAAGACTCAGATAGCATAAGCTGGCTGGCTCTAAACTCACCATATAGTAGAGGGTCCATGAATTTTTGATCCTGCTGCCTCTGCCACTTGAGTGCAGAGGTTACAGGCATAAGCCTCTATAGCATATATTCAGTACTGGAGAGGAAAAACAGGGCTTCAAGAATGCTAAGCAAGCCCTCTTCCAACTGAGCTATATCCCCAGACTCTTGTTTTTTATCTAGACCATCTCCTGCCAATTCAATTTATTCTAGATGTTTCTAAATAGTTCTAATTATATATGGTGGAAACTACACATGGGAAATAACAAAGATGGATCACTTACACATATATCATGTTCGTATCCAAGTCAATGCAAACAACATCTTGTGGTGGGTCATGAAGATCAAAGTACCTTGAGTCCACTCCAACTATAAATGGTAAAGGTGCGCTAAGCACTCCAGCCAGTGAAAGAGGACAAAGGGGTATATATGGACACTGCCACTGAAATGGGAAGATCATCTAGGGGAAAAGGTTTTTAAAATTAACCAAATTCAAATCTGCAATGGCAATTACACAATTAACTAGCACCGAAAGGGACCATTGAAAAGCAACAAAATCTGTGTTTTAACTTTAAATTTCATTCCAAAATTAAGTGACTACAAGTACTATTGAATTACAATTCTTAAAGATAATGATCATGGCACACTTAAAATCTATCCTAACAGCTTTTTTCAAGTTGACTCTTCTAATGTCTACACAAATCTCACATGCAATTTCTATGGAAAAATCAAAGCAAAGAGATGAAACTGTCTCCCAAATCATAAAACATGTTTTTATAAACTTAGGCATTTTGCCCACTAATGAGCTCTGATCAAAATAAAACTAAGTGCACAGGAGGGCAAGTGGGGCCTGGGATGGACAAGCTGGGGTTAAGGTCAGTGGCAGAGTGTTTGCTTAGTATTCTTAGCACCATTGGGTTCTATTTCTAGCATCAAAACTTTAAATCTAACAAAAAATTAAAAATTAAGAAATCTCCTGGGAATCACTAGAAGATATAACAAAATGTTTTCTATACTTTAAACAAACATTTAAAATAATTCAACTTCGGTGAAACTTGACATCTTCAAAATATAGTTAATATAAAACATTCTCTGAGAATCTCAAATAAAATGCCAGGAATAATGACCAGCAATGGGGAGCAGATGCAGGCAGATCTCTGCATAGTTAGTGAGAGAATCAGTCTCAAAAAAGAAAAAACAAAGAAAAGTGGAATGTGGGATGCACCAGAGAAGAATGACATCATCGAAGGTTTGTCTCTGGTTCTGGTCTCCATATATGAACATGCTCAAACACACACACACACAAATAAGAATTTTAATTTACAAATTGCTATCTTAATTAGTGTGTGTGTGTGAGCTGAGTTTGTTTTTGTTTCTGTTTTTAAGAACAGTTTTTGAAAGGTTGAAAAAACAGACTAAGGGTCTGGAGATATGGCTCAATGCTTAAGAGCACTTGCTGCTCTCGCAGAGGACCTGGGTTCAGTTCCTAGAACCCATACTGAGAGGCTCACAACCTTCTATAACTCCAGCTCCCGGGGAGCTGACTCTTCTCCTCTGGCCTTCATGGGTACTAGCCTATATATATAGACACAAACAATAAAACAAATACATCTTTAAAAAAATTACAATGTTATATTTTTTGGTTCACATATAGTTACCTTCCCAACCAATTGTACTGTAGTGACTACAAGGACTCATTTTAAAAAGTATTTTAATATGAGAGAGCATCACATACCATAGCTGGCTTCAAATTCACTATGTTGTGGAGAATGACCATAAATTTCTAGTCTTCCTGTCTCTGCCACCTGAATGCTCAATAACACTGTAATTCTGTGCCTGGTTCAATTTTCACCTTTACAAATCATCACCTATCCCAAAGAAATTCTATACTACCAACCATCAAGAATTACAGATTATTATTCAAAACTGGGATTTCTGTACTCAAGAATTACATACTTAACATGAGCATTTATTAGATTCCAAGCACTCTTCGACAATTGAGACCACAGTATTAATAAAGCAGACCCATGCCCTCCTAGAAGATTAATCTACTTTTTTTTCTATTAAATGCTGAGGATTTTATTTTAGGCTTCACAACCTTTGTAACAACTACTTAATTCTGTTATTGTACAAGAAAACAATGACAGGTAATAAATAAGTCAATAAGTGGCCTATGTTTCAATAAAACTTTATTATTTGCACAATTCCCGGTAGACATGAACTGGCAGGCTAGACTTGCAGCTACTCTGACAGAAAGAGGCAGAAAATCAACTGAAGACATAATAAAGTATTATTATGTATCTATTAGAAAGTGGATAATACTATGGAAAAAGACCCTCATGTACATGGTTAGATTCAGAGCAGGTTATTCTAGTACAGATAATATGAGCCTCATTATGGAAAAGACAACTCCGAGACACAAATGTAAATGTTCCAGAAATAAAGCAGGAAAGCAGGGTGACTGGGCATGGCAGCTCCTCCTCTAATCCCAACACAGGACACAGGAGGCTAAGGAGGGAGAACCTGCTAAGGTTAAGATCGTCAGCCTGCTAAGTTACTGGTCAACTTCAGCTGAGTGGGAGCCTGGTTTTTGTTATTGTTTGTTTGTTACAGGCAAAGCTAGGGCTGGGAGGGATGGTTTGGCACATTCGTGCAGATGACCTGAGTAATGGCTCACAACACCTGTAACTCTAGTTCCAGGGGATCCAATGCCCCCTCTTCTGGCTTCCTCAGGTTCCTGTACTCATGTGTCCTGATACACACACACACACACACACACACACACACACACACACACACACACACACACACACAGCATGATCTGACTTCTAATGCAGTAAGAAGCATAACAGTGTTTGAAGTAGAGCTTGACTTTGTGATATACCCAAGAACTAAGCATTTTATATTATGCTATTCATAATAAAGCCTTATGTGTAACTAGAGAAAATAGTTAAAAGTTTAAATGAGAAATTAACCATGTAATTAATTTACATAATTTAAAATAAAACCAACTAGACTTTCTCTGGTGTTTTGTTCTGCTTTATTATTTATTTATTTATTTGAGGCAGGGCCTTGATATAAATGTATTACTGTCTAAGCCTCCCAAGTGCTATGATATTGTGCGGCAACTTTCTTCTAACTGAAACCTGATTCAGCCTCACAGACCCCTCTCCTAGGTCCTAGGAGCAGTAAACAATTGCACAAGCTCAGGAATCAGGAAGAGACTCTGACCTACTATGGAGGAGTTTGCAGGGATGGCGAGGGTTCCAGCAGCCATTCCAGTTGTCACTGAGGCTACAGTGGGCATTTCCATACTCCAGATACATTTGAGTTGTCCCTGCTCCTGTGAGTAACCTCTCACCCACACTCCTATGAGTCATCCAATAAACTGCTGGTTTTCCAAGTTGGGCTTTGGCAGGTTCCTTACTTTAGTCTTTTTTTGGCTCTCTATTAGAATGACAAGACCTTTATTTGTCTCTCCACAGGAAACATGGGACTACAGCATGTGTATCACCAGCCTCCACTTAAAAGCTTTACTATTAGGTAATACAAAGTATTTATTCTCAGGAGAACACTAAAATATGAAAAATTAGAACTGACTTTTTTCCCCTCAAGCAAAAGTCACTTTTGTTTTCTTCATATATCCAAATTATACTTCTTTTAAACTGACCGAGCCGGGATTTAAAAGTTGCTTTCTTTAAAGAAGAGTACAGATCCTCTAGTAGTAATCTTGTTCTACAAGAAAAAGTCTATACTTACTGCAACAACAGCTTCAGCTACCCCAGTTAGGACAGCTGGCCTAAGAGAATGTAGCAGAATTTTACTCTCAAGTAAAACCAGCAGCAGCAATGTTGCACAATTCTCAGGACCCAAATTCATCAGTAAGGTACTAAAGTCGGCTCCACTAGAGAACAGAAAAAGGAAGGGATGTAAGCTATTTTGTTAAAATATATCAAGATTCACCTACTAAACAGGTGAATAATCTAATGTTCATTTCAATTTGTAAATTAGCAATGAGGAATACAATGTAGCTAATTAATGAGGTAATATATGGAATGACTTAAATGAACACTTATTAAGAAAGATTTTTCTCAAGCCCAAATATTTGAGCTGAGTTCAAAGGAACAGAGGCAAGGCTGTGATGGGAGACAGCATAAGCAAAGGCTCAGGAAAAAGCTAATGTCATAATCCAAGAACAAAAAAATTAGAGAGCATATAAAAATAACAAGAGATTAAGCTAAAAAGAAATGGCTGAGTCAATTAGATTTATATTCATAAGAGAACACACTGGGCAGATTAAAAATAATAATAAAGTAAGAATAAGGATTAATATACATAAGTGACCCCAAAATTCTACCAGGAAACTCCTACAACTTATAAACACCTTCAGTAAAATGGCAGGACATAATATTAACTTAAAAAAAAAAAAAGATCAGTAGCCCTCCTATATACAAATGATAAACAGGCCAAGAAAGAAATCAGAGAAGTATTATCTTTTACAATAGCCACAAATAATATAAAATACCTTGGATGTAACTCTAACCAAGCAATCAAAAGACCTGTATGACAAGAACTTTACATTATTGAAGAAAGAAACTGAAGAGGATATCAGAAAATGGAATGATATCCCATGCTCCTGAATAGGTAGGACCAACATAATAACAATGGCAATCTTACCAAAAGCAATCTACAAATTCAATGCAATACCCATCAAAATCTAAATACAATTCTTCACAGACTGTGAAAGAACAATATTCGACTTCATATGAAATAGCAAATACCCAGGATCACCAAAACAATCCTGTACAATAAATAAACTTCTAGAGACATCATCGTCCCTGATTTCAAGCTCTATCATAGAGCTATAAAAACAGCGTGGTATTGGCATAAAAACTGACATGTGAAACAATGGAATCAAACTGAAGACCCTGACATTAACCCACACACCTATGAACACCTGGATTTTGACAAAGAAGCCAAAATTGTACAATGGAAGAAAGAAAGCATCTTCAACAAATGGTGCTGGCGTAACTGGATGTCAACATGTAAAAGATTTCAAATAGATCCATTATCTATTGCCATGCACAAAATTCAAGTCCAAGTAAATCAAAGACCTCAACACAAATCCAGTTATGCTGAACCTGATAGAAGATGAAGTAAAAAGTAGCCTTGAATGCATTGGCACAGGTGACCACTTCCTAAATATAAGACCAGTAGCACAGACACTGAGAGCAACAATTAATAAATGGGACCTCCTGAAACTGAGAAACTTTTCTAAGGCAAAGAACACGGTAAATAAGACAAAATGACAGCCTACAGAACGGGAAAAGATATTCACTAATTCCCACATCTGACAGAGAGCTGATATCCAAAATATATAAAGAACTCAGGAAACTAGACATCAAAATACCAAACAATCCAATTTAAAAATGAGATCTAAACAAAGAATTCTCAACAGAAGAATCTCAAGTGGCTGAAAGAGGATACTAGATGTAAAGCAAAGGATAACCAGACTACAATCCACAGCTCCAGAGAAGCTAGTTAACAAGGAGGACCCTAAGAGGGACTCATGGATTGCCCATAGATGAGAACTTCTGAGTAAACTAGGTGTGAGGGGGGACAACAGAGAGGAGGGGATGGGAGATGAGAACACGAGGGAACCAGAGGGTTGAGCTACACAGAATGGAGTGGGAGGGCAATGAAGAGATATCTTGATAGAGAGAGACATTATGGGGCTAGGGAGAAACCTGGCGCTAGGGAAGTTCCCAGGAATCCACAAGGATGACTACAGCTTAAATTACTAGCAATAGTGGAGAGGGTGCCTGAGCTGGCCTACCCCAGTAATCAGACTGGTAAATACCCTGTTGTCATAGAGCCTTCATCGAGTAACTGATGGAGGCTCAGCTCTGGGAGTCCATTCAAAGAGAGGGAAGAGGGATTATATGAGCACAGGGGATCAAGATCATGATGGGAAATCTATAGAGACAACTGAACCAACCTAATGGGAACTCACTGTTTAGACCAACAGCTGTAAAGCCTGCATGAGACCAAACTAGGCCCTCTGCATAAGGGAGGCAGTTGTGTAGTTTGGTCTGTTTATAGGGCTGCTGGCAGTGGGATCAGGATCTATCCCTTTATGAGCTGGCTTTATAAAGTCCATCACCTATGGTGGGACACCTTGCACAGCCTTGATGCAGGGGGAGGGGGTGGACCTTCCTCTATTGAATAAACCAGGCTTTGCTGACTCCCCATGAGAGGTCTTACCCTTTAGGAGGGGAGGGTTGGGGAGGTGAAGGAAGGATAAAATGGGAATCTGTGAAATCATCCAGCCTGGATTAGTGATGCCGATGAACATTTACTTACAAACTGCACAAGGGAAGGAGGAAGAGAAAAGCACTCCCTGTATGAGATGGTATGATTCTGAGTTTTGTGGATGATGTGTACATGCACCTGTGCATGTGGTATATGGGCATGAGTGTGGTGGGCAGAATACAGCCTTAGGTGTCTATCCTTCACCTAAAACTTCACCATATAGGCTACCTGGATGCACAGTGAGCTTCCAGGATCCACTTGTCTTTGCTTCCTGTCTGGTCACTGCTGGAATTACAGGTATGTAACACCCTTGCGTGCTTTCCACGTGGGTTCTGTGGACCAAAATTCAGATCCTCACACTTGCATGGCAAGTGCTTCACCTACGGAGCCATTTCCCCAGCCTTGCAATTCTCTCAAGTACTGCACCACCCACCAGGTACCAAGGATGATAATACTAAGGGATACCCTGTCCTTACCTAGTTTGTCATTCTGCCTCAGAAGTATTTTCCAGAAGATTGAACTCAGGGCTTGTGTAATCCAAGCCAAGTGCTCTACACTGAGCTACTACAGGTACCCATAACCTTTTATTTTAAGACATGTGTCACTACTAAGTTGCCCATGCTGGCCTTAAACTTGCAATTTTCCTGTCACAGTCTTCCAAGATGCAAGGATTACAAGTTTATGCCACCATGTCTGGCTCAGGAAAGTATTTTGAAGTATTCTGTTTTAAGCAAATAAATATAGCATTTACAATACTATCAAATGGGATGAGGGCGTGGCTTATAAGAGCCAACATACATAAGATCCTAGGTTCTATCCACAAAAACCAAAGAAACAACAAGCAAACAAAGCAAGCAAATAAGCAAACCATCATTACCTTAATGGCAAAGGTGTGGAAACTGGTTGTGATAATATTAATGAATCGTGGACTGATAGCTTAAACAAACAAAAAGACAAATTAGCCAAACAAATTTTATAGTCTCAATATTTACATAAGAGTAAAACAAAAAAATTGCTTACTATGCAAAGGTGTATAATGTCAAGCACACGGAGATGTGAATAATGGCTATTGAGTACTCGGGGTATCTGTACTCGCTTTAAATTGCTGACTCAGTTTTGACCTAGTTCATTAGTTAAATGCAGGAATATAAAATTTTGAAATAATTTTTTATAGGAACTTCAAATTTATTCACTCAAAAGACTAGTTAAGCATTTGTAGTTGTTTAATACGAATTAATACTTGATGAGCCAAAATGCACTCAAGACCAACAGTGTCTGGCTTAACCCTGCTATAGAATATAGATAATATCTTAGAAGAAATATTAAATGGATCACTTCAATAGACTAGTGCTGCTCAATGTCAGTTTGTAAACTGTTATGATTCAGGAAAAGACAGTAGAAGCTAAATATCTAGCAACTTGCATAGCAACTTCATCTCACAGTCAAGCTGCCTAGTCAATCTATGAAATCTTGTTTTTACTGATCCCTACCAGAGACTATAGTAAGTGTCACAAGCTGTGCACATAGCAAACCCTGAGAAAGAAGCAGGTTGTTCAGCACAGTCTGAAAGCACTATTTAAACTCTTTTAATTGTCCCCTAAATAAATCTTAAATATTCAGCACTTAAATATTAAAATACTAAATATTATCAGTTACTATGAAGCTAAAAACATGACTATAACATAATTCTGGTGTTTACCTTATTAAATTTAGCTATGCAAAGGCCACACATGGACCAAATAAAAACATATAACATGATGACAAGAATCTAAGTAATATTTTGCCGGTTCTATTCACCTGGAGTCTAAAACCCAATTAGGAAAGAAATGTTCAGTGAAGCTACTGAAGAATGAGATAGTCAGAACTTCAAACATACAAACTACTTCATCTCAGACTCAAGGAACCTGGCATGAATTGATGTGAAAAGACCCCTTTTTCATTACCTGTACAAGGATCCTTGGTCTTTGTGGTGAAGGAAAAGGGATGTTTTGCATAAAATGTGAGATGTGCCTAGAAAAGATGGTGAGATGAATACCAGTTACTTTTCTTAAATGCATCATAGATTTTAACAAATCTTTCATTCCATTACTAATGATTCCAATGGAAAAACCATTTATTTGAAACTGAGCTAAAGAAATAAACGTTTGCCTAAAACAGTGGTGCAGTCATAATTCTGATATTTAAAAGGTTGGAACAGGAGAATTACTACCAACTGAAAACTACCCTGGGCTACATAGTGAGTTCTAGGCCAACTTGCACTTAGAGTAAGACCATGTCTAATAAAAACAAAAACTTTTATTTTTTTTCATTAGGAAAACAAAAACATAAAAATAGCTCTTAGAAAGTAAAGAAGCTAATTTGGAGACTGTAGAGTTTGCTCAGCCACTAAGAATGGCTATATTCTTCAAAGAGTCCAAGTTCAATTCATAGCCATGGTGGCTCACAACCAGCTGTAACTCTAGCTCCAGGAGGTCCAAAGTCCATATTCTGGCCTCCACAGGCAACCACATACATGTTGTGCACACAATGTATGCAGAAGCACACACAAATAAAAATGAATCATTTTTTAAAAGCTTTTTGTGCCTGGTAGTGGTGGTGCATGCCTTTAATCCAAGCACTCAGGAGATAGAGGCAGGCGCATCTCTGAGTTCAAGGCCAGCCTGGTATATAGAGCAAGTTCTAGGATGGCCAAGGTTACGAAGAGAAATCAATCAAACAAACAAGAGCAAACAAACAAAAACCCACCTATTTTTATAGCTCTGGTTATCAGTGGCAACCTAGATTTACTACTAGAACTTTGGATGGACCGCCTAAATGCTGTTTTTTTACTTAGAAACAATGTTCCTCAAATTTCTCCAGTGTTAGGCTCTTAGGAGACACAGAATGTAGAATGTACCCTGACAGAGAACAGTGATCACACCATGGGCTTCTTTGAACCTCTTGAGTCTACTGCACACACCATAGATAAACCTGCTAACTTGTCTCCAGTTAAATTTTACCTCAATTTAATTAACCTAACAACAGAAAGTTAAATGTAAAACTATAAACCACTAGCTTGCATTCTGGGAATAATTTTGATATTGTGATGATACTGTGAACACTTGATAGTTCTTGACCCTTCTTGCTTTGATACTGAAGTCTATTATTGTATACAATAATAAGAAAAGTCATGTCCCACTAGAAATCAAAGCAGTTTAAATGATAGGGTCGGGACAGAGAGATGGCTCAGCGTAAGGTTCTGCTACTAAGCCTGACAACCAGCTTTTCATCACCTACAGCACACACAGAAGAAGAGAACTGACACTCACGAGTTATCCTCTGACTTCTACTCATGTGCCTTGGTGGTATGTGTACATGTGTTTGTGCACATACATAAACGCACACAAACGGCAAGTTTTTACTTACTCATTTTATTTATGTGAGTGTTCTGTTCATGTGTATGTCTGTACACAATATGTGGCGGTCAGAAGATGGTACTACATATCCTAGATCTAGAGTTATGAATGCCTATGAGTTGCCATGTGGGTGCTGGAAATCGAACCCAAATCTTCTGCAAGAACAAGTGCTCTTACCTGCCAAGCCAGCCCTCCAGCCCCAATAAATAAATTTAAAATGATAGGATGGAGGTTGTGGACCTATAAAGTCCCTAAGTTCAGAAACTAAGAGGTTCGGGAGTTTGCAATCAGGGCTACAAGGGGAACCTCTGAAAAAAAAAACAAAACACAACACAGAGACCTCGACATCTATTTTTCTTGATTATAAAACATTTCCATGACAAAAGAGAATTATGGAACATTCTGCCTCGTGCTAAAACCAAAATCACATAGTTAACATCAGTTAATTAATTTTCCAAATCCACATTAGTTTAGAGACATATATCCATTACACCTAAATCTTGTCCTGGCCAGCTACACAAAGCCCATGTGTCCATTCATTGTCTTTGTTTCTGAAGAATGAATAGGAAGGAGAGCACATACATCTATACAAACTATTGCCTCACCTGAATTCTCAAAAACAGTCATAAGTCTACGCTTACCAAGATGCCAATTTCAAGTTCATGATCAATGAATGACTCAGATGGAGAAGGAACAAGTAAAAATAGGGTATTATGATTCTCCTTCCCTTTCAACTCTGCTGTTAAGCTAGATTAACAATGAAATGAGCATTACATATCTTATTTCCACAGACATGACACTTCATCTTTATACATACTTTTCAATGGGAAGAGGATGTGGTCCGGACACAGAAACTTTGTAGATAAACATAAGAAATTTCTTAAATGCATCAAAAAAAGGCCAGTGTGAAAGCAAACAAATGCACTTGTTTGAATTGATGGGTTTGGAGACCACTTTTCTCTCCACAGGGGTCAACAGGCCCAGCTGCATAAGCTGTTTCTCCGTTAGACGTTCTCGAGGGTAAGGTTCATAAAACTGGATGGCAGCTCCATATACCTACAACAAAGAATTTTAAGACTTAAGATTGTTTTTTAAAAATTATCTTTTTCTATACATTTTCACATTTTATATTTCATGCTGGAGCTTCAAGCTTTAAGCATCCTAGGTAAGCACTCTACCATGTACTTGCTACCAAGATCTACATACCCAATGCTCTTTTTTCTCTTCAAACAAGTATTTCCTGGGACTACATACTGAACAGATAAATGAAATATCTCAGCCTAAATGCAACCATTTTTTGATACAAATCCATCTAGATTCCCACACACTATGATTATATATTTAAGCATATTTTTTAAAAAAAAGAGGGAGGGAGGGAGGGAGGGAGGGAGGGAGGGAGGGAGGGAGGGGAGAAAGAGCAACCTCATGCAGCTGGGATGGCTTAGCAGGCAAAGCATTTAACTTTGCAAGCCTGACAATCTGAGTCCAAATCACAGATTCCAGAGTAGGAGAGAACTGACTCCTCAAAGTTTTCCTCTGACCTTTATAAACATGTGCCCAACACGTGTTTCTACACTTACACATGCATTAAAACAAATCTTTTTTTGACTTGTTCTCACTTTCTCCACTCTGTGTACTTTTTACCTACTGTACAAAGTACTCTAACGACCTCACTCAACTTGTACTTGCTTGTACAACACTTTTTTAGAACATGGACTATATGAAAACATAAAAACAATCACATTTGTCATTTTTTATACGCACATTAACGTGAAAGTACATGTGCACACATATCAACCTTTTGTCTTCTATTCAACAGGGTCTTTGTTGTTTGCTACTCTGTGCCCAGTTGGCTAGCCTGGAGCTGTAGGGATCCTCCTGTCTCCGCCTCCCATCTTGCCATTGAACACTAAGAGTTACTGACACATGCTACCTTATTTGACACGGGTTCTAGGGATTCAAACTTAGGTCCTCATACCTACACGGCAAGTACTTTATGCACTGAGCCATCTCCTGTGCCCACATGACTTTTTTCCCCCCTCTTCAGAGAGGTCTTCCTATGTAACCCTGGCTGGTCTGAAACTACCTATGTAGATCAGGCTGGCCTTGAACTCACAGAGGTTTAGCTGAGTCTTGGAGTTAAAGGTGTGCACCACACACCTCCACATTTTAACCGCTGTTAAGTATACAATTCTGTGGCATTCTCAAAATCACTGTAACATAACCATCACTGCTATTTCAAAAACTTTTTTTCAATCACTAAAGAGAAGCTCTGTACCCCTTAAACAATAACTTCATTCCTCCCATCCCAATCCAAATTATTAGTAGTTTTTTCACTACTTTCTATCTGATAAAATTGCCTATTCTATTGATACCTACTATATGTAAAATTGGTGTTTATTCTTTTTGTGTTTTGCTTATTTTTTTTTTAGCATGTTTTCAAAGTTCACCCATGTTACAGGATGTATTTGAGTTCTATCTTTTTTAAAGTTGAGTAATATTCTATAGTATATACACACCAAATTCTACTTTCCTTTCGCTCCTCAGTGGACACTTGAGCTGTATGATGATACTTTAAGAACACTGACATCCAAGTTCTTTCTGAGAACCTAAGTTCAATTCTCTGGGTACAGACCTCAGAATGGAATTACTTCATCAAGTAATTGTTTTCCTTTTGAAGGAGCTACCAATCTGTTGTCTACAGAAGCAGGATTCAAGGGTTCTATTTTCTCTATATCCTCAACAATACTGGTTTTCTGATTTTTGCTGTTACAACAGCCAACTTTATAGATGTGAAATGCTACCTTACTATAACTTTTCATCTCCAAACTAGATGAATCTGAGCATCTCTTACAAGTTTACTGAGAATTTATATGTTTTTAGAAAAATGTCTCTTTAAGCCTGTGCGGTGGCTTGAAAAGAATGGCCCTATAGGCTCATAGATTTGAGTGCTTAGTCATCAGGGAGTGGCTCTACTAGAGAAGGATTAGGAGGCATGACCATGCTGAAAGAAGTGTGTCACTGGGAGTAGCCTTTGAGGTGTCAAAAGCCCAAGCCAGGCCCAAGTGTCACTCTTACTTAGACTAATCAGGATATAGCTACTTCTCCAGCACCATGTCTGCCTCGGTGTCACCATAATAATAATATACTAAATCTCTAAAACTGTAAGCCAGCCCCAATTAAATGGTTTCTCTTGTGAGAGTTGCTATGGTCATGGTCATAGTGTCTCTTCACAGCAATAAAACACTAAGTCTGTGATGACAAATTTTGTTTATCAATTTGACACAACTGAGAAGAGATTTAGAATCTCAGTTAAAGAACTACTACCACAAGGCCATGCCTTAAGGCACTTTCTTGGTTGCAAATTGATGTCTCGGGGACCTGTCCACTGTAGTACCATACCTGTGAAGGTGAGTCTGGGTTGTTTGAAAAGGTAGCTGAAAATGAGCTGGAGAGAAAGTGAACCATTTTCCTCCATAATCTCTCCTGACTCAGTTCCTGCCCTGACTTGGCTTTATCATGGACTACTATGACTTGGAAGTGTAAAAGGAGATAAACCCTTTCCTCCACAAGTCATTCACGGTGTTTATCACAGCAACAGAAACCAAACCAACAGCTGGGCTGTAGTGGTATACTCCTTTTAGTGGTGTACTCCTTTAATGCCAGTACTTGGGTGCTGTGAGACTATGCTCTTGTACACTGTAAATATTAGTTTAATAAAACAATGATTGGCCAGAAGCTAGACAGGAAGTAGAGACAGCAGAACCAGAGTAGGAGAATTCTGGGAAGCAGAGTTACCACCATCGAAACCCAGAGGAAGCAATATGAGAATGCTACACTGAGCAAAGGTATCAAGCCACATGGCTAAACATAGATAAGAATTATGAGCTAATTTAAGCATAAGAGCTAGTTATAATAAGCCTGAACTACTGGCCCAGCAGTTACTATAATATTGAGCCTCCAATTCAATTTTTTCATAAGCCGGCTGTGGGGCCAGCCAGTAGGGACAGAGAAATATAGGACTACAATCCCTACCTAGTCAGACATCATAAGCCATTATTGTCTAAAGTTAATAGACTAGGAGGATGGGTCAGTGAGTTAAGCACTTGTCACACAGTATGAGGAACTGAGCTCAGCATCCAGCTAAGTGCTGGGCACTAAAAACATAGTCTTCAATCTTTACTAGTCTGCCCTTTTAGAATTCATTTACTGAACATTTTATAAGCTATATTTTTATCTGTTAAACTGCTTTTTGTTTGCTTCTTTAAAACTGGGTCTCACTTGGTAGACCTGGATGGACTAGAACCAGACTGGACTCAAACTCAGAGATGCACCTGCCTCCCAAGTACTGGCATTAAAGGTATGCACCACCATACTATCTACTATATTTTTAAAATTTCATGTTTTCTTCTTTTCTGTACTATATTTTAGAAAATCTACCTTATCATTCTCCCTTTGGGCATTTACTTGATGTTGCTGAAATCATTCACTAAAGGTAGGGCATGGTGAAATATGCCTATAATTCAACACCTGAGTTTGAAACAAGAGAGTCGTATAAATGAGGTCAGCTTAGGCTACACAAAGAATCCCTTTCTTCCCCCCTCCAAAAAAATTTCAGTCACTGAATTTTAGTTGTATTAATTTATATTTCTTAATTTTAAAGATCATATTTTTAATTTCTAAGTCATCTGGGTTTTTTTTTTTGTTTTGAGGCAGGATCTCTCTACATAGCTCTGGCTATCCTGGAATTCACTATGTAGACCAGGCTGGCCTCAAACTCACAGATCTCCCTCGGCCTGCCTCTCTGCTTCCTAATGTTGTTTTATGTAATCCTGACTCTTCCAAAGGTACTTATGTCTTTAAATCATTACCATAATCTCATTTTGAAACCTGTGTTTGGGGGTACCTCTCTCAAAACACTTTATTTTGATATATAAGATTCAGAGATATCAACACATTATATAATCACAAGTTTCATGTTGACTTCTTAGAAAAATTGTAAATTATTTTAAGTATCATGAAAATAATAATAAAAAAAAAAAACATGAAACACTAAAATTAACTAGATCCCAAGCCTGCCAATTCTAACTAAATAGAAGTTCACTGAGTTGTACAAACTTTGGGTCTGGTAACTTTCAACTTCTAACAATGGGTGTTATAGTATAAATACACGTCCTTTATCCAAATAATCCTAACATTCAAATAAAACATAAATTAACCACTTTACAACTTTAAAAAAATGAACAAAACAGCCTTAGTCAACAGACACAAAATATACCTTTTCAGCTGAAGAACCTGTCAAGACAAATGTTGAGAAAACAGGAAGTGGATATTTGGTTTGAGGATCCCAGCATTCAATAGTGGCTCCCATAGGAAGGCAGAAGAGGGGCACAGATTCTGAGAGTGGAAAAGACTCATAATCTTCTTCAGGATATCGAAAAATCAAACCTTTTAGAAAAAGGACATTTCTTTTAAAAACCGATCACTTTCACATAAAATACTCATGATACATACTTAATACACATTGTAATATCAGATTTCTTAGAAATATTTGTGTGAAATCTATTCTTTATATGTTATCCCTGAACTTATATTAATTACAACATGAAAATGTTTTAAGAATACTAAAAAAAAGACTGAAGTCAGCCATTATTGATCACCAAAACACATAAATATGTCAACACCTTATGAAGAATGTAAAAAAGTTAAAAGGAAAATTTACTAATTATTTCAGTTAGACTTTGGAAAAAAATTTAGAGATGGGACAAATGTTATTTAAAAAATACAAGGCAAGAGGAGTGATCCCAGCCCTATGCCAGGCTGCAGTGTAAAAGGCACTCACTTCAGAAGAGCCTAAGATGGAGGAAAGTGTGTGAGAGCCAGGAAGGAGGAGCAGGTAACAGAATGGAGAGCCCTAACAGAGCCCTTCAGAACAAAGGAACTGTACGCCATCAGTCAGTAAGCCAAGCCGCTAATACCACCAACATAGAGCCCATTTCTAAGCTAAAAACTTGAAAGTAAGATTTTAGTCAAGTTCCAAAACTCTATTCTAAAAATATGTGTCTCATAATAAACACCTAAAATTTAGATTCTAAATACTTTGGCAACCTTTCTGCAAATGTTTTAGGTTTGAGCACTGTTTGTCGATACCTTTTCCCTTTCACAGAAAAGACTTCAAGGTATCACAGACATATTATAGCAATATCATATTTCAAAATGATTCTGAATTTCCTAGTAGTTGTTATTTGTTTCTATATAAAGTAAATGGATTAGTTCATTAGTATGAATGGATTTATAAGGACAATCAAGAATTTTCCGATATGGACTTGCCTAATTTCCCTAGAATAAAATTTCACTTCAGAAACTGCGTAAGCAAAAAGTAATTGGCACTTCTTTCACAAAGAAGCATCTCACTGGAGCATACCTGTTTTCAGATTTTATCCCACCATACCATGGGATGAAGATGTCACACTTAAATCTTTACAGCCCTTGACACTTTACTGTGCAGTTAGAATGTGGCGATACATTTCCCAAAAACTTCATGGCAGAAAAGTTTCTCAGGCCCTCCTCTCCTCCATATAGCTGATTCTTTGCAACAAGAGAGAAAGGAAGCAAGTCCACCTTTCATGGCAAGTAACATGTGGTTCAAATCAGACACACAAAGATAAGAAAAGGAAATATAAGAAGTAAAGATGCAGTTTAACACCTTTATGATTGTCCAAATACAAAGATCAGAGAAAGAAATTTCCATTGAATTATTCAATCTATTAATGTAGACCAAAGCTTGGAGGTTTATGCCTCATATGTTTGCTTGGACAAAAGTTTAAATTTAACAACATATAGAGTGGTATTAGTAAATCATATAGTAAGTATATAATACACATAAGAAAACCTCAACCTTTACATGCTAAAAATTATAGATAATTAACAAATAAATCAATTCCACTAAATATGTAAGGAAACATATTTTGTCTCATCTAGCCAGCCCAATATTAGCATTCACTCGTTTGTTAACTGGGACAGATCTTCACTTCACTTACCAGCCTTATATGCTATTGCATTTGAAGCAGGTACAGACTTCTTGTAACACAGAAACACATTGGAACCCCACTGTAAAAGATAAATTGAGTTTTTAAAAAGTGAAAATGAAGAACTAATGATCTTGAATGTATCTAGAAATTATTTATTCATACAAGTCATTTAAAATTCCTAGTTAGCTAGAGTGGCAATACCTGCCTACAATCCCTCAGAATGAGGAAGCAGAGTGTTATAATGATACATTGTGTACTTAATTTTAAAAAAAACAGCCTGAAATATCAGGACAGAGCTACCCATAAAACCAAGCTGTGAAGGTCAGGAAGTGAGGACCCATGCCTTTAATCTCAGCATCAGGAGGCAGAGGTGCTTTAGATCCCAGAGAGTTCAAGACTGAAGAGAGCCAGGTGGTGGTAGCACACACCTTTAATCCTAGCACTAGGAAAGTTGAACCAGGAATTGAGATAGCTGTTGGGGGAGGAGAAGGCAGGAGCCCTTCCTTTCTCCTTCATGCTCAGTCAGTCAGAGGATTCTTAGAGACAGGCCTTAGGCGCTGGCTGGGAGAGAAGTTACTGTGGTCTCTACCCTGTCTCTCTGATATATCAGCTTTTTCCCAATATCTGGCTTCAAGTTTGTATTATAGAATTGCATTATACTATTGCATTATAGAATTCATGCAATAGGGGGTAGTGAATTTGAGGACACTCTGGGGTACAAATACCCTGTTGTTTAAAAACAAACAAAAAGAACTGGTTATCTTAGTTAATAGTACCTGCCTAGTATTCATGAGACCTGGGTATGATTCCCAGTGCCACATAAAATTAGACACTGTGGTGTATACCTGTTATCTTGCACTAAGGAAGTGGAGACAGGGCACTGTAGTTCAAGGTCACCTATATAGACATTTCCAGACCACCTTGGGATAGGATACATGAGACCCTGTCTCAACAATAATAACATTTAAAAATTAAAACATATGCTTATAAGGGTAGGAATGTAGCTCAATGGTAGAGTTCAATTCCAGCACCCAAAAGAAAATCAAAATACTCTGTTAAACACTGCCATGGAATAAAGTAAAAATATGGTTGGTTGACAACACAAAAGGAAAAGAAACAAGTTAGATTTTTGGTTTTTTGTTTTGTTATTTGTTTGTTTGTTTTTTTAAAGACAGTTTCAAAAAGTTTAGAATTGATGAGGCCAGTAAGATGATGTCTCAGTGGGCAAAGGTGCTCTCGGTTAAACCTGACAACCTGAGTTCAATCTTTGAGATCCTCATGATGGAAAGAGACTCAGTTCCCAAAAGTAATCTTCCTTCCTCTTTGTGTGTGCACAGGCACATTACACAGAATGAAATGTAATCTCTCAAAAGCTTGCAGTTCTATAATCATTTAAAGACTACTAGTACTTGAAAGAAGACACACAAAGAGCAATAAATATCGGAGCCCAAAGTAGGAAAGAATGGGTTCCCCAGGAGACTATGAGTCATCGCCTCCACTAATAGGTATGAATGCATCTCTGCCTATCTTCAAGATAAATCTGACCCAATAACCAAATGTGTATGCCCAATTTCCTTCTCCATGACTCTATATGCTTATTTGACACAGGGTCTGACTTTGTGGCCCATATTGGCCTGGGAAAGCCCAACTCAGCCAAGGTTGGCTTTGAACTCCTGAGTACTGGGATTACAGTCATGTCTAAATTTTACTAACCCTTTCAAAAAGCAAGCATGTAAAATCACGATATTTAAAATTAATAACTATAAGGAGAGTTCCCACCCAATCTATCTGCAACTGTCCTGAAAGCTACTATTGAAAAACCAGAATAAATCATTGATATAGCAGACAATATTAAGATATACACAGACATAATTAAAAATCGGGCTTTGTGTCATCAGAATATCATAAGCAATGGTTTATGCACAGCAGAAAAGGCATGAATAGTACTCCACAATAAGGGAGTGGGTCTAGCATGCACAAGACCCTGGCTTGATCCCCAGCTTTACAGTCTTTCAATTTAAAAATTGGAGAGATTAAATAAAAACAAGAATCATAAAAATGTAAAAATAAACCAAAGAACCAATATACACCTAAATACCACTACACAGTATTGCTTTTTTGGCTTATTTCCAAACCAAAGTTTGAAAAGAAAACACCTTTGTTCTTACCATGCCACAATTTAAGTTCTTATCAACTTTGCAGAAAGTGTGAGGAGGGCTTTCCCCCTTACTGGTTATAATAACGCAGATGTCAGTTACAGCCAGGGAATTCTGGGACCGAGCTGGAGGAGCTCTACGATAGGTGATAAAGATCCTTTGAGAAGTAGCTGAACTGTTGTTGACATTGGCACAGCGACCATAGGGCGTGGCTAGGATCACTTCACATCCTGGAATAAGTCTCTCTTTCCCTTCATATAGCACTCTGCAAGGCAAGGAGGAAAGGGATTTAGGGTTCATGCTATTTTCTTCTTGAAATGAGCAAAGAAAACTCTTGTCATTCCTGTTCTCTCCAAACTTCAACCAGAAACCAAGACTGCAATGACTACTTTAGATTATAAATCTCTGGATTATTGTTCAAAGATAGAACATGATTTAAGAAGCAAACACTGGACTGAGCAATTCACTTTTTATGACAAGAAACCTAACAAAGAAGCCTATGAGTATTCAAGTCAGGTGGTTTCAGGAAAATATCCTTCTCAATTCCTGTCAAACTTCTATCTTTAAAAGTCTTAGACCAAGTGAGTCCCACTCACTAGAAAGGCAGCAGAGGCAGGAGGATTTCTGTGAGTTCAAGGTCAACCTGGTCTACACAGCAGTTCCAGGCCAAATAGGCAAGAAAGCAAACCACAAATCCATCCATTCACATATGATACCTACCTTCAAGTAAGTAAAATGTGCCAAGTATCCCAAGTGATGCACAAAACTGACATTCCTAGAGCTGCCTCAGACACACAGGGAAATCCAATTCAGCCTGAGCTTCAAAGTGAAAACTTGTCTCAAAAACCTGAAACACTCTAGCCTGAGTGGTGGCCGAGTAGGTAAGGGTACTTAGTGTCAAGCTCAACCTCAGCTCTGATTGCTGAGACTGACATGGCGGAAACACAGAAATGACTCCTATAGGCTGAACTCCACATGTACCCACACACATATTTGTACACACATCAACTATTTTTTAAAATGTAATTCAAAAAAAGTAAAATAAAAAATTTATGCAATGTAAAAAAAAATTGAAAGTCACATAAGATAACATAGTTTTTAAGTGGACACACAACTGGACATGGTGGCACACTTGTAGTCCTAGCATTTATGAGGCTGATGCCTCCAAAAACCAAGTCAGTACTACTTCTAAAAGTGCTTGATATGAAATGTCCCCAGTTTTAAAAGTAGGCAAAAAATGTGAGTAAACATTTAAAGACACCTAAGTGGACAAAACACATGGAAGCTGCTGAGTATGTCAGACAACAGAAGTATAAATCAAGACACATTATATGAGAAGAAAAACCATCAAAAGATAAGAGGGCTGTGTGTGACAACCCTCACCTTTAGTCACAGCACTAAGGAGGCAGAGGCAGGTGGCTCTTTGTGAATTTGAGGCCAGCCTGCTCTACACAGTAAGTCCAAGGCAGCCAGGAATAGAGAGAGTCTGTCTCAAAAACTAAACAAAAAGACAAATAAGGAGGCTGGAGAGAGGGGTCAGCAGGTAAGAGCACTTGCTTCCCAGATCCCAGCAGGTAACTCAGGACCACTAAAACTCTAGCTCCAGATCTGATGCCTTCCTCCTGGGCACCAAGAGATCTGTGCACACACACAAGTACATGTGTGAGTGTATGCATGCGTGTGTGTGTGTGTGTGTGTGTGTGTGTGTGTGTGAGTGTGAGCGTGTGTGATCGAGTGTGTGTGTGTGTGTGTGTGTGTGTGTGTGTGTAACAGAGTATTATTATGTAGTATGGTTGTAGTATGCCACACCTTAACTGAGCAAAGAAAGTATTTAAGAGCAGATACAGAAAGACAGCAGGCAGAAGCAGCCAGGAAGAGCAAGGCTAAGGAAACTGGAAGACAGCTGGTGAGATCTGACTGTGGTGTTTCTTCTCTAATATCTCCGCCTTTCCCAGAGATCTGGCCCCAAGTTTTCTTTATTCGTGCAACACTTGACATCCAACTTTGGGGCACAAATTCTCCCCTCCCTACCCAAAAAAACCACACTTGCCAGTCAGAACAACACGTGGCTGTGTTTCCATTTCATTTTCATCTGGGTAAGTTTTTCAGACAGTGGCCTCTTTCTCCTGGTGGGTTGTTTCTTTTCTTTTTTAGACTCCTCCTTGGGCTGTCCTCACACTAGGTAGCTGCCCCACTTCACAATCAATTGAATCATCAACAGACAACTCGGTGAGTAGATTCATTTTTTAAAAGAGGAAATTTGTTTAAAGCAATGGAGGGTGCTTGGTACTTCTGTGATCTTTCCCTAGATGATTTGTCGAGGGAAATTAAAACCAGTGAAGGAAAACATAAATAAGGTAGATGGGACTATCATAATGTCTATCATACTGTTTATTATGAATATTTTTTGTTTGATTTCTATTTTATCACTTAAAAAGTTGATTAATATAAATCCAAAAAGGGGGGGGGGTCTTTAAAAAGCCTTTGAGAGAGAACACAAAGATGTTCAAATTCAAACAGAGGAATATGAAGAATCAATTTCAGTACGGTCATCTAAAATTAGACAAAAACAGGCAACATTAATATTCCCAGTAACCTTTAAAAAAAAATGAAGAATGATAAAGGTGATAGAGAAGCTAGTTGGGCTCCAGTAGAAATGCTAGAATTATGGAGAGTAAAAGAAGCAACTGTAACATATACAGTTGGTCATGCTGTAACCGGATCACCCCTAAAGATTGGTTAGATATGGTTACAACTGTATTAGAGGCAGAGCCCACTTATACAATGGAAATCATGGTGGAGGGAGGAGGCTAAAACAACAGAACAAAGAAGCAGGGCCAGAGGCATAGAAGTCTCCCAAGACCTACTTCTTGGGGAGGGATAATAATAATTGAATCACTGGCTTTTGAGAATGCTAATGTACAATGTAGAAAAATACTTAGATCTTTAAAAGCAAGGTCAGCACCTTTGGAGGATTGGATTCGTGAGAGAATTAATCTAGAGTCTTATGACAGTGATGATAACTGGGTAGGAGAACTTATTTCAAGAGGAATAAGAAAAAATCAAAATGTTAAATGTTACAATTGTGGAAGGCAAGGTCACATAAAAAGAGATTGTAAACAATGCTCTTGTTAGGAATAATCCCAAGAGAATGCCCCTCCTTCTGGAGTATGCAGAAGGTGTGGAAAAGGAAGACATTGTGGACTAATGAGTGCAGATCAACAAGGGACAGACAAGGAACTTTCTGCCCTCGGGAAACGCCCCAAGGGGGCTTTCAAAAGCCCCCAAATCAAATCCAATTCAATCTTACCCTGCCATTGTGGAGGAAACACCTTCCCAAAACAATTAAAAAAAAATTAAAACCTATTTTAAAAAGACATACTGTATTGAATGATATGAAAATCTACTGAAAAAGAAAAAAATCAGGAAAAATTATAAAGCAAGTATTTTGGCAAGCTTCTATCAATGAACAAAAGCCAAAATTAAAAGTACAAATAAATGATGTTATTATTGAAGGATTATTGGACACAGGGGTGGATGTATCAATTATTTCACCAAGTCATGGCATCCAAGTTGGCCCCTTCAGAGGGTAAATGTCCAGTTTTGGGGTATTCAGTCAATATCCCAGGTAAAACAGAGTGCAAGATGGCTTGAGTGTATAGGACCAGAAGGACAGAGGGGAATATTAAAGCCATATGTGGCTGATATTGCTATAAATTTATGAGGACAAGGTTTACTGCAACAATGGAACACACAGATTAATATTCCTCCAAACACAGAAATAAGCCATAAACTAGCACATGGTTCTGGAAGAAACATAAGAAGATATTATGAGAAACAGTCACAGACCATTCAGGTTATAGAAAAACAAGGCAAAACAGCTTCTGATCTTTCCAAAAACATCCACAGCACTACCTCAAAAATGGCTAACGGAGAAGGCTATATGGGTTCATCAATAGCCTCTAACAAAAGAGAAATTTCAGGCCTTAGAGCAGCTGGTACAGGAACAGTTAGATGCTCAGTATATAGAAGAATCAACCAGCCCTTGGAATTCTCCTGTATTTGTTATTAAGAAGAAATCTGGAAAGTGGAGAATGGTAACAGACCTAAGGGCAATAAACAAGGTGATCCAGCCAATGGGCTCTCTACAATCTGGGATTCCTTTGCCTTCTCTATTACTTAAAGAATGACCTATTATAGTTATTGATTTAAAAGACTGTTTCTTACAATACCTTTACAAGAACAAGACAAAGAAAAATTCGCCTTTACAGTGCCCACTTATAATAATTCTCAGCCTGTAAAAAGATTCCAGTGGAGGGTCCTCCCTCAAGGAATGCTGAATAGTCCTACTCTGTCTGTGCCAGTATTTTGTACAAAAGCCAATAGAACAAATATATAACAAATTCCCACAATCTATAATTTATCATTATATGGACGACATCTTGTTGGCCGATTCAAATATCAATACCTTAGAAGAAAATTTTTGAAGTAAAAAAAAAAAAAAAAATGGCCTGCTTAGGGATTACAAATTGCACCAGAAAAAAAAAAATTACAAAGAGGGGATTCTATTAATTATTTAGGCTATAAAATAGGCCAACAAAAAATTAGACCCCAAAAGGTACAAATCAGGAGAGACAGATTGGAGACACTTAATGATTTTCAAAGACTATTAGGAGACATTGCCAACTTACGACCCACTATTGGAATTAAAAATGATGAACTAAATAATTTATTCAAAACCTTAAATGGTGACAAAGACTTAAATATTCCAAGAGAATTGTCACCTGAAGCTGAGAAAGAACTGGCTTTGGTGGAAAAGAAATTACAGGATGCACATGTGGATCGTGTGGATCCAGACCTTAACTGCATTCTAGTTATCGTGTTCTCTAAGCATTCTCCTACAGGAATTTTAAAGCAAAGGGAAAATGAACCCATGCAACTTCGACTACCTGACGCCTGACAAAATGCCAAAAACACCCACCAAGGACAAAAAGAAAACTTTGTCAATAAATGCTTCTAGTAAAAATGCAGAACCACATCCAGAAGACTGAAACTAAACCTCTACCTTATGCTGTACAAATATCAGTTAAGAATACATACATTTTAAATATAAGATCTAAAACACTGAAAGTACTAAACACTGAAAGTACTAAGACAGACAACTTGGGGAAACACCTAGGCAATGACTTTCTCAATAAAGGCTCCAAACAGCTCAAGAAATAATAACAAGAATTGACAACCTAACTACATGAAACTAAAAGGCATAAAACAAACAAAAATACCTAGTGTAATTAACCCAGGGTCAACTGACGGCTCAGTACATGCCACCAAGCCTGATAATCTAAGTCTTATATCTAGGATCTACATGATAGAGGAGAACTGACCCACACAAGTTGTCTTCTCTCCTCTGCATGACACTGTGGTACTGCCACCCAACATACATACACAAACAGAAATAAAATGTAATAATCTTTTTTGAAGACCCATACCATAGGCCTGACAAATTGAATTCAATCATAAATCATGGCAGAGAGAAGCTGACCCCCTCCCTCAAGTTGTTCTTTGCATGCACACAAAATGAACAAAAACAAAACAAAACAAAATGGCATTTAATAGCACAGGTCTTTAATCCCAGCACTCAAGAGACAAAGGCAGCAGATCTTTGAGTTTCAGGCCAGCCATATTAAAATCCTGACTTGGGAGTTGAGAATGGGTCCTGAGAGTCAGTGAGAAGGTTTAGTAGGTATGTACCTGATAGCAAGTCCACCAACTTGAGTTTAATCTCTGGAACCTATATTAGTGGAAGAAGTCTTTCAAGTTGCTCCATGACCCCCACATGGCACCATGTATGTGAACACACATACAAAACACATACATACATCTTGAATACAATAGGAAGAACAGGACAATGACATGAAAGCAGGGGGACTATTTGTGAAGAACAAAGGACTACTGGAGAATGGTGTAGAGTCAAATGAGCCAAAGTATACTATATACAAGTGTAGAAATGTCAGAAATGCAAACAAAAAAGCCAAAAATATGCTATTTATGAAAAATTTGGAGTTAACATTTTCAATGATAAAACTTACTTTGACTATTGCTGCTCAGCATTGTGGTAGTTCTAGCCCCAGGAATTGAACAAGAAAATAGAATTATCCAAGTGTATAGGAAGGTGAAACTATGTGCATTTGCAGGTGACATCATCTTGTATTTTAAAATAAACAGAACAAAGCACAAGTAAGCAGCAGGCTGATGAACTCACGGAAGCTGGAGAATACAGTCTTTATATACATGCCCCAAACTGATCCTCGTTTAATGTAATCGCCATGAAAATCGCATGTTTTGTATAAACAGACAAACTAAACCTAAAAATACTTGTCAGGGTGCTCTCAAATAGCTATATATCTAAAATTATTGTGTGTGTGTGTGTGTGTGTGTGTGTGTGTGTGTGTTGGAGGTAGGGGAGTGATTCTGAGACAGGCTTTCAGGTAATCCATCAAAGCAGATATGTAGCCAAAACAGTTTTGAATGCTGATCCAACCAAGATCACGTGAGTACCTCTGGCCACTTGGCTCTACTTGGGGTAGTTATAATAAATACAACACTTCAATATAGTATCCACACATGGTAAATTACTAAGGAGGATTATAAAATATCATTTTCACAGCCAAGTATCAACACAAATTTTTGAAATAAAGTCTTTGCAGCAGTAACAAAGGAGAAATATTTAATAACTATTGACAAAATACTTCACAGTGGTAATGTACTTATTTTTACTTATATCTGTGTGAGTGTGTCAGATCCCCTGGAGTTATAGACAGGTCTAAGTGACCAGGTGGTTACTGGGATATAACCCAGGTCCTCTGGAAGAGCAACCAGTGCTCTTAACCACTGCACCCATCTCTCCAAGCCCTGCAACAGCTATTGAAAAAAATGGACTGTTTTTTCACTTTTTTTTTCTTTTAAAGCAGTCCTAGGAATAGAACTCAGAAACTTCTATGTGTTAGGCAAACTGGTCCATCTCCAGCTCCCAATTTAGAAAGGAAGAGGAGAAAATACTTCTCCTAATCCTGATATTTAAGACAGGATCTCATGTAGCTCGGGCTGGCCTTTAACCTGGTACACAGACAAAGATGACCTTAAATTTCTAATCCTCCTGCATCCACCTTCCAACTGCTTAGATTACAAATATGAGCACCACACTTGGCTTCCAGATAACACACACACACACATATATACATATATGTTAAATATATTTTTAAAAATGCCCTTTTCTAAAGGTGCCTGGGTTTATAATCACTCATCATTCAGCACAATACAGTGTGTTTTATAATAGCTCTTCATATTTGTATTATCTAATTAAGAATATGTATAGAAATATACGTATTCTTAAGGAAATGTATATCCTTAAACTTAATCTTGAAATAAAAGTAAAACTACCAGAAACTTCATATTTCTACTATTATGTACCTTTTTTGTTTTAAAGTAAATTTAAATCCCTTTATCATCACAAAATAAAGTGATCATACCCAATATCTGTAAGGGGTGGTTTATCTCTCCCTCTCTTATAACACAGAAAAAGCTCTGGGCTTTTCAGACTTCCATAGTTCAAGTTTGCTTGGAGTGCTGATGGAGTGGCTTCAACACAGGTGTAACCTTCAGGTACAGCTTCCCCAGCTGATTTGATAATAACTGCAATGTCTGTGATGGGAGCTTTAGGCCCAGTTGATTTAGTATCTATACGATTTATTTCTTGATCCAAAAGCGTTGACATATCGGTGAGACCTGCTACAACAAAGTAGTCTGTCACTCTTGGTCCTTTGTCTTCTATCATGGCTGCTCTTCTGTTTCCTAAAGGAGAAAAAAAAAAAAACTATCAATGGTTGGAAATACTTTATACTGATCAAAATCAAGACATTCTTAAAATAGGAGTAATCAACTACCACACTTCTCAGGCTTATAATCAAACAATTCTGTAGGTTTTTGTCATTCTATCAGCTGTTTTCCATATCAAAATACATTTGGTCTGGTACATTTGCAATACAACTACAGTTATTTCATATACCAGTAGCTCTTATTTTAAAGCCATTAGCTGGGTGTGGTGGCTCGGATCTGTAGTCCCAGCACTTGGAAGGCTAAAGCAGCAGCAGCACTACACAGTAAGACTGTTTCAAAACCTGGAAAAAAGAGCCATCGGGATGACTCAAGAGGTAAAATATCTGCCTCAAAATCCTAATGACCTAAGCTTGATACCTGAAACCCACTCGGGAAGAGAGCCGATCTTCCTGCAAGCTGTCCTCTGGCCTCCACACACATATGGCATGTACGCACATACCTTACACCTACACACAAACATCCACACATACACACTATTCAGTAAATTTATGAGCTGCCAATCTAGGTAATAATATAGATGAATAATAAAATGATGTAAAAGCAACCAGACCAAGAAAAAAAAGAAAGCATATAAATTATATTAAAGCATATAAATTATATTATCATTGCTATTATTTTGAGATAAGGTCTACTATGTAGCCCCGGCTGGCATAGAACTGGTATAGAACCAGGCTAGCCTCAGAGTCAGAGATCTGTCTACAGCTGGCTGTGCTGGAATTCAGGTGTTAGCTGACAAGGTTGGGAGGCATGTCTCTGGAGTTCTGGGAGCTTGAACAGGGTGTAGCCAGGCCCATTGAAAAAGACTACTGGGATCTTGAGCATGTTTGGTTCCTGCATTCTTGGAGATAGGATCACCATCCATCACAGGGCAATCCTAATTTCAAGCACACTAAGGTTTAATTTGTATTCATGAGTGTTAAAATACCCTCTAATAAATATTAATCCTTTATATAGTATATTGCAAGTGAGAATTACTGTAATAGCTGGTTCCCCGTGGTGGGATTAAAAGCATGCACCACTATGTCTGGCCCTATATAAATTTTAGAAGCATGTTGGAAAGATGTCTCCGTGATTAAGAACACAAGCTGTTCTTCCAGAGGACCTGGGTTTCAGCAAGGTGGCTCAAAACCATCTTTAACTCCAGTCTCAGGGGATCTGTCACCCTCATCTGGCCTCCAAAGGCACTGCGTGAATGTAGAGCAAAGACATTCACACAAACACACAAACAAAAAAACCAGGCATAGTGGCACACATCTTTAATCCCAGCTCTTGGGGAGGCAGAGCCAGTCAGCTTTGAATTCAAGGCCAGCATGGTATACTGAAGGATTTCCAGAATGGCCAAGGCTATACAAGAAACCCTGTCTCAATTAATTAATTAATTAATTTTAGAGGCTATATTGATAAAAGGAAGTATCAGGAGAAAAATAAAGAGGTAGGAGGAAATTTGGAATATTGATGGATATCTTCACTATCTTGGCTTGGCAATGTTTTCCCAAGTGTATAGATGCAATGATATATTGTGCATCTAATAAAGTTTGCCTGAAAATCAGAGCACAGAGCCACCCACAGAGTTAGCCATGAAGGTCAAGACAAAGGAGGCAGAGATTCATCTGGAACTCTGTGAGTTCAAGGCCAAACAGAGTCAGGTAGTGGTAGCACAGGCCTTTAATCCTAGCACTAGGAAAATTGAATAAGGAAGTGAGATAGCTGGGTAGGGAAAGAGGAGGCAGGATCAGCCCTTCACCTGTGACCCCCTGCCCTGCTGAGGACTGAGAGACAGGCCTGAGGAGTGACTGGGTGACAAGTGGCTGAGGCTTGTTCCTCTGTCTCTCTGATCTTTCAGCTTTTCTCCAATATCAGGCTCAGGGTTTTTATTTTAAAACCAAGTAGATTTGTGCAATATATACATTTGTGTCTTTTAATATAATATTTGATTTAGTTATTTCAAAATATCATACAATACATTTTTAACATATTCGCACTAGCTATTGCTTTGACTCCCCCTAGATCTACCCAGAATCTCCTTTCCAACCCCCACAACTTAGAGTCTTTTCGTCCTTTTTTTTTTTTTTTTTTTTTTTTTAAAGAAATAAAATCCTGAGTTCAATTTGTGCTGTGCACAAACTCAGGGATGTGAGGTGTCTCCTGCAGTGTGTTAACCTGCCAGGAGCTACAGCCCTTTAAAAAAACTGATTCTGTCTACCAGATCATCAACTGTCAATAGCTCTCAGGTAAAAGTGAGAGCTCTTGAGCCCCTGTCCCCTCTAAGATCTGTACATTTTAAGTATAAGTTGTACATTTTGTCTATTTTATTACTTTCTTTTCAAGTTTTTTATTAGCACATTATCAATTATACACAAAATGAGTTTCATTATGACATTCATACATGTATATAATGTATTATGATCATATTTAAAGCACCTTTCTGATGAAAAGGTACAGAACTTTTTTTTTTTTTTTTGCCTGCACATATGTCTGTGTGAAGGTGTCAGACCTTAGAGTTACAGACAGTTGTTAGCTGCCATATGGGTGCTAGGAATTAAACCTGGTCCCCTGGAAGTACAGCCAGTGCTCTTAACCACTGAGCCATCTCTCCAGCCCTGGGCACAGAACTTTTTAATGGAATAATTTAATGATGGATATTCCATTTCCCTGCTGTTTTAGGTGCATTTAGAGTCTATTATGTTTTATTTTCATTTTTGTACTATTCCAAATGTCTTCTAAATTGCTTTTTATCCTTTCAACAACCCTCACTTTGTATAAAAATTCCTTAGTTAGTTACTAATCATGTGGGTTTGGGGGTTTTGTTTGTTGTTGTTGTTGTTGAGACAGGTTTCTCTGTATAATCCTGGCTGTCCTGGAACTCCCTCTGTAGACCAGGCTAGCAATGAACTGGGATTAAACATGTGCACCATCACCACCTGGCCCATGTGGGTCTTTTCTATATGTCTTATTTCCATTTTATTTTAAGACAAATATTTTGCATATTTGAATTTCTCCAAATTACTGATTTATTCAAATTACTGAATTTCTTCAAATTACATATATTTTACATTTAATACCAAACACATTGTAACATATTAAATAACAAGTTCTACTTCTAGTTATCTGGCCATAGTAAAATTGCTATCTTAAGGTGATTGCCCTGCACCCCCAACTCCAGGGCTCATTTTAGTATTATGATAGCAGCATCAAGTGTGGCTCAGTAGTTAAGAGCACTTCTTGTTCTTGCAAAGGACCTGGATTTGGTCTCCAGTTTCAGGGGACTTTATACTTTCTTCTGACATCTACAGGGACCAGGAAAATGCCTGGTGGCTATCCATACATGCACTCAAACACAAAATAAATAGATCTTTAAAAAAGACAAGAAAAAAAAACACAAAGAAAGAAAGGAAAGAAGGAAGGAAGGAAAGGGGAAGGGGGAAAAATACAGAACAAAAAGGGGTGCTAATTTAAAAGAAAGGTGTCAGAACACAGTCCAAGAATGGAGTTGTATGAGAATTCTGTGACCTTGCGAGAACACACCAAGAAAACAGGACAAGAGTCTTGTGAGCTCAACTTCAACTTCTTCAAAGCATAGAATTGTTCTTGGAAAGGGTTTCCGTGCTTCTCCCAGGTATGGGGGAGGGGGACAAGGACACACAGACAAGAGAGAGGTTTAAGTTTATTTACTTCAGCTGTTGTTCGGGTAACTCTGCTGGAAAATGTTTTTGTCACGCACAGCTTGTCCTTGTGATCATATACTTTATTTGGGTGATTCTTCTTAACCCTCAGAGTATAAATTACCTGATGATGCTCTGAATAAAGCTGGCTATTGCACAAGACTTGAGCTGGGCCCCATTTTTAGCCCCCCCCCCCCCCACTTCACCCACCTACACTAGAGCAGTAAACAACAGGGAGTAGAAAGGGACAGGAGAGGACAATGAGAGGTTTAAAGAAGTTTTGTTGTTGTTGGAAACAGTCTTACTATGTAGCTCTAGCTGGCATGGAGCTTTGTGGTAGACCAAGCTTACTCCAAGCTGTTGGAGATCTACTTGCCTCTGCTCTTTTAAATTATTGGGGACTAGAGTGATGGCTCAGAGGGAAAGAGGATCTGACATCCTCTTCTGGCCTCCAAAGGCACTGCATGGATGTAGAGCACAAATATACAAGCAAGCATATCATCCATACTCATAAAAAAATAAGTAAAAATTTAAAAATATATGTATCTGTGTATGGGTACGTGCACATAAATAAAGAGGCCCTGACAGGCTAGAGGCATTTGGATTTCCTTGAAGCTGAAGTGACAGGCTATTTTGGTGCTGGGAACCAAACTCAGGTCCTCTGAAGTGGCAATAGTGCTCTTAACCACTAAGCCATCTCTCTGATAAATACTGAATTCCCAGTTATTGAATACCCTCCACCAATACAATAAGCCAATCATGCCGAATCATTAAGTTTAATAAATAGAGCAAAACAATGCCTAGGAGAGCACATAGCAGGTCTGGCAACCAGGTCTTAAATTGCCTGTAGGCCTGGTCTTGAGCAGACCTGAGGGAGGGGCTGACCCTTGGCTGGCTTTCTGAGGGGCAGGGACAGTTAGGAGAGGTGCTATTGGATGGTCTTTCCGTATGCTGTGAATACATGTTGCTGCCACTGGTTAATAAAGAAGCTGTTCTGGCCTATAGCAAGACAGGAGACAGCCAGGCAGGAAATGAAGGGGGGGGGGGAGAAAGAAGAACGGCAAGGTCAAGGCAGACATATCCAGCCACCCAAGTGGTAAGATGTAAAAGTATTGGCAAGCCACTGGCGACATGGCAATACACAGATTAATAGAAATGGTTAATTTAAAATGCAAGAGCCAGCTGGTAATAGCCTGGGCCATAAACCAGTTTGTAATTAATATAAGCCTCTGTGTGTTTATTTAGGACCAAACAGCTACAGGACACAGGAAAACTTCCAGTTACAGGGAGGAGTGGGATGGGAGGAGCAGAGATTCCCATCCCTCTCCCCCTCTGTACTTATACTTTTATATATTGGATGTTTTGTTTTGAGAAGTGAGACTCAGTCACAGCAATCCCAGTATCAGCCTCACCCCCTGAAATGCTCAAATCCTTGACTTTTAACTGTCTTTACCATGACCACTTCATACTACATCTACTTTATAGCTGCACACTATTTCTCTGTATGTGAACCTCACATTTTCATTCCTTCATCTACTTAAGGACACAACGTTATCTCCATATCCTGTTGCTATCATAATGCTAAAATGAGCCTGGGAGTGTAGGGGTGCAGGTATAGCCTCAAGATAGCAAGTTTACCCTGGCTAGATAACTAGAAGTTTGATTGCCAATCCATACAGTGGTTCTATTTTTAATATGCTTTTTGAGTAGTCTCCCTAATTAATTTCCCACATTTGTAGATGTTGGGGATCTACAGCTAGGGGGAGACATTCCAAACCCTGCCCTCAGTGCTCCAAGCAACAGCTCCCTGGAGCTGCCCTCTCCTGACCCCACCCAAAGAAACCCACCAAAATTTCCCCAGGGCTGCTCAAGACCACACCTACAGAGTATTTAAGATCTGGTCACCAGGCCTGCCCTGTGCTCTTCCCCAGAGTCACCAGGCTAACTAGAGCTCAACTGTGTAGTCCAGGCTAGTCTCAAATTATTAGTCCTCCTGCTTCAGCCTCCCAAGCCAATTATCTTTAACAAAGCTTTTTTAAAAAAAAAAAAATGTAAAAAGTCAACTTATATGGCTTAATAATTAATCATTCTCCAATATAACAAAGATAATCTTTCAAACTTAATTTCATACTTTTTACTGACTAGTATCCTCCCACACCCCCAGGCAGGGCTTCTCTGAATTGCCTTGGCTGTACTGAAAGTCCCTCTGTAGACCAGCCCCCTGGCTCCCAGCCTCTGCCTTCCCACTGCTGGTATTAAAGGCATGCACCACCATACTTGGTGCCCAAGAAATTCATTAATATCAACAAAACACTATTAGCCTCAACTTACACAACTTTACACATTACACAAGTCCTCTCATCATAATAAAAAGTTTTCTTCCTAAGTCATAATTTATCTACATGTTCCCACACCATGCAAAAAGAATGATAATTTTTTTAAATCAAGGAAACAAGGAAAGTACCAACTTATCAGTTATTGGCTACATTTAAGCAATGTAAAACAGAGGCTTAATGGTTTCCTTTAGACAGCTCTACCAAAATCAATTATGCTTCCTAATCAGAGAACTATAACACTGAAGTGCTTTCAAATAAAATCAGTTGACAAAACAATGATATTCTCCATTACTGTATCTGTGGCTCCAAGTTTTACAGGAATAATGTAAAGACAGGGCTTGGGCTAGACAGTGAGTTTCATCCAGGTCAGTCAAAGCTAACAAACAGAGGTCCTATCTCAAAAGAATGGGAGGGGAGGAGAGGGGAGGGGGAAGGGGAGAGGAGAGGATGGGGAAAGGGGAGGGGGAGAGGGAGGGGAAGGGAGGGAGAGGGGAGAGGAAAGGAGGGGAGGGGAAGAGAGGAAGGAAGGAAGGAAGGAAGGAAGGAAGGAAGGAAGGAAGGAAGGAAGGAAGGAAGGAAGGAAGGAAGGAAGGGAAAGTGCAGGATGCAGCAGCCACTACTAAGTATATAAATCCAGTTGTTAAACACCAAATTCTCTTAGAAAAACTAGAACTTCCTTTTTTGAATGTTATGCAAAGTCAAGATGGCCAGGTATGGTGGCAAAGGCAGGAGGAGCACCAGGAGTTTTGAGGCTGGCCTGGTCTAAAACAGTCAGGACTGCTTAATGAAGTCTTATCTCACAGAAAGAAGGAAGCAGGGAGCCAACCACATGACAAGACAGATTAATAAAAATAAGTTATAAAAACTAGCTAACAATATGCCTGAGCCATTGGTCAACCAGCATATAGTTAATATAAACATCTAAGTCATTTTTAAAAACAAAGCAGGTAAAGGTGGATCCAGACCTTGGGGCTAGGCGTGGCAACTACAAACCTGGGCTTGGTGGCCTTACCTATAATGCCATAATTTAGGAGGCAGCAGCAGAAAGATCAGGAATTCATGGCCAATCTCAGAGAAGGATTCTGAGGCCAACCTGGGCTTCACAAGACCCCATCAAGACAAGAGAAAAGTGATAAAAGAGGAGGCAATTAGCTTTACCACTAAGACTTAAAAGCCAATGGACCTATGTATCAAACTTATAATATAACATTGTCTGGGAAATTTAAAAAAGGCAACTCTGAGTCTGGTTAATTTTGGTGTGTGATTTTTTTTTTTTTAATTTGCAAAGGTTTCTTAATATATAATGAAGTTTATTTTTTAAGAAATAAATGAATTCCAGTAGCATTTGAACACAGTACTTTCTGACCTTTGTGGTTTTTTTGTTTGCTTGTTTGTTGGAGGGTGGTTTTAGAAGGAGTCTTATGGTGCTATTGGTGTAAAAATTTTGTAATTATTCTGAACCTACTGTGTAAGTGAACAATTTCTAGAATTCCGAATTCCTACTGTAAGAAAAAAAAGGGCACAATGGGAGAATGAAGAGAGTCAATGTACTAGAATGAAATTAGAATCATCAGTGTGGATACATAGCGTTAGCACATGTAAGCTAAGGCAGATTCTCTGCCTTAATGACTCTTAGAACATACAAAGCATATTAAACCAATGCCTATACTCCCAGCATTCAGGAAGCAGAGACAGGAGAATTTCCAATTCCAGGCCATCCTCAAAGTTCTGGCTCAAGAAATCCAAGCCAGCCAAATCTAAACAACCACTGACTGCTCGGGCATTCAGACAAGCCATCTCTATTAGCCACTCCAGGGCTAGGAGCATCAGGAAAGAGAGGGCAGACAGACACTACACAAGGCAGTGTTGGATGGCGATGTTGTGGAAGGCTATCACCCAGTTATGACCTGAAGCCTCAGAAGTTGTGATTTTCAGAACAAGACAAGACCCACCAACCTCCTATATTGAAGGATGGATGACTCAGTCTTATTAATGTGGGAATTGGGAATCTGAATTCAGGTCCTTTTGCTTGCACAATAAATACTTTAACAACCATGCCAATTTCCCCGCCTCAATTATTTAAATAGATAAAAATGTTATTAATTTATTATATATGCACATAAACAGCATTGACAACAAGCAAATCAAGGAAACAACACATGTGCCTATCAACTGATGAACAGACAAAAAGTAGTACCTATATATAATTAGTTATACAATGGAGTATCATTCAGTAGTAAAAAGGAAAGAAGTACCAGCACATGCTACTACAAAGATGAACTTGCTTAGAACAGCAAATCTAGAGAAACAGGAGTGGATGAATAGCAGACTCAGGCAGGCAGGGACTCAAAAAAAAAAAAAAAAATGCACAAGTACTGCTAATGCATGGGAGGTTCCTTTCTAAATGCTTCCATAAGAACCAGGCACGGGAGCACAGGCCTCTATGATCCTAGAGAGAAAGAGAGGAGGGTTGGATGTAAACACCAGCTTGGGCAATCAGAGATCCTGTCTCAAACAAATAATAGATGCTAGAGCAGGGATTCTCAACACGTGGGTTGAGACCTCTGAGCTCAACAGGCCTTTTCACGGGGGTCTCTTAAGCCATCAGAAAACACAAATATTTACATTACGATTCATAACTGTAATAAAATTACAGTTATGAAGTAACAATGAAAATAATTGTAGGCTTGGGGGCCACCACAACATCAGGAACTATATTAAAGTTAATAATATAGTTCTCAACATTAGGAAGGTTGAGAAGCCCTGTGCTGCTAGAGACAGCTCAGCAGTTAAAAGCACTAGCTGCTCTTCCCAGAGAACTGAGTCCAAATCCCAAAACCCACATGGGAAGTTTCCCCACCCTCTGTAACCCCAGCTACAAGGGATCCAAATCGTCTCATGGCCTCTGTGGGTACCTGCATGCACAATGTACTGAAATGCAGAGACTCATAAGAAATAAATTGTATGTGTGTTCCTCCTAGGTCTGATTGCTTAAAACACATCCAGAAGCAGTATCATCAAAACAACAAGCAGTATCTAACCCACCCTACAGTAAAGGGCAGAGACCCTTAGAGAAGGACAAGGCTGAAGTGAATCAAGGAACATACATGGTACACCCAGAATAGCACATGCAAAGGACAAAATGCACTTCTAAGATTAATGGGGTCCTGTCAACAGTCACAGGAACTAGCTTCAAGAATCTCCCACAGGTCAAACTGTGGATGGTCTCTGAATCAGAATGAGTGGCAGGAACTGTGAATATGACTCAGGAATAAACTGAATGCTTAGCATACAAAAAGGCAAAAATGGTTAACAATGGATTAGAATATATTGTTTTTGAGTCTGTGAGTGCATCTGGTCCTACAAAATGAAGGACAAGAAGACCTTTTTAGTGTCAATAGATGCTTTGGGGAGAAGGAATTACAGAAAATAACGATATACTCAGATTCAACCCCAGAATAAAAGGCCTAGTGCCTACTTAACATATCAAAGTGAACCTGTATACCAGGTTCACCCAGTACCCTTCACTTCAGTCCCTGTGAGGGTCTTCCTGGTTGGCATACCACAATCCCTACCCTAAACTTCTCCAGCCCTGGGATTCCCTTCTCCTAGCTGCCTTTCTATATATAATCCAGCCATTTTGGTTACCCCTTCTCCTTTGGGGCTCCTAGCTGCTGCACCTGGCTTCCATCTCTCCTGCCTCCCCTCCCCTGCCCCTTCTTACATGGCTCAGGGTCATGTCCCCCCCACAGACATCCCTGCCTCTGGCTGTGCTCTCCCTTTTATCTATAACAAACTTTCTTCTCCACCACTCCTAGGAGCAGTCATGTTCTTTCCCTTTTTGTTTCTTTCTTTTTTTTTTTTTTTTCATTCAATGAACAGTGAGTAGGAAACAGTACAGCAATAAAACATTAGTCTGGTGAGAGAGGCAAGAGGCACACCTGGACCTCCAGCACTCCAAATGCTGAGATAGGAGGGTCTTGAGTTTGAGGCTGGCCTGGACTAGATATGGAGCTCCAGGCCAAACTGGACTACAAAGTAAGATCAAGTCTCAAAATCAAAGCAGTGAGATAGCTCTGTAGATAAAGGCACTTGTCACTATACCTATCAACCTGAGGTCTCTAGGCCTCACAAGGTCTGAGAACCAATTCCTTTACTGTAAATTGTCCTCTGACCTATTCATTCTCCTCCCCCTCCCCCCCCTCCCTAAATCTTAAAAAAAAAAAAGAAAAAAAAAAGTCAGTGATGGCCCAGTGGTTAGTTCTTGCCCCACAGGCAAGAGTTTGTTCCCCCAGAACCCACATAAATTCTGAGTAGGCTTGACAGCTTCCCTCTAATCCCAACCTCTGAAGGCAGAGATGGGATTCTCAGAGTAAGCTGGCTATGAGCACTTTGTTTGAGCCTGCCCAGAAAGAGGGTGGAAGAATGTCTGAGGAAGATTCCTGACATCAACCTCAGTCCTCTATATTCACAAGCACATACTTGCACACACATCTACAGATACATGCCCTTCACACACGTGTTTATATGTGTTTACATATAACACAATACACACAAGCACATGAAAAAGTTTTAAAATAATGACATCAATAAACAGAAATAAAACAAACAAAAAAGAGCCAAGCTTGGTGGTGATATTTTTAATCTCAGCACTCTGGAGGCAGAGGCTGGGGGATGTATCAAGAACAGCCTGGTCTATCAAGCTCCAAGTTAGTCGGAGCTACACAGTGAGATCCTGTCTGGGGAAGAAAGGAAACCTCCAAATAATTGATAAGGAAGCTTAAGGCTAAGCCTAAACTACCAAGCAAGACCCTGTCCAAGAACAAAAAAAAAACCACAGGAGCTGGAGAGAAGACTCAGTGTTTAAGAGTTACAAGCACCAATCAGAGGACCTGGGTTAAATTCCCAGCACCACATGGCAATTCACAATCATCTGTAACTGCAGTCCAGGGGATATACATTCAGGCAAAAGACCCATACACAGAAAAATTTTAATTTTTTTTTAAATGCTAGGTATTATAGGTGGGATTGGAGCCTTTTGGCGGTGGGGGGGGGGGGGATTGTCATGTACCAAGGGAAATATTTTATAAGAGAGAAGAAGGCCTAAGGGCCTAAGTCCATAGTTAAACAAGTCTTTGCTTGAAAAGAAAAGAACCCCACACACCTCAAATATGACTTACGGTTACTACTGTGTTATGTCTACAGAATAAAAAGTGCAACCATGTCATTTAATTAATTATAGAAAGGTTAAACTACTGAATAATTACTTTTCAAATATTAGCATTTATTTATTTATTTTGTTTGGGAAGGGAGTACAAGCTTGTCACAGCACCCATGTGGAGGTCAGATGACAACTTTCAGGAGCTGCTCTCTTCAATCATGTGGGAACCAGGATCAAAGTCAGGCTGGCAGCCTTAGCAGCAAGTAATCTTATCCACTGAGCCATCTCACCAGCCTCTGAATAATTCACCTTTCTGTATATTAAAATCTCTTACTTAGAGCTTGGAATCTAGCTAAATGCTGAAGTACATGATTACTATGTAGGAGGCTCCAAATTCAACGTACAGCATTCCTTTAAAAAAAAAAAAAAATCACATGTAACCTTAGGGGATAAAATCTACCTTCTGTTTTGTTCCAATTCCCAATTCCAATCAGCCAATTCCCAAGCAACATCCAGATAAGTATAAAAGATCTACATGTTTTGATCTAAATTCTTTTCACTCTTACCAAAACTAGAAACTTTTCAGGTTTTATTCATTCAGGCCTCTAAGATTACTGGCATGCCCAGCTTTTCGCCATTACTGGGGTCTTGGCTTTTGTATTATTTATTTCTTTGTGTATGTGGGTAGATGTGCATGGTATAGCACGTGCATAAAGACTAAAGGACAACGTGCAAGAGTCATTTGCTCCTTCCAATGTATGGGACCTCCGGATCAAACCCAGGTCATTGGGGTTGGTGGCAAGTGCCTTACTTGCTCAGCCACCTCACTGACCTTTATTTTGTTTTGAGACAGGATCCTGAAGAGCCGGGCTGGCCTCAACCTCACTCAGAAACTAAGGTTAGTCTGGATCCTGCTGCTGCCACTTCCCACCTACTGAGAATTACAAGCATGCGCCATCATGCCCGGGTATTGAATTCCATTTACTGTTACTTGTTTTATTGTAGGGCCACTAAAATGTCTAATATGTGAGCTTATGATTTGGCGGTAGAAGGAGTGTTCAGTATGCCTAAGTTTCTGGGTTCAACCTAAAAAAGCACAGTAACACAAAGAAATCATACATGAAAATTATACTGTATTTCTTCCACAGCAATAATCTAGCCAGTAATAGTAAGGCAGGGAAAAATAAAAGTCATACTAATTTGAAAGGAGGGAGTATGACCAGTTTTCTTAGCCAACATTATGAATGTGCATGGAGAAAAAAGAAATCCAAGAGCAACTGGAAGTAAAATTTAAGTTTGAGCAGACCACAGTGACAAAGACCTGCAATCCCTGCCCTTGAGAGTAGGAGGCAGAAGAGTTTAGGGTCGTCCTCAGCTGCACAGTAAGTTCCAGGTTACCAGGCACTGACCTTTCTCGAAGTTTAAGAAGCCCAGGCAGGAGGAAGACAGCAAGTCTGAGGCCAACGTGGTCTTTGCAGGATTCAGGGATGCCTGGAATATACAGGACGCAACAACACAAGAGCAAAAGTGGTTTTCAAACTCATGTCTCATGCTTGCGTTTAGTCCTCACACTGAAGCAAAAGCAGGATTATAGAAAAGTCCCACAAATACTATTATAAATTGCAAATAATAAAAGTACCTAAATTTGGAAATCCTTACACCATGATGCTAAAAGACTTCTTTTACTAGGTTATAACACACGAAATTCTTCAATTTTCAGCTCTCTTTTTGGAGCTCTGGTTTTTTTGTTTTGTTTTTTTCTAAACATAGTCTTACCACTTAAACCAAGCAGGCATGAAACTTGTTTGCTGAGTGATGAGGCTGGCCTCACACAATCATCCTGACTACACCTTCTAAGTGCTGAGGGTTTAAAGGTGAGCAACACTATATGTGGCTTCCCAAAGTTTAACTGCTAAAGAACTTCCCATTCCACCAAGACATCTCATTGCTACAAATCTATAAAACCGACAAACTGCAGGTTCAGTTTGTGAGGTACCGTTCCCCCAAAAGTTAACATTCTAATTCATATACTACAAAAACTTGTGTTTTGAAGTCAGAAGAGTCAGATGAGACAACCTACCACTGACTCAACTGCTTTCTTTTCCATTTACAACCTGCACTCAAGATGCAAGAACAAGCTGAAAACCTAACTTTCAAAGTGAGCAGCAAAGCCAATATGGTATTTGTCTTGGCAGGAAACACCAATGAAAATACGAGATGCTCCAGTCTTGGCTGGCAGATTTACAAAAGCAAGAGTGCCTTGTCATTATTTACCATGCAAAATCTTCCATGCCTAGGTTACACACTGCCTTTTACTACAGATGCTTAACATGTTTCTTTAGAAAGATCACCTGCCCAAATAACTCTCCAAACACGGCACCACGAATTATTAGTCTGCACAACTGACAGTTCCTTATAACTTAAAACATTTGCTTTAAAAACAGTCTCCACCTACAACTTTTCCATAAATTTCCTCAGCTACAAGCTCAACTTTATACTATAACATACTGTATTTATTCCCAGAATGCACTCATTTACAAATTACACAGGAGTAAATTATTAAAATACAAAAACATCAACATTCTGACACATCTTTTCTATCATTCAAATAATCAAACAGTTATACCCCAGACCCAGGATTATTTCACTAAAACGGGTAATAAAGACAATTAGACCCCTTAATCACAATCAATTACTTTATAAGTAGTCAAAGGAGTGGACTGAATAGCAGAAAATCTTTTGCTACTAACTAAAAAACGATTCAAAACAATCCAATTAAGAGGCAGGTCATGTTCATGAGCACAAATCTAGGTTTAATTCTGAGTTCCCAGTCATACATCAAGAAGGCAGTCTGCCAACTTTTTAACATTAATATGGAGAACAGAGCAGAAAATACAGCAGGTTTTTATGGTTATAATGACTGACATACAAATAAAGGTTTTCCTTTTGCTATTCATTTTTTAACAGAAAAGTCACATAACACCTTCTAGAGTTGAGGTAATTTAATATACATGATTACTTCAAATCAAATGTTTACCGAAAACTTGGCAACAGCACATTATACCCAAGGATCTCTTCTATCTTGGAAACAGAAGAGTATCTCTTTCTCCTTGAAAACAGAGATAGGAAGGGAAGACCTACTCCTAAGATTAACAGGAGTGTGAGAACGTCTTAATTCCAGTTGCACACAATTAAGCAGACTCAGTAGGTCAACTGCTCAGCTACAGTGCAACCTCTTCAGGCACAATCGCACGGCACAAGCTGAGCTTTCAGTATGGGGGCTGACACCTTCCCTTAAATTTGCTCAAGTAACTACGGTAACTGCCCTCAATTTTCCCGTGTGAACGCAACAAAATGTGGGGGAAGAGAGGGAGGGGGACATTTTAAAAACTGGGTCATTCCTTATTTGTTCTCTCCAAGCACATTCTTCGGGAGGGAAACGGCCTACGAAGCATAAAAAGGGGAGGAGGGAAGACGTGACAGCATCTCCAATGCTTTAAAGTTACAGTTCTTAAAAGAGTCTGCATCAAGGGCTCATTAGTTGGCTTTATTTGCGTTTAGTCACTCCGGAGCTGAAGAGCGCCTTCCTCCAAGTTATCCCCAACAAAACAGCCCTAAGCACCGGCCACAGTCCGGCAGAGGAGGAAATGCCCTGAATTCACCTGCGGCACCTGCCTGCGCCGGGGTGCCTACACCTCCGCAGCGTCAGCCAATCCCACCGCTCCACCCCAGCTCCCTGGAGGCACCGCCACCGCTCAGCAACCCGCCGGCCGGGCCAGGGCCCGGGAGTCCAGTTCCCGCCCCACCCCGGCGGCAGAGACCAGGCCCTGGCCCAGCACCAAGGCGATCCTCACGAGCGACCGACCCTTCGTCCGCATTCCCCAGGATCGGGGGGCTCCCGCCCGCTGAGAGCCTAGGCCGGCCAGCCCGCCGCTCCCCTCCTCCGACTCGTCCCTCCCGCTACCTGCGCTGCCCGGCGGCGAGGGAGGCATAGACAGGGCGGTGGTGCGGACTCACCTGCGCCAGTCCCGTCAGCGGCGGCCCGATTCTGCAGCTTCCTGGGGCGGGAGAGCGCTGGCTACGCGGCCTGGGCACCCTCAGCAGGCAGGGCCGGGACTCCGGCGGCCCCTCTGCGCCTGCGCCTCCGCGCGGCCGGCTCTCAAGGGGCACCGCCTGCAGCGAGGGCAACTGCCGGCCGAGGGGCTCGCGGGCCGCGGGCGCTGCGGGGACCGATGTCTAAGCGCTGCTCACGGCGAGTCTGTCCCGACCGCAGACCGCCATGTTTCTGTTCCCTTTTCTTTTTGGCCTTCCCCTCCTTCCGCCCCTTTCCACAGAACTACCACTTTCCCTGCCTTCTTCCCTCTCCCTTTCCTTGTGCGGGGGCGGTGGAAAGGGCGCAGGGAGGGCGGGGTCCGAGGTCGGCCACGCCCCAGAAGAGCCACGCCCCTACTGTTAAGCTCCGCCCGGTGGTTGACCCACGCCCCCAGACTTGAACCAAGCCTGGCGCTCAGGCCACGCCCCTGTGCGGAGCCCGGAGAGCTCCCTGGCTGCGCGGGCCGGGTTTCCGTCCCCTACCCCTCCTCCTCCTTGCAAAGGGGCTCATCCTAGCCGACCTCGGTTGCGCTCTCTAAGAGTCCTGACGCTGGCCTCGCGGACCCCGAAGCGATGGCTAGCGCTCCTGGCGCTGCTTGCAGCCTTCCTTGCTCTGTTTATTATCGTGGTTTGGAGCAGGTGACTGCTGCCTCTCCCGGCTCGGGCTTTCCAAGACTGGAAAAGTGACACCAAATAGCTCAAGGTCAATGAAAAGAGAGCCAAGCGAGACACGTGCAGCTCCCCTTTATTAGAGGTTGGACATCCCACTCATAATTGGGCGACCCCAGATTCCGAGTGATACTGCCGGCCACAGACCTCTGGAGAAAACTTAGCTGCGCTGGCTTTTGCGTAGAACTCTTTAAAATAGTCCGTACCCCCTCTGCCTTCCAAAGGTAGCCTAGATTTCGAGATATGCATTCTGAGTCTTTCCTGTAATGCAATTTTGGCAAATATTTCTGACTTGTTCTGTTGAAAGGGGTTGGGCGGGGTCTCACTATCTATCCCTGGCTGTCCTGAGAAACCCGGGCTGAGCAGCCAGGGTCTAGACCAAGCTGTCCTCACACTCAGGGAGACTTCATTCCTAGAATTAAAGACGTACGCCACCATTCGGTGACAACTTCTTTAAACTATCAACTTTTCAAAGATCATAAATTACAACTTTTTTCCTCCTGGCAAAAAAAAAAAAGTGACCCACAGCTGATTGAGATTACAACTGATAAGATTTTGACAGGGAAGGGGAAACGCAGTATAATGAATGACATGTGTGAACATGCCTTAATAAAATTCGTTTCTTTATATGCAGTTAAAAATTCACTAAATCATTTTAAAGATTTGTACATATCTGCTGAGTACTCATTACATAATTATAATTATGTACAATTATATGTATAATTATAATTATAATTACATAATTATAATTTTTCTGAGAATTACTCCTTATTAACTGTTCTTGCTAACAAGTGGAACATTACATCTGATTGATATATGCCCAGTTTTCAACTTATTTCTGAAGTTTACTGCAGGTTTGAAATTTTTTGGCTTTGATTTCTGTAACAGACACTGTTTTCCTAATCACATTAACAATCAGAATTGATTCAAGAAGAAACACCGATATAAATATAGCTTCATTAACAATAGTTAGGAGGTAAGTCTAGGGCCCTAGAGGCATCCTAACACTAAGAATCCAGACAGCAGAAATTTCAAGGTCTTGTTCATATTTGAGAACCTAATGTGTGGACTTCTTGTACTTCCTAACCAATATGAAAACTAATACTCCCAAAGTATTGAAATGGAGTTATGGATTTAACTTAATGGGAAGGAGCTCATTTAGCCTCCAGAAGGCCCTAGGATGGCTCTTTAAAAAAAAAAAATGTTATTGGGTAACCTATCATTAGCCCTTAGGCACTGAAAGGACCTCAACCCCATTCTTTGGTACCTGCAAAAATGGGGGAGGGGGAATGGGTGCTAGAGAGATGACTTGGTATTTAGAATACTTACTGCATTTCCAGAGGACCAGAATTTTAATTTCCAGCACCCTCTCCAGCGGTTCACAACCACCTATAACTGCAGCTTCAGGAGATGCAACACCCTCTTCTGGCTTCCAGTGTTACCCATATGTTCTCACACAGAGACACACAAGCATACATATAAATAAAATAAAAGTTAAAATAAGAAACCCTTAAAAGGCAATAAAGGCAGTGCTCTGGTTAGTTTTGTGTCTATTTGATAAGAGGCTAGAGCTCCAAGAGGAAAATTTCCATTGAGAAAATGCCTCCATAAGATCCAGCTGATTGCAAAATGCCTGTGGAAAGTTTTCTTAATTAGTGATTAATGGGGAAGGGTGCAGCCATGTCAGTAGGGTCATTCCTATGCTGGTGGTCCTGGGTGCTAGAAAACAGGCTGAGTTATCGTTGCTGTGATGGAACATCATGGCCAAAGTAACTTGAGGAAGAAAGGGTTTATTTGACTTATCTTCCATATCACTGCCCATCATTGGAGGAAGTGAGGACAGGAATCCCAAATGGGCAAGAACCTGGAGGCAGGAACTGATACAGAGGCCATAGAGGAGTGCTGCTCACTAGCTTACATAGCTTGTTCAGCTCCTTTTCTTATAGGAACCAGGGCCACCACCCACAATGGGCTGCACCCTCCCACATCAATCATGATTTAAGAAAGTACCCTACAGGCTGGCCTACAGCCCAGTCTTATGGAGGCATTTTTTCAACTGAAGCTCCCTCCTCTGCAGTGACTCTAGCTGGTGTCAAGTTAACACCAGGACACAGGCTGAGCAAGCCATGAGGGATGAGCCATTTCTCCATGGTCTCTGCTCAGCTCCTGTCTCCAGGTCCCTTTCCTGCTTGACTTCCGGTCCTTACTCCTCCAGTGATGAACAGTGATGTAGAAGCCAAATAAACCCTCCCTCCCCAGTTTGGTTTGGTCATGGTATTTCACCACAGCAATAGGCACCCTAACTATTTGCTACTTAAAAGAAAATTGGAAAAAGCCAAATACTTCAATATGATGGAGTACAAGATTGGAGAAAATCTGTAAAGTTTTCATCATCCTAAAGTTTTACCATAAAATTTTCATCTCCATTTTCTGCCCAGTGTTTCCGAGAATGAACTCACAAGTCTAACTTTTCATCCGAGACAGCTAGTCTTCACTTTGCATGTTCTTGATTACTCTTACACATCAAAAAAATTTCACACTGATACTTACTACAGAAATATTTGTTTACCTTTATTTGTAGTTAATCGCTGCTCAGGGAATGAGAATTCTTTTTTGAGGATATGGTCACTTGGAGTCCCATGCTCCAGGAAATGATCCTTCAGTTATGGCCATATGGGGAGCACTAACTGTATTGGTGGACTATTAAATATATTGATTAATTAATAATAATAAACCATGAAGTTGGGGGTGTGGATATGGCCAGAGTAGGAAGGGATGGGGGTAGATAGAATCATATTTTATTGTGTACATGTATGAAACTTTAAGGATAAAGACAAGTTTAATCCTCAATTTAAAAATCAAGAGAGAGAAAGGGCTGACAAGATGGGTCCAAGATTAAGAGCACTTACTGCTCTTGCAGAGGACCTGGGTTCAATTCCCAGCATCCACATCAGGTGGCTCACCTGTGACTCCAGTTCTGGGGAGCCCAATGCCCTCTTCTGGCATCTGTGAGCACCTGCACAAACACAGTATATGCATACAAATGCTCAAACGCATGCAAACATACATATAAAATTGAATAAATCGTTACAAAACCAATAAATGATTTGTCTACAAAGCTTTAAGAGGACTGGAAAGCCCGACGACATAACTGCTGTGATCATTATAGACTCATAATTTTATGCGCGCTTATACAAGAATTCATGCCAGGTGTGGTGGCACATGCATGCAACCCCAGAACTGAGGAGGCAGAAGCAGGTTGATCCCTGTGAGTTCCAGGCCAGCCAGAACTCCATAATGAGACTCTATCTCTAAATATGTAATACATACAGATATACATACATAATATGGAAAGAGGGTGTAGACCTTCTTGCCTGACATGTGTGAAGTGCCAGGTGTGATCATACCCAACTTTACAAAAAGAAGAGGGGTGGAACTGTGTAGGAATAATCAGGTCTACCATCTCAAAAAGGAAATGGCATTCTAACAGAAAGTTCCTTTTCACTCCCTAGGTGACCACAGTCACTATAGATTCCTGTGGATTTGCAATGCAAAGGAACTAAATGGAAATGTTGAATTTTTTTTCCTTCACATAGGCAAGAGGTTCTGGTGGCTGTCTTTACTGCTACATCTTTCAGATGGCATTGTCATCATTCTATTTATTCTCTTCAAAATCTTATGAACATTGTCCTGTAGGGACAAGGTCACATGGTGATGACATTCTTCTTTTCCAGGTGCACAGAACCTAACATAGTAACATACATATAGTAGTATTAAAATGTAATCAATGTGAATGAGAAGGAGTTCCTTAGCACTGGGATCACTCCCTAGTACCACAAACAAACAAACACAGAAAAGAAGGAAGGATGGAGGTCCAGAAGGATGAAAAGATGACTTCACATGCATAAGTAAGGACTTATGCTTCCTCATTTTCTTCCTCTCCATTGATGGGCTATTCACTTATCTTTTCATCATTCATTAAGTGAATAAAATGATTTTCCAAATGAAATAAAATAGTGTATTAATTTGTAATATCATCATTTCATCAATATTTCTATTGCTGTGATGAAGCATCATAATCAAAAAGCAAGTTGGTGAGGTATGGGTTTATTTTGCTTACACTTACATATTGCATCACTAAAGGAAGCCAAAACAGGAACTCAAAAGGACAGGAACCTGGAGGCAGGAGCTGATGCAGAAGGCACACACACACAGGCTCTCTTCTCTCCAACATGCCCTGCCTTCTAAGTAGTTTCTTCCTTTTGGGTGTAGAGTAGAATTACTGACTGGCTTCATTTTTTCCTTTTAAAAATAAAAAGTAAAAACAGGCACACTTTCTCAGGATGATGGTGTATACACCTTCAGTGCTCAGAGGTAGAGGCAGAAGGATCAGGAATTCAAGGTCAGCTTTGGCTACATATCTAGTTCTAGGCCAGCCTCAAATTAATGCCTCAGAAAAAAAGAATAGAAAAGAAGGGTGAGGAGGAAAGAGAAAAGTGGCGGGAAAGACAAAAGGTAGCAAGAGAAGAGGAAGCAGAGCAGGCCTACTGCTGTGGGCAGGTACACAGTCCTATACTCTCCTATGAGTGGAACTTGCAAGCCTGTTTGCAAGGTTTAGCAGGAGAGCAAATTTACTCTGTATACCTTTGACAGAAGAACTGAGCTCCTCAATCCATCAATGTTAAGGTCATGATACACATGAATCAGTGAGGGAAGAAGGAATACCCACCCCACCAGCCAGGTCAGCTGAATCAATGCTACTGATCACTGGGCTTCCAGTGTTGTGGCCACACTTTTGTTTGTGGGTCTTTTTGTCTGTTTCAGTTGTTTGGATTGGGGCAGGATTTTGACATTTGTGGAAATTAAAGATCAGAGAACAATTTCCCACAGCTGGCTTTCTCTTTCCCCGTGTTGTTCAAGGGACTAAACTCAAGTTTGATGGCGAGTACTGTTACCTACTGAGCTGTCCTGCCTCCCAGATTATGTTTCTGAGACAGTGTTGTGGGATATTGTACATTGTATGAAGATGTATCACTGTGATTGGTTTAATAAAGAGTTGAATGGCCAGTAGCTAGGCAGGAAGAGGTTAGGTGGGACTTTCAGAGACAGAGAGGACTCTACAAAAAAGAAAGACAGAGATGCCCGTGAGACATGGAGGGAGTTGGACATACAGAATGAAAGAAAGATAAAAAGTCATGAGACAAAATGTAGCTTAACATAAATGGGCTGGTTTAAGTTATAAGAGCTAGTGGGGCAAGCCTGAGCTCAGGCCAAGCTCTCATAATTAATAAATCTCTGTGCTGTTATTTGGGAGCTGGCTGATGGGACAGAAGACTTGTAATGACAAGATGGGGCTTTGTGTAGTCCAGGCTATTCTCCAATTTGCTATATAGTTAAGAATGACCTTGAACTGATCCTTCTGCCTCTGCTGAGTCTGAGCCAACTTTTTTTTTTCTTACAGAGTTTTGTTGTATAGTTCTGGCTAGCCTGGACATTGTATAGATCAGTCTGAGTCCAAGCATGTATCAGTCCCCCTTATCTACCTCTGAGTCCTGGGATCACAAAGCACATGCCACCATATGGCTTTGACAGATTACCAATAGACAATATGTTAGAAATTAATGAGATGTGCCAGGTGAGGTGGTGCATACATGTAAACTCAGCACTCCAGAGGCAGAGGCAGGAGGATCCCAGCAAGTTTGAAGGTAGCCTGGTCTGCATGGCAAGTTTAGAACATGCCTAGTGAGACTCTAATTCAAGAGGGAGACAGAGACTGGGAAGATTTAAGACTGGGAAGGGGGGGGGGGGCTTGCTCTTGCTCTTAGGGTATGTCTCTCACTGTTACAGTTTAAATATGAAAGGTCAATGTTTAATGCTTAGTCCCCAGCTAGAAACAGTATTTGGGTATATTCTGAAAATCTGATTAAGGACTAAGGTGTAACTCAGCGGTGGAACGTTTGATATTAATATATTAATTAATTGGTGGCATTTCTATAACCCAGTGCATCCAGGAAGCAGAGGAAGATGAAAGGTATGAGGGCAGCTTGAGCTACATAATGAATACCCAGTCCTCCAGGGGATATATAGCAAGATCCTGTCTCAAAATAAAATAAAGCGAGGAAAACTTCAATGACCCATTCAACTTCTGAATTTGTTGCTTGCTCTTAAGTAGGAAACCAGCTACTATGTGAATGCATTCTTCTCGATCCTCCCCATAACTCGAGCAAGAACCCAAACTGTGTCATTCCAGAATTCTTTACTCACAGAAACCATGAGATAATGTTTCTTCTTTTTAGTCCAAAATTTGGGAGTGATGTGCTACATAGCAATAAATGAGTAATTCAGTAGTGCCTGGAAGGCTGTTGTGGGACTATGCTCTTCTACACAGGAAATATTTGTCACTATAAATATTTGTTTAATAAAACACTGATTGGAAACAAAGTGCAAACAGAAAGTATAGGCAGGGTGACCAGAAGAGGAGAATTCTGGGAAGAGGAAGAGCCGAGTCACGTTTCAGACTCAGAAGAAGGAAGATGGGAATGCTGCATTGAGCAAATGGACCAAGCCACGTGTCTAAACATAAATAGAACCATGGGTTAATTTGAACGTAAGAGCTAGTCATTAATATGCCTGAACTACTGGCCCAGCATTTGCTATAATATTAGCCTCAGCGTCAATTATTGTTTGGGAAGCAGCTGCCTGAAAAATTCACCCAGGTGACTGTGGAGAAGAAACATGTGTTGCAGGAATTGCCTAAAAGGCAGAGCTGGCTGGAGTCTAACTCTGAACAGAAAACCTAGCCAGCCAGTGACTCTGGGTCTTGTGTAGCTCCGGCCAGGGCTGGTGGCTGCAAAACCACAGGCAAGTGGCTTTTCTGTGAATTCATGCCCCACACTGGGAACCAGATATTGCATGAATTCTATTTGGTATTATAATAAATATCCAAAGCCAGATACTGGGGAAAAGCTGAAATGTCCAAGAGACAAGGAAAAACCACAGCCAATTCTCACCCAGCCAACTCTTCAGCCTCTCTCCATGAATCCTCTAACTCCAAACTTCTCTGTCCTAGGTGACAAAAGAAGTCCCAGAGGAAGCTGAACTTCTCCCCCTGTCTCCCTCTGCCCAGCTACCTCACTTCCTGGTCCAACTTTCCTAAAACTAGGATTAAAGGTCTGTGCCACCACCACCTTGCTCTGTTAGTCCTTTAACTCATAGAGATCCAGACGGACCTCTGGCTCTGGAGTGATGGGATTAAAAGCATGGGTCACTACTCACGTCTTGGCTCTGTGGGTAGCTCTGTCCTCTGATATTCCAGGTTATTTTTATTAAATATAGAGTATATCCACAGAAGGTAGCACGAGCTCATTAATGGTAGCACTTCTTCTATCGAATATTATTCTGGCTTCTGCAGGTCCCTGCACACATGTACACACACATACACATTTTAAAAAGTGTTGAAGGCAGAGGCAGGCAGATTTCTGGGAGTTCAAGGCCATCTGGTCAACACAGGACAGCCAGGGCAATTTAGAGAGATTCTGTCCCCCCAAACAAACAAACAGTGGTTTCATTGGTACTTGAGAATTCTTTATAGCACTCTAAAAGTTGTTTATAATGGATTAAAAAAACAACAAAACATGTTTCCACTATTTCATGAAGCTTAAATTTAATGCTCAAGGGAATGTTCAGAGAACACATATGCTAACAAACTCATTTGGAAATAGAGTAATTAGGTTTACTATGGTCAGAGTCTCTCTCTCTGTCTGTTTCTCTCTCTCTCACACACAAGCTCTGAATTTATCTGTTTAAAACTGGGTCTCATATGGTACAGCTGGCCATTGATTGCTTTGGAGCCAAGAATGGCCTTGAATATTTCCTGTCTCTTCCTCCCAAGTACTGGAATAACAGGCATACCACCAAGCCAGACATTGGATGTGGGTATAGCGTGAGGGGAGACTAAGTCAGGCATGTGCTAGGCATATGTTCCACTGAGCTACACCTCCCACAGTCTGCTTTACTCTTATGATCCCTTCTACTTGAGCTTTTCTTCTCTTTACTCTTTGGGGGGGGGGGCACCACCCAGCTCCCAAATAATTACACGAAGAAAACTTACTCTTTCTTATGAATGCCCAGCCTTATCTTAGCCTATTTCTAATCAGCTTAAATTATCTATCTTTTGCCTGTGGGCCTTTACCTCTTTCTAGTTCTGTATTTTTTTCTTTCCTTCTTATTCCATGTCTGGCTCTTGACTGGGTGGCTGGACCCCAACATCCTCCTCTCCTCCTTTTCTTGATCCTCTCTCTTCTCTTTTCTCATTCTTTCATTCTCTCTGCCCGCCAGCCCCAGCTATCCCTCTCCTGTCTCGCTACTGGCTGTTCAGTTCTTTATTAGACCAATAAGGTGTTTTAGACAGGCACCGTAACACAGCTTCACAAAGTTAAATTAATACAACATAAAAAATGCAACACATCATTGCACCATTAAACAAATATTCCACAGCATAAAAGAATGTAACGTATCTTTAATATTCCACAAAAGTACTAAATGACCCAGAGTGTTGGCAGGCTCCACATCTCTCTTCCCACACCATATTTGCACATACTCAGTTTTTGCATAATCAGGATGGGCTCATGTGAGAATCTGGGAGTCACTCAGTACATTCTCTCTTCAGCCTCCTTTGTGAGGTCTCTCAGGCAAGCTTGGCTAGGCACAACTTGAGGTGAAGGAGAGGAAGGGATCCTGAGGATAGTGTGCTAAGGTCACAAAGAGTAAATGGGACTGGCGAGATGGCTCAGTGGTTAAGAACACTTGCTGCTCTTGCAAAGGACTGAGTTCAATTTCTAGAACCCACACTGAGTGGCTCATAACCTTCTGGAACTCCAGCTGCAGGGAATCACAGGATGCCCTCTACTGTCACCCTTGGACACCTGTGTACATGTGACATATACTCACACAGGCACACGGACATAAATAAAAAGAAAATCTAGCAAGAGTATAGGAAAAGCCAGAAGTGGTATAACCCTTACCCTTGGGAAGCAAAAACAGGAGGGTTACAAGTTCAAAAGTCTAGACTGGTCTACTATTGTGCAAGTAGTTCAGTGAAGCTTTCTAGAGTGAGAAGTGATAGAATACTTGGACATAGCATTACAAGGCCCAGGTTTTATCTCATGCACCAGAAATAAATAAAATAGCCTCTGTATCCTTTGCCCAGCTTTATAAATTAACTAATATTAATCTTTATTTTCTGTGTGTCTCTCCTGAGTATTTTGAAGCAAATAACCTATCTTTTCCTGTGTAAACCTCTCAGAGTCTCTCTAAAAGACAAAGACTTTTGATGGACTTGGTGATGCACACCTTAAATCCCAGCACTCAGGAGGCAGAGATAGGAAGATCTCTGGAAGTTCCAGGCCAGTCTGGTCTACATAGTGAGGTCCTGTCTCAAATTTAACATAATACATTGAAAATAGTGGATTGATAGAAAAAAGGACTACCAGGGCTAGAAATAAACAGTTACTGGAAATATAGCTGAGTAGAATGCTTGCCTACCATGCACAGAATCCCTAGGAACTGAAAGAGGAAGATCAGAAGTTCAAGATCATCTCCAGCTGAGAGAGATAGCAGGTAAGCTGACCTGACCTGATTACTGGAGTCAGCTCTCTCCTTCCACCAGATGGACACCAAGGATTGTTTTTTCAGGGCCCATTTTTACCTTTTATTATGATTGTAGGTGCAACCTCTTCACCATTGAGGGACTTCATCTCAACAGTATTAATTCTGTCCATGAATTGTTTGTTAGCAAATAAGTTTCTCAAATTCCAAATTTCCTTAAACTATAGAGTCAATTGTCCAACTACCTCTATTGTCTGATCTAATACTTTACATCCAGGGCTGCATGTTGAGACTCTGTCTCAAAATTAATTAATTGAAAATAAATAAGTTGAACTGGATATGATGGTGTCACAAGCCAGATGTGTTGTCACAAGCCTTTAAGCCCAGCACTGGGGAGGCAGAGGCAACTTCCTGAAAGTTAGAATGCTGCGTGGGCAGATCATGGGAACTGTCTCAAATATATAATAAATACACAAATAAATAATTGAATGTTGCATCACATCAATGAGTAAATAAGAGGCATTTTAGGGCCAGTTATTCCCACAAATACTTAGCATCTAGATTTCTTTCTTTTCTTTAGCTCAAGAACAACTTTATAAGAGTTTTTTTAAAAAAAAAAAAAAAGAAAGAAAGAAAAGAAAAAAGGAAGGAAGGAAGGAAGGAAGGAAGGAAGGAAGGAAGGAAGGAAGGAAGGAAGGAAGGAAGGAAGGCCAGGACAACCTACAAAACCTCAGCAGCTGTCTGGAGAAGGAGGATGGAGGAGATGCAGATTTTTTGTCATTGCTCACTCCTACTCCTGGTGACCCTTTGTGCAGACAGACCCAGCATATGGCTGTCAGTATCTGCAGCTGTTACTTCCCTCTGGGTCTCCTTATTTCCATATCTTTTCCAAGCAGTTTCTTCACTATTGAAGAGAGTTCTTATCAGCATAGAGGTTCATAGCCATAATCCTAGAATTTAGGAGGCTGAGGCAGGAGAATCACAAGTTCAAGGCCAGTCTTCACTACACAGTGAGTTTGAGATCAGCTTGTATGAAAAGAAACCCTGTCCAAGAAAAGAAGGAGGAGGAGGAAGAGGAGGAGGAGGAGGAGAAAACAAAACAGTAGGTGTGAGTTGGGTACACAGCTTAGCCATGGCTGTGAGTATTTGTGTGCTCACAGTCACCACAATGAAACATAAAAAAAAGTGGCTGAATTCTGTCTTTATCAAATTGCACTGTTGTTCACTTAATGTTCAATTAATCAATGGTGTTCAATTCAACTCCATGGTTTATAGACTCTTTCCTGCTACCTACATTAAGTATTATTAGAGTATTTTTTGAGGTTGTCAAAGGAAAAATTGCATTTCTGCTTAGTCACCAACTGCAATTGCTCTTTTAGATGCTCATTCGATGTATTATTAAGGAGTAGTAGCTAAGAAACTAAAAGAAGCCAAGTTTCTGAAGGCATTCTAAATCCATTCCCTCTGTGCTCCTAAACTCTAGATCTGTATATCCTGGCATTTACTCATTTAAACTGGCTTTTTCTACAGTTCAACACACTAAAATATTGTTACATATAGAACAAACAAAACAAGCTTCTGAATCTCTTGGTACCTTTTAGTTATTGTTGGACTAGTTGCCCAATACTCCCCATTCCCTGTTTCCTTATCCATAGAATACCCCTCCTGCAGAGCCACTTACAGCCATCTGATTCTCAACAGTATGGGGGAGGGGAGGTCAGACACACATCGGAGAAAAGGCAGCCTCTTTAGTCAGTAGTACTGGACAGACTGGATATCTGCATGTTGATGAATGACACTATGTCTTTACATTTTACCCTGTACAAAAATCAACTCAAAATGGATCAAAGATCCGAAATTTTTGGACCAGTGCTACAAATGGGGAGGGAGGGGGGATAAAGAAACTACAAACACATATACAGAAAAGCTGGGATCTGGTGGGATAGTGTGCTCTGATGGAGACACACCAGCAACCTGGAAACTCACCAAGTTGGTTGTATACTGCTGAACAAGGGTATGAGTTCAGCTAATCTTAGTAGGAGGTCTCTACAGGGCCACAGTCTCAGGATGCAGTCATCCAGGAAGAGGAAGTTGTGATTGATACTTTCTATACACACTGCCAACATATACATTCAGACCAGGAGAAGAACTTGTCATTCCTTTGAGCCTGATCTGGGGAAGGACTTGCCATTTGCATGGGTCTAAGGCACTGGAGTCCTTGACACTTTTTGTGCCCATGTCAACAGTATACATTCAGTCAGGACTTCATCTGCTCCTCACAGGCCAGTGAAGTGGTTCGGTGAGTAAAGATAACTACTGTTGAGCCTGGTAACTTAAGACCTGTCCCTGGGACCGGTATGGTAGAAGAACTAACTCCTGAATGTTGACCTCAAACCTCCACCTCTGTACTGTGGTGCAAATAAGTCAAGCAAATGAAGAAAGCAGAGTAATATTTTTTGAAGACTTAGGTTTTAAAAATACCATAGGAAAATGCTTCAAGAAACAAAAATAGGCTATGACTTTCTGACTTTCAGAACGTCAACTGCTTAGGACTAATAGCAAGAATTCATAAATAAAAGTGTATAAATTAAAACATCTATACAGCAAAGGAACAATCAGCACAATGGAGAGAAAACCTTCAGAAAGAGAGGACATTTATCTGCCATTCATATGACAGGAGATCAATATTCAGAATGTATAATGAACTCAGAAATTAAACACCAAGCTAGAAGTATGTGCCTATTATCCTAAAACTTGGAAGATGGAGTCAAGATAATCAGAAATTCAAGGTCATCCTTGGCTACAGGGTAAATTTGAGATATTGCAATGGTTAACCGCACCAGTCATGAATGCTGAGGATTTGAGTTTAATTCTCAGGACCCACATGGTGGAAGGAGAGAACTGACTCCAGGAGATGTCTGTGACCTCCACTCATGTGCTGTGACCCTCAATTTTGTTGTGTGACTACAATATCTTTATTCTTATGCCAAGTAGAAAGAGAACAAGCACAGAAGAAACTGATAACAACACTCCCCCCACCAGCTGTTTAAAACTAAATGTTTGGTGTTATTGTAAGGAAACAGTTTAATCTTACTAAGATAAAGAAAAACCTCATCACGCTCCTGTTACCAAAGGGATTTTTTAAAAATGTGTATAGTTTTGTTGTTTTTGCTTTCACAGACAACAGAAGAGGACCTTGAGTTCCTATTCTGATTTCCCTGCACGATAGACTATAAACTATGAGATGAATAAATCCTTTCCTCTCCAAGGTGCTTTTGGTCATGGTGTTTTACCACAGCAGTAGAAACCCTACCTAAGACATATTACATGATATAAATACCGTATGTGGTAGTTTGAATAAGAATGCCCCCCATAGACTTAATACTTAATTATCAGAACATGGCACTGCTTAGAAGGATTAGGAGGTGCGGTCTTATTGGGTAGGTGCGGCCTTGTCAGAGGAAGTGTGTCACTGGGGATGGACTCTGAGGCTTCAAAAGCCTAAGCCAAGCCCAGAGTGGCTTACTCTCTCTTCCTGCTGCCCATAGATAAGGATGTAGGACTCTTGCTCCTTTTCCAGCACCATGTCTGCCCACCATGCTTCCTGCTCTGATGATAATGGACTGAACCTCTGAACTGTAATCCAGCCTCAATTAATTGCTTTCCTTTATAAGGGTTGCTGGTGTCATGGTGTCTCTTCACAGCAATAGAACAGTGACTAAGACACCATATAAACATGGTTCTAAGCAGTCACCCTCTATCTTCATAACAGAGTGTTACAATGAGGTTTCTTGGTCCCGGGGCAGCCAGAGGTCCAGACCCACAGACCTGCAGCCCCATACCCCTTAGCTGCCCGCCACTGCTCAGGCCTCAGAAATGACTCAGACACTTATATTAAGTTCATGCTGTTTGGCCTATGGCTTAGGCACATTGCTAGCTAGCTCTTATATCTTAAATCAACCCATTCTCATTAATCTGTCTGCCACGTGGCCCGGGGCTCACCTGTGTTCCTTACAAGCTTCTTTGGCAGCTGACTCGCTCTGTCTGACTCTGCCCTGCTTCTCCTATGATGTGATTTCCCCGCCTTCTTTTTCTCTGGTGCCTGTCATGGGCCTAAACAGCTCCTTTATTTAAAGATTGATATTCACAGCATACAGAAAGGCATTCCCACATCAACAGAGGGAAGAGGAAGGTACAAATGTGTTTTAGCTTGTTCTTGACCAACAGTTAGTACCCCTAAACCCCAGCTGTTTGAACCATGTAGCCCTGTTAACAATAAACACAATTTACAAACTCAGGAATACAGAATCACCAGAATTCTGAACTTGAAATCTAAGCTACAATCAACTCAAATCAGCAAAACTGCTATGCACAGAATGGCCAGGTATCTTTTTGTAAAGTGAATCATTATTGTTAGGTGTTTTGTCCCCAACTTTTAATTTTATTATTAGTGTGTATGTGCACGTGCATGTGGGTATGTATGGATCTGATGTGGGAGGTAGCACTTATGGGTCACAGAGTTATGGGGGGGTCAAATGATAACATGTTTGGAAGTTGGGTCTCTCCTTTCACCTTTAGCTCCTGGGATCATACTCAAAATGTCAGTCTTGCTCAATAAATGCTTCTCCCCACTGAATCATGTGACCAGCCCTTCTGTTAGATTTTGGTAATAGTGCTTTGTAGCACATACATTAAAAATTTTAAAATATATTTTATTTTATGTGTGTTTTGTCTGTATGTCTGTACCTGAAGAGGCCAGAAGAAGGCATCTTAGTCTCTGAAACCAGAGTAATGGATGGTTTGTGAACCAACACGCAGGTGCTAGAAACTGAACTCTGATCTTCTTTTTAATAGCAGCCAAGTATAGCTGGTTGGTGGTGGCTAAAACCTTTAATCCCAGCTCTCTGGAGACTGAGACAAGTAGATTTCTGAGTTCAAGAACAGCCTGGTTTACAGAATGAGTTCCAGGACAGCCAGGGCTACACACAGAGAGAGGGCAGGTAAGTGCTCTTAACCTCTAGGCCATCTCTCATCTCTCCAGCCCACAAATGGTCATTTTAATCTGACTAATTTCCATATGATTATGTTTCTACAAAATACTGAAAATTAATTCTCAGAATTTTTCCTGAATGTAACAGTGTAAACAGTCATAAGGCACACTAATCTATTACTATTGCTGGCTAAAGGCCTATATTGGTTGATTTAACCCATGACACAATGTATAGATATCAGACACAAACACTGGTCTATTGAAGGATCAAGTCCCCTCCACTCATATCCAGCCTGTCAGATCCACCCACATGGCCACTGTTTATTCATTAGTCTCAGCCCATAGAAGCCTTAGAATTTGGCCTGTCTTCCCTTTGGATTCTGAATCTTTTTTTTTTTTTTTTAACATTTCTGCTTTATTGTTATTTGTAAGCTTAGATTTAGATTTGTTTTGGTTTGTCTATTAGTTTCCTCGGGTTTTAGAACCTACTTATGGAACTCTTTAAAAAAAAAAAAAAAAAAAAAAAAAAAAAAAAAAAAAAAAAAAAAAAAAAAACTTTTATTCCATCCAGGGCTTGTATCTAATGCAAAATCCTAAATTTGACATGCCCCAAACTCCAACACCATTACTACCCTCACCACATCTGCTTTAAACTCCAGTCTAGAGCCTAGCACCATAGTGGAAATAGCGACAGTTAGAAAAGCTTCATTCTTTTTGTCTGTTTGCTTGCTTGTTTAAGACAGGATTTCTGTGCATAGTCCCAGCTGTCCTAGAATTCCCTCTAGAGACCAGGCTAGCCTCATATGTAGAGATCTGCTTGCCTCTGCCTCCTGAGTGCTGGAATTAAAGGCATGCACCACCACCATCTCAGCTAAAGCCTTATTCTTAATAGCTACATAAGATCTGTGGACCATCCAGATAGCTCAGGAGGTCAAGGCATTCAGCAACAAGCCTGACAACCTGAGTTTGATCCCTGGGACTCACATGGTGGGAAAAAAGTACCAGCTCCCATCCATGTTGTCCTCTGACCTCTGCAAGTTCACTGTGTGCCCCCCAAAACAATAAGTGAGCAAACAAAACAAATAGATAAAATCTTTTGATGAAATGTCCTCAAGGAACATCCTAAGTCTGGAGCCGGTGTGGTGCTGCTTTCTTGATCACAACTACACCAGAAGTCAGATTAGCATTGAATTGAAGGTTCAGTGTTAATCTGAGCCACTTTACAAAACCCTATCAAAACCTAAATTTCAGGGCTGGAGAGATGGCCAGCAGTTAAGAGCACCTGCTATTCTTCCAAAGGACCCAGATTTAGTTCCCAGCATCTATATAACCACTCATAACCGCCTGTTTCTGCAATTTCAGGGGATCAAACACCCTCTTTTGGCCCTCACAGACAGGGGCACACAGGAGATGCGTGTACACACACACACACACACACACACACACACACACACACACACACACACACACAGGCAAAAACACTCATACAAGTAAAATGAAATTAAGTCAAATATTTTTTAAAATCATCACCACCATCAACAAATCCTAAATGTATTTATCTTAAAGCCATTGTGAGGCTGGCAGGATGCTTCATCTCAAAGGTATTTGCCACATAAGCCTGGTTCCAACCCCTTCTCATAGGAGAAGGAGAGAACCTACTCCTGAAAGTTGTCTTCCAACCTCCACACAAGTGCTATGGTACAGGTGTGCCCCACCACACACATCTGCACACACAGTAATGATAAAGCTTTTAAAAATTAAAATAAAAATCATTGTGTAAGAGTTATCTGTTTGTACAGGCTTTCCTCACCAAAGAGACATCAAGAACCTGCTAGACTTGTCACTGCTGAATTGAGAAAAGACTCATGGGATTCCCCAGTTGAAACTTGCCTTTCAGTTATCACTCACCCCCATATTTGCTCATCAGATGCAGGCTCAGTTCTGTTTGGATCAGGAAAGGTTTAGTAGGAGGAGCCAAGGTTTTCCAATGTTGTCATTACCCATCAGCCAAACACAGGCTTCCAGACGGGTGTTTGAATGTCAAGAGCAGTGAGAAAATGTTCACTTAGTATGCATTTAGCCATATCTTTACTGTATGAGTTTGATACCAATTTGTTCCTGTTAGAGTGTTAAATTATGAATATTCATCATGAGTGTGGAGGTGATTTCTGAGAATCTAGCATCATTGGTTTAATGCCTTAAGTGGGGAAATGTAAATATTGAAAATGGAGACAGACTTAATCCTAAATGTAATATCAGCCTGCCCAGATGTCTGAAATTCCTGCTATTGGAGGTCCATACATTTTCTTTTTTTTAAGATTATTATTACTTTAGGTTTATTTATGTATTTTATTTGTATGTTTTCCCTGCATGTGTATATGTAAACCACATGCATGTCTGGTGTCCACAGAGGTCAGAAAATGGTGTCAGGTACTTGAGAACAGAAATTAGAGATGGTTGTAGGCCGCCATGTGGGTTCTGGGACTCAAACCTGGATCCTCTGTAGTAAGAACCGCACATGCTCTAAACTGCTGAGCCATTTTCCAAATCCACTGCTGTCATTTGAAACAGGTTTTCAGTATATAGTCTGGGCTAGCCTAGGACTCATTATGTAGACCAGGCTAGCTTCTAGCTTCAAACTCACAGAGATCTTCCTGAGTGATGGGATTAAAGATATAGTATACCATGATACCCAGCTATTTTTATGATTTTAAATTACATGTATGATTGTGTGTGTGTGTGTGTGTGTGTGTGTGTGTGTGTGTGTGCGCGCGCATGCTCAGGTACCCAAGGAGGCCAGAAATGTTGGATCCCTTTGGAGCTGGGGTTATAGGTAGTTGTGAGCCATCCAGTATGAGTCCTGAGAACTGAACTCCAGTCCTCATAGGAGCAGCTAGTACTCTTAGCCGTTCAGCCATCTTACAGCCCCCAAGCTTTCTATCTTTCAAGAACTCAAAATACTTAATAATGGCTGGGCTTGGTGGCTCATGCTTATAATTTCAGTTTTCAAAAGGCTGATGCTGGAGGATGTCAAGAGTTTAAGGCCAGTATGAGGTACATAGTGAGTTTGAAGGTAGCCTGGACCCTATCTCAAAACAAGAACAGCAGAAATTGCAGGGAATCTCAAAGCTGGCTCAAGACACCACCCAAGACCAAATACTCAGCACAGAGGAGATTTACTTGCCCCAGCAAAACAGAGAGCAGGAATAAAAGACAAAGACAGGAGGTAGAGGAACAGGGGAAGGGAACAAAGAAGAGGGAAGAAAAGGGAGGGAGGGGGGAAGGTATTTGTCCAGGGGCAAGAGAGAACCTCAAAAGACTGCCTCTAGATAGAGAGGAGACAGAAGTGGCCCACGGGCAGTGTGGTTCATAAAGATAGAAGGGGAATCCCCGTTTTAGTATGAGGTGTTTAATTTTAATTGGGTGAGCCAAATGGGGCTTTTTGATTTCTGGACTTCAATACTTTGATAGCTAGACCTTGGTAGTCAGCCTCAGGAGGAGGAAGTGGCCAAATAAGAGACCTTGTCTATCTTTAGCAAGGCAGAAGGAGTGGGTGAGAAGGGCAAGACCATGGTTGGGCTGACTAGAGTCCCTTAAGTTATGGTAAAAAAACCATCCTGCTTCATGGTGCTTCATATTGTTTGTTCAAAATATAGCCTCTGCCTGCCTCCCGAATGCTGAAATTTATAAAGTGTTACATCACATCTAGCTATGTTTCAGTTCAATGTTAGGTAAATTTGTCCTTCTGATCATGAGAATTTAGGGACTAATGTATGGCAGGTTCATAGACAATCTCTCTGCCATTTTCAATATGTTCATAGACAATCAGCCTATCGTTCAATTGCTTATTAATCTATTCATTCACTTACACATTCCCCTAGCCATATGTTACATATTCCTCTACCTGTATGCTAACTATCTGCTAAATTTGTGCTTGGGATAATAGGTATTGAGTAAAGTCCTGGGTGAAAAAGTGCTGTTGACATCGGTGTGGCCATGTAAAGTACCCCCATAGAGCCTCAGTCCTATGGAAAAGGCATTGCCTTCCCAGAATGAAGCTCAGAAGGATGGCAAAGCCTTCCTCTGGTTCATGTGTGAGTATTGATAGTGTGTGTGCAGAAAATGTCCATCATAACTTTCTCTCTGCCCCCTAGATGTGTATTTCCTGAAGTCTACTCCCCTGCAAAATCACTCCTACTGATATTAACTAAATCTGCCTCCTTGATTTGCCTGTATGCAACAACCTGCTGCCCTATTCAAATATATATAATAAATACACTGAGCTTCTGGGATGCTATGCTTTTCCATCAGATACCCCAGCCCAACCTGCTGTGGAACTATGCTTTTGTATACTGTAAATATTGGTTTAATAAAATTCTGGTTGGCCAGAAGCCAGACAGGCAAGAAGTATGAGCAAGACGACCAGACAAGGAGAATTCTGGGAAGAGAAAGATCAGAACAGAGACCAGCCAGATGCAGAGGTTCACAATGTAGTTCAGACTAGCCTTGAACTAGAAGTCATTTTGCTTTAGTCTTCTAAGTGTTCTCCACTATGCAAAGCTTGTATTTTATTTATTTTTCTTTTTAAAATTACATTTATTGATCCAGGCAGTGGTGGTACATGCCTTTAATTCCAGCACTGGGGAGGAAGAGGCAGGTGGATCTCTATGAGTTGGAAGCCAGCATGGTCTGCAAAGTGAGTTCCAGGACAGCCAGGACTACACAGAGGGACCCTGTCTCAAAAAAAAAAACCAAATTATATTTATTGGGCTGAAGAGATGACTCAGCAGTTAAAAGAAGTGGCTTTCATCAGGGTCCTCTGGCAGAATTAAGTCAGATATGGCAGGAAGCACCTTTACCAGCTTGCCATGTCACCAATAATTCATTCACTTGTGTAATATGAAGTATCTGGCCCAGACTAGCCCCTGGGGTCTGGACCCACCCACAGCAGATGAGCTTTGCCTAGCCCTGAGGTCTGGACCACTGGCAGCCAAGCTGCCACTTACCCCCAAATAAGGCTTATATTAATTTCATGCTGATCGGCCTATGGCCCAGACATATAACTTGCTAACACTTAACTCTTAAACTAACCCATGATTAGCCAAGTGGCTTAATACCCTTTCTTAAAGCAGCATTAGGGCCATCTTTCCTCTGTGTCTGCTGGAATCTCTTTCTTGCTCTTCCTGTTCTCAGAGTTTTCTTTGTCTGGTAGCCCCACCCACACTTCCTGTCTGCCTTCTGGCCAATCAGCATTTTATTAAGTCAGTAGGCGGGACAGATATTTACAATGTACCAGAACATAATCCCACAGCACACTCATTTATTATTGTGTGTATATGATATGTGGGGTGGGGGATGGGCACACTAGGTGCAAGTGTGGAAATCAAAAGACAACTTTATGGAACTGATTCTAGCCTTCCATATTTATCAGAATTCCAGGAATTGAATTCTGGTCATTAGGTTTTCCCCTCCAGCACCACTGGTCAGCCTGTACTTTCTATTTTTCAAAAAATGTCATTCACAGCTAGAGAGATGGCTTAGTAACCTAGTCCCAGCCAAACCACTATAGTTTCATCACCCAGGTTAATAAGGCTGAGCAAGGTAGTAAAAATCTGTAATTAGCACTCCTCTGGCAAAATGGGAGGCAGACACTAAAGAATTGTCAGAAAGCTGGCATGCTACCAGCCTGGAATGTGCAGCCCAGCCATAGGAGCAACAAGAGAGATGCCTGCCTCAGCTAGCTAGAGACAGAGAACTGAGGCCTGATGTGTCCATACTCACACAAAATAGATAAGTAAATAAATGTAAAAATAAAAGATATCACTGGGCAGTGGTGGTGCATGACTTTAATCCCAGCACTCAGGAGGCAGAAGCAGGAGGATCTCTGTGAGTTCAATGCTTAGGAAGCTTCAGGACAGTCAGAGTCTTACATAAAGAGACTCTGTCTCCAAAAAAACCCCAGCCAAACAAACAAACAAATGGCACCATTCACATGCCAGTTGGGCTTGGTGAAGTATGCTTGTAAACTCAAAAGATGGAGGCCAGAGGACCAGGAGTTGAAGATCAGGCTCTGAAACATCACAAGTTGGATGCCTGCCTGAGCTACATTAGCACTGAGAGAAAGAAAGAAAGAAAGAAAGAAAGAAAGAAAGAAAGAAAGAAAGAAAGAAAGAAAGAAAGAAAGAAAGAAAGAAAGAAAGAAAGAAAGAAAGAAAGAAAGAAAGGAAGAAAGAAAGAAGGAAAGAAAGAAGGAAAGAAAGAAAGAAAAAGGAAGGAAGGAAGAAAGAAAGAAAGAAAGAGAGAAAGAGAGAAAGAGAGAAAGAGAGAGAAAGAAAAAAGGAAAGACTTGAATTTATCAATTGTGTCAATATTCAACTTATTTTAATTCATTTATTTATTTTGTAGTGTTCAAGATGAAATCCAGGGCCTTGAACCTACTAAGCCAGTGTTCTCTGTCTCTGAGTATTTATTAAGTATTGATTATATGTAATGCATTGCATTACATAAAGGAAATAGATATAGAGCCAATCTTAGTGGAAGCTATAGATGTGATTTATCACACAGCAAGAATGTTAGACTTCAGCTTCTGGTATTGGGGAGGTTGCTTGGTGGAGTGTTTGCTTAGCATGGGAAAGGCTCTGGTTCAATCTCCAGTATGGAGGATAGAATGAAGAACTGAGCTTCTTCATCTCCGTGAGTTAACCTGGTGTTACCTTCACCTGAAACATACCAAGATTGATTAAAATTAATCTATACTTATACTGACTTTTCCCAAGACTGAAAATAAGGCTATCTTTTTCTTTCTTTCTTTTAGATAAGATGATTTTTGTAAGAGCTGATCTCTTATTTAAGACTTTGGTATGGAACTTATTATATCTGTGATGTCTTTAGTGCTCAGGAACTATCCCCATCACCAGTACAGCCCTCCTGACTGATGTCTGAAACTAGCATTACAGCCAGAAACAAGCTTCCTACATAAAATTTCAAGGATCCTGTAAAGATGCAGATTTCCTATGTTATCGTTATATGCAGATTTCCATTTGTTAGATGCAGGTTGAACTTAACATTTTGCATTTCCAGTGAACTCAAAAACTCCTGACCCTACTTTATACCAAGTTGTCAGACTGTGTCTTCAGAACAGTGCCTGTTAAAATAAGATGCTTTTAGCTGAGAAGATGTCTTGCTCTTGCTCACCTTCAGGTGTTCTTCTGTGAAGACTGCATGCCTCAAGCCTCATTCAGGGTAGGCTTCCCTTCTGCCCACAGCTCTTTGGTGTGACTGAAAGAGCTCTGTTCCACCTCTCCCACTCCATCCCAGCTGTCCAGTTAATGTCTCCCCAAAGCAGAGTGCCCATTGGCTTCTTCACGAGGTCTTCTCTTTCTGGGTACTAACTAGACACTCTGTATTTATGGCTCATTAACAGCCACTTATCTATGAGATAAGGCTAACCGCAGCCAGCTGGCCTTTGTTCAGCACATTTCACTTTGATGTACACATTGGCTTACTCTGCATTTTCTCCCAAAGTTCCATGTTTGTTTTGTAGGTAGGGAAAAGTGGCTAGAGGCCAGGGCTTGTTTGATCTTTGTTACAATTTTTCTTTGATTCTGGGGTGGCCAAAAAACATTTTAGAAGCCATTGGCTACTAGTCCTTATTTAGGTTCTACCAAGACTCACAGAATTTGATTTTGACAGTACTTGGTGGGTTTCAGGGGGTCTTAGTTCAACCTCTCTATCTGGCAGTTAGGAAACAGGTCCAGTGAGTTTCTGGATCTTACCAAAGACTACAAGGGACCATTCTGGAATGGTGAGTTGCCCATGCCCTTTAAACTGTGCTCTAATAAGAAAAATGTTGAAGTCTCACTAGGTAGCTGAGGCTTGCCACTAACTCTCAATTTTCTTGCTTCCACTGCAAAGTGCTGGGATTAGATGTGTACTTCCCACCTGACAGTTAGATGCTAATTCTATGCTTTATTTATTTTTTTTAATTTTTTGTATATTTTTTTGAGTTCCAGTCTCCTGCAACTCAAGTTATCCTTGAACTTGCTATTTCTCATTCTCCTGCCTCTGCTTCCTGAGGATAACAGATATGTGCCTCTGTAGTAGCTTATTTATGTTTTCTGTAAAGAACCCTTCCAGAAATTTTACCACTTTACATAGTAGTGGCAGTGAAAATGAGCCCAGATTTGGGGGCCAGAGACATGACTTGTTGGGTGTGGTGGTTTGAAAGAAAATGCCCCCCATAGGCTCACAGGGAATAGCACTATTGGAAGGTGTGGTCTTGTTGGAGTAGATGTAGCTTTGTTGGAGGAAGTGTGTCACTGTGGATAAGCTTTGAGGTCTCAAATGCTCGAGCCTGGCCAGTGTGTCTCAGTCTCTCCTGCTACCTCTGGATCAGGATATAAAACACTCAGCAACTCTCCAGCACCATGTCTGCCTACATGCCATAGGCTTCCCACCATGATAATAATGAACTAAACCTCTGAAACTATAAGCAAGCCCAAATTAAATGTTTTACTATATAAGAATTGCCATGATCATAACATCTCTTCACAGCAAGAGAAAACCTAACTAAGACAGTGAGAAGGGTGTTTGCCTCCAAGCCTGGCAACTGAGTTTAATCCCTAGGTCCCACATGGTAGGAGATCAGATTCCCACAAATTATACTCCGATCTCCACACACGTACTGTGACCCATCATACACACACATACACACGCACACTAAATAAGTAAGTAAGTAAATAAATAAATGTTCTTAAAAGATCTTTGGTTTTTCTTAACACTCTTGACAAGTATCTAGAATATATAAAGACACCATTATCAGACATTTGCTTTGTATACATTTTCTCATTCTTTGCTTTGTCTTTGCATTTTTTTTGTTTCTTTGGGTTTGTTTAGAGTTTTGCTATGTACCGCATACTGGCCATATATTTACCAAAATTATCCCACCTCACTTCTAACAAATCCTGGGATTACTGGCATGGCCCACCACATTCAGCTGTTTTTGATCTTTGAGAGAATCCCACACTATAGCCCAGTCAGCCCAGAAGGTGCTCAACACCATATCCAATTTATTCACTTCTGTAGACCAAACCAAGGGCTTCATGTATCTAGGCAAGCATGGAACTACATCTTCAATCTTCTCTTTTTCTTATGTATGTATTTTTTAAATAGAGGCTTGCTGTGTAGCTCTGGCTAGCCTGGAACTTGATACATGGGACTGGCTAACCTAGAATCTGTAGAATTCTCCTCCCACTGATTCTTCAATGCTCAAATTATAGACAAGCAATTGCTACCAAACCAAGCTGTGATTTTTTTATCTAATTTTTTTGCCACTTAATATTTTTTTTATTTTTGAGACGGGGTCTTTATAACTTGATATGTAGCTAAGGATGATCTTGACTCCTAATCTTCCTGTCTCTACCTCCCAAGTGCTAGATCACACCACAGCTGGATTTCAGTGCAGTTGTTTATGAAGGAAACACACAGCATGTAGAAACTGCTATGTAGTGTTAAGTGTTAGTGACCTGCATAAACTCACAAATTTCTCAAGAACAGGAGTTTTGTCAAAATTTCCTTTCCTCTCCAAGTATGTAATACATGGCAACCACACAGTGACTTTGGTTGTGGATAAACAATGATAAGGATCACATAGGTTAAATAAGTGTGGTAGCTCAAGCCTGTCATCCCAGCAGGAGTGCCACCAAGAATTCAAGGCCATTCAGAGTAACAGAGTGAATTCCAGATCAGCCTGAGTCATTGTGAGAGACTTTATCACACAAGAAGCAAAAACAAACAAAAATTAAGTAGGTATCCAGTTGGGTTGGCGGATGCCTACAGTCTTAACAACTGGGAGGCTGAAGCAGGTGGCTTTTTAATTTGAGGCCAGCTTGGACACATATTGAATACCAGACCACCCAGGACTACAGAATGAGACAAACAAACAAACAAACAAACAAAACCCACAAACAACAAAAGAGAGACAAAGAAAGTGTTACTTGGATATAGTCTTAGAGTGTGAGTAAGAGAGGTAGGCAGAAATATGGAAGAGGACAGGAAGAAAGGAAAATGCTCTGGGGAAGAAGCATATGGGTGTCATGGTGCCGAGATGTGTACAGGGCAATGGTGAGCGGTACCAAATAATAATGAGAACTGCTGGAGAAAAGACAGATGTCCACACATGGAAGAATGAGACTAGATGCTTATCTCACTCTGTGGGGGTTGGGGATTTAGCTTGTTGTGTTTGGTAAATTCATCACTGAGGAATTCCAGCACTGAACAGGAGGATTAGGAGATCAATATGACCTTCTGCATACACAGTTCAAAGCCAACTTAGGCTACCCAAGACTGTCTCAAACAAATATATATAATTTAAAAGAAAAAATTGCATAGTTATTTCTCCTTGGAATCCTTTCCTGTCTTGGGAGATTTTTATCACTTCTCCTTAATAAATTTTCATTCACTCTGCTATCAAAGGAAAACAAAATAACACTAGAGCATAAGCAAGGTATAATGGGAAAGGGAGATCCAGGAAGTGGGAGAAGTCAATGGACATCAGAACCACAAGGTCAGTTTGTTTCGCTTTGTGGTGGTTGAGGCTGAACCATCTTTGTATCTGCTTAGCAAGTGATGGACCATTCAGCTGCACACAGCCCTTTAATGTGGATTTTGCCTGTCATTGTTTGTGAGACAGGATCTCAAGCAGCCTAAGCTGGCCTCCAACTCCCTGTGACAGAGATTGACCTGGATTTCCTGATCCTTCTGCCTGTGCTGACTCAGTGTTGGGATCACAAAAAAGGGCTGCCTGTCCCAGCTTTCACGTTTTGGTTTTTTTTTTTTTTTTTTTTTTGGCTTGTTTGTTTTTTGTCTATTTATTTGTTTTTACATCACTATAGTTCAATTCTTTCAGTGAAAAATGTTTTTTTTAAGCTGGCATGTATATGGAGAGGTATGAAATCAAACCTTGGGCTAACTAAATCAAGTCAGGGGACCCAGAGAACTATCCTGAGCTTGAGTGTTATTTGAAACAGTAAAATGAGGAAGATTACGGAGTCATGCGACTTTGATGTCAGATGTAATCATCTCTCTGTTTAATACTTTGGTCAAAGTTCAAGAACTGGCTATCTTTATAGAAACATGGCTATCATTTTATCACATTTGTTTATTACAGTGTGTGCCTGTGTGTGTGTGTGTGTGTGTGTGTGTGTGTGTGTGTGTGTGTGTGTGTGTGTGTGTGTAGGTCAGAGGACAACTTTTGAGAGCCAGTTCTTTACAGTGTGGGGACCAAACTCAGGTCATCAGCCTTAGTGGCCATCTTACTGACTGCTTGTCGAAAGTTCATCATAGCACCTCTAAGGTTTTGGGGGTCCTATGCTTCCATTTTCATGCCAAACGTTACTTTTTTGTCTGGTCTTCTTATAAACACCTGCAGCAAATTCTTGCTGTTTGGTTGAATTGCCTCTAGATTGCTGTCTTCCTGCTCCAGACTCCTAGCTGCTAAGATTACAGGTGTATGATATTATACCTGCCTAAAATAACTTTTTATTGGAAATGTGTTTGTGTCCATGTGTCCATGATGACACATGCTTTTTATCCAGCATTCTGGAGACAGGAAGCAGAAATGTGCAAATCTCTCTGAGTTGGAGGCCAGACTGTTCTATATAGAGAGTTCTAAGCCAGCCAAGGCAACATACCAAGACCCTATGTTTAAAAAAAGGAAAAGATAAGGAGAGGAAGGATAAAAAGAAAGGAGGAAAGAAGGGAGGGAGGAAGGAAGGAAAAGCAAAGGTCTCACATTTATTGCTATCACAGTGTCACAATAGGTACTTGCTGTTGGGGCTGCCTACCTACTGTTTTTTGTTTGTGAGTCAGGGTGTTCCATAGTCTAAGCTTTGAAGTTCTCATACGGCCTGGATGTGCATTGACCGCCTTGTCTCCATGTGCCCAGTGCTGGCTGGCATCCCTAGTGTGTGTTGTCATGTCTGCTCTTCAGTTACACTCTTTGTGACTCTCATTTGCTATTTGTCATCCTCCCAAACGGTCCTCTCCCAATCCTTACTTCATTGTTCTCTACTGCAAGGACTCAGACCAATACTTTGTGATCCCATCAAAATGTAGTAGAAAAAGAGAAAACAAAACAAACCCTTTTCTTTTTGCCCTCCTGAGTTCTCTATCTGGACCTGAAAAAAGAGACAAAAGATTAATAAGAGAAAAATAGAATTTACTTACATGTGCAAGAGGTGGTTTAAACTTAAGGTTTAGACAGCACCTTCACAAAGAACAATTCAGTTTCAGGGAAATGACTAAGGCAGCAGATTATGGGTGCATAAATATATGAGGAGTGGCCTAATAGAAGAGGAGGATCATACTGTGAGTTTGGGGTTTTTTTTTGATTCCTCTCTCCAGGTTGCGTCTGATCTCCAGTTGTATATGCATTTGGGCTGTTAAGAGTTTAAAGTAATTAAGAGTTTCTCTCCTTTTCCAGAATGAGAGAGGGAGACATTTTTACAAATGGAAACTCTTTTTCTTGAGACAGAGTCTCTATTATGTATTCTTGGCTATCCTGAAACTCTATGTAGACCAGGCTAGCCTGGAACTCTGAGATTGCCTGTCTCTGCCTCCTAAGTGCTGGGATAAAAGGTTCAAACACCACCATGTCCAGCTTAAAAATGAAAAGTTAAGGTCTTGATTTTTGTCAAATACAGCCAGAGCTGTTTTTACATAGAGAAACAGCTCAGCACACCAATATTCCAGAATAGCAACCTTGGAACGGCAAATTCCCATCCTCTACAGTACAACTGACTGAGTCAACAAGCAACTTTGCAGGCGTAGTACTTGCTGTCTTGTGGTTTTGTTTGTTTTTGTTTAAAACATGGTAGGCTCTCACTTTGTAGGCCTGGCTGGCCCAGAACTCACTATGAAGACCAGGTTCTATATGAAATCACAAAAATCTGCCAGCCTTTTCCTCTAAGTACCAAGATTTAAGGTGTGTGCCATCATGACTGGCCTTTAAGTGGGTTATTAAACTTGCTTTATTGGTGGGATGAAAAATTACATTTTCAAATGTCTCTCTGCACAGCTCACACAGTGACCCATTGCAGAGGAATGTGCCTGATTCTAAATAATAATAGTAATAGTAATAATAATAATAATAATAATAATAATAATAATAATAATAATAATGGTCATGGCGGAAGAATCAGTCTTACAATGTGGAATTATATAGATAATTTTTTAGATACACACGAGCACGTGCCTCAGGAATGATCTCATCTGGTTACTGCCTACAGAGGAAGCCACAGAAGAGCAAAAAGGCAACATTGTGACTGTGCAAACTTGAGCAATTTTCTTATCTTCTTTAATCTCTTGAGTTGATTTCACTATTTCCTATACCTCAAAGAGGCATTGCCAGGAATACATGAGATAATGCCAGTGAAACAGAGTCCTGTCTAGGCCAGACAGCTCATCCAGGAAATGCATGGTAGCTTTAAAAAAATGACTGAATTAACTATTAATTTCTCTTCTGCCAATTTTATTTTATTATTATTTTTTATGTATAAGGGTTTCCCTGAATGCATGTTAGTGTACCTCGTGTATGGCTATTGCCCACAGAGACCAGACAAGGGTGTTAGGTGCTCTAGGCATAGAGTTACAGTGGTTGTAAGCTATCACGTTGGTGCTGGCACTCAAGCCTGGGTTCTCTAAAAGAACAGCCTGTGCTCTTAAGTGCTGAGCCATATCTGAGTGTTCACAGTTGTGTTGCTTTGGATCAAACACAGGGCCCCATTCATGCTGTGCAAACACTACCACAGAACTACAGGTCAATGGGTGTTCTCGATTCTTTCTCCTTCCCCCTCCCCTCCTCCCCACAAGACAAAGTTTTATGAAATTACCTAGTCTGGATTGGAACTCATGGTCCTTCTGCCTGAGTTGCTAGGATTGCAGACTCTGATCCAGGTTCAAATCTCAGTTTGACCACTCTGTGAACAGGGAAGATTGGAACAAGTCAGTGAAATACTGCAGAGCCATAACATTCCCCTGAGGTATGCAGAAACAGGATGAAGGGAACACCATTCCAGCTAAATATCTGCCCTCCTTTAAAGGAAGCTGGGTAGTTCTTATTTTCTTTCTTTTGTTTAAAAAATTATTCATTTTTTCAGCACTTAGGAAGCAGAGACAGGTGAATCTCTGAGTTTGAGACCACCCTAGTCTATAAGAGAGTTCTGGGACAGCCAGGAACACAGGGAAACCCTTTCTCAGAAAAAAAAAAAAAATTCACGTATTTAGTATGTGTGTGCCAAGAAGTTTTGTGCACACTATGGGGGCCAGAGGGCATCAGATGCCCTAGAACTGGGGTCACAGAAGGCTGTGAGACACCTGATATGGATACTGGGAACCCAACCTAAATCTTCTGAAAGAACAGTAAGTGCTCTTAACCACTGAGCCATCTTTCCAGCCTCTGGCTTTCATTTTCTTATATTTTTGTTTCTATTATAGCTCTCCCAAAAAGGGCTAGAGAGATGGCTGCGTGGTTATGAGTACTCACTGATCTTCCAGAAGACCCAGGTTAGCTTTAGTATCCAAGTCAGGTGGCTCACCACCACTGTCTGTACCTGCATTTCCAGGTAATCCCACACCCTCTGGCTGGCATTGAAGTGCCATAAACTTAGGCATGCACACACACACACACACACACACACACACACACACACACACACACACCACACACACACCACACACACACACACACACACACACACACACACACACACACACACACACACACACACACACACACACGAGAATAAATACATCTTTAACAAAACTAGTTACCAAAATTATCTTTAAGGTTCTTTCAGCTCAAGATCTTTGCAGAGATCACACCATCTCTGTTGTTATGGTTTCAAAACAAAACCAAAGCTTTTAAAGTTTTCTGGATAAAATCAACTTATGACTGTAGGCAGAGGGCCAGCACATAACTCTGGGTCTCCTGACACTGAGGAAGAAATAGGATGATCTTTCTCGGCTAATGGAAGTGGCTCAAATGATTCATATTTGGTAGTAGCTTTGGAAATGTCTGTGTTCTTCTTGTGGGGAAATGCATTCTGCATTTTTGCTTTTTAATTTTTCTTTTAGTGAGAGACCAAACTGGACCCAGGGCTTCAGAGGAAAGAGATTATTTAATCCCTAAACCTCCCTTTGAGTACAAGGAGTGAGTACTCACTTGGTGTGCTGATGAGTCCTCGGACTGTATCATATTTATTACCCAATACTTCCCTGGGTAACTGAAGCTTCGTGTTCACTGAGTGACACCTGATTGAGAAAAGGGGCATTCAGGAGAGATTTCACCATCTTTTCTGCTTCGATGGCTTTACCAACTCTGTTTTATTTGTTATTGAATATTTCAATTTTTGTGATATGCATGCACATGCATTTGTGAATGTGTACATGTGTGAGTGTGAAGATGTGTGCGCACCCATGCCTGAGTATGTGGAGTCTAGATATCAAAATTGGTGTCATTCCCAGTCTCTTCTGCCTTGTTTTTGAAACAGACTCTCTGGCTCACCATTGTGCAAGACTTACTGACCAGTAAGCCCTTGAGTTCCTCTTGCCTGTTAATCCCCAGCAAGAGGATTATAGGAATGTCCAGTCACTAGGACTTTTATGTGGTTCTGTAGATTCAAACTCAGATCCTCATGTTTGCTTCTTCTGACTGGCCTTTTCCAAGCTCCCTTTTATTATTATTTATTTTATATCATATATGGATATTTCTGACTGAATTTATGTCTATGCACCATGTGCATGCTTGGTGCCAAGATGGCTTGATGGATTCCCTGAAACTGGAGTTGCAGATGGCTGTGAGCCACCACACAGGTGTGAGAAACCTAACCCATGGTCTATTTGAAAGCAGAAAAATGCTGTTAAGAATTGAGTTGCTTTATTTTTACTTTTAAATTATAACATAATAGGTTCCCATACAGGAATTTCATACATATTTCACTTTTTTGAGGCTCCCCTCTCCATCATCTCCCTGCCCTTTCCTTATTGTACTTATTGGCACCTCCGTTCCTCCTTCCACTTTGTCCTGTTGGGTTTGCCACCTTTCTCCATAGCCTCTGTTCTCTTGGACCAGTGGGTCCCTTTCAACATTCCCGGCCTTTACCCGCATTTACTCCCACCTAGATACACATATATTTTTATTTTACCTGTATTGTTGTTTTGCCTCCATGTGTGTCTGTGCATGTGCGCAGTAACCATGGAGGCCAGGAGAGACTGGTGTCCCCTTGAACTAGAGTCATTGAATGTTGTGTAACTATGTGGGTGCTGGGAATTGAACATGGGTCCTCTGGAAGAACAGCCAGTGCTCTCAACCACTGAGCCGTCTCTTCAGCCCCCAATACACATATTTTACAGTGAGAGGCTAGGATCTGCATATGGGAGAAGATATACAGAATTTGTCTCTGAATCTGGGTTGCTTTCCATAATATAATACTTTGCAATTTCCACTCATTTTCCCGAATTTTTTCTTTATGACTAAATAAAATCTCTCTGTATGTATGTTCCACATTTCATTACTGCCCGTTGATGGACAACTAGGCTGATTCTGTTTCCTTGAAATTGTGAATAAAGTAGCAATAAATATGGATGAGCATGTATCTGCACTACAAATGGGGGTCCTTTGAGTCTATGCCCAACAGTGACAGAGCTGCTTCAGTTCTGTTTTTAGTTACTCAGGTTATTTTCATTTCCAAAGTGGCTGTATCAGTTTACAGTTTACATCCCCACCAATGGCTAGGTCTTCCCATTTCCCCACATCCTCCGAAACATTTTCTGTTATTACTTTCTTTCTTGTTTGAGACAGGTGTGCCCAAAAGACTTAAGAAGATATAGCATATTAAAAACAAGTAGCTTCCTATGTTTGGGTAACATTCTTTCAAATAAATGAATGGATGAAAGTTATTTGTTAGGGACTGGAGAAATGCATCAGTGGTTAAGAATATTTGTTGGTCTTGCAGAGGACCTTGATTTAGTTTCCAGCAGCCACGTGGTGACTTACAACTGGCCATAACTCCAGATCCATAGCATCCACCATCCTTTTTCGATATCCCTAGGTAAGAGGCATGCACGTCATACATGCACATACATGCAAGCAAACATTCCATACACAAAGTAAAAAAATAAATAAAACTTTTTCTTAAAACAATGAAATTATATTTAATTAATTATTTTTATTCATTCAAACTTTTGAATACACTCAGGAGTATGTCAATAAATACTATTCAACTTTATTTCTAGAAAACGTTACCCACCCTTGATATAATATTTTAAATAGCAGAATGAAATAAGAAAAAAAGATTCACTTTGGGGAAAAAATAAAAGTAAATAATAACAACAAAAATAATAACAAAGTCGTGGAGGCACAGACTGCATTTGGGAAGCTGAACAGGAAGACTGTCTGGGGTTTGATTCCAGCCCAGACTGTGTAGCAAGTACCAAGCCATCCAAGGGCAACAGGAAGAGTCTCAAACAGACAGACAAGACCAAACCAATCGAACAAGTGAACTTCTGCTTATGGTATATTGTTTCATATGTACCTACAAAGTAGGCTGAAGAGGGACCCACCCCATAGCAGGCATGAAAATCAACTCAGAGTGGGTTTGTCATTGCTAACTGTGATTGGGGGCTGTCGGGACATCTCACCAATCTCTTAAATGATTTTTGTTGTTGTTTTTGAGACAGGATCGCACTCTGCCCAGCCTGACCTTGAACTCACTGTGATTTTTCAGCCTCTGTCTCCTCATGCCTTGAGAGCGCTGGCATTACAGGTGTGGGCCATCAATACCCTGTCAGTTAATAATCTTCACTAAGCACTTCACGGAAACAGGCATTAGGTTCAAGGGCAGAGACCGGACTCAAGGCCAACACATTGTATCTCAATGTTGCTTTCTGTTAACTGGCAGATTTTGATTTATGTGGTTCTGTAGATTCAAACTCAGTTTAAAGTTTTCAAAGTTTTAAGATTTCAAGAGACTTTCTTGCAATTTAAGCCTATTTAACGGGGAGAACTTTATTCACAGATAGGGATACTCAGCAACAGTCTCTAACAGCTAAAGAGAAGAAAAAACAAAACAAAGAATGGTTTTTCTAAGATTCTAAATATAGTATTTGCTTCCTAAGCATTCTGGGTACACATTTTAAAGATTTCTTAGGAAAGGGGGCATTATGAGGAAGTATTGCTTTTGGTTTTAATGTTTTATCCTGTCAGAGTGCACTCCACCCTTCAGTGATGCTGGTGACTAATAGGGTTGGCCCCAATCTCTCTTCCCAGTTGAGAATTCACTTGCCAGCTTGGTTTACATGTTTGCTGTTAATTTGCAGCCATGATCAAAAACGGAGTAAAACTATCTCCTATTTCCCCCCTCACCTCCCACTCCTCCACCCCCCACTCTCCCCCCCACCCCGCTCTTTTAAAAAAAATTTTAAAATAAGGGAGAGCCAGCATAGTCCTTCCTCCATTTCAAGGCCTCACCAAGAGTCAGCTGGCTGCTGAGCAGTCTGATGTCTGAGGGTTCTCCCCTCAGCCACAATGACTCAGAAGTCAGCTGCCAGAGCAGGAAGGCCTGAGGCACATGTGGCAGGCCAACAGCAGACAAAAACATTGTCCTCCTCAAGCAGGTGTGCAATGCATCTTGGGAACTTTTTCTCCCTCAACCTGCTCTAGGTTTTCTCTTTGACCTAATTCCATTTCTTGTAGAAATGTCCAGAATGGGCTGTGGAGATTCTGCCTGGGCCTGCCTCACAGAAGAAGGCAAACAGTCATCTTGTACACCAAGAATGGAAAAGTAAGAAAGAGATTTCGTGCCCCAGTGATTGCTGGCCACACTGCTAGATGAATCAACTCTTTCCAATATGATGGGGGTGGGTGGAAGGTAGGGGTTGGGTGCAAAAATATGGTTTAGCTGTTCTCTAAGACTTCAAAGGGGACTGCACTCAGCACCAGTTCCTTGTAGACTTTCTTTGCCAAATTTAGGTCGTTGTTTTCCAAAATATAATGTGAGGGTTACCTACATTTAAAAAATCTCTATAGGATAGCATTATCTCTAGGGAAACCCCAGTAAATTGTGTGTGGAGGGGGGGTGGAGGGGTTATTTCTGAACTTTTTTTGGCACAAGAGTCTTACTCTGTAGTCCAGAATGATCTTAAATTTGTAATCCTCCTGCCTCAACATCTAGAGTGCTTAGATTACATGTATGCACCCCTGTACCTCATGTGATTAGTTTTTGTTGTTTCTTTGAGATAGGGTCTCTCTATTTAGTACTAACTATTCTAAAAATTTTTGCTATGTAGACTATGTAGACCAGGCTGGCCTCCTACTCACAGAGATCTGACTGCCTCTGCCTCCCAAGTATGCTCCCACATACCTGTCTGAGATCTCTTTTTACCAAGTGCTCAACTCACTTTTGTGCATCAGATAATCTCAGCTGAGACAGTGCTCACAGAAATCCTGAGTAACTAGATCAAGAGGAGAGTCTTAACCCACCAGGTAGCCTTGCATTTGGGCGACTGAGTCAGAGTTGTCCTTGAGGTAGCCTGTGCTACAGAATGAGACCCTGTCTCCAAACAAAAACAAACAAATGACAACAACAATACACAATTAGACACATACACACATGGTGTGAGCATGCTAAACAGCAACACTCCCAAGCATACAAAAACATACAAACAAGCAAAGAAGAGAGTGCCAGGAACAGAGGGTCACAGTATTATGCCTCCCCTGCCCTCACCCGTGTGTAGCTGCATATTCTCTTGGTTGTACTGATTTAGAAACAAAACTAAGGTGTGGTGTTTGTTTGTTGGTTGGTTGGTTGGTATTGTATTTATTATCTAGTGTGTTTGTATGTATGTACTTTTAAAATATTTAATTTACATTGTGTGTATGGGAGTATAGATGTGCATGGGGTCGGACTCAGTCCCTCTGGAGGATAGGTACAAGTGGTTGTGAGCTGCTGGGTGTATGCTGGGACCTCTTCAAGAGCAGCCAGAGTTCTTAACAGCTAAGTCCTCTCTCAGTCCATAGCAGGTTTCTTTTACTTGTTTGTTTGTTTGGTTTTGAGATGGGGTCTTATACAGCTTTTGTTGACCTTTTGTTCACTATGTAGGTCAGTTAACTTCAAACTCACAGAGATTTGCCTACCTCTGACTCCTGAGTGCTAGGATTAAAAGCCCCGAAACCATGCCAATGTCAGAAGCCAATGTTTGGGAATTGGTCTCTCCTTCCATTATGTGGGTCCTGGGGTGTCAAGCTTAGGAGGTCAGGCTTGGCAACAGGATCCTTACCCAGTGAGTCATCTCATTGGCCCTCAAGGCTTATTTAAAGAGCAATGTAAACTAAACATACAGTATAATATAATATGTAATAGCACAGTGGGAGAATGCTTGCCTCAGAAGCATTAAGAATTGAGTTCTTACCCCCAGAACACCTTTGAAAATGCCAGGCAGAGTGATGCTTGTTGCTTCCTCTGAGGAGCAGAGAATTTCTGGGACTTGCTGGCCACCCAGTCTAGTACACACATGTACATGAACCTGCCTTTAGATAGTACAAGACCAGTGGAACAAGACGCATAGGAACTGTAGTCAGAAGTTTCTCTGTTTCACTCAGCTGGCCCAGCATCCATTTAATTCCAAATAATCACACAAAAGCTTATATTAATTACAAGCTGAGTCTATGGCTCAGGCGTATTACTCGCTAACTCTTACTCTTAAACTAAGCCATAATTCTTATCTCTGTTTATCCACATGGCTTGGTACCTTTTCTCAGATGAGCCACTACTACCTGGCTCTTCTTCCCATTTTTCAATTGCTATTTTAAATGTATTTTGATGTGTGTTTTTTTCTTTTTTACTTGAGAGATGCTAGAGAAACTGAGTCAGGAAAGATGTCACACTCACACAATCACCAGAAACAGAATGAAGGAGCAGAAAAATTATATTGATAGGCTCAGTGGGGTTGCCAATGAGCAACTGCACAAAAGTTTTTGTATTAGTGATAGGCTTTCTGCATTATTTTTAACTATTACATCATGGTGGATTTATGTTTCTATTAGTGTAGTGGAATTGTGTTGTTACATTGTAAATAATTGTCCCAACTGGTTTAATAAAAATGCTGATTGGTGGAAGGCAGACAGGAAGTATGGGCGGGGCTACTAGACAAAAAAAACTCTGGGAACAGGATGAACGGGGCAGAAATGCCACAGAGATGCCACAGATGCAGAGAGCAACTATGCTGCTCTGAGAAAAGGTACAGAGCCGCATGGCTGAACAGGATAAGAATCATGAGTTAGATTAAGAGCAGGAGCTAGCAAGTTATGAGCCTGGGCCCCAGGTCAGTTGGTGTACAATTAATATAAGTGTCTGTGTTTCAGTGGGACTAGGGGAATATAGGCCACGAGGCTAGGCTGGAAAGTCTGTGCCAGAAACATAATACAATGTATTAGTATTAGAGAGTGCAGATGACTAAGATCAAAATGAGAAATGCCTTTCTTGTAGTCAGGCATGTTGACAGAAACAGATAAAGAATACAAGGTACCTGGACTCTTCCTATTTTGAAGACAGGATAATTGTTAAAAGTTGTTTCACCTGTGACTAAGTTACTATTCTCCATTGCTATTATTCCATTTGATTATAGACATTTAAAAATTCCTCCTTGATTTCTTCAATCACTCATTATTTATTCCAAAGTGAATCATGGGGTAGGGATATAGCTCAGTTTGTAGAATGGCTTACCAGGCATGAAAAGATTGAGCCTGATCCTCAGTGTCACATTTGTGCAACATACTGCTCTTCCCACATACACATCATTAAAAATCTTTTTGTGCCAGGAGGTGGTGGTGCATGCCTTTAATCCCAGCACTTAAGTGGCAGAGGCAGGAGGATCTCTAATTTCTAGGCCAGCCTGGTCTACAGAGTAAGTCCCAGGACATCCAGGGCTACAAGATAAATTCTGTCCTGAAAAGCCAAAAACAACGACATATTTTTTGTTATTAAAGGTTGTTATTCATTTCCAAGTGTATGTGCTATTCTTCAATTTTTCTTGCTATTAGTTTCTAACTTTATTCTACTATGATCTGTTCCCAAGACATAGATATTACTTTAGTACTTTTGTATTTACTAGAAGCTTGCCCTGTGACACATAATATGATCAGTTTTAGAGAAGGCTCCATGGACCACTCAGAAGAATGTATAATTTGTGTCAGGTAGGTGGAATCGTCTGTATAGGGCTAGTAAATTCAACTGATCTATGGTGGTTTAGCTCTGAAGTTTCTCCACTGAATTTTAGTTTGAAGGACTTATTTAAAAATGAAAGTGGAATACTGAAGTTTCCTACCAACTGTTTTCTGACCAACTGCCTTTTTGTGGCCTTTAGTATGTATTTTATGGAACTGAGAGCTCCAATATTTGGTACATAAATATTTAAGATTGCTATATCTTCTGGATAGCCTGTTCTCCTTATTAATATGTAGTAGCTTGTTTGGGGCTCCATTTGCTTAATACGTTCATTTCTGTCTTTTCTCAGTTTTTGGATGTCATGACTAGTGGGGTGTGTTTCTGAGAGACAACAGATAGTTGAATTATTTAATTTTTAAAAACTGTGTGTGTGTATTGTTGTGTATGTGTGTGTTCATGCAGTGTGCACAAAAAACAGAGGCATTGGATCCCTGAAGCCAGAGTTACAAGTAGTTGTGAGATGCCAACATGGGTTCTTGGAATTGAACTCAGGTCCTCTGCAAGAGCAGTACATGTTTTTAGCCATCTCTCCTGACCTGGAACTACTTTTTTAATCCAGTAAGTTACTCAGTGTCTGTAAAAGGATGTGTCAAATTCATTTGCATTTAAGGCTGTTATTGAGAAGAGTTTGCCATTTCCTTTTTATTTATTTGGTTATGGATAGTTTGTTCTTTTCTGCCTCCCTACCAGTACTAGGGATTTCCTGACTTCATATGTTAGACACTGTGTATTTCTTCCTGGCTCTCCTTAATTTATTTATTCTGTTCATGAAATGCATTCTTGCCTATGTTTTGGTAATTTTTTTTAATCTTAGTGTGCTTTCTGTTGCACAGTGATAAACACAGTGACCAAATGCAACTTGGGGATGACAGAGTTTATTTAAACTCTCAGGTCACACTCCATCATTGAGAAAACTCGGGGCAGGAACTTGAAGCAGACACTGACCATGGAGGAATGCTGCTTACTGACTTGCTCCCTTTACCTTGCTCAGCTTGTTTTCTTATACAATCCAGTGCAGGAGAGGCACTGTCCACAGTGGGCCTTGCCCTCCCCCAACAATCAATGACCAATACAATCCTCCATGGACCTGCCCGCAGAATAATAGGATCTAGACAATTCCTCAGGTGAGTTTCACTCACTCTTCTCAGGTAACTCTGGATGGTGTCATATTGACAGCTGAGTCTATATATGACAGTTTTCTTTCTTGTTCTTCTGTGTATATCCTTTAAGTATTTTTCTGTAATGATGGCTTTGTTGTAATGAATTGCCTTTGTTTGTGCATGTCTAGAAATATTTTTCCATCAAATCTAAGAGATAATGTTCCTATGTATACTATATATAGCAAATTGTTGGTTAGCAATTATTTACTTTCTGGGTTTGAAATACATTATTTTATGCTTTTGTGCTTTTATGGCCTTTAGAGTCACTGATGATGATGGTTTTGTTGTCTCCTCAGTTTAGGTTTTTTGGGGTTTTTTTGTGTTTTGTTTTGTTTTTTGAGACAGGGTTTCTCCATGTAGCCCTGGCTGTCCTGGAATTCGATTTGTAGACCAGGCTGACCTGGAACTCAGAGATCCAACTGCTTCTGCCTCCCAAGCATTGGGATTAAAGGCATGCACCACCACTGCCCAGCAGTAATGATCATCTTATATTATTCTTGTGTGTTTGATTTTACATATCTATATATATATCATAAACATACAAACATATTATATATGAATACATACATATATACATATATATTTTTAAAATCTGAGATGGGGGTCTCATCATCCAGCCCTGCTGGCCTTGAACTCTGCCTTGATAGTGCTGTGATTAAAGGTGTATGACCAAGCTTGCCCAGCTTTGATATGTTTGTTTTGGGTTTCTCTTACAGCTCTTCGCATCACCTCTTTGCCTGATGTTTTTGGTGTCTTCACTGATGCATTTTTTATAGACATATGTATTTGGAGTTCTAAGCATCTCTGGTGTTTAGATAACCATTTTATTCTCTAGGTTTGAGGGCGTTTTGCTATAATTTCACTGAATAAATAAATAACTATCTATCCCTTTATTTATCTCAGCTCTTTTTTCTACACTGGGGGTTTCTTAGGTTTGGTCTTATGCTTGTATCCCAGGCGTATCTCGGAAGCTTTGGTTTTTTGCTTTCTGTCTTTTACTGTACTGTGATTATTATTGTTTTGACCTCCTTTTTCATCTCTAAAACTCATTTTTCTGCTTGCTCTTGTGTGGTGATACTTTCCACTGTCTTATTTTGTTGACACACATTTCCAGCATTTCTGTTTAGTCCTTTTTCAAAGTCTCGGTTTCCTTAGTAAAATTTCCCCTCCATTGTTGAGTTTCTCTCCCAACTTACCGAACACCGTGTTCAGTTTTTGATTTCCTTACTCCAGCTGTTGGCTTGAGTTCTCCGCATACCATTAAACCTTCTTAGGGAGCAGGATGCTGTTCTCTGCCAATGTCCAGCTTCAGATAGTCTCAAATAGAATCTTAAGCAATGCGCTGTTCTTCTCCTTTATTTTCTTTATTATTATTATTGTTATTATGGTCATTTAAGACAGGATTTCTGTGTGTAACCCTGGTTGTCCTGGAACTCGCTCTGTAGACCAGGCTGGCCTCAAACTCAGACATCTCCCAGCCTCTGACTCCCAAACGTTGCGATTCAAGGCCTGTGCCACCACTGTCCAGCTTCTTTTATTTTAAAAATTTTACTTTACTTTTTTTTTATTTACTCATTTAATTTTATGTGTTTAACTGTCTTTTGCCTGCACACATATGCCTGGTCCCTACAGAGACCAGAAGAGGGCATCATATCCCCTGGAGCTGGAGTTACAGATGGTTGTGAGCCACCATGGATGTGGTAGGAATCAAACCTGCTTTTTCCTCTGAAAGAGCATCCAGTGCTCTTGACCACTGAAACCATGTCTCCAGCCCCTATATCCTCTCTTGTTCCCTCCTGATCCCATGCAGGGATCCTCTTCCTTTCACAACTATTGCCTTCATGCTTTCTTTTCTATCCCATAGTTTTGTTTGTTTTTGGATGACCTGTGAGTGACATCGGGGATGCTGATGGAAGTGAACGTGAGGGGTTATTTACAAGAGCATGAACACCTCTCTAGTGCCTCTACTGCTGAATAAAATCTCTCCCTTTCCCAGAAAACTGTCTATAGATCCTCAGGCAGGGGCTGAGGAGTTTGACCCCCTCCTCCCTAGTAATGATTATCCTCAGAAAGAGGAGAGATCTTGTGATGGAATTTTAACAGCTCTAACCCGGTGAGGTTTCAGTTACTGAGAATTCAAGGGTGTAACATTCATGTCGTGCCCAGAGGACAGGATTCCACAACACTCCACACCTTTCCCCAGTCTTTCTATCCACTCTTCTGCATTGTTATGAGTCTCTGTAGTAACCGTTGCCCACTACAGAAAGAAGCTTCTATACCAAAGCTAGCAGCACAAATCTATGACCACAGACATAAATATTTAGATGGCAACTTGACAGCACTGCGTGTTCACATAGCAAAACAATAACACCAGCTATGTTAGGTGCTATGATGCACGCCCCCAGCCATAGGCATCTTCTCCTCCTTCTCTTCTTCCTCTTCTTCCTTGACAGGATTTCTCTGTGTAACAGCTCTGACTGTCCTGGAACTTGTTTTGTAGACCAAATTGGCCTTCAACTCACAGAGCTCCACCAGCCTCTGCCTCCAGAGTGCTGGAATTGAAGAAGTGTGCTGCACCTATGCCTGGCCATTTGCTCAGGTTTATAGTGAAAGATTTGAATTCCCTCTGGTGGGGCAGGCCTCAGATTCAATAAAAGTATAATAGTAGTAATAATAATAACAATAATATATCTGGCCACTCCCATGACAGTTCTGCCATTCTTGTACCAATGGGCACATCTTACCTGGCAGATTGAAAGTAAAGCAGGTATTCACAAGTGGAGTAAAACTCTTGGTGATGATTCTCTTCCAGCAGCCTGCATTGTACATCTTGAACCAAAAATACTAATAAGTTCCCAGCTCAGTTCCAGATCGACATCTCTATATTCTACCAAAGGGTAGATTCTACCAAAGGATGTGATGTCTTCAGCAGTAGGGTCTTTCCATCCAGTCCTGGTGGACATCCAACAGCAGTGGCAACCCTCCTGTCTATGTCTCCTGAATGCTGGGGTTACAGTTAATGCCACTATGTCTAAGGAAAATGTTTGATTCTGTTTGGAAGAATTTTTTTTTGCAGATTTGTCCATATATGTCTTTACACTCACACATACACATATAGATGTACAACAAAGATGTTTAGTTCTATTATATAAAAAAATACTAGAAATAATCTGAATGTCCATCATACAGGATTGTGATTCAGTTATGGCATATCTCACAGTAACACTGCATCTTATTATTTTTTTTTAAAAAAAATGGAAGCTTGATCCCCAGATCCTAAAAGACTTGATTCTTCAAAATTAAGATTTTCTGTTCTACCAAAAGTATTTCAAGCCCTGGTTCAAGCCACAGCAGTACACACACATAAAACTCAATTCAACTCAAAGGAAACAGATGACAATTGGAAGGACTGTGACTGAGGCCTCCTTAGTGGAACACTTCTCTAGCATGCATGATTCCCTGGGTGACAGAAGTTCCTGTCCGGCATGCACAAGGCTCAGGGGCAGGCCTTAACACTATCTCCCACTGAAGAAGACAGCTGCAATATTGCAACAGATATCTATTTATTTATTCATACAGAGAGGCATCCATTCATGCCACATGCATGTGTGGAGATGAGAGACTAACTTGTAGAACATGGTTCTCTTCCTTTAATCTGTGGGCCATGGGCATTGAACTTAGTTCATTGGGCTTGGTGGCAGACACTATTTATTCAATGGCCATCTTGCCCCCCTCAATCTCTCTCTCTCTCTCTCTCTCTCTCTCTCTCTCTCTCTCTCTCTCTCTCTCTCTCTCTCTCTCTCTGTGTGTGTGTGTGTGTGTGTGTGTGTATGTGTATGTATGTATTTAATGTCATTTTATTTAATTATATATGTGTGTGTGTGTGTGTGTGTGTGTGTGTGTGTGTGTGTGTGTGTGTGTGTGCATACCACAGTTCACATGTAGAGATCAAAGGACAATTTGTAGGAATTGGTTCTCTCTTCCTACCATGTGGGTCCTGGGTATCAAACTCAGGTCATTAGGCTTGAGAGTAAGTGGGTTGTCTTTTTCCTGTTTCAAAACTTATACTCAGCCAAAATTGATGTTGTATTTTTGATGTTTGGATTTTGGTGCTCAGCTTCTGGCTTAAATTAAGTGCACTCTAGTGTGTGTTTACTGAGCTGCAAAGTGTAGAAAGAACAGTGCCCAGGGAATGGAAGACTGATTCTGGATGTATGACTGTTAAGATGTCTGGGGGGAGGGGGACTAGAGGGATGCTTCAGCAGCTAAGGGCACTGGCTGCTTTTCCAAAGGATCTGGGTTGATTCCCAGTATTCACATGGCAGTTCAGGCCCATTCACAACTCCAGTTTCAGACCATCTGGTGCCCTCTTGTGGCCTCTGCAGGTACCAGGCACCCATATAGTGAACATCAAAAATTGGCTGACCTCAAACTCACGGCGATACTTTTGCTTCAAGCACTTTCCATATTCTAGTAAAACACAGTCTCACAAAGCAAAATAAAAGCTCACTCTCCAGTTTTCACTTAGGAGATGAGGATGAAGAACCTTATAGGATTGTTGGTCTTTTGGGGTTTTGGGGGGATGGAGTGGGATGGGGAGGAGATGAATCTAGATCTTCATGCATAAGCAATCTTATCACTGAGTTAGGTTTTTTTTCCCAGCCCCTTTCCATGTCTCTCTTTGTCGACCTGGCTGTCCTGGGGCTTGCTATGTAAAATTGAATTCTCCTGCTTCTGCTTTCCAAATACTGGGATTAAAGGTGTAAACCACTATACTCGGCCCAATCTTTTCATTATTAATTTAAGGCAGGGTCTCACTAAGTTTTCAGAGCTGACTTTGAACTCAGCCTATGCAAGGTAACCTTTAAACTTACCATCTTCTTGACTCAGCCTCCCAAGTAGCTGGGATAACTGGTCTATGACTGACAGTGCAGCTAAGGTAAGCTTTCTTTTAAAAATGTGCGTGGAAGGGAACTAGAGAGATGACTCAGTAGTTAAGGCACTGACTACTCTCTCAGAGGACCTGAGTTTGATTCCTAACACCTGCATGGTGACTCACGGCTGTTTTTAACTCCAGTTCCAGGAGATCTGACATCCTCTTCTGGCCTCCATAGGCCCTACACATGTAGTACACAAACATAAAGGCAGACAAAGCACCAATACACATAAAAAATAAATCTCAAAATAAAAATATAATATGAGACTGAAAATGTCACTCATAAAGTGTTTACCTAGCATATATGAAGCCCTGAGTTAGATCCCCAGCATGATCTAAATTGAGTGTGATGGTAAATACATTTAATCCCAGCACTTGGAAGGAAACCAGGAGCAGAAGAAGTTCAAGGTCATCCTCGGATATGTATAAAGTTTGATGACATCTTGCCTATGTGAGACTCTGCTTTAATGAAATACAAATAAATAAAAATAAAATTGTTTATGTTTTCTCTAAGGAATTTTTTTCTCCTTGACCATTTTAATAAAAATCCAGTAGATGTATTTCCATATCTGCCCTTTAGATGTCACCCAACACCCAGAAAGTGGGAAACACAGACCTTATATTATAAAAACCCTTGCTTGTTCTATAGAGGAGCACCCAGTCCCACTGATGGAGCACTAGGTCCCATTATCTGAATCTGTGATTTGCTTAGTCATGAACTTAGAGCTGTATGCCAGTTTCTTACCCACTATATCCCCAAATTCTCTCATCTATCTAGAAAAAAAATGTGTTTTCTATTTTTTTGTTTGATTTGTTTTTTTTCTGGGATAGCACAGGTTGGCTCCCAACTTCCTGTGTAACTAAGAATGACTTTGAACTCTTTAAAAGAATTTTATTTTTGATTTTTTTATTTCAACCTGTGTGTCATGGAGCATGCCTTTAATCCAGCACTTTAGAGGGAGAGGCAGGGATATCTCTGAGTTTGAGGCCACCCTGGCTTATAGATTAAGTTCCAGGTCAGCCAGGACCACACAAAGAAACCTTGTCTTTAAGAGAGAAAGAGAGAGAGAGAGAGACAGAGCAGAGTCTTAATGTAAAACTCTGGCCAGCCTGGAATTTGAACTTGATTTGTAGTTTAGGTGTTCATTGAACTCACAGAGATCTGTCTGCCTCTGTCGAGTACAGACATCCAACTAGTCTAGCAGAAAGTATTGGCTCTCCTGGAGTTGTAGGCAGTTGGGAGCCTCCTCACGTGGGTTCTGGAAACAAAACTTGGGTCCTCTCCAAGTGTAGTGTGCATTTCTAACCTACAGTCCTCTGGTTCGCCCATCCAATCCCTCAAAATGATTGTTTAAAGATCTGGGTGAACTGGGATTAATCAAAAGTGGAGGCAGAAGGATCAAGGGTTCTAGATTATTCTTAGCTGCAGAGTTTTAAGTGAGCCTGCCTGGGGGAAGGGAACAGAGAGTGAATGAATATGTCTCCTTGTGAAGAAAGATTTGAATGTGAGAAATAGTAGCAGGAAAATGGTTTTGGAAGGTTTTAGTAGGAGAAAGGGAATGTTGGCCTGGAGTGGGGGCGGGGCTAAATTGACAGCTGGAAGGTGATTGGAAACCTGCATAGAAGACTAAAGGTCTGTAGGTGATCCCTCCACTCCACAGTAGTATAGTCTTGACCACTAAATTGGCAATTCTCTCATATCCTTGTCTCCATTTGTCCCCTCCCCTCCCCTCCCCTCCCCTCCCCTCCCCTCCCCTCCCCTCCCCTCCCCTCCCCTCCCCTCCCCTCCCTCCCCTCCCCTCCCCTCCCCTCCCTCTCTTCTCTTTCACCTTCAATCCCTTCATTTTCCAGAAGGCCTATGTTTATCTTTGCAGGGTGCTTTACATAGTTTTAATTAGCTGGGTGTTCCACAGTTTACATAGGGAAGGCGCCATCTGCAACCCGTTCAGTGCAGTGGTATCGCACCCTCACCACACCGAGTGCAGAATCCTGAGTGTGGTCACAGCTTCATGATGAGCTTGGCTTTGGTCAGTTGTTAAATCACAGCATTGCAGATTTTACTTATCCACAGAGGAATTGTGTTGTGGGATTCAGGTGTCAGCTGATAAGGTCCAAAGAAGCTTATCCAGGGTCCCGGGCTCCTGGAAGGGGTGTGGCCGACCCCTTTGATAAGGGGCTGCTGGGACGCTGGGGGGCTCTCTTCCTGGTTCCTGGCTGCTGGAGGAAGGACCCCTTCGTCCGTCCGTCTGCAGGCTTCGGTCCCTACTGTACTTGGTTACCTGTACCGTGAGTTCTAAATTGTGTTCTAATAAATATTTTTCTAGTATTGGTGTTCTTGTGGGTAGACTCCGCCTACATCTGGCGCCCAACGTGTCCCGGACCCACGGGCGGGCCCACGGGACGGGTTTAATTCACACTCAGGTCAAGTTTTGAGTGTGGGCGGGGCTTATCCAGCCCCGTGCAGATTTGGTTTTGAGCGGTGACCTCCAAACGGCTTACGCCATCAGTTTCCGTGGCTCCCGGTCTGTTTCAGCCGGCGCCAGCGGGGGCTCCAGCCAGCCTCACGGCCTCGGCCCCGCTGCCACCTGCGGTCGGTAGACCCCCCCCCACCCAGCACACGACCCGCGGCTAGCTGAGACCCGGGCCGGTTGCAGCTGCCGCGCGCGGTCTGTAGCCCCGCCCCTCGACCAGTCGCGCGGCTGCGGCTCTGCGCACGCCCCTCCCCCAGCGAGCGGCTGTGGCTCTCTGCCTAGCTAAACGGCTGAGACCCGGGCTGTCTGCCTGCTGCACACCCCCCTCCCCCAGCGCGCGGCTGTGGCTCTCTGCCTAGCTAAACGGCTGAGACCCGGGCTGTCTGCCTGCTGCGCACGCCCCTCCCCCAGCGCGCAGCTGCGGCTCTCTGCCTAGCTAAACGGCTGAGACCCGGGCTGTCTGCCTGCTGCGCACGCCCCTCCCCCAGCGCGCGGCTGCGGCTCTCTGCCTAGCTAAACGGCTGAGACCCGGGCTGCTTGCTTCCACACCTAGCTGTACCGCTGCTCAGTTCATTTTAATTGAGTTTGAACTGCGGCTGCAGGAGCGCCCTTCCCCCAACCTGGCTGGCTGAGTTTGACCCAAAAACTGCAGATTCAAGCAGCAGCTCCGCCCCTAAACCCTGTAACCTGGGACAATTGTGAATTACTCCTGTAGGTGAACAAAGATAACTAAAACCATTCTATCTTGTAATTAACATCCTGTCTTGACTTGTGAGAATTTGTTTTTTCCAAAGATTCTATTTTGTCTGCTGAGACCCTTTTAACACCTAGGATCTGTGAATAGCGTGCTGAGTGTCCCTACAGCGGTCATACAGCAGGGCACTAAACGTTATTGTGACACCTTCTGACCACACAGCGTCATTGCACCTGGATTGAGGTAATGGCTGACAACTATTCTTTTGAGGAATTTGGTATATATTTTTCCACGATGGTTGACAAGTTTTTAAATGAGTATCTTGAGGTGTTCAGTACCCCAGTTTTACTATTTCTTGGTCTGTTCCTGTATGTTGTGTTCCACAATAGAAGGGTGATGACTGAGGTCACGAATCTGAACTTTCAATTGCCATCCAAACTTGGTATTATAGAATCATCAAACGCTACACTGTCAGATGACGTTAAGCAGATGCAGACCTTCAATCAGCAGCTGTTGTCCAGGATATATGAATTAGACTCTGCTATGTCTAAAACGATGGATATGCTACAAACTGGTTACAACAAGCTTTCACATAATGATAACACTGTACTAGAACAATATAAACTCTACGTAACTGATGAAAACAAGAAACTTATTGACCACATTAATAAACTGGATGAAAAATTCATTAATTATGTTAATGATGTAGATCTGAAAATTGCTAACTCGGCGAGGTCTTTAGACCTAGAACAATATAAACTCTACGTAACTGATGAGAACAAGAAACTTGTTGACCACATTAACAAAGTGGACGAGAAAATCATTAATTATGCTAATGATGTAGATCTCAAAATTGCTAACTCGGTGAAGTCTTTACAAGGATCACTTCATCAAGAAAGTCAAACTTTGAGACAGATGGTATCCGAAATACAAGAATTTGTACCTGCACTGTCCAAATTCCAAGAATGGGAATCCGTAGTGTCCAAAATCCAAACATGGGAACCCATTATATCTAAAATGGAACAATGTGGGGACCATATTGCAACACTACAAAAGGGCAATGATACATCTGATGCTCAGAACAGTTCAGGTCAACCCCCAATGGGGTGTTATGGTACTGGAAATACTTTACATAAAGTTGTAAACATCACGGGGATACCTCCTTCACCACCACTATTATTCCCAGCTACTATTCAGACCAAGATGGCACCAGGGGGTTCCTCAGAATATGTAGAGTATAGTTATGAGCCACTACATATGAAAGACATCAAAGATTTTAAAGAGGCAATATCCATGTATGGTATTCACTCTACTTATGTAAAGCAGCTCCTGAATTCATGGTCTGCAAAAAACCGAATCCTCCCCCTCGATTGGATGCAGCTAACGGCTGCTGTCTTGGACCAGAGTCAAAATTTGCAGTGGAGAAGCTGGTTTAGAGAAGAAGCCAGGACCTTAGAACACCAAGGAAGAATTAGGGGTTTCTTTGCTTCTCAGGACCAAATCCTTGGTGAAGGAATGTTTGCTGACGTGAAGACTCAGACTACTTATGACGAACATACCTTATTGCTATGCCGTACGGCCGCACTTAATGCATGGGAAAAGATTTTAGACTCAGGTCAAAAGGTTGAGCATTATGCTAAGGTCAAACAAGGTTTAAAAGAGCCTTATACTGACTTTCTACAAAGGCTTACCACGGCTGTAAATAGAGCAATATCAGATCCAGAAGCTAGAAAGCAAATAATACTTTCTCTGGCCTTTGATCATGCTAATCCAGAATGTAGAAGAATGCTTCTGCCTTTAAAAATCAGAGCCGCACCTCTAGAAGAATGGATTCAATATACAATCAATGCTGAACCTCTCCATAGTAATGAAGACAATTGGGTAGACCAAACCATTGATAAGGTAAGGAAGAGGAACCAAGGAATCACTTGTTTCAACTGTGGTAGACAAGGCCATGTAAGACGAAACTGTACACAAAGTACTCTTGGAAACGAGGCCCGATCTAGGTTTAATTCGAACAGAAGGCCATTGCCTTCTGGATTATGCAGAAGATGTGGCAAGGGACGACATTGGACCAATGAATGTAGATCTACCAGAGATAAAGAAGGCAACCCTCTGCCATCGGGAAACGCCTTTCGGGGCTTCCCCCGGGAAGCCCCCCAAAATCAGACTCCAAATTCGAGGATGGTGAGATCATATCCGGTCGTAGTAGAAGACCAGCATCCTCAAGACGAATAGAACACCCAATACCTGATCTTGAAAAACATACGATATCAGATGATAACATAAATTCAAAAGAAGATTCAAAAACTCCAAAGAAAATTACGAAACGGATATTTTGGCAGACTTCGATAAATGAACAAAGACCAAAATTGGGTGTACTGATAGACAATATTTATATCCAGGGTTTAGTCGACACGGGGGCTGATGTTTCGATCATAACCCCACGGTCCTGGCATCCGAGATGGCCTTTACAGACAGTAGATATCCAATTTCTGGGTATTGGAACAATATCTCAGGTGAAACAGAGTGTGAGGTGGCTTGAATGCATAGGACCAGAAGGTCAAAAAGGACGGTTAAAGCCATATATGGCTGATATAGCAGTGAATCTGTGGGGTCGCGACCTCCTAATGCAATGGAATACCCAGATTAAAATCCCTCCTGGTTATGATGTCAGCCAAAGGATCAACTATGTTTCCAAAAATGACAAAAATTCACCAGCCATTCAAGTTGTACAAAAGAATCGCCCTCTTAATAAGACACTCACAGCACTGCCTTTGAAATGGTTAACGGAAAAGCCTATTTGGGTTCAACAATGGCCTTTGACAAAGGAAAAACTTCAGGCGTTAGAACAGTTGGTACAGGAGCAGTTACAGGCTCAGCATATTGAAGAATCAACCAGTCCCTGGAATTCTCCTGTTTTTGTTGTCAAGAAGAAATCTGGAAAATGGAGGATGGTGACAGATTTAAGAGCAATTAATAAGGTGATTCAACCTATGGGCTCCTTACAATCTGGTATTCCCCTGCCTTCTCTACTACCTAAAGGATGGCCTATTACAGTTATTGACTTGAAAGATTGCTTTTTTACCATACCTTTACAGGAACAGGACAAAGAGAAATTTGCTTTTACAGTGCCTACTCTTAATAATTCAGGGCCAGCTAAGAGGTACCAATGGAGAGTCCTGCCCCAAGGAATGTTAAATAGTCCCACTTTATGCCAATATTTTGTACAACAACCACTAGAAATACTACGCAAGCGCTTCCCACAATCTATCATTTACCATTATATGGACGATATTTTGTTGGCAGACCCAAACCCACAGACATTAAAAACATTGTTTGAAGAACTACAGAAAGTATTGCCTAATTGGGGACTGCAAATTGCTCCAGAAAAAGTACAGAGGGGAGATTCTATCAATTATTTAGGATATAAGATAGGTTTACAAAAAATTAGACCACAAAAGGTAAAATTAAATAGAGATAAATTGAAGACTCTTAACGATTTTCAAAAGCTACTAGGAGATATTGCTCATATACGGCCCATGATTGGTATAAAAAACTATGAACTAGTTAATTTATTCAAGACTTTAGAAGGTGACAAGGGTTTAAATAGTCCAAGAAAACTATCTGATGAAGCTGAGAAAGAATTAGAGTTGGTAGAAAGAAAACTTCAGGAAACACATGTGGATCGTGTGGATCCAGACTTGGAATGCATACTTGTTATTTTACCCTCAAGACAATCTCCAACAGGAATCTTAATGCAAAGAGAAAGCATCATATTAGAATGGATATTTCTGCCACATAGGCCAAGCAAAAAGATGAAGACATATATCGAAAAAATTGCTGATCTGATTTTTAAAGGTAAATTGAGACTCCGCCAATTGACTGGAAAGGACCCTGCAGAAATTGTTGTGCCTCTGACTAATGAAGAAATTGAACGATTATGGGCAGACAGTGAACCTTGGCAAAAGGCTTGCAGTGACTTTTTAGGAGAAATTAATAATAAATATCCCCAAAACAAGAGAATTCAATTTATAAAGGAAACTAATTGGATCTTTCCTCGTGTAGTACAAGATGAACCAATTTCTGGAGCCCCTATATTTTATACAGATGCAAACAATTTAGGGAAGGCTGGCTACAAGTCTGAAAACCTAACTAAAGTGGCTCAGAGCCCTTATAACTCTGTTCAAAAGTCAGAACTATACGCGATCATTATGGTGTTGTTGGATTTCACAGAGCCTCTTAACTTAATTACTGACTCTCAATATGCAGAAAGAGTTGTTTCACATATTGAAACTGCTGACTTCATTCCTGATGATACGGACTTGACCTTACTATTCATACAACTACAAGATATCATCAGAGGTAGGATACATCCTATGTACATAACACATATCAGGGCACACACGGGCCTCCCAGGCCCTCTAGCGCAGGGTAATGAGGAAATAGATCGGTTGCTAATAGGAAGCGTGCTAAAGGCCACAGAATTTCATGAAAAGCATCATGTTAACAGCAAAGGGCTGAAGAAGAGTTTTCCCATCACTTGGATTGAAGCAAAGGAAATACTAAAAAAATGTGACACTTGCTCTTTCTATAACCAACCATCTTTACCTGCAGGAACTAATCCTAAGGGTACACACGGAAATGAGATATGGCAAATGGATGTGTTTCACTTTCCAGAATTCGGAAAGATGAAATATGTACATCATACTATTGACACCTATTCTGGAATGCAATGGGCGACTGCCCTGAGTTCAGAAAATGCTGATGCTGTACTTACTCACCTTTTGGAAGCCATGGCCGTATTGGGAATTCCCACTCAGATTAAGACTGACAATGCTCCAGCTTATGTCTCCCGAAAAATGAAGATAATTTTTGCATACTATGATATAAAGCATATTACAGGGATACCACACAATCCTACAGGACAGGCAGTCGTGGAGAGATCTCACCGCACATTAAAAGAGATGCTCTATAAACAAAAGAAAGAAATGAAAAAGCCCAGAGAGAGGTTGCATAGTGCCTTATTGACTTTAAATTTTCTTAATGCTGATGAAAAGGGAACTTCAGCTGCTGAGAGACATTGGGTAGTAGAAAAATCTTCTGAGTTAAATCAACCCATTTACTTCAAAGATGTGTTGACTTCCAAATGGAAGCCAGGGTATGCGCTTCGGTGGGGTAGGGGTTTTGCTCTTGTTTCAACAGGGACAGAAAAGATATGGGTACCAACAAAACTAATAAAAGCCCGCTTCGAAAAGGAGTCTCTTCCTGAACAAGAAAAGTGACTGCTCATCCCTGACATGACAAACGGATGCGTGGTAAGGAAAACACACTTAACAAACCTGGGGCAGGGTCTCTCAGTTTTGTCTTTACAGGAAAATGGATACAACTATTTTTACGGCATTGTCTAAACATTGAATAATTACTCACCTGCAATAGAAGACAGACTGATGATTAAAGACTGTACAAGACGGACTACGAGACCAACTGATACACATGTGCACTACTGGGTAATTTCTCAATTTTTACTGCTTTACATCTTACATCTACATCTCAAAAAAAAAAAAAAAAAAAAAAAAAAAAAAAAAAAAAAAAAAAAAAAAAAAATTGGTCCTGATTTGACTATTAATAAGGCTGGATTTGGATTGGGAACTTGTGGCTTTCTCCCTATCTAAACCCAAGCATATTGGTAAAGAAATATGAAAAATTCTGTCTCACATCATAAAAGCCACCTGGTGTGAGACAGAAGGCATAATATTTAGGGACCAATATTACTGTGACTTCATCTTAAACCTTGTTCCTCCCTGTTTCTGTACCTCTCAAACATCTCATTCTATCTGCTTCCAGTCTCCTAAAGTCATGAAAGATATAAATATCTCTTGAATATCGACAATGCTTAAGTTTTCCACTGTAAATAACATTTCCTCCTATCAGCTATCTACAAAGAATCTGAAACCGAGATGGGGCCTCCACCGGAACAACTCCTGCTACAAAAACAAAAATAGAAGAAAGAATATGAGAGAGAGAGAATAAGAGACAGATAGACAGACAGCAGAGACAAAAATAGAAAAATCAGGAACCTGGTGCGCACCAATCAATAATTGCTTTCAAGAAATAGATTATTCAAAAAACAGCTGCAAGATAGCTCCTTATGATTATCCTTCAGATCACACTGCTAATTAAGTTTCCAGATGGAGTTAACCACTATCCTAAAATTGGTTATAGATGTATATGGTCAGTCCATTAAGAACTAACCATTGTTTTAGCTTTTACAGGACCCCAAAGAGATGCCATCGCCCTTAAGTCAGCAGGAAGCAACCTTATAAACGACTACGCCCCCTTTCCCAATAAGTTTTATGATCCAAAGGTTGTGGGTAAAACTGGGTAAAAGACAAAGCTATAATATAGCATCAGAGATCTTTTTTTTAGAAGAGAGGGGGAATAGATAGGATAGATAAAGATAGACTGTTCTACCTACCTATACTTCATTTTAGCTAAATGTATGGGCTAAGCTAAAGACAATTTGCACTGTCATAGATATCTGTATATTGATACTAATGCAAAATCATTTCATATGTTTAATTGTGATAATTTGTACATTGGTACAAAGTTTAATCTGAGATTGTTTTATGTAACCAAAGCAACTTGTACTTCGATATAAATCTGAATCTGTAACTATTATGTAAAGCTGAATTTGAAATTGCTATATTTTATGTATGCTTCTACCTCTGTTTAAAATATTTGCACATCATTGTCATGTATACTATGCAATTACTACCTTCATTTAACTATACTAGATATAATGTATGATTGCACTAGTTATGATATATGCACAAGATGTTTTATATACCTCTGTTTAGATGATATATATGTATTTACATGTATAAAATGCTGTGGACACTTTACCTGGTAAAATACCCCTGGCTAATGCTCGATAGTTCTACTAAGGGTCATTGTTCAGAGATTGTACATCCCTTATATAAGTATTCTAATTTTTAGTACAGGGTTTATTCCTTAAGACGATAAGATCTGCCGTCAACACTATTTAAGGTATCATATCCCAGTCATTTCAGATACAGGTTAGAATATCATAGATGGACAAGAATCTTCAACCGTTTCATAGACCCAGAGAATATGGCATTTAACATTTAAAATTTGGCCACGAGAGACACGACGACTCCTGGTGTCACTGCTCCCTTCACGAGATGGTGTTGAGCATCAAGGATACTCCATTGGAGTTGGTCCTTTTGGCAAAAAATGGCCGGTTGAGTAAGGAACTGTCCTTACCTTGATTGCTGACAGTACACACATGATATCAAGCTGGATGAACAAATTGAGATGGAGACTGACGAAACCTGCCTAGACAGGATAAGACAGTCCCTTCAAAACTGTTCTGCTTGTAAAAAGATCTGTCAGATGCCATAGGCCTATAGCCAATCCGATAGATGCTCTAACGGTGCACAAATCCAGAGGTGATTGTCCAGGTAGCTGTGTTGCTGTCCTCTCCCAAATTTTGGAAGTAGCTGCTTCCATGTACTTCTGTCTTTCAGACAAATTTACCTTCCTTCTCAGGTCTTGAAGAGGTTGAAGAATAGATGTTTAAGGTTTCCACCCTAGTATCCCTTAGATAAGAACACTCAGGTGTTAGATTCACTTTCCCAGATTAACCCTTTAAAATAATCTATACACCCTACTATCTACCAATATTCTAAAACTATTAGATATACCTTATATAAGTTAGGCTTTGATTAGCAATTGTACTTTAACCTCTCCTAGATACTACCTCATAATGATTCCTACTGTACATAGTCTTAGTTTAGAACCTTCTTAGTTAGAAAAAGGGGGGAGATGTTGTGGGATTCAGGTGTCAGCTGATAAGGTCCAAAGAAGCTTATCCAGGGTCCCGGGCTCCTGGAAGGGGTGTGGCCGACCCCTTTGATAAGGGGCTGCTGGGACGCTGGGGGGCTCTCTTCCTGGTTCCTGGCTGCTGGAGGAAGGACCCCTTCGTCCGTCCGTCTGCAGGCTTCGGTCCCTACTGTACTTGGTTACCTGTACCGTGAGTTCTAAATTGTGTTCTAATAAATATTTTTCTAGTATTGGTGTTCTTGTGGGTAGACTCCGCCTACAGAATTGCTTAATACTTGCTCCCATTTTCACTGTTTCTTTAAAAAGTCCATTCAGAAAAAGGTTCCTACTTGCATCTCACATGGTTGTTACCAAAAGATAAGAAACTCAATTTCATCTTCATCTTGGATAGTCCTTCCTTCCTGAAACATAAAACAGGCTTCAATAAAAACAGAAGTATCGAGGGACATGGCTGTTACCCACCTAGGCAGCTCACAACTGCCTGTGATTCCACATCTCTCCTGGCTCCTGAGGGTGGAACACACACACACACACACACACACACACACACACACACACACACACACACACACACACACACACAAATAAATAAATAAACATTTTAAGACAACTCAGAAGTCTGGAGAAGGGCCTAGCGTTAGAAACAGGCAAAACTGATTGTTTTTTTAATTTCACATATTGATTTCACACAACCGATTCGCCATCTGAATACTTGTTCAATAGCCAGATACTGAGTACTTGGCCTTTCTTTTCATTGGTTCCTTGATTTATAATTATGTCTGGATTCTGTGTATTTAATAGGCCTGACACTAGCTCACTATTGTAAGGTTTGTGTGTGTGATCTCTGCTTAAGCTTTTCCTTAGCCTCAACCTTTTGATTATCTCCTCACAGCTGCCCTTTTATCTTTCTTGTAATTGACATTGGGCCTTGGACTCCAATTTTTCCCTTTTGCTTTCTCCACAGTCTCCCTCTCTGTTCTTGGAAAAAGGTTTCTCCTTTTCCTCTGATGCTCCCAGCCCACCCCCAGCCTGCCCTCATTTCTCTTGCCCCTCCCCCCTTTGCTACCAGGGATTTAGCCTAAGGCCTCGCCCATCTCATACACCAGTCAAGCTCTCTGCCACTCACACCCCTGCTTTATTCTTTTTTTAAGGGAGTCTTGCTGTGTAACCCTGGCTGCTCTAAACTCCTCATCCTCCTGACTCAGTTTCCCAAGGACTGGAATTAAAAGTGAATGCTACAGTGCTCCGCTTATCATTCTCTTCCCTGGCCAGCCTCTTGTGTACAGCGATGTGAGTCCAGGGCCTTGTGCATGCTAGATTACACCAGGCTACCTCTACAGGCTACAGGCTCTTCTGAAAGTACATGTAAACTGGATTATCAGCAGGAGGATCTGAGTTTGGGGCCCAGTCAGGTTCCCAGCTATTCTGATTGGTGTGGGCTGATATCTCTGGCTTTTGCTTGCATTTTCCTGATCTCTAACTGTAGTGAGCATCTTCTCAAGTGCTACTGGATAGTCACTGTCTTCTTGGTAAAATGTTCAAATCCAAATCTATAATTTGAGGAGGGAGCAGAGTTTCATATGTTCTAGACTATCATCAAACTTACTACTTGGTTAAGAGATTAACTCCTCATCTTTTTCCCCTACCATCCAAGTGCTGGATTTACAGACACCTGAAACCATGCCCAGAAAAGTCAGTTAGTTCGTTCATTCTCTCTCTCTCTCTCTCTCTCTCTCTCTCTCTCTCTCTCTCTCTCTCTCTCTCTCTCCTCTTTTTTTAAGGTAGAGTCTCACTATGTAGCCCTGACTGGTCTGGATCTTGAACTTGCTATGTATTCCAGACTGGCCTCTAACTCAGAGATCTGCCAGAGCATTGGAATTAAAGGTACGGGCTTGTGTGCCACCATGCTGAGCTTATAGTCTTTTTTTTTTAAGGAAGTTATTTTATTGTCATTTGATTGCTGTAACAGGGATGCTGAATAATAAAAAGTCCATCTATTTAGCCAGATGTCAGGGTGTATGTCCCAGAGGCAAAGAAAAGAAGCAGTAAGTTCAAAGGTCAGCCTGGCCTATATAGCAAGCTCCAGGCCAACCAAGACTATGTAGACCCTATCTTGTTCTGAATCTTTGTGCCACAGGAGCAAGGGATATAAAAAAAGAAATACAGAATTGGAGCCTGGAAGTAGCACTTTTACACAGAAACCACCATGCTCCTACACACTCTGGGTAGCCTGGGTTCTCACCTGATAAATGTTTCTTCAGTGTTTCTTCCCACATCTGTGTGTGGCCCTCCAGCAGGTCTGCATGTGGTTCAGCTGGGACAAAAGTCAATGCATAGTTGTGATTTGAGGATTAGTAGTATGAGATAAGACATTTTTGAAAGCTTTTGATTTTTTAGTGTCTCTTTTTTTTGGGGGGGGGGCAGGAAGTTTGCTATGAATTTAAAGCCAGAGTTGTCTCCAAAGGGAGAAAAGGGCACTTACTTCCACCCTGCATTAGTGATTTATTCAAAATGCACCCTCTCTCCTTTTGAGATAGGGTCTCCTGTAGCCCAGGCTGGCCTCCAGTCCTCTCTGTAGCTAAGTCTGTAGTGGGTTTTGTGTGTCTGTTTTCTCAGTGCCTCATTCAGGTCGGTTAATATTAACTCAGCCACCAACCATAGCCCCAGCTTTGGCCATAGCCGAGAGGGCTGGGAAATGAATCCCACACCAGAGTCTTTCGCAACACATCACTCATCCATCCTGCGTGACACTTAACACACATTATTTTTGTCTTGCATAATGTTTCATTGTCTGTGGAACTAACTTTGGTCTGAGTTTGAGTCATTTCCTGATAAAGTTTTACACCTACCTTGTGATGCTAGAAGCTTTACTGGTCTTAAAAGAAAAATAGCTCAGCAGCTCAGTCAAGCTCTGACCTTTGCCCTAGTTTTTGGTGTACTCTTCGGTGAACTTTTGCCTGTAAATGTGATCTCCTGAAATTGTGGAGAGTATGAAGGTGAGCCATCAGTCATTTTCAGTCCGTCCAAATGTCTCCTGAACGTATTAGCACATGTACTTAAAAAGAAAAGCATCTCTTCTCTTCCTTTTCTCTTTTGCTGCTTTTTGAGGCACTCCCTTGTTTTTCAGGCTGAGAATGACTTGAACTTCTCCTCCAGTCAACACTTCTTGCGTGTCCAAATTAAAGGCATGTGCCACCACACCCAGATTTATTGTGTTTGGGAGTCAAACCTAGGGCCTCAGGTACAGAGGTGAGGCACACTGCTAGCCCTAAATGACTTACTTCTATCTGAGCCCCAGAATGGAGTGCTTCTGATTATTTTTTTGGACAGGGCTTGTGTAGCTCACACTAGGCTATGGTTTTAGCATTGGCCTTGAATTCCTGATTTGTCTGTCTCTACTGCCTGATAGCTAGGATTGCAGGTGTGAGCCTCTAGGCCCCGAGGTTTTGTTTATTTGCTTGCTCTTTTGAGAAAGAAGCTCATCTGTTTACAATCTGAACACTCCAGATCTAAAGGATGAGTCACTGCTCAGGCAGCCTATACATAGAGAGACCCTGTCTAAAAAGCCAGAAAGTTAGAATGTGCTTTGTGCTGCTTCATTTGCTTATTTATATTTTGGTACCACAAGCTGATCCCAGCCCTGCTTATGTACCAGCTTTGCACTGAGCCACACACTGTTTCCCTTCCTTTGTGAAATCATCCCTTGAGTTGTAGCCTTGTGGCACAACTCCAGACTCCCATAATCACCTCCAAAAGAAAGCCTCCTCAGACAACCCTGAGCTTCGTGTATGAACAGGGACAGTGTGTGCAGTCTAGGGCTTATACTTTGAGAGCAAAGGTTAAGATGGGAGATTGGAAACCTTTGTCTATAACCGTAAGTCCTCTGTCCTGATTGCTCAACCCTGTCATTATAAACTGAAAGACCATCAGTGTACCAGCAGATGGACATGCATTCCAGTAGGGTTTATGTATAATGCCGAGTGGGATGCAGGTGTTGGTTGTGGTTTACTGATCCCTGCTATTCCTTTCTAGAAGTAAATATTTTCCATTTTGTGAGCCCTAAGGAAGAGAAGGTTTCTAACCGACCTTGTAGACTAGTCCCTTGTGGCTCTATGTAAAACTCCCTGAAGGCAACACCCCCCCCCCCATTTTTCTGCATGTTCTGTTGCCCAGGATACCCTCTTCCACCCCATGGTTCCTGTTGGCAGCATCCTCAAATGCTAGTGGTTTTACACAATCATCTGTTTCACCACCCAAAAGCATGTTTGTTCTCTCTCTCTCCTTCCCTCCCCCCTCAATCTCCCTTCTCCCTCCCTCTCTCCCTCCCCCCTCGTGTGTGTGTGTGTGTGTGTGTGTGTGTGTGTGTGTGTGTGTGTGTGTGTGTGTGTGTTGAACCCATGGTTTTATGTATGCAAAGCATGTGGTTTACCACTGAGCTATTCCCCTGCCACTATCACTATTCTTGGGGCTTTTATAGGTCCATGGCTCTCCCTCTGCTGGATTAATGTTCCTAAGAGCAAGCAGTTCATTGTGTGATTCTCCCTCACTCAGCATAGATATCAGTAAACATAGCAGACACCTGAGTGCTTTCTTTGGGGAGGTGGAGCATGCCTTTACAGAGAAACTCTGTCTCACTAGCCCACCACTCACTCTTTTCCTTTCTGACCATCTATAAAATGCCTTAGTTATGATGCACAGGTATTTCCCATTGTTTTCAGATTATTAGAGGATCCAGCGGATGCTCAGGTAATAAGAGAACATGCACTCTCGAGAAAGGGACTTTGGGGGAAGAGACAGAACCAGGGGGCAGGGATGTGGCTCAGTGAGTAGAGTGCTTGTCTAACTTTCAATAAGGCCTGCATTTGATCAGCAGGAGACTAAGTGTGGTGGTGCACATCTGTAATCTCAGCACCGAAGAGGGGGAGCAGGAGGATCTGAAGTTCAAGATCTTTCCTGGCTACAGAGAGAATCTGAGCCAGTCTAGGATACAGGAAAACCTGTTTTGGAACATGGGAGTTGGGCATGGTCATACATGCCTTTAGTCCTAGCACTTGGGGGGAAGGTGCAAAAGGGTCTGTGTCAATTCAAAGTCAGCCCAGCCTACACAGTGAGTTTCTGGTCAGCCAGAGCTACATAGAGAATTTTAGAAATAATGATATAAAACAATGAGTACTATCATAGTTCAGGAGAGGGTAAATGGGCAAAGGGTAAGGGAAAACAGTTCTTAAGAGACATGGAGTTGCCCCAACACACCACACACACACACACACACACACACACACACACACACACACACACACACACACACACACACAGGGTCCTTGGCTTCCTTTTTGTTTGTTTTTGAGACAAGGTCTCACTGTGTGGCCTTAGTTGGCCTAACTCAATAGATATACTGGGCTAGCCTCAAACTCATTGATATCAACCTGCCTCAACCTACCCAGTGCTGGGATTAAAGGCTCAAACTGCCACACCCAGCCACCTTTGGCTTCCTGACTACACCTTTTAATCCTGGCTACAGAAAAAGTCCACTAGATTTTCCAAGAGCAGAGATACACTACTTTAATCCCAGCTCTTGGGAGGCAGATGGAGCTGGAATTGAAACTCCCTGAGTTTGATTTGAGGCTGGCCAGAGCTACATAGTGAAACCCTGTCTTAAACCACTTGATCTGGCTGACTTGTGAATAGAAATCACCTGGAATCTTATTAAAATGCAGACTCTCCTTTAGTAAGTATGGTTTGGAGTTGCTGAAATCGTGCCTTTATGATGTCTTGCAGCTGGCCAACAGGGTGGCTCAGAAGATGCTGATGAGATAAAGAAAAATGGGTTGGGAGGTGAGAGACAGGGACTGCCATGGCTCAGCAGTTTAAAGTGTTTGCTGCTTCTCCCATGTCTAAAAAGTACTAAGCTCAAGAATGAGGTCCACTAAGGGAGGTTAAAGTTTACTAGAGAGTGATACCACACAGCACACAGCATCAGTGACATGAGGGTTCCCTGTTGTAGAGGGATTTTTCTTTCACAAAAAACAACACGAAGACTTATGAGTTATGAAAGCTCTGCCTATAGCTTAGGCTTGTTCCACTAGCTTTTATAACTTAAATAAACCCGTTTATATTCATCTAAATGTTGCCACGTGACTTGTGACTCCCTCCTCCTAAATGTCTTTTTCTCTCTCTGCATTTGGCTGGCAACTCCCCCTTTCAACTTCCCAGAGTGCTCTCTGTCCAGAAGTCCCACCTACACCTCCTGCCTGGCTATTAGCAATTCAGTTCTTTATTAAACAGTCACAGTGGCACATCCTCACACGGTATGAAGGGATATTCCACAACACACTGTGAAAGGGCAGTGTTCTTTGTGTCTTATACATTCTTGGGGGAAGGGTAGCCTTTGGGAATGTGAGTTAAAATACTAGACTAGAAAAGGATGGAGAGGCAAGATGGAGCTCAGCTTTTGCAATGGGTTGTTGTTGATATTTGGCAGCTTCAGCAGCCATGATATGTGAATAACCATCATACCTAACAAAAGCATAGATTATTAGCTATAGAATCTAAGTATTGGATGTTTGGGTGTTCATGCAATGCTTTCTGTTTCAGAAGATAAACCTCGTCCCATGAAATGCTTCAGGAAGCCCTCATAGTCAATTCTGAATTTAGGCAACCTGTCTCATGTGGCCTAAGCTAGCCTCCTACTCTCTGTATAGCTAAGGATGACCTTAGACCCCACTTTGGCCCTTCTTGTGATGGGATTATAGGCATGAGCACTACACCTGGCTATAAAATAACATGTACAGACTTGAGGTCATTCTATGATTAACAATTTGTCTCCTCTCATTCTGCATCCCTGATTTTCTTCCATTATGAAGGCCCTTGGGCTGGTAGTTCTGTGGCCAACCTATGGGGGTGGGGATTTAAGCAGGCTAGAACTCTCATTTGCTCATTTCTCAGAGAATATAAGAAAACCACAGATACTGGACTTTGGATCAACGTCTTAACTGTTGAAATGGGGTCACTAGAAGAATGGGGCCATTGTAAGCTCAGTAGGGAGGAGGTAGAGGAACAAGAAGTCTGCTACCTCTAGGCACTTCTTGGAATTGGTGGGCAGTACCTGGCTAGGAATGAGGATTGCATGAGTTCCCAGTACTCTGTAGATTTTGGATTGACAGAACAGAATATTTTATCAGAGTGACTGGGGCTTTCTTCTTGAAGTCTTAATGACTGGACAGGAGTAGGAATCCTGTGGGGCCAGAATAATACCAGTTGCAAGTGGTGTACCTGAAGTGGCTTGTGGAAGAAAGGCCACTGAACAAATATGGAGAGGATTTACATGAAGAGACAGGCTGAGCTGTAGGAAAAACAGCCCTCATTGTCGTGGGCACTCTGTCAGTGTATCATGTCTCATGGGGACGAGAAGGGCAGCTGTAGAGGAGCAGAGGGCCATGGCGGAGAAACACGCTTGTCCTTGAGAAGCTGCATTTGCAGAAGGCTGGTGACTAGCTGTTATGTTCAGTGTATGAGGAAGAAAAAGCTTTATACACCCTCTTCTGAGAAAAAAAGGAGAGGAGGAAGGAGAGAAGATCTTTCTCACCTTCACAAAAATCTCATATATAATAACTATAATAATTATATATTTTTAGTTCTTGATATCTCTCTCTCCTTTTTAATTTTCCTTCCCCTTCCTCCTTCTCCCCCCCTCAATATTTTCAAGATAGGGTTTATCTATATAACAGCTCTGACTGTTCTGGAACTCAATCTGTAGGCCAGGCTAGCTTTGAACTCATAGAGATCTACCTGCTTCTGTCTCCCACAAGCTGGGACTTAAAGGTCTGTGCCACTGCCACATGACTCTTTCTATTTTTGAGACCAGTTCTCACTGTGTAGTCATAGCAGGCCTGAAACTCGCTCTATAGGCCTGCCTACATGACCCTTGCAGCCCCAACCTCCCTCTTGCTGGGATCCAGGCATGTGCTGCCACACTGAGAGCAGCCATGCATTCTTAATGGTACCCAGTGCCAACTTTCATACTTGGTAGGCCCTCAAATATGAGATGTTATTCTTTGGGGTATGATAAAATACAGGTTTGGAAAGTTGGCAATATGCACTATGCTAAATAATTTGCATGCCTAGGAGCACAAAAACTCACCCTTGACACTCTTTCTTACACATTCTACTAGTCGATAATTCATGTTTTTATAGCTTTCAACTGTGCATACCTGGAACTTACTATATAGACCAAGCTGGCCTTGAACTCACAGAGATCCACCTGCCTCTTTCTCTGGTGCTCTGAGATTAGAGGTATGCACTACAGGCGTAGATCACTAGTCTACTTCTAAGATATAGCTTTGACTAACTGTGAGGTTTGAGTTGCTGGTAAGACTAATTCATTGTCTGTGGCCATTACCCACTTGTGTGTGGGGGGGCAGTTGGAAAATCAACCATAAACAAAGGAGCTAAAGGGCAAAGGGGTTGAGTGGGCAAGGCCTTCAGGAGCTACTCATGTGGATAAAATAGCCCCATAGATCCAGGGAAGGAGTTACAGGAAAAAGGAAGCCCTTGGGCTTTGAGCCATATTTACAGCTGCATAATTTCCTACCATCCAGTGGGTTGGTAAGGACAGTCCTTCACAGCTTGGGAATTGTGGGATTGTGGGAGCCATCCAGGTTCTCACAGGATGCAGGACTGTTATGAAGAAGGCAGTGTGAAGCTGGTGTGGTAGCTCCTGATGTACTTGCTACTTGTCAAGCTGCTGGTGTGTGTGTGTGTGTGTGTGTGTGTGTGTGTGTGTGTGTGTGTGTGTGTACACTTCTGTCCTTATTGGTGTGTGTATGTATGTGTGTGTGTGTGTGTGTGGTGTGCACACTCCTGTACCTGTTGGTGTGTGTGGGTCTCTGTGTGTGTGCTCCTATGTGTGTGTAGGTCTCTGTGTGTGTGTTCCCATGCATGAGGGTGTATGTGGGTCTGTGTGTGTTCCTGTGCATGGGGATGTGTGTAAGTGTGGAAATATCAGGTATGTTCCTCTACCATTCTCCAAGTTAATTTTTGAGACAAGATCTTTTACTGGACCTGGAGCTCATTGATGTCTAGATGGGCTACATAGCAAGACTCAGGGGTCTTGTCTCCATTCCCCCAGTGCTGGGGTTTTAGGCATGTGAAATTAGCATGTCTTTTAAATTTTTTAATATTTAAAGTTATTTATTATCTTTAATTTTTTGCATGTGTTTATGTGGGGTATGTACATGTGAGCGCACATATGGAAGCTTCCAGTCCCTCTGGAGCTGGAGTTATAGGCAGAGTAAGTCCTCCAAAGGGCAGCTGAAGTTCTTAACTGCAGAACCATATCTCCAGCCCTCTAAAGATTTTTAATTACAATTTTATTTATTTATTTGGGGTGATGCCACGTGTGAAGGTCAAAGGACAACTTGTAGGAGTCAGTTCTCTCCAAAATGTGGGTCCTGTGGCTCAAATTCTGCTTGTCAGTCTTGGGGCCTCTACTCACTGAGCCATATCCTGGTCCTGTGCCTGACACTGAGGATCTGAACTCAGATCCCCATACTCACATAGCAAGCACCTTACTAGCTGAACGATCTCTCTAGACATTTGTTTGTTTTTGTGAGACAGGGTCTTGTGCCCTGGCTAGCCTAGAACTTACTATATACACCAGGCTAGACTCAAACCTGTGACAAACTTCTTCCTTTGCCTCCAGAATCCTGGGATTCCATGTGTACATTATCATGCTTGGCCACTGGTTTTATCTTTTAAATTTATTATGCTTTTGTTTACAAAAGTAGAAATACAAATACACTAAACATTTTCAATTTCTCTTGTTATCATTCCCAATTATCATTTTGAAGTATTTGATATATTTCTCAAAATGATATGCCTTGGGATTTTTCTTTTTCCTTTTTGCTTTGTCAAGACAGGGTTTCTCTGTGTAGCTCTGTCTGTCCTGAAACTTTCTCTGTAGGTCGTGCTTGGTTCAAACTCAGGGATTTGCCTGCCTTTGCCTGCCTCTGCCTCCCAAGTACTAGTGTAGAAAACACTATCACCATGTCCTGCATATACCTTAGGGTTTTGAAGAAAATTGTGTCTTAAACCACACAGAATCTCTGACCAAAAGAAACTGCACTACAAACTGAGATTCCTTGGCAGTGTAAGGTATTTGTTCCAAGATGTGTGTGTGTGTGTGTGTGTGTGTGTGTGTGTGTGTGTGTGTGTGTGTTTATGAGAGAAAGAGAGAGAGAGCTACAGAGACAGACAAGAGAGAAAGGAGGAGTGAGAGAAACGGACAGAGGAGAGAGAGGCAAAGAGACTGACACAGAGAGAGACCAAGAGAGAGAAACGAGGAAGAGGAGAGACCTGGGGAGTATAAGGAGGGGGAGGGAAAAGGAGAAATCACTTATGTTCCCTTTTGGGGGGGCCTTGGCACAATGGAATCGTTTGCTTACTGCCCCCAGGTCCTGGGTTTTGTCCCCAGAATTGTCTATACTTCTTTTCTGGGAAATACTTTTCCTGTTCTTGATTCTTGCCTTTTCAATGATGTGTATTTCCAAGTTGAAAGAGATGCAGTGAGAAGCCCTTCTGTTTATGAGGTCAAGGCCTGGCAGTTACCAGGAAAGGATGGGGGGAGAGGGGAGGGGAGGCACAAGAGACAGTTGCCAACTGTGTGCACGCAGGTTTGCCCTGGTTGTGTCCAGAGGAATTCTGCTTAGAGATGGTATCACTGAGCCAGGGCAGAGATAGCAGGCCAGCTCACGGGAAGGCACAACTGGTGTTGACAGGCCAAGCAAGAGGTTTCAAAGCGGCAGGGACTGGCTAAGGTTAGTCACTAGCTTTGAACCTCTGAGACTCTGCTCTCTGTGGGAAAGGGCTCTTAGCAGGGCACGCCAGGTCAGAAAAGGAGAAGCATAAATACTCCTGTCCCTGATGTGGCTGGTGCTGCTCATCTGCCTTGGTGGGGCCAAGGAGAGGGGCTGACTGATCCAGCCATCAGGGAGCAACAGTAGCTCATTGCAGGGTCTCTGGGATTGGAGTCACAGATAGAAAAAGGACAGTGAAGCTGTGTGCTCAGCCCAAAAAGGGGAGTGAGAATGAATGGCAGCCTCCAGCACCCATTCCACATGCTAAGGCACCGTGGCTAGACTGTAACTGAATAGTCCAAAGAGCAGAGAGGCTGGAGGACATCCTTGTCTTGGTACCACACTGTGCTCCAGGTCATCCAGTGATGAGCTAAGGTGAGCTGGGCAACTCAGTGCTACAAATTCCCTAGAAGCCAGGGCCCATTCAGAGCCTGGGGAAGGGCAGACAGTGGGATGGATTCCTGGGGTAGAACTGGTATTCTTGCACAGGCAGACACAGCAGTGTTATGTTAGAGACCACCAGGGCCTGTGGGTGGGAGGGTGGAGAAGGTGCAGGCAGAGTTGTCCCAGTGTGAACCTGGAAAGGTCAATGTGGAAGGTAGGGTGTTGTGTGTGTGTAGGGGTGTGCTTTGATTTTAGTTGAGGAGAGGGGTGATTTAGGCCTTGTTGGTCCTTCTATCAGTCTGTAACCCTGCCCACCTCCTCCCAGATGAAACGTGGTCATTCTTTCCACATCCCCACCCTGTTTAAGTCAGGGTCTTGCCATGTACCTAGGCTAACCTGGAACTTGTGACTAAGTGCTAAAATTACAAGTGTGAGTATCCCTTTGTTTGGTTTGGGGCTTTTTAAATTTTATTTGTTTATTTGTATTTTTTATTTTACATGTATGGAGTTTTGACGGTCTGTGTACAGTCAAATCTATATATAAATCTATATCTATTCCTGGTGCTTGAATTCCCTGGACCTGGAATTAAGAAGTTTTGGGTGCTGGGATTTGGACCTTAGTCCTCAGGAAGAATCTCCGGTGCATTTAACTGCTGAACTATCTCTCTAGTTTCATCCTCTCCCTGTTTTAGAAAGAGTTTTATGTGGCCCAGGCAGGCCTTGAATTTACTCTGGAGCATGCAGTATGACCTTGAAGTCCTTAAGTCATATATCACCATTTGATTTCTATTCCAAGGTGGGGGGAGGGAGCTTGTAAACTCCTCACCAACTTGTCTTTCCAGTGTGTGCTGGATGTAAGGCATGAGAGGATCTGTCTGTGCTCCTAGAAGGGGATTTTTATCTGGTTCTCCATCCCCCCCCCCCCAAAATGAACAACTGCTTCTTGAAACTTCAGTATGTGTTCAAGGGGCCAAGGGATCTGTTGAGTACCAAACTCAAGTGGGTCATGAAGATTCTGGGGACAAGTCAGAGGTTCATGTGAGTCCCTTCAGGCCATGCTCACCTCTATCTTGGAGCAGAGCCTTTACAGCTGGCTCAAAGTCCTTCCCATGAATAATGGCCTAGTTTAGAGATTTTTATCTTTCATAGGAAACTTTAGAAATTAGATAGCCAGATAATTTATTCACCAAGACCATGAAAACTTAGTCATAGAAGCTTCCCCACATCCACAGAGTGAACAAGGACTGGTTTTTATGAACCACACAGGCTGACCTTGATAGCTGAAGAGCTGCCAAGAGCCTTCTAGTGGTCTAGGCAAGGGCTTTGGCCACATGTCCCTGATTCTTACAACAATCTTTTGTAAATGTCTGTTTGAAAATCTGCAGTTTATACCTGGACCCCATCATGGCAGTGCAACTGTGTGCATTTAAGGAGACACCACCAACCAAACAGGTCTAGACATTGGGCTAGCATTTAGAATCAGTGTTGTTTAGTATTATTTTTTTTAAGCTACAGGATAATACATACGCTATGAACTCATTTTTATCAAAATAGGTGGTTTCCTGGAGAAACTTACACAGAAAAGTGTAGGTGGACTTTTCTGAACCACCAGCCAGTTTCCAATAACTACACAGAGACTTATTATTAATTATAAATGCTCAGCTGATAGCTTAGGCTTGTTTGGTTTTTTTTAGCTAGCTCTTATAATTTAAATTTACCCGCATTTCTTATCTATGCTCTCTCCACCACGTACCTTTTTTTCAGTAAAGCAAGTTCATCTTGCTTCTCTCCTCTTCTCCTTGCTACTCCCAAGACTCCTCCTTTCTTCTTCCCATTATCCTCTTAGGAAAGAGGGAAGAACCAGCATCTGGTCCTGCCTAACCTTTTCCTGCCTAGCTTCTTTATGAAACCAATCACAGTGACAGGCAGGGCTATACAGAGAAACCCTGTCTCAAAAAACAAAAACAAAATTAATATCAAATAAGGGCAGCTAAAAGGCAGAGGGGTTTATTTAGGGATACAGTCTGCCACGGCCTGGAAGTCATGGCTACAGGAGAGGGCATGAACCCCTACTGCAGCTGAAGTTCTGGGTGGTTGCAAACCATAAGAATTGAACCCTGGCCTCTGCAATAACTACAAGTACTCTTAACCACTGAGTCATCTCTCCAGCCTCAGAAGCAAACTAAACTAAAGTGGTGATTTGAAAGAAAATGGTCCCTAAAGGGAGTGACACTATTAGGAGGTGTGGCCTTGCTGAAGTAGGTGTGGCCTTGTTGTAGGAAGTGAGTCACTTTGTGGTCTCTTTTGCTCAAGCTTTGTCAGTGTAACTAACACTAAGTCCCCTTCCTGTTGCCTTCTGATCAAGGTGTAGCCGTAGCCAGTACCATTGTCCCCTGCATGCTGCCACGCTCCCCACCATGATGGTCATGGACTACACCTCTGAACTGTAAGCCACCACCTCAATTAAATGTTTTCCTTTAGAAGAGTTGCCGTGGTCATGGTGTCTCTTTATAGCAATAGAAACCCTAACTAAGACAGAGAAGAAGAAGAGGAGGAGAGGTTTGGAAAAGTGGCATTTTTTTTTTTTTAATCTCAGCACTATATAGACAGAGGCAGGTGATGAGACAGGAAGTGTCTGTGAGTTCAAGGCCAGCAAAACAAAAACTGGCAAGCTGTTCTCTCAATCATAATTTTGTGTCACAAACCAATTTCAGCCTTTTTTTTTTCATTTTAATTCTTTAACTTTACAGACTTTTTGTTATTGTTTTCATATAGTCTCTTTTGCGCTTGTAGACCAGGCTAGCCTCAAACTCACTAGTGTCCAAGGCTAGCCTACAACTCTCAGCAACAACTCTGCTTCATCCTTCCAAGTGATACAATTACATATGTGAGTCATCAAACCCAGTTTTGAGTCGAGGTCTTGCTATGTAGTGCAGGCTGGTTTCAAGTCTGAGCATTCACCAGAGAGCTGAAGATGACCATCCTGCCCCACCAAGGGCTGGGATTACAAATCCATGCGGTACCCTCAGGCCTAGGGCTTTTTGCTTGACTTATTTCATGCCCTAGCCCATGGGATATTGCCACTCCCATTCACAGGGGTCTCCCTATCTCAGATAAACTGAAAATACCTCACAGACATGCCTCAAAAGTGTGTTTCATTAATTACCAAGGAGGTTTAAAATCCAGTCAATTTGACAATAGAAATTATCACTAACATTCAGAGAGCTAGGAATGTAGCTGTTGGTGGAGTGCTGACTAACATGAGGCCCTGGGTTCAGTGTCAGAGGAGAAGGGAGATAGATTCTGATATTAACTAGAGTTTCTCTGTCTGTCTGTCTGTCTGTCTGTCTGTCTGTCTGTCTTACTTAGGGTTTCTACTGCTATAAAGAGACACCATGACCTTGGCAACTCCTGTTTTTGTTGTTGTTTGTTGTTTTTCCAGACAAGATTTCTCTGTGTAACAGCCCTGGCTGTCCTGGAACTAGCTCTGTAGCCCAGGTTGGCCTTGAACTCATAGAGATCTGCCTGCCTCTGCCTCCTGAGTGCTGGGATTAAAGGCATGCACCACCACCTCCTAGCAACTGTTACAATTCTTAATATAGGAAAACATTTTATTGAAGTGTTAGCTTACAAATTAGAAGTTTAGTCCATTATCATCATGTCAAGGAGAATGGCAGCATGCAGGCAGACGTGGTGCTGGAGAAGTAGGTGAGAGTCCTACATTTTTGCAGGCAACAGGAAGGGATTTGTAACACTGGGCAGTATCTTGAACATAAGAAACCTGAAAGCCTACCGCCAATGTGAAATACTTCTTCCAACAAGGCCACACTCACTTCCACAAAGCCACACCTCCTGATAGTGCCACTTCCTGTGGGAACCAATTATATCCAAACTACCTTACTGTCTGTCCATCCATCCATTCCTCTTCCTCCTCCTTTTTCTTTTTCATGTAAGGTGGCATCTCTCTTGGAACTTGCTGTGTAGATCAGGCTGGCCTTGACTGCACAGCAATTCTTCTGTCTCTGCCTTCAAGAACAGGGACTCCAGGTCTGTGCACATGCACTGGGATTATCACACACATTTCTTCATTTTAAAATGAAGTACATGTCATTCTGATTGACATGCAGTACATATTGATAAACACCACAGGATCCAGGCATGATTGTGCTGTATTCCCAGTACTCAGGAGGCTGAGGCAGGAGAGTTGACATTAATTTAAAGTTAGCGTGGGCCAGAGAGTTCCAGTCCAGCCTGCGGTACAAAGTGGATCTCTGTCTCAAAACAACAAACATAGCGATAACAAAGAAAAGGGACTGAAAGGAGCAGAGCATTGGTCTAGCATACATAAGATCTTAAGTTCAAGCCTAAGAACTGAGAACATCTAAGAAAGGAAGGGAGATAGGGGAGGGTAAGGGGGAGGAGAGAAGTGCAGGGGAGAGACAGCAAAGCCTGGGGCAATGGCACATGCCCGTGTCCCATGTTCTCGCAATGCTGAAGCAAGAGGATTGCGAATTTGAGAGCAGCCTGACCTACATAGTGAGATCCTACCTATAAACAAACAAGTGTATTTATTAAATAGGTCTTTAAACTGGGCCTAGTGTAACACATCTGTAATCCTAGTACTTAGGAGGCAGTAACAGGAGGGCCACAAAGTCAAGACCAACTTGCTATAGGGGGGGGGAACCATTTACTTGGAAACATTTAATTAGACTCTTCAGCCATTTGCCTTAGGCACACAGCTGGCAGTCTGGGAAGTAGGCGAACTTTTCCCATGGCTTCTCTGGTGGACAGGAAGTACAGCTCAACAGTATGTCAGTCACATAAGAACTGCCCTGGATAATGACGTGTACTTACTACATTGCTGCTCAGCCTGATACCTCCCCCCCCACTAGAATGAGAGCCTCTCCCCTACACTAGAATGAGAGCCTCTCCCCCACACTAGAATGAGAGCCTCTCCCCCACACTAGAATGAGAGCCTCTCCCCCACACTAGAATGAGAGCCTCTCCCCCACACTAGAATGAGAGCCTCTCCCCCACACTAGAATGAGAGCCTCTCCCCCACACTAGAATGAGAGCCTCTCCCCCACACTAGAATGAGAGCCTCTCCCCCACACTAGAATGAGAGCCTCTTCTCTTCATCAGCCTAAAAACAGAGACACGAACAGACTGTCTGGAGCTTGAACAGCCTTTGAAAACCAGCGTGTTTGGTATGAGGGGCAGCATTTGTCCCTGGTGACCTGAGTAGCTCCCCGTGAAGGCCATTGTGTATGTGTGTCACTCACTGATGATCAAAACCTAATCACAGGAAAAACAAAGTGGGGAAAGACTTTATTGTTGTAGATAAAATCTTAAGTATCTTAGGCTAACCTCAAACTTACTGTATAATTACATATATGAGTCATCTCCCCCAGCCTTTTCCTTCTTTCCTTCTTTCCTTCATGTACCATCACTGTTTGGTGCTGTTTTTTGTTTATTTTTTTTAAAGACAGGGTTTACTATGTAGTCCTGGCTGGATTGAGACTCATTTGTAAACCAGACTGGCCTTGAGCTCACAGATTCTGCCTGACTCTGCCTCCACAGTGCTGGATTTAAAGCCTGGCTCAAACCCAGTTTATGAGAAAAGGTCTTGCTATGTAGCCCAGGTTGGCCTACAACTTACTACTGTGTAATACAAATTAGCTTTGAATTTGAGAAGTCACCAGCAGCTGTAGATGATCTTGAATTCCTGATCCTCATGCCTTCCCCATGCTAGGATTAAAGGCATCAGGCCAATTTGGGAAAAAGTGAGATAATGCCTCAAAACCAACCAGGCACCAACAAGCCCAGCTCAGTGGGTAAACATGCTTGCTACCAAGCCTGGCTATCAAGATTGATGACTGGAGTCCAATTCCTGGGACTCCTGTGATGTAGGAAACCAATTACTGAAAGTTGTCCTCTAACCCCCACAGATATGGGACACATACCCTTGATCGCAAAGAAACAATAAAAATGTATCAACATAAGAACATTAGTTAAAAATTTTAATAAGTAACATTTTTATTTAATTTTTTCAGACAGAATCTCACTATGCAGACCAGGCCAGCCTGAAACTCATTTGAAATAAACTTGCCTCTGTCTCCAGACAGAGTTCTGGGACTAAAGGTACATACCACCATGCTCAGCTGTTTTGTGTGTGTGTGTGTGTGTGTGTGTGTGTGTGTGTGTGTGTGTGTGTGTGTGTGTGTGTGTGTGTGTGTGTGTGTGTATTCATGAGCCATTTTTCTGGCCCACTCACAACAATCACAAATTTCAAATTGCTCTTCTAGGTAGGAAGATGAAGTATGAATCATCTCCTTTCATCTACCCAGGGCATAAGTCATCCCTTTATGATCTGTATGCAGCCCATCCTGGGACAGGAGAGAGAGTAAATGTGAGGGATCGGGGAGCAGAGAGAGAAAGAGACCACATTCATGTAAGTTTTATTATATTATTCTAACTATTCCCTTATTGGTCACTGTCCATTTCTTACAGTGCCAATTTTATAAATTATATATTGTTATGGATTTGTATATATAAGAAAAAGGCTCATATCTGAGCTAGAACTCAGTGGAAGAGCATTTTCCTGGCAAATACAGGCCCTAGTGTCACTCTCCCAGAATGGAGGGATATAGAGATAACTAGAGATAGAAATAGGTAGAGATAGATGGATGGATGAGAGAGAAAGAGAGAGAGAGAGAATGCATAGGGCATAGCATAGAACTACTGGGGGTCTTGGAATATATCTCACACATCCCATTATTGTGAAAACTTCATATATGTTGAACCACTAGGTTTCTCCTGTTGTGATCATTAATTATATGATGTGAAGAAAATATAAAAACAATCAATTCATCATGGTTCTTAGTTTTTATTTTTCTTCTGTATTTCAGGCTTGCTCCTTTCATGTGTATAGATTTTGTTTGGTAAGGTGGTGTAAATCCTTCATGTGGCATAGAATGAGGGCACCACTCTCTATTTCGTTTTGCATCAAGGCCTCTCCCTTCTGCTTTAGCCTAAGCCTTGGCTCCAATACTAAAGTTCGTGGTATTCTTCTCTTCCTCCAGCTGCACACTTTGTATTCTGAGTTTTCAAGACAGGGTTTTATTTTATAGCCATGACTGTCTTGGAACTCATAGACATTTCCCTGCCTCTGCCTCTGACTTCTGAGCGCTGGAGATAAAGGTGTGGGCCACCACCCTTGGCAATTTCTAAATACTCTTTTCTTCTCTGATTTCTCTAGCAAAGTCTCTCTCCCTCCCCCTCTTTATTTATTTCTTTTTTTTTTCTTTCAGGAACAAATACCTTTTATTTATTTATTTAGCTATGTCGGGTTTAAGAATTTAGCTTCTGTTCTGGTGCTTGTCCTCTTGTGGTCATGAGACAGCCACAGCAGTAGCAAGTAGCTTGCATAAGTATCATATATTCACATGATGTCCAGAGGTTGCAAGAAAGAGAACCTTTCCTGACTCCTTTTCTGCTCTTTTTCATTACAGACCTGCCTAAGAGTGGTTACTAAACCAAGTGACAGGGTCAATGTTCAACTGTCTCAGAATCTCTTTTGCCAGTGAAATTAGTTCAAAACTCTTCAACTTGGATTGGCCTGTGGGGTATTTCTTGATCAGTAACTGATGTAAGAGGGCCCAGCTCACAGTGGAAGGTGCCATCCCCAAGTTGGTGCTTCTAACTGCTGTAAGAAATCAGGCTGAGTAACTGATGGTGAATAAACCATTAATCCACTCCTCCATGGCCTCTGTATCAGTTCCTGCCCTGATTTCACTGGACAATGAACTACAGCTGTAAGATAAAATAAACCCTTTATTCTCAAGTTGCTTTTGGTTATGGTGTTTTATCTCATCAGGACAAAAGTAACTGAGAGAATTAGTAATGTTGAGTATTGGGTCATGCAGGAAACTGCAGTTGATGTGCAATCCTCACAGAACTGGCACTTGTCAAACTTGAAGCCATCTGTCCTCGTGACTTGTTACAGACTCTCTTTCTTTAATGGTCTTCCATAAAAAGAGAAGTCTTATCTACTTTCAGGCTCAGGTGAAAAGGAGATAGGACTGTTTCCCCTTGTAAGGGAGGTGTCTTATGACAGGGATTGTCAAGTCCCTGGTCTGGTGTGAGACAGTCTTCCAGGAAGGATGTTATGGACTACATACAACATAAGGCATTTTGTTTCCTTTGTTTGTTTTAAAATTTTTTGAGACAGAGTTTCTCTGTGTAGGCCTGGCCATCCTGTAACTTACTCTATAGACCAGGCTATTGTCCTGCCTCTGCCTCCTGAATGCTGGTATTGAGGTATGTTTTGTTATTTTGACATAATATAACTTCAAGGAACCCTAGGTATCTCTTCTAACTCCATCTTTTCTAAAGCCAAAGGAGCAAATGTAAATAGCCCAAGGAACCCCTAGAATAAATAAAGTATACATTATTGAGTCAGGCAGGTCACGACTGAGGACTCAGCATGATTGGCACAGGCCTGTAATCCCAGTACTCAGAGAGGTGGAGGCAGAGAGATCGGGAGTTCAAGGCCATCGTCAGCCACATAGGGGGTATAAAGCATAGGAGAAACAAACTAAACCCCAAACAAATAAACAATTTACTTAGAGCCCAGCACTGCCATTTTCTAGTTTATGGTCTTCAGGTGGGGAGCTGCCTCACTGAGGTAGAGAGCTGAATGTTTCACAGTAGCATTTGCCAGAAGGGTCAGACATTCTAGACAGAGGGAACATGATGTTCAAAGGAGAGGTACATCTGCACAAAGGAGGGGACAGAGCTGGTGTTAATAAGAAAGGGGGAGGAGAAATGGTGGAGGGGTGAGGAAGGGGCTGTCCTTCCTCTGGCCAGAGTTTTCCCTACTACTTTAGCATTGCTTTGTGTGAACAACATGACTGAAGGAGGCCATGACTTAACCTCAGTGAACAGTAACTGCAACACATGCTTCAAGCCATTTTTATTACCATCAGCACATCTACAAACCCAGACAAAATGTCATCAGCTGCACCTGCCTATGCCTTTGAGCGCACAGAGGCCGACCAGGCAATATCTGGGAAGTTGCTGATGCCTGAGATTCCTTGGGGCTCCCCTATCAGCTCAGCTCTTCATGCCAGTGCAGGAAGACTCTCCTGAAAAGTCAGGCCATACACATGTCTAAGTCCTTTATAGTCCTATTTCTATGTGAGTGACATTAGCCTAACGGTTCGATTTATTGGATCATTTATCTTCCCCAGAACCTTTCAAAATAAATTACATTACTTTCTTTTATCAACTTCTCAAAACTTCAGCCAGGTGTGGTAGCATAGCCTGTGATCCCGGCACTGGGAAGGCAGAAACAGGCAGATTTCTACGTGTTTGAGTCCAGACTAGTCCTGGATAACTAGTTCCAGGCCAGCCAGGGATACACTGTGAGATCTAGCATAATACACATAAAAAATACAGGTAAATGTACAGCTTGATAGAATTTCAGAGTATGTATCATGCTTGTCCTTGTCTTTACTTTTTTACATTTTTAAATTATTTGGGTTTTTTTTTGGGAGGGTACTGTGTTCTATGGTGTGTTTGGTCAGAAGACAGCTATGGGGATCATGATCATTCCTTTTTCCTCCTACCACGTGGGGTTTGGGAAATGTAACTCAAATCATCAGGGTTGACAGCTCACACACTACAATCTTCTGAACCATCATCTTGACCACTCCCCCCCCCCCCCCCCCCCCCCCCCCCCCCCCCCCCCCCCCCCCGCAAACTCTTTAAGTAGTATCTTGCCATGTAGTCCTGATTGGCGCAAGAACTCACTATGTAGCTCAGGCTAGTCTTGAACTCCCAGGAATCTTGTCTCAGCTTCTCCCAGCTGGGATTCCAAGTGTGTGTATTACACAGTTCATGCCTTTACTTTGTGTGTGTATGTATGTTGTTCGTGCTTATGCATGTGCAGATGGGTGTACCTCTGTACGCAGAGACCAGAGGACAATGTAGGTGCCCTTCTCTACCTTTTCTTTTGAGACAGGATCTCTCACTGAACCTGCAGCTAGGCTGGAACCCAGCAAGTGCCAGTGGTTCTCCTAGTGCTGGGCAGCCATGCTGGGCTTTTTATGTAGGTGCTGTGATCCAAATGCAGGCTCTCCTGCTGGCATGGCAAAACACCTTGTCAATCCCTTATCCTTACCTGAAACATCAGAGTTTAGCAGACTTGGTAATGTGGCAGTAATCCTGATCACACATCCCTAATCCCAGCATTCAGGAGATGATGTGGAGGGTCAGCAGCTCAGGACCAACCTAAACTACACAATGAGTCTGAGGGTAGCCTGGGCTACACAGTGGGACCCTGTTTTAAAGGAAGGAAGGAAGGAAGGAAGGAAGGAAGGAAGGAAGGAAGGAAGGAAGGAAGGAAGGGAAAGAAAAGAAAGATCCCAGGGAGAAATTAAAAGACTGATAAAAGGAACAGCCAAATAACTTTTATCTAGACCAGGAAGTAGTGTTATCTCCATTTTACAGGTGAGGGAACCAAAACAAAAATACATTAAGCAACTAGCTCAGGTCATCTGGATTAAATATTGGCCAAAATGCTGCTTGGTCATTAGTCTATGACAGATCAGGTGATTTCCCTTAGGCTATTTATTTGTAAAAATGGTAGTAATAATTCCTTGCCAGGAAGGCTGCACACTGTTGTTCTACCCCTTCACTCAGGTCCTGACTCACAGACCAGGAGCAGGAGGCAAAGAGCCATTGATGAGCTGACTCAGGGTCCTCACACCATACCATGAGAACCAGTTTTATAAAGACAGCTTTTCCTGGGCATGGCTTATGCCTGTATTCCTAATACTCATGAAACTGAAGTGGGGGATCACTGCAGTTTGAGGTCAGCCTGGGCACCATGGTGAGTTTAAGGCCAGCCTAGGTTACAGAGTGAGACTCTGTCTCAAGAGAAAAAAAGAAAAGCAACTTGAAGCCACCCTTATTCTAGGAGTTCTTTCTCATTTTTTTCTTAATGAATTTGTTTGCTCCACTTAAGTGATGATGATGATGAAGAAGAAGATGATGAAGATGACAAGAACATCTAAGAGCCAAGCATAGAGGTTCATGTAATTCCAACATTCTTAAAGTCAAGACAGGATTCAAGGTCAAGACCAGCCTGTGCTACATAGTGAGTTCAAGACCAGCCAGGGATACATAGGAAGACTGTTTCAAAACAAACAAACAAACAAACAAACAAACAAAAAACACATCTGAGCAATAATAGAATGATTCTTGTAAAAAAAATCATCACTCCAACTAAAATATAATTTGACAACTATTTACTGACACCTCCTCCCACCCCCTTAAGTGGGCTTTATTATGTATACAAGACATTATAAAGGAAAATAACTTTTTTTTTTTTTTTTGAGACAAGATTGTTTTGAACCCCTGATGCTCCTACCTCTGCCTCCTACATGCTGGGGTTACACGGCACCTCACCTGGCCCAAAAGGACTTTTAACTTTAAAGATTTTTATTTTTAATTATGTGCATATGAGGATGTAATGTATGGGTATGTGCATGTTAGTGCAGGGAGCACCCGCCTGAAGAGGCCTTCAGATTCCCTGGAGCCCAAGTTCCAGATGGTTTCCCTGTAACCCACATAACATGAGTGCAAGAAACAGAACTTTGGTCCTCTGGAAGAGCAGCAAGTGTGCTTAACTGCTGAGCCATCTCTCCAGCCCTGGAAAAGAACTTTTGTTCTTAAACAAAAGGAGTGTTAAAAAGAATACTATGTAGCCAGCCTTGGTCGTTCATGCCTTTAATCCCAGCATTTGGAAGGCAGAGATAGGAAGATCTCTGTGAGCCTGAGTCCAGCCTGGTCTACTTAGGGAGTTCCACACCAGCCAGAGTTATGTGGTGAGATCTTATCTCAATAAAACAAAGAAAATAAATGTTAAGACAGACAAACAAACTAACCTTAGTATAAAAAAGGCAAACAAAGTGCAGCCTCAAAGCAAGGCTGAGTTGTAGATTTCAAAGGCAGCAGTAAGGAGGTCCTGCTTGGGTAAAGACAGAGCGACACAAAGGAATCCTAAACTCAGTCCAGGGGCCATAACAATGTGTTTGGAGTTTAAGGATTAAGATAGATAAGAATGAGGACCCATGAGGTCACCATATCCAGACCAGTCCTGTGATCTTTACCGGCCCATCCCAACAGAAAACTCTTCCCATGATGCCTCACTCTACTTTAATGGAATCCTCCCACTTCTGAATGGTGGTTTTGCCACTGGCTGTAAGTTCTCACATTAGTAAAAGTGAAATAGGATGGAGCACATATTTGACATTCTCCAACCTTTGTGGGTTAGGAGAGTCTGGTTTCAGATGCATCCCTCAGCCCCATCTTTCACAGGCAAATAGAGACAGAAGGAAAATTGCACAACTTTAAAGAGTGGAAGTGACTCACAGGCTCGAAATTTAGAAAGAGGCTTTTTGTAGAGGAAAGGGCAAAAGTAGAAGTTCGATTAGAAAGAAGTCATAAGGGTAGGGGTGGAATAACAAATGCAGGCAGACCCATATCTGCTCAGAGTAACAGCAAACAGAAAGGGATTATTCAAGCATTTTTTCAAATTTATTTTTATATCGTCATTATCATAAGAAGAATTTTTGGAGGGAGGGGGGTTGTGGTGACAGGGTCTTACTATGTAGCCTGACTCACTTAATATTCATTGTGTAGCCCAGCCTGGCCTCAAACTTATAGTAATCCTTCTGCCTCAGTCTACTTAGTGCTTCGGCTCACAACCGCCTGCAACTTCGGTTTCTAGCGATCTAAAGTCTTCTTCCAGCCTCAGAAGGAACCTGCACAAATGCAGCTTATGCACACTCACACAAAACAAAACAAAAATCCAAACCTCTTTGGACTTCCAGACATCTAGAGGCTTACATTATACACACACACACACACACACACACACACACACACACACACACATTATACAGTGCTGGTGACTGATCCATGCACACGTTTTAAAGACCAGTTTGGACCTTTGGACTTTTGAAAAAACAATAAGCAGCACCTGTGTGCATGCCACATTGATGAAGCAACTGATGTGGAGGCGAGTTCAAATTTCACGGCTCTCAAAGCAGCTTCCATAAGCTGTTTAGTGGGCTCCAGCACTGTTGCTGCTAATCTATACTCTGGTGACCCAAAACCTACATGGCTAGGGTGTGAGAGGGTTTCCTTCCTAAACCTGTACCCTCCAGTTCAGTTTATACCCCTGTATCCTACATAGGGGTAAAAAACGCCTTGGATGTTGCCTATTTAAATTCTCCTTTAAAAAAGAAAATGCATGCAGGGGGTGGTGGCATATACCTTTAATCCTAGCATTCAGGAGGTTGAGTTAGGTGGAGGCAGAGGTAGATGAATCTCTGAGTTCCAGGGAAGCCTGGTCTACAGAGTGAGTACCAGGACAGCCAGAACTACATAGTGAAACCCTGTCTGGAAGAAAAACAAAATATAAAACATTGCATACGTCACAACAAAGTTGACTGTCTTCCTTAACTGTGGGCTGCTATCACTCCAGAGTCATTTGGAATTGTCTTGCTGAAGAAAACACAGAAGGTAGTCTCAAGCTTTGTTTTTTGGAAATTCCGATTAATCTTTAATTAGAAGTTTGATAAGTTGTTTCAGCTTGAGAACAGCGTATTTTCTGGTCTAGAACTGCCACAGTTTCTCAAGTGCTGGGGATTACGGATGGGAGCCACCACATCCATTGATGGATGTTTAAATCCAAACAGCAGTAAACCAAGAAATCTCTACAGGTTATTACTGTGTTGTAATTTCAGAGATCTCTGTTATTTTCGTGGCCCAAAGTCAAAGGTTAGAACCAGGACTTCATTTTTGAAGCGTTCTTTTCTGAGGGCTCTTATTAATTTGTCTGCATTCTCCAAAACCCCAAGGCGCTCTGCACCTTTGCTGGATACTTACAAAACCCCTAACCTAAGTCAGACCGACAGCCAAAGGCCTCGCCCTGAAAGGCTCCCGGGCTCCTGGCGCTGGGCTGGAGTTCCTTGCCAGGGAGGCCCTAGGTCTCCTGGTACTAGGCTGGGTCCCCTCGCCTGGGCTTGTTCCTAGTCTCCTGACATCAGGCTAGAGTCCCTTCGGCCAGGCAGAACTTCCAGCTCCCAGCTGGGCGGTTCCAGAGACCTAGACCCGCCTGGTTTTCTCTAGTGCAGGGTTCAGCTGCCCCAGGCGGCTGTCACGTGCCACGGAGGTCAGGGCGGGGCAGCCAGGCGGTATTTAGCGGCCGCCTCGGACCCCTGCCTTGCGTTGGATCCTCTGGATTTCCTCTTTGTTGAGTTCTCCGTGCCGTTAGGTGGGTGCTGCACCAGGGTCCCCAGGCCGCTGGGGGCTGCAGCAACGGGTGGTGACTCGGCGCCGGCAGTCCCGGGATGCCTGGGAAAGCTCGGGTTCTCGAAGTTTTTTGTTCTCGAGGTTTACTTTCTGCTTGCATTTCCGCCTGGGCTGTGGCGGAGCAACTTGCATTTGCCCCGCAGAGGCTTCGTTTAAAGGGAAACATTTTACAGAAGTGCTTACGGGGGTGCTTAGTGGGAACTGTCTCGGTTTCCTTTAGTGCCTCACAAAGCAGCGACGTCTACCCTCGGGCTCTCTCTAGCCCAAGCTGGCCTTGAGAATTCGTGTTCCTACCTTGGAAAACCGTGTAAAGGGGGTATTTTAGGGGTTGCACCACCAGATACTGCTAGAAGCTTCCGGGCAATTGTTTCTTGTGGAACTAGGACCTTTGGCCAGAGGCTGAGGCTAGACAGGTTCTGCTGCTCGGTAGACGGTAGAGGGCGGTTTCGTGTGGGTGACTGGGAAAGCTAAATTTTACAGCTAGCGCTTGTCTAAGTTCCCTGGAGCGACTCTTTTCTTGAGCTCAGTAGATGCGCATAAGGCGTCCACTGCTGCTTTGGTAAACACACTAAAGTGTTAGTCTTGAGTCTGTGAGTCTGTGGTGGCCCATGCCCAATCCCCCAACACTGGGGAGATTGAGTTAGGAGGGCCAGTCTAGGCTTTAGACTGACTGGGATTTGACTAAGGGCAGACCTTTAATCCTGTCACTTGGAAGGCAGAGACAGGTATATCTCTGAGTTGGAGGCCAGCCTGGCCTACATTATAAGTTCTAGGCCGGCCGGGGTTACAAAGTCGCAAAACTAAAAATAATGATCAAGGGCAGGTATGGGGGGAAGCTAAGATGTCCCCTGTTTAAATCGAATTGTTTGCCTTTCTGGTGAGCGTCCCTTCTAGTGGCCTGGTTAAGAGACAGGACACGTGTCAATGACTACTCACTCTTTCCTGTTGAAAGTCGGAGCAAACTGCTCTGGAGCCTCACCTAGCACCGTGCTGTTGGCCCTGGAAAGGGCTCTTGAGTTAGAGGGTGGGAGACTGGAACTTTATCTGCTGGAACTGAGCACATTCCTGGATTGGGGAAGGAATCACTTCTAGTGTTCTGAAATCAGTTTCTTTTCTTTCCAGATTTTTTATTTGAGTCTCCAGGAGGAAAAATGGCATCTGTTGCAATTGATCCACAACCGGTATGATTTTTAAATACTCATTTCTTGAGCTCTTTCTTTCTTCTGTTTTGAGTCATTAACACCCACTGAATCATTAACACCCACTCCTCTCTGGTTGCAGAGCGTGGTGACCAGGGTGGCCAACTTGCCCTTGGTGAGTTCTACCTATGACCTCGTGTCCTCTGCCTATGCCAGTACAAAGGACCAGTACCCGTGTTTGAGGTCTGTGTGTGAGATAGCAGAGAAGGGTGTGAAGACCGTGACCTCCGTGGCTGTGACAAGTGCGCTGCCCTTCATCCAGAAGCTGGAGCCACAAAGTGAGTTCAGATTTTTCAGTCACTATTGAACCTAGGGGATGAGGTAGTTAATACCAGGCAACCCTCAGGCCTTCCTGAAACACAATACTGCCTCTTCCTAGAAACTGTCCTGGTGACCTTCATTGTCACAAAGGGAAGACTTTGTCGGCAGGACAGATGTTCACTCATGTTACTCTAATAGGAATCAGCTGAAGGCCAGCCACGGCTACATGAACTGCAGGCTGCCTGGGCTGTATGAGACACTGTCTTCAAAAGAAAGAAATAGGCTGTACTTGTTGGTGTAATCCTTTAGTCCCATAACTCTGGAGGAGGAGGCAGGCAGATCTTTGAGTTCAAGGCCAGCCTGCTCTACTTACCAGAATCCAGGCTAGCCAGAGCTACATAGTAAGACCTGGTCTCAAGACAAAAAAAGAAAAGAAAAAGTAAATTTCAAAAATGCTTTTGTGTTAGCAACTGAAATTACAAAGAAATCAGTCTTCTCATACAACATGCGGAAATTGAAAAACTTTTTTTTTATATTTTAATTCATTTCGTGTCTATATGTGTGTCTGCATTTGTGTGGAGGTGCACACCTCGCCCTGGGCACAGAATAACAGGGCTCGATATTCAGGTCATCAGGCTTGGCAGCAAGCACTCTTATCTGAATCATCTACGCATTTTTCAGACAAGGTTGCACATTGTAGCTCATGCTGGCCTGGAATGCACTCAAGCTCAAGGATATCCTCCTGTTTTAGCTCTCAAAGTGCTGGGATTATAGGCCTAATCCAGGTGTGCTTGGTTTATGTAGTTCTGGGGATAGAACCTTGTGCTTGCTAGGCAAGCACTCAATCACTGAGCTACATCATCAGCTCAAAACATTGTATTTTAAATACTAATATTATTGAGATGAGAAAAACACTGGACATGTGTGAGACCCTGGGTTCCATCCCAAGAGCTGCAAACAAACAGAGCAAGCTCATTTTCATCAGCAGTCAGTCCTCACTTCCTTCTACCCCTACCCCTTTCCCCAGCTTGCTATTAATCTATTTTTATATAAGATTATTTCTGGTCTCTGATACAAGCAGAGAGTCATAAGACATGGTCTTTGACAACAGACTTCTTTCTCTTAGCATAGAGGTTTTCAAGACTTATTTGTGATATAACATGGCGTGTGCTTCATAGCCATAACAGATGTTCATGTTGTATCTTTACTTAATTCCTTTTTTATTAAGGAAAAATATTACATGTGTGGATAGAATGTCTTTGTCTTAAGATTACTGTTGTTTGTGATGAAAGACCATAAGTCCCAAAGTAATTCAAGGAAGGAAAGGTTTTTTTTGGCTTACCTAACCTGAGTTACTGTCCATTGAGGGAAGCCAAGGCAGGAACTCACTGGGCAGGAGCTGACTTGGAGGCCCTGGAGGAGTGGAGTACTGCTTACTGGCTTGACTCTCATGGTTTACTCAGCCAGCTAAAAGAACCCAGGGTCACCAGCTCAGGGGTGTGTAGTAGTAGGTTCTCGGGTCCCGGGCGCCAGAGGTCCGGGACCCACAGACTTGCCCGCCTGAGACTGCTTAGGAACCCACCGCCGCCCAGGCCCCCAGAAACGACTCAGACGCTTCTATTAACTTCATGCTGTTTGGCCTATGGCTCAGGCACATTGCTAGCTAGCTTTTACATCTTAAATCAACCCATTTCTATTAATCTGTTGGCCACGTGGCTCGTGGCTCACCCGTGTCTCCTTACATGTTGCTCCTTCGGTGGCTTCAGCTCGGTCTGCCTGACTCCACCCTGCTTCTCCCACCTAAGCTCTGATTTCTCCTCCTACCTATTCTACGGTACCCGCCATGGCCCAAAACAGCTCCTTTATTCAAAGATTGAGATTCACAGCATAAAGAAGGGCATTCCCACATCAGGGGTGACCCGTCAATCACTATTAAGAAAATGCCCTCAGGTGTTCTTATAGCCCTCTCATATAGGGACATTTTCTCTATTAGGTTCCTTCCTCTCTGATGACTCTGGCTTCTGTCAAATTGACGTAAAAAGTAGCCAGGACAGTACTCCTCCCCATTTTTCTATGTCACAGTATGTGTGTCTTTGGGTTGGCATGTGGAGGTGTGAGGCTGATGCCAGGAATCACCCTGGATCATTCATTTTTGAGGCAGTGTTTCTCAATCAAAAACTATAGCTCACTGATTTAGGTTAGCTGGTTTGTTCTCTGGGTCTCCCATTTCTTACAGCTGCCTCGTAATCCACTTATGTGGATTTTGGAGATCTGAACTCAAGCTTTTGTGATAAGTGCTTGACACCAAGCTATCCCCCAGCCCCACCATTTTATCTGCTCATCAGTTGATGGACATTAAGGTAGCTTCTACTTTGGGAGGGTGATGAATAATGCTTGTGTAAACACGAATGTACAAATTTTTAAGTGAATATTTTCAGCTTTGCTCATATGTATTTAGGAGTAGTATTGCTGGGTCTTTAATAACTGTTTAAACTTAAGAGGAATTGGGCCTGGAGAGATGACTGAGCACCGGCTACTCTTCTAGACAATCTGGGTGAGATTCCCAGCACCTTCATGGTAGCTCACAACTATCTGTTAACTCCAGTTTCAGGGGATCCAGTGACTTTTTTAGCCTTCCATAGACACCAGGCTTGCACGCTTGTGCACAGACTTACATGCAAACAAAGCACAAGCCATACCCATTGAATTTGTTTTTTAATTTTAGAGGAATCACCAGACTTTTTTTTCAAGTAGCTACACCATTTTACAATCTTACCACTAAATATCTCCAAAAACACAAACTGCTTTTGTCAAAGATTTGAATCATTCTCCAAAGAGTAAATTGGGTCTTGGTGTAGTCAGTCTTTCTCTGTCTGGTCAGGTCAGCCAGTTCCCAGATTACAACATGGAGGCTTATTATTAATTATGAAACTTGGATGATAGCTTAGACCTAGCTTTTATAATTTAAGTTAGCTCATTTCTATTAATTTACTTTCTGCCTTATGGCTTTATTACCTTTACTCTGTACTGCCCATGCTGTTTTCCTGCTTCCTCTGTGTCTGGCTGGCGACTCTGCCTTCTTTCCAGTGTCCTCTTTGCCCCCAAATCCTGCCTAGCTATTGACAATTCACTTTTTATTAAACCAAACAGAGTGATATAGCTTCACCATGCACAAAAAGATTATTCCACAACACTTTGGATTATAAGGATCCTTTGAGAAGTTATCCCAACAATGCTAATTCTCAAATGAATTTGGTGCAAATACTTGGCCTGTTGTCTTCAAGAGGGAAGTTTAGACTGAAATCTGGGCCCTTTTAGGGGGATCCAGGGTGCTATTGTTCCCAGGTGAGATCCCCAAAATATATCAATATGTACTGAGATAAATAGGGACTAGCCCAGCCCAGAAATGTTAATTTTGAGAGTTTTCAGTTACTTTATTTCCTAAGTAAAGATTCAATGGAAACTTCCTTATGCTGTCCCTAATATTGAGGCCTTCTTCCTTAGCTGATTTTCCTGTACAACCCCTTATTTGCCTGTCACTGGAGGAAAGTTGCCAGCAACTTGCCTACTTTCCTTCTCTCTGAGCTAGAGAAACCAGGAAACAAATTCTGTGGTTTTAAGAAAAACAAAACTACATTCTTGCTATTTTTTGTAAAAAAGCTAAATAAAGCCATAAGGTATCGTCATGTGTGTTTGTTTTATACTTAACAGTGACCATTTTCCTGTGTTTCTTGCAGTTGCTGTTGCCAATACCTATGCCTGCAAGGGGCTGGACAAGATTGAGGAAAGACTGCCTATTCTGAATCAGCCAACAGCTGAGGTGAGCATGGGGCAATGTTGAGGCTGGCTGCTTGGCATGTTTTCATGTTCTCTTTAGCCCAGGCTCTGTGTACCACAAACACAAATAGCTTGTCCTTAAGCTCCAGCATGGTTTTGAAGGAATAATGGCTGCTCCCTGACTTCCTGAATTGTTGTTCGGGTTGAGTCAAAGAAACAGAGGAACTAGCTGCTTTTGGTTTAGAATGCTTTTAGGCCAGTCTCTATCAGTTGTAATTTGACTCCCCTTGTGGAACTGTTCTTAAATAACTTATTCTATAGGGTGCTGGATGTATATACAACTGGGAGCTGGTCTGGGCAATGCTGGTAGGAACCACATGTGTCATATGAGGTTTCTGGCTTGGACTTTCAGACCCACAGTCCCATAGACCCATTGAAACACACAGACACTTATATTGTATGCTGATTGACCTGGGGCCCAGGCATATTAACTTGCTCTTTAGTCTTGAACTAACCCATGATTCTTATCTTGTTCAGCCATGCAGCTCGGTACCTTTTCTCAGAGCAGCATAGTTGTCCTCTGCTTCTTCTGCCTTCTCTGTGACATTTCTGCTCTGTTCTTCCTGTTCCCAGAGTTTTCTTAGTCTGGTAGCCCCTCCCACACCTCCTGTCTGCCTTTGGCCAATCAGCACTTTTTATTAAACTCGTAGGCAGGACAATTATTTACAATGTAACATTATAAATCCACTACACACATGCATATGTGACACTAGCCAGTGTTGGCAAAGTGATTGCCTCACACATCCTAGTGATCTTGTGGTTCAGATAATGCCCTAAATTTTTCTTTCTGGTTAAGAATACAGTATTGCACAAAATGATAGGGCAAAACTGGACAGTGTCTTTCACCATTTATAAATGACCTTACTGTACAGCCTTTTAGAATACATTATTTTTTACAGTCTTTAGAATGCTTTTTTTTTTTTTTTTTTTTTTTTTTCCTTGATTTTTGAGACCAGATTTCTCTGTGTAACAGCCTTGGCTGTCTTGGAACTTGCTTTGTAGACCAGACTGGCCTCGAACTCACTATGCCTGACTAGAATACTTTTTATGATTCTCTCAAATTTTCACTTATGTTGCTTGAGGCTACTATAAGGATAGGAATTATTTTCCATTTGGGGTATTTAAATTTTGACGAATGATTGGCAAGTATGGTGGGTTCTGAATCCTAGGGTTCTGAGCAGAGGCAGGGTGTTCTTGCAAGTTCAAGGTCAGCCTGATCTACATAGTGAGTTCTCAGCCAGCAGGATTATACATACAGTAAGACCCTTTCTCAGAAAAGAAAAAAAGAAAAGTTTTTGATGTCTTGTTCATAATATCCAGTATAACTTATATACTGGGGTCTTTGCTCATTGCTTGCCCAGTATGTATGTGTGAGGCTCTGAGTTTGACCTGCAACATCACAACAAAAATAGTCAGCTCATTGTATTTTAAACTAAATAAAAGAAGTTAGGTTGGGAGATTAAGCTGAAAGCTTCATACATTGAGAGTTTATTAAAAAGTGATGTAGAGGTTTCTGTTGTAGGAGTTCCCTGTGTCTGTACCACCCTCCCCTGTATCTCTTGCTGTCTTCTCCCCTCCCTATGGTTCTTCTTTTTAACCTAGACAGCCCTATGTGCCAGGACCTAGAGGACCAAGTTCAGCTTGGTCTGCAGCTTCCTTTCTGGAATGATGTGACTTCTGAATGAGCTATCTAAAGTTGTAAACTCTCACCAGTAGGTAATAGGTTTCTGCTTTTGTTTAGTTTTGGGGAGTATAAGGTCTCTTACTAGGCTATCTTTGAATTCCCTTTGCAGGTAAGGGTGACATTAAGCTGCTGATCCTCCTGCTTCTACCTCCCAAGTGCTAGTGTTATAGGCTTTTAGATTACCATGCCCACTTTCAATGGTGCCAGGACTCAAACCCAGTGTTTCATGATGCTGAAGTACTCTCCTAACTGAGTAACATTCCAAATTACCACCCTTCCTTAGTGACTTTTTTTCTGTACTTTTGCCTATATGTAAATGTAACATTAGAGATTTTTCTGGATTTTTTTGGGGGGGTGTGTTGGGGCAGGGGCTGTTAAGGATTGAACCCAGGGCTTTTGGTTTTATTTTAGTTTTGAGTCCAAGTTTCCTTGTGTATTGGAAAACTCCAGTGTCAACCTCTTGAGTGCTGGGACTATATGAATGAGCCATCCACTCAGTATAAAGTCTTGAAAATTACTATATGTAATTAACTTTTTAAACTGGGCATTGTGCCACAGTGCATATGTGGAAGTCAGAAGACAACGTGAAGAAGTTGGTTCTCTCCTCCACCATGTGAGTCCCAGGAGAAAGTTCAGTTCTTGAGGCTCTATAGCACTTCCTTGTGCCTGCTAGGCCATCTGACTAGCCCTAAGAAAAGTTCTTTTTTTGTTATTTTTGGTTTTTTGAGACAGAGTTTCTCCCCGTAGCCTTGACTGTACACCAGGGTGGCCTTCCAGACATCCAAAATGAATTATTATGGTGGCACATGCCTCTAATACCAGCACTCAGGAAGCAGAGGTAACTAGATCTGAGTTACAGGCCAGCAAGGGCAGTGCAGTGTGACATCCTGTCTCAAACAAGAACAACAAAACCAAGACAACTTGCCTCAACAAATTCATTAATTTCAAGTTTGTTTATTTTATTTGCACATCTAACAATCCTCAGAGAGTGGTTGGTAGGACAAAGAAACCGGATAGAGACATTGAGCCTCATTGAATCGTACTGTTATGCCCAAGACCAAAAGTAAAAGTGCATGTTCAGCCTATCTTTTACTGTGTAGCCTTTGTAAAATCAAAATTGTGTATTTGCCCATTTATCTCACAGGCTAGCTTTTATTTTATTTTGTATTTTACAGATTGTTGCCAGTGCCAAAGGTGCTGTAACTGAGGCAAAAGATGCAGTCACGTCTACCGTGTCGGGGGCCAAGGATTCTGTAGCCAGTACTATCACAGGGGTGGTGGATAAGACCAAAGGAGCAGTCACTGGCAGCGTGGAAATGACCAAGTCTGTGGTCAATGGCAGCATCAACACAGTTTTGGGGAGCCGAATGGTGCAGCTTGTGAGCAGCGGAGTAGAAAATGCACTCGCCAAGTCAGAGCTCCTGGTAGACCAGTACCTCCCTCTCACTCAGGAGGAGCTAGGTAACAGTGCTTTTTATACTGAAGTCATTTTTGATTCCCTTTTTAAAACTTTGTTCATTTATTTAGAGATGGGTCTCATTATGTAGCTCATGCTGGACTGTAACTCTATGTAGAATAGGTTGCCCCTGAATTCACAGAGATCTAACTGTCTACCTCTCTAGTGCAGGGATAAGTATGCACCACCGTGACCAGCCCAAAGTTATCATTATCCTTTAATTAATTAGCCAAATTATTATTTTTGTCTATGGTTGTCAGGCGGAAGCCAAAGGACAAGTTGCAGGGACTGATTCTGTTCTTCCTGTATGTGTATCTCAGTCACTGATCTGTTGCTATGACAAAACACCATGGTCAGGGCAACTTGTTAGAGAAAACATTTAATTGGACTTAGGGTTTCAGAGGCCATGATGGAGCGTGTCAGCAGGACAGCTGAGGGCTCACATCTTGATCAGCAGACTAGAGATGGAGAGAGCACACCCCAAAGCCTGTGCTTTGACTGCTCTTTCAAGGCTACACCACCGAATCCCTTCCTACACAGTTCCTGCAGCTGGGGACCACGTATTCAACCAAAAACCTGTGGCCATTCTCATTAAAACCATCACAGTGTGGGAAAACCATCACAGTGTGGGTGCTGGGGTCAAACTCAGGCCCTCAGTCTTAGTGACGCCTCTGTTCACTGAGCCCAAGCTGGCCTCAGACTCACTAGGTAGATGAATTTTCCTCATCTTTCTGTTTCCATCTCCTAGGTGCTGGTGCTATAGGTGTACACATAGTAAGTTCCAGACTGGCCAGAGTTGCATAGTGAACACATCTCATTAAAAAAAAGTAAAATATGAAGGTTTATGCCTGTAATCCCAGCACCAGGGGTGGGGAGCAGGGCGGAGGTTGGAGGAGGATCAATAATTTAAAGCCAGGGGCTGGAGAACTAGCTCCGTGGAAGAACCTGGGTTCAATGTTCATACCACATGGAGGCTCACAACTGTCTGTAACTACAGTATCAGAGAATCTAGCACCAGACACGCATATGATGCACAGATGTATATGCAAGCAAAACAGTCATACACACAGAATAAAAATAAATACATCTAAAAAAAAAGAAAGAAAGAAGATCCCCCAAAATTTTAAAGTTTCAAGCCATTCTTGGTTTTATAGCAAGTTTGAAACCAGCCATAGTTAACACTGCTGCTTGTGCTATTGCCAAGGTCTGTGCTGCTAAGCAGTCCATGCTCGTGGGAAGAAGCATATGTAAACACACGCACATGTGCATGTACGTGTGAGTGTGTAACAGACATAGTTGTACTTCAGGGTGGTTGACCCAACCATGGATGTGAACAATGTCCGGGACTCAAAACATCTTTGTTGAGATCACAGCTGAGATTCCTTGTTTATTTTCTTTTTCTTTTTGTCATTTCTTTCCAGAGACAGAAGCTAAAAAGGTGGAAGGGTTTGATGTGGTTCAGAAGCCAAGTTACTATGTGAGATTGGGGTCCCTGTCTGCCAAGCTCCGCTCCCGGGCCTATCAGCAGGCTCTCAGCAGGGTTAAAGATGCCAAGCAAAAAAGCCAAGAGACCATTTCTCAGCTCCATTCCACTGTTAATCTGGTGAGTACAGTGTTGTTTTAAGAATGAAAGTAGATATGATTAGATAATTTAAGAATTTCCATATTGTGTATAATGAGCCTGCTGGAAAAGTGGAGTTTGTTCAGATGACTCTAGAAAAGGAAGTAAAAGTAGATATCTTGGAGTGTCAGCTACCTCCCTGTCCTGTGGCATGAGCAGACTGTGATGCTGTTGGCAATGATCCAGAGATGGGGTTGTGAACTTCTGCGGAACTCCAGCATTGATAAGAGCAACTTCTGTGTGGCTGGAGAGATGGTTTAGATGTTAAGAGAACTTGCAGAGGACCCAGATTGGTTGTCAGTGTACACACACACATCAGCTCAGAAGCACTTTTAACTGTAGTTCCAGGGGGTCCAACACCCTCTTTTGGCCTCTGAGGGCACCAGGGATGGACATTGTGCACATACGAACATGCAGACATACACATAACATGAAAGTACATGAGCTGGGCGGTGTTGTACACAACTTTAATTGAAGCACTTGGGAGGCAGAAGCAGGTGGATTTCAATAGTTTGAGGACAGCCTGGTGTACAAAGGGAGTTCCAGGACAGCCAGGACTGTTACACAGAGAAACACTGTCTCAAAAAATCAAGAGTATCTCTAAAAAAACAAATAAACAAAACAAACAAGCAAACAAAATACATTTACTCAAATCCCAGCCCACAGAGAGGGAGAAGTAGTGGATAGCTGGGAGTCTGAGGCCAGCCTGGTCTACACAGCACATTCTAGCACAGCCAGGTCTAACAACAACAACAAACTAAACAACAAAATATCAGGCTGTTCTAGGAAGTTACAAATGTGTATCTTGAGGAGTTTTCCTGTTAGGTTTTTGCATTACAGATACTCCTTTTACTCTATTGTTGGAAGAGACCATATTGGTGCACAGCAAGAGTAAGGATAGGTTTGCGCAATCCATTACAACTGGTTATTGTGCAGCCATTAAAGATTGCCAAGTTAAAGAATGGCATGTGCAGTACTGAATGAATTTCTTCTTGGAAGAACAGGTGGCTGGTAACAAGGAAGAGGAAGGCTGAATTTTCTTCCTCGTTTTTTTTTTTTTTTTTTTTTTTCCCTTTGTTTTTGAGACAAAGTCTTGCTATGTAGTTCAGGCTGGCCCCAAACTTGATACACAGACCAAGCCAGCTTCAGACTTTCAGCAGTTCTGCCTCTGCTCCTGAAGTGCTGGAATTATAACCGTGCGCCATCACGCCCGGCCTTCTTCCTCCCTTATTTTCCCCATGCCCTTTTCTTCTTTTAATTCTCATTTATCCTTCATGCAAATATAAGCTCTATTATGTTTTACCTGTGCTAAGCAGGAGACATTTGGCATGAGTAATTGAATAGTTGCAGAGAGGCAGTGAAGAGCTGCTGTTTGGGTGGCTGTCAGGTTGATAAGTAAATGCAGCTCTCATCCAACTCTTACAGCAGTCTGTGGTATCTATGTTACCTGGGTATGCCACAGAGCTGCAAGCAGATGAAAAACGAAGGCATGACTGTGTTCGCCTGTTTTGTTTCATCACAGATTGAATTTGCCAGGAAAAACATGCACAGTGCCAACCAGAAATTTCAGGGTGCTCAGGATAAGCTCTATGTCTCCTGGGTGGAGTGGAAAAAGAGCATTGGCCACGATGACACTGACGAGTCCCACTGTGCTGAGGTGAGATCAAAGACTCTTTCATTATCACTTTCCTTGGAAATCCTCTCAGAATGTATTTCTGTCAGCCCAGCCTGGTGGCATAGACATGGAATCCCAGCTACTTGGGGTGTTGGGGCAGGAGGATCACAGGTTCAAGGTCAACCTGGGCCTACCTGGAAATAAAGAGGGGCTGGCAAGATGGGTAAGCAGATCAAGGTGCCTGGTGTCACACGGTAGAAAGAAGTAACAAGTCCCTCAGATTCTCCTTTGACCTCTGCGTAAGTGCACACACTCAGTGTAGTTTAAATATTTTTAGAACTAAGGAGTGGGCTAGGGTGTAGCTCAGTGGTGCAAGCTACTGCCTTCAAATAGGCAAAGGTGGTTTCTGGGGAAGAGCAGGACACAGCTGAGAACTGACAATAATTTAATGAAATAGGGGCTGATGATGTGATCATACAAAGGGGTTCTTTGTGGCCCCAGTGCTGATGCCTCTGAAGCCAGTACCCATGGTTTGTTCATATTTGTATCTTCATATTTGAGAATGGAATATCTAAATTAAACTAATAACAGGGAGTGTACACTTTGATATCTGTGTCGCCCCCCCTCCCCCGGCACTTGCTATTTATTTTAAGATGATGACCTTTGCAGTCATGAGTTCAAATCTCCCACTTAGCTACTTTCCAGCTGTTAATTGAGCAAATTACTTAAACTCTTAATCATATATATATGTATGTGTATATATATATATGTTCCTAGCTGTGAAATATGATTAGTGCCTATGCATATAGTATCATTACAAGGGTTATTTAAAAAAACCAAATTTGTTGAGGGCTTAGCTCAGTGGCAGAGCATTCCTCCCTGGGGAAAAAGAAGCATGCACTCAAGAGTCAAAGAAGCTGCATGGGTATTGGATGTCTGTACGGATGTACAGCCAGCACACTGTGGTGGGGCTAAGTCATGCACAGTACCACTGGATCCACTGCCAATGCTTGAGTTTGTTTTATTTTTAGCACATCGAGTCACGTACTCTGGCTATCGCCCGCAACCTGACTCAGCAGCTCCAGACTACATGCCAGACTCTCCTGACCAACGTCCAAGGGTTACCACAGAACATTCAAGACCAGGCCAACCACTTGGGGGTGATGGCAGGCGACATCTACTCAGTGTTCCGCAATGCTGCTTCCTTTAAGGAAGTGTCTGATGGCTTCCTCACTTCCAGCAGGGGGCAGCTGCAGAAAATGAAGGAATCCCTGGATGATGTGATGGATTACCTTGTTAACAACACGCCTCTCAACTGGCTGGTAGGTCCCTTTTATCCTCAGTCTGCTGGGTCTCAGAGTGCAGAGCTGGACAAGACCAGCCGGAAGGTCCAGGAATCTGAGCTCAAAACTCTCTAAACTGTCCTTGTCTCCAGTGCCTGATGTAGCCAGGTGACCCCTTTTGCTGTTTTGTAATTAACCCAATAGATGCCTTTAGATTGGAAAAGCATCTAGTTCAGACAAAGGTCCTCATTATGGTCATTAGTGGTTGAATTAAGAGCTATAAAGGTTCTTTTTTCCTGGCTGGTCAGTGGAATGTGTTAGGCATGTGAGAGCCCAGCCATTACTTAAAAGCACAGGTGTACTTACATGTTCTTGTCTGTGACCTTTGTGCTATTGGCTGTAAATGTCTGTCTGTCCTGAATAAAGATTCATTCATGTGGCTTCCGCTCTGAACTAATGTCTGCTCCTGTATATTCTGAGCAGGTTTCGTCATTGTTCATCTCAAAGTGCATGCTTCTGCAACTTGAATGTAGTTTTTTAATTGCTTATGAAAAAAAATGCCACCTTCGAACTCAATAAAATTCATAGCAGGATGGAGCATTTTCATGTTGTTATCATGGGCTTTGTGTGTTGGTTTCGTTGACCTGCTTGATCTGCATGACCTAATTATGTACATTCATGAATTCCAGTTGGCCTGTTGGGGACGTCAGCAGGGTCATAGCATTGGCAGACAAAGTGTGATATAAAGATTTCAAACAAATCCAAAGCTAATACGAAACTGAACACGTTCTTACTGCTGTTCAAAAGGGTGATGGGAGAGAATCACTTGAACCTAGAAATTAGAAAGCAGCCTGGGCAGCAGGGAAGCCCCATAGAGGAAGGGATAAAGGGCCAGTTAAAAGACTAGGCAGGTAAAGGTGCTAGCTACCAAGCCTAATGTCTTGGGTTCTATGATAGAGCGAGAGAACTGACTCAGTTCCTTATGCACACACACAGAGGCACCCACAGACACCCACAGGCCAGGGGATGGTGGTACATGCTTTTTATGCCAGCATTCAGAAAGCAGAAGCAGGTATATCTCTAAGTTTGAGGGTAGCCTTGTCCACATAGCAAGTTCTAGGACAGCTAAGGGCTACAGACAGAAACTCTGTGTCCAAAACAAACCAAAACACAATGCAAGTGTAGTGTCTTTTAATTTTTAATATATATATGTATATGTATATATATATATAAGGGGGTGTCACTGGAAAGATGACTCAAGGGTTAAGCACTAGTTGGGTTCACATACATGGCAGCTCAGAACTGAAACTCCATTCCCAAGGGGATCTGACACACTTGTAGGCAGAACACCCATCCACATATTTTTTTTTTTAAAAGATTCTATATAAAAAGCCAGAAAGCAGTCTATGGTCATACTTCTTGTCCACTCTTTTGAGCCTGGAAAAATAAAAATTTAACAGAAACAAAACTAAAGAGCTGGGCCTGGTTCCATGATGGCACATGCCTCTAATCTTAGTGTGAGGGGATAGAGAAGAAAATGGAAGTTCAGGAATAGTCCCAGTAGGTGATAAACCTTTAACCCCAGCACTCCAGAGGCAGAGGCACTACGGTCTGAGTTTGGAGGCCTGGGCTACACAAGACCCTATCTTAGAAAAACAAACATAACAGAAAAAAAGTTGGTCATATGCACATTAGAATTTTACTAGATGGCACTTGTCCATTTGCCAGTTTACCCAACCCCTGAGAGGATTTAAAAATGTTTTCTTTAGATTTATTATGTGTGCTTGAGTGTTTGGCCTCTGTGTATTATGTATGTGCACTACGTGCATGTCTGATACTTGTAAAGGTCGGAAGAGGACATTGGTTCCCCTGGATCTGTAGTGACAATTATGGGTCAACATGTGGCTGCTGGGCCATCAAATCCCTGGTCCTGTGCAGGAGAACCCAGTGCTCTACAGCTGGACCTGCATCCACCCCTCCCCAGAGGGATTTTTTTAAAAAATATAATTTGATATTTTTATTTTACTTGTATTGGTGCTTTTGCCTGCGTGTATGTCTATGTAAGACTGTCAGACCTTGGAGTTACAGACAGTTGTTATCTGTCATGTGGATACTAGGGTCCTCTGGAAGGTCGATGATGCTCTTAACTGTTGAGCCATCTCTCTAGCTTCCAAGGGATTTTTAAGCCAGTAGAAATGTCTGGCCACAGTGGGTTGCTTTGCTGAAGAGATAGTGGTTCGCATCACCTTCCTCAAAAGACAGCAGATTCCCCCCCACCCCCAAGAGCACAGTTAAAAAGTAAGTCACGAGTGAGATTGCTCAGGGTCCACTTGCCTGGATAACTGGCAATGCTACTTCTCTGTGAGTAACAATTTCAGTCATTGGTGAGATTTTCATAGGTAGCCATGTAAGAATAATTAGGAGTAAGAAGCCTAAGCAATCTGTCTGTAGTACCCAGGCTTCTAGTCCCTATACGGTAACCTGTCATTTAGGAGGATCTGTTAACGAATCTCCTTATCACAAAGTTGCAGTCTTATCAAACTTCCAAAAATGCAAATGCAAGCTGAGGATGCAGCTCAGCTGGTAGAGTGCTTGCCTGGCAAGCATTAAACCCAAGCTGGGCTCAATCTCTAACACCTCATAAATGAGGTGTGGTCACTCCTGGAATCCTAGCATTTTGGAGGTGCCAGCAGGAAGATAGGAAGTTCAAGATCATCCATACATATAAGGTGAGTTCAGGAACAGCTTGGACTACATGTGACTCTCTTAAACAAACAAACAAACAAACAAACAAACAAACAAAAAGCTTGTTTTGAGGACAGTAAATACTGAAGAAATACCTTATTGGTTAAGAGCACTGTCTGCTCTTGCAGAGGACCTGGTTTCCATTTCTAGGACCTACACGAAGGCTCACAGTTTAGTTACCTGTAGCCTAGTTCTAGGGGATCTGATGCCTTCAAATAGTCACTATGGGCACTGTATGCACATGGTACACATACATACCACCAAACAAAGTACTCCTATGTATATATTTTAAAAATAGAATGTTTAAGAAAGCAAATTCTGCAGCCACACACTGCAGGTCAGGCTAAGAAGTGAGCAGGGCTGCCCTTCACTAGAATTAAATTCTACAAAGTCGTCTCTGCCCTGACTTATGCCTTTCCATGAAACTAAGAAAGAGCATGTGACTTTACCTGTGTCCTTGTTGGGGGCTGGGACTCGCTGGCATCCTGGCAACTGTCTTTGGCAGTTACAAACCTTGTGGTTTGAGGAAAGGTAGATTATTCGTGAGTCTCTGCTTATTTTTTTTTCTTAGCTCAAATCAGTCATAATCTTTCCATTCTGTGCTTCAAAAGTGAGTAGTTTATTCCAGTTTAGAATATTTGTGTTTGTGGGTATAAAATGTTTTATTACATTTTGTTTTCTTTAGTGTGGGTATCTGGATGCCATAATGGGTGTAGAGGTCAGAGGACAACTGTGGGAATCCATCTCCCCTAAAATTTGGTCTCCATCAAACTCAGTTGATCAGGCTTGACAGCACATGCTTTACCCTCAGTCATCTCACTGGCCCTGTGGGTTTTGGTTTTTGAGATGGGGTCTTATTGTGCTACCCAAGCTGGCCTAACTAACTCCTGGGCTTAAGCAGTCTTTCTGACTCAGCCTTCAGGGTTCAGGAATTGTAGGTGTGTGAGATGCACCTGGCTTGGAGAATCCATATGTAATATCTACATATATGCTTTTTGTTGTTGAGACAGATCTTGCTACACAGCTCTGATTCTCTCTAGTCTCCTGAGAATTGAGATTTTAGATAATTGTCATAATGCTGACTACTTAATTCTGAATGTTTACTCCTGTGTTTCTTCATGACAAAAGTGTCAGTGCTAACCAAATTGATTATTAAAAGAACACAGGTCTTAAATTTATTTATTCTTTCTGAGCAACAGACTACAGACTAAAGCTGGGTGTCATGGTGCACACCTTTAATCTCAGTGCTTGGGAAGCAGAAGCATGCAAATCCCTGAGTTCAAGGCCAGCCTGGAATACATAGGGAGTTCCAGAACAGCCAGAACTACATAGAGAGAGATGTCGTCTCAAAAACAAAGCAACAAAGCCAGACACTAAAGCAGATGACTTTAAGAAGACGCTCATGTTGCTTTGTCATGACCTGTGAACACTGGTTATGATTTTTGTCTGCCTGTGTCTTTGTAAAGAGAATTTGCACAAGGATGCTTTTTATTGGTTTATCAGTATTTGGTGTCTTCACATCTTGCACATCTTAATCATGGCATAAACTGACAGAAAACTTAGTTTTATCGGATTTCCTAACATGGTGTCTTACCATGCCAGGGTAGTAAGGAATAGATGTATGAGCTCTGGTGGGTTAGCCTGAGAGAAGAACTCTATAGTTAGTGCTTTGCAAACAAACACCTCAAGAGATTATGGAGTGCTGTCCACCCGTCTGTTTAGTTTTCTTGTCTTTCATAGACCAATGATGCCTCTATGAATGAAATATTGAGGATAAGAGTGTCTTTGAAAATCTTTTATTTGGGCTGGGTGTGTGTCTGTGTCGTGGCACACGCTTTTGATCACAGCACTCAGGAGGCAGAGGCTGGCAGATTTCTGAGTTCAATGCCAGCCTGGTCTACACAGTGAGTTCCAGGGCAGCCAGGGCTACACAGAAAGACACAGTCTTTAAAAAAAAAAAATTAAATTCTAGAGACAGAGTCTTACTCTGTTCCCCAAGCTAGACTCAAACTCTTGGGTTCAAGGAGTCTGTTTTGCCTCATCTTCTTTAAAAACTCAGACCGTAGTAGACACAAGCCGCTACACCCATCTGCAAGGTCTTCATTAGCTTGCACTGGAGTGTGAGAACACCATCTGTGGGACAATGACATGTATTATCTCTAACTGGCCAGCTCAGGTAAGTTTATAACACCAGGACATGATTAGGGAAAACACAACTTCCTTTGGTAAGACATTTAAGGCGCTGAGGAGCTAGTAAAATAAAAAGAGAAACTAAAATCTGGATTATGCTTGATGCCCCTTTTAGAGTATTACTTAAGAGGAGGAAGAACAGATCTTTGAGAATCTGTCTGACTGGTGCCTGGGAAAGCAGGTGTGGGAGGAGGGAAAACCTCCTGCCAGCTGGACCTTTCTTGGTTCCCATGGGATGGGCCAGTGTCTGATCTAGGTCGAGGAGTGACTCCATATGGGGCCTTTCTTTGTGATGGCCTTGTCTTTGACCCCATAAGCTTAAGGGTTTATTGCTGCCGTCTCAAGGAAATCTTTAGGCTACTGTTATACACTTTCCCAGAGGTTTTCTGTGTAACACTTTAAAATGGCTTCGTGGTAAAGATCTTCCTTACTCCTCTTGCTTCTGAGATTCTGATACACTCTTCTCGCCCTGTGTGTAGAAGTTATTAACTCAGCTCCTTCTGAGAATAGCTCAGGGCATATTTACAGCGTGTTTGGTTCAGGCTGGCATCAATTCCTGGCAATCCTCCAACCCTAGTCTACTGAGTGCTAGGATTATACAGACCTTTAAAACCACATTAGCAAGTTGAGAAAGACTTTTAATTTAAATTCACAGCAGAGAGCTATGAGACAGGGGTAGGGTTTAGGAGGAAAAGAATGAATTGGAACCACACCCGAAGTTAGAGGTGAAATGGTGAGAGGCAGGCCGTCTGCAAGCGCACGCATACCCTCAAGCTCATAGAGAGCCTATTAAAGATGAGAAGTTTCCCCAAATATTTGCATTATATTTTTATTTATTTTTAGCATTATATATCCAAACTACAAGCCAGAAAGATGGATCAGTCAATAAAGGCACCTGCTCCCAAACCTGAAGATGTAATTTTCGTACCCAGGAACCACTCTTTGGATAGAGGGACCAGGGTGTTCTCTCACCTCCAGCCATATGCTGTGCTGTGCACATACACATACAAACACAATTTTAAAAAAATATAAACTACTTTTTATGTAACACACTCAACTTTTATGTATTTTTTGCCTCGTTATTTAAAATGTTTTTGAAACAATTTCTGAACCTACATCATAACGTTTTTTTAGCATTGTGCACACACATTTGCCAAAAGATTAAATCTCTACAGATAACATTTTAATTCCCGAACTTGCCTCATATATCCAGGAAAAGGCACCATGTCCTCAATATGTTCAGTTCATCTGGAGATTTGTGGAATATGCATTGCCAGGCAATACAACGTCTGTATTGTCTGAATGGTGCTCCTAGTGGTTGCATGGTGAACAGCCTGCAAAAAAATATTTGGCATCTCTGGCCTACCCCATTCCTGTGAGGGTGGCCATGTCATACTGACTCCACCTTCCATCATTGATAGGCATTTTCAACAAAGCACTTCTTACAGTCCTGCTTTGACAATATATAACTGCTTGTCCACGGCAATGAAACAGACATTTATTTTCTTCTTAAAATTTATTTTTACTGCATGTGCATTGGTGCCTGCATGTATGCCTGTAGCAGGTGTCAGATCCCTTAGAACCAGAGTGACAGTTGTGAGATGCCACATGAGTGCTGGGAATTAAATCTGGGTCCTCTGGAAGGGCAGCTAGTGCTCTTAACCACTGAACCATCCCCCAGCCCCAGTTATTTATTTTCTAATTCTGGGAAATATGTGTGAAGCACTTCCCAAAGCCCTGCAAAGGTGATAGGCAACCTAAATTCACCATACATGGTAGACTGTGTCTGCTCTTAGCTGCCCCTTACAGCCAAATAATCTAAAGAAACTTGCACACAGAGTTGGTGTGGCTATATAGATGATGGATTGTTCATATGGCACACTTAAAGCATCCTAAGGGGTGTGTGTGTGTGTGTGTGTGTGTGTGTGTGTGTGTGTGTGTGTGTGTGTGTGTGTGTGTTGGGGGTTCTGGAGGAGGTGTTGAAGGAGATAAATGTGTTGTTGGCTTTAGGGAATAGAACTCAGCAAGAGGAACCCTCCAGAGTTCTACAAAGAATCTGGAAAGATTGGCATGTGTCGCTACCGTTTATTAATCCCCTTTCACAAGTGAGCTCATATTACTTCCATGCTTTACCTCCTACATGGATGCTTCAGATACTGGATGAAAAGAACTAAGCACAGAGTGGAGACTTGGGCCAATGTCTTACTGATGTCAAAGTGCATCCTAGAACTCACTCTGTAGATCTCGAACTCAGAGATCTGCCTGCTTTGCCTCTGGCTCCCAAATGCTGGGGGTACAGGCATGTGCTGCCACTGCCTGGTCTGTTTATATCTTCTTCTCTTCGTTGTAGATTAATGTTCTTTACACCTAATAAAAATAAGTATATAGTGAGCCAGGCCTGCTGGTTCATTCCTGGAATCCTAGGCATGGAGGATCTGCCACAAGTTGGAGACAATGCTGGGCTATCGACTCACCAAAACCACCAAAAACCACGCACAACCATTTTGTTATTAAATAGATTTAATAAGGTAGCAAATAGAAGTGAATAAGCATTAAAGGTAAAACATTTAGTGTGTTTTAAAATATATGTTCAGATAAAAATAGCTCAGAGAGAATGCTAAACAAGTATATCTTTTAACGAAAAAGGCTAATATGATAGTTGGCTTTTCAGGCTGATGCTCCAAACCAGTTTCTGTAACATTGCTGGTCTCTGTGGGTCTCAGGTTAATAGAACCTTTGCAAAGTGAACATTCCTGAAGAGCTAGAATTCAAGTTACTCCTTCAATGAAAAACTTAAGGAATAAATTAGTAAAAGTTGTACCTTCATCCAGTTCTCTCAGTACAATGAAGGACACAAAAGAGACAAGGGGGTGCCGAATTCTTGTCTCCTTGCCCCTCATTTTTCCATATTGTTATGGAACACAGTGTATCAAGCATCAATGTATTGCCATCCTGGGGATGGGGAGATAGCTCAGTTGGTAAACTGCGTGTATCGTAAGCATGAGGACTTGAGTTTGGATCACCAGCACCCATACTTAAACTGGGAGCGATGGTGTGGTCTGAAACCCCAGGGTTGGTGGAGGTAGACAGGATTACGAAATAGGCGGAACCTGGAGCCCACTGGCCAGCCTGGCTGCCAAGTCAATGAGATCTAAGTTCAGTGAGAGACTCTGCCTCAAAAACTGTACTGAAGAATGATTGAGGAAGATACATTACATCGATTTTGGTCTCATGTCTGGGCACATGTATATCTACACTCACATGCTATACATAAAAATTTTTATTTTGATCATTCTGAGGCAGGATTTTACTATATATCTTTATCTGGCCGGATACTGTGTAGCTCAAGCTGGCTTGCTTTTTGTTTTTTTCAGACATTGTTTTTTCCACATAGGCCAGGTTGGCTTTGAACTTGCTACATAACTAAGGCTGATTTTGAACTTCCTGCCTTACTTCCTAAATGCTGGGATTACAGGCGTGAGCCACATGCCCAGCTTATTTGAGCCATATTTTTGATATGTAATTTAGTTACATTAAATATGTTCACAATGTAGTCCTGCTATCACTATCATCGACTACAGACTTTCCTCATTCAAATAAAATGTCTAGTCTATTTATGTTACGGGGTAAAATCATCAATGCCTCAGTCCGTTGCTTCATTTCTGCCTTTTCTTTTTTGAGAGGCTTTGGTTGTTAGTTTGGCTGTCAGGGCATTAGCTTTGTCCTGTTCTTATCCGGTGTCCACCACCGTTCTTCTTCTATCTCCCTCTTCACCAACGGTCTAAGCACACGCCTTGCCAGTGAGCCACACCGCACCCTTTTGTTTGAGGCAAGCTCTCTTTATGGAGCTCAGTCTGCTTCAAGCTTACCAGCCCCTGGCTTCTACCTCTTGAGTGTTGTATTTCAAATTTAGGAAAAAAAATTGCTATCTTATTTCTGAGACAAGTCCTACAATAGTGAAACATAATTTTAAAAAGAAGAATAAACCAAAATGTTCCTCAATGATTTTCCAGACAATCTTACTATGTAGCCCTGGCTGGCCTTGAACTTACGGAGATCTGCCTGCTTCTGTTTCCAGAGTGTTGGGATTACACGTGAGCACCTAGCTCAATAAATAACAACAAAGTAAACAATAAACAACAACAACAAAACAGCACCTTACTAGTGTCTACCATATTAGTTTTCCAGGGTAGGGGTACAAGGAGCTGCTTTGGACTTGAAAGTTCACTTCCTTTCATGACTGCTTGTTCTACCTTTGACCTTAGTCAACACAGGGAAGCTACTGTTTGTTTTCCCATCTCTGGTGGTTTGAAGGAAAATGACCCCCAAAGGGAGTGGCACTATTAGGAGGTGTGGCCTTGGATGGGTGTGGTCTTATTGGAGGAAGTGTGTCACTGCGGGGGTGGACTTTGAGGTCTCTTTTGCTCAAGATTCCCTCAGTGTGACTCTCAGTTGACTCCCTGTTGCCTGAAAGATGTAGGACTCTGAGCTGTTCCCCATGTCTGCCTGCAAGGTGCCATGCTCCCGCCATCAAGATAATGGACTGAACCTCTGAAACTGTAAGGGAGCCCCCATTAAACATTTCCTTTATAAGAGCCTCTGGTCATGGTGTCTCTTCACAGTGATAGGACAGCATCTAAAGTCCTTCTTTTACAGATGCTTGATTTCTCTGCCGTTGACTTGACATCGGAGATGGATGAAGTTCCTGATATTATCCCTTTGGAAGAGGAGGATTGAGCAACAATCATGTACTTGAAGCATTGTCCTCTTAGGGCTAAATGTTACCCAACTAGCACAAAGATTCTCTTTTATTGAAAATGTATTACGTATCAGTTCTCTATACTTGCAGCTGTGTTTATTCCTGTGGCTTTGGAGAATGTGAACCTACTTTTTTTTTCCTGTTTGGTCTTAATTGGAAATGATGTGAACTTTTGTAAGAGATATTAGTCAGCATTGTGTATTATTATATATAATTCTTTAATGTTTAATTTCTGAAGTGCCTATAATAAAATTGGGCTATAGGCCAGTGAGATGGCTGGTGGGTAAATGTGCTTGATACCCAAACTAATCATCTGAGTTTGACTCCTTAGGACCCACATGACAAAGAAGAAAATTGACTCTATCAAATTGTCCTGAACACATGCGTGCATGCACACACACACACATATATATATAATAAAAATATAAAGTTTGTCTAATATAATCTTTGATCAGAGAGTCTTTTTTTAACCAAACATTTGCTACTTTTTGATTCTTAGGACAGTCTTCTTTTGGTAATAGCATACCTCTGTCTTTGGAGGTCTCAGTAGATCAGCCAGTCAAGGTTTTATGCTTTCCCTTATTCTAGAAATGGCCTGTGGACTATTTCTCTACACTGTGTGAATATATGTCTTTGTGATTGGTTTAATAGAGAAGCTGGTTGGCCAATAGCTGAACAGGATAAGGTTAGGCGGGAGGGCCAGACTGAGAATGCTGGGAGGAAGGAGGGCAGAGTCTGAGGAAGGGCTAGCAGATTCGAGAAAAGCAAGATGAACAGACCATACTGAGGAAAGGTACCAAGCCACACAGTAAAGGATGGATAAAAATTATGGGTTAATTTAAAGTCTAAGAGTCAGCTAGTAGCAAGCCTGAGCTACTGGCTGAGCTTTTAAAATTAATATAAAGCCTCTGTGGTTACTTGGGAATGGCTTGTGGGACAGAAACTTCTGCTTACAGTGACCGAGTGAATGAACACAAGTTGGTCAACTAGGAGAAAACAAAGGAAGCAGAGACCTCCACGTTTTAACCTTAATCAAGTTGCTTCATTTCTTGATACCTCAATTTTCTCATGTGTAAAATGAGAATTGTATTGTAAGCAGGGGTGGAGGCGTGGCCCAGCACAGCCACCATGAGCCTGAGAAGTTCCCTGCTTAGGGTAAAGGATGATACTTGACTATGCTGAAGAAAAGAAATTCAGGACCTGTCTGAGGAAAGCAAAGTTAGTGGTTTTATTAAGCAGAAATAAGACAAGGTTGGAGAGAAACTCAGCTGGTAAGAGGAGCTGTTGATCTTATAGGGAACACAGGCAGAGTTCTCAGTACTCACCTGACAGCTCACAACAATCTGATTTCAGTTCTAGGGATCTAATGCCCTCTGCTGGCCATGGAGGGCAACTGCATGCATGTGGGGCACAGGCACACATGCAGACAAAATGTGCAAAAATAAATTTAAAAATGAATTAGGCACATGCCATGTTTGATGAAGCATGGGCATTTGGAGAAAGATGCACAAGAAAAGAACAGCATATACTCCCAAGATTTGGGTTCTGGTTTCTTGAGAGAGTCATGTTTACGTGTATTGTTGTTGTTATTATTATTATTTTCTGAGACAGGATATCCCTGTGTCACTCTTCTAACTCAGAGATTCTCCTGCCTCTGCCTCCTGAATGCTGGTATTAAAGGTATACACCACCATGTCTAGATGTTTAGATGTCTTTATAATGGCTGTATATGATTCTGTGGCCTTTTAAGTCACATTGTTCGGAGGATGTAATTTTAAAAAGGTTTAAAGACCAAGACAAGTTTAAAAATTAAGTAAATTTTCTTGAAAATTTTCCAGTTCAGCATGGTGTTGAATATCTTTAATCCCAGAACTCTGCAGGCAGAGACAGGAGGATCAGAGTCCAAGGCCAGCCTCTGCTATACAGTGAATCTGAGATCATCCAATGCTACAGGAGACCGTACTAAGACATAAAACACCTCTGACAATACTCCTCTGGCAAATGAAATTGTAAAGTGGTTTTTAAAAGCACATTGTTTAGATCTAAGTGGTACAAGAGAATGCTAATGTAAACTCAAGGCCACAAGCATGCCGGTCTAGAGCAACTATATTTTGCTGTTTTAAACTTCATCACATGAGCCAGACATTCTGGGGTTTCTCTTTTATTCCAGAACTTGGGAGACAGAGGCAGACACATCTCTGGGAATTCAAGGCCAGCCTGGTCTACATAGTGAATTCTGTATTTGGCAGGTGTTAACTGTGAAAACATGTCTCAGGAAACCAAAACCTCTCACTTGAGTTGTCTTCATGAAGACAAGCACTACTTTTGTAGTCAGTATGGGTTGTATCAATTGTGTTGGAATTTATTGGCTCAGTCGTCAAGAAACACTAACCAGACTCTAAAGTGCTTGGTTCTTTTCTTCCCCCTGTTGCCTGAAGTTTTTAATCTTCTTATCTTGGCCCAGTATTAGATTTATTTAAGAATTAAGTCATTGCATTTATGAGAAGTCTAGTGCATTTGCCACTCACAAAACAGTATTAATTAGACAGATGTATTTCAGACAGTAGCTAACTTAGTAACCATGAATGTCTTTATTCCTAATAATAATTAAAAGAAAGTAGCAATTCTGAGAAAATGGCTAATTCCAGCTTAGAAGCAGGAACTGCCCAAAACGAGCCCTTAATTTCTAGGGAATTTGAACAACTTCTCATTGACCAATAAAGGAGAATTTCAACCTCTATATATGGCAAATCCAGCATACTGAACCCTATTGCACACAAATCCTATTTGATATTATAATAAAAACCTGGAGCCAGATATTGGGGGGAAAGCTGAAATATCATAAAGATAGAGAAACAAACCACAGCCACTTCTTACCCAGCCAACTCCTCAGGCCTGTCTCCACAAATTCTTGGACTCCAAACCTCTCCGTCCTCAGCAGGCCAAGGGAAAAAGCCCTGCCTCCTCTAGTCTTATCCCCCCACAACCCATCTCAATTCCTGGTTCAGCTTTGCTAGTACTAGGATTAAAAGTGTATGCCACCACCACTTGGTTCTGGTTAAACCTAGAACTCACAGAGATACAGACCGTTCTCTGCCTGATGATGGATTAAAAGTATGGTTTATTACTCCCCGACCTTCACAGCTTGGCTCTGTGGGTGGCTCTGTCCTCTGGATATTTTAGACTATTTTTTATTAAATATATAATATATCACCACAGACCTCTGTAAATATGTGTAATTCCATGAATTCATGTGTGAATATATGGAATGTGGAGGAACTAGGCTATAAAATTAGAATGTTGAGATTATTGGTTATAGTGTGGTAGTTTGTATGTAATTCAAACTTCAAGGACTTAAAGTTCTTGTATTACAGGTCTTATACTTGTTTGGTTAGAGTACCCTAAGATATTTTATGTTATTTGTGGCTTTTGTAAAGGGTGATGTTTCTCCGATTTCTTTTTCAGCCCATTTATCATTTGTATATAGGAGGGCTATTGATTTTTTTTTTTAGTTAATCTTGTACCCTGCTACATTGCTGAAGGTGTTTATCAGCTGTGGGAGTCCCCTGGTGGAATTTTGGGGGTCACTTATGTATATTATCATTTCATCTGCAAATAACAAAAGTTTGATGTTTTCCTTTTTAATTTGTATTCCCTTGATCTCCTAATGTTGTCTCATTGCTCTAGCTAGAGCTTCGAATAGTACATTGAATAAATAAGGAGAGAGTGGACAGTTTTGTCTTGTTCCTGATTTTAGTGGGGTGAGTTCTCTCCATTTAGTTTGATGCTGGCTTGCTGTATATTGCCTTTATCATGTTTTAGGTATTATCCCTGTATTCCTGATCCCTTCAAGACCTTTGTCATGAAGGGGTGTTGGATTTTGCCAAAAGTCTTTTCAGTATCTAGTAACATGAGCATATGTTTTTTTTTTCTTTCAGTTTGCTTATATGATGGGTGACATTGACAGATTTTCATATGTTGAACCATCCATTCATCTCTGGGATGAAGCTTACTTGATTATGTGTAGCTGGAAGTTTCTGGCCCAGCCTAGCACCAAAGTCCTGACCCACCCACAGTCTCTTAGTCCCAAAGAATCACCTATGGCTCAGGCATATTACTTGCTCTTACTTTTAAACTAGCCCATGATTCTTATCTTGTTCAGCCGCGTGGCTTGTTACCTTTCTCAGAGCAGCGTTCTCATCTACTTTCCCCTGTGTCTGCTGGCATCTCTCTCTCTCTGTCTCTCTCTCTCTGTTCTTCTAATTCCCAGACTTGTCCTGTCCCGCGCCTATCTCTCGCCCGCGAGGAAAGACACGGCACACACTTAGGATCCTTCTGCAGTATAACTTTAATGTATCTTGGGGGAGAGCATTTAGCTTACGGAAAATGGAGAGGGGAGGAGAAAGAGAGAGCCGGCAGAGAGGCCGGCAGAGAGGCAGGGGCCACTGCGCAAGAGCCAGCGGCGGCGGGCCCCCAGCGGGGAAAAGGGAAGCCAGAGAGAGCTAGGCCCCGGCGTGGTCCGGGCCGGACCATCTGCCACGTGGCCTAGAGCCGGCGCCCTTGAGCCGGGCCGGCGTCTGTGCGCACGGCGGGGCGGAGAGGGAGAGAGGAAGAGAAGGGACCACGAGGCAGGAAACATCCGGTTTTAAGACGACCAAACGGCTCTTGCTTTAGACGAAACATCTTTCTATAGGTTGTAGTTCAGAATCTCATATGACGCCACGGGAAAGGCGGAGAAACCAGACCAGTCTCGCGAGATTACCAAGCGCATGCGCTCTCTAACGACTCAGGCGGGTTGGCCAGCACCAGATAATAGCGCCACCTAGAGGGGCTGGGGCCAGTGGCCTCCAACATTGTCCTAGTCTACCCTGCTTATATTTCCTGTCTAGCTACTTGAGCAATCAGCATTTTTATTAAACCAATAGAAGTGACAAATATTTATAGTAGACAAGAGCATAGTTCCACAGCAATGGCTGATGATTTTTTTTGATATATTCTTGGATTCAGTTTGCCAGTATTTAATTGAGTATTTTTGCTTCAATGCCCATGAGGGAGATTGGTCTGTAACCTTCTTTCTTCGTTGTATCATTGTGTGGTTTGTGTATCAGGGTTACTGTAGCCTCATAATAAGAGTTTGGCAATGCTCCTTCTGTTCCTATTGTGTGAAACAATTTGAGAAGTAATAGTGTTAGTTCCCCTTTGACATTCTGGTAGAATTCTTTGCTTAAAGCATCTGGCCCTGGGCTTTTTGGGGTTGGGAGACTTTTAATGCTTCTAATGACCTTCTTTTTCTTCAGGGGTTATAGGCCTATTTGGGTTGTTTATCTGGTCTTGATTTGATTTTTATATCCAGAAAATTGTCCATTCCTTTTAGGTTTTTCAATTTTGTGGAGTACATATTTTTGAAGTATGATCTAATAATTCCCTTGATTTTCTCTGTGTCTATTGTTATGTCCCCCTTTTTATTTCTGATTTTGTTAATTTGGATACCCTCTCTCTTCCTTTTGGAGAGTGTGGATAAGGGTTTATCTATCTTGTTGACTTTCTCAAAGAACCAACTCTTTGATTCATTGATTCTTTGATTTGTTTTCTCTGTTTCAATTTTATTGATTTTAGCCCCGAGTTTGGTCGTTTCCTGCTTCTATTTGTTTTAGAGCTTTCAGCTGTGCTACTAAGTTGCTTGTGTGATTTCTCCAAATTCTTTATGTAGGCACTTAATGCTGTGAACGTCCCTCTTAGCGCTGCTTTCATTGTGTCCCATAAGTTTCTGCATTTAGTGGATTTATTTTCATTGAATTCTAGGAAGTCTTTAGTTTCCTTCTTTATATCTTCCTTGACTCAAGGTGGCTTCATTGAAAGTTGTTCAGTTTCTATGAGTTTGTAGTTTGTGTTTTTGGTGAACTCTAACTTTAGGCCATGGTGGTCTGATAGGATACTGGGGGTTATTCCAATTTTTGTATCTATTGATATTTACTTTATGATCAATCATGTAAGTGGTCAGTTTTAGAGAAAGTTCCATGAGTTGCTGAGAAGAAGGTGTATTCTTTTGTGTTTGGGTGAAATGTTCTGTAGATGCCTATTAAGTCCATTTGTGTCATAACATCTGTTAGTTACCTTGTTTCTCTGTCAAGTTTCATCTGGAAGATCTGTCCAGGCTATAGTCCAGACCCCCAAGAAGCTAGGAAACCAGGCGGCTCCTAAGAGAGACATCCATGGGTTCCTCTGGGAAGGGAGGTAGATAAGATCTCCTGAGTAAATTTGGAGCATAGGGAGGAGGGGGTAAGGGGAGGTGGAAAGGGACGGGGTGGGGGGAATGGGATGGTCAAGTTAGGACAGAGAGGGAGAGCAAGGAGGGAGATAGTTGATAGAGCAAGCCATTTTGGTTTTAGGGAGAAACCTGGTTCTAGGGAAATTCCCAGTAATTTACAAGGATGATTCCAAGCAATAGTGGAGAGGAGAAAGTTTCTGAACTGGTCTTCCCCATAAACAAGTGATGACCACTGTAGTTGTCATTATAGAATCTTCATTCAGCAACTGATGGAAGCAGATGAGGAGATCCACAGCTAAACACGGAGCCAAGTTCCCAGTCCAGCTGAAAAGAGGGTTGAGGGATTACATGAGCAGAGGGGTCAAGATCATGATGGGGAAACCTACAGAGTGCTGACCCCAGCTACTGGGCACTCACTGACTCTCGATTGATATTTGGAGAACTTGCATGGAACAGAACTAGGCCCTCTGAATGTGGATGACAGTTGTATGGCTTGCCCACTTTGTGGGGACCCTGACAGTGGGGCCAGAATTTATCCCCAGTATATGAACACCTTGCTCAGTTTTTATTCTGGGTCTGGGATGGGGGTTTAGTTCTGCCTCAACTTGATATGCCAGACACTGTTAACTTCCAATGGAAGGCTTTGCCCCTTCTGAGGAGTAGATGGGGGAGTGGAATGTGGAGAAACTGGGGGGTTAGCAGGAGGAAGAGAGGGAAGGGAAACTATGGTTGGTGTGTAAAATGAAAAAAAAACTTTTAAATAAAAAAAGAGACACAGTCAAAATGAAAAACTTTTGTCTCACATCTGAGCACCTGCAAGTGCTTAGTACAAACAGATCCAGATAGAAAAAAAAACTCTAAACAGGTTACAGTGTGCTTTAAAATTTGCACAGGCTTAAGAAAGAAAAGAAAATGTGTATAGACAGTCATAGAAAAAAGTAAATAGTTTGGGAATAATAAAAAAAGAATGAGCCATGTGGAGATGGGAAATACACAGGGAGTCTGCATCCTGCATGGTGTTGTATTGACTTTAAATTTTTTTATTGCTGATAAGCAAACAATAGCTGTTTAGAGACATTGGATTATAAAAAATACTAAATTAAACCAACCTATATATTTTAAATGTCTTAACTTCAAAGTTGAAGTAAAAAATATGTTACCTTTGGGAAAAGGTTATGCTTTTGTTTTCACAGAAAACAAAAGGCTATTGATTGATTCAAGGTTGATGGAGATGCAGAGAGACTCCCTGAAAATTCTGACTATAGACAAGAAAAAAAGAACCTAGAAAAACTACAAGACAACTGACATATATTTTACCTGCTCAAGCATAAAACTAAAAATCTTTTGTTGGCTTGTGTACAGTGCACAGTCCATACTTTTATTAATGCAGATATATATGCTACCTTTGAAAGTTTATGTGTTTTCAGATCAAGGGAATCAAATGCAAATGAAAATGGGTGGCCCAGGCAATCCAACTTCTCAGAGTGCCCCTGTTACAATTTCTTTGGTGTTCTACATCCAGAACAGCTTTAAGGCTCTGATTCACTTAATAAAAAGCCAAATGGGCCATATCAAGGCAGGTATTGGGGACAGGGAAAACACTGGGAAGAAGAAGGTGGAGATGTCAGGAGACAGAGAGCAAGCAGAAGCCACAAGGCAGAAGAAAGTAAAGTAATAGGAATGTGTTAATTTAAGTTATAAGAGCTCACTAGAAACAAGCTGAAGCGGATGGCTGATCTTTCATAATTAATAATAAAAAATCTTTTTGTCATTATTGGAGAGCCAATGGTCCTGATGAAAAAGTCTGATTACACAGTATTTCCTTGCTATGCTCCCTTCCCTGTGTTTTGGAACAGTAATATATATCCCAGGCCATTAGATCTTGGAAGTATGTGATCTGGTTTTTGATTTTGATTTTTACAATTAGAAGATTTCATGAATCTCAGAAGAGGCTATGAACTTTGGACTTTAAAACAATGTTGAGACTGTGATAGATTATGGGGACTTTTGTACTTGGACTAACTGAATTTTGCATTATGATATTTTTACAAGCCTATGGGAGCCAGGGAGTGGGATGTGGTAATCTGAATGTAAATGGCTCCCATAATCTCATAGGAAGTGGCACTATTAGTAGGTGTGTATTACAATGATAATAATAATAATGGGAAACTGATAAAGAGAGATTATTATTTACTAAAGGGTTCAAAGAAGAGCACTCACTAATACAAGAGGGATTAAGCAGTCATACAGTTCCTGGACTGGATCTATGAGGCTTCACTCAGCAGGTCAGGTCCTCCATCCAAGGACATGAGAGTGAAGGGGCTCTTCATAAGTGCATCCCAATCTTAAATTGGCCTTCCAGCCACACCCAGAATACTGGTGCCCCAAGGCCATAGGTGATTCCCAGATCTACACTGTTTAAGAGGCCACCTCTAGTAACTACAAGTGTGTCTTTGTTGGAGTGGGTGTGGCCTTGTTGGAGGAAGTTGTGTCACTGTGAGGTTGGGCTTTGATGTTTCCTATGCTAAGGATACCATAAGTTGACTTCCTGTTGTCTGCAAGATGTAGGACTCCTAGCTTCTCCTCCAGCACCATGCCTGCCTACAAGGTGCCATGCTCCTGAACCTCTGAACTGTAAGCTGCCACTTCAATGAAATCTTTTCCTTTATAAGAGTTGCTGTGTTCATGGAGTCTCTTTGAAGCAATAGAAACCCTAAAACATACAGAGAAAATGACAACATCTAGGGTTTCATACTGTGAAAGTGGAGATGTGGAATAAACTTACAAGAGACAAACTTATAGGAGAGGTCAGTTAACCAAGAGGCCAAGATATTTAAAATGATATCACCAAAACCTCTTGTGAGCAATGTCAGATCTCTGAATGAACTCTGGTGGTCTTAAACCTCATAGGTAACCTTCACACTGACTACAGAATGTTAATTTCAAAGGACCTGGTGCTTTTAGTAAGTTAGGAGGCAATAACTGCTTGACATAGTAATGTTAATTATGATGTCTCCCAACTTGCATGTTGGAGAAACAGAAGCCATCAATCAGAAGGCTACCAGAGGGAAGTTGTATGCTTAGTAGAGAGACTGATTTCTGGTACTGCAAGTGAACTCTCTCTGGTGCCTTTCACTAACCCGAACATTTGGAAGGTTGAAGCAGAATTAGGAATTCAAGGTCATCCTGCACTGGAAAGGGAGTTCAAGGCTAAAATTCAAGGCTAAAAGAGGCTACAAGAAGCCCTGGCTTTGTTCCCAACTTCCACGACCAAAGAAACCTTTGATGCTATAAATCTTGCAAGACATCGGGATGAAGTAAACAATAGATAATTCTGCTGGACATGAAAGTTTTTGCCTTAATTCTGGTACAAGGGAGGCCATTCTGGTTTACTGAGAGAGTTCCAGTATAGGTAGGATTCAGAGAAACCTGACTCAAAACAAAAGCAACAAAAAACTCCAAAGGAAAAGGTGATTTTTTTTTTTTCAGGGCCATACATAAGTGTTACTCATAAGGGGATACAGTGTAGCTTTAACCGAACTAAGAGCAATCACATCCTGAGCAACAGAAATCTAAGATAAAACTTTAAGAATCCGGAACCTTTGCCCTCTGTCCTCAGCAAAACATTTGTTGCCGGACCGGGAGCAAGGACGACCACGCAATGCTCTGTGGGTCTTGTAGTTTTTCCAGATGGAGACAGGGGCGCATTGCATGGCGGGAGATAGCATCCTCCTTGAAAGACCAGTCCCGGAAGTCCAGGGGCGCCGGCGCACTGCCGTCTTCCTTTAGCGCGGGAGTCTCGTTTTGCGTGCAAGCGTCGTGGTCACTGGCTTGGTTTTCCGGGCTGGTTTGTCCTTTTGTGGTGGCTTGGCTCCCGGCCTGGAGGTAGCGGGCGGCCTCAGCGGAGGGGTTACCGTCACCCCGGGCTGCCTTTAGGAGGGGTGCAAGGGTCCTCACGGGTCGCCGAGACCTTCGCTTTCCTCCGTCGCAGTCACCGAGAGGATGAGCTCGGCCTGGGACTCTTCCTTCGAGAAGAAGCATCTCTGGATGTACCTGCAGGCACTGGGCTTGGACCCGAGCGCTGGCGTCACCGTCGGCTGGAAGACGGTGTCTCACGCGCACCTTGGAGAGTAAGGAGACCCGGGCGGTGGCGGCAAAACCTCTGCGGCTGCCGGCCTGCGGCCGGGGCTGTTTGTCAGCAGTATAGGGGCTGCCGGGAGCGCCTTAGGAGTGCCCTGCAGCTGGAGCCAAAACCGCGGGAATTGCTTAATTCTGCCTTTATGGTCTGCAGCTGGCGGGAGGCTTGGGGGGGAGGGAGGAACGATCCTGTAACGCCTTGTAAGTCTTTAACTATGGGGTTAACTTCGAATCAGGGAACCAAAACATGTTATAGTGTTACAGCTAGCAAAGAGTGACTTATTAAAATGCAAATCAAAAGCCGCTAGCTACCATTTCTATTGCCACTTGTTATTGTTGTGACACAAAACGAAAAACTTTGTATTTGTGTACTTTAGACCTGGGCTCCTTAGACTTCTGGTTCCAGACCCGTTTTTGGCTTTAGAATTTTTCTTTAATGATTACTTTTTATTTTATTTTTTTAATATATAATATATATATTATATATATATATATATTGATGGTTTACTTGCTTGTATGTCAGTGTGGAGATGTAGGATCCCTTAGAACTGGAGTTACAGACAGTTGTGAACTGCTGTGTGGGTGTTAGGAATTGAACCAGAGTCCTGGAAGTTCATTTAGTGGTCGGTGTGAATGCTTCCATAAAACTCCAGATAAACACAGAGATAGAGACAACTCTTTAAAATCAACCATTCCATCAAAGTGGTAGTACATAATCTGTAATCCATAATTCCAGTGCTTGGGAAGCAGAATTGCCTCAGGGGTCAGCATTATGTAGTTTAGTCTACATAACGAATTCTAGGCCAGTCATGGCTACATAGTGAGACTTTGTCTCACCATTAGTCTGAAGACATAGTATTATGACTTCGCAACTTGAGGCATGACAGTAGTGGTATATTGTATATTTAATAAAAGTAGTCTGGAATATCAGAAGACAGAGCCAAGCCTTGAAGGTCAGGGAGTGACCCACTGGATCTCTGTAAGATCAAGACCTAACATCCTGGCGTTGTTGGCCCCTACCTTTAGTCCTAGCAGTAGGAAAGTTATTCCAGAAATTGAAATAGCTGGGTAGAAAGAAAAAAGAAAGAGGAGAAGACAGAAGAAGTTCTTCTCTTTGTGCACCGGGTCAGTTGGAGGACTGGAGGAGGAGGACCTACCCTGTCTGGCCCGAGGAGTGGCTGGGTGAGATTTGGTTGAGGTTTGTTCCCCTGTCACTCTGATATTTCAGCTTTCCCCCAATATCTGGCTCCGGATTTTATTATAATACTAAATAGAATTTGTGCGATACAGTAGGAATCCCATAATGAAACTTGTGCCTCTGTAAAAGCAGGGAACTGAATAGTAAAAACATGGCTATGTCATGCCGTAGTCTTGAGTCTACCATGATGTTTCAGGTAGCTGTTGAGTGATGGCATGCACCATGCACAGCCCAGAGTACATGCATGTTGCTTGGAACCAAGGCAGTAGTGGTATTGCATGATGCAACATGGGCAAGCACCACAGAAACATCTTTGACTTATCATCAGATGCATGTTCAGAAATTTACTGTTATTACATTTTTTCAGAACCCTCACATTCAGTTTTTGCTACCTTAATAGAGTGTTGCAACTTGAAGTTTCCAGAAACAGGGCTGGAGCATTTTCTCTTTCTCACCAAGAGTAAGAAGGACTTGGGATACATTGGTTATCATGGTTGCCCCCATCTAATTGTTTTCTTTTTCCTTTTTTCTATTTTTTTGGGAGGGATTGAAGACAGGTTCTTGCTGTCCTGGAACTTTTATTATGTAGACCATGCTGGCCTCGAAATCACAAAGATCCTGCCTCCCAAGTGCTGTGACTAAAGTTTCAAGCCACTCCTCCCATTTGGCTTTGTTTCTTGAGACAGTGTCTTACTCCGCCTAGTATATTGGTCCTCTGGAAGAGCAGTCTATGCTCTAACTCTTGAGCCATCTCTCTAGCCCAGTCGGCACCCTCACCCCCCCACCCCCCCTCCACCCCCCCCAGGTTTTTATGTGTAGCTCTGGCTGTCCTGAAACTAGCTCTGTAGACTAGGCTGGCCTCAAACTCAGAGAGATCCACCTGCCTCTATGTCCCTAGTGCTGGGATTTAAAGGCATAGGACACTACAGAAGGGCATTGAGTTCTCAATCTTCCTTCCTTCCTTCCTTCCTTCCTTCCTTCCTTCCTTCCTTCCTTCCTTCCTTCCTTCCTTCCTTCCTTCCTTCCTTCCTTCCTTCCTTCCTTCCTTCCTTCCTTCCTTCCTTCCCTCCTTCCCTCCTTCCCTCCCTCCCTCCCTCCCTCCCTCCCTCCCTCCATTCATTCATTCATTCATTCATTCATGTGTAAAGTTAGTTCTCTCCTGCCACAACGTGGGGTCCAGGGAGGCCTAACTACATCACATTTACTTAAAAACAGCTAACAAATTTTATTCACTTCTGTGACAAACTTGTTTGTGTGGGCATATAGTTGTGTAACGACTGTTCTTATGACTTTGAACATACTGAGCTGACCCAGTTGTTCCAGTCCAAGGTATTTGTTTCAAAAATTGCATTTTGAAAGTCTCATTAATTTTGTTAGAGAGTGGAATAGAGGGGAAGCAGAGCCAAATAATTACCCAAGTCTGAATAAGTTGGTAATGGGAATGAAGAGAGGGGAGGTGATGCAGGTTAAATGCAGTGCCCCACCTAGGATAGTTTTGGGATGGGGCAATTTTTTTTTAGTGTCTTTAGATTGAAATTTTGTATGTATAATGAGAACAGCCAAATTATTAAAATAATTCATCTTAAGAAACTAGTATAGTACTTTGAAGAATTTGGGGTAAGTTGTTCCCTGCAAAAGGCATATAGTAATGTCTTACAAATACCAGCTTCTCAAAATGCTAGCTTGTTTTTGCTTCTTTGTAAATGCCAATAAGGGCATCTTCAACCTGTCAGGGCATGTGCTCTTCCTGTTAATTAGCTTTTCTGTCCCTTCTGTTTACTATTTATAGTAATAAAACAAGGGCTAGTTTTCTATGTGGATCTCTATTTTCAGGATCAGAAAATAAAAGCGATGTTTTTTGTGATGGAATATAAAGTGTAACTGAATAAGAAAAATTAATTTGCCTTGATTTCTGGAAGAGAATGAAAAATACTAGTTTGAGTACAATGTTTACACAATTTTTGATACTGTATGCCTTTATTAATCATTTATCTTTGCTTCTTTCACATTTTAAACCACTAGGAACATGTTTGACAAACTGAACCGTGATGCCTTTTATATAGTGTCTTATTTTTTGTTTCAAACACTGGATGAGTCTCTTGCCAAAAAAGTTTTCAGGTAGGAAAAATTATTTCATTTTCTTCTTTTAGTCATCTTCAGATTTGAAAATAGACTATGTAATGCAAGCCATAATTTCAACTTTGGCTATTATCTTGTTTTAAATGAATCTGATAAAATTCTGGTGTGAGCCTTAGAAATGTAGTGCTTAACGTTTTTTATAGCTGAGTGTATGTGTGTGTTTATTTTATAAATATAGATTTTGTTCCTTAAAATTTGTTCCTGCTGTTCTTAATGATCTTTGTCTTATGTGAGGATTGAGGCAGGCCCTCACTGTGTCACTCTGACTGGCCTGGAACTCACTATATACTGTGTGGACCAGATAGGCCTTTAACACAGAGATCCACTTGCAGGGCTGGGTTTGAAGGCAAGTTTCACCACATCAACTTCATGGCCTGAATTAAGGTCTAAAAATTAATAGATTGATATACACTTAATTTTTCTTTATAAAATTTTATTGGGGTGCACTAGAGAGATGGCTGTGATTAGGATCACTGGCTGCTCTTCCAGAGGACCTGGGTGTGATTCCCAACACCTACATGTTGGCTCACAACCAAACCATCTATCTACACTTCCAGGGGATCAAATATCTTTTTCTGGTCTCTGAAGGTATCTGGCATGGAAGGTGATACATAGATGTGCATGCAGGCAAAACAGCTGTACACATAAGATATGTGTGTGTGCATATATATACACACGTTGTTGTTGTTGTTGGAGATCAAGGTCTCAATTATGTGGCTCTGGTTGACCTGGAATCTGTTAGGTTGGCCAGGCTGAACTTCAAAAAAATTTCAAATAAACTAAAGAAAAAAAAAACTAATAGTACAACTATAAATAATAGGGGTGTCTTAGTTACTCTTCTTTTTGTTGTGAAGAGACACCATGACCAAGGCAAGTCTTATAAGAGAAAGCCTTTACCTGGGGGTTTGCTTATAGTTTGATGGACATAGTTCAGTATCATGGTGAAGAGCATAATTGCAGGCATGGTGCTGGATTAGTTGGAACTACATCCTAATCCCTAATCCTTAGGCAGAGAGAGAGGAGAGAGAGAAAGCACGAGCATATGAATGTGATCTGGTCCTGCCTCGAATGGCCTTGGTGACAATGTCACCCAACTAACCAATTTAGCCTCAACACACAACTCTTTTTTTTTTTTTTTTTCTCTTCATCTTTAAATAGTGGGAGAAAATTAAAGCAACAAAACCCTAATAAAATTATGACAAGGCAAAGAGCTACTCTTTTTTTTTTATATGTAAAGATTAAAGAGTTTACTTATTTATTATGTATACAGTGTTCTGCCTGCATGTACGCCTGAAGGTCAGAGGAGGGCACCAGATCTCATTGGCTGTGAGCCACTATGTGGTTGCTGGGAATTGAACTCAGGACCTCTGGAAGAGCAACCAGTGCTCTTAACTTCTGAGTCATCTCTCCAGCCCTGAAAAGAGCTGCTCTGTAGATAAAACCTTCCCAAAGGTCACCTGAGGTAATCCCGAGCAGTGAATAGTGTGGATTTCAGTGAATCCCAGGCAATTGTGTAATACCAATGTCAATTATTTACACACTGCAAGCCCTCTAAGAAGTGTGCCCCAAGCAGCATCAACTGTGCCTCATGCATCCCCAGGACTTACACATTCTGTTTAAGTAGTTTAAAACCCCGTGTTCTCTAACGTATGGTGATGCTTTGGTACTATCTCTATAGTACCTTACTTATCCTACAGGCTTGCTTTCCTCAGAACGAGCTCCAGGTCTGTTTTATATGATTCACATAAGTCTTTTATCAAATACTAAGACGAAGGGAGGTAACGGTACTACCTGTGTGTTCGGAAATTGTTTCCTCCTTCAAGCTATTTGCAGAAAGCTCATTCTGTCCTGTTGAATCATCAGAATCTTGGCAATGCCTTAGCATTTAAATTTTTTTAAAACTACCTCTACGAGCAAGTCATGCTACTGAGTTATGACAAATTATGAGGGAAAACAAGTGTAGCAGCCATTTAAAAATGTCCAACCATTGTCTCTCCACAGAAAGACTAAACTACATATGATTTATCACACAAATCCCGTCTCTTGTCTCCTGAAATCCCCTTAATTTCATTCATTAAAGGGCATTTTAAAAAAGACTTAAAGAGCACTTTACAGCTGCTTCCAGCTTTCCTATGAAAGACTCAGCATCTTAAATATTATGTACACTTTTCTTGTAGTAAGTTAGAAGCTGGCTTTAGAGTTTGTTGGGTGGGGGGGGGATGGGTAACCCTTTAAAAACTATTCTGAAAAATATCTTTTGGCAGAACATCAGGTATCCATAAGAGGGTCAGTTTGGTTTTGTGGTCCTTTGCTCCCTTCTACATGAACCTCAGTCTCCACTCCTGAGGGGAGATGGGGAGAGGTGCTGGCCCTCGCTCCTCAGGCTTCTCAGCAGCCACTTCCTTACCGCTGCAGCAAGGCTTGAAGAGATGTGTGTCCACAACATATTTTCTGTGTTTTCCAGTAGGTAAAAATCTAAAAAGGAAAAGCTGGAGTTCTGTTAGAGCTGGAAACGATCTCTGTCTGAGCCATCATCTGGTTACTGTAGTGTGGAGACTGGTCTGGAGAGGCACTTGAGGTGGTGCTATGAGCACTGGAGCTGTGGCTTCTAAACTCCTTCTGTAGTTTACCGATCTGGTTGCTCCCCATCCTGTGTCCAGATTGAGTTTTCACTTTTTTGGTGTCAGTGTTGTCTTTAGACTGGGTCCTGCCCTTTGGTCTACCACATGGTTCCAGTTTTTTGTTTTTAATCCTGCTGGCAATTTCTGGTTTTTTTTTTTTTTTTTTTAAAAAAAACAAGCATTGCACAGGCATTGCAGATGTCTCCTGAATGAGTCTCGTGCAACTCAAGACAGCTCTGGAAGTCCCTTTCATAACCTTTACTGTCCGAGACCTGGAGGACTTGACTCTGCAGATACAGCAGCCTTCTATACCTCAGTACATCTTTGGCTTCTGAAAACCAAACATCTTCTCTTCTGGGCAGTATCTTCCATGGGCACAGCGTCCCCATGGTGCGGACTGCACCAGCCAAGCCCCTGCAAGCATTCCCCCTGCCGGGGCCAAGTCCAGCAAGACTGTCTGTTGCAGTTCTTCAGTTGCTACCGCAGACTGAACTATTTTCTCACAGTGTTTTTAGGTGATTCTAGGAACACTAGTTTAACTCATTTTGATTTAATGTTTCTACTGTGGGGAATAAACTTAATGTCTTTTCAATTTTGCTAAGTTTGAGGGTTCATTAGACAACTACTTTTATATTTTTAAGAGATTGCTGGCCTCCATTTGATCAAAGACGTGACACAGAATTCCGGAAACATTGCTGTGAGTGGCTAAAAGAGATTTCTGTAAGTATTTTCTTTGTAAAATAGAAGGTGCATACTTGAAGAAGGTCCAGGCTTGTCTGTAATCCCAGTGCTTGAGATGCAGAGGCATCCAAGTTTAAGGCCAACCTGGTGGTCTTTTTGGTGGGTTCCAGGCCAGCTAGGATGACAGTGAGATACTCCTACAAAAATAAACAATAACAACAAAAACCCCTTAAAGCTGAGGATATATATAGCTCAGTAGTAGGTCCCTTGCCTAGCATGTGTAAACCAGTGTTCCATCAACTGCTCTGTAACAAAACAGACTGCTAAACTACATTATTCTTTTTGTAAAATGAAGCCTTTGTGTGTGTCTCCCTGTCTGTGTCTGTGTAGGCCAGAATTGAGTTAGGATGTCTAACTTGATTGTTGTATGCTTTTATCTATTGAGCTGATTTTATTTGCTCCTTCTCCCTCTGAGAAGTGGAAGTCCTGGCTATCTTGGAACTTATTTTATAAACCAGGCTGGCCTTGAACTCAAAAGAATTGCCTGCCTCTGCCTGTGCTCTAGGATTAAAGGTATGTGCTACCATTCTGGCCAAAGCTGGTTCTCTTGCTGAACTTGGAGCTTGCCTATCACTGCTAGTCTAGCTAGCCAGCTTGCCACCATAAATTCTGTTTCTGCCTTCCAGACTTCTGAGATTACAGGCAGCTGCCATGTCTGTTTGACTTTCTGGGAATTTTAACTCTGGCCTTATTTATCTATCTCCCTATATCCCCCATAGTGAAACCTTTTTTTTCTTTCCCTTAAGAGACAAGTTTTACTGTGCAGATCTGGCTGGCTTGGAATTGATATGTAGATCAGGCTGGTTTTAAGATCATAGATAACAGTCTACCTGCCTCTGACTGAGCGCTTAGTTTAAAGGCCTTTATTTTTCTCCCTAGTCCTGGGATTATGTGTGTAACATTGTACCCAACTTTCTTAGGTTTTTAGGCAGGAGAGTGGGTAGCGGATAGGAGCTGGTGGAAGCTATTCTCCATTCAGTTATGGAAACTGATCTTTCTAAGCACTATGTTATGAAGGGGGAATGTTGATGGTTTAATTTCCTATAGTGAGGAGCTTATGTGCAAGATTATCACACACCCTTTAAAAAATAGAGTGATGGGGTGGGGGATGGCTCAGTGGTTAAGAACATTGGCTGTTCTTTCAAGAGGACCCAGGTTTGATTCCAGCACCCACATGGTAGCTAGCAAGCGCTTGTTCCAATAAACTCCAGTTCTGGGACATTTGATGACCTCTTCTGGCTTTAGCTCCCAGTATACTTACCTAATACACAAACATACATGCAGGCAAAACACCCATAGAAATGAAATAATAAAATTAAAAAATAGTGATCAAAATGTGACAGTTATTGTTGTTGAATTATCTCATGTCTTCTCTTAGGCTGAATGTGGAAGTAGTTTTCCTCAGGTGTTTGGCTCACTCTTTCTTTCTCCTGGTGGTCCTAAGTTTATTCATCTGATGTATCATTTTGCAAGATATGTTGCAATCAAACATATTAAAACAAAATCTAAAGGTAAGTTTATTTATACTTTGTTTTTATTTTTGAATTGTTATTGTTCATAATTTTAAAATCAAGATCAAATTGAATTAAACCATTCATTTGTCTGAAAAAGCAAATAGTATTTTACTCATCTATGGTTGGAAAGCTCATAATAAACCTATTAGTATTTGTGTTACTTTATTATGTTCTGGTGCAGGAATTGGAGTACTTTTATCATCGGAAGGTTAGATAAGTATTTTGAACTTTATGGACCACATAATTTTGTTTTGTGTTACAACCCTTTAGAAGTACAGGGACTGCCAGCATTGTGGCCCATGCCTATAACCCCAGCACTTGGGAGTTGAGGCAGGATGAACAGACATTTAAGCTAACCTGTGTTTTGTGTGTGTGTGTGTGTGTGTGTGTGTGTGTGTGTGTGTGTGTGTGTGTGAGAGAGAGAGAGAGAGAGAGAGAGAGAGAGAGAGAGAGAGAGAGAGAGAGAGAGAAAATTGTAGAAATCCATTCTTACCTTGCTTGGCTTAAAAATAGCCACTGAAACAAATCTGGCATCTAATCCATATGGTAAATTTTGTTAGACATTTACTTCAGTTACTGGCATTGGTTGCTAATTTTTATCTCATAATTTTTTAATTCATTGGTTCATAAAAATCAAATAAACGAACTTTTTTCTTTTAAAATTTTATTTATTTTTCTTTTATGTACATTGGTGTTTGGCCTGCATATATGTATGAGAATGTGAGATCCCCTGAAACTGGAGTTACAGACAGTTGTGAATGGCATATGGGTGCAGGGAATTGAACCTGGGTTCTATAGATGAGCAGTCAGTGCTCTTAACCTCTGAGCCATCCCTTCATCCCCCATATAAAAGAATTCTTAGAGCTAATAAAAGTGTAGTAATTGTAGTTTCTTAACCATGGTCCTTTTTTTAAAAAAAATTTTTGCTCATAAAATATGGACAGGGATAAGGCAAAAGTCTTGAAGTACTGAACCCTGCCTTCTAATTTCCAGCATAACTCATTTCAAATAGTCATTTAGTATACTCTATTAAAAATCAGAATATGAGAGTTTTCCTGACCACGCCTAGCAGTTTTGGTGTTTTCAGTTGTATAAGCAACCCTGTAGTCAGTAACACATGCAGATGCTACTTCCTTTCCCTCTCCCTTCTTCCTAGCTTCAGTCTCCCTAGTACTAGGATTACAGGTAATGTGCCACTTTGACTGGCAATTTCTTTTCTTTTTTAAATCAAATCATGCTGGAGAGGGCTCATCTGTTAAAGGCTAGGCTCAAAGTCTAATGTATAAATAAAACTCTATACACATATGGACAAGCAGGCACACACACATACACATTTAAATAATAAATAGATCTAGGAATGGGGTGATTCATCTAAGTTCTGGAAGGCCGACCTAGTAGGATCTCAAGTTGAGAGCCAACTCAGGCTACATGGTGAGTTTAGGCCCCTTCATGGGTTTCATAGGAGACCAAGTCTGGTGTGGTAATACATGCTTGTAATTCTAACACTTGGGAGGCTGAGTCAGGAAGATTGCTAGTTTGAGGCCAGTCTGGGGCTACAATGTGAATTCCAGGCTAGTTTGGCCTCATAGAGAGACTATATCTAAAAAACACTACCCAAACCAAATTAGAAAATGAGCAAAGCTCATAAATATGATTACAGCCCTGCTTTAGATCTTTTCCACTTGAAGATTATTGGTTGTCAGTTGATAGACCTTTCTTTTTTCTTTTTAGAACTGCTTTTTATTATACTGAACAAACCACTAACCTACTCTTGTTTACCCAGCCCACAGCTGAGAAACATTTGGCTAACCTTTATAAGAACCTTTATAAATATTTACATATTTTAAATTTAATGCAGCATTCGTAGTGTACCAATTTTTCTGTAAATAGATGATTTATTCTAATTACATCTAAGATATTTTATATAAAACATATATGTTTGGATTTCTCATTGTTTTGTTTGAAGTAACAACCCTGGCTGGTCTTGGTCTCACTCTGTGGCCTACACTGGCCTTGATTGATCTGATCCTTCTGCCTCTGAACTACTAGGATTGTCGGTGTACTCCACCACCGTGCCCAGCTAAATATTTAGATTTAATAATTTATTTTGTATTTGGGTTTCTGAACATCTGATTTAAAGTAATTTAGTCAAGATTTTCAATGTCTCGGTGACTTCTGCATTCAGTGAACTAATTGTCCTTCAAGTAGTTAGACATTGTGGAGGTTTCTGTGCTGCATGCTGGTAAGTGCATATGTTGTGGTTTTGTTTGTTTGTTTTTTCCAGACAAGGTTTCTTTGTTTAATAGTTCTGGCTGCCCTGGAACTCACTTTGTAGACCAGGATGGCCTTGAACTCACAAGATCACCTGTCTCTACTCCTTGAGTGCTGGAGTTAAAGGTGCCACCATCTCCCAGCTCTGTAAGTTGTTTTAAGTGCAGTGTGGAGACCCTGCCTGGGAGAATATTCTTATCTTTATTGTTGATCTGTCTTTACAGTAGGATGTATAGATACAAACTTGACCCCTGATACGTTTGTGCAGATTATTCTTTGTTGGTCATCAGTAACAAAGTGAAGAGTTCCTTGAAAATGGCACATGTTTTGTTTTATTTTTTTTCCTGTTTGTCTTATTGGAAAAATGAGCTTATGGTGGTGTTGTCTGTGATCTTATCTTCCATATAGATTCTCTACATATTGCAGAAACATTTAATACAAAGCCACAAGATATGCACAAGTGCATTGCCAGATGCCATGTAGCACGTAACAGATTTTTACAAATTTTTCAAAGACAACATTATGTTGTTCAAAAATACCAGGAAAATGCACAGTAAGTAATATTTTAAAGTTAGGAAATAATTTTCTCTTAAAATAAATACCAATATAAACAAGCCTAGAAATAATCTATGCCTACTTTAAATTCTTGGCTGTTAATATTTCATTTTAATTATATAATTTTTAAGATTGTTTTCTGTGTTTGGGTGCTTTGCCTGCACATATGTCTGTACATCCTATGTACCTGGTGCCCGTGAGGCCAGAAGAGGGTGTTCAATCTCCTTGGAAGTGGATTCTAGTTGTGAGCCACTATGTGGGTGCTAGGAATTGGATCAGAGTCCTTGAAGGGCAGCCAGTGCTCTCAAGTATTCTTTGGTCCTGGAGTTGTGGTTTTGAGTTCTGATTGTGCTATACATTCTGTAAAATTTTCCATGTCTCTGTTAGGTATTAATGTTTATTTTATAGTTTGAATAGATATCTTATACCTCACAACAAGTACTCTATATTAGTCATTTTATAGTAGACTACCATATTTATTTGTTTGTTTATTGTTATTTGAGAAGGTCTCACCATGAAGTCCTGGCTGACTTGGACCTTGCCAAGTAGACTAGGCGAGTGTTAAACTGTGTTCCACTTGACTTCAGGCATGTGACACTTTCCAGTTTATAGTATTTATATGTGTGTTTATGTGCTCAACATACACTTCTCTGTGTGTGCACTGGTGTTACACATGAAATCAGACAGGTAAGACTGATATGGAATAGTTTGTCTCTTGAATCTGTAAAAATAGACATGTATGGTGTGCACACTCCATATTGTACAAGTGGAAATCAGGAGACAATGTTTGAAAGTTGACTCCCACCTTGTCTTGTATGGTTCTGGGGTTCAAACTCAGGATGTCAGGTTTGGAGGCCAGTGCTTTTCCCCATTGAATCATCTTGCTGGTTTCTGTAATTTTTACTATTACAACATTACAGTACAGATAAAAAAAAAAGAATATAAGCAAGTGGGCCATGCCAATTTATTATGATGGAAATGTTCTTTTTTGCTTTTTCTTGTAGTCTGTCTATTAAGCAAGTACGAAATTTGAGATCAGAATGCATGGTTCTGCAAAACCAACTTAAAAGGCAAGTGACTTTAGAGCTGAATTCACTTTACACAAAGTTTAGATCTTTAATTTTAGGGCTGATGAAACTACTAAAGTAGAAATAGAATTATATGTGATTACATAGTTGATGCTAGGACTGCAGGAGCATTTTTGTCTCACTTTTAATAAAGTTCTTAAAAATTATTATTGCTTTGATTGAGACAGATCTCACAATGTATGTAGCTCTGTCTAGTCTGGAACTTTATGTAGATAGGGCTAGCCTTGAATTCATAGAGATCTGTCTGCCTCTGCCTACTGAGCATTCTGATTAAAGGTATGCACCACTGCACCCAGCTGAAAGCTTCATCATCATCATCTGAAATGCCTGTTTGTAGATTTGCAGACCAATTGGTTTTTTGGATGTAAAATTACCATGTGAAATTTTTTTATGACTAATTCAGTTGTTTAATATTTTTATTAGAATGGACTCCTGTCATGACCAGAGTAATGTAGAAGAGAAAATTCAAAAGGTGAGATACATTTTTTAATAGCAGAGGGTCTGTTCATTGTGAGTCTCTATAGGGTATCAGTGTTAGCATATTTTTAGATCAGTGTGCTTTAGAAAGCTGACAGTGTAATTCCAAGTGAGAAGCAGCAACAACAAAGAACATATATAACAACTTTAGTTTGTTTAAAATATAATTTATGTATATACATACCCGCACACGGGAGATAACAATGTTAATAGTAGGGCATTGATAGAAAGGCTTTGTCTTCTGTATTTTCTAAGTTTTCTGTAATCAACCTTTATCATACGAGGGCAGAATCTTATGTTAGAAAAGAAGAACAGGAGAAATGGCTCAGTGGTTAAGTACACTGACTGCTCTTTGGAGGACCCACGTTTGGTTTCTAGCTCTTATCGATATAGCCTCTCACAATCGCCTGTAACTCCAGTCCCAGGAGCTGATAACTTTTTCTGGCCTTAGCTAGCTGTGAGTGAATCTGGTACACAGATAAACGTGCAGGCAAAACACTTGAGACACATACAATAATAATAATAAAATATTAAAAAATAGAAAAATTATTTTAAAAATACCTTATTGCTTTCAAAGGAAACTAAGTTCATAATGTTTACACTTATTTTATCTTTCCTGTGAAAAGAATGTGACTCTTTCTCACTTGCTTTTGGAGTTTTTTTTTTTCTAACTGAATCCTGCTTATTTTATTTCAACTTTGATTCTCCCCACCCGCATCTGTCTCTGCCTCTTTTTGAGATGGGGTTTGGATACATATCCCTGGCTGTCTTGGAGGTCAGTATGTGGTTTGGACTGGCCTAGATCACAGAGGTCTGTCTGCCTGCGTGGATTTTATATTTTGTTTTGTTTTTAAAGGCTCGGTCTTTGTGGACTTCAGTGAATGAGACACTTGTGTTTTTGGAAAAGGAGAGAGAAATTGTTAGTTCAGTCTTCAGTCTTGTTAACCAGTGCACCTTGGATGGAAACAAGGTAGCAGTCAATATTCCGAGGCTCTTACTTGACAGAATTGAGGAGCAGATATGTCAGGTAAGCTTTGCTGTTAAGGAAGTGTGTTAAAACAGTGTCACTGCTTCTTACCTCCTGTTGACTCAGTGTCCCCAGCATTGTGTTCTTTATTATCTCTAGTGAAGCCTTCATGGAGGTCCTGTAAAGGTGTCTGCTTTTTTATCCATTTGCTTTTCCTAACTCTTCTTTCTTGTACAGTTTTGTATAGAGAACTTAAGATTGTATAGTATAAAGATAATACTGTTTTGGTTCTTTACATTTTATTTGTGTGTGAGTGTATGTGTGTATATCCATAGTGCATGCATACATGCCGTGGTATGTATTTGAAGGCCAGAGGACAACTTACGACAGTCAGTTCTCTTCTTCATGTGTGCCCTGGGGTTGAACTCAGTGACAGGCTTGGTGGCAAGTGTCTATCCGCTATGCCATTTCAACTCTGTCTGAATTAGTTTATACATTTCCCTTCCTCAGCCTCCTCGGTGCTGGGACTGTAGGCCCTAGCAAGCCCAGCTCTTTCTGTTGTTGTTTTTAAGACAGGATCTTGTATGTGGCCCTGGCAGGTCTGGAACTGGCTTTGTACAGGCCTGCCTCTCCCAAGTGCTGTGATTAAAGGTGTGCACCACCTCACTTGGTTTCCAGATAGCCTTTTATAAAATCTGTGTGCTCTATCTTTTTCTTCTTTTTCTTAAACTCATCTGTATTTATCCTTAAGCAGAATGTGACTTGGGCACTCTTTTTTTATTCATAAGCTTCATTAAATTTCTTCATAAGCCTTAGGAATTAAAACAAGCCGTCCCTTGTCTGCTTTCTTTCTCATCCTGATGCTCTTTAGCCTTCCTTGTAAAGGCTCCACTTCCTTAGCCCAGTTCTCCTGTGGGCTTTCACTTTTTTTTTTTTTCCTCCTTATCCTCTCCTCCCCATCTAAATTCTAGAACAGCAAGTCCCATGCACCTACCTCTCCCAAAGAGTGTGTGTGTGTGTGTGTGTGTGTGTGTGTGTGTGTGTGTGTGTGTGTGTGTGTGTGTGTGTGTGTGTGTGTGTGTGTGTGTGTGTGTGTTGTTGCTCTTAGAGTCTCTCTGTGTAGTCCTGCCTGTCCTGGGACTTGCTATTAGACCACGCTGGCATTTAACTCATAGAGTCTGCCTGCCTTTGGCTCCCAATTGCTAGGATTAAAGTATACACCCACAGTGCCTGGCCCTCCCCATATGTATATATTACCCAGTTTTCTTTCTTAACAATGCCATGGCTTCAATAGTTTCCTTCCTGTCCATAATTTAATTTACTTATTTTTCCAAACAGGATCTCAATGTGTGTTTCTGACTGGCCTGGAACTAGCATTGTAGACCAGGTTGGCCTTGAACTCATAGAGATCCACTTACCTCTCTATCTTCTGGGATTAAAGACATGCATCACAACATCTGGTCCCTCTACAATATGACTAAACCAGTATCTCTAGTTTTTTTTCTTTTGTCTTCATATGGAACATTTTAATTGTAGGGCTTACTTATATGCAGTATTGACTATTAATAATAAACAAGTACTATTTATTATATAGAACTTACATGAAGAGATTTTACTTTAGGATGCAGCATCAAGTTCCTATTATATGTGATACTAAAGATGTGCAAATTCAGATTCCTATAAAGTGTAGGCAGGTATCAGAAGAGAAATTAAGTTTTACAATACAGATAGGACAGAAGGTTGTGATGCTGTTAAGGAAAATCATTATTAGGGTTTTTTGTTTGTTTGTTTGCTTGTTTTGAGATAGGGTCTTACTGTGTAGCTTGACTGGCTTAGAAGTCATGCCAAGCTGGCCTTGAACTCACAGAGATCTGTCTGCCTCTGCTTCCTGAGTGCTGGGATTATGGGACTAAAGGCTCAAGCCACCACTGGCTGGCTGGCTCCACTGGGAAACCTTGGGTAGGTTGGCTGGCCAGGAGGGTCTAGGAATGTTCCTGTTTTCATTTTTGCCAGAGCTAGAGTTACAAGTACTCTGGGTAATAGAAACCTCATGCTTACATAGCAAACACTATTCTCTTTTCAGCCCCCCAATTGGTTTCTTTTCTTCCTTTTTGGGTGTGCATGCACTTTTGTGTGTCATGGATGTTCTCAGGTATAGGAGCACATGGAGGCCAGAGGACAATTTCAGGTGTCTTTTTTTTTTTTTTAAATGTGCTAATCCACCTTTTTTGTTTTGTGTTGTTTCGTTTTTTAGAGGAAGGTTCTCTTAGTGACTTGCAACTCACCAAATAAGATAGGCTGGATGACATTTGTAACTTTTGTTAAAGAATAAAATTTTCACTTGGATGGCAGAGACAGGCAGATCTCTTGAGTACAGAACCAGCCTGGTTGACATAGTGAATTCTAGCCCCACTGGGCTACATAGGGGCTTTTTTCAAAGGGGAAATAAAAAAATCACATATAATATATATATATATATATATATATATATATATATATATATATATATATATATATATTTTTTTTTTTTTTTTTTTTTTTTTTCCAAATCTGCTTTTTCTTTTCTGGCTTTTAAAAAATAGATTGAATTATTTTACTTTTTACTGGATGTGTGTCTGTGCCTTTGTTTTTGTTTGTGTATACTGCATTCTCACCTGTGCCCAGAAGAGGGAGGCATCTGGTTCCCTGGGCCTGGAGGTAGAGAGACAATTGTAAGCTACCATGTGGGTGCTGGGAACTGAACTCTAGAGTCCTGCCGGAGCACCAAGTGCTCTTAACTGCTGAGCCATCTCTCCAACCCCTCTATTTTTCTTTCTTTATTTGTATTACCTTTCCTTTTAGCCTTTTGCATGATACAAAAATGTGTGAATTCTTTGGCAGTTTCCATTGGATTAAAATTATTTATATAGTTTTATGTTTGGTGGTGATTGATTTATTCCTTAAGGTAATGTTATATAATAGTAAAAAAAAACCATAAATATATTAATAGTTTATTACTGTAAGAACACACAGATCTTTGCTTTTTCCCCCTTTCTGAATCTTTAGTTGCAGATGGGAAATGTTTATGAGGCTGGAAAATTGAACCTCTTAACAATTATTCAGTTGTTAAATGAAGTCTTGAAAGTAATGAAATCTGAACATTGTAAGGCTGACCAAGCAAGATTGACAATAGACCTTCAGTACCTTGAAAAGGAAACCAGATTTCAGAGGGAAAGATTATCAGATATGAAACATATGAGGTACACAGAAAGATCTTTTGTTATTTTACTATGGGGTGGATAGGTTGGTTTTCCCAGAAGAGCTTGTGTATAATTCTTCAGCTTTGACAAATAACTAGTATACAAGAATCTTATATAATGGATTTCCATAGAGACATGTGAGGTAAAACACTAATAAAGTTTTTATTTGTTTGGAATAAATTATTTGCTTTATGTTAATTCTTTTTGTTTTTGAGTCAGAGTCTCACTTTGTGGGCCTGGCTGGCCTGGAACTTACTATGTAGAACAGGTCAACCTTTTACTCTATGTGGTGGTTGGTGCCTACAATCCTAGTAGTTAGGAGGCTGAGGCACAAGGATTGTGAGTTTGGGGCCAACTTGCTCTGTATAGTGAGATTCCGCCAAAAACTGAGCATGGGAAAGTTTCTCATTGAGTAGAGAGACCAGAAGCTTGGGCTCCTTTTAGGAGTTGACAGAGTAGGAGTGGAATCAGGGTGAGGGTTAGAGCTGGGAAAAGAAAGTGCCCTGTGGCAAAATCTTGTAATCAACATTTGGGAGACAGAGGCAGGAGGGTGTATCTATCTTCTGCTAAGCATCTAAGGCCAGCCTGTACTCAAAAAAAGTTTGTTTTTAAGATAAATGGAGTAGTAGATGTATGATTACTTTTTTGTTTTAAAAGGAGAAAAAGTGTATTTTAAGTTCTGAAGAGTCACTTGTGAGAGTTAATTCAATGTCTTTATAGTCTAATGGTTAATCTTTGTTTTATATTTTTCTCTGCCCTAGTACTATTGTCTTAAACTGTACTGTATATTTATTTGTTCTTCAAATACACTTATTTTTTATGATATCATAGGCATAAAATAAAGGAGAACACCACTGCAATAAGACAGTCTGTCCTTGAAAAGGAAGAAAAATGGCATAAGAAGTGGAAAGGATTTCTTGGTCTGTCTCCTTTCAGTCTAATTAAAAGCGGGGCTTCAGTAAGTACTGTAGACTTGTGTTTTGGAGAAGAGTCTAATTTTAGCAATTCTCTCTAAGTTTTAACAGTATTTTAAGTTATAATGTTACAGCAACCTAGAAGAAAGTGTGTGTTTGTGTATATGTGTATTTATTGTGTTTACATGGAAGTTGAAGATTTTTTAAAATAATTGTGTGGTATTGTATGTTTGATGGGGGTGGGGAACACATAGTGCTATGGTGCACATGTATAGGGCACAGAGGATTTTCTGAAGTCAGTTCTTTTGTCCCTGACCTGTGTTCCTAGAATTGCTCTCAGACCCTCAGGCTTACCTGGCAAGTGTTTACCTGCTGAGTCCTCATCAGCTCATGCTATTTTCTATTTTGGGACAGTTTCATGTATTCCAAGCTGGTCTTAAACTTGCTGTGTAGCTGTTGATGAATTTGACCTGTTGATCCTCCTGCATCTTTTCCCAAGTTCTAGGATTATAAGCCCGCACCACCATGCTTGGCTCAGTGTTTTAGAGTCAGGTACCTGTATGTATCCTTGGGTGATCTGGAACACAGGTAGCCTAGGTTGTCTATGTACTAAGATTATAGATGTATGCTACTTTGAAGGTCAAGTGTTTTAGTTAATTTCCATAATTTTTCTAAGTGCATAATAGTTTTTAATCAAGCTACTGTCATTTATAGCTACTCATTTTAAATCCAGAGTGTTAAAAATACTATTAAATAAAATTTGAAACCTGTTTATACAAATATTCTTTGATTAAAAAAAATGTTTGCAGAGGCAGTAAAGATGGATTCTCAGTTAAATACACTGACTGCTTTTCTAAGGACCCAAGTTTGAGCCCTTGCACCCATGAGGTGGCTCATAACCAGTTAGAACTCCAATCTTAGGGTATCTGATACCCTTTTCTGGCTTTTGTGGGTATCGGGCACGTAGTGCATATACACAATGATGAAGAAACAAGTTAGTCACAGGATAAATGTTTGATAATTCATTGTTAGGGGAAAAAACATCCCTTCATAGATGAACTTAGCTTTGTTGTGGTGGTTTGTAGATTGCTTCCTTTAATATTGTGAATTCTGTATTTAAGGCTGTGGATCTTTTGCCTCCCATGACTCCTCTTTCGTTTGATCCTGTGTCAGAGGAAGTATATGCAAAGAGTGTACTTTTAAAGTATCCTGCTTCACTTCCAGGTTGGTAAGCTCACCTCAGACCTTTTAAAGACAGTGAAGCATTGCTGTGTAAACCAGGCTGGCCTGTAACTTGAAGCTGTCCTCCTGCCTCTGTGTCCTAAGTGCTGGGAATATAAGTGTACACTGCTGCACTTGGCTTATTTCTCATTGTTTATAATAGTTTTCAAATAGTTAATTTTGTGCATATTTATGTGCATGTACACTCAACAGTTCATGTGTAGAGGTCGCAGAACAACTGGGTTCTCTCTTTTTACCATGTGAGACCTTAGGATCAAACTCAGGAAACCAGGCTTGGTGGCAGAGTGCCTTTACCCACTCAGCCATCTTACCTGCTCTTCAGTTTTTATTGTGAAATGCCTGTAGCATAAAATTTCTGTTTTGGTGACAAAAATGTCATGAAAAAAGAATAGAATCCTGTCATTTGCAAACCATGAATGCTTCAGCCTATCTGAGGGTTGGGTTAAAAGATGTGAGACGGTAAACCTGGCATTTATTCAGCCTTGAATCCTGGGTTGACAAATGATCTTTAGGACTTTGATGGTAAAGTCTGGTTTCCTGCTTTCTGTTCTCTCTGACATCTTGACTGTCCCATTGCTGTTTGTTTTACACGATTAGGTTATAATTTATGGGTGCTTGTAAGACTTTTCTTTTTATATTATGCAGGTTTGTTGGGACATGCCTAAATGTAGGTTTATTTTTGTGTATATGTATATTCTAGAAGCTTATTTTTCAACTTTAAGAATTTGTTTTCCTATGTATTTTTGTAATATTGCTTGCCTTTAGTTTAAAAAAAAATTATATGTGTTTGTGTGTGTGTGAACATGTGCATGAGTGCCCATGGAAAACAGAAGAGGTATCAAATACCACAGAGCTAGAGTTAAGACAGTCTTGAGCTGCCTGATTCAGGTGCTGGGAGCCAAACTCTGGTCCTCTAAGCAGTAAGCCAATAAGCTGTAGCTGGAGGGGCTGGACCGTCTGCTCCCCAATAATGACACAGACTTATTATTATGAAAGTTTGGTTAATAGCTTAGGATTGTTCCTAACTAGTTCTCTCATAACTCCCATTTCCTCTAAGGGTCCTGGGGTTCTAGCTATACTATGCCTTGGGCTCTAGGGGTTGAATTCAAGTCATCAGGTTTGCACAACAAGTTGTTTTTACCTACTGAGCTATCTCCTTGGCTCCTTACTCATATTTATATTATCTTTCTGTTTCCTTTAATTTAGAAGCTACTCTAAACAATTGGGTATGAAGCTCAATGATAGAGCACTTATGTAACATTAGGAAAGCCTGCGTTTGGACCTTGGTTTCAGGGGAAAGTATAGGTGTTGTATCACTTCTAGAGATCCTTGAGTATTAGAATACACAAATATAACTAAAAGAATACTTTTTGCACTTATTTAGAAACACATAAAGAACATAACCAAGAAAATGCTAATGGAACAGAAGCCAATACCCTAGGATGTGTGTGTGATCTAGCCAACAGGTAAGCATTTGACTTATGCTGACTATGATTTGAGTCTCATCTTGAGCCAGTTTAGAACTTTCTGTACTGTAGAATACAACCAGACAGGGTTTTTCTACTGCAGACCCACATTGCAGGAGACATTCAATACTGGCTGTGCCTGGGCCTTTTTTTCTCTTCAATTTATTTGATTATTGGGTTATATGGGGGTTATTTGAGTTTTGGAGAAAGTATAGGTCTAGAAATTGCATAAGGTACGTTTGGGAATTTCTGCTCCCTTCTGTGTTTGTGAACTATTTTGAAATCACTCTTAACTATTAAATCTAAAATTTTGAGGCATTTGAGGTTGTCTGGTTCGGTAGGGAACTTTCAGACTAGTGCTTTCTCTTGCTATGGCTGAGTCTAATTTAGCCTTCAGTTGACCCACCCTTGCCTTCTTTAGCCTGCACAGCTTGCTGTTTTCATCTGTATTATAAAAATTTTCTTTAATTTATGTTTTATTATGTGTATGAGTGCTTTGCTTGCATGTAAGTGTACTGAATGCATGCCTATGCCAGATTCTCTGGAACTGAAGTTGTAGTTGTGAGCTGCATTGGAGGTGCTAGTAACCAACACTGCCAGAGCAGCACTGGCTCCTGCGGGTGAGTCATCTATGGGCTGGGTATTGGAAGGTTTCTTCTTGTTTGTTTGTTTGAGATGGATTTTTACTGTGTAGCTCTGGCTCTCCTGGAATACATGCTGACCTTGAACTACTTGCCTCTGTTTAGTGCTAAGATTAAGGTGTACCATGCTGGGTTTCTACTGAAGTTTTTGATATTTTATAAAGAATTAGCATTCTTTAGAAAAAATATTAGAAGACATCTGATTTACTCTAATACCAAATTTAATGTGAAAAACCTAAACCTATTTTGTTACCACTTCCTTTAGGAATTCTTTTTTTTTTTTTTTTTTTTGTCCATTTTCAGTTATCCCTTTTACAATCAATGCCGGATATAAAGTGAAAAAACCTGGTAGCCAGTGAGATAGCTTTGTATGTAAAGCCTGAGGACATGAGTTCAGCCCTGATCCTTCAGACTCAAGTAGTGGAAGGAGAGAACTGACTTTCCCAAATTGTTCACTGACTTCCACATATGTGCTGTGAAATGCACAACCCCCATGATCCCCCCCCCAAAGCTAAAAAAACTGAATTAAATGTATCTGACCCACATAGTTTTTATTGCAAGTAAGAATTATGTAACAATGAAACAGATACACTAAACAGATACTTGTATTTATGTATACATGTGTGCTTTATGCTTATGTATGCAAGTGTGTCTTCCATGAGCACACCCATGCATGTGTGCATGTGTGGAGGCCAAAGGTCATTATCAGGTGTCTTCTATTACTCCCCATTTTATATTTTGAGACAGGGTTTTTTCATTGAACCTGCTAGGTTGGGTGACTAGTGACCCTCTGAGGTCCTTCTCTCTGTCTCCTGGGATTACAGGTTTGGGCTGCCATGTCTGCTTTTTTATGTGGTTGTTGAGGCTCTGAACTCTGTTCCTCTAGCTTATGTAGGAATCTTGTGAACAATCTCCATCCCTTGCATTGTTTTTTATGCTTAATCTTTATTTCCGGGTGGATGTGTGATCACTTGTTTGGGGTCAGAGTGACAGCCTGTGTGAGTTGGTTCATTCCTTCTTTCTACAGTACCAGTTCCAAGGCTTAAACTCAGGTTGTCTGGTCTGACAAGTGGGCTTACTTGCTGAGCTGTCCTGCCAGTCCCCATCTTTTTTAAGATTTGTTTTTAGTATTTTTAATTATGTGTATATGGGTATATGCAGATGAGTGCAGGTGCCTGTGGGGTTTAGAGGAGGGTGTCAGATTCCCTGGAACTGGAGGTCAGATTGGAAGCTGCCCAGTGTGTATGGAGGAACTGAGCTTGGGTCCTCTGCAAGAAGAGTACTGTTCTCAGGCTTGGGACCAATGCTTCAGTGCCACAGATATTATTTGATTAGTGTTTGGCTTATGTAGGTTTCTTTTAGTCAACTTCCCAAGGAGAAGAGAAACAGATACAAATAAATTACCTATGAAAATTGTGAAGGGGAGATTACTGGGGAAAATTATATGGATTAAATGTAATATTTAGTAAAAAACCATGGAAAGAATAGTTTTTAGATGATATGTTTAGGCTTTTCACATACACTATCATCACAGATAATCAAAGTACCCTAGGTTTTCTTGCTGGTTTTGATTAGAGTAGGCTAATGGAGATAGTATTGTTCTTGAGTCAATAATCAGTATTCAGAGGTAGTAGGTCATTCCTTTGTTATTGTGAATACTCATTTTATAGCAAGTTTTTTTTTTTTTTTTTTGGCCAAGTTTCCAGTGTATAGTGGTGATGCTGTTTTTCTTGATTTATTTATTTACTTTGACGTTATTTTACCTTTTGAATTGCTAGCCTGCAGTTTGCTCTGTAGTCCAGGCTGGCCTTGAATTTAGAGAGTTCTACCTGCTTTTTTGCTTCCTGGGTGCTGGGATAAAAGGCAGATGACACCCTACCTAGCATTTCTCAACTCAATCTCTGTGTTTTTCTCTTTATTTTTGCATCCTTTTTAAATTATGTAGAAAACTAGATTCTAGTCTTGTTCTTTTAAAGGTACATATGTTTTTAATAGTTTATCAGATATTCATACATCATCCTTAAATATTTTTCTTAATTCTTTGAGAATTTAATACAGTATATTTTGGTCTTGTTTACGACCCTCTTCCCCCAACTCCTTTTGGATCGACCCTATCTTCCTACCCACCCAACTTCAAGGCTCTTCTTCCTCCAGTTGCTGGGGATGTATACCTATTACTAATGAATTTGTTTTAAACTTTATTTTATTATTATTGGATGCGTGTATAATGTGGAGGTGGTGCTGTGCACATGCCATTATGTACATAGGGAAGTTGGAGAATTTTTGGGGGTTGGTTTTCACTTCCAGGGTTCAAGGAATTGAGCTGAGACTTCAGTCTGGCACAGCAGGTGCTTTTACCTATCGGGTCATCAGCCCCTATCCTTCTTAAAAGGTTTCTTTTTTTATTTATGTGATATGTATATGCACATAGGTTCCGACTAGTGTTGGATCCCTCTGAGCTGGAGTTACAGGTGGTTGTGATCTGTGATCTGTCCTATGTACATATTTGGAACTGAACTTGGATCCTCTAGAAGAGCAACAAATGCTCTTAACCACTGTGCTGTCTCTCTAGTCACCACCTCCAGATACAAACAGACACTAAAAAAGAAAGAAGCAAAAACTCAGTCCTGTTGTATAGCTATAACAAGCCTGGAACTCGAGACCCTAGGAGGAAAACCCACCAGATTAATTAGCAAAGCTGTTCCCTTTGTATTCTGTCCTGAAAAGTAAGCAAAGTAAGTTCTTACTCTTGGCAGTGTGCTCTCTTCCTTCCTTCCTTCCCTCCCTCCCTCCTTACAATTTGAGTGTCTTGGTAGGCCATGCTGGCCTTAAACTTGCTATGTAAGGATGATCTAGGCTAACCTTGAACTACCTTTTCTGTTTTGTTATTTATGTATGTGTCTTGTCTGTTCTCACAAATTTGTGTGCAAATGGAACATGGCATGCATGTGAAGATCAGTAGATAGCTGACCTTCTGGGTCTCTTTTTCCACCTTTATATAGGTCCTGGGGATCAAACTCAGCTAGGTATCAGGAGCCTTTTCCTCATGAACCATCTTGTTGGCCCTATCTTGAATTTCTGACCCTCTTGTCTTAACCTACAGTTTTAGAATTATAGGCACATGTCACCATTATACCTTGTTTATGGGATGTTGAGGATTGTTCTTCTAATGCAAACATTCTACCAACCTCATCCACATTCAGCCATATCCCACGGTTGAAGTTTTTTTCTCTTAAGATTTGTAAAATAACTTGATTATAAATAACATGAAAAAATAACATGGCATTTGTGCGCAGAGGAGCAGAGGAATCTAAAAGACTAAGGCATGGCAAAATGGAGTAAACTAAAACTCTGAACAGTGTTTTGTTATAGTGTTACAGAGCAATACTAGAGGAGAAACTGATTCTGGTCAGTTAAATTTGATCCACAAAAATTAAACATTTTATGACAATAAAGAAGAATTTTTGTGCATGTCAGGAAGAAGCCCTTAGTGTGTCTAATCTCTGAAACAAATGAATAGTTTACAAATTACTATTTTTATTTTTAAAACTTACGCATCTGTGAATGTACATATTTTAATTACTTCCTTGTATTTTTTCATGGCCTGAAAAGGGAGCAGTATAAAAATATTTAATATAGCCACTCTGGCATTGGAGGCTTAAGGTGGGTGGATTGCTATTTGCTTTTTCCCCATATTTTAAAATATACTTTTTTTTTTTTAAAGAAATTCAGTACTTTGTGCTGAAATTTTCAGAATTTTGTGCAGGGCAGTATATTTACTTACATTTTATTCTTGCTATGGGATTGTAACCTGTAGTTGCTGTAAACAAATCTTACTGCCCCACCATGATAAAACCAAAGTAAATATTTTAAAGGGAAAAGTATTTGTTATTGTGTGTGTGAGAGATGGGGGCACAAGTTAGAGGACAACTTTTGAGAGTTTGTTTTGCTCTACCATGGTTTATATGGCAAGTGTTTGCCACTGAGCTGTCGGATATGACAGGTGTGTGCTACCATGTCTGCTTAGAATATTATAGTCTCCACTACTTGAAATTGTATTAACATGCTGAGGACGTTGTAATAATGCAGTTCTAACTAGGTGAATTTGTTTTTAAATTATATTGAAATTGTTGTGTGTCAAGTCATTTAACCATGTAAAAATATTGACATAAAAAATATAAAGTAAGAAAGTTTGAATTAATTGGGAGAATGATACACAAATTGGGCAGAAGTATTGCTCTAATTGTCACTAGACCTCCCTAGAATAAATTGCCTTTTGATGACCAGGGCGAATTGAGTGAAATCGTCATGGACAGATACGGGGCAGACAGTTTCTTAGATACTCAGATAGACCAATTAGTTAATGCTTCCCTACTTATAACTTGGCTTTGCTGTTTTTTTTTCCTTCTTTCAGCCCTGTGCCTTTGCCCTTAAAATGTGCTTCATCATCAGATGCAAACAATTTCACTCTACTTAAAAAGGTATATTGTAAAACATTTTTCATTTTGTTGTGAGACATTGTAGGTGGAGTTTCTCAGTGTCTCAGCAGCTGCTTCCAATATTAATTTTAAATACTCAGCCAATAGTTTAGGCTAGTCACTTACAACTTATTAACTTATATTTCTTATCTAAGTTTACCATGTGGCTCATGGCTTGTGACTCTTCTGACTCTGCCCTTTTCCCCAGTATCTCTCTGCCCCCCAAATCCTGCCTAGCCATTGGCCAATCAGCTCTTTCTTAACAGTGAGAACAATACATATTTACAGAATACAAAGATTGTTCTACAGCAAGACGTGACCTTGTTAATTGACCCAGGCTCTTGTCTTGAACTCACTGGTAGCCCAGGCCAATCTTGAACTTATGGCAAGCTCTTTTGCCTAAGTCGCCCACGTATTGGATTACACAAATGTCCAATGCCTGCCTTTAAAAAGTTTTAGTTAGTTGTGAATATAGTTACTTATAATAAAGTATTATTTTGGTGACATAACAACTCAGTTACATTCAAAGGTTTTTTTCTCTCATTTTTGTACCTTTTCTGTTCTTTTGCTAAATGAGAATGTGAAATTATTTAGCTCTGTCAGTGAACACATACTTTCACAATAGTACTGTCTTTTGCTAGTGTGGTGACACACTCCTGTGATCCTGGTGCTTGAAAGAAAGGCTGAAGCATAAGTGTCTCCAGGCGAGGCTAGCATGGGCCATACTACAATTCAGTAAGACCCTGTCTCAAAAAAGTAAAACAGCCCCAGTTTTAACCCATGAGTCTGGAATGAAGAGAGCTTCCAAATCAGCCATGATCAAGGTTATAATGTATGTTTCTTTTCAGGATCCAAATATGAGAACTTTCAAAGAGAAAAACATGATGACTTATAAGAAAGAACCAGACTGTGACATGGAAGATATTGTAGAGAATACACAGAATAATGTTTGCAGAGGACCTCTGCCAGGGAAAAAGAGTGATCCTTTCCAGAAAGAGCAAGATCATCTGGCAGAAGAGGTTAGAAAAAGATTATTGATAAATATACTTACGTATTTGTTATTTTATTTGTTTTTGTTTTATGTTTGTTTTCAAGACACAATTTCTCATTGTGGCCTTGGCTGTCCTGAAACTCACTCTGTAGATCAGGCTGGCCTTGAACGCAGATCTGCCTGCTTCTGCTGGGATGACATGTTGTGCCATCACTGCCTGGCTTCATACTTGCTATTTTCTGAGTGGTATTGGGCAGAAATGGAGAATAAAGGAAGTTACAGATAATAGAAATTGAGGCTAGAGGCTGGCGAGATTTCAGTGTTCAAGAGCACATACTGTTATTGCAGAGGATCAGCGTTCTGTTCCCTGCACCCGTGTCAGGTGGTGCCCAATTCCTTGAAACCCAAGATCCAGTGAATTTGATGTTTTCTTCTGACCTCTTCAGCCACTGCACTTATGGAATGCACATAACGCATAACTAAAAATGAAAATAATCTTTATAAGAATTAAGGCTAAAATAAAATCAGCCTTCTTTCAGAAGCTAAGTTTTTAAATAAACATATTTAGTTAAGATAGACATTATTTGTTACTTCCCATTCTATATAAGTATTCAGTATATAAACATAATTCATATCTGGTAGTTTATGGATTAAACCATGCATAAGTTGTAATGTAAATGCCTCCAATGCTTGTTTGTGTTTCTTAACTATTTTTAAATGTAAGAACTAAGATTCTGTGGTACCATTGAGTGAAGGCTTTATTGACTTTGTTTTCTATATATTCCAAAGTAACTAAAGACATTGATATCAATTCACCGAATCTCGTTAAATTTTTTTAGTTTAATTCTTTTTGTGTGTTTGCCTGTATGTGTGTATGTGCATGCATGTGTGCGTGCATGTGTGTATATATATCATGTGTCTGGTGCCAGAGGAGACCAGAAAGAGAGTGTTGGATCCCCAGGTACATGATCTTAATTTCTGAGCCATCTCTGTAATTCTTTATTTATTTTAATATTTTTAAATTTTTTGATTTATTTTTTTGTATGCGAATGGTTTACCTTCCATGTATGTCTGTGTATCACATGTGCGCAGTATCTGAAGAAGTCAGAAGAGGTGTTAGATCCCTTGGAGGCAGAGTTACTGATGGTTGTGAGCCATCATATGGGTACTACGAACCAAACCCAGGTCCTCTGCAGGAGCAACTGCTCTTGACTTCCAAGCTGTCTCTCTGGCTACCTTATGGTTTTTGGTTTTTTGTTTTGTTTTTTTTTTTTTTTTTAATGAAGAAAGTTCTTATTTGTGTGTATGTGTGTTTGCATTCCATAGCATGTATGTGGTCAAATCAAACTCAGATCATTTGCAACAAGTGGCTTTACCTGCTAAGCTATCTTGCCAGCCTTTAATTTGATTTCCTTAGGTAGCTGTTTTTATGTTAAGTGTTTTGATCAGTACCTACAGGTTAGTTTATACAAATTAAATACTCAGGCTTTTTACTGTTGCAATCATGATTGTTTTATAATTTACATTATTTGAATTAATGTTTGATTAAATAATCATAGCTATCACAGTTTATTTCCAAGTGTCTTAAAAGTAGGCTTTAGACTGTATTAACTCAGGCTTTAGCATTGGTTTAGCTCCTTTATTGGTTCTGACCGTACTAAATTAACACTGTACAATATCAGAGAATGAGATTAATGCCAAGTATTCTGTTTGTAGCGTTAGGCCAATTTCATTATTTCTAAATGTTTCTAAGTCTCTAGTATTCTTTTAATTCTCTTTATTGACTATACTAAAAGAATGATTTAAAATTGGAATTCCCTAGTTATGGAAGGTCAGGCTCAGGCACATTTTTAGTCTAATAGAATTTAGATTGCACTTGGGAAATGAGGATAGGATGGTCAGGAATTCAAGGTCATTTTCTGTTAAGTAGTTAATTCCAGGCAATCTTAGGCTAAGTGAAACTCTGCCTCAGAAAACAAAAAAAAAATAAAAAAATATGAGCCTGGGAGATGGCTCAGTGGTTAAGAGCACTTGTTGCTTGTCCAAAGGACCCAGGTATGATTCTTAGCATCCACATTTTGGCTCATAGCTACCCATAACTACAGTCTAATGGGATCCAATAGGTATACATGTAGTACATACATAGGTGTGCAGGCAAAAACATTCATACACATAAAAGTAAACCTAAAAAATTTAGGAAAAACCTCAAAAATACAACAAAAAGAATTTAGGTTAACAATAGAATAGGGTGGCATAAAAGAAGAGAATTCTAAAATCTCATGAGACTGAAAGTAAAGTGAATATTTATTTATTTAGTAGTTTGAGACCAATTTTTTTTTTAAGCCCTAGCTGGCAGTAATGGTTTTCCTGTGTTGTCTTCCAAATACTAGGATTTCAGGCAAGTTTCAGGACAGCTAGGGCTACACAAAGAAATCTTGATTTAAAAAAAAACAAAATAACAAAACTCCAAATCTTCTTGAGTGTAAAGTCCCCTAAATCTCCCCCCCACCCACACCCCCACCCCCAGCACGCAGTTTACTATGTAGTTCTGGCTGCCCTGCAGCTCACTATGTAAACCAGGATGGCCCTGAACTCAGGTCCACCTGCTTCTGTCTTTTCAAGGGTGTGCATCACTACACCTGGATGAATATAAAGATTATAACTTGTTCTTTCTTCTTAGGTATGGTGATAATATTGTTTAATCTAAGAAATAAAGCTTTGTTACAATAAGGTTTTTTGGCCCTAGATGGCTAGAGGTTTAGACTCACAGATCTGTCTTGCCAGACCCCTTAGCTTCCTGTAGCTGATTTGACCTTCAGAAATGATTTAGACATTTATATTAAGTTTATGTTGTTTGGTCTATGGCTTAGGCATATTGTTAGCTTGTTTAGCAATCTTAACTTAGTTTTATTAATCTGTCTGCCACGTGGCCTGTGGCTTATTTGTGTTTTTTATGTTTTTTTGGGGGGGGGGCATTTGGCTCGGTTTGTTTGATTTTTGTCTTTTTTTTTTTAAATCTATGTTTTTATTTTTTTTATGGCGTTTGTCATGGGCCAAAACAGCTCTTTATTTATTTAAAGATTAATATTCACAGCATACAGAAAGACATTCCCACATCACCTCCCCCTTTCTATCTAATCAAAAAGGAAGGTTTTAATTTTAACATAGTAAAATTACATATAACAAAATAGCTATCAAGCAAGAATTACAGTTATAGTATCTAGTCTATTTGTATTTAGCAAAATTAAAGAAAATATTTTATTATCTATCTTATTGTGAATCTAAAGTTTTATATATATCTTAAAATAACTAAGAAAAGCTATATTTATAACTATTTAATTTTTAACTATATCAAAGACCACAGAAGGATATATTTACCCAAGTAAATTGGGAGTGTAAGCAACTTTTAAAATCTAGAAATGATAGAGATGATACCTATCTGCCTGGACAGTCACCCAAAATTCCTTTATAAAGTTGGGACATCTATCTTCAGCCTACAGGCCCAGAGTCTCTTTTCATTTCAGTGAAGCAGGAAATCTGCTCTGCCCATTCATCAAAGCTTGACTGAGGATCAGAGGACAGTCAGCCACAGAGTTAGCCTTAGGAGTCTGGCAGTGATGGCACATACTAATCCCAGCACTAGGAAGATTGAAACAGGAAGTGATATGGCTGGGCAGAGAAAGAAATATAAGGCAGGAGGAGACAGCGTTTGCCCCTTGCTTTCTTCCCTTCCCTGGGCCTTCTCTTCTTTTTTGGCTGAGTATTCTGAGGATTTGGAGAGGTAGAATCTTCCCCTTTGGGTCTGAGGATTCAGTAGTTGTAAGAAGTTTCTCTACTGACTTGTTCTTTTGCTTTCTGACCTTTCAGCTTTACTCCAACATCTGGCTCTGGGTTTTTACTGTAAGATCAACTAGGATTTGTGCAAGCCTTATGTATTATCTATTTAAGATTACAACAAAAAAAAATAGTCCTGTCCCATTTTTGCAGCAGGATGGTACGTAGACTATCTGCAGCATGTGAAGGAGCTTCATTGTTGCCTAATCGATCATCTGTTTGTATGGTCTGTGATTTATTCACAGTTCCTACTGGAATTTTGTCATTTTTCTGTCTGGGTTTGGTCATTTTCTTTTTCTTTTCTGTTGCAGGTTGTCAGAGCAGTTCTCTCTGATTCACCACAGCTCTCTGAAGGAAAAGAAATAAAATTGGAGAAGCTAATGGACATTCTAATATCTGATCCTTTCTTACCCAGGAAACAAATTCCCCGAACCCCAGAAAACTTGAGTAAGTTAATGCTTTCTGTTCCAGTTTCCCTTTCTAAGACATTGCCACTGTGAGACTCATGGTCTGACAGTTAATTGGAAGCAATCTAAAACTGTTTCTGTATTTCTTGTTTCCTTGGAAATGGCTTTTTATTCTGATATAATGGAATTTTGTGTGAAGTATTCAGTGTGATCATTCACACTTATACAACAGTCTTTCATCAGTAATCTTTTGTGACTTCATTGTATCTACACAGAAGCATAATCAGTCCTGAGATTATAACCTTGTTTTAATTGTGTCACTCAGCTATTTTTATGCAAAATATTCTATTTGGTCACTTGAAAACAAATTGTGTGGCCATTTGAGCCATCTTTCACAGGAGAGGAGAGAACGGACTCCTGGAAGATGTCCTCTGAACTTTATACATGCACCATAGCATGTGTGTACCCACATACACTCTAAACAAATACGTGTGTTTAGTGAGTATGGGGATTGTAGTTTTTAGTCAGCAGTCATATGCAACCCTCACACCGCTTGCATAAATTTTAACTGTTGGCAAAAATAATCATAATGTCAAATGCTTCCCCCTCATACTTAACAATTGGTGGAGGCAAAGGTTTGATAAATATTTCCTTATTTAACCAGTGTAGATTGTTTGGGTTAAGTGATTGAATACAGTTTCTTCTTTGCTGCTGATTTAATTTATATTGAAGTGAAGATAGCTTAGGTTGGTGTTCTTCAGAGGACAACTATAAATAAGGTCCTGCAGTGTGATTTTTTTTTTCTTTAATTATGTTTAAGACAGCCTTGCTCATTTGTTGACACATTGTTTATAGCCATTTCCATGCTACAATGGCATGGCAGATTTGAGGAGTTGTGGGAGAGCATATAGCCAACAGAGCCAAAAATATTAGTATCTAGTTCTTCCCCCCCCCCCCAAGAAAATTTTGACCACCTCTGGCATGGGTGGACAAGAAAATATGTTTTTTATGTGTGTAATCACATGTGTTGCCTACATTTGTGTGTGTGCGCGTTTCAGGAACAGCTGTTGTGACTTGACTTGAGTTTAGTCAGGGCTGTCATCCTGTCTCCCGAGGTGTTGGGAACGTGGATGGAGAGAGCAGCAGCCTTATTTTCAGCGCTAGAGTAAAGACTTTAATTGCGTGTTGGTATTGGAGATATGTAAATAGTAAATTATGGTTTTTTTCCCCACCTTAATTAGTAACTGAAATCAGGAGCTCATGGAGAAAAGCTGTTGAAACTGAAGATAACAGAAGTTCACATTCAATTCTTGTAGATGCCAAAGCTGAAGAAATATCACCAGAGTCCTCACCTGTACCCAACAATCAGAGGGACCTTAGCCTGGCTATTTTTCCCACAGATTTTGATCAGTCCTATTTGCCAGAAGAGAAAGCTGTTCCAGATAAGCTCAAAAGTGTGCCTTGCAAATCTTTAATGACAAGTCAGATTGATGAACCTCCAACAGAAGATGAGTCAGATTTAGTAAGTAAGAAAATGCTGTGTGCAAACACCAGGCTTTCAGAAACTGGACAAGTGGAGGCATTCTCCCTTGCTGTGGGCAGTGGAGTAGACGTGATGGGTAAAAGTGTAGAAGATTCTGGAATATTGGACCACCCACAAACTTCTTACCATGAACCTTCCACACATAGAACTCTGTTATGGAACTCTTTACAGAGGTTGAGTGGCATTGGAATATTACATGAAACTCTTCCAGAAGTTGGTCGCCTAAGTCTTCACAGCCCTGCTAATTCAGAGACCAGTTTTAGACTAGAACCAAATAGTTACATGCACAGTGATGCTTCTCCAGATGATGTTGGAAAAAGAGAAGCCACTCTGGAAGTAGACTCCAGTTTTCAAGCTATTCTCAGTAGTTTTGAGGCTCTAAAGAAATCCCTTAACAAAATAAGGGAAGAATCGTACCTGTCTAATCCCAAAACACTTGAACAGTACAAAGTAGAATGGAGCCCTGTAGCCAAAGACAAACAAGCAGATGATACACATGCTTCTTTGAGCACTCAGGATTTGTTTATTGACTATACAAAGCCATCTCTCCACATGTCCCTTGGTGAAGGAACACAGTCTGTATCACCACTAACTAAAGTTTCTCTGGTGGAGCAAAAATTGAGGACTGAGTTACCATGTAGTCTCAGTGAATTTCAGCCCAGCTTAAAAGGTAAGAGTTAACCAGACCTGTGCATACACCCCTGGGGAACCATTCTCTCAACTTTTTTTTTCTTCCTAAGACAGAATAGTATTGTACCTCTGGCTAGCCACAAGCTCACTATATAGTTCAGGCAGGCTGGCTTCAAATTTACCATGCAGTCCAGGCTATTTCTAATCTCCTTCTGTTCACTTATCTTTTTATAAACATAGCACAAAGGGACTATTGCATGATTATGGTGGATAATATGATAAATATAATCTTTATACCTTCATCTGGAGTAAGAGGAGCGAGTCCTCACTTTATGGGCACTTACAGAATCCCTATGATTGATTTTATATATATATATACACACACATATATATATATAATAAGAGAGACAGACCAAGTCTATATTTCCAAATATAGTCACAGTTCAGCCCGTAACAGTTTAAGTTATTGAAGCCAGCTGGTCAGCACATTTTATTAATCATAACTATCTTTATTTTATTGTTTAAAAGTTATGTAGTAAAGAATTTAAATTACATTATACTATTTTAGAACAGATATAGGCCTTGTTATACCAATTTATTGCATATCACTTTGATTTTCCTATGATTAAACACTTTTTTTGAAAAGTATTTTAGAAGGGTATTGATTTTTTTTGGGGGGGGGAAGCAAGGCATTTCAGTAGAAATGGTAATTTTATTTATTATTTATTAGTGAGTCTTGCACAAAGTGAGCCTTCTCAAAATCATGAAATTTGTTACTGTTTTGAATTGTTCCTATTTTTCTTTGTAATGCTATTTTTCTTATTTAAAAATCAATTTTGCAGAAGAAGAAATCTCAAAAGCCTTGAAGCAAGAAAATCTGTGATTTGACAAGATGAAGCAGTTTCCAGTTAATTAGCTGTGATGCACTGAAACTGAAGCCTCATCACTCAACTGCAGCTGATCTAGACAGACACACACATTGGAAGTCTAATACTCTATCCAAAGTCAAAGAAGTTACCAGTTCACTTTGGCCTCTTGTAACATTATTAGGTGTGTAGTTCTTTTTTGGTAAATATGTGAGGTTGAACTGTAAAGTATTTAGAAGTAACAAATGTCAAGTTTTGGGAAATCATTTTGATTCCTAGAATAATCTTGTAACGTAAGTTAATAGCAAATGTCATAGATATGTTAAAATATCAGTTATTAACATAAGGGCGTGTGTGTAATAGCCATTGAAAATATTCTGGTACTAAGAAAAAATGAGTGCAGTGTAGTGCCTTTGGATTTCTATTCAAAACAACAGATTAAAAATTTGTGAAATTGTAAACAGGCTTAATGAATTCCAAATATATTGACTCTGCAGAATGATGTTGATGAGATAAAACACATGTGATAAGTAAATACAAGACAATGAATTGAGAAAAAGAAAGAACACTGTCAAACTGTATTATTTCGTCTGCACAGATTTTATTTAACCCTAGTTTATATTTCACAAAATATAAATGAAAAATAATTCACAAATCTGTTTACTGTTGTCTGTGCATGATATGGGGTGGGTATTGTTTTGGGAAAAGTAACAAGTTTTTTTTACTGATCAGAATCTATTAAAGTTTCCTACTGCCTACAGAACATCCAGAAATAATTTGAGGATAATGAACATGGATTTAAGTAATTGTAACATTTGTACATTTTGCCTTGTCAGGGCTCCTGGCCCAGAAATGGGTTTGTAACATTCAAGGAATGAATACATGCACCTGAATTAATTAGGGTGACTAGAAGAGGCACTGAAGGGCTGACGTCTCCTTCAGTTCCGTGTAGAGTTTAGTTTGTAACTATCTAAATCTTGTCCCCAAGCCTTCTAGGAAATGAGGGAGGAGAAAGGTTGGCGTAAAGAGTACTGGAAGTAGATGACTTGAGTGTAAAAGCTACTTGGCAGTGCAAAGAAGGGACAAGTTCCAAAGGGGAAAAGCAGGGACTCTACAGCCTTTACATTTTGAGTAGCATATTAGGTAAGAGGAGGGACTGCCAAATGAGAATCTTTCATGCCAGAGCCAAAGCTAGGTGTTTAGTAAGCTTTCACCTTCCTAATTGAGATAACAGGTATGCCTAGCCTGTGGGTATTGAAGCTTCTGGCAATAAAGGAGTATTAAAAAGACCAACTGTGTCAGGATCATCTGAGATGCCTTGTCTATGAGAGAGGGGCTTAGAAATCTCATTGCTGATATGCTTCCCTGGAAGGAGATCCCAAAATAGTTGGGGCAAAAACCACACCCAAACACTTGTTTTCACAGAGGGATCTTTTATTAAGTGGGAAGGAAAAGTTAAAAGTGGCTACTTCCTGAGTTGGGTAGAAAACAGCAGCAAATGACTGCAGGTGTAATTTTAAAGAGGAAAGAGTCTGTGGTAGAATGGGTCAGGAGGTGTGGCAAAGGAGGTAGGTTAGAAGGGGAAGGGAAAGGGAGAGGGTTATTTGTCCCAGAGGAACAAAGGACTGCTTCTGGCTAGAGAGGAGACAGACTTGGAATATAAGCAAATGGAGGTTTATAAAGGTAAAGGGGGAAGTTCTTTTTGGAGGAGGTATTTAATTTTAATTGGTCTTGTTAACTTAGGTGAGCCAAAGGGGGCTTCTGATTGCTGGATTTAATACTTTGATAGCTGGACCTTGGTGGTTAGCCTGAGGAGGAAGTAGCCAAATAAGAAAATAGACCTTGCTGGCTAGCTTTAGGGATGTAATCTGTTTTTTAGGAAGGCAGAGGGAATGGGGGAGAAGGTCAAGGCCTGCCACAGCCACATGTTAGTGCCCCTTCAAATTCAACAGTTTGCTGTTGAGAGGTTGCAGTTCATATTAGCCCCAAGGTGTGCTGTATGTGTATTGCTCTCATGAGAGTCAAAAGATCAAGTAACTGGATATTTTGGACTTAGGAGCTATTGAAATGTACCAGTGGTCTACTGAGTGTTCCTGATATGCTTATTTCCTGTTTTAGCACCATGAACAAAATCTGTAATTTCTTCAAAACTGATTGTAATTTAATGCTTTTGGCACCTTCCCATTCAGTATCTTTGAAGTTGCCTTTGGTAAGGTTTCGTTGATGTCAGGTCCTTTGCTTAGAAGCCCACTGATGGTTCACTGTAATTTTAGAGTAGGGTTCTAACCTAAAGACTGCTCTTGTACTTACCGTGCCCTTCTAATCATCTCAGTCCTTTCATTGTTTTGACTTGAAAATTTTAATAACCTTTAATCACACCAATTAGAGTTATTTTTAAATTTTGTTTTCATATGTGTGGATGTTTGCCTCTATGTCTGCCTGGTCCCCATGGAGGCCTGCACAGGGAGTCAGTTCCCCTGGGACTAGAGTTACAGACTAGTGTTAGCTTTCATGTAGGTGCTAGGACTTGAACCTGGACCCCCGTAATGAACAGCCAATACTCTTAATCACTGGGGCATCTATCCAGCCACCTAGAGTTCCTTTAAAAGCTCAGAACAGCACTTAAATCCTTTAATTAATAAACATTTTTAAGCCTGGCATGGTGGGGCATTCCTTTAATCTCAGCACTTGGGAGGTCAGCCTGGTCTAGTGAGTTCCAATGGCCAGAGCTGCAGTGAGACGCTGTCTGGAATAAACAAACCTCAGAACACATTACACTTTCTGCCTTGAAGTCTTAATGTGTTCCCTCAATTCATGGCCTATGTCTTTTCTGAAGATGTTGTTTAACTTTTGTTGTTTTGTTTTGGTGTGTGAGAGGGAGAAGATACTTTGCTATTTTGTTCAGGTTAGCCTCAGCTCACAGCAATCTTCCTGAGTGCTGGAACTACAGATGTTTGCCTAGATTTTATTTAGTGTCTTCATTAGACACCTCCCCCAAATATGTGATCTCTGATACAAACTTAGATACCTACCTTTTTATCTATGTAGATGTCTGTGGAATATGCATGTGCATACAAACACACACTTATCCCAAGGGTCACACTTTATTCTTGCAGATACTTAAGTATTGAAGTTTTGTGTGCCTTTATGGCAGAATAAAAAGGGGACCCCCCCACTTTGGTTACATAGTGTACCTTGTTCTCTTATCAAAGATTAAAAAGCTTTGCAAAGTTCTACATTAAGTAAAACTTTAGATGTATGTATGTCCCAATTTTACTGTGGGGGTGGGATCAAGTCTGTGAGTGCTAAGAATGCACTTACTTTCCATCCCTGAAAATTAAATGTTTAAAGAGGGCAAGCACAGAATGTTGCTGAGCAAGAAAAATGTTACCAAGTAGGATAAAGAATTGTTTGAGAAGTTAAAGAACATTTGGAGGGCAGGGATTAAGTTGAACAAAATGTACTAAACAGATATTTTGAAACCTTTACCATATTTTTCTTAACTGTAAGGTATGACATCGTTTAGAGATTTTTTTTCCCTCATGCACTAAGAGAAAATGTGTTTAAGACATTTTGTTTATGTGTGAAGACAGTATAAAGTTCAGATGTCTGGTTGCCCTAAAGATCACCTTTTTCTTTATGCACTGAGAGCTGGTGAGTCCGTGCCCTAAATGTCTGTTTGTCCTAGGGACTGTTTATAAGTGTCTTCTACATATTTCTGTCTAGAATATTCAGTGTTTTACCACCTGTCTGGAATTCTCTGTATTTTAAGAATTATGTCTCAAACACACCACTAAATTATTACCATATAAAAGTACAACTTGATCAAAATATTTTGAATGGCTCATTTATACAAGTAAGAACATTTTATTACTGGCATTTTAATCCTTTAAGTCTAGATTTACTACAATAGATTTTTATTTTTTTGAAGCAGGGTCTTGCTATGTAGCCCTGGCTGGCATGAAACACTGTAGGCCAGAGTGGCCTAATTGAGTAAGTGATCTTTCTGCCTGTCTTAAGTGCTGGGATTATAATGTTGTGACATCATGCCCAGATTATACCAGATATTTAGTAGCTTCTTGCTTTTCCTGGGTAAGGAAAATGTCATCACACCTACTGCTAGTATTTAGTAAATAATGTAAAAAGCCTTCGAAATTTTAAAGTCCTATCACTTATATGTACTACTTCATTTGTAAGATGAAAACTCCTAGTTGATCAGAAGTCTCTGCTCTAAAAGGGACTTAACACAGCCTTTAAGATATTACTAAACTGGAACGGGGCAGTCTATGTATGTATTTTTTTTAACCATAATGTCTCCAATGAATATTAGGAACCTCAGAATCCTTCCCCACAAAGTGGTTTACAAACCTGGTCAGTATCATGTAATTTTCAGATAAATACAAATGGCAAAATACTAATTTCTGGGGCCTTGGTTTCTTCAGTTTGTAAATTTGGAATTACATGAAGGGGTAATCTATACCTAAAACGTTAGGAGTGTTTCTTGGTTTTATAGTAAGGCAAGACCTTAACTATAACACGAGCTGTCCTTAAATTTATGGTGATTATCTTACCTTAGCCTCCTGGATATTGGGATTACAGAGAATGAGCTGCTGCCTAGCAAAAGCTGTTTTTATTTGTTCTTTAAAACAACTTTTCTGTTAATGGTGTTAAAGGTATAATAGGAAGGACAAAGGGTCTAGTCAGAATGCTAATATATGCATACAGGTACTTGAGACTTGGCACTTAAAGGGTTCAAACTTAGCCAGATGTCACATGCAGTAATTAGAATGGCTCAGTGGTCAGAGCTAACCAGGCATACTAATCTGGATGCTTTCTGTGTGTTTTATCACTGGACCCACAAACAAGGGAACAGGCACAGCGAGAATCAAATGTCTTGCCCAACTTCAAAGTAAAGTATCAGAACTGGGATTTGAACTCAGCGCTTCACCTGTGCTAGAAAAGCACTCTTACCATGGAGCTATGTCCACAGCCTGGGTTGAGAGGGGGTCTCTTGTTATCTCTGACTAGTCTCAAGCTAACTTGCTGATGACCTCAAACTCCTGACTTCACCTAAAATTACAGGCATGCACACTACCCTTATGTGCTGCTGGTGTCTGAACCCAGAATCCTATTCGATAAGTAAGTCACTTAGCAGTTGAGCTATGTTATATAAATAGCCAGTCCTTGAATCTAATTTTTAATTTTTTTAAAATTTTTTTTATGTGTATGGCTATTTTGTGCCTGGTGCTTGCAGAGGCCAGAAGTAAAACTCCCTATAAATGGAGTTACAGATGGCTGTGAACTGCCAGGTGGGTGCTGGGAATCTAATCCAGGTATTCTGGAAAAGCAGACAGTGCCCTCCCTTAACACTGAGTCACTGCTCCAGGCCCCTTGAGTCTTAGCCACTGCTACAGCTGCTGCAAAGCACTTGCCAGTGTGATGGAGGACAAACTAGCAAAATGGGAAGTTTGCCAGCCAAACAGTACTTGTGGATAGTTTCTTGTCTATTAAGGACCTTCAAATTATTTCAAACAACATATTTTAAATTGCTAATAATAAATGTTTATTCATGATTGAAACCGAGGATTTAGAAATACATTTTAATATCTTGCTGATAAAATAGTAACATTCCGCCTTTGTAATCTGATAATACAGAAGATAACTGCTTTAATGTTCTTATCTATTATATCCAGAACATACAAACCACCTACTCTAGTGTTACACCACACCGACTTTCATAGAGGCCGTCCTGAAGCTCTACTGGGTAGCTGAGTAAATAGCATCCAATGCTAATAAGACTAGGGAAGAGATGGGATAGTAAAGCACACATTTCAAGGCTCACTTTTTATGCACATGACATTATGAATATAAAAAAAAAGGGGATGCAAAAAAATGTAATTCAGCATTTTACTAAAGAGCATTTGGCATTACTCAACGCATGAGAAGGCTGTGCTTGGGGCCATCTACTCTCTCTAGCTTCTCGAAGTGTTTCCTGGCATTACGAATGTTGATCAGAGTAGCTGCAGAAGGGATGGATGGATCTGACATTACCACCATCACATACGTGTTTGATGTGAAGATATCGATGAAGGCTGCGAAGTTAGAATTTCTCACTTCCATGCTCTGGAAAGAAGCGGCCAGTTTACTGCAGCTTAGCTTGAACTGCTTGATGATGTTGCTGATCTTCTCAAACCGGTGCACATCACGCTGCTCTTTGCACTGGTAATGGGAAATCACCAAGAACGTAGCTCTCTCGAACAGCAGAACTTCATCAGCCTCAATAATCTGGGCAAAATTCCTTAGGTTCATCTCCAGCTGCTGAACGTTGGGGATCAGCTGATAGACGATGCTGGACCAGGCTTTGTAGAGCGTCTCGTCCCAGATGGAGGTTCGAAAACAAGCGCACTCCAGCGGGCGAGACAAACGCCTCAGGTCTTCCTCTCGCTCTTTAAAAATCAGGTCACGTTGATCTTCCTGAACCAGATCCATTTTGTGAACTAGGCAGAAGATTTTGGCATCAGGTGAATTCTGTAGGATGGCTTCCAGACACGACTGGTAATAATGCATGTCTTTTTCCAGTTCGCGGCTCTCTACGTCAAACACGTATATCAGGACCTCCACATTACGGAAGATGTTGTCCCGCTGGCTGGTGAAGTAATTTTCCATAAAGGTGTCCTGGCCGCCACAGTCCCACAGATTCAGCACTAGGTTCCCCAGGAATCGAACGTGGGAGTGCTCCACGTCTATGGTGGCGCCCAGGCGCCTGGTGTCGCGCGCGATATAATTTGCAAAGATGATTGACCTCATGCTGGTCTTCCCCGACCCGCTCTTCCCCATCAGCAGCACCTTTTTCTTCATGGCTGTATTTGGCATCACCTGCCGGTGTCGCCACGGACTGAGCTTGAGTCGCGGCCTAACGGCGGACTGGACGAGGACAGGGACGGCTGCTCCTGGGGCTGGGCGACGGGCACCGACGGGCAGCGGGAGACCGAGCACTGGAACTCCGGGCAGGAAAGGCCGAGGAGAGGAAAGTCCTCAGAGAAGAGCGCCGGAGGCAATGGCTACAGCAGCTCCAAGCAATACCCAGAGATGTGATCTGCTCCAGCCAGCCCTCACCCACTTCCCTCCGACATCTCGCGAGAACTCGGAGGTTCTGCCACCACCCACTTCCGGTGGTGACATCGCGAGAACGTCGGCTGAGTCTTGACAGTCCGCGGAATTCTGAGGAACTGCTTTTTAAATGCAATCTGTATTCGGGCACAGCGAGTGAAATGAAAGGGGAAGCCTGCATCGGTGTTTTCTGTTTAGGTTGGACTAGGGTTTGCAGAAAGGTTCGAGAGAGCCTGAGCGCGAGAATGCTGCCCTCGCGTGGCCAAAAGCCCCGCCCCCCCACTGTCATGGTCACCTCACCCAGAAATGTGCTTTTAGGCTTTAGAAGCAGGCAGGTGGAGGCAAGGCCTGATTTGTCAGCCCACATAGGGATGGCAAATGAAAATCAACATAGAGAGGCTTCGGAAAGCCAAGTAATTGCTCAGGGCTGGGAAGTACCTTTTCCAGGAGACATCCCGACTTTCTTTTTTGCTTCCAGACTAGTTTCTTTTTTTATACCCTGTTTTCTCATAATCTCAGACTTGAGAATTTGTAGTTAGAATCCAGAACCTGAGGAGAGGGTAATATGGAACACCATACATCAGATACATCCTCACAATAACTGTGTGGGCGACCATTTTCAAGAGAGAAAACCAAACCTTAGGAGGTTAAAAATCTGCATGACTTACAGGGATTTTTCGCTTAGCCATAGGTCACATTGCTTCTTCCAAGCACAGGGCTCTGCTCCTGATCTTCAAGGAGAAATAATCAGTGGCATTCAGTACATTGAGGATAAATCAGTAGGATCACCAGGGTACTTCTGATTCCTAAGTTAGGACACTACATACTTACTGTAAAGCCTTTTGCAGGTTGTATGCGACACTTTACCAGTAAAGACGTTTCCTCACCCATTCGTTTAAAAATTGAGTGTTGGGGCTGGAGACATGGCTCAGCAGTGAAGTGTACTCGATACTTTGTAGAGGACCAGGGTTCAGATACAACTTCTGTGGTTTCTTGCACTGATAAGGTACACATAGACTCACAAAGGCATGTTTGTACGCACACACTTCACTTCCAGAGAACCTGGGTTCAATTCCCGGCCATGGTTCCTTGAAACTGCTTGTAACTCCAGTCCCAGGAGATATGATGCCTTCTTCCAACCTCTATGGGCATTGCATGTATGTAGTGCACAGATACACATGCAGGCAAAACACCCATTCATATAAATATTTAATATGCAAGAAAATTCAAAAGTGATCATTTGTCCTTTTATAAATTATTTTGTGTGTGTGTGTGTGTGTGTCTGTCTGTCTGTCTGTGTGTCTGTCTTAAAACAGATGTCTTGTTTAGGGCTGGCTATAGCTGAGAATAGCCACTTATTCTCAGTACACTTGCAGCAAGAATCTTCTCTAGTTGAGGCTTAGGCCAGCACTAATCTATGTGTATACACAGAAATATTTAGAAGAGAGTTTGCCTATTTAGCAAGATAACAGTACTATGTTCCTCAAGTTTATATTACCAGGCATGGATTCTCTCCCTTGGGACAGGCTTTAACCCCAATCCAAAAGCAGTTAGTTAACCCCCATAACTTTGTGCTATAAATATTGGCTGACAAGTTGGTATTTTAGCAATGGAGGTTTCACCACTGATGACTTTTCTTTCCTTGCAGCCTCTGGCACTATGAAAACTAGCCAGCAGGGAAGAAGTTTTTAGGTCAGTTTCCAGCTTGATGTCTTTATGTCCTACAACCAAAATATATTCCGTCTTAAACAGGATCTTACTGTCTTGTTATGGTCAAGAGTGATAGCAATAATCTGTGTTGTTTTGGGAACCTCTGTGGCTTTTCCTGACTCTGATCCTATGTCTGGATCTGATTCTTTAATAACCCATAATCCACATCTGGGGAAAATATTGTCCACCCAGAGTGGGTACCAGTGATAAAGGGGTGTGTGTGTGTGTATGTATGTATACAAGGGCTTTCCTTACATCCTTAGTTTTGGTTAACAAACTCCCCACTCCTTCCTTACCCTGTACCACCTCTATTCCCATTACTGCTTAAACTTTTAACCTCCAGTACTTCCCCCTCCCTATTTTCCTATTGTATACATTCTATTATTCCTTCACCCATTATGAACCCTCACCTCTACATGGGCCCTTTTTAGCTTCCTGAGTTGGATAGGTGCTCCAAAATAAACACCTACATCTAAAAATTCAATATATTTTTTCTGTATATTTAGTGTTTTAATTTTTTTATTTTGTTTTGTCTTTTATTTTTGTGTCTGTCTGTGTCTGTGAATGTGTGCAGGTATCTGAAAGAACATTGAATCCCCCTGAACCAAAGTTACAGGCATTGGAGAGCCACCTTAGTTGGATGCTGGGAGCTTTACTCCTCTAGAAGGAGAGGAAATGCTTATAAACTGCTGATCTATCTCTCCAGTTCCTAACATGGTGAGAGACATCTCTTGTCTGATCTGTGTGGTGTCGTAAATGCCTTGTGTATCTGGACTGGCAACTCTCCCTAAATCTGAGAATTTTTCTGCTTTATTCTTTTGAAAACACTTTCAATGTATTTAGAATGAGATTCTTCTCCTTTTCTATGGGCTCTATAGATTGAATACATGTAACACTTTCCATAAAGATGGGTTCTATAAATTGGTAAGCTCATGATAAGGGTCTGGAGAAGAATCTGTTGTGGTCTCAGCCACACAGATGACATGAAGGCCACCAGGCTGTTAACCATATCCTCTCCCAGTCTTGTGAGCTGATAAGGGATGGTACATCACTCCTTTTGAAGGGACAACCCTGAATGTTTAACATTCTTGATTTTCATAGTGCTTATGTGTGAGTATAATGACCTTCAGGCCTCCTGCCTCCCACATCCACCCTTTTTTACTTTTTAGAGAGAAAATTGTGGCTGTAATAGAGGCCAAGGTTGAATTCATTTACCTGCATGGCTAGTCTTAACTAGTAGAGAGGCAAGCATAACAGAATTATAGGGTAGCTAACAGAGGACCTAGGAAAGGGAACAACCATCTTAACCAGGATGGCCATTCAAAGGTCACATGAGAGATTTTACCTCCCTATGCATATCATTAATTTTTATCATATATATTATGAGAGAAATCTGACATTTTAAAGCACATGCCAGGGAATTGATGGCACTCAAAATTGTAGCTATTTTGTAAAGTTACCTCCCTCACTTGCTCTTATTTTTGCTGTAATAGTAGTAGTTGTGCTTATCACAGGCCATCTTTGAGACCTCTGATGTAGGGATGTCTTTCTGTATGCTGTGAATATCAATCTTTAAATAAAAGAGATGTTTTGGCCCATGACAGGCACCATAGAAGAAGTAGGTGGGGAATCAGAATAGTTAGGAAAGGAAGGGTGGAGTCAGAGACAGACCAAGCTAACCGCCAAAGAAGAAATATGTAAGGAACACAGGTAAGCCACGGGCCATGTAGCAGACAGATTAATGAGAATGGGTTGAGTTAAGATGTAAGAACAAGCTAGCAATGTGCCTGAGCCATAGGCCAAACAGCATGAACTTAATATAATTGTTTGAGTCATTTCTGGGAGTCTGATCAGCTTTGGGCGGCTAAGGGGTCTGGGGCTGCAGGTATGTGGGTCTGGATCTCTGGCCGACTGGCACCAAGAAACCTATGTACAACAGATCTCTTCTTGTACTCAAGTAGCCATTCCTGGAACTGGCAATTAAAAAAAAAACAACCCTAAAATCAATCCTTAGCATGGGAAAACAACATCATACTGTCTCCCATTACATCCTTTTATTCTCCCCTGACAAAGCATTTGGATTCTGCACTGGCAAGCTGAGAATTAACATGTGATATAATTAGTAAACATACCAGAATCATTTTGGGGTCAGTAGTATTGTGTCTTTATTATTTCCTAAGTCATTGCTTTACTCTTCCTCCTGGAACATCTCCTCTTAGTGGGTTTGACATTTATTTTTAGTTTTTATTTGACTGATGGTCTCTGGGATCTTGTCCTAGTCAGATGCATTGAGACATTTGGGACTTTATTCATTTTCTGGAAAGATACAAACATAACTTTCCCTTATATTAGAAGAACACTGAACCCTTTCCATTCTAGTTTCTAGATCTTTCCATTTAACATATTTCTTAGGCTTTGTCCCCTTTAGGGCAAAAAGCTTTTGTGTAGTAGAAGCAGCATTATCTTTTATAGTGAAAACATTTTTAAGTTAGCATAGCTAGATGTAGCAAAGTTTGTGGGGACTTAGGTGGGTGTATATACCTTCTTTTACTTTTAAGATTTTCCATTTACGCATTTGAAGGTGTTGTTCTACAGTAGCCTGACCCTGTGGATTGTAAGGGATTTCCAGTAGAGTGATTAATATTATACAAATTGCAAAATTCCTTAGATCATTTGCTAGTATAAGCAGGACCATTATTAGTTTTTAGTTGTAATGGCAAGGAAGATAAAGGTAAAGCTAAGTATTAAATGTTAGATTTACTTTGAAAAAATAGGTTGCATGAGGGTAAGGGTTAAGTATTAAGATCAACTTTGGGAGCAAAAAACCATCATGGTGGGTGAAGTGCCTAGGCGGCAAGTTGTGATACAGTCAGGGTCCCAAGATTTTAGGAGTTGCTAAAGCTAGGGGAAGTTACAATTGGGAAGTGAGAAGAGGAGGTGAGCATGAGAGAAAGAAATGATAGTAATGATCAAATGGGATGGGGCAGAAGAGTATAGTGAATGCCTTAGAGTAAACTGGGTGGGCACACAAACAATGGTCCTAAGACCTAGCTGAGTAGTGTGGAAATAAAAGCAAATCTGTCCTGAGACACATATACTAGAGTAGAAATAAATAGAAAATAAGAGACTATTCATGGAATGAATTCTGGCACAGCTGCCTTGAGTTGAAAGGTGACATTCTCAGATCCCTCTGCTCTAGTAGGTTCCATGTGGTGCTGAAGGGAGTGTGGGAGACTTTGGTTTCTGCAGTTTCAATGTTGCTGGGGTTCTGACATGTGGGGGAGGGGATGCTGTAAGTCCTTTCCTAATACAACTCCTCAGACTCCTGTTCATCACTGCGCCCTTTTCTTGTTCAGGATGGAGGGCTGGTTCACCATAGACAGGTTTATTTTATTTTATTTTATTTTATTTTATTTTATTTTATTTTATTTTATTTTATTTCATTCATTCATTCATTCATTCATTCATTCATTCATTCATTCATTCATTCATTCATTTATTTATTTATTTATTTATTTATTTATTTATTTATTTATTTATTTATTTATTTATTTATTTATTTATTTCAAGATAGGTTTCTCTGTGTATCCCTGGCTGTTCTGGAACTTAATCACTTGTCACTTCTGCCTACCACCCTGTCCCTAGCTCCAGAGCTTGCAGTCACCTCTTGGGTCTTTTGTTGTTTCATTTTGTGCTTGGGTTTTAGGCTGGCTTTGAACTCTTGGTCTCCTTGCCTCACTTCCTTAGTGCACCACCAGCCCAACCTAGAGCAGTTATTTCCATCCGTGAGAAGCTAACTAAGAAACTGTTTATTGGGCTTATACTTAGAAAACTCTTGGGAGAATTTAACTCCCAAGTCTAAAGATGCAGACGACAGTATGCAGGAGTCCCTCGGTACAATCCACAGAAATAAGGTGGTTCAGCAGGTGAAGGCATTTGCTACCAAGACTGACAATTTGAGTTCAAGCCCCAGCATCTACTGATAGAAAATCAACTCCTGAAAGTTATTCTCTAACCTTCACACAGACATACTTGTGCCCACATGCATTCAGATTTTAAAATGTATTAAAAAATGTTAAATAAGCCAGGCGGTGGTGGTGCATGCCTGTAGTCCCAGCACTTAGAAGGCAGTAGCAGGAGTCTCAGGACATTTATCCAGAATCACATAAAAGTGAGTTGTAGAACAGTTGTATTTGTTGCTATGTCAATGTGTAGTGGGGTTTTGTTGGTCCATTGTAAATAATTGTCCCATCCACTGTTTTAATAAAAACCCTGATTGGCCAAAGGCAAACAGGAAGTGTGGGCGTGGCTGCCACTAAGAAAACTCTGGGAATAGGAAGAACAGAGCAGAGATGTCATGTAGATGCCAGACAAGCCAGAAGATGCTGCTCTGAGAAAAGGTACCGAGTCACATGGCTGAACAGGAAAAGAATCATGGGTTAGTTTAAGAACAAGACCTAGTAAATTATGCCTGGACCCCAGGTCAATCAGTGTACAGTTAATACTGTACAATTAATACAGGTGTCTGTGTGTTTCAGTGGGACTATGGGACTGTAGGTCTGAAAGTCTGTGGCCAGAAACCCAATTCAACAGTCATGGTTCCTCAGATATCCAAAAGCTGCCATCTAAAGTAAGTCATTCTAGATAGATGCTCACACCAGTGCCGTGTAGTCTAAACCTATGCTTGGCCCTTATGATAGTTATTCTCTCACCAGGATTTAGGCAGAAAAGGTGGTTTACTTAGCTTACAGTTTTGGTGACCAAATGGCCTACAGCAGGCTGCCCCTTGACTACATCACTTCATGGTGCATGAGGTTGGGAAGTGCAAAAATGTGTGTGGGCAAATAAGTTATTTTGAACCAGGTGTAACTTATAAACAATCTTTTCAGGAGAATTACCAAAGAGTCTCATGAAAGATGCTTTCTGAAGGAGGGCTTTACTCCCAAAAGTTCTACTGCACCCCAGGACTGCTACTGCTATCCTTTGTGTTGTCTTTATTTACAGTGCATGCTTTGGGGACAGAAATGACACCCAAAGGACCATCTTGTTATTGAATACAAGAAAGCTAGTCTCCCAGTATTAAGCTTGTATGCAGGATAAATCTTTCTATCAGTATCAGATAGTCCCCTAGTCTAGATACCCTCTGATTTATTATTCCTGGAGAATGACTGTGATAATCTTTGGTGAACTAATTGCCCATTTATATGCAACTGAAGAAGGGGATCTATGGGCCTATGTGTGTTTTTTAAAAGAGATCTCTAGATGGTCTGCTTGTTGGTAGTGTAATTTTTATCCTGTTGTCAAAAGAAACGGCTTTCACCTCAAAGTAATGAGACAGTTGATTCTGGAGCATATGTGGGTGACTATGGCCTTGAAATACAGATCTAGGCACCCCCAAATACAATGTTCCACAGTGGAAGCAGTTTCCCTGAATTTTTATAGTAACAGAACAAAGAAAGTTACAATTCAAAGAATTAAAAAGACATTGGTGGAAACACCAGAGAGGTGGCTACAACAAGATGGGGGTACTTTGCTAAAGGACTTGGATGTTGTCTGAAAACACCTTATCTTCTAATGGAAAACTAGGATTTTTGTTAACACTCAAAAAGGGTTTTATCTACTTGTCAGGATGTTAGTTACAACACAAATGGGGCAAAGAATTAGGAGGCTCAGGATAAATTGTAATTAGGCACCAGAACTGCACTATTCCAATCCCCTCCCTCATCACTGAAGGTTAATCAGCTAGTCAGCTTATTACACAACTTTGTTCCAGGAAGTCATTCATGATCCCCAGTGAGACCTTCAATTCTTTAGTGTTTTAGATGTTCTGTGTTAAAAACTTAGTCTTCTGGGCTTTTCCCACCACTGGCTCAGGATTCTGCTTTTGTGCGTTAGCTAAGCCAGTTGCTGTTCTTTGTTTTCTGTTTCTATGTATCTTGTTTCTTATTCTATCTTAGAAAGTATCCTTTCATCCAACCATGGTTATTTTAGTGGAACTTAAAATAATCTTGAACCTAAATATTTGAAACAATATGTCTCTCTCTCTCTGACACTATCATGTATCATGGAGGTCAGAGGACAACTTGTGGAAGTCAGTTATTTCCCTTTACCATGTATGTTATGGGGCTTGAACTTAGGTTGGTAGGCCTGATGGTAAATACATTTACCACATGGAACCATTTAACAGGATCTTATTTATTTGAGACATATATTCAGTCCTTCTCACTACATATCCCTGGTTGTCCTGAAGCTCATTTGTGTAGGAAAGGCTGGCCTCAATCCCATAGAAATCTACCTGCCTCTGTCTCCTGAGTGCTAGGATGAACTTCTTATTAATTTTTTCTATGAAAATAATTTCTTATTCTTTTTGGGTAAATAAGAATAGAATTTCTGGGGCCATGTGTTAACAAAATCCTAATTTTAATTATCCACTATTAATATCTCTCAGTAAAAAGACACAGGCTAACAGAATGGATATGAAAACAGGATCCATTCTTCTGTTTCATGCAAGAAATATAACTCAACATCAAAAACAAATATTACCTCAGAGTAAATTGTTGGAAAAATATTTTTCAATCAAGCAGACCTAAGAAGCAAGCTTAGGTATAGCTATCCTAATATCTAACAAAATAGACTTCAAATAAAAATTAATTAAAAGAGATAGAGAAGGACATTTCATATTCATCAAAGGACAAATCCACCAAGATGATATCTCAATTATGAACATCTATGCTCCAAATACAAGGGCACCCACATTTGTAAAAGGATCATTATTAAAGCTTAAATAACATATAAAACCTCACACATTGCTAGTTGGAGACTTTGACATTCCACTCTCACCAACAGACACGTCTGCAAGACAGAAACTTAACAGAAATAATAGAATTGACAGATGTTATGACTTAAATTAATCTAACAGATATACACAGACTGTTTCACCTAAACACCAAAGAATATACCTTCTTATCAGCACATCCTGGAACCTTATCCAAAATTGACCATATTCTTGGTCACAAAGCAAGTCTTAACAGATTAAAAAAAATATTGGAACAGCTCCCTTTTGTAAAGTGGTGGGCAGTGTTCATGGCAGGTAACAGGAAGATATGCCATGCAGAGAGCACTCATGTAGAAGATTTTATTAAAGGAAGGAAGGATGTAGTGTGTCTCTGGAGATAAGAAGAGAGAAGAAGAGATGGGAAAAGGGGAGAGAGGAGGAGCAGATGAGACCCCATGGGAAGAGAGAGGAAGAGAGAGGTGCTGTGGGACTATGCCATTGTACACTGTAAATATTTGTTACTGTAAATACTGGTAATAAAACACTAATTAGCCAGAAGCTAGAAAGGAAGTAGAGGCAGAGAAACCAGATCAGGAGAATTCTGGGAATCAGAAGAGCAGAGTGGCAGAAGCCAGCGAGATACAGAGGAAGATGAGAATGCTACACTGAGAAAAAGGTACCAAGCCATATGGCTAAACATGAATAAGAATCATGGGTTAGTTTAAGAGTTCGAGTTAGTGAGTAATAAGCCTGAGCCACCAGCCAAACAGTTTATAATTAATATAAGCCTTTGTGTAATTATTTGGGACTAAATGGCTGTGAGACCGGCTGGGCAGGACAATAAATGGCATTCCAATATGGGGCATATACACCCACATAAAGCCTGTAAAAAGGTTCTAGAACACAGAAATGGGGCCAAAACACCAGTTTCCTAGTTATGTCTCTGAAGTGGGTCTTAGTACAGTGGCCTGTGGCCTTGAGCTGCAACATGGTAGGTTCCTGAAGTCTCACAGGAGCCTTGGTACAAGCACAAGCTGCATATAACAGATTTAAGATTTCCTTTCATACAGACAAAAAGGGAACAGAGTCAAGTATGGCTTCTTGATAGCAGCATTTTCTCTAGAGGGCACTGTTTGCTGGTGTCAAGCAGGGACTTGACTCCTTTAAGAGAGGCTTCCTGACTCAGCATTAGTGGCAAAAACTACTGCAGGGCTCTTTAAGAGGCCCTGCTGCCAAATACTTTAATGGTGTTTATGAGCAGGGTACATCTGTGCTTTACTTGGTGGCAGTGTGGACCCTAATATTCCCCAGGGTTGGAATGGTAAACATGATTCCTGCCAGTACTTCTGCCATGAATCTAAGCTCTCACAGACCAAGGAACTGGGTGGAGCCAGATGCCATAGCCTTTAATCCTGGTGATACATTAGCAGATTAAAGGTGTGGTTAGAAAAATATAGAGATAATACAGTAAAGGTAGATTCTGACCACCCCTCCCAAAAAACCCAAGCCTAAACAGTTTACGTGTGTTTAAAAAATAAGGAAGAGAAAAGAAAAAGAATAGAGAAAGTCCTTAAAAAAGAAATCGAGTAAAAAAAAAAAAACCTAATAAAATATACAAAGAAGGGCTATACACAGATAATCTGGATACTGTATGCTGTTGTTCTGTCTTTTAAGTTTTTTGATTACAAAGAAAGGAACAAGAGCTGCTAAGAGACATTTGATTATAAATGTTGCTGGATTAATCTAACCTATATACTTTGTAAATGCCTTGACTTCAAAATTGAAGTAAAAAAATGTTACTTTGGAGGAAAGGTTTTGTTTTTATTTCCATGGAAAATGAGATGCTGTGGATTTATTTCAGGTTAAAGAAAATAAGGTTTGATTGAGAAAAACTCCTTAAAAAATCTCAGATGAGAACAGATAACCCAGATGATCCAATATTTTAAAGCACCTCTATTGTTTTCCCTGAGCTTTGCATTCAGAACAGCTTTGAGGAGACCCAGCTTCACAGAATACTCGTTAGGACTTGATCACAATCCTAAATTTTCTTTGGAGCCTCATAAAATTACCAGCACCCCCAACCAGCAGGAAGTAGTCTGTAGAACAACACCCACATTCTCAAAATATGGATTATGGATGTTTGTCTTTGTTTAGAGTATTGGTTACAAGTTGTTATAGATAATAGGAAAAAAGCTAAACAAAGGAGATTAGATTTGGGGTTCTTGTTTTAAAAAAGAAAAAAAGGGGAAATGCTGTGGGACTATGCTCTTGTACACTGTAATTATTTGTCACTGTAAATATTGGTTTAATAAAGAAGCTAGACAGAAAGTAGAGGCAGAGAAACTAAGCTAGGACAGTTCTGGGAATTGGAATAGCAGAGCAGCAGATACCAACAAAATTCAGAGGAAGGGGATGAAGTGTGTACATATGGTGGACTTGAACAGTGTGTATACATGGTAGACCTGTCTTTGAAAGGTACAGTGTGTATAGATTTTTGCTTGGATTCCAAAAGTTCTCATTTCTCTCTCTGAGGCCTCCTTCTTCTCCCTGTTCCATTTCACATTTCTAAATTTCCCTTTATTGGAAAGGCAAGAAGTGTCTTTTCTGTTCTTGAGAATGATCATTAAGCATTATGCCTGTTGGAGTTTATATCTTTGACTTTCTATAACTTACGTCGGGAGACTGTAAATAGTAAACATTTTAGTTTCTGTGGGTAAAGAGGCAAAATAAGGAATGTTTCTGTAGAATGTGATAAAATTAAAATCTTTATAGACAGTGAAGTTAGGATTTTATATTTCATAGATCATGTAATGCTATTTTAATTTTTCAACTATTTAAACAACATTCTTAGCTCAGTGGCCCTACCAGCTAACTACCAACTAGAATTGGACAGCTGACAATGATTTTCTAACTTCTGTTTTAGCCTGGCATGGAAGAGAAACCTAAAGCTGAGCACACAACACCTCAACACTGCTTCGACCCATGATCCCTCAGACACTTGCAGACCAAACTGAAGATCTGAATTCTAGTCCTCTGACCCACAGGTTGGACAGGAAGGAAACCAATTTTGGCAAGCTGTCCTCTAACCTCCACAGGATTCATGGCACACATGGCTCTCTCTACCCAGAACTTGCATAAATAAATTATAGAAGAAAAAAAAGAAAAGGAAAAAAGAGAAAAAAATGTTTAAATACAAACATTCTATTGTAGAAATATATTCTATATAGTATACTACTGTACTTCTTTGCTTTTGAGAAAGGGAAATGCTATGCATCCCAGGCTAGTTTGGAACTTATGATTTTTTTTTTTTGTCTCATTATCTCAGGTGCGGGGATTCTAGGTACATGCTACCATCTCTTGATCTAAAGCAGGAGCCCTTGACCTTGCTTCATCATCAGAATAAGTTTCTATCTTGTGAAAACATGATTCCCAGAACAGTTTTGTTTTTGCTTCTTTGAAATAGGGCCTCACTTTGTAACCCAGGCTGGTCTTGAACTTTTGACAACCCTCCTGCCTCAGCCTGTATGTGGAGTGGGGATCACAACCTAGGCCATCATGTTATGCTCAGATTAGAGTTATTTGATACAGGAAATTCCAGGGCTGATGCATAACTGTGGATTTCAGGACCAGGTTAGCTATTAGAAGAGAAAGGTCAGAGGGCAAAATTAAATCTTTAAAGCTGTGGTTCTTGAAGTGTGGGCTGTGGTCCAGCATCAGCATCATTAAGAACTTGTTAAGAGTTACATCTTATCTGAAGCCCAGATCTCAAAAACAACAGAAACTCAGAGCCTGGCAGTCTGGTTTCCATCAAGCCAGGTGGTTCTGATGCTGCTAACATTTGAGAAGCCCCTGCTTCCAGGCATCATTACCAGCAGCCAGAGAAGCAATGAACCACTGAGCAGTAAAGGGTTGGGCTCTCTCAAATGGCTTTGTTCTCAGGAATGAGGAGGTCTGTGATTGAGAGCAAGATGCCCAGCAGCCAAGGCACAGATTTTCCAAAAAGATCTGGAAACAGGATTCAGTGTCAACATTCTAGAGGTAAGGGCATGCATTTCCTTAAGGAGTACATTGTGTCCTTGAGATGGCAAAGCCACCCTGACAAAATACATTTCAGTGTTTTTGCAATTATGTTACCATGGTTTTGATTAACTCTGGGACCCAGAGGCCATCCAAAGCCCTCCAAGATAAACTCAGTCCTCCTTCCCAGGTACAGTGGGAGAGTCCCTGCCTTATGTCTGCCAGTGAGGCAGTGGGAGAGGTTTGACCTCACAAGAGGCCTTTGTGATGTCATTGCTCCCTCAAGATGCCTTCCTCTGTGAAGGTCACAGAGGACTCAGTCCTAGACCCTGAGGCTTCAGGAGCCAGGCTGCTGGTGGCAGGTGTGTGCTTTCAGTGGCAGAGGTTGGGGAAGCATGCACATGTGAGCTAGGCTGGCGAGCTGTTTGTGTTCGGTGATGCTTGTTTGTGCAAGGACAGCTTCAGGAAAGGAATCAACTACAGAATTTTGCAAAAGGGCCACCTAAGTTTTCTTCCGAGTAAATCTTACATCTTCAAAGGTACTTAGGTGCTTGCTGTCCCATGGTGGTGGTGGATGCTCCGAAGTGGAAGATGGGGAAGAGGAAATGTATCTGCGATCTGTGCTCCTGTGGGTAAGTAGTCCCCCCCCCCACATCAATCTGAGGAGGGGGTTGATTTTCTCACTCTTTGGGGAGCCACACCAGTTTCCTTGAAAGAAGACAGATGGTATCTTCAACCCGATCCTTCCCTAGGCAGCATCACACTGGAATCTGGGTTTTTAGGCTGCATCACTGTCAACTAGTATTTGATGCACAGGTGTTGAATCAGAGTGTCCATGTTCAGGCATTTTTATGTGGTCCATCAGAGATTCAGGGACCTTGAGAGTGGGCTGGGCCAGGCCTTGTTTATGCTGTCAGACAAATTAGAAATCCTGGCCAGGTATTGATGACCAGTATTGTTGCGATTCTTAGGTTGGGGGTGGGGGGAGTTCTTTTATGTGGGTGAATTTCTTACAGAAATTAGTACTTTTTCTGGGAAGCACAAGGCATTAGCACCACTTGGCACAGTGTTGGAGTAAACAAAGTTCACAGGGGAAAGTACTTTGCAGTCTCCTGCCCGAGCCTGATGGGATGCCTTCCTACCATTTGCCTTTAGGACCATGCTGAGGTGTAGCATAATGAAAGTAGGGGTTTTGGGAGAAACTTCCGGCTGCTGCCTCTGTGATGTCTTTCTGTTTTCCCAGGACAACTAGAGAACTGCAGGATTAGGCCAAACGGGATAGCAGAGGAGCAATAGGGTGTGGGCTCTGGAATGGCTTCCCAGCCTTCTGGCTTAGATACAGTGAAGAGGATGGGTTTCAGGGTTGCTCCAAACCATGGCATTTGGATAGACAATGGAACTTCTCTCCATTTCCGTATGAGTATTTCCCTTACAGGACTATTATAAATAAAGGTTGATGTGCACTACTACTGCACATGAATTCTATTTATCCTGTTAGTACCCTGACATGTGCAAAAGGGTTTACCAATGGTAGCATGTTACATTAAATAACACCATTATTGTATTTGGGAGAATAGGTTAAGAGGACGCTCTGAAAGCAGAAGTCTTTGAAATCTCAGGAGTCAGGTTTTTTTTTTTTTGATAATTTTTTTTATTTAAAAAGTTTTTCTCATACCCTCCACTGCTCTCCCTCCCTCCCCTTCTTCCTGTCTTCCCCTCAGTTCCACCCCCTTGCCCCATACCCCTCATCCATTCCCCAGGGAGGGCAAGGAGTCCCAAGGTGAGTCAGTTTGGTCTAGCATATCCAGTTGAGGTAGGTCTGAGTACCTACCCCCAGTATCAAGGCTGGGTTAGGTATTCCTTTATAGGGAATGGGCTCTGAGATTCCAGTTTGTGCACCAGGAATAAATCTAGTCCTACTGCAAGAGACTCCACAAACTACCCACACCGTTTGACTGTTGTCTACCTTTGGAGGGTTTAGTTCCTTTCCATAAAGTTTCCTCAGCTGTCACATCAGAGTCACTGAGCTCCCAATAGCTCCAGTTAGCCATATCCGTGGGTCTCCTCCTCATGATCCTGGTCCCTTTCTCAAATACTCTCCCTCTTCAGTTGGACCGCAAACTAGACCTGGTGCATAGCTACAGATCTCTGCTTCTGCCTCCATCAATTGCTGGGTGAAGGTTCTATAATGGCAATTAGGGTGGTCATTCATTTGACTATAGGGGAGGTCCTGTTTAGACATCCCCTCCACTATTGCTTGGAGTCCTAGTTGGTGATGTCTTGTGGGTTCTTGGGTGTTCCCCTAGCACCAGGTTTCTCTCTAACGCCTCCAAATGGCCCTTTATCAAGACATCTACTCTTTTGTTCCCCTCCCTGTTGTTCCTCCCGCTCACTACAGAAAGTTCTGCTGGAAAAATCTGCACCTTCCCCACCCCCACTGCAATTCGATCCATTCAGAGGCTGGCTGGGGTAGAATGGATTTTGTAGGGGTTCTCAAGCCCCAGAACTCAAGAGTTATGAACATTTCTAACCTAAGGAGAAGTTGAGGCAGGATCCAGAGGAGAAGTCTTGGATGAACTCCTTTGGGAAGAGAGCTTCCTGCAGTGGAGGGGAGTCTTGAGGTTCTGCGGGAGTCACCTGACCACCTCCTTTCACTTCAGAGATGGCCTTTGAAAACCAGGACTTTTAGGGAGGGAAGCAGGCCTGCATTTAATAGAGTGAAGATTTCTTTAATACTCTTTCTCTTCATTTATTCCCCCTCCCACCTCTCTCTCCCTCCCTCCCTCCCTTCCTTTTTTCTAAGACAAAGCATCATATAGCCCCAACTGGCCTGAAGCATTCTGTTCCGCCTTTGAAATCCTTTTCTTATTGTCTCCGTCTCCCAAGTCCCTGGATTACAGGCCTGCATCATGCATCATGCATCACTATTCCCAGCTTTGTTATTTTGTTTTGTTTTGAGTTTTGTAGTGTATCCAGGCTAGCCATGAACTGGTGTCCCCTCAAGCCTTTCCACCTCTCGGGTTGTAAGCATGTGCCACCACGGATAGCTCCTTAAACATGCTTTCAACTACAGTACATGGTACTCACTAGTGGGGAAGGTTTCAGCATCTGCAGAAAACTTCCATCCAACAAAGCCATTGTCTTCTGGGAACCACCAAAGGACAAGTTCTTAGGATAAGTTCTTAAGTTTGGCCACAAGATGGCAGCCTTTTCCCAGCCAATCCTCATCAATGCTTTAACCAGCCTAACCTAAGTGGAAAACAAAATCTTTGGAGTTCTGAAGTCCCTTAAATGTTGTTCTTTGTTTTATTTTTTTAAATAAGATTTTTTTAAAATGAGAAGCTAGTCAGCGTTTAGGGCCCAGCATAGCTGAGGAAGGTGTTATTTCTCAAGGAACTGAATACAGATGACAATGAAGGTGTTTCAAAACGTGCAACCATATAGATTCCTACCACTCCTAAAACTTGTCAGTGAGCTTTATTGGCTTAAGGAAACCAGACATACTTCATTATATTGAAACATACTCCACAACTTCCCTTGACAACCAAAAACTGGCAATTGGGACTCTACAATTGAATATTATAATCTTTTAAATGTGATCAGTACCAAGTAGGCAAAAATAAGCTCATAGGTTGCAGAAAGATGGTAAAGTCAACAGTAAAAAGCCCAGCTGTTGTGTGTCTCAATATAGCTGCAACTGCAGTGTGTGTGTGTGTGTGTGTGTGTGTGAGTTCAGGTGCCATTAGAGGCCAGAGACATCAGATTCTCCTGGAACTAATGTTACAGGAGGTTGGGATTGAGCCACCCCTGTGAGTGCTGGAACTGCACTTGAGTCCTGCACAGGAGCACTTTATGATCTTGGCCACTGAGGTGGCTCTCATATCCTAGGCTAGAGCCCTACTGCTAAAGTGTGTCCACATTGAGCCATTTTTGTCTATTGATTACAACATGAAGACCCCCGTCCAAGACTGGAGTATTATCTGATGTAAAAAAATATAGCAATCCTTAAAACTCTTTAGTACAGCAATAAAAACAGCAAATCTCTTAGAGAACATAGTACCTCTACTTTTTCTAAAATATTGATAAGAAATGTAGATGTTAATGAAGGATTGACATAGCTTACTTTTTATATCTGATTATTTTATGGTTCACTGTGCACCGTTTAAAAGATTTTGTTCAACTTACAGGAAATTCCAGGATGGGGCAATGCATCATGGAGTATTTATGTAGCACTGGTCATATGTGCAGGATCTCATAGAGAAGGTAGTCCCAGAGAGGACCTGCCAATTGCTTTGGAGGATATGGATTTGGCTGTTTCTGAGAGCGTGTGGAGGAAGGTGATCTCCAGGGCAGCCATGTATCTGCAACTTAAATCAGTTATGTGAACCAGGGAGAAACTTGTTATTTTAATTTTGGAAAATATTTTCTTCACATTGATGGAAATTTCTTTAACCTTAGATTTTATTTTCTTAGAGTTTCTGTTACAAATTAAGAGGAATGGCAAAAGAGAATGAGGACTTGGTTAGCTATTACACGTTTTAAGAAGAATTCTTGTTTTTAATTGAAATAAAATGGACTTCATAAATTCTGAGTAAGGAGGAAAAGGAAGGGCAAAGCAGGAGAAGTGCTTACAAATACTTGCTGATGACTTTTTGTAGAAGACAAGGGAGGCATCCTTCACTTTAACACTGATTTGTTTTGATTATGTATTCTGTACTTTTCATGTTAAGTTACTTTATTGTCTTTTTAGATATCTGAATTTACTTGCACAATATACTTTTCATATTAGATATTGGTTGTGGATTACCGGTCACATTACAGACACTGAGGGCATAGTACTCAGCTTTGTACTAATTCTGATAGCGTCAGTTAAAATATTCTATTCTTCTATGCTGGCTGAGAATAGATGTGTTTGGGTACCCTTGTTTTAATGCCTCATCTTCCCTCTTTCCCGTTCTTGGAAGATGCTCTCTCTGTATTTGGCTCCTTGCTATACTAGCCGCCTTACGAATGCTACTCAGTAGGCAGCTTTTAACTCCATTCTCATGGCTGATGTTTCAGAGATTGACCCTTTGGGTGATTTGTCGTTTGTTTGGGAAGATGACATGTCTGAAAGAGAAAGAGCAGCTATTCTTCAGACACATGAGGACGACGTGTTAAAGTTGGAGGGTTTCAGAGGTGGGGTTACAGGAAGGACAAGGGGCTTGCTGAATGCTTAGGGAATGGAGGCATTGGGAAACCTCAGGTTTTGAATCATGGTTCTGCCTGACTGTGAGATCTTGCCAGCCATGTGCTGTCCTTGTAAAATATCAATAACCCCCTTTATTCTCAGGGCAGGTAGAAGTGGGGGAGGGATATATGCTCTGAAGGGAAAGATGGTGCTTGGGAGTGGGATGGGGCAAGTTATTTGCTAAAACTGTTGGTCCCAGAAGAGAGAGACTATGCCAGAGGCCCACTGCACAGGGCTCCTATCTACCTCTGTGGTATGGTATTGGCATTCTAGATATCTTTTCCTCCACCCTTCTTTCCCATGCCTTCCCATCTGAGCTCTGAGATTACAGGCAATGGGCCACCATATTCACCTTCCATTTTAATAATGGAGGGATGATTTGCCACAAGGGCAGTAGAACATACAGATCAAAAGCATAGATGCTGGACCATCCCATGAGTTCAAATTCTAGCCTTTACTTGTGCCACATTGACCACTTTGCCATAACATTTGTACTTCCCTGTTCCTCACTGTTCTTGTCTGTAAAATGGGCACAGGAGTAGAATCTGCATTGTAGGGCTGTTGTAAGGGTGGAGCTATGGTAAAGTGAGCAGAGGGCATGTAGGAAGTTGAAACTAATGAGTGTTATGAAATGAGTGTAGATGAAGGTGCCAGTCTGTATTCTGGGAGATGAAGCTCCAAGAGAGGAAAATACCATCCTTTTTTCAGGGGGCTGAGTGCTACAGAAGAGAGTAAATTTTATTAACTGACAAATAGTGAAACACAGAGAAGTTCAATAGGAAGGATCAGAGTTAAACCACTGGGGGCTGGATTATAGTTGGCAGATTGGAATGTTTTACAAAGGTTTAACACAAAAGTTACTTTAGGCAAGGGGACAATTCTTCTTCCACCTTTTGTAAGTTTAGGGAATTGAGCCTGGGAAGTCAGGCTTGAGTGGCAAGAGCTGTTACCTGCTTAGCCATTTTGCTGGCCTGGCTATAAGGTTTAACTCACTTTTTACACACTGGCAAGCCATCTGCACTCTTGGGGATTGCCTGTGCCTGAGCCCAGTAGTCACTGTACTTCGCAAGTTCAGACTGATGTGAACAAACACTTAGTGAAATGTCTATTTGGGTTAGAGCTTTTCAAGTCTTAAAAATCAATGACTGTGGGGATTAAAGCCATCCTTGCTGCAGAGCACAATTTACCATTCTCTTTTATCACCTTTTCCTTTTTTAAAGAACTGACTCTTTCAAAATTACATTAAGGTTTCTGTGATTACTGCTCCAAAGGGAAAGGATAGTATTTCTAAGTGGCTGTCAGGTTAACCACTTAGCCAAACATATCCATGTATTTGGAATATCCAGATATCTGAAAACCCCTTGTTCTAATGTTAACAAATTGAATTTGTAATGTCAGAAATGAGTTAGGTTTCGTCTGTGCTGGTCAATTGCTTAATTTCAGAAATGCTACCATTTACAGGATGATTATTTTAAAAAGTCACCATTTTCCCCACAACTACTCATTTTCTCTTTCAAGTATGGCGCATTTCCACTTTGTTCTCCAAATAAAATCTACCTAACACCTGTGAGCAAGAGTTCAACAAGAAAAGCAAAGAATTAGCTGAGCAGTTCAGTCTTAATCTTGGCTTAACTTGGAGAGCAGCTTGTGGTGTAGGGAAATAGCCAGGGGATAGTGAATTGAGAACACTGTCATTTGGTCCTGGGCTTGATGAACTTTATTTAACCTTATCAGTCTAGTCAGGATCTTCATCATCCTTGGGCTTTCTCTATTTTTTTTAAATACCTTAAAAAAGATATACTACCTATCAACAAATTTTATTCCATTTTAGTTATTTAGTGTGTGTGGATACATGTACCATGGTGCATGTGTGTAGGGGGTCAGAGGACAACTTGTGAGAGCTGGGGATCAAACTCAAGGTCATCAGCTTTGGCAGTGAGTACTCTTACTCACTGATCCATCTTGCTGGCCCCTTACCTAGGCTTTTAAAAATGGCTATCTTTATTAGTAACACCCTAGGCTCTGTCAATGGTAATGGGTGGTAATGGCAATTTTATCCCTTAAGGGACAGAAGCAGGAGGGTGATGAGTTTAAGGCTGGCCTAAGCATTGTAGACACACCCTGACTGATCTTTAGATAATGAGCTTGCCTTCACACTTTATAATAGTGACTGTCTAGGCCCATAATTTCTGTCTCAAGTCTTTGAGAGTATCTGAAGAGGACTTTGGAGACTCTGATGGTGACCTTATTGTGGAGAGAAGAAAAAGTGAACTGTGTCATAGAGGTAGACAGATTTTTTTCTTCCAGAAAATTTGTGAATGATTAGCTAGCACATGCATCTTTCATGGGCCCTGAGAACTTTTGGGAATGTCTGGCTTGTTTTCACAGGACACTAAATTCCCCCATACATAAACATCTGTGGGTGCTCCAGACTCATACTGACCCCAATTTAAGACCACTGAAGATAATGTTTATATTTTATTATTGTTTCCCCATTCCAAAGGGAAGAGGCTTGGTTTAGTCAGTTCATAGTTCTACTGGCCTGCAGGGTCCTTCCCATAACCCGGCTAGCTAAGCTCTTGGAGGCCCAAGGTTATATAGTACCAGCTGGGGTCAGGGCTCCTCTCTATAAGGGCACAAGGTAGAAAAGAATCAGAAGTAGAATCAACTGGCCCAAGGATTCTTGCCAAGATGTGCTTGTAGGTAGTGAAAGACTGGATGTCTGTATAGTTAGGTGGATTCCCTATATATATATAAACAAACTTGGGTGAAAACACAGAAGGACATCCTAGTCAAAAGTGCTGAAAACACTAAATAGGAAGAATGTAGCAAGTCGGGAAGATGACAAAAATCAAGATTCAAATTATCGGGACAAGCTAGAGTGCTGGGTCAAAATCAAGCTGTAACTTAGTGTCAATGTGAAGTTCTAGCTGGGATAAAAAAAATCAATACTATGTATTTATAATGAGGAATGCTCATTTTGGCCATTCTTTATGAAAAGTATCTCTGATTTTCACTCAGTGATATGCTGTGCTATAAAGCATCAACTTAAGTTCCAGGCTAGATGGAAATAAGATGTCCATGTCAGAAGGTACCACTGCCTCATATGCTTGACTTTATTTTCTTTCAAGGATATTATCTGGTGACTTGGATGTCTGTATTATGGAGAATACTTTTTGGAAGTGATAAAACTCAAACCTCAGAAGATCAAGGGGTGGCTCATTTTAAAGTTGTAGTCTATTGGAGAAGTCTTATGCTTAGGTGGTTCAGAGGGAAGAGAAACAAGTGAGTGGCCATTTCATAAAAACTGGTTTTAGATCAGTGTTGGTAAAGACTACATAGAATTAGGACTATAGGATCTCATAGGGGACTTTCTCAGATCACTGGGCTGAGCATGGACTGGTTAGGATTTTATAAAAGGATTGATCCTGCATCATGCAGGAGTTTGACAAAATGGTCTCTGGGTCCCTTTTAACACTGGAAACTTAGATTTATGGAAAGTCAGATGAGCATTTATCTTAATATGATGATTGGACTTGAAAAGCAAAGAAAAACTAGTGGGTACATGTAATTTGAAGTAAGCTGATATCACGGGTGCTTGCAAAAACCAAACAAAAGCAAAAACAAAACAAAGAACTTCAACAGGGACCACAAAGGCATGCATCTTTAACATATAAACACGTGTTCAGACCATAGCCATTTATCTGGAGTCTTTACTATGAAATGTGCCTTTTCCACGGGTGAACCTGCTTTTCTGAGAGTCCTCTGGTAACCTCTTTTAGGTAGTGTGTAGAAAAGCCTCGTCCATTGTTTCCATGACACACTCATTTCATGTTCATGTGAGGGGCACTTTTACAGGCTAGTCAGAGATACTAACATGCTTTTATGGAAAAAATGCTGTAAGTTACAACCAGTGCATAAATTTTTGGAACATTTTACACTTTAACGTTGGAATGACTATGATGTCCTACTTTGTATCCACCATGGGGCTTTTGCTAAACTGAGCTATGGTCTTGGAAGCCTTTCTTGGTGTTACCTATGGCAAGTCCTGAAATGGACACCTTAAGGAATCAAGCATTTGTTTCTTTCTCTCCCTCACTTTATCTAGACATGGATTTTATAAGCCATCAAGATAGCTCAGCAGGTCAAAAACACTTGACTTGTGCTGTATGCCTGGAATCCATGTACAGGTGGAAGGAGAGAACTGGATCCATAAAAAGTTCTTCTCTGACCCCTGTATGCCACACACACTAACAGTTTGAAACATAAACATAGAAAGTGAATTTTTACCAAGCTGCTTTCTTTTCTCAAGGAAATAGGAAACACCACAAATACCTTTAAATAGTATGGTCCCAAAAATCTATCTATCCTAATATTACACAGGTAACATTAGGTAGCTCTATGCAATTGTGTGTGGATTCAGTTTCTGGTATTACCCTGTTTTTATCATGTGTGTGTTTGCATGAATGTATGTGTAGTTGAAAGTTTCTGTCCCAGAAAGAAACTTTCAAATACTCAGCAGCTGCTTCTGAAATAATTGACTCAGAGGCTTAATATTGTAGTAACTTCTGGGCCAGTAGCTCAAGTATATTTATTGCTCTCTAGCTCTTCCACTTAAATTAACCCATAATTCTTATCGATGCTTAGCTATGTGGCTTGGCACTTTTTCTCAGTACAGCATTCTCATTTTGCTTCCTCTGCATCTGTCTGTTGACTGTGTCTCTGTCTTTCCTCTTCCCAGAATTCTCATGGTTAGGTCACCCTGTCTATACTTCCTGCCTGGCTACTGACCAGTCAGTGTTTTATTAAACCAACAGGAGTGTGACAACTCTTTACAGTATACAAGAACATTTTTCCACATGTATATGTGTGTGTATTATGTGTATACTTAGTGCTGATGCATACCAGAAGTTGTTGGAGCTCTTAGAACTGTAGTTATAGATCATTGTGAGTTGCTATGTGAGTGCTGGGAACTGGTCCCAGGTCTTCTGCAGGTGGAGCAAATACTTTTAACCATGGAATCATCTTTCCTTTCCTCCCTTCTTCCACCCTTTCTCTTTCATAGTTAAAAATCAAACTCAGGGATGAGTATTGCTAGGCAAGAGCTATACCATCACTCCGCAGATTTCTGTCTTGGTGCCACTAGCTTCTTCAGCTTTGGATCGAGGTATGGATATTTTCAAATTGTGGTGCTGGTACTAATGAATGATCTACAATGATTATTTGATTTGTAGCTGAAGTAAATGGGCATGGTCAGTGACTGATTTAAGCAAGTTTAAACAATCAGAAAACAGTAGGGCATTTTGCAGATTTTTCTGAGAAGTCTGGAGAAGAGAAGCAGAAGCTAGGATGTAGGGTCACAGCCAAGAATGTAGCCAGTGAGCAGAGGGTAGTTGCTGCACTAAGGATGTTGGAACTGCAGCCATTGCTATTGTAATCCCATTTAAAATTTGTTATTTTATTGTTACATTATTTAGTGTGCATGCACATGTACTGCAGTACACATGCAGAGGTCAGAGGTCAGCTTGTTAGAGTCAGTTTTCTCCTTTCCCATGTGGGTTCTGAGACTTGAGCTTAGTTCATTAGGCTTGGCAACGAGTATTTTATCTGCCTAGCCATCACTTATATATTACAGTTTACATAGGGAACTGGAAGTTAGTCCAGTCTTGGTCACATGCTCTCACCTCATAGCAGCAGTGACTCATTGGTCTGTGAAGAGAGAGGTGGACCCTCTCTACCACAAGAGTAATACACTGAGAATTTATCAAAAGAAGGGCATTAGATAAGAGGAAGCTAAAATATGACTCGATGAAAAGAATTTGTTTACTCTTATACCACTTATGCAAATGAAAGGTTCAGTTTAGGTTTGAACATGGTCACTTCTGTTCTGGGGGCCTGCCCTATGCAATTAGTTTTACAGCTGTATATTCCTGTCCTTATATGCTGGTGATGTCCATCTGATTATGACAACCAAAAATGTCTGTTAGGGCTAGGGAGATGGCCCGGAGTAAAGGCACTTGTTACCAAACTTGAACACATGAATTTGACTCCTGGGACCCACATGATTGTCCTCTGACCTCCACACAAGCGTTTCTTCCCTGATGCCTCTTTAGAGAGGAGCAAAACCATTTGAAGTTGAAAATTACTGGGCTAGGGGCATTCTCAAGCCATACGATTTGGTAGCCATGCAAAGATGGATTTAATCATGAGAATGTTGTAGTAAGTAGTTCTGGCCCTGCCTAGCCCTGAGATCCAGACCAGGAGTCCCAAATAATCACACAAAGTCTTATATTCATCACTTACTCTTTGGCCTATGGCTCAGGCATATTACTTGCTAACTCTTACTCTTACACTTACCCATGGTTAGCAAAGTGGCTTAGCATCTTTTCTCAGAGCAGCAGTTTATCTTCTTTCCTCTGCATCTGCCTGACATCTCTGTTCTGCTTTTCCTCGTTCCAGAGTTTTCTTAGTCTAATAGCCACACCCATACCTCTGTCTTCCTTCTGGCCAATCAGTGTTTTGTTAAGCCAATAGAGGGACAAATATTTACCATGGACAAGAGCATAATCCCACACCAGAATAGCTTTTCCTTGACTGTTCCTTGTATCATGATAGACTTCACCTGCACATGAATGTTTCCCAACCTTAAATGTCCTAAGAATCCCTCAAAAATATGTATTTGAAGGAGGCATATTTCTGAGCTCTATCTCCATATACCTTGACTCCATGGGTCTGAGGCCTTGGCATCGGAATGCTTGAATAATTAACCCTGAAGCTGTGAGGCTCCAGCCTACACTTTAAGAAATATGAGACTAATTCAATGAGAGGATTAATAAAATGACTTCAGAAGCAAAAGACCTATGTTTGTTGAGAGAACCCATACAATTTTAAGATTTCCAGTCTTTCCAGATCTTGATAAAAAGAGGCAAGATGAAGAGGCTTTCTGTGTTCTGGCGGAGTTCTTGGAGCCAGCATCCATCACCCTCCCATCAGCAGGAAGTGACTCGGGGAGGAGCTCACTCCCTAACTCACAGTTGCATTGCTCAAACCCGAGGGTGGTTTTAGTGCTTTCACAGGCCTGTTCTTTGATCTTGATGACAGAATTCTTCACCCTCAAGGAAGCAAACAGCACTTCCTGAGCATCGCAAGCTTCAAATACCCCGTGGAGCTTCTATGGTGGGAGAACTGATATCCTTATTATGCATGGGACCTCAGCTTCTACAATTCCTGTGTCAAAGCTGTGACCCTTATGAACTTCTGTGACTCCATCACCAACATGGAGAGGCAGTTTAAAGCATTCCTGGGTATGTGTGCTGTTGCATTTGTGTGGGTGAACAGGCATGTGTATGTACAGGAAGGCCAAGAGTTGATACCAGTTGTCTTAACCACTTCTTATTTTTTGAGACAGAGTCTCTCACTGAACCCAGAGTTCACTGATTTGACTAGATTGACTGGCCAGCAGCTCCAGAGATCCTCCTGTCTCTGCCTCCCTGGTTCTGGGATAACATGTGTAGGTCACTACATTTAGCTTTTACATAGGTTCTGAAGAACTGACTGAGCTATCTAAATCCCCAGACTTTCTGTTCCATCTTACCTTGTCCCTATCTGGGACTGGTCATAGTGTTATTTATGGCAGCATTCCCCCCCACAACATTAAGATTATATGAGTCGGTCCCCCCCCCCCCCCCATCCCAATCACAAGATAGTCTTGCTAGGTCTTAGCTGACCTGGAACTGGATATGTAGACCTGGTTGGTTTCAAACTCATGGAGATCCACCTGCCTCTGCCTGCCAAGCACTAGGATTAAAGGAGTGTGCCACCATGCCTTCAGATCTTTGTCTTTGATTGCCTCCATTGACTTGGGGTAGATTTAGTATTTATGCAATCCCCGTGTACAACATCTCCTAGACTTACTGAACTGTGCTGGCTGAACTAACATCCTGGCTGCTCACAACACTCTCTATATTAGCCACTCAGAGTCATCAAACCATACTACATATTAATATGCCGACTATATCCCGAATAATTTTTCCAAATAAGTAGAATAATTTTTTTAACATCATGCAAAAAATGAGGAAAAAAAATTCTTGAGTTTCTGGATTCTCTTTAAAAACCAAAATGACAAGGCAGTATTGTGACTGTTTTTGTAACAGGCAGTGGTCCTGAGAAGACAGGTATGCCCTTTCCAAATTGTTTTTGGTAAAAGGTAAGGGGAAAATACCATAAAACTTTATCTTCTTGTTTCCCACAAGGGGGCAATCTAATCTCTAAAACAGTAAAAGCATTGGGCATTGCAAAGCTCTGAATTAGACTTTGGTGAAGTAACTGGTCAAGGCACCCACCTATGCTTGCACACTAATCAGAATACAGCATTGTGCTTCACTCTTCATGTCCTTATTTCCACCCTAACCTAACCCTATCCTTGGGCCTGGTTCCCTCTGCTCCACCCTTGCAGCTCCCAAATCTCCACAAGCTACTTTGTGGAAATCAAAATGGGGGAACTTTTTGGTTATGTAGCTTCAGAACCACATGTTTAGCTTTAGAAATTTGACAGGAGTCTTGTGAGGCAGAATTCTTCGTGTAGGAACACCCACAGAAATAGCCTCACAGCCTAACACTTCTCTGTGTTTTTTCTTTTTTGGTTAGGGTCTTATTCTGTCCAGGCTGGTATTGATCTACTGATCTTTATGTAGCTGAAGATAACCTTGAACCTGATCCTCTTCCTGCCTGGTACTAAAAACACAGGCATGTGCTACCACTCCAGGTTACTTCAGTCTTGGAGATGGAGTTCATAGCTATGGATCTGCTAGGCAAACATTCTACCAACTCAGCTATGTCCTAGCTCTTTGTGGTAATTGTAACTGGTGTAGAATCCTGAAGCAGCACATACAGCCCTAGGCATGCCCTAATACTAACTAGGCCCTGGGGAGATAGTATGTAAACTCAGATGCTTGTTTGTTAATTCAGAGTGAAGCACATCTGTTGGGAAGATCCTGGAAACTCAGTTTTTTGCTAATCAGTATATTTTTCTTTCAGAAAGCAGCAAAACAAGTCAATGTATAAATTAGAGGTCCACATAAGGGCACTGATGCAATTAGACATCGAGGGTTCCCTTGTAATATATCCAAGCCCTGAACCAAGGGACTGTGTGGTTGGTGCTAGCTTTCCTTACTCCAGCAGTGCTGTGGGTAACTAGTTCCTTGCCTCTCTGTTCTCTGGTCCTGCCTCTCCACACACATGCTGTATGGCAGGTCCAGATTTACCTCTCATCAGCTGTCTCCCCTCCCCCATGTGAGACTGTATTTACTTGTAGTGCTTCCTCATTTAGATCCTCTTACCATTTTATCTGTTGCAAATTATTTTAATAATTTGGCCTCAGGACTGTGACAGCTCAGGATCCAAACCCTCCCCCACTTCTGCCTCCCCTCTCCCCCCCAACTCTGAAGACACCTGAAGAAATTTCAAAGATCTATGAAAACTAGTTTTAAAAATGTTTTAACATATTACCTATATAAAATAATGTGTTTGTTATGACACTCCTTCATATATGATTAAGTATATATTGATGGTATTCATCCCTAGCCTCATCAGCTCTTTCCTCCCTTCTACTTCCTGTCTCTGTGGTCATGTGACCCAGTAAGTTAATTGGGCTGTTAATGAGCATGTATAACAAATGCAGCTATACTGTTGAAGAAAGTGTGTCTCCCTCCCCACAGCTGTCCTGACCAGGGAGACCAAACCAGTTCCTCTATAAGTGTGCAAACATCTACAGACAGTGAAAACACAGGTCAGCTTTACGTTCTCTTCACTTTTGTTATTTGTGAGTGCTTGTGTAGGTGCCTTTGGAGGTCAGAAGATCCCAGAGTTATAGACGGCTGTGAGCTGCCTGATGTAGGTACTGGGAACTGAACTCTGGTTCTCTGCAGGAGCAGGAGCAGATTTAACTGCTGAGCCATCTCTCCAGTGTGGCCACCACCCTCAAACATAACAGTTTAATGTCAGTGTGGGAAGAAGAGAAAACAGGAGAGTGAAGACAAATCTGGATGGCAGAAATTAGATCTTAAGCTTGGAGGTGGTGGCACATGCCTTTAATCCCAGCACAGGAGACAGACCATCCTGGTCTACAAAGTGAGTTTCAGGATAGCCAGAGCTACACAGAGAAACCCCATCTTGAAAAAGCAAGATAAAAGGAAATAAACTGGATCTTAAGTTATTTAAAAATTGGCTTTAGTTAAAAAAAATTGCATTCTATCCCCACTCCTGTGTTCATTGGATTTAAATCTAGGTATCCTGGGTGAAGCAAATATTGAAATGTGTGTACTGGGTGTGTGTGTGTTTGTGTATAGACACACATGCCCCTCACATAAACACATTTATGTATATATGTATAATATATGTATATACATACAATGTAAATAAGGTTAATATATGTATGAAATTCTCTCTCCCTCTGTGTGTGTGTATGTATCCTGTTTTCACCTTGGCTTCCACCAACTTGCCCATAATCACAAAGGATGCTGATCCAGTCTTACATTTTAGAATTTTGAGCTTAGTTCTGGGACCACCAAGAACTTAAATGTCTATTGACATTTTTGTTAATTTTTATTCATAAACTCACTTGGAAGTAATTTGGCCCAAGACTACATATTTCAGGTGTGTCTCCTTCAGTTGGTTATGTTAAAATCTGTGCCCTGCATTTCTAAGGCAAAGGTTGAAGTGTTTGGTTGACATTGTGTTGGGTACATCTCTGCCCCCAGTGGAAAGTGAGGGTGGGTTAGGATGCCTCATTAAGTAGCTTGATAGGATTTGGAGAAATAGGGCAGTTAGAAAATGAGTTATTTGGTACTAAAGTGCAGTGAGGCATGTATTTAAATGCCTATTTAGTGCTTAAAATCTGGCTTTGGTTCATAGTACTAGTTGGAGAAGTGCTATTTTAAGAATGATTAAAATCTATGCAACTGGTCTGCTATGTGAAACGGCTAGAGCAGTGTGGGCCTCCTCAATGCAATAAAGCTTAGACAGACTTGAGTTGTTTTTTTTTTTTTTTTTTTTTTTAAATTTGAGAGTTCCTTATTATTTGAAAGGGATTATGTGAAGTAATATGTGCTCAGCCCAAAGCCTGGAGTGCGGTGGTGGCGTGTGGTCCATTATTTGGTAATAGCCGCAGTAATTGGGACTAATGAAAGTCTTCCTTTCTATACTTACTGATCCTGTTAATCACTCCAAGCTTTCCTAAAAGAGCTGTGTATATATACACTGATTTTTCTTTTTGAGTGATACCCTCAAGATAGAATTATAGACCTTTGGTCCTGTTTATTGTCAGCTTCAGATGTGCATACGATGTATTGTGGTCATACTCACCCATCCCTCCTCACCTCAGCTTCTGTGATCCTCCTTTTCCTGCCCAGGCCCTTCCTTATCCCTCTCATTTGCAGTGTTCTCACTATCCTCACGATTGCCTTTTGTTGCATTTTCCAAGATGGTCTCACTATGTAGCTCAAGTTGGCCTCCAGCATCTGTGATCCTTCTGCTTTAGCCTTCCTGGTACTGTAGAGATGAGCCACCAAACTTGGTTTGTGATTACTTTTTATCAAAATCCCCTACCTTTTTTGGAACAGGTCTGGTATAGTGCAGGCTGCTCTTGAACTCACTGAGTGAGCAGAGGTAGGTCTTGAATTCCCGGTCTTCCTGGTCCTGCCTCCACTGGGGTCACAGGTGTGTGCCATTATACTCAGCTTATAATCCTATCTTTTTAAAAGCGCTTCTGTCTGGAAAGCCAGCTAACTAGAGTGTCTTTCTACATAAAGAGCAATGAAGTGCAAATGCATTGATATAGGACTAAGGAATAAGGGCTTTGGTATGACATCATTGTTTTGGGTGTTCAGAATCTTTTTTCTTTCAACCTTGTTGCTGTGTTCTAGAAGTGTGATCTTGGTTAAAAGGGGAGTTTGCTGAGAACCAGAGGTACAGAGACATAGTCAGTGGTCTCTGAATTGTAGCACAAATCCTAATTGGTCCTAATAAAAACTTGGAGCTAGATATTGGGGTAAATGCTGAAAGGTAAGAGAGACAAAGGTATAAGCCATAGCCACTAGAGAGATTTCTTACCTCTACCAAGTCTTCAGGCTGAAAAGGGCTGATCTCCTGTCTACATCTGTCTTATCACTACCTCTCTCTGTCCATCCATATCACTTCCTGTTTTCTGTCTGTACAGACTTCCAGACCTCTATGGTTTACTAGTTGCTAACATGGCACCCTTTGCTATTAAGTCAAGCTTTATTTGTTAGAGCAAAACCAAAGTATCACCACACTGAATTATCTTTACCTGACTAGCAGTGAGAATATTCAGAAACATAAAGAGTGTGGCTTCCAACCTCAGTGACACAGTGGAGCCCTGTGCAGGGTACCCATCCACTGCATGGGGCATTGGCTGTCCATAATGAATAAAATGAATTTGCTATGACATAGATTTGTGTGTGTGTGTGTGAAAATATAAAAACCCAAAACCCCTCTATAACATATGGGGATATTTTCAAATATAATAAAAACAGTTGGAGATATCAGAGGACAGATCCACCTCCTCCAGTGTTTGTTTGTTTTTTGTTTTGTTTTGTTTTTTCCAGACAGTTTTCTGTGTAACAATCCTGGCTGTCCTGGAACTTGCTTTGAAGACAAGGCTGGCTTTGAACTCACAGAGATTCTCTTGCCTCTGCTTCCCAAGTGCTGGGACTAACAGTGTGAGCCATGCTTCATTTGTCCGAGATATCAGAGGACACACAGATCCACCTCTTCCAGTGTCGTTGTCGCCCCCCCCCCCCCCCCCCCCCCCCCCCCCCCCCCGGACAGATTTTCTGTGTAACAGTCCTGGCTGTCCTGGAACTTGCTCTGAAGACCAGGCTGGCTTTGAACTCACACAATCCTCTGATATCTCTGACTGTTTTTATTATATTTGAAAATAGCCCCACACTAACAGACTTCAACTGTTCGGAAGGTGAACTTGTTTGAAGTGATAAAAGTTACCTGGGTGGAGGAAACTGGCTTGGGTCATGAAAGAGTAAGCACACCAGGCTTCTCACAGCTGTTTCAGTAGGCAGAGGGCGTCCACGTGGGGAAATCACACCACAAGGTGTCTCGATTTTCCCTGATGTTTGCTCCATTTCATTCTGTGTATTCCTCACAGACTCAAATGCCAAATGTGTCTATTATTACTTCACAGTTTCCACCTGGGGTCTCTGGCGTTTGCACGAAGCCAAAAGGCATCTGCAGTTTCCCGTTTGCACCATCTTATAACTTGGTGCTTCTCTTTAGGCTGTGTCTGTCATCACTATGATGTCTCGGGGTATTCCTAGTTGGGTTTTAGTTTCAGCTGGAGCTGTAATCTCAGCAGTGTGGAGACCCCCTCTGCATGAAATCTAAGGTCATTTTGGGAATATTTTTTTCTTTTTCTTGTGATGGTTTGAAACATTTGAGTCAGTTTTTACACCCCCGCTTCTGTCTTTTGCAATTTTGCTGCTACTTTTCTTGTGTTTTCTGACTGTGAAAGTTTTTAACAAAATAAGTCAGAATGTTTGTTTCTGTAGATGCACAAAGTAGCTTTAGTGTGATCTTATTTCTTCTCTACAATGGATGGATAATTGTTAAGTAATGAAGATAGATTCAGTTCTGTCAGTGATGACCCTGACTCAAATGAAGCTATTACCTTCAAACTAACTGTGGCTTTCATTGAGGAATACATTTTCTGCCTGAATGAGTTTGCATATTTTGACTACGTTGATCTATCAATTCAGCTGATTAGTTCCTTTCAGTTTGGAAATACATGCCCTTCGACAAGTTGCTAAACTGTATGTCTGCTGATACAGGCTTTCATAGAGCTGGCCTTTTGCAGATTTAGCTGCTCCTGATCTACTCTTGGAAAGGTCCCTTCCCATTGTTGGGCCTTCCTTCTTCCCTTGTGATTGGTTGTTCTTCATCCAGCATTCCATGTAAGTTGGGTTGAGAGAGGTTGTTGTGGTACTTTCACAGGAAGTCGTGAGTCCTGGGACTGCACCTTTTAACTGTTGCTTGATTCTCTATTTGCCCATCCCTCAGGTTCATTTTGTCTTGTAAAGATCTGGGCTACCTGGCCCTTTACAAAGTAGTTTTTGCATTCCCAAATTAAAATTTTGGAATTCTAATTTTAATTTCTAAAGGACCCAGAAATCATTTTGAAGCTATGATGACTTGAAAGTTTGGGGCAAGGGATACTTTTCTCTTATCCCAACCATGATCTGAGTAGCTTTGCTTTGCCATGCTCTTTGGCTTGGTGTACTTCCTTGCCACAGGCCCAAAAGCACATCCAGCCATGGAGTAGGGTCTCCAAAACTGTGAGATGGTTCTGTGTCCTTTCTGGTTGCATGATTTCACTTTTTTTCTTTGCTAAAATGTCTGACTAGAACTTTGGATATGATGTTGGCTTCTAGTGTTGAAGTGAGTGCTGAGCTGAGGTTTTTTTTTTTTTTTTTTTTTTTTCATCATTCTAATTATAGGAAGATCTTCAGCACCAAGTCTGATGTTTGCATGGTGTTTTCAAATATACTTTTTAAACTGTTATAAAAATTTGCTTCTAACCTAGATTTTTTTAACCAATAAGAGACTGATTATCAAAGGCTTTCTCTTGAGATTCATATAGACATGCATTATCTTGATTTCTGAGATTTACTTTAAAAGTCTTCAAAAAAGTGAAAAGAGTTGAGACAAGTGTGGCAAGATCTGAATAACTATGAGAAATAGATGATACATACCTAGAATTTATCATACAGTTATTTCTATTTATGTTATATTATTATATTTGAAATTTTTATAATAACAATTTTGGAAAAAGACTTCATTAAAATTTTCTTGTTTGCATGCCTCTTTAAAATATCCTTTTGCTTTTAAAGTTACTGTTTTAATTCATTTATTTTTCTTGTTATAGGAAATTTTGTGATCTTTGGTAACAGAATTATACTCTGGTTTTTTCCTTCCAGCATAGAAAATAATGTTTTATGTTCTTTGTGTCTAAAATTTCACTCTTAAGTATTGTTGTTGTTACCAGAAGCAAAGTAAGATCTGTACTCATCAGGTATTTAATATGAATTTTAGAATCACTCCTCCCTCTGACATGTGTGTGTGTGTGTTTGCATGTGTGTGGGTTTACACGGTGTGTGTGTGGATGCAACACAATGTGTTTGTGTGTAGAAGCCCAAAGTTGATGTCAGTTGTCTTCCCTGGTAGCTCTCTCCTGAGGCAGTCTCCCAGTGATCCTGGAACTTACTAGTTCCTGCTCATCTAGCTAGCCAGCTTGCCTTGGGCATCCCTATCTGTGCCTCCCAAGTGCTAGAATTATAGATGGCCACCATATCTATGTGGCTTTTACATGGGGTCTGGGAATCTGAACTCCAGTGTTCATGCTTGCATGTGAAGTGCTTTATCTATAGAGTCGTCTCAGATTCAACGCAGACACATCTATATGTGAAATATTTGGAAATGCTTTGAAAACACTATAAACTCTATGTGCAGATTCAAGAGGCCCGGGATAGGACTTGGTTCCTAAGTGACTGGGCTACAGTTAGGTTAAGGCTTAAGAAATAGAATGGTGTATGTGTGTGGGGCAGTTTCCTTTGGACTCTTTAATCAGCCTGTATCAGTGGTAGTATTAAAGTTTCTTTTGCTGTGAGAGACACAATGACCATGGCAATTCTTATGAAAGAAACATTTAATTGGAGGTGACTTACAGGTTCAGGGGTTTAGTCCACTATCATGGTGTGAAGCATGGTGGCAGGCAGACAGACATGGTGAAAGAGAAGGAGCCAAGAGTTCTGCATCTGGATCAGCAGGCCACAGTGGGCCTGGCTTGAGCATTTTAAACCTCATAGCCCAGCCCCAGTGACACACTATCAACAAGGCCACACCTCCTACTGTCACTCTAAGCATTCATATGGGCCTATGGGAGCTAATCCTATTCAAACCACTACAGTGGGGAAAAGCAGAACTTGGGATCCAAAGTCCTAATCAGAGGGTCAGCCTAGATGCTTGGTGGGATGTCTACTTTATCCTCAGAAAAATCAGACCAATGATTAGCTTTCCATGTTAAGAATTCTATAAATAAGACTTCATCTGATGCTCCCTTCAGCTGGGGGTGTGGATGAGATGTTTGTTACTGGAAGTGGGGAGATTATTGTGGAATAATTCCATGTACCAAAGAAGATACTTATGTGTTTATATTAGGGTTCATTAGCTATTTTAGACATATCACTCAACTTCAAAAGGGTATTTGGGAGGGAGGTGTTTATTTCATTAGTTAATTTTATATTTAGTTAAACCAGCATAAGTAGGGGCAACATAGCATTCTATCCTTACCGCTTGACATTTTAAGAAGGGAGCTTGATCTGCTCTTGAATGTCCTGGTGGGACCACAGCTTTGACATATCTAATAATGTTAAGGATTATATGATGAGCTTTTCTGATCAGGCCTTCAGGAATGTTTAAACATGCCTTGTTAACTGGCTAACAAACCAAACTGGGAGGCAGAGGAGGTGCTGGCAGGGTGTCAGAGCCTGAGGCTCAGGCATGGAGCTCAGCCCCAGATTACATCCTGGGCTTAGTGTGGGGATGCTAACAGGTTCCACTCTTTTTAAAATACAGGACTCAGAGGGGAAGGGACCTAGGAGACTGTGGGAGCAGCCTTTCCTTTTGTAGATGGCAGAACTGAAGCCCCTAAAGGAGGCATACTTGCCCTGAACAGAAAAGTGTCCTGCTGGGCCTGGTGGTTTCCGTTTCCCTGGGCCTTGGTTAGCACTGTAGAGCCATCAAAATACATAACACACTTCCCTGCCGGAAGCCACATCCTTCCATAGTGATACCCAATGGTGGCCCCCTTGGTCTTTTGATTGTCTTGGAGAGATGCAGCGTGACTCTCTTTATTGCTACAGCATTGGGTGGTCTGCCAGGGAGCATGTAGCATAAATAACAACTAATAAATAATTTTACAGCAAAGCTCCTAAATCTTTCCAGATAGCGTACTCGTATGTGGCTGTCAAATACCAGGCAGATCCTAAGAAAATAGTAACTTTAACCTATCCATCTTTTACATATATGGCACATGGCTGTCATAATTTTTTCCTGATGTTTTTAATGGCTCAAGGGAAAAACTGTGCATGTAAAAACACACATATGCAAACACACCCTCCTATGCATAGTTTCCCTAGCTGGCTTCGTGATAACTTCTGTTTTTAAATATGATCCATTATAGCCCATTTGGAATTTTTTTTTTTTGGCCACAGTAATGTGTTTTATTTTGTTGCCAAGAATTTCAGCATACTTGATATTTTTGAAATACAATTCCTTTGATTTCTGCCATCTGGACTATCCATACTTTTGCATTTAAATTAGTAACAGTAATGCTCAGAAGATGAATTAATTTCACTGTCTGCACAGGCTTTCTTTTCCTCTTCATTGAGCCAGTGACCTATATTCTGTGTCACCCTTGACCTTTGGTTTTGCCGATGAGCTAGGGATTCTGAACTTTTCTTGCCTGGAATTTTCAAAGCTTTAGTTTCTTTATCTCCTATAAGCTGGGGATAAAATGCCTGCTACCCTAGAGTGGCTTCACATACTGATGGCTGTGGGGGCTAATCCAAGTCCCACCGTTTTCATGAATGGCTTAGTAGGTGACTTCCTGGCCCTCTTAATGTTTTATGCTGTTTTCAGCTGAAATTCTACCCATAGCAAATTTTTTTTTCCCCTTAGCATCAACCTAAGTTGGAATGGAAGCCATGCTGTTCTTTGTCTTTGTTTTTGTGTATATGATATGTGTGTGTGTAAGCACATGTGTCCATAGGTGGATACCAGAGGAGGATGTTGGCTGTTCTATCATTCTTCACCTTCTTCTTTTGATACAGGGTCTCTTACTGAACCTGGAGCAGGCTAGAGGCCAGCAGGCTCTGTCAATCCTGTTGCTCCACTGTGCCAGAGTTACAGATGCATGTGTGGCCACACTTGGCTTTTTACATGGGTGCTGAAGATTCCAACTTGGGTCCTCTTTGTTGTACAGCAAGTTATCTGCCTCACCGGTCATCTGGGCAGCCCCTGATCTGCATTCATGGTGTACCATGTCTTATACCTGCCCTATTTGGCCTTGGTTGGGATATCTTTCACGCTGGTGATTATAAGGCACATATCTATGTTTTCCTTCATGCTCCAAAATCATTGGACCACTAGACTGAACACTAAAGTAAATGCTGAGGCTGCTTGAGCCTTGCAGTTCCTAATAAGACATCGGCACAGGGTTGTCCACACAGTAGCTGTGATCATAAGTGTGTGTGACCAGAAAAGTTCCAGTTTGAGATGGCTGTCACCTCATCCTTGTTGCTCTTAGTCTGCCTCTTTCCTCATGTCTCAGTGAGCCTCTTGGCTGTTCGCCCGGGTAGGTGTGGCCACCCAGGGGTAGGGCAGTGGGGCTTAGAAAGTAGCAGTTGGGAGCAACCTAACTGCATACTTTCTGTTTTAGGGGTTGGATTATTTTCTGACTCTCTGACCAAAAAATGTTGAAGGCCTATTCTCAAAACCTTAAAATATGACCTTATTTTGGGAAAGAATTTTATGGAGGTCATTAAGGTAATATGAGGTCATCAGAATGATTCTAGTGTAGCAGGACTACAAAAAAGTGAGATGTGGGTCAAGAGGCATGTTCAAAGCTTACCTCCTTGGTATCATATTGATGACATTAACCATTGCAAACAAATTAGGAGAGCACATTTTAGTTTTATTCTTCCAGTGTGTAGTACATGTTAATGAAAGCCTTATAGGAGGGAGTGCACAGGAAAGAAGCAAATGCATTCATCTTCTCTGGAGTTTTTGAACCCCACTTATTATTAGGTTATTTTGATAATGTAATAATATTGGTGCTTTCAGACAATCTTTGTAAATGGTGTCCCATTCCCATCATCATTCCATAAACTTATTTCTTTTCTTGACTCTGGACACACTTCTCAACTTATTGTCTCTGGTTGAGTATCTCTAGGAGCTGTAATTAGAAGTAGAGCATGGCAAAGAGGCCAGGCCACCATCCAGCATATCCATTCATCCAAGTGGCTATTTGAGGTTGAAGTCAGGTAACTTAGTAAAACCTTCTTTTCTATGTGGCACACAACACATTATCTTCCATCTGCCACTTTCCCTATATTTCAACAGCCTCTTCAGTCATGAAGTGGAGGGAACTTTCAGGCATGTAAAGATCTTATTGTATTCAACTCTGAAGAAAGTTGCACACTACCATGGGCTCAAAACCCTTGTGACAATTTTCAGATTAACACTTTACACTAGCATGGGCTGAAGTAAATTTGCTATTCTACTTAAGAGTTAATTTTTTTACAAAGCCCCAAAGTACTAAAACATTTGAAGAGTAGTGTGCATGTATGCCCAATAGCTAAAAAGTACATTTTCCCAAAGCTTGTGTTCTGTAATTAGAATTGGACATCTCGATATAAAATGTATATTTTGAAGTTCTCTATAATAAGTCTGTATTAATAATCATGGCTATTGCATGACTTAGTGTTCAGATAACATCAATAGACTAAAAATCACAGGCCTCTTTATAAACATCAATTCAGACTGTATCAATGTCTCCCTATGTTATAGGACTTGGTCTGGAGCTTAATCAAATTAGTCACTTGGTATCGGATGAGCAGTACTTTCTCTAGTTCCACTTAAAAAGCAATGGGGCAGGGAAGGGCAGGGGCATAGAATGTTATGTTTCAATGTAATTTATTTGTTTTATTAATTTTTAGCCATTCTAAGCTTATTCCATTATAGGAAGGTAGAATATTTGTCATTTTCCCATGAAAGTAATGATAGATGGTATAAGGGACCCTTCATGCCTCATTATAACTGATAGAACTCTTAAACTGTGGCTTGTGCCCTAAAAGTCAAAGCCTTGTTTCCTTCAAAAAAAAAAAAAAAAAAAGGTATGATTTTCACAGGGCAAAGTTCAAAACAGAGGAAACTGCCAAAGGTTTTGCTTCCTTCCCCTAGATTGATAATTATCGCCATAAACTATGTCCAGATACACTGTGGTTTCAGTTGCTACATTATGTGGTAATTAGTATAAGGTGAATCCTCACAAAGAAGATCCTGTTTTCCTGCGTGTGCATGTGCATCTCTGTGTGGGTATGTACATATGAATGTAGAGGGTAGAGGCGATGGATCCCTCTCGAACTGGAGTCACAGGCAGTTGTGAACTGTTGGATATGGGTGCTGATACAAACTTGAGTCTTCTGGAAGATCAATGTATATACTCTTGTCCTCTGAACTGTCTTTTTAGCTCCCAGGAGTATTTTTTCCTTTAAAAATTATTTTTGAATTGAAAAGGATTCATTTTTATATGTATGGTGTTTTGCAAGTATATCTGTGCACCATATGAGTGAACTTCCTGTGGAGGACAGAAGAGATCATTGGATCCCCTGGAACGTGAGTTGCAGATGGTTGTGAACCACTGTGCTGGTGCTGGGAATCAAACCTGGGTCTTCCGGAAGAGCAGCCCCAGTGTTAACTACTGAGCTATCTCTCCAGTCCCAGAAGTATAGTTTCAAATTAGAAGTTTTATTTTTGAGCACTCAGCATCATAGCAATCTTAAATTTGGTCACAAATATAAAAGTAAAGATACAGCAATGTATACAGAAGTATACAGAATGTATACAGAAGTGACTTCTGACCTATGAGACATGGAGAAAGTTCAAATGGGTACTTTTGTCACTGTATTGCTCCAAAGTGCATTCCCATGTGTTCCATGCACTCATTCTGTACATAATCTTTTAAGGTTATTTAAGGCCACTTAAGGTTATGTCTACTTGAGAGGTAAAGATGCTTATGCTCATAGGAAAGAGACGTCCTTTATTGGCTGTGCTCTTTATCACTGATGAATATGTCTGGCATCCTCCTGTTTTGTTGGAAGAATCTGTGAAACCCAAAAAGAAATCTGTTTTTACTGGTGCCTCATGGTTTACTGTGCTAAGTGTACCACCAGAGCCTGGCATTTCCACCCTACTCCCCCAGTAAGAAGAAACTCATTACTCATGGCCTCTTAAAACATATTCAAGGTTAGGATGACTATTGAAGAAAACTATCATAAAGCCAGAGAGTGTGGCCCTTACAGAAGCCTTCACCTGGGTGCGTGCCGTGAGGATGGAACTCCAAGAAGACCCTTTCTCCCTCACTAGATCATACTGTTGAATATAGGGGGACCCAGTAGACTGGGCAGATGGGCAGTCCTAGTAAAACAAGGAAAGGGAAATGGGGTCACATTTCATCATCTTGGTCAAGTAATGCTTCTTTATGTTACAGTAACAAACTGGGACATGGAGTTGGTTCTAGCCAAGGTTCATTTGTTAACCACATGAACTCAGAGGCTCTTTTTGTGCAGTGACATGGGCCCAGAAATACTGCCACTTTACAGGTCTGCTTCCTGACATTCATTTTCTCTGGGCACACGAAACAAGAAAAATGTGGTTATTGCTGTGTAGAGGCATGTTGTCTGAAGTTGGCTGTATTCTCTTATGCTGAGCCACAAAGGCATAGCACAGCCTTCAGTAACATCTTGGTTAATACCCAGAGTTGGCTATGTCTGGCAATTGCTCCGTGGTTTTTTCTCTGTTTAATACAGGTTTATGGGTGCTTGTGTACAATGTCAGTGGGTTGAGAAGTTGATTCAAAACTAATTCATACTGAAAAACCAACTGAGTTATGTTTCAGTCAGCATTCGTAATTTCTTCATCTGCTGTGGTATTGCTTGTGAAACCTCTGTACAACTTGAAACTAGTACCCTTCTGTCTGTGAGAAAATTATTGTGCTGATTTTATTAGAACGCCCTCCTTGACTGATGTCCCCTGGAAGTGTCAAAAGAAATAACTAATTGGCGCCATCTTTGAAGTGAACAGGGCCTTTTAAGACATGTCACACGTGAGCAGTGTACAACCTGCACAAGCATATGAGGCAACTCCTTCCTTGCATCCCACTATTAAATTATTTTGAACTTGCATCTTGATCTTTGATGAAAACATTTCTGCTTTCCTACTCTCTGTAAACATTGTGGGCTCCATTTTAATCTTAGATTTGATTTTAGTTGTTAGGTTTCAGGGGGAAGAAAGCATTACTGGGGATTGAACCCAGGGCCTTGCTCATGTTGGGCAAGGGGCCCAGCACTGAGCTTCTCATCTGTGAACTTTATTAGAGTGTCTGTGCCACTTTTAGCTTCAGAGATGAGTTTCATATGTCCTCAGACTCACTGATTTCAAAAATGGCATCTGCCTTGGTTTGCTGAAGCTTCCTCTATTGACCACCCCAAACATTCAGAAAACAAATGGTCATTGGGCTACAATAATTCATACTCAAAAGCCTTTACTTAAGAAGGGCTTGAATACAGTATCCTCAAGACTGATATATTCTTGCCTAGGGGCTAAAATTATTGCCATTATTAGGAAAAATATGTTTGGCTTCTTTGAATAGATGAACCCAACAGTAATGCCATTATTTTTATAAGAACAAATGAAAAGACACATTGTCGGGGCATTTTGCCTAAACTGGAAACCAATAGGTTTTTCCTAAAAATGTCTGTTTTACGATCATGTTATCACAGAAGGACCCAAACATAGAACACCCATTATGATGCCTTCAAGTTAAGGATCTATGCTAAAAAAAAAGAAGGAGCAATCATGTGTGAAGAAAGGATAGTTATGTTTAAAAAAATTCCAGGACTGGTATAATTGCACTTTGAGTACTCTCTAGGGAGTAATTCTGACTCCTTGGTAGGAAACCATGGGCAATTCTGACCATTTGGTTTTGTGAAAATAAACTTGCTTTAATTTATTGACATGTTAGACATACCTGCCCTTTTTTTTTTTTTCTTTTGTTCATACTTTTTTCCTGACATGTGTCTTGTGGGAGGGAGTAGCTGCCATGTACTCTATGTGTTTTTAGAAAAGTTGTGTTTGGCTAAGAAATGTATCAAAATGGTTGCACCTTGTTCTCATTAGGCTTTGGAATGTGCCTGCCGGAACAGCAAGGACTGGGGCCTGAGTGGTGGCTAAGTGCTCTCACCTTCCTGCCCCGCGACAGGCCCACTCTGTTCCATTCTGAACTACTGTCTGGGCCTCTGTGGGCAGTGTGCCAGAATTGCACAGCTGGGGAGGCCTGCCACTCAAGCCCATAACTGCTCATGAGACCTACCTCATGAACAATCCAGCTACAGTTGCCCCAACTGTGCAATTAACTTTCACCATCTTGTTCTTCATGGCCAGCCTGGGGAGGCTTGTGTGAGTTTGTGGAAAGCAGTGGATACTGAAGAGAATCCAAAGACCCAAGCATGACAGCTGAACTTCCTTCCTAATGGAGCCTCTGCCCGGTCCTGTCTTCCCACCCTGAGACTCCTCCTCTGGCTCAGCATCCCATCTTTCACTTGAACTTGGCCAATAGCTTTCTAACTAGACCTCCTGTTCTGTTTTATTGATCCACACTGTTCAGTCTGGGGCGTATTTTAACAATGGCTGGACTTTGCAGAGTTAAAGATAAAAACTCCTTTGCATGTTCCCTTTAAGGCCCTGTGCTGTCATCTGGGTGCTGGAAATTAAATCTGGATCCTCTGGAAGAGCAGTGAGTGCTTTTAATCAGTAGGCCATCTGTTCAGTCCCCAGTTTCCTTCTTGTTCATCTCTTATCTCTTTTCATTTCATGCTCTTGGAATATAAGGTAATTTTGAAGGTATCACTGCATCGTGATTGTTTTTCTTTACTTGAATATCTCACCTGATACAGTGATCCACTGGGCCAAACTCTGCTTAGGTTAAGTGCTGCATCATTTTTGAATCTTCCCCCATTTCCTTTCTCTCATGGAGTACTTCTCCATAGGTACTCACTACCTGGTGTGTCCAAGAAGTCTATGTAAGCAGAGCTATCAAAGCAAGTAGGCACTTTGTACTTGCTTCTCCTGATTGGATTGTGAGCAACTCAAGGACTATGGCTTTTAATTCATAGCTCTGCTAATGACCACAGATGTTCAATGAATGATTTAAGGGCAGACTACCCAAGTGCTTCTTGGTGAGCCGTCAAAAGCAGTTCTTTGTGATGGCAGACATATCTGAGTAGCAGTTAATGCAGGAGACTGGGATGGCTTTGATGATGTGAGCTCAGTGAGTGCTCAGCCAATGGCCTGTTCACCTCTACATAGACCTGTGGCTTTTGAAAATTCAATGCTGGCTTCCAGTGGCACACTTCCTCTTGGGGACCAAGTATACAAATGTCTGAGAATAAGGGGGATATATTTCATTCATGCTATCACACAAAGTTACCCCAGGACACTGTATGCCTTCCTAGGGTGATAGAGCTTCTGTCAGGCTCCCAGGTGTCTCCCAGTACTGCTTTTTTTTTTTTCTTCTTTTGAGACAGAAAAAATAATACCCTGTATATAACTGGCTGATTTGGAACTCACAGAGATCTGCTGGCATTTGCCTCTCTAGTGTTGTGGTTAAAGTTGTATGCCACAACATCTGGCCTGGGAACTGTTTTGCTTGATAACAATTGCTAGGAACTCCAAGAAGCATGACATCTAAATCCATTAGGCTGTTTTATTGTAATTTCCCCCCTTGGTGCTTTAAAAAATTGGCCAATGTTCAAAATTATCTTCACCTTGGGGGAACAACTGTATCCTGCTTGTCCATCTTTATCTCAAGATTAGGAATATAATGATATCCTGCTTGGCTTGTGGCTGTGGCTGGTTTTGGCTGAGCTGGATGGAGTTGTTCTGTGAATTAATACACTTCAAGCTGTCCAGTGCTCAAGGACTACCAGAGTCTGGGATGGAGTCTGTCTGTGAGGGCACAGGGCTGTTGTAGGGTGTGAGAGCTGTAGGCTAGGTCCCATCATCTTATTTGGGTTGTAGAATAATTGAATGGGAGTGCATTATGTCACTTCTGGCACATGCCAGGCTCCCAAGATCATTATTTTTATCTGTGCACCTTCTGACCACACAGTTGAGGAATACATGAATACACAAATAGGAAGACACACATGGATACACAGAGGGAGAGTGGGTCCTGTCTTTTCATACAGATTGGTGACATGCAGGTTCATAGCACCATTCCATGCAGAGGTACTGTACTCCATAGGAGGAACTTTACCTGTCGCCTTCCCTAGACCTACCCAAGAATTCTTCTGGGAAAGCATCCTTCTGGGAGGTAGGCTGTGTTACCTTAGAGTCTCTTGCCCTCAACTTGCCTATATTTCCAGACTCATTTGGAAATGGTTGTGGGTCATCACCCTGGAGATGGGAAAGTGTTGCTGTAATAGAGTATTTTCTGACTAAGAAGGTCATAGGTGGGTATGTCGCTCTTTCCTTTTGTCTTTTTAACAGCAAGTGATTTAATTATTATACCACAAAGCACCAGGAAGCAAGGGGCAGACACCTGTTAAAGTGAATCCATGTTGATGTCAACACAGCCATTTCCAAAGGTTTCTGGAACGACTTTGAAGTTGCTTTTTTACCAGGTGACACTTGCTCTGCTGTCAGGTGTTTCATCACATCTGAATTTCACAAGTCCATCTATTCTGTGGCTCTCAGGTAATGCTCAACCAAGAAACCTATGTCTTAGAAGTGAAAAATCACTCAGCTATGTTAAAAATGCCAGTGTGGAGACTTATCAGGTCATACAGCACAGTATCAACTGAACTTCAGTTAGCAGGTCTCACATGAACTTCCCTTTGTTTCTTCAAGCCCTCTTTTACTTTATATATTTTTAATAATGGATTTAACTTTTGGAAAAAACGTGTATCTTCCCACACAGAGCAAATGTGCTGCTGCTATTTAATATTATTTAAAAAAATAGGATGTTCAAAGAGTGTGTGACTGGCTAGAAAACTAAAGAGGGTCAGAGCCTGGAAATTCCAAAGGCAGGCATGGCAGTGCAAGGCTCAACCCAGCCAGGATGGGGCTGTCCAACCCTAGCACAGCACACATACTTCTCCCAGTTCCTGTCACTGTGCTGAGCTGTGGGATAGTGCTGGGGGTGGGGGTGCAGGCTTCCCATGGCAGCTGCTTGTACCAGCTTCTGTGGAGGATTCCTGAGCTGCTAAAACCCGGCTACTGCATTTCTCAAAGCTTCCTGTCAGACTGAAGAGTCCAAAGACGCTTAACTGTGGCCCTTGGCTACATCTCACCTTCATGGTGGTCTCTCCCTTCCCTCCTTCCCTCCCTCCCTCCCTCCCCTCCCTTAATAGACATTATAATCTGGGTCCACACTACTTTTCCTGGAGAGTAGAGCTCATCAGGCCATTCCCAATCCACAACCTTCATCTGGTCCCTATTGCCCATAAGTAAGCAGGGAATCGGTAAGTCTCAGTGCAACCATAAACCTTGGGTCAGTCCAGACCAAGGGATCATCACATGGTTCCTGCAGGTATGCGGCCTGTGCCTTTTTCTTTTCAAATCTTTGTTCAGGTTGCTCCCCACCACCTTTGTCTACTCTTGCTCATGTAGGGACCCACTTATCCCGGGCTATTTCCTGCGAAGTCTGAGCCTATCGCATGTCTTCCCCTCAAACAAACCACACTGTGCCCTGCTTTATTCTCTCACTTTAGTAGAATTTTAAACTATTTGCCTAGTAGTCTGCTCTGCAAATAGGAGACCATGAGGGCAAGAGTGTCCTCTTCTTCTCTCCCTCCTGTCTAGTCTAGTATCGTGAACCTGTCTTTGCTGAATGTAACTGAGTAGATGGCATTCAAAAGTACTTTTTGGGCCAGTGAGATGGCTTGCACATAAAGGTGCTTGCCACCAAGATTTTATACATTAATTCTTGACTTTTGCTCAAATTATTTTACCTCTTTCACGGGACTTCAGCTCTCCCTCTGCAAATGATACCTACTTTAGCTGTTGTATGGGTTGTGGATGGTGGCTGTGAGTGTTTGTTATAGTATCAGGCACGTAGGAGGGAGGCTGGGAATGCAATAATGTGCACCTGCTCTCTCAGCCATGATTGAGGGTTCAGTGAGAAAAGCTGCAGATATGCAAACAACTGGAGTTTAAATGTTCACTCTGCACAATGGCCCTTACTAACTTGTGAGATCTTACAGTCTCACAGAAGCCATCTGTGAGACGCTGGCACTGATCCTAAAACCAGAGTCTGAGTTCAGGCAGGATGGGATGCGTTTGTGGTGACAGTCCACACTGCACCTGCCTCTCAGTAGGCCACTCTTCAGGCAGCACATGCATCTGATTGGACTTCTGGGCTGAGAAGGTAAGATGGGTCTTGTTTGCCCTTTTGGTGGTGTGAGTGCTGCGGATGGATATCTGGGAATCATGCAGGTGGAGACCTCACAGGTGTACACAGAGAGAGCCTATTCCCTCCCTTACTACTTCTCTGCTGGCGGTGCACAGGAGCAGATCCAGCAGCAGTAGCAGGGACCAAAGGGAAGATGATGGAGTGGGCCTGTGCTACAGAGGGCTTCTTCTATGCAAGCCTTGCGTTAAGCCCTCGCTTTGCTTTGGTCTATGGCCTGGTGGCAACCTGGCTGACAAAAAACTTGAGGACCCAGTGCAGTAGAAGGGGAGCAAGAGGCGTTTCTTATCAGCTTTCACTCATTTGATTGCTACCTGGTTCACCCTTTCGGAATGTGCCTGCTGAAGAGTGACGGTCTAGCGTACAGTGTAAGATTTCAACCACAAGGTTCAGAAAAGCCTTTCTGAGCTGGGGGAGAGTTACAATTAACCTCGTAAAGAATATAGATGAAAGTCTTTCCTATCGTTGCAATCAAAGACACTTTAGGCCACTCTTTCCTCAGTGGAATAGTTGCTTTTTATGGCACGTTTTAAAGTTTTATTTTAAAAACAGCCAGCATCTTAAAGCAAAATGCTATGCTCCCCAATTTTACTTACAATATGTTTTCGGTTTTCTCAACCGTATAACCAAGTTTCTGGCGATGATGTGAATTGCTACCCTCATGGACCTACATACAGAAGGCTCTTAGCTGGCTTTTCCTGTGCCCAACACAAGGATTCGCCCAGATCTCCCTGCTGCCAGCCTTCAGAGTCAACCTCACTAATTTAGCAAATATTGCTGTTGCCAGCCCTTTATTTTTTCTATCGGGGAAACTGAGTCCTGCAAAGTGATAACCTCTCTTCCACTTGGTATTCCCTTCATTATACTCAGTACTTAGCTGTGCTTTGAACTCAGGAAAGTGGTTTATTCCTTGATCAACCATCAAGAGAATCAAGTTTGCTGTGTTAAAGAATAAACCACACTGGCTGCTTATTGCGGGTCCCTCTAAACCCCCATCCCATTAGTCAGGAGGTAAATGATCCTGTTTCACATGCCTGGTCCAGGTGAGTGGAGGCAGCTGTCTGGAGTGTAGTAAAATCTGTGATTGCTGATGTCTGGTGTGTGAGAGAGGGAATCATAGCAGGTGTTCTCTATCATCTTAGGTGAGAGAATGCCATCTAAATTTCCAACCTTGGCATAGTAGATTCTTCTTGATCTGGATCGCGTTTACCTGTTCAGAACCATTTACTATCCCCTCCATCATTCCCTGTTACTCACACTGCCACACCAACATGGTTTTACACCTGCCTGGCTTCTCTCAAATGTCCTCTTGTCTCTTGCTTTTTTCATTGCTAACACCAGGTTTGAGAACTGCCATTGAAACCTTCCCACAGTTTTGCCCTCAGCCACACCCCTTGAAGATAGCTCCTCTCTAGTTGTTCACTGAATTATCCCCCACCTCTCTGTACACACAGACACACACCCACACAAACACACATGTACACTCACTCACACACACACACTCACACACACACACTCACACACACACTCACACACACACTCACACACACACACACACTCACACACACACACTCACACACACTCACACACACACTCACACACACACTCACACACACACTCACTCACACACACACACTCACACACACACACACACTCACTCACACACACACTCACACACACACTCACACACACACTCACACACACACTCACACACACTCACACACACACTCACACCCACACACACACCCACACACACACACACACACACTCACACACACTCACACACACTCACACACACTCACTCACACACACACTCACACACACACTCACACACACACACTCTCACACACACACTCACACTCACACACCCACACACACACCCACACACACTCACACACACACACACACACACACACACACACACACACACACACACACACACACACGTATCAGGAAGCCTTAGTAGAGTAGAGAGTGAGGGGTTTTGAAGTCAGCTCTAGGGTTAGCCCTGGCCTCTTTTTCTGTTCTTTGCATTGGTGTTTTGCTTACATGTATTCCTGAGTGAGAGTGTCGAATCCTCTGGACCTGGAGTTACAGATGGTTGTGAGCCACTATGTGGGTGTTGGGAATTGAACCTGCATCCTCTGGAAGAGAAGGCAGTGCTCTTAATCTCTGAGCCATCTTTCCTGTCCCCTGCTTTCTTTTCTTGAGAAAATAGTCTCGGTCAATCAGGAATCCTAATTATCATGCTGTCAGGCTGTTTGGAGGTTTGTGGGAAAATTTAAAGTCCAGTTCTGTGGGGTGGTAAGAATTAGCATTTAGAAGTGACGGAAGGAGGACTCTGCTTTCTTTACAAGTGCCACAGGTCAGCAATGATTGAATTAAAGTTACTTATGTAACTCGAAGGCCAGTGACTTCCTTTTGATTATTCATCACAACTTTCAATACAAAACATTCAGTATCTCCACAACTTTCAGATGTCATTTTAATTGCCTGGTTCTAATTCACTTTTTTTCTATTCTGGGTCAAGGCCTTTACTAGGTCCATGTGTTGCTTTAGTTATCATATCTTGTCAGCATCCTTAAACTGGAACAGTGTTTTAATCTGTCCTTTGTGTCTCATGCATCGGCAGACTGTTCTGTAGAGGAACCTACAAGATCCATCCAATATTTTCTTGTCATCAGACTCAGTGCTAATGGTTCCTTCTGGGGAGGAAACCGTGAAAATGATGCTGACTTCTTAAGCATCCAATCAGGAGGCACATGGTAGTGACTCATGTCACCGTGGAGAAACTAACCTTGATCATCTGATGTCAGAGTCTGCCAGATATCTCCCTTGTAAGAGCCTCACTTTCCTCTTGAATTGCTATGGAGACTTCTTTGATAATCTATTAATGTTCATTACCATCAGCATTGGCATTTATCTATGGTTACATGAATCTAACACCATCCACGATGGTTGCCAAACAGTGAGAACACATTCGTGTCATTTCTTTTACAATTTTTGTTTGTTACTCTGTCATAAGAAGGCACTCTCCTTTCCCCCATTTATGAATGTGCCTATTTCAGCATGGACTCATGGATCTGTTTTAGTCTGACGTCACCATTATTCATTTTCATGCCAATCTTGCCCTCTGAGCTCCTCCCATAATCTTCTGACACATGCTCATCACTTACTCTGGGCATTTATTGACTTTCTGACATAATTTGTCCTCAACTTCATCTTTTATGTTCCCCACTCTAATCCTAAGATTAATGATCCTTCTAGCATCTTTGATTCCTTTAAGAGGAAGAGGAGGGTGATATTTAGAAGCCAATAAATGTTTGTTTGTTAGGTTCATTTACCTCTAAACTTTCCTCAGGAGAAACAAACTAAAAAGGAAAGATTTTTTTGTTTGTTTTGTTTTGCTTTGTTTTGTTATTGTTCTTAGCCTAAGACAATGGTTGGCAGCTTCATTGCTTTGGACCTGGTGCAAGGCAGACCCTCATGTTGGTGGAGCTGTGGCAGAGATGGCTGATTACCTCATGGCATCTGGGATGCAGAAAGGGAGTGAGGGAGGGTCTGGAGAGAAGTCTTGACATTCAAAGCTATGTCCTCTGACTAGGCCCTGCTTCCTATTTCTTACCACCTGCCAACAATACTGTCAAATTATGATGAAGCCAATTGAGCTCTAAGCCATTAGACCTACCAGCTGGGGCCATGACTGCACCACAGAGATTTTTGGAGTATACTTTTCATTCAAACCTTACTATACACACAAACATACCCTCTCCTAATGTATACACATACATAAATTGTGTGGAAAAATTATTTTTGTAACTACTTCTCTGAATGTATATGCATTAAAATCTACTCAGTTCCTACTAATTATTTCTATCCCACACTTCAGAGTCTCTTCATTTCATGAATACAAATATCTTCTTAGAGAGAGAAATATGGCTTCTTTTAATCTGTTTACTTAATTGTTGTAGCTAGTCTTTCTGACATGCCTCCCTTTTTTGTTTTCCAAAAGTGTGCCTTCAACTCTTATAGCTTACTTTAATGACCATTGAGGTACACTGCTGCCAATATCTTTTGGATATTGAGTACCAGTGTCAAGAAGTGATATATACTTTTATTTTTTTGAGACAAGATCTCGTATAGCTCAGGCTGGCCTTGAGTTTCCTGTGTAGCTGAGGGTGGCCTTAAGCATCTGGTTCTCTTCACTCCGTCTTCTGCATTCTGTGATTACAGTTATTCATCAACTTGTAACAGAGGGTGTCTTTTTTCTCTGATCCCAGCAGGCAGGGATGTGGAAATGTTCATTTTTCCTAGGGGGTCAGATTGTTGAGAATCTAAGGCTTCCGGCAGTGTTTTAAATGGTGCTGAGATTCGAACCCAGAACTTAATGCATGGTAGGTTTCTACCGACTGAGCTATGCCTTGACTCCTGATAGAAATGTTCATTCCTTTTTTTTTTCCTGGCTCTCAACTCAGTGTATAGACTAGATTAGGAACTTCTTGGATGTTATATGAAATAATAAATGGGAAAATAAATAAATGAGTGAACAAATTTGTACAGTTTGCATTATTTAATCTGTGGAATGTTATATAGGAATTATTAAAATACACAGACACACTACAGGTTAGACCAAAATATTGTCCGTATTTGGAAGTAGTTTCAATATTTTTTCAAAAGCAAATAGTTTTGAAAGTATACAGTGGAAGGAATCCATGAATGAGTATATTTGTTCTGTCACATGAGCTGAGTGGAGCTCTGATCCAGAGTCAGCTGACAGATGAACTGTGTTGCATTCTTACATGTACAGCACAAGGCATCCCAGGGAGTCTTTAACAAGAGATGCAATGATGATTAAAAGAGCAAAGCACAGTCTGAGCTTTTGACTGCTTCCTTTTGTGTGATATTGGTGTGCTTATATGTGTATGTGTGAGTGTGTGAACTAATACAAAGGCAGTGCCCTAGAGAAGCTAGCTTCTGTCCTTATGTCTTAGTTTCAGCTGGCTCCCAGTGTTTTATGGTATTCTTGTCTAGCTTTACGGTAGGTAGTGTGCAGTTTTATGGAGATCATGCAGAATACACAGTAAGGAGCCAGTGCTTTAGAACAGATGTGTTTTTTCTAATAGTATGCAGTTTCATGCATACTTAAATGTAGTTGTCATTCCATAAATGTTCCCTAACTCTTACCATGGCAGCTACATGTATGATGCTAATAAAATAAATGCCTTATTTGATTAGTATCATTTTGATCTCCTGGAAATAGAGTTATAGATGGTTGTAAGTCACCATGTGGGGTGTTGGGAATTGACCCTGGATCTTCTGGAAAAGCAGTCAGTGCTCTCAATTATGGAACCAACTCAGATGCTTATATTAATTATATGCTGCTTGACCTATGGCTCAGGCATATTGTTAGCTAGCTCTTGCATTTTAATTTAACCTATTTTTATTAATCTGTCCTATAGTGGATTTATGATGTTACATTGTAAATAATTGTCCCACCTATGAGTTTAATAAAAAGCGCTGATTGGCCAAAGGCAGACAGGAAGTGTGGGCGGGGCTACCAGACTAAGAAAACTCTGGGAACAGGAAGAACAGAGCAGAACGCCAGAGAGAAGCCAGAAGAAGCAGAGGACAACTATGCTGCTCTGAGAAAAGATACCAAGCCACATGACCAAACAGGATTAGAATCATGGGTTAGTTCAAGGGTAAAGAGTTAGCAAGTTATATGCCTGGGTTTTAGGCTGATCAGCCCAAAATTAATTTAAGTGTTTGTGTGTTTCTGTGGGACTGCGGGTCTGTGTGTCCCAACCTTGAGGCGAGGCCTGAAAGTCTGGGCCAGAAATCTCTTACTGCACTGTCTTGCCATGTAGCCTGTGGCTTACCTATTTCTTTACATCTTGCTTCTTGGGCTGCCAAATCACAGGCTCAGATTTCCTGCCTCCTCCTAAAATGCCCTGCCATAGACTCAAATAGTCTCTTCATTAACAAATGGTATTCGCAGCATACAGAAAGACATCCCACACCAGGTGCCAGGACAAGTACTTGTCCCGTAGTGACCTATGTCTTTCTACAGTTAGATCCCACTTGTTTTTTGTTTCTTGTTTTGTTTTTATTTTTGGTGACAGGGTCTTACTATGTTGCCTTGGCTGTCTGGAACTTGTTATATAGCCCAGATTACCTCAAACTCACAGAGATCCTCCTGTAGAGACCAGAGAATGCTGGGGTTAAATGTATGCACTGCTACACCTGGCTAGATCTCATCTCTCAAAATGTCTAGGACTTTTCCAAAGCAGTATCACTAGCTGGGACACATGAACCCTGTGAGGGGAACTTTATATCCAAGCCTCAACACTTGATTTCATAGTTCTCCTTGCAATCGAGGGTGTCTTTTCTCTTTGATCCCTGCAGGCAGGGATGTGGAAACATTCATTTTTCCTGGTGGGTAAGATTGTTGAGAACCTAAGGCTTCTGGCAGTGTTCCTAAAGGAGGCATTGTCTTGTGTACCCTCAGCTTGGAAATGGTTGTGGTGTATGTAGATCCTAAAAGAGTCAAAGCTTAGTGTAGCAAGGACACAGAGGAGACTGAGGGAAGGGTGGATAAATGGAAAAGCAAAGGGCAGAGCGTGGGCAAAATGATGGTGTTCCATAGACTCTAGGGGACTCTGACCATGGGATGTTTAGAGGTTTAGTGGGAATATCCCAGGTTCATACCCTCACAATTGTATCAGACCTGGTTCTATGAAAATCTTTTATATCCTCAGACTGTATGATTCTCAGCTTTAGGCTTTGAGCCTTCTAGTCTATGAATTTACTGAAGCAATTAGGTTAATGTAGACAAAAGATTTGTGCCAGGTACACAGACAGTGCTCAGTAAGTGTCAGCTATTTACTATGCTGTTCTCAGTGGTGAACAAAATTATTGGTGTGTAAACTATATTTATGAACAAAGGGCAAAGACCCCATGGAGAAGTTTCTAGCAGGTCTAATAGAAGTGTGTGGTGTTTACCTTTTCAATGATTTGAGAGGAAAGAGTAGTAACTGGAAACATCATAGAGAACTCAGAATTATTTTTTAAAAAACTCTTTTGGCTCTTTGGTCTTTGGGGGCTTACCACTCAGCTCCCAAATAAACACACACGGAGTCTTACTATTACTTATGAATGCCTGGCTGTAGCCTGGCTTGTTGCCGGCTGCTTTCCTTAACTTAAATTACTCTGCCTACCTTTTGCCTCTGGGCTTAAATCTTTTTCCATTCTATATTCCATTCTTTCCTTCTTACTCCATGGCTTGCAGTGTAGTGGAGTGACTGGCCTGATGTCTACCTTCTTTGCTTGCTCCTTGATCCTTTATTTTCTAGATTTCTCATCTCATTTATTCTCTCTGCCCATCAGCCCAGCCTGTCCTTTCTGCCAAGCTTATTGGCTGTTCAGCTCTTTATTAAACTAATCAAGTGTTTTAGACAGGCTAGTGAAAGAGTAACACATCTTTACATCATTAAAACAAATGTTTCATTGAACAAGCAAATGTAACATATCTTAAAATAATACTCCACAACAGAGAATTTTACTTTTGTAAATCTTTTTTATAAATAAGGTGTATATTCTACCAGAAGTCAGAAGTGGCACAAACACCTGTAGCCATGTTCTCTCCTAAACAACTCCTTGTTCCCTAGGACTTTGCCAGCATCTGGGGGATCCAGTAAAACATACTCTTTAAATCTTCTATGTTCTCTCAAACACCTGAAGGTTTTATCACGGTCTGATTCTAGCTAAAATGTACAACACACACACACACACACACACACACACACACACACACACACACACACACACACACACACACAATCAACTCATCTTCTGAGGCCAGAATCCTGGACAGATGTGAAGTAAAGAATAACCTGGGTTTTTTGCTATTAAAGATTTGTCAATTAGCACAATGCAGGGTATCTGTAGATAAGTATAAAGGGCTGCCTTATACTTAAAAAATATAATATAATATACAAAATACTGTCTTTTATTGAATGAGTGGAGCTTTCATCACTGGTAAACACTAATCTCCAGAGGTAATATTATTTAAAAGGTACAATTGGAAAAGAGTGATTTAAAAAGATTCCCTTTAGGCAAAACATTTGAGGAGAAATAGAGAAAAAAATCTTTAATGAAATCAGAGACATATTGAATTATGAACACACAGCACAGGGAAGTAATTTCATTCCATCTGCTCGCTGTGGTAATAATTAAACTTGAAATCCAGTCTCCTAGTTTTTTGGGGGCTTAGAATAGGGGTGCCTTATAACAGTGACTTCAATTCCTCAGAATCAAATGCTTGTTTAAAAGTATTTATTTTACTCCAAGGAATAAATTTAGTGAAATAAGACTATTTTTCTAAAATCATTCCATTCATTGTTAAATTATTTTTCTTTTAGTTTAATGACATTAGGGGAGATTTGGCTCAGTTTTTTAAACTCTTCACAGAGGCAGAGAAGAAAATGATGTAGATTAGCACTGCTAAGTACTTTTTGATGGTGGATACAACAACTGTTGAAATCTGGCCATCAATAGATACTGTGAAGGCTTCAAGAATTGAAGCAAATAGCACTTGTGTCTGGGGACTATTCAGTTTGTGGCGGTAGTCATTGGCTTCTGAGCAGTAGAGAAATCCCCACTGTTGGAATTAACCATTGGTTGCTAAATCTGGAGCTTTCTGTCTGCATGCCTGGGTTGGCCATTTGCTGTTGGAAAGGTGGTTTTTGGGGGGCTGGTCAGACTCTCTCTCTCTCTCTCTCTCTCTCTCTCTCTCTCTCTCTCTCTCTCTCTGTATGTGTGTGCCTCCATTGCTCACAGTATGGAGCAGGGCCTCTGTTTAGAGATGAGAAGTCATTGAGAATATGAACGTCTGACATGGTGGTCATGAGACAGCATCTTGGGTATCTCAGCCAATGGACTATGAAGTGTCTGATAAACTGCTTGAAATCAATAACTGTTGGAAGCCTTGCAGTCTAGTCTCAGATCAGCATATGACTACTTGTTGGGACAAGGCACCTGTGGAAACGGTGCCTTGGAAAGTATCCATGGGACATCATAGGTATTTGTAAAATTTGTACAGCTTGCAGGCTCTTTTCTCTCATTATATTGGTAGTTCTTTGAGTGGTTTTAGTTTTACTTTGTCAGTCACACATGTAACAGCTGTAATTTTCCCTGAAAATTGTTTTCTTTTCAAATATTTTCCCCTAAGATTCAGCATGGGATTAATGCTTTTCAATTTTTTATTTGGAGTTACAAACTACAACTCCCAATCCTGGGAACTTTTCTGATTTAATAGAGACAGTTAGATACATATGAGGAAACAGCCTTTGGAACGTCAGTCATGTCTCACAGTTTTGAAGAATAAGGCATGCATACACAGAATAGGGAAAAGTCCACAGGAACAGACATAGTGCCAACTATTGAGAGCAAGTTCTCTAGACGTCAAACACAGAATCATTTGGAGGATCTAGTATGTTCAAGAGGAAAAAAAAAATAATTCAAAATGTGGGATGAATATATCCATCTTTACCATAGGTAGAAGCTCGTATTAGTATGGTCTAGTGAGATGGGAAAGAGAGTTTTGTTGAAGTCTGCCTTTTATGGAGAGATTGAGACTTGGGACCCTTTTGTAGAAAAGGGAACAGTCTAATAATATATCTTGCAGACATGAAAGAATTGTCTGGTTTTGATTGTCCTTTAAGCATTGTGCCCATGTCTATAACTTTTTAGCTTTGTAACTGCAGGTAGCCACCAACAGACATACATGCTGTGAGAGCAGGATGTATCTGGCTCGATATTTAGTTAGGCCTGCAAAAATGCCGAACTCTATGTCTAGAATAAGGTTATGTGGGGAGTGGAAAGATGTATTTGGGGAAGCATAAAGGGGAACAATGGGAACTTTCAAATGATCATGATGTAGTCTTTAAGTTGTGATGCATTTCCTAAAATCAAATATAGAAGCCAATGGTGATGCTGTTCATGTAACTCTGGTATGAAGAACTGTGTTTAAGTATAAATAAAGACAGCCTGAACTATTGGGGCCACTGGAGTGTAATCTACTCGGTGGTCAGAAGTTTTTCTTGCACCAACCCTCTCTGTCTCAGGACATGAGCCCTAGCTGAAGGAAATAACATATTTATTGATTTTTATTTTTATGTGTTTTGCCTGCTTTCATGTGTACAGTACACTGTATGTGTATCTGATGCCTGAAGGGGCCAGAGGAAGGCACTGGATTCCCTCAAGCTGCAGTAGGATATGGTTGAGTGCTACCATGTGGGTCTAGGAGCCTAAACCAGTTCTTAGACAAGATCAGCAAATGGTCCTTTCTGACTGCTGACCCATCTCTCCAGCATCAAGCTCAGTAGCTTTGAAGGCACTCACAGATTTTGGGTATCACAAGCGTGAGGGTACCCTAGAGAGGTATGTACAGACCCTTAGATATTTTTTCAGAAGATGGTGGCAACTGTCCCTTGAAGTCACGCTTTTTGGACTTGGGCTCTCCCCTCAAGTTGCTGCTGGTTTACCTTTGACATTGCAAGCAGAACTGGAAGGTTGCATCTCCACTGAGCATAGATGCATGTGGATGGGGAACAGAGCCAATGGTCAAGACAGCCTATAGTTAGTGCTTGTTTGTATATTCACCCCGACCATTCAGTTATCTCCCCAAACTCAGGATCCAGAGGAAGAGGAGGAATCTCATGAACTCCTGCTTGGGGTCATCTGATCTCCACATTGTCAGTGCCAAGTGAGCCTGTCCAGTCTGTGCTGCCCCAGTAGGGTACAGAAGTGCAGTGCTTTGTTCTTTCTGTAAGATGAGGGAAGAAAGCCCGTAGGGTGGGAGAAATTATGAAACAAATGTATGTTAGCAGTTGCCAGAGAGTAACATGGTGTTTAGCATAACTGTTATCTTTTTACCTGAATTAATTATATGAGGCACTTAACATGCTGACACAGCAAGCCAAACATCTGCGGTTTTATGGATGGTGGAATTTATTCAACTGTTTGCTTTCCCTGCTTTCCAAGTAAGTCCCCCGTCACCAGGTCCCATTCACTCATTACTTAGCCAGGGACCATATATCCCTAACCCAGTGCTTTGTGCTCATGTAGGAAGGAGGACATCATATTCTGAGAAATCCCCTTGAACATTCCTCAGAATGACACTGGGTAGGATGGGGGTATCCCTTTAGGAGTCAGCTAGGCAATTATTAATTCAGGTTTTGTTGTTGATTGTTGTCAAATACTGATTATGACATTAACTCTCTTGGCCTGACCTCCTTATCTGGGATATTGGTGGTTGTGGCAGTGTATATACATGTATCTGTCAAGTTTAATGCTCAGATCTTAGAATTGCTTAAAGAATGGGACAAGATGCCATTGCAAAGCTGTGTGAAATTTTAAGTGTATGAGTATCCCAGTATTGACTTAGCTGGTTATTAGTAAACAAGATACTTTTCCACTCAAGGAACTCAGTCTGGATGACACTTTTTTTTTTTTTTTTTTTTTTTTTTTTTAGGTTTCTTTTTCTTTATGTGTATCTGAGAGTTTGTGTGAATATAAGACTTATATATACAGGTGCCTGTGAAGACCAGAACAGGGTCCTGGACCCTTTGGAGCTGGAACCTCCTATTATGGATGCTAGAAACCACACTCAGATCTTTTCAAAGAGCACTCAGTGCTCCTAACCACTGAGGAATCACTCCAGCCCCATAAGCAACACTTTTTTAATAATATGGAACTAAGGTTGTGATAGGAGCTCGCAAGCTTCAGGGCTCCCACGGTTAGTGAGATGGTGAGTCTAGACAAGTTCCCCCCCCCCTTTTTGTGATGCCTATAATAAACCCTTGAAAAGATGTGTTTATCATAGCTGCAGGGTTTCTTGACAAGATACTGGGATTCTTGGGAAGAGAGTAAAACTCCAGTCAAGTGTGTAGGCTTGCTGCTTTTGGCTGGAGGATATACAGAGACCATGTGGGAACAAGCCCAGCACAGCTGCCGGCACCTTCAGAGTGTGAGAGAGGAGGCTTCCTCTGGCTGTTGGCTCTGCACTTATCATCAGTTTAAATCAAGGGTCTGTTTTGTCCCAGGTGGTTGGACTGAAGCCCCATTGGCCTCGAGGGAAGCACTTGCTCAAGCAGATACACTCTTGTTTGTGTAGGCGCAACCTCTCAGGGATCTGTTTTAATTTTTTTCTTAATTTGGAAGAATTTAAATCATCAGAACAGAGCAGAGTGACAGCTCCCCACAAGTCCAACTCTTAAGGATAGACAGTGATGAAAGATTGACCACATTTGGCCCATCCATCAGTTCCAGCCATCGTGCCATTTCACTGTGACATTTCCTGTCATGCATCCCTAAAAGAACAGACATTTTCATGTGCAATCACAATGACATGGCCACATCTAAAAATCCAAAGAGTAAAGAAACAAATTTTCTTTTGCCTCTTTCCTCTAAACCCCAATGCTCTATGAAAAATTGCTAATGTATAACAAAGTCAAAAGAAGTTGAAAATGGATGGCTCCCAGCATTGACACAGCTCATCCTGCTCATCCTATCGTTCACTCTACCAATGCATCTTTCCATGTATTTGAAAGTAAATCATGGAAATCAGTAAATCTTCCCTCTGAATAGTTCAGCATTATTTTCAGAGCACAGCAGCTGCCCGCTTTTCCTGTTTGAAGTCAACTTTGCGCTGAAATGCAGAAACCCTCAGGCCTAGTTTTGACAAATTCAGGTGCCTAACCCTGCTCTCTATCTAAAGAAAGCTACTGCCAGCACTCCAGAGAGTACCTGTGTACCCCGAGTCAGCCCTGCCCTTCTCTCCCCTGGGTAATTACTGAGTTGATCGACTTGACTTGTATTTCCCACTAAAGATTAGATTCCTCTCTCATCTGACTGGCCTCTTCTCCTTTCAAACGCTCTCTAACCCCACTCACCTCCCTTCTTTCTCTGTAATCTTCGACAGCCCTGGCCCAGCCTTCTTGATTATTTCTGCTTATCAAAAAATCTCTATCTGCTCATCTGTTCCTCTCCCTGCAGGATGCACCACTGACTTCCTTTACAAACTGCTGTCTTGTGATGAGTGGGTAGCTTAGCTGACATTTCTTGTGGCCCTCCTCAAAGAGGTTTTTTTTTTTTTTTTTTTGAACTTCTACTCTACCTTTCTTGTTGATTTTGCCACTTGATATTTTAATTTTTAAATGTATTAATTTTTAAATTCTATTCTTTGAGAATTTTACATGTGTATAATGTATTTTGATCATATTCACCTTTCTAGCTCCCTTCTCTGATCCTCTCCAACTTCATGCGCTCTTCTTCACTCTCCCATTTTTAAAATAAGCTACAGAGCCCAACAAGCTTCCCTTTTCTTCTTCTCAAACCTGCCATTCTTTGTAAAATCTTACTGTTAGTCCCTGTTCTTCTTGGCAACTCCATTCATATTTTATGGCTCCAGTGTCAGTCCAGATGTCTTTCAAACATGTTACTCCTTCAAGTCATCGTGTTCAGCAGCCTTGGACATTTCTGCCAGGATTGCCTCCCGCTTTCATTTAGTGCCCTCAGCAGACATGCCCAAACAGTCAGGGGTTCTTTGTCCTTAAACTTGGTGTGACCTGAGAGCCTTCTCACTAGGCACAAACCCAGGCAGTGGCCTCTGCTAGCTGGTGTTATTATTTGCATCTCTCTGCCAGTTACTTTCTAATTGCTGTGCCAGAAAACCTTCATGAAGTCACCTTGTCGACAACAGTTTATTTTGGCTTATGGTTCTAGAATCAATCTTGGCAGGGAGGCAATAGCAAGCAAGCATCAGGTGCAGCATCTGGGACAACAAGCTGAGAGCTCACCTCCTCCATGGCAAGTATGAAGAGAGAGATCTGGTAGATATGATACTTTGAAACCCCAAAGCCCACTTCCAGTGATAGATGTCCTCGAGCAAGGTCACATCTAGAGGTTATGGGAGATCTTTCACTCACACCACCACAAATCATCATCATTATCTCCTTCCCTTTGTCTAATAGTCCAGAGTCTAGTTAGTGCTGCCTGCATATGCAAAGGTATAGAATAGGGCCATTTACTGGACTATGGACAACCTAACAGCAGCTGTCCCCCTGAAGAAGATTGACTTTCTCTTCCCTAGTAGCCATTAGCTTCCAATAACTCCTTAGCTAGGGATGCACAGATGGTGAGCCTCTCCTCTATTCATGCTGGAATGTTGATGGGTTTAGTCTTGTTCAGTTCCTGTCCATGAATCATAACATCTGCAATTTTGTACAATATATAGTCACATTATATCCAGGAGACAATGTTTCATAGCTCTGGCTCTTACATTCTTTCTGCCCCTTCTTCTGTGATGTTCTCTGAACATGATGGTGGCAGTTATGGGGTGATATAGATATCACTTTTAGTGATTTAGTGATTTAATGAGTTATCATTCTCTGTGTTAACTGTTGTCCATTTCCAAAAGGAGCTTCTGTGACTAAGATTTAGAGCAGCAAAATCTGTTTGCATAAACATAAATATTAGAAGGCAGTTTGGTGACCCTTCCATTCTGTGAAAGAACAGTAGTAGGCTTCTCTCTATAGTCTATGACTTCCATAGCTATGGCATTTGACCAGGTTTACACTACCAAGCACAAATTCTTTCCTGTAGAATAGGCCTTATATCCAATCAAAAGGGAGTTGGTTAACTCCATAACAACCATGCCACTATCTCACCAGTGGGCACATATCGATTGGTAGGTTGGTATTGAAGCATGCAGAGTCTACTGCTGTGTAAGACAATTGAGTCTTTTTCATGCTAGCAGACTGCATAACACCTTTCAGCACTATCAAAAGTAGCTAGCAGGGAGAAGTTTCTAGGTCAGTTGCAGGTTGCTTTTTCTAGGTCCTGCAACCAAAATATGTCTTCAGCATAGGCCCTTATCTAGGTATGGAGGGTAACCAGGAGTAATGGCAATTGTCTATTGTTTTGGGAGTCTCTGAACCCTTATCCTCTCTGACAAATAATTCATAGGGAGATATTCAATGCCTGACAATGGGATTTTTGTTTAATATTTTATGTTTTCTGGGACCAGAATTATCCACCCACTGTAGTAGGAGGTTTCTGGCCCAGAAGCCCATGTGCCTCACCAGGGCGTCTCTGTACCATGGCTCATATGGGAGACACAACTCAGAGGCTGCTTTGGGCTCTAGACCATTTTTTAAAGCATTCTATGGTTTTATGCGGGTATATTTTACCCATGTTGGGCTGCCATTTGTAGTAGGAGGTTTCTGGCCTGGACTTTCGAGCCTAACCTCAAGGCTCACAGCCCCACAGCCCCACAGCCCCACAGTCCCACAGTCCCACAGAGACACACAGATGCTTTCAATAGTTTTAGGCTGATCGGCTTAAGGCCAAGGCATATAACTTGCTAGCTCTCTACCCTTCATCTAACCCATAACTCATCCTGTTCATCCATGGGGCTCGGTACTTTTTCTCACAGCAGCATGGTTGTCCTCTGCTTCTTCCTGCTTCTCTCTGGCATTCTGCTCTGTGCTTCCTGTTCTCAGAGTTTTCTTAGTCTGGTAGCCCTGCCCACACTTTCTGCCTGCCTTTGGCCAATCAGCACTTTTTATTAAACCAGTGGGTGGGACAATTATTTACAATGTTAACAGCATAATCTCCCACAACCCACACAGGGTATCTATGTTTAAATGTCTTCTTTTTACAAAGTTATATATTTTAATTGGCTAACAAGCCACTGTCTTTCAGTAAGATCTGCAGTTTATCTGTAAATCTTTAGTTTTGGCTAACCCATACTCTTCTCTTTCCTTTAGCCTCACCCCCACCCCTGTATAACTCCTAATCTCTAGAGTTTTCTCCCTCTTCTTTCATATTACATCTGTTCATCTATGTTCATATATATCTCTCTTCATCTGCTTCGGGCCTCTTTACACCATTCAATGGCTTTTCTAGCTTCCTGAACTCTATAGGTACTTCTGATGAAGTGTACAAATCATAGTTTGAAGGATCCACATAGAAGTTATAATCTGTGACATTTTTTTTTTCTGAGCCTATGTCACTGTGGTGGTTTAAATGTAACTGGCTCCCAATCTCATAAGGAGTGGTTTGATAAGGTGGTTTGGCTGTTTTGGAGGAAGTGTATCACTGTGGGGGTGAGCTTTAAGGTTTCTATGCTCAGGATACTGCCCAGTGTCTCAGTCTACTTCCTGTTGCCTGTAAGATGTAGGACCCTCAGTTGTTACTTCATCACCACATGCACACCACCATGTTCGCCGCCAAGATGAAAATGGATTGAACCTCTGGGACTGTAAGTGAACAGCCCCAATGAAGTGTTTTCCTTATTAGGGTTGCTGTGGTCATGGTGTCTCTTCACAGCAGTGAAAATCCTAACTAAGACAGTCACCTCCCTTTGTAGTCTGCTTTCCAGTTCCACTGATTTTCCCTGCAGATTTCATAATTTGAATTCATTGTCTATGCACCACGTTTTCAGTATCTACTTATGTATCTCTGGTGATGGGGTCTGATTGTTTCTAGCTACGATGAATCAAGCAACAATAAATCTGGATGTGTTAGGATCTCTGTAGTAGGATTCAGGTCCTTTGGGTATGCCAGAAGTGGAATAGCTGAGTAACAGAGTAGCTTTATTTTTAGTTTTTGAGACACTCACACGGTTTGATAGTGGTGGTTTAGTTCACACCAACAGTGATCAGGGCTCCTCTTTCTTCACATTCTCCTCAGCATTTCCTATCAGTTGTTTGCTTGACAATAGCCATTCTCACTGAGATGAGCTGAGATCTCAAAATAGTTTTAATTTGCCTTTTTCTGATGGACAGTGCCATTGAAGACTTAAATAAAAAAACCACTAAGGACTGGTAGGATTGGTTAGCAGGTACTAAGCCTGAGATTCCAGTTCAGTCCCCAGGACCCACATGACAGAAGGAGGGAACCAACTCCTAAAGTTATCCTCTGATTGCTACAGGCACACTGTAGGGTGTATATCCCCCAGCAGTCCTCCATAGATAAATACACACAAGATGAAAAACAAAAAAGTAACAAAATTACAAGACACTAATAAAAACAAAATAAGTATTTTATTAGAAAAATAATGGAACTTAAAGTCATCACATTCTTATTCATGTATATCCCTGGTCTACATCTCATATTGAGTCTCCTATTAACATTTCTTGTTCCCCCCTGTCCTCTACTACTGGTCCCATTCTTCCTTTAAAGACTCACCCTTTGACTGCAGATCTTGTTTACATGTAGGTTATTAAATTTTGAATTAGATAATCTTTAAGGTTATGTGTTCTCCAACGCGTGCAAAGGTTCTGATATGCTTTTCATTACCCAGGACCTGATCTCCTGAAAGATTAACCACTGTTAAAGTGTTCTACTTTGTAACCCCTGCTCCCTCACTGTCATGTGGATGGAGTATTCACTGGAGTTATTTATATTTATCAGGTTTTTAAAACATGATTTATAGCAATGAGAGTAGGGAGTAGGAAGAGGTTTTCCTAAAGATTGGCAAGAAGTATGTTTATGTTCAAAAGCTGTCTTCTTCTCTGTTGAGTGCTCAGGCATAAATGAGACCTCTATTTTATCTTCTGAAAAGTTCAGGGAACATTATAGGAAGAGGAGGAAGGAAGAATGTAAGAGGTGGAGGTTGGGGTAGAGTACAATTCTGTCTGCCGGGCACAGTGCAGTGATTGTATTTTTGAGCTCACAGCACTTGTGATTTCCTGCATAAGACTGGGCCCATTAGTGCATGGAGGGAGAAACTCTTGAGGCCCCACCCTTCCTGGAGGACCTATAAACAGTTTGTTGTTGCTGGGAGATGGAGGACCATTTTCTTCAGTGGTGTAACTATTGGTAAGATGCTTCTGTAAATAACCTTTCACTCCTGTTCCTGAAACAACCCTAATTAAATGTATTGTGTTAAACACACACACACACACACACACACACATAATGCACGTGCACACATACAGATATACACAGATATACACACTTGCACATGCATGTGCACACGTGCATGCACACACACCACACATGGCTGGAAATAGGAGGGAGAGGATTAGTGGGTGTGAGAAGGGAACAAAGTAGGTTAGTGAGGGGTGAAGATAGTCAGATACATTATATATATTTTACATTTTATAATAAACACATTACAATGCATAATCAATATGTTCTAATAAAAGTGTAAAAAGTATCTTGTTTTTCAATCTGTAAGACCATCTCACTTGACCCTTGTTTTGGAGTATAGGGATAAGAAAATGAGTTAGTAGTTATCTTAACACTTATAAACTGCTAAAGATAGAGTGATACCCTTTTTGAGAAGTGTTGGCTCTATCAATGTGCCTGGATTTCTGACACCATGAAGAGAGCAACCTTTTTGCTTCAGGGACATGTAAAATTTTTCTAAAATGCCACTGTACAGTGGTGACTTTTATAGTTTGAGGGTTTTGAGGGAATTCTTGTTCCCACCACACTGAAAACACATTTCCTGCAGCAAGTGTGTGTCCCAGCATCTGTGATAACTCACAAGCTTCCATCTACTGGGAAAAAGAAAAAACAGACTGCAAATCCTTTAAGAGTTTGAATTTTGAGTTCTAAATTGGATAGAAAGTGGAAGCCAGTTATGTGGGAGATGATACAGGGCTGTGAGTGAGGCTGTTGCTGGCCAGCTGTGTGACCTCAGGCAGGGACACAATGTCTTTGAGTCTCAGCATCTACATCTGTATGATGAAGCAGAGAGGTTGGCTTATCTCCAGGGTCTTTCATGATCCAGCAGTCTGTACTCTTTTCTGTTACTATTATTACATTAACGACAGCCCCTGTTTATACAGTAAAGGAAGTCCCAGAGTTTTCAAGAGCATTTAGAATTGTATCTGCTTGTTGGTGTGTACTGGGATATTTTCTCTGTCAGTGGAAGACTGAGTATAGCTGAAGAGAATTTGGATGGATGGGTCAAAGATTTGTCTGTGAACTGACTGCTCTTTGGATTATCCAAGAAGCTATGAACACAGTTAGTAGCTGCAAACATATACCTCATTAAGCCATATGGCATATGGCTATAATTAAGAGCACAGTTTGGTTACATCACTTTTTGGCCATATGAACTTGAGCAAGATGACAGCTTCTAAACCTCAGTTTTCATGTTTGTTAAGTGGGTATAAAAAATGCTTCCCTCATTGCATTGCTATAAAGATTACTTGGGAAAAAGAGAAAATCTTCCCTGTGGTACATTACAGTCATATCATACAGACAGTTTATTAAAGACAGAATGCTTTTCAGCCATGTTGTAGCCATAAAAATTAGTAATAAGAGTAATTATCCAAAGTATTATAGGTGATACAGGGCATCAAAAGAACACTTATACAGTGGAGTTGGTATGGTTGGAATTATTATTAGTTTTGATTAAACTTTAATTTTTTTAGAATAGTCCATTTACATTCCAATTTTTCTTTCTCCTTATAACCCTTCCTATGTTCCCCTTCTCAGGTTTATGACCTTTTGTTTTATTGTTATGTGCTTGGGTACACACACCACACACACACACACACACACACACACACACACACACACCCCATACACACACACACCCCATACACACACACACACACACACACCATACACACACACACCATACATACACACACACACACACACAGAGAGAGAGAGAGAGAGAGAGAGAGAGAGGAGAGAGAGAGAGAGAGAGAGAGAGAGAGGGAGAGAGAGAGGAGAGAGGAGAGAGGAGAGAGAGGAGAGAGAGAGAGGAGAGAGAAGCACATACACATACCTGAGCCCATTTAGGGCTGACTGTTTGCAATTGTATTACCTCTCAGAAGTGTTGTCCACAGAGAAGACTGATTTTCCATTTTATTCCTAACCACTGATTGCCTGTAGCTCTTCATCTAGGGGTGGTACCTCGTGATATTACTCCTATCTGAATTGGTATGTGGTCTGGTGGTGTTGTTATATAAGTCTTGTTTAGTCAACCAAACTATTTAGATTTCACAGGTTCAGCTTGTCATGTCTAGAGGACACTCATTAGTGTCAGGCATTCTGGTCCCTTTGGCTCTTAAAATCTTTCGGCTTCCTCTTCTGCAATGTTCCCTGAGGCAGGTATAGGGGGCTGTGTTGTAGCTATAGCAACTGGGATTGGTCCTCTCCAGTCATGGGTAGTTGGCTGAAGACCAATTAAACAGCTGTTTATTGCTCCCAAGATAATTGTGCCATTAGTACAGTATTGTGGGTATTTGGCTGGGCCAGTCTTATTGTGGTTTATTTAATTGTATGTTTTACAATGACTAGTAGGATTTTGAATGTTTTTAGTACAAAGAAATGTTTGAGGTGATGGACATGTCAGTTTTATTTGATCACTGTTCATTGTATACATGCACTGAAGTATACATGTACTGTAATTCACAAAATATGTGCACTTGTTATATCAATAAAAAATAGCAAATTAAATTAAGATGGCAAAATAGAAAAAGAGTAGAAATGTAATGCTATTCTGTGTCTGAGCAGAGGGAGTATCAGTCAGTTCTGTGTCCAGTGGGCTCAACAGTAGCCCTAGGAAAGCTGTGGGCAGATGGGTTATTATATGGTAAAGGCTTGTGAAAACCTGGCAACCTGCGTATGAACCCTGGACCCATATACACATGGAAGGAGAGAAAAGGCTCTGTAAGTTCTTTGTTCTCCACACACTGCTGTGCTGTGGCTTGCTACTTTCCCCAACATATAACTTAAAAAATTTATATGTGGCATCTAGGATGGACCTTTGAATATGAAGTTTTGTAAAGGAGTTACATGAAAAGACCAAAGGTAGGCATGATACAGGCTCATCAAGTGGCAGCTGGAGCTGTAGGTTGAGATCAACTTCAGGAGAACTTTATTTTCATGTCTGTCAGTATTTTTGATTATGCCACATGAGGGCAGTTTTAGAGGATTCAAGAAATCAACCATAAAATAGAAAACAAATTTTGTTTCTTGAGACAAGGTCTTGTGTAGCCCAGGCTGGCCACAAACTTACTTTGTAGCTGAAAGTGGACTTGGACTTCTCATCTCCCCGCTTTTACCTCTGGGATCAAAGGCATGCACCATCAGGCTTGGTTTCAAAATATTTGTAAGCATTTGTGTCCAGCTATATTTATATAAAAAACTGAACACCTATGTGGGGCAACTCTTTTGAACCTTCACATTATAGACCTGTGCTTTCAAGTCTAAAAGCTGCTATCACATGTGGCTGCTGAGCAGCTTGTTGCTAGTCTGAACTGAGATATGCTATAAATGTACAATAAATGCTGGATTTTGAAGAGTATAAAATAGCACAATAATTTTTATATTGATGGTTTGTTGAAATAAAAGATTTTGAAAAAAAATGTGACTCAAGTAAAGCTTTATGTTCTTTTTACCATTTTAATATGACCAACAGACTTAAGGTGACAGATGTGGTTTGTATTTACTTCTATTGAATGTCATTATTCTAGAGGAAACTACTCTAAGCCCTGTCATTCATTCTAGGGTAACTCAAGACACAGATGGCTTGAGCTAGATTCATGTTGGGGGAGTGCCTGGTGATAGAATCCGTGCTGTGTCCACAGCTGGGTTGTGTCCATTATTCTGAACAGCAATACTGTTATCTGCATATGAGTCATTGGGTTGGATAGTCTTCACATCCCTTCTCAGTTTTAAAGCTCTGACTCTAGTTTGGAGCCAGTGTTCAGAGTCAGGTATTATTAATTTTCTTGTGAATTTCATCAAGTCCCTATTACACCCTTTCCCAGGTGCTGGCGTAAGTTGAGATTGTTTTTTTTTCTTTCTCTCAAGTGGAAGGGCTTTAGAGAGTTCTGCTGGATTAAAACACTGTTTGCCCTCTCCATTTTATTACCCACTCTTGACTGTATCTGGGCTTTTGTGAGTGGGCACCAGGGCAAGGTGGCCAAGACAGTTGTCCAGTGACATGGGTATCCCAGCTAGAAAGGCCTTTAGTAATTTCTTTTATGATCATCAAACCTATTCTTAAATGTTCCAAGAATGGTGATCCATAAATGTGTTTAGATGCTAATGGGTTTCATAAAAATAAGAATCTAAATCTTATAAATTTAGGCTGTGCTGAGAGAACACACCAATATTTTTTCTTTTCCTGGTGACATGTAAATACCTTTTATTTAAAAAATTTATTTTTTTCAAGTGTATGTATGTCTTCTGTGCCTGTCTGTGTCTCTCTCTGTGTGAATTTAGGCACCTTAGGAGGCCAGGAAAGGATATGAAATTTCCTGGAGTTAGAGGTACCTATAATTTGTCTGGTGTGGTTGCTGGAAGCTGAACTTAGGTCTTCCTCAAAAGCAACAAGTATTCTGCTCAGTCATTTCTTCAGCTCTGGAAATAATAGCTTTCTTTACCCTCCCTCCCTCCCTCCCTCCCTCCCTCCCTCCCTCCCTCCCTCCCTCCCTCCCTCCCTTCCTTTCTTTTTTTAAAAATAGCAGTTCTGTTTCCTGTACATACAGTGCCATTCTTCTGTCTCTCATTCAACTATTATTTGATTTTATCAGATGTGAGACTAGCTTCCAGGACAGAGGCCTCAGACTTAGTCTTCATTTCAAGGGACAGGTAGATGACCAAAGATGTCAATCTCAGAGTCTTGTGTGCTGCTATGATACAGGCAGAAGGAGAAACTTCTTTGAGCAAATTTAGACAATGAAACTTTTTTTTTCCACATAAAACGATGTTAAGGAGTCATATATGAGTACTACATTACATCATTTCCCCTTCTCTAACTCCTCCCATTTTCCCAACTCCCCCCCCCCCCCATTGCTGAATCTATTTACTGCCGTTTGTTGTATATGTGTTTAGGCTTGACCACTTGAGATTGATAACCTCTCGAGGGCTTGATTATGGAGAAGCCATCATTAATTCCCTGTAGTTCCTCACCTAGGTGCTGGGACGCATTGGTGTTAACTAGCGGTGTCACATGGAGGTCATGTTTAAGAAACTCCCTTGTTAAGATTTAATGGGTGCAGCTTTCCTGTTGTATATAGAAGATCAGGAGATGTTCTGAATCTCTGGCTTTTGCAATCTTTCTCCTCCTTCATCTGCAATGCTCTCTGAGTCTTGGTGTAGGATTGTGTTTTAGATGTATCAGTTGGCGCTGGGCACTTCATAGCCAGTTGTTTTTATGTACTTCGACTGGTTGTAGATTTATAAAGTTGTTTTTTTAAAATGATTTTATGTGTATGAGTGTTTTGCCTGTATGTATGCATGTGTGTATGGGCTTCATATGTGCCTGGTGCCTGCAGAGGTCAGAAGGATGCATCAAGGTCCCTGGTACTGTAGTTGTGGATAGTTCTGAGCCACCATGTGAGTTCTAGGAACCAAACATAGCCCTCTGCAAAAGCAAGTTCTCCAAGCTGTTGGGCCATCTCTCCATCCCCAGTTAATGTCTTTCTGTGATGGCCTCTGCTGCAGAAACAGCTTCTTAGATGAAAGATGAAACTACCCTTATCTGCTATTAGGATAAGGACTTAGATGCAGTTGGCAATTACACTGCTTTAGGAAAATGGCAGTCATGGATTCTCCTCTAGGGTCCATGGCCTCATCATCCACAGAAAGTGGGCTGTGTTTGTGAACCTTGTAAAATTACAGATAGCAATTCCCTCCTTTTGAGTGGGCCTTAAGTCCAATTAGATGGCTGTTGAACTCTAGGAGGTAAGTGTTGCCATTGCAACTTTTGGAATAGCCTGCTAAATGAAACATTCTTGAGAAAAAGATTTTGATATTTCAAAGTAGCACAAATGTTCAGTTGACTCCTAAGTCTGGTAAATAAAACCCGGCTAATAAATATGCCAATAGAAATTTCCTTTAGTGGAGCTTCAATCAGTATGGAAGCTTATTGGCACATTAGAACCCACTCTCACTATACATACCACATTGCAGAATTCTGACATTAAATTTATTTTCTTCTTGAAATAAGTGGTTATAATATAGGACATTTGAAAGAAGCAGTAACAGCACAGGAAGAACATCTTTGTTTAAAAGGCAGGGGATCTATCTGAGAAGGGGAAGGACTGATTTCCCTGTAGAGTTCATTATACTGGGAATGGCCGACTCGAAGCTAGGCTCAATAAGAACTTGACTTTTCTCTCAGAATATGGGTGAGAAAAATACGTGTGCAGTGGTATTTTTGTTAAGTTGAACTTCCTGGCTTTTGGTTTGAGGTTTGTAGGAATCCTAAAATGGTTGGTTTGGCTTATGGTGAAACTCAGATAACTGGACTGATTATAAATATAGAAATGAAGACACTGTCCTTCACATACAATGAGAAATGTTTTGTTTTATAAACAGAGCATAGCTCATCTATGCAATAGCTATTAGATATTTTATATTCATAAAATGTAATCAGTATTGTATATTAAATGCTAACAACATGTGCTTTACAAAGGGAGAAGATGTTCTATTGATAAGTTATCATCAGGAAGTACAGGGTCTGGGATCTCCTTGTGAGGGGGAACACAGTAACCTCCTCATCCATTCTGTCTGTACTTTCAGTTATTCCACATGCCATTCTGAGTAGTGTGATTAAATCAATTGCCAGCTCACTGACCATCACTCTACCAGGGCATCATTCTGTATTGATGCTTGCCCTCCAATATTTAGTTAACTGAGCACATCTATCAGATCAACTTATGGTATTGAAGGGATTATTCATGATAAGCCTTATATTACCCAGCAATAGTCTAGAAGTACAAAGGAATCTGGATACACCAATGAGAATGAGTGAAGTGCTTCCTTGAGTGCAAAGGTAAGTTCTCAACTTAATGAAGAAAAGTGTCATGTGCTGAGATCACTAAGATCTGCCCTCAGTTACTGCTGACCACTTTCTAACCTCTTTCTGGGCCTGATTTATAAATCAAGCATAGACCTAGGTAAGTATGGATTACATAAATACAGTACAAATAGGGTTCAGCATTGTCTATGGCTTCAGGCATCTGGCAGTGGTTTTGGAATGGATCCATAAGCAGGGAGACTATATATCAAACATTTACAATGAGTCAAAAGCACTTTATAATAAAAATGAACAGCAATCAAGACAACATCTTAAGGCCTTTTCTATTTACAAGTTTAAAAATGAAGCAAAGATGGATAGGAATGTTATATAAAGGCACTTGCTATTCATGCTGATATATTTGTGGTTGATTACAGAGGGGTGGATAGTGGCAGCTGTACTGCCCAGTCTCAGAGACCCCAGAAAGATCCCCAGAATCACACTGACTCTCAGAATGCAAATGCAAAGCAAGGTTTATTACAGCTGTATGTACAGCTGAGCTCAGCTCCTGCCTGTTACACAGCAGTGCCAGTGGAGGAGTGAGCTCCTCTCTACTCAGAGCAGGGCTTTTTAAAAACAAGATCAAACAAAGTCCATAGAAATGCTGTTATCGGGCTGGGAGGTGAGGAGCCCAGAGGGAGTTTCTTTACTATCACTGTCAGGTGGGAAACTGCTGGCTGATTGGTTGTTTTAGGTGGGGGAGAAGAAGCTTCATGACTGGGCTGGAATGTCCTCTGATTACCCAGGACCTTGGGTTCTTGGCCCTGGGGGTTTAGAAACTTCTCAGGATGGGGGACTAGAAACTTCTCAGCTCCCAAAATAGCCCCAGGCCTCAAGGTGGAGGGACTTTAGTTTCCACTGCAGCAATGATCTGTAAAGTGCTAAATTAAAGCAGGAACAACTTCACTATGGTTGTCAGGAATACACCCCTTTTACATTTTACCCTTTAAAAAAGCAACAGACTACTTGTTAGGACAATTTTAGAGTTATAAAAAATTAGGTAGGTTTAATAAATATAGATATGTATATTTGTATATATGTAGTGATATATTGTATACTTAATAAAATTAATTACTCACAGCCAAGCTATGAAAGTCAGGGAGTGGTAACCCATACTTTTAATCCCACCACTCTGGATTTCTGTGAGTTCAAGGCCTAACAGCTGGGCAGTTGTAGCACATGCTGATTAGTCTCAGCACTTGAGAGGCAGAGGCAGGAGGATCTCCGTGAGTTTGAGGTCAGCCAGGTCTACAAAGCAAATTCTAGGACAGCAAGGACTGTTACACAGAAAACCCTGTCTGGAAAAACCCAAAAACCAAAAAAAGGCTAGAAGGGGTGGCTCTGTCCTCTAATATTCCAAACTAATTTTATTAAGTATACAATATATCACCATACATATATATTATTTACTGGTGCTTAAAATTGAATCTAGGACCTCATGCATGCTAATCAGGTTTTCTACCACTGATCTGTACACTCCAGCTGTCATTATCTTATATTATGGTTCTATTTGGCCAAGTGTGGTGGGTTCACACACCTGTAATACTGCTTATTGGTTATGGCTTGCTTGTTTGCTCACTGGGTAAGCCAAACCAGACCCATTTACTTAGGGATGGTGCTACTCACAGTGGGCTGGGTTCTCCCACATCAATTATCAGTCAAGTCAATCTCTCACAGACATGCCCACAGGGCAATTGATGGAGGTAATTTGTTAAAGAAGCTTTCCTTTCCCAGGTGACACTGAGTTATTTCTCAGGACTTGGAACAGACCCTAGGCATGCTGCTTCAATCTCTTGAGTTCATATGACCTTTGATCATGTTGATTTAGAGGGCTTTGTTCTTCTGCTGCACTCCATCCCCTCTGGCTTGTATACTCTTTCTGCCTCCTTCTCCCCAGGGGAGAAGGATTTGAGAGAGACATAAAATGTAGAGCTGAGTGGTTCAAGGTCTTTCACTCCATGTGATGTCTGGATGTTGGTTCTCTGTAGTTGTTCCCAACTTCTTCAGGATCTCAATGATGGCTGAGCAAGGCAGGGATCTGCTTTCCTGGTGGAAGTCTTGATACACTACACTTGTTCAATTACCCTTAGTCATGTTTTGTGTGATTATTAATAAGGCTGTTAAAATATACATGTAAGCTTTTTAATTTTGGAATAACTAGGGAAACACTTAACCAGCATTTCTTTTTTAGTAAGGCTCTTGTGTGTACCTTTGAAAGAAGCCTGGCTAGAGGAGGGATAGGTGTATAATTCAGTCATGAGGCAGCATAGGGCTCTCTATCTAGAGCCTTGCAAATCAAACAGGTAACAAGAAAGCCCACTTTTCTAGCTGGATACTTAAAACCACTAATTTATTTATTTATTTGTTTATTATTTACTTTTAGTGAGGTAAGATCCCTTCATGTAGCTCAGGTTGGCTCCAAATTTGAGTGTCTTCCATTTGTGCCTCTTGAGTGCAGGGAACATGGTTTGCCACTTTGCATCAGCAAAGAATTAAGAGTTCCTGCTCTCTCACATCCCCATGAGTGGCAATGGCTTTACATTGAGAAGCCATGAACTCCTGGTCTCTCTCATCTTTGAGCCCCTCCCCCATGTGCTGTCTCAGAGTACTATGTTTTGATTTCTGTAATTAAAATGTAATATAAGCTGTGTGTGGTACTGCAAGCTTGTAATCTTTGCTCTTGGGAGACGAAAGCAAGAAGATTTTGAGTTTGAGGCCAGTCAGGGCTATACAATAAGAGCCAGTTAAAACAAGAGTTAAGCATATTGACATGGGTAAGGTGGAAATTGTTGATGGGAAGTTTGTCTTAAGATATTGGTATCTGCCATCCAACCTCTGTGATAATGGCTATGATCAAAAATACAAATGACAGCTTATACTGGGGAGGATTTGAAGCAAGGGGAACACTCTCTACTGCTGATGGGACTGTAGACTCATATAGCCACTTTGGAAGTCACTATGGCAGTTTCTCAGAAAACTAGAAATCAATTTACCATAAGAGTCAGCTGTCCCACTCTTGGGCATATGCCCAAAGGATGCTCAATTATACCACAAGGACACTTGCTTAACTATGTTCATAGCAGTATTATTCATAATAATCAGAACCTGGATGGAAATAACCAGATGCTTCTCAACAAAGAAAATGTGGTACATATACACACTGGAGTATTACTCAGAGGTAAAACAATGGCATTATGAAAATTTCAGGCAAATGGATGGCACTAGAAAAAAGTCATTTTGAGTGAGGTAACCCAGACCCAGAAAGACAAACATGGTATGTGGTATGTACTCATTCATAAGTTGATATTAGCTATAAAGGATAACCAGGCTACCTTCCTATAGTAGGATTGTGTTCTATTCCATTGTAAATAATTGTCACACCTACTAGTTTAATGAAAATGCTGATTGGCTGAAGGCAGACAGGAAGTGTGAGTGGGGCTATCAGACTAAGAAAGCTCTGGGAACAGGAAGAGCAGAGCAGCCAGCAGATGCAGAGGACAACTGTGCTGCTCTGAGAAAAGGTACCAAGCCACATGGCTGAATAGGCTAAGAATCATGGGTTAGTTTAAGGGTAAAGAGTTAGCAAGTTATATGCCTGGGCCCTAGGTCAATCAACATAAAATTACTATGAGTGACTGCATATTTCTGTGGGACTGTGGGTCTGTGGGTTTGGACCACAGGCCGGACAGGCCAGTAACTTTCAACTACACAATCTATAGGCCCAGAGAGGCCAGATAACAAGAGGGACCCATGAATTTCCCTGGGAAGGGGAAATAGAAGAGATCTCCTGGTAAGCTGGAGGCAGTGGTGGTGGTGGGGATGAGAGCATTAGAGACTGGGTTGGGTGGCTTGAGGGCAGGATGGAGGGGGGGAAACATTAAAAACAACAATGAGAAAAAACCTCAGTCCTCCCCCAAACAAAAGATATTTGTATCTGTTGGTTTTCCAGTTCATGAGCATTGTGTGTGGATACACAAATAAGTTATATACTACTTATTTAGGTTTTGGAAGCTATAACAGCTGTCCTCTGTAAGTAGAGAGTTACATTTTTAAAAATATGTATGTAAAATGGCAAAGACTTACTATAAATTATAACTTAGAGTATTCATTTATAATTCATTTATTTTTTATACTTAGTTATTTGATCCATAAATATTTCCTAAATGATAACTATGTGCTACTCAGGCTAGTAGAGGATGTATCAGGGATGAATTAGATGAAGGTCCAGAGTTTGATGGACGAGGTGAACAATGAACTAGTGGTTGATGAGAGGAAGTGTATGTTAGCATTTGGAAGGAAGAGGGAGGGTGGTTATATATGTCTTTAGGAATAAGATATTCAGGGCATGTTTTTCTGAGAATTGAGATGTAAAGTAGAGATGAGATTGGAAAGAATAGATGAGCAGAATTGCTGTATAAAACAGTTTGTTAAAGGTAAATTGTGCGGGGTAGACTCAGAGGTGGAGACTAGCAGATGGCTTAGTGATCAGGAATGCTTGCTGTATAAACCCAAGAATCTCTAACACCTAGGTGAAGCTGGGCATGGCTGGTTATGCTTGTCATTGCAGTGTTAAAAGAACTGGCCATGCCCAGCTTAATCAAAACAGTGAGCTTCTGGCTATAGAGAGGCTTTGTTAAAAAACAAAAAACCCCAAAAAACAAAAAATGACGTGGAGAGTGATGGGAAGACATCTGACATCCTACTCTGGCTTCTGTATGTGCAGTGATGGGTGTGTGGTCATTTGTGTGCGGTGATGATACTCTGGAATGACCCAGGAACTCAGTTAGAAACCATGCCAGTTTGCCCCGAGAGCAGAACCTTGGAGCACATCTATTGGGAAGCATAGAATCTTGGCAGGAGAGAGAGAAGGGGAGGGGAAGAAGCCATGACTTTTGCAGTGGGTCAGCAAACAGCAGTGTGGCTGAAAGGGAGTGAGGGTTCCAGAGAGAAAGAGAAAAGCTCGGAGGGCCAGGGAAGGCATGCCCAGGTTTCTGGACAGTTTCTGAAAGAAAAGTAGAAAAATGAGAACTTATATTTAGAAAAGCATCCAGGTTTAGCAGTGCAGCCATGAGGGGAGGATCTGTACGCAGCTGTTGTGAGGGGCTTCTGGGAAGCAAAAGTACATCACCTCATTAAAGGGAGAATTATTCTTCTCGTTTCTTTAGTATGACTTTAGTGAATTAGCTTTGGAGGGGTAATTTAGTGAATACCTGCTCAGGTGATTGTCAGGTCCAACTAGATTGATTTTTAATGGTGGGGACAGCCATATATTAGTGTTCCAATCTTTGGAGCAGATCAGAATATCATGTCTCCACCCAGGGCCAAGGGTATCTCTGTTTGAACAGAAGGGCTAAAAAGGGCACTTGTGATATTTTCATCTCTAGTGCTACAGTTAGGAAGTAGGGTCTCTGGAGGACATAAATGGCCTCTAAGGATATGAATTCTTGTCTAATTACCTAACATTTTCCCCCTACCCTTGTAAGAGCTGAGACCCTAAAATCATAAGCTGAAATTTACCCAGAGGTCCAGTTCCAAAGCCATTCACCAGAGGGGATTGGTGTGTGGGCCAGAGTTTATGTTACACTCTAATGTGAAGCGTTCAGGTGTGGGTACTCACTTAGAAGAGCGTAACAAACAAACTAGACCCTCATCGCGCATTCCTGGCCTATGGGACAGAACCAAAGGCATTTCTATCTTCTAACCAGAGATAAGCCTGTATTGGGGACCTGAAACAACCTGAACAATTTCTACCTCTGGGCTTTTAAAAGGGCAGTTGGGTATCCCTCAGAAAGTTTTGACACCATAGCCATTTATTATGATATGGACTATTTTAAACACTTTCACCAGCAGTGTGATATGTGAGAGCTGAACATCAGCCATACTTGTGGGTAATTTTATGATCCACATATTTTGATTAAAAAATTAAAGTTATAGAATATCTTTGAAGTTTTGACATGCACATAATACAATAGAGGAAGAAAAGGTTAAATTTTAAATTTTAATGGCTACAGTCAGTCTGCATCACATTTGGAGGGCACAGCATTTCAGTGCGAATGTACTCCTTTCAAGAAAGTAACTAACCAAACATTCTCTGTGTATCTTTTTTGCAGGCGGCATCACTGTCCACATCTCCCTACGAAGATTTATGATAAAACAGAGAAACCATGTCTTCTCACTGAGTACACAGAGAATTATCCTATCTATGAGTCTTACCTGCCCAGAGATTCCTTTAAGCCCAAGGGAGTATACAAGAAAGGATCCATACCAATGGAGGGCCTGACCACATCCAGGTGAGGTCAAACAGTGCTAATGAGAAAATGGGAGGAATAAAAACAGTAATGAATAGTGTGATGCCAAGTGTCAGAGGTGTTAGTGCAGGACGGGCATGTGACACTGGTGTTGGAATGCTAGTGTACTAGATATCCCCGAGAGAGGTTCTTCTTGTTGACTTCTTTAACTGTCCCCAAACACCCTCTTATAAAAAAGAATCCTTGTTTGTTAAAATGGGGTTAGGAGGCTGAATTAGAGATGGGAAGTCAAGTATTAGAAGGAAAAAAGGGGAGACCACTACTGAAAGCAGAGTTTTGGGCTTTGGTAGCCTCCATAACAACTTAAGTGGTTAAAGAAATGGCAATAAAGAATGGGTTCTTTGTTGTTATACTATGGATTTTGAATTAGGGATCACACAAATGGCAAATGCTCCTGATATACCTGAGTTGATTTTCCAGTCAAGGTTATTGGGATCTAAGAGCCATCTAGACTTGAAACTGTCTTTGTCAGTGTCATGGAGGAACCTATTTCCAGGGTCTGGGGGAAATAGTCTGAGGGATCTGTGCCCACTAGACTGTGCATCTGACATTAACAGCTCTCTTAGTGGCCTCTTGACCACGATGCTTGGCTTGACCATATAGTGGAGCTAGGAAGATCTATGAGTGCAGTTGGGGCGGGGGTTGGGGGACTTCAGACCTAATCACCAGTCTCCAGGTGAAACCATCTGAATGGTGGTGTGTTCTCTGCCTCCCCGTCTCTCTTCCCCAAAGACAGGATTTCTGCACTGTGGAGCTGTGTACATCATTTGTTCCTTCACAGAACTTAGACATTATAGATGCTTGGAAAACTTGCTGAATGTCTTTCTACAGCTCACCCCCTGGCATCGTAATTTTGCATGGTTTTAAATAATGATTCCAGGTGACCCAAGGTGGAGCATGACGTTTTTCTTCCAAAAGAATGGAAACTTCATTTCTTAAGATTGTGACTTGGAGGTGTTCTTATCTACAAAACAGGTTCTATCTTCTAGACCCTTAGAAGCCAAGTCTAGATTAGGACAGGAGGTCCCTTACACGGAGAAATGAAGGTAAGGGATTTTTGAGACTGGTAGGGACTATTGGACAGGGGCATCTTGAGAATTGGGTGTAGCTGAAGGATTTGTTTGAGACCAAGAAGTTGTTGTAAATGAATTGCTTTTAAGCACAATTGTTCTGGCTCCTGGTCCATTTGAACAGTGTAACCCGTAACTGCTATTTCAACCTAGTGCTTACTACACGATGTGAACTTTACAGTTTGGGCTTCATTTTGCTAAGAAAACATTCTCACTAGGGTTATAGAGCTGGAGGCGAAGTCTGTGAGATGCTCCTGAGTATTGCTTTTTATTATAAGAGATGACAGGCCACATGAGGGAGGAATCCTGTGCACATGTGTGAAGACGCAGTGGTTAGAAAGGGATGAAAGTAGAGTTGGAGACTTCAGACATCATTTTCTCCTCCCAGGTGTAGCTGCTTTTATTTCTTTACACCAAGTTTTAAAGAAACAAAAAGCACTTTATTGTGAAATCCAAAGCAGTAACTCCAGACAGTGTTATAACGGAAATGTAGTCTTCTGTCCTAAGGAAAAGGTTCTTGAGATGCTCTTGTTCATTGTATAAATCTTACAAGAACAAACACACAATTCTCTGGGGCAGGATCCCTGTCCCACCTCTCAGCTCTGAGGCCTTCAGATGCGGTAGCCCTACACACCCTCCTCCATCCTGATGCTGTTTTGCCAATCATAAAATTAACCTCTGACCTGAGCTAAGTTATCTTTGCCTGTGTCATTTATAACAATAAAACCATTTCCCAGCAGGTGGGCCTCAGTCAGAGCCACAGCAACAATAAATCCAGTTTACATCAAGAGGTCCCCAGCTACTGAAAGAATTTCCCAAACTATTAATGATTACAGGGCTTAAAAAAAGAGAAAGGGGTGGAATCCAGTTACTAACGGGGAGGAAGAAAAGCAGACCTGGGAACTGGGTAAACTTTGGTCATAGGGCAATTATTATGTGTAAAGTCCTATGTTCAAGCCCCGAAGCTTAGGTTCCAGGTTGGGGAGAGGGTAAAGCTGACAGGGGAATTTTTCCTTTATCCTATTCTAGGAAGAGGAGCCAGGTACAAATCCACAGGGCGGTCCCTGTCCTGTACCTCAGTCTCGTTGCTTCTCGATCTGTTCTTTGCTGAGGTCATTTTCTTAGACTGAGGAAAAGCTGAGCTACCTTCAGGAATGACAGCAGCCTGCCTCTGGAGGCTTTTAGGAGAAGGGGTGTGTCATCCCATGTCTGCAGAACTTCCAGGTCCACATGGATTGTCACCCCTCTGTTCCCAGCACCCTTATTGCCACAGTACTTCACTCATTTCCCTATCTACAGGTGGATTCTGTATAGTGTCTGAGGCTGGACATGGAGCTCCCACCTGCTGCATGAAAAACTCATTTGGTCCCCGCTTGGCTGAATATGGTGATTAAGTCCAGACACAAAAAACACCTGGCTTCTGGAAAGGCTATCAGCATAGCATGAGGCACGATTACAGCTGCACATAGCTCTTACTGACCATAAATTGTAGGGATTTAAAGCAGGTGTCAGAAGGGGAATGCCTGAGAATTCCAGCCCTTCTTACTGGAAAACCTTTTTTTCTTTCTTTTAAAAAAAATTTGGAGCCTTTGGTAATTCTCTCACAGAGAATTTGCCTTAGTTCAGCTAGATTTGACATCAATTTATAAAGAAAGTTTGCGTTTCTAGCCTCATTTCCCATTAGGCATATCACTGGATGAAACATTTGGGCCCCCACTTGGGACAGTACTTCTGTTACCTAAACCAGCTTCAGCAGTGTTAAATAGTAACCTTAAAAAAAAAGTGGGACATGGGCAAAGTGGATTAGAGGTGCATGCACGTGTGCATCTGTGTGTTTGTATGTGGGAGGGAGAAGAGAGGGGGAGTGAGTGATGGATTTGGCTTAAAGGTAGAGGACAGGGATGGTGGGGTGGGGTAGAGATACTAGCATAGAGGGGGGAGAGAGAGAGGAGAGAGAGGAGAGAGAGGAGAGAGAGGAGAGAGAGAGGGGAGAGGAGGAGAGAGAGGAGAGTATGGTGGGGTGCAGTTACTAACATAGACTCTAGTTTATTGATAAATCACAGAGAATAAGGGAGGAGAGAGATAAAAGAGAAAGGATTTCTGGTATCCCTTTCCCAAGGTAGGAAGGATGCAAGAAGCAGTAATGAACCCAGTCTTGACATACTGGCTGAACCATATGGGTTTTCTTTGCTGATGGAGTCTGGACTCTGCTACTCAAAGCTACAGTGCTGGTCTTACCTATGTGGCTGAGTGGGCCTGAGATTGATGTGCAGATAAGGCTCTCAGCACTAGGCTTGCCTGGGGAACTTCAGAGCCTTTGACTTCTTTGGTGTACCTCCTTGGTTGAGTTTCTGGACATTTTGTCCATTATCCCATTAAGAATCTTATGTCTCTGGTGGTTTCTCTGTCTTAATCTTACCCCTCTTTGTTCAGATTAGATAAAGCTTTTAAACACTTCATCTTAAAGTTACTGAGGTGTCTCTCCTTTCTCTAAGCCCAGTGAAATATTTTTTTCTGATATAATTTATACTTCAATTTTTTTTGAGATGAGGTCTCATTATGTCTCCCAGGTTGGCCTAAACTTATGATCAGCTTCCCATCCTTGATCTAAGGTGCTGGAATTTGGAGATTATAGAGGTGTACTACCAGGCCTGGCTTTAGTTTTTGAGTTTCCATTTGGTTCTTTGGATAATGGTTTTTAGCTCTCTGTGTCAATTTCTAGCTCTTAATTTATTATGACCTTATTTTGCCTTTTCATTAAGTATGGTTAAAATACCTGCTTTGAGATCTTCGTCATGTCCAGTGTCTGGTCTGCTTGAGGTGCATGGCTCACATTTTCCCCACAGTGTGTCAGGTAGTTTTGTGTCGGTTCTGAACAGTACTGTGAATGTTGCATTTGGAGGCTCTTGATTACTTTCTTTTTTTTTTTTTTCATTCTTCTGGAAAGCATTTGTTTGTTTTTTTGATTGATTATTGTACAGGTAATTTGATTAGACCCAAAGTGCAAATTCCATGTCTTGGGTAGCAGCCCAAATTCCATTTCGATTCAGTTACCCTAAATTCAGAAGCCTGCTTCTGGCGTGTGAGGCTGGAATCTGGGCCCAGTGACTTACAGAACTTTGGCTTTAGCTCTTTCCTTCCACCATTGCCTCACATTTGCTTTTCTTGTTTGCCTTTCTTTCTTTCTTTCTTTCTTTCTTTCTTTCTTTCTTTCTTTCTTTCTTTCTTTCTTTCTTTCTTTCTTTCTTTCTCTCTCTCTCTCTCTCTCTCTCTCTCTCTCTCTCTCTCTCTCTCTCTTTCTTTCTTTCTTTCCTTTTTTTTTTTTTTTTTTTTTTGAACAGAAAGACTCTGGCCCAGGCTGGTTTTTAACTGCCTCTTCTGGCCCAGGCTGGTGACTGCCTTCAGGCTGGAAGCTGTGACTCACACAAGCAGTTCATGGAAACTGAAGCAGTAAAGACTGGGCCAGGCTTTTCCTTTCTCCACCTGCTGGCTCTACCCCAGAACCTGTTGACTGGGCAGTCCTTTCCAGTAGTTAAACATAGTTTCTTCTAGACGTCATAGGATTGAGACTGTTGTTATCTTCTGCCTGATCAGGATCTGAGGAGCTGAGAATGGAAGAGGGGATAGTACTATAGGATTTGGATCCTGGGTGGTTGTAGTTGTATCCACTTGCTTCAGGGATGATGTTCTATTGGGATCGGTGCTGGGATCAACCTTTGTAGTTCTGCTAAGGGGTCTTTCTCAGTGTTCTGGAAAAGGTTCTCCAACCCTGCCTAGGATGGCGAAATGGCTTCCTTAGAAGGTGTCTTTTGAGCTGGGGAAGTTTGAAAATTACATATGGAAGTAATGAAATTAGCCAAAGACAAAGTCTATCCCCCACCCAGTAAGAGGAGATTGTAAGAAGACAAATCCGGAGAAGTGGGTTAACTGAGGTCAAGGAAAGAGAAGCTCAAACATGGACTTGAGTATAGACAAGGTGACTAATGTATCTCTAACACAGGCTACAGATGAAAGAGACTGGCTCTGAGATACATTAGCTAGAATGTGGGGTAGAACTATATTTGCTGGTTGGAGAATAGTGGGCAGAAGGGAAGTCATGCGGACCCTCTCTAGAGGAGAGATGAGATGAAGAAAGGCCCAGGAGAAAATAAACCTCTGTGTGTGTGTGTGTGTGTGTGTGTGTGTGTGTGTGTGTGTGTGCACACGCATGCACACACACCATATTTAGTTTATTTTTCTTTTAAATATGAGAGAGATTGGGGCAAGTTTAAATACTGGCAGATAGGAGACAGTAGGAAAAGATGTGAAGCCATTGGCTAGGAGATGAAGTCCTCAGGAGGGCAATTTAGGAGAAGAGTTGCAGAGGGAGATTTGCTTTGGCAAAATGGAGGGATTCTTCCTAAGATTACATTTTAATATGATTGATTTCTTGGCTACTATAATAAATTCTAAAATTTGCATAGATGCTAAGAAATAACTATTGCTTGGCTCCTGCAAAAATTCTCCATTCTTCACTTCCAGGCAAATGATTTTTGTTAGCAATTATGTAATTTCTCCTTTCCTTTCCCCCTGTTCTTGCCCAACACCTTTCTTTATACAAATGATTGGAAATGAGTCTCTCTAACTTGCCCAGCAGGGCCACTTTAACCTGTACTTAATTCTAGTTTAACTCTTGGCTCTCCATACTGGGTAGCCTTTTATAGCTACCTACCTGAGGGAAGCAGAGATCTGTGACCTTTTTTTCTCTTTATTCATAGTCACAGTGAGGCTAAACACTGGAAATGTACCACAGGAAGAGAGGAGCCATTGAATGTTGAAAAAATTATAAACAATTTCTGGGAAGAATAAAATAAAGTTTTTTTTTTTTTTTAATGAACTTGAAGACTGTAAGATTATGTGTGACTAGGGACATACAGTTATGCTATGGTTAATGATAGGTTACAGTGAGTATTCCCAACATAAAAAATCTAATGAAGAAACACAGAAATTCTGATTAAAACTTATTCTTTAGTCATTATGACTTTTTTTGGGCCACACTTTAAGTTTAAAAATGATCCTCTCTCTGGAGATAAGAGGCTTTCCCTCTCCCTAATCATTTGCTTTCTCAAAGCTGGTATGTAAATACAAATATAGATGCATATTTATAGTAGAATTTGAATTTTGTATGGAAGGAGATTCAGCAATAATTCTGTTTCCTAAATGTGGCTTACAAGAAGTAGTATGTATATGCTTCTGTCTTTGAGGAATGACTTGAGAACAGCCCCTGAGCTGGTGAGCTTGTGAGCATTCTTTAGCAGATTTCCGTAGATGAACAAAAGACAGGGTCATCAAGCCTGCCTCAGCTTCTAGTGTCTGGAAACCTTTGGAAGATGGCACCTTAGACAGGAAGGAGGATTTTTAAAGCAGTCATCGGGCTTTGAAGTGAGAGGTCTTAGCACACAAGCTTGGGCATCTGACTTTGCTCCTTAGTGCTGGCCTTTGGTATCTGTGGCTGTTTATTAGAAGTCCAGAGGGACCACAGCCTGGTTAGCCATCACTGAACATATAGGTAAGGTCACCTCAAAATCCTACTCTAGTCCTGGGATAGAACCTTCAACTTCCCTTCAGTATGTTCTCTTCAGAAGATGAACGTTCAGCAGGAAGTTATTTTTCAGATGTACTGGTTTTCGGATGGAGTTTCATGCATTTTCAGTGGTCTGTGCAGTGCAGCCTATGGAGGCTTAGTATCTCCTGGTGTTTTGCTGCAATTGGTTGAACATTGAGCAGTCGCTATGTGAGGGTCCTTAATCAAAGAAGAGTAAAAGTGTGGTACTGACCCTTGGCTTCTTGTTTAGCTTGTCAGCCTGTTCCCTTCCTTACTCCCATTTACATAATCAGCTGTCAGATGCTGGGGTCATTAGCTCCCCTTTGCTGTTAACCCACAGTGAGTCCCCTTGGAAGGTGCCTCAGGTTGCAGATGCTGTTCTTGTTACTAAGATATATTTTAAGATATACCTAGAAGGTATTCTGAGAGTTCAACGGAAGCATCTCCCAATTCCCACTCTCCGCCCCAAGGAGACTAATTCTCTTGCTTCCTTCATCCTAAGCATGGTAGGACCTGCTTTGGGTTTACTGACAGCCCTGTGTATAATTCATGCAGGACAGGTTACAGTGGAGCATGTCACCCTTGCTACTCAAGCATGGCTGGTAATGCAGCACCAGATCTCAGCCTGTAAGTCAGTTTTATTAGTGTTTAGTCTAATGTTTTCCTGTCCGGAAACCTTTTCCTTCTATTGACTGACAGGGGCATTCAAGCAAGCACCTTTAGGGAAAGGTCTACTTTTCCCTTGTCCTATTTGACCAAATGGGATCCAGGAAAAAGCAGTTTGTTTTTGGAGTTTCCTAGTAACATGGAAATATGGACAGTGGAGACCATGGCAGAGGGCATTATAGCCTGACTCAGCCGAGTGTGGCCAGGGAGCTCTTAGTGATGGGCAGGTGCTGCATGGGCCTGTCATAGCTGTGGCTGATCTTTGCTCTGGTGTTTTTCCCATTATGTTTTCTTATGCTTTGACATAATGGGGGCACTGACCACAGCAGATAGCAAAGAAATGAAGAATTTGTGTTTCTACTGTTATTTTCCTCATCTGGATTTTCTGTAATGCTGAATAGAGGAGATAAATATTAGTAGAGGAAGCTCCTGAGAACATAGAAAGGAAAGTGTTTCTGAAAAACAGATGCTAGCCTCATACAAGAGGATGGATGCAAAGTGGTGGGATATCAGCTTCAGAACAGGCTTCTTTCTCAGCTAGCTTTGTGGATAACACAGGTGCAGGTAGGGGAGTAAGTTGGGACAGGTCTGGGGCAACTTGTAAATTGCACTAGAGATCTAGGTTTTATCTGAAAGACATTTTAAGCTGCTGGGCAAGTTCATCTTATTTTTATTCAGCATTTATCCTGGACACACCATAGAAGATCAGGGGAAGATTGTTACCTGGCCCAAGTAAAAAATGGTTGGGCTCTAGACCAAAGGGCAAAGAATCCCCAATGAGGTAGAAGGGCTACTTCTGGTGAGTTATAAACTTTGTGGCTTTGGGGGAGGAGTCAAAGATGATGCCCCAGGGAACAGGAGTCAATATGGCTAAAAGTGAATTAGTGTGTTATGTTCCAAAGTAGAAGAGAAAGGAACAGGTAGAGATGTAGAGTAGATGATTCAGCTAATGTGAGTGACTAGATGACTTTGTCCTTTTTCAATCTCGGATCCTGATGACAGGCTTATTCTTCTCCCAGGAGAGATTTTGGGCTTCACAAAATGGTACCGGTGAAATTCCATCAGCATGCCCCATACATTCCCAGCCAGGAGACTATGGATTTACTGACAACATATAAACATGATTTTAACTACCTTCCTGTTTGTCAAGTTGGCCCCATCAAACCTCGGGACAGTAAATTTCCGAATGGTGACAAGATACAATATCTGCCTACATACAAAGGTAAGAGAAGGACCAAGGTTGGGACAGGCCAAGCCTATATACCCACCAGGAAATGGTTACATGTGTATGACCTTAGGGCAAAGGTCAACAAACCACTTCCTACCAGCCAAATCCAGCTCCCTGCCTATTTTTGTACAGTTTGAAAACTAAGAAAGGCTCTATAATTTTCTCTAATTGAGAAGAATGATTATTTCAGGACATGTTAAAAATTGTGATATTCCAAGGTCACTATTGACAGGTGAATTATATTGGAACACAACCATATCCATCCCTTTATGCATCTACTATGGCCGTTTTCATCCTGCAGTAGCAAAACTGAGTAGTCATGGCAGAGACTCCACACAGATGGTAGAAATGTGTGATATCTTGACTTTATAGATTATATTTTATGATCCTTGTCTTAGCGGTCCATTTGAATCTTACAATAGGGAATATTTTCAAATATAAGCAAGTTAATAATCTACAATTTGATTGGTTCATTCATAAACCTAAGAATTTTGAAGTGTAACATATGTACAGAGATGTGAATGCATTATAATTATACAGATCAATGAATCATTACTGGACACATGTAAACAGTGCTTGACCAAGAAATACTATATCCACAGAAGTGGGACACAACTATTGTGCTGACTTTTATTTTTCCTTTTTTGCCATGCTGGAGATTGAAGCCAGGGCATCCTGAATGTCAGACAAATGTTCTAGTACTCATTTCTTGCCCCATTATACTGTACTGTAATAATTTAACATTATAAATTAGTTTTTCCAGGTTTTAATTTTTATGCTAGATTGATTTATTCTTTTAAAAATATGTGTATTTTAAATTTATATATAATTATACCCATTTATAGGATATGAGGTGGCATTTTGATCATATGTGCATTGTGTAAGGTTTTAAAATGTATTTTTAATTTATGTATTTAATTTACTTGATTTGTGTATATGTGTGTATCTGTGTGAGTATAAGGCATGTATAGGTATGCCCCAGGAGGCTAGAAGGGCTTTGCATTTCCTAGAATTGGCATCACAGGTAGTTGTATAATGGGAACCAAACTCACGTTTTCTGTCTGGAAGAGCAGGAAATACTCTTACTCACTGAGCCATATCTCTAGCTCCCATTTTTAAGATTTGCTCTTATTTGTGTGTGTGTGTGTGTGTGTGTGTGTAATGTGCTATGTCAGAAACAGACATATTTTTGTCTCTTCATAGTAATTTATTAAAAAATAATTCATAAGCTACTTTGAATTGATTGGTTGCACATGGCCAATTAGTTTTGATTTCCCTTTGAAACTAGCCAGGGAAACACATTACCTTTTCTTCCAATCCAATTACCACTATTAACTCTTGGATCACACATTACACATCACTCAGCAATTATAACTCTCTATATGTAGATTTCAGAATGGCTGCAAAGAGCTGAGAAGGCCATGCCATTCAAAGAGGCCTTACCCTTCAGTAAAGCATGTTGCAGATGCATAAAGAGTATCTTTAGGTGGTTTAGATACATCATTAACCAGTCTAATTGGAGAGCTGCTGCATAGTATACAGAGCCAAGCTACAGAACTATGGGAGCTGCAGAGGTGTTGGGAGCTGCAGAGGTGTGGGAGCTGCAGAGGTGTGGGAGCTGCAGAGGTGCAGTAGAGGTGTAGGAAAGGTCCCGAAAGACAGGTTGTATGGATGGACTGGGGGCTTTAGTCAGCTTCATCAAGCAGGGGGACCATGCTGAGCTTGAAGTCCAGGAGGTATGTGAGAGTTCTCTGCTGGTAGATCTCTTGCAGCGCAGACTGGGCATCTAGATAACAGGTCTGTGGGGCCATTTCCATTGCCATGTTATGGATCCTACTCTTCTGGTATTCAGATGTGAGTATTACATTCTTTGTTGGTCTTCATATGTTTGATAAGTTACTGGACCTGTTTTTCTAATATGTTTTAAAAAATTATTTATTTTAATTTTACGTATATGAATGTTTTACCTGAGAGCATGTATGTGCAGCATGTGGGTGATAGGAACTGAATCCAGGCGCTCTGGATGAGCAACACATGTTCTTTTCCACGAGCCATCCCTTAGCCCCCAATATAGTTTTAGTATATCCATGTGTTCACACATTCCAAGCTATATGGTAAGTTTATAGGTGGTATCTTTGTACTTTTAGGGAAAAGTCATCATTTGCATATTATGGTTAATGCTGGAGATGTGCAACAGAGTGCAGAGTCATCCTCCTGTCTCTGCACTCAAAATGGAGTCACTCAGGGCAAGGCACAGCCTGAAGTTATAGGCCTTGCTTGTCTCTACAGTTTTATTCCCAGTAGCATACCTATCTCCTCAAACATCTCTCTAGGGTGAAAACACTCAAAAGTCCTCTTTATTCTTGCCTTTTATTTTCATTAGCATATATTAATTGCACAAAGAAATGGTTTCATTTATGGATTTTTAAAAATACATGTACATGAAGGTGTAAATTTTTTTAGATTATATTAATTTAAGATTAATATTTATTGGAATAGAAACTAACATTTGTGATATAGGCAATAGCTTATATAGGCACTTGAGAGATTGGATTATTTATGCGATGGACGATGGATGCCGAACTAGTCTCTCTAGCAGGCAGGAACAAATGGGGTCCCCAAGATCCCAGCAGCCCCTCTTGAATGGGGTTGGCCACTCCCCCTTCAGGAGCCTGGGACCCTGGATAAGTGTCTTCCGACCTTATCAGCTGACACTTGAATCCCACCACATCTTTTTTTTGTTGTTTAATTAAGATTTTAAACTAAGACTATATATAATAGGAATTATTATGAGGTAGTATTTAGGAGAGGATAAGGCACAAACTATAAAACTTAACACATATAAAATATATTATATATTTTTAGAATATTGGTCGATGGTAGGGTGTAAAATTACTTTATAACTGTTTATTTGGAATAGTGAAAATTTAATTTTTGAATGTTTTTGTTAAGGATACTAGAGTACTAATCTTAAATTTTTTTAAATTTTTTTAAGACTTGAGAAGGAAAATATATCATTTCAAAGTTAGAAGCACATGGAAGTAGTAGTTTTTAAAATTTTGGAGAGGACAGTGACATAGTTATTTGGACAATCACTTATGGTTTTGTGTGCCATTGGAGCATTTATCATTTTGGCTATAGGCTTATGGTGTCTGACAGATCTTTCTATAAGCAGAGCAACTTTGGAGGGACTGTCTTATCTTGTCTAGGCAGGTTTTATCAGTCTTTACTTGTTATTTTGTTTATCTAGTTTGGACACCGTGTGTGTATTGTCAGCAATCAGGTAAGGGCAGCTGTACATCATATACTTTGACCATATTAACTTCTCTTTGTTACCCTCTTTGTCCACTTTCCCTCTCCGACTGGGTCTCTTTCTCTTTGAAATAGTTTTCCTTCTTTTTGTCTGATATTTTTAAAATACATACATTTTATTTGGTATCTGTTACATGGTAGGCATGGTGAAGGAGCAGAGTGACCAGTCTTTGACCGTTTAGTAGAGAGACAAGCCGTGCAGTCCTGTGGATTGGGAAGCCAGAGTGGCAGTCCCCACTATGTGGCACACATCCACAAAGCCCGGGGTCAGGGAGTGAGAAGTGGATTTATCATCAGTGACTCTTGCTGCTTGTGATATATCCTGCTGTCCCAAGAAGACAATCTAAACAGTTCATGTGGAACATTTTGGGGGCCTCTGTGGGAGTGTATTAAGGGTTTCTTTTATTAATCAAGCCAAGTGTGGGTACGATATAGCAGTGGAGGAGGGAGGCTGTAGTGATGTCAGAATTTTCCTTAAGGGACTGCAATCCATTTGTCAGGGAACCCTGTGTGTTTCTGGTCTTCTTTCCTTTGTCCTGGAAGTAATTCTGAGGTGGTCCTTTGACTTTTTGTGTCCTCATCTTCCTCTAGTCTATATATGCCTCCTGTCAGGCCACATTCTCGATGTTGTTATACTGTGAAATGGCCCACCCACGAAGGCTTTGTGAGCCCTGAAGCCCTTTCTGGTTTGCTCTGGTGTACTCCCATGGTGACAGCTCTCAGCAACTGGAGCCTCTGGGTCAGACACTTCAGCCTTTTCGGCACCATCCCCTCACCTCTGTCTGGCCCTCCCCATGCAGCTTCCTCCCCCCCCTTTTTTTTTTTAGCTCAAACCTTCTCCCTTCTATGGTACTGTCCCTTCCCCAACAGAATCCCAATCAGCCTCCTTAGGTCTGTGCTTGAGTGTTAACTCAAGCTTATCTCTGACCTTTCGGCTTATATCTACTCCCAAGTTTCATTTGAACCAGGAAGCCTTAGAAAATGAAACATCACTCTCTGTTCATTTAAGTCACTTCAGTTGTTCTTAAGAGAAGATGCCAAATCTGTAGCAGCTAAACTGAGGCATCTGCAGCCTCTAGTACCTTTCTCAGCTCTCCCCTCTCTGGGCCTACCCATCCTTCCCCGCTAGTGACCACAATGATGTCCTATCAGAGGCTTTCCCAGACTCCCCTAGTCAGACCACACATGTTCAGAGTACCCTAGCACAACCATAATTATTGGGTAGACTTCTATTTAAACTTTGTTTCCTTGGACAGACTGGAAGCATCTTTCTCTTTATACAAATTATTTGTACTTTTTGGAATTTGTTTTTGTGTTTTGAGGTAAGGTCTCACTGTAGCCATGGGTGGCCTGGAACTCACTGTTTAGACCAGCCTGGCTTGAAACTCATAAAGACCTGTCTGCCTCTGCCTCCCAAGTTCTAGGACTAAAGGCATGTACCACCTATCTAGCTATATTTTTTTGCAAAATAAAAAACATAATTACATCATTTTTCTTTTCCATCTCCCCCCTCTAACATTTCCCACGTCTCCCCTTATTCCCTCTCAAATTCATGATCCCTTTTTCTTTAATTATCATTGATATATATATGTGTATATATATATACATGTGTATATATATGCACACACATTCACTCATGAATACAACTTGTTGAGTCTGCTTTGTGATATATATCATATATCATAATCATATGCATATATGTGTATATATACACACAATTTCAGAGCTGGCCACTTGGTATTGGTATTAGGTGCCACCTCCCTTGGGGAAAATAATAAGCAACCCCCTTATTCAGTTGTGATTAGTTCATATAGTTCTTTATCTCATGGTGGGGCTCAGAGAGCTTTCCCCTTTTTACATTAGCATATCCATTGATGTCATCATTGTTCAGGTATTATTTAGTCAGCCATACTGTTGAGATGCCATGGGTGAAGTTTCTGTATCTAGGAGACACAAACCTTGTAGAAGACCTCCTGGTTCTCTAGCTCTTCTGACCTTTCTGCCCTCTCTTCTGTGACTCCCTCTGTTCCTTAGGAACAGGAGTCATGATGTATCAGTTGGTGCTGGCCGCCTCATGATCACTTACTTTCTGCATCGTGACCATTTGTGGCTTTCTGGAATGGTCCCAATCTGTTGCAAAGAGAGGATTCTTGGTTAAGAGGTGGAAAGTATGTATAAGAATAAGCATTTAGAATGTAGCTAGTAATTTTACTGGTTTGGTGAAGTGGAGGTAATAGGTTCTCCTCTTAAGATACATGCTTTCTGAGATGGCTTTTTGGCGCCCATTACCCATGGGGCAGGATGCCTTGCTTAGCCTTGATGCAGGGGGAAGGACTTGGTCTTGCTTCAGCTGAGTGTACCAGACTTTACTGACTCCCCAAGAGAGGCCTTATCGATACTCTTGGAGGAGGTGATGGGGGTGGGTGTGAGGAACAGGGTCGGGAGGTTGAAGGGAGGGTAGTGGGAGTATGGATGGGAGGGAGAACTGTGGTTGGTATGTAAAAATGAATAAAAATGAATGAAAGTGAGGAGAGCAAGCCATGGGGAGCAAGGCAGTAAGCAGCACCCTCCTGGTCTCTGCTCTAGTTCCTGCCCTGACTTCCTTGAATGATGGACTGTGATGTGGAAGTGTAATGTGCCCCCCAGCCCCCAATACATGCTTGCAATAGGTCTGGATAGTTGGGTAGATTTTTATTACCAGGCATGATATCCCTCTTGTTGAGTGGCACTTAAGTCCAATCAGACAGCTGTTGATTACTACAAGGATGTAAGTGCCACTATTGCACTTGGCTTTGGTTGTAGTTCATAGACATCAAAGCTGAGTAGAGATATGGTTGCTTGCATAACACTGTCCTCAGGGAGGAGGCTTTGAGGTCAGATCCAGCTCCAATCCTCTGAGTTCTGTATCCAAAGTGTGCATATATTCAGAAATAGGGACTTACATTCAATTTCTAGGTGGTGACCAAAGTAAACAGAAGCAGCTTGCATTATTTTAGGAGTCTCTTGGACTCCCTTAACCAGCTCAAAAGGAGATTTCTTATGCCTGGTATTGGGGTTTCTTGGCAGCAGGGTTGGGGTGGGACTGGGTGGTGGTGGTGGTGGTGGTGGTGGTGGTGGTGGTGGTGATGATGGTGGTGGTGGTGATGATGGTGGTAGTGGTGGTATTATCTCCTTAAGTGGTACAACTTCACTGAAAGTATATACACACACACATACCTTTAAATATATACACACAATTATGCACATACACATATGTTATATGTAATTTTAAGTAAATATAAACTATGGTTCTCTGATATTTCAATCATTTTAAGTGTTAGCTATCCTCCCTCTCCTTCTGTATCAAGCCCCCTCCCAACTCCTAAATAAAGCATCCCCATCTTCCCACTTCCCCTTCATATACTTCATTTATATCTTGCTATTCGCCCTCTAGAACTTTCCCCCCTCCCCCATGGTCTCTTTTCTCTCTCCTAATTTTCATGGCTATTTCCAGTTATGGCCTCACAGGTGAAGGTTTGGAACTAGGAGCCACATATAAGAGAGCATGTGACAGTGTCTCTTTCTGGGTCTGGATTACTTCACTCCATATAACATTTCCTTAACACTCCAATTAACCCAACTAAGAAAGAATTTCCTCACAGGTATGCCCATGGGCCAATCTGATCTAGGCAGTCCCCTCATTGAGACAGTCTTCCCAGGAAATTCTAGACTGTGTCAGGTTGACTATGTCAGCTAACTATTACAGCTCCCTCGCACTGTGGGCGTGTCTACCATCAGTTTATTATGGGGTTGCATGTGTCTCTATAGGATGTGCTTGCTTTCCTGTCAACCAGTGTTTGCCTGAAGATGGAACTGGAATATCTCAAAACAGAGGGAGGCAGTAAGGGACTAGGGCATTTTTGCTTCCTCTGTATGCTTTGAGGGTACTTGTGATCTCAGTGAGATACAGGCTCTTCAGGGGAACTGACTACTCAGTTTCCTCATTCCCACCCAAGTATAGTGGCAGATCTGGGCATGAAGAGCACACCTTGCTTTCCTTAGGCAGTAGCAGGGATGGAGACAGTCATATGCACTTATTCCTGCTGCCCCAACAAACTGGTCACTCCTCAAAATGAATAGGCAGAAATTATAGAAGTAAATATTGAGGCTTCAATCCTGTCTACCTCCAGCTTTCCTGTGCTCCCCCTTTTTCTACAGGTCCATCTCAAACCACCCCCTGTAAAACCATAGAATATTCCATTGCTGAAACTTAACCTTGGCTTATATTGGAATGGAACAGTCCTGCTTTTCTCTTTTCCGCTTAAACGTTATATGCCTGCCAACCATTTGCCTACTGGAATACAATTAGTAAAATGCCAGTCAAACATCAATTAGATTACTTGAGACCAGGCATGGATCCATGATAGCTGCACTGTGGTGATATTTTGTGTATGCTCTAACAAATAAAGCTTGCCTGGTGATCAGAGGGCAAAGCCAGACACTAGAGGCCAGGCAGAAGCGGCACATACCTTTAATCCTAGCACTTTGGATCTTATACCTTTGTTTCCACTACTCAGGAGACACACACACACACACACACACACACACACACACACACACACACACACACACACACACATACTCACTCACTCACCTTTAATCCCAGCACTAGGGAGTTTGAGACAAGAAGTGATATGGGCTGGGCAGAGAAAGGAATATAAGGCCGGAAGAGACAAGAACCCCTTTTTGGCTGAGGAGTTATCGACAGAGTGTGGCTGTGGCTTGCCCGTTTGTGTCTCTGATCTTTCAGCATTTACCCTGATATCTGGCTCTGGGTTTTTTTATTAAGACCAATTATGGTTTGTGATACACCCTACTCCCAGCTTCAAGTTGGATTCCTAGTTTCTCTAGGTTTAAAACCAAGTGAGTATGTAGTTGACTAGAGGTTCTGGTTTGCAGCCTCCATATCATAACAGATTTTTAACCAATACTGTCTTACCTATTTATGCTGCTGTGAAAACCTAAGGCTAAGTATATTTCTTACAGTGATGGAGGTTGGGGAGTCAATGACTGAGGCATCAGTAGATTCGGAGTCTGGCAAGAGCCCTTAGTTCTAAAATGGTATTTGGTTGTGTTGCCTTCACAAGGTGAAAGGGAGGGAAAGGTGGGCCTGAATGAGTTTCCTCCAGCTCCATTCATGAGGAAAGGACCCCGTCTGAATCATTTCTCTCTTCTTCATACCACTACAGTGGAGATTAAGTTTTAAAATTTGCATTTTGAGTGGGAGGCATAATTAAAACTATAACATACTTATATTATTAAGACTGTGAATAGTTTACTTGATCCCCTCTGTGGCTTCATGGCTTCCAAGGCTGTGCCTTAAATTCCCAGTACCCATTCCCAGCATTTTAGGACAGGAAACCTCAGCAAAGCCACTGCTCTTGATGACAGTGTTTGACAAAAGTTAGAACCAAATCCCCATCCTTCCGATCATTCCACAGGTCCAAGCCAGGAGCAGGAATGAGGTCTGGGGAAGGACCAGGCATTACCTTGCCTTTGAGTCAGTTCTGAGACACTTTTGGAGTGTAAGAGGCACCATAACCTCGCTTCATTTCTTGGTTTATTGACCCTTGAATGACTTAAGTCTTGTGAAAATTTGCTGCTTTAGTAAGTCTTTCCCCAGTAATCTTTGCAATTTCTGGGCACATAATTACTGTCTATCTTTCCAAGAGGGCTGCCAAGGAAATGAACTAAAGATCATGGTAATTAGATATGTGCATTTCAATGGATGACATTTATATTTTGCTTATGTGTTTTGCTTATATTAGTTCTGTGAGAAAAATATTCAAACCTTTGATTTTGTGCTCATGACTAGTACATTTGCTGTGGAGAGAGAAAGAGAGAGGAGAAAGGAGAGAAAGGAAAGATAAAGAGAAAGAAAATAACCCACCAATAAAAATGTTCAGCAGCATTTGGTTGTAATTTGTGACATTTTCAAAACACCATGCAATTGAAAAGATTGAGAGTAATTACTTGATGCTCAGCGTTAGGCTTAGCAAAGATTTTTTTTTGACATTATTATTGAATGGAATCCTGTTTAAAGAGGTTCTTGCCAATTACCCACATGACACTCTGGCCCTGAAGGGCTTTACTGGTGTGTGAACAGTTTGTCATGTGGAATTCTGAGGTTTTTCAGGGTCTTGTGGATATACATATACAAATTTGCTAGTGGGAATCAGGACACTGAATAATAGTGTGGTTTCAGCTCTGTTGTTGGTTATCGGGAGTCTCCTGAGGCAAGTTGGAGCTTAGGAACCTGTTTTCTTAACACTTCATCCATCAGAGAAGAGGGAGGACCAGGGAAGTTCTGTTCCTCTTACCCTTAAGCATCTCGAGACAATGTGAAGGTATCTCCAGGTAGATGCCGCATTTGAGGGCAGCCTGACATGTGTGGGTTTAACATGTGGTTTGTATTCAGCAAGATGGTTCCTACTAAGGCCCCCCCTAATGATTTCAAGATGCTGATAGAGCCATTAAAGCTCTTGGAGAAAGATTAGATTTTCAATTAAAATGAAGCCAATTTCTGAAGAACTAGTTGGTGTTAGTACTGGTCTAAAATAAACTTAGGAGTGTGCCTGAGGGGAGCTGTCAGACTTTCTGGAGTGGTAGTAAGCCTCCCCAAAGCATTGATAAAACTTGACAAAGTGGCAAAATGAACTGTTGTGAGACTGGAAATCAACCAAAGGCATAGGACAGATTGAGAGCATCTATTTAAGAGAAGACTGACTTATGGACAGCGGGCATGGGTGGACTTATCCTGGAGCTGCTCACCCTCTCCCCCAGTTCCATTTGGTGGCTTTGCTGGGGAGTGAAGACTGAGAGAAAAGGCAGATACTTCTAGAAGGGTCTGAGTTGATTTTAAAGAGAATTTTGACCCAAAAAGTTATGTAATGAGAAAACCAGAGATTACAATCTGTACAACTAGTCCTAGGTTTATGGGGATAATTGTGGTGAGCAACACATAAGTAGGTGAGTGAGAAATTTCATAGGGAGATGCACACAGCGTTCTTTGATGATTTTGGTCATAGACTGGTGATCTAAAAGGCTAGGCTGTGGGCAGTCTCAAGAGCCATCAGAGGAAGGGTTTTTGTATCTACTCAAGTGCTCTGGCTGAATGTGAGGCCTCATATTTGTTCAAAAGAGACATTAAAAAAAAACACAAGTTCTGATTTGTGAACCACTTGATCTGTGTGCTCTCCAGCTCCCTACAGATGCACTTGGATGATCAAGGTCTAACTTGCCATCAATCATTGGCTAACTACTTAGCTATGAAGGATGAATCTCAGGAAGTGGACTCAACAGGCTACATACCAGTGGCCTCACACTGCAGAGGAAAAGGTTATAGAATGAGTGCAAGGATTTCTCAAACAGAAGGAAAGAATTCTTAGTGGAGGGAGTATGCATTATATAAGGAACTTTGTCTCGGGGGGTGGGGAGGAGGAGAGAGAGGGAGAGAGGAGAGAGAGAGGAGAGAGCATCAGAGAAAGAGGGACGTAGGGTCCATGCATAAAAGGCAAAAAACAGTCAAGAGAAACTATCTCTGAGGGAGCCCAGATGTTGGAACTAGCAGAAAAATATTTGAAAGTAGGTATTGCAAATATATCTAAAGAGTGGCTGGAAGCCATATTTAAGGAATTGAAATAAAGTATAATATTACTTGTCAACTAGAGAGTACCAATAAAGGAAAATTATAATAAAAAAATCCAGATTGAATAATAACCATTTGTTTTATTATTGATAAGTTCAAAAGTTTTGAGTAGTTAGAAGAATCAGTGTAACAAAGGCAAATAAGTAAAGATTATTCAAACTGAACATAAAAGGATAAAAAAAGATAAGCCACCAAGATTACCAACACACTCATATTGGGAACCTCTCTCCCCAAAAAGTGATAAGAGGGAAGTTTCTGAAATACTCCAAACTTGTAAAAAATTGACACAGACACTAAAGAGACACCATGAAAATACTATAAACATGAAGAAATCCACAAATTGTTGTCTGACTTAAAAAAATAGACAAAGATTTGGGAAAAAAAAAACAAAGAGAAATATCTCATCATTCAGAGAGAAATGAGGTTCCTGTCCAGAGTCACAGTAGATTCTCTCCAGAAATAATGAACAATGAGGCAATCAATGCACAGTCATATTGAAATATTGAAAAACATCAAGAATTTTATGCTGAGTAATTTTTATGTTTCAAAAATGAAGACAAGCAACAATATCTTTAGATAAAGACAGAGAATTCCTATCTTTTTCTGCCTTGTCTTAGAGAAAATCATTATATAGAGATTGAAAGCTTGCTTATAAATAGAACTATGTAAAGATATGTCTCTTTTTTTTGAGGCAGGGTCTCGAGTGTCCTGGAACTCACTATGTAGCCAATAGTCCAACAATCCTGTCTCAGCTCCCCAAGTGCTGGTATTGTATGAGCATCAGATTCAGTCACTTTCCTCCTTTTCATTCTTAATTCTTAAAAGTCAATTATATAACAAATTATAAAATGGGGGAGTTTGTTTTAGGAAAGAAGGGTACAGGTGTAATATTAGAAAGTCAATTAATTAAGTCCAAACCTGCCCCAAGCTTAGCAAACAAATGAAACAAAATAAAACCAATCAACTTAATAAAACAAATGCACATAGATTAGAAGGGAGACCTGAGGGCTGGCACAGTGGCAAAGCAGGTCTGTCATCCGAATTCAATCCTGCACATGTCCCCTACAATCAATAAAAATGCAATTAAAATTTTAAAAGGAGGATGAAGTTATCTATTTCCAGAGAACATAATCCTCTATGAAGATATCTGAATAATCTACAGAAATAAAATATATATGAAGATATCTGAACCTACAAAAATAAAAATAGAACCAATAAATGAGGACTGAAATATGGCCCAGTGGGTAAAGGCACTTGGCCCCTAAATCTGAGGACCTGAGCTTGATTCTTAGATCCTTTGCAAAGGTGGAATGAGAAATCCAGTTCCATAGCGTTGTACTTGGACCTTGACATCTGCTATGGCACACGTGCTCACACATGCCTGGTACATAGCCCCATAATAATAGTACTAAAATTAAAAAGTAATGGGTCTGTTTTCCCAGAGTCAGTCTTGAGGAGTAAAAAGCAAATTGCATTTCTATCAGCCTTGACAAACAATATGTAACTGAAAAAGACAGCTCTGGGGCCTGGAAATGCAGCTCTGTGCTAAGGAACGTTAGAGCACACCCAAAGCCCTATATTTGATTCCTAGCATTGCTTAGGCACAAAAAATATTACTGTAAGAAATAATTCTTCGTGCTGAGGAAGTAGCTTGTCGCAAAGTGCTTTCTGCTTAAACATTAGGACCTGAGTGCAGATACCCAGCTCCCATCTAAGATAGCAGACATAGTGGTGTATGCCTATAGCCCCAGTAAGGGGTGAAGTAATATGAGGTGACGATCCTAGGGCCTCCCTGGTGCTCAGTCAGTTTCTCAGTCTAGCCAAATGGTGAGCTCCAGGTTTAGTGAGAGAGGTCTCATTCCCAAGGAAAGTAAGGTGGAGACTGTTAAAGGAATTCACCCTGTATTGACGTCTCGCTTCCACATGCACATGCATGGGTGAGTGTACCACACACAGAAACCAGTATTCAACAGCTTGAAAATGAATAAAATATTTGTAATAAATTAAAAAGATAAATGTAGGATGTATAAACTGAAAATTAACAGTGTAGAGAGAAATTAAGTTGTAAGCAAATGGTAAAGCATTGTTTTCATGCATTACAATTCAAAAATATTAAGATAAAATTATTTATATTTAAAAATTGATTTAGTGTTCTATTCTGTATATGTGTGTATGTGTGAGTGTGGGCACATGAATAACTTTTGTAAGTGAGTTCTTTTCTTCCAGTGTGGATTCCAGGGATAGACTCAGGTTTATCAGGCTTGCATGACCAGTCTTTTCCCTGCTGAGCCATTTTACTGGTCCATTATTTCTATTGAGCTACATACTCATTACAATTGCTTAAACATTTCAAAAAAGAAGTTGAGACATTCTAAATGTTATATGTGAAACTCAAATAAACCAGTGAGGTTTTCAGTTTTCACTTCATTGGTTTTTTTGAGACAGGGTTTCTCTGTATGGACTGACTGTCCTGGAACTCACTCTGTAGATTAGGCTGGCCTTGAACTCATGGAGATCCTGTGGTGGGATTCAGGTGTCAGCTGATAAGATCCAAGGATGCTTATCCAGGGTCCTGGGCTCCTGAAGGGGGAGTGGCCAACCCCATTGATAAAAGGCTGCTGGGATCTCGAGAAGGCCCGTTCTTTCACTCTCTTTTTATCTTTATTTTATTTTTATTTTTTTCTTTTGTTCCCTGACCGGGAATCAAACTCGGACCACAATGGTGAGAATGCAGAAACTTAACCACTAGACCAAGCCAGACAGACAGAATGTTTGAAAGGTACAGATACAGAGAGAAACAAGGTTTAAGATGAAGTCACAATAATATTGGTCCCTAAACATTCTGTCTTCTGTCCCACACCAGGTGGCTTTTCTGATACGAGACAATTTCTCACATTTATTTATTTATTTACTTATTTATTTATTTATTTATTTATTTATTCATTCATTCATCCATCCATCCATCCATCCATCCATCCATCCATCCATCCATCCATCCATTCATTCATTCATTCATTTATTTACCAATATGCTTGAGTTTAGAGAGGGAGAAAGCCACTTGCTCCCACTCCAAATCCAGCCCTATTAATAGTCAAATCAGGGCCATTTTTTTTTTTAGGTATAGATTCAAGATGCAAAGCAGTAAGAATTGAGAGATTACCCAGTAGTGCATATTTGTATCAGTTGGCCTCATAGTCCATTGTTTACCTTCCTTCATCATTAATCTCTCTTCCATTGCAGGTGATTAATCATTCAATGTTCAGTCAATGTCTTAAACACAGTTGTATCCATTTTCCTGTAAGGACAAAATTGAGACCCTGCCCTGGGCCTGTTAAATGTGTTTTCCTTACCATGTATTCATTTGTCATATCAGGAATAAGCAATTACTTCTCCTCAGGAAGGGACTCCTTTTTGAAGCAGACCTTTATTAGTTTTGTCGCTATCCATATCTTTTCTTTTTCTGCTGAAACAAAAGCAAAACCCCTACCCCATCGAAGCACATATCCCAGCTTTTATTCTGAAGTCAACACATCCTTGAAGTAGATGGGTTGGTTTATCTTGGAAGATTTCTCTATTACCCAATGTCTCTCAGCAACTGATGTTCCCTTTTTATTAGTGTTAAGAAAATTCAAAGTCAATAAGGCATTGTGTAACCTTTCCCTGGGTTTTCTCATTTCTCTCTTCTGTTTATAAAGCATCTCTTTGAACGTGCGGTGAGATCTCTCTACAACTACCTGTCCTGAGTAGGATTGTGTGGTATCCCTGTAATATGCTTTATATTATAGTAACCAAAAATCAGCTTCATTTTTTGGGAAACGTAAGTTGGAGCATTGTCAGTCTTAATCTGAGTGGGAATTCCCATTATGGCCATGGCTTCCAAAAGGTGAGTAAGTACAGCATCAGCATTTTCAGAACTCAGGGCAGTCGTCCATTGCATTCCAGAGTAAGTATCGATAGTATGATGTACATATTTCATCTTTCTGAATTCTGGAAAGTGAAACACATCCATTTTCCAGATCTCATTTCTCTGTGTACTCTTAGGATTACTTCCTGCAGGTATAGAAAGAGCAAGTGTTACAATTCCTTATTATTTCTTTTGCTTGATGCCAAGTGATGGAAAAACTATTCTTTAGTCCTTTGTTGTTAACATGATGTTTCTCATGAAATTTTGTGGCCTCTAGCACGTTTCCTATCAGCAACCGATTAATTTCATCATTGCCCTGCACTAGAGGGCCTGGGAGACCTATGTGTGCCCTGATATGTGTTATGTACATAGGATGTATCCTACCTCTGATGATATCCTGTAGTTATATGAATAGTAAGGTCAAGTCTGTATCATCAGGAATGAAGTCAGCAGTTTCAATATGTAAAACAACTCTTTCTGCATATTGAGAGTCAGTAATTATGTTGAGAGGCTCTGTGAAATCCAACAACACCATAATAGTTGCATATAGTTCTGACTTCTAAACAGAGTTATAAGGGCTCTGAGCCACCTTAATTAAGTTTTCAGATTTGTAGCCAGCCTTTCCTAAGTTGTTCGCATCAGTATAAAATGTAGGGACTCCAGAAATGGGTTTATCCTGTACCACATGAGGAAAGATCCAATTAGTTTCCTTTATAAATTGAATTCTCTTGCTTTGAGGATATTTATTATTAATCTCTCCTAAAAAGTCATTATAAGCCTTTTGCCAAGGTTCACTGTCTTCCCATAATCGATCAATTTCTTCATTAGTCAAGGGCACAACAATTTCTGCAGGGTCCTTTCCAGTCAATTGGCGAAGTCTGAATTTACCTTTAAAAATCAGATCAGAAATTTTTTCGATATATGTTTTCAGCTTCTTGTTTGGCCCATGCGGCAGAAATATCCATTCTAATATAATGTTTTCTCTTTGCATTAAGATTCCTGTTGGAGATTGTCTAGAGGGTAAAATAACCAGTATGCAATCTAGGTCTGGATCCACACGATCCACATGTGCTTCTTGAGGTTTCTTTTCCACCAACTCTAATTCTTTCTTGGCCCTGAAAGGCGTTTCCCAATGGTAAAGGGTTGCCTTCTTTATCCCTGGTAGATCTACATTCATTGGTCCAATGCTGTCCTTTGCCACACCTTCTGCATAATCCAGAAGGCAATGGCCTTCTGTTAGAATTAAACCTAGATCAGGCATTATTTCCAAGAATACCTTGTGTACAATTCTGTCTTATATGGCCTTGTTTACCACAGTTGAAACAAGTGATGCCTTTGTTCCTCACCCTAACATTAGCAATGGGTTGGCCTACCCAATTCTCCTCATTGCAATGAAGAGATTCAGCATTGATTGCATATTGAATCCATTCTTCTATAGGTGCTCTGATCTTTAAAGGCATTAGAATTCTTCTACATTTCAGATTAGCATGATCAAAGGCCAGAGAAAGTATTAATTGCTTCCTAACTTCTGGATCTGATACTGCTCTATGTACAGCCGTGGTAAGCCTCTGTTGAAAGTCGGTATAAGGATATTTTAAGCCTTATTTGACCTTAATATAAGGCTCAATTTTTTGACCAGGGTCCAGAATCTTTTCCCAAGCATTCAGTGCAGCAGTATGGGATAGTAATAAAGTATGCTTGTCATAAGTAGTTTGAGTCTTCACATTAGCAAACATGCATGCCTTCACCAAGGATTTGGTCCTGAGAAGCAAAGAAACCCCTAATTTTTCTTGTTGTTCTAAGGTCTTGGCCTCCTCTCTAAACCAGCTTCTCCATTGCAAATTCTGACTTTGGTCCAAGACAGCAGCTGTTAGCTGCATCCAATCAATTGGTAGGATCCGGTTTTTTGCTGACCATGAAATTAAAAGCTGCTTTAAATAAGTAGAGCGTATACTGTGTAATAATATTGCCTCTTTAAAATCCTTGATGTCTCTCATATGTACTGGCTTAAAACTATACTCTACAAATTCTGAGGATCCCCCAGATGCTTTCTTTGTCTGAACCGTAGCCAGGAACAGTAGTGGTGGAGAAGGGGGTAGCCCCATCATGTTTACTACCTTAGGTAGAGTATCTCCAGTACCATAATATCCCATCCGGGGTTGACCTGAACTGTTCTGAGCATAAGATGCATCAGTACCCTTTTCTGGTATTGTAATATGGTCCTCCCATTCCTGGATTTTGGATACTAATGGTTCCCATTCTTGGATTTTGGATACTACTGGTTCCCATTCATGGCCCTTCAGGAGCCTGGGACCCTGGTTAAGCATCCTCGGATCTTATCAGCTGACACCTGGAATCCCACCACGAGATCCTCCTGTCTCTGCCTCAGTGCTGGAATTAAAGGCATGTGCCATGACTATATAGCTTAAATTTTTGTGTTAAGTAAGGACAAAACTGAATTTATTTGATGTTTAAACTATAACTCTATAGTGCTTGGGACAGTGTGGTAGTGAAGCTAGAAGTGAAGCTAGGTATAATGGCAGTGCAACTGGGAGTATGAAAACAAGCCCCAGGAATGATGCACTGTGGGAAATGAGAATATTTTGATAAATGGTGTGATGACAGGTAGGTAGATTCACTTAGGCTTTTTATCTCACATAATTCTGTAAAAAGAGTCAAGGGTTGAGGGTGTAGCTCGGGCATAGCACTTGCCTGGCATGCATAAAATCCAGGATTTAATGACAAACCCAGAAAAAAAAAGAGTTAAAAGATAAGAAACTTAAGTCTATTTCCCTCCAAAGACAATCTGATAGAAAGGATTAGATAGACCATCAATACAACAATAATGGCAGATTCCAATATCTTATTCTCAATAGATAGGTCATCCAGACCAAAGAAAGTTAGAGTTAAGCTACCCTGTATATCAAATAAATTTAAGAGATATTGATAGATTATTTCATTTAGTGATTGTAAATATACTTCAAAATGTATGGGGCTTTTTCTAAAATAGATCATATTTTAGGCTATGAACATGTCTTAAAATTTAAATAGAAAAATAAAACATCTCACTGTTGCTTATTGCAACAAATATCACATGCGATATATTGAATACAGGATTAATATTTATTCAAATGTAAATTAGCACTGTAACAGGTTACAGCTTAGGAAGATATTTGAGCAATCAGATGGTCCAAGTGATGGATGCTGATCCAATCTCTCAAGAAGGCAGGAACAAAACAGGTCATTCAAGATCCCAGCAGCCCCTCTTGAATGGGGCTGGCCACACCCCCTTCAAGAGCCAGGGACCCTGGATAAGTGTCTTCTGACCTTATCAGCTGACACCTGAATCCCACCACATCTCCCCCTTTTGTCTAACTAGGAAGGTTCTAAAATAAGAGTATATACAATAGGAATTATTATGAGGTAATATCTGGGAGAGGACAAGGCACAAACTACTACAAAACCTAATACAAATAAAATACATCATACATTTCTAGAATATTAGTAGATGGTGAGGTGTATAAATTACTTCAAGACTGTTATTCTGGGATAGTGAAAATCCAACACCTGAATGTTCCTTGCTAAAGGATGATAGGATAGTAACCTTAAATACCTATTCATCAACCCCTTCAAGACCTGAGAAGGAAAATATATCACATGAAAGTCAGAAGCACATGAGAGTAGTAGCTTCCAAAATTTTGGAGAGGAAAGCAACACAGCTACCTGGACCTATGGTTTTCTGTGCTGTTGGAGCATCCATTATTTTGGCTACAGGCCTATGATATCTGACAGACCTTTTCACAAGCAGGGAATTTTTGGAGGGACTGTCTTATCCTGTCCAGGCAGGTTTCACCAGTCTCCATTCATCATCCTGTTCATACAGATTGGACATCGTGTGTGTACTGTCAGCAATCAAAGTAAGGGCAGTTCTTTACCCAACTGGCCATTCTCTACCAGAAGGACCAACTCCAAAGGAATGTCCTTGATGCTCAACACCATCTCAGGAAAGGAACAGTGACACCCTGAGTCATTGTGTCTCTCATAGCTGAATTCTGAATAACATATGTTAAATGCCATATTCTCTGGGTCTATGAAATGGTTGAAGACTCCTGTCTATCTATGGTCATCTAACTTGTATCTGGGATGACTGTGACATGGCAACTTGAGTAATGTTGACTGTAGTTCTTATCATCCTAAATATTGAAGCCTGTATTGTAAAATTAGGTTATCTATAAAGGGGTGTACAATCTCTGAACACTGACTTTTAGTATGACTATCAAACATTGGACAGAGGTATATACACTGTTCAAAATGGTAACAGTATTTTAGACATGTATATACATATATATCATCCAAACAGAGGTATATAAAACATCTTGTGCATATATCATAACTAGTGCAATTATACATTATGTCTAGTATATTTAAATGGAGGTAGCAATTGAATAGTGGAAATGACAATAATCTGCAAATGTTTTAAACAGAGGTAGAAGTGTAAGTAAAATATAGCAGTTAAAGATTCAATTTTACATAACAGTTACAGATTCAATTTTATATCAATGTACAAATTGCTTTGTACATATAAACAATTTCAGATTTAAATTTGTGCCAACATGCAAATTATCTCAATCAAACATATAAAATGATTTCACATTTGTATCAATATACAAATATCTATGTCAGTGCAAATTGTCTTTGGCTTAGCCTATATATTTGGCTAAAATTGTTTATAGGTAGGTAGAACAATCTATCTTTATCTATCCTATCTATTCCCTTTTCTCTTCTTTAAAAGAGATCCCCGAGGCTATATTATTGTTCTGTCCTCAACCCAATTTTAACTTATAACTATTCTATCAGAATAATAATTACCCACAACTCTCAGAGGACAAAACTTATCAGGAAAGGGGGCATAGTTTTTCATAGGGTTGCTTCCTGCTGACTTAAGGGCAATGGCATCTCTCTGGGATCCTGTAAAAGCTAAAACAATGATTAGATCCTAATGGACTGACTATGCACATCTATAACCATTCTCAGAGTACTGGATAAACCCATCTGGAATTCTTGTCAGAGATGTGACATGAGGGATAATCATAGAGAGCTATCTTGCAACTGCATTGGATAGTCTGTTTTCTAAAAGTAATCATTGAATCATTGATTGGTGTACACCAGGTTCTTGATTTCTCTATTTCTGCCTCTGTCTGTCTGTCTGTCTGTCTGTCTGTCTGTCTGTCTCTCTCTCTCTCTCTCTCTCTCTCTCTCTCTCTTTCTCATTCTCTCTCTTTTACTCTTGTTTCACCAGTAGGAATCGTTGTGGTGGAGGCCCCATCTCAATTCCAGATGCTTTGTAGATAGCTGATAGGAGAAAATGTTGTTTACAATGCAAAACTTAAGCATTATTGATACTCAAAGAAGATATTTACATCCTTTATGACTTCAGGAGAATATTGTATGCAGAGAGGATGTTTGGGAGGTATAGATAGAGAGAAACAAGATTAAAGATGAAGCTACAATATTGGTCCCTAAAATTCTGTCTTCTGTCCCATACCAGGTGGCTTTTCTGATATGAGACAGAATCTCACATTTTCTTTACCAATATTCTTGGATTTAGAGAAGGAGGAAGATATTTGCTCCCACTCCAAATCCAGCCCTATTTATAGCCAAATCAGGCCCACAGTTTTTTTTGAAGAGGTATAGATGTAAGATGTAAAGCAGTGAGAATTGAGAGATTACCCAGTAGTCCATATTTGTATCAGTTGGTCTCATAGTTCATTGTTTACATTCCTTCATCATCGATCTCCCTTCCATTGCAGGTGATTAACCATTCAATATTCAGTCAATGTCTTAAAGACAGTTGTATCCATTTTCCTGTAAAGACAAAATTGAGACCCTGCCCCAGTCTTGTTAAATGTGTTTTCCTTACCATGTATCCATTTGTCATATTAGGGATGAGCAATTACTTCTCCTCCTCAGGAAGGGACTCCTTTTCAAAGTAGACCCTTATTAATTTTGTTGGTACCAATATTTTTTTCCTGTTGAAACAAAAGCAAAACCCCTACCCCATTGAAGCATATATCCCGGCTTCCATTCTGAAGTCAACACATCCTTGAAGTAGATGGGTTGGTTTATCTCGGAAGATTTCTCCATTACCCAATGTCTCTCAGTAGCTGATGTTCCCTTTTCATCAGCATTAAGAAAATTCAAAGTAAATAAGGGACTATGCAGTCTCTCCCGGGGTTTTCTCATTTCTCTTTTCTGTTTATAAAACATTCCTTTCAAAGTGCAATGAGATCTCTCTACAACTGCCTGTCCTGTAGGATTGTGTACATATTTCATCTTTCTGAAAATTGTTGACTCCTCAATTTATCTCTATTCAGTTTCACCTTTTGGGGCCTAATTTTCTGTAAACCTATTTTATATCCTAAATAATTGAAAGAATCTCCTCTCTGTATTTTCTCTGGAGCAATTAGTGGTCCCCAATCAGGTAATATTTTCTTCAGTTCTTCAAAAAATGTTTCTAATGTTTTTGGGTTTGGGTCTGCCAACAAAATATCTTCCATATAATGTTAAATGATAGATTGTGGGAAGTGGTTGCACAGCACTTCTAGTGGCTGTTGTACAAAATATTGGCATAAGGTGGGACTATTCAACATTCCTTGGGGAAGGAACCTCCATTGGTACCTCTTAACTGGACATGAATTACTAAGAGTAGACACTGTGAAAGCAAATTTTTCTTTGTTCTGTTCCTCTAAAGGTATGGTTAAAGAAAAAAAAAAACAGTCCTTCAAATCAATAACTGTAATAGGCCATCCCTTAGGTAACAGGGAAGCCAGGGGAATACCAGATTGTAAGGAGCCCATAGGTTGAATCACTTTATTAATTGCTCTCAGATCCGTCACCATCTTCCATTTTCCAGATTTCTTCTTGACAACGAATACAGGAGAATTCCATGGACTGGTTGATTCTTCGATATGCTGAGCCTACAACTGCTCCTGTACTAGCTGTTTCAAAGCCTGTAGTTTCTCTTTTGTCAAGGGCCATTGCTGAACCCAAATAGGCCTTTCTATCAACCATCTCAAAGGCAGCACTGTAAGCATCCTTTTAGGTTCGGTGGCTATTGGGCAGTTCTTTTGCACCACCTGAATGACTGGTGAATTTTCTTTATACACCTTAAAACATTGCTTTTAGAAACATAATTAAGTCTCCAGTTGATATCAGAACCTGGAGGAATTTTAATCTGGGTATTCCAATGCTGTAGAAGGTCATGACCCCTCAGATTCACCACTATGTCAGCCATATATGGCTTCAACCATCCTTTCTAACCTCCTGGTCCTATGCATTTGAGCCATTTTACACTCTGTTTCACCTGAGATATTGTTTCAATACTCAGAAATTGGATATCCATTGCCTATAAAGGCCATCTTGGATACCATGATTGTGGGGTTATGATTGAAACATCAGTCCCTGTGTCCACTAAGCTCTGGATATAAATATCTACCCAGACTTTCAATTTTTGTCTTTGTTCCTTTATTGAAGTTGCCAAAATATTTGTTCTGTGGTTTTTCTTGCAACTTTCGATTTCTCTCTTGAATTTATTCTACTATCCAGTGCCATATGATCTTCTAGATTAGGCATTGGATTTCCTATTTGTCCTGAGAATGCTGCTTCTCCACTGTGACTGAATATGATCAGACCTTCCTTGGCTTTGAAATCTGATTTTTGGGGGCTTCCCGGGGGAAGCCCCGAGAGGTGTTTCCTGATGGTAGAGGGTTGCCATTTGTCCATGGTAGATCTACATTCATTGGTCCAATGTTGTCCTTTGCCACACCTGCATAACCCAGAAGGCAATGGCTTTCTGTTTGAATCAAACCTAAAATGGATATTATTTCCAAAAGTACCTTGTGTACAATTCTGTCTTATATGACCTGGTTTACCACAGTTAAAGCAAGTGATGCCTTGGTTCCTCGCCCTAACATTAGCAATGACTTGGCCTACCCAATTCTCTTCATCGCAATGGAGAGATTCAGCATTGATTGTGTACTGAATGCATTCCTTTATTGGTGCAGGCATACAAATTCTTTTTCATTCCAGATTAGCATGATCAAAGGACAGAGAAAGTATTAACTGCTTCCTACCTTCTTGATCTGATACAGCTTTATGTACAGCCTTGGTAAGCCTCTGTAGAAAGTCAGTGTAAGGTTCTTTTAATCCTTGTTTGACCTTGGTATAAGGGTCAATTTTCTAACCAGGCTCTACAATCTTTTCCCAAGCATTCAATGCAGCAGTACGTCACAACAATAACGTATGTTCATTATAAGTAGTCCGAGCCTTCACATCAGAAAACATGCCAAGGATTTGGTCCTGAGAAATAAAAAAACTCCTAATTTTTCCTCATGGCTTTAAGGCCCTAGCCTCCTCCCTAAACCAATTTCTCCATTGCAATTTTAGCTTTAATCCAATATGGGGGCAGTGAGCTGCATCCGATCATTAGGCAGGTTCCAGATTTTTGTTGACCATGAATTTAACAGTTGTTTTACATAAGTAGAGTGTATATCATGAAGCAATATTGCTTACTTAAAATCTTTGATATCTTTCATATGTATCAGCTCATAATTATGCTCTACAAATTCTGGAGACTCCCCATATGCTTTCTTTGACTGAATAGTAACTGGAAACAATACTGGTGGGGAAGGGGATAGTCCTGTCATATTTACCACCTTAGAGTGTCTTCATTACCATAATATCTCATCAGGGGTTGACCTGAATTGTTCTGAGCATAAAATGCATTACCACCCTTTTCCAGTACTGCAATATGGTCCTCCCATTCCTAAAGCTTGGATATTACTGACTCCCATTCCTGGATTTTGGATACTATTGACTCCCATTCTTGGAGTTTAGATACTACTAATTTTTCTAGAGTTTGATTTTCCTGATGAATCAGTCCTTCCAAGGACCTCACAGAATCAGTAATTTTTCGATCACATCATTAACATAATTAATGATTTTTTTGTCCACATCAATAATGTAATTAATGAGTTTCTTGTTCTCATTATTTACATAAAGCCTATATTTTTCTTGTACAGTTTTACTCATATCCAAAGATGCCTTATCTGAAAGCTTGTTGTAACCAATTTCCAGAAAATTAACCTCATCTGCCATTTTAGTGTTTGAAATTTCTGTATCACATATCTTAGTCATCAATTGTTGATTTTCAGATTTCATGTCTTTCATTATGCTCACTATTTGAAATATAAGATATAGAAACAAGCTGAAAAATAGTAGGACTGGAGAATTGAAGCCCTTAAAGTATTCATTAAAGAATTTCTCAATTACCATGGAAAAATATGACCTGAAGTTACAAATAGAATAATTTTCAGCCGTTACCTCAACTCAGTTGCAATGATGAAGTTTGTTCAGCAGGCGTCACAGTAGCATTCAATGCTCTGTTCACCGGCAATATGGCGGATGCAGGGACTCTCAGCAGCACGAGGCTACCTACAGACCCTATGTGGTCTTAAAAGGTCCCAGGAGGCGTACAAGCTGAATATGAACCTTAGGAAAGGCAAAGTCTAACAAAATTAAAATAGAATGGTATAACAGAATCTGCCGTGCAGCTAGTGTGGTCTGCTGTGGCAGAAGCCGGGTGCAGGTCTGTCCCAGGGACAGCTGTCCTGGGTACTCGGTCTTGTCTGCAGCCCGGGACCTTAAGCTCAGCTGCTGCAGTACACACAGTAGGGATCACAGAAGTTGGGTACACTCACCACCGGGAGCATCCACTGCTCTGCCGCTCTGCCATGTGACAGAGTGTGACCGAATGGCTATGGGACTGATAATTAGGAGTTAGGAAAAGGAGAGTGGAGCTTCCATCCCACACACAGCAGTACTGCCTCCCAAGTCTGAACACTCTGCCTGTCCTCTGCTTTTTGGCAGTGCTTAGGGCTACCTACCCAGTATGCCAGCGGGCTAAATGCCCAGCCTCATGTTGGGCGCCAGATATCACAACAAATCTCACATGCGATATATTAAATACAGGATTAATATTTATTCAAATGTAAATTAGCACTCACGATAACAGGTTACAGCTTAGGAAGATACTTGAGCAATCGGATGGTACAAGCAATGGATGTTGATCCAATCTCTCAAGAAGACAGGAACAAAATGGGCTGTTCAAGATCCCAGCAGCCCGTCTTGAATAGGGATGGCCACACCCCCTTCAGGAGCCCGAGGCCCTGGATAAGTGTCTTTTGACCTTATCAGCTGACAACCAAATCCCACCACAGTTGCTTTTTAAAAAAATTGTGTATATTTTATGTTTTAGACAGTTACTGTATAGCTCTGGCTGGCCTAGAACTTGCTATGTAGAACACATTGGCCTTGAATTCACAGAGAACTGCCTTCCATGGCCTCATGGTGCTGGTTATCATGTCCAGCATATCTTGTCAAATTCTAATGAAACAAAACTAGAAATCACATCAAGATCGAGTATACAAATAGGGAGCTGAAATGAGACACTTTGGAATAGTAAGTGAATTATTAAGGAAATTAGGGAAGCTAGTATGGTTCTGGAATCAGATGAAAATGGACACAGCATCAGGATCTGTGGGAGACAGCAAAAGCATTCTAATGGAGATTTATGACTATGAGAACTTAGGTGGAATCAGATGACAAGTACATAACTTGATGCACCTCAAGGTCTTACAAAGGTAAAGATAAAATGAATATCCAAAAGCAGCAGAAGAAAAGGAACAATGTCATCCGAAATGGATTCTCATAGCCGATACAGAGGACCTCAGAAACAGAGGCTTGGCTTTCTAAAAACATGAAGGTAAACACCCTTAGCCAACTTAACTTAAAGAAGATCATGCTAATGGACTTATAGATTAAATTTCTGTAGATGTTACAACAGACACCACCAGAATCTAGAGGACCACCAGGTGTTATTTTGAAACCTCATACTTCAATAAGTAAGAGAATTTAGTAGAAATGAATAAATTTTAAGCTATGACTCATGAGGTCAAACTAAGAGGAAGAAGCAGGTTAATAAGGAGTTGATATTGAAATAGTAACGAAAAGTTTTACAATAAAGAAACCACTAGGATTGATAGACTTACTCCTGAATTTGACCATATCTCTACAGAACTAGCTCCAGTGCTGTCAGTTAGTTCATAAAGCAGAAGGAAGGACCAAGTTCAAACTATTGTAAAGCCAGGAGTAGCCCAATGTCCAGACTATGATATAATAGCAAAAGAAAATGACATGAGCAACCTTTATAGACCTAGATTCAGTAGTCCTCAACACAATACTTTTAGTTTAATTTAACAACATGTTGAAAAGAAATAGTTTTATTTTAGAGATGATAGTTTGACAGTCATACCATAGTAAGTGTAATTTAGCACACAAAGTACAAAAAACTCAATGTTCAGTAGATGAGATTTTCTAAAAATTAACATCCCTGACTCTCCCAAAAGGTACTATTTCAGAACAGTAAAGGCATATATGTAACAAATCTGTAGACAACAGCTTGAGTATTGAAACTAAATGCATTTTCTCTAAAATAAATATAACAGGCACCCATTCTCACCTCTCTTACTCAGTGTAGTTAGTGAAATTTTAGACATTGCAAGACAGCAAAAAAAAAAAAACCAAAAACAACTGACCAAAATCCAAAACAAAAAAATAATAACAGCAAAACAAACAAATGAACCAACCAAACAAAAAAGTCCAGGATAAAATCAGGAGGAAGTAAAGCAATGCCTTTTTGTAGATGATAGGGTTCTATAATTAGAATATCTTAAAGATTTAAAAAATAATTTTAGGCCTAGACTTTTTAATTAAGTAGCAGGATACAAAATGCGCACACATACACACACACATACACACACACACACACACACACACACACACACACACACACACACACGCACGCACGCACGCACGCACGCACGCACCACCATCAACAACAACCCCCCCAAAACATGTTTTTTTTTTAAAAAAAAACATACACAATAAACCCAGTGAGAAAGAAATAAGTAAAACAATCACATTCACAATAGCTTCAAAGAGAATAAAATAACTAGGATTATGTTTAATCAATGAGCAGAGAGACCTTTACAGAGAAATCTATAAAGCAACAAAGAAAGAAACTGAAGAGAATTCTATGAGCTGGAAGGACCTCCCATCTTCATGGATCAGCAGAGTTCCTATTGCTAAGATGGCCACCATATCAAAATACCGATGACATTGCTTTCAGAACTTTAAAAGGAGCTCCTAGAATACATAGGGAAACACAGACTAGACTTCCTTGGATAGCTGAAACAATCCTGAATAAAAGAGTAAAGCTGGAAGCATCTCAGTACCTGCTCTCCATCACATTACAGCCACAGGAGCAAGAACTGGCATTGCCTAGGCATATAAACAGATGCATTGACCAATGGGATAGAGATGAACACCCAGAAATGAATCCAAGCACCTCTAGACATTTGATTCTCAACAAAAATGTCTCCCAGAAAAGCGATATCTATTAAACAAATTATGTAGGGAAAATTTAATATTCATAGACAGAAGATTGATCTAAATTTTGCTTGCTCATAAAAAATGTAAATTTTATGGAAGACCTTATAAGAATGTCTAAAACTTTGAAATCACTAGGATAAAATACACTCATTACTTAGTCACAGCTGTGATCAAATGTCTGACAAGAAAGTCACTTGAGGAAGATTTGAGAGTATAGTCCATCAGGGTGATTTTATACATAAAAGTTGTGTACATGGTTCATATGATATTTCTATTTTCATTTTTTAAAGAAAACTCCAGCATGATTGTCAGACTAACTGCACAAACTTACATTCTCACCAGTAATGAATAAGGTTCCTGTTCTCATATACCCTTGCCATCATTTGTCAACATTTTTTTCCTTGGTAATAGCCATTCTGCCTACAGTGATGTGGTACCTTAAATGTCATAATTTGTATTTCCCCAATGGCTAAGAATGTTAACACTTTAAGAAATATTGTTGGCCATTTTATTTCTTCTTTTGAGAATCTTCTATTCAGTTCATTAGTTTATTGATTGGATGATTTACTTATTTGGGGTTTAATTTTTTTGTAGTTTATATATACTGGATATAAATCCCTTGTATAATATGAATATCGCTGTGTGTGTATGTGTTTCATTTTCTAGGTTGTTACTTCACTCTGCTGATTTTTTTCTTTGTTGTTCAGAAACTTTTTTATTTTATATAATCTCATCTGGCAATCCATAGAATTATTTCCTGTGACACTGGAGTGCTGGTCAGGGCATTCTTGGTCCTGCCTTTATATTGAAGTATTTTGTTTTATATTTCCTGCTAACACTTTCAAAGATTTGTGTGCAGAATGAGAGATTTGGATCTAATTTCATTTTTCATGTTGAAATTCAGTTCCTAGCAGAATTTGTTGAAAGCACTGTGTTTTTCTTCAATGTATGTTTTTGGATGCTTTCTCAAAAATTAAGTGGCTGTAACATCGTGCATTTATTTCTGGGTCCTCTCTTGCATGTTTTTGGTTGGAAGATCTGTTTTTATGCTAGCATCATGCTGTCTTTGTCCCTATGGCTTTGTGTTGTAATTTGATAATAGGTATGATACCTCTGGAATTGTTTTTTTCTATTGACGATTGTTTTGATATTCAGGGTATTTTGTGCTGCCATATTAATTTTACAATTGTTTGTATCTGTTAAGAATATCATCGAAAATTTGGTGGAGTTACATTGAATCTGTAGATGGCTTTCAGAACTATTGCCAATTTTACAATATTAGTTCCGCCTTGCATTAACATGGGAGGTCTTTGCATCTTCTAAAAGTCTCCTTCAGTCTTTTTCTGTGGTATCTTAAAATTTTCATTGTAGAAATTTTTTATATCTTTGATTATGTTTATTATCCTAACATTTAGTTTTTTGAGACTATTATAAATATGACCCCCTCCCAGTGTTTCTCCTGGCCAGTTTATTAATACAAAAAAGCTACCAATTTTTGCAAGTTAATTTTTCACCTTGCTACTTTGCAGAAAGGGTTTATCAATTCTAAGATTATTCTAGTGAGTCTTTAGGGTCTGTTAGGTATAGGCCCATATCATATGTAAATAGGAATATTTTGACCTTTCCCTTTATCTATACCTCTTATTTTTTTCTCTTGTCTTATTGCTTTGGCCAAGATTTCACATTCTTTGTGGAGAGAGTAGAGTACACTCTTATCTAATTCCACATGTTAGAAGAAAATTAATTCAGTTTTTCTCAGGCTTTTCGTATACAGACTCAATATGTTGAAGTATAGCCCTTCTGTTTCTAGTTTCTTTGGATCGTAAAAAAGATTTATTTTATGTACATGAAATTTTTTGTGTGTATAAGGTGTACCACATATATTCAGTGCCCATAGAGTCCATAAGAAAGTGTTGGATTTCTTGGAACTGGAGTTACAGACAGTTGTGAGCTGTCATGTGGGTGCTGGGACTTGAACCTGTCCTCTGACAGCTGAATAGTCTCTCCAGCCCATCACAACTTTCCTTATAAAGGGATGTTACACTTTGCTGAAGGTCTTTCCTGCATGACTAAAATAAGTTGTTTATATAAGTGAGTCTATTTATGTACTGAATTACACTTACTGGTTTGTGTATGTTAAATAAACTTTACATCCCTGGCATAAAGTCAGTTTGGTCATGACCTTAATGTATTTTTCAGTTTGTAAGAATTTAATTGAATGTTTGAATATTTTCTTTGGGAAGTTGGTCTTTAGGTTTTTCCCTCCCTCCCCTCCCTCCCTCTCCCCCTCCCCCTTTCCCTCCTCCCTCTCTCTCTTTCTTTTCTTTTGTGTTTGCCCTTATCTGGTTTTGGTATCTGGATGGAGCTGAAATTTCTTTCCATAAGGAGACATAAGCAAAACATCTGTCATATCTCCTAAGTCCCACTGACAAATTGAGACATGATTCTGTCAAAGTTTATTCTGGGGAACTAATGTGTTTATTGGGTTTCCTTACAGAGCATTTGTGAAGGATTAATTACAGGGATGTGGGTATTCTTCCCCACAACAGGCTGCACAAGTCTTTACCTATAATTATTGTGTAAGGACTGCCTGACCTTTCCTGCCCACTGGGTTTGTTTTACTGAAATTAGAAACCCCAATGTTTGGTGCACATATATTTACATAACTTGTTTATGATTTGTTCCCTTTATTAACATGCATTTTAAAATAATCTCTTCTAATGTTGAACTGTGGTCATTTCATCAGGTATCAGGATAACTACACTGGTTTCCTTTCTGGTTAAGGTTTGCTTCATAGATTGATATTTTTACCTTGACTCTTAGTATCTAGTTGTATTTACTTTGCTTTTTAAAGCTTTTGTTTTGTTTTGAGATAGAGTTTCTCAGTGTAGCCCTGGCTGTCGTGGAACTTGCTCTGTAGACCGGGCTGGCCTTGAACTCAGAGGCCTGCGTCTGCCTCCCAGTGCGGGGATTAACAGCATGTACCACTCTTGCCCAGCATATTACTTTTCTAATCTGGTAGCTGAGGCCATGCACATCTAAAATTATTACTGAGAAATGTTCACTAGCTATTGCTGAGGCGATTCTCTCTCACACTCTTGTTTCTTCCCTTTTTAATTCTTTCTCCTTCCTCTGCTCCTCCCTCCATCCCTTCCTCCTTCCCTCCCTCTCCCTACTCCTCCTCCTGTCTTCTGTAGACTAGGCTTGTCTTGAACTTCGTATGTAGCTAAGGATGATCTTGAACTCATGATTATTTTTTCGGCCTCCATCTCCAAAGTGCTAGGATATAGGCGTTCACTGTCTGTATCCTGGCTAATCCCACAATTCTGCTGCTGGTTTTCCTGTTTGCTTGGACTTATTTTTCTTTGCCGTCCTCCCTGTTAGTATCAGGGATGCTGGTGTTGACTGTGTTTGACGTGTTAGATTCCTCTTTAGCTTGTTAGTCATTTACCTTATGGAATTTGTTCTGTCCTGTGGTTCATGACTGAGACTGTATTTATTTTCCAATATGTAGTATTCCTTTAAGTCTTCTGCAGTAGTAACTGTGAACTTCCTTAATTTTTGTTTGTTCTAAAGAAGCATTATTTTTAATGGCAAATCTAAAAGATAGTTTTGTGTATATAGCACCCCTGGTTGGCAGTTATTTACTTCCAGGGGTTGACGTGCCTCAGTTCATGCTTTGAAGATTGCTGGCTTCCAGTTTAGCTGACCCTAGAGCTGATGTTATTATGATGTTTCTGCCTCTGTAGGTGAGCTGGTGTTTGATGGTTTAACTATAATATGCCCGGGGAGGTTCTTTTCCAGTTATGTCTATTTGGGATTTAAATGCCTCTAGTATTTGAATGCACTTCCTCCCCTCAATTTGGAATGTCACAGCCAGACTGCACAGACTCTGGTTTTGTTTGTTTGTTTGTCCTTTCCTTTGTCTCTCCTCTCCTCCCCCTCCCTCCCCTCTCCTCCCCTCCCCTCCCTTCCCCCCGGTTCTAGAATTTGATCTACTTGCTGAAGGTAACTTTACTGATGAGGCATGATTGGCTGTCTTTCTCTCATGCATCCTAGCCTGAGCCACCTTTCCTGTGGTTTGCAAGCTTCAGTCTGTCTGTTCTCCACAACTGTCTAGGGCTTCTCCTCACCCAGGGGCTGTGTGTGGCCAAACAGAGGGTTTTTTTTTTTTTGTTAACTGGTTGATGTTCCTGGGCTGCTTTTAGGATGGTGTCCACTGCTGCCCTCTGAGCCATATAGCTTGACAAAATAGAATTTTTTTTTTTTTTTTTTTTTTTTTTTTTCTGGAGGAGTCACCGAATCATCAACACCTGCAACTGGATTGAAGCTCACGATGGCTGTGAGCTTGTCTTTAGGGCAGGGCTGCTCTGGCTTATCTTTATCTGCTTTACTTTTTGGAAGTGGCTTCTGAGGCCTATGTCCCTCCTTTCATGGAACTGCTGTGCTGAGGCTAATTTTGGCTTCTTTCTCAGCATGATGGTACAGTTTTACCTTTGTCTTTTTTCAGTATCTTTGAATTCTTCACAAATTTTGGAAACCTTTTCTTGAGTTCTCTTGGAAATATTTTTTCTTATTCTGAATCTCCCTCTCTCCTTCCCTCTCCCCCACCTCCTCTTTGGCTGGCCTTGGTAAGTGGCCTCTAGCCTGTCATCTGGTCCTGAAATCTCTGCTTCTCACATGCCTGAAGATCACAGGGCAGAGAAAGGACTACAAACCTGCTTGGGATATAATGCTTAAGGTCTGTTCCCACTGGCCTACATTTGCCAACCAGGTCCTTCACCCCAAAGGTTCCACAATCTCCCCCAATAGCATCACCTGATGAAGATACATCAACCCCTAGAGCATAGTGGACCATAACAGGGTATGTACAATGCAGTAGGAGGCTCTGGCCTAGACTTTCAGGCCTATCCTCAAGGTTTAGACCCACAGACCCACAGAGACACACAGATGTGTATAATAGCTTTAGGCTGATTGGCCGAAGACCCAGGCATATAACTTGCCAATTCTTTACCTTTAATGACTATTATCCTGTTTAGCCATGCACCTCGGTACCTTTTCTCAGAGCAGCATAGTTGTCCTCTGTTTCTCTCTGGAGTCTCTCTGGCATTCTGCTCTGTTCTTTCCTGTTCCTAGAGTCTTCTTAGTCTGGTAGCCCCGCCCACACTTTCTGTTTGGCCAATCAGTGCTTTTTATTAAACCAGTAGGTGGGACAATTATTTACAATGGAACAACAAAATCCTTCTACAGTACAATGTGACCAATGGCCCATTATAAACATGTATGAAAATATTACAATGGAACCCAGCTGTAGTACAATCAACATGAACTAAAATAAAAACAAAACAAAATCAGCAAAAAACTGGAATGTGTTGTGTGTGGTTTCATAGGTGGAACATTTTGTTATGTTAACTGTACCTTTACAAAGCTGTTAAAAATCATGCCTGTGGCCTTTACTCCTCTTGATTACTTAAGTCTAAGGCTCCCTGGAAGCTGCATTTGGTCTACTTGTCCCTAAGGGTACAAGAGAAGTCCTGTGGATCATCCCTGTGACTTTAGGCCTGGTAATTGATGAGTATAATGAGGCAGCACAGGCCTTGCTTGTGAGCCTGGCATTAAAAGGAAAGGCAGTGCCCACTATGCTTATTGATCATTGTTCTCTATGTGACTTTTGGTCTCTGAGCTGTCCTAAATGTTTAGGATAAAGTTGCTTCAGAAACTGCCTCCTGGTTGTCTCTGCTCCTCCAGTACAGATGTCTTTTGGGGTAAGTCCTTTGATCTCACCCACAAACCCTCTACAGAGGTTCCTCTTGAGATGACTGTGTACTTGAACTAGCTGGGAAAACTTCAGTTTTCAGACACCCTGAAGTTAGCTTTTCTCTACAAATCTTCCTTGGTTATTCTTTTTTAGTCTGTATTTAGAAATGTAGTTCCCCTGTTGTGACTGGGATGTTTTGAAGCATGACGGTGAAGTCAGGTTATGTCTTAAATTTCTGGTTAGTCTTTTGACTTTCTCTGAAACTGTCTTTAGGAAATCTGAAAAATAGAGAAAATCATAATCATCACAAAAGATGACTAAAGATGTCACAAGATTATATTTAGAAAGGTCTTATAACAGCTGGTTGCCCCATAATGTTCTCAAGAGTGCAGTGGGTTTGACCATGGCTTCTGGATTGAACCCATACTTTTTTTTTTTTTAATTCAAGCTAAGTAACCTAGGTGTGAATTCCCTAATTTCTCTGTGTTTCTGTTTCTGCATCTTATAAATGAGTGTTTTTATTAGGGGGTTCTGAGGAGAAAATGAACTAATATACAGAGAACTAAGGCCAAAGCAGTTGTTGAAATTTTCTCCTTAGGAAGTGCCATATTCTTATTCCCTTGGAGCAGTATATTTATGTGGGTTAGACATGAGCATTGCAAGAACACAATAATAGCCACTGACTAGGTAGACTTGGCTTGGCTTGGATGGCGGACCATCAGTGATGGGTTGTGAATCTCTGTGTTACTGTATGCCACATGCATCTTTCCATGCACTCTGCCAGTGGGCCAGACTTCTCTGCTGGAATAGATCCAAACCCTGAGATCTCTGTGCATAGCACTGGAACATATGAGGAGAACTTTAGTAAACTGGTCTCTCTGTACAGCAGGCTGCAAGCTCCACGGAGTTGAAATACCAAACTTGTGCATGAGATGGTGGCAGGTATCTACTTTGTTCTGGTGTGTCAGAGCTCATAATTGGAAACTGGCTTATGGCTTTGGGCCTCTCGAAACACATGAACCTTAGGAGACCTGATCGATCAGTGATTACTTCTTCTTTAATTTCAGCTGATTACTTACCTTGGAACCAACCCAAACGAGAGCTTCTTCGTCCACCACACAAGTACCGGCCAGAGTCTACCTGGTTTGAAAACAGAACCACGCATCAGGATGACTATACCGTAAAAGGCCTTGTAACTACTGTGAGCTGTAAGCCTCCAGCCAAACCAAAGCTCTGTAATATCCCCTTGGAGGATCTGACTAACTACAAGATGAGCTATGTGCCTCACCCTGTGGAGAAGCGCTTTGTCAGAGAGCCTGAGAAGTTTAGACCCTGTGACATCCCCTTTGAGAACTTGACCACCCACAAAGAGTCCTACCGAGGCCTCCTAGGAGAGCCTGCCAAGAGCTTAAAACCTCCAGCCAAGTGTCCTGTGCAAGATATACCTTTCTCAAATAGCACTGAGTTTCAAGATAAATTCCAAGCTTGGGCAACACCCCAGGTGTTCTTGAGAGCTCCTGTGACCTATGTCCCTCCTGAGGAGAAGATGGATCTTTTGACTACTGCGCAGACCCATTACAAATACCTTAAGGGTTCTCCTGCACAATCTTGCCGACCTGTGCTTTCTATTAAGAAGAGTGGTCAATTTGAAAGCTCCACCACCACCAAGGATGACTACAAGCAGTGGACAGCTGTGCAGACAAAGCCAGTCTTACCCACTCACCATCTGAGTCTGCCTGTCGAGCCTTTGGACTACCAGACTACCACTAAGACTTGCTATGTGCCCCACCCACCTGTCACTACTAAGAACTACAAGCCCACCTGGGTTGGCTCTCGAAACATCCCTGTGGAGGGTCAGACCACTTACTCCATTAGTTTTACTCCCAAGGAAATAGGCAGGTGCCCAGCATCATACACAGAGCCCCCTGGCTACATCTTTGAGGAAGTGGATGCTATGGGGCACAGGATATATAGGTCAATTTCTCAGACAGGTTCTAGGCAGAACAGTTGTCTTTCTATATATGATGCAGAAAAGTCTGGCCAGAAGGAACTGGAAGTGTCAGCTTGATTTTGAAAAATTATTTAAAAATTGCACAGTACTTTTAAAAGTAGATAAATAAAACTTATCCAATGAAGTTTCCCAAAACAACAACAGGATTAAAACACCTAACTCAGAATGAAAAATGTTATTACCAACTCCTGGACATTTATAACATGAGAATCACTTGAATAAAGGAGAATGACCTGTACTCATTGGCTGATTCACCCCTGTAGCTGTCCTGTATCTCTGTAACTGTATCTTTCTAATCTCTTCAGGTCCCTTTTATTTATGGAATCAAAGATGATCTCAGTGACATTTCTGTGATCTTGATCTAATTTAATCATTGTATGAAATAATATTAACCTTTGCCAAGTTTGAAGTGCCAAGGAATAAACATTATTTTGGGACATTGAATTTGTAGGTTGTTTTGTTCACTCTCATGTGCTTTCCACGCAGAGAGCAGGCTCCCTGGGATTTTGGAGGATTTCATATAAACACCTTATTACAGCTCAGCAATGGAAGAGGTTCTTTGGGTCCCAATGGGAGTCTTGTTTGTGGTTTGATGTTAAAATCATCTCCATAGGACTACTTATTTCCTGCATATCATACCAACAAGGATAATGATATCTAATTGGGTGTGGTTCTTTTCAGTCGTTCCCTGGAAGGGAGGAGGCTCTATAGGAATTCTATGGGTATGTGGACCTGCCAGACCTCTGCCTTCTCTCATGTTAGGCTGTATTATTTCCAGAGGTAAGGTAAGGAAGGCCCACTCGGCAAACAGGCGCTTGACAGTTGACCCTAGACCTGTGAGCAGAAACTGTGAGATTTTTTAATGTCCAGAGTCCAGAATGGATGGACCCCAGGCAGTGAAGATTTCTGGGAAGTCTAGGGCTGCTTATCCTAAAGTAACAGCTGCGACCAGATCTGTGACAAAGCTTCAACACAGCAATGAGCCAGGTTCTTCCCTGAAAAATTCTTGGGCCTAAAGTTTTTAAAACTAACTTTTGATGTTAAGGTCAAGTTGAAGTAAGCAGAGTTGGGGAAAGATCTATCAGAGGCCTCTCTGTCCAGACCTAGTTGGACAGAAGATGTGCCTGATGCCTGGCACACCTGTCTTTCCACACTGAATTTGTAGGTTGGTTGGTTCACCCTCCTGCTTTCCATGGAGAGTCCAGAATCCCTAAATACTCTGTGATCCTAGAAACTTGAGGATAGGGTGGAGGAGGTGGGATTTCAGCTTAAGACATTGGCTTAGTCCCAGAGCTTGGTTTTTCAGAGAAGAGCCTGTATCTTCTCTCCAGTCTATCCATGGCTCGCATGACTGGCCTGGGATATTTAAGTTCCCCTTCCTTGCACTTTTACCATGAACTTAGTTTTTATCAGTGGGTTCAGATACCTGTATTATTTGTTTCTTTTGCTGATCTGAGGTCTGGATACCTACCTTTATGAGGTATGGAGGCTCAGAGCAGTTAAATATGGTCCACGGCCACACAGAGAAGGAAAGAAGCAAAGTCAACATGTAATCTACATTTTCTGACTACAGATCTGCATTCCACAATGCAGACATCATTTATCTGTGTCTTAGACATCCTGGCTCCATGAACCACATCAAACTACATATCTAAGCTAACTGGGATCTACTAAGTTAATGAAGAATACCAAAAAGGTTAGTGTGACACGTGACTCACATGTGAAACATCCTCTCAAACTCATGTATTGAGGGCTCTGTATGCAATGCGGTGGTGGTATTCAGAAGTGGAGCCTTTGGAAAGTAATTGGATCCTGATGGTTCTAATGTTACCAGTGGATTATTGGATTCATAGCTGAATGGGCTGTTGATGGAAGGCAGTGGAAACTTTAGGGACAGGAGCCTTGTTGAATAATGGTTCTCAACCTTCCTAATGTTTCAGTCCCTTAATACAGTTCCCCACATTGTGGGAAATCCAATCATAAAATTATTTTTGTTGCTACTTCATAACTGTAATTTTCCCACTGTTAGAAACTTGCTACCATCAGAAATCGTTACATAAATATCTGTGTTTTACGATGGTCTTGGGTGACCACTGCAAAAAGGTTGTTTGAACTCCAAAGGGGTTGAGATCCACAGGTTGAGAACTGCTGTGTTAGAGGAACAAGGTTCCTGTCCTCAATAGGTTTATCTTTTACCCCAAGACCCCTCTCTCTTCTTGCTTCCTAGGTCCCATATGGTGACCAGTTTTGCTTCACTTGGCACCCCACTGTGCTGTTCAGACTCACCACAGGGCCAGAAACAGTGGAGCAAGTGACCTTGGACTGCAGCTCCAAAGCTGTGAGCTGAAGTACATTTTCCTTCATTGAGAAAAATGGAGATCTTGGCACCCATAGAGGCCCACTGGAAGAAACAGGACCTACTGAAAGGCAAATATACCCAGAACACTGAGGTACAAAGCCATTTTTGCTGGTATAAACAAGGTCTCTGGAACTAAAGTGAGCACATGGCTCTTTCTAAAATCGAAGGTGCTGATGTCTGAGATGAAAGTCTACAAGCCATGTACTTACGTATATAAGGCATAAACAGCACCATAGACAGGCCTGACAGAACTAGAGTGATCTGGGGAGAGGTGATCTTGGGCCATAAACATAGTGGCATGGTTTGTGCTAAATTCTGAAGCCACCTTCCTGCAAAGGGCATTGGGCAGTCCATGTGATGCTGTACCTCTCCTGGATGGAAACTATCAAGTGTGAATAAATAAAAGTAGATTTGGGCTTTTATATATAAAAAAAGGGTTGACACCAGTCCTAGCTTGGTGCCTCATGCCTTTAATCACAGTGCTAGGGAGGCAGGGGCAGGCAGGTCTGAGTTTGAGGCTAGCCTGGTCTACACACTGAGTTCCAGGTCAGCTATGGTTACATAGACCCTGTCTCTATGGTACAGTTCCCAAGTACCCCAAACAAACAACATCCCCAAACTCAAAAGTCGCTCTCCACTCTGGTATTTTGTCACAGTGACAACAGAATCTATAATAGCACAGATTTATTTTTCGTTGCTTCTTTTTAAAAAAACAAATTATTTTTATCTGAAAAATGCCTGTGCAAATTTAGCAATCTACATTTTAGTCCTACAGTTACAGACATCTGCCATGCTGGTCATAGGTGTCACAGCTGGGTGGGACTATTAATTGCTTTGCTCCCTTGGCACCTTGCATAGTATTATGGTACTTCGGAAGCTAAGATTTAATCTGTTTTTGTTAATACTTGTCTTCATGTTCCATCACTTTAGATGTGGTCTGTTTAGGTAACTGTGGATTTTAAGTTTTTGTGGTATGTCTCTCCTCCTTTTCCCTCAATGTAGTTAGAAGACAGTGTTTGGGAACCTCAAGGGTTTTGAATGTTTCTGACTGCTAGCAAGGAAAGATGCTTTTCAGCTGTGTCAAATACGAGCAGGCAAGGCAGGTGGGAGCAAGCATAGACCTAATTGCAGACTAATGGTTCCCTAGCCTCTACAGGTATTGTCCAAGTCCACATCTGCTTGGCAGGCCTGGTGGTGGTGAAGACAGAGGCCCTTCTGAGCATAAATGCTGGAGCTGGGTGGGGGAGGGGGGGTGGGGACGGGACAGGAGGGGTGGTTTCTTTGGCAGAGCAGACCTTGAATTTGCACATGGCTTTCTAAGCAGGTGCTTGGTCCCTCCCTTCCTGGGGGAGTGAGAGGAGTCCAGGAGCCCATGAACCTTCCAGAGAACATATGTTGCATTCTGGAAAAAACATCAAAGCCATGATAAGCTAGGCTTTTCTTTCAATCTTGTCCCAAGCCCCAGGTGCCCTCAGTTCTTGTCTCTGAATCTTTAGAGACTGACATGAGAAATCCTGATGTCTTTTTCTTGCCAAGCCTCTGAGTGGCTGCAAACCCAGCTACGGATCTTTCTGAAGGATTCATGAAATTCCTATTTCTTGGCTTAAATCTGTATTGGCTGCTTGGCTTCTGCTTACCTGCTCAAGGGGACCAGCATTACATTTCATTTTCAGTGACAAAGTAAGGTGTAGTTACCTCATGTTTCCCCAAATTCCCGTCCATTCCATTATAGGGGCCATAAATGGGGAGCCCACAAGAAGTCTTTAAGCAGGCAAATAGTGACTTGAGACTTAGAGGCCCCCAATATGCCTGAAAAATGACTGAAATCTGATTTTTGTGCCAATGGATGACTTATAAACTAAGAAATGGAATTTTTCTTTGGACAATGGGTTCTCCTGGGTTTAAAGAAAAAAAAAAGACTTTATTTTACAGTTTGTAAGAACAGTTGAGTGCTTGCTGTTAAACTAGACTTTTTTCACAAAGACTGCAACACTTTTCACAGTTGAGGTCACTGTTTGAAAATTTTACCTGTTCAAAACCAAACAGAAGCCTGCAAACCAGCAGCTATTAAGATGCCCAAACCACCCTTGACATGGATTCCAGGTGCAGCCACTTGAAGTTACACAGTGAATCTGTTTCCTTGGAGTCGGCCACTGCACTCCTTTGCCAAAGACTGTGTGCCCAGGCACAGGGGCCTCAAGGCTTTATGTGTCAGAAAAAAGAACCCTTGAAGTGGGAGGGGGTGGATTTTATATGCAGGCCTGTTCCTCTGCAGAGTCATAGTTGTAAATCCCATTGTGGGAAGGTTGGTATGCTGATCTTATCAAAGGTTCCTGGGATGCTAACCTCCTTCAGAAGCTGTTATCAGTGAGAGTGCCCTGCCCGCCTGGCCTGCTTTCCACTCAGGAGTTTCTCAGCCTACTTGAGGTTTGGGGGGTTTATTAGCTCTTCAACCCAGTATGAGGGAGATACAGCTAGAAGGGGACACATTTACAACATCGAAGGAACGATAGCTGATGACTTGGCAGTGAGACTAGAGACCAAAAATATTTTAAAAGGTGGAAATCAAAAGTATAGTGGTTCAGGAATTATGACCCCGATGTAATAAAGAGAAGTCTGTATATGTGCACACATATTTTATTAAGTCTGGGGGAAATATACTATGGGTTGTGCTTATGACCCCAATTTAGAAAAAAAATGACTAAAAAATTACACATACATTTTTAAAGGCTGGAAAAATGCATCAACAGTATTGAGTAAATGAATTCCCATTTGTCTCATTTATCCAGAATAACAAGGGAATGGGGATTTGGAGTATTTTAATATAAGGTTAGCAGACAGATAATGTGTGTTAGCTTTTTCTAAGGTGTTTTCTTGTGAACTGAAAGCCCCATGATATGTTCTTTCCAAAGCAGTTCATTAGACACATGTGGGAAATGCTTCCTGTGTAGCCTCCGGATGCACAACCATAATGCTATGTTTATATTTTGAAGTCTCTGGGATGCTATAGAGTAAAGAAAGCTTGTTTCACCTTGTATAATTCAGAGTAGGAATTAGCATATGCCTACAATAATAAGTGCTCAAGGACAAAAACTGATTGGTTCAGAATTGAACAACCTAGGCTTCATTGTTGGTGGAGTTGGATGCACCGAGGGCTCCAAGAATGTGATGAGGTCTTGTTCTCCGTCTGTTCTCTTTATTTCCTTCTGTGTTGTTTTCTAAAGCAGGCCTAGTCAGTATGAGCATTTCTAGTGGTTCTGAGCTCACTGAATCCTCTCATCCCTCAAGCCCAGAGGTTCCAGTAAAGATCCTAGAGTTCAGTCTCTAGCTGGCTTTCAGTCTGCTTTCCAAGCTGACTGTCATGGCATAGAAAAATGCCTATTGTCCAGGCCTAAACTGGGATTCACCCCCACACTGAGGAGTATGTGTGGGGTCAAACCATGTGAACCACATGAATAACAGAAGGCTGGAGGTGGCGTGAGCTCTCAAGAGAGAACTGAAATGTAGTTTCCAGGGAAGGGAGGGATGAATGCTGAGCAGACAGAAACATCATTTTTAAACTCTGACAATAAGTCCTTTTTATTGTGTAAAACCTATTGGAACACACATAAAGAAATACTGCCAAGTACTCATCATAAATTTTTTTTCAAGTAAGTTTGGAAGACAATAAAATACACATGCCACACAAACATGTGGTGCAGCCTCCTTTGATGATCCTGGAACCTCACTGGATTCTGCAGGGCCTCAGGGTCTTCTCTGAATGTTGAAACATCCTGGCTGTTGACTATTTAGATTGTGGCTTCTTGATAAATGGGAGGTTAGGAGTGCAGGATGAGGGGAGCCTGGGAAATTCTATGACAGGCCATGTGCTTTTGTGTGTCCTAGGGAAACCCCTGTGGAGTACTGTAGAAGGAAGCCCAGTTAGTGCCATCTCCTTTATTCCACAACTGTCCTGGTCAAGCAGGCTGAGGCTCCCAGAGGTTAGCAACTTGGCAAATTCCTCACAGGGTTGCTCATGGGATTAGAGGAAATAAATATATATAAAATGAACTCATGGTCAGAAGCAGTTTGAGTGGTCCTGTGGAAGACAGAATGTGCTAGAGAATTGAAAGGCTGTTTAGGTGGATAGAAAAGAACTTTTTTTTTTTTTTGGTTTTTGTTTTTGTTTTTTTTTTTTTAAAGATGATTTAAACAATATAGTTTATAAATGTTACTTTGAATATGGTAGCTGTATAGGTATTGGTGTGTGTGTGTATGTGAGTGTGGGTGCGCGGGCGCATGTGTGCCTGGTCCATTCAAATTAGTACAGGTTAGCAGATTAGCACTTAACTTCATCCTGTCATATATGTATATACAGATATACCTGAGGGGGGGAAGAGAGAGAGAGAGAAGGAGGGAGGGAGGGGGGGAGAGAGAATTAGAGACGCAGAGGCACAGACTAAAGTATTGATTAGGTTACAGTAGGGCTACTTTACACAATATTCATTTTCTTGGAAATGCAAGAGAAGAAGGTTATTTGAAGTGAATGGAAAACAAAACATTTTTTAAAAAGCAGAGTCTTGATATATAGCCCAGGCTGGCCCTAAACTCACGATTGTCTTGCTTCAGCCTCAGCAATCCCTGTGCAGGGATTATAGGAATGCACCACCATGCCCAATTCTAAATTTATGAGCTCTCTGTTCAAAATGGTTTTTCTTCACTGTAGAAAATGGTCCCTTGGGGTTTACTGAAGATAAAAAAAAAAAAGGTTTTTTTCTACTTCTGATTTTATAGTAGTTACATACATCATATGTATCTCATTATAAAATCTCAACAGTATTTCAGTATTTTTTTTGTTTGTTAACAGGTTCTTGAAGAGTCTATTATTCTCCTACTTTTCTGTGGGCCCAAGGCTTGAGGCTCTTTGGTGCTCTTTTTGGGTCTGTATAATTCCTCTTTCAGAATCCTGGGCTGAATGCACTCTTGTCACAGGAGTGCCTCCAGGTTTCTCTGCAGCATATTGTCACCCATTTCCTCTGCTTATCAGAGGAGTGACAGATGGTAACTCAGAAACCCCACCTTCTGCCTCCTGTGTCTCAATCACATTTCCACTCTTGGGCAGCCTGGCCTTCACTGTGTAGTCCTAACTCTGGTCAGGGGATGTCCTGCTTATCTAGGATCCTCCTTCTCTGTCCCTGGCTCCCTTCCTATCTCCTTTCTTTTATCTCTTCTGCCTCTGTCCACCATCTACACATTTATTCATTTATTCAGAAAGCACATATTTCTTCTGAGTGCTTTAGGCTCTCCCATTAGAAAAGTTAGACTCAGGTCTTGTTCATCGAACTTTCCACTAGGAGATAATTAAAGTTCAGTCTTAAAAATTATCATAATAGACAATTAGACAATAATGTACAGCATAAAATTAAACACACAAATCATTATTAACATGAGTACATGACTTGTCAGGAAGCCATAGCACAGAGGAAAATGTAATGAGGGTGCAGTAGAGTTCAGTAACTCAACAGCTAATGGGATGGCTAGGAAAGGGGGGGTCACTGAGGAGATGGGAGAAGTTTAAAGAGGGAGCCAAGTGCATATCCAGGAATAGATGGAGCAAAGGCTCTGATGTGGCCATCTGTGTTTTAGGTGTGCCCAGGAAGAAGAAAGGAAGCCAGTCAAGGAATGTCAAGGTCAAGATTGCAATTGGGTAGTATGGAAGATCTGGCTTCTGGAAATTAGCATCGTGGTCATTCAGACTGCTTGGGGAGGCTGTAGGTAGACTGACTGAACCAGAGACTGGTGGCCAACATACTGCCTGGAGCATGACTCACCCTTATGCAGCGTGATGCAGGTTCACGCTTATGGACTGTGATGCATGCTCACCCTTACCGAGTGTGATATAGGCTCACCCTATGTAGTGTGATTCAGGCTCACCCTTGTGCAGCGTGATGCAGGCTCACCCTCAGTAGTAGAAGCGGAAGTCATGAGAGTATTACATTCTGAATGTATTTCAAAGGCAGGTCATGACTTTTACTGGTTAGAGAACAATCCAGAATTTTGTCTGAGTAATTTCAAGGTCATAGTTGCTATCCATTGAGATTAGGATAGGACAAATATAGGGCATTTGAATGCTGGACAGCCAGTGGGCTGCTTCTGCAGAAAGAGGTCTGGTGCTTCTGCACAAGACAGACAATGGTCTCTAATTAATAAGGGATGACCCCACATCCTGTGATGCTTCACAGTTATGTTTTCTGTCCTGCACCCCTCCCCCTCGCATCTCTTTAGAAGCAAAGGTCCTTCTGAGAGGCATGATGGTTTTCAGGCACGAGGGATGGGTAAGTAACATTGGGTGTTTTAAGAAAGGTAGATAGTGGGAGTGAGCCCAGATGGCTTCATTTTATCCTTCAACCATGAATGCAATAAGTAGATGTGGTCAGTGGGGGACATGAAGAAGAGGGAAAGGGAAGGAGACAAGCTTCGTGAAGAGTCTCTTGTTTGGCTGTAGAGGGTTTGAAAGCAGGGCTGACATAACCTGCATTGTTCTTTGAGGACATTTCTTTATGCATAGAAGTCTTTTTTTTTTTTTTTTTTTTTTTTTTTTTTTTTTTTAGAAAGAAAGGTGCAAGTTATTTTGGTAAAAGTGAGCATGAGGCTGAAGTGCTCTGTGAACACCTGCATTGTCTGACCCTCAACAATGGTGTGTGACCAAAAGGCCAAATTCTAGAGTAAGTATAAATGCTATCAACCTGACCCAAAGCCATTGTATAACCTGGCCCTTGGATCTGAGTAAGTCCTATTGTAAATTTGCAGTTGCTCCAAGGTCCATGTTCTCATGGTAACAACAAGGAAAACCTTCTCTGGTCAGATCAAGCAAACAGAGTTGGGCTCAGAGAATCCAAACCAATTCTAGCTTGACTTAGATCATGATGCTGCTATGTTCCCTGGATAAAGCTTAGTCCATTTCTGTTGTTAAAATGCAGCAGAATGGGTAATTTTTAAAAAAGAGAGGTTTGTTTTCTCATTGCTCTGGAGACTAGGAACTAGGTGGCAGCATCCTCTGGGAGCTGCCCTCTGCCTCCAAGATGACACTTTAAATGCTTTAACCTTGCAAAGGGAGGAATACTGTGTCTAATGTGGCAGAAGGTAGGAGGAAAAAAGAGACTCAGCTCAGTTCATTAGGCTCCTTTATGAGACCCCATTCCTGTCCCTGTCATTAGGGGAAGGAGCTGTCATTACCTTTTGGAAAATGCCACCTCTTATAGAATATTATTTTAAGGTGTGTTACTTCTGTTTATGCTCTGGAATATTTTTTTAATGATGTGAAGATGTGTTACATTTGATTAAATACAATGCACCTGCAGTCAGGAGGCTGACTCAGCAACTAGCTGACAGGAAGTGGTAGGGAGGAGACAGGTGGAGAAGGGCTTTTAAGGGAGGGGGGAAGGGAGATGCAGGAGGGTTTTTTTCCCCTCCAGAGAGAAGCAAGCCAGGAGAGGAGGTGAGCGACGAGTTCTTTAGAGAAACAAAGATTTAGATAAATTCCCTTGTAGCTTTATAGGAGTCTGTGCCTGAGGGAACAGAATTCTCTCTGGCTGTGGCCCTTGCTGCTGAACTGGTACATGTAGCAGTGGAGTTGCAGTTGCTGCTTAGGGCAGCCTTGGCATCAAGGCAGCTATCGTTTAAAAAGAGGACAACCACCTCTTACTTTCCTTGAGGAGATGGCAGCACCTGAAGTTTGAAAGGGCTCACTGTAACCACAACAGCTGGAATGTTAGCATATTTGTGCTGGGGCAGTGGTGTTACACATTATTACCTCTGTATAATTGATGAAAATTGTGTAACAGATGGCTTGTTCAGATTTATAAGGCTATCTGAAGTACTTGCAGTGCTCACTTCTGGAGGATGGATTATGATGAAGTATTGTACATATTGGGGAACTACCTCCAGGACATTAATTTACTTCCATAAACTTGAATCTATACTGAGGTCTTTACAGAGAGAACAAGTCTGTCTTAAGTTAAATGGACTGTAGGAGCGCAGAGTGAGTTTAAAGGGTTGTAGTCAGGTGAACTTTGCAAAAACCCCGTGAAGAGCATGGGGGTAGGCTTTGCATGCTGAAAGTGAGAAGGAGCCCTGGAGATTTCCCCAGATCTTGGCAGTCTTCACATTTGAAAGAGGACGCACTATCATTTGTTGGACTGTGAGCTCTCTAAAGACAGGGATTTGGTACTCAGTCCTGTGTGCTTGGGCCTGGAAAGGCAAAGGAAGAAGTGTGTTGGGAGAAGGGTCTGGGAAACCAGGAAAGAGGAAAGAAGGGGAGAAGGGTAGAGATCACCAGTCAGGGAAAAGGCAGAGTGTAGTAGGAGGTTTCTGGCCCAGACTTTCGGGCCTAGACCTTGAGGTTAGGTCTAGGCCCGCAGAGACACACAGAAGCTTTCAATAGTTTTTGGGCTGATTGGCCTCAGGCCCAGGCATATAGCTTGCTAACTCTCTACCCTTAAACTAACCCATGACTCTTCCTGTTCAGCCATGTGGCTCGGTACCTTTCTTTAGAGCAGCATAGTTGTCCTTTGCTTCTTCCGGCTTCTCTCTGACATTCTGTTCTCAGAGATTTTCTTAGTCTGGTAGCCCCGCCCACACTTTCTGTCTGCCTTTGGCCAATCAGCACTTTTTATTAAACCAGTGGCTGGGACAATTATTTACCATGAAACAACACAATACCCCTACAGCAGAGTGAGAAATGCTAGGCCCAGATGAAGACTTGGGTTGTTTTTCATGCCTCTTGCATCCAGGGACAAAAGCAACTGCAGGAGGAATTTGGTTGAGACCCTGCTTTTAAGTGATTATCTTTCCTCTCCAGTAGGAAGGGACCTGTGTAGGTGGAAGAGTTCAGAGTGATAGCCTTGCATTTTGACACATTGATCTAAATCCATAAGACAATATGGGTGACATCTTCTTCCATTGGCCTCAGCCAAGGTTTTTTATTGACTTTTCAACTGTTCTTTTTAAAAAACAAAAACAAAACTGTGATAAGATTGAGGGGCTGAAAACCAAAGCTGTGACACACCTCTTGACCGTGACCATTAAACATTGTGTAGAGTTGCTTACCCGGTAACTAAGTAGTTCACAGCTTGTCTACTATACTTCATGGGATTTGTAGAAAGGTCAGTCCTGGATATCATGAAGCTCCAGAGGAAGAGGTGATTTCCTAGCATACTCTGTGGTTTTATTGCTGACTGCAATCTCTGAGGCCCTGAGCATTCTACTTAAACAAATATTATTTATGTTCAGCAAGAGAACCATTGCCCATTGTCTGCTTCTAACACACATAAAATTGTACATTTAAGTTCTGTTTACACATATATAAGCCATATCATTAGGAGTAGCCTGGGAAATGCTTGATTGGAGATGAGTTTTGCCCTTTGAAAACACAGGAATGAGTGACAGCTGTATATTGTCTTATCAGAGGCATGACACATGTGGTTGATTGGGACCAGGTGTTTCACAGAAGCCACTGGAGTGAAATAAACTTTGGTTGACAAGTAAAGTGACAGCCCATTCTTTTTAGCAAAGGATTGCTTGCCAGTGTGTACCTTCAATGTAGGGTTATTGGTGAAGCAATTTAAAAACTTGGTGTTCTGAGTAAGAACTAAGGGAGGTTAAAAATAATAGTTTGCGACAGACTTTGTGACAAGGTGATGTAGATTTAACCTGTAAGGACACCCTTGAGTGGACAAGAAGGGTGGGTGAGAGGAAGCAGACAAAGATTTTGGGTCAAATTTGTTCAGGTTCCATTTACATTTGATTCCTGACTGTTTACTTCAAGGCTGTATTAACACTGGTGATTTCCTAAGTGACAGTGTGTGACTTGGGCAGATCCCTCTCTCTGATTTAACTTATAATATCCAATGTATATGGAGTCTGAATCTTGAAGTCTGTAGCTCAGCTACCTCACTGAACAAAATGAGGTAAGAGAGATGGATGTGCTTAATTTGTTCCCTAAGTTAGTGGTCTATAGGCTCTTCCTGTTAGACTGTTCCTAACAGTGCTATCTTCCTTTCCCTTTGTGATGACTTTGAATACATGTTATTGAGTTGTAACTTGTCTGGTATTAGAATCATTAATTACATTTGATCATTCCCTCCGCACTTATTTACAGGTTGAAGAGAGGGGTTAGAGAATGTTTGAGAAAAACTGAGATATACCTTACTTTAGATCATACTTTAGGTATTTGTTTATGAGTACTTTGGTCTGTTTTACAATACCTTCAAAGGACATGGCAGTGATGTGTATATCTGGGTGTGTTGACTTCAGACAATGCTTCACATTGAGGCTCTGAGAAGTATAACATTTTCTCTGGGAAGTATTTCTCAGTGCTTGTTGATATTTTCCTGGATCTGAGGTAGCTACATGCTCTGATCCGCCCCCCCCCCGCCCCAACACACAGCTTGGAACTTGATCACTTATGTCTTTTTTGTTTATTTAGGTAACACTATACTTTGAAAGACTGGCTTTCTTCTCAGTCCAAAATGGAGACACAGAGGTGAAATGGTAAACAAGATGAAGTAGCTGAAGCTGTCCTCCTCCTCCTTGCCATTCCAGGGTGAGTTTGGATGCTGTTGATAAAACAATTATCCTCAGGGAGTGCTTCAGCATGTGCAGTGCCCGATATTCCTTCAGCCTGGATGTACTGGCATTTTCTCACACCCAGCACCCTATGTGGTGGACCACCTCCCTAGGTAATGAGGCTGAACTGTGAATGATGAGCTTTGGTGAGGCTTGAACATTTTGATCCTAATGTCTGGGCTCATTTAGTTTGTTCTGGTTGCTTTATAAGGATCAAGAGGGCCTTTGAAATGAGGAGTTACAACTCTCAGACAGCTGATGGTCAAGTTTCCAAGCATTTACTCTATAGTCCATGGCATCTTGGCAGGAATCTTTTTTCTTTTTGAGGGCTCTGTGATTGAAGCTAGAAACTCTTTTGTACATTATGTTTGAGGATTCTCTGCCTCTTGGGCATCTTGGGCACATTCCTGTTTTTTTTTTTTGTTTGTTTTGTTTTGTTTTTTCCTTCAACTTCTCTCCACAGTATTTCTGTATAGGTATATATAACCTAGAGTTTCTGAGAAAAATAATGGGAAACTCAAGAAGAGCTTTCAGGTGTATTGTTAAACTATTCAATAGAAATGGGATGTGCTGTTGCTTATGTGCGTGGTGTAGGGTGGGGGACAGTTCTTGAGCTTTTATCACTATGGCCCTGTGTGGATTTTGTCCAGACCTGGGGAAATACTGCCCTTTTACTAGACCTATCTAGGAAGAACTCTACAAATGTGTGTGAAGCTTTTATGAATAAATAGTGCTTCACAGTAGCTCCATTTCTATAAAAATGTGTTAAAAATAGGGATATGGGACCTGGATCCATATAAACCAAAACAATTGATTTGGGGACAGGAAAACACAACAGTTCCCATAATGTTGCATAAAATGTTGGGCTGTCATCTTCTAGTAACCTCAAAGCAGTAGAGAAGGATGGTGTGTGTGTGTGTGTGTGTGTGTGTGTGTGTGTGTGTGTATGTGTGTGTGTGTGTGTACGTGTGCATGTGTTAAGGTGGCCAAATGCACATGAGAATAATTGCAGAGTTGTATGAAGATTAAATGTAGAGGTCTATGAAGCTTAGTCTCCACTTACAATGTACAACCAAAATTCCATAATGTGCCTGTCTCATACTGTGCACACATACTGGCAGGAAGTCACCTTGGAGTCTTGATCTATCATGAGACACTCCCCCTTGCTCTTCTTCCAAGAGGTACTATAGTGGTCTTGTAGTCTCCTATATAGGGTTGTCAATGAGATGACTGCTCCTTTTATTTGACAGCATTCAGCCAGTTTGTGCACATATCTACCATTGCCTTTCCTTTGGGTTCATTTACTGCGCTGGTCTTTCTGAGCATGGGCCCCCAGCCAAAGTTGAGAAGTGCAATTCCTCCAGTTCACAACATTTATAATTGGTTTGGAACACTCAATTAGTAAATAGGGACTTTTGTTTACCCCTTGCATAAAATATGAAGGGAATGATGAGTTTAACAGAGAATCTGACACCAAGATTTAAATAAATAAGCTGTATTATCTGTACAAAAAATATAAATACAGTTTTGCATTTTAGAGGAGGAAGGACCTCCTTCCACATTATCCAGCAGCCCCGATAATTTGTGGTACTGCTGAGTCGCAATTCACAGAACAAATATTAAATGTACATTCATCTCATGCAAGGAGCACACTGCTTTCCATTCCAAGCTTCTCTTCAACTTGCTTTGGAAGGCACTTCCAACCTCATATTCTGATAGGCGGCGGAGATGGAAGATGCCTGACTTTTAGGAAATTCAAATACTGACCGCCAATTTTTAATAGCTACTGAACTCATTAGCTGTATTAGTATTACAGAATTTGTATTTCTGTTTGTTCCATGTATAACTAGTGTCACAAACAAAGCAACTTTAATGTCCCCCATCCCACATTAGCTTTTATAATCTATTCTGTACACAGTGAATAATGGATCAGTTAAACACCATTTTGTTTCTTTTAAAATTAGGAAGAATACAATTTATCACCACAAAGTCTTTTTAGGAACACAGATGCAGGAAGTTTATAAAATCCCCCAAAGAGTTTTTGTTTTTCTGGGTGACAATGTACAATTACTAATATTGCACTTTTTATACAAGAAATCCTAATAAATATTCACAAAAGATATACATAGAAACACTCTTTTATTTTAAATAAACATTACACTGATTTTTAGTAACACAGTTTCTTAGAGCCTATTTTTGTGATGAGGAAGAGGCCCACCCTAACTGTCCATAGCACACCTATAGAAGAGACAGATTAACACCATCTTCCAAACTTAACTTCCAGGATGGCTGCAAAATATAGTTCTGATGGTTGGTGGTGGCCCTAGGGTGATAGCGTATGTGGGGGGTAGTTTATCTTATAGGTACCAGGCTCTGGCTGTCTAATCTGCTAAGACTGCTCAAGGAAGAAAGGAAATATTAGCAATGAAGCTACTCAGCTGAATGAGGATTTGCCCAGGGCTTTGTTTTTGTCTTATCCACAGCTGATGTGTGTTGCTGAATTGTGTGTGCTTCTTGGCCTGCTGAGTGGTCCATTCACTCAGTTTGGTGTGCCAATTGCATAGGTGGATAGTATTTGTGTCAGGAGGATGGTTGAAAAGCTTTAGAGGACTGTCTTGTGAGTGTTTAGCTATCCTCTTGCTTTGCCATAGCACCCTACTATCCCCACCTCTACCCCCAGCCTGTGTAAACAGGACATGCACAGTAGCTCTTCTGTGATATAGGAAGGGCCCACAGGCCCAATGTGTGATGTCTGGGATACGGAAAGCATACTGTGGGCATGCATGGCTGCTCTGTCCTTTTCTGTTTCCTGGCCAACTCTGGTGGGGAGGATTGCTACACCCTATAGATGTTTGCCAGCCAACAAATTGCTTAATGAATCATTTGTGAGCAATGACTCCAGTCCCTGGCCTAACATGGAGCAGCAAAGTCATTCAGGTGGAAAACCTGGAGTGCTCATTCTCAGATGCCGGAGGCCCACAGCAGCAGTTAGTTTAGGGATAGTGACCCTTAATTTAAAACACGGAGATGCTGGGGACAGTATTACTACACAGCCAGACCCTGACCCCCTTCTTGGGTTTTCCACAGCTGCAGACACAAAGGTTGCTTGATAGAGTATGGTGTAGAGGCACTTCATAACCACATGAAGGGCACACTTCCTATCACGTAGCATGGGTACCCTGAGAAAACACTGAACACCCTTCCTACTTCTGCTGAACCTACAGGACCGCACATGTACCAAGACACAGGCCTTTCAGAATGGGATTCATGTGGCTGCTTGAAAATCTGTCCTGACTGCTAGCTCCTCCCACCAAGGAGCACACACAATCTTTCTTCTCCCATCTCTTCCCTGTATAACTGTATGTCTTCTGTCTATTCTGCTTGTCTCCTTTGCACTATCTGTCCACAGCAGAGCTCTTTTCTTTTCTTGGTTCCCCTCCCCCTCCAGAACTGGATTCTGGCCTAGTTTCTGCTCCAGTATTGTGTTCCCCTTCTTCTCACCATCATATCACTTAGGAAACAAATGACAATCCTGGTTGGCCTGTGCCTGTACTTATGTGTTATAAACCTCAGCTCCCTGCTGTCCCTATGGACTATGGCTTTCTCTTCCTGTGTCTCTGAGACCCTGATTGGGCAGGAGTCAGCTCTCCAAGGGAGTTGCTGTCTGCTTGGCCTGCTCTGAAACCTCCTTTTAGAGATCTCTTTTTCCATTCTCAACACTTGTTCCAGCTAACTGAATAAGAAAACATGCCAAGGCTCTCAGGAGCATGGGTGCAGGTGGACATGGGTGTGTGGGAGGGGCAAATAAATAAATAAAAGGAAGGAAGCATAAGTCATGTCCAAGGTGGCTGTGTGAGTCCTTTGTGTGCCAAGGGTAGAGTTCATCCCTGCACCCTGTCTTCATGCTTTGCCACACGTTCCACAGCAGCGAGATCGGAACTGGCCGAGCTGGCAGAGTTTCAACTGTCTCACCTTCTCGCAGTACCTGGTGGTGTCTCTGCACTCAGCTGGGAAGGCAGGAGGGAGGAGGGGGACAGAAAGGAGATGTGAAACAGAGGCTCATGGATGAAGCTGGTGCTGAGCTGCTTAGGTATCTGGCAAGATGCCTGTGGGATCTACCTTGCCCATGGTTCTGTAGCCCCTCTGGACAGCCTTCCCTCTGGCAGATCTCAGCCCTTGCCATTCCCTCCCACCAGCCTGCAGCTGTCTGATGGTCTGTTGGGGGCTATCTTGGGGCTGCCTTTGCTTCTGATAGCCACTTCTACTTCAGAATGGTAATCTTAACCCCTTCTTCTTGGGGGTAACCTCATCTCCTTGATGTTTTCCCCATGGGATTTTAGTGAGAGATGGTTCCAAGAAGGACAAAATTCTATTCCCTGTGAGAGCATACACACAAGGACCTGGCTGAAGGTCTATATCTTCAGGTACTTGGTCCTCACTTTCCCTGTTCTGCTTACTTTTTCTTACCCAGGCCTCTTATTCTTCAGCTCATTGGGCCTTCCTGACACTACAGTTCTTAAACACTGGGGCATTCTATACCTAGTAAGTTTTGTAAGTCCTTGTACTGAATACTTATACTTTCTGAATATGGCAACCATCTGGCCAAAACATCAACACTTCACCAGAGTAAAAAGATCATACATCTCCCAGTGGGTCAGAAAGGATGGGCCATCTGCCCCAGTGTGGGGAATTGATTGCTCGGTGAAGTTCATTGAGGGGAACTATTAGACTCTTATATTTATTTTTATTGTCTATTCTTTGTAAAGATTTATCATCACTTTTTGTGAGGAAATACCTTCAATCTGGGTTTTGGACTCTAATGAAGAGAGACTAGATCCCTACCCGATTAGAATACAAATAACTGGTATGGGGCTGAGAGGCTCCAGACCTGAGGGTGGAGGGAATGGACTGGCTGTCAGAACCCAAGGGCCTGGTCTCCTGTTCCATTCCAGTGGATGCCCATAGCCTGCGGGAAGGGGGTCAGCAGGTTCTTGTTTGTGTGAAGCAGAACAGTGAGGGGTGCAGAGCTGGCTGAGTGGCAGGCATTCTGCATACTTCTTCAGTGCTAACAGTATTCTGTCTTTAGTAGCCTGGTCCCTGTGAACCATTTTTTAGTCTTCCCCTGTGGGCACCAGCCAGGTTGACTGCAGGTGAGTTGGAAGCCAGTTTTATCCAGCTCTTTGTTATCTCTGAGCTCAAGATGAAGACAGTGGAAGCCCCTGGGACACATCCTGGCATCTTTTGTGGTCTGAACATGTGTACACACATCCTTGCATACACCCATGTACCCCACTTAAAATGTTCAATTCTGGCCCCAACTCACAATCCTTAGGGAACTTGATCCAATGCCCTGTGTTCAGGCTCAGTCCCAGGGATTGCCCTCTGCACCCGATGACCTGTGGGAAATTTGCAGAATGTTCTTGGGGATTGGAACGTACTGTTTTCACACGGAGTGATGTTGCAGCGTTGCCAGTTGGCTGGCCGGGGCCCCCAGGAACACAGGTGCTCAGGCACAGCCTTGTTGGTGTGGGTGTGAATACACTCCACCCGTCGTGACTGGAAGCCATAGTTGCCACAGGTAGCTGTGCACAGGGTCCATAAGCTGACCCTCCAGTGTACACTGCAGGCCTCTGACCAGCAGTTTTGGGTGCTCACAGGCCTGTATGAAGAAGGTGGCAGAGTTAAGGTCTATCTCTGTGGGAACTAGATTTGAAAACAGACTACAAACCCAGAGATGTAGGTAAGTTGGGATCTTGATCTCTGCTTGTTAATGAATGAATGAGCATGGGCCTTAAGGAGGCCACTCTTCTGAGCATCCATTTGCTTCAGAATATTCCTTTTATACTGTGTGGAGATGCGTCATGGTAATTGTTTTAAACAAAGAGCTGAATGGCCATTAGCTAGGCAGGAAGAGGTTAGGTGGGACTTTTGAGGACTCTGGGATGATGAGCAGGGTCGGCAGCCAGTCAGAGAGGAAGCAGGATGGGGAGCACAGCGTAAAGGTAACCAAGCTACATAAAAGAACATAGGTTTAAAAATATGGATTAATTTAAGTTATGAGGACTAGTTAGAAACAAATCTAAGGCTGGGTTTTAATAATAAGTCTTGTGTCTTTTTTTTTTTTTTGTGAGCTGGCAGTCCAAAGAAAAATTTGTTTACATTTATCTGCTCTTGCCTATACTTCTTCATGATCCAAAAACATGCTTTACTCATCATGAAGACTAGTAAAGGTGGAACTTGGAGTCTGGACTTGAGCTTAAGAAGTAGAGGTGAGAAGCCATTTTCCTAGGGGGTCATCTACAAGGGGATATACCAGGGTCCAAGAGTAGATAGGTACAGATTGAGACCCAGAGACAAAAGCCCTCATACTGACCTAACTTCTAGAGAGGCCAGCAAAATGAACCTGTGAATCTCTTATGGTCTGGTGATCATGATATAGGTGCCTTTGCTCACCCAGAGACTGGTGTGAATTTCTTATGGAATCAGACCTCCCTTATGAACAGTACTTCTGGGTGCTTCATTCCCAAGAGAAGAAAGCCTAACCTGGCAGCTCATTCAACAAACACAGGACACTGTTTGCAAGTGGTTAAGGACTTAGGGTAAGATGGAGGAGGGCAGGACAGCTGACCCCTTGTGGAAGACCGGAGTGGCAACAATGTTCTACACCATGGTCTCCTTATGCTGTTGATACTGGCTGTGTAGAGGACAAGGGCTTTGTCTTACCTGGGGAGAGCACTGCACTGCTCTGATGGTAAGGTGATGCCATCCCGGGTCTGGCAAAAGACTTGTCTGTGCTGCACAGCAAGGTGAGGTCCTATGCAAGGCCCATTGCACTGGAATGGAGAAGAAGACACATAGCCTGTTATCCTTGTCCAAGGTGGAAGCTACAATGCTCAGGCTACTTGAGGCAGGAGCATTGAGTAGGATCTCATTAGCCCTGTAGATCTTCCCCTTCTTTGTTGATCAAATAACAGGGACTCACTGGCATGTGCTTTATGTCTCAATGGGGAAGTTAAGTGCCCCATATTCTGTGGGCATTCGCTAGCAAATGGCCAGGGGAAGTGTAGTTTAGACCAGAGAAGGCTGACCTGGATTAACCAATGACTTTCATGTGCTGGGAGTGTGGTAGTAAGCTTTAGAGATGAAGACCTCTCAGTATGATAGCTGATAAAACTGTTCACTTTAACTACTTAAAAATAACTCTTTGTACATTACTATACATGTAGGACAATGCGAGTAAAGCAAAATACACTGTGGTAAGATTTCCCACGAAAATGAATATAGAGTGACCCGCTACATGGTGCTACCCCCACCTTAGAAAGGACCTGTTCTTGGCTTAACATGCTGTTGACTATCCTGACATCTATTACTATTTAGGCTGAAACTTTGAAAGTTATGTGCTTCAGCTATATACAGGCAGAGGAAATGTAAACAAAATACATCAAGTAACTCAGCAGCCTGCTTCTGCCCATTCCCCCTCTCCAGACACAAATTACGCCTAGATCAAAATTGTACTGTTTGCTGTTTTTGATAGTTAATAGCTTCGTAATTATAATTAATAAACATAGTACTGCTACAGGCATTTGGTGTGTGCTGCTTCATGCTTCTCAGAATGTGGCTTTGCTGGATGTATGTATGTGCATAGTGTATGTACAGGTTCAGATTTAAGAGGCATTGTTTACTTAGAATTACAAATGCTTTTGCCCATTTCTTATTCGGGCACTAGTAGATGAGGTTTCCATTTGGTTTAAATCTCTCAAAGTTCTTGTATGGTTATATAGTTTAAATAATAAGCATTCTACTAAGTACATATGTGTATCTCACCTTGGCTTGATTTGCATCCTCTGTCTACTAAGATATATTTACTGTATTTTTACTGGATAAATTTTCACTTAGATAAACTCTTCTGTTTTTTATATCTTATTCCTTTACTGTCAGTTATTTTATATGTTTCTTGTGTGTTTTAGACATGCTCTGTGCTTGGCTTAGGGGTTTTAATTATTTTGCTCATGAATTTTACCCCAATACTTAAATTCTTCTCATAAAGACTACTTTGATTTAGTTCAAATTAGTAACCACAATCATGTTTTGTGTTGATATTACATGTTATGTGTTATAAAATTAGTCTATCACACATACATGGTCACTTGTTGCTTAATAATGGAGACACATTTGAAAATTTTTTGGTGATATCACTATTATGAAAACATACAATGTACTTAAACCTAGAGAGCTAATGACATCATCAGGTACCACAATATTTTTAAAATTTACTTCTTCCTTATATATCAATCCAAGTTTCCCCTCCCTTCACTCCTCCCAGCCCTCATCTCCTCTCTTCTTCAGAACCAGCTTCCAGAGATATCAAATAAACAACAGCATAACAATACAGTAAGACTAGACACATAGGATTCACATAACCTCATATCAAGGCTGGATGAGGCAACCTGGTAGAAAAAGGGTCCCAAAAGCAGGCCAAAGAGTAAGACAACCCCCACTCTGAATGTTAGGAGTCCCATAAGAACACCAAGCTACACAATCATAACATATATGCAGAGGACCTAGCTCAGACCTATATAGGCTCTGGGATTCTTGCTTCAGTCTTTGTGAGCCCTGGTTGCTGTACTGTGGTCCGTGTTCTTATAGTGTCCTTGATCCCTCTGGCTTCTACAGCCCTTCCTCCTCCTGTTCTCAGGGATTCCCTGAGCTCCACCTAATGTTTGGCTGTGGGTCTCTGCATCTGCTCCCATCAGTTGCTGGATGAAGCCATCTCTGATGATGAGAATAGGCTCCAGTTCTCAGAGTATAGCCAAATATCATTAGAATTCATTTCATTGACTCTTTGTCAGTAGTATTCCATTCTATCCTGGGTCTCTGGGCTATCCAGGCAGTGTCAGGCATGAGTCTTAAGTTGAACCAGCCATTGGTTGGCCACCTCCACCCAAGCCCATCTTGCAGATAGGACAAATTGTAGGCAAAAGGTTTTGTGGCTGGGTTGATGTCCTAGTCCTGCCACTTGCCAGGTTACAGAAGGTGGTAGGATCAGGTTCCATATATCCCTCTACAAGGAGTCTTCACTGGGGTCAGCATCAGAGATTTCAAGGAGTCTCCATTGCACTAGGTTTCCACATTGCTCCCCAAATGTCACCCCAACTCTAGTCATCTCTGTAAGTACTCTCTCCCTACATGCCCCATCCTTATCTTATCCCTCTTGTTCCCCCACCCACCCACAAAATGTATTTCCCCTTCCAAAGGAGATCTAACTACCCCACCTTGTGCTCTCCTAGTTACTTGGTCTCGCTGGGTCTATGGATTGTAGCATGAGTATAGTTAACAGCTAATATCCACTTGTAAATGAATACATACCATATTTATCTTTCTGGGTTTGTGTTAACTTACTCAGGATGATTTTTTTTTCTAGTTCCATCCATTTGCTTACAAATTTCCTGATGTCATTGTTTTTAATAGCTGAGTAATACTACTCCATTGTGTAAATGTTCCACAGTTTCTTTATCAGTTCTATGGTAAAGAGACATCTAGGTTGTTTCAATTTTCTGGCTATTATGAATAAAGCTGCTAAGAACATAGCTGATCAAGTGTCCTTGTGTAGGATGGAGTGTCCTTTGGGAATATGATCAGGTATGAAATAGCTGGTTGTTGAGGTACATTGATTCAATTTTTTCAATGTGGCTATATAAGTCTGCACTTCCACCAGCAATGGAGGAGTGCTCCCCTTGCTCCACATCCTTGCCAAATGAGATGTCACTTGTGTTTTTGATCTTAGCCATTCTGACAGGTGTAAGATGGAATCTCAGAGTTGTTTTGATTTGCATTTCCCCGATGGCTAAGGATGTTGAACATTTAAGTATTTCTTTGCCATTTGAGATATATCCCTGGTTAAGTCTATACCCCATTTTTCATTGGCTTATTTGCTTTGAAGTATATTTTATTAACTACACCAGTTGATTTGCTTGGAAAGTCTTTTTCTAACCTTTTACTCTGAGGTAATGTCTATCATAGATATTGAGGTGTTTCTTGTATGAAGCAGAAGGATAGAATCCTATTTTTGCATCCATTCTATTCGTCTGTTAGTCTTTTCATTTGGGGGAATTGTGTTCATTTATAAATGAGATGTTAATGACCAATGATTGCTAATTCCTGTTATTTTGTTATTGATAACATGAGTGTTTCCCTTCTTTTGGTTTTGGTGGTTGTGAGATTGTGTCCCTTGGATTTACCTCTCTGGATTGGAGTTTTCTTTCTAGTATCTTCTGTAGGGTTGGATTTGTAGATAAATATTGTTTGAATTTGACTTTATTATGATTATCTTCTTTTCTCCATCTATGGTAATTGAAAGTTTTGCTGGATATAGTAGTTTGGGCCAACATCTATAGTCTCTTAGATTCTGAAGGACTTCTGGCTTTTACAGCTTCAATTGAGAAGTCAGGTGTAATTTTAATAGGTTTACCTTTATATGTTACTTGGCCATTTCCCTTGCAGCTTGTTAATGTCTATGTGTGTTTTGATTATTAAGTACTAATGTGGCTTTCTTTTCTGGCTCAATCTACTGGGTGTTCTATGAGCTTCTTAGCTTCTTACACCCTTATAGTCATCCCCTCCTTTAGCTTAGGAAAATTTTCTTCTATAATCATCTTGAAAATATGTTTTTGGCCTTTGAAATGGGATTCTTCTAATTCTTTTATTCTTATTATTCTTAGGTTTGGTCCTTCCATAGTGTCTCAGATTTTCCAGAAGTTTTGGTTCAGAAATATTTTAGATTTAGCATTTTCTTTGATTGATGCATCTACTTTTTCTATTGTGTCTTCATTGTCCGAGATTCTCTTTTATTCTGTTGGTGATGCTTGTCTCTGTAGTTCCTGTTCACTTACTAGATTTTTCCATGTCCAGGACTCCCTCAATTTGTATTTTCTTCATTGCTTCCATTTCCATTTTCAGATCTTGAACAGTTTGGTTTTCATGGCTTTAAGGGTTTTTCTTAATTTCCTGCTTAAGTACTTTTATCATCTTCATAAGTTTTATTTAGGTCTTTTCCTTGTGCTTCAGCTATGTTGGAATCTCCAGGGCTATAGTAGGATAGCTGGGTCTAGGTGGGGACATATATTTCCCTGGCTATTATGTTCTTATGCAAGTGTCTACACATCTAGGTTTGGGATGATTATAGGTTCAGGTGCTGATAGCTGGGCTTCTCTTTGTTGGATGGGTCTTTTGTTTGTTGGTTTCTGCTTCCTCCTTATGGCCTGGCATTCTGGAAACCCTGTATATCCTCTGGTCCAGCAGGGAGGATCTGTCTAGGTTTGGGGATGAGCTTCTGGCTGCTAGTATGGCCTTTGGTTGATCAAGAGGGGTCCTTGCCCAAGTTGGGGTCTGTTCTGTCTGGCATGGCCTATACCGAAGCAATATATATCTGCCTGAGTTGGAGACAGGGGCATAGTAGCAGGGGTAAGTGGTGGGGCAGGAAGGGGTGCTGATGGTTTGGGTATTGGAAACAATTTCCTTGGGCAGGCTGTTGGCTTACATGTTCTTCTGACTTGATATAATTATGTGTATGTGAGTGTACTTGTATGTTCACCATGTCCATTTAGGAAGCCAGGTATCTCCCTGGGACTGTAATTATAGGTGTTTGTGAACCATCATCTATAGGTGCTGGGTTCTGGCTCCCTCAGGAATGAGCATTCTCAACAAGAGCCATCTCTCCAACCCAGGTGATGTAATCTTATGGGACCACTATTGTATGTTACGATTAGTCATTGGTTGGGATATCACTGACACATAACAATGCTGTCTTAGTATACACAGCAGAACTGTTATTCTTGGAGCATGAAATAATTGTTTTCACTTATTGTCAATTTTATATATGTCTATAATAAATTCTTGTCACATTGCTCCCTCTCCCTTCTTTGTTTTTGAGGAACTGACACTGTTGTCTACAGCAGCTAAACTGTGTTTTATTTTCTATGGGCATTCCCTTTTGTTTATCCCATTTATTTCCTTGGGATTCAATTTCTTTTATTGTTAGTAAACCTTTTTTTTTCTTCTAGTAGAGAGGTGAGTGCCCTACCTATCTAACACTAAACTTGTTATTTACTCAATAATAATCATCCTAATGAGTATAAAATGGCAGTTCATTATGGGATTCTTTTTTTCAGGAAAGTTGTTGTTGTTGTTAAGCTGTAAGAATTTTAAGCCATTGTGGATTTGTTTACTTCTCTTCAAGCATGTTTGATTATAACATAGGTTGCCTTTCCACTCATGGAATAGTATCCTGTTGTCTGGTATGGTCTGGATAATTTCTATGTTTGAAATTTAGCTCCTAGTTTCATAGGTTGATGGTATTTGGAGGAGGCACTGTAGGAGATAATTAAGGTTGGGTGAGGTGTTCAGTGTAGTGCATCTGTGATGAGATTAGTAGCTTTTAAGCCTTGTGCTCGCATGCCATGGCAGAAAGGCTTTTACTATATAGTCACCACACCTTGATAACAAACTTTACATATCTAAGAATTTATTTCCAAGCTCAATGTTATGAATGATTCCCTCTTTGAAAATGAAGCTGGTCCCTTACCCAATATCCTATGTTAAATTTTTTTTCTCTACTAAAATGGTCTTGACACTCTGTTGAAATCACTTGATCATAGGTGAGGGTTTGCTAGCTAATTCCAACAAGTTTAAATTTTCCAATTGCCCAAAACATTCTAGAATTATGCCATGCCAGTCAGAAAAGTCACTCTCCCAATCAGTGCCAGTCACAAACAACCAACCATAGCCAGACGGATGCTGCTACCTGTCATTGGGCATCATCTGGATATCAGTGTGTTGGTATGTAATCATGTGGTAGATCCCCAATATTTTGTGAACACAGAGCTTGGGATTTTTCTATAAGTACTTAAACAATCTGACCTTTTTGTGCGTGAAACAATGTAAAATTGTAGAGGGAAGCTGCAGGCCATTGTGTACAAGTAGAGAGACTGTTCTTAGTATCTAACAGGCCTTAGGACAGAGGTTCTGGCAGGTGCATAGTCTTACCTGGTCCAAACATGCATCTATAATCACGACCACACTCTCCTTGACTTCCTTTAACTCCTAGAATCTTCTGATTGTGGTGGTCCCCTTTTAAATTCACAGCTATTCATAATTCCTCTCAGTGGATGAAGTTATTATGGTGCTTCCATTATATCCAAAGGAGACTCTATCCTTTTGGCCGAATGAGGACCACTGTTGATCTGATGATCTCATGATAGCTAAGGTTATGTTTTAAGTTTAAATTATTGTGCTAAAGAGATCTATAGGACAAAAATGCCTCTAACCTGTAAGCCTCACAGGCCCAAGGACAAATAGCTTCCCCAAATGCTGGGAGCTATTCTTATAATTGTCTGGTCTTGTATAATTTTAGTAAAACAAGATAACAAACCACACATTTTTGACTCTTTAAACAACCTTGCTTGTACATAGGCAGGAAGTATGTATATAGCCTTATGAGTTTTACCTTTATAAGCTCCTGACTATTGTAATTTGGTGTTACACCTTGGGAATCCCAAGTCTCGGATGTAGACTGGTACCAATATCTGAACAAAGCCTCTTCTTTAAAGCATACTCATGGTTAGACTGGTGAATGATTCCAGAATCCTAATAATCTCACTTAGGACTTTCCTTGTTACCCTTCAGGCAGAAAACTGAGGAAGGAGGTAGAGGTTTCAAGGTGATCAAGCTAGTCTTCACCTTTTCTTGACTTGGAATAATGGTTTTAAGTTTCTAAAACCAGCTTGATTCCCATGGCAGTGGGGCAGCCTGGTCATCACTTTTTTTTTTTTTTTTTTTAATGAAGTTGTTGAGAACCCTAGCTCAGAGCAACAATGCTCTAGGAGATTCTCTTCCAAAGTTCATAGCACAGTTCCTGAAAGTGGTCTTGAGATCACAAATGAAAAACAATGGTTTTGAGGAGTGTGGTAAGTCCTCAGAATATCCTACACTTGTTAGGATAGGGGATACAGAAGTGGTGCTGGGAGGGGGTTGGTTAGTGTGAGTTAGAGATGATGATTTGCCCTCAACATCCAAAAGAAAAGCAACCAAACAAAAACCTCTCTGGCTCCTCACCTGGCCCCAGCTGGAGAAAGCCCATTCCACACACAGCTGCTGGTTACAGGCCTGGGTGTCCACAGGCCATTTGGCCAGCTGGGTGCACATGTCATTGGACACTGGAGTAGAAATCCCAGAAGCTTTCAATTTCTGACAGGTCACTCGGCGCGTCTGGACACCTCCACCGCAGCTTCGGGTACAGGCAGACCAGGAAGTCACCATCCACCTGAGGAGAGGAGGAGGACATGAGGACCACTGCAGAGAGGAAGGCCTTGGAGAAATGAGTCTTGCTTGTCCCTGTCAACACGGATATGTTGACCTGAGGCTCATTTCCCCAAGATTTATTCAGAGAAGTGTAAAATGTCCACATAAAGTCTCTGGAACCTGTGAATGATAACTTGCTTGTAAATAAGAACTTTTTGTTGGTTGTTTGTGAAATGGCATCTCATTATATAACAGCTTGGCTTTGGACTTGTGATGCTCCTGATTTGAGTGCTGGAGTTACAGGCATGTACCACAGTTAGGATTTGGAGATGAGTAGACCCTACATGCCCTTATGAGAGGGAATGCATATAGGGGAGAGGTGGCAGTGCTACCAGGGAACAGGAGCTGCAGCCACAAGCCAGGGACTTGAGTCTTTATAGAGGGCACATGGCCCTGAACATAACCTTGATTTCTGGTCTTCAAAATCAAGTTTTATGATGTCATTTGGACATATTTTTCTTGAAGCCCCAGGAAATTGATAGCATTGGGACATTAACAAGGACAGACTATATTGAAAGTTGGCTGCTTTAAGATGCCCCCACTAGTGAAACTGTGGATGGAATAGTTAGTAATGCATTGTGGTATATCAGGGCAGGACATTTTCCTAGGAAAGTCAGATCCAATCACGTTCCCTCTTGACCTAGGAGATAATCTGGGTTTTACTGAGTTTTTTTTTTTTTCCCTGTTTCCTGGAACCTTGCTCCATTGTTCAGAAACAGCTAAAGATCATTCTAGATTTCTAGGGTAATTTCTACCATTAGTAAGTCAGTGTAGAAGTCATATACCATAGAGGGTTATATGTGTAGTATAAATGTCCATTCTTAGAATGTTAGGATTCAAGTATAATTTAAAGTAAAACTGACCAAGCAAATGAGCTTTTCTCATGAATCCATTCTATAATCTGGAGACATTACTTAGTCCATAGTGTATATGTAATCTTGCAGGAGCCCTTTTATGCATGCGTGTACACACAGATAATTCTCAAAGAGTAGAACAGTTAAGAAGCATGGTACTTTCTAGCCAATTTTCTAGACTCTAGGAGCACCCTACCAGTTGTGATACCTGGAGTCTGGGAATAAAACTGTAAGCTACCTGGGTTAGACTAGATTTTGGTAGATAGAGCAATGCCCATGTTCATACAACAGAGGATGCTGACATGGCCCTCAAGCCTGACTGGCATTCTAGTCAAATGGAAGCCTATGAGCTTCTCTTCCAAGTGGGACCACAGCTGATTTTCAAAGGAAGTGTGAGGAGAGAAGGGGAACAGATCCCATCTTGCATCAGGATCTGAGACTGACTTAGTTTGTGGCAATTTTTCCACGTTTGGGGATGATGACCTGATGTGGATTTCTAGGCCAAGGAAGCATCGTATTTGGGAAACAGGCACAAGGTGTATTAAAGTCACTGGAAGCATTGAAATATAAGAAGAGACGGCCATTACTATTTCAGTTGCTGAAGTAAATTAGGCTGATTAACTCTGACCATCACCAAATCAAATCACAGCGTTCCTGGCATGTAAAAGATCTCTTCTTCATTTCATGCAGCTTGGCAAGGGCAGTCTTCCAGATCCTTCTGTCCCTGGTGAATGTCAGGCCTGCATTTCAATCAACTTTGATTTCTAAATATACATTTCAGTGATGTTTTCAGGAGCTGGGGTGAGGTTTTTGAGAAAGAAGAGCTATGGGCTATATTACTGTTCAGGAAGGGTATAAAAGGACATTAATCATTCCTGTGGAAACCTTCCCGTCAGCAAGTTAAACTGCTGATATTAATGAGTGTGTTTCATATTTCATGGAGTCTCTCTGAGTCTCAGCTGCTCTTGGTGACTCAGCTGGCAAAACACAGCGTAGTTGCCTGAGCAGTATAGAAAAGCCCTATAGATAGGTCATAAAGGGGCATTTCAGGACCTAGCCACGTTGGTGCCAACTCTAACCCCATCCATTATCCATCAGCTACTGCCTGAAGACTTGGGGCTATGATCTCAGTTAGACTCAGGGCTTCCATGAGAGAGATTATGGTGTCCTTACAGCCTAAATGTGAATCTCAAGTACAGAGACTTCACCTAAAGTTAGAGCAGCTATAGGAACATGGAGTTGCATTCCAACTTTAGTAAGATGTAAAAAGATGAGTTTTCCCTAACTAAAATAGAACATTAGCCAGTAGGGGTATTTGGTGAGGCAGAAAGAAATCAGTTGGGGTTAAGCTCAGTAGTCCTGTCTCCTTAACGTTTTAGTAGGAAATGTCTTTCAAACAGGCCGGAATGGGTGTTATCTCTGGTTCTGCCCTGGGATGCTCCTCTTTACTGAGCAGTCTGAGAACTTGAAAGCCCAGTAGCTTCAGCTGGCTGAATGGTGAGGTAATGAGAGCTGAAAGCAGAGACCTACTCTGAGGATATTTTCAGTGCCTATGAAAGGAACCTGTTTCTTCTCTTTCTGCACAGTGCTAAACAACTAGCTAACAATTAGGGTTAGTGGCTGGGGTATAGAAAGGCTATACTTACCGAGAAGGACAGTCTCTCCGGTTGCAGGCAACAGGCTGAACAGCTGGCCGAGGCTTTCCTGCACAGTGCTCAGGGTCAACTTCTGTGTTATTCAGCAAACACCTGAGGCGGGGCTGATGAACTCCTCTGTTACCACAAGATGCTGAGCAGGTTGCCAGTCTATCCACAGACCACCAGTAATCTGTCACAGAAGAAGGATCCAATGGGGAAGACAAATGGTATGACTACCCACACTTCTCCTTCTGGGCAGGGAAGTGGATACACAAGTGAGTTGAGAGGAGAGATATCTGTATATATACAAGCCCTCTGCCTAGGGTTGTGGTGGATACATTCCAACAAACTTGGTCAAGGCCAATGGGCTCCAGAAGCTTCACCCAGAACATGAACATAGCTGTTGAGGGATGCCCTTCTGTATGCTGTGAATATCAATGGATAATAAACTGTTTTGGCCTAAGGCAGGGAAGCAGGCAGGAAGCATAGATAAAGGGAAAGGAGGGCAGAGTCAAGGGAGACACCATCCAGCTGCCCAAGAATCAACTTGTAAAAGTAACACAGATGAGCCACAGCCCACGTTGCAAGACAGATTAATGGAAATGGGTTGAATTAAGATGCAAGAGCTAGCTATCAATATGCCTGAGCCATAAGCCAAGCAGCATGAAATTAATATAAGTGTCTGAGTCATTTTTGGGGGTTGGGGGTGGGGCAAAGCAACTTGGGTGGGTCTGGACCGCAGGCCAGAAACTTCATATTACATAGCGCCCCTCTCCTCATGAAGTTTGGTGCTGAGTAAAATGGAATAGAAAGGGCCTGGTTGTGTAAGTACTCAGCACAGTATTTAATCAACAGCCATAGTGCTTGTTATTTTTAAACATACTTGCTCAGGTACTTCCCCGCACCCCCATATTGGTTCACCAGACAGTGACTTTATTAATCATATTTGATTAATCAAGTATGGATTTGAGTTGGGAATCTGTAAATTTTACAAAACAATCTATCCAAAGAGTTCTTTTTCACACGAGACAATGATGTGAGTGGACGAACCCAGTTCTTGGGCTTTTGTGTTTGGCGTCTTGTAATGTACTGTGGGGAAGGCTGTTAAAATAAATGTTGCCTGGTGTAGTTGGGATACGCGTTTGTGAATACTTTGGAATTACAAACACTGCAGTGTGTGTGTGTTGGGGGATGGCACTGCAGTGTGTGTGTGTTGGGGGATGGCACTGCAGTGTGTGTGTGTTGGGGCATGGCACTGCAGTGTGTGTGTGTGTTGGGGGGGGGACACTGCAGTGTGTGTGTGTTGGGGCATGGCACTGCAGTGTGTGTGTTGGGGGGGTTATTATTTGGAGAGACAAGTGGCAGGGGAGGTTGCTCAAGTAGAAGATCCCTGTGCTGAGAAGCACCTCTCCTTTCATGCAGTATTAGTCAGAGCAGGCCACCCTCCCCAGAGCCCTCCTCAGTGTTGGGAGTACACTCCATAGCATTTGCTCTCCTCAGTGGAGGAGTCACATATAGCACAGTAGAACCAGCCAATGGAAACAGCCTCCCGAAGTTTCCATGGAGAGGCCAGCCTGGCTTCCTTCCTGCTGCTTTCAGCTCATTAGCAACTCTGGCTGGTGCAGCTGAGTGTGGACCTGCTGATCTGTCTGTATTCCTGGAAGGCTCATGTGTGAGCCATGCAAGCAGGCTGCTCTATCGGGATTTTTTTCCCCTTTCTTTTCTTTGCCAATGTCAAAGCCAAAGGAAAGGCACCTAGAAAGCTTTGCATATGACTATGGCTGAATATCTTGGAATGCGAAGGTGTTCCCTACACTGTGCTCTCCAGGCAGAAGGCAAGTGATCAAGCTGGTTAGATCAAGACATGCTTTTAAAACAGAATCATGAGAGAAGGCATGAATGTTAAGGGGGGGGGGGGGCTATGTGTAGTCTTTTCTAGTTAAATCATCTTAAAGGAAATGTGTAACTGATAGCAATACCATCTTCATCCTGATTTTTCCAGGCGAGTGGGGATAGTTCCCAGGCACTGCTGAAGGCTGTGGTAGCAGAAGTAAAGTTTCTCCATACAGAGACATTACCCACCAGAGAAGGTATTAGTATGCTCTACTAGAGAATGGACCCAAGTGAGTGTGCTGCTCCAAGCCTGGAGATTCACACCTTGGATCACCAGAGATGCTTTCTGCAGTACAGTTCCTGCTTCATTCTGAGCCAGGCAGCTGAACTCCCCTTGGGGTCCTCCACTGAGATTTGCAACCTGGAGGATCTGTCCAGCTCCCCAGATGTGGTGGGTCAGCCCCTTGGCAGCAGCAATTGGTCGCCCATTTTGAAACCAGGTGATATTGGGAGTGGGGTGACCTCTGATGGGGCAGCCTAGAGGAAGAGAGAAGACAGTCACTGGTGCAGCCCAAACCCACATTCCCGGTGAGCTCATGGCTCTAGGAATTGTATACATGTCATGGTCTTACTGATAGTATTTTTATTATGCTTGCTTTTCCCAAGGAAAGGGGTTATTCTTACTCTCTGGACTTCTGGGAGGGCAACTATTCTTCATCCAGTTCAATAAAAGTGCTTGAACAACACAAAGGGACTATTTTTCTTCCTGCCTCTATACTAATTTCTAAAACAATGGCACAATTGCCATTAATTTGTTGCAAAGTTTTTTTTTTCCTTATAGTTCTTTCACCGATTCACTGACTCATTCATAAAAGAAGTTTTTCTTCAGATGTTGGGAAAAAATACAATATTTTAAAGTAAGATTTAAGAATCAAACTTCTACTGATTTAAATCTAATCCCTGCTGCCATATTGATTTATATTATTTTTGAAGTAATAGATGTTCAGCAGACACTAGGAAAATAACTTTATATATTGGCCTCATTTGTCCATAAATGAAGATCCTTGATCTTTTGACAATTCTTAACCAAGCATGTATTGGATATGTGCAACCCTATTCTATGTAGCTACAACATATTTTGATACATTAGAATTCTAAGATATTAAACTGAACACATATTATAGAATTGGTAAAATAGGTTGCCATTGTAAGGAAAATGTATTTCCTCTGACTCTGGGGCACTTGCTGTACTTGCTGTTGTAGCCCATGACTTAGCCTCAGGTGGAAAGTTGTTTTGAAACTCATAGTGTGTACACATAGACACACATGCACATGCACACACACATGCACACACGTACACTAAAAGCTTATTTTGTAAACTGAGAAGACTTGACTGATTGTTCACAGAAGCTGCACAGTCAGAATTTGTGTATTTCAAGATCTATACATCTTAGGGTAGAAGCACAAATGTAGATATAGCATTTAATGCAGCTGGGTAGTGTAGGGGTATTGTGTTGTCTCATGGTAAATAAAAAGAGCTGATTGGCCAAAGGCAGGCAGGAAGTGTAGGCAGGGATACCATACTAAAAACTCTGAGAACAGAACACCAGAGGGAATTTCAGAGAGAGGCCCGGAAGAAGCAGAGGACAACTATGATGCCTTAAGAAAAGGTACCGAGCCCCATGGCTGAACAAGAGACATGGGTTAGATAAAGGGTAGAGAGCTAGCAAGTGATATGCCTGGGCCTGAGGCTGATCAGCCAAAAACTAATGAAAGTGTCTGTGTGTCTCTGTGGGACTGTGGGACTGAGGGTCTGTGGGTTTGCGGCCCTGCGGCCCTGTGGGTCCTAGACCTTGAGGTTAGGCCCGAAAGTCTGGGCCAGAAACTTCGTACTACAGGGTAGTGAGACAGGGAAGTTCATATGCTGTTTTACTTAGTATGAATAAAATACTATTTGAGCTTGCCTTATTTCATTTATTGATCTTCAAGAATAAGAATAACTCAGTGTCTAACTAATTGCTTTTCTTATAGTTTAGTCAACAAGTTAAAAATAATGAATGGTTGGGTCTTCTAAAGGGTTTTAAAAATAAATGTATTTTAATTATATATATTATACACATATATATATGAGTTTTGTTTACTAAATATGCATGTTTACCAAGTATGTGCTTGATATCTGCAGAGGTCACGAGAAGATGGCAGATCTACTAGAACTGGAGTAATGGATAGATATGAGCCACCATGTAGGTGCTGGAAACTGAACCCAGCTCCCCTGCAAGAGTCGCCAGTGTTGGTAACTAACAAGCCATCTCTCCGATCCCTTTCCAAAATGTTTTATAGTTTACTTAAAAGTTCTTGGTGGTTCCCCTTTCTTCACTCAGCTCTGGTGAGTCAGAGATAATTTTTCCTCTTGTCACTCTTGATTCTGGCGCTTTGACTTGGCAGTCCTCTAGGGAGGTGCTGCTGGGTACCCCCTCCTGTTGTTTTCTTTCCCAGAGCAAATCAAGTCCTGAATTAGAGATTAAATGCTGCGCAGGTCAGAGGCTTCCTCAGCCTCCCTGGCATGTAAGAACTGTAGGTTCCAGTTTCATTCAGGGAAAGGACAGAGAGAGTGATGGTGCAGAACAGTTCCCCACCCCACCCCCATCCTGCTAAGGAAGGTGTGTTGGAGAGGCAGCCATTGTGTTGGCGTTCTCCATTGGGAAGAAAAGGGCAACAGCACTCTGTGGCTAGAGACACAGAAGTTTAAAGCAAATTTTCCCTGAGCCTAGCAGGAGCTCAGCTGGGCTAGCTTCCTGTATAACAGGATTCAAACAGGAATGTCTTTCTAGGTATGTTCAGTTTTTCTAGGCAAGCTAGCAGGAAAGCAGACTGACTCTAGGTGTCTGCCGAGTAGGGTTTAGGATCTACTCTTCATGGATCTGGTCCCAGGGTCCAGTGGTTGCTTGGTTGGCTGGATGAATATGGATGGGTAGGGGCAGAAAATGGCCCTAAAATCTCTTCCTAAAGTTCAGGTTGGATGCTAAGGAGTGCCAATAGGCACAGTAGAGGTGTGGATTTTGAGGTCTTTGTTAGAGGTTGTTGAATACACACCCTAACTTAGGTACCCCTAAAGTTCCTTCACCTTCCTAAGGTCATGTGCACTTGTCACAGTTAGTGGTTTTTCTTCCACATGAGAATAGTGACCATGGAGAGTGTACTTTTAATGTGCAAGATTATTCATCTTGAATTGAAAAATTCTCTTAGGGAAGTCTATCTTTGGTCTACTTTTCAAAGAGAGAGACCAAAGAATATGAATTCTAACCAAAGTAAATAAAACTCGTCTGTTACCTGCCTTTGCACTGCTCTTTTGTCATTCAGTGATTTTTGTCTGCACACACAGGTATCTCCTTAGTACTCTTAGTACACATGCAATGCAGGCTCCTGAGTGTGTGAGTGTGTGTGTGTGTGTGTGCGCACACACACACACACACACACACACACACACAAAGTCACGCCATGGTCTCTTAGGGACGGCCAGCGCAATAGTCAAAATAAAGGTCTAACATGAATTCCCACTGTGTATGTTCCCAGAGAATAATTATCCATGTTTCATTGCTAATGAGAAAACCTGACTTGTAATAGGGTTCCCTTCTGTCACGGATATTTCTCATTTGTTAAGGTAAAAGGAATATCAATCATTTCTTTTTGAAGCTGAGCATTCTCTGTATGCCATTTACAAGGACATCTAAAACGGTACTATGGATTCCATCCCTGCAAAGAGACCAAGTAATAACTCCCAAATCCCAATTTCTGCACTGGTGAGAAATTTAGTCGTGTTAAATGCATGAGGGAAGGAAAAGGGGTGGGTGCTACTTTTCCCTTCATTCTTCCCAGCTTCACAAGTGCCAGCCTTTCCTAGTCTTCAAGCCTCAGTGCCTTCCTGAGGAAATGGACAATCAGGGATGGACAGTACTCATTCCTCAGACCTCGGCTGTTAAAGAACTTGTGCTGTGAGGTGGCTGAGGGGAAGCAGGGTTTGGGAAAGCTGCCTAGCTAATGAGAGTTCTGACAGTGGAAAGCCTCCCTTGACCAGCCCTTCTTAAGAGAAAGAACACACTGCCTGTCAGCTTCCATTCTTAGCCTGCTGTGGTTCTCAGCTGAGCCAAAGCCAGGTGTGTCACATGGATGAAGTTTTGCTCTCTCTTTTCTATCACAGCTATCTCCTCTTCCAACATACAGACTGTAGTGAACAATATTTAGAGGGAAGATGTATCAAAGAAGAAAAATTGTATATATATTATTTCTGATTATTGTTACCTTAAATGTAGGCAAAACCATGTCTCCTCCTAATGGCTATAACATCCCTGCACACTGATAGGAAACAAGGAAGAAGCCAAAGAGTATTTGGGTCCAGGAAGCATGAGTGAAAGGCCAAGGAATTCCACATCATTTGCTCCACACATGGCAGAGGCAGTGGGCTCCAGTGAGCCTGGGAATGCAGTCCAGCTGACACTCTTGCTTCTATTAAATGCTCCTCACTGACCTTCAGATTTCACACTGGTTTTTAGAACTGTAGTGGCCTGTCTCAGAGGAACAGTCCAAGTCTGACAAGTGGGAGAAACCCTGGGGAAGAAAAGTGAGTGGCCTGGTGGCCCTGGCTCCCAGCTTCCTTGCATGCTATATATGCTAGAGATGCTGGGTATCTTATAGGTAATGTGATAAGGCTGCTTGTGAGGCACTGTCTCCAAAGAGGCTCTGAACTCACAGTGATCATTAATCAGTAGATTTTTGTTGTTGCTGTTGATTTAAAGGGCTGAAAACCACCAGGAGCCCTGGCAAGCAGCTTGGTTTGTGGACTTTATAGAGATCAAGCCAACTCCAGATTCATTAGCTGTCACCTGAGTGAGCCACACATCCAGGGTTCATTTTCAGGAGTCCCGACCCTTAGTGAATAGAAGTGAGGACTGGGGGCGTATATAACCCTGGCACTCTCTACTTCATCAGATAAAAAGCTTTAGAAACAAAAAGACAAAAAAACAAAATAAAAATAAAACTTAGCTTAGGTTGGTAAATCAATCACAGAGCAAAGACGGTTATCTGGGCTTCAGGAGTCTGGGAGGAAGAAAGCTTTGGGAATGGGAAAGTCCAGTGCAAAGGAGAAGCAGTGCTCTGGGAATTTTCACTGCTATCTGAGGGAAAGGAAGGCTGTGGCAGGTTGGGACATGCTGTGTAAAAATATTAAAGACGTGGCATTATTACTTCATGAGCTGGCTCCAGGCCTGTCAGTATTTTCATTATAATCCTGTTTTTTTCACGGAGTTAAAATGTTACTATAAAAATGATGTGTGTTGGGATGAAACTTGGCACTTGCCGTAGTCAGTCTGGAAGTCCTTAATTTAATTTTACAAAACTGGAAAACACTCACTTGGTACTTTAGAATTTATAGAGGCCTCTCTGGTCTGCCAGTGGTCTGAGAGGGTTTGGGGGCCCAGGCTAGGGCCATCGGGTGACCAAGGCAGGCATGCTATTTCATTGCCTCTTCTGGTCCCTGCTTTTTTTCAGTTTGGGTCCCCCTGGGCAACAAGTATGGTCTCTAAAACAGCAGAGAGCAAGTGGGAACTGGCACTGGGCAGTGATTTGGGAGAAATGATGAATTTATATTGGAAAACCCCAGTTCCTGACTCCCCATTTGTCAGCTGGACCCCAGAAGTCTATGGAAGAAGACAAGCAATTTTAATTTTCACTCAGATTTCTGGGACCTCCCAATAAGCTGGTCAAATAACCAGGCAAAGACTATTCTCATGCACATTTGCCCAAAGAAAACTAACTTTAAAACATTCCTGGAAAAATAGAACTACACAAGCTCATTTTCCATTCCCCAAATGTCTTTCTGCCCCTAAGGGTAAGCTTTGGTATACCATTGGCAGGGGGTATACGAATGTCTCCCATGCTTCTGAGCATCTGGTGCAAGAATTTGATATATTTCTCAGCATGAAAAGTAGCTCTGTCCAGATTTATGACTTGATCAAGGCCTTTCTTTTTCTAAAATGATTAGGTTCTGATGGTGGTCAATTGCCTCTATATATGTGTGTGTGACACACACACACACACACACACACACACACACACACACACACACACACACACACACACACACACACACACACACACACACACACACACACACACACACACACACACACACACACACACACACACACACACACACACACACACACACACACACACACACACACACACACACACACCCCCCCCCCCCCAGGATCCAATTATTCCCTTAAAGGTAAACAAGATGAGATGTCTATTTCTGAGATACAGGCACCTACAGTCTTGGCTATGAACGCAGGATTTTATCATCTAAGGTAGAGTTTGGTGGTGCTGAACATCATTCTGATTCAGGGATGCCTGGACCTCGTTTTAGAAGGGGAATCGGGGAGAGAAGAGGCAAGGGCAAGCTCAGGAAAATTGGTTCAATTTTAAAAATTCACAGCAAAAATGGTTTGAGATTTAACTTATCACAAGTGGCTAGAAAGTATCCAGAATTCCTCCATGTCCCTCTATGCCAGTAGGCTCTTGGCATAAAGCTCACCTCTTAAAAACACATCAGCATTTTAAAAAAGTTTCAACTTTCTGGATTTATGAATCCCTGGTTGACTTTACCTTCAGGCTGCTGGCAGGTGCTACCTAGCCTGCAGGAGGGAAGGACAGCATGGTCCTAGGAAGGCCTGGTTGCCAGCTGTGTGGAGCCTAGGGAGGAGTCTCAGACCACTGACCAGATAGATGCCTGTCCAAAAGTTCCTAAATGTGGATCACCTGGCACCACCCTGATCAAGTCAGACCTATGCTATCTACTGTCATTTCCAGCAAGTCACACTGTGTAAGGAAAGAGTCAGGTGTTTTGTGTTCGGTTGGAAATGAATCATTACTTCAGGATGTTGGTAGTATCACTAAGGTGCAATTTCCCTGCATGGAAACAGCAGGGTCAAGGTAAAAGGTATTGACCCTCGGCAGATGCATACCCTTCCTGAGCAAAGTATCAGTGCTCATTTCACTCTAGCCAACGGAGAGGCAGACTAGAAAATATCTAGATTAGATTGGGGAGTAAACATAAGCCCACAGCTGTCCAGAGCCAATATGACTTCATGAGCTCCGTCTAGGTTTGGCTCTGTGCACCAGCAAGAGCCTTTGCAAAAGAAATAAAAACTTACATGCGCGCGTGCACACACACACAAAAGGAGCCTTCACTCAGAGTCCTGTATACACCACATTTCAGTTCATTTCTACTGAACCAAAGCCACAGAACAGCAGCGGAGATGAAGAATGTCTAATATTCATAGCAGGTATCCTGAGAGGCCACACTGGGGTTCACTGGCAGGGCACAGGAAGGAACAACTGCTGACGAGGAATTCCAGAGTGCAGCAGAGGGGTGGGGCTGCTGGGGCCATGTGAAGACCTTTGCTGAATTTATTATTTGCACATAAGTCTCCTGGGTCCTGAGGCTCCAGGAACTTCTCAACAAAGCAAAGAAAATAATAAACAATGTGATGAAGCAAATAGAGATGAGAGTTGAGCTGGCAAGCTGGAGGGTGGATGAGAGCCACAGAAAGGTTCTGTAAGAGGAAAGACAGGTATGCATCATTGTGTAGAGGATGCTGGCCGACAGATGCTGGACAGTAACATCTGGCAGGTGATGTCTGGTCTCAGGCAGGCAAGCTCCAAGAGTGTGTGGTTTTTCAGGACCATAAATAGAGATATCTTTACAAGAGATCAGAAACCCATGGCTCCTATTGGGGCATTCATAGCAGCTATGGGAAAGTCATGTGAAGAGCTGATGGTGGGTGTTCAATGCACTGATAGTTGTTTGTAATCTACACTTATAGATCTTTGGCTTCTGACCCACTTTGGGTATTGTTTAGGATCTACCACAGATCAATATAATCCATAGATTTCCATGAAGCATTTAGTGGGCTCCAGGAAGGCATTGACTAGGAAGCATGGTCCAGATTATCTGAGGGAATTTTGAAAGAACCACTTGGATTTAGAGGCCCTAAATCCAGCCAGGGCTGCCTCCTTAGACAATCTGGCATCTGGAGAAATCTAGGCCTAGGTGAGACAAAGCACATAATATCCAGTTGGGAACAGGTAACTGCTGGGTTGAATGTCTTTTCTTCTGGAGGATTTGTATCAGAAGGCTGACGTCTGGAGTGGAGAATATATTTGGAAAGGGTTGTGTACCTGGTCTCTGTGTAAATGATGGTGGTGTCAGGTCCAAAAGCCAGCACTCCTCTGGAACTTGTGGAGCTGGTTCCTCTCTACCAAAGGAGCCAGCTCCCTTATCACTGGTGGAAGCAACAAATGGTTATTTGTGGTGCCCATTAGCATACCACAGTGCATGTGTTCTCTAGGCTTCCTCAAGTATCCAGAGTATCTAGCTCCCCTCACCTCCTCCTTGACCATAAATGTCTCCAGCTCAGGAGCTTCCTCCCCTCTCCAAGCTACTCATTTCCTCTTATAACCCCGATATCAGCTGTCCTCTCTCTCTTGGACCTGTCTCATTTTCATCTCTTGGTCTTCCCTTTGCCTTCACCTCTCAATTACCCCTTCCTGATCTCAACCCAATTTCTTCTCCTAGCCAGGCCAGTTTGCTGGTCTTGTTCTGCCTGCTACTTTCTCTATCTGCTCTGGACTCTCACACATGCCTCTGGTTGTACTCTTTCATATCTATAATAAAAATATTCCCCATAACCATACCTTGAAGTGGTCATGCTATCAGTTTATGCAGGAGGGGAGACTGAATGCTGCTACAGAACTTCCTACAGGCATTCTCAAATATGGGAAAGACATGGAACCCTAAAGACTTTGGATTAGACAGAACAGGAGCCCTCAGTTTGGCTACCTGTAGTTTACTTAAATATGTAGAGTTAGAATTTTTAAAAAATTCTATTTTTTAAATCTTTCTAAAGACCAAATATTGAAAATTGTAGATAATATGTGAAGGAAAAATCACCTTTTCCTATAGTGATGAGATTTCTCTGTCCCCTAGATGTATTTTGGGTTATGATGGTAAGGAAAGGGGGAACAGCTAAAGACTGAAATGACAAGTGTTTGCTATAAGATGCTTATATATTACAGTTTGCCAAAAAACCTTGATTAAAAACTGAGTAGCATATTAGTGTCACTGCTGCTAGTAAGAAAGACAAGGGCAGGGGTTTAGCGGCGTTCATCTATGTGGCCATGTGAGCTCTGCCATTGCTCAGCTTCCGTTGTAACTTGCAAACAACCATAGACAACTTCTAAATGAATCAGCATGGCTGCATCCAAATATAGCTTTAATTTTTAAAGAGATGGAAGTCTAGAAGCTCTAGTTTAGGACATGAGATCATTAGGGTTTCTATATGCTGAGAACAAATGGTCCAGTAAAACCACTAAATGCCTGGCAGTACATATTTTTACCTCCAAAAAAAATGAGCCATTTTCACCAGAGAGAGAATTTGATGCCTCTTTTCCTAGTTAAAAGTCTCACTTTGCTGCTTTAAAAATACGAGTGAAAGTCTTTATGGATTAAAAGTCCAGAAAAATATGACAATTAAACCCCTCAAATCCCACTACTCAGAGATACACACCTCTGGATATTGTCTCTTCCGACCCAAAGATGCACTTAATTCACTAGATAGCTTGGAGAATCTTGGAGCCAGAATCTTTATGTAAACATATCAGGATCTTTTATGTATGGTGTCTCTTCAGAGAATTATGTAATTTCCAGTTTGTCATGAATACAAACTATGCTAAGAGAAAGTTCTTAGCAGTTCTGACCCTGGGTACTGATGGCGCCCACATCATCTCACTGATGAGCACTGATGGGTTAGTGAGAATCGCTAAGAATATTGATTATGCATTGCCAACTTGCCACCCAGAAATGTTATGCTAATGTATGTTTTGGGCAACAAAGCTGATGGTTGGTATGTTACTCCATTCTTGACTATTATAGTCATTAGGCAGAGTAATGGCCGTTATGTTCAAAAGTTCATACCCAAGTCCTGGAAACCTATAAATATACTACCTTAGAGATAATTATTCTTTTCAGATGTGATTAAGAAAGTATCTCTACTGGGTTGATTATTCTAGGATATTGGGGCTAGTCCAAAGTAACCAAAGGGGTACTTAAAAAGGAGGATACTGAGTTAGTAGTGTTAGAGAAAGATCTGTGGTGTTCTCTGTCGTTCTTAAAGATAGAGCAATGACCACAGCCAAACAACAGAGGTAGCTTCTAGAAGCTGGTAAAGGCAAGGGGATGGATAAATGTCTCTTTAGAGCTTCTGAACGTTTGGCCAACCTTGACTTCAAGCTAACAACATCTATTTTGAAATTCTGACCACCACAAATAAAAGAGAATAAACTTGTGTTGGTACCATGAAGTTTGTGGTACTTTGTTGTATGGCATCAACCTTCAATTAATATAAACCTGTGTCTTTACAAATTTTCTATCCAACAAATAACATTTCCATTTTATCTGCTTTACTTTGATTTTTAGTAAGATTAGGTCTTTTGTTAACCCTTTGTACACAGCCAGTAGGTAATTGTTGGTGAATCACAGATCTCTCAGAGATTCTGAAGAAAGTTCTATGTTCTTTTATGAGAAACAAAACATATTTGCATATGCACTTGGGGCTTAGAAAGTGCCTCAAGTTCCTGGACCAAGGCTAAGAATCCCCATGTAGACAGCCACCATAGAAAGGATACTAACAGCAACATTCTTTTACTTAAAAAAAAAAATACAATGCAGGAGTACTTCCTAAGTGATACCAGGTAAGAAGTGACATGAATGCTTCCCTGGCTTACGGGCCAGAGTCCTGGCCACCCAGATGCTTCCTGCCTCAGGGTTCCAAAGGCTAAGCATCATCTAAGACCCATGCACTTTGCTCTCTGCTTTTTTTACTTTTTAGTTTTCAAGTCTGGAGGCAATCTACTTTCTGTCTTGCACCAGAAATTTCTCAACCTCTCCCTTTTCCCTTTTAAACAATTCAGTCCAAAACCCAGTGTGTGAGGCTGAGGCAAAGTTCAGAGAAGAGGGGAAGTCCCAAGATGGTTGAGAATGAGACAGTAAGGCAGAGTAGCCAAGTCCCAAGTACACAAAGGGTGTTATTATTTTGGTTTCAGTGTGAACCCCAGCCAAACTTACATGTTGGAAAATGTGTTTGGAGGTGAAACTTAGTGGGGTCTTCTGGTCAGAGGACAGAGTCCTCATAAATGAAGGTTTTCTCACAGGAGCAACTCAGGAGGAGTTTGGCATCTTTTCTATATTTTTGCTCATCTTTGCAGAAAGACATCCTCACTAAGAGCTAAGAAGATGCTCATGCTGTGCTTTTGGAATATAAGCTTCCAGAACCATAAGCCCCTAGCCTCTCAAATCTTCCTAGAGTTACTGAGTTTCATATATTTTTTCAGCAACAGAAAATGGACTAAGATGCTCATGGTGGATGGTGAGGAAATTTAAGCAGGGTAAGAATTGTGTGTGTGTGTGGTGTGTGTGTATAAGTATGTGTGTATATGTGTCTGAGTGTGTGTGTGGTGTATGTATGGTGTATATGTGTGTATGGGTGTGTATGTGTGTGTGTGAATATGTGTGTCTGTATCTGAGTATGTGTGTATGTGTCAAGAGACAGTAGTAAAATAAGATTAAACTATAAGGACAGTAGGGGCCATATGCCTACAAATGCAGAAAGAGAAGATGGATCAAATTCTACAGTGTTGGGTCAGAACTGGAGGCACAAGAGAGAATGAAGTGGATTTATGATGTTATCTTGTAAATAATTGTCCTACCCACTGGTTTAATAAAAAGCGCTGATTGGCCAAAGGCAGGCAGAAAGTGTGAGCGGAGCTACCAGACTAAGGAAACTCTGGGAACAGGAAGAACAGAACAGAAATGCCACAGAGACTCCAGAATTGCCAGACAAGCCAGAAGATGCAGAGGACAACTATGCTACTCTGAGAAAAAGTACTGAGCCCCATGGCTGAGCAGGATAAGAGTCATGGGTTAGTTTAAGGGTAAAGAATTAGCAAGTTATATGCCCGGGCCTTAAGCTGATCAGCCTAAAATTAATGTAAGCATCTGTGTGTCTCTGCAGGTCTGAGGGTCTAAACCTTGAGGCTAGCCCCGAAAGTCTGGGCCAAAAACCTCATACTACAGGAGAACTCATGGTTTAATGTAGAGATAATACAGAAATTATAGTACTATCAACTATGTACACCTATACATGCTTATGAACTGAGACCAGTGGTACCACAGTAGTAACTTCCAGACTATTCTCTAGGTCAGGAGCAGGGAAAATTTGAGATGACCGTGGAAAATCTTCTTGGGCCTGGAAATACTAGAGTTCTCAGAAATGACATGGCAATGTAAGGAGATACAGGGGCCACTTTAAAGTCTTCATTGGCTGCCTCTTGGAAACAATTTTACATTAAAATAAAAGGAACAGCACAGGATGGTAGCTCTCTGGATGGTAGGAATCCATGAATTATGCAAATGTACACCAATCTTTAAGTCCGTCCTAGAACAGAATATTTATAATCACTTTAAAGTACCTCTCTATGAATATTACCAATAACCAGACAAATTGAATAGTTTTACAAAGAAAAACCAGCAGACATTTTAGCAAGTGATTGGAATTCACATGAGCTGTGAGGGTACAGATACTCTCATGATCACATGACTGGGTGAGAGGTAATGAACTCAGTGCCAGACACTTATTTGTTTCTGCCAAATATTTACAGCCTGAATCAAATTATAAGGTGATATTAGACACACCTAAACTGAAAGACACACTATACAACAGTAAGTCTGTGCCCTTTAGAAGTATCATCAAGGAAGTCCACGGAACTGTTCAGCTAGGAGACACGGCCACTAAATGCAATGTGTGATCAGGATTTGATTCTTATACTTTAAGGATGCTACTGGACAACTAGCGAACCCCGGGGGAATGTATATGGGCAATGGGGTCAGGAACACATTCTCAAATGGACCAAGTGGGAAAATTAATATTATCCTGTTAACATCTGTGTAAAATTGAGACTTTCACAACAAAAGCTTACTAAAGAAAAATGTTTTACATAAAATCAATATATGAGAACATATGAATGGAGAGCACAAAGTCCACTGTTTGCCCAGATCTTGGATCTTGGGTGTGAGTGCTGACTGCTGCAGAACACAGCACTGAGCAACAGACCTGTTGATGTCTCAGAAAAAGGGCCTATGGGCTTAATGCTCGGAGTGTTCAATACACACACAATTTTCCAACATGGTCCCTTTTCTCTCCCACCATGATTTGTTCCATCAGACCATGGGCTCAGTGCATTGGATAGATACAATTTATTTATTTAGATGCTGATGACTTCCAACTTTAACAGATATTTCTTACAGTTGAACAAAACCAGCTTATTATGATTGCTTTGTTGATCATAAAGTTAAAAGTTTTTTTTGGAGCAAAGTCCAATGGCCAAATTGTAATTGCCTGAATAAGCAATGCTTTGCTCTCTAGACCTGGAATAGAGAGAATTCAAGATGAGCCTAGAATAGCTTCTTGTGCCAGGAAGTAATGAAGTTCTCAAGGAATAGATGTGATGGGGAAACAGAGATTATTTTAAGGTCTCATTGGCTGTATCAAGATAGAGAAGCAAAGACAGTCCTCTGGAAGGCAGGGATCCATAAATTATGTAAATGTAAACACATTTTATGTTCACTCAGGAGTGGAACACTACCCCTTGGTATGTATGGGAGGATAGTTTCTGGGCCCCTTTGGGTGGAGAAAAAAAGTGTTCAAGCCTGTGCATAAAACAGAATAGTATCTACATGTAACAAGCACACATCCTCCTGCGTGCTTCAGAACATTTGTAGACATGCAAACACTATATAAATAGTTGCTAAACTATTTTATTTAGGGTGTAACAATAAGTAGAACCTGTGTGTTGAATTAAGACAGGTTTATTTCTCCTATGTTTGATATGTATCTGGTTGAATCCTTGAATATGGAACTCATGAATACAGAGACCTAAATATGGCATTTCGTAAGCAGGTTTTGTATGGAACATGGTTAGGCTCTAATATTAAAGAGTTCTGCAATGGTTATTTAGAAAAGACTTCATTTACTTGGCTTTCTCTCCTTTTTTTTTTTTTTTTGTAGCAGGTGATTTCAGGGTCCTCAGCAGAAGCTCTTCACTGTGACACCCTGAATCTCCATTATATCGACCCGTATTAACTGAGGTGAGCCAGTCCCTAAGCTATGGCCCTGGGTGAGGATCTGAGAGGCCAGGGAGGGTTGTTAGGGTTGAGAACAAGATTATAGGGCAACCACCAAGAGGATTTCAGTCTCTGCTGTACATTTAGAAGTGCCATGGTCACCTTCTGTGCCTAAGTTCCTTTTCTGGGCTCAGGAAGCTGGCAGGACAACAGACAGAGTCTTGCGCTGGCTTATCTGTCATGATACCACTTCAAAGAGTCACACACTGCACACAGTGGTTCCTGCCAGGTCCAGAATGGCCTCAAATGAATTTCTGGTCTTATATCTTTGGAAACAAGATATACAGGGAGCTCATTATTTGAGCTGCCTGACCAAGAGAAGAATAAGGAATTTCATAATTACAATGGATTGTCACATAAAAACATTCTTGGTGGAATGACTTTGGGATTGACTTATCTGCTGAATACCTTTCAGAGATAAGGTGTTAAAGGAGAAGGTGAAAGAATTTGAACTGTTAGGTATATGAGAATGTATTATTACAAGGTTCTGTTTCATAGTTCAGTTAGTGTAATCATCTTCTGTTCCTTTTCCCCTGATCTGCCTCCTTAGGTTAGCTCTCATAGGCTATCACAGGTGAGGAATAGCTTCAGATAGTCGGGAGAATTCATTAGTGTGTGTGTATTTGAGACAGGGTTTCTCTGTTTAACAGCCTTGGCTCTCCCGGAACTCACTTTGTTGACCAGGCTGGTCTCCAACTCAGAGACCTGCCTGCTTCTGCCTCCTAAGAGCTAGGATTAAAAGCCGAACCACGCCACTGCATTCTTTGCTTGGAGTTTAATGATATCAAATGTCATTCTGGCCTATTCCCTTTGCTTCCTTTGTACACACACAGGTGAGAGGCTTCCCAAGCTGGTTTCTATTTCTGATTCTAAGCAGTAAGATTTTTTGGTACACAAAAGGCATTATTAATTTGATTTTGCATATACCATACATATGCTTGCTTTGAAATTTGATGGGTAGCAGAGTGGATGGAAATTCTTCCTGATACCTTTCTCTCAACTTTGTGGTTACTTAGAATGTGGCCAGTTTCTTATGTATCTAAAAGTATCCTTTTAAAATAAAAACAGTTAAGTTAAATTACAACTTCAGCCCTTTTAAATAACACATTCTAAACTCCAGGAATTTAGAATCTGTGGGGGTTCTCAGGATTCTATGATTACAGGTCCATTGATGGGCAGAGGAGGAAGTTAGGGAGTATATGTGTGTGGTGAGATGATTTCCATTTACCCAGAAGATACAAAAGAGTGTAAGTAAGGTAGAAGCTGGGTAGTATTTCTCCTGCTGTATAGTAGACAGAACCTATGTAAGAGACTCACCCAACTTCTACAATATGAGTCAAATCCACATCTCCAAAGTCTAAACATAGCACATGAAAAGGTAGTGAACTGAAAACCCTGTCACCCCTTTCCCCAGGGTGATAAGATAAACTTCACTGGTGATCAGATTCTCTTGAGTTATACTTCCATGAACATCAGTTATTTGCACACACAGAAGAATCAAGGCTCTGGACTCCAGAGGCCAGCGTGGGACCTTACATAGGAATGTGTTCCTTGCTTTATTTTTATCTTCATGGCACTCCAGGAGGGGTGTGTATGGTTCCAGTTCCCACCTGTGCTTCCTTGGCCTGTCTAATCCTATAGATCCTTTTTGAGGCTACGTAGGTCCCATTTCTTTATAAAGTCTTCTCAGATGACATTCTCCCGGGCAGACTGCATCATATTTCCCCAAGGTCTATCATGAAGAAAAAATTCTCTATACTCTAATGTGAAGCAAGGAATGAGAAGAAACTGTTTTTAGCTAGAAGAACATCCTAAGTGGGATAGAATGGTTCAGACTAGGGCCCTTTGCTTGGGGACCTAGGAGCCCTACTTTGTGGTCATTCTTGCTTAAGCAAAAAGTAATCAATATGTTTTAGAGAACAGGTTAGAGCCTGAAAATGTATTTACTATGCTTTATCACATTTGATTCGTAAACCAAGTCTGAGATGGAGATCACTGCCCATCTTACTAGCCGGAAAGGAAGACTCAGAAAGGCTTTGTGATTTGACCAGAGAATCATTCAAGTTTGCTTTGCCCTTTGGGCTGGCTAGTGACTCAGGCATTTTTATTAATTCATCTGAGATAAACTGGAACCATTAAAGAGACCGTGATTAAAAGAAAGTGACATGAACAAGCAAACAGTTAAAGAAATAAGAATTGTAAGATGTGTAAGTTAATGAAAAAGTAGGTTGACTGAGGCCTACTCTATCTACATCCTCTTTATCCCTGCTGCTAGGACTTGGCCACTAAGTTTCTTGACTTCAAGACTCTTAACGTTTCCCACTCTGCTATTCAAGAAGGCAAGGGCTGGGGCAAAAGCAATACAGTGCTGACCTACAGGAACTTGGAAGATACCATGTGCAGAGGCACTGCTGTGATGCTTTAAAAACTGTATTTACTACATTCAACAACTCCGGAAGGTTATGCAGCCATCCATCTTCATTTTATAGTCAAAGGCAGGAGAGCTGGTATGATTTGTCCAAGGTTATTCAGATATCAGAAGCTAGTGTAGTCAAACTTGCTGGTTCTACAGCCTGCTCTGATCACTGCTATGCTCTGAAACACATGGGAAAGGGTCCCACTAGGCAGCATGGGCATTACAGGACAGAAGAGCCTTTGTCTCTTACTAATTTTTGGAACAGTTTAACCCTTGCGTCTCATTCTCTGATTACACTGCTCCCTCCTCATCAATCTCAGGTAGATCTTCCTAGGCAAGAATTTCCTTCATGTCAGAGGCACACCCAGGTCAGTACCTCTGTGATCCCACCCAGAAGATGCCACACATGAACCCTCTAATAAGGCGTCCATCTTCTGACACCATCTACTTAACACCCTAGATAGCAGCCACCAGCTGTCCCTAAAACCTGAGATCTTGTAGTAACAGAAGTACTACAGGCAAAAAGGAGCTCATATTGGCTTTCATTTTGTACTGAGCACTAATGGGCACACTGCACATAGCTTCTCATTTAAGTCCTTTCTAGAATCAACTCTGTGGCCTAGATTACTATCAATGAGGAAGCAGATGCTGTGGATTTGGAAAGGGCTCTTCCATCTGAGGTGTCTTTTCCTTTACAAAACTGACTGAGAACTGAGGCAGGAGGGTCCGTCTCTCCTTTCACAGATCATAACAACCTTGGACACAATCCTGCCTTTTTTCATCTACAGTCTGCCTCTGGGCTCTACAGCTGCTGTAAAACTGCCACTGTAGCACCACACAGACACAGAGGGGCACAGAGCAAGAGGGGTGTTTTCAAGAGCCATTTCATGGTGAGGAAGGATTTATTAGGGCAAGTGTAGAGTTCCTCATTTTCCCAGGACTTTCAGTACCTGTCTATTTTGGGGACACCAGACTCATTCACATCATTCCTGTTGGGGATGCTGGCCTGGGAATTCTGTCTTGGTGCCAAGAAAGGGCAGGAGCAAGTGTGAGTGATTTTTCTCAAGGTCCCCATTTCCTGATTATCTGGACTCTTTAAAATAAGTCCATGCCTGGATGCTTGCTATGGCCTGGAACAGTGGCAAGCAGGGATATTTACTGCCTTACTCTAACTATTTTAAGTGTCACTTCTGCTGTGGTGTCTTTATATTTATAGATGTGTGCTCCAGTCTGAAGTACTGCCTTACTTCTTCCCATGGCTTCCCCATAAATACCCTTTGAAAAATGAAAAAATATTTTGTTTTACACGATATGTGCTGTTGAGCTTCATGTAGTCCCTATGGGTCTCTATTTTTCACTTCAGATTTTACATTAAAAATATGAAAGTAAATAAACAAAAGACTGGCCTTTCTTCTTCATTAAAAAAAAGCATATTCTCCTGTGGGCAACATGTTAGAAATCAAAACATGTTATTCTTGTGACATGAAATCTCAGTCTCTTAATATAAATGATGAAACAGATGTCAACTGCTCTTTGAATAGGCCAGGGTAAATGTCTTCTTGCATTAGCTTTCTTCATCAAGGACACTGGCCCTGCCTTCCAGGCTGCCTTGCCCTTCCCCTGCATCACTTTCCCTGACACCTCTGGGGTGGGTCCCCATTGTGAATTCATTTTTACCTAACCTCTGGCCTTTAGGATTTGCTGTTCTCACAGCTATCTTTGGAGAGGAAACAGTGATGATCTTAGTCTTCCAAAGGATCATGATGAAAACTGGTTTCCCAACAGATGCGGCCTAGGTCACTCACTGATGTCACAGTGTGCATTTCCTGAGAAAGGGCGCTAGGAAGTGCCTGATGTAGCCTATAGCAGGGGAATCAGGAAGTGCGTGCTTAAGGGTGAGGGTGGAAGTGTGCTGAGCAGATGAAATGGCTGCAATTAGAACTGAACCAGGAGATGGAAATGACTCAAGAGGTCTCCTAAATCAAGGCCCTGCTACCAAGCCCCATTTTAACTGCTAGAGAATGGCTATGTAGCTTTTATTTCTCCCTAGGATCTGAAAGCAAGATGAGAGTCATGATGCAGAAATGAAAAATCTCTAGTAATACTAAGTGTCCTATCAATGACTTAGAGCCGAGAATTACTATGGCTTTTATCCTGGCTTTGAAAAAGACAGTTTTACTATTTTGGGACATAACTATACCCATTAGTTTACCTGCTGCATAGGGTTGTAAAATTACTCTATAATTCCAAAGTCAAGTAGGAGCATCAGTGGCAGGGTAATGCACAGTGCTCAAAACAGTTCCTATTTATTTCCTTACAGAAAGTGTGCCCAGCCTTGCTGTAGAGCAGGAACTTAGGGGGTGAGTGGAGAGTGATTACTCTAGGCTGGGGCACTTCATAGAGGGCATGAGCTGAGTCTCAAATACCTACAAGATTTAGTTTGTGGTCAAGAGAGGGTCTTTCAGGCAAAGAAGTCACAGAAAACTCAAAACAGTGGCAAAGACAAAGGGGAAATTGGACAGAAATGGAGTTATTGTATGAGACAGGACCAGGATGGAAGGACCCCTGCAAAATTAGATTTGAACAGCAAAGAAGTTGTACACTAAGCTAGACTATTCTAAATGATGACACATTCCATTTTCCTACTCTAAGCATGTAGTAAGGATTGGGGAAGTGACTTTGGAAACCCATTTGACCTGGAGAATAATTTCTTTAAAAGTACTGATACTTAACTCCATCCCCAGAGATTTTAGCATAATTGGTCTTTGTTGGAATAGTTTTAAATTTCCCAGGTGGTTCTATCATTCATTTGGGCCCTTCTTACTGGAGGGAGAAAATGCTTAGGCACGTGCCTGCTAAAGCTTCAGGCCAGGTAGGCTAGCAGGTGCCCAACACATGTGAGTCAAATTAAATCAGCAATATTGGCTTGTACCAGAGCCAGCTTGATAAGCCTCTGGTTTACTGGAGTCAGCTATACAGCATACAGTTGGCCACATGGCTTCCAATAAAAGAAATCACTTTTGCCTGCCTTTGCTGAGTCCTGGAAAAGCTCATGATGCTCAATGCAATATTGAGACAGTTTATAAATTGGACATTTATAGGTTTTTCTCTATTGTTTTAATGTGACCATTTACAAGGCCTTATAAAAATTTCCCGCTGCCTTCTTGCCTATTTGGTTGGTTCCCCAAACTCCATCTTCTATCTCTTTCTCTCTGAAGCTCTACCCCAGCCACCCTAGCCTCTTTGTTGTTCCTGGGGCACACGAGGTACGTCCTGTTTGGGCTGGAGATGCACATAGCATCTCTTCCAGTAGATACGTGTGGTGCTCAGTAGCTCACTGCACATGTCTCCTTATGGGTCACATTCTTGAGAAGTCTTCTTCTGGCTACCTGATTGTAGCTGGCAACCTCCTTCCCACATACTAAACTGTTTTTCCTATGTACCCTTCTACTTTGGGGTGTTTATACATGAATACTGTGAGCTCCATCAGTAGACTCTAGCTCTGGGTCTTGCATGTTCCAGGCTTGGATCACCCACCAGTGACATTGTTTATTGGAGTGGCCCGGTTTTAACTCAGTACCAGAGAAAGAAATGTTCATCTTTTAGGAGGTTATGGGTCACTACTGCTCTTAACAGAGGTCTCAGGCCAGCTGCGCTTTGCAGTTCTCAGCAGGAAAATGAAAATGTCCAGATGCTGCAACAGATGATCAGTGTGGAAACCTAACAGTCTTAGCACAGCCTGTGGACCTTGGCCTTGATGCCTGATGGGCTCTGAGAGATGATCAGTGTGGAAACTTAACAGTCTTAGCACAGCCTGTGGGCCTTGGCCTTGATGCCTGATGGGCTCTGAGATGTAGAACTAACTGTACATGGGTTTTTTTCTGATGCTGCTGCACCAGAAAGCATGTTAGTGCTGCTGCGAGGCAGTGGTCCAGGCTGGTTGTGTGCTAGAACCCTGTGCAGGAGAAGGGTTAGGACCACTGATGATGGACTAGTCACTGGCTCTCCCTGCTCATTGTAAAATCATCGGGAATGGCTCCTGTGGGACCGGGTCACATGCCTTTAGTAGGGATGCTTGTGAGGTCTGTGGAATTTAGTTTGCTCACTCACAAAGGAAAGAATGGCTATTGAGCAATGGTTTTCAACCTGTGGGTTGTGACCCCTTCAGAGGTCAAACAACCCTTTCACAAGCGTCACCTAAAACATTGGAAAATACAGATATTTACATTATGATTCCAAACAGTAGCAAAATTACAGGCAAAATTACAGTTATGAAGTAGTAACGAAAATAACTTTATGATTGGGGTCACTACAACATGAACCGTATTAAAAGGCCACAGCATTAGGAAGGTTGGGAATGACTGCCTGAGAGTGAAGACTGGCCAAAACACAAGAGCCAATTCTACAATGCTTTTACTTAGACTGTGAGTCTAAATGAGATATACTGAATATATATCTACTACTCTCTGTCTCATATGTGTTGTGTGTGTGTGTGTAAGCGAAAGGGTGGCATTTGATGCTTTTCTCAGTACCTATCTTATTTTTGGATACAGTTTCAATGAAGCTGTAGCTTACTGATTTGGTCACAGTAGCTAGCAAGCAAGCCCCATGGATCCACTTTTCTCTCCTGGACCCACACAGATGGGTGACAGCACACCTAGCTTTTCATATGGATACTGGGTACCCAAACTGAGGTCCTCATAGTTCCTCAGCAAGCACTTTACTGTCTGAGGCAACTCCACAACCCAGAACTATTTCTTGTAAGCTACACATAGCTATGCATTTTGTTGCTGGAGTTACCTAGGGAAAATTTAGGCCTATAGGACAGGTTTTTCCTCTTTCCCAATTGGTAGGAGATGTCAGTTTTCAGGAAGAATTCCCAACTCAGTGATAGGGCACATGACAGAGTGTGACCTTGAAGGGGGATTTGTGATTCCCATCACAGCTGCCAATATCCCAGTTAATAACATGGAGGCACCAGATCAGCAGCAGACACTTTCTGCATAGGATAAAATGATGTGTGGGGACCACAGGACCTCTGTTCTAAGTACTCACCTCTGTCCTGTGGTATAGATGCTGCTGAAGATAATCAAGGTCCCAGAATAGATGTAACTTATGACAATAAAGTTCTAGTTACAAAATGAATAGGTTTTGGAACTCTGCAATGCCCCCCCCCATATATCTCAGACTTTGGGTCACATAAAGATTTCTTAAACACACACCCAAGAATAATGCATAAAAGAACAAAAACATGGAGCAGAACTTTACCATGATCTCAGTTTTCTGTTCTCCAAAGACATCAAGAGAATGAAATGACAGCCACAGACAAAATACCTAAAAATTATGTATCTAATAAGAGACTTTCAAATTATATAAATTTTGGAGATTCAATTCTAAGTGAAGAAAAATCCAACTTGAAAAAAGTTAAGACAATTGGACTGGACTTTGTCTAAGGTATTGGGATGGTAAATAGGGAAAACTGTTGAATGCTACTGGTTATTAGAAAAATACTAATGACAACTATTGCAAGATCACTACACACCTACTCAGCTTCCTAAAGCTAAGGCAGCAAGGAGGGCACGCTCTTGAGAGGACTGGAGAACCCAGGACATCTGGAAGTCCTGATGGGATGTGGAATAGCAGGCCATTTTCAGAAACAGTCCTACCATGTCCTCAAGCCTTACTCACACATCTGTCATGTAATACAGCCATGCCACCCCTAGGTGCTTAGTGAAGAGAAATGAAACAGATGTCTAAGGTTTCATATATGAATTTTTATGACAGCTGTACTTTTTTAATAACTAGAATCTGAAGTGGCCATTTTGTTTCTCAGTTAGTGAGTGATTAAGCAGACTGCAATATATCCATACAGACAGTGCTTAGCAGCAAAGGGAGAGGTGCCCCCATGACAAATATGGTAATATAGATGAGGATTAATAATTATAAGGATGAAGGAAGTCCTAGCTGGGAAAAAAAGGGGAGAGCAGAATTGGGAGAGGGAGGTGTGTGTGTGTGTGTGTGTGTGTGTGTGTGTGTGTGTGTGTGTGATCACAGTACTTTGTATACACTCATAAAACTGACAAAATAAAACATCATATAAGAAGTCAGACCCCCAATGGCATTGTTTCCTTTATGTGATACTGTAGACAGTGCAGTTGCCTGCTTGATTGACAGAAAGCTGATCGGTGGTTTGCTGATGTGGGAGGCTGCAAAGAGGAATTGTGAAGGGAAAGAAGGAAGAAAGGAAAGAACACCACAAACAAAAGCCAAAGGGGTCAAAGGAAAACTTGGGAATACTATATGTTCAGTCTGTTTGCTGTAGTAGCAATTTCTATTTTACACTGTGTGATTTGATGGTTACACATATGTAAATGTGTTCTGTAAATCAATAAAAAGAATAGCTGCCATAAACGAACAGATACCATGAATGAACAATTTCTAAATGAAATTAGGAGACAAATTTATTAAATCTCAAAGTGAGTAAAAAGAAGGTACTTATAAATAATGTTTCTTTGTATTTTTATACCATTGTGCACACAGTGGTGAATGTAAAAACTACTGGTTATAACTTATGTAGATAACATTTTTGATACATGGGACCTTTATCTTATTCAGTTCTTATGGGTATGTAAGAAGGACATGATTTTTCTGAGGGAAAATTTGATAATATATAGTAAAACCCAAACAGTATGAAGCTTTAACACAACAAGTCTACTACCATTAGGAACTGACCCTAAGTAAACAGAGATCACATAATATAGAAAAAGTCATTTTTTAAATGATGAGAAGATCAGAAAGAACACAAAATCCATCAGAGACTTGACTTAATAAGACACAGCATCTTTTGCCAACGAATCCATGAAAAATGAAATTACAGAAAAGTTTTAGAGACATAGAAAGATGTTTGTTGGACATCACCAAGTGATTAAAACCATAAAGTCAGTGCACACAATACATTAAACTTTAGATAAAAGGAACTACATGATGTTTATGGAGCACTAATTACCTCAGGATTGAGTTATTAGATATTTTTTCTTTCCTCATTTTGTTTTGATTTGTCCTACAATGGAGACATATTGCTATGATAATTAAAACCCCAACAAAAATTATTTAAGAGAAATCAATGATCCTACTCTCTAAGGGAATACGATTGGTGTTGGTGGGCCTTCTAAAAACATTCCACTCAAAGTTACAAAACAGTTTAGATGCCTTGCAATATTTCTGTTCTGAAAAGGGATCCATAGGGCACTGCTTTGGGGCTGGACCAAAGGTGGCTGTGTCACAGGACTACTTCTGCCTTCTAGAGAAGCTGTCATGCCTTTGAGCCCCCTGAAGGAAGGGCAATTATCATCAAGTTGCAATTATGTTGCCCAGGGCAGTGGATTAGGAAGGCTGAGTCCTCTGTACTGCGCAGACTCCAGGGGCAGTTCCAACACTTAAGTCAATAGAGTCAAGAGTGAAGAGCAATAAGGGACTTGCTTGAGTCCTAAATTTTCACTTTACACTCATGGAAAGTGAGGCCAGGAGGACCCGCGGTAGTGCTAGGCCATCAGCTGCAGCTGGGCTCGAGGTGAAATCAATGCCAATGGCTCATATAACTAAATTGGCCATTTCTGGAAATAGATTCACTCACCCTCTGGAATCTCAACACTCAAGTCTCTATGAGTAGGAGTTAGCTCCGAGACATGGCCTTTAAGACTCTGAATCTCCCTTCTCTCCTTCCTCTAGTGAAACAGGAGAATTACAGTTGGTCCAGGACTCACTGCTCCTGTGCCACAGAAACACTTGGTACCACAGTACATGGTTAGGTTCCAGGCAGTTAGCCCCACATACCAAGAAATACTTGCTGGCTACAATAGGGTTGGCAAATGGCTTTCATCCACAAAATCAAGTGCATCAGGCTTGGATATTAATGAGTTCCAAGGTAGTACCTGTACTGAGTGGCAAAAGGCATCATATAATCAGGGATGTTTTGTGTAGGAAGAATTCTTAATAGAATATGTAACCCTTAGAATAAGGTCAATCCAGAGCACTAGATGGATTCATCTCGACTACTTCTTTTAGTGCATTACCCTCTTATAAACAAAAGCAAGGAGCTGGGCAAGCATCTCAGTGATTAAGCACGGTCACTTCTCTTGCAGAAGATCTGAGTTTTATTCTCAGTATTTAACTCACTATATCTGGTGGATTACAACTTCTTATGCCTCCAGTTCCAAGGGACCTGGCCACACACATGTGCAAATGCGGAAAATCACACACAAGACAATAATTAAAAATCTCTAGCATCCAATCATAATATATCTGCTTTGTAAGCCCAGATTTCAAAGCATTCCTCAATTTTCTCCTTACTTTTTAAATTTCTTAGGAACTTAGTGCAAGACTGTCTTCCTGGGTCTTGTAACAGAGGGCCCAGCCAGAGGAGCCAGGGGTGTGAACCTGTCCAACTGGGAGCAGGGGAAGATGGACAGAGGATGCCATAATTGTTGAGTTGAACTCTGGCTGAGTTTTGCTTAACTTGAGGATTCTGTTCCAGGCTAGCTGCTCATCATCAGGCTCAAAATCAAGGAGCTGTATGGTTTTTCTAGAAGGATATAATAATTACCTTGCAATTTTTTCCCCCTCAGGATTCATGACATCTTATTCTTCTTTTAACCCGAGTGTCTATTTGCCCACATTCTGACTATTCATTCTTTAGCAGGTATTTCTATAGTATCTTGGAGACTCAGATCTATGGAAACCCAGTTCTCAGAGTCTTGATATTTGACACATTTTCCTAACCCTAATTTATCTCCACAGTTGCATACAGAGCTCCCTTAGGTCTATAGTGCTGGGGCGGCACTGATTTTTGCCCAAGTTGTTACACTCCAGGACTCAAGGAACACTGGTTCACTGTCTCCTTCAAATGGAGCAGTCTGGATGCAGACTGGGTTATTAAGGTGTCTTAACTGTTAGATTTAAATACCAGTCTAAGGTAACAAAGCATCATAAGCTAGAAATGGAATTCAGCAGCAAGCACAATAAATTCTTATTGCCCGTGGCTAAAATGAGACAAAAATATTATTTCAGAATAAGGCGGAAAGAAATGACAATTATCACGGAAAGGTATGAACTGATGAACCTTTCTTGAGTGTGGAATGGTACCTGAATGACTCAAAGAGTTATTCAGCTTGAAGACCAGCACTACTATACTTTGTTAGTGTGCTATAAATAACTAACAACAGGATAATGAGGAATCTAAAACATGTTTATAATGTACTTGTGTAATTTGCAGTAAGTTTATCATTGGTAAGCCAAGAAACTGAAATTTAAAGCTGCGTGGCTTCTGGTCAGTAGGATATGGGAAACCGCAATGCCAAACATTTATGTATCTGGAAACACACAGTGGAAAAGAGGGCCACTTGTTAATTCAATCAATGTCTTACCTTTACCATGACTAGAAATAGAGACGACAGAAGTGTTTTCAGCAGCTGATAAGGCATAATGACTCCTCATTAATTTCAGATGATAATGGAAATTGAAGAACATCTTTCTGCACTCTAATTATAAACTCACTAAAGCATTTGGCCACTCTGATAAGTAGTTACCAGAGTGACTGGTAAACTTTTGAGTGGGAGAACAGAGGAACTTTAAGCTTTGATCCAAGAGAGTAATCCTAGCTATTGCTATCAGCAGTCAGGGGCACATAGTGTAAAGAATTTCTTCATTTTATACACTTAAACATTAAGGCATTAAAAGCTTTGATCCCTCCCTCCCAAGCAGTATTAAGTTCTAGGCCCACAGTACAATCAAGAGCAAGGCATACAGACTTCCCATATATTCCTTGTTCTCTTAGACAGATACATGATTCCAGAGTGAGGAACTCAAAAGTTGGATGCAGGCAAAAGACTCTGCTACTGGATGGTACCAAGTCATATAGGCAATAGCTTGGTCCCCCATGCTCCATAACAGGGAGGTTTTGCCTTGGGAAGTCTGTCTGGGTTGGCAGTAGACTCTGCACAGGAAGAGCTGGCCTAGGCAGAATTTCTGGCTTCTCGGGAGCTAACACTATAGCTTCATCTTTAAAAGCTGATTCTAGCTGTTTCAGAGTAAGAGGTTACAGGGCTCGTGGTGGGAAGGAGACACAGAAGGGGTTCTTCACTGCTACCCCCTTCTCAGAGTTCAGTGAGTCCCCTGAAGGAGAGGGTCTGGGCTGTGGCATCAGCCCAAGAGGGGCCATATTGGAATCCAGACAAACTGGAGTCCAGACTGAGAGCCTCACTCACCTCGTGTGGAAAGTCAGCCAAGTTTCCACTGGTGAGTCTGGATTCCGTAGGCAATTTAGTGATTTCCTGTTGGCCACCCCCCATTGCTGCTCCCCTCCCACCTGCAGGCAGTCACCCATCCATAAATCCTGTCCAGCCCTGGATTTTTGCCCAATGTTTCAGAGGGTTGGACTCACCAAGGAGAGCTGATTTCCCAGGATCCACGACCAGCTGTGTTCCCAGAGGAGACATCAGCACTGAAGGAAGGTTCGGTCCAGTGGCTAAGAGCAAGGCCCTGATGTCTTCCAACTGTGTGGGGACTTGGGGGGGTTCTGGGAGGAGACAGATGGTGAATCAGGAGGTGAGAGTATACAGGCTATGTTAAAGAAGAGAGGAACAGGCATGTACCACTGTGTGTGTGTGTGTGTGTGTGTGTGTGTGTGTGTGTAAGATAGGCATTTGACTTCATTTTTTCCTATAGAAAAGGTATATCTATGAAGGAAGGTGAGTCTGAATTTCAAAGTTAATATTTGATGCCTGAAATAACAAGGTCTGTAATAAGAACCAGGCCTGTGAATTTCAGGAGTTTTCACTTTATACCACTTTAAAACACGCTACCACTGGGTCTTTCTAACAATGTAGATAAATTGAAACATGTTACAAAGATATTTTTAAAGGACAATTTTAGCTTTACTATATGCCAAGTTGTGAGATAAATAGTTTTCAACCAATTTTTTACTTAACTCATAATATCCTTAGGAATGAGGCAATTTGTAACTTGTCTCCACAGATAGAATACTATCCAAGAATTTATTTAAAAGGATTTGTATAAGTTCCCTTTTCAGTGAGAGACAATCTAGTTGTGAGGTTGATTTGCTTTGCGGTCTAATTTCTTATGCCCAAGTAGGACCCAGATAAAAAGGGCAGAAAGAAATTATTATGGGGTTGTCATGCAAAATCTTCTAAGGAGTCATGACTGAAATCTTCAGTGGTGGGTTTGAACAGGGCCCAACCATGTGCTGGACATTTTGTTAGTACGTGGCAGGCATGTACATAAATGTTGATGGTGTCTACTTCAGGAATAACCTTTTGATATTTCTGCCTTTGACTGACAAAGGTCATCAAAGAGAAGACAAGAGTGAACCGATCTATCTGTAGAAGACACAGCACACTCAACCCTTTTCATAGTGAAAACATGCTTAGATGTACTAATCCACAGTTTCAAATATGGCTGGGCCACGGACTAACTCAGGTTAGTACTTGGCCTACTGGGCCTGAGCTGCCACATTATAAAGATCAGTAAACAGCCATCGGCAAAGTGTCTTTATTCTTTATTTCCTCTTATTTACTTATTAAAAGCAAAAGGGCAAGGCTAGAGTCATCTGAGAAGCAGTTCATTCTCCTTGGGCCTAATATCAGCCCTTGCTCATGTTTTTGTAGCTCCTGGGCCAGGTGTGTGTGTGTGTGTGTGTGTGTGTGTGTGTGTGTGTGTGTGTGTGTGTGTGTGTGTGTATGATGTGTGTGTGTGTATGATGTGTGTGTGTGTGTGTATGATGTGTGTGTGATGTGTGTGTGAGTGTGTGTGTGTGTGTGTGTGTGCGTGTGTGTGTGTGATGTGTGTGTGAGTGTGTGTGTGTGTGTGTATGATGTGTGTGTGTGTGTGTGTATGATGTGTGTGTGATGTGTGTGTGTGTGAGTGTGTGTGTGTGTGTGTGCGTGTGTGTGTGTGTGTGTGTGTGTGTGTGCGCGCCTATTTTATCTCCCCATGGAATGTAAATTCTCCAGGGCAGATACCAACTCATTCCCACCCCCTAAAACTCTAAGAGTGTCCACTTAACATGGGCTTAGAGACAACACCTGACAAATGTATGTCCACTGACTGCATGAACATCTGAAAAAAAATGAATGCCCATATCATTCCATGTCACACTTTTTAGACTACAAGTGAAGTCAAGGGTTTGATGTGAAACTTCAGGTTGGTATATAAAATTTCCCTTTTAAAAACTAAGCCATACTATGACTGATTAAAAAAAAAGAAGAAATGTGATTTCCATGATGATATCTGTTAATTAAACCAAGACTTCTTATAAAGACCTGAACAGTGATTGTTTCCTTCTGGTAGGTTTGATTAAAATCGGGAATACACTATGCTCTCATGGTCTATTTGCAGTGCAGTAAGAACTGGCTCAGAGGAAGTACTTCCCTGCTGATGCCACAGTAGCGCTCCAAGGCTTCCATCTCTGTTAGCAGAGATGGCCAGGAAGGGCTATTAGGGAAAAGATCCCACCAGTTGAGTACTATCACTCAGCATGACCCCAGAATAGCAGCTCCGTTGAGGAACCCAAGGGAAAGCAGATGACATCCTCTTCTTCTCTAAGCCAATTCTCTGTGGCTTCCTATGAAGTCTGGAGGTTCATGCAGCCACCAGTGAGCTGAAACCACAGCTGGGCCTCAAAATCTGAGTGGGCAGAGGTGAGGGACATCATTAACTGTGGGTGTGAAAATTGAAGTGTGAAGTTTATTTTCCCCAGAAAAACATCCACAATGTATGTTGGTGTATATATGTATGGAATGCAATTATTCTTTCTCATATTTTGTTTTCCTCCTTAGAATGACAGCTTTTTCTTGGTGAGAGAATCAGCATACAGGCTGCAATTATTGCTCTAGTTTTAAATTGTAAGGTTCCATCTAGAATCCTTTGTTCACACACTCACTCCAACTCAGCAGAAAGGAAGCAGAAGGCAGGATGGGCAAAGGGGGTCATAGCTTGTACAGGGACTGCCTATTTCTTATTTATTTATTTATTTGAGACAGGGTTTCTCTATGTAACAGCTCTGGCTGTCCTGGAACTCACTTTGTAGACCAGGCTGTCCTCCAACTCATAGAGATCCACCTGCCTCTGGCTCCCACTTGCTGGGACTAAAGCCATTTGCCACCATCGCCTGGCTACACATAAGAAATTTTTAATCCCTGTTTTTTTATTTACTATTCAAAGAAAAACCCAGCATGGGGTTAAAAGGCATTTTCTTGGCCAGGTCCATTGGTAAGCCTCATTCTCCAGCGATGTGGCCACTCCCTGGTTGTCGGGTTTCTCACAGACAGTAGCATCTAAGGTTTAGCAAGGTGAGTAACTTATCCACTCCCGCAAATGTTTACGGAGGAGGTGGAGCTAGGTTTCACACTCAGCTTTGGCTTGCCCCACACTGTTTTCTGTTGGAAGAATTGACTGTGGAAGGAGTAAAGGAAGGGACATTGGGTCTAATTTATGTTCTTAGTTCACTAAGAGGGGAAAGGAGGTGGAGGGAGGGTCACTCAGTACCCATGGTCCACCTGAGGTTTATGATTTTGGGAAGTTTTTGTTTTGTTTTATTTTATTTATTATTATTATTATTATTATTATTATTATTATTATTATTATTATTTTTACCTATAACCAGGAGCTCTGTCCCCTCTGTTTGTTCCCCATGAAGATTGGCTGCCCTGCAGGAATATAAGCCCTGATCAGAGAAGGACACGTTTGTGAGCAGCAAGGAGCCTTCAGGCAGATGGTGGGAGGAGCCCAGTTTGCTTTGATTTCTGAACCAAGTGACTTCAGCTTCAGGCACACCTATGAAAACAAACATATGCTTATCAGACAAGTATCAGGTGAATCCAGGATACTGAGAGCCTCTGGCCACCCCACCCAGCTCTGCAGGAAGCATCTGCCTGGGCATCCTCTACTATCCTTCAGCCAAACCAAATATCACACCTTGGGCTTTTTCTTGTCTCTAGAACTTTGCCTTTTTAAGACTTCTAGAAGTGAGGCAGGAAGGGGGAGGCCAGTTAAATGAGGGAGAGAACAGTGGCAGCTGATAAATGGCACTTGCTTGAATATAAGAATATTCAAGTTCTTTGGGGGAAAGCATCATAAAATAGAAAAACTAAAAGTATATACCTCATAAAAATAAAAGTTCTACAATTGAGATAAGCATAATGCTTGATAAGAAAAAGACATGTATAGGAATATGCACTGATCTCTTGTCTGCAAGTGAAAAACAGAAACTGGTAGGCATTATACACTTGTGAAGTCTCATCAACATGGCTGCTTGGCAAGACCCAACCAGGGATCACACTCCTAGACATGATAACATGGAAAGGGGAATTTCCTGGAGCCTCAACCTTAGACAAAGAACTATAGGTAACTAAGGAATGCTGAGGGCAGGAGACATAGTCTTCCCCTGGGAAGAGCCCAGATTGCTTTCCCAATACTAAGTCTCCATCCCAGAAGGCATATACATACAAGTAACATGAAATGGACTGAGAAGCGATATTTATATATTTAGAACTATGTAATAATGACAAACAAAGAAATGGAGGCCATTAATTTGAGAGAGGGAGACAGAGTGGTGGAAGGGAGAGAAAGGAGAGGGACATGTCAAGAATTGTGGGGGACAGGGAAGGGGGAAGTCATGGAACTATATTTTAATTAAAACAAAAGAGAAGACCAAATAGCATTAATGCATGTTGTTTGTGGGCAGGTGAATGAGTGGTTCCTCTGAGGAGTGGAATGATTACAGGGGGTGGTGACAGAGAGGGAACCAAAAGCTGGGTCTTTGGCAGTGTTTGTCCTTGACCTGGAAGCAGTTGGTTGTGGAGTGTTCACTTGGCACATTTTTGATGCATCCACTTTTCTGTACAGATGGTATATTAAAAATAAAGTCAAAGTTATAAAACATCAAAATATATGTTTGATCCAGACAAATAAAAGCTGTTGGACCCCTACTATACTTGACACTATATGGGAAACAGGCTTATATAGTTTAGATTTCAAAAAAAGATGTGTATGCGTGTTTACGGTGTGGGTGTGTGGGCATATGCATATCAGTGCAGGTGCCTATGGGGGAGGGGCAGAGGCATCAAATCTGCTGGAGTAATAGGCAGTTGTGATCTCCCTGATGTAGGTACAGAACCTAACTCATGTCTTCTGTGAGAGCAGTATATAATTTTAACCACTGCGGCATCTTTCCGGCTTCTTTTATTTGGATTTTGAGACAAACCCCATGCTTCCTGGAATAGTTTTCTATTTGGCACAACTAGAAGGTGGTAGAACTAAGAAGGGGGGGGGCTAGGATATGGTCTGTGGGGGAAATACCTTTGGGGAGGCATCATGGAACCCAGGGCTCTCTTTATTTATTTGCTTCCTGGTCTCAATGCATTTGGTTTTACTCTTCTATGTACCTACCTATCCCATGATCTGTATATAACTATAGATTCAGCCTCACAGCAACAAGCCAACTGATAACAGACTGAAGCCTCCAGATCCTCGAGTCATCAGAAACTATGAGCTGGTATCTTGGTGTAGGGGGATTATGTTATTTTATTGTAAATAATTGTCTCCGCCTATGAGTTTAATAAAAAGCACTGATTGGCCAAAGGCAGACAGGAAGTGTGGGCTGGGCTACCAGACCAGAACCTCCTACTACACTCTATGAGCTGGTATCTAGGTATGTTGTTATAATGTCAGAAAGTTGTCCAAGACAGAGAGTATCTTCTCAAAGCAGGAGAACACAGAGTGGTGGCATCAGTATTAGGATAGGATAAGGACCAAAGGAGAGGACTTTGCTCTTCCATAATCCTGTCTTATGTTTTTCTCTATGAGAGTCAGGGAGATTGTGTATAGGCTTAGGATGGGTGCCTATCTTTGGAAGTCAGATTCTGTACTCTATGTACATTCTAGGCTCCTCAGGAAGTTTCCCTGAAGTTGATATTCAGGTAAGTAAGAGCCTACAGTCTGTGACAAGGGTTCTTAGATGGCCGTCTGAAGAGGCTCCACAAAAGATCTGAGGGAACTGGGAGACTGAAGGTTTGTGGTCCTGACTCCCAGGCTTCCAGGCAGCAGAAGCTTCATCTCTTATACTATCCAGCCTGCTGCCAAGCCCAGTTTGCGCACAGAACTCTGCAGCAAGCATGCAAGTAATGTTTAGAATGTCATATACTGGAAAATAGGGTCAATGCCAAGAAAATCCAAAGATCTAGACTCTTAGTCTAATGATTTCCCAGAGCAGGGCTGTATTTTGTCTTTGGGACAAGGCAGTGTTGTCCTGAACAGACAGCTTACAACTAGGAGCCCTGGTTTCTTCAAGGAGTTATGTGTGCACCTACTATTTGTCTTAAGATTGCATAGGAAGAGTAGGGTTAATGGAAGGAAATACTGAAGCCTCGCCACCCCAGGAAAAGACATATACTGATTCAGTTAAAATGATACAGGGCTGACAGCATCTTTAGATACACCTTGAGAAAAGATACAGGTGAGAGGCAGAAGAGCCAAATTTTCATTATAGGACCACTAGGGAGAGCAAGAGCATCATGATGTTTGCCCCTGCCAGCTAGGCTTTTGAACCCTGAGCTTGAATTTTTAAATTAATTTTTTTTATTGGAAAGCTTCTGAAGGAAGTTGAAGAAAAAAATATTCTAGTCACTAAAGCATAGGGAAAATGAGGTTTTATAAATCATCTCTATGAGGGTTCTCCCCTCCTGCACTGAATTGCTCCCATGTAGCACTTAGTGGGCACAGCTGCCTTTTGGTCTCCAATGGGAATAAAAGGCTGTTATGGAGAAAGATAAGCAGAGCAAGAGAACCAGATATCATGAGCCTTTGTTTTATGAAGAGGCAGTGTTGCTTAGGTGGACAGAGGAGTGAGCACCCCCATGACTGCTTTGATGGCACCTGAAGTTTCTAGAGGCCACAGTTATTACCATGTATGTATGGACATGGATGTTGGAGGCCACAGTTATAACCATGTATGTATGGACATGGATGTTGGAGGCCACAGTTATAACCATGTATGTATGGACATGGATGTTGGAGGCCACAGTTATAACCATGTATGTACGGACATGGATGTTGGAGGCCACAGTTATAACCATGTATGTACGGACATGGATGTTGGAGGCCACAGTTATAACCATGTATGTACGGACATGGATGTTGGAGGCCACAGTTATAACCATGTATGTACGGACATGGATGTTGGAGGCCACAGTTATGACCATGTATGTACGGACATGGATGTTGCTGTGGCAATGGTGTCCTCAGCCAAGTGATGCAGAGGAGAAAACGGATGCATGAGAGAGGGAGGAGGAAACAGCGGAAGGCAAAGAAGCCAGGTTCAGAAGGTTCAGGGAGCTATTTCTTACTTTTCCAGGAGCTGATTCAAGTTTTCCTGTTTCCTGTATTATTTCTTGCCTCATGGAGTCAGGCTTCTCTGTGATGGCAAGATTGGGTATTCTGTAGAAGGTATGATTTCTCTGGTAATATCAGGGCTTCACCAGAGAAATGGAAATGTTTAGGATATCGATGGGCAGGGAAGGTCATCTCCCGTCCTTACAATATTCCCAAGGAGAAGAGGATGCTATGGAAACCCTTCTCTGGTGTGTTTACAGGCTCAGTCTTGAAAGATCTGTACTATGAATTTGCCAATGGATTACCACTGCTGCCCTGGTTTGGGGATTTCTTAACTGAGACTATGAGCCTGAGGGCAGAGAATGGCACTGTAAAGACCTGGCATGACAACCAGCTCTTCCATGACAAGCTTTGACATGATGAACAAAGATTATGGAAAGAAGGAAAACAAAGCACTGGAGAGCTAGGCTCCTTTCTCTCTTAAGGGATAACAACAGTGCTTTAGAGAACCTTACTTGCCACCTAGACGTGCCATCAAAGACCTTGGAAAGATACCAGACATACTAGCCTAAACTTGATGTTTAGAATACCCTGACACTAGGAAGTGTAATGAGCTGTGCAAACATAGCCCACTGGCATCACTAAAAAGAATAGTAACTAGGCATTCACTATAAGTCAAACATTACAGAAATGTAAACACGTATTTTCCATAATGATCTCAACATGGCAGGTACTATTATCAATTCCATTATAATAAAAGGAGAAAAGTGGGTTCCAAAGAGATTAAGCAATCTGGGAGGTTGCTCTGGGGTTAAATGCTTGCACAGTTTAAAAATTGGAGATGGAATCCCCAATACCCATGTAAATGACAGGCTGGGTATGACAATCTGCCTGCAATTCCAGAGCTTAGGAAGTGGACATGAAATCTTCAGAGTAAGCAGGCTAGGCGGACTAGTCAAGGTTTAGGAAGAGATTCTACCTCAATATATCTAAAAGAGTGACTGGGGAATATACCCAGAAGCAGCCTCTGGTCCCTTATACACCCACACATGTGTATATGCATATACACACAAGGACATACCACATCAACATACACATTCAAAAAATTCTTCTTATAGTCATGTTAGTTTAGGTTCTTGATGATTCAGGAGTGGAATATCTGGTCCCCGAAGCTTCCTGTCCCAGGGCCAGTCAGTAACCTACAAATCTCAGGGAGGAGATCTAAATGAAGACACATTTAATGTCAGGAGCCCCTTTCTCAACAAGTACATATGACAGCCTGTTGTCATCCAGGCTGCCTCTTTGAGGACATCTGAAGTGCCTTGCTGTGGTTTCTCTACTGTTAGATCTTAAAATATGATCATATCATTTTTTTGTGTGTATGGCCATTGCAGTACCAATACTGTCACGAGGAGGGAGCTTCTAGAAACTTAAGGGCTAGCTGAATTAGCTCTCTGTTTTTTGAAATGTTCAATCGTGTTGTGGAAACATTCTCCCCCACATCTGCTACAACATAAGCACAGTGTACAGAGAGGGTTGGTTGGGAGATGGCAGAAAACACAGTCTGCAACAAAGCTCAGCCTAGAGCCTTATTGCTGTTGACCAATCACTTGTCCGGGCTCCACACTGAATTCCTGGGTATTATTTGTATCTACAAAGGGGATGCAAACTAACCTGTGTCTGCTTTATCCCCTGTGGCATTTTTTAACAGAAACACAGTGTTCTCCTTGTTGCTGGGAAGGATCAAAAAATGGATCTAGTCAGAAAGGCTGGTAACAGGATCTGATTATGAGAATTAGTACCTATAATCTGCGCTGAGCTGCCAGGAAGCATAATGCTATAATATCCCTTTCTTCTTTAATATCCCGGGCAGGATATTCCCGCTAACTGGACCATTTGTTATACTTGGAGGGCTGCTTGCATCATGGCAGCTTGTCAGCACCTTGAGGTGGGCATTCAATGGTGTGCTTTTACATGATATGCTCTTGAAGTTTCTTAGGGTGTGTGTGTGTGGGATGGGGGGACTGGCTTGGTGCAAGAAAAGAGAATGGATACTGTAATTCAAATGTCAGCCTTGGCGACTAAGGAATCATGGCAGTCTAGGCAAGAGGTTTTCGACTTGTTTTTCAATTCCTTCTCATGAGTTGGGGCAGACACTGGGAGTCATTCCCCAAACTTTTTTATTCTTTTTCATGAGTACAGCAGGAGGATAATTTCCAGTATTTTTCATAGTTGTAAGCGGTCTAAGGTAAGTGAAAAGCATTAAGTAGCTCCTTCTTTATGGCCCTGAAGAACTTTCCCAGCCATCCCTCACCCCTCTTCCTTTGTTTGGTTCACACGATAGAGAGCATCCCAGGAGACCTTAGGAGTTCAGCAGAATGAAGGCGATGGCACCCCATAACTCTGAGTGATATTCTGAACACTGAAAATTCTTAAGAAAGTCCTGATAACCTATTCTATCAACCATTATACACTGGGGGGTAGTACGGTTTACTTTATACTAGAATCTAACCCACCCTAACTGATACCCTCCATTCATCTTCACACTGCCAATGCTCCTGCATCATCAAAACCCTTCAGAGGCATCCCTTGCTGTTGGGATAAAATCTATGAGCACTTGTGAGATCTAGCCCTTGCCTACTTCTTACTTCCCAGCCTCATGCATGCTCGTTACCTCTGGCACTGCCAACCATAGGTCATAGCCAGAGTGCACGCTCAACTTTAGCTTATTCTTTCTGCCTCAGGCCATTTGCACATGATTTCCTCCACTTCTCAGTTCACTCAATTTTAGAAACTCTTACCACACAGAGAATGATCGTAAGCATGAAAAAGTGGATTGGATCCATTTTAAAGAAAAAACCCCTGCATACTTAATGTTTAATTTAATTTAATTTAATTTAATTTTTTTAATGCAGAAGGGCTGGGAAGAATGTGTGAGGCTGCATTTTACAAGTTGAGAGCACATGTGTGAGAAAAAGTCTTTAATGAGAAGCTGCTAATGGCTCAAACATGTGAGGATGTCAGGCAGTCTAGGTAATGTATGAAATGTTCTTTAAATAGACTTTTATATAGCCTGTAAAATCAAGCTCATGACAGACAATGTTAATTAGGGAGTTGGAAGGAAAGAGGAGGGGATGCAGAGATAAAGGGACTAAACTGCCCATTGTGGGAAATTCTGGAAAGGGGAACTTTGAGCACATTCTCCAATTTTTCTGTATTCCCAAAGTGTCAAAACCACCCTGCTATTCTAAAGTAAGAAAATAAGGACTATCTTATATAGGTGGCTGTTTTATTGTGTGTCTCCAAACCTCTCTTCTCCCTGATGGTGAGCTTCCTCTTACCATCAGTGTCTCTATGGATTAGGAGACAACTGATCCAGCCTTGGATAGATATTCAATAAGAGGCTGCTGTCCTTGAGTGATGCAAATGAACTTTTCAGACAGTTCTTCTGTAAGCAGAATCCCTCCCCTGCCCTTTAAAAGGGCCTGGATTATTAGGTCTAATGTATTGCCAGTCACTGAGGATGTTACTATGGCTTAGTGAATTTTACCCAACTGGCCAGAAGATCACTAGGCCCCTGATTGAAGGCACAGTGGAGATGACAAGGAGTAGGAGAGGGACAGAGAAGTAATTTAGCAGTTCCCCAAACAGGCCACATTTAGCAGTATACTCAGAACCCTGGCTAGAGATTCAGTGAGGATCATTTCCATATCCACCCACTTAATTATATCAAAATGGGAATTTCCCCTCAACAACTTTGAGTAAATATATGACTCAACAATAGGCATCATGACTGAGGTCCAAAGAGAGATTTAGTTTTAATCAGGATTAATACATGTGGTTCTGTGGCAGAAAATAAAACAGAAATCTGTAATGTTTCAGTGAGACTGGCTGGCCACTGAGCTCCAGGGATGTGTAGCCAAATACAGAGATAAGATTTAGGGATTCTTCCTCAGAGCCATTAAGGTGGAGCATGATGAAGAAGACATCAGCATTTGGCTGGCTTCCACACATGCATGCCCCCCCCCCACCCCAAACAAAACTCCAACCCAGAGCCAATTATAACTTTACAGTTACGCAAAGGTCATCAAGTAAACTTCTGTATGAAATCAAGGGGACCAAGTCTTGATCGCCACCGATAATGGGGCCAAAAAGCTGTTCTATTTTCCCCTAGGTTCCCCATGTTCTTCCTGACTTGGCATCTGGCTTTAGAGATGTCTTTCCATGATGTCTAAATTCAGGGATTCTCAACCTTCCTAAGGCTTCAACCCTTTAATACAGCTCCCCACATTGTGGTAACTCCAGCCATAAAATTATTTCATTTCTACTTCATAACTATAATTTTGCTACTGTTATGAATTGTAATGTAAATATCTGATGCAGATGATCTTAGGCAACCCTTGTGACAAGGTTGTTTACTCCTAAAGGGGTCCTGACTCACAGGTTGAAAACTACTGATTTAAATCCTGTTCCTTGTCTGTTCCCCTGCTAGTATCCTCTCTCACCAACTCCAGTGCTAAGTAGGACTCAGTAGGACCTGTCGCCTCGCCTCTCTGAGGCCTGTGCTCACAGTGACCGGGGTGGGAGGGGTGTGCCTCAGTGGAAGGAATCCCTGCCAAGGCATCTTCCCCGTCTGCGGCACAGGTATGAAAAGTCTTGGTTCTAGAAGGTGTCCAGCTTTATTTCTCTATACACCGCAACTAAGGTATAAGGTATTTTTAGTAACAGGGTCTTACCATCTAGTCCCAGTAGGCAACCAGAAAAAATGGCAAGTACCTGTCTTGTGGTGGGACCTCTGGAGCGTACCTGACCGACTCATAATGAGGTATCTTTAACCTGATTCTGGGCTTTTGTTTAGTAACTATGGGCTTTATTAACAACATCATCCAAAATTCTCCCCTGTAGCTCTTTCCTATTGATTTTTCATATAATCTTGGTTTTGTTCAATCACCCTTTTCCTTTCCTCTGCCTCCCCAATCTCTGCTTACTCTCACCACCCCTCCTTTTACATCATCTATGTTTTGTTTTTCCATATACTCTAAGACAACTTCTTTACCTTTACAGGTACTTCAGGTTGCATATAAACCTAAAGATCCATGTATGAGGGAGAACGTGCAGTATTTATCTATTTGAGTATGGGTTTTCTTGCTCCATATAATTTTTCTAATTCCATCCATTTACCTGAAAATTTCCTACTTTTACTTTTTTTTACAGCCATGTAAAATTCCATTGTGTCTATGTGCTCCATCTTTGTTATCCATCAGCTGATGAGTAACCCGGCTTGCTTCATTTTTTGGATATTGTGAAGAAAGCAGCAATGAAATGTTTGAGCAAATATCTCTGTAGTAAGATAGAGAGTTCTTTGGATATATGCCCAGGAGTGATACAGCTAGGTATACTGATTCCCACAGTGGCTATACAAGCTTAAGCTCTAAAAACCCAACAAACTCAGGCTTTCATTTCCCCACGCCTTCCCTAGTATTTGCCTTCACTGTTTAATGATAGCCACTCTCACTGGGAGAAGTCAACATCTCAAAGTAATTTACTTTGATTACTAGTAATGTGGGACACCTTAAAGGTGTCCTTTAGACATCTTTGTTCAGAACTAAGGTCCACTTTTTCACTGAGTTTGTTTTCTGAAGGTTTTCTTTTATGTGCTCCTTGTATAATCTGCTATTAGTCCTCTGTAGAAGACTCTCTCATCCTGTGGGCTGCCTCTTCATTTGACTGAGGTCTGCTTTGCTGTACAGAGACTTTAGTTTCATGAAACCCCAATTTCCAGTTGTTGTCTTATTTCCTGTGTTATCAGAGAATTCTGTATGCGTTCTATATGTTGAGTGGTCCATCTGCCACCCACCTTATAAAGACTGATGTCCTCCACACTCAGATTGATGCTCGTGTGATTCCCTGAACAACACTAGGGTTTCCAGCTTTCAGGAAAAATTTCCACACTCGTTTTCTTTTTCTACCTGGAACACCCTTGACCCGGGTCTTGCATGTCCACATTATGTTCATATGGAAAGTTAAGAATATAAAACACAACAAAACCAAGAAGCCCAGCAAATGTCATGCAGCTGCAATCCCAGCACTTGAAGACGGCTATAGAAAAGTCCTAGATTTGAAGCCAGAAACACATAGTGAGTTCTAAGGCAGCCTCACTCTATAACAAGACAATCATAACAAAACGCCGCAGCAATGGGCACATAAGCAAACAAATGTTGATTAGCGTGACTCAATCATTCCATGCTGTATCACACTGAATCCCATAAACGCACACAACTATGATTTGTTTAATAAAGACAATTAAAAACTCTAATGCCTCTTTTAGTCCACCAGGCTCAGGCAGAGTTAACCTACCCTCTCTAACTTTCAGATATGCCCTCACTTTCTGAATGAGACTTTCAGTTGAGAGGAGGATTTGTGTTCAGTCTGCATTTGCATGCCCCAGCCTCTCCCAAGCTCCATCAATAGAAGAACACATAAGTGTTGGCATGAATGGATTTCTCACCTGCCACGTGGCAGTTTATTGTCACATTCACTCCTTGCACTGTTCTGACGGTGCCGCCAATATCCACTGTGACTGCAGGCTTCTCTGTGTTGAGCACGGTCATTCGAGATGCTTTCACTAGTGGCTTTCCTGGAGATGAGAAAGAAAGTGAACTGTCACCATCAGTGTTGTGGGCTAGGATACGGAAACACTGACAACATGCTCTGCTCAGGCAGAACAGAACACCCACAGCATTCTTTGCCTGGGGGAAAAATATCTGGAACCTGTCACCTGTTCACGCACCTGCCTGCCATAGACTTCACAGAAAAAGAACAAGACTGAAGAGCTTGAAGATGTGAACATGGTACCCAAGTGAGAACAGCATACCCTTTCAATCAATATAAAATATAAAAGGCAAAGTTTAAGGGCTTAATTTGTACTTTGAGACAGATCTACAGTCACATGCGGTCGTAAGAGGTAACACAGACCAGTCTCATGTAGCTTGTATTCAGTTTTCCCATAATGCAATCACATTACAAAACTTCAGCACAATTTCATGGTCTCACTGTGGACATTCCCATGTTTAAGTCACATTACGCCTGCCCCTCCCAGCGTTGTTCCTGGATTCTCTGGCCACCATTCATAGGCTTTTGTTCCCTTGCTTTCACAGCATCTGAAGAGCATTGTGCAAATGGACTCACACAGTTAGTGACCGTTCATGTTTGGCTCCCTGCCACTTCTCCAAGCTCTCCAGAGATTCTTCCAGCTATTATATCAGGTTATGGTTATATTTTTCAATGGTGTGGTCCTTTTTATTGCAGAGTACTATTCTATGACATGGGAAAACCATAGTTCATGTGGCTGCTCAGCTGCTGTAGAATATCTGGGCTGTTTCCAGGTTTTGATACAGCTGTTATAAACACCCTGGTCCAGGTAGCTGTGGGGATATCTGTCTTTATTTCTTTGGCATAAATATGTAGAGATGCAGTTTAAACGTCATCTGGCTGTCCCCCTCCCTCCCTTCTCAATACTTTTTATTTCTTTCAGCTGATCGTTGCATAGTGGCATCTTCTTGTGGTTTAAATTGCATTTTCCCAATGGCTGAAGCTGTGGACTATCTCTCACGTGCTTATTTACCTGATGCACATTCTTTGGTGAAATATCTATTCATGTTATTTGAGAATTTAAAAATTACTAGGCAGAAGTTTAATATTAGAACTGCAGGTTGAACTTCTTTTTAATGTTTGAGCTGTCAGCTCTATAACACGTGTGTTCCAACTACTGGCAGCCAGATCTAGCAAAGAAATTGTCTCCCACACATCATGCTGGAGCAGCTTGTTCTTCATATTTAGTGCCCTGTTTAACGGGAGAAGCAGGCGCAGAAGTCTTTTGAACTAATTCTTTCCTTTCCTCCTTTGTCAATAGAAGGTAAAAGGTTCTTTATAAGATATTGATTACCATCAAAATGTTCCTTTAGGTGAGTATTTGAAAGGTGCCTCTGAGTAAATGGCATTCTTTACTGTCTTTGTGGGATTTAGTTTTGTTGCATCACAGAAAGGAGCAGAGTGTGTGGACTTCATCACACACAGGAATGCTGCACAGCCACCCCTAGCCCACTTCTCTCCTAGTTGGGATATAAATTCCTTTTGGGTGCCTCACGCCTTTCCTAGGGCTTGGGCTATGCACTAAGGCAGGACATAGGCCCATGCATGTTCCACAGTAGCTTCCTCATCCACATGGATTTTCCTTTTACTACTAAGGATGAAGGCTTTGCCTAGACTTTACTTTTCCTATCATAAACTGTCCTCTCCTCTTGGTTCAGATTTACATAGCTATCACCTTCAAGAATCCTTGCCAACTGGAAATAACATAACTAGTCTGGAGATTTTTACATTCCTTCAAGTTCCCTAGATGGCATCTATTTCTACTTTCTGCCTCATCAAAAGGTCAATTGCACTGTTACACAGTCATTACCCACAGTAATATATCCCATCTCAGCAGAGGCCAACTCTCTCCATATCCATTTTCCCTTTTTTTTTTTTTTTTTTTTTACTTCGGTGGTTCTCAGCCTTCCTCATGCTGGTTGGTGACCCCAACCATAAAATTGTGCTTGTTGCTGCTTCATAATTGGGATTTTGATACTGTTATGAACAGGGCTTTCCAAAGGGGTCTCAACCCACAGGTTGAGAACCAGAGTTCTAGAGACATGGGTGCTTTTTAGGTTGCTTATTTCAAAACCTTCCCCAGTACTGATCTCTTATGGCAAAAATTCTGAACACATCCACACATTCACCAGCTGCTTTGCATACCCCTCTCCAGGCAAATCCTGCTGGTGGACGTGGAAAAAAGAGAGGTTTAAAAAGGAACAATCTGGGTTCCAGGGCACCTAGAATCAAGCAGACAAAAAAATAATTATAACACAAGTGGGTGTGGCAAGTTCTTCAAAGAGTTGGAATAAAAGAAGGGAGAAGGGCAGAAAACTGAGCTGATATAAACATTATTTGCCATTGAGGAAAGGAGCCTCAGAGAGGCAGGTGTCTAAGGGACACCCTGTGTTCAAGAGGACAAGTCATTTCTCTGGAGTACATGGATCTCACTGCTTATGTCAAATGGTTTCTGCTGCAGGGATAGGCACCAGCTGGGAGCCTCAGCCACAACCACTACACTCTGAGTATTTTGTAATTGGATTGCTTATTTGTCATTTGTTATAGTGAGGTTTCTTGGCCCAGGGTGGCCAAAGGTCTAGACCTACAGCCTCAGACCTTTTAGCCACCTGCAGCTGATCAGGCCCCTAGAAAGGACTCAGACACTTATATTAGTTTTATGTTGTTTGGCTCAGGCACATTGTTAGCTTGCTTTTATATCTTAACTCAACCCATTTTCATTAATCTGTCTTGCCACGTGGCCCGTGGCTCACCTGTGTTTTTTACATGCTTCTTTTTGGGCAGCTGGATTGGTCTGTCTGACTCCACCCTGCTTCTCTTACTTATGCTGTGATTTCTCTTCCTATTTTTTTTTTTTATGGTGCCTGTCATGGGCCAAAACAGCACCTTTATTTAAAGATTGATATTCACAGCATAGAGAAAGACATTTCCACCTTTAGTCATTAATTCTTTTTCTTTTTAAATATTAAAAATCCCAAAATGCATATTACAAAGCCAAGTCTTGATCCCCAAAATAGGCTTATCAGCAGGTTTTCTGGCAGCAAGGCACCAAGGTTTCCAGACTTTGGGTTTGTAGCAAAGCCATCAACAGGGGCTGGTCATCTGGGATCAGGATGACTCTGGTCTTCTCCAATGCCTCATTGGCATATTTCTGGGGATAGATCACAAAGGCTTTGGAGATAAACAGTTAAACAGCATAAACCTGGGCCACATTACTGCCATCTATCTTCACATGAACCTGGGTGTCCTTGCTCAGAAGCAGAACAGACTCCAGTAACTTGTACTACACTGAGAGTTGTTGATCACCTCCAGGGGATGTCAATGTACTGTGGTGAGGTGGTCTTCCCCTTTACAGTGTGACATATCTATGGCTGTCTTCTTGTATCTAAAACTTGCAGCTTTTGCCTGTCTTACCATTCAATCTTAGGAGGTCTTTATAGTTAGATATAGTCCTTCATCAACACGTGCTCTATAAATTCTCACCCAGTCTGTAGATTTCCTTTTTGCCTTAACAGGCTCTTCCACAGACTTAAGTGTTTTAACTTTGATAATCTCCAATTTATCATTTTAATGGGTTATTCTTTTTATATTAAATCTAGAAACTACTTATATAGATCTAAATTCTGAACAGATACTTTCATATGTTTTTTTTCCTATAAATTTTATGGTTAAGTTTTACATGCAGCTTAGTGATACATCAATTTTTTTCTACTTATGTATTATTTTTCTTGTTCTCAAGCTCTTAAAAATATCCTAAAACCAATTATTTGTTGATTTTGAAATTTATAGTTCCTGATTGATTTTAAAATAACTTAATAACAATTTTAAAAATTAAAATTTGGGATTCCATTTAACATCAAAGTAAAAAAATGCATTGGATGAAAACAGTTATTTAACTGCAGCCTATAGAATGGGAGATCTTCACCAACCCCACATATGACAGAGGGACAATATCAAAAATATATAAAGAACTCCAGAAACTAGACATCAAAATACCAAATAATCCAATTTAAAAATGGAGTACAGATCTAAACGGAGAATTCTCAACAGAAGAATCTCAAATAGTGGAGATACACATAATTAATTGTTCAACATCCTTAGTCATCAAGAAAATGAAAATCAAAATGACTCTGAGATACCATCTTATACCTTTCTGAATGGCTGAGTTTAAAAACACTAGTGACAGCTTAAGTTGGAGAGGATGTGGAGTAAGGGGAACACTCCACTGCTGGTGGGAGTGTAAACTTGTATAACCACTCTAAAAATGAATATGGTGGTTTCTCAGAATCAATCTACCTCAAGACCCAGCTATACTACTCTCAGGCATGTACCCAAAGGATGCTCAAACAAAGGACACTTACTCAATTAGGTTCATAGCAGTGTTATTTGTGATAGTCAGAATGTGGAAACAACCTAGATGTCTCTCAGCAACAAGAATAAAGAAAATGTGGTAGATTTAGCCAATGGAGTACTATTACTCAGTTGTTAAAACCAATAACATCATGAAATTTGCAAGCAAATGGATGAAACTATAAAAGAGTGAGATAACCCAGACTTAGAAAGACAAACATGGTATCTACTCATTCATGAGTGGATATTAGGTGTAAAACAAAAGATAACCAGGCTATAACCCAGCCCCAGATACTAGGTAACAAGGAGGGCCCAAAGAGGGGATGGATGGATTTCTCTGGGAAGAGGAAATAGAGATCTTCTGGGTAAACTGGGTGTGTGTGTGAGGTGGTGGTGGTAGTGGTGATGGAAACCTGGAGGATCAGGTTGATTTAGGGTGGGGGTGTAATGAAGGGAGAATAATGAAAGAGATGTCTTGATTGGGGAAGAGGAATTAGAGGGTTAGGGAGAAACCTGGTGCTAGGGAAACTCTTAGAGAATTCAAAGGATGACCCTAGCTCCTAGCAATAGTGGAGAGGGTGCCCGAACTGGTCATCTCCTGTAATCAGATTGGTGAGTACCCTAATTGTCATCATTCAAGAGTCTTCATCCAGTAACTTATGGAAGCAGATGCCACGATCTACAGCCAAGCACTGGGCTGAGCTCTGGGAGTTTCACTGAAGAGAGGGAGGCAGAGACAGATTGTGTGAGCCAGAGTAGGGGGTGTCAAGGTCATGATGGAGTAACCCACAGAGACAGCTGACCTGAGCTTCTAGGAGCTCACAGCCTCTGGACCAACACTAGGGAGCTTGCATGGGCCCAACCTAGGCCCTCTGCATGTGTGTGAGAGTTGTGTACCTTGGTGTGTTATGGGCTTTTATCAGGGATCAAGATCTGTCCCTGATTCACAAGCTGGCTTTTGGAACTTATTCCCTATATGGGGTTTTCTTGCCCAGCCTTGATACAGGGGGGCCTGCCTCAGCCTGATGTGCCATGCCATGTTTTGTTGATGCCCATGGGAGGATTGTAATATAAAATAAATGAAAAAATTTAATTAATAAAACATCTATTTAAAAAATTCTAGTCAGTGTTACCCATTCATGAGTTAATTTTTGTATAAGGTATGACACTCAGATAAACTTCCCTTGTTTGTAGCCCCTGGCTACTTAGTTGATATAATACTGTATATTGGCAGGTGATATATCCTTTCTACCTTGGATGGCTTCTGCATCATTGTTAAGATGAGTTGAACATGTTTGTGCAGATCTGTTTCTGAGATTTTTATTCTGTTCACTGCATCTCTGCCCTGCCACTAGCATAGCTCATCAATTACTCTAACCGTATAATCACTGTCTGGCAAGCTAATGCTTCTCTACTGCATCTTTTTACAGACATTTCAACCAACTTGTCCACATTTAGGAAGTTTTGTTAAGATTTTAAAAGGAATTGTATCAGTCATATATATCAAGAGATTGGAAAAACCAATCTCTGTGTTGTATTTTGTCCTCTAGTCCATGGAAGACCATATGTCCATTTATCTTTCCAGGTATTTTGGAGATTTCTTGATACACATTTTTATGTGTTGTTAGATTTTTTTTACCCAGTTATTTCTTTTCAGGAATGACTAATACTGTGTTTTAAATTTTGTTGTTTATTTCTGGTATATGGAAATGTAGGTACATTTATAGGTTTTTAGGACCTTTTAATGCAGTCTTTCCTTCCGAAGCAAAGGACAATCTTTACTTTTTCCTTGTCATTTTATGTGTGGAGTCAAGGAATCCTTGAGTGGATGTGTAAAGAATGAAGTCTTGAGTGAAGTGTATTGTTTAACACGGACAAGGTCATGTCAAGGACTTATTGCTTCAGCCCCACTTGGCAAAGCCTTCCCCTGTAGCGAGGCTCAGAGGAATGGCAAAGCCTTCCTTCTGGCTGACTTTTTGCAGTTTATGGAAAAACTAGCCACAACTAGTTTTCTCTCCCAGGTAACTGGGACCTGAACTGCTCCCCTATAGAGACTTCCTAAGGACACAATTAAAATCAGCAAGGCTCTGCATTGATTTACATGGTTGGAGCCACCGCACCATAGTGAGCAGAGCCTACCTGATTCTGGCTTTTCTGTACATCTGTCGGTGTATCTGACTTTTTTTCATTTCCTCCCAGGCCCAGTCAGGTCAAGAATTCCATGGGGCAAAGGTAGAGGTCCAGGCTCCCCAGATGTTCTCATTAGCATCCAGTAGGGATGAAACCTACTTTCTCACATCCACCTCCATGGATGTATTGAAATAGGTACCTCATTTTATGTTGCCTATGAGGGAAGGTGAGACTAGGCTCCATAGCCAGCCTATGTTGGTATGGTGTACAGGTCACAGTGTTTCTGTAAGGTTTGGTCAGAGCTCAGCAGTATTTTCTAAACATCGGTTTTGCTAACTCATTCTGTTACTACTGCTAGAGAGGATAAGCTTTTACCATGTGTATGTGTATATATATTCTAAAAAAGATACACACACACACACACACACACACACACACACACACACATATTTTTTACATACTCAATAGTGTTTCCTAGTAGCTACCTTCTGCAGCTCCAAGCTTAGAGTTTATGCATCAAAAGGAAGCCCAATAAATACACAGTTGTGTGAGCTAAACTATGCCTCAGTTTCCCAGCTCTCTACCAGTCTCCTTTCCATCCTTGTGCTCACACACACAATGGTCAAGGTTTTTCACTGCACTCAGCAAGAGGAATGGGGAACAATGAAACCACGTCGTCTATGCTTCCTTCCTGGAAGTGGGGGTTATTTGTAAGCTATGCTGTAACAGGCTTTTTATCATCTGGGGGAAAAATACAGTTCTGCAAGCACGTGACCATAAAATACAATGCAAAGATTCATTTATTAAGCACCTTGGGGAAATAAGGGTCCACATGAGATCATTTCATATACCTAAAGCTTAATCTTTTGTAAGTTAAATGGATTTAATTTTGTTTTAACCATTTAGAGGCAGGACATTCTGGACTGGCATTCACTCCTCTTGTCTTTTGTTCAATGTAAGAAAACCCCCTTGTTTCAGAAATGCTTTTTGAGTCTGACACATGCTTTTCATATTTTTTTTTTAACTCTTCCTCAATTGTGCATATCCACTCAGGGTCATATTTGAAGCTGTTCCCCTTTACTTTCCTCTCCCATTTGACCTGCTCTCTGGGTAGAAGTAATTAAACTCATTGGAATTGTATTTAGAAGTGGAAACTTGGTAAAGGTACGTATGTGTGTAGGCTTTCCATGTCTGTTCTGACTGGGCAGGGCTGTTCGCACATCCCTCTTGTTTGAGAGCATGTATGACTTGGTGTGAAGAAGAATAAAGAAGCATTATAATGATATGCTGACATATAAACATAGACAAATATGGATTAATACTGATATCAATAAATATCAACTCTAATTCCAATCTGCCCAATCTAATAAACATTTCTGTAACTATAATGAAATGCTATCCTCACCTCAGGGCAACTGAGCTGTGGGTGGGACTCCTTGCCTCCACTCTGACCTCACCCCCTACAGCCTCTTCCTAAGATAGAGTGGTTTTTCTGAATCATCAATCAAATCATATAGATTCCCATTTAACATTTCTAACACTTCTTCAGTATAATCTAAACAAAGCTGCCAGCTTATTTTCACAACAAAGCATCTTCTACATGGTTATGACCAGCTGTCTGTCTCATGGAGACGTCCCATAAGTCACTGTGTTCCAGCTTACTCTCTTTTTCAGTACTCTACCCAGAGCTCTGCCCTGTTGGCCTCTGTCCTGGATGTCTTCTACCAGACATCACATGGACATATTCCCCTGGTCATTTAGGTTTCTGCACATAACATCTCTTGGAGATTATTATTATCCTACCTAAAGCATTTACCTGATCATTCCCTTGCACTTAGGAGTGTTATAAGTCTCACTTATCTATTTTTTTTGTTAGACTATCAAAAATTATGTTCTCCATGTCCTCTCTCCTAACCAAACCTCACCATGTAATCTCCCTGCCAAATAGTACTGGCACAAAGTAGATCCTCAAAAAAATGCCTTAAATGCAAAAAAAAAAAAAAAAAAAAAAAGGCTTTGGAAGGCACAGACAGGAAAAACTATCTTTTGAATAGCCAAGGATCTGAGATTCAGAAAGGCTCTAAGACCATAGAGCTGGCATGTCATAATGCTGAACTGGACACCAGATCTTGTACCTAAAGTCCAGTGCTTGTTAGGGAGGGTCCCTAAATCCTGGTCTGCAGACTGACTGCTGCAGAATCCCCAGGGTACTTGTTAAAAACATAATCTGTCCTTCGCCAATACAAGAGCTGCCTCACTGTGTTATAAAAACCACTGTGCCAATGGGGAAATGAGGCCAGGGACCAGAGCAGACCCACAATTACCAAGTTATTTTTCCTACAGGAATTTTAATAATAAAGGTGGTTTTTATAGCTGCAAGTGTATAGCTATAAAATTCAAATGTCACTGAATTAAATCCAGCCCTTAATTAATTATACTGAGTTTCTGCTGAAAAGTAATGGCCTTGTCCCGTATCAGTAGAGGTGCTGTTAGCACAGTCTACTACTTCTGTGTTCCCATTACCTCTTCACAAACCACTTTTAACACAGAGTGTAAAGTTGCCCAAGATTTATAATCAATAGAAGTTTATAATGAATAATTTTTCTTAATTAATCGATCCACTAACATTTATCACAAAAATGCTTATATGCATATTTTTGAAATTTCCAAGACTTTTAGGTTTTTAAATTTTTACTTTTTTATTTTTATTTTTATGAGATATGGTCTTGTATGTAGTCCTACATGTGGCCTGAAACTTGCTATGCAAACCAGGCTGGCCTCAAACATAGAGTGTTCTTCCTGGCTCTGCCTCCAGGAGTGCTAGGATTACAGGTATACACCACCACGCCCATCTTTACATGCACTTTTGAGTCTTATTCTTAATTTATTTATTCTGAATCTGACATGCAGCAGATGCCTTGTACAAAGGGGATCCCAAGATGTAGCTAACACTTGTATGTTAATATCAGTGGGCATGACACCTGGTGGGGTATTGTGATGTTTTTAAATAGAGATGCTCAGTGAGCCATGGAGTCCCTCTCCCAGAGAATGATTTCCTCTAGAAGCTCAACAAGAAACAGCCTCAGAACCTCAGAAACACATTCCTATGCACGGCAGGCTTCTACTTCCTTTCCCTACATGTGACCCTGGGCAAAAAAAAATCAGAATTGTCTAAGAGAAATCCATAAATATATGAAAACTTTCTGGCTCAGTGTCACCATGACAGGCACAACAACCAAGGAGATGGGAAGGTATGTTCAAAGTTTCCATGGCTGTATAATACCCCATGACCAACAACAACCTGAGAAGGAATGGGTGGAATTCATCTACACCTCTCAGGTTATACTCCATCAATGATGGAAGTTAGGGCAGGAAGTCAAGGAAGGCAGAAGCATGGAGGCAGAGACTGAAGCAGAAGCCGTTGGTGGCACTCGGATTTCTGGCTTACTCCTCTTCAAGGCTTGCTCAACCTTCCTTCTTTGCATTGCCTGCCCTGGGGGTATCACCACCCACAGTGGGCTACACCCTCCCACATCAGTTATCAAACAAGCAATGCCCCACAGGCTTACTCACAAACAAATCTGGTGGGGGTATTTTTAGTTGAGGTTCCTTCTTTTGACATGACTCTATAGCTTGTGTTAAGTTGACTCCAAACTAACCAGAACAGAAGGGCCATTATTCTAGAGAAGCCAAGAATAGTCAGCATTGTTAAGTGTGCTCGGAGCTCTGATGCTGCCTCCACTAGGAGACCTTGTAGAAACACCACGATGCTTTTCACTTTAGAAGTGAGGGCAAAGACTAAGTTGGTAAGATCCAACTCCCTCCCACTTTATCCTGGACCGTACCTAGGTCACGCTCCAATCTTTCCATAGTTAATTAAAGACACAGGGTAGCGTCCTAGAAGATGGACCAAAACAAGAAGTGTGTCACTATTGAGCTCAATCTACATAGTCTTCTGGAAGTTTTTGTTTTAGATGTTTACAAAAGGAAGAAATAAGCTATCTTATTTTATACATCATATAATTTGTATGTTTGTCAAAGCAATTAGCAAGTGCTAATTAGTATTCGCTAAGTCACAGAATGAATGAATGAATCAGTTGAGTCTTATTTCAGTTCTTCAGTATGAGTCACAGATTTAATTGGAAAGTGATTCTTCTTATCCTTAGCCATCAAAAATGAGTTAGAAAAATGAATGACTTTAGGTTCTTACTGTTCAGCTAGAGGCAATCTATACCAGGAAGCATGTATATCTGACAGTATTAAGAATAGAGACATGTCACAGCCAGATATTATGCAGAGAGAGAGAGAGAGGGAGAGGGAGAGGGAGAGGAGAGGGAGAGGGAGAGAGGGAGGGAGAGAGAGGAGAGAGAGAGAGAGAGAGAGAGAGAGAGAGAGAGAGAGAGAGAGAGAGAGAGAGAGTCTAAATTGGAGATCTCCATTGCTCCATTGGATCCCTCCCTCCTCCAGAAGCTCAGGGAATTCCTCCAAAGAGGAGGAGGAAAGACTGTAAGAGCCAGAGGGAATGGAGGATACCAGGAGGACATAGCTCATCAACTCAACTAAGTAGGGCTCACATGGGCTCACAGAGTCTGAAGTGGTAAGCATGGGCCCTGAATGGATCTGAACCACGTCCTCTGGGTGTACTGATATAGAATGTCTTTCTGTACTCTGTAAAATACCATTAGATGATAAAAGAGCTGTTTGGACCATGACAAGCTAGCTTACAGGCAGGCAGGAAATGCAAGCATAGATAAAGAGAAAGAAGGGCAGAGTTAGACAGAGATGCTATAAGCTGCCACAGAGAGAGCAAGATACAAAAGTACAGGTAAACCACGAACCATGTTACAAGACATAAATTAATAGAAATGTGTTAAGATGCAAAAGCTAGCTGATAATGAGCCTAACCCATAAGCCAGTTTGTAATTAATATAAGCCTTTGTGTGATTATTATGGACTGCTGGTCCAGATCTTGGGATTAGGCTCTTAGTATACACTTTGGCCAGAAATTCTTAGTATACACTTTGACTGTTAGCTTGGTGTTTTTGTGGGACTCCTAACAGTGGGAGCCGGTGCATCTCTGATTCCTTTGCCTTCTCTTGGGACTCTTTTTCACCTATTGGGTTGCCTTGTCCAGCCTCAATATAAAGGTGTTAGCTTTGTCTTATATCTTGCTCTTCTTTTTTTTTTTTTTCTGTTTCACTATTTGTCATTTTGAGACCCTGTCTTTTCTGAAGAGGAAACTGGTAGGGAGTGGGTCTGTGGGGGAGGGGAGGTGTGGAGAGATGGAAAAACTGTTGTTGGGAATGTACTGTATGAGAGAAGAATCTTGAAGAAAAAAAGAGGAATAGAGACCAGTCATTGATGATTGGGGTAATGGCGCAGTGAAGGGAAGAATTCTAGGAGGTAGGCGTGGGATCACCGAAGGGCTGGAAAGGATACACCAAGGACAAAGATGCTTAGAAATTTTGAAGCTAAATTTAGTGGTTGACAGAATCTTCTTAGGATACTGGTCGTCTTTGGATTTTTGGGTCCCATTAATAAGGACTGTACAGCAAAGATAGATGGTGACCAGTGTACTCGTGATAGCACAGGCATGAGAAAAGACAGCTTATGAGGTGTGCATCTGGGCTCTACCTTTACAGTTACATGGCCTTAGCACCACTCTATAAGTTCCTCTGTGTCTTCACTTTCTACATTGATGGCTGCTGAAAGAAACAGGCCTTAGCCAATGCCTCTGTATAGCATAAGGTTACAACAGTGGTACCTACTGTCAGTGACATCTCTGCTACCACACAGTGAGGTACACTGTGAGGAGTAGTGCTGGGAACTTCTGGTACGATACAATATACAGGGAAAAAGGTTTAACAAGACAAGGAATACAGAAGAGGAGAAGACAAAGAACACAGTAATGGTGGAGGAGGTAGAGGAGGAGGAAGAAGTAGGGACAGCCACAGTAGAATAAGAGGAAAGGTAAACACAAAGAGATAAAACTACTTCTGTTTTGAAGAATTATAAGAGTTTCAGTATATTAGAAAACCATAAATAATTTAAATATGATGGATTGTACCTAAACTTCATCTGATTATGAGGAGATCCAAAGATCTTAGAAGTCATCTGCAGAACCCTCCAAAGTCCCTGTCTCCAAAGAAGATTTGAATTGACTTAGACTAGGTAGACCCCCATCTCCATGACTGTTCCAGAAGACATGGTGAGATCCTATGGCAGAGCTAATAGGTATCAGTTCAGGTGAGTATGAAGACACTAGTGCCTACTGACTGAAGTCTAAAGCAATGAGGTGCTGTAAATCTCATACAGTTGGATATCTAAAATTAAGCAAATTATATTTAATTCTAATTTAATAGACAATGCCTTACAGTGAGTCTATCAAAGCACTGTATCAAGAAACACCAGACCCTGCCTGTCCTGCAATTGTCACAAGTTTCTTACAAGTGTCACTGAAATTACACCTGAAAAAAGCCTCTTAATGTGGGAGAGATTTTCAGTTAAAGTATTTAAGACTCCTGTCTTAGGTTTAAAGGATCAAGATCCGCTGGAACTTTTATGAATACCGACAACATCCTACGCTGATATTTGTTGCAATGGACACTGTCTATCAATGTTTACTTGCTAATTCTTGGTGGCCCCAAATATTCCAGGATCACCTCCTGGAAAGTTAACATGAATTGCCCTGCCACAGATAATATCCATGTTTTTTTTCACAGTCTGATTTCCCTTCCAAAAAATCTTCATTTTGTGGTTCTGGAATGAATGCTTTGCTGTCCTGCTGTCTGGGAAGGTCTCCTTCAACTTCTTCCTTCCTTCTCTCAAACTTAAGCTCCAGAGATCAGGTTTATCTCTGGAGATTTTCTTTTCACTTTATTTTCTAAGCCTTTACTGCAAAAGCTGCATACTACTTCCTTCTATTCCACAAAGGAAAACTGAGTCAACTTTCCTTGTGATATCTGTAGGTAAGGGACCTCAGGGCTGCCAAGAGTCAGTGGGTATGGCTGTCCTTTATTCTCATGGAAGAGAGTCACAGAACTCTCAGGTCTAAAAGAGCCAAGAGTCCATCTAAAGTTCCTCTGTTTACAATTAAACAACAGGTTTATAGTTCTGAATCTGCTTCTAAATCTGGTAACAAGGAAAATTCATTCCCTAAAGTGTTTCATTATTATAGCACCTTCCTTCATTAGTGATATTAAAAAGCAAATCTTTCTCTATCAAAACCACTCATGAATTCCATTGCTGTTATTTAGCTAAAGAAAATGAGATTCAACTTAAACACTGTCTTTGGGAAATAAGGTGTTCATATGAACAGAAGTATGAAAAGCTGACCACTTAACCAGAGGCTATATCAGAGCACAAACCTGCTTAGTTCAGGAAGAATTCTTAAATTTTTGAATTGGTTTAACTAAAAATGGAAATATTAAAAAGTGCAATGTTTAAAAATATTTTTGGTTTGGCTCCTTAGGAAAAATCAGGTCTAGCAATGTCAACTTGTACTTTGTTCTTTGGCAGCAGTCTAATGGAAATGAGCTGTGTATGCAGACTCTGTACAGCAAGCAAAACGATGACTTTGCAAAGAAGTATTAATCTCTGGATCCTGCAACATGGCAGAAGGAAATTAAGGTTTCTAACTTTCTGAACTTAATCACATGAACTCTTAGAACCAGAACTGGAAACAGAAAAATGTGTTGGTGACACATGTGAAGACTAAATGCATCATTGTTGACTTTGAAGGGGTTGAAGCCAAAGAACACAGTGTCTTCAAGAACCCAGGAATGATATTTATGCTTTGTTTTAGTTCCCATGTAGGCCTGGCTGTCATGGAACTCAGAGATCTGACTGCCTCTGCCTCCCAGGTGCTGGGAGTAAAGCATGCACCACTATGGCCTGACTAATGTTTAGTTTATAATCAAGAAAATTGGCAGGCAACCTCAGTGGTAGATGGAAACCCATAGACCCCCAGCCCCAGCAGACTAAAAGGTGAATGACACCCATCCAGCCCAGGCAGAAATCCCAGTCTCTGGGACCCTGGTCCTGGGACACAGCCCTTGGAACCCCATCCCCACTCAGCTCTGCCATGAATTCAGGCCAGCAGGGAAAGCCCCTCCAGGCCAGAAACCCCAATAAAACCCAGCTCCCTGAACACCCAAAACCCCACCACATACCCCAACACACACCATCACCTGGCGTCCTCGTTGGCAACCAGAAACCAACAGACCCCCAACCCCCAATAGACAAAGAAACTAAGAGACTAAGAGACTAAAAAGCTAAGAGAGTTCCTTAGTTCCTATTGGATCAAGAACAGCTACCTGAGACCCACAGTGTGTCAGCACCTACTAGCTTAAGAGGAATTGCTGTGACACAGAATACACTATCTCCAAGTGAACCAAGAACCCAGATTGAACCAAGAGAGGCTTCCTGAGACACAGACACACCCAGAACAGATTACACCAAAATCAGCTCTGCAATTCAGACAAATCCTGCAGTGAACTGAGGAAGCAACCAGCAGACACCAGTGCAAGAATCCATATAAAAACATAAAGAACAACATGGCACCACCAGAAGAATCTGGTGGTTCTACAACATCAAGACTTGCACATGGCAATGCAGAAGAAGCAGAAGGAAACGACCTTAAAAACAACTTTATGCAGATAACAGAAGCCTAAAAGAAGATATAAAAAATTCCCTTAAAGAAATAGTAGACAAACAAAAAATTGGAAGAGATCAACAAATTCCTGAAAGAAAATAAATTCAAGAAAAAGAAATGAAATATGTGAAGAAAAAAACATTTCAAGATTTTTTAAAAAATTGAAATAGAAGCAATAAAGAAGACACAACTGAGGCAACGCTGGGAATAGAAAATCTGAAGAAACAAACTGAAACCACAGATGCAAACATAACCAACAGAATGCAAGAGATGGAAGAGAGAATCTCTGGAGTGGAAGATTCAATAGTGGAAATAGATATGTCAGTCAAAGAAAAGACTAAAACCAAAAAAAGTCATAACACAAAATGTCCAGGAAATATGGGACACCATAAAAATAGCAAAGTTGAGAACAATTGGAATTGAAGGAGAAGAATATCAGCTCAAAGGCACAAAAATATATTCAACAAAATCATAGAAGAAAACTTTCCCAACCTAATGAAGGAAATGTCTACAGAGATATAAGAAGCTTACAGAACACCAAATATACTAGGACCCCCCCCCACATCTGTTCGCCTCATAAAATCAAGCCACAAAACTTACAGAATAAAGAAAGAATACTAAGAGCTGCAAAGGAAAAAGGCCAAGTTACCTATAAAGGCAGGCCCAACAGATTAACACCAGATTACTTAGTGGAAACAGTAAAAGCAAGAGGGTCCTGGTCAGATGTTATACAGACACTGAAAGACCATGGCTACCAACTCAGACTACTATACCCAGCAAAACTATCATCAATTTCCATAGACGGAGTAAACAAGATATTTCATGACAAAAACCAGATTTAAACAATATGAATCCACAAGTCCAGTCCTATGGAAAACACTAGAGAGAAAACTTCAACCTAAGGAAAGCAGATATACCCGTAAACTACAAGCAATAGATAACCCCACAGAAGAAAAACCCAAAGAAGGGAAGCACACACTACCACAAAAAATAACAGAGAATAACGATCACCGGCCATTAATATCCCTTAATATCAATAGACTCAATTCACCTATAAAAAGACACACTCTAACATGATGGATACAAAAACAGAAGCCATCCATTTGCTGCATATGAGACATCCCTAAACTTCAAAGACAGATACTGGCTCAGAGTAAAGGGTTGGGAAAAGACTTTCCAATCAAATAGACCTAAGAAATAAGCTGATGTAGCAATACATATCTAACAAAACAGACTTCAAACTAAAATCAGTTAAAAGAGATCAGGATGGACATTATTTATTTATCACAGGAAAAATACACCAAGATGAAGTCTCAATTATGAACATTTATGCCCCCAACATAAGGGCATTGATATATGTAAAAGAAACACTACTAAAGCTCAAATCTCCTATAATACTCCACACATTAATAGTGGGAGACTTCAATACCCTACTCTCGCCAATGGACAGGTCTACTAGACAGAAACTTAACAGAGAAATAAAGGAGCTAGCAGATGTTATGACCCAAATGAACTTAATAGATATATACAGAACTTTCTACCCAAACACAAAAAAATACATCTTTTCCTTGCACCCCATGGAACTTACTTTAAAATTGGCCCCATGCTTGGCCATAAAGTAAATATCAATAGATATAAAAAATGGGAATAACTCCTTGTATCCTATCAGACCACCATGGCTTAAAGTTAGAGTTCAACAACAACAAAAATCACAGGTAGCCTACAAATTCATGTAAATTCAACATCTCTCAGTTGAACCCTCTCTGGGTCAAAGAAGAAGTAAAGAAAGAAATCAAAGATTTCCTAGAATTCAATGAAAATGAATCTACAACATAGCCAAACTTATGGGATAGAGTGAAAGCAGTGCTAAGAGGAAAATTTGTAGCACTAGGTGCCTATATGCAAAAATAGAGAAATCTCACACTAGAGACCTAACAGCTCAGCTGAAAAACTTATTTAGAACAATTAGAAGCAAACTCATCTAGAAGGAGAAGAAGGCAGGAAATAATAAAACTCAGGGCTGATATCAATAAAATTAAAACAAGTGAACAATACAAAGAATAAATGATTCTTTGAGAATGTTAACAAGGTAGATAGTTAGGCAAACTAACCAAAAGGCAGAGAGAGAGAGAGAGAGAGAGAGAGAGAGAGAGAGAGAGAGAGAGAGAGAGAGAGAGAGAGAGAGAGAGAGAGAGAGAGAGAGAGAGAGAGACTAAAAATGCAGAATCAGAAATGAAAAAGAGGACATAAAAATAGATACCCAGGAAATGTAGAGAATCATTAGGTCATACTTCTAAACCTATACTCCACTAAATTGGAAAACCTAAAAGAAACGGACAGTTTTCTGGACAAGTACCACTTACCAAAATTAATCAAGACCAGATAAATGACCTAAGTAGATCTATAATGCCCCCAAAATTGAAGCTGCTATTCAAAGTCTCCTAAGCAAAAAACAAAAGCAAAAACAAACCCAGGGCCAGATGGTTTCAGTACAGAATTCTATCAGACATTTAAAGAACTAATACCAATATTCCTCAAATTGTTCCAAACAATGGAAACTGAAGGAACACTGCCAAACTCTTTTAATGAAGTTACAGTCATCCTGATACCAAAGCCATTCAAAGATGCAACAAAGAAAGAGAATTACAGACCAATTGCCCTCATGAACATTGATGCAAAAATACTTAATAAAATACTGGCAAACTGCACCCAACAACACATCAAAAAAAAATCAACCTCCTTAATATCAAAGTAGGCTTTATCCCAGAGATGCAGGGATGGTTCCACATACAAAGAACTGGGAATGTCATCCATAATATAAACAATGTGAAAGAAAAAAGGCCACATTATCATATCCTTAGATGCTGAAAAAGCCTTTGTCAAAATCCAACACTACTTCATGATAAAAGTCCTGGAGAGATCAGGAATACATGGAAAATACCTAAATATAATAAAGGTGATATACAACAATCTGACAGCCAACATCAAACTAAATTGAGAAAAACTCAAAGCAATCCCACTAAATCAGAATCTACAAGACAAGGCTGCCCTTTCTTTATATATTCAATATAGTTCTCTAAGTTTTAGCTAAAGCAATAAGAGAACAAAAGGAGATTAAGGGGACACAAATTGGAAAGGAAGAATTCAATCTACCTCTATTTTCAGATGATAAGTGACCCCCCAAATTCTATCATGGAACTCCTACAGCTGATAAACACCTTCAGCAATGTAGCAGGGTACAAGATTAACTAAAAAAGTCAATAGCCCTCCCATCCACAAATGAGAAAAGTGCTGAAAGAGAAATAAGGGAACCATCACTCTTTTTAAATAGCATTAAGTAATTCTAACCAAAGAAGTGACAGACCTGTTTGACAAGAAATTTATGTTATTGAAGAAAGAAATTGAAGAAGATAACAGAAAATGGAAAGATCTCCCATGCTCCTGGATAGGTAGGATTAACATACTAAAAATGGAAATCTTACCAAAAGAAATCTACAGATTCAATGCAATCCCCATCAAAATCCCAACATAAGTTTTTACAGACCTTGAAAGAACAATACTCAACTTCATATGGAAGAACAGAAAACTCAGGATTGCCAAAACAATCCTGTTCAAAAAAAGAACATCAGGAGGAATCACCATTTTTGACTTCAAGCTATCTATAGAGCTACAGTAGTAAAAGAAGCCTGGTACTGGCATAAAAGCAGAATTTGTGGATTAATGGAATCAAATTGAAAATTCCAACATTAGCCCACACATCTATGAACACCTGATTTTTGACAAAGAGGCCAAAAATATTGAATGGAAAAAAGAATGTATCTTCAACAAATGGTGCTGGTATAACTGGATGATAGTATGTAGAAGAATGCAAATAGATCCATATCTGTACAAAACTCCAAGTATATCAAAGACCTCAACATAAACCCAGTTATGTTGAACTTTATAGAAAACAAAGTGGGTAATATCCTTAAATGCATTGGCACAGGAGACCACTTCCTAAATATAATACCAGTAGCACAGACACTAAGGAAAACAATTAATAAATGGACCTCCTGAAACTGAGAAGTTTCTGTAAAGCAAGGAACATGGTCAATAAGACAAAATGATAGCCTACAGATTGGGAAAAGATCTTCACCAATCCCACATATGATAGAGGACTGATCTCTAAAATATATAGAGAACTCAAGAAACTAGAGGTTAAAATCCAAATAATCCAATTAAAAAGTGGAGTCCAGAGCTAAAGAGAGAATTTTCACCTTAAAGAATTGTTCAACATCCTTAGCCATCAGAGACATGCAAATCAAAACAACTCTGAGATACCATCTTACACCTGTCAGAATGGCTAAGAACAAAAACACAGATGACAGCCTATGCTGGAGGGGATGTGGAGCAAGGGGAACACTTCTCCATTGCTGGTGGGAGTTTAAACTTGTACAGCCACTTTGGAAATCAGTGTGGTGGTTCTTTATAATAGCCAGAACCTAGAAACAACCTAGATGCCCCTCAACTAAAAAATGGATTAAGAGATTGTGACACTTTACACAAGGGGGTACTCCTCAGCAAAAAAAAAAAAAAAAAAAAAAAAAAAAAAAAGATATCCTAAAATGTGCAGGTAAATGGATGGATCTGGAGAGTATCATCCTGAATGAGGTACCACAGACCCAGAAAGATAGATATGGTAAGTACTCACTCATAAGCAGATTTTAGACATAAAGCAAAGAATATTCAGGCTGCAAACCACAACTCCTGAACATCTTGGTAACAGTAGGAACTTACAAGAGACATTCAGAGATCCCCTGGGAGGGGGAAACAGAAGATCTCCTGAGTAAATCGGGATCACAATGGGCAACAAGCAAGGAGGGAAACAAATCATGAGAGAAGGAGATGGTTGAGTGAGAGGAGCAACAGAGAGAGAGAGAAAAAAAGAGATGGATGTCTTGATAGAAGGAGCCACTGTGGGGTTAGGAAGAAACCTGGTGTTAAGGAAACTAAGAAGCCACAGATGTCCTGCCTAGGCCTCCAAGCAATAGAGGTATGATACAGGACTTCCCCTATAAGCAAATGATGACCACTCTAATTGTCATTGTAAAGCCTCCATCCAGAAATGGATAGAGGGAAGCAAAGATTTATAGCTATGCACCATGCTGAGTTTCCTGTCTGGCTGCAGAGAGAGGGTGGGGGAATATATAAACAAAGGGATGAGGATCATGAGGAGGAGACCCAGAGAGATGGCTGACCGGAGCTATTGGGAGCTCAGTGAATCAGAAACAACTACTGAGGAACCTTCATAAAGGAACTAAACCCTTTAAAGGTAGATGACTGGCAAGTCGTGTGGGTGGTTTATGGAGCCTCTTGCAGTAGGATCAGACTATGTTCCTGTGCATGAACTGACATCTCAGAGCCCATTCCCTACAGAGGAACACCTAACCCAGCCTCAATACTGGGAAGTTGGACTCGGACCTACATCAACTGGATATATCAGACTGAACTGGCCCACCTTGGGACTCCTTGTTCTACTTGGGGAATGGATGGGGGGATGAGGTATGGGGGAGGCTGAGGGAGGACTCGGAGGGATTGGGAGGAGAGACGGCAGGGGGAGCAGTGGCATATATGGGAAAAAACTTTTCAAATAAATGAAAAAATGAACTCAAAAAAAAAAAAAGAAAAAGAAAAAGAAAAAATTGGCTCCACAGTCCTCTGTCACAGGGCACACATTTGAATGGGAAAGAAAGGATACTCCCCTAGAGCCTTCAGGGAAGAAGGGAGCCTGTCTCCATCTGGATCTCAGCAAGCATCAGTGTTTCCACATACAGGACTGTAAGAACTATAAGAAGATCTGTGTTGTGGAAGAGTAGCAGTAGGAACGAGTGTGCACACCATGCATACAATGTACGATCCCTGCAAACAAAAAGGCTCAGAGATGAACAAAGAGAAACAGAAAGATGTTTGACTGGGTGAAGAGAAGATGGGAAGATGTGGGAAGTTGTCACAAATGTCTTTTACATTAATTTTAAAGAAAAAAGATACTCAACCTTACCATTCATGAGGGCTGTAGTAATAAACATGGCAGACAATAACAAGCAATGGAGGTGTGGAGAAACTAGGCCTCTCTACGTTGCTGATGGAGATGTAAAGTAATACCACAGTTTGGAACAAAGTTGGCAGTTCTGTCAAAGGTAAACATACATACTCCACACAATGGAACATTTACACTTTTAGAAATGTATAAACAAGAAGGTGAAACTTAAAGTCTTGCACATTAATCTGTATAGCATCATTATTCATTATAGCTCAATGTAACAACAAAATATCTATGACATGGAATCGATGAATGAAAGGTGGCCTATTCACTCAGGGAATTCTTATCCTACCCTGAGGTACAATAATCCTTAAAAGGTGATCATTCAGCTACATGTATGCTACAAGGGGATGTTAGTAAAAGTATCATCATTATTATGCCCAAAGATAGCAATCATTCGTAAAGGACTAAGTACGACATGATTCCATTTATGTTTACTGTTCAGAATACACAGGTATGTAGAGGCAGGATGCATTGGATTTTGCCTGGAAAATGGGAGACTGGTGCCTAAGGGGTGTGGAGTTAATTTTGGGAGGAATGAAAATGTGTTCAAAAGTTGAATGTAATGACAAATGCACAACTCTGAATATACCAAATGCCACTGACTTGTGTGTGGAGTTGTCTGGTATATGGATAATACCTCAATGAAACTGTTAAAAGTGAAATAAACCCTCATTTGTGGAGATAGTTACAAAGAGATACAGATTTTCTGAATAAATATCTGAGCTGTGTACTTATTGGGGATGGATTCTGTGACACGTAAATCATACCTCAAACAACCTGAAAAATGTGTGGTCATTCAGTGTGGCTTCTATTTATCCTGAGCAAGTATAAGAAAGAACGATAGTTTCTTTACTCTTGAAATTCTGTTTATTTGGTGTGTTTTGGTATAAATGGCGCAGGGGCCTAAGTACCAGAGGACATGAGTATGGCTCATTATAGCCCCTTCCCCAACATGTCCTGTGTGCCTTGATTCCATTACTTTTCGCCTTAGACATTCCTTTTTGCCCATGCCAGGATGTCATGTTCCTCAGGTTCCTATCATTATCTCTTCTAATCAACTGAACATGACCCTTCAGGAGAACAGACAGATAAAGATTCTGCCACTTCTTTTGCATGTTCCACACAAAGGACACATAGTGGGTATGGCTATGGGTGGTCTCAGACTCTCCTAAAATCATGATTAAGAAATGCTATTCCCCCCATCTTCCCAACCACCCATCCCTCTTGCACCCTACTGGGAAGATGAGGAATTTCTTTTTCCATAGTGTTGAAACAAGTCTGCTCACAACACTGCTGATATCTTATTTATTTTCCCAAATCTACTTGAGAGCCAAGTAAATAGGCTATGGTCTCATTTTTATCAAGCAATATAGGAACATAGGTCTTTGGTGGGCTTTCTATGCTTCTGCACTTGAGAACTTAAGGCCTTGGTCACTTAGAATTCCAGCCAGTAATGGGTCCTAGTGATGTCAGGTTGACTCAGTCAATGACTGGTACCATACGACTCAGAATGCCACCAGGACACACTCACACCCATCTAGTTTCACTTTTGATCTGCACAACACAGAAAAGTTCCTTTTGCCAGCCTTTGCTATCGGTGACAAGGCCTTCTTTGAATCTGACTTGATGAAGAAAGCTCTAGTTAACAACAGCTGGCTGAAAAAATTTGAGGGCTGCCAATTTGAAATGACTTAATATTATGAAAGGCTCACACAATTCTTTTTCTTTTTTTATTGCAGCTACTAAATCATGATGAGGAGGGGCAGAAAAATGATTTCAAAACAACTACCTTTCAGTTTTACTCTTCTAGCAGGCTCTCTCTGATTGCTTTATGAGACACAACGTGTCAGCTACCCAACTAACAAAAAAGCCAGGAAGACATGCCAGTAAAGGAGAAGTTCTGTCTCCCTGTGCAAACCTGAGATGAGCTCATCTGTGCTCGTTCCTCTCCATGACAGACACACCCATCCCTCAGCCTTCCTCATCTTCTCATTCTCCATTGATGATGTCAAGCTGGCCTCATAGTATCTTTTTTTGGGGTCTTATAAAATCAATGACAACCAGAAACACTTCCCTTTTGTGGATGACTTCAGCAGAGATCTCCACCTGGAGAGGCTCTCGTCTACATGGGTAAGTGGAGCTAATGGGTCCAGACGGAAGCAATTTTCCAGGAAACTACTGCTTTCCTTCAAATCACGGCCAACGCCATTTGGGTTCGGAAGGCTTCTGAGCAGTGTGGCTCAGTTCGGAATCTGACTGGCCAAGACAGTGTTCCAATCTCTTGCTACTGTGGGTACATTATCAGAAACTTCCCTTTACCTAAGCTCTATTATACCTGTACACTAACTAGGAGGCATTAAAAATGAGAGTCACTTGGGCCTCTTCTGGTGTTCTTAGCACAAGCCTGCCCCCTGTCTCAGTCCAGATGTGTAAGTACTTGACAGTTGGCTAATCCAGCTACTCTAATTGCCTCAGAGACACTGAGAGGAATAGTCTTCCAATGGTTCTGGTAAACATTAGTCTCTGGGGGTCCCTCCCCACTCTAAAGAATAGTTGACTTTGGTTTGATACTACAGACAGTAATTCCACCTACCCTGCAGTGAGTGCCTGAGATGTGCTGGGCATGATTGGTCTAAGCATTTTACATGAATAAGTTGATTTAATCATCACAGAATATTTCTGGGAGGTACTGGTAATTTTCATGAGCTCAGCAAGTTAATAAAGTGCATGGCTTTTTAGGTAGTGCCAAGTGTGACTGAGACCTATGCTCTGAGGCTCTCTGGATCTACATGAGGGTGGGGGTGGGGGCACCCACAGGACCAAAGCCTGTACTTTTCTTATAAAATTATCAGGCCACTTTATCTTGAGCCTCGGTTTTCTTTTACTTTGACCTACTTTTTTACATGGAAGTTCAGGAAAACCCTGCAATTTCTCCATGTGTGCAGCAGTGTCTGAGGTTTCCAAGAACCAAACTGTAAGTGAGCTCCACGTGTGCAGCAGTGTTTGAGGTTTCTAAGAACCAAACTGTAAGTGAGCTAAGTCCACACCTGAAAGACACTGGTGTTGAGGACTCAGACTAAAAACAGCATCACCATAGAGCTGGGCTGATGCTTTTCAATCTTAGAGCTGCTTTCACTTCAGAAGAGCTAGAGAAAGAAATATTTACCACGTGGATCATGTAGCCAGTAGTAGTCTAAGTCCCCTTTTCATTCATTCACATACACAATACATATGTACACACACATGCGTATACACACATATATTCATATGCACACACACATGCATACACACACACACACACACACACACACACACACACACACACACATCTTGCCTTCCCCTTTTTCCCTTCAAACCCTTCTATATATTGCTCCCCATTTTGCTTCAAGTTCATGACCTATTCTTTATTATTGCATGCATATGTGTCTATGCATACACACATACTTCTAAATATAACTTCTTCAGTTACTTGGGTGGATGTGTTTAGGACTGTTTGGCATTAGACAAGGGATTGGTGTACTCTGGGGAAGACTGCCTCCCTTGTTCCCAGAATTCCTCATCTTAAGTTCCTTTTCACAATCTTAATCTCACACCACCCGTGGAGTATACCCATGACACTGAAGTTTTATACTTTTTTTTAAAGATCATGTAGCTAATAAGCAGTATAGCTGATAATTGAATTTAGAAGTGTTCAATATTCATTCCTGCCTCTAAATCAGGCTCATATAACATATATTGCACAGAGAAGCATCTTTGTTTTGTTTTGAGGTGGGGTTTCTCTGTAGAACCTCTGCTGGCCTGGGGCTTGCTAAATAGGTCAGGCTGGCCAAGAACTCATATCTTTCTGCCTCAGCCTCTCGAGGGATAGGATTATAGGTGTGAGCTACCATGCTAGATTTAAGCAGGATCCTACCGATTTCTCCATTTGAGAATAGGCCTCTCCTAATCTGTAAGCATCAGAAAACCCCAGACTTGAGTTTTCTTACTCAATGTTTCACAACATTGGCTGAAATGTGGATGACGATCCCAGATAAAAGTGAAAACAGGATCTGAAGGAGACACCCACATTTTCAAAATTGCTTTTAGAGGAGCTGCTGGAAGGATTTATCAGCAGACTTAGACAAACTGACCAGCTGAAGGATGGGACATAAAGTCTGTGGTCATACTTCATCATGCAGCCCCCTCCACCCTGCTTCTTCAGTGCCTCTCTATTCCTTCTGTTCTTTCTCTCTGGCTTTGAACCTCTTGGCAGCTTCCAAAAGCTTGCCTTCAAAGAGTTGAAGATGAGCCTGCTGTTACAACAGCCTTGTTTAACCCGAGTTTCCATTCATTGTATTAAACTCAGGCAAACAAGGGGATTGAGTCTGTGGCAGAGCTGAACTGTATCTAACTCAATATAAACAAGAGAGTTAATCTCCCATTGACCAGCAACTTGAAGCATGTTAGCAGTGCCCATGTAAGCATGGATTGGAGAAGGAAGAGCTGAAGAGATTATAAAAGATTGTGGCTGAGCATCTGGACTCTGTATAGAGAGAAGAATAGAGATCAAAACTGGTATACATTAGGAAAAAGAAAATCTCTCTTTCTCTCTCTTGCTCACTGTTTAATTCACCAGGGCAACTTAGCCTGCCTTCTTCATTATCAGCTTTCATTTTCCCTGAAAAGCTGCTACATGTCCTTGCCCAGATTCAGCCTTAGGCCATAGGGGCAGAAATACTCTTGCAAAACAGATATGAAAGGGAGTAGCATGTGTGACTAGAGTACAGTGTGACAACATAATCCCCACATAGACGGATAAGGTCAGTGTGGGTGATGCCGACTTTCCTAGCATCTACTGAATCATCTGATGGGAGTAGCAATTGAAAAGAATAAATACAAACACATGCAACACATTGCCACGAAGACTATTAGCCCAGGTCTAAGAAAAAGGATCCTGTCTTGATGGGATCAGTGGGACAGTGGAGGTAATGAATAGCTGAGCTTTAGGAGACCTCAGCTCCTTCTTGTTTCTCACACCAGCCAGGCAGAGGTATGACTTCAGGTTGCCTGGCCTCTAAGAAACCTGGTCTAGTCACTATCTAAGGTCTCTTATGGTTTCAAAGGCAGGGATTTGTCCTAGGCTAGGAAGTTTTTTAAAGGTACATTGCTTCAACACCACAGCCCTGGAAGGCAGTGTTGTCAGTGTTGGTGATTTTAGTCACACTGTGCAGAAAGTGCTGTTTAACCTATGTGGATATGGCAAAACAACTTTAGGATTACATTTGGACAAAACTCCAGTTTGAAAAAAGCAGACTCATAGAGAAGCTCTGGGGAACACCTGCTATGGACTATGATACAGAATTTTAGTTGCCCACAGCCTTATTAAAGCCTCTCTTATGCTTTTTAACAAGAGGCAAGACAAAGAGAAATAACGGGATTTCTGAAGGATATTCAATAATTGTAGTTCACATTTCAATGTGTTCCGCATCATGTACTTGTGTACATAACCTTTGCTCATTTCTCTCTGCTCTGAATATTTCCCATTTCCATTTACAAGAAATCTCATTCACCCAGACTTTGAGGCCTCCTCATATGCATAAAATGTCTCTGCCTACTTTTTGGTTTTCAGTTGCAATACTTCATTCTCCCTCATGCCAAAGTTCATTTATATTATGATTATAGATTACAAACTCCCCAAGGGTGGGATAAGGGGGCCACTTTTATCTCTGCATCCTAGGCATTTGTGACATATTATTGGCATTTACTCATAAAGACTTCTGAATAGAACTGGATAGGGGTTTTCAGGTTACCTGCTAATGTGACAGCAATGGAGACAGAGTCATATCCCAAGGCATTTGTGGCATTGCAAGTATAGAAACCCACATCAGCTTCCACTGGTGCCAAGATCTGTAAGGAATCATCTGGCTGGAGGAGAATCCTGGAGCAACAAAAAAGAAATGTAGACCTGGTCAAGTCAGCTGACTTTTTTCTGGCATTCACTATAGGGAAGGCATGTAGGGGTGCATTGAGAACTATGTTCTAATAACTCAGAAAGACAAGATAGGATGTTCAGGAAACACAGGCTCTTTTCTTGACTTAATTGGCATGCTGGCAATCTCAAATGGGAGTTTAAATTTTATAGAAAAGCTTACTAACTACCTGATTTAATACTATTAGTTGGAGCAGACAGTGGTTGAACACTGAACACATACAAGATATAGCATGAGAGAGGGTGCTAAAAGAAATGCCCGAATAGATTGGGGAAGACTTATTAAGAAAAATGAAAAATTACAAAGGAAGAATGGTTCCTGAGTTGATAGTACGAAGAACACAGGGCTCTGGGATATAAAAGGAGGCACCTGATACAGCATGACAGAGGAGAAGCAGCTATGGAACAGTTATTGACAAGACAATTGTTATTTGAAGGAAATTACATATCTTTCAATCCTAGGCAGTAATAGAAACATCTATTGTTTTTTTTATTAACCTGCAAATACAGATGCAGATCACAGGTTATTATTGCTTTAATTACCACAGTATTACAGAGAGTCTTCTATAGAGGAGATGCCCTGTCTAATGAAGCAACACTCACACTTCGAGGTGAGGGATGGATTATTCTACAACATCCACATGATACTTTACATACTTTTGTTTATCTAAAAAAAATTTACAAGAGTTAAATTGTGGGATTTATAATTAACTTCAAAACCAAATCCCAGTCTGTCCACTGACTTTCCCTTCTTATATTAATACCATTTTTAAGAGCTGCATGCTCTGCCATGGCAGAGTAATGATTAATGATGGTGCCTTGAAGCTGATGGTTCAATGACTCAGTGAGACAGACAAAACCTGGAAAGTGAATATAGATGTGGGAATCTAGAAGAGGTAGAGAGACAGGGCTGAAACTGAGATACAGGGCCTGGGGCAGGCAGGGTCTTAGGTGGACAGATCATTCATGTCACAGAGAGGTATTGGTAGCGTCTTTGGACCAGTTCTTTCCACCTTGTCCTTTCTACTTTCCTAGTTTCAAAACACCCAAAGCACTGGCTACTAGTGTTAACAACCATCCCCAGGGACCAAGCATGCACCAGGGATCATTTGTCCAAGAAAGACAAGGATTCTTAAGTCCTGGCAGTTAACTGAATGTCAAAAGTCAGCTATCTTGCCCCAGAAACACTCTCCAACTGGATATTCACTGATTTATTTCCTGTGTCCCTTGTAGGATCCCTCTAGACTCAATTGCTTTGCAGTTCAGTACCACCTCTGGTCACCTCTCAGTATTTCTAAGGTGGATGACCAGTCTTGTAATGAATGAGTCTTCTCAGCTCTTCTGCTGGCTGAGGGCCCATTTTGTTGCTTTATTACCTCTGTCAGAAGGAAGGCAGGAGAGGACTGCATCCCCTAATCTAGCTATGTATGGACAGTTCTGTTTAAAAAATAATGGAGAAGAAATAGAACATATTAGCCAAAGGGAAGTTTTGTGGTCATTTCCACTTAGTACATTTTAGACCATAACTAACATTACTGGTATATGCTTTGTAGCATAGAATAGAGCTGGAACTTCATGGAGAGTGACTGGAGAGCAACAGGATACTGTGATGTAACTCATCCACTCATCCACTCACACATTCAGTAAGCCTTGGATATTTCTCTAAGTCAGACATTTACATGTCAGTTTACTTCAAAGAAGCTAATAAGAGAAAGATGGCTATGTAGGTTATTATCTTTGATAATACCATAACTGTTTCCTAAAGGAATCCTTTTGGATGCAGCATATTTGCAAGAACATTGCTAAGTCTCTTCAGGTGCTCAAGCTGTTTTAGATTTAAAAACTGGAAAAAAATAGTAAAATTGACTATGATTTAAATCTTTATGATGTCCTAGGAATATGCACACTTCCACACAATTGCTTTATAAGAATAGCAAAAGCAGATGGCTCCAATTTAAATAGAATGTAGTAGATCATATTCAGTTTCACCACACTGAGAAGGCACGGGTTAAAGTTCAGAAAGTCTTCAAATCCATTAGCCTGGTCACCTCCCTACAAGTGCACCATTTTTCCTTTCCTTCCAGACAGGATTCCGCAATATTTGGAGCAAGAGGCTAGACGACTGTTCTTTTACACTTTAGTTTCTTCTTGCTAGGATCTATGTACTGGTCATTGGCAAACCTTTTGACTTCCTACATTGCAGTCTATCAGCTACTAAAATGTAGATGTAGCATGCTTCTTCCTACTTAGCAGACAAACTGATCTTCTAATGAACAATGCCAAGAACTTTCAAACCACCTTTTTGTGTTTCTATTCCTCGCATCTCTTGTTAGTAATGCTCGATTCTTGTGATATTGTGTGTGTGTTGAGTTTGCGTGTGTTTGTGTGTTGAGTGTATAGTGTGTGTGTGCTGTGTGTATGGGGTGTGTGTTGGGTGTTAGGAAGTATAATGGTCACATGACCTTGGGTGATCTGAGTTTATTAGATCTCCATATTCAGGTTTTTTCCCCACAGGACTATTATACTTGTTGGATTTTATACAAAAGGCACAGACCTCGCCTATACTGAGCTTGACCCCCTCTTTTTAAGGTAAAGTTTACCTTTCATAACTACATCAGTTACTGTGAGGACAGACACAGCTGAATAAGCCATAACACCTAATGTCAAGCATAAGCCTAAATCTGAAGAAGGAAAAGAATTCCCCTATAGACAGAGGTGGTGAAAGGAAAGAGAAGATCCATTATACTTGGCACAAACCACCTCTAATCTAGGAAAAGAACAGCGAAGATGTGAAGGAAGAAATAGTGATCATGAGATTGGACATTTGTTTATGCCTTTATCCCATAAATGGAATAAAAAATAAGCTATAATATTTGCTTTCATAAAGGCTTTAAATGTCATGTTAAAAGGACACGTTCACATAGACCTGCAGTGGTCACTGTATACATAAACACTATTTACAATCATAAAACTTTAGGTTACGGGAACACAGGTAGAGCAAGGATTTGAAGCAGGCTCTCTCGTTTGATTGAACGCTTTCCTTCTTTTGACTGTGTAGTATCTTCAGAACCTGTTTTTTGTAGTTAGAAAGCCATTCGTAAGCGGATTTTAGGTACATTAGTCCACTAGAAACTTTATCCTCCCTACCAATCTGTTGAGGCCAATATTTTTTTTAGGACAAGGAGGTGGGGTTGATTCCTATAGTTGTCATAACTAGAATTGGTCAGCTGGGAATGGAGGCTGCCGCTAGGGGGAGCAGGAGTGTTAGCGAGCATTTTGGAGGGCTCTCTAGGAAGAAAGGGCTAGCTCTGGAGAAGGGATTTGCTTTGCTCTAGTCTGGAAATAGGGAGAAAAATTCCTAGGGGGAAAATCTTTCTGTATTTTATGCATCTACTCTATTAATTTAACTTAATTTGTTATTAGTTTACTTCTGTCAGCTTGCATTTAGGTTTTAGAGTTGACAGGCCTATTTGGAATGGGCAGGCACAGGAATATGGCACTGCTTTCCAAATGAAACCAGAAATATTCCTCTGGGACAGAGTTGGAATTTGAAAAGCCAGAGGGTGAGGGGACATGGAGTGGGCATAATTAAAGCCTACAAAACAAACAGTACTGAGGTTATATCGGATGCAGACCCCTCCCCCCCATCTCATTTCTTTTTTGTGGCATGGCTAGAATGTATCTCTTCAGTTCTTTGACTATTCTTTGGGTCAAAAGTGCAGACTTTGTTTTTTGTGACCTTCACATAACACTTCTTCCACATTTCTTCAAATTTACTTCCCACTTGGAAACAATTAGTTCTGTCTGACAAGATGGCAACTTTAACATTAACTGGGATTAGAAGAGATAACCGTTCTAGATTCTCCCCTGCTAATCCAAGTTCTAGTCTGTTATGGTACTACAATTCACAGGAAGATACTTCATAGGACCTCCCAATTGTTCTAAGATTGCTCTACTGATATCTTTTAAATCAAGAGGGTTTCATTTCTGTAGCTAGACTATAAATTATTAGCTCAAGGGTCAGGACTATCTTACAGTTTCTCTTTCATGTTCAACACATTCTTGGTGAAGTTTCCTTCAAAGAAAATGGGCTGAAGGGGATCAAAACCACAACGAACCATGGTGGCTAGAGGATTAGAACTCAGATCCTAGAACTCTATGGACTGGGCTCCAAGTCAGATCTATCATGAATTAGTTCTGTGGCTTGAGGCAAGTCACTTTTTTAAAGTTCTCAATGTCAGTCTCCCCATTTACAGATGAGAATTACTGTACCTCCTATGGTCACAATTCCATATGCATTCATGCATTTGAAGCATAGGAAAGGGTGGGAACATGATACATTGCCGAAGTGAGGTCTCTGCTGCTTTCATCACCATAATTATTTGCCCTTCATGCCCAGGGCCACACATTATGGATGATGTACAGCAATGTGTTAATGATGTTTACTGTCTTCTATATAGCCCAAGTTTGCCTAACTTGTATTCCCTCACCTCTGCCTTCTAAGTGGTGGTTGACAGTCTTGTCCCATTATATTCAGCATGTGGAGCGGTTTTGATATGACTGAATGGATGAGGCAAGGATCTTGCAAACAATAGCATGAACTTGGCACACAGAGGAGGGCACAGGAGGTTAACTGTGTGAGAGATTGGGCAGTGGAGCAGAAAAGCATTAACACAGGCCATAGGGAACACTGGGTTGGGTTGGCAACAACTATCTCAGTACTATTCTTGACTCAGAAGCCTCTTGATCAGGACAACTAGCTATTCCATAACCAATAAATGAATAACTTAAACAACCATAGTTTAGAAAAGTATAGAACAATTGATGAAAAAAATGAGAATTGGCAATCAGTAAATATGGAGCAAATTGGCAAACTTAAAATCATGCATAAAAAACTTAAACACAGAATGCATAGGTTGAGAGATGGGTCTTTCCGTATCGCAAGATAAACAGTTTTTTTCCTGCTTACAGATTCTTGAGACTAGGGTAAAAGGTACCACAGAGCAGAAATGAGAACCATGTTTAGTTAGTTATTTAGGAGATGTACAATATGATGATTCAAGTCTGGATTTTAAGAAGCTTGAAGCAGATAGATTTCTCTAAGATGACCTCTGAGAGTGAGGATTCTTTTGTGAACCCCAAAATCACAGTAGTCCAGAGGCTTGCAATGGAGTTTTATTATGTGCACATATTTTGGGGGGAATGACTGAGGATTGTGAAGTTTCCTATCACTACTTGGACAAAGCAACTTTTTAAACCTTCAATGTTTTTCATGCAATTGCCAACTAGAAGTTATTCAATGCTGAAGCCTCCCAGTTGTGTAGATGGAAGTACAGAAAATATTTTTGGAATGAAAAGGCCACCTGGCCACACATTCTTCACCCCGTCCTTATGCTTCTTGCCAAAGATTTTGACTTCTTTCTTTTTAGAAATTCATAGGGTCTTGAATTTGCTAATGTGAATAGTTTTATCTGCTTGCTAGGCAATTCATTTCAAACTATAAATGAAATGTGTCTGAGTGAATTTTATGACTTGTGGGTGGGGAATGTCTTCAAACTCTAGTCAGCCTGTATTTTTGTAAATAAAGTCTCAGTGCAGCACTGTATACCAGTGTGGGTAATGTTGACAGCTGAGGGTGGAACTGAGTCATTCACACAGCTTTATCCTGAAATGTTTACTATTTGGCCCTTTGCAAGGAAAGCTTGCTTACTTTTCAACAGGCATTTTCAATTTTGATATATCTCAGCGGCTTTCTCATTTATCAAAACAATCCCTACATTTTTCAGAATCCTGTGATTTACTAAGGACTACCCTTTTAACAAGAATAAACTAAATATAAGTGGGACCTGAAGACACCTCCCTAACTTTTGAGGGAAGAGCCAGAGCTGACTCTACACTCCACTTCCTGCCAGTGTTCTCTGATGTGCTTTGCCTGCTCAATTCATGAGCATTATTCTATAACCTCTGCACTATCCCTTGGTGCATTTTCTTTTGCTGAAGCATAAGTCTTTATTGGGATGGTTCTGACTTCTCTGGCTCGCTATTCTTATACTCTTCAACTGGGAAAGACATTTGTCTTCCTGCTTTCCTTTAGTTTTGTAAAGGAAGTAAGCCAAACCAAATTGAAACTGGTTTATTTCCCCCTCCATCTTCACCGCCTCCAGTTTTTATATTATCTACAAACTTGGAAAGTACATTTCATGGACTTATGATTTTTACATATAGCATTATTCACAACTACGGTTTTGAAAGTGACCTTGGAGAAATTTTTCATCTGATTCTTTCTTCCATTCTGAGAAGTTTCCATCTGTGGATTCTCTGTGTTGCTCAAGATAAAGCTTTCCAAATACTCCTTAATTTATCTCTTGTTCAACACTACTTTGGGACAGTGTCCAAAGTGTTCTGGCCAGAACATCACTGAGAGTCTACAGATATTTCTGGTCAACTGGTCAATGTAAAGAGATGGTGGAGTGCTCAGCTCTAAATGGGCCATCTATATCATACTCTTGGTGATTTTGGAAATCACCTCAGCAGAGAGACTGAAAAGACAATGGCTGTAGGTCTAAATGACAATGTTTATGGATACTGAAAAATGGTCATCTATCATGTATCGGGAACATTAGAGACATTATTTTGGTTCTCTACTGTTATGGCTTAGATAAGTATCCATGTGCTAAAAGTATCCTCAGACACTGTTGGGAGATGACAAAATCCTTACAGCAATGGTACTTGCAGGGCTATTGGGACTGAAGTCCTTCATTTCTTTTGTTCTTGGCTCCATGAGATGAAGAACTTTCTCTTCGGTCATGATATACACAGGCCCAAAGTAATGGGAACAAATGACCACTACTGAGATTCTTAAGACCATGAGCCAAAATTAACCTTTGCTGTTTTTAAGTCGTCCACCTCAGGTTTGTTACAGTGATTAAAGGCTAGCTTTTCTATAGCCTTGCTGCTTTGGAAGGTACAACTGAAGTTAGTGTCTGGTCTTATTGATACCATTTTCATTTAACTAGTAAGAAAACCGATGTTTTAAAAGGTTAATGTTGGTAGATTAAGTGGCAAAGCTGCCATTTGCATCCAAGTTGCTCTAATTCCAGCCAGTCTTTTACTGCCTTCTGCAAATGGAATTGAAAGGAGTGGGGAAATAAGGAGGCCATATTGAAAAGAAAGGGATGGGGCAGGCTTGGAGACTAGAAGGAAGAAAGGCCCGAGAATCCCCTTTCTCTAAATCACTGTACAAGTAGGATATCAGCCATAAACTGCCTCCCACCCCTAGGGGAAAATAAGGAATTCTCCTAAGTATCTAACTTCCTCGTGTTAACATTAATCACACTTCAATGTTTTAAGACCTTTATTGGCTAAACTACATATAGCAGGTGCTACTGGCTCACTTTTGATATAAAAATATTTTACACAGAGGAAAAAAATTGTCCCTGAAGCTATGGCTGGATCAGTATAATTTGGTTCTTTTTGAAGGCAAAGAGCAAACCTATTCAGAATTTGGCTCATCCATCTCCAATGACAACTTTGGGGAATGTGGCTACTCCTGTCTATAAGGAAGTCAACATGGTCTTTACAAAGCACTGTTTCTAGAGCCACATTCTTATTGAGGAATACTGCACTGTCTGTATATACTACATACAATCTTGCTATCAGATGAGGAGAAGGGCCATATGCTAGAGTTTTCAGCTAGAGGTGTGATGTGTGATATACCCTATTGAAATACGAACTGCAGGTGTCATTAATCGAATTTCACCTCAAAATGTGATGACTTATGTACTTGAAAAATAATAAATAATTTAGCTTCTTCTTGTTTGGACTTGACCTCGGAATACATGCACATGGCTCTGACATACAGAGGTGGTACATAGATATAACAATTGTAATGCTTACTGAGTACCTAACATGGTGCTCACCTAGGCGAAGGTAAAGCTACATATAGAAGAACCAGCTTCCCTAAGACAGGTGGACACAAGTGAAATATGAAAGTCTTATAAATTAGAAGCCAGTTGGCTGAAATGCTGCTAATTTACACCAAGTTTAGTTGGCTTTGATGACTACCTTAAAAACAATAGTGAACCCATGTATTTAACAACACTCCCCCCAAAGTCAATAAAGACAAATGTAAGTCACCAAAGAACTCTGCTCCATATTGTGAGGTTTTGAGCAAGCTTGTGTGACATCTCTCTACTATAATTTCAACATCTGTGAACTTAGGAAAGTAATGTTAAAGGGTTATTGTGAGATAAATGAGTGCCTGAAATTCAATGGAGGAGTTCTAAATATTAGCCATCACTATAATGAGCATGATTATTTCTTTGTGGGTCTGGATGTGATGGAAGATAGGATGACAGAAGGTTTCTGCTCCCCATTTTTATTTGATTATATGAATGTTTTCAAGCCATAAGCCCTGTTCCACAGAACCTTAGGACTTTCTGAAATGTCTATAGTAGAGAACATGTGAGCGCTGTGGCACACTTTTGTTTAGGATAGTGGTTCTCAACCTCTGGGTTGAGACCCCATATGGCCCACATATCAGACATATACATTATGATTTATAACAGTAGTAAATTTATAGTTCTGAAGTAGCAATAAAATAATTTTATGGTTGGGGGGGTCACCATAACATGAAGAACTGTATTAAAGGGTTGTAGCATTAGGAAGGTTGAGAACCACTGGTTTAGAAGTAGATGTCACTCTCTAACTCTGTCCACCCTGAACAAAAGCCACAGAGACCATGGCCCCCAGCGATTGGAACCTCCTTTTTACACACCAGCAGATCATGCTGCTCATTCATTTTACCTTTGTATATATAATATGCTTTTAGGAATCTAAATAAGACACACTTTTAAACATCTACCTTTCAGGAGGAAAGTTAGAAAAGCAAAGAGATAATTCTGATGCACAATGGTAGAAGGAAAAAAGACTTGGGATTAGGCACATGAGGGAGGGAGGACTTCCTGAGGTCATCTGACCCAGCCTTTTATGTAAGGCTTCTTCTGAGGAAGAACAGGAATTAGCCAGACACAGTGGTAGGAGGTCCTGTGCAATTTAATAAGCTGAAGGTAACTGGGTACTGCTTAGATCAAAGTTCAGTGCAATGAGCAGGGATCTAGTGAGAGATGAAAGTGTAGACTAGACTTGAGAGACAGGAAATACAGTGTGCTGTGCTGTGTGTTGGAGCTTGTCCTTACGTGATGACAAGCCACTACTACTTTGCTACAATTCTCATGCTACAAAACTGTCTATGTGAATCTGTCAAATTGGGAATTAGACTGTGCCATTTACTTTCTTGCTAAATCCCTAAATGTTCTTCTGATCCTTAGAAACAGAAGCTTCCCTGGAGCTCTGCTTAGTCCTATAACCTCATTCCATTCCATACTATAGCAAAATAAGTTTCTTTTAGGGCTCTCTAACAAAACAGACTCATTTTCCCCTTAGAGTTTTTGCATAACTTTCCTTTTGTCCAAAAGACCTCTTTGACTTGGTAGCATATTCTGAACACTGGCCATCATTTGGATTTTGGCTTACAGACATCACCTAAGAGTGTATGTCCAGACTGGTCACCAAAGCCTTTTCTATCACATGTTCATTTTAATTTTGTATCTGCACTCTTATTACCATCATTCCTTGTTTAAGTTTCTAGGTTTACCTTCCTTCCCTTCCCTCTTTACCCTGTCCCTTTCTCTCCCATATTTAGTATCTCTCTGGTGTCAGTTGCCATCCGAGAGCTAGAATTAGAACAGTAAAGAAAGGCTGTGCTGCCATGGATAGGCAATTAACACATGAATACTATGATGCATCAAATAATCATAAAACCCTGTAAATAAAATGCCAGAATTAAAGGATTAGAGAAGAACTGCGGAGGAGGGGTCCTGATTCAGATGGCATGATCAGGAAGCTCCCTCTGATATGTATTGTTTGAATAGAATTTTAAATGCAAATCAACTGCAGGAAACATGTACTCCTGATTCACATCGGCACACACTCTTGATTCATTCATCACAATATTCCCAGAGAGCTGATAGAGAATAGTTGGGCATATGCTCTGTTCTCATGACCAATACCACCTTTATCCCTTTAGCTTCCTAACTAGACAGAGTTACATCAATAGGAAATGAGTCTTCTATTCCATCATTCTCAGAACCTAACATAGAATCTGCTGTGGTAGGGTTGGCAAAAGAAAGTGAACTAGGTTATCACAATATACTCAGGATGCCTTGGAAACTACTGCCTGAGAAGTTGATATGTACTTCTAAGAATCATGTGAAATTTATTTTGTAAGTAAATTTTACATGTAATATGGGTCAGTAGTATCTGAATTTTTCTTCATTCTTTGGTAAAACTAACTTCTCTCATGTCAAGTTTTGGCTCTCTTTCTGCCTTGACCTATTCTTGACAGTCTAGAATATTTATTATACACTTTAATAAATTGGAAAGTCCAACAGGCAGCTAGATCTTTCAGACTCCTAGGAGGTGGTTTTGGGTGCTAAGCAAAACCAGACTAACTGAACTAACTGTAGCACTGGACACTTCAGAACGTCTCTGTCTGAAAGTGAATGAGCATCTCTGAGCGATGAAGACAAGTAAACATCTAAAGAGTCACCTGTAGTCCACAGAAAAGTGGTCTCTATGGTAATCTCATGGCTTGCTTACACATACTGAGCATCTATCCTCCTTTCTCAGTTAGAGTTTAGAAAACCAAGTTACAGCCATACTTGTTAGTAGCCTGTAGAGTAAATTGCAAACATTATAAAGTTAAACATCAGAAACAGAGCCTCAGATTTTTTTCTTGATTGCATGCAATTAATTTACATTGCAAAGCATTCTCAAGGCTAGATCTAAGGAAGAAAATCTTCATGTAGCAAAAACCGCATAAAGTGTACATATGAACACACAGGCAAACATTGATACATATAAAAAGTATAACCTGTTCATCCACAGCCTCTAATACATTCCTCTTGATGCTACTGTGTTTCTCAATTGCTATCCTGGGTGATTGACAGCTAGGTCTTGCTCTCTGTTTGAATCTTTAGTATCCTGAGCATCTTGTTACCATGCTGTCTTTTTTAACAGATTCCACTAAACTATCTCCATCTTAAAGCTACTGGAATTAGACTCTCAACTGATAGGTTGCATTAAAAGATCATGGTAGCGTTTCCCAAGTGCTAGCTCAGGAATTTCTGGTCTTTCTGAACATACTAAGCCTTTATGTGTGTGTGCCTGTGTGTGATCAAAAGAATATTCTGAAAGCATTGCACACAATATTATCCACTTGGAAAGTGAGAACACACATTGGGATGCCTAAAACGAGTTAAGAAAAGTGAAAACCCCCAAATAATTTTCAGTTGGGGAATAGTTAAGTGCATTTAGGAACAGTAATCAGCTGTTAAAAGGCAACACGGCATGGATCTCTACACACTATTATAAACATGTGAAATAAAAACCCAGTCAAAGGTTCTGAGCATGACTAACATTCTATTAAAAACCCAAATCCTAAGTGTGTAGATGGCTTTATATATCACTATAAAGTATACAAAAACTCTAAAAGGATGTATACCAAGTGACTATGAGTGATATCTCTGGGGAGTAAGACTGGGGATGAGGGGAAGTTACACTTTTTACTTTATAGATTTGGATATCATCTGAATTGCTTTATAGCCATTTTATTACTTTTATAATAAAAAAATCAAGTGCTATATTAAAAACCAGGCATAAAATGCAGCAGTAAACACATCTGTTTAGTTTTAACAGAGCACTTTTCAAACTCATGTGACCACTGAACCCCCATTTGTAGAGCTCTCAGAGATGATTATGCAGGCGTCATGTTCAAGGCTTCCCCAAGCCTTGTCAGCATTTGGATTTTGAGCTTCTGGGGTCATTTAAAAATGCATGATAGAGGTTACAGTGACCTTGGGGGCTTGCCTGACAAATTGTCAGTACTCCACACTACACTAGAATCGTTTTAAAGAGGAAGCGAACACTTTGGAAGTGCAGCACTGTTCTTGATATACAGGTAGTGCTAAAAATGTCATTGCTGTTATTTCTATTACCATTGTTTTAGTTTTACAAGTGGCTCTGGTATAAGCAGCCCAATAATAATCCATGCTGTCATCCAAACAATAGAACACCCAAACACAGAGTCACCATGAGACATTAGGATACATAGTCACCGGATTAACAGGGTAAAAACTTCCTAGAACAAATAGCCTAGTCAAGCCGGGTCAGAGGACAGGATTATCTAGGGAGTAGCTGTTGCTAGCTGAGAGGCTAAATAAATGGAGAGATGGTCTTCATGTCCACGTTTTCCAGTGGCTCAGCCCATGAGGCAGAAACACAATAATGTTGTGGCTTGGAATGTGTCCTTCTACCCAAGATTCAAAGCTATTATTCAGAGGGCACCTTATTCATCTTTTGGGCTCCTAAAGGGGTGGGGTGAGGAAGCAGTGTTGATAAGTATACCGTCCAAATGCTTTGTTTTACTCTAATACTAACTACCAGAAATAGGTCTGAAAGCTAAGAGGTGATTCCTGCCCTCTGCCCATTTCCTCTTTCCAACCTTTCTTAGAACAGGGTTCTGTGAGGCTCACCTGTCACTGAATTGAACTGCTTCTCCATTCCTGGTCCAGTGGATGGTAGGCCTTGGGTTGCCTACTGCCTCACAGTGCAGAAGCACACTCAGAGTCCCGCTGGCTAGAGCTACAGTCTGCCCCAGATGGGTGACCACTTCGGAGGCTGAGAGCTGTTGTGCGGCTGAGATCTTTCGCAAGATGGTGGGTTTGCGATGAGGCCTGCGGGAGCCACCCCCACCTTCCCCAGAGGAGCTCCGTAGGGAACTGCTGAAGCTAGAGACGTGTTTATGAGGTGGGATGGCCACAGGGGAAAACCTCTGCTCTGAGGGCTTGTGAAGCATGCCTTGATTCTCCAGGTGGCTGCGGAAGATGTCCTGGGCCAGCTGAGCCACCAGATGCTTGCTGTATAGGTCTCGTAGCTCCTCCGGCTGCTGAGACAGGTTCCTGAGGATGTCATCCAGGCGCTTCTGCTCAGCCACAATGGTGAAGGGGAGCTGCAAGAGGGCCTGCTCAGTATTGGGATCCTCCTCAGAGGATGCGTTCCTTTCTGCAGAGTCCTGCACCTCCCACGAGGCCAGGAGGTCTCCTGGCCAACCACCCTGCTCCAGCAGCCTAGACACAATGTCATCATAGCGATTCCCAGGGTCTGCAGTGAGGCCGCGCTTCTCAGCCTTGCTGCCATTGGAGAAGATGCCATTTTGGTGTTTGTGGGTTTGCAAGTCCTCCTTTGGATTGGCCTTCCTCACCTGCAGGGCCTCCTCTTCCTCACTCCAAACATTCAGGGGCCTGGTTACAAGCTTGTGGTTTCCTCCAATGAGCTTAATTACAAATTGCTCCCGGGTGGGCCCTGCAGAACAGGTGTAGATGCCTGCATCAGAGGGCTTAAGGCGATGGATCTTCAGGTAGCCAAAAGGGGCCACAGTGACATGAGCAGAGCTGATGCTGTGCTGCCCATCCTTCTCCCAGGTGATGAGGGGCTTGCGGAATCTGCGTGTGGGACACCGGAGCACCACAGTCGTCTTGGGAAGCAGATAAGCAAATCCTCCCACCACGAAGTGCAGCTTTCTTTGCCTGCGGGTCTGGATGTATATATTTCGTGCAGCTGCAATGTGAGGGCTGTGCTTCGTGGAAGGCCTTCCAGGCCCTGGTTTGAAAGGGATGCCAGACCGAAGAAGAAAGAACCAAGAACAGGGAAAAACCAGAGTGAGACAGGACCACTAGAGAGGGTAAGGGACAAAGGGGGAAGAACTCTTCTGTTGATTTTGGCCAGGGCTGTCATCTGCTACCTCTTGTTTACCAGAAAGGAATTGGCTACCAGCTGTGGATCATCAGGCTATCCCACCTTCAAAACCTAGAGGCTAACGAGGTGTGGTGTAGGGCAGCACCACGCTCAGGGGTCTGAAGAGACAGAGGTGCCTGGAGCCCAGGGAAAGGCAGTTCTCATTAAAACCATTTAAGTAAGAAACCCATATCATAAAGTGAGGCAGAGGACAAAGAGGAGCAAATTGCTCTTAATTGTCTACCTTCTGGGCCATGCAAAGAAGGACCCCAATGTACATGAAAAGGGGACCCCAGAAGTGTTACAACCCTAGGGATTAATATTACACAAAACAAGTGTGTTCAGAACAGTTTAAAATCCCAGACTGGAAAACATTAGATTTCATTAGGAATGATCATCCTCCAGTTTCCAGATCTCAGTATGCCAGCAGGCAACCTTTACCCTTGCAAGCTGTTTTTCTAGGGGAAAGAGAACTCAGGCTGGACATTGGGGTGATTAAATTCCCTTTCCATCTCCAGCTGGGCACAGCCTCACAGTGTCTCACTACTCTGGGTCTCAGGGAAGGTTCTGGCCTGGTGGCTATGGCTGGTATTATACGGGGTTCCCCCAGATGCCTGGCATACTCACTTGGACAGGTTGCCAGCATGCAGGGTCTGATGGAGGAAGAGAAGAGCAGGGGTGGGCACAGTGTGGAGTTGACAACAGTGGAGACTCCGGTTTTCAGCACCCTCCGGCAAATGGCACTTCGAGTCTGAGTGCCTTCCCCGCAGCTCACAGAGCACTGGCAGAGGAAGAAGGGATAAATGTATAAAAGTCCCATGAACTAGAGTCTCATGGTTGTTTTGTATGGTCACATTCACCATGATATGCTGGGAAAAGCATTAGTCACTGAAAGAGAAATATATTCAGCAATGTAGAAATATACGTCTTGCAGCCACACTTTGCCCCTCCAATATTCTGTATTCTAAGGGTTCTCATGAGCATTTTACCTGTTCTTAGTTGCACATATAAATGATAGTTTTGAATCTACTTTATTTGGGGTCTGTCAGTCATTTCAATAAGGAGGCAAAAGTCAGATGCATTGCTAAAAGGAAGTAAGACTTTAGAAACACGTAAATAAAAAGGACAATGAGATACCATGTCATAAACACGCCTATATCAGAAAGAAAAGCAATAGTAACTACTGGTGAGGATCATATCATTATATATATTCCCACATTACTGGTGGGAATATAAAATGATATGATCCCTGCCATCCACTTCCAGGCGAAAGAGTCTATTAGTTTCAATAAAAAGAAAATGTACTACAAGACCCAGTAATTTGACTCATACATATCTATTGAAAGTATATATCCACACAAAGACTTGTGTGCAAATGTTCATAAATTCACTGAAATTATTTAAGTACATTTAACTACTTCTAATAACCAAGAAGTAGAAACAACTCACTGTCTACTAATTGTTGAATGGATAAACAAAGTATAGACTAGTTATACTAATGGAATATCATCCAATCATGTAAAGAAATGTGTTCCTTATACATACCATAATATAGACAAACCTTAAGAACAGTATGCTTCATTGAATTTTCTAATAGGTCAATTCTATGTCAATAAAGTTGTTTGTAGAAAAAACAGTAGTTAAGAAACTTAGTAAAAGTGGAACAACAGTAGAAGGCAGGTTCTGAGACACTATAAAATAATGCTAATAGTTATTCAGATGACAGTATACTAGGAATTTCCTGACTTATGCCCTGAAGATAGGAAGAATCTGGGCGGGGTAAGCACAGCCGGTGTAAGCAAGCATGGCAAGCTGAGAAATTTCTAGAAAAAAGTAGAAGAATTCAGCGCACAAATCTAATGCAGGCTTGGGGCAAAAGCAAGCCAGATTTACTGACAGGGAGCTGAGGTGAGTGCAGTCAGGAGTGTGAGAGGAACCGTGGGCCTTACTTTGGAGACCTTTCATTTTCAGACAGGTTTGGAACTGGTCCATAGAGCAATGGGAAGCCATGAAGTAAGGACATGATGAAAGAGGTGTTTGAGAAGGTGAATCTGGCAACACTGTGCAGAGGAGAGGGAGGGGGTGTAATGGAGGGGCCACCACAGCCTGGCTTGAGATGATGAAGGCCTGAACCTGGGTCATGGCAGCATGCCACTGGAAAAATGACAGTAAAAACAACAGAAAACTAACTTATACTTTGTAGTTTTATATGGGAGTATGTTGAAATGACACTGATCTGTGGGACAGACTGTGACATCTGCCATCCCAATAGAAATTCAAGATGTCAAGAACCAGTACAGGTTGAGATCAAACCGCTGCTTGTGTTGCCTGATGCCTGATGACTATGGAATCCAGATCCTATCTGACATCTGTTCGACTGTAAATGAGAGTACCAGATCCAAGGGTCAGGTGGGATGGGACAAAGCGCCTGATAGCTTTAAAACATGGCCATTTTAGTTTAGTCAAGTGGAAAAACAGACCACTAGCCAGACTTCAGGCCAAGGTCAGCTGTGACTTTAGGAGCCTAGTACCACATCTAGCATCAGTTTCCATATCTCTGAAATAAGAAAGCTAAGTTGAAGTTGAATCTCTCAAGCCATGCTTGGTAACCATGGTGAGGAGGTGATACAGGGGCAGTGTCTCCGGTGACAGGGACACTTATCACTGGAGATTGGTCACACCACCCCTACTTCAACCACACAGCTCTCACTTTGTTTTAGATTTTAAAATGTGTGCGCATACTCATATTTGTCCATTGCACATACAATATACTTTTTTTTTTTTTTTTTTTTTTACTCTCCTCCTAATTCTCCTGAAGCTAGGCTGGTAGCCAGGAAGCTCTGAGGTGCTCTTGTAACTGGGAGATCGTGTCTCACCATTCACAGCCTCTCTTCAGTGTCTGCAATTCCCATTCATCAATCCAGATAGCTCAGAACTTTATATAAGGGTTAACCCTTCTGGTTTTCCAGATACAACCTTTTCTTCCTGGAGAGACCAGCAAAGCCTTAGGGAGTCTAAACTACGGTCGGTCCTTGCTTGCCTAGTCACTCAAGGTGTTTACCTAAGTTTTTCTTCCTCCTGAAAATAAGCCCAGAAGGTAGAGAGCCACCATCATAACAAGGGTTGAATTTAACTAGATTCAAGAACTCAAATGTCTCATTTAATCAAGACTCTGACTGTATGGTGGACACTGCTATCTCCATTTCACAGACAATCAAACTAAGGATTAGAAAGATTATGCAATGAGCCCCATGTTGTGCAGTTGGTAAGAGACTGAGTCAGGGTTTGGAATCAGCTTTGCTTAACCTACAAGATCTTGCCCTAAAGGTCCACTTTGCTTAATGTGTTCTAGTTCAGTGGGTCCTGTTCTAAAGGTTCACTTTGCTTAATGTGACCCAGTTCAAGAGGCTCTTTCTTAAACCACAGGGGCCCTTCTTCAAAATCTGCAGGCAGAACATCACCCTTTCTGAAAGTTCTAGGTTCTGAATCCTCAAAAGGTCACAGACATCAATAGGAAGAAGGGGTGGCAATTACTATACATCCCCAGTTCTTCCTCCATATTCCATCCACGAGCCCATCACCCAATATATGCTTTTACCAGGAGGCCATCTTTACCCCAGCCACTTGGCATATATACCAGGGCTCTTTTCTGTTTAGATTTTTTTTTAATCATGTTTTTTTTTCATTATAATGCCACCTGAATCAACAGACTTCTGGGGAAAAAAATTACCCATCATGTTTGTGCACACACACACACACACACACACACACACACACACACACACACTTGTCTGAAAATGCAAATTTTTTCTCATACCTCTTGTATGCTTTGCTGAAATACAAATTGTTTCTAAAATATAAAAACAACCATTCCCCTTTCTGTTTTGAAACATCTGGGATGTGACATAGCCAGAGGTAATTTTACTGGTAAATTATAATGATAATTTAGATTCCTTCTCAACCTCAATGCCCTAAGTAGGCACTTTTAGATGGATTCTAAATAGGCTGATAATGTAGGAGGCAAGAACCCCATGCTGAGAGGTTGGGAGTCTGAATTTCCACAGCTTGCCTTTTTCTTCAATAAGTAAGCATCTCCGTGACACACATTTCAACCATCAGCAGCTCCAAACTGTGAGCTGAATTGCATATTAAGCACTAAAAAGCCCATGGATCAGGAAAGCCAATCTGAATGCTTCTATTCAAAAAAAGGAAAGGTCTTGAATGTGGTTTGGAGCCAGCGATCTTTCTGCTAGTGTTTGAATTTGCTTGTGCAGCAATGATTTTAAGACTTCTCTGTGGAAGACACAGGTCTTTGGAGATGAATAGTTAAAGGAACTCAAAGAAATTCTAGGGGCTGAAAACAGTCAAACTAAATATTTGAAGTCAGTGGTAAATGAATTCATACCAGTATCAGAACAGGAATTACTTAGTAAGACAGGTTAGTTGGAGATTTAAGTTTGCGATCCCTAACTCAGGGCACCATCTGGAGCTGTGAACACTGAGCCATCACTTTCCCAACTGCAAGGCAACGGGGGAAATCAAGTTCTCTTGCTGGGAAGTTGTTCAAGTATTAGAGTCAGGAAACTAACAGTAAAGAGGCAGGATTTCCTTGGCCTTCTTTTCCTAATAAATCACATCCTTTATTGTCCAGTAACTTGGAAGAGAAGAACTAGGGAGGCCTTGCCCTTCCTGAGCAGAGACTGGAAACATCTGGGAGGACATGGGAGTGGGAGTGTCAGGAGAATGGAGCTAGGTGGAGGAGGAGGAAGAACTCCAAGTCCTGGGTTTGTTCAAGGGCGATCCCATTTATAATCTCAGGTTTCTGGTTTTCAATTGTTAGGTAAGAGCTGGTTGTGTAGCCCAGGTCCCCATAATAAACTAGGTCCCTAGAGTCCAGTCATTATGCATCCCATGGTAGAAATGCTTACAAAATGCCATTCCATTGTCAGAAGAACTTTTTGGTCTCTTTTTTAAATGCATGTGTTTGGGATGGCTTTTCTTTTCACCCATGACTTGCATTCTCTCCTGAGAAGCAAACCTACCTCAGACCAGTCTGAGAGGAGCCACTCGCTCGGGCAATCATCTTTCCTACATGCTTGCTGGGAGGTCGGTTTGGAGGCTGAACAGAAGGTCTCTGGAAGCTCCAGGAAGCTGCCATCAGCCATACGCTGTTTGCAAAGAACATCACGTTTCTGGATTCCCCCTCCACAGGTCCTGGAACACTGAGGAAGCAAAAAAGGGTCAACACAGGCAAGAATTTGACCACTACCTTATTCTTGGTTGAGTAAAGAATGAAGTTTTTATTTTTTTAAATTTTATTTATTTATTTTTTTAACCAACAGACCAGGAGTCAGGCCAAAGGATTTTGTTTCTTGTCATTGCAGTGAATTTTGTAACTCCCCTCTCATAATCTCAGGTATTTAACTTGAGCATCCAGGAATTCAGGAGCCCTGGAATCTTAGAAATGTGCCCCTGAACTGTGATTTGTAGCCACTCAAGAGAACTGGTTTAAGAGGTTAGTATCATAAAGTATTCACCGTATTTATGATCCAATGAAAATAATCTGTGCTGCTTCCAAAATGAGCAAGAGTGGTGACCTCCTGCCATCAGAACTAACCCCCCAAATTAATTTGAAGGACTGTCCTCTCTCCCCATGTGGGAGCACTCACTCAGCCACACAGGGCAACATAAGATTTAGGGGCCAGCTTTCTGAAGAACTCATCTATACCCTTGATTTCTAAGGGCACTGGGAGCTAGAGCCACTGAAATCTGGTATGCAAGAAAAATAGCCTCATGTCAGTGGTTTTCAGAGGGACCGCAGTAAAACACTTTGTTTACATGGAACTTAATAGTTATAATCTGGCTGCTTGAGGCAGGAAAGAGGCCTCCTGGGGAAAAGATGGTTGGCTTTTTCCATGTAGTCTTCCCATCCCTTTTAAGGGCCCTCAGTTTTTAGCATGGTGCGTGGTTTTTCTGTATAGGCTATATTTGGCAAACTTCTCTGAAGACAGACACAGCCACTGGACTAAATGATGACCAGAGGGACATAAGCAGATGTGCAATTTCAAAGATTTCATCTAAAGAGAGATCAACATTCCCTCCCCATTCCTTGCTGGCAGAAATGGTTGGGTATGGTGTGTGAAAATTGTAGCTTTCATGTGATATGTAAAGAAGACACAACAAGCTTTATTCTATTGAGAAGTCCTGCTTACTCCTTATGTGAAAAACCTTTCTGCTTTTTGAAGACACTGTCATTTTGAGATTTCTGCTACTCCAGCCAGATATAACTCTACCTAATATCTACCAAACCATGGCTTAGCTATCTTGGTGTAGTTTATCCCAAACATTTCGGGGAACTCTCTGGTTTCTTGGAAATAGTCTCTAATCTTTCACTTGCTCTCCTTGGGTTTGTTGAGACATTAAGTCTAGGTTCAAAAGCTGTGAGTGTGCATTGAAGGAATGGCTCTGCCCTCCTTGGCAGTGGTCTCGTTAGGTAGTCAGTAAGATGCCCCAACTCCCACCCTAACCAACTGCTCACACAACCCAGGAAAGGAATTGTAGGACTCCAGTGTTTAGTCAGAGGCACTGGCCCCGAGTCCTGCCAGGAAAGCCATTAATGGATACCTATCTAAACTTGGTTCCAGAGGCCCCAAGCCTTATATGACCATGATCCAGTGATAGGTAAAGAATGAGTTCAGACTGTTGCCTTCTCTTATAAGAATCAAGTCAAGGACTAGAGAGGTGGTGCTCTCTCAGAAGACCTGGGGTTTGATTCCCAGTGCCTACATTGCAACTCACAACTATCTGTAACTCCGGTCCTAAAGATCTGACATTCTTCTTTGGCCTCCTTGGGCATTGCATGTAGGTGGTGCACAGACAAACAAGCAGGCAGAATCCCCATACACATACAATAGAAAAATATAAAAGAAAAAAAGAAAAAGAAATGAAGTCAGTCCAAGGGGCTTGTCAATCACTGGATAGTAAACAACCTTTAGGAAACCTGTCAATTCTAGAATTTTTTTTTAAAAAAGCATTTGTGTATTTACTTGTGTGGTGGTGGTGGTTGTGTGTGTGTGTGTGCAGGTATGCATACTATGGTACATATCCGGAGGTTTAGAGGGCAACTAAATAGAATCAGTTCTTTCCTTCCACCTTTAAGAGGCTCCTTGGAATCGAACTCAGGTCACAAGGATTATGCAGTAAGTGTCTCCTTTACTGGGTGAGTCATCTTGCTGTGCTCCAGCATAAAAATGTACATTGATACAATGGTCTACGGCCACTGTTCACTCTGACCCTATGAGTGTTTTTCTTTACAGTGGTTCCTCTGGCCATTGGACCACTCTTAGCCCAGACTACTTTTCACTGATTTATAATAGGCATTACCTATTTTATTCTACTCTACCCTCTTCCTACTTCTTTCAATGAAGATCACAGGGCAGAGAAATGGAGGGGAGTCCAGATGTCTCAGCCTGAACTTTTTAACAGTGCTAATGTCCAAGCCCAATTTCAGACTATTATATAGAATGTCTGTACTAGATTCTAGTACCTTTTTAAAAACATGTTTTCATAGGTCATTTTCTGCTAGATAATCCTATTGTGTGGCAGAGCCAAAGCTGGGTCCTAGAGAGCTTCTGTTGGTCTATGTATAGTTTATTTGTACTGTGAATGGTTTGAGGCCACAAAGCCATTGTGTAATATCATAAGGACTATAGATTTGCCTTGAAGGGCTTTAAACACAGAGCCTTTCAAGTGGTCCAGAACAATGGTGAACATTTTTTTTTATTTTGAAAAATTAGAAAATGAAAATAATTTTGACTACCATAGTAAATATGTGTACGTGCTATGCACTTCAACAAAATTATAAATAAATGACATTTGGTAAATACCCTATTAAGTAAATCTTATTTGCATGTGACAGCTTTACAGCTCCTTGTTCATTCATAAACTTCTAAGGTACCCCCGAAAGCTCAGCTCACAGGCCACTCCTTTCCTAAGCCTCCTCTATCCCCTGTGTATATTAGCAAATGGTTCCTTTCCACCACACCCTGGCTTTGATGGGTACCTTATCTCCTCCACAGAGGCTCATAGTTCATGTGTCTGCTATTTCCTCTGCCTCTCTGAACACATCTAGGATTAGGAATCTTCTGAGAAATCATCTGTGTACTCCCCAGCGCAGAGTGTAGTGTCTGGCAAAGAACACATACTTCATAAATGTTTCCTGCATTGATGATTGGATGAGTAAAAAAGCTCTAAATGCAGATGTTTCAAAGATGTAAAGCAAACATCCAGCTGTGACAGATTCTTCTTTTATCAGCCTGTTTGATCATTCCAGGAAGCTGTGTCTCTAGTCAGCAATGGGATTCAGCTCTGCTGGGCATTCTAACTTTCCAGGCATTGAAGAGAATCAGCTCCTATCTATCTCCCCACCTCTCCTCTATCTACCATCTGTCTGTCTGTCAATCATTTATGCTCAGGTCCTGCTTCTAAAGCTTACATCATTTGTGCTTACTTAGTATATTTCTCCAGTATGTTTACATGGATGAAAAAAGTGTCTTTATCAATTTCTAAAAATGGAAGATGAAAATCTACAAGAGGAAAGGCTTTAAAGTCTGTGGTGATTTTGTGGCCATGTTGAGATGACTCAGTGAGGTTTTAGCTCCTGAAGTGAGAGGCAGCATGCAAAAGGAAATATTTATAGAGGAGAGCGAGCAAGCAAGGGAAATTCAATAAAATTAAATGAAAAATATTTGTCTTCATGAATCATCATTTAAATCAGATTCTTGTATGAAAAGGTAAATCTCTGGTAAGGGATATTTTAAAATATATGCAATAAAAACAAATAATAAAGATACCATTTATGCTGCATGTATTAGCTGCCATATATGATTCATGGGAAGGTTGTGGCTTCATTATTTTTATATGAAATTGAAGAAATATACAATAAAGAGACCATTTAAAAGCTTTATTTCTATGCATAAATATGCTCATGTGACCTGTGCTTTCAAAGATTTCCCCATGATTAGCATGTCAATAAATTCTGCCTGCACTGATTTTTCAAAAATGTTTCATTTGGTAGTTTAATTTAGAGTTGAGTTCATTTCCTTGGTACTTCAAACCATATTACTGCCCCCAATGCAAAATGACATTTATTTTTTGTTTCTAAGATCAACTTTCCAGGTTCAATATGGTATGAGCAGCTTATACTTATAACTCATTTCACCCATTCCTTTACTCATTCATTCTTTTACCAAACACTTGGGTACCCACTAGGCACTATGTTAGGTGCTGGGGATTTTATATGAATGCAAGTGATTATTCTGTCCCTGGGATCTGCCATCCAGTGAAGGAGAAAACTACTGAAAAATATGATAAGTTTTACAAGGAGAGACAATGTGAAAGAGTAAAGCTGTACTTTATGGAAAGGTTGGGGGCAGTGCCAAAGAAAAGGCACCATGAATAGTCAGTAAATAGGAATGGGGACACCATCTATCCCATGTGCAGTACCATGGCATGGTCACATAGCTCTGAGTTGGCCTGAGGACAAGACAGTATCAGAGAAGGGGCAGAGAGTGAAAGGCCTTCAAATAGAATCTTAAAACTCAAATAAAATCTTTAAAACTCAGTAGGAGTTTTAAAGAGGAGGATAATGTGATAAAATTTATAGGAAATGACTTCAAAGGGTTTCAAAAAATGCTACCCTGTAAGATATTAATTGGTATTTTCTGTGTACCAATTTCCTCTGAGATAAAACTGTCCAACTTGGGGAAGCCTGTTAATGCACACGAAATTAAGAGAGAGCTAAAACAGTTGGACGCTCTAAGGTGTGAGGATGAGGATGGGTGAACTATTTCATCCCACAGGAAAGCTGTTCAGGCTCAGGAAATAAGCAACTCAAAAGCTTCATGAAGTCCTGAAACTGATCAGATTAATTATGTTCCCCTCCCCCCTCTGCATACATAGCCATAAGAATTGATGAAAGATATTTTCAGGCAAGCAGAACTTCCTGGGAGAAGAGACCAACCCAGCAGTCTGGAAAAAGTTTAGATCAATTGAACTCTGTGGAAGGGTCACTTGTCAATCTGTTGAACTGTCTACAGTCTGTGCAGTGTGTTCCCGCTTCGGAGCTTTGTTGAGTTGTCATACATGCTGGGGTGGACTTTGACGGTGCAGTTGTCTTTGAGTCATTTTTGCTTCTATTAGTGACCTTTCACCACATTCCCAGAAATAACCCCAAGCAAACTCATTGTTTACCCAAATCAGACTTTAGTAGTATTAGTACTTTGGTCTATTTGGTAGATTTTTGTTCACATTTATCCAGGAAATACCTGTCACGTAGCAGTATTTCTTGGAGAAAAGATTCACCTAAATAGCAAAGCATGTCATACCCTTATTTGATAGATTTTGACCCACGGCATTTTAAAGGTCTGATAAAAGGCTATGTTAAAAAATCGTTAATACCAGGTTGAGAAGTACTGATGGGAATTATGTAGGACAATTCTGTGTGTAATAGCTTGGTGGCTGATTGTGAGAACTTGTTCAAGGCTCTGGGAGAAAGTTGAGGAATGAAGATGAGCTACAAGAAGTGGAATTAAACTGGCCATGAGAAGTTACTGGGTGTGAAGGATACATGGGTCTGAGAAGGGCATCAGCTCCCAGAGAGGGAGTGGCTAGAGAGTGGTGACAGCAAGTGGCAGTGATCAATGGAGAATGACTAAGTTTGCTGGGAAGGATAGCCAGGTATATATATATAGATCTGAATGTAGATCTTTGGGGGTTGAGACAATTCAGCCATGTAGGAGACTGGGAAATTCCATATTTAGTAGAGGCCAAAATTGAGCCACACTAAAGTTAGGATGTGGAGAGATATGAGGAAGCTGGAACTCAAATCTCAGTGAGAAACTGTTAAAATGAGAGTATCATTTTGTAGATCAGCATCGCTTTGTTCCTCCCTACCAGTTAAGCCTTCCTAACTGTAGAAGCACAGGGTGATGCAGTGAGACTTCTTGGTTAAACAGACGGTTACGATGTGACACCAGGGCACAACAGGATTTAGAATGATTAAGCCAAAGAGTTTTCTGCTAGTAAATAAAAACAAAGCCATTCCATATGTGCAATCTGACTTTTGATCTCCATGCTGCTACATTTATTGCTGCTTCTAAAGTTAGAAGTAAACATTCACTTCAAAATACTACTGAAAATGAATTTAACATTCTAACAGTTTCAGGGAATAAATTCTTCAATAAATATAACTCCTAACTTACATAGATTTACATTTTAATCACAGAGATATAACATAACTCATGACTACTGTGACAGATTTTAGCCCTTAAGTCCAGACCAAAAGATACGTGTGTGCAGTGCACACATGCACACATGTAAACCAAGAAAATAAAATTTTTACTTTCTGGAGCACGGTTACCATTAAACTTCTACTTTGCCTTAATATCTCTAGGAGAGATTCCTCTCTCATGTGGCTTTTTACACAGCTAAACTATGTGCATTTTTGAATTGTGACCCTGATAAAAGGAAGGTTTATAGGGAAATGGCGAGCTAATCACAGCTTTAAGCCTGGGGTGGAGTGTGCGTAGGGCTTGTGGTGACTGGTTCTATCTTCTCAGCACAGATGTGTGCAATATGTGCATGTCCTTGGGTGGATGCAGTCCTGAACAGAACACATTTGCAGTGTAGGGAAATTGAAATGGCGCTCTGGAGCAGGCTCATTATTTTCCTTTAACCCATCAGCATCTTCTCTCCATTCTTTCTTGTTTCCTTAAAAAGGTGATTTTTTTTTTTAGAGTCAAATCAAACGAAAGCATGCAGATGTATATGTATATGATGACACAGATGGTATGTGAGGGTGGGAGGGTGGCAGAGGGTAGGTTATCAATCAAAGGGACCAGCATTACTGGAGCTTAAGTGCTCAGATAGCTTACTTCTGAGCAGAGTGTGGCTTGTTGAGTAATGGCCAAGAAAGTTTCTAGTCTGGGATTGGTAAACACATTCTTTAGAATAGTCAAAGGGACTTGGCTAATACAATAACAGTTGATGAAGATACTATGGTGCTCATAAAAGGGATGCAGGAGGGTCAGAGTCTGGTCAGATATGAGAACAGAATCAATGTTTGGAGGGATTGACTCAGAAGGGGAAAGAACAGAAGAGGAAAAAATAAAATATGGAAAAGAAAATGGCATAGACTCCTCTTAAAGGCCCAAGAAAGAAAGCATGCCTGTTGACTCCTTGATTTTAGGACAGTAAAACCCATTTCCAACTTGGGATAAGTCAGTGTATTTATGTTGTTTTAAGACATCAGAGTTGTGGTAGTGTAATTAATACATAGAATAAAGAAATCCCCAAACATAGGCAATAGACACCCAGTTTTATGTAAACTGCAGATTTAAAGCTGTGTTCTCAGATTTCTTCATAATTTAATCATGCAAAGAAAATAGTAAAGACAGTTGGGGAAAGGTATATCAAATACCAGACTCAAGAATGGGGTTTGAATCCTATTGACTACCCTTCATTTTCCAACCACTCAAGATGGGACAGCTTCAACCTCCCTGAGCTTAAAGTTGATGTGAGGATTAAAAGGAACATGTACAGAGTGAGCAATCCTACACGAATCTGCACAAGAGGCAGAGTGAGCAGTCCTATGAGAATCTGGGGAGCACACCAACTGCACAATGCTCCGTGTGCCCCATCTGTAAAGGTGGATGTTAATGACATCTCGCAGCCCAGTGAGGGCTGTGTGAGTAAGCATGTCAGGGGCTGAGACATGGGGAATGCCATGGCACTTATTGGTAAGAAAAGTTTATGTGGGAGAGGGAGGGATGAGAGGGGAGGTAGGGCTGAAAACTTAAATTCATTATAGAAACACATGAAACTGTCAGATAAAAATAAACGTGTTAAAGAGAAACAGCCCCTGAAATAGAGCAAGTATCTAATACATGAATGTAGGAGCCTAGGTATGTTCCTCTCCCCCTCTCCCATCCTTTCTGCTTCATCCACCTGCATTAGATGTCAGGGGTCCTCCTGAGACTTGGGCGGCACCTGACCAAGTAAGAAGGTGGTTCTTTAGTGACAGCTACATGGCTTCACTGAAGGAAGTGTATCTGGTAGAAGGGGGAGTTTCTATTAGGTTTTGAGAGGTGGAGGGCAGGGGACATGCAGGTCGTAGGAAGCGGTGCAGGAGAGGGCTGATAGCTGGATGACAGCCATGACTAGAGGTGGGGCAGGGACAGATGTGCAGGGGCATGAGGGTCTGACAGGATCCTACCTATTGGCTTATTATCTGGCTATGGTGAGTTTCTGAACACCACCCTAGGAGAAGATAGTCATGATCAAAGTATTTCAAGGTTGATGTGGGAATGCCTGCCAGTGACCCTTAATCATGGTGCTGTAGCGTAGGGAATTGTGTTGCTTCATTGTAAATAATTGTCCCACCCACTGGTTTAATAAAAAGTGCTGATTGGCCAAAGGCAGGCAGGAAGTGTGGGCAGGGCTACCAGACTAAGAACAACTCTGAGAACAGGAAGCACAGAGCAGAATGCCAGAGAGAAGCCGGAAGAAGCAGAGGACAACCATGCTGCTGTGAGAAAAGGTACCGAGCCCCATGGCTGAACAGGATGAGTCATGGGTTAGATGAAGGGTAGAGAGCTAGCAAGTTATATGCCTGGGCCTTAGACCAATCATCCTAAAACTATTGAAAGCATCTGTGTGTCACTGTGGGACTATGGGACTGTGGGTCTGTGGGTCCTAAATTGAGGTTAGGCCTGAAAGTCTGGGCCAGAAACCTTGTACTACACTGTAGCTCTAGTGTGAGTGCATCTCTTGCATAATTTATAATACTTGTTTGCAGTCAACACTAAAATTGAAAATGAGAAAAATATGTTAGAAAAAAATACACTGGATCAATGCAAGAAAAATTCAATAATGAAAAAAATCTAAATATATATTCAAAACATTTTCAAGCTAAGTTGATAAAAATAAATGTCAAAATAATTACCCTCTACCCCTAGACAGGGTTTCTCTGTATAGCACTGACTATCCTGGAACTTACTCTGTAGACCAGGCTGACCTTTGCTTCCTAAGTGTTAAGATTAAAAGTATTACTGCCTGGCCAAATAAATTCTTTACATAAGACCAAATATTAAAATGTAAGGGGTACATACTAAAATTGGGTTTCTGGCAATCAAATCTAGAATTAGATTTATGCTTTTGTCTAAAGGAAAAATTTAACAGAGATAGCAGGAGTCCATGCTTGGTCCCCTCCAGAGCTGTAGAATGTATAAATACTGGCTATTAACCAATTTTAGACAAATGCTCTACAAAGAACAAAGGATGCTGTGTTCTCATCTAGCAGATGGCAATTTATATAATACTTTACTTTTCTAGGAAAAGAAACATACACATACAGTTGGTGGTGACCCTGAGATCATGCACAAAGGGGGAAGATTCTCTCTTCTCAAACAAGCTGTCTGTCAGGTCACTTCCATTTTTTAAAGAAAGGATTTGAAACTCCCTTCTCATGTTCTTTCACTTAAAAAAAAAAAAAGCTGCAAGCTGAGTACTAAAAGGATCCCTTGGTAGACTACTGCTGACTTGTGAAGATCATGACCACATTCTAGGTTCCCTTGTGCCAGCCAAGAATGCTGAGCAATCAGAGGGCTAATCTGGCTAGGGGTCATCTGTAGTATGAGGTTTCTGGCCTGGACTTTTGGGCCTAGCCTCAAGGTTTAGGACCACAGACCCGTAGACCTACAGACCTGCAGACCCGCAGTCCCACAGTCCCACAGAGACATGCAGAGGCTTACTATAGTTTTAGGCTGATCGGCCTCAGGCTCAGGCATATCACTTGCTACCTCTCTACCCTTCATCTAACCCATGTCTCTTGTTCAGCCATGTGGCTCAGTACCTTTCTTTAGAGCAGCATAGTTGTCTTCGGCTTCCTCTGGCTTCTCTCTGGTATTCCGCTCTGTGTTCTGTTTTCAAGAGTTTATATTTGACCCACGTTGGGCTGCCATTTGTAGTATGAGGTTTCTGGCCCGGACTTTCCAGCCTAACCTCAAGGTCTAGGCCCACAGTCATCAGTAACTGATACCCTAAGTCATGTGTCCTGAGAACACAGCCCTTTATCTCAGGGATTCCCAAACTTACTTTTAACTTACATCACATACAATAAAATTTGTTTTCAGAAGTAGTCAGTAAGAGCTGATTGTATTTAAGAGCTCACTTCAAGAAGATTCTAGGAAGCAATGGAAGAAAAATACTTGTGCCAAGCTTAACTCGATTGTAAAAGTAGCCAGTGATCAAACTACTAATGGATACTCTCTAGAGGATATACTCACTGTGGCTCTCAAATTCTTTATTTCTTATTGTATTAAAATACTTTTGATAATTATCATGTGTGGTATATAAAGATATACATAAGTGAAATCACTAGTCGGCTGGATGAATTTTTAAGAGGTTTTTAGTATTAGTTTTCTGATTAGAAAAATTTGCCTAAACCTGCCTCATCCCTAAAGGTTTTACTAGTGGAAGGAAACTGACTATGCTTCCAAAATACATTCATATCTTTTTAGGTGAAGTTAGATGTGTCAGAATGGATACTATGGGTTTGGGGCTGGCAATGGCAGCAAAGCCATGCATGTGGGATGTGTGCTAAGAATTGGAAAACATGCTGGGCCAAGATCATTATTCAGCAACATGTGTGACTATTGAGAGGAAGGCAGTGTTCCCTTGAAAGCTGCTACAAAGACTACTTTATGATCCATAACTGCGCACAAATATATCACTGAGATACAAAGCCAGAATTTCATGGCCTGTAGGGAGGCACTCTGTGTATAATCATTCATCCTGTCATAGAATAAACACTATTCACAAAGTACTCTTCACAAAATGACAAGCTACAGACGACCCATAATCCAGAGATTTAGAAGTTGAACAGTGGAAACTGATGTGAGCAGATTCCTCACTTTTCTCCTGGCATGATCAACAGTACAGCTTACAGCCAATAGTATTCTCCAATTAGAAGCAGCTCAGTGCTCCTCAAAACCAGGAGACCCGAGGCTCTCGTGTAGAATGCATGGCGGTGAGCAAGGTCACATCTGGGCCATAGTTATAGCTTTCACAAACCAAGAGAGCTCATACAGTGCTTTCTCATTTAACCTTGTAGTCATAAAAGGTGGGGTAAAGGCCACCCCTTAATTTGCAACCTACATAAGTCTTAGTTTCCTCAAACTTACAATGATGATAATATTAAGGGGTTGCTGTGAGAATTAACTTCAAATCAGCATAGAGTGATGTGTATTTCTTAGTAAGACACTGGTTCATAGCTGCTCACAATATATTGCATCAATTTCCAAAAACTATCACAGAGTAGCATGGAATTAATGAACTCAGCTATAACATACACATAATTTTAAAGAAGATTCATGAACAATGTTTATTTTTAGTTAGTTCTTTTTTAATAGCTATTCTTCATTTTCTGATTATCTGGATGGGACTGGTTCCAGATGCTCCTACAATTTGATGCTAAGACTCCAAATACATGGATGCTCTAGTCTGAATATAAAATGGTATAGTATTTCTATAACATATGCATTCCTTCCTGTATAGCTTAAATTGACTCTGTATTATTTATAATAACAAATAAAACACAAATATCATTTATTAAGAATTTTTTAAAGTCCATACATGTTCAGTATAGAAGCAAACATCATAGGCCCAACTTAAAAAACACATGGTGCATACTGGTGAAATCTGTGGACATGCAAACTACAAATGGTGTAGAATTTGCTCATTTATTGACATTTTATGTTTGCTAAATTATAATTATGTGACAGCCAGGGAGAAGGAAAGGGGACTTTGTCTGCTGAAGCCAGTAGTTCATCTCTCAGCTGTAAGGGAAGGGTGACAGGAAACTGTCCTCCCTCCTCAGCTTGGTGACTATAAAACTTACCATCCTAATGGGGACATTTGTAGAGTTTACAATGGGCTAAACAGGAATGTACATCCTTTCCAAATTTCAGGCTTACTTTATGACCACTGTAATAACGTTAAACCTATGTCTGACGTCCTAGTGAGGAACAAATTACAAAATAAGATTTCATCCAAACAACCAATTTAAAACTTTTTTGTGTTCTTTAGAGGCATGCCAAAGCTTATTTCAATTTGAGACATATTAATTTTAATAATATATCACAATAGAGTAGTTTATCTTTATTATTGGTTCTCTCTCTCTCTCTCTCTCTCTCTCTCTCTCTCTCTCTCTCTCTCTCTCTCTCTCTCTCTGTGTGTGTGTGTGTAAGATCCAGAAAACTTTGTACAGGGGATGATAGTAAATAGTTTAGATTTAGTGAACTATATGGTCTTTGTCACAGCCACACAATTCTGTACTTTTAAGAAAAAAAAATCAGGAACAGACACTATATAGAGAGGATAAGTAGGTCTAAGTAGGTCTGCATTCTACTAAAACTTTACTTACAAAAAGGCAAGAAGGTTAGGTTTAGCTGTAGGGCTACAGTTTGTCATTTCTTCCTTTAAAACTATGGTTTCCAGACTTTTAGAATTCATAAGATTAGGAAAAAATTTTAAAAAAATCTAAAATTGGCTCAGGATTTCTAACTTTGATGAACTAAGGATATTCATATATATATATGTGTGTATATATATGTCTATATACACATATATATTGATATGATATTGGAGGGGGACATATTGAGGGGCCATGGGGAAATTGAGGAGGCAAAATAGGGAGTAGATATGATCATATTTCATTGTATATAGGTATAAAGTTTTCAAGATAAATTGGAAAAAACTAAAAATCAACTATCAGAATTTTGCATAGCAAAACTAGAAAGGCATAAATGCATCACAGTTTTATCTGTGAAAACCTACCATGGTGCCTTTAATTGAAATTACTTTCTGGCTTGGTGTCACGAATATGCTGAGGGTCACAGATGGATGGTGTGTGTAGTGCTTTTGGAGAACACTGGGCTACCTCATGGTAGAAAGAACATGGTATTTACAATGAAAATGCCTAAGTTTGAGGAAGGTCAGGGCAGAGCTGAGAAGGGAGAGATAGCAGAACTTGGAAACACCTTTAAGCTCATCTGAAAAACTCTCCTATTGTCTTGAGTCACGGCTACCAACAAAAACTACATTTGGAAGTAACTTCAGAACTCACCAACTGCCATTGCGCAGGATACCAGGCTGGGGGGCAATTGAAGCGGTTGCAGGCTTGTACTGTGCTTGGTTTGGGGTGGTGACACAGGTCATCAGCCAGGACAACAGCTTCATTCATCTCTCTCGAAAGTAGGTGGGAACAGACCACATCCCTGGTCTGCAGGCCAACCCCGCAGGTGAGACTACACGGACTCCACTTGCCAATTTCCCACCTGAGAAGAAGTAGAAAAGAAAGAGCCTGATTGAGTTCCTACACAAACACTTCACAGGCAATCAAAACCCCTTACTAGGAGTGGGGAAGGTTCTCTAAGACATTTGGTTAGGGATTGGGTCCTGAGTTCCAAACCCAACCATCCCTTTCATGCTTAGAGCTTAAGTAGAGTAAAGCAAAGCCCATAGGACAGCCAATGTTTATTTACAAAATCACCAGTAAATGTGTCTATTTTGACAGAACATACAAACCTCATTGTAACAGGTGGGGGGGATGCTAGCTAAAGGGTAAGTTGTGTACATAAAGGGTTTAAGAATCATATTTTCAATAGTGGCTAGAAAGGATAGAAAAGGCTTTGCTGCTTATTTCTATAGCCCCCATTATGTGCAAGATGGAAACATTTGTGATTCTTATTCTTTGGCTTCAAAGTGAAAGGTCATTGGCTCCAACTTCCTTTAAACTTCCATCATAGCACAGAAATGTCTGTCTTATGTATAAATATCATCACTGCCTAGGACTGGATAATGTAACAGAAGCAGAGACTGCAAAATAGATCAGTCTTTTTGAAGAGTAGTAAGGAGTGAGAGGCTCATTATTTGGACACAGAAGTCAAATACACAGATGAGCTGAGCACATGAACGGCTGGCTCCAAATGGCTATGCCTTGAGAAGTACATTTATGGTGAGCTAAGGGCCTGTAAAACCAACCCCACTGCTTCCCTGCTGATCAGTCCTCGAAGAACTCCAACAGGAAGGACAAAGTTCAGTGGCCTGGACTCTGACCCAGAAGTGTTCTCTAATGGTCAGTTTTAGGTCTTCTAGTCACAAATTGAGACACATAAGTTCTATATGTGTCAGTTATGGAAAGCACAGTGGGGCATCCTTCAGTAGCTAGGCCTCTCAAGGTTTTCCAGTGACTCCAGAAAATTGTTTCAAAATCTTTAGTCTAATGGTTTTCATCAGATTGTAACACTGAGTAGAAACTCCCAATTTCTTGCTACTCTAGCCTCCTCCCTCCCTCCCTCCCTCCCTCCCTCCCTCCCTCCCTCCCTCCCTCCCTCCCTCCCTCCCTCCCTCCCTCCCTCCCTCAACACTATGATGAGCAATGACTACAATCAACTCCTTTATTATTTCCATTTATCCCCCATGACCCTCTAGTAACATCTGTTTTTTCAAACTGAACCGAGGTCCTGGAATCATTTTTGCTCTTTCTTCTGTTTTTGAATGTCTTCTTTTTCTATTGCATTTATATGTGCTCCAAGCATGAGTTATTTTTCTCACTGGATTATAGGTTGTCTGCCTTTCAAGGGCCCTGTTACAGTATCTATCACCTCAGGTAGAACCTGTGTTGGAGTGTGATTTACACCAAACAGATTCTACTGGAGTTCCATCTAGTTAGTTCATGGAAATGGCTAATAAATTCCTGATAATTTGGCAGAAGGAAGGAATCTACCATTATAGAGGGAATATAAACCTATCTTATTTAGTTACCCCCACAAAGATAGGTTTCATTGATTTCCCTAATTTTATAGTTGAAAATATTGGAGAACTGACATAGTTGAAACATTTAAGTGCTTATAATTAAGTACTTATAGTGAATACAAGATTCAAACCTAGGTGGCTATAGCTGACACCAAAGCCTTTATATTTCATATTTGTATAATGGTGTCTCTAGGAAATATTTCAAAAATCTCCTATAACTATTCACAAAATTTTAAATATAATGGGTAGGCTGAACACATTTCTTATGGATTCTTGTTTGAATGTCTATAAACTTTTTATTCATGGCCCCCAGCCCAATCAAATCCAAGCTTTAAGATATGTGGGTTTGAGATGAGTGTATACCCTTTACCACGCTTCTTTTCCGAGTTGTATTCTTGAGTGAGGGCTGGACTGGGAGGCTCGCTTCCCACTGAGGCAGAAGTGAGACTGTGTGACTTCATGGGCTAGACCATCCAGGTGTAGTTTCAGCTTCTGCTCTGTCTGATGGCTTCCCCATGGTGAGGAAGGAAACCACCATATCATGTGCACAGTCTGGAGGAGATCCTGTAGGTGAAACCCACAGCACCCTACCATAACTAGCATCCACTTGCCACTCATCTATAAGAAGTGCCTTATAAGCACATGACCCAGACCAGGACAGCTTCAGACAACCTTAGCCTCAGACAGGGGCTGAACAAATTCTACCTCTTCAGGCTGCTTCCAAATTCCTTACTCAAGTAAGCAATCAGACATGACAAATATTTAGTCTTGTAAACTTCTAGGTTGGGGGGAGTGCCATTGTTAAACAGCAAAAGATACTTATATACAAGTATCTATCCCTTTCCAATATACAACTATTGACCCAGAAAACATGCATAGCAGCCCAGACTAGGAAACACTCAAATGTTTATTAGCAGGTAAATAAATTGTCATAAAACCTTGACAGTGAACTCTAGCAAAAAGCAAACCATTGCCAAGTCTTGCAAACATGAAAATAAGGGAGTGAGGTCTTAAGCACAAAGCTTCACATTGTGTTCTTTCATTTACACAAGCTTGAATCTTAAAGTCTGTGGTATTACACGTCAGGAAGGTAGTTACTGTTGGTGTGTGGGAACAGGAGAAGAGTGTGTGGGCCTTCTGGATGGTGTGGTAGTGTTAGACCTGGCTCCACCTTCTGAAAAGGTTCATTGGACCAAACTGCCGACTTGGGACGTGTGTCTATTTTCCTATTTATATTCAGAAAAGGTGCCCCCCCCTAAATGTGGGCATAAGACAAAAGCCACACTCCACATGTTTTTAAAAGGAATTGCTTCTGAAGTCAATGCTGTCCTGAAGTTAAAGCTTGTTGGGCCCAGGCTTTGTACCCTCATCCTCTGCTTTTGCTTCATTCCTGGCCAAGACTCAGCAACTAGGTCCTTGAAGCAGAGGCATTTTGGCAGCTGGGAGGCCAGCTGAATACTTTCGGAGAAACATTGCCTGCTCTAATAAAACACATTATACAATTCTCCAGGACAGAGGTCAGCAGAAGCTATGGTGTAGTAAGCACTTGCCTGATTCTGGGTCAAAAGTATTTTAATCAACTTTGGCCAAAAAAGAGAGGAAGAAAAGCCTCTCCCTGTTTCTCTTCTATACAGAGGCTGTAATTGTGGGCTACAGATTTGGCAGGCTGTTGATAACCTCTGAGCCTGATGCCTTTGACCATTTCCAAGAGAGGGGCTCCTCCAGCAGAAGCCAGCTTGGGGCATGGCTGATGCTGTGGGGGACAACACTTCTAGGCCTCCTTTGGGGTGTTGGGTCCAGCCTGGCATAAACCCAGTACCAAGGAGGTCAGAGCTGTACTCTGGACATGAGCCCTTTCTACCCCTTTCTTGAGGGAATTTGTTTATCTGTTCTCATCTTCATTTACAGTGTCACATCTTCCACTGAGTAAAATTCCCCATCCATGTAGTCTCTTAACTCTTCTTTGGAGATTCAACATACTTATAATACTATCACTACCTCAGCTCAGCTGTTGTCTTGAACAGGGTGTGTGTCTGTGTCTAATTTGTTTCATCAGTTGTTCTACATGGAATTGCATATCCCCAACAAATACTTTGGGGTTCAGGCCCACAGTAGGACAGCATATGATGCTAAGTGGAAAAGGCTCATTGCAGATGTAAACACTTTAGATGGCTCATTCTAGAGGAGCTGGTTTCTCCTCTCAAAGCCATGACTAAACACTTGATAGGTAGGAGCAAGGTAAGGGAGGAGAGGCTTATTTTGGCTCATTGTTTCATGGGATACAGCTTGTTTGAGTGGGGAAGACATGCTGGAGTCCAGGAGGTTGTGAGTGTGCAGCTGGGAGTGTCTTTCAGCTACAGAAGGGAGGCAGACAACTGAGACCGGTATCCTCAAGGCACACCTCTAGTGCCCTTATGTCTGAAAGGTTCTGTAACACCACTCAGTGGGAACCACCTGAGCCTGTGGGGGACATTCCATGTCAAAACAGGTGTGTAGCAGTTTTCTTCTAGTTTAAAGCCTTCTTTAAGCTGGGAAACTTGGGGAGGGGGTGAAATAGCAAGATTTTAAGGAAGGATGTTTACAGAGAGGTGAAACATTCCATCTGGTGCAGGGGAGCTCCTTAGGACAAGAAGTAAACAACTCAAAACAGCTCAAAATCCCAGAAGCAAACTGGATTCACTATGTGTCTCCCTCCCCAGGCATATATAAAGCACTAAGAACTGCTAAGAGTTACTCTTAGACAAGCAAAGTTGCAGAGAAGATGAGCCAAGAGGCGGGAAAGAAGCAAAGACCAGTGAAACTACCTAGAAGAAAAAGAGAGTGGCTGAGCTGTGTGGAAGAGGCTCAGACCAACTGAGCCACTTGGAAAGGCCACTCTAACACTGTGGCAGGCAGTGCAGTATGCTCCGGGTTTCTAGCTTTTGTATGATGTCACCTATGCCTGGGTGGGATTTGATGAGACAGCTATCTGAGTAATTTCTTCTCCTGTAAGTAACCTGTCACTCATATTCTTATAAATAACCTAAATAAAACTCAATTGATTCACTACATTGGACTTTGATGGTGTCTGTGCTTTGGTCTGTCATCAGTTTCCTATCTGGGGTGAGTAGATGTCTGCTCACATCTCTCTAGGAAGAGTGTCTCACAATAAAACCATCGCTCTTGAGCAGGGTACACATTTATCCAGTGTCATCAGGTTCTTACGAGAGAGGGCCTCATGAGGGGATCCTATGTGATGGCAGAGACAGAGAAGGGAATAACAAAGCTTCAAGCACATAGTGCCAGAAATTATTAGAAAGGAGCTAGATGATGTGAGGGAGCCCAGCACCTTCATTTATCTTTGAGCCCCTTTCTTTGTCATATTTTGTTACCATAGCTCCAGGAAACCAAATTCTTGGGACCTCAGCACTAGCATGGTGCCTGGGATACAGCAGGTGCCCAGGAAGTACTTGGTAACTCATACTGAGTGGCCATTGGGCTGTCAGCATCTCTGGATCATTCACTTGCAGTGATACCCTTTGCGTTCTCTTCTTCTTTCTTTTTTTGTATTTATTTTTTTTATTAATTAAATTTTAAAATTTATTTTACATACCGACCAGTTTCTCTCCCCTTCTCTCCCCTTGTCCACCTCCCATCAACCTTTCCTCTCTGTGTACTCCTCTATCTCCATTCAGAAAGGGGAAGGCCTCCCGTGGGCTTGAACAAAGCATGGCACATCAAGTTGAGGCAGAACTGAGATTCTCCCCCTGTATCAAGGCTGGGCAAAGTAACCCAGCATGGAGAACAGGTTCTCAAACACCAGCTAAGCACTAGGGACAGTGCTTGATCTCACTGATAGGAGCTGCCTTACAAATAGAACAAGCTACACAACTGTCACACACATGAAGAGGATCTAGGTTGGTTCATGCAGGCTCCCTAGCTGTTGGTCTAGAGTCCATAAGCTCCCATGAACTCAGGCCAGCTGTCTCAATGGGTTTCCCCCATCATGACCTTGACCTGTCCTGGCTCACACAACCATTTCCCCCTGTCTTCAACAGGACTCCCAGAGCTCAGCCCAGTGCTTGGCTATGGATCTTTGCATCTGCTTCCATCAGTTGCTGGATGAAGGCTCTCTGATGACAATTAGGCACCCTCTCCACTATTGCTAGGAGTCACAGCCAAGGTCATCCTTAGAGATTCCTGTGCCCTTTGAACAGTTCATTTCCACCACCATCTGCAAAGCTGACACCACATGGTTCTTCAGTATGATATAACTCTTAAATTGGTCCTAAATTGATGTCCTTTTGATAGACTGAATCCCATTTCATGTAAACATTTATTGTAGTGCTTTGGCCTACTAGAATGTGTGTGTGTGTGTGTGTGGGTATAGTTACACTCTCTTCCTCCTGCAAAATACTGAGATTTACTATGCAGTGTATGTTTTAGTATTCTAACACAAAAAAATTCTGAATTCTGAAACTCCTCTCTGGCAGTGATTTTGGCTGGTAGCTCTGCTTTCTTTCAGCGTCTAGGCTTTAGGTGTTTAGCTCATGGTTGGGACTTTGGCCAACATGTCAGAAAAGACTCTGATTTCCCCAGCATTCTTTTTCTCTTCTTTCCTTTGAGCCCATGTCCTCCACATTACTATTCCTTTTGTCGAAGCCTGCTTTGGAAAAGACCCTGAGTGGAAATACTGTAGTGGATTCTCCAGACCTGCCGAGCTCCAGTGGATTGACTCCTAGCCAAGGACAGGCAGCAGGGCAGAGGGCTACATTCCATCTCAGTAGCTGGAGTTGTCTTTCTTCTCACTGCCAGCGTCACACATGTCTGGGATGACCTGCCACTGAAACTCCACATTACATACGAGATTTGATTTGGCTTTCAGATTTCCTTGAGTAGCGCTAGAGCTCTGCTCAAAGTCCAGCCTACTGACTGGCCCTGCTACCCTACTAAGATCTGGTCAGCTCTAGGTCTTGGGCTGGGTGAAGCACTTTTAGCCATAAACCATAAGCCATAACATAAAGTCAATGTCACCTGTATCAACTTCTAAAGCCCTATGACTTGGACACAGGCCATGGAAATTAGAGCTGCTCTCTATTACAGGGCAGCACAATTAATTTGCTATTCTCAACTTTGCCTCATCTAGACTTTTCACTGAAGACCCAGGGCCCCAGGGCGTGAGCTAATACATGTGCTTACATATATGATCCTATGGAGAAAAGACGTGAACTTTCCCATTTCACAGAGTGAGTCAACCAATGCTACGAGGCATCAAGCTATCTGTCCAAAGTTGCATAGATAATAAACAAGAGAGTCAAGATTCAAACTCAGGCAGCCTGGCTCCTGTATACTTCACTATTAAGTCACTCTGTCACTGAAGGCAGGATAATGAACACAGTAGAACAAAACATCTTTGAGTAGCCAGGGCCAGAATCCCTTGTGTTAGGAGTTTAAGAAAATGATAAATGGCAGAGTGACAGCATTATTTTTAGTAATACAAACAATCACCCTGACACCACCCAGGTCTTGCACACACTTGCAGTTGGCATTCCAGTGAAGTGGTCACTGGCAGCCCAATGGGCAAAGGTAGAGTATAGTCTCCTTGAGAGACTCACTTGGCTTTTGCAAATGTGTCCTTTGGAGCTAAGTGGGCAATTGAGCCCATGGTGGCTGACTCTTATTAACAGCTTTGTACTAGTTATTAAAGAAAAAAGACTTCTTGCATTCCTTTGGACAGGGCTCCTTGTGAGTGTTGCCACATCTTCTTTCCTACTATTTTCTGAGAAGGTGCTGCTCTTTACCTCCCAGCATCTCAGGTAGAAAGGCACATAGACTATTACTGCTCTGAGCTATTACATCATAAGAACCCTCTCCTACCTTAACCTTTATGGAAAAGTAGGCTTGAAGTTTCTTCTAATAATTTAAAATGAGGATTTTGTTTGCAAGAACATATCACTGTAAACTTAAGGCTTTTGCTAGAAGTATTCTTCAAAATTATGTGTAATCATCCAACATGATATCTCTACCCCCTATTTATATCATGTATTTTTTTAAAGTAAAGGCCCTCAAACATCTTTATTTTTCTTAGAATACATCTGTGATTAGGAGGCAGACAGTAAATAGGACAACAAGGAGTGTGACCAGCTCTAGTGTGGCCAACTTTAGAAAGGGTAGTCAGGCAATGTCTAGGACCCATTTCCTCTTTGGTTTCTTAGATGATTATTAATGGCTCCAAACTTATCTCTACACCTTCCAGTACCCAATCTTTCCATCACCTTCAGTTTTCATAATGTCAGACTCCTCTTTCCACCATCCTCACTTCCCAAAATGTCAGTTTCCTCTCCCATCACCCCCATGTCAGACTCCTCTATCCATAGTCCCCACTTCCCAAAATGTCAATCTCAATGCAAGTCTGGTCAAGCATGCCCTCTGTTTCAAAATTTCCTTTGGGAAAAGACACCATACAGAGAGGGAGAAAAATATTTATTGGCAGTTTATCTGTCAAGAAATTAATACTCAAAATATATAAAGAACTCAAAAATATTAACACTCCCAAAGAACTATTAATCAAATCAATAAATGAATCAATCGGTAGACAAAGAGGTAAAAATGGCCTTCCCGCAAATACACAAAAAATATTAAACATCTTAGCCATGTATGCAAGTACAAATCAAAACTGTTGGGTTCCCATGGTCTGAAATTCCTTTCTTGGGTAAAAACCTTGACCCAGATGTGACTCCATGACTGTGGAGAACTTGAGACACAAGATAAAGCCTAAGAGAAATGTCTTCTGGTGTAAAAAAGGTCAACAAAGGCAGAGAAGTATTGAAGGAAGAGCAAAGGGGGACAAAAATACTATTTGCCCAGACTCTGTTAAAGTGAGATTTCTAGTACCAAGCTAAACGATATATATAGAGAGGAAACAAACACTGTTTACTCCTGAAGTAAGACTTGTGCCTCTGTCTATTCTTACCCTCCTTTCCAGGTTCATGTGATGCCCATAGCTGGATGTAGGTAAAACAAAACAGAGTAACAACAAACAAAAAGAAACATCTAATAAAATTCCATCTCACCTAAGTCAGAATAGCTACACTCAAGAAAACCAAAAGAAGCAGATATTTGTGAGGAAGTAGGGGATAGGGTAGTGGTGGTAGTCAGTACATTGCTGAGGGCAATGGAAATTAGTGCCGTTTTGTGGAATAATCTTTTCATACATTGTAAAGATGCATTGCTCCCATTGGTTTAATAAGGAGCTAAATGGCCAAATGTTCAAAAGGACTTTTGAACAGAAAGAGAACATTGGGATGAAGAATGGCAGAGTTGCCAGAAGACAGGAAGAGAACGAATAGAAGAAAGATAAACATGCTATGTTAAATAAAGGTACTTAGTCTCACAGTAGAATATAAATAAATACTGGTTAATTAAAGTTATAAGAGCTAGTGAGTAACAAGCCTAAGCTATTGGCTGAGCATTTATAATTGATAATATATAATTAATATAATTGGAAGCTAGCTGGCAGGAAAGAAAATTAGACCTTCAGTGCAACCATTATGAACATACCCTGGGTATGTTGAGCTGAAGGAATCAAAATCAGTATATAAAAGATATTTACACATTCATTTTTTACAGCACTTTTAACAATAGCCAAGTTGTGAAACCAATCTAGATTCTCATCAGAATATAAATGGGTAAAGAAAATGGAGAATTATTTAGCTGTAAAGAAGAGTACCATGATGTCATTTCAGAAAAATAGATAGACTAGAGGTAATCGTGTTAAGCAAAATAAACCATATTCAGAAGTACAACTATGTTTTCTCTCATGTAAAGGATCTAGACTTAAAAAACAGTAAGACATAGAAACTGGTGATTATTTGGATAGAGGAGGAGAAGCAGTGGACAAAGAGATGAGAAAGCGGGAATGTGTGCAGGGCATGACATGCTAAAAGCACATGACACATCTTTGAAAATGTCATAACAAAATATATGAAGCATATACTGAAGAACAAAACTTGAACATAGAATGGGAACAATTTGGGAGAAGGACACGAAGAGGAAGGAATAAAAGATAAAGAGAGGTGCAGGTGGTGGTCATGTGATTGCAGTGCATTGTGTATGTGTATATAAATAGCAAAATGAAAATTATTATCTGGCGTAATTAGTATTCTAATTAAAAACACCTCCTTCTAAAGTCAGAGTTGAGCTGTCAGTGGGATAAACAGCTAGTGTAGCCAGGGCTTAGCTTTGGTAGAGGGTGGGAAGCACCCTAGCCCTGAGCTGAGCATTCAGGGTGGCTCTTCCTCATCCTTCTCAGCCCTCTGTAAGGGGTGCACTTTAGCATTGGTGGGGAGTGGCTCATTTGCATGTCACACTGTTCTTCACTGGGCCAGAGTAACTGGAAGACAAACACTCAGAAAAGACTGATTCTGAAAAGTAATGGGAGCCAGGTTCCTTATTGTCTGTGAGGGAATTTGCACATATGTGAAGGGGCAAAACATGAAGAGTCGTAGAAGAACTGGGTTGGTTTCAAAAGCAGTGTGAAATTAGATTCTCTCTTTCTCTCTCTCTCTCTCTGTCTCTGTCTTTCTGTCTGTCTCTCTCACTCAGGTGTATGATGTCATTCCTCACTTTTTATGTGAGTGCTGGAGATTCAACTTCAGGCCCTTATGCCTGCCATAGCAGGCACTTTTTCAACAGATAAACCTCTCCAGCCTCCAACCAATTGCTATTAATAAATAGATACAATGGGCATGTGCAAACACATGTTAAATGCACTGTCCAGCTCTTTTCACTCACAGACCTAGAAGTGATGACATCCCCATGGCATCAAAGAATCTGAGTGTCTAGACCTCAGAATCTCTTTAATAGAGACTCAATTCTATTCTCTAACAAAGGCAATAGCTCCTATAAAAATGACTCACTCCAGAGCAAGGTTCAGAAAAGAAATAGGGAGTTTGGAATACCTTGTTAGACCTGAAAACTGGGAAGAACTCAGAATGGTGGGGCTTATAAGAGGACACAGAAGCTGGCTAGAACAGGTTCTATTGGCCATGACTGGGACAATTCGATAATAATGGATATAGCCATGGTAATAGCAGTTGAATAGGCAAAACTCATTCATAAACAGTAAAACTGGTGCCCAAAGGGCTGATGAGCAACAAGAGCTTTGCTGGGTGTCAGGTTATCTGTCTACTATTCTCTGAGGGTACCCCCCGAGTTGTATGCTGGGAATTAAGTCCCCACTATGGCCATATTGAGCAGTTGGGTCATTTGGGAGGGTTTATGTCATAAGATCTCTATCTTCATGGTGAACAAATACCATGCAAAAGGGCTTGACACTGGAAACAGAGTCCTTTATTCACTCCCCAGCCTCCTTCTGCCCCATGTGTGTTCAAGGAGCTCTCCTTCAATAGCAGCCCTCCTAGCATGCCAGTGTCTTCTTCATCTTGGACTTTCCACTATCCAGAAGGGGAGGAATTTCCCTTCTTTATAAATAACCCAGTGTGGTAATCTGTTATATGAACACAAGCAGACTAAGACATTTCCCATGAAATACTTGTTACTTACTATTAATAAATACAATGGACTTAAAAAAAAAAAAACTGGCGCTTTGCTAAAAAAAAAAAAAATGAAAGTTATAAGAACCATCAGTTTGGCTCCGTGTCCCCCACAGTTCAAGCTTCAAGTCCTTGACTAGCATCTGAGTTGCTTTATAAAAAGAGTTGAAAAGCATTTCTGGGTTAGGCTCAGGTTGCTAAGGCTCAGGCTCAGCTTTACATCAGCATCTACTGACAAACTAGTGAATCCAGCCTCTCAGGTCAGCTCCTAACCCCTCCCTTTGGTCTGTACTTCCTGATCTCTGTCCCTGCTGGGCAGGGGGTGGTGCTTCTTCCCCAGTCTTCCCTTTCCTTGACTCTTCACTACAGGGGCGTTGGCTTCCTTCTTTGGTGTCACATCCATCCTACCATTGCTATATGTATCTTATACTCTTTTCCTAGACTGTGCACTAGGGCCACCAGGACTCTCATGTATCCCAGCATCTTTGGGAACTAGAATATTGCCTGTTGCTCAGGGAGGCTCAGGTCACCTTTGTCTTGGGCTCTGGGATCAAATTATTTACAGATGGCTTGTGTTCTGCTACTTGTTAGAAAATCTTGGGAAAGTTGGTAACTTCCCACATTTAAAATATAAATAACAGAAATTCTGGTTTCACAGGGTTGTTTTGAGGTTTAAGTAAGAATTTTTGGATAAGGGGCCTGGTACAGTCATGGCTTTGGTGAAGGACAATGAGGGAAAGGGAATTTGAAATGTGTAAGACATAACTTTCTTAGCATTTACTAGTAGAACTGTGACAATACATAAGTAGGAATGGTGTTCATCCAGAATATAGAGTAAAGCTGTTAGGTAGCAATAAGGTACTGATTGCTAAGACTGTGGGATCCAGAAAATGTGATGCACACTCATCACCATCATATTCACTTGGTTCAGATGGTCTCACCTAATTCAACTTGGAAGTAAGCAGGCAAGTTTTAGCATCTTGGTGTGTGTATGTGTGTGTGTTTGTGTAGTCCAGAAGACAACCTCATGTGTTATTCTTAAGGAACCATTAACTTTTTTGAGGGGATGGCATCTTTATGTGGACCTTGCCAAGTAGGGTAGCTGAACAGCATGCCTCAGGGATCTGCCTATCTCTGCCTCCCCTGCCCTGGGATTAGAAGTGTGTAGCACCATGCCAGACTCATTTTTTATGGGTTCTGAGGATTGTAGGTCCTCATGCTCAAAAGGCAAGGACTTCACCAACTGAGATATCTCTTAAGTTTAGTCTGTTTACCGTGGAGAAAAGCAAACTCAGAGAAATTAACAGTTTCCTCAGAGTTGGAAACTGAACTCAGGCTACCCCCCACTTCCATCCTGCTCTGTCCTGAAGGAGCAGAGGAGTGAATCACTGAGGATCACAGAAAGATAGACAGAGAGGGGCAGCCATTACACACAGCAACAATAGCTCATATGCTACCCATCTCCCACAGCCAGTGAACGTTAGAAACCCCTTAATGGGGCCTAGAAGAAACACAAAGGACCAAAGAAGATGGCAGACATCAGAGAGTGAAAACACGCTGGAAGCCAAACATTAACCAAGAGCATATATGCTAAACAGCACCAGGAAAACCAGGGCTCCCTATAAAACTCTAATTGCTGTAGCTCAGGAACCAGGAGATAGAGCCATGCTTCTCTTGGAAGTTGGCCTACTTGGCTTGAAGTTTTGGCTTCATAAATATAGTTATAGCCAAGATTACCAAACACCTAAGGTGGCAAAACCCTGACTTACATACGAGAACTGTGTGGCCATCATAAATGCTTTCACCATGCCAGCTGCCTGATCATTTCATCCTTCCTCAAAACAAAATAAACAAGTGAGGTGAAGAGCGTTACAAATGATACTTGTTAAGCTTTGTTTGATATGATTATAACATTATTTATTTTAATTTTATGACTGTGTGCGTGTGCCTGAGTGTATGTACGTATATAACATGCATGCAGGAGCCCTGGAGGTCAGAAGAGAAGTCAGATTCCCTGGGACTAGACTTGCAGACTGTTGTAACCTGCCACATGGGTGCTGGGAATGGACTTGGATCCTCTGCAAGAGTGTAAGTGCTCTTAGCTGCTGAAGCTTCTCTCTAGCCACTATAATACAATTGGCTTTTTTTTTTTTTTTTTTTAAGGAACTAAGTAGCTCTTGAGAATAAGTCATGCTTGTAGCAAGACAACTCATTAGTGGCATGCTATTTACTTCTACTATATCCCTCATGGAGTGGTCCAAGTCTAGTGACAGCTGCGTTTTATCAATATCTTCTCTCATCTCCACACTCTTCCACAATGATGTCTACTGTCTCAACACACTCGTGCCTGTTCACCTATACACAGTTGGATTAACTAGAACATCTAAACTCTGGTTCCCAATATCTGATCACACTATATGTTAAAATGAGATATACATTTTTATTTACCTGGAAGACAGAAGTCATTTGCAACCAATGGATGAGCCTATACGATATTCGTTTAGGAGAAATGACTCAAACACAGAAAGAAATACTGAATGTTTTCACCTACATGTGGAAGCAACATAGACTTGTTTCATGAAAAGAGAATGCAGCGAAGTGGTGAGCAGGGGTGAGAAGGGTGTAGAGGAGACAGAGAGGAGGCTTCTGGACAAATGCAGTGAGTAGCAGGACCAGCTTCTAGCATACAGCACAGCAGAATGCCTGAAATTCATAGCAATTCATTGAATATCAGAATACATAGTAAAGAGGATTTCTGAATGTTCTGAACATGAAGAAATGATAACTGAAATGATAGATGATGTCACTCCATGTGATCAGCCTGATTTGGCATGCTGTTCCTATGAAAAATCTTATGCTGAGCCTCACAACATGTTCAATTATCAAATGCCAATTAAAAATACAAATTAGAATTTCAGCTTAGCTGCTGAAACTCAGATATGAATTTCTCAAGAACTTAGAGGCATAGACATGAAAATTCTTTGGTTCTCAGGAGTTTGATATTTTAGTTAGCTTGTCTAGAATTCTAGGGGAAAATTTCTAACTCCAGATTTTCAGAGCTTTTTCCTGTGCTCAGAGTCACACACTGGATTTTTGGGACCTTCAACATATGTTATTTGTTGTTGTTTTTTTATTCCAAACATATTTTTGTTTTTTTATCCAAAGTTTTCTTTTCTTAGTTTAATCTTAGATGATTAATGTTTGTAACTAAACTCTGATAGTGAAGCCCCTTATTCTTTGAGAGTGATCTCCTATAAAGTGAACTTCTGCTGGGTTCAGTCACTTCCCAACACACTCCTTTGCTTTTCCACTTTTGAACATTTATTTCCCAAATTCCTTGTTTAAAGTATTACCTGGAGGTCTGATTCAAGCCCTCCCCTTACCATATTAATTTACATTGCTGTTCTAAGTTAAATGCCAGGCCACCTTACGATCCCATTTATGATCTTTTCCCTACTTATCATTCCAACTGGAGCACAGGCTCTTAAGATTTGGGATTCAGTGCTTTAGAGGTACGGAAATGACTTGATATCCATCATACACGTACACAATGTTTTGCAGGTGGTATTTCTCATAGAAATGCTACAAACCTAAATACTATATTTCTCTCATGGGTTGAATTGTGGCCCTTCTATGTATGGAAAGGCCTAACTCCTAGCATAATCCACCACGGTGTGATTTTGTTTTACAGAGACTATTCTAAATGTGGTCAATAGGACAGATCCTAATTGAAAAGGAATGGTCTCCTATTTAAAAGATAAAGTTGAGCATGGAGACATATTTGAACAAAAGGATCTGATGACACGCAGGAAGGAGAAGCATCTTCCAGTCAACACGTGTTAAGGATTGCTACAAATACTTAAGTCCTAGGAAGAGGTATCCAGTGGCTCTCCCTACAGTTTCTGGAAGCACAGCCTCTCACACCTTCAGTTCAGACTTCTGCCTGTGGAGTAAATTGTTACTAGAGAACATCTAGTTGGTGTACTCAGTGCAGCAGGCCAAGAAAATCAACAGGGTCCCTGGAGTTAATTCTCTGAGCAGTTTTAAATTTGCCTATTGTACATAGGCACTTAGCATGTATAAGTTTCCTAAGTGAAATGCTTGTGAGTGTCTGCCTTTTGTGTCAGGGTTCAGCGATTTGGTGTAATTATCTATAATAAGACTGAGCTTCCTCTTTTATCACAATATATTTTGAAGCCTTGTAAGACTATAATATAATAATCTCAACTAATTTGTCCAGTCACATGTACAGTGTTCTTGCAACTATGCAATTATTGCTCAAAGCCTAGTGCTATATATTTCAAGCATTAGGCTGAATGGTTGGAACACAGACACTTAAAATCCTTATTAACGGCCTTGATATAAGCTATCCATTTACTTATTCATTTCAGGATTATCTGTTGAGTAACTTTGTGGGCTATCCCCCTTGTAAAGAGGCAAAGTAGTAAATAGAACTAATATAAACCCTATTCTTGAGGCTCCCAGTTTACATTATGAAAGCAGTAAGTGTAAGAGCACAGAATGTATGCTTAGGTATCAAGAGACACAAGCCCTGGGAGGGGTTTAGAGTTAGAGAGTGCTAGGCTGAATCTTGACACATAAGTCATAGCCAGCCAAAGGTAAGCAAAGAGAAATGTAGGCAGAATGAGCTGTAAGAAAGCGCTATTTTTAATCTTCATCTCAAGGCTGGAAATAATATTGAATAAAAAGTTTAGCATATCAGTATATCACTAGAAAATTCTGCCTATTTCTCATCCTTGTTTTCCTTCATGTACCTGTGAAGGATTTGGACCACCAGATCCTCATGACAACAATGACTTGAGATTACTGCATTATAAATTCATGGGTTCTGGGAAACTCCTGGATAAGATATACCTAATGACCAGCACCTTTTTTTTTTTTTTTTTCTGGCTGTCTCAAGGGCTGTTGGCTTTTTAATGGGCTCCAATAGAACTGTAGAACAGGAAGAGATGGTGCTTTACACAGGTCTTCCACCATGATTGAGCAGCCCATAAATCCATTTCAAGCCTGAATGTAATTTCCCTTGAAGACATCTTGCTGTCTCTGTCTCAGGAGTTTAATAAGTGAGGGACCAGAAGCAATAGATATTCATGTAGGGGGCAATTAATTCAATCAGAGTGAGGATGCACATATATCACACATACACAGGAGAAATTAGACACAGACACATATACAGAGACACAAACAAGACACAGATACATTTACTCAGAGACATGCACACAATGACAGACACACACATAGGGACATATATACATACAGACATATGTACACATTGATGTTACCTTTGGACACAGATACACACACCCACCCCTCTCTGGAGAACAGGATGCCGCTATTCCCACTGGTATTCTACTTGTTCACAGAAGCACCTAGACCTGGATATTGTTTACTTGGGGAGTGAAGCAAAGGGTTTTCACAAATATTTTTATCATTGCCATACAAAAACTCCCTAAAATTATTTTCAGGTTAGATGAAAAGGCTTGTTTGTGTAGAATGTGAATTATTCAGATATTTTGTTATCTTAGGACAGTTATTGGGACTAAATTGTCTAAAGTCTGAGCAAATAGAAATCTCATATTAGGATGAATATTGGTTTGTCTGTTTTTTTATTTTAACCACTCATTTGTTTTTTATTTTACATGTTGTTATTTATTACTAGGATTATGAGAGCCTGAAACACTGTTTTTTTAAACACACTTATATCTGATAGAACTGACAAGGCACACTGATTCTCTGTTTACCAAGGAGGAGGCATGTGAGCAATAACACCAACACATTGCACTACGCCCAGATTGGGGGTGACAATATGCCAGAGCTGGGCTTTGCTTCCATTAGTGTTTTATAATGTTGGTCATGTTGCCCCCTTTGAATGTCAGCTTGTTTAAGGCAGAATAAGGATGATGATAATTATCATGCTAGCTTCTGGTGCCAGTTGATGCTTGTTACCTATTAGGCACTGGCACGAGAACATCATGTATATTGACTTGGTTATTCTCCATGGCTACTCTGCTGTAGCTATGCTATTTTATGCTGGGGAAATTGAAAGAACTTAAGTATCACACAGTCAGTAAGGATGCAAAAGCTAGCCCTATACTTGGTCTAGAGCTTTGACCTGTATTCTTCTCTGTAAACCTCTAGCTTATTCAGGGAATAGAAGCAGAGCAGCTGAAGGCGGCTGCCATTGTTATTCTTGTGGTCATTGTTGCCAAAACATTTTTCTTGCACAAGAGAGAGCAATAGGAAAATAGGTCTTTGAGGACCCCTTATTCTTAGAATTATTAAATTTAGAGTAACGACTTTACTTAATTTTGCTTGTTACTCAGTTATAATGAACTGTTTGACTTCATGTAGCCTGATATTCCCTAGGTCACACAGAATATTACATACATTTCTATCTAGGAAGCCAGGAAGAGTTGGATACTCCAATAGCTGGATTCTGAATAGCAGTAGAAGCCATAAGGCTCAGGGAAAACCGAGCATGGAGAGCACTTTACTTCATGCAATATGAAGGCCAAGTGAGTTTCCAACTTACTTACACTACATTACTAGGAAAATCCCCACTTCCAAACTCTAAGAAAGCAGTCATTTTAAAATTTCCTTCTTTCATTTCTCATTTTATTGGTTATCCTCTACTCTCCATCCCCAAACAATCACTGCTGAAATGTGGAAGTCTACCTGAGAGACTCACCAGGTAGCTCCATATACCATAGCCAGCTGTCACTGTTGCTGACTAAACCACAGAGAACAAATAAAAACATTTTGTAGAAAGGTAAGAAATTCCTTTTTTTTTCCAGTAAAGAATATACTATGTCTACCTATAATTCCCTAGGTCCTCAGGCCACTTGTCACCTAGGTCATATTCTTAGTGTGTCCTCAGGGGCCCAGGCCTCCTTATAATAGCCTTCCCTTGCATGAGCCAGATGCTCATCAGAGAAGCTTCACGTGAGTGAGCCTATGTAGCAGCCCTCAGGCAGGTATTATTTAATCTTTACCTTGTGGATGAGGGAGTAAAGACAAAAAGATGCTAAAACCTTGGTCAGGGATACAGTTGAAGAGTGTCAGAACCAGGGCTTGAACTGAGGACACGCCTCTGGAGCTCAATCTGATTCACTATAGCAGTTTTTGAATCTTCCTGTTTATCATAAACTCCTCATTTAAAGAAAGTCATTTTCAGGCTTTTAGTGTGAGCCAACATCTACTTGGGCAAGTCATTTAATACCTTTGGCCTTTTTCCTCATAGATAAAATTTGAAAACTGGATCAAGTTAGACTCTGAAAATCCATAACCTGAGGCTCCGAGGAGGACTCATCTGTCAAAATTCTAGATTACTGGCTAAACATCGTGCAGATTTCTGGTTTCTTAGACAACAAAAGCTTGTGATCTTTTAGTATTGAAGTGATTGGATATAGTGAGAATTAAATAATCCCCAAATTCTTTACATGGCTATAACACCCTCCATCACCAAAAATGAGAGAACCCTAATTCCAGAAATTGGTTGGCAACACTGTGGCCCAAACCAAATTCATTGGCATAATGATGAGCTATCAATATTATCTGGCATGAGGCATAGAACCTAAAGCATGGGGCATAGACTTTGGAGACAAAGTCTGTATTTAAAATAGCATTTTTAGGCAGTGAATGTGCTTTGTCAGCAAATGAGTTTACTTAGTATTTAGGAAATGTGGTAGAAGATTATTTTAAGGTGTGTTAATTTTGCTTATGCTGTGGAATATTGGTTTAATGATGTAAAGATGTGTTGCTTTCTTTTATGTTATGTTTGTTTAACTCTGTGAGGCTGAGTTACTTTGCCTGTCTAAAATACCTGATGGTCTAATAAAGAACTGAACAGCCAATAGAAAGGCAGGAGAAAGGACAGGTGGGGCTGGTGGGCAGAGAGAATAAATAGTAGGAGAAACCTGGGAAAAAAGGAAGGAAGAGGAGGATGCTAGGAGCCAGCCACCCAGCCACCCAGCCACCCAGCCACCCAGCCACCCAGCCACCCAGACACACAGCCACCCAGCCACCCAGCCATCCAGCCACCCAGCCACCCAGACACACAGCCGCACAGCCACACAGACTCATAGCCACACAGCCACACAGCCACACAGACACACAGAAACCAGCCACACAGCCATCCATGGAATAACAGTAAAGATTACAGAAGTTAAAAAAAGGATAAAGACAAGAGGCAAAAGTAGAGAGAATATGTTAAGAAAAACTGCCTAGAAATAAGCCAAGCTAAGAACATGCATTCCTAAGAAAGAATCAGCCTCTGTGTGGGTGCTGAGCTTCCCGCAAAGAGCAAAGAGCCAAAAGAATCATGGGAGTAGAAACCAAACAACAAGGAAGAGCATCCATTGCAGATACTAGCCTGGTCATAAACTGAGGCTTGGGAAGGTGTCCCCACATGCCTTATGTGGCAGACTAGCAATCATAGAACTGGTACAGTTGTTGGCATAAACTTTCATTTAGCACTTACTTACTATTAAAAAAAACATGAAAGGGAATTTCATACATTTCAGGTTGCAGACAGCTGTAGCCAGGTGTTAACACCATGTATACCAGACTCCAACCAGCTACCTTCCTTTATGTCAGGAGTACAACCCACTGAACCATATATGACACTTGTCTGATATACAGCATCAGCAAGACTAAGTGTGGGAACAAGCTCTGCAGAATACCTTCCTGGGGACTATGAGTGCACAGGGTGTTCTGGAAGACAGCACCTATTCTTCTAAATCAAGGTGGGGACAATCCAACACACATGTCATTTCCCTTTACCATGGGTCAGCTCTATCATCAGCCTCCATCAATATAAAGATAAAAATGGGTTACAGTGCCCATTTTCACATAAGATATTTCTAGGTGTGCCTGGAATATGCTTTCAAACCTGTGTAAGTGCCTGTCAGGTAACAAAGTAAAAAGGCAAGGTGAGAGATGCAGGCCTTCCTGGCCTTCAGGCTGTCCTCTTACTGTCTCTCTCTCTCCCCCAATTGCAAACAAATTGGGCCCCATTACCAGAAGGCTGCAAAGCATTGAATTTGACAGCAGGCACATCTTGTGAGAAGATCTGGTTCTGTGTCAGAATCTTCCCCATATTGGAATTTTAGCATCATTTCAATTTTTTTTTTTTTTTTTTTTGTCCTCACAGAGAAGAGCATTGATAAATGGTGTCTATCTAGCTGTGGTGGTTTTTACATCCATAAATACCTTGCTTTTAACAGTTTCCTCCTGTGATTTTATTCCAAATCTTGACAAAGTTTAAAGCTGTAGGAGCTTTGGCTAATACAGTCTATGATTTTCCTGGTTTGCTCAGCAAGGGAAGGAGTTGAGGCAGGAAAAAATGTGATTGGTCGGGGAGGGGGTGGAAGTGTCTGTTACCCACAGAGATTATTTTTTAAATTGCAGGGAATTTCCTCATTAAACAAACCTTTTTTTTTTTTGTCATTATGACCTTCAATCTAATCTCCTAAAGTGTATTTATTATCCAGGTTACACTCAGGAATGATCTACAGAATCTTCCCCTGTGGACCTCTGCCACTCATGAAGCAGGAGCTCTTATGGTGATTTTCTAAGGCTAAGGCATACATTCCCTGACCTCTTCTTTACTCTTTAAACTTTAAAACAACTTGAAAGTTGACTTTCAAACAAATGTCTCTATAACACTGGCCTCTCTGTGTGTTAGGCAAAGCTTCCAAAGGCACTTGCACAATAGACAGTCTTTTAGAAGAGAGATCAGACAGCAGAGCCCAGAAAGCCAATCTTCTGAAATATCTCATGTGGCAAGGGATGAAGGGGTGGCTCAAATAAGACTAGGGAATAATAGTTCTGTGCCTTGCACTTACACAACTCCACGCTTCACAGAGTTGAGAGAGTTTGGCCAAATGTTCTTAACCCAAGAGCTTATGATCCCCGAATTTACAGCTAAGGATGATAGCAAGAGCCAAGCCACCCTTGTGTTTCCCACAGTTTCTCACTGTTGCCCCATGATTGAAGGCAAATGAAAGGCTTCATAGGCTAAAGTTTTCTTTCCTTCTGAACGTAATAGAGGTGGGTAAGGCAGTCGACTTTCCAGGAGGACTTATGGAAGTATGGAAATAATAGACAAATGGTGTCCATAAGGATAGAGATCCAGGAAACCTCCAGTAAATTGATTTGATCCACTTTTTACCAATTGGTGTAGTTGCTGTTATAGAAATGTGTCAGCTCCCTGGTTATTAAACATAACTAGAGGGGCCCTTATACGGGAGAATCGAGTATTAAGGCTTGCCAGGAAAGAGAAAGAGCACAGGTGGCCAGGCACAAATGACTGGGAAGGCTTTGGAAAAGTCCATTATGAAATTCTTAGGGAGTATCTAAGAGCATGCTAAAAGCATGTTTGATCAAAATTTTAGGAAAAAAGGCTCTTTAACATCTATAGTAAAAAGAGGATTATTTGGTTGGTTATCTTTCTCAGTCTCCCTTAGATGACTATTTAATACAGTTCCTATATACTAACTGCGCATATCTCGTTATGGCTCTTATGCAGTGCGTGGTGCTGAAGTGACTGGTTTGTATAATGCTTTCCACTGTACTTGTACTGCCTGGCCCGGGATTACTGACACAGATTAATTTTTTTTCTTCTGGAGTTTATAGCAGAGAAAGAATTAAAAAAATGTTCACTGAACTAAGCTGGATTTCCCTTTAGTCAGCAGAAAATTGCTACCCTACAAGGGCTAGAGCTAATTGTGGGATACTTTTGGATTAGCCATTCTCAGGAATTTCAATTTTTGAAGTCCACAAAATTGCCTACTTCCTCTAAATAGGGCTAACTTCTTATAGAGATATATAAAGTTCCCTCACCCTGAAATCCCACACTAATACCTGCTAACCTAATATTGCTGGGCACCATGCTGAGTACTTAAAACTCATATCTTTTCAACAGTCCCTTTGAGATAAAAGAGGAAGAACCTGAGCTCTAAAAAGTAACACAAGCGGGAAATTCACACACTCAGGCTCCTAGCCCCAATGTGTACAAGTTCATAACCTCAAGGCTGGACTACGAGCTTGAGGTGAGAATTGTACATCTAGGTTGTTTATTAGCTTAATCAGTTTTGTATTATTATCATCATTATTATTATTTAGTTGAACTGAACATAATGGATGAGGAGGGAGTGTGAAAGAAATTGGAATATTGTGCTTTTTATAATAAGAGTCAGTTAGGAATTTGGATAGTTAGGAGGCAAGTCCATGAGAATAAGCCTCTTGAGGAGAGGGGGAGGAGATAATAGCAAACTATTTAAAAATGGCACAGAAAAGGAGGAGGGACCTAGTTTGGCAGAGGAAAGCATGTACGTGTTTGTGTTTGTATGTGCACATTTGTGCAGGCATTTGCTCAGGAGGTGGTGATAATTTATTACGTTAGCAGAATTCAGCCCAGCACAAATTGGGGCAATGGTTGTTTGTGATGGCAGAGCCAAACTTCAATGTGCCAAGGCAGTCTTCAGCATCTTCCTTGATGACTCAGTATTTCTTCTGAAGAATTTTTTTTTTTTTTTTAAGGGAAAAGAGTTCTATACTTAATGAGTCAGCACTGAGTTTTAAAGGATTCACTTAGGTTTATTTGAGCCCTCTTTTCACATGCTTCATTTCCTACGGGTTTGGCTTTAGCCTGAGAAGTGTTGGCTCTGATGGAATTTTGACTATCCACTCAGTGCAAGCTTTCTCCAGGAACTGCTTTCTGTTCTTGGAAATTGGAAGCATGAGACAAACTTGTTTGTTAGCTTTACTGGGTTATGAGCTACAGGCAACTAGTGTTGATGCTTTGCTCAGAGGTTATTCCTATGCCTGATATAGGGGAAGGTAGCAACCGGAATGATCAATAGATCTATAATAATCATCAATAAAGGGAAGGACTGGCCCCTAAGCTCTTAGTGACTGCTTTCAAATTATATACACCTTGTACCAAAACTGGACCTACCATTTGGGAGTTATATGTCTCTCTAAAGCAGCAGTTTTCAACATGTGGGTCATGATCCCTTTGGGGGTCACATATCAGATATTCTGAATATCAAATATTTACATTATGATTTATAACAGAAGCAAAATTATAGTTATGAAGTAACAATAAAATAATTTTATGATTGGAGGTCAGCACAACATGAGGAACTGTATTAAAGGGCCACAGTATTAGGAAGGTCCATTGCTTTAATGACTTATTTAGCCATATCTAAATGCATGATAAGAATACAATATCATACATTTATGAGGAAATAACATATTTTATTAAGAGATTGGCACCATGCCTGGTGTGGTGGCTTGAATGATAAATGTCCCCATCATCTGATGTACTTGAACACTCAGATTTTAGTTGGTGACAGTGTTTGGAGAAGTTATGGAACATTTCGGAGGTGCTACCTTGGTAGAGGAATTACATAGCTGGGTGGGCTTTAGAAGTTTACTGCCTTATCCCACTTCCTGTTCCTCTTCTCTCCTTCCGGTGGGTGGGTAGATAAAGATATCAGCAGATAGTTTATAGCTGGCAGTTATAGACATTGGATCTTTGGAATCATAAACCAAAACAAGCTATTTTAAAAAGGTGTATTTAATTGTATTTCATCACAACCAGAGAAGAGCAGCTAGCACACCACCACATTTGGTAAACTAATTGTACAAATAAATGTACGCATTAGAAAACTGTATCTTGCTGAAAGGTGGGCTCAAGCTATTGTCTGTACCACAGTTGGGTTTTTCTACTCTCCTCGCTTTGTTTTCCTTTTCTTCTACCTTCCTGTTCCCTTTTGTACATATCTGTGGAGAAGAGCATAGGCATAGCACAGCTTGCATAGATAGCCATAGGCATAGCACAATTTACATAACCCTCATGATTTTGTTCTGACTTTGCAGCACAGTATTTTCTGTCAGGATAATATTGCTCATTCTCTGCTGTCATCTTACTTGCCAGAGAGATATCCACCTCTTTTCTGTTGTGGGTCCTAATACACTAACATGTTTAGGGATTGTGGTGGTTTGGATAAGATGGTCCCCATGGGCTTACCTATTTGAATTCTTAGTCAGGAGGGAGTGGAGCTCTTTGATAGGATTAGAAAGATCAGGAGATTCGGCTTTGTTGGAGGAAGTGTGTCTCTGATGGTGGGCTTTGAGGCTTTGAAAGCCCATACCAGATCTTCCTGCAGATCAGGATTAACTCTCAGCTAGAGCTCCCACCATGATAACATACAGCCCTCTCAAACTATAGGCAAGCTCCCAATTAAATGCTTTCTTTTATAAGCATTTCCTTTGTCCTGGTGTCTCTTCACAGCAATAGGACAGTGACTAAGACAGGGATGTTGAACTCTGTCCTTCCTTGTCTCCATTCCATCATCTCATTGAGGCACTTAAAACTTATTCTGCAGATTAAGTAATAATATCAAATGTAATATCTCAACAGGTTCCATCTTCTGAAGAACCTGTGAGTACCATAGAGACCAGCCCCCTGCTTCCTTGTCTAGTACTACCTAAGCCAGATCCTTTCAGGCAAAAAAGTTGACCTAAGGTTAGATTCTATCCATAATTTCCCTTAACTCTGCTACCATCATTAACTGGTTAACAAATTTTAGGAAAAACTTTGATAGGTAGGAAATAAATACAAAGGTATTAGACCATAAAGCTTAGGGAATCTGGCAATTCCTTGTTTCTCTGTCTGCTGTAGTGGCCAGCTGAGTGCTTCATATGTTTACCCTTATAATCCCTCTCTGTTGTCAGAATAACTATTTTTGTTTGACAGGTAAGGCAATTTAATCATACAGGAAATAAAGTAAGTGATGCTGGGCCATAAAGAAACAAGAGCCACAATATTTATTTGAGTTCAAAGCCCCATTCTGTCTTATTTTAAGCAATCTTCATTTTTTCTGATGGAGAATATTTAGCATTGTGAAGTCTCCTCTTGGAATTTGACTTAATGTTCTATTGCTGTGAAGAGATACAATGACCAAGGCAATTCTTATTTTATTAATAATAAGAAAGCATTTAATTGGGAGCTTGCTTACAGTTTCAGTGCTAATCTATTATCATAGTGGGGAGCATGGTGACATGCAGGCAGGCATGGCCCTGGAACTGAGAGCTTTACCTCCTGATCCATAGGCAGTGAGGCAGGGAGAGACACTGGGTCTGGTGTGAGCTTTTTAAACCTCAAAACCTAACCCCAATGATACCTTTCCTTCAAGAAGGCCACACCTACTTCAATAAGACCACACCTATTTCAATAAGGCCACACCTACTTCAATAAGGCCACACCTACTTCAATAAAGCCACAGCTACCAATCTTCCTAATTCTTTCAAAGAGTCCCACTCCCTGGTTACTAGACATTCAGATCTATGAGCTTATGGAGACCATTCTCATCCAAACTGCCATAGTGTTCATCCTGAATGTTTCCTCTTTTTTGCCAAGGTTCTACTAGGAAAAAATGGTTTTCAATAAAAGAAAACAAAAACCATTGAGATGATAATAAATCCCCTCTTCTACAGGCACATATGCTCATAATGCAAATCATGGCTTCTCTGTGTATTTATACTATCACTCAGAAAGGAGTAATGACTGGGCTCTATATCTGGAAGAAGAAACGTTCTAGCTTTTTGAATCAAATAGCTAAACTTCTCTAGTGGCCCAAAAGCTGAGCTATGTCCACTCAGTGCTAGTAGTGATAGCACAAGTCCCAGAGAGTGAACTACCTTCGCCTGTTCCAAATGTATTCTGTGACCTAAGGACAATGTTATCCAAGAACAGGACAGGAAGGCAATGAGCATGGAGTGCGGCTGGGAGCTGGGCTGATATAGAGCTGTTTTGTTCTCCCTCACCTCTGTGTTCTTAAACAAGCCGTTTGAGCGACACCTTTCTCCATTCAGGGCTTGTTCTCCCAGTCTGAGAGCTATCAAACTCTAAAAAGCTCTTTATCTCAAACTGTACATGAGTCTTTTGCTTAAAACTTCCAGGGCAAGCTTTGTATACTCTTAGGTGCCCATAATAATTATTTCAAAGCTTTGGAAAAATCTTTGACTGCCATTAACTCTAGGACTTTAGAAATAGATTGTTGGTAATATATATATAAAATCCTCACTCTTTAGAGAGGTGCCACTTTAATTTTGTTAACTGCTTATAAGCCATTAGATTTCTGAACTGTGAACCTCCCAAGGTTTCATCACTACATCGATAGGAGCATGCTATCTGGTGGTGGCATCTTCATCCTTACGGTGCCTGTGAACAATGGGAGAGATGACTGGTACATACACATGCCAGCTCTCGGTGCAGCGAAGAATATAGGAGCTATTTAATTGAAATATACCTCAGGAAGGTAGATTGTAAGTTTGTAAGACGTCAGGATTTCAAATATGTGGAGCAGAGGTATATCTCAGTAGTTCAGAGCATGCATAGTCAGATTGTGGCCCTAGATAGAATTTAAGCACCAAGACAAAACAAAACAAAACTCTAATAAATGAGTAAATGCCTCTTCCTAAAAGAAAATGCATTGGTCATCTCTAAGACCTGGTATTCCCAGCTTCAGAGAACAAAGAGGGTTTTGCCCATGACTATAACCACAGCATAATACCTGGCACAGAAAACAGTCAATAAATACTTATTCAGTGGAGACTGAACAAAGAGATTCTGATTATCTCTAAGGGCATCATAAACTTCTAAGTAGAGAGATGAGGTCTATTTTGTATCCTTTGCACACATACAAATGTAATCAAGGTGTTGTGAAAACATTCACCATTTCTGTCTGCAGCTGTCCTTATTCTTGAATGTCAGGCCTGAGTGCTTCATATGAAAAGTCATGCCTTATTCTCAGTATGTGCCATGGTTCCTTATCATAGAAGCCAGTTCCTGTTTTGTGCGGAGATATTTTTCTGTGTTAAATGTGATTCCAGGTATTTCTTTTTTTTTTCTAATAGGATCCATGCACATTTTGTTTCTCACTTGCAAAACTTTGATTCTGTAGGAAATAATCCCTATCATCAAAGGAGCCCAGATTGTTGGTGCTGAGAGGGTTACCATGGTGAAGCATCCTTTGCTGGCTTGGTCTTGACCTCCTTTATGATACCCTTACCTGAGGTACCATTATCCTGTCAGCTGGACAGGCTAAGTCAGCACATAATGTGTTACTGGGGGGGAGCAAACAATGCTAACATTTGCATTTGATGCTGGAAATGTTACACAAAATACATTATTTTTGATTTGGCTCAAGAAATAAGTGAGATACATAGTTGATGCAGCCATTACTATTTTGTTGTCTTTGATGGTCACTAAGTGATGTGAGAATGTCTTTCTGTATGCTGTGAATATCAATCTTTAAATAAAGGAGCTGTTTTGGGCCATGACAGGCACCATAGAAGAAGTAGGAGGAGTAATCAGAGCATAGGTAGGAGAAGCAGGGCAGAGTCAAGCAGATCGAGCAAGTCGCCCAAGGAGCAACATGTAAGGAGCACAGGTGAGCCACAGGCCACATGGCAGACAGATTAATAGAAATGGGTTGATTTAAGATGTAAGCGCTAGCTAGCAATGTGCCTAGCCATAGGCCAAACAGCATGAAGTTAATATAAGCATCTGAGTCATTTCTAGGGGCCTGAGCGGCAGCGGCGGGGTGGCTAAGGGGTCTGGTACGGCAGGGTCTGGGCCTCTGGCCACCCGGGGCCAAGAAACGTTGCTATATCAACTAAGGGCCATCTTTATCCAAGCAAGACTGGCCCTTTTATGACCCTGTTTAAGCTCCTTTACTGAGCTCCACCTACTGTAGGAAATAAAATCTAAACACCTCCATGAACTGAGGCCTCCTTGGGTCTGGCCTCGGCCTGTTCTTTAAGGCACCCACTTCTGTCCTCTCCTGTAGTCTGACACATGTTCTCTTTTCTTCACTAGAATGAACTTTTAGGCTTCACCATTCAGCACAGGCTTTAATCTTCTTCAGGAAGAAGCCATCTTGAAGCTTCAGGCTCCTTCAGAACCATGTAATGGCCTTATCACCATTGCTGTTTTAAAATTTTCCTTCAACAGGTGACATCTTCAAGATGAGGTTTTGTGTTCTGGTTATTCTGAGGACAGGTACCATCAGCCTGCTGGGCACGAAGATGCCAATTTTATTTTTACTTTTCCAGGATTGAAATGTAAAAATGCTCTCTGCTTTAATTTTTGTTTAAAAAATTAAAAAATTCAGAAAGTTAACAGTATTCAATGCTTTATCTATATCTACCTACTTACCTACCTACCTACCTACCTACCTACCTACCTACCTACCTACCTACCTACCTATCTACCCACCTACCCACCTACCCACCTACCCACCTACCCACCTACCCACCTACCCACCTACCCACCTACCCACCTACCCACCTACCCACCTACCCACCTACCCACCTACCTACCTATCTGACTTCACAGAGTTTAGGCAGGCTTTGGGGGTCTAAGGGGATGTCCAATTTCTTACGTGCTAAGAAACCAGACAAGGCTTCCTTCTTAGGACTTGACAGATGGGTTTTCCTAAAGCTGATGTTTTCATCTTTTTAGAATGAATCATACATTCTTTCAGGCCACATGTTGAGATGGTACATTGAGTCACTTCACTTTCTAGCTTCACACAGTGTAACCTATGCATACAAAGTCATTTTAGCCTCTTGACAAGCTTATTCTTTATTTTTGTTGACATCAAAATGTTACTGGAAAAATTCTTATCCCAGGTCTAACATTCCCGGTGGAGAAGTCGCACAGACACCCACTGGACCAATGACTCCTAATGTTTCAGAAGCACATGGCTCTGCTGTAACCTACCCACTGGAAAAAGAAAAGGAAAGGGTGGAAGATACACCTGGATATACCAGAGAAGGCAATGGTAGTAAGAGTTAGTTCTCTACTGACATCAAGATGTGGCCTCCAAATCTGGACTTAATTTCTGTGGATGCTGGTGAGCTTTGGTGTGCTTTTGTTTTACAAATTTAAAAGTTAGTGTAGACAGAGCCAAAAGGCAGCATATGTAAGCTTTGGGGAACCAGCTGAAGATAAACCAATCTTTAGAGAATGTGTTGAAATAGCAGCCCTTAAAACAAGACCAGGGGGCTTTCGATGCTTTGAAAACCCCATCAACTAAATGAAAACACGGTTGTCTTAAAAGGAGACACCTTTTGCTCTGGCCATTTTAAGTGAATATAAAAGAAAACTTGAAATTGGAAATTATGTGCTATCAGTCTGCATGGGTCTTGTTAGTGCACAATAAAGTGGGCGTTCTGGTCTACTTTTTAAGAGGGGACTCTGTGACCCCAGCACTCCTTTTAAATAAGGATACCCAGCTTCTTTTATTCTTGTTAGTTCTAAGAACAGTCTTAGGCCTGAGCAAAGAGATTAGGAATACTACAGGGGCTGGGAGAGGGAGAGGAAGAGACTGAGTATCATTCCTGGAACTGGGAGCTCCCTTCACTGTTTATCTTCTCTGCATCACTCAGCTGTTCTCTGTTTCTCAAAAATAAAAGTTTAGTTTAAGAAGTATGTTAGAACAAAGCTGTAGAAATTGCATGGAATTTCCATCATTTTCGCCATCTGGCTTTCATTGCGGATTCTGTTCCCCTCCTCCACATACATTTACCAAATCTTTTCAACACACACTGGCCAAGCTATCAAATGCTTATAATTAATAACAGTCGTACATTTTTTTTTAAAAAGTGGTGATTTCTGGCTTGCATTGGCTGCTCATGTCACTGATATAATAGACCAGGGAGACAGTCACTTGTTTATTAAGACTTAGCTGTAATTCAGTCAAATTTAAGTCTTGAATTTAAAAAATATCATGCTTTCTTTTAAATTACAACTATTATTTCTCAGCAAAACTAAAAGACAACAATGCATTTTTCTAAGTGACCATTGTGATTCTGCTTTTTTTTTTTTTTTTTTTCCATTATTGATTTTTGAGGCAGACTTGGGTGCTCGGGTACCTTAGGTTAGACCTGGAACTCATGACCCTCCTCATTCCACTTCTGAATTCTGAGATTTTAGGCATGTGCTCTCAGACCTGGCAAAAAGACCTTTGTGTGTGTGTGGTGGGGGCGTGCATAGGGTATTGAACTCAGGGCTTTATGCATGCTACTCAAACATCCACACACTGAGTTACACCCAGCACAGATCTATCATTATTGTTGTTGTTGTTATAGACAGAATCTTACCCTGTAGCCTATGCTGGCCTAGAACTCACTATATATAGCCCAGGCTCATTTCAAATCCATGGCAATCCTCCTGTCCAGCACTCCAGAACTGGGGTTGTAGTTATAACCCAGTGTACTCAGCATTCTAAAAAAATTATCCCATGTTAAAGATGAAAATGAAGATCTAAAAACATCCATAGCCCTTAACAAACTAAAGTGACCAAAGAAGCTTAGATCTACTTGCTAGTCTTTTAGAGTGTCCTGAGGATATGAGAGGTTTATAATAAACAGTGCTAAGTGAAAAATTGAACTTTCTAAACAGCAAATGCTGTGAGGGTTTTAAAAAATCTTTTAAGAATCTAATGCCTGAATACACTATGACCACATTACTTCTACCCTCCCGTCTCCCTCCAATTCTTCTCATGCCCCCTTACCTCCTCTTGAATCATGACCTCTTCTATAATTATTATAGGTAGATTGACACACACACACACACACTCTCTCTCTCTCTCAACTGAGTCTAGTTAGTGTTGCTTGTATGTACATGTGTTTAGAACTGACCACTTAGGATTAGAGAACCTATCAGGAGGTTCATCCCTAGAGAAAACTGATTCTCTCTCCCTCAGCTGCCCATTGATTGCCTATAGTCCTTCATCCAGGATTAGGACCAACAAAATGGCGTGTTGGCTGGCATGCTTGGTGTGTAGTCAAAGACACTATCTCACGGGTTATTTATTTTTTTTAATTGGGAACAGGAAACTGATTTCTTGTCCCACAATGGGTCAATAGGTCTTGGTTTTTTTTTAAAATATTTTTTGAGCCAGTTTCACTCACTGATGACTCACTGGGGAAGATGATGTACCTCCTGAGATTCAAATTACTTAGTGTTAAATATGCACAAAGGAGTTCCCTCCTCCATGATAATAACTCTTTTCCTATCAACTTTGAAGATAGTTCTCATTGGTAGTCTACAAGCAAGACTGCATCCAATGCTTTAGGGCCAATTTTAGGGAAGGCTGCAAAGGTATAACTAATTTTCCTCCACAGTCTGAGTCTGGCCTTCCCAGAACCCAACTTTCCACAGCTATCACTAACTACTGAACCTCTTTGTCCCTGTCCCCTCCAGCGATGCTCATCTTGAATCTTTCCTTCCTTTGAGTATACTTTTCCGAATACAAGTGATAACATAAATGCTATAACCCTATATAAACATTTTGTCTTGACAATTAAGTCCCCATGTTTACATGCACACATATAAACTCAGACATACATACAGAAGCTGAAAAAGCCAGAGAGTCCTTCCAGCCTCTTCTCCTGTGAGTGACCAGGCCTGAAAGCTACATGTGGGAATTCTGGTGAAAGTCACATATGCTTCTGGTACCAACTCAGCTTCACAAAGAGGAAACCAGAAGGACCACATATAGGCCTCAAAAGCACTCCAGAAAGATGGAGGCTTTGTTACTGCGGATGCTATAGCATTAGTCTCAGCCTCAGAACTGACACTTCCTGATGAGTTGTCTCCTTACAGAGACAAAAGTGAAGACTTGAAGCATTTCTGTATGTTGTATAGAAATGCTATGGCTTTCTTTCTTTTTTTTTTTTCTTTCCCCAATAGCATACAGAGTTCAGCCAACACCAAGTGAATAAAAGACTATATAAAAAGTTTGTGCCATCATAAGATACATAAAAAAACACAGGGAACACAGAAACCTGCTGTAGAATGGTGAACTGAAGATCCAAATAACCTCTGACTGGAGAGAGGGTGTATAGGAAAAAGGGTACATGGCTACATCCCTACCAAACATGTGTATACATCTGACCCCAAGGAGATCAGGAAGAAAGCAATGCTCTGAAGGTACCCTGAAATAGCCCACAGGAGAATCAATTAAAAAGGACCAGAGTTAAAGCCACCTTATATAAATCAACCATCATTAGCCCTTTGAGAACGAAGAAGCATACTTGTGTCATATTATTAATTATTGTTATTTTCTACTCAGAGAAAGAATGGACTCAGTGAATACACATGTCAGCAATTTTCATTCAGTCCATGTACTGACTCCCTGGCTTTGCCTCAGTTCTGGAATATGCAAAAGTGAGCAGGATATAAATGATAGCAGTTGATAACCCACAGAAGATCTGGGAGCTGTGTGAAGTTTTTGCATATGGAATAATGAATAATCATGGAATATTTGTGCAGGACATGGCAACCTCATGTTATCTTGTCCAAGAATTTCATTTTATATTTGGGGAACAGAGGGAGTAGTCACTTTGCTCAAGGCCATACAGCTAGTTGGTGGCAGGTAGGATGAGACCCAGGCCTACTGATCTTCTAGTCAAGGGCCTTGTAGGCTTCTTTTAATATGGGGAATGTCACTAGGTAGAAGTGTAGAGGTATTTGTATTCATTTCCAATCAAGTAAAGCTATAGGGTCCTACACCTGAGCAGCTGAGAGATTTAAATAGATGATGGACTAGTGGCAGAGACATATGCACATAGCAGCCATGCTATAAAACTCCAGATTCTGCAAACTGGATATGGCTTCTCTCTTGTTTGCTTCTCTTTGTCCAGCCCTTGACTCTGTTTTCCTGGCTATTGTTCTGATGGGTGGGGTGTTGTTTCAGACAAGTGGCTGACTGTTGCCATGGAGGATATGGTACTGGTGACCATGTTCATGTCTATATTTGAAGGTGAAAGCTCAGTATTGACATTCATATCAATACATGGAACAACTCTGGGGACCAGAAAGTCACCATAAACCTGTGCCACATGATTAGAGAAGTTCTGAATCTGTCTCTTTTAAGTCTCAGTGAAAGAAAATGACTGGAGCTGGCTGAGAGACAATGAGCACACAGGCTTTATTATAAAACTACTGTTAGCACCTGAAAACAATATAGCAACTCTTATATAATGTATTTTTTCAGAGAAATGAGAAATATTCAGAAGCCACATTCCTTTCATATCTAGGACATGACCTTATTCCTATAGAGTTTCAAGGCTGGCTTTAGTTCCTCAAACACATCGCTTCCAAACTCAAATCATACAGGGAGTTTGCTCCAAAAAAGTATCTAAAAGGCCAATTTCTTGAGACACCATAAAATTGTGTGGACCAAAGAAGTGATTGGATTGATTAGCAAAGACCGAAGGTTGGGCGATAATAAGGCACAGGCAAGGCTGAACAATGAAATGCTCTAATTGATTTTACGCATATGGAATGATACATACATGCCCCAGTGTATGTTAGAATAAATCTTCATGCTGCATGCACACAGATTTCACAGTGGGTCAGTTATACCACCCAGATGCTTCCGTACCTTATAGTCTGTAATTTGAAAGTTAGTTTATTACTATGGTGTGAGGGCTTGGAATATACCGGCTAAAAGGTGGCATAGATGATGAAGTCTGTGGTGAGTTCATTTCCACTTCAGGGGAAAGCAACATAATGTACATACAATAACAGCCATGCCCTAAATTTGCTTGGTGCATGGAGTCTCTGGACTATATGACCACTGATTGGGCTAGAATTCCAGGGCCCTGCTTTCAATTAAACTTAAGTGGATTTGACTAGAAGTTTGAACTGATGCTAATTGGTTTTCAAAACACTGGGTAAAAGTAAGTGTTCCTGTGTTGCCCATAGAGAGACGCACCCAGTTCAACATATGCTCATAGTTGGCAGGGGTGGCAACACATCTTACCTTGCTGGGCAGGGATCCAAATTGCAGGATTTCAGGAGCTGTGGGGGCCGTCGGCTGGTCACACATAGGTTCTCATCAACAAGCTCCCGGGTCTGTTTATTAAGGCAGCTCACCACAGCCTCCTGGACACCTGTGTAAAAATCACACTGTCAGGATAGAGTGCAGAGTGGGTAGTGGTTGGGGTGATGGAGTGTAGACAGGCAGCTGGTCTCCAATGGGTGGGACTCTCACTGCACATAAGAGGCTACAGTTGAAAGCACAGTACTGTACTGCCAATCTTGTTGAGCATTACTTGATCTAGGGCTGGGAGTACAGCTCAGTGGTTGGCTCATTGCTTAGCATGAACAAGGCTCTGGCTTTGAACTCAGTTGCCACAACATTTTAAAAGTAATTATTTCATATGAAAGATGAACTCATGAGCCTGTGCCCTCTCTCAATAACTCAAGAGTAACTTTCTGAAAACATAGTTGGCTGAAATGCTTTAGCAATGCTACCAAGCAGATGTCCAGCTACTCTCAAAATCAATGTTGAGAATGGATAAAGAAAAAAAAAGCCTAAAAATAAACCTACCATGACCCAGCTGTACTACTTCTTAGCATATACAGAAAGGACTTGACATTCTACTTTACAGATGCTTGCTTGCTCATTGCTGCTTTATTTACAACACTCGGAAGTGGTAACAACCTAAATGTCCTTAATTGATAAATCAATAATGAAAACGTGGTAAAGAAAAATCATGAACTTTGCAGGCAAGTGGCTAGAACTAAAAAGGATAATATTGAATGACGTGACCTTGACCCAGAAAATAATGTAACGTGGTATGTCTCATCTGTAGTTCCTAGTTCCAAGCTTTAGATATGAGTATATGACCTGGAGTAACTGTAGAAACCAGGATAGTAAAAGGACATCACTGCCAGAGTGGGGGTGTAGGGGAGAAATGGAAGGGAAACAGCAGGGCACAAGTGATCTAAGGAGGAAATGGAAAAATGGGGGGTTTAAAAATGGGGGGCTATAATTAGGAAGGGGGAGATTCATATAGAAAAGGGAAAGAATGAAGGTAAAATAATAAGTCTGAAAAGTCATAAGGAATTGTTATTATCCACCTAAAATTATGAGAGAGAGAGAGAGAGAGAAAGAGAGAGAGAGAGAGAGAGAGAGAGAGAGAGAGAGAGAGAGAGAGAGAGAGAGAGAGAGAGAGAGAGAGAGAGAGATTAAATAAATAATTCTCATTTGGGTTGACAATGCTTCCTACAAGATCCATAGACTACAAAATTCCAAACACCAGGCATAAGAGACCCCATTTTTCACTGATGGTCACTGTTGCCCAAGAGACTTCCCAAACAGGCTATTGCTGTTACACTTGGTTGCCCCTCAGAAGTTGAAGACAACATATAGTTGGGACACATAACTGAGATGATGTGAGGTGGTTCTGATCTAAAAGCCTCCTCCCTGAGGGCTAGTACCATGCAAACTTCAAAGGGAAGGAAACAGTAATCCTATTTAGTTATGATGTTCATGAACTAAAACAATGACCAGCATAGCATAATAAGCCTAAGAGTACAATCATGGTACACATCCTGTGTTGGTGATCAAGAGCTCTCTAATTAGACTTAAGGCCCCCTGCACATGAGTGAAATAATGCCTGGTACTGGAAAACCAGTAACTGAAGCTAATGAAAACATGGATCTTGGTAGAGAACCCACAACTGCCACTTTACCAAACCACATAATTCCTAACTACATCATTAATATATATCCTTATACCCACAGATAGGCATAGGCCTCACAGATATACATGTGTGTGTGTGTTAAAAAAAGAAAGGGCATGAATGAATTTGAGACAGAACAAGGAAGGATGCATGAAAAAAGTTGGAGGCAGGAAATGGAAGGGTAAATAGTATAATTATATTTTAATGTCAGCCAAATATTTAAAATATGTTACCAGACTATATAGGTGCTGATAGTAAAATGTGATACTTTAGTGTAGAAGAAACAGAACAGAGAAACAGGGTAAACATCAACCAATCAACAAATAAAAAGAGAACCTTAGGGATCCAAGACCGAACACATTATATTTTAATGAAAGGGAGATTGTTGTGTGGAAGTGAGGTATGATGTCACTTTTTAGTATCCAGTATTCTGTAGGCTGCTCTGTTCCTGGCTGGCTTTGTTTTGATTATGTTTAATTTCTTCAGTTACCTAGGGCAACGTTGATAAATGAACCAACACATAAGATGCATAGAAATGATAACTATAGAAAACAATATCCCCAGAGACACCTGTACACCCTAGATGGTGCTAATGTAGTGTAGCAGTGTCTGACAAAAGCTACTTGATAGATAAGTCTCATGGAACACAGAAACACTTAAATGAGGCCACTGAGCAGACATTCTATTCTGTTGTCCAGAGTCATAACATCTAACATCTATGCTGTCTATTATGGCCCAGGTACTGTAGTTCAGTATTTATCATACATCACTGTATTCTCTCTACAATTCTATATGGCAGGCAGTATTGTAACTCCAGTTTTACAGAAATGGAAACTGAAGCTAGAAGTCTGAAAAGACTTGCCTGAGGTCATGTGGTTGCTGTATGGTGGAGCTGAGTGTGTCTGAGGTTCTAAGAACTCACTGACAGCGCTAACATTTAAAAATACCAAGAGACTGTCATATCTGCTTCCCTGGAGATTTTCAGAAGTAACCCAGGCATCTGGCTGGAATTATTTCAGCAGTGTTTAGTTTAAGGGAAATGGTGAGACAAGACATTCTTGCTAATCTGCTTTCAGCCATATACAGTGATATATGCAAAGATGCCCACATCTAAAGATATTGATCTATGCTTAGAACTTTGTATTACCAATGATAACTAACAGAATATAAATACCTATTGTCTGTTAGCACTCTTCTAATCCACCCTTGGTCTCTCTAAGTCTCACAAGCAAGAGAATGTTCTCAATGTTAGATTGGCCTAGATCATCAAGCAAGGGCATCATTTTAAAAAGTGACATTGCAAAACCAGAATACAAATTGATTTCCTCCCTTCCAAGACATTATTTTTGTCTTTAATAGATTGTGTTGTTTGTCATGTGGCTGACATGAGAGTTTTAGCATCTCTTCACTTTCTCCTTGAGCTTTTACAGCTTTGAAATTTTCTTTAATTTGGGTTGGACAGTTCACAGTAGAACATTGAAAATTTATGGATATTCAAATCAGGCTATCATGTTCTGTCATGCCAACTGTGTGCAGATCTCCAAATCTGGAAATTCATGGTATGATGACATAACAAAACACATCACAAGATATTGTTGTTACTTATTTCCCATTGGGATGGTATAGGATTCTTAAAGCCATGATGACAAGCTACTGCATGCAGATTACTGTTATGATTTTAATCTGAGATATCCCTTGAAGGCTCATGAACAGCGAGTTCAGTTGCCGGCTGAAGGGAAAACAATTGAATCCTAAGTCTGCTACCAATGCTATTGAAATACTTTAAAAAATGCCACTAAGCCATAGTGCCACCAATGCTAAAATGTGATTAATTTAATGCAGAAGCAGTGCTACATGACAGGTAACCAAGATCAAACAGATTATGAATAACCTGGCTGGGTGTGGTAGCTCATACCTGTAGGCTCAGAACTCACATGAGGCAGGGCTGCTGATAGTGAGAGGCCAGACTGCTACAGTAGGTTCACTGTGAGTTCTGGGCCAGCATGGGCAACAGAGTGAGACACTGTCTCAAAAGGTAACAATAAGAAATCCAAACAACACAATTTCTGGCCTAACCAATTTATACCTCTGATAAGATTCATAGTATGATGGCCTGGTTTCAGGAGGAAAGTGGACCATTGGGAGTGTATCCTGGAAAGATGATACATCAGCCACATAATTTCTATCTTCCATAATGAGGATAATCTGAGGAAATTTTCTCTTCCAGGTAGTTCTGAAGCCATCTTATTCCACCTAATCACAGGCATGTGTTAGAGAAGGAAACTAACTATAGACTGGAATCCTTTAAATAGTGAGCCAAAGTCAACTTTTCTCAACTGAATATGTTTCTTTTAAGTACATGTCACAGTGATGAAGGCAGCAGCCACTAGACTGTCCTATGCAGAATCTAGAGCTGTGTTATGCTAGAAGTGGATTTCTAGACCACACTCAACAACGGCTTCCACAAGAAGTGAAACACCGAGGAATAAATCTCACTTAATAGGTGAACAACCACTCTACAGTAAAGATCTTAAGACCCTGGAAAAGAAACTGAAAAAGCAACTGGAAGGGATAAAGACATTTCATGCTGTAAAAATGGCTGTATTAAGGCGCTTCACAGAGTCAATGCAATTCCCATCAGAATTCCAGTGACATTTTCCACAGAAGTGGAGAAGACAACTTGAGGAGTCATATGGACGCACCAAAGGCCTTAATGGCTAACACAGTCATTAGTAGAAAGCAACACTCAAGGTGTCCCAATACCCAGTCTCAAATTATAAGACGACAAAATCAGCTTTACAGTTACATAAAACCAGACCAGTATTCCTGTAGGATAGAACATAGGACCCAGAAATAAGCCCATAGGGTTACAGCAACCTTACTTTTGACAAAGGTATAAAAACCACACATTGAAGAAACGACAGCCTCTTAGGAAATATTTGGAAAAGCTAGATTTCTATGTGTATAAGAATGAAACCAGACCATACTTTTGTGTCTGCATGAAAATCATTTAAAAATGAATCAAAGACCTTAATGTAGGACTAGAAAGTTTACAGGTAAAATCTGCCAAGATAAAATGCTGGCAAGAATTGCTGAACAGCTTTCCAGTGGCACATAGAATAATCCTAGGAATTGCTAGTGAGATTATATGAAACTAAGGTGCCTCTATATCTTCAGAGTGAATAAATAGCCTATAAAATGAGAAAAAAATACTTGAAAACTATGCACCAGCCATAAATTAATATTAAAGACAAAGAATTTTAAAAATTAAGTATAAAAAATTAAAATCCAATCAACAAAAGGGCCAGTGAACTAAATAGACAGTTCTCAATGAAAGAAATAAATGGTTGGAGAGACAGTTCAATGCTTAAATGTGTTTGCCACGGAGGTCTGATGACTCAAATTAAGATCCCCGAAAGGAGGAGAAGCGGGAGGAAGAAGAGAAGGAGGGGGAGGAGGAGGAGGGGAAAGGGAGAAGAAGAAGGAGAAGGAGAAGAAGGAGGAGGAGGAGGAGAAGAAGGAGGAGGAGGAGGAGGAAGAGGAGGAGGAAGAGGAGGAGGAGGAGAAGAAGAAATACAAATTGTCAACAAACACTTGGAAAGGATTAAAAGTCTTTAGCCATTGGAAATACAAATTAGAACTGCTTTAAGATTTTACTCCAATCAGGATGCATCTCATCAAGAAAACAAATGGCAGGCAAATGTTGATGGGAACGTGTAGAAAGTGGAACATTTATTCACTGCTGATGGGAATGAAAACTTGTACATTCACCATGGAAAACAGTATGGAGGTTCTTCAAAACAGTGAAAATAAAAACCTCATCTAGTTATGCTGCTGCTGCTGGGTATATAACCAGAGGAATGTAATTAGGCAAATCATAGAGATTCCTGCATATCTATCCTGTTCATTCATAACAGTAAGGAAAAATGAAATCATTACATTTGTGGCAAAATGGGTGAAATTGGAAATCATTATGCTAAATGAAAAAGCCAGTCTCTGAAAGAGAAATATCATGGATTTTTTTAAATGTATGTGGAGTCTATACACACACACACCTGTGTGTGTATTTACATATGTGTATTTATAGGTTGCAAGCTAGGAAGGGGAATAAATAACTTTTAAGAGAGATGAGAAACCGAGAAATGGGTTACATGTTACAAAGCACAAATGGAAGAAAGGGAATCCCTTGGAAGGTGTTGGGTAGGAAGAGGAAGGGGAGAGAGAAAGTTAGGAGCAGAGTAGAATGACATGTGAAGACGCCATGATGAAATCCAACACTTAGTATGCTAACCTGAGAATAAATAAGACATTTTATACCAACCTGTCTACTTGATAGCATTTTAGAGATTCTAAAAATCATATTTGGATTTTATTCAATCCATGGGAAGCCTTATGAAACTGAGTCACTCTCCAGGAACTCTGAGGCAATAAATGATCAGAAAGCATGCCATTTGCCTCACTTGAAATGTGTGCCTTCTTTAGGTGTTTCTACTCAGAGAGCTCTTTGTTTATAGAACTTAAGCCTTTCCAAGATGGCAAGGAATGGGGTATAAAGGCAAGGTTTCTGCAGGACATCAATAATCTCCTTCCTTGGATTTCTAAATCCCAAATATATACTTCTGCAGAGCATTAATCACAGCAGATTAAAAGCACCTATGGGGGTAGTCACAGGCTGAGATCAAGAAGCACTCCAGAGTTACTAAATTTTAATCTAAGGTATTAAAAACAATGTGCTAGGCTCTGTAATACTGTGTATTAGGTCTCTTTTGCCATGGTCTCATTTGCCTGGGAATTCTTAGGTGGAGGAATCCAAGACAGATGTTCAGCCATACTTAGCAGTCAGTACATGGGGCCAACCCTGTGATCAGCATAGTTCATTTTTCTAGGATGGATACATCAATGACTAATGGGCAGGGTGATCTAAACACAGAGGAAAACTGAGACTGAAATAGGAGAGATGTGATACTTGGAAGAAAGGACCATGGAGTGAGGTGCTGCCTTGAACTGGGGATTGTGGAAGGAATGGGAAGGACTCTGTGCTCCCTATATTACTGGCATTGGCAGAAAGGCAAAAAAAAAAAAAAAAAAAAAAAAAAAAAAAGAAGAAGTAGAACTGTAGCTTCCTAAGGTCATGATCTTTGGAGAAGAAATAACAGAATCCATCCTGAATTTAAATATATATCCATATATAATATGTATGCTTGTGTATGTGAGAATACAGTGTATGTGTGTATGCATGATTTGCATACTTGTGTTTGCTAGTGCACATGCAGAGGCTAGACAAGATGCATTTTCTGTGTCATTATTCTCTGCCCAATTTCTCTGAGACAGGGTCTCTCATGAGCCTGTAGCTAGGCTGTCATTCAATAAACCTCAGCAATTCTGTCTCCTTACTCCACAGTTCTGAGATTACAGGCATGCAGCTACCTGGCCCCACACAGATGTTTTTGTGGTAGTGGGATCTGAACTCAGGTCCTCATGTTTTCATAGCAAGCACTATGTAAACTCAATGAACAAACTCACTGAACCATCTCTCTAGTGCGCTAAAACCAATATTATAAAAATGATGGGGAACCTGTGTGTAAGTGTAGTAGTATATTCTGATCCTGGGTTCCACTCTTCTGACAAAAGGGGAAGGGAATGTAGCAATAGGTCCAAGACTTCACCCTAAATTCTCCTGAAGTCAGTTCCATGCTTTTCCTAAGCTAGATTCTAAAGTTGGTTTGCCATGTAGGAAGTCAATAGCACAGTGCTGCTGAGGTTCAGAACTGCTCTCCTGAACCACTTCTATCAATGTACACACAGGAAATTACAGTAAAGGTAAGTGAGAGATGGGAAAACACCATTCACGAGTCTGAGGACTTTCATCTTCATGAAAATGGGATTTTCTGTGCTTATATCTCCCAGAACAATATGATTGTTGTGTGATATTGATGACAGATCAGTGAACCTCAGCTACCAACTATGGATTGAAAGTACTATCTAGTTCCTTTTGGTTACTATTTCTGCTAGGGGAAAGATGACCTTTGTTCTTTTCAATTTTATCCTGAGATTATAGAAACAATAAAATTAGACTGACTTGTTCTATAACTCCAATGATTTAAAGTCTCTCTGTTAATCTAATATATTTTAGGTTGGTTTCAGTAACAGCGATTAAAAAATATACATAATCTTGTAGGTTTTATTCTGGTGAAAGATCAAAGCTGCTAATACAATAAAATATCACTGTCAAACAGTGACTTGAAAATATACATATCCCATATATTGAAGTGATTTGTTAGTTCATATGGGCATCATATGGGCCACATAACCCAAGCATATTTTTATCACTTTGGAATTTTCAACTCTAGCATTTTAGGTGTAAATATATTGCCTTGGTATATTGTGCTCAGTTGTTGACAGTTAAAGACTTAAGAAATTTTAGTAACCTGATCCTCTCTTGGGTATAAATGAAGAACAATTTATGTCATACAAAACCTTTCAGTTCTTATAGGTAGATATCAGACATCAAAATCTTATTTCTCAATCAGCTTCTGCTGAAAATTCTTAAAATTAATATATTCCACATATACTCTAAAATTTATTTTTAAACTCCTAGTTGGTCAGTAGAAGAGTTAGATTCTTAAAGATAAAGGTATCTGGTTATCTATATATCCTATGACTGCATTTGTTTTCCATCTTCCCATAAAATTCCAGGCTCGACTTGTAACTGAAAACCATCACAGAGAACTATGGTATGTTTCAAAGCACATTTGATTTTGAGGATATATACTGAACATTCAATATTGGTGACCATGGAAATCTGGGATAAAAACAGAACCATTGGAACTCTGAGTCATTCATTATGTTTAACAGAAGCAATTGGGTATGGTAGTGCATGTTTGTGATACCGGCACTCAGGAGGCTGGGGCTGAGGATTCTACAAATTCAAGGGCAGCCTGTGTTACATAGTGATTCCCTGTCTCAGAAACAAAACAAAAATCAAAAGAAGCAATTGTATCCACCAGCTACATCCAGACCTTCTCCTGACCTCTTGGGTCCTATAGGGGTTCAGAGGTCACAAAGTTTATTTAACACATCTCTCTCATTAGGCACACAGGAAAGATCATCCTCAAAGTGAGTGAACCACACCAAGTGAGCACAGTGCATTAGCTGAGTTCCAGAAAGCTGTCTCCTAGAGTCATTTGGAAGAATTTGGATTTTAAAATACCAGAGCTCTCCATTAAAACACTCCACCAATTCCAGGGCTTGAAATTGGAAGATGTGCAAACAAACAAGAACCTTGAGGTCAGAACTATTAAATGTTTAAAAAGAGCTGCTAGAGAAAAGTGCATTCTTTGCTAGTAGTATTCACTCCCTTTTAACTCCATGTGAATGGACAATGTGGGCACATTTATTCTTACATTCTCAACCAGAACAAAAGATGCTTTTAAAAGGGTTTCCCAAATGTCATGGTTTAGAAAACAGTTTTGGGAAACTATTTGACTACTTTTTTCCCACTGGTTAAGTAAAATCCTCACTGGGCATGTGGAGCCTCAATTCACTACAAGACTTTGGTAGGGGATCAGTTTATAATCTGTCACCTGTTAAAAAAAATCTCTTAGGACTGACATGGACAATAGTTGCAATATCAGTTTAACATATTTGTCCATTAATGGCAAGGCGTATCATAATTTTAAAGAATTAATTGATTTTCCTAGCACATTCCTTTTTATAGCATTCTAAACAAAGAATCACTGACAAGGGCTGGGCAGATGACTCAGTGTGTAAAGTGCTTTCTGTGTAAGCATAAGCATCCAAGTCCAGATCACTAGCACTCACTACAATGCATGGCAGCATGCACCTATAATCCCAGCACTGAGGGGTGTAGAGACAAGTGGATCCTAGGGACTTGTTGGCTAGCCAGTCTAGCTCAAACAGCATGGTCCTGCTTCTAGACTGTCTGGAGTAGTAATTCAGGAAGATCCCTGACATCACATCCAAGTTTCTCTATACATGCCCTTATGGATAAATGCAACCACACACATTTATTTCCTTGGCTTCCCTCAAGAATCACTGTAGGGATTAGTTAGCTTTGTTTTAATCTCTCTTTAACATACACACTAAATCATGCTCTACTCCATAAATATGTGCAGTTATTGGCCATCATTGATACATCAGTGCAAGCATTACTGAAATTATTTCTAGATCATCATGGGATATACCCAAGAGAACCAGGTGAAAATATATGTAAACATTATTTTTTATAATGTTTAATAAGAACATTAAATAAGACTCATAATGAGAAAGCTTCAGGGATTCTGTATGAGCCCAGAGAAGGCATAGTATGATGGAAGGATTGAGTGAGGACGGAAAACAGAAGCCTTGGCCTGGGCCCAGAGCTATCATTACTAGCTGTGAGATGGAACACGTCCCACTACTTGCCTGCACCCTGCTTCCCTCTTTCAGCACAGAGCAGGGTCGCCTCTGCCCACGGCTCTTGTCACTCCAGCTATCACGCATGGTGTTCATGGTCTTTATACACCCTCCTTCACTTGGAAAACGAGCTGAATAAATCTCAGGGACTCTATTGTGTTCTTGAGAATAGTAGAATGTACTGCAACGGAGTTTCTTTTTACCCCAAATGCACCGAGAAAAGGCACAGACAGGAATACTGAATGTGAACAAGCCTTGGATGACAGCTGCAAACCAAGGCATCTGCTACGCTGGCCACTTACTCACAGCCGACTGTGAGAGCTATTGGGGCAAAAGAAATCCATCAGGGTTTCATTCAGGTTGTTTTATGTTTAGAATGGCTGCCTCTCCTTTCTTCACCTAACATCTTGGAATAGGAGTCATCTGAGACAGTTGCACACAGAGACAGAAGAAGCAGGAAGATGGTAGACTTTGATCTGAGCTCTCCTCCTTACCTCCTCCACATGATTCAGAGCACTTTGTGAAGCCCTCATATTCCCAGTCATACAGCTCGTCCAGGTGCTGCAAGCCACCCAAGAGTTCGTCTGCATTATCAGGGTTAAACTCCGGAATTTCCCCATTGCATGGTCCAGCGTAACAGGCGCGCTGCGATGCAGGCTTGGGCCCTTCACATTCATCCATGGGCAGGTCAGCCACGGACTGAGAGAAAGGCAGGAGCACCTGGCATCGTACTATTCGCACCTGGGTTCCCACACCACAGGTGACAGTGCAGGCCGACCAAGCTTCTGGAATGAACCTGCAGTTGGTAAGCAAACAAGAGGACAGGATGAGAAGCCCCAGGCAGGAGGCCATGGGTGCTGTGAGGGGCAGCATCACACCTGCCTCCTCTCGGAGAGCTGTACTACTAGGATGTGCTCAGGATCCTCCACCCAGTCCTGGGCTGGCAGCTTCACTTTAGCTCCTGAGTTCACTGGACTGTGTGTTTAAAGTGTCATGTGAACTCCCAGCTGCAAGACATTTCAGGCACAGACCACCTGCTTGCTCACTGCTCAGCACCCTAGTGGCAGCAGGGCATGGGTGGGTCGCCTCCTCACTCTAAATCCCTGCACTTGTGCCTCTTGCACGATGCTGGCTCTTCTTACACCAGACTAATACCGATACTAAAAATGATAACAAAATAAGCCCTTGGAGATAAATAACAGAGTTTTCTCTTAGTTTGGAACTCATAGATGTAACTTTCCTTGCTCAAGTTCAGTGCGCTTCCCAGGATTTATTTTTGTGCACAAAGAGGGATTTTATTTTTTTTTAAGTTTCCAAGAATGGCGCTGCCTTGTTCCTCACACATTCTTAGAATCAGTCTGAACTTCATGCCTTTTTATATCACACAGAAAGCTGGGCTCAGAGTGAAAGCCACAGGCATGTCACAGTAAACAAGACGTTGGGTAGTCATACACGTTTGTTCCACAGCCTCCACCCCCACCCTTGGAAAGAAGCTACATTAGTAAGAACTTGGGTTCTTTTTTTTCCCCTCTTGACTTTCTTTAGAGTGTATGAAAATATCCAAATTCCCAAAAAGCTTTTTCTCTTCATTAGTCAACCATGGCCATAACTTCAGTGGCCTTGAGACGTCCTAGGGGAAAAAGCCCAGAGGGAGCCATTAACATTTTTTTTTTAAGTTAGTATAATAATTTGGAGAAAGAACTTAGGGATAATTACCTCCTCCCCACCCCCATGATTCTGTGCTTCCTCTCAGGGACTCATGCTGACGAGCCAGCAAAGTGGACCTCACAACCATTACTGGCAGAAAATGAACTGGTAAGAAAATTACAGCATTAAAGCAGCTCATGGCTAGTTTAGGGAATCTCAAGTTCTAGCAGCAACAAACTAACCCATTGTTTATACAACAAAGATCCTTCCTGAGTCTGAGGCTGGCCTTCTATGGGGCAGAAGTGATTAGTCTGCCCAGGAGGAGTGTCCTTGCCCAAAGCACACACTGGATACATGGTGAACAGCTCTTCCAAAAGAGCTATCTACATGGAGAGTACAAAGGTCACCTGATCACCCATCACAATGGTAAATGGAATGGCTACTCAGGATGATCTGCAAGAAAATTTCACCCCAATATCATATTGGGTTCTTTATCTTCTGGCATAGAGATATAGGGGCATATAGAATCCACAAAAGATTTAAATGTCTTTCTCCTTTAAATAATGTCACCTGTGTGGATGCTTTTGAAATATAAAACAAAAATTTACTACCTAAACCACTTCAGCTCTCTTAATGCACATTCATATATATGTGCCTGGCTCCTGGGAGAAGAATCACGACTAACACACGGCCCTAGGTTTTACTATCCAGAAGTATGCATATCAAGCCATTTTGTACAAAAGAAAGAAACTGATGACAACAGAGTAAGGGGTAATGCATCTTAAAAAAATGTGCTTTTCAACCTTCCTGATGCTGCGACCCTTTAATACAGTTCCTCATGCTGTGGTGACCCCCGACCACAAGATTATTTTTGTTGCTACTTTGTAACTGTAATTTTGCTACTGTTATGAACTGTAATGTAAATATTTGTGTTTTCCAATGGTCTTCAGTGAAAGGGTCATTGAACCTCCAAAGGGGTTGAGACTCACAGATTGAAATCCTCTGTTCTAAAGTAAGTTAGCAAGAACTCCAACTGTGTCCTATGGAATTTTCCTATTTGGTAAGGCTTATCCTCATACTACCTGTGATAGACTTCTTGTGTGACTATCACACTGGGAAAGTCAGCAAGCCTTTTGTGTAAAGAGCTGGGTTAGATTTTTCATGCTGTGTACTATCTGTTGCACTCATTCAAGTCTCTCATCATGGGAAGAAATAAGTAAGTAGATCAGTCAGGCTAGGCTCCAACAAAACTTCACTTGCAAAAACTGGGTAGGCGTGGGATGATGAAGGGTCTGGATCTTGCCTCTGGGCTGCAGTATTTCAATAATACACAGTTACAAGACCAGCAAGAGCAGAGTGCCTACTAGAGGCAAAACATTTTGAGGTTCATCGACAGTTCCCACATTTATTTTAGGTATCCATTCTCTCTGTGTGTGGGTGTATATGTGTGTATGTCTGTATATATGGTATATACACATATATGTATATACAGTATACACATACACACACATATGGTAGGCAGCTTTGTTTGTATTTTATTTTAAAAAGTGAGTCTTAAAATACACATAACATACAAACTGTGTCCTTAGCTCTCTTTGCCTATATGATGAGTGACTTTTTATTTAATGTCTTTGTGGAATCTGAATAATATTATCCCTATAGATACAGAAGCCCAGTGAACCTATGGTAGCAAGAGTTCTTTTGTTAAAGTAGGTTTCTAAATGAGAAAGAATATGTAAATATGCACACAAAAATACCCTTGAGAATTTTTTACTACACCGTTGGTAGAGTTGTATTAATAAGACACACTTTCACAAAAAGGGAAATAAACAAACATCTGCCTTATCTCACATGAGAGTCCTGTCAAGAGCAAAACAGATTCACTGATATAGCTCCCAACCTGGTATCCTTATGGCCTCATCGGGTTCAGATCAATTAAAAACAATTAGATTTTTGAAATGGTGCTGTCTCTTTGCAGTCATTTTAATTTCTTTGCTCCACACACTATATGATAAACCACATTCCCCCTTGTTGAAGTCCAGAGATTATATTTCAATGAAATGTATCTGATTGTACAAATGAGTGGCTGTTTCTTCTGTCATTTCTCCAGACTCTCCATCTTCTAGCTGTGCATTTACTATCATGAGGTTCCTGGCCACGAGCAGGAAGAAGCAAGGTCACAGAGAGGAGGCTTACATGTGATGTTTTGAAGTCTCATTCTGAATATCCCTTGCTAAGCAAGACACCCTCCAGTGTATCACTATATTAATAGTTCCATGTTTTTTTTACTGAGGTTTAACTTGGGCATTTCAAAGTTCTTTGTGTTAATGCAGCATTGCTGGATGAATGACAAAGAATGGTTGTTCCAGAGAAGCCTTCAAAAGACAGATATGAACTTCAGAACTGGGTGACCTGATCCTCATATATAGTTTTCACATTTCCAAGATCTCTCTCTCTGTCTCTCTCTCTCTCTCTCATACACACACATACACACACACACACACACACACACACACACACACACACACACACACCACTTGGTTAATGAATGAGGTGGGTTTTGGTCTGGCTTTACATTGCAAACTTAATTGTTCATTTTACTAACAAAGAACTTCTAATTTAGACTTATTACCAGAGTCCCCTTTATGACATAGAAAACAGTGACAACCACAGTCACTTGTAAGATCCCTAAGTGGTTTAGTTTATTACCAACAATTATGAAGTTAGGGGCATGCCCTAGAGTAGAAAAAATAACCATTTTATCAATAAACTGCTAAACAAAAACACTATGCTCTTGATTGATCGCCGTATATCACTACAGACATGAGCCAAAGTAAGGCTTGAGTTTTATAGATATGCTCTGAAGCTGACATGTTTAACTTTCATTTTTCTTGGTTACTTTGCACCTCCCCAATCTCCCCCTCCCTCTCTCTCCTGCTCCTCCTCCATATCCTCTTTCCCACCTCGCTCACATGTATAATCCTCTCTCAAAGTTCTTAAGGCCAACAAGACAGCTTAGATGGAAAAGTACTTGCTGGGCAAAACTAGCCCAGCCTGAGGACGTGAGTTTGATTCCCAGAATTCATGGTGTGAGGAAGGGACCAACTCTCAAAAACTGTCCTTGACCTATATGTACACACACACACACACACACACACACACACACACACACACACACACACACACATACACACACACACACTTGTGAACACATGTATGCACACACAGTAATACAAATTAAAATTGCATCAGGATTAGTCAATGGATGAATAACTTTATAGGTGTGCCATTTTTAAAAAGATGTATTTTTATGTGTGGAAGTGTTTGCCTGCGTCATCTATATTTGTGCACCCTTGCTGTACCTGGTACTTGTAAAGGCATTCTACCCCTGGAACTGGAGTTACAGACTGTTGTTACCCACCAGGTGGGTGCTGGGAACTTAGTCAGGGTCCTTTGCACGATCATCTCTCCAGCCCTGGAGATTTTCTATTTTCATTGTGGTGACAGTTTTAAGTCCTAGCTTTAAAATTCATATTGGAAGTTTCAAGGAATACCACTACAAACACCTGCTTTTGGTCTTTGTCAGTCTTAGTTCATTGTTTAGCCAGAGTCTATAGGGTTGTGGCTTCCTTTTTCCTCTGGTACATATTTATGTCTGGAATTTGTGGTATGGTAGCAGAGTGAGAAGAGAGGTAGGAATAAAGTGGAGGACTTGGGGGAAGTAATGAAATGCTTTCAAATGGACCATGGAGGAAAAGGAACACTCCACTGGATGCATCTTTCCTGATTATCTTAGCCTTTTATTGACTTGGAGTTACTTTATCCCTCTATTAGCTGCAGAAAACAGAGAGTACAAATGAGTTTCCCTTAAAAAGGCAGATCAGTCATCTAGAGGAATTTAATGCTTCACTGTCAGGGGTATACACTGACTTTGCATCTATTTGTAAATTCCTTTTATTCATGTTTACTTAAATATGCACTTTTCACAAATTTTTTGCTTCCTGTTTCTGTTCTTCTCCAATTCTCACCTCTACATGACATCAGGAAAACTGACACAAAACTCCTTAATGTCTCTAAGTGAAGCTGAAAGGGGGGATTTTTAAAAAGACTTAGAGAGTGAACTGACTAAGTGAATGAAGCCACAAAGGGAAAACAACTGGAGTCATCTTGGGAATTTCCAAGTTATCTGTATAATCTGAAGTTTTATGAGAGCTTTACAAATGATCTCCAAAGTATACTTTGGGCATCTTTGTCAATAATAAGGTGGTACCAGGTGCATGCTGCTGAGGAAGTTGGGAGGAGTCAGGGAGAGACAAGGTAAGAGGGAGTGAGAAGGTCTAAAATCTGTTATATATTTACATAAAACTGTCTAAGAATAAAACATAAACTTAACAAGTTTAAAAAGGATTATAGAAAAGAATTAAAGTTTGTGGATACTAGTTACCCAAGACACCATTCTATATTTCCTCAGAATTTGTAATCTCATTTAAATGAGAATCTCACGTATACATGCAAAGTCTCTTGCTAAGGACACTAGGTCTGAAATGGAATTGTGGCAATGGTCCTCTGGTCCTGTCACTTCACAGTTTCTAGAGCTGAAAATAACACGTTAGTGATGCAGCTCAGATTGAGGTCTCCAGGCAAAGTGCTTTCCAGGGCACTCCGCCACAAAACCTCAGATAGCACCACTTCTTGTAGCTTCTCCAAATTCTTGCACATCATGCCTGCAAGTGAGTTAGCATCGTGAACACTATGATGTGTTTCAGTAAAACTGAGAGCAGAATGATGGATCCTAGAACTTCAACAAATGAGCTTTGGTAGAGTCACCAATATTGTTATTTGGAAACAGAGGTCAAGACAATCAATGGCTCCCTCTGTCCAAGGCTGTTCACTCACACTATTCTGAAGAAAGGACCCAGTTCCCAAACACACAGGGCAATGTGGGAGAGCTGTCTTTTAGAGGCTAGTGGCAGAATTCATTTGGGCATCTTTGAGAAGTAGCTGGCGTCTGTGACAAGTTTTGAATACCTTTCTTGCAGACACTTCTCAGTGCTCAAAGTAAAAGTGAATCTGAGTGCATTAAAGTGACATTGTCTTTTCAAAGACTTTCAGCAGGAGGAAATCTCACAGGAGAAGCCACTGAACTGTGAGCTGAGATAAACTTTTTCCCCAGGGTGCTCTGTCAGGGCATTTGGTAAAGAAACTATGACAGCTTCTTTCTTTTTCCCCAGGGTGCCCTGTCTTGAGTTAAATTGCTTTTCTGGTTACCATCTTCTCAGTCACCTTTCCTAGGTCCTTCTGTTCCCAAACCCTAAGGATTGCTATGCCTCAGAGCCCAGGTTTATTGTTTCCAATATATTTATTAATGATTCATAATTTTAAATACTATTGACATGTCATTTTAAGTATTTAATATTAATTTGTTCTTTTTCAAAGAACAAATATTAACTTGCTTAATTAAATAAATAATTAAATTAACAGTAATCTTACTAAAAATATCCAAAACACAGGCCTAGAGAGGTGGCTCTGTGGTGGTATACTGAATATTTAATAAAAATAGTATAGAACATCAGAGGACAGAATCATCCACAGAGTGAAGCCATAAAGGACAGAAAATGGTGACCCACTTGGGGAGGCAGAGATCCTCTGGATGTCTGTGAGTTCACAACATAACAGCCAGACAGTGGTGGCACACACCTTTAATCCTAGCACTAGGAAAGTTGAGCCAGGAAGTAAAATAGTGTATATATGGGGGACATAAGTATAAGGCAGGAGAATGCAGAAGTCAGAGATCCTATTGGAGCGACCAATCAGGGTGAGGACCCATGAAGATGGGACTTGTTCTGTTTAGCCTGAGGAGTTTGCTTTCTCTCCCTCCTTCTCCCTCCTTCCATCCCCTCCTTCTTTATCTTTGTTTGAGCCAGGGTCTTACACTGCAATGCAGGGTGACCTAGAACACACTATGTAGTCAAGACTGGCTTCAAACTTGTGGCAATCTTCCTGCCTCAGTCTCCCAAGTGCTAGGGTTATGGCATGAGAGCTGGTATGCACAGCCCAGCATTTCATTTTTTATGGTAGTTACCTATTTTTCATAACTACACGGTTCCATTCATATTGATAGCTTGTTGAGTAGCCAAGTAGCTTGAGTCATGTTTAAACTCTGTGACAACCACCTTTCCCCCAAACCTTACTGAGAATGCTGTTATATAGAAGAAAGGATTTTGCGACAGATGCTGACCTTGTAATTTATTCATGACTCTCTGGCCAAACAGTGTTTTATCTTACTTCCATCTATCCACTTGGTAGAGAAGGCTTTGGAGCATTCTGGATCTCATCCGAGGTTACAGGGACTCTTGGAGAGCCTTTGTATTTTGTTTAAAATTTACTCTAAAAGACTCAGCACGTACAAAGCGTTTGTGGGGGTAAGTGATATGCTATTAACTGCATATAGTGGTTCAGAGCAGAGCCAAACTACTCACAGATGACAGAGGAAGGCGTCACATTACTTTAGACCACTTTTCTGTACTCTTCACAGAGCATGACTTTCAGGGTTGCTTTTCCTAGAAGATCCTCTGACTATTAAAAAGGCTATAGCCAAAGGGATCAAAGGCCGTATGGCTGACAGCTATCAGTGCATCTGTGGGCCTTAGCTTGACACCACAATGAAGTTTTAAATCCACACTCCTCTGCCCTAACTTTGATAAAAATCTAAATAAAGCATAGGAAACTCAGAATACTTTGTGTGAACCATTTCTTCTTCCAATGGGGTGAAATGAGTTTATCTTGCATTTCTGTGAAGCTTTCTTTCCTTTAATTCAACAAGTTTGGCAGAGCTTTCCAATGAAAAGTTCAGTTCATTAAAAATGACCTTAATGGACTTAACATATATTGGTGGTGACAGGGTCCATGCTTTATTTTGGCACAAAAGGACCCTGGTAATTTTTCTTTGTCACTCTCTAGGGTTCAGCTAAGCAAGAGCTCAGAGTTAACTTTTTGAAGGCAGATACAGAGTGAGCAACGTGGTGATGGTGGAGGGGATGATGAATATAGGACTTCTCGGATTGCAATGATGGTCTTTACTGACTACATAAAAATGGCTCTGTCTGTGCTTTTGACTTTATTATTGATTTTGCTGTCTCTGTGCATGCTGGGAGTATCAGCAGGGATTGTGTGTATTAGCTCAGAGTAGGAGAAAGATGCTTTACCACGGAAGCAGTTTCTGAACCTTCCTTACTCAATTTTACAATCTCCCATATATTTCTTTTTAATTAAAGCAAACAAAGAAAAAACCCGTCCTTTGTATAAACTTTGGACTGAGTTAAAAGTATAGTACACATGAGTCTTTAAGGAACTTCTGAAGTATAGAGGACAGGCAGTAAGATAGTGTGATGTGGGAACTACAGGATGAATTTCAGGTTAAATTTTGTGGTTCCTATGTGGCCATAGAACAAGATGTATTTACAATGAGTGATTACTAATAGACTTTTGCCTCTCTTGAAGATTCTCTAGGAAAATCAATGGTTCAAGAAAAGGTTTAGTTATGGCAACAGGTAATATATTCAACATGGAATGCACTACCTACTTTACATATGTTAATCCACATAATCCCTATACTGTAGAGACCACAGTGCCCAGTTTACAAATGAGGAAATGGAGGTTTATGGCCTCAGTGTCTGCCCAGACCCATTGTTGTTTATAGAGACCCAAATTAGGGCCCACACTTAACCATTGTGCTCTGTGGCTCTGTGTGGAGAGACAGTCAGGTGGCTTTTAAACCTTAATCCTAACAGGGCAAATCCATGTTAGGACATATAAATACTTAGCCCCAATCCTCAACAACTCATAGGTGGCAGGTGGATGTATTTGAGAAGGAAGAGTTTAGAAACCACAGGCTTTTTAGTCTGGTTTCAACATCCAGGTTTGCCTCCCCAAGGAACAAATAGTGACAGAAATGCGTGATCGTATGCCATGGAAGTCTCAGTCACTTTTTCCCTATTGATAAATGTGACGTCAGTGCAAGATTCAAATAAACTCCACCATAAACTGCCAACTATTAGTTCATATCCACATGTCCCTCCAACCCTTATATAATACATATTAATTTCATCTATTTATTTTTTGTCATTTGTGTATTAGCTTAACTGTTTTGACATTTTAGCCCAGAGATAGATATAATTCTAACATACATAGTACAGAACTGGGGTTCTAATGTCAATCATATAACGCATACCAAAACATCAAATAACATTTCTCTTTTATTTATTTATTTATTTATTTATTTATTTATTTATTTATTTATTTATTTATTTATTTACTTACTTACTTACTTACTTATTTACTTACTTACTTACTTACTTATTTATTTATTTATTTATTTACTTACTTACTTACTTACTTATTTATTTATTTATTTATTTATTTATTTATTTATTTATTTATTTATTTATTTATTATTTTATGTGTGTGAGAGTTTTGCTGGCATATATGTATATATACCCCATGTGTGCCTGGAGGCCACAAAGGTCAGAAAAGAGCCTCAGATGATGACTAGAATTACAGACAGCTGTGAGCTTCCACGTGGGTCCTGGGAAGAACAAATACTTCTATTCACTGACGCCCCAGTGTTAGTTCTTAGCCTATGTAGAGCTTTTCTATTTAATTTGTGGATACATGGCCAATACTCAAATATGAGTCTCAGTCTTATTGTTTCCATGACAGGAATAGCCAGAGGTTTCTCTCCTTTAAACATTTATTATTATTGCTTATACGTATGGGAGTTTTGTCTGAATGTCCACCTGTGTACCACTGAAGTCAACAGGGGGCATGAGATTCCCTGGAACTGGAGTTACAGACAATTCTGAGTGGCCATGTGGGAGTTGAGCATTAAACTCAGATCCTCTGAAAGAACAGCCAGGACTCTTAACCACCTACATATCTCTTCAGCTCCAACCCGGAGGCTTTTTGAGAGTAAAACTCTATTAAATAACATGTGAAGTATCTGCATGTACCACAAAGTCACTGTACTGAGCAGGTGGCTCATGGGTCAGTTTTAGCTCCTGCCATTAGAGGCATGAACAGTGAGCAGGTGCTGTGTTCTTCCAAAGTTATCTACTGGGAAATATATAATTATGCATCAATGTCTGCTACTTCAGGAAATACAAAGGGTAGGGATAATTTTTGTAGACGGGGATGAGGCCAGGAAGGGAGGAGCTGGAAATGTTAGAGGGTGAGTCATAAGAAGTCAAGGACTAGTTGAGTTCAAGGCATTAGCTCAATGCACACTAATCATGCTTCTGATGCTTAGCCTGATACTGGCCCAGCGTCATTTTTGTTGACTTTTATTTCACAACATACTACTTAATGTCTTGATCTTACATGAAATGACTCTTGATTCTTAAAATGTTTATTTCTATGCATAGAGAAGATATTCCTTGGCATGAGAGATGGCTTAGCCACGAAAGATTAAAACATGCATCAAAAAAGACATGAGAACTTCCTGGTTACCTCCGGAGAGTCATAAAGATAACAAAACTCAGGTACCTTATATTGAGAATTGTAGGGGGATTATATTGTTACATTGTAAATAATTGACCCATCTAATAGTTTAATAAAAATGCTGATTGGCCAAAGGCAGACAGGAAGTATGGGTGGGGCTACCAGACTAAGAAAACTCTGGGAACAGGAATAACAGAGCAGAAATGCCAGAGAGAAGCCAGAAGTTACAGAGGACATCTATGCTGCTCTGAGAAATGGTACCAAGCTGCATGGCTGAACAGGATAATAATCATGGGTTAGATTAAGAGCAAGAGCTAGCAAGTTATATGCCTGGGCCCTGGGTCAATCAGTGTACAATTGATACAAGCGTCTGGGATTATGGGACTGTAGGTCAGAAATTCCGGCCAGAAACCTAATACTACAGAGAATATAAAAACTATTGCTATCTAAACCATTAGGGAGGGGTTTAGACAGCAATTCTCTATATATTCTTTGAGAAAAGATAAGAATTCATACCACACAGCTGAGATTTCTAACCAGTTTTTTAAAACTGTACATTCTTAAGCACTAAGTTAAGAAATTCACATTATTTAACAACTAAATAGGGTATAAATATTGACTAAATATTTTGAAACATAGTCCTAAATGTATTGAAATACTGTATCTCTCAAAGATAGACAAGGCATATAAGGACTCTAAGATCATTTTGGAGACTTCATTGGTCCTCTGTTTGGACCCAAATCCTGTGGATTCCATTCACATAGATGGGGCTCACAGAGAAGAATTTCCTTGTTTTTTACTGAATAAATCCCATGGCTAAACTGATGTCATCTGGCATCCGGATACCACTGCCAGTTTCTGATTGCTTTATCTTTTCCTCTGGCTCATGTCAAGATTATTTGTGATAATACATCTAAAGCCTGATTATTACAATGAACCTTCCAAGTGTTGACTGAAAATCTGCTAAGATAATTTAAGAGTTTAAGATGTAAAATCAAGGCAGAAGGACAGCCTAAACTCATCCTTGAAAGCCAGTATCATGTGGCTCTCCACCTGGTGACTGACAGCTATTTGATGAGGGGATAGTGTAGGGGTATTGTGTTGTTTCATAGTAAATAATTGTCCCACCCACTGGTTTAATAAAAAGCACTGATTGGCCAAAGGCAGGCAGGAAGTGTGGGCGGGGCTACCAGACTAAAATCTCTGAGAACAGGAAGCACAGAGCAGAATGCCAGAGAGAAGCCACAGGAAGCAGATGACAACTATGCTGCTCTAAGAAAAGGTAACAAGCCACATGGCTGAACAGGAAGAGTCATGGGTTAGATGAAGGGTAGAGAACTAGCAAGTGATATGCCAGGGCCTGAGGCCGATCAGCCTAAAACAATTGAAAGTGTCTGTGTGTCTGTGCGGGCCTGTGAATCTGGGTCAGAAACCTCATACTACAGGATAGTTGGTTAGTATTAATATTATTGTATTTGCTACATGAACAGGCATTGTATATCATTGCTCGCTCTGAACCAATCAGGAAAAACTGCCAGCAACTGAAATATACATGTCAAGTACTGAGCTTCCCTGCATGTGTGATTAGTCTTTTCTTTGTATATCTGAGATGTTTTACCTTAGAAACCCCGGAGTCTAGGAAGAAAAAAACAGAGTGTTGATACATCTCGGTCATACATTGTTGTAAATATATCTCCTTTAAAAGCTGACTTCTAGGACACTAGGGGTCTGTTCCCACTTGAAGGAGTTCCATGTCAGATTAGACTTAAGAAAAGCCAGAATGAATAACAACATTTCTTTAAAAGTCTTAGAGACCACCATTGTAAGATATGTTTGTTTTAAAGTACTGAGCTATCAAAGAGGTCATGATGTGTACTTGTCAAGTGGTAGAGAGGGTACTGTGTACATCTCAGCTAAGACTGAAGGCAAGGTGGAGAAGTCTATTAGTGATCAGTTTCAGTTTCTACCTGATTAAAACATCCAATTGAACAACCACACTGCAGTTTTGAACTACTGCTGAATAAGGTTACTTCTGGCCTATTAAAGGTCATTCCTTCATTTAATCGGAAACAACCAGATGAACTCCATTTGGTTTGTTAGTGTTAAACCTAAGGAAACAACACAGTTCAAAAGCAGCAGAGGAAGGTTCTGCCAGCATATCCTCTTTAACCTTTTACAGTGTTAGATTCACTGCAATCCTCAGAAAACCCAGTTCCCCAGAATCTTAACTACAGATGTTTATCTTCAGCCATGTGTGTCACAGGATTTCTTTGCAATATTTTGTCGACAGCCTTATACATTTACTTAATGGACTTCCATCTTTTCAGCCACCACTCTGTTATCTCAGCTGCCCTCTCCCAAAGAAACCCTTCTTCCCAGCATGCCCTCCTCATACTACCATGTTGTGTGTATGTCTGTCTGTCATCCACTGAACTTAGAGTTTTGTGTTTTATTTCGACAGTAGAAGTGGGAGGTTATTTACCCAAGCAAAGGGCCACTGGTCAGGTATTATATCACTGAAGAAAATGACATCTCCCAACAACTGTTAATTGCCAATAGTCCCTCTAGGAGTAGTGGAAGCTCATAGGTCTTTCCACACCCATGATGGATGTTAACTGGCCATTCACATTTCAGTCTCCTACAGCTAATCACAGCTGCCGGGAATTCAGAGTTACAATGGCAAAGTCATGTCCAAAGACTTCTTTGTGCCACATATTTTGTCATCCTCTGCCTCCAACAATCTTCCTCTGTGTCCCCTGAAGTTTGGAGGGGTGATAAAGCAGTCCCATTTAGAACAAAGATTTCTTTCGATTCTTCAGCTGACAACCTTGGAGATGAGCTTACTCTACGGTATTTATATTTATAACTGTCTATGACAGGTTTCATTCATAAAAGCCCCAAATCTGCTTACTTTTAAGTTTGCTGTTTGGTTTGTATTTGCATTGCCTTACTCAATTGGAGAAAGAAAAATTTCTTGCTTAAAGATTCTTACTGGAGCTGGGGAGATTACTCAGCAGTCAAGAGGGCATTGGCGCTATTCTAGAGGATCCAAATTTGGCTTCCAGAATCCATATCAGATGACTTATACAGGGGCCTTACATGGCAAGGCTAACATCTGATGACCTCTACGGATAACTGGTATTATACTTCTACTGTACTTGAAAAAATGGGACTAGGGGGAACAAAAGTAGACAAGAACACTTTCCTCTCTAGAAGAAGAGTCTGGTTTGGGTCATAGCACCCACATGGTGGTTCATAACTATAGGTAACTCTAGGTCCAGAGAGTCAACTCCCTTTCTTGCCTCCAAAAGCAATGAACACAGACATACATACAGACAAAATACTCAGATACATAAAGTAAGATTCTTTCTGTTTGTTGCCAAGATAACCAGTTAAAACTATGTCTGGGGTGGGTGACAGCATAAAGGTATAGATTCCCATAAGTGGGTTCACAATTCTATTTCTGTATACTAAATGACACATTTACCATAGTCCATTTCCTTAAGGTACATCTTCTGTTGTTGAGGAACAAAATAGCATCACAAAACATTTTTGCTTTGTTTCTGTAAGTGTAGTAGAAAATTTCTGGCCTGTCTGGTCTGTGGTCCAGACCTGCAGACCCACAGTCCCACAGAAACACATAGATACTTACATTAATTTTATGCTAATCGGCTTATAACTTGCTAAGTCTTTACTCTTAAACTAACCCATGATTCTTATCTTGTTCAGCCATGCGGCTCGGCCTTTTCTCAGAGCAGCATTTCAACTTCTTTCCTCTGCATCTGCTGGCATCTCATTGTGGTGTCTCCATGGTGTCTCTCTGGCTTCTCTGGTCTGCTCTTCCTGTTCCCAGAGTTTTCCCAGTCTGGTAGTTCCACCCACACTTTCTGTCTACCTTCTGGCCAATTAACATTTTTATTAAACTATTAGGCAGAACAATTATTTATAATGTAACAACATAAGAAGTGCTAGGGTTGCATACTAGGCAGGATCTCTATCGTTGAACTGCAAATTCCAGCCCCCAGATGAAACTTAATATAATGAATCTCTATCATGTAAAATTATCTATTATGTATACTTATTTCAGTGCTTCTGGGAGATATGTCTGTATTCACAGAATCCACATGATGTTTAGGTTAGTGGAATTACAATGTGAGAACATTCTTATGCTCTTCAATATTTTATTTATTTCTTGGCAATTCAATTTTTGGTCTTTTAGCAGAGTTTTCTTCTAAACATATCTTAGAGAGTTTGCCTTCCAACATACTTCTGTCTAGTGCTAAGCAATTTTTTTCCTTCATTTTGGGGGCTCTTAGGAATATCTAACACTCAATAAGGACATTACCATATGTTAACAGCTTAAATACAGTGATTTTTCTATATTTATTTAGTGGGGCAGGCTGTTGATAATATTTTCACTTTCTGTATGGAAAAATCAGTGATATTTGCTGCTGTCCTATAGAACTCACCCAAGTCTGCTGCAGTTAGTGCAAGAGATAACAACCCTCAACCTCTGTTCCCTAAAGCCTCAGAGCATTGGTTTAGAACTGACAGTTTCAGCTTCTACACATAGCTGTTTAACTTAACCAATGTGAATCTCTTTGGTGGGGGAAGAATGGCTTGCTGACAGTATATCATTTTTTCATTCTGCTTTGGAGAGTAATTATGGTTGTTATGCACATTTGGAAGCATGTCTATGCGGTTTCTTTAAAAAAAAAAAAAAAAAAAAAGAAGGAATTAAGACCATGCGAAATTATGTTTTTAAAATTCAAAATCAATTTTAAAATGTGACACTTAAGACCTTTCTGAGGGATCAGCACACTAAACATGTAAGATGCATTAAAAAGTAAGAACATATAGCTTTCATTACCTAATTCTACAGTTATCATCTATTTCATTTCATATTAATGTAGTTGTTTTGAACATAACTATATACATGTCCTCTACAGTAAATTGGCACTCCAATTATAATCTACTTCAATTTAGATTAATCACACCAAGATGGCAATTCCATTACATGAAAAGTGAAATTTAACAACTTAATTTTATATGGCCATGATTTCAATGGCTGAAAGTGTGTTTAGCTGCTTTATGATTTTTTTTAATGAAAATTAAGCATAATGCATCTTAATTGGAACATTAGTGGAAAATGCACACCATTAAGATATGCATAATCATGGTCTATGAAATTCTTCTGCATATGCATTTAATTTCACCTACAGGTTTCACTGGAGTGCTATCAACTAATGAGAAAGAAGTATAATTATAGATCCAACATGCTTTTATTTCATTTCAGCTATTATTATTGTTTTGTTATTTAACATTAGTCAGAATGCAATATTACAGACAGATACGCTTCAAGCCAGATGGTAGAATCTATGTATATGGAAAGCAGATTGTTTCCATCAAATAATGCACAGTTTGAGAAGTAATTGGAGCCAGAGATGCAGAGTCAAGGATTCTGACATCCTCCTCAGCAATAAGGTCTGTCAAAGTAGGTCCTGGCCAGATAAAGAGAAGAAATGTCTTCATCTATTTGATTAAAGATTGATTTGTGACCTTCAGCTGCCATTTTTTCTCCAAAATTCTATCTTTAGTTGTCTTTTCATAAAACTTTTACTGTAGTATTTTTATAATAAACATTTTGTGTTTAATTATTCTCTTAAGTAAAAATGTGTTTAATACATGTACCATTTATTTATTTATTTATTTATTTATTTATTTATTACTTCTAGAAAATAAAGTGTGGTACAAATTATTTATAAGTGACCATTGATTACTGAGATTTCTTGAAACTCAGAAACAACATTTTACATCCTAAAAAATTATATCAGATTTACATTCAAACAGGATAAATTGTGTTTGAATATCTTCATTTGTGTCTTTAGTAAAATTTACATTTTTGACTGTTTGAATATCTTCATTTGTGTCTTTAGTAAAATTTACATTTTTGACTGTTTGAATATCTTCATTTGTGTCTCTAGTAAAATTTACATTTTTGACTCATATGGACTGTAGTGTATAGTTAATCTAAACAGGCTTCAAACTGTGAAATGACTTTTACCATATAGGAAATGGATCAGTAAAGTGTATTCCCCTGTGTAAAAACAGTGCGACAGATATACCTGTTAGTGTCTCTAGTGGAATCAGTGTGTGTGGATCTACCTCCTGTTGTCTCCCTTCTATGTTACTTTTCTAAAGTTTGTGGTAAATTTGTACCTACTGGTCCAGATTTCATAATTTACCAACAGAACTTGGATAGGATCATAAGTAACTGGGGAAAAAACCACCATCTTTCCAATGAAGAGCTAAAGCCTTCTACACACACACACACACGCACACACACAATATATATATATATATATATATATATATATATATATATATATATATATATATATAAAACATTTACTCATATTTGCTAAGCCATACTGCAAAGTTCAGGGATAAGAGTGGAATGCTGTATTCGGACATTCATACCAAATCCATCCATCCATCCATCCATCCATCCATCCATCCATCCATCCATCCATCCATCCATTCATCCATCCACCCGGATCCATCTGTCGCCTGTCTTTCTGTCCATCTATCCATCCATCTGTCCATCCACCTATCCATCCATCTGTCCATCCACCCACCCACCCACCCACCCATCCATCCATCCATCCATCCATCCATCCATCCATCCATCCATCCTTGTACTGGGGATTAAATTTAGAGCCTTGCACGTGCTAGGGAAGCAAGTGCTGCACATGCTAGGGAAGCAAGAGTTCTACCACCAAGCTCCACCCGCGAGACCATTTCCATTTAATCTTTTTTATATCACCATCCTGGAATTTCTCACCTTTGGCTTTTTGCCAAAGGAGAAAAACTGGAGAATAAACAAGCACTCTATTTGTTTTTCCTTATGTAGGCCAAAACCTAAAAAGTACATAAATTCAAAAAGGAAGAATGTGAGAAAAAGTTCTAAATCTCATTTGAATACAATCAAAGTTTTGACAAACCCTTGGCAACATATCAGTCTGTTACTGGAAAGCCCAGAGGGCTCACTGCCCCTTGGGAAGACAGTTACACATATCTTAGAATCTCTGAAAGTGAGACCCCACTACTTCCCTTCAGGAAACTTCCCAAACAGAACTTACGAGGGCTCTTCAGACACAGCAGCTCCTTCTTCTAGCTCCTGGGCTTGCTTGAACCAAGGCAGTTTAGCCTCAACTGGAAGTTTCTCTGGGAATAAGCACAGTGGGAAAGGAAGAGGTTAGAAACCACCCAAAGGATCATGACCGTTCTTCATTCTTTGAGGTTCTAGGTTTGCACCATAGAAGACATGCTGATAATCATAAATAATTATTGTTGTGGTGAATAGCTGTCTCTGAAGATGGTTGCATTAAGAAGACTGGCCATTAAAGATGGTTTCCCAATACTCCTGTCTATACACATGCTTCTCCTCTTTGTATTGAATTGCTAAGTCCTTTTATTATGAAAGCCCCTATGTTAGAATTACTGGTAACAATCATACAGAGAATCAAAATTGACACCTTTTAAAATAAACACAAAGTATAGACAGTAATACTGGGTATTTTTTAATAATAGTTTTTGCCTTTTGGCTAAGTGTGATCTTATATTGCATTACCCAAACCAAATAAACTACCATGCTGAAATTTGTAAAACATTGTTTTAAAGTTCTGACTTATTTAATATCACCCCCAAGGATCAATAACAATGGAAACATGTGAAATCCCTAGACCGTGATTTGATGTGTTTTGCCTATTCATCTAGCTTTGGGCAAACAACTAAAAACAAGCTTCCTTAGTGCTTCCTGGGGAAAATATGGAGGAGAAAGAACTAGGGAGGTTCTAACTGCCAAGATTCTCATTTATGATCTATTTATTAAGGTAATTTATGGGCATATTTGCCTTTATAGTATGAGCCAGTGATGTCACCATTTTATAACACAATTGAAAAGATGAAATAAATAGATCCACATATGCATGCACCATGGAGTTATGTAGTATTTTAATGGTGCTTACAAACTCAAGATAACTACTTAGCTGTGAAAAACCCAGACTTTATCCTTAATAGTTAACTACAGACAAATTTTTCTTCCCTGCTTGGTAAAGATAGAACTAATAAATAATTAGTTATTTTTGATGTGTTTTCACTACTGGTTTTCTATTATTAGCCATTGCTTATAGCACAAAACATAGTAAGAAATGTGCAGCTGCCAAAGCAAGACGATTGGTTTCTGGGTACAGACACCGGGCCATGCATCATTTTACAACTCCATCATCCACCCCAGCTAAAGGATGGCCAGTGTAATAAAGTGTCCAGCTTGGCACCAACAGTAGGCCTGGAATACTCCATTACTGACTTGAGCCCAGTGCTTGTGGCCATCTCATCTGATACTTGAAGACACCAATGATAAGCAGCCTAAAGGCAATGTCTTGAGGAAAACCCAGTATGCAGCAGGGAGCAGGTCAAGAACTCTATTACATCATAGTTCTTGTAACTTTCTCATGATCATATTCATAATATTTTTTCTCCATTCTACAGAAGAACAAACTTACAGAGATATTATTAAGAATAATCGGGATTTCTGTTATACCTTTTCCTTTTAGACAAGCAAGAGTTCACAATGCCACTCACACAAATAACAAGTATAATGTAGAGTTACTTCATATCTGGTTTTCATAGAAATATAGTGTCTCAAAGAAACAATATGAAGAAATAAATGGGAACCATCCCTAGCCCAAAAAATCTGAACATCCAAATGATTTGTGATTCTGAGTTTTCCTGTTTCATTGACACACCAACAATACTGATATAGAAGTGGGTGGGTGGAGTCAGTATTCACACTGATCTGAAAGACCCAGTGTAATTATAATGCCTCCTGCTTAAATAGATTTTTTTCTAATTAAGAAAATAAATCATTTCTGACATCTTTAAATTCAGATGTATGCCACAGTTCTATGTCAGATTATACTTCTGTAATTTAGTCCCACTTTAATTTTCAATATAGAATGTTAACAGTTTTCTGCTTTCCCAGTTTTATGTCTGTGACTTCCCAGCATATGTCAGGCTCAACAAGTAGAAATATTTGGATTTGTTCTTTGTTTTTGAGAGTAAGAAATGTGGATAGTAAATTACATATATAGAAGTACACATATAAATATATATACAATCTGGTCTCTCTTTATGAAGATGAATCCAATATTTTTCAGCAATGATTTTCAAACAGTTTTATGAGTTGGAAGACAAATGTATATGGAGATTTCTACAAGTGCTACTTCAGAAAGGATGTGGTCAAGATCACTTGAACTGGCAATTATCATGTTAAGTGAAATAAGTCGGACTCAGAAAGACTAATATGCATGCTCTCTCTCATAATCAGTATACACACACACACACACACACACACACACACACAAATACACACACACACACACACACACAAACACACACACACACACACCTGAAACCCTAAGGTACTATTTTGGTAGAGAAAACAGGCCAATGGCAGGAACAGGGAGGTGCTGTGGTGGGGTAAATGCAAGTTACAATGACAGATACATACATAGCCACACTCACATGTGTGTATACTTAGATGAATATATATATATATATATATATATATATATATATATATATATAAATAACACATATAAGAAGGAAATGCCATGATGAAAAACCATTATTTTACATAAAAACTAAAAATATTGTAAAATAATAGAAAAACATTTGAAAATGTAGAGAATTAAGTCTATTTAATATAATCTGTGTTGTAAAGAATCATTGCTAAGAACATTAGGATATTAGAAAAGAATCCAAGGAGATTTGAGATGCTTCAATCATCTTGGAGGAAGGGTGAAGGTGAAGACCTCCCTCCCCCCAGTCCAGTTACCTCTGGGCTTGTAGCAAGGTGTGGGTATGATGCATTCTTCTTTTATGTGAGGCTTTGTTTTCGCACTACAGCCTCCTGTGTGCATTCCTCGGTGGTCAATGCAGAGAACCACACGGTACCTGAGGCCTTGACCACATGTCACTGTGCACTGGGAAGAGATGGCAAGAGAAAGAGAGAGAGATGGTGGGGGAGAGAGAGGGAGGGAAAGAGGGAGGGAGAGAGAGAGGAAGGGAAGGAAGGAGGGAGGGAGGGAGAGGGAGAGAGAGAAGACTCATAGGCAAAGTCCGATTTACTTATTTAACTTTCATCCAAGACTTACATAAAAAATAAAATATCACATATATATGTGTATATGAGTCCTTCTTGTGGATTTAGGTTTTTCTTACCACTTATTTGATCTTTGTTCTGTTTGGGTTTCAGAGGCAAAATTAATTAAATTGTTCTTTCAACTTCTTTAGGATATGATTAATGAGTGATTAATTAGTTTTACTCTGTGCAAAGAAAGACTCAAATACAGCACCACCAAAGAGACACAAAGTTATAGTATGCTCAAGTTCAACTACTCATAATACATTACCTAGCTACTTTGTGCATATCTGTCCCAAATCTGAGAAACATTAACTTACACAAGTATATTAAGAGATGTTAAACTACCCACAACTAATTTATAATACAACATAGACAATACAACTGATTATATTGAAATGGAAAAAAAAATTATAGTAGCTGAGTCAGCAGGCAGCTGTAGAGTATCTGAAAATTCTGCCAGCCTTGAGGCAGATCTAATATAGGAAATGCCAGGCTCTTGAATCTGTCCTGACAGACACAGTGTAGTGTTTTTTTGTTGTATTTGTTGTTATGGAAAAGGACACAGTGGTTTTCTTCCATCATTCTGTCTCCCTCCCCATTCCTCTTCTTTACTTTGTAAGCAGGGCCAAAAATAAGCCTGTGTGCGCATGCATGTTTCTGTGTGTGTATAGTACTAGGGACTGAACCAGTACCTGGGTGTCAGACATACTAGGCAAGTGTTCTATTATTGAGTCATATCACTAGTCCTCTCTTTTTAAAATTTATTTTTTATTTTGAGACAGAGTTTACCTATGTAGGAAGCATCTGGAATTATAGACCTGTGCCACACACCCAGCTAAGAATATTGTTTCCATCCCAATCAGAGCAATGATGAAAGCTAATATTGGTAGGATTTTTGGTTTCAATAATTCTATTTCATATCCATTTTTAACTATTGTGCTGTTTCATTTAATCATTTTTTCTTCTCAGTGAATATATACATGGCTATATTTTAAGCTATTCACACCTCTTTTACATAAGACAAAAATATAATGAAAAATGAAATCAGCTGATGAGCTATCTCATGGAAGCAGCTCTCATACATTAAGAATCATCCCCCCTCAGCAACTGTTGGAAGACATTACTTCCCAGGGAGGAGGAGAAGCAAAGTTGAAGAAACTGGAAGATTAACAAATGTTTGGTCAGATTGGATGTTCATCCTCCAGGAACTCAGATGACAGGTTTTGAGTGAAGGATGGCGCTGCACAGGGCACTCAGTAGAGCATGGTGGTGAGAGCTAAGAGTGGACTTACTCTCCTAATGAACAAAGAAAGAGGGCACAGTTACCGGAGACCACTCCTGTGCCAGCCATTTAGGGCAGTCAAAAATGTTGCAGGGCTGCACGATGGGCATCTTAGGAGTGTACATGCATTTCCACTCTTCCACTGAAGTGACATGCCCCTGGATGTCCTCCTCCACACAGGAAACTGCCCGGCTCTGGATGCCCCCCCCACACGAGGAGGAGCACGCGGTCCACGGGGTGGCCTCCCACCTACAGAAGCAAGGGGAGTCATCAGGGTGGACGAGCAAATTGCCAAACCTCCTTAGTGACCTGTCACACCAACCCAGTGCCCTGGGCCAATCTGCTTCTTCAGAGAACCAAAGCTCTCTATAGGCTGAAATTTCATCGAGAGGCAAAATTCAACCTTGGCAAGAATGTTTTATAAGCCTCAAATCTCAACACCGATATAGATTACAGTCTGGGGAACAATCTACTGGATGTCTGGGCTGCCTGTAACCTACCTCCAATATGCAGTCCTCTTTCTGTAGTTTCTGTTTATATATGTTTATCTATATGTGTATATATCACACACATATATATACACATGCATATATTCATATATGTATTAAAGTTTAATTACTTTGCACTAAGTATTTCTGTGAAATCAAAAACTGAAATAAGCAACTAATATAAAGGTTTTCCATGTGGGTGGATACTTTTATCTTTACTGTTTGCTTTATTACTTGTGTGTGTGTGTGGTTTTTTTTGTTTTTGTTTTTAATAGGAGAAGCTCATATGTTATGGCTCTACACAAAAGCTCTTTCTCCCTCTCTTCTTAGCTCCAGGATTCCACACACTCAGCACAAACTGGGTGCTTAGTCTATGCTGAGTGTGTGTAAGTTGAGAAACATTACTATTTTCTAGCTGGTGACAGACCCACAAATGTTCACCAGTAAGGAACTCCTTGATTTGTAAGCATACTTAGTTTCAGTTGAAAAGCTTTGACTGAACGGAGATATGCTGTTAAGGCAGATAATTACAAGATTTCCAATGATGCTTAAGAGAATTAAATCTCTGTTTCCTTCCTTCCTTCCTTCCTTCCTTCCTTCCTTCCTTCCTTCCTTCCTTCCTTCCTTCCTTCCTTCCTTCCTTCCTTCCTTTCTCCCTCCCTCCCTCCCTCCCTCCATCTCTCCCTCCCTCCCTTCCTCCCTCCCTTCCTCTCTCCCTTCCTGTTTTGTAGCAATCGGGACCAAATCTTTACTTCTTTTCTTTCCTCCTGTGGATTTAGACATGGGGCACTTATAGCAGCATGATACTGGGTGAGTCATGCTTGTTTCTTACACGTATTTTGATAGTTAAGGTTGGGGTGGAGCTTTAAGAGTTCTTAAAGAATCAGGAGTGGTCTCGTTTTATTGAGAAAGAACCAAAACATCCCTGAGTTGACACACCTGCATAGCTAAGCTACATTTTTAAGTATTGCACAGGCAATTCATAGAATCTGTAATTATTCTGTAAGTAAGTTTCATATAGGTTGTAGCTTTGATGTCTCTTTTGCAGGAATCAGAATGATACTGTGTGTTTCCTGTGTTAGAGGAGTTTTGTCTGTACTGTTCAGGTTAAGGTACACCGTGTCTTCACTACCAGCCACCAAGCTATGCTGCCAAATCCAGCATTTTCACCAAGAAGACACATAAAAGGTGTTACTATGGGCAAACTGAGGTTCCCTAACCCAAGGAGATAAAATAAAAGTTATTTCAAGGGAATGAAGCAGCTCTGCAGAGTTCTCCTTGCAAAGGGATAAAGCAGCTGTATTTGCCTTCAGGTTAATCTCTGTATGATTTCCTTCTCCAGGTGGAGAGCAGGCCTGGTTCAGACTGAAGATGGGCTGAACACATAAGTATACAGTCATGCAACATTGAATCCGATAGTGAGGCAGCAATATTTTAATGGAGATTTAATCACCTAGATGATTGCGATTCTATAAGGGAAATCATTTTCCAATTGGAACTCAAAAACCTTGAAATTTCACCTCTCATGAAAGGGAGAATGATTAATTTCTGTTTCAACATTTGCCTAAACCATGCAATTTCACTAATGAATGGAGGCCCTCTTCTCGGTGTTACCGATCACAACAGGATGGATGAGGATGTGCTCTTTTTCAGATTCACAGTATGGCCTGAGCTTACAAATTCAGTGAAATAGTATGTGACTCCTCATGTAGCAATGAGGCCATAGAGAACTTTAAAGCACAACATATTTATGTATGTTAAAGTCTAAGATAAGAGATGACATTTTTTGTTAGAAGATATTAGAACAGTGACCAGGGTGAACACTACAAATAAATAATACATAAAAAATCTTGTTCTAGAAGAATATTAAATAAACGTACACATCATACATTTAAATGCGCCTGGACTTTAATTACCTTAAACTCACAGTAAGTTTAGTTTAAGATTTTTTTCAAAATTAAAAAGGATGTAGCAAAGGAGACAGGAAGAGGGTCATTGTCAATCAGTTCATTCATCCTGATACTTCCATTGAGATTTATGCTAAGTCAAAGGCAGAGAACAGAAAAGAACCTATAATGTATTAATTGTATCTATACTTGCCTGAAGCCTATCTAAATGTTTTAGAGTGAAACTCTCTGCCTCAAATATAAAGGAATTACCATTGGAGAGCTATTTGAGTTTTAATTTTGTTAAACAGAAACACATTTATAGAAACCATTTCCTAGGACTGTGTCAGTGAAGCCGACTGTCTCTTTAGTACTCCTGGAGAACAGAAATGCAAGGGCTGAGAAATGCAGTCTGTCTGCTAACTGAATCATTCTTTCCATGGAGGCAAATAGCCATATCAAGTAGGTAAACAGGACACAGTGTAGAAACCAGTAAGTGGGACCACAGGCATGAGGCAGCACCAGATTTTAGATACTCGAGGGAAGTCTCATTCTATAGGGAGACAAGACTACCATATGAAAGGTATTACTTGCACCAGGAAAAAAAAAAAAAAAAAAAAAAAAAAGGAAAAAAAAAAAAAAAAACAAGAAAAAGATGACAGGAGGCTAGAGATTTCCTGATAGGAGAAATGTACACTCAGTGTTGTTCACATTGATACCCAGCTTTATCTTTATTTTAAAATACACGGCTTTCCTCCATACAAACAAAGCCAGGTATCCTAGGAATACTTACTTCACAGACACAGAAACGGAAGTCAAGGGAAATCTTGGCTCAATTTTATTTATCTTTTGATTTCTTTCAGTACACTATCAAGGAGATTCTGAGGGGAATTCTGAGATCACCTGCTATTTTTACCAGCACAATTACAGCAAGGTAGGAGCCAGCTGACTGGTGAGGAAGCCATTTAGTGACACATTTTGCAAGAAATGTATCTAATGTCAATCGATCTTCTTTTGCACATGGCTATTAGAACAGTGACAGGACCATCTCCTGCCAGCCACTGGAAATTTTTAGCTAGATACTGGACAGCATGTAAATACCTGTATATGCATTTATACATGTGTGAATACATATGTAGAACACACTAGTTTATATCTGTGTGAACATGCATGTTTACTGATTGCTGAGCTATGACTATGAGAACGAAGTTTCACTGAAAAGTTGATTAACATCCAATTAGATTCTAATATATTAGGATTCAAAGATTATCAGTTAAATTTACTGTTCAAAATACCATTATTTTTCTGCATGTTTTACTTTAGGATTTAGCAAACTACTATAGATTATGTTAACTGTTCATAGTCTCATAGAAACACAGGACCCTAAACAGCAGCTGACTCCCTGGGGTGGGGGGAGGCAAATTAGTAAAGAAAACAGCAAAGCAATTTAAAACTAATTCTAATTTTTGCTACCTGCAGAGCTCTTTCCGGGCAAGCAATACAACTGGTTACTATTACATTTCTCAGCAACTCCAGTTTTCTCTCAAATATAAAGATAAAAAGATCTGTAAAGTATTTAAATAATCTTTTCCTAGTTTTTAAAATATATACTTTAACAAAGCAATGTAGTGATTGATCTTTGTGTGTTGAAAAAAAACTTACTCTGTGAAATTTTCTGAACAATAAGGATATGAAATTGCCTTTAATTTGTCATAATTCTTTAAAAATAAAGGGAGGGCAATGAAGTGCCCATTAGGATAATTCCACGCCTGGAGTTTCATATTCATAGTGCTGTGGCTGCACATCAGGCAATGTTTTTAAAGTTAGCAGTGGTTCTGTAATGAGCAGGCTCCTACCTGGAAGAGCCGGCGAGGCGGTGGAAAGGACTGTCACACGTGCTACAGCTAATTAGATGAGTTACTATGTCCACCCCAGTGAAATGTGACTCTATCAAAATGATTTCTGAAGAACAAGCTTACACTTTGGACAAGCCAGGATTATTCAGCAGGAAAGCTCAGAATGGGTTTGAACATCTACCGTCTATGATTTTATTTGTAGAAAAACACAGAGTCTACAGCTCTACATTTTTAAACACATACACTAAAGCATCAGAAGAGTGATGTGCTAATTCTAAGATCAGGATGATTGATTTACGTACCGAGGAAGGGGATGGTAGAGGTCATAAGGCATGATCTGCTTGTATCCGTCACTGTTAGGAACAATAATGCCAACCCTCTGAGTAGAAGGTACACACAATAAATAAACACTAAATGATTACATCATACACATTATATACAATTGCAAAACAACATTCATAAATCATCTCTGAAAACACTGTAACACTTCGATCTTTATGTGAGCATATGCTGTGGGCTATGGGAAGCTCTTATAAGACACTATTTTCTATAATTAGTCCTCTGATCCAAGCAGGAAATACCACTGGAAAGGGAGGTGGTGAGAAACCTTGGCACTTCATGATTAGCTATATGGCACAATAAGCTTGTAAATGTTCTTTAATCCCCCAAATTATCCATCTTATGAGGTCATTATTATTATCATAATTATTAATGTTACTTCCAGATGCCCATCGAGCAATTACAGTTACTGTCTTACTTTTGATGAAAGAGAAAAGCTATGTTAGCAGGAGGTTATGGACCACAGAACTGACAAGACTGTAACATGCATCAGCAAATAGGTTTCTATTTCTGGCAGATCTAAAGATTTACAATACCTGGAGAGTAGCCACTTGGATGTTTTATAAACGGGAAGGAAAAACTACCAAATGTTATAAGCAACAGTTAGCAAGAGAAAAACACCCTATCAAAAATAATGTTCCTAAATATGAAGGATTTTTTTGTCTATAAAATATTGCACAAGGCTAACTGCTTTATCATGAGGATTGTGACTCTTATGGATGCAAAAGGACCCTGGGAAACCTATGAGGTTCGCAGACAGCAATGGCTCAGGAGGCACAAGAAAGGAAATCATGGCCTGTGTTGATGGTCTTCGGGTCTCTAGTGCACCACATTAGCTAATTTCTTGATTTCAGTTAATGCTTCTCAGTGGCAAGACTGGGTTCTTGCTGAAGACTGCCCCCCTGGATGGTGAAAATTTTCCTACTGCTTAGGCGGTTATTGAAGAAGAGAGATAGAGTAGCAGAGCCTCCATTAAGAGTGGGATATAAAGAATGCTCAGGGTAGATGCAAAGCATGGAAGGGCACACACAGAAGATGATTTGTTTTCCTATGACAAGTGCTAGGGAGCCCCCCCCCCCCCCGAGCAGTAAAGAGACCTGTACATTCTGCTTGTTTCTTGTATGTTTATATTTACATTTAAAAAAATAGATAACCTCTTTGATCCCATCAATTGACACGGGATAGCATCATACTTTTAAAAACATAGCTAGCTATCTGGGTATTTGAGTAGAGAGGCTGGAGTGGGCTTTCTATGGATCAGATAACAGAAAACAATGATGGAAAGAAAGAAAAAGTGGACTGACCGTAAGGCTCTAAAAACCTGAAATACAAGTAGACACATGACAAAAATCTAGATGTGTTTCAGAGAGAATAAAAACAAGTGTGTGAACACAGATCTTCCAGGATGGAATGTTTATTCACGTATTTACTTTACAGAAGTAAATAAATAAATACATCCTCCATATTTACTTATTTATTTATTTCTTAGACTGTTTTCTATTCATTCTTATGATAACGTTTTCCTAGTATGTAAATAAGTGAGCACACTAATGTTAGCCTCATGTTACAGTACTCGTGAAAGTGATGCTGCTATGGGCATGCTCAGATTTGCAAGGATCTTTATTACAACTATGAGATGATTATTATTTTAAATATTTATCCCTGCTTTTTGAGTTAAATGCTCCATTCTTTTCTATCTTTTTTTTTTTTTTTATAAAAGTTTAATCCTGGATTTTGTTAGAAACACGAGATCTCTTTTAAGTAATTTTTATATCTAATAATAAAGAGAATTTTTTTTTTAAAATAATAATGTTTTAAAGGATGCCAGTGTCTCAAAGTCTTTAAAAACTTTGGGCATATACTGCTGTTTAATAGAAATGAATTGAGGTATAAATCAAATAGACTGGAGCTGGGTTTTATCTAACCCTTGTATCTATTCATTTCTATATCAATTTCTAAATGGGGAAATGCATACCATTGTCTTCTCCCCTGGAAAAATTTATGGCTATAATTTGTCATCTTCAATATGAGATTGAACTGTTGTAGGTCTCTGACAACTGATTTATCTGCTGATATGTGAAATGGAGACAGTAACATTGAACAAGACAAGTTGTACTGATGAAAGGGAATAAATGTTTGGAGTACAGAGATGACCAGACTTTGGGCTGATTTAGAAATCATGTTTGTGTTTGAACAAGAAGCTTTAAACCCGGTTCCAGCAAAGCTATAGCTCTATTTGCCTTTCTGTAGCATGGGTCATGGTGAAGACTCATAAAATGACTCTGTGGCACCTGTCAAAACAGAAAGGTAGCCAAACAATGGTGCTCTGTCCAGCCATCCAAATGCATATTCGTGAGCCTTGGCTCTGCTCTCTCCTGGGGCTCTGGCCTCAGAGCTCTGAGGGCACTGTAATGGAGGGAAGGCAATCACTGCCGACCTCTAAGACACATTGTTTTTGCTCTCAGGTAGCATGTGCATCATGAAGGATGGTGGAAAGGGAAGCCGTTAGGGACTTGATGAAAGTCTTCCCATGTTTGGGTCTAGATTTGAGTGTGTCTCTGTGCATACATTCAGACATGTTTCAGAATATGTGGACAGGAGAGAAGGAAGTGAACACATTTTTTAAAAACCTATCACAAAGGGGCAATGTAAGGGCAAACTACTTATTTTGCATTGCTTCAATAATGCTGACCACATGTGCATTTTCACAATAGCAGTGTCCTGATTCCACCTAAAACTCTCATTGAAAGGGGTGTAGGAAGCAGAGCTGAGGATAATAGAGACATGTCCCACCTAATCTTCCCAAAGCACACAGTTTACTCAGCTGTTTGATGCTATGATGTTATGAAAGGCTCTTATAATAAATATTATAGAGAATATAAACATTCAAAATACTCAATGATATAGTAGCTGAAAAATAAATATAAAATAGAATATATCATTAAGCCCATGACATTAGAAAATTTATATATTTACATTTCATCTATGAAATAATTTTCATCTTGTGTATATGTGTTCACAGAAATATACATATATATATAAATACACATGCGTATATACATATGTGTATGGTATCTATATGGACTCTTACACATTTGTTAGGGAAATACCTAATAACAATAGTTGATTCTTGGTGGTTGGATATTTTTTGCCTAGCTGTAAAAAAATCTACCTTTTTTTTTTTTTGCAAGTTCTAAAATAACATATTGCCTCTAATAAACTTAGCCAGTAGAATACAGAAATCAAGTAAAATTTAAATTAAAAAAAAGTATAAGATGGGAACACTTGAAACTGGTGCACATGGATTAAATGAGGTCATCATCTCCAATTCCATATGTTACCTAAAGTTCATGGAGGCTTTGTGAAGGAATGATCTAAGATGCAACTTCTGAAGGATAACCACCACCTTAAAATATCAAAGCAGAATCAGGGTCACACTACTCAGCTATGGAGTTCACGTACTATAATAAATCTCTCTTTACAAGAAAACTTCTAATGTAATTTACTTCATGGACACTTAACACATGAGGTTCTCTTTATAATGGAGATGAATGGTAAGGGATTCATCTCAGTGAGTCTCTCTAGACCTCTTGCCTCTTCTCACTAAACATCCTGGCTCTGACAGCTTCATGAACTTCATGCTTTGAGACTGATGGGTCCCACACAACTTGTCATCTTCCCTTGCAAACTGCTCCTCCTGTGTTGCTGTCCTTGTTCAAGACACTGACGTTCTCTCAACTACCCTACACACTCTGGGACATTTTTGCTTCTTCTATTTGCCATGACCTTTATGTGCAGCTTATTAAATTGTTCTGCTGGCCCACTTCATTTAACTCTATATTTTTCCAGTCCCAGAAGTAACTATGGAAACCATGAAATTCTCCTTGGTTTTCATTTCATGTATGTTTCAGACACTGTGTTCCACCATAACTGTGAAACTCAACTCACCCTGGGCAGATTTGGGACCCAGACTTTTGCTCATTCCCCTGACTCTTCTTTACCTCTCTCATGGTACCAAACATTAAGCCGAAGACTAAAAACTACAGTTTTTGCTTTGTTTTATCTTTAGAATGACATTATGGGTGCTATAGTATTTGGGTTATGGGATTCCATCTTCTCTAGATGATTTCTAGAAAGTCATAGAAACCACCTTCATCCTAAACAAACTCTAGAGACTAAGGAAGTATTGAAAAGAGATCCCAAGCATCTGGCTTTTCCCTGAGAGGCAGAACATGGAGGATCACGCAAGAAGCTGTGAGGTTGAATGTGAGGGCTCTTGTTGATACATCCTCTCAACGTATGAAACCCTGAGTACCGGACGTCTGCACTTTTTCTTCTATCTTATGAAAATCCAAGTGGTGGACAAGTCATGAGTTTTAAGATGAAGAAAGAAGGGAAGGCCAGAAACTCAGGCTTGTGGAATTTATCTTGCCTTGCCTTTCCCTGTCTAGTGGTTGCTGAGCCCCCAGCTCAATAACCACTAAGATGCCTATCTCCAAATTCTTCCTCCTTTAACACTTGTCAGTGTCCTAGAACAATGAATGTCCTTAGCATAGAGTCAAGTCAGAATATGAAAATGATTTATATAGCAGTCCTGTTTTTTTTAAATTACAATAATGTCAAATTAATTAATGATATCTGGGTCACAAGGGAACCAGACTCAAGAATCCTGATTCACTAACATGATCTGAATTTTTTTTTCAGACAAAAATTTAATTTCTACTATCAAAAAAATGACTGAGGAGTTTTAACCTCTTAGATTAAATGACAAAACATTTTCTGCATGTCTACATTTCTTTTTTGACACTAATGAATACTATTTCTGTATTACTTTTAAATAAGTAAGACAATTGTTTCCTAAGAATGTATTTTCCTCTACTGTTGTATACCCAAGACAATGATTTGAGTGAACACCAACATGTGATTACAAGGAAGATGCTTGTTTCATCTGGATTTCTGCTCACTTTGTCAAACACACAAACTTTTATTGAAATGGTTATATATTGTCTCAAAAGCAAACCTCCCTGGTCGCTGAAGGCACATGTAGGGCAGGGTGATTGTGGGTGAAGATGGCATCAAGGCTGCATTTCTGTAGCATGAGAGACCCCAAAGAACCAGAAGCACTTCAATCCTTGCCCCAGCTTGCTTTGATGGAGCCTCACTTAAGAATGATGCTCACTCTCCCTGGCCTGTTAACTCCACAGGGAATAGAAAACTAAACGGAAATAATGCACATGTGGGCATCTTATAAACTTCTTATGCATGTGACTTTGGAGAGGCCAATTTAGCTGTTTGAGCCGCCACTTAATGACAAGAGCTATGATTTGTTGAGTCCTTGGCATTTTGTGAGGAGCTTTACACCTGTTATTCCATAGAAATCCTCACAGTACCTGGCAGAAATGTTATGTTTCACAGATGGGAAACTAAAGATGTTATGTAAAGAAATGTCTTAGTTAAAAAAAATGAGAATGATGATATTACCTTTCCTTCTAAATCACAAGGTAATTAAAAGAATTGCACAAATAATTAGCTGCATGTTTTAAAACTTTGAAAGAAAATGTAAGAAGTAAGCTTATCCTTAGCCTGAGCTGGCTTAATAGATAAATGAGTTCCTTGATAATTGAATTCTAGGTATATACTTGATTATTTCACTGTCATGTGATGGATCGTATATCTGTTAGCTTTGGTTCTATAATGCATGATGGTATATTCTGAAATGCAGGACGACTCTGCTTTATTGTTCCATATAGGTCCATGAAAACAGAAATGAGGTTTCATGATATTTTTTAGCATTTATTTAAATGAGATTGGTCAGGAGTTTGTTATTTTTCTAAACCATTCACTGTTGGAATAAAATGAAGTATTTCAAGACTTGCATGATTAAGGACACCTCCCCCCCCCTTTTGGCCAGAATGGCAGTGACTCACAGCTGCCTATGTGAAGACTTTTCTTGATAGTTGCAAACTGAAGTTAAACCCAATGATTTAACTTCAAGATGAAGTTTTCTCAGGACTTGTCTCCTGTTTTTAGAAGAACCCATAGAGAACTATTCTTTGGGCTTGGAGAATTTTAGAATTCTCTTTTCTTTTCATGGATTTAAAAAAACCCAGTGTCTGGAGAGCAGCTTCTGTAGGCAACATCTATACTATTAGCACAGTCATAGCTGCAGCAACCAGCATCTATTGAGTGCTTATTGTGTGTCAGCCCTCACAAAGCTCTTTAAATGTATGGTAGCATTTATCCCTCATGACAACTTTATGAGGTAAAGAACTGTTATTATTGTCACTTTACAGGACAAAAATCTGAGACTTAGTGAGAATTTGCCAAAGGTGCTCAACTAGTAGGCAGCAGATCTGCAGTCTAAAGTCAGGCTGTATTACTCCCAAGCTCTCATTACCTCCACCAAGCTCTACTGCGGTGGGCTGGCTGGTCACCCAGGAAACATACAGATCCAGCTTTTAATATACCTCCCACATATGCCCATGTACCATCTCTTCAGATGCAGAGTATTTCTTTACAGTTACATTAGGATTCAAATCTGAGGCCTGTCTTTTACAATATGGTCCTCAGCCATGACAGTTCATATACTTCATTGTCAAACTAATGTAGAGCTGGAAAAATAAAAGCAAAGCAAGCAAACAAACAAACAAAAAACCCCACAACTCATCTAACCAACCCCAAATACTGCTCGAGTCATCAAAATTGCTGTTTGAACTGCATTCAATTTGAGCAGCTGATACTGTTGCTCTGAATTCCTAAGAGGAGGTGGGATTTAGATTCAGTTTTGTTTGTTTGCTAGTGACTGGGTCAATGGTAACAGGACTGAGAGCGTTTTACAACCCTCACCAACTCAAGCAGCTTTACTACTGCCTTGGAGACCCAAAGGTCTGTTTCAAGCCAATGAAGGTGGCTCTCTGTTCTTTCTGTAGTACCTAGTATGAGGTCCCCAACAATGAAAGGTTGCATGCTTCATAGTTCAAGCTGCTTTGGGAATAACAGTGCATGTTAGATGGTATTAATGACTCTTTTTAAATTGTCCTTTATCCACAGAAAATACTTTTGAGGCTCTCTGGCCACATAATAGATGTGACCTTCTGTCCAAGAGACAAAAAGTGGCATGAACTGCTATATAAATTTCAGCAAAGCTTCTCTTGGGGTAAGGGAGAAGTGACAATGTTGGCATGGCAGATGCATGATAGGTTTGACATGTAACTGGATCCTGAATGTTGGTTACATGGTAGAAGGCTCAAAAGAAAGTGTTAGAAGCACAAAGCAGAGAACTAAGCATATAATAGAGAGCCATCAACAGGAAGGTAGTATCTCTGCACTTCTAAGAATTCTCAAGTTGGCCTATCTTGGCACCTACAGCAGACTGTGTAAGAACATGAGATTATCCTGTGACATCATGGCTCAGTGTTGCCAATGAAAAGTAGTACTAATCTTAGCAAAGAGCCATTAAATCTTTATATCTCTTCCCCCCTTTCCTTAGTGTTGGCTCCCTTTTTGGGGGGCACTTTGGGCTAGGAAACTAAGTATCTTATCACTTCATAAAAATGACTGTATCAGTGACATGAACAGAAATCAGCAAAGCCCCCACTGGGAGGAATGTCTGCACAGCTAGCTAAGTTCTACCATGGGGCAGACAGAGTAACAGTCTGGAATTCCTGCCTCAACAGCACACCAGGTTGCTTTTAGGAGAGGTAACAAAGGATGAGGACTCATTAAATTTACAGAATCCCATCTGTGTAAGGAGTGATGGACACGGGCATAAAGAAACAGTGAATGCAGTAACAATGCTTATCTTGGGCACTGGGGAGCTTTAATGAACTTTATTGTTTTCATTATAGCCTTTTAACTTATCCACATTTTAAAATTAACATTTAAAAGCAGAGAAAGTGATAACAATATAAAAAACCTTGAAAAGAATAAGGCCAGATGTTCACTGTCTGCTAAGTATCATCTGTAACCATGGCAGCTGGATGATGTTATGGAGAGTGTGAGAAGAGGAAATGGGGCATGGGGAGAAGAAAAAAGGAGAGAGATGGGATGGCAGACAAGAGAAGTAGAGAGGATTCTTGCAACTGGATAGATGGTAAGGAGTAGGGAATTCCTGAGCAAAAAAAACCTGAGGCTTGGATATTATTAACTGAAAGTTGAAAAGTTATTTTGTGTCATTACTAAGTACTGTATATGGTAGTGCATGTATCTAGGAGCTGTTACAATGTGGTCAAAGGACCACATTGAGTGTCCTACTCTGTCACTCCCAACCCCAGTCCTTCAAGGCAGAGTCTCTCACTGAATCTGGAACAAGGCTGGAGACCAGCAAGCCCTAGGGATGCTCTTGTCTCTACCCTGCTATCTCTGGCATTATAGGGATGTGTGGCCACACTGGGCTTTGTATTTCGATGCCAGGGATTCAAACTCATGTCATGATGCTCATGCAGCAAACTCTGTCACCTACTTGAGCCATCTCTCCAGCTTCTGTTTAGTGTCATTTTTGGTGTTTGTGGCACATTTCTATCTTGAAAGGGAACAAGATTCAAATCAATTATCTGAATGGGATTTTGCTTCTAGTTAGTAAAAATCCCCAGATCCAAAGACTTACAGGAAAAAATAGAGTAGAGATTTAATTGATATTATATAATAATATTTTATATAACATAATTAAAATGGATGACGTTTGTACTAAGAATACCCTTGTTTTACTTTTGAAGACTCCTAATTTTAAACAATGTCATTGAACCCCTTTTGGCTTTAGTATGGCATCATTAAATCTATAGTAGTTAGAAAGCAGTCATTCAATGGCCTGATTCCATTGTCCAAGGGAAGAGGGACTCAGCTTAGAAAGTCTCTCCTGTCTGTGCTGGCTTCTCTTGGAATTCAGAAGAGCTATACATGAAACAGCTCTGAACTCCATAACAAGCCCAGAGCACCTTAAACGGAGCTGTAGACCCTCACCCCAAGCAGCTCTTTTCTGTCTCTCCTACTGTTAAGTCTTAATTTTTACAGCTTTGTCTAATTATATCTTCAATTTAAAAGCAAAAGATGTTTTCTGATATTAGCTTCCAATTTCTTTTTCCTTTCTTCTCTTTTTATAGGTATCTGTCCCAACACTTATGTGTGTGCTGTATTAGGTATTTTAAAATAACACAGGGTATAAACGGAACAGGCAGCCTTCTTTCAATGTAGGCTTTAGACTTTTTTTTCCCTTTGAGTAATAAGAAATGGGCCAAAAATGTACTCCCACAGAGAAGAGTGGGTAAAAGTCAGAGACCAGGAACAAAGGCTAAATTTTTTCCATTACAAACATTTTTTTCAAGTTGTTAACAACAATGCTTTCATTTCAAAACCCTCCTCTGTGGCCATTTCTTCAGTGAAAACAAAACTGTGGGGAAATCAATCTATCTCTCCTAGAAATAGACATATACACACATATATGTAAGACTTTGAGTCTCTTTGTGACAGAGTTTACTCCTCTGAATTGGGATAAAGATGCCTTTTCTGTTCTAGGTATGGCTAAAAAAAATGTATGAATAGAATAATGTTAAAATAGGACTCAATGAATTAGTTATTTTTACTCAATGTTTCTAAAGCAAAGACAAGCAAAAATTTAACACCTTACTTAGTTTTATATCACATTTAAATTTTAATGTTCCACATTCTGATGTAAACACGAAGCTAAATTAAACTAAAACTTAAGCTATAAACTCTCTGTGCTTTGTGTTCCTTTAATGAGTTTACTTTTATGATGTATGTACTATGGTTCCTAAAAGTTAATTAATAATGGCAAATTCAAATCACACATGTGATTTAGAATTCTCGACATAAGATAGAAAGAACACAGCATGATCCTTTTGCATCCCTTACAAGACATAGATAGGATGCTCTCCACCTACACCACCCATGCAACAGCCCAGCTGTTCAGAAGTTTTCTTTTATGCACATTTAATGAACAAACTATGATTTAAAGTGTGGCATAGAAATCACTTATAAGAAAGGTTTTTTAGACAGTTGGTCTTTGTGACTAATAACTGCTTTTAAAGAGAATGGTTTTCTTAGATGCTGTCTAGTAAGTTGTGGGTGAGTAAACGCCAATTACGGAGAAGCACTCGACAGTGTTTGAAGAGCTAGGCAAAGGCAGCAAGTGTGAGCAGATTCTGCACACCACCATCACTCACCATCCAGACGCTTCATTAGTCCAGATGATTTTGCAAATAATCAGGGGAGCAATTATGGTTTTTTCGAAAACAAACATTAGTGCGTGAAGGTGTTAAAGATTTAAATCTTTAGACCTGCTAATTAAAAAAGATTCTCAAGAAAACTTGACTTAGAAATAAGCCCCGGCTTCTATTTAGCAAAGGCTGAGTTTGTTCAAAGGTAACAAAACTATCTTGAGGATGGATTTGGCCCTAATTAGTTGTGTGAATTGATTATGCTTGACTGGTCAGCTATACTCCTGCCATGCAGCCTTCTGTAAAAACATCCCTCACCACCCTCACCAGAGACAGGGAAAGGCTGAGAAGGGCAGGAGACACACTATGCCATCACACTGGCCAAGACACCAAGATGTGCACCAGACAGGACTTTGTCAAGGAGAGAAGTAAGAGGCTGGAGGAGAGAGAGAAGACTTTGTTTTTGAAGAGCATATTACAGAAATCAAGTCCATAGACCCTGAGGTAGTATTACACAGCAGCAAAAGTGAAAAGCATGGGTACTACTAACATGCCCTGGGCAGGGGTGGGGTGGGGTGAGTGGGGTGGATAGGGGGGTGGAGGGTGGAGGGCACTGGAGAGAAACATGTCATTTATTTTCAAGGTAAGCATTCACTTTCATCTAAGAAACTAATCGGAAACCTGATTTATGTTTCTGATAAACAAGCTGGTAAACTGGACTGACCTGGCTGGACAAGGATCCAAGTTGCATTCCTGAAGCTTGGGTTTGGGCTTTATGTTCTCTGGGTAGTAGTGACAGTACTGGTCAGCTACCACACGGCTGCTCCGGAGATCATAGCACTCAGCTGACGTCAGCTGGTAACCTGTAAACATTGAACCAACCAGGTCGCTTAAGACATGGCAGCACAATAGACTTCTGTATGATTTGCTGCTGCCTCCCATTAATGAAAATTATTCCCATTGCCTAAGTCATTTCCAAGAGAAAACAAATACAATTGGAAGAGTCATTACTGTTGTAGGCCCCAAATTCTGTATTTTCTTAAGTAATCTATTTATCTTAACAACTAACTTATATGAAAGGGCTTGAGTAATACAAGAGCGTAGATTATAAAACTCTGTAGTAAGAAACTCTGTAGTAATATAAAAACATAACAGAAAAAAATAGTATTTTTTTAAACTAAGCTTAGTTTCGTTAGATCAGGATGCTAAATTGCCTCTACATTTCTGGGACCTCCAGGAAAAATAAACTTACAACTCATTTAAAAAGTAAGCAATAAGTGAATAAATAAAATAAAAATAAATCTCAGTGTGCTCTCTTTGGATGACAAAAATTTATGAGTGGGGGCACACCTGAACCAGTTTGCCCAAATTTAACCTGCAGGAGTGGAACTGAATAGATAGACTTCAAAGTCCCTCTAACAGCTGTCACGAATTTCATTTCCTTACAGAAATAAAACAACAAAATCAAACACAACAAAAAATTAAGATCAAAAATTAAAATGGAGCATCCTCTCTAGCCTTCCTTCCTGCTACCTAACTTTTACTTTGTCCAAAATAACTACCATTTCTCCTCAAATCGAGCATCAGCCTCATATTTTGTAGACTTCCTTTTCTACTATGCTGATATATCTCCTTCCAAAAAGCATCCGAGTAATATTTAATTTTACTTAGGGAATTCTTTCTTGCCTGTTTTGTGAAGTTCTGGGAAGCAGTCGTCAGGATTTAGACTCTTGGAGTGAGAATAAGCAAACATTTTAAAGTTGAGAATTTTAAAGGTTGGTGTCCTTCTAGTCCAGACACCTCCCCACCTCTGAATATTCTTCCTGGAAGGTAGATGAGTTATTACTAAATATGTATTTGTCGAGAATTTTAAAGGTTGGTATCCTTCTAGTCCAGACACCTCCCCACCTCTGAATATTCTTCCTGGCAGGTAGATGAGTTATTACTAAATATGTATTTGGAAACAAGATTGAAATCACTGAGGGGGTTGTACAGGTTTTAGGAAGTCTGAGGGAGGCTTTTGAAGCCAGATTTCCTGGCTTGAGGCTGTGTTCTCAGACCACCCACAAAAGTTAATTGTTCATTAAAGACCTGAAAAAAGACCTTTAAAAATTCTAGTGGAAAGATGAAAAGCACAGAGAGCAGCAAAAACAGAGGGCAGGACACACGTCCATCTACTGCTTTGTGGAAAAGCTAAGCAAAATGACATTTTAGAATAGTCAATATACTGTTACTTTTCAACTCCATTGATCTCCAAAGCTTATTTTATAAGCTAAAACGCTTTGGAGTTTTCCAGAGGATAGCTTCTACTCAAGAATTTATCATGTAGTAAAACATGGGAAGAAATAAGAAATTATTAGGATGAGGGTGTGTTTTTTAAATCATCATTCTTCAACCTGAACCCACCGCTTCAAAGTTCTTTCACACTATAGAGTAAGGACACTGAATGTGAGCAGAGGACCAACATGGTCTGGTGACAGTGTCCTCTGAGGCATTCCAAGGCCAACTGTGAACACTCTTCACACCTGGCAGCAGGAACCCATATGGGAGCCTGTAGGGGTATTGTGTTCTTTCATGGTAAATAATTGTCCCACCCACTGGTTTAATAAAAAGAGCTGATTGGCCAAAGGCAGGCAGGAAGTGAGGGCAGGGCTACCAGACTAAGAAAATCTCTGAGAACAGAATGCCAGACAGAGCACCAGAGAGAAAATGCAGGATGCAAAGGACAACCATGCAGCTTTAAAGAAAGGTACCGAGCCGCATGGCTGAACAAGAGACATGGGATAACTTAAGGGTAGAGAGTTAGCAAGCTATATGCCTGGGCCTAAGGCTGATCAGCCTAAAACTATTGGAAGCATCTGTGTGTCTCTGCGGGACTGCGGGTCTGTGGGCCTAGACCTTGAGGTTAGGCCCGAAATTCCGGGCCAGAAACCTCATACTACAGGAACCCACAGCTCTCTCCTCAGAGAGATAGGAAGATCCCATCCCTCACACTCCACAGTGCACCTTGCTTCTTCCCGGGCTTCCCAAGAAGATTTCCTATGAACAGATGTCTGACGCTGAAAAACCATGGGCAGTGCTACTTTCCATGTCAGTAAAATGTGACCCGATGTGACTGGAAACTGAAGAATGTAACACTAATTGCTTTGTTTAATAGTAAGTCATTGTCAAGGTCACTGAAATTACACTGTCACAGAAATTCCCTGTGAAAATGATACAGGTTGCACACAATTGAATTGTTATTTTATGAATGGTATGGTTTACATTTAAAGAGAAAAAAATATTTCATTAGGTGCCCTTTTCTTTACATCTGTTTTCTTTTATCCTCATGAAACATCAAGATAATAGGTAGCTTTTTTCTTTTCTCTTTTCAGGGTTCTCTCTCTCTTTCTCTTTGTCTTTTGAGGCTGGAGTTTCAGGCAGGCAGGGACATCTTCATTTACATAGATTCTGGGCATCTGAACTCAGAGTGTCTTGTTTTCTGGTAAGCTTTTTAACTGTTCAGTCATCTCCCCAGCCTGGCAGTTTGTTTTAAAGCAAACTGTTCAGCTCAGCTGGATTAACTATAGAAACACTATTGCATTAAAATGCAAACACACTTGAAAGTAGTTTGACTCATTATTTTTAAGTGAAAATCTGTGCTGATGAGGCTTTTCATCAACTTGACATAAGCTAGGGTCAGTTGAGAAGAAGGAACCTCAACTGAGAAAATGCACTCCTAAGATGTACCTGTAGGCAACTCTGTGGGGCACTTTCTTGATTAATGATGGATTTGGGAGACCCAGTGCACTGTGGGTGATGACACCCTGAACAGGTAGTCCTTGGTGGTATAAGAAAGTTGGCTGACCAGCCCACAGGGAACAGGCTAGTAAGTAATGTTACTATCTGATCATTGCTTCAGTTCCTGCCCCCAGGTCCCTGCCTTGAGTTCCTGCTCTGAGACTGTGTTGAGAGACTGTGATGTAGATAGAGTATTAACTAAATAAACCATTTTCTTTTCAAATTGCTTTTGGTCATGGAGCTTTATCACAGCAATAAAAACCCTAACTATGACAAACTACAACATTACTTCTAGAACTACATCTAGTGTTTTATATTATATAGATAGAAATAACACAGCTATTGGTCAATTGTGTCATATATTCCTACTGTTTTAAAAGTTGATGGATAATCATTTGCCCCAATTTTGAGGTTCTATGATTTTAATTATTGTGAATAATTCCAATGCGAATGAACTAATTAAATTAGTTAATATCAGCCAGCAGCCATGAATCTAAAGAAAAAAATTTCAGATGTGTTAATTTTCAGATGTCTGTAATTTTATACCTATTAATAGAAAACAAAAAATAACCCCAAAATGTTGACAATCTAAAATATTCATTCACACACTTAATTTTGGTAATACACACAGCCACAAACAAAAATAGAAACAGAAAACAAAACTCAAACTCCTTTATCCAGTAACCATACTGCTGGATTGTGAAGGGTAAAACAACGTTATGTTGTTTATTACATTATAATAGTATAATACTAAAAAGAACCAAGTAGTCTTCTACAGGGAAATGACTGAATTATTAAGAAATAACTCAAAGTAATTATAACATATCCTCTATAATTATGAAAAAAGAAAATGGGAGAAAATCTTTTCTAGTAACACAAGATGCTGTGCATGACATGGATGTGACAGTGTGGGACAGGAATTTATGGAGTGAATGCATCTCTTTCAGTGTGCAGTGATGGGTGCAGGCATACATTAACTGAGTTTAAGTCAACAATGCAGTGATATATGTTGGTAATAAACTTTTTCTAAAGGAGAAAGCCTGACAAGCTTGCTTCCTGAAGAAGTGACATCACCTCCACCAGAGAAGTTTATGCATAGGTGAAAGCAAGCACCACAGGGTTAAGCTGATGACAGATACAGTATTACTACTCCTGGCTTTCCATGATGCTAAGGAAAAAGGTGGTTGCTATGAGCTTCCACAAAGGAAAAGCTTCCTGGGGCACCTCAGAGTGGCTTCAGGAATTGGCTCCATTCAGAATAAGGGATTTTTCCATGCATAAATTACTCCACTCTTACAACATCCAGATTTTTCCTCGTAAGAGGGCTAGCTAGGATAAGCAAGTACTATTACCTCCTCCACAGGTTGCTGAGCATGGAAAGAAGTCCGTTTCCCTCCATCGGTGGATGATAGGCTGGTAGAAGATGAACTGGACCATGCTGTCTGCAAGCCCCGAGTCATGGATCTGCAGGAACAAAACAAGAACATTGGGAGTATGGTGGGAGTGTGGTTGGCTTGTAGGTCACTAGTGGCCTTGGTGGAGAATGCATGGTGCATGGAGGTCTTGGCTATGTGAGGTCTGCATGGGCTTCAAATGGGAAGGCATTGTCATGCACCTCACTGTGTATCATGGTCGGTCTTTTATTATTATTCTTATTCTTACTTTTTCAGAGCTGATAACAGAATTACGGTAAAATCTCCATTTGTGACTCAACCACAGTTCCCTTCCCACCTTTATTTTTCCCTTCCTTGGCATAGACTATAGAATTATAAGGATTCCAAGAGTAGGTTCAGAAATAAACAATACAGTCAGATATGGTACTGTGCACCTTTAATCCCAGCACTCAGGAGGCAGTGGCAAGAAAAATCTCTGAATTCAAGGCCTGCTTGGTCTACATACTGAGTTCCTGGACAGCCAGGGCTTTGTAGAAAGACTCTATCTCAAAAACAAAACAAAACCAAGGCAGAAATAGACTATTTATTTTAAGGATATCATAAGTGCCATACACTGCAGAAAATAAAAGGTATTATCTGTAGTTGAGAAAGAAAAAAAATTAAGACTGAAGATGTTTTTCCCATTTAGGGACATGCATGGGTCTTCCTGTCAGTGTAATGATTCATGTATGTGAATGTGCTAAGTCACCAGTTGGAAGTTAGTTAAGAGCAAATTCTTGGGCCCAAGCCCAGAGATTTAGGCAATTCTAATGTAGATATTCTAGAATACCAAACGTCAAGATACCAGGTTATAAAAGCAACTCCTTTCAAATAAAACTGGTGCTTTTGGAAATTAAAACTTGTTTTTAAAAGAATAATATGAGACAATTAACTTTTAATAGTTCCTAACATTACAAGGTTGAGCAAACATACTTAAACTACAAGAGAAGTAAAAGTACTTAATATGAACACTGAATTTCCTGAGGACTGAACAATGCGACCATCAATATTTACACTGCTGGGTCAGGCTTGGACTATTTGTTATATTAAGGAAGGCTCTAGGAATAATGACAGTTACTTCTTACTCTAGCTCTATATCATGATGACTAGAAAAGTGTCACAGTCCAGTAGAATCACATGACCTCAGTTCTTAAGCCCCCCTAGTGTCCCAAATGATGCCCTTTATGCAGGGTAAACCGATGGAAGCTGCTTTCAGACTAATTGAAAGGTAGCCCTAGCTCCCCACTGCTGATCTTGGTAAGTAGTATACATACCCAGGATTCAAGAGAAACAGCGGTAGTAGATAAGAGGGGGCAAGAAACTGTGCAAGTGCCAAACTCCAGACTGACTTTAGAGCTTAGATGAAAAGATGGAACTGCTCCCTTAGGGAGTCTGGGAGTGGCAGAGGGGAGGGAGACCAAGAAAGGCCAGAAACCTACAGAGCATATCATTTAAGTGAACTTGTAAGGCCTTTGCAAACTGGAGCCAACAGTGATAAACCCACTGTAAAAATTAAGCAAACAACATCAATAACAACAACCCAAATAGCTGATTCGGTAGTGCTTTGACCGGAGGAGCGCACTGTACACGGTCAGTCAGACACATGGCATTTAACTGCCGACGACCGAGGGCTCCAACATTCATCGCATTATTTACTAAGCTTTGGTTTGATTGTTTTCACTCCAGTATCCCTTTACTTCCTTCAGAGATGTGATTATCATGTAAAAGGCTATTAAAAAAAAAAAAAAAAAAAAGGACTCCCATTCAAACCCAATACCTGTGGAAAATTAGAAGAAAAACATTTGAGACATCTTTTCTATTTTATTCTCCCCTAATGTGGTATATAAAGTATATGATATGTTTCTACCAACCCTGACCCATCTGGAATCACAAGGGGATTTGCTGCTCTGAATGCACTGTCCCCTGAGGTGGTTGACACCATGGGTACAGGTCAAAGGCAAACAACAATGACTCACATACAGCTCTTTTATTCTTCTGCCCTTAGCAGAGCATTAATAAGCTGCAGATTTTCAGGCTCGGGGAACCATGACAACCAGCACCCTATCTACCACCTATTTTGTTAGAGCCTTTTTGAGAATGAATGCTAGCAAAGGAGACCTGCCCACAATGGTGGGATCATAACTAGTTATGGTTAAAATAAGGAGGCCTTGACCTGGAACATCTATGTGGTGTCCAGTTGCGTCAACATCTGTTAGAAGGACAAAAAGATAGAGCAAGTTCCTTCACAGGCTTCCTGGAAACTACTGATTAAAAACCCTCCATAGCCCATAAGGAGGGAATAAATGACAGGAAGCATTTTGGTGTTCAGAGGGATGGTGGGCAGACATCATGGTGAAGGAGGAAATGGTGGCTGCCGAGGACTGTTATCCTATGTGAGGTCCATGGAGAGGCTGAAGAATGAGTATAGGTTCCAAAGCTGAGAACTTACATTTAAAGAGACCAAAAATGAAAAGAAATCTTTTCAAATGGATTAAATGAATCTTAAGAATGAAGACCTACTGATTAATAATCTTCCTTGGTTTTGTCCATATGTGTTATTTATGCTTTTTCTTTTTCCATACTAATGTTTTTGGTTACCAATGACAGTGAAGGTCAGCACTTACCACATTCTATCATGACTGAAGTACATTTTATTTGTATTAAATTTCATCTCAGGACTGTGATTTTTCCACATGTAAATTACAATGAGAAAAAAATGAAGCTCAGAGAGGTTCAGAGACTTGTTCAAGATTACACAGTTAAGAAAGAGCAAAGTAGAATTTGAATTCAGGTCTGTGTATCTCTAAAGCTTTTATTCTTTTTAGGGTACCACCAGTCTCCATGGTGGTACTGTGATGAAATTTTCATTCACCTTTTCCATACCTTTATTCTTATTATAATTTTTCTTCCAATTTTCATTTTAAAGTAGAGACAAGTGCTTAACATAAAGATAAGACTGACATGATGTGTATCTTTGGTGGTCTAACAGTTGCTCATGGAGATAGGCTAGCTGTAGTCTTTTGTTCTGGTTTTCTTCAATCTGGATTGCTCAGCCCTTGTTATCATCAGCTATGCTGCTTCACAAACCCTAAATCCTCAGACATCACATGCTACTCCTCAAGAGTATTTGCAAAGCTTCAGTTTGACACCTCAGAATGTTAGCAAGGGAGCCGAGCACATCTGGCATGTGTAATCTTGTCCTCCTTAGGCTAATAAGAATAAAAATGTTCTGGAGCAAACTTTCTTCCCCTAATTGCAACATTTCAGAGTTTCTAATTCAGTGTAAGGACTTCTCACACTGAATACGAATGGGAAGGCTCATAGTTGACAGCACCTTAAAGATGGAGTTTGAGAGAGAGGCACAAGTGTGTATGGAGACTGGAAATTGGTGACTTCTCAGTCTGTGTCTAGCTCAAGGATCAAAAGGAGACACCATAAATATGTGAAGATGCCAGTCCACAGTGGTCCCCAGATGAACGACCCTGAAAGCACCCCTACCTTCTCTATTGAGAAAAGGGGCAGCGTATGAGCATCCCTATGTTACCCAGCTAAGTACCCCCATCCTCCCACTGATCCTAGAACCTCTGCCCAGACAGGCAGAGGTGGCAGGCAGGAATCCCTCCTCTCACCTACAATGCTGCAGTGAAGCTGCTACTCCAGATGCAAAAAGGGGAGCATTGGGTAAACAGCCACCCATGGTGTGAGCTGACTGTACTGCAGTGCTCTTGGGATATTCTGTTTCCCTCCTGATTTGGAAAGGCTTAGAGATTGTGGGAATGAGTCAGCCTACTTTCTAGAACAAGGAGAAAATGGAATTAAACCCAGGTATCTGCTTCTTAAATGTCTTGGTCTATTGTATTCAATTAAGGGCTATTTTGGCAATTAGAAGAATGCTATTTCCTCAAGTGTGTAAGAAAAAAGCCTTAAATGCTTCTGTTTGAGTTTTCTATGACAGGCAACAGTAACCCAATCTTTATAGCACCAGGTGTCTGGGAATTAAGTGGGGCATCATTGTTCCCTCATTGCCCCTCTCCATAGCCTGTCACCTCATGCTTCTCCTCTTGATCATCTCTTCTCTGTCATCATCTCCAATGTTTGTCATATAGTAGGTACCCAAACAGTTAATAAATCAATGTATCGGTAAAAAAAAAGGACTTATTTATGAATCATGGTTCTGTTGAGTACTTTTGGAATATGCTATTATTTGTGATAAACTCTTACAATCCTGTCATATTTTCAATATACTTGACAATTATTTTAAGGCTACCATTTAGGTCTTCACCAAATGATATGTCTCATGAAATGAAGCAGAACACTGAAAGGCAACCTCTACCTCAGACCACTCTCTACCCTCTTTCAAACACTACCTCTTGTGCAAACAAGATGGCTGCAAATGGGAAAATCCTGGCTGACTAAGCTGACAATCTGAGTTAAGTCCCTGGAATGCAAGGTAGAAGGACAAAAATGACTTTTTCAAGTTGCCTTTGATCTTCACACATTTGTGGTGGCCCATGTAAGCATAGAAGAACACAATAATAACAAATAAAATACAACCCCCCCCCCATTTTCATAGGCAAGGTAGTATGCAGAAAGGGCTTGTAAAAAGTGCTAGTTGTGTAAAGATTGTGTTGGGATTGTGATGGGGTTAGTGTTGAATCTGTAGACTGCCTTGGTAAGGTGGCCATTTTTGCTAGTCATATTGATCCAGGAGCATGGGATATCTTTCCATTTTCTGATATCTTTTCCAACTTCTGTCTTCAAAGACTTGAAGTTCTTGTCGTATAGGTCTTTCACTTGCGTGGTTGGACTTAACCCCAAGATATTTTATATTTTTGTGGCTATTGTAAAGGGTTTCCCTGACATCTTTCTCAGTCTACTTACTGTTTGTATAGAAGGGGACTACTGATTTTTTTTAAGTAATCTTGTACCCAGTTACTTCACCAACGGTGTTTATCATCTATAGGAGTTCACTGGTAGAAGTTTTGGAGTCACTAATGTACACTATCACATCATCTGCAAATAGTAATACTTTGACTTCTTCCTTTTCAATTTATGTCCCCTGATCTCCCTTTGTTGTCTGAGTGCTTTAGCTATAACTTCAAGTATTCTATTGAATAGATAGGGGAGGATGAACAGCTTCATTTTGTTCCTGATTTTAGTGGGTTTGCTTTGAGTTTCTCTCCATTTAATCTGATGTTGATTCTTGGCTTGCTGTATATTGCCTTTATTATGTTTAGGTATGTTCCTTGATCTCCCCAAGACTTCTATCATCAAGGAGTGTTGGATTTTGTCAAAGGTGTTTTTTGCATCTAATGAGATGATCATGTAGTATTTTCTTTCAGTTTGTTTATATGGTAGATAATACTGGCTGATTTTCATATGTGGGAACATCCCTGCATCTCTGGGATGAAGCCTACTTGATCATGATAGATGATCTTTTTGATATGTTTTTGGATTTGGTTTGAGAGTATTTCATTGAGTATTTTTACGTCAATGTTCACAAGGGAAACTGGTCTGTAATTCTATTTCTTTGTTGAGTCTTTGTGTGGTTTAGGTATCAGTGTAACTGTGTCCTCGTAAAAAGACTTCAGCAATGTTTCTTCTATTCCTATTTTGTAGAATAATTTGAGGAATCTTAGTATTATCTCTTCTTTAAAAGTTTGGTTGAATTATGTGCTGAAACCATCTGTCTTTGGCCTTTTTTGTTTGGGAGACTTTAATAGGCTGCTTCTAGTTTTTAGGGGTTATAAGTGTATTTATATTGATTATATGATTTTGATTTAATTTTGATATGTAGTACCTATCATAATTTAGATTTTCCTGTTTTGTGAAATACAGGTTTTTAAAGTAAGACCTAAACTCCCTGGGATCTACAAGAATGACTCCAGATAAGACTCCTAGCAACAGTGGGTACATAGCCTGAACTCATTATCTCCTGTGACCATGTGAGACTTCTAGTGGACGGATTGAGACACCAACCAGCCATACAACTTTCAACCTGTAGTCAGTTTCTCCCACCTATGTGCTGGGGTAAGGGGTGGAACAGAAATGGTGGGAGTGGCCGACCAATGACTGGGCTAGCCTGAGACCTGGGCCATAGAAATGAGCTCACCTATGACACTGCCTGAGTGCTAGGACTCAGAGACAACATTGTCCAAAGACCTAGAATAGAACTGATCAGGACCAGAGGGAAAAAAATCATGTCTAATAATATTCTGTTATTTTCATAGATTGGTGACTACTCCAATTTTTATTAGAGAGCCTTCATCTAGTAACTAATGGAAATAGATTCAGAGATCTGCAGCTAAACATTAGGTCAAACTTAGGGAATCCTGCTGGAGAGGGAAGGATGATTATATAAGCCAGAGGATTGTAGGATATCACAAGGAAACCCACAGAAATATAGAAACAACTAAACTGGGCTCATAGGGCTCACAGATTCTGAAATGACCATCATGGAGCTGGCATAGGACTGATCTAGGCCCTCTACATATATGTGACAGTTGTGTAGCTTGGTCTACATGTGGGACTCCTAACCATGGGAGTAGGGACTGTCTCTGACTATTTTGTTGGCTTTTGGGATCTTATTCCTCAAACAGGGTTGCCTTGCCCAGCCTTAGTACAAGAGGAAGTATTTAATCTTACTGCAACATTCTATGCCATGCTTTGTTGAACCCATGGGAGACCTGCCCTTTTCTGAACAAAAATAGAGAAGGAGTGGATGGGGAGGCCAGAGTGAGTGAAAGTAGAGGGGAAATTGAAGTTGGGATGTAAAATAAATAAATTTAATTAAGAAAAATCGAAGTGCTAGTTATTAGTGGACTCAATCTTCCCACTGTCAGGAATACTTGATTTGAGCATTGGGAAATTCTAAGATTAAACACTTAAAAATTGGTAGCATTTGACTTTGCCTTTTTACACCATAAGGGATTTTTAAGCACTTTGAGAATTGTGGATCTCAGTATGAAAGCACACAATGTGACCCATTGGCCCTTGCTCATGGTTTCACGGGATACAGCTTTAGATAATGCTGCAATGTCTCTGAGAAGTATAATAGAGGTGCCTTTCTAGGATCAACAGAGGTCATACACTAAGGAGTAAAATGATTAAGATATGAACCTGGCAGGAAATGCTGAGTGTGGAGCAGAGCTGAGGCTAGGAAGACCATCTTAGTGTTCAGAAGAAGGAGGGCAAGGACATGAAGGAGCAGAGTAGAGACCGAGATGGGAAGGGCAGGGTAGCACAGGGCCATGCTCAGCAGTAAGAGTGAAGGCTTGCTTCCTGGCTCTCCACCTGAAACTCTTCTGATTGCCAAGCTATGATGCTCAGCAAGAAATGTAACATCCTCAAATTAGCTAATTCTGAACCCTATGAGTCTGTTTGCAAACTCTGGATACTTTCTAGGGGACTCACTATATATCCAAATTGAGTAGGAAGACGAACCACTATACAATCAATCAGTGACTGATTTGCTTGCTTATAGTTGACTTAACTTTTCCTCTGAGGTCCTCTGGCTTAGGACAATAATTCTTGACCTCTATGAACATGGGCTATCCAGTTGGGGAGGTATATTATAGGTATATATCTAAAATCTGCTAGGTAGCAGGGAAATGAGTAGTCTAGACTGAAACACCACAGCTCAGCCTTCAAGGGAGAAAAAGAATTGCCTACTTTGAGTCTTTCCCAATATTCACTGGCTGCTCATGTCTCATAAAGTCTTATTTAATCATATGAGCCTTTATTGAACATAACTGGCTTTTACTCTGGGTGTTTTTAACTTTACTTTTCAACTATGTGTAACATTCTTTTCATCTTCTTCACCCAGTGTTGTATTTCCTAAATGCCAGTGTAAACTAGGCGAAGGCAGAAATGCATTCTGAGAATCCACTTACACTTTTTCTTTTTAACTTGTCCTTTTTATTTATTTTTTGCAACAGGGTTTCTCTGTGTAACCACACTTGCTGTCCTGAAACTCGCTTTGTAGACCAGGCTGGCCTCAAACTCTCAGAGATCTGCCTGTCTCTGCCTCGCAAGTGCTGAGATCAAAAGTGTGCCCACCAAGTCATGGCCCCACTTACACTTCTTTCCAAGCATTTTCTGAAAGAAAGATGCTGAGACATGGGTGTTCCATAAATTGACTGGATAAGAGAGCTCATATTTGGTCCTTATTTATTTCTAGGATTCTCCTCAAAATATCTCACAGAATAAAAACATCTTTGGGGTACTTGATTATATGCATAATTACGCTCAATGTTTTCTGGGGGAAAATTGGAAGAGATTGTATCTGTCTAACACCAACATTCCAAGTGGGAATCACAAGCTTTGTATTATTCCCATAGAGTACGACAACTGGCCATTGTCTGTGATAGTGTCATTGCTTCCATAGCTTTGTAAAGTGATCCAATAGTAATTAGCTAACATGTAGCTACATGTAACCCTCTCCAATATACACACACTTCAACTCACCATATACATGATGAGGCATATAATCAATATTTGTTAATTTTCTAAAATTCATACCAACATGTCACATTGACAACAAGTAGGCCAATGCTACTCTTCTCCAGGGTCCCCTAACTCCAACAATCCACATTTTTGTAAACTGTCCTCCATGTGAAGTGACTGTTCTCCACTGACCAGTGTGTGAATTCCGAGTCAGGTTTTCAGCTTTGCATAAGCCTGCTCTTTTCTCTCTGGCTGCGTGCTCCCTCTACATTCATAGCTCAGTGCTCATCACATCTCTCTTCATCTATTCTGGATTGCTGTATAAACTATTCAAAGGGGCAAACCCAGAACATATCCCAACACATGGTAAGTACTTTAAAAAATGGAGTTCTGAGAAAGGGTGAAATCTATCAGGGAAGATGATTACCATTTGCCAAATCTGTAGCTTCAGAACAGACACATATGGCACAAAGGTTTACAACCCGGATAGTTACCCTCAGCGATTCACATATTGGCAGATGTAATGGATAGTCCGCTTTCATATCTATTTATTTTATTGGTCATACATGCCAAACTGTTTCTGGGACACCAGTTGTAAACTGATCAGTCTGTGACCATCTTCAAGGAAGAAACTTTCTGCTATTGTGTAGAGCATGCACCGTGATTTGTTGACTGGTAGTTAAAGCACTTTAAGAAAACAGAAAGGAAGTCATTTGATTCTATCCACTTTCATACACATTATCTCATTTAATTTCCCATGGGTGCTCCATTGGGAGTGGTCCTATTCTATTACCATTTTATGAAGGAGTAAATAGGCTCAAGCAGATAAAGCATTATACAAGAGGTTACATGGTAAGCAGCAGGGCATAGTAAATTCTACAATGTTTACCCACTATAACACACTAGCATTGCCAAATCTGCTTGTATAACTAGTATTTGGAGTTTAAATTTTTCTAAAGAAATGCTTCTTTAGGGAGAAATATAAGTAAATGTAACTAAGGAAGTAAAAGGTCTATACCATAAAAAATTGTAAAACATTGTGATAAGAAATTGAATGACACAAATGAATGGAAAATATATCATGCCTATGTATTGGAGGAATAGTTTTGCCCACATGTCTACATCATCCATTGTGACACAAATTCAATGCTGTCTTTATCAAAAGTCCAAAGACATTGTTCATAGGAATAGAAAATGATTCAAAAATTCATATAAAACACAAAACTCAAGTAGACAAAGCAATCTTGAGTTCAAAACAATAAAGCTAGAGCAATCACACTACCTGATTTCAAAATCTACTATAGTGCTACAGTGAGCAAAACAGAATGGCACTGATATGAACAAAGAAACATGAACCCATGGAACAGAATAGTGAGCCCTAAAATTAATCCAGGCATTTATGATCAATTTAGTTTTCACCAAGTTGCCAAGGACATAGAATAGGGAAAGAAATATTCTCTCTAACAAAAGGAGTCTTGGAATCTGGATGTCCCAGGTCAAAGAATAAATTAGATCTTTATCCCTAATTATACACACAAATAAGCTCACACTCTTTCATACCAAAAAAAAAAAAAAAAACAAAAACAAAAACAAAAAACAAACAGAACCCCAAAAAACCTCTATGTAGATCCAGAACTACAAACATACTACAAGAAGCACTGGGTATGGCTTGATGGCATTTGTTGGTCTTACAATAGTTGGGGGGGGGGGGCTGCGTAACTCCAAAAGAAAAGGAAACAAAAGCAGAATAAAAACATAATATTATATTAAACTAAAAATAATTGTACACATCAAAGGAAGCAATCAACAGGATAAAGAGAACATCAAGAGGATGGCAGGGAATATATACAAACTATAAGTAGTTAATATCCAAAGGCATCAGAAACACCACTGAACATTAAAACTATAAATGACTTGATTAAAGTGGGGAAATGATGTGAAGTGCACTTCTTCAAAGAGGACATTGAAAGGGCCAACAGCTTAAAAGCAAACATCCGGCATCACTAATCATGATGGAAATGCAATGAAACCCTTGGTCCTCTGTCATCCCACACCTGCCAGGGTGGCTGTTACAGAATTGAGGGAAGCCACAGTTGTTATGAGAGAAGGGGACTTTCTACTGAGTGTGAGAATGTGAACTGGTTGTAAAAAAATAGAAGTACCATAAAGTACTGTATGACACAACAACCTCCATCTGGGTGTGTAAGCAAAGGGCATGAAGTAGGGATGTTGAAAAGACATCTGCTCTTGTGTGTCCATCCCATCATTCACAGCAGCCAAATATGAAATTAACTTGTGTAAGTTGAGATGAAATTTAACAGCTATGTCTGAAAAATTACAAAATGATAACCTTTAATTTTAGGTCCTTTATTAAAGAAACACAAATCTATTTCATTATAAATTACCAGTGGAAGGGTGATTTTCTTTATTTTTTTCTGTATTTCTTAAATTATCTGGCTCATTTTCAAATTTGTATGAATACATTAAAATTGTTATGTAATCTAATTTAGAATAACTTTACATTCATTTAATTCCAGATGTTTTCCAATGAAAGCTTAGGGGAAAAATACACTCTCAGAGAGAACTCAGAAAATGGAAAAGAATTTTAGGCTGGAAGAAAAGAAATGTGATTTCTAGTCCAAGGTTACCATGGGTATGACCTCTGGTGAGTCCTTCCTGAAGCCAAATTTCATGATGGATGAAATTGGTATGTGACCACCTATGCTTGCTAAAGCATTGCTGAGGGGGGTGGTGGTGGAAATTCTTTATTCTCTTATCGTTTACTCATGGCTCATAGTTTGCTCTTATTGACATATAAAGACAATACAATACAGCCCCTCTCTCTAGGAAAAATGAGTCAGGATATATAAATAAATTTGGGATGAAGGAAGAAATGGTAAGGGACAAACAGACATTTGTGAAGAAGATGCCAGAGAAAAAGGGAGGAACATTTCAGGTAAAGACCATGAAATTCCTCCAAGCCCATGAGTTCTGGTGGTGTGGGTTTGCCTACAGCCTCTTAGCCTGAACAGAAGAGGTCAAGTTAAAAGCAAGGGTACAAAGGCACCAAGAATTTTGGTGGCCAAAATAATAGGTGCTGTGGTGTAAATTTGCATTTTAACCTCAAAGGGGAAGGATTATGAGGGATTCTGAGAAGGGAACAAATGATTCTAGAAAATGGATTCTGAAGCCAAATTGATAACAGATTTGAGCTGGAAAAATAATCTGAACCCACAGCATTGGCTTAGTCAAGGGAATGCAAAGGTCTAACTAAAACAAAGGCAGCCAGGGTGGAGAAGAACCAGCTTTGAGAAATGGGATAGAAACAAGACTATATTTATTATGTAAAGGAGAGAAATCACATGACTCAAAGGTTTCTGATTTGCTTAGATAGGCAATACAATTTCTATCTATGGAGGGGCCTTGGGAAAAACAAAACATTGCATGTATGTAGACTCTAGAATTAAAGAGACAGACACATATACACACACATGAATTATATCATCTCAGCACAATCAGCATAATTCAGATGGAGCAAAGAACTATCAAAAGGGGAGAACAGTGGTCAGCAAGTATGAGCAAACTATAGTGTCACATGTATAAGTGGAACCTGTTATTTTGAGTGGTAACTAAACATAATAACTTTTTTTAAAAGATGGAGATGATTAACAAGATGAATGTGACATTGTTGGTTTCTGAGCCTACTTAAATTCAGTCTTGAATATACTGACCTCACCGTGCTTGTAGAGTATCCAAGGGATGATGGACTTACAGGAACTATTTGGATGGACAGTGTTAGACGATGCCCCAAACTATCCAAAGTTGCATAGTATTACTGGAACCCATTCTATCCTCCAGCATGCATATTAACTGTAAGACTACCAGGAAAATGACTATTCCATAAATGGTCTATTCAGCAGTACTCTATGGGTTTCAAAGAATTAATATATAACAGGTTTTACTGGATGAACAACTGTAGGTTATCTCTAATAGTTTGTAGCTTCTTGTTCATATTCATGTGGCCAGAATCTGGCCTGGATTAAAAGAGCTACTACACAGATGCAGATAGAGGACAGTGTTCTGGAACCCTTCTTCCATACAACCTTACTGCCTATCACATTTTCCTCGATGCATTCTTACTTCCAGCTGCCATGGGGTCACCAAATCCTTGCTTAAATCAAATGTCCTCTGGCTCCAGGTCTTATGATGAAAAAATTTATGGAGTCTTGGACACATTACAAGTTTTACAGCTTTACAGCTGAAACCCTTCAGGTCCTTCTGACCTACTAAAGAAAAAAAAAGTTTTATTTTATTGTGATTCCCAAGTGTTCTCCCAATGTGTGCATATTTCCAATAGAATGTCCTGTTGCTTCCAGCAATGTGTTTCATATTACCTTGAAGAGCAGGACAGCCCTGATAGAAGGAAGCCAGTCAATCTTCTTGCCAGCACCAGAGAAAACAGTTTGCCATTGGAAGCATGAGTAGTTGGTTAGATCTACAGGTTATCATTTTATATCTCTTTCTTATTGGGGATACCTAATTTTAGTCAACAAGTATACCCTAATCATTTATAAATAATTACATTTTTCAGTTAATGCTAGGTAATATTAGCTATGTATATGAGGACATTTAATTCATAATATTTAAAGATACTCTGTGAGAACATCCTATATTCTTATGAATACTAAGATATAGCTAACAAAACTCTTGAATTAGACATTTTGTAGGTAACAAATGATTTTATTTATTTATATATACAATAATTTATATATTTCTATCTCTATCTATCTATCTATCTATCTATCTATCTATCTATCTATCAATCATCTATAATATCTTTCTTTCAGAGATTATAAGTGCCAGGTGTTTGGGGGTGGCTTATTATTAAAATACCAAACAAGCTGACCTTGATGATGAAATCTGCTGTCAGTGGCCCAGCCATCCTCAGTATCTCTTTGTCTGGAAGTTTCTGGAAGTCCACTGTAGAATTCTCCACAAGGAAAGTACCTGTAGAGCTCAGACTGTTTTCACCTTTAGCCCCCTGAAGAGTCTTGGTTTCCAGATCTATATATCAAAAACAAGAAGAGGAGAGGCAGTTATATGTGAGCTACCACAGAACAAGTGCAAGTACATTTTGTGGAATTAAAACTCATGCCACTTAAGAGAGGAACATTATTTTTTTGAAGGCCAATACTATTGAAATTGTAATATAAATAAGATAATATAAGCATGGTTATGTCATATAGGAGATTATGTTGCAAATGAAATTATTTTAAAACTCACTATCCAAGAATCCATGGCTCCTTGTCAAAATACCCTTTGACTTTCCAATACCTCATCTGAGCATCCCACTTTACTGTAACCCAATTCCTTTGGCTAACCCATGTCTTATACAGATCTATGTCTGTCCTGGTTGCCTTCAGCCTAGCAATACCCTCCAGTTCTCTTTTTGCTTGTTGACATCTGTCCAGAGGTATCCCCATTTTGCCTACGCATCTGTGTGACTTCTTGCTCATGTACTAACCTACATCCTTTTACACTTTCTGTTGCTTACTGCACTTATGTTGTTGTACAACTGAATAGAACAACAGTGACTTAAGGACAAGTGCTATCCATTGAGTCCCCTCTCTGTGTACAAGCACTTTTGTTAATTAGTTTTACCCACATATGTGATATTTTATAAATGCTTATGCAGAAAGAAGTGGATTCTAAAGCATTCAAGTCTAAATTGTTCATTGACATAGTCTCAGTCTATGAGGCATCTTTTGTTGTGGGAAACTAGAGCATGCTGAAGACAATTGAAATTGTGATTATATATATATATATATATATATATATGTATAATTTCAAATGAAATTATTGTGATATATTGTGATGTGTGTTAACACACATATTACAAATCATGTTCATAATGATCTGGGTCAAGGTGATGGTCCCTGCTCTCCACTACACACAATATATATGAATTATGTCATATAAGCACAAGCATGATGATTTGGATGCAAGGAAGGAACAATCAAAAGTGGAGGAGGGGGGCTGGGTTCTTTTACTGAATATATGATATATATATATATATATATATATATATATATATATATATATATATCTGACAGAGAGGACTATGTTGTGAATGAGAAGTTATTTAGACTAATTGTGGCCTCTATAAAGAAAGACAGAGGCAGTTAGGCAAATGATTTCCAGAAGAAATTGCTCAGGAACCATTTTTCTCTCTGTCAGCAGTTCTTCAGTAGAAAGGCACGTGAGGTTCTGTGTCTTTCATTTCAGCTTTAATCCCAGCTCCCCCTTCTACTGTACAGAAGGAGCTTTTGAGTTAAAAACACAGGTAAGGTCTCTGAAGTGCTAGAGCCTAGGGGTATATATAGCCTACTTCTGCTCACTCGGTTCTAAGAGGCCTTCCCTGCTGTCCTTCTGAAAATCCATCTGTTCTAGGATTAGCTGGTGTGGTGCTGCTTTGCCCTTCAATAGTAAAGGCTGGTCCCAGTGTAGGCTAGTGAAGAGAAAACAGCCACAGGAGATGTGGGGCATCATTTACAAGGTCCTGACCATCATTTTGTTGAAATAACTAAAACATTTAAAAAAGAATTAAAACAACAAATTACTCAAAAATATCTTTTGAAATTGAAATACGATTAGTTTCTTCCCTTTTCTTCCCCCAACCTTTCCTATGCATCACCTCTTGATATCAGCTTCTATTTCTTTGTTATTATATGTATGCATCCCTACAACCTGCTCACTCTGTATAATGTTACTTACATGTGTGCGAATTCAGGGCCGACCACACGCTGTTACCTACCTATATTGTGTAAGCAGCATGTTTGCTGGGGGAAAGAGATCTCATATTGCATTTCCTCATTCATAAATATCATTTGAAGGTTACCTAGTCATTGTTTAGGACAATTCAACAAAATAAAGCCAATTCTTTGACTTTTGTGCATCTCTGAATGTGCACTGTGTGTGCATGTGTGGTTCTGTGTGTGAAGAGGACAGATGTTGATATTGGGTGATATTCTGCATCTTAGTTTCTTGAGAAAGAGTTTCTCACTAAACCTAGGCTCACTTATTGGGCCATATTGGCAAGCTAATAAGCTCTGGATGAGCAGCCTGTCTCTGCCTTCAGTGCTAGGATTAAAAACACACTTTCTTATCTGGCTTTTACAGTGGGTGTTGGGGGATCTGAACTCAGATCCTCATGCTTGCACAGTAAGTACCTTTTTAACTGAGCCATCTTTCTAGACCTCCAATTCTTCAATCATAAACTAGGGAATACAGGAGAGTATCATAGTTATAATATTTTGTTTTAAATATTTCTTCAGCAATATCAAGTCTTTGCCATGTGGCAATGATCTCAGCCTGGATATTTTATTTCAGTCTCCATTATTGCTCACAAAAATTCCATTTTGGAGTATAGTTGTCATAACACCAGTTAGCTGTGTCCTGTTCTCGGGGAATAAGCAAATCATTTGGGTGTTATAAAGTGCACACATATATTATCTTTTGACATATGAACACTGGGATTTATAGGATTAGAAAAGAGCTTGGTCCACAAAAGGATGATTTATCAAGGTTTTCTTATTTTGTCTAAACTTCACCTCACTTGCTCCTGGCTCTACATGATCGTCACAATTTGATTCAATGTCTTTGTTTTCAGGAAGATTGGTACGATATAGTAACTTTTACAGGCCCTGACCCATCTTCCTCTTGTTTATCTGCTTATAATAATCTTTATAATCATATTGCCAGACAATAATCCTTGCTACTTAAATTGACTTTGTGGGCATGTATGTAGAAGAGCAGAGGGAAAGATCATAATCGATGTGGGAGTTTCAGAGGTGAGCAGAGTGGAGGAGGAGACGAGCATGAAGGGAGCGTTTCAGTGACAGAGAACCCGAGAGGACATAGCAGCCTCCCCACTTTGTCATTATTACAGACCATAATTTTTCATTGTCATTCACAGATATCTACCTAAATAGCACTAAACCATAAGGAATAAGATATGTCTGTGTATCTCTACCTTGGCACAACTGAGGGCCAGCCAGTTCTTCTAGACAAACTCTGTGTGGACCCAACTACCATTTTATCTTTAAGGCTTTATTTCCTTTTAATCCCCAATCCTATCATTTACCTTCAAGATGTGAGGGTTCTGAATTAATACACAGGATTAATTTTTCTTCAAAGGCTTGTTTTAAATGCTACAGTTTGTTACAGTTTACTATTCGTGGGTTGATGAAGTAAAGATTTAAAATGTCAAAGTTAAAGAAAAATAATGGAGAAGAAATGAATTTTAGAAGGAGGAAAAGGAAAAGAGGCGAGAAAAGAAGTATTCTAAGAGTGACCAAAGAGAGAGGAGAGAGATGGACCAGCCACAGAGAGTTAGTGACGCAGTCACATGCGCAGAGTGACCAAAGAGAGAGGAGAGAGATGGACCAGCCACAGAGGGTTAGTGACGCAGTCACATGTGCAGAGTGACCAAAGAGAGAGGAGAGAGATGGACCAGCCACAGAGGGTTAGTGACGCAGTCACATGCGCAGAGTGACCAAAGAGAGAGGAGAGAGATGGACCAGCCACAGAGGGTTAGTGACGCAGTCACATGCGCAGAGTGACCAAAGAGAGAGGAGAGAGATGGACCAGCCACAGAGGGTTAGTGGTGCAGTCACATGCGCAGGCCATGGACAACCTACTGGTATCCTCTATTTTGTACTTTTCAGAATGACTGTGCTTAGAGATAATGACTGCACAGCCTTCCTCCATCTCATCAGGCATCTGAGTACAAACAGCCTTCTAAGCTGTCATATCACACTACAGGGTGGGGGAGATTGGTTCTCTTGCACTTTTATTTTTTTGGGGAACAAAAATCAATAAGGTAAAATTTCCAGTTCTCCAAGGAAAGCAGTGGCTCTACTTACACAAATGATCTGGTCCCTTTAAGACAAGGCGGATGTGTCTGCTTCCATAAGGAATGGCGACCACAGTGTCATCCACTAGAGAGAAACAGAGCAAAACTTTAAAGGCATATAATCTGATGCAAAATTATTGATTGTCTCCCATACACAGGCAGGGACAATAGTTTTAATTCATATTCTTTTAGTATTTGAAATGTGAAGCCAATGTTTTAGAATCAAAATGTCTACTTTCTCCAAAGCAAAACATGCCAAAGAAGTTAGATGCTACTAGCTTAGGGGGAATTAGACCTCTTAAAGTAGATATGTTTATTTTTTTTTTTTAAAGATTTGTCTTAATTTTAAGTGTGTGTGTGTGCTATTTCCAGGTGGGGATATGTGCACGTGTGAATGAAGTTGCCCGTGGAGACTGGAAGATCCCCTAGACTCATTGTGAGCCACTTGACTTGGCTGATGAAAATTGAACTTGAGTGTTCTGCACATGCCGCATGATTTTTGAATTACTTAGCTACCTTTCCAGGTGCCTCCACACCCCACACATGAATTTTGATTTAAAAATTGAATTTGAAAGTATTTTCTTTTGATTTTAAAATGTTATCAAATTTTCCTGGATTATAGCATTTGTACTGGACTAAAAATAAAAGTAAGTCCCAATGATCAATGGATGATATATTTGATTAGAATCTGCATCTTTCTGTATTAGAGCATCTTGGTTCAGTGGAGCAGACTAGGAAGGAGAAACTGCATTTGTGTGTTCCGAACCCTGGAAACCCTTCCTTCCCATTCTTAACTATAAACTACCTTTATTCTTAATGAAATATTGTGAAAGCCTGGTAAATGATGATCTAATATATCTCCACATTTGCCATCTCTGTTTTGAAACACCTTTACAAATCTGGCTGAATCAAAAATTATTTTACCATGACTTATCTTACCTATAAATTAACCACACATTCATGAAATAAACACACATTCAAAAGACAGAGATGCTGGAGAGATGGCTAGTGGTCTAGTGCTTTTGCTGCTGTTCCAGAGGACCTGAGTTCAGTTCCTATCACCCACATCAGGTGGTTCAGAACCACCTATAACTCCAGCTCCAAGGAAACAGATACCTCTGGCCTCCTCAGGTATCTGCACTCACATGTACATACTCATGTGCATACACCTATAATTACACATAATTTAAAATAAAACTAAATCTTAAAAAAGTAATTGGAAGTATATTACATCCACCCTGTTGACATCACAGACACACTATCATTTGAAACTCCATCCCTGATAATGCCTATTAATTACATTTGGGGCAGGATCACTTTCACTTAAAAGGCTGCCACACCCAAGACTGGTGACATGAACAAAGAGAATTTCATGATGAACAAATGGAATCTCCAGAAGTCTGGTAAATAAAGCATAGCCAAGTGGATAGAAAAGAACCCGAGAGACAAAAGAAAGGTAAGTTCTTTAAAATAAGCCACCATTTTATCTAGAAATTATGTGTAAATATATATTCCTAATTAGGTTTCTAATATTAGACACTGTCATAGTACTGAGATAATTAGGTTTAAATAAGAGATTCCCAGTGGAGGTAGGTTCAGATAGTCACAAAAGGTATCATTCTTATGCTTATAAAACAAGGCAACTTCTAATACTGTCATACACAGATATGAATAGCAGATACATATAGATATGTTGCCTGAAGAAAGGAGGTATTCAATATATTTATTTTGTCCCTTTAAGTCCAGAACTCCTTAAGAATTGGGGCAGAGAGTCTGAGAGATGGCTCACTGGTTAAGAGCACTGGTTGCTCTTCCAGAGATGCTGGGTTCAATTCCTAGCAACCACATGACAGCTCACAACTGTCTCTAACTTTTGTTTCAATACTTTCTTCTGGATTCCACAGGCACCAGGCATGCGTGGGGCTGAAATATTTTTATTTTATGTGCCATCAAATGCTGCAGGTTTCCTAGGACATAACCTGCTGATTGAGGAGGGTGAATCATGAATCTTCATTCCTGCCTTGAAGAGGTTACATTTACTGAGGCTGTCAAATACTCTACTTACATTATAAATTTGTTGCTATTTTTAATGCCATGCATTGTTGAATATAAGGCTACATTTCTGACAGCCAAGACTTGATTGCACATACAGCAAACTGAGTAAGAGAAAACCAGAAGAGGAACAGGGATATTAAGGCTGGGCTGTAGAACTTCAAGTTCCAAAAGGATGTGCATTTTGAAGTTTACAAAAGAAATTCAAAGAAGTTGCAACAATGGGATTTCTAGAAATAGCAAGCCTTTGTTTATCCATAGATCAAATAAAGTGAAAGGGAAGCTTACTGTGTTGGCACTGCTGCACTCAGCTGCAGTTTTGTGACCTCCACACAGCCCATGGGCCCAGCTCCTCTTTGTTAGGCAGTAATGCTGCCTTTTGGGTGAGGCCCTAAGGTGTGTATGCACCAGGGGAAGAGTAGGGAGGAACCCAGAAGGCTGCAGAGGGTGTGAGGCAGGGTGAAGAAATTCACCAAAAAAGAGGGAAGAAATATCTTTTGACACCCTTCGGCCTGTCCCTAGTCCAAGAGGAAAATGGGTTAAGAGAAGGTTCTAGAGTGATGGGCAGAACACAACACAAAGGTTGGACGAGCTATAGTCTGCTCTTGTGTTGTGAAAAGATAGCCCCGACGGTCACAAGGAATCGGTCAATTCATTATTTTGTTCTACAAAGTTTATGGGTCTCTTACATGTCACACTTTATGTGAGAGTGTAGGCAATCAAATAAATGAGTGAACTACTAGCCCCAAAGATGGGACCTGTGAGAGAAAAATAGAAGATCCTCTTGACTATACCCTAATCAGGAAAATTCTCAAAGCCCTTTCATTAATTTCTATTAGTTCCTTAGCAACCCTGAATTAAAGAAACCATTTCATCCTGTTTAACTCAGGGTATGTCCAACATGTATATCATAAGAATTGTTATAGCACCTGATGTATGACAGAACATAACTTAAGAAACTGGTCCTGATGTGATAATCCTAAGCGGTCAGCCCTAAACACTTGTATGTATGTGTGTGTGTGTGTGTGTGTGTGTGTGTGTGTGTGTGTGTGTGTGTGTGTGTGTGTGTGTGTGTGTGTATGCAATGCTAATTGGACTTAGTAGGCTGTACACATAGTCTATAATGATTCTATGATCATTGTAGAAGAAGTCATTGATTTTGAGTGGTAATAATAGAAAGAACATGGGAACGGTTGGGAGTGGGGAAGGGAGGGCAAAACAATATGAATACAGTTTTATTCATGGATAAAACTCTCAACTATTAAAATATAAAGAAGGAAAATGTGAAAAATTAAATTTAATTTCTATATGTTGCTAGAAACATTGCTGCATTTAACAATAAATTCTCTTCAATTTTGGGCAGTTTAGAGGATTCTTCTGATCATATAACTGTTATGCATAGAGGGGGTTAAGAAGTTACAAGAGAGGATGCATTGTGATGCCTACTTCCTTAATGACCAGGGTAATGGGTGTAGTTGATGGGGAAGGAATGCCCTTTCATACAAAGGCACTCTGTTCCCTGATCTTCTGCACCTGCCCTAATCTATTTTACTTTGTTGACAGAACCATGATGTTGGTCTTCAGAACATAGTCTAGGTTACTTTTCAACATTTTAAGAGAGATTAGCTGACATATTTCTGTGTTAAATAGACAAACTCTTCATGGGAATCATGAATCCTGCCATTTCACATACCTGGGTGCCAACTGACACTTTACAAGCCAAATGTTACCAAGGAGTGTACATTAAAGATTTGTTTGAAAATTTTATAGTGCAGTGGATACTTTCTTCAATTTTTTATATAGAGCATTTTGAATTGAATTGAAGTTTTAAATTCTGATGAATCCAAGAGAGGTAAAAAGCTAATACTTGAAAACATAGATTTCTTATTCTGATGCCAGAGTTTATCTTAATTTTAGATCTGATGTTAAGTTCACATTTTACAGAAATCTTCCCTAGGGTTAATACTTAATCTTTTTTTTAAGAAAGGATAATTATTATTAACACACACACACAAAATTCTGCCAATATTGAGGTGATTTTGAATTTCAAATCTTTATCCCAATTTTAGGGCTCTAAAAACATGTCTAATAAAGCAAAAGAGCCTTATCATTTAAGCTTTCAACCTTCCATCCCACCCAAGATTATCACTAATTTCATAAAGAAAGATATATGCTGAGCAGGCCAAACAATACTCTCTCTATTATCAACAGGAAAATTTTATCATTTTAGGGGTCTGGGCCAAAAACTGTAGTGCTATCCAAAATCACATTTAATCAGAATAAGCTCTATTATTAAAATATTCTACTTCATTCATTTTAAGAGGAACACATGCTTATATTTTTATATTAGGATATATTGCACAATAGTGTCTAAGTTCTCTGCTATGCAGGCAGTGATCCCGCCTTGTCTGTCTTCAGTTGTATAGATGCTAACATAAAAATTGCATTGTATGACTGTATAAACTTCTAAAAAATTTACAAAATATCATATTTAAAAACTAGCTGGCATAATTGTAAAATGAGTGTCAGAGGTGTGAGAGAAAATTGATGTAGGGATGTCTTTCTGTATGCTGTGAATATCAATCTTTAAATAAAGGACTGTTTATGGCCCATGACAGGCATTGTAGAATGAGTAGGCAGGGAAATCAGAATAGGTAGAAGGAGGGCAGAGTCACAAACAGACCAAGCCAGACACCCAAAAAAGAAACATGTAAGGAACACAGGTGAGCCACGGGCCACGTGGCAGACAGATTAATGAGGATGAGATGAGTTAAGATGTAAGAGCTAGCTAGCAATGTGCCTGAGCCATAGGCCAACAGCATGAAGTTAATATAAGCGTCTGAGTCATTTTGGGGGCCTAAGCAGTGGCAGGTGGCTAAGTGGTCTGGGACCACAAGTCTGTGGGTCTGGACCTCTGCCGAATGGGGTCAGAAACTTTATTGTCACAGAAAATTCCACAGCAATAGTAGAGCACATTCATTAACCCCTGGGAAATAATTGTACAGACTACTAGATAATGATATTTGAAGACCCACACAGCATCCCCATAAAAGGAATCAAAGCTATTTGGCTCTACATCAGCTGTTCTCAACCTGTGGGGTCATGACCCCTTTGGGGTTACACATCAAATCTCCTGTATATCAGATACTTACACTACAATTCAAAACAGCAGCAAAGTTACAGGTATGGAGTAGCAATAAAATAATTTTATGATTGGAGATCACAACAACATGAGGGTCTTAAAGGGTTACAGCATAGAAAGGTTGGGAACCACTATTCTGCATCATTGCAAAGATGAGTGAAGTACTGAGCCAAAAGGAAAGATGGACTAGTTTTAACATCATGAATAAAATAACCAAAAAGTCAGGCAAAACTATTAAAACATGGTGTTTAAGACACTGGATATCAGGTAGAGAAGGGCAGCAATTCCTAAGAGTCAGGAAGCAAAGAAGGTACAACCTAATATTCCATTGTCTTATTTCCTTGGATGGGTTTTCTGGCTGTGGCTTTGAGAATGAGAACTCGGGAAGAAGCTGGTAGAGTTTCTGAGGTGAGGAGACAAACCCAAGAGTCCAGGCAATGGAAGCAGGTAAATTTCTTGAAAAACATACCAGAATGAAGAGAGAGAGAGAGAGAGAGAGAGAGAGAGAGAGAGAGAGAGAGAGAGAGAGAGGGGGGGGGGGAAGGGAGAGGGGGGAAGGGAGGGACAAAAGGAGAGAGAATATTTTGAAGACTGAAGTATATGTATCAATGCATCAAAGTAAGGACAGTGCCTTATCTCGGGGAAATAATATCACCAAGAACTATGAATATGCTGTAATCACACAGGGCTAGGAAGAATGTCTTATCCCACCAGACAGACTTGAAGACATCATAATTCATTGAACGGTGAATATTTAGAAGAGTCTTGCCTTGTAGAATGGTGTAATTAACTCTAGGCCAAGCATGGCTTTTCTCCCTCCTACCAAATTGTAAGACTCGAAAAGATCACATTGAGTTCAAGTAACTTAACTGCTCCCAGAACAAAGCTTAAGCATATTTATAGGAATACAGAAATATCTCATGCCCAACAAAGTAAAATCTCCAATGACTGGCATCCAGTCAAAAATTACCAGACATGTAAAGAACCCAAAAATATAGCCCAACTGAAGTGAAAAATCCATCAATCAAAACACAGAATGGACATTAAAATAGTCACTATAACTGTATACCATATGTTCAGAAAGTTAAGTACTGAAAAAAACTTTAGCCCCATAAGATTTCACTGGTTAATGTTACCATGAATTTGAAAAAAGAAAATAATAAATATTAATAATAAATATCAATTTCATATATCTTTCCAGAAAATAACATATTAAGGAACAATTCCAAACTCATATGAGGCCAGCATTAGAAAGATATCTAAACCAATCATAGACAGTACCCTTCCCCCAAATACAGACTAATGCATTTCATAAAAAAAAAAAACCATAAAAGCTTGCAACAATTTTTGGCAAATAAATTATTAGTCCATGGAAAGGCTAGCTATGACTAAGTAGAGTTTATCTTTATACCAGTTTATCCCAGTTTGTTAATAACTGGGACCGTGGAGTTTCTGGCCTAGTAATGTATGGCTGGCTCTTTATCTGAAAACCAATTAATGCAATTTGTCACAAGAAAAGGTTGGAAAGAGAAGCTACATGATCATATCAAGGGACACACCAAGGGAATTTGATCAAATTTGATATCCATTCGTGATAACAACCCTCAGAAGAAAATGTGTATGGTGTGTGTGTGTGTGTGTGTGTGTGTGTGTGTGTGTGTGTGTATAAAACAGTAATCAAAGAAGAGGTCATAAATTTGGCGTAGGAGGATTTGGAGGGAAGAGTTAGTCAAGTGGAAATGATGTAAATAAAATACTCATAAAAATCTTAAAAAATTCAGTTATGAGAAAAATGTTTTGTTTTAACTTATCAATTTACTTCAGTTGTATCTTGTATTTCCATGTATACAAAAGTATATGATTAAATGTCTAGATGTAAAACAAATCTTTCTAAAATGAAACATGAAGTGAAAACCCAGAGTGATCAGAGTTATGTCCTATTTTAGTTGCAATGAGTTTCTTCTTTCTGTGGCTCATGAAATAATGGACCATGTCTCAGTCAGTGGTGTCCTGGATCCTTAGAATACAGCAGACCTAGAATTGGACCTTTCCTGACTTATCCATAGCTAGTGCTCTAAGCTGTCATTATCTCTAGCCCAGCGTCCTGCTGTAGCCTACAGACTTGATCTCGTATTTCCATAGACATCTCAACTCTATGCCCTGCTCCCATCAAACCATTCTGTTCAGAATCCCCCTTGGCTCCTTTCTCATTCAGACTAAGATCCAAATTCCTTCAAACCTCTCTGTACTACCCATTCACCTCACAGCCTTCCTGCCTTCAACATTTCTTTAGGCTTTTAGAAATTCTCCATTGTCTCTCGTGGAATTTGTCACCAGGGTACATAGTTTGGGACCATTCCTTCTTTCTGCCTGGAATTCTCTTCTTTGTCATGTTGCCAAATGATTGACTTTTATATCATGACTTCCTTTTTCCTCAATCAAGTATCAAGGTTCTAATTATCAAGTCCTTTTCTTCCTAACCTATTAAAAATTGTAACTCTTCTCTAGCCTTTGGCTGGCGGCTCATTCACATCCCATCTTCTTCTCCTTCCCTGATTAATGTTTTCCATCTCTCCTAGTTCCCAATGGCACATATGCATTTTATTTATGTTTGTCTGATGGTTCCTCATGCTAGTATGCAAGTCTCCTGGAGAAACAAAACATTATTTTTTTTTTGCCCGTTTTGTTCTTTGCTGTATTTTCAGCACTGGAAGCAGGTGCATGGCCTGTGTCTCTTAAATGACTGCTGTTGAATGAATGGATAGGCATTTTTGAAGGGACTGTGAGTACAACCCGAAGTAGTCATATATGAGTTGAAAGTTGTGTTACCACTTTTCATTTAAAAATTCTTCTGTATTTTATACTCAGAAGGCCCAGGCCCTTATTTTATTATAAACATACTTCTCCTCACAAATATTGGGCCAGACTGAAGGTCCAGGAATATGCTAACCTGCAACCATTATAAGTCAGCCTGAGCCACAGTCTGAGAAGCACATCCCTGAAAAGTAGGAACTTCCTTTATCTGGGAATCAATTAGCTTATTTGACTCTTGCCACTCAGGGAGTGTAGTGGGAGCTCTTGAGGGTGTCCTAGCAGTTTTAAAACTCACAGCTACTTAGAAAGTTGTACAGCATGGATGCAAATTCATGGTAAATAGGTTGCATCTGGGTCTAAGGGTCTAAGAAGACATATACTACCACACAGTCAATAAGGCTTGTAAGGAAAACAAACCTTTGCATTTTGAGAATTAAAAGCAAGCTAAACTGAGCCAATTATTTTTTTCTTATTTGTCTGAGGAAATCAATAATTAGTAGGAAAGGAGGATTGACCATTATCGATGGAATCTTTTCCAGTGAATAAGAAGTGGGCAGTTATAATGTCTTCTGATAGAATGGTGGCTTCCTTTCCATTCTCTGATAGCCACTTGATAAGGGATGCCTATTTTTTCTTTTTTATTCTGGCCCTTTCTGCAAAGATCTTTCTCCCTTCTTTTGTTTTCTCTTTGTTCCCATGAGTTTTGATAAGATAAGAAAAAAAAAAAAAAAAACAAAAAAACAACCCTTGGACATAAAGTTAGAAAGAAAATGAGTTCAGTGTGGAGAATCCGAGTGCTAGGGGTTAGAAGTGAGCATGTGGCTGGCTTATGGCTCCTTTTGGCAAGACTTGGGGAGAGACCTGGCAACATTTTTCTGGAGCCTCAGGGGTGGAGCATTCTCACCTGGCCAGCACACCGCCTGTTGAGCAGCTAATCACCCTTGCTTGTGAGCTGCCTTGAAGTCTGTAAATAGAGGGCAGGAGAGTCTTCTGGGGTGGAGAAAGTCTGAGTGAGGCAGCTTGTTCAGCATCTGCTACAGATTGTGGTGAGGGGCACTCTGGGTTTTATTGACATAAATAACTTTGTCATGAGGCATCATCAGGGCTAAGATAAATGAATCAATTGCATTTTGTCATTAGGTATAATCATCGGGTTGTGTATTATATAATTTACTCACTGTCGATCTTGAATAGAGTCCCTTTCACTGAGGTATGTGTTTGCAAAATTGGGCATGACAAATGCTTCTTAACTTGCCTCAGTGTGTTCTGTTCGACCTTCTCTTTCTATATTGCAGTGACTAGGAGCCTGGGAGTCACTGTGTGCCCCCAAATAGGAGGATAAGAAGAATACCTACTGGAACACTGTTCTGACTCCACTACAGGAACAGGAAGGTGGAAGCAGGGTGATAAAGGAAGGACCGTCTATTAAAACAGGCTTTCAGGAGTCACCAGAGAGCAGTTGCTACACATATGCTTCCCAACCGTTTTGTGCTTAATGGCAATTCCTGCATTCCTGGATAATGGGCACCAATTCAATTATGTAACAAATAATTACAAAGATTTTAATTCTTCAGCACTCCCTAGAGAATTCTGTTAAGATTGGCCCTTTAAGTGCATTTTTTTCGTAAAAGTATTTAACCCAAATTCAGAGGTTACAAAAGAATGCTGCCTCTACCCATTTCTGTTTTTCATCAGCTGACTTCCTTAACTCTTCATCATATAAAAAAGCTACCATCACGTATGACCAACACATACGAACAAAGAAAGCTCTTGCCTGGGTGTGCTTTATCAATGTCTGAGTCACCCCATCCTTCATTTTAGCTGCCAGGGTTCTTAGGAGTTTTAGTTTTTAGAGAATCACATTTCTTTCCTGCCTCCAGGGTAGTGTGGTAAGCTTCCTAAGTGGGCATCTACATTTCTTTATGTGCTTAAGCATCCCTGGCCCACTCTTCCTGCTTCTCTTCCCAAGAAGCTCTTCCATTTTGGCAAAGTGCCTTTTCATGGCTTCACAGAATAGCTCTCCAGTGCTTTCCAAAAGAACTCCATCTGTCTTTCCTCTTGACCTGCAGGTCCATTTAAAGCCATAAACCTGCCACATGTCAACTGTTTCCCTCTAACTAGTCAACAAGTGAAAAGAACAAAACCACATTCAAAAATTTATTTTCATTTCCTAGACTGCAGAGACATATGAAAATAGATAGTGAAAACTGACATACTGAAGGGTTATAGATAATGAAAACATTAGTCCAGGGTCAAAATGGCTTTTAAAACCCATGCCCTTGAGTATAAAGGCCATGCTTCTTTCTGTGTAGTGGTCCTCACAGAGGAAATTATAAAAATTCACATAGATGTGTAACTCTGTGGTTTACATACCATTGCTCGGATGCCTTTTCTTACAAGACTCAACTAGAAGGTTCCCTTGGTCCTCTGAATCGATCCATCTCTCTGCTTTATAAATATCTAGCTCCAGACTTAGTTGCATGATGGGACAGTAGAGGAATGGGTAGACTCTGGGCTCAAAATATTAGCTCTTTATGTGACCTAAGAAAGTCATACCATTGGGGAAGTTCTCAGTTATATTCTCTATAACATGAAAAAAAAAAAAGATTATCTTGTTAATGAGGTTCCTATAAAGATGTCATGAGGAAATAGCATGAGTTCAAAACATATACATGTATAATAAGCACACATTGCTTGCTGATACAGGCAGATCAGGACACAAAGATCATTAAATGGCTTTACAAAAAAAAAGCTTCATCAGACTTTGGCCCCATATTAATTCTGAAAAAAACCTATTGCCAGCACTGACCTCAGGCCACCTTGTAAATAAGGGCCATATGTCTTAGCAGCAGTAGGGTGAATTTGTTTTGATTTCCCCAGTTTCAATGCGATATTTTTACCACATACCTCAGACTACATATCAGACAAGACCTAGGATACACTCTGCATTACCACGGAGCAGAAAAGCTCAGCTGCCTCTAATGTTCTCTTCCACTGTGCTCAGAAAAACAAAGGGATCAGGCAGACAACTGGTGATCTGACTTGTACCGCATGAATCCACAAAGCAGGAACATATTCCCTCCAAATTTTCAAATTTTTCTCCACTTTGGTAGATGTTTTATTCACTAGTTGCAGAGGGGAGCCACTGCTAGGCGAGGGCTGAATAACAAACCAACAAGTACAAACTTGCCCATCTCTGTTGTGTCTTACATGTGGTTGCAGAGAGCTGGGATTTATACTGCCCTCGGACCAGTCGGCAGGTGGATCCATCTCCATTGCAGACCCCACAGTTATCTTCCTTGACGGTGCTTCCCAGATGGTGATCACAGCCCACAATCTAATGAGAGAGACATATAATTCATCAATGTAGGAATCTATGGTAAGGCTACCAAATGACACACACACACCTTTCATCTCTGAGAGACATAAAATGCACTTTATTTTAAAGAGACTAAGATAACAGAAAATGAACAAAGATAAGGGGGAAATATGTAGTATGAATAAAAATATCTTTATAGTCCAGGTATATAAGTGAGAGATTATAGGAGACAGGGAGTGAGGACGGGAAAGAATGGGGAGAAAGTAAAACAGATCCTAAACTACTGATGTTAGAATCTTAGTGCAAAAGCAATTCTCCATGTCAATTATGATATCTCTCTCAGATTACAAAATATGCAAATGTGAAGTAACGGCAACTGGAAAAATTTCATCAATAACTTTAAGTACTGAATGTTAATTAGCACACAAACTGTGTAAGGGTTTTGTATATTAGGTTCGTTATTGTATTTTAGGAAATCAGAAGAGTACTTCAACTGTAGGTTAACACTTCTTTAGTGCTGTGATATTAGTTTTTTCTGTAATATTTTCAGCAGCACTGTCACAGGTGTGAGTGTGATGTGAGTGTGTGTATGAAGTGGCTCTTTCCTGTATAAAGCAAAAGGTGTATCCCATTAACTCTCAAAATGATCATGTAAGATATCCTTATTTTATAGTTGAAGTTATGTGTTTTGCCTAAGGGTACTTGGCTAATAAGCAGACATGTTCTAAATATATTCAGCAAAATATTCATAGTTGGTCCACATCAGGCTTTAATGAAATCAGACCTTTATCAAGTAGGTAGGCAAGCTTCTTTTTCTCTCCTGTGCTTAAGTTAGAGAAACAAGCCAGACATATACTATTGTGGAATATTAGTTTAATATTAGTGGAATATTAGTGTTATATCCATTTATGCTGTGGAATATTTGCTTTACTGATGCACAAATGTGTTGCATTCTTTTATGTTGCATTGGTTTAACTCTGTAAAGCTGTGTTACTGTGCCTGCATAAAACCCATGATTGGACTAATAAAGAGCTAAAGAGTCTATAGCTAGGCAGGAGAGAGAAACAGGCGGGGGTGGTGGACAGAGAGAATAAGTAGGAAAAGAAATCTAGAGAGAGAAGAGAAGCAAATTATGAGAAAAGGAGAAAGGCAGGATATTAGGAGTCAGCCACCTTGCCACATGGCCAGCTACTGAGTAAGAAGAAAAGAAAGATATATAGCGTAAAAAGGTAAAAATCCAAGAGACAAAATAGAGTTAAAGAGAAATGGAATAATTTATGTTAGAAAAGCTGGATAGAAACAAGCCAAGCTAAGACCAGACATTCATAAGTAACAATAAGTCTCTATGTGCTTATTTGGGAGCTGGGTGGCAGGCCCCATAGAGTAAAGGGGGAAAAAAAACCATACCATACTATACCAGGTTGTATATAATCATGAAATTCTGTATTGGGCTAACACTAAAGCCTCATCCTGCTACCAAATAATTATTGTTTTTGATGAAATGAAGTAAGAAATGGAGTGACATTTCAAGAAGCTCGTCATTAGTCATTAGGACTTTCTTGATACATTTCTGTGGAATTCTACAGTTATTTTCAAAATTCTTACCTGTAGATGGGCCTCCATATGAATGGATCACATATTTACTAACACTTATATTTTGATGGCAGTGTGAAAGGCAAATTTCAGAAGTACCTACTTCAAAAAATTATTTAACCATTTAAATAACATTTTTGAGGACCTGCTAAGGTGCTATATGACCCTTAAGCATAAATGGGCCCACCTTCAGGAGACTTCCAGTCTAGTTGGGAGGAAGATAATATCCAACTCATCATGAGCCATAAAAGTAAGAGGATAATCATGAGAAAGATTACAAATATAGACACAGGATCCCGAGAGCATAAGACAGAGACTTTGATGAGAAAGACAGAGAAAATCTGATTGAGGAAGAATCTTCTCAGCTTAGAAAGGAATGAAGAGCTGGAGTAAACACTGCAAGACTACATGTGGCTGTTACATTACATTCTTCAGAAGTGTGGCATTTGATACTGGCTACTTGAAGAAAAATCTAGAGGCAAGAAAACGATCACAAAACTAGATTCTTTAGTGAAACAGAGCCACTTGGGAATGCACGGCACCCAGGATCACAGTCTCTCTTGTGATCTGTTGCTTAGGAGTTAAAAAAGGCAAGTTTAAGTTGACAAGATCCTTAGCTATGTAGAAGGACAAGATGAGCTTTGAGCATCTTATATTTTGAACCTAACTGGATCTAATTCTTAACTTATAGAACTTTCAGTTTTCTCAAAAATATTTAGGTTTCTCTGGAAATTTCTTTTAAAAGACTCTGATGTCTCTAATGGAAGCAGAGGAGATGGTTATCAAAAATCCTCTCATAATTCTCAAGACATCTTATGGCTCCAAAACCAAGTCAAGAAAAGAACATGTTAGCTTTGTTAGATCCAAAGTAATTAGAAATATTAGCCATATTAGGAATGGTTAATAGGAGGTGACATATTTTATGAGTAACTTGGTCAGAGCCCAACTTAGTGTACTCAGACTGGGTTTGTAGACCTTAGGATGGAAAGCAAGTCAGTTTGAACAGTTCATCGCTTGATTTCAATTATTAAAACACAAATATCTCCCTGACACAATTGTGTATAACTTTTCCTCTGTATCAATTCCTTATTAAGATGCCAAAATATTCTAATGCAATTATTTTCAAACTATGAAACACTTTATCATCAGATCAAATGTTCCCATTTTGGTCCAAGTAGAAAATTATTTGCAATTATATCAGGATAATCATTCCTGACATGTGTTAATCTGTTGGTTATTAATAACTATTAAATTAATTAAAATTTAAACTGTTACTTTCAGATCTGTCATTAACAGAAAAGAAAGTATCTAGGAATGTAGAAATGGGTTAAATTTGTAAGCATAATGCCAGAACTTTCTGTGCCTTTGAGCGTTTAATACCTTCTGTATTGATCTCTCCTGATCAATCCTTTACTTGGAGGATTCCTGCTGATCTCCCAAACTCTAAATTAAGTATTCTTGGTGCAAGGAAAGACTTTTTCAGAATCTAGCTCCATGTTTTTTCAGCCTTTTCTTTATAGATAATAGAGACTACGGATTGCACCTGTTTGGATGGCTTCATGTTTTCCCTGTAATACAGCTGGGACATTAATACTTTGAGTTAAACGAAGGCATTTGTCCTTGGCTATTTATCTAAATTGTAATTATTGAAATGTAATTGAAAATGTAATGTGTCCTAGGAAAACTAGCTTAGTTTGAAGGTCCGTACTACCCTCTGGCTGCCTCCCTTCTGTTGGCTCCTGTACCCACCTTGAAAAATGGGACAACCTTGAGAATAAAAGACCTGTGCTAGGGTGGAAGACCACAGAGCACAGAGTCTAGCTTCTTTACTACAGAAGCTAGGGACTGGCCATATCTTAGATTCCCCCCCCCCCCCCCCGAGGGAACATATCTTGAATAGTTAAAACCACTGTTATTTTTGGAATTTATTTTATAGACACCCAATTGGAATGGTTACAGAATTGATAGGGAGTTTGAACAATGAACATATATGCCTGAATATTGCACTATGGCTAATTTGAGATCTCTCTCTCTCTCTCTCTCTCTCTCTCTCTCTCTCTCTCTCTCTGTGTGTGTGTGTGTGTGTGTGTGCATTTATCCTAAAGAATAAACTTCCCAGACACCATATAAAAAGCCCAGTGTCAAGTATGTGTTATCTATTTGTGAGTTGTTGGTCAGTGGGTCCCATATTACCTGCTTCAATCATGAGAGCCCATTGCCAATATTCTTGGCTATCTCATGGAACATAATGTTAAGATCCTGTTGCTGAAGACACCATATGCCTGAGTTGTAAAACATTCACAAATTAAGTTGGTATTGACCTAGAAGTTTCATGTACACTGTCTAACTTTCATAGTGCTAGAAGATTACATATATATATATATATATATATATATATATATATATATATATATATAGTATTGAGGGAGAAAAGTCTCATGGAGTCTCACACCAGGTGTGAACGCTGTAAGCTACAATAGTTACCAGTCTAGATATGCCTACTGGTATAATAGTGGCACAGATATTATGGGAGTAACCAAGCATTTTCTGATTGGGTTTAAAGCTCACTATACAAGGTGAAATTCATTGTTAACTAGGCCAAAGCCCTTGACTGGCTTAGTCATAGGGTCTGGGAGAAAACCTAATACTTTTATTTTGATAAATGGAAATAGTATTGTATATCTTTGTATTTCTGTTGCTTAGCATGCTATCTAACATTTGATTGAAATGCACAGTGAGTACTGAGACACAATATTCCAACTACAATGGCTGACTTGAAATTTCAATTCAGGTTATAGATAGGCAAATTTTCTCTCTTTGCCAGAGCGGAAATCATTGATAACCAATCATTGTGTTCTCTCTCTCTCTCTCTCTCTCTCTCTCTCTCTCTCACACACACACACACACACACACACACACACACACACACACACACACACACACACGCACATGCACATACACACACATGCACCAAAAGTGTGTACATGTATGTATATTTATGATTAAGTGTATGTATCTGTGTGCACAAATAAAAAGAACATATCACAAATGATCGGGCTATATTCAAACCTCTGTCCTGACATGTGGACAGGGATTGCTGTAACGGGCTAGAGTTTACTATTTCCCAAGTGCACCTATACTCATTATTAGTAAAATGTCACAGAAGAATATGTTCAGGTCACTGAGTTCTGGACAAGACACTAAAGTGAGATAATGACCACTCACTATTTTGACAACTGCAAGAAATATTCTGGAAAGAGATGAAATATTAATTGAATATTTAGGCTTTCTGCAGGTTCTTCTCATTCTTGTACGAACTATCAGATCGAGAATGGGTCTAACCTCATCCTCATCCAAAATAATTGCAGTGTCACTAAGTTATTCAAATATTTATTTTGAGTGCTACAAATAATAAGACAGTCTAAAAGCAATGTATAGACATGCAACAGAGCACCAATAATACCTGAGACCAACTAGTATTAACAATAATCTTTTGGATGTTCATATGCAATTAATAGACCACTATGTTTAACTTTTACATTTTAAATACATGCTGTTTTGTCTGCTCTCTGACATACACATTCATGCACGCAGATATGTAGTCCCTTTATGTAGGAGTAGAAAATACGGACACTGCCAATGATTCCTCATTTCTCAGGACTTGCTAACGGCAGTAAGGAAGGGGATCCTTCAACAAACTACCATAGTCAGCAGTCCAGTCCACTCACTGACTTTCAACACATTTTGCAGATTTTAGGCAGCAGGCCTTCAGTGCATGCTGAAAGGGCTTTCTTTCTTTGCTTTCCACATCTGATAGCAAGCAAATAGGTGGAACACAGGACTGGAATTTTCTAGAGGATATATTATATAAAAACATCTTGACTGGAAGTCACAGAAGAAAACAAATTAAACAAACCAGTCACTTTATAACATAAATAAATGTAATTCATCAGCAGATGCTATACCCTAGATAAATATTCTTAGATGGGTTCATGCTGGCCCTGTTTCAAATGGTTTCCCATAAAGACCTCAACTGCAAGCATCAAATACTGAGCCAATGATGTCAAGCTTTCCTTGATCCAATCCATGAGGTAAGATGCCGTTAAATCCCTCTATTTTCAGCACTGGGAAAGACAAATATGTAAAACTAAACTGCAAATCTGATCAGTGTGCCTCTGAATTATTTAATCCAGACAAAATTACACGGGACATAGCATGCTCTTACAGATATTCTACCTCATTTCCTAATTACGCTTAGAAGTAGGGGAGGTATAAAATATCCAATCATATTCTTAAAGATTATGATCTTTACTATAAGATGTATAGCACATTTTTTTCTGATGTAATATAATGAAAAGGCTTTTAAATGTGTATAAATTAAACCAAAGTACCAAGGTTAGGAAGAACAAATCCAGACACGAGGAAGCTACGTTTGGTGCATACTATGAATTTGTGTAGATTTGCTGAATGGTAAGTGGGGGTAAACCCTATGTCTGTATTTTAACTTTTCAGAATAGAAAAGGAAAGAAAATAGGAAAAAAGAAGAAACCTACTGGAGCTTTTAAAATGTATAGGTGATGTGGTCCTTGCAGTAGACATAACTAGTGTTTGTATAATGAATGGGTGAAAAACAGATCCAGGAAACTCTTAAAGGACCCAGATCCCAGATTCATGTTTTCCCAAGAACCTCTAATGAAGCATAATGATTAGAGAATATTGGATACAAGGCCTTTTAAGACACCCAAACAAATCATCTAGTTACAATGCACTGGGATTCTCTGCTATAATCCCAGGGAAAACTATGGCACATGAGCAGCTATTCTTCCTGCCCAGTCATGAAGCACACAATGCTGAGCAACTGCAATACTTTGCCACTAAACATGGCTCTGAATGCTTTAAGCCATTATTCTCTAGAAGCCAAATCCAATAGACTATGGTTGTCATGTGAGAAGACCAAAGTGATTTACTATTTCAGAGCCAGCCAAATGAACTGGCTGCCTCTCTCAGGCAATTCTACACAAACATTATTTTTCCACAAGTATTACTTTTTTATATTTGAATGATTTCAAGTACAGGTTATAATACTGAGAATGAGAAGCTAACTTCCTCAAGATCAAATGGCTGGAAAGTAACAACCTCAGATTCTATCTTGTTGAATGCCATGAACCACAGAGAGGTGCACTATATATAAGATACTTATATGACAATGGTAATGGCCAGGTTGAATACTGTCATCTCAGTCACCATAACCAGAGCAACATATATGCATGAGTGAATGAATAATGGTTTTATGTGTGGTTTGTGACTTGGAAGCATGTGTGGGAAATGAATGACGTGTCATCTCTAATCTAAACCTGTGGTCCACACCTCCTTCCTCCCCACCTCCCCTGACAGCAGTAACAATAACAATTCCATGTCTTACAGTTGACTATTGACATTAAATGTTCTTCCTTTATGGGTTTTTTTTTGACAGAGGGTATTTGTAATTAAAGTTTCCAGAATGAGAAAACAGGACCTCCTATAATTTATAATAGCACCCACAGTGGCCTGTGAATTGGGTTTACTATTGCCAAAACTCTAAAAGATATATGTTTATCTGTAATAAAACCATACAAGGCAACCAGAACATCAACTGTCTCAATTGTACAAATATGGATGAAGGTAGATATTTGCTGTATATATCTCTTGATTGAAAACTCTGGTCTTTAAGTCATAAAATTGGAAAATAAATGATTACTTAGATCATGTAATGCTTTGAGCTGATGGAAACATCCAAAACACAGGGTCCACATAGGAAAAAATTAATACAGAACATCATTGTATTAAAACCACTTATATAGTCCATTATTTGTTGTGAAAATACCCTTGGGAGGAGTAACATGTGAGGCTGCTGATTATACCCAAATTAAACCAAATCAAGCAAATCTAAGCATTATGAAAGCTGTTATGGTGCTTACTATAGAAGGATCAGAGCGACATAGTTTCTGTCAAAGGTGCACGTGTTGAATCTCTTTTGCATAAAAAGGTGAGAGCAGAAAGCAAGTAAGATCATGAAGACTAAAGGTCAGAGGACAAAGACAGAAAGACGGAGGTAAAATGAACTAGCTTTCCCTATACTTAGGTAATTATATGTCTTCTTACTTAATCTGTTCAATAACCATGAAGATTAACTAAAATCACATCTATATTTAAAAAATGTTTTGAGATCCTTCTGAAAGGTTAAAAAGAACTTGGCAAAGATCACATTCCTAGGGAATGGTGGTTTTTCCAGGTGTGAAACAAAGGTAGAGCAGCATCAAATACCATTAGGGGGTGGTCCCTCCATGCTATGACATATTGTGTCTTGGAGGTTAGAATCACGAGAGACAGGAGCGAGAAGGATGTTTATGGCTCTGTCAGTCATACCTTGTCGCCTAAGCGACACTGCAGCTCTAAGGAACTCAGGATTCAGTAGATAGCCTCACACACTAACTAGCAGGAGATGCTGACAGCTTGGTGGCCTGGTTGAGATAAGTTGCCATTTTCCCACATTCTAATATATCATGAGATGATAGAAATTTATGAAGAATAATAACTCCTTTTACCGAAGACATTTTTTTTTCCCAGAAGAGTCCTTCCTACTAATGGCACTCTTTGCTCTAGAACTTGCCACTCAATTATATGACTAATTGTCATCCCTGCGTTCACCCACCATCCTTACAAGAACTCACAAGACCCTTGTTTATCTAACTAAGTTCCCTTTCTGACTCCATTTCTCTCTAACTCACTTTATGGTACTTTTTCAAATGAACATATTATGTTCTCCTCTTAGGTTGAATCTGACTGGAATGCTCCTCTCTAGCTTGTGTGTGTGTGTGTGTGTGTGTGTGTGTGTGTGTGTGTGTGTGTGTGTGTGTGTGTGTGTGTGTGTGTAGGAGGGGATGTGTGTAAATTTTTTTAATTTTTTTTTTGTTTTTACATACTAGCCAAAGCTTCTTCTCCCTCGCCTCTTCCCAGGCCCCACTCCTATCCCCTCCCTCCCTCTTCTCCTCCTCTTCCTCCTCCACTGTTTCTCTTCAGATACAGGCAGACATCTCAAGTATATTAGCCAGCCTTAGTATACGAAGCTGCAGTGAGACTATGTTGGATGAGGAAATCTGGTAGGAGGAATGAGTCCCAAAGCAGGCAAAAGAGTCAGAGACATCCCTGATCTCATTACTAGGAGTCCCACATGAAGACCAAGTTACAGCAGGCATTTTTACAGTGGCCATCTTGTCTCTTTACATGTGTGCTAGAATAAACATCCACCATTTCAGTAATACCTCAGACCTCAGTAGACTAAACTCTATATCTCATCCCAGTCCTGAGTCCTTTGATCTTATTCTGTTATTTTATTTCACAGAACTAATTTGATGAAATACAATACATGTGAGTGGTATTCTTTTTTAAACTCTTCTAGAATGTGACATTACAACAACAAAGACAGCTAATTATTTTATTCCCTGTCCTCTGAGAACAGTGTCAGCACACAGTATTACATGAATGAGTCAATTCAGATTCTAAGCAGTGACACAGATGATAGGAACATATTGTGATTTTAAAGAATTTTCTTTTCTGCCCCAAACTACTACAACATGGTAGCCATCCATTTATTTATTCTAAATAAAAGAGAAAGTAAGAAACATTTCCTAACACAGCATGTAATAGGAGAGTTCAGCCTCTACTTCTCACTTTGCTTCTCTCTCTAGCCTATTACCCTCTGTTACAGAACTGTCCTAAGGTAAGAATTCACATTTCTTCCAAGGGAAGGTCCCTCTCACCTCTTTCCCTAGGCACAGCCTCTGGCCTTTGTGCCCTTGCTCTCTCAGAAATTTGCATGTGGAGATTCTTTGCTCTTCCTCATGAACCTTTGGGAAACCCTCACTGAACTCGTGGATTCTTTATGTGGGTTCTCCTCTTTGGCTATCTGGCTAAAGTTCTTCTACCTCCAGTCTATCCGTTCCCACTGCTCCAGAGGGAAGGGACTTTGACAACCATTGTGTTTAAATTCTAGAGGACAGCCTGGTTTTACAGGAATGAGATATTTTTCCTAGTTGCAGGTTTTGTGTGTGTGTGTGTGTGTGTGTGTGTGTGTGTGTATGTGTGTGTGTGTGTGTGTGTGTGTGTGTGTGTGTGTGTGTGTGTGTGCGCGCTATCTTGTTCTCTGTAACAAACTCCTCAGTAGCATGCTCATGATCATTCTAAGGAGCATGGGTCATTCATACTGGTTCTTTGGGTCTTACCTTGTATGTGTTCATGTGTATCTGCCTGTGTGTCTGCATTTATATGTTGTATATGTATTTTGGAGGTTTGAGGTGGATGTTGGGTTGTTGTGTGTCATCCTTAATCCTCCTTGGCCTTATTTTATCCCCCCCCTTTTTTTTTTTTTTTAAAAAAATAAAGACAGAGTTTATCACTAATTTACTAGCCAGCAGGTCCTAATGATCTTTTGGTTCTGCACTGTGTCTAGCTTCTTGTGTTGTGGCTGGAAATTGAACTCAGGCCCTGACGCAAGCATTTTACTTAAACTGAGCTATAGCCTTAACCTCCAAGTTCTTATATTTGTATGTTATAAAGCAAATGTAGAAAAACAAGACACCAAGGCTATTGTTATGAGACACCAAGAAGAGTAATTAATCTTTCAGGTTGTAAATATTTTTAATGAACTTATCCTGCCCTGCCTTTTGTGGGGTCAGGAATCTTATCCATCTGATGGTTGGATAAATACTCTGAAAGAAGGAGGAGGTCTGATTTCTAGCATGTATTCAAACTCTCAGGTGTCCCCTGATTTATATTTTTCCTTCTTGTTTATTCCAGGGTTTGGGCCACATTCTTGTGTAAATTTATTGCTAAACACATCTGGATTTTTTCCTTTTGCATATTGTTTTTAGTAAAATTTGTTTATCTAGTAGTCTCCAGGAGAGAGCTTAAGAATTACTTTACTATAGACATTGGTGCTTACAGACACTAGAATTCATTCTTCGCAGATGGTCAGGGACCTTTCTTTAACAGGCTGCCTTCTTTCTTCCCTGTTTCCAAAATTAGGGTGTCTGGAGAATGCGAAACAAAATTATACAAAGACCTGACCTCTGCCCTTGCTTCTGTCTCTCAGACTGTGAAGTACCCAAGAGGGAAAGTGTTGAATTTGGCCCCACTTCACATGGCATTAACTGTAATTCTTTGTGAATTGTGGTGACATCATGGTATACTTTGACATCACTGTTCAGGCTCCCTTCTGCTGCTGGGCATACAGTACATAGTTTTGTTCAAACACAGGAGTTCTTTGTTGAGAAGAAAGGATAGCAGCTGGTCTTCTGTCCGGGTAAAATGTGGATCTTTGTAGAATGTGCCTACTCAATAAACCACCACAAAGCAGCCACTCTGCTGTCAAGGCTAGATTGTACATGTAACTCTGGATAATTTTGTTGACATTTTGATTTAAAGGGTTCAAAATTCCAGATCTGGTTCATAATTTAACAAGATTTTTGACACAATAAAACTCTCATTTAAAAGGCAGTAATTATCTGAAGTTGGACAAGTGTGTTGGTTTTATTTATGTGTCCAGGCTAGAGAGGACAAAAGGAAAGGCATGGAATGTCAGTGCTAATCTAAGCTCCCTAGAAAAAAATGTTCTTGATACTCCTTTGCTGTGTAGTCTATGCTTGGTCACCACCCCAGGCATTACTTTATATCAGTTTGAAGCTTCTTGGACAAACTATATTCTTCTTCAACATCTGTCAAACTCATCCTCAAATGATAGTTAAATGATTTCAACTCCAGACCACTGACGTCTCTATTGCCATTTCTACCAATACATATTGAATCTGTTTCAGGTAAAGCCTGAAGAAAATTGTTCAAAAGCAGAGTTTATACTAAAATTGCATCTGTAGAATGACTCCAAGTCTTTGTCCAAATATCTCAAAAGCAGAGAATCTTTTTTAGATCACTTGGAGAAGCCAATGGTTGTTAATGTAAGCTTTCCCAAAGAAATAAGTTATACTATAAAGTATTTGTGTGGGATAGTAAAGTTATTTTTATTGAACAAACACTGGGCTTTTGCTCTGACTCCCAAGAAACAGAACCATGTTATGAACCTCAGTTCTACCAAGAACCTTACAGTTCTTGTTCTAGAAATAGTGTGTTTATTTCTAACAAGGCTAAAATACTGTATCACAGCATACTATAAACATATTCACTTCATTTTCTGCTTCTTAGTTTGGGTCATCATTACTTTTACCCCAAATCTATAAATTATACACTCCTGAAAACTCTGTGTTCTACTATGAAAGAGGCAGGATTACATTATGGAGTCTTGAACATGCTGACTTATTAGAGTTTGTTTGAATATGGCATACTGTTCGCATGAAATTCAGTTGCTCATGAGTTACATAAAGAAAGTGATTATTTTATGGACCTGAAAGTATTTAAATAACTTACATAAAGGTTCAGAACATTGCACAGAACATAAAAATTCCAACTACACATTTCAGAGTTTCTGAGATGATTCTGTTTTCGAATCTCTCATATCATAGTCTACATATTGGCCAAACCATATGTGTTAATTATATTGTGGAGAGCTATGGTCATTGTGTTCCTTAGTAATCTAGGTTTTTCACACTAGTCTCAGAGCTCTAGACACAAGGTCAAGTTTGCAAAGACTCAGACCATTTTAGCTCCTCTAGATTTGACTACAGCTGATGTGAAGATTACAGCATTTCTCTAGAAAGGAGACAGACTGCTCTAGAATTAGAATGGATGAAATTACCTTAGACAATGGTTCTTAGACTGCACCCTTACACATAGTCTCCTATTAAAGTAATCCTGTGAAATAGACAGCACCAAGCTGGTTGGCTCATGGAGAAATTATTTATAAGAAGTCCAGTGGAGTCTATTAAAAATTAAAGTTTAAAAAATTCCCAGCATTACTGTGGAGTGGCAAATTATCTCTTCCAAAAGTCACTCAAGTGATAAAGGAATGCTTAGAACACTGGAAAGTCTTAACTTTCCAACTCCAGACCACTGATCCAGTGTTAATTCAGGAACCACTTTTAAATATAGCCATGTAACCAATAATCACCAAGTCTCTTTCTCAGAACAAAATGGAGCTGTCTCAAATACGTACTTTTTAAGATTTAAGATCCTGGGAAAGTCAAGTTTCAAGGTCTGGGACAAGAATTTTGCTTTTTTTCCACCAGAGTCTATTTATATTGTGTGTACTGAGACGGCAGCTAGAGGTACTGGCAGAGAACAGACAATCAACAGTTTGTCTATGTTTGGGGATGTTCAACATGGATGCATTTAGTGAGCAACAGTCATTGAATTTAAACATGTTAAGAATGAGTTAAAAGTTATTTTGCTTTTTTTTTTTTTAAGGAAAGTAACATTCCTGAAGCTGTGAATTTTATTTTTATATTGATCAAAATTAGTAGTAAATCAATAAACATGAGTCACAAATCACAAATCATATGAGAAAAATAAACTGACTGATTTTTAGTGGGTGCCCAAATTCCTGGGCCAGATGAATGGTTAACTGTTGAGAACAGAGACTTAACAAGCCAGGCAGTGACAATGTGGCCACCCTTTTACAGTCCAAGCTTGTGGGATTTAGACAATCAACTTCATTTTGCTGAATCACTGCACTATCATGACATGGCCAATGAGCTGTTTCTTCTTTCATGACTGACATAATAAGTTCAAAGAAACAACTGCATGCATTTTCTTTCTCATTCATAAAGATTAAGAAAATGTCAATGAGCACCCACATCCCTACAGAAAAATGATTCTTTGTTCTCTTCTACCATGTCTTTAGTTAAAATCCAGATGAAATTGTGTTTCAAATCTTATAATAAAACATTCAGCATATTTCTAATTTAAGAGCACAAATAAATCACAGGGTAACAGAAATATTTAAATTTGGAAATATATTTAAAATATGTTTTTAGTGTAATTGTAGCTGTTTTTAGTCAAATCCCACAAATTATTTGAAAAGCATCATTTTAACACAGAAAGCAAAAATATTTTATAATCCTTCTGAAAGTATGCAAAGGTCCTGCTTTTGTGTCTTAAACTTAAGGATTTCAGATAGACCACAGGCACAAATGAGATGGGACACATGCTTCATGCAACAACAATGATTTGAGGAAATTGTACCTTGTAACATTTTTTTTCTGCATGTATTTTATTATGTATAAAACTTCAGATAGCTTTACTTTACTGGGCAAATACATGTAGTTTATCATTTTTCAATATAACTATAAAACTTTAAGTAGACACCTCAAGTTTGGGTCTATTGTGACAGTACAGGACAGCACAGAGGTTCCTCCATCTCCCATTCTTCCTTAGACCATTTTAGGCTTGACTAGAATTTGGTATCCTTCATGGGAAGGCTTGTGGGAAAATTACTCAACTGTATTCTTAGAATACTCTGAGGTTGAGTTCCCAGCTAGCTCCGTTTCTGCTAAACTGACTGCTTATGCAGAACCCACTCTAGCTAACTGCTTATCTCAGCTTTTATTAAACTGCTCGCTTGCATTAAATATCCCCCTGAAGCTGTCAAGTGAGACATCAAGATGTGGTTTTTGCCTTCAAACCCTTTATTCTAAACACTCTGTGCTATACTTGGGTCCTGAAAATTTGAGTTTAGTCCCAGCTGGCTGAAATAAAAATTTTTAGTTGGTTTAAACTGTATCTTAGTTATCATCTCTGGTGGGCTTCCCATAATACTATCAAATAAATTTGATATAAAAGTATGATATGATCACCAATTTTAAAGTTTTCCATGACTATTTCAAATTGATTGGAACATGGTACTGATATAATTATCATGTAATTCTTAATATCATAATTTTATTACATGAAGTTTACTATTCCTTGTAGTTACTATCAGGCTCCAAAGAACCACTTAGTAGAATATATATATCAAAGAGTTGGGGGAAATATTCTTTAGTATTAGGTGAGAATAATTATGAATAGGGTGTTGCCCAGAACAGTTGGGTGTTAAATTGCCATGATTGGCATCTTCATTGTGTGAATTTTTTCTAATGAGTACATCAAGAAAAGATAGGGTGCTCATTGTTAGCCAGCTTATCTTTTACACTCAAACTGGTTCTTTAATTTGGCTAGTTGATAACTGCAGTATCTAAGCAAGCAGAGGGGTAGAATACAAGTTGCTTACAGAGTAGGAAACTGTAAACTAGAGCAATGAGCAGTTGCCATTAGAAAGACCAATGACATAGAGCAAGCAAATGAATAGTGATGATAAGGGAATGGGGGCACATATGGAGTGCAATCTGTAGTCAGTCCTTTATAGTCCTTTACATCGTGTAGATTGGACAGTAAATCACAATCAGTTTGGTGACTATACATAAGACATAGCCAGTCAGCTTCCTAAGTCACCTACCAAGAATATGGCAGTTGGGATTCCTGCCTTCTAACATGCTCTTCCTTACCACCCTCTGTCACCCAAGACACTGGAGGATGTTTAAGCCAACAGTGTGTACATCAAAAAAGCTGGCATTAACCAGAAGTCCATGCGAGAACACATTATTTACTGAAGAGGCTTCTGAAGAATGTTTCTGTCATTCTGTTTGAAAGTCTAATCTATCAGCAACATCTCAATAATGCTAACCTGATTTCTCAAAAATCACTTGGAAAAGGAAGATGTACTCAAAGAAAAGGTTCTTTGGAGACAAAATATTGCCCCCATCACAAAGCTTTTCTAATGTTATGTGAAAACGACCACCCCAGAAAATTTGTTTTTGATGTTTGCTTATAGCTTGGCTTCATCACTGACTAAGAGGGAGAAGAATGTACCAAAGAGCAGTTGACAGAGTTAATGATGGGAAGGAGGAGGAAGGGGCAGGGAATGGAAACAAACTAATGCAGCCCAGACACATCTGGGCAACCGAACTCTGCAGAGACCTCTCATTAGAGCTTGCCAAAAGCCAGTGATTATAACCCCAGGATGAACTTCTCATTTGTACCACACAGTGTCAGAAGGAGAGGAGAAGTCAATTCCAAAGCATGCTTACTCCAATACCTACCTCCTGTTTCCATGGTGGTGCTGGGATCAAGTCTCACAGCCTGAGGCAAGAAGACTGTGTGCCATATCAACCATTACCTTAGCTCTGTCTTAGTCAGACATAAAATACAAACTCTGGAAGCATGAGAGCAGAGCATGTTCCCGTCATGGGAATGTTCTACTTGGGGACGTGATAACATTGTACACAATGAGAAAAACTGGCATCCCTTTCTTCCACAGTATCCAAGGTAACAGCAGCAGAGGTGATGGAAGTACAAAATGAGAATTAGAGGAAGAGGGTGGGAATAGCCTTTATCCTGCATATTCTCCATAAGGTTCAGATCTGTTCCTAGCATCGATGTTTTCCTCTCTAGGCAGATTGTCATGATCCAGAATAAAATCAAAACTTAAAACAAGCAAACACTCAAAGGACTGAATCAAAAACATCTAATGTCATTCCTAGTCTATTTTTCCAAAGTGAAATGCAAAATCCACTGATTTGTACAAACGTGCTGTTGTCTTAAAGCATATACAGACTAAGGTTGCATTCCTGTTTGGTGAACAGTTTAATGCATGCTAAGAATCTGTGTTAGAACTGACTGCTTTCTTGATTACCATGTCAGCTGTGGGGTCAAACTAGATATAAAGGGCTTAATTTACATTTCAGATGTGGCTTCAGCTTGCCCAACTTGTGCTTGCAATCATAAATCAACATGAGATGGGTAAGGAGACTGCAATTCTCCAAAGCATTTCATTAGAATGCATAGAGGCGCAATTACACTTCTTTTTTCTTTCTTGCAGACATGCATGCCACTATTTTATGGATATTTTCTGATCCTGGAAAGAGCAGAGGTGTAAAAATGAGGGAAGAATACTCGGAAGGGGAATTTCCAGTTTCAGCATTTTGATCTCTATCATAATGAGCAAGTCTCTGCTCTGCAAACTGGGAGAAAAGCATTGTACCACCTTCTGGAGAGGGAAAAGGTACAAAGGTCACAGCTGTGCTTTGGAGGATATTAGCCTGAATCACGGGTGTAGGGCTGGGAGGCCAAGTGGTCAGAATTTACAATGGTACAGAATCGAGAAAAACACTGTGGAAGTCTCTCAGAATTTTAGGCATAGAATTGTCACGTGACTTAGCAATTGACTTCTCTGTTTAGATCCAAAACAACTGAAACCACAGACTTGAAGGGATACTTGAGTGGGGTTTTGTTTTGGTTTGTTGTTTGCTACTGCTGAAAACAGAAAATGTCCATCCAGGTGAATGGGTAAACAACATCTTATCTATAGGATTTCTGATTTAAGCCACAACATGGATGAACTTGGAACATTTTATACTTACTAAGTGGGGGGAAAAAAAAAACCGCACTGGGCAGAAAAAATAATTTTATATGAGTCCACCTACATGAGCAGTAAAATAGATAGACAGAGGCAGCAGAATGGTGGCTACCAGGAGCTCAGGGGAGGGGGTTAGTCATGAATAGATGTCGAGTTTCATATGGAATATGAATAGGTTCTAGAGGTGGGTGATGGTAACAATGTGAATGAACTCAATACCACTGAACCACAAGCTTAAAAGAGGTTAAGATGGTAAATTATAGGCTACATCTGTTTTACTGCAATGAAAAATGAGACAAATTCACACATATACAAATAATCAACACAAGTAACACACAGATGGAACAGTGTAATTAGATGCACAAATACAAGTAAACGTGACAATGTTTGCTTTTTGTGCAACTCTGAACTGATGTCCTTACTCTACCCTGGCTGGTCCCATGGTTTCTTCACGTAGATATGGGGACAAAGGCCTGTGTGCTTTCACTTGCTGCTCTTCAAAGAGCAAGATCAATATGGACCCAACTAGATGATGTCTACAGTTGGGTTTGGTATCAGGATAGCTCAGAGCACCATGTGCTTTGGAATAAGAGAATATAAACAGAAATCCAATCTTTTACTTATCAATAGTGTAGCTTGGTTGGTGTCGCCTCATCTCCCTGGTCCTTGGCCTGTCCCCATCTAACTATAGTGATGGAGCCTCTACAGGGCAAAAAATCGGTGCAAGAATGCAAGCTCTTCCAGGGTATGGGTGGGAGCAATGGCTATTTATTATAATTAAAAACAAAAGCAACAAATTAACTGAAAGAGTAGATGACACAAAGGGAAAGAAGGGCACTAATGTGTGTTACAACAGTCAAAAACCGAGAAGACTCAAGTATACACAAAATAACCCCCTCCCTCCCTCCCTATCTCCCTTTCTCCCTCCCTCCCTCCCTCCCTCCCTCCCTCCCTCCCTCCCTCCCTCCCTCCCTATCTCCCTTTCTCCCTCCCTATCTCCCTCCCTCCCTCCCTATCTCCCTTTCTCCCTCCCTATCTCCCTTTCTCCCTCCCTCCCTCCTTCCCTCCCTCCCTCCCTCCCTATCTCCCTTTCTCCCTCCCTATCTCCCTCCCTCCTTCCCTCCCTCCCTCCCTCCCTCTCTCCCCCCTCCCTCCCTCCCTATCTCCCTATCTCCCTTTTCCCTCCCTATCTCCCTATCTCCCTTTCTCCCTCCCTATCTCCCTCCCTCCTTCCCTCCCTCCCTCCCTCCCTCCCTCTCTCCCCCCTCCCTCCCTCCCTATCTCCCTATCTCCCTTTTCCCTCCCTATCTCCCTATCTCCCTTTCTCCCTCCCTATCTCCCTCCCTCCTTCCCTCCCTCCCTCCCTCCCTCTCTCCCCCCTCCCTCCCTATCTCCCTATCTCCCTTTTCCCTCCCTATCTCCCTATCTCCCTTTCTCCCTCCCTATCTCCCTCCCTCCTTCCCTCTCTCCCCCCTCCCTCCCTCCCTCTCTCCCCCCTCCCTCCCTCCCTATCTCCCTATCTCCCTTTTCCCTCCCTATCTCCCTATCTCCCTTTTCCCTCCCTATCTCCCTATCTCCCTTCCCTCTCTTCTTCCCCTTCCTCCTCCTTTCTTCCTTCCTTCTTTCTTCTTTTTTGAGACAGGATTTTTCTGTGTAGCCCTGGCTGTCCCAGTACACTCTTTGTAGACCAGGCTAGCCTCAAGTTGCCTCTGTCTCTGAAGTGATATACAAAACTTGTTTTTTTTTTAAGTCAAACAATAAAAAGAAATCAATAAAATTTTAAAATTTTCCAAAGAAAGAACAAAGTACAGTGACACATATGTTTAGTAATTCCATGCTATAACTAAAAAAAAAAAAAAACCAAACTATTAAATATAGTGGTAAAAAAATAACAAAACTCATTTCATAAAAGATTATTATTCACTATTCAAGTGACCTGATTTACACTCTAAGAATATACTATTCTAAGAAAGACAAAAACTGAGGCTACTTAGAGATTGCAAATTAAACATTCAGAGAAATTCAGCCATCACAAATAAACTGCATGCTAATGGCCTTTGAAACCTGCCACTTTTATGTGTCCTGCAGATTTATCTCTATGGGTCCTATGATGGAGAAAAGTCTCCATAGGCTAGGTAGGCATAACAACAATTATTTCTAGGAATATATTCATCAGTATGAATATATTTATCAGTATGAACAGCTGAGAATCACTTGTGTCTGATAGACTTGAAGAGCATAATGAAAGGGTCTTATATTTGGGATGCAGATGGGGCTGATTTCTCATCAGCCTGGAAAGGGTTGATGGAAGAGGTGAGGTGTGAGCTGTGAATTACAGAATGGCAGAGATACTTTAAAACAATAGAGGCAGGCTGCCAAAGTCCCCTCCCTTGACAAATCTGAACCAGACTAGAAGCCCAGTCTGGGGTTTGAGTGCAGGTGGGTCTAGATTTTAGCATGGTTCTAAGCTAGGCAGATTCCTCTAGGCTTTAACACAGAATCTTCTTTCTTAGAGCTTTGGAGAATCTTCATGGAATTCATTAAGAAAGTGTTTGAGCCCTGGTGAACTTCTGGCTGAAGAAGAGAGGAGCCTCTCTTTGCTTGCAGAAGGTTCGTCTTGTCCTAGTACAAAAAGATTCTACTTGAAACCGAGACAGAGATTTTCCATGACTTGTTTATCACCATTAACATCTGAGTAGTTTCAGCTTCTTATATTCATCCACCAAAACGTTAAAGATGTTAAGCCCCTGCCCAGGGAGAAGAGACTCAAAGTGTATGCACTAAGTAGCAAGGCTGTAGTAGCTATTTGCAAACTGAGATATTTTGTGCATGAGCCTGTGTGATGTCACCTCGTTCCAATGATTGACCACCATGAAGATGGCAGAGCTTTAATGTGACTTGCAAAACAACCATGTTATAATCATTTACTCTAAGAGAAAAGTTATGGAGTGTTATCCAGACTCAATTACTAACCACAATTTTAGCTTTTTTTAAAAAATATGTCTGAAACTTTGTATGATAATTTGCTATATTTCAGAAGCTTTAAATGTTTCTTTATATAGAGATTTAGAAATACACTCAATAAGATGAACTTTTCAGGCATGCTCAGCCATGGCCTGCAAGCCACATGTGATCAAAGATAGCCATGAATGTAGTCCAACATGAAATCATAAATATATCCAAAACATTATGAGATTTTTGTGAAGTTTTATCTTATTTGCATGGTTCTTGGGCAACACAAAGCTTGTAGAATATAGATGATAATTTCATGCTCTATTATCTAAAGGTTGGACACATCTGAACAGACCAGAGCTCTTGTTTAAAAATATTTATAAGAATGCCATGCCATCTCTCATGAAATAATCTGGTGGCTATAAATGTCAGCTGTTGTATCTTGTAGCCATGGCTAGTGAACAGCTCAATCACAGAACACTAACTAGGGCAGATTCTTTTGGGAGGGAGAGAGCATATGAATGATTAAGAATTACTGAGAGTGAATATGCCATGTAGCAGGGGATCCCACAGCTACTATCTCTGTGCTTCCCAAGGCCAGTCCTTTCTATGTGATTCCTGTCATCCAGTAAGTACATTTCTGAGAAAGTGGTTGGGGTTCCTAGCATGAATCTCTTGTCTTTAGGCAATCCATTCTTTCTGAGCCCAGGCTAAGTAGATTAAAATTCTATTGCTTTAAGCCTAAAGAATCTTAAAATGGAACAAATCTATCTTATCAAGAGGGACATTTATATTCTTAGGTTTAAGCTGAATATATGATAGGAAAACATATTAGAAGTGTGTTCTCACAGTAAGGAGAGGAAGAAATCAAACTTCCCCCCCAGCTGAAATCAAGGGAGAAAGTATAATTTCTATGTATAAGAACATAATTCCAAGACTAATTTGTTTTTACTTTTGAACTGTGTTAAATTAAGTTTTTACTTTTACATGTTGTGATTAAAGTTTTAATTTTCATACCATAAGGAGTCTAATAATGTGAGTAGCTTCGTTCATTTTGTATTCAAATGCTCTTCTTAAAGCCTTTAAAATGACTTCCAGTTGGAACAGAAAACACTCTCACAGTGACCTTCTGCCAGGTCACATGAACCTTTGCCTAGAGTTGTTCCTAACTGGAGAGAAGATCAGAGTCAGGGGACCTTCACAAGCAAATGTTGACCTTCCATCTGTTCATCCTCTTGATAAGAATGGGTAAAGCTCCAGCTGGAATACTGGATTAGTGAGTAAGAGCACTGGCTGATGTTCTAGAGAACCTGGGTTCAATTCCCAGCACTTATATGGTGCTCTCAGCAATCTGTACCTCCAGTTCCAGGAGGACCGATGTGATTTTCTAGCCTCCACAGATGCTGCAAGTGTGTGGTGCAGACATTTGCACACATAGAAGAAAATTAAAATTATCTTCAGAAAGAAAAGGGAAGAACCCAAGGTTAATAGGACCTCAGTGAACAGCTAGAGAGTCTCACAGCCTGAAGCTCAGGGAGAGGAGAGTGATTCAAGAGGTAGAATGGCTAAGCAAAACCATGAGCTTTAGGTGCAGAATGGCTGGGCCTTACATCCTAACTAGCTGTCAGCTGCACATCCTCAAGCATGCAAATTACCATCTGGGTTGTAGATGGGCCTCCTGTGAGGCTTTCAGCATGTATGAAGAGCATCACAAATACCTGGCACTGTACATGAGGATAGTCTATTATTCACAAACTACAATGATGATGATGGCGGTATTTCTTGCTCTATCCCATTAGTCTAACCTAGACTACAAACCCTATGGGGGAAGGGTAGACTTATGAATAGCCATAGACCAGGTTGTGCGCTTTATGGGTGTTCAGTAAAGCACCATTTCCAGGCATCAGCAGCCCTTCACTGTCTATCACTTAATGACACGGGTTAAGAATGTCGAAAATGACCTGATCTTCATGTTTTAACGGTGAGAGAGAACCAACTTCTGTACATTGTGCTCTGACCTACCTACCTACCTAGGCCCCCACACATACCCACTTACATCTTGCGTAATTTATTGGAGATATTATCTTTAAAATCTGCATCTCTCAGATATCTTTATGAACTTCTGTGAGGACACAATTTGACTGTAGGTCCTATGTGGATGTACTGTTGCTGGTTTGCAGTTTCTACTTAAAGCTGTGAAATCCATCTGACGGAGAAGATTAACAAGCTCTACTTTGAAGTGTAGAGAGACACTCGAGGAGTTCCTCTGGGAACTGGAAGTCTAAACCTGAATAGTCTTGACAAAAACCATTCAACTGACACATTGCCAACATGCTTCAAATGAGCATACACATAGTTCTCAGAATTAAGAGGGAAAGGGCTGAGCACTAACGGTCTCTGTAGTCTTTTATCCTGGCAGGACCACTGTTCCTCTGAGCACACATGCTCTCAGCTATAGATAAAGCAGAATAAACCCTTCTCTACTCAGACACCTTCATGGGTGAAGACAGGCAGGGGGACTACAGAGAACCTGTCACTGGGTGAACTTCAACACCGCAATAACACAAATTCTGTCCTTTCTTTCAGCAAAATAAATCCTTGCTATATGTGATCAGAAATGAAGACTGAAAGGAAGCAAGGAGTGAAGGAAGGTTAAAGGAAGAAAGGAATATGGTATTGAAGGAATAAAGGGAAAATAAAAGGAAGGAAGAATTGAAAGAAAGGAGGAAGGAAGGAAGGAGGAAGGAGGAAGGAAGGAGGAAGGAGGAAGGAAGGAGGAAAGAAGGAGGAAGGAGGAAGGAAGGAGGAAAGAAGAAGGAAGGAAGAGAGACCATCCAGAGACCTTGCTCAGAGGGTAAGGGCACTTGCCACCAAGCCTTATGATTTAAGTTGAATTCCCAAGACTTAAATGGTGTTATGAGAGAGAACCAACCCCTGTAGATTGTGCTCTTACTTACCTACCTATACAACACACACACACACACACACACACACACACACACACACACACACACAGACCCCACAATGTGGCACAAACATGTTCATGCACACACATATTAAATAAACTAACATAAAAAAATTGAAATAAGCAAAATGGAAGAGATTTCAAAAATGTGGGGAAAATAAATAAAAAGAAAAACTCTAGTAATCCCACACTCAGAATCCCAGTACTCAGATATCAGAGGCAGGAGGATCTTGAGTTTCAGTTCCTGGCCAGTTGGACTACATTACTGAGTTCAAAGCCAGCTTGAGTCCCATCATCAGGTAGTCCTGTCTCCAAATAGTCTTACAGCCTTCACTTAGATTATACAGTTACAAAGGAGAGGGTAGAGGTGGATGCTCAGACATGATCTGTGTTGTCCAATAAAAAGTATGAGCACTGATGTCATTTCTGGCTAAGGAATTGACAGTCACTCAAAGAAGCTAAGAGGTAGCTGACAGCTTTCTCCACTATTGAAACTTTGGGAGCCTCGAGGACAACAGCAGTCAAGTACAGCTAACTTGAGAAAATGGATACTTGCCACTTCTTCCAAAGCCTCCTTCCCTATCCTAACTCTGCTCCTTTTCCTGAAGTATCTATTTATTCCTTTCAATCTCTATTAATTCTGCTGGCAATGAATTAACTTGTACTAAAGTGCAGCCATCCACCCAGGTGCACATGCAGCTAGCCAACCATCAGGCCCTGGCTACTGTGAGGTGCCACCACACACACGTGCAATAGCTTTGTGGCTGTATTTCTGCAGGAGTGGAAATGGGGGGGGGGTATTATGATTTTAGAATTTTGCCTCATTGGCAAGGTTTGCTGCTTGGATTTTCTTTTATAACATTACCACTTTTAAATGGATGGAATGTTCCTGTGATAATCTGGCTGTACTTCAGGAGCTGAAATTCACTTATCAGTGATGAAAGAGATGAACACAGCAAATTAAAACATTGAAAGCAAACACCTGAAACTGCTCACTGACAGGATCTTCAAAACATACTGGCACAGAACACTGTCACTTAATCAGACCAAGGAAACCTGTGTATGACTCTTCTTGGTTTGTCATTTGCTAATTAAGAAACCTTGAAGAAGTCACATTCCAGTTCCAATCTTTCAGCTCTTGATCCATGAGATGAGGAGATTCTACTGTTGATTTCCCAAGGTCCTTTTCTGCTTCTGATTAGCTTTGCAAGATGCAAAACATCCCAGAAGGCCTCAGAATTTGTGCTGGCGTCTCTGTTCTGCCAACCACACAGAGCATTTCTGGCCATGCTCCCCTGATTTCTGATTCTGAGGTGTTCTCTTGGATCATAAGTAGGTCAGCCTACAGCTAAAACACTTTGTTCCCTCTTGATTTGGGCTCCTCGGGGCAGCTGAACCAAAAAGGGAATTGAAGGACAGGTGGGGTTTATTAAACTAATTTTAGGTGCTTGTGTGGATTTTCCTGACTGGCAAAAAGCCCTTATTAGGATTGTTCCAGAACAGTCTTTGGCAACTTGGATGTGCTAAAACTTGGGTAAAATTATATTCATGGCTCAGAATCTGGAAGGTCCCTGATGCTTTAAACTGTTCTTATTACAAATCTTGACAATTAAAGTAGCTACAATATTTAAAAAAAAATCATCCCTTTATCTAACATGATGTTTCCTTGGGAACATTCCAATTAGCCCAAGTATAATTACTAATTGCTGTTCATATTTGATTTTTAACATTTGAAAACGATTACATTGAGTGTCATGACACCCAATCTCACAGTGTTTTTCTCAAGTCTACTTTGCCTAGCTTCAATTTAACGTCTTTTCTTCAAAGCCAGGGACAAAGTGTCAGATCTTGTAAATTTCTCACGTATGTAAACTGCCCTTCAAGATTCTGCTTCTAAGACTGATAACCATATTAAATTAGAGAGTTGAACTGATTAAAATGAATGACTAAAGATTATCTAATTTCATCATAGAACACCCTCTAGGTACAAACACTTTTTTACATCTGTCTTCTAATATACAATATAGATAAATTCCATCTGCCTGAGGTATTGACTGATTTCTATGGCCTTTAGTTACCTGACATTTTGCACAGTCCATTTCAAGAAAGATATAATGGCTTCAGTAATGAAGGCTCATCCAGAGCATCATGGCTGGTATATAAATTAACTTAGCAGTTCTCTTGGTGGAGGAGGTTCTACGGCTCCTTTAATCATCTTTAAGCTATGGAGTAGATGACAGAAGCCCTCAGATTCTGCATAGTATGTGGCAGAAACATTTGAGTTCACAAAACAGACTGTTTTGAGGCCTGCAGGAAGTGAGAACAAGGCCCAAACATATTAAAAGATAAAAACAACATCTAAGATGAATAATTCATGTGAATTTGGAAGGACTTGGTCAGCAGGGGACAAAAATAACTAACAGAGAGGTTCATTGATTCACTGGATCATGCATGTAATGGTCAAATTGAGCAACTCAATCAACTCAACATGAGTCAGCTGTGTTCATTGTCTACTGACAAGAGCTCAGTCTAACTGTGCAGATCGCCATGAAAAACAGTAAGATAGCAAACATGGAGAAAATGGCTGTCAAGAAGAGACTTGAATGTTAGTTCTCTGGGGACTTTGAATGAAGCAGTATGGAAGGAAGCTGGCTTTAGAGCAGGACAGTGAAGCCTCCCCCACTTCCTCTAGTTGAGTTTCAGTGTCCTTGGCTTCTCTAGTTGGTTTCCATGGTTCCTGTACTGACATCTCATTTCTGAAGTTTTACAGAACCTCTGGTATTAGTAGGTGCTTAATAGATGATGAATGAATGAATCCAGAGCACCTGATCTGTTGTCTTCTTTTTCTGTTCAATAGTAACAACATAGACACAGTTAAATTCATTTGAGGGTTACAGGCAATATCATATAAAATGCCCACATAGCACAGTGCCACCTTACATTTCCTTACAGCATTTTTTCCACGCCGCTGAAATATCTCAAAACTCACTAACAACCACTCCTTGTCTCTTTGTAGTTCCCTGATAGACACTTTGTAGACACCTCAAGCTGATGTGTGTCTCCCTGGACTTGCCTGTCTTGGACATTTCACACAAACACAGAAATATGGAATACATGCTTGCTACATGTTGAGAAAATCACTCCCAAATCAATATACTTATGATATTAAGAAGTGGAACTTTTGGGAGATAATTAGCATTTGGTGAGGTTGTGAGGGTAGGGATTCCCATGACTGCCACCGCAGCTTAGAAAAAGAGGAAGAAATATCCTGAGCTAACATGTTTCCCATCAAACCATGTAGTTATCCTCTGACATGTTGCCTTGAACCAGATACCAGTATTATCTTATACTCTTGGATTTTCTCTATTCCTATAAAAGATCAGATGTGGATATTATGTAATAGTAGCAACACACATAAACACTAAGGAAGTGGTCCTTTGTTACTGGCTTCTCTTATAAGACTTTAAATCTCTGTTAAACTATACAATTAATTCCTTTTTTATTATAGTCTATCATATGGACAGACCATTCTCTCTTTTTTCATTTCTAAACTAGTATACAAGGTATTGGATTTATTTATCTATTCTACAGGTGATGTGCATTCAGGTTGTTGTTTCTACTTCTTGGCTATCTTGAATACTGTTATTATAAACCTTTGAGAATAGGCTATTGTTGAATGCATGATTTCATTCTTTGGGTTTCCTATCTATGAGCAGAATTGCTGGGTTATGTAATAACACTGTGTGTCAGCTGTTGGGGAGCTGCCAGATTGCTTTCAAAGGAACTGCACTGTTCTGCAGCACATTCTCGGAGCCCCTTCTCATGAACCTTCCCACCAGGGAGGTAATTCTCAGTATAAGTAGTAAACGGGGAAAATTCCCATTAGCATTGGATACTGTAGCAAGCTGCAGAGATGGAATCTTTAGGAGAGAAGCCTGAGTCCTGCCTGCTGTATTCCTAGCACATGTTCCTAGGGACTATTAGTATTCTCTGGCTACTTTTCAAACGAATGAACAGCTCCAAGATGTCACCGGGTAGTAAATAATTGATTTTACCCAAGGAGAGGTCTGCCCTTTGCTCTCAGCTCTTGGGAGGTAATCTTCAAGCTTTTGTAATGCCATGACCAATAAGAATGTCTTTGTCTGGGGTCTTGGAATGTGCCATTGTCTATTCTTACAATATGATTAGTGGGAGTATTGGGCCACATGATATCAAGCTGACCTCTGGAGGTGCTGAAATACAAGGTCAGCTGAACTGTGTCTTTGGCACCAAGCCTCAGTAAAAGTCCTGAATGCCCAGAACTATAGTGTGGGACAGTTCCTTAGATGTCAATATTGCCTGAATACTGTCACTGAGAGGGGAGTTACCTAAACTGTCCTACTGGGAGAAGGCACTGTGGCATCTGGGTAACTCCTGAACACTGTTCTACACATCTCTTCTCTTGGCTTGTCAGCACTGTCTAGGTGTAATAAACGACATTACAAGCATAATGGCTTTCTGTGTGTTCTGTTTGTGTTTCTAGTGAATTATCAAGGCTGAGCATAGACCCAGAGACACACACACACAATTAAAAGATGTTGTAGAGTATTGCCTGGAGTGGATGTGCTGTGTTGAGCTGACCCACCTTGGGACTTCTTGCCCTTTTGGGACAGGGGATGGGTGGATGGGGAGGAGGGAGGCTGAAGGCTGACTGGGTGGGATTGAGAGGAGGGAAGGGAGGGGGAGCAGGGGGATACACAGATAAAAAAGACTTTTTTATAAAAGCAAAAAGAAAAATAAATAAATAAAATTAAAGAACTAAAAAAGAAATCAAATCAGACAAAAAGATTATCTATGTAACCTTCTTTAAAAAAGACAACTATTTAATGGAATTTGTTATAAAATATTCAATACATTTTATTCATTAAAACATAGGGTTGAGTTTTTTTGGCTAACTGAAGATTTCTAATGTCTTAAATAAAAAATAAACAAAAATATATTCATCTTTATAAAAGAATATTATTTTAAGATGTGTTACATGTGTTTATCCTGCAGAACATTTGTTTAATGATGCACAGATGTGTTGCGTTCCTTTGTGTTGCATTTGTTAAACTCTCTGAAGCTGTGATTCTTTGCCTGCCTAAAACACCTGGTGTCTAACAAAGAGCTGAACAGCTAATATTGAGGCAGAAGAAAGGATAAGTGGGGTGGCAGGGAGAGAATAGAAGGAGCAAGAACAATGAGAGGAGGACATCAGAGCCTGCCACCCATCCACCCATCTACTCATCCATCCATCCACCCATCCATCCTCCCACCCAGCCACTCAGTCATCCAACCACCCAACCACAAAGCCACCCATCCACCCATCCATCCTCCCAACCAGCCACTCAGTCATCCAGCCATCCACCCACTCAGCCACCCAACCACACTGCCACCTAGCCACCCAAGCCATCTACCCACACAGCCACTCAGTCATCCAGCCATCCACCCACTCAGCCACCCAGCCACACAGCCAATCACCCACCCAGCCACCTAGCCACCCAGCCATCTAGCCACACAGCTAGACAGACACACAGCCACTCAGACACACAAACACACAGACACCCAGACACCCAACCACCCAGCCACACAGCCATCCACCCACCCAGCCACCCAGCCACCAAGCCACCCAGCCACTCAGCCATACAACTACACAGACACCCATCCAGATAGCCACCCTGACACCCATCCACACAGACACCCATCCACTCAGCCACACAGACTCCCAACCACACAGCTACACAGACACACAGACACACAAACATATAGATACTAAGCCACACAGCCACCCAGCCACCTAGCCACCCAGCCACCTAGCCACTCAGCCACACAGCCACACAGACACACAAACACACAAACACCCATTCACTCAGCCACACAGATATACAGCCACAAAGCCACTCAGCCACACAGGCACACAGCTGCACAAACACACAGACATACACCACACAGACACACAGCTACACAGATACCCAGCCACCCAGTCACATAGATACACAGCCACACAGTCACCCAGCTACTCAGCCACATAGACACTCAGACACCCAGACACACAGCCACATAGACACCCAGACACAGCCACTCAACCACACAAACACACAGTCATTCAGCCACACAACTGGCAATGGAATAAGGAGAAAGATTTACAGAAGTAGAAAAAGGCAAAAGCCCAGAGGCAAAAAGTAGATGGGATAATTTAAGAAAAAAAAACAAGCCAAGCTAAGGCCTGGCTTTTATAGTTAAGAATAAGCTTCCCTGTGTGATTTATCTGGGATCTGGGTGGTGGGCCCCCCAAAACCAAAGAACAAAGAGTAAGAAAACAACCAACCACAAGTGGTACTAGAAGTGAGCATTATTTTAGAGATGCCAAATTCTTTGAGCCGGCATTGTCACTAACATTGCTAAAATTCTTAAAGGTGACAAGGAGGCATTTAATATGTATGGCATTTAAAGTAGGTCAAAAATCATTAATCCAACAAAGCACCAAAGAGAGAAGAAGGCAGCCAGTCCAAGGAAAACCATTCATTTACTGGAACACAGAATTCCTAGGCTCTGAGGCACCCCTCCCCACTTAAAAGAACATATTCCCTCATAACTGATAGGTATGCTATTATTAATACCTTGCCACCCGCAGAGGGGAGGAGACCAGCAGCAATAACAGAGACTGACTTTAGCACTGCCCTTTCTGGTTGTATACCCCGTGACATAAGACCCCTCATGTATAAGCTAGAAGAAATTATGCCACACAGTATGAGAACAGAAGCACAAGGTGATAACCATGGCCACGCTCTAAGATGGGGAGATGGGATAATTGATTTTAAAAAAGAAAAGTGGTACATAGTCAACAGAAAAGGCTAATCTAACACATTTTTAGTCATATGTAAGTATAAATATGACTGATAACTACTATATTAGCTTGATGAAAACCAAACTTTTAACCTAAAAGGACAGAGATATATAAATAGGACATGATGCAAATTCACTAAGTATCATGTAGCAGACATTGTACCAAACAGAACTATTTTATCATTTTCTGTCATTGCACATGTAAATAAATGTCAATCCATTCTCTCATGTTCAACAGAATGACAGTATTATGCTTTGTGGAAGAGAGAAATTATCTTCACTTCTCTCTTTTCCTCCATCATACTCTATGTAACCAATCACTAAGTCTCCTGACTTGGTTTCAGAAACCTCTCTCTTTTTTTAATCCCATAACCAATCTTTGCTTGGCTCCCATTTACTGCCTCATTTTACAAGGAAGACTCTTGTTAAAAAATGCACATCACTCTATCTTCTTCCGAATTATTCTAATGCCACTGTGTCACCTTCAAAACAACAGACCTACAAGTTTCTTATATATGTCTTCATGACCAAGGTTACAACAACCTGTTTCATCCTCGGCCTCCACACTTCTTCCGTTCTAGACACTAGTTTGTACTACATGTACCCAGAGCCTTGGTGAAGTATGGTCAGATGATGACTTCAATTTCAGATTTCTAGCTTCCAGCAATATGAGAGAATAGATTCCTCTGGTTTTGAGTCACACAGTCAAGAAAATCACCATGCAAAGGAATTTGGTCTTTCCGTGCGACCAGGTCATATGACCCACACATAGAAACAGCATGCGTTGGATAAAGATCTAAGCGACCTCACATTCTTTTAGTCTAGAACTTAGACATACTACACTAATAACAAAATATGATGCTTATGAATAGAAAAGAGATCAAATGTTCCTTGACTACAGACTAAAGTAAAGGACGGTAACCGAATGGTTCAAGAAGAAGAGAAATAAAGTCAATCCCATATCTTAGAAAGAAGACCTCAATTTAGTGAGATAAACAGGAAGCAGTTGAACTCTCTTTCCTTACAGAGTATAAATTTCAGTATGGGAGACTGTTCTTTATTTTTCTGTCTACTTAAATACTTCCAGTACCTAACACATCATTAAATATTAGGTAAAAATTGATGAGTGAATAAATAAAAGTCAAATTATAGAGTTTTCTCATAAGTCTTCAAGTACATCATCCTTGGGAAAAGACTTAGTTCAACTTTGCCTTCACTTTAGCTAACACACACCAGAGCTTTGTGAGAACCAAAAGGCACAGGCTCAGTAGCTATATTCAATCAGTTATTAGCAGATTTTTTTATTCCTTAATGTAGCAGGCAAACAGGCAAAAAACAGACTATGCAACACGATGCTTCCACGTGGAATTCAGTTATAAAACATGGGGAGAAATGGCCAAGTCATCATTTCTGACATCACTACCTTTGGACTAACTGGAGGACATTTGATACTAGTGACTTGGGTCACAGACAGAGATGGAGAAATAATCATTCCATTTAATTCATTTCAAACTGCTCACCCCAGAAATTATTAAATAGGAAAAGAACTACTTTGGTGGAAGTACGGTTCATTTTAATGAGCAGCAGACATAAAGACTCCCTAATTTCATTTATTGCTTACTTCTCTACTGTACCACTCATTTAGAAATGTTATCCAAGGTACAACTTGAAAGGGATTCTTCTTTTCTTTTTAGGAATGCTTTGTTTTCTGAAATAGCATCAGGCAATACTAAAGATATTTGGATTCAATATGAAAGGCTTATTTGTGGTCATATTTGTTCTTTTGATATACATATAGTAGATAGCATCTGATGAATCCTATTAGTTAGAAAAACTAAAACCTACTTTTCTCTATTTCAGAGTAACCTCAAAATTATTTTTAATGGTGGCACACACTCTATCTCTAAATGTATGCTGTTCTTTAAAACACAAACTGGCTTTGTGCTTTATAACATATATAAATGTGGGCATTTGGATAATGAAAGTCAGTGAGTTGCAGCAGTACTAATAGAGCTGATCCTGTTTGCAATGGTTCATTAGCTTTACACAGGACACAATTCACTACCCTGGAGCTGGAGTGGATAATGGAAGAACACAGAACTATTAGCTAAAGATGGCTAGAAAAGGAAATTGGCAGGTTTGTCCACTCAGGAAGCCCGTGTCCCTTGTGATAAACATATAAAGCCATGCATGCCACACAATTACATGGAGGAAAAAGATACAGACAAGGAAGAGCTTGGGGACTGTTGGTACTAACAGCTGCTGTTTACTAAGCCCAGTATAAGCACTTCGTGTACACTTTGTCACTTAAGCAGTCTTAACCACGTCAGTGATACTTACTCTCATACCACAGAGAGCAAACTGAGGCTAATATTTTTATTTTATTGAAAATAGATTTTTCCCACACAGTATTTTTGGATTAAGCTTTTCCCTCCTTCTGCTCCTTCCAGTCCCTCCACACCTCTCCCTCCCATACATGCCTTTCCCTTCCTACTTCTACTTAGAAAACAAACAGGCTAGACCTTACCCTTCAAACTTTATTCTCTCTACCCAATGTTTTATTCCAGTCCCTAATGCCAATGGACATGCACTCCCTGGGAAAACAGCCCATTCTGGATGTGAAAACAGGCAGGCTAACTGCAGATCTTTAGCCCCTACCTCCTCCTCCAAATCAAACACCTGGCTTCTTCCCCTCTCTGCAGCACTTTCCTTGCTTCAGCCCCCTCGCCCAGCTCCCATCTCCATGGCTCACACAGATCTTCAAACTTTCTTCCCCCAACTCACTGCTCTATCCCAGCCCCACCACCAGGAGTCTGCCCTTAGGACCCACAGCACATTCAGGCCAGGGAAACATTTAGCCTAAATACAGATCTCTGTCACCTCTCCTCCAAACTCCACCCCTCCCCCCAGTATCACCCCATCTCCATACAAGACCTCCTGCTGTGGCTCTCCCTCTTCTCCGCCCCATCTCCAATGGACCACACAGATTTTTCCTCCTACCCTCTTCCTTACTCAGCCTCCTATCACAGCCCCAGGTCAGCGGGCTTTCTCTGGACACTTGCCAGCCACACCTGACAGAGAAGCATGTGGGCAAAGAGGCAAGTGGTTGAGCACCAGCTCTTCATTCTCTCTTTCCTCTCCATCCAGCCTCAATCCCATTGCTAGCTCTTAGCAGGCTCCCTGCTATAGAAACTCTTCTCTCTCTCTGGGTTCATTCCTGAGGGACTTAGACCCGCTTTCCCATCTCCAATGGACTCCTCAGATCTCCCCAGTCTACTTCAATTCCTAAGTGTAAGCTCCCAATACCTATAAACACATTTTACATGGAACCTCAGTACCATGCCTGTCAGGATTCCAGGAGAATTTCCTACCAGGCAATATACAGCCACCACACTCTCCTAAAATCCAGAGAAAGCAATAAAAACTAAGGAACAAAACACTCAACAAAGACAATATCAGATACCAACACACACAATTACAATCTCCCCAAACACATATGCCTAGATGCCAGCATAAAAACATAATCAATAATAGCCAGGACAATATGTCAACACTATAGCCCAGCAGCCCTACCACACCAGGTCCTGAATATTCCAATACAGGTGAATCACAAAAAGACCTTAAACAGCCTTTATGAATATGATAGAGGTCCTTAAAAATGAAATTAATAAATCTCTTAAAGAATGATAAGAAAACACACAGCGGAAGGAAATGAATAAAATAATCCATGAACTGAAAATAACACAAACTATATAGAATCTATATAGAAAAATCTAAACTGAGGAATATCTGGAAATAAAAAATTTAAGATCTCAAACAGAAATCTCAGAGGCAAGTCTTCTCAACAGAATACAAGAGATGGAGGAAAGAATCTTAGGCACTGAAGACCTGATTTTTTTTTTTAAAGGATACCTTGGTCAAAGAAAATGTTAAATCTTAAAAACCTCCTGGCATAAAACATCCAGAAAATCTGGGACACGATAAAAAGACCAAATCTAAGAAAAATTAGAAGGCTTTCTGAGCAGAACATTGCTAGCACAGACACTAAGATTAACAACTAATAAATGGAACATTATGAAGCTCAAACGCTTCTGTAAGGCAAAGGATACCATTATTCAGACAACATGAAAAATGATTCTTACCAACAGAGTGCTAATATCTAACAATTATAAAGAGCTCAAAATACTGAATATCAATTAAATAAATAGCCCACTTAAGAAATGGGATACACACATAAACAGAAGTTTCAAAAGGAAATTCAAATGGCTACATGCTAGTTAAAGAAATGTTCAAGATAGTCATCAGGGAAATGCAAAGTAAGACTACTTTGAAATTTCATCTTATATGTGGCAGGATGGCTAAGGTCAATAAAATAAATGACAGCTCTGGCTGACTAGGAAGTGTAGTAATTAGAACACTCATCCATTGCTGTTGGGAGTGCAAACATATACAGACAGTATGAAGATATATGACAGTTTCAGAGGAAGGTTATGATCAATCTACATCAAGATCCAGCTATACCAATCTTGGGCATATACCCAAAAGAGGCTTCATCCTCTCAGAGACATGTGCTCTGTCATGTTCACTAGAATTGGCAACCATCTCAACAGAATAATGGACAGAGAAAATGTGGTACATTTACATAAAGGAGTACTACTCAGAATAGCAAAATAAAATCAAGCATTTCACAAGTATATGAATGAAATTAGAAAATACTCATATTGAGTGAGGCGACCCAGACTCAAAAAGACAAAATATGATATGCATTCACTTATATATGGATATTAGTTTTAAGCCAAAGATAACAAAAGTATAACCCATAGAACCACAGGTTTTAGGTATGATGTGAGATTTAGGTGTTAGCTGATAAGGTCTGAAGATGTTTGTTCTACATACCTATAAACAATTTTTAGCCAAATATATAGACTAAGATAAAGACAATTTACACTGGCATAGATATTTATATATTGATACAAATATAAAATCATTTTATATGTTTAATTAAGACAATTTATACATTAATACAAAGTTAAATCTAAAATTGTTTTATATGACCAAAACAACATATATCAATATAAAACTAAATCTATAACTATTATATAAAATTAAATCTATAACTGTTATGTTTCATATACACTTATACCTCTGTTTAAAATATTTACACATTATTGTCATGTCCACTATACAATTACTACCTCCATTTAACTATACTAGACAACATAATATATAATTATGCTAGTTATAATATATATACAAAATGTTTTATATACCTCTGTTTAAATAATATATATATATATATATATATATATATAAGGCTAAAATACTGTTGCCATTTTACATAATTTATATACCTCTAGCTAATGTTTGATAGTCATACTAAAAGTCATTATTCAGAGATTATATACCCTTTTATAGATAACCTAATTTTATAATACAAGTTTTAATCCTTAAAATGATAAAAACTACAGTCAACATTACTTAAGTTGCCATGTCACAGTCATCTCAAATACAGGTTAAAATACCATATATAGACAAGAGTCTTCAACCATTTCATAGATCCCAAAAATATGACATTTAACATTTGTCATTCGAAATTTGGCCGCAAGAGATGCGAGGACTCCTAGTGTCACTGTTCCTTTCCCAAGATGATGTTAAACATCAAAGACACTTCTTTAGAGTTTGTCCTTTTGACAGAAAATGGCCGGTTAGATAAAAAAACTGCCCTTACTTTGATTGCTGACAATACACACACAATGTCCAACCTAGATAAACAAGGTAACAGATAAAGACTGACAAAACCTGCCTAGACAGGATAAGACAGTCCCTCCAAAATTGCCCTGCTTATAGAAAGATCTGTCAAATATCTTAGGCCTATAACCAATATAATAGATGCTCCAATGGCACAAGAATCTATAAGTGATTGTCCAAATAACTATGTCACTGTCCTCTCCCAAATTTTAAAGGCTACTACTTCCATGTATTTCTGACTTTCAAGTGATATATTTTCCTTCTTAGGTCTTAAAAAAGTTAAAACATAAATATTTAAAATTACTACCCTGTTATTCCTTAACAAAAAACATTCAGATGTTAGATTTTCACTATTCAAAATAAACAATTTTAAAATAATTTATATACCCTACCATCTACCAATATTCTAAAAACATATAATATACTTTATGTGTTAAATTTTAATTATAATTTGTGCCTTAACCTCTTCTAGAGTCTACCTCATAATAATTCCTATTATATATAGTCTTAGTTTAAAACCTTCTTAATTAAGTAACAACAAAAAAAGATGTGGTGGGATTCAGGTGTCAGCTGATAAGGTCTGAAGATGCTTATCCAGGATCCCAGGCTCCTGAGGGAAGAGTGGCCAACCCCATTAAAAAGGGGCTACTGGGATCTTGGGGCCTCCTAACTGTTGGAGAGACCAGTTTGGCGTTCGGTCATCAACCATCACATAGATAATTCAGTCTATCAGGTGCCTATATAAGCTGTTACCTGTACCATGAGTGTTGGCTTATATTTCAATAAATATTAATCTTATATTGGTATATTTTAAGAAAACTTCTGCCTTCAGTACAGAGCATGGGGGGGCAGATACCTCCCCCTAGAAAAGGGAAAAAGAATAGATAATTATGGCTAGATGGTGGAATGGAGTGTGGAATGAAGGATCAAGAGGTGAGGGGGTGGTAAGAGGAGATGAGGAAGGGAGTATGGAAGAGACAGCTAAAATTAAGGGGCATTTGAGGAAATATGAAAACTTAATACGTTATAAGCTGTTCTACAAACGAAACACAGCAATAAAATGACTCCTAATGACATTCTGCTATACTCATAGATCAGTGCCTTGTTCAGCCATCATCAGAGAAGGCTCCTCCTGTGGCAGATGGGAACAAATACAGAGACTCACACCCAGACAACAAGGACAGAGTGCAAGACCATAAAAAACTCAGCCCCAAGTGGGCTATTTCCATCAAATTCCTTCCTTAGGACTCAGGAAACCCTGAGGAAGAGGAGGTGAAAAGCATGTGATATCCAGGGGACATTGAGGACATGAAGGAAACAAGGCCTTCTAAGCACAGCAGGACCAGTGAACATAAGAATGCATTGAGTCAGCATGTACAGGGCCTTCAAGGGTCTGGATCAGATGAGGCTCCGAGAGCTGAAAGTAGTAGGCACATGTCCCAGTTCACAACCAGTAAGCTATTTCCAATAGATAAACGCGTATAAATGAAAAGTTAGGTTTCTCAAAAGGAATCTCACTAGCTAGTTGGGGTTAAGGCTCTAAGTAGGCACCAGCTCCATGTCTCCATGTTCAATGAGTCATGTGTGTGTTATTTTCTGTAACATGGCCTTACTGTGGGCTATAGCTTATAATTTTGCTTTAGGAAATATACCAGCAAGTGGTGGAGCATAGCTGGTAGGTCATGCAATGCTGAGTCTAGAGCCTTTGCCTTAAATATTCAATCTGGCTTTCCCATTCAGACCTTGCCTCCTCCCTGCATCTAATGCAACAGTGGGCACCTAAACATCCAGTGTTTTCCAACCCAAGACAGAAGGTGAGAATACGTCACAGTGAGCCCCAGAGGATGATTTGGGAGGGAGGGAGGGAATGGGAGGATCCTTTGAAAAGGTATAGTCACTAACTATTGTTTTCATAGTATCGATGACAGAATTAAAGCTGGACAAAAATCTTAGCCCATGGGATGTGCTAAAATAATAACACTGAAGACATATTTTCAGAATGTTGATAAACACTGCCACTCCCTGACCTTCAGTCTGCTCTTAACTGACTGAAGCCCCAGGAGAAGCACAAAACTCCAGTCAGCCCTGCGTCTTGAGGGTGGAACAGATCATTCCAAGGAAGTGTTTTCCAAAAATACTCTATGAACAAGTGACAGATTCTGTGTTCTGGGAGAAAAGAGAACATAGGGAGCAGGAATTGTCACAAAAGGGAACTTGGTTTAATCTGAATTCTTGACTTTGTGTACAGTTAGGTTCTCTTTCCCACCTTGCTGCTTTTTCAATTGAGGTGGTAACATGCAGAGTAGATAGTAGGTGTCCTTGTTCTGCTTCCGGGGATGAGATTCAGGACCCTGGGGATGCTGGGTTAAGCATCATACACTGTGTCTTCCTCTCCTTCTTTTCACCTCGTACATTTTCCTTCTCTTCCTGAAGACCAGTGCTCTAGCTTTATCTAACAAAATGTTTTTAGTCTTCCACATTCTCACAGCTGTCTACAGCATCCATCTCACTTGGTATTCTGGTTGCTAAGACGATCTCATTTTACACAGAATAAAATAAAGTTTCAGGAAACTACATACCAAGACCAATATCATATAGTTGGCTAAAAACAGGCCAGATTTTACTTCCTGTCCTTTTTCTTTAAATCCTACCTGCTGTCCAGTCTATAAGTGGTTCAGGAAGTTGGCTTTGCCATAGGATCATAGTTTTAAAGACTTAGAACTTATAAATTTAAATTTCTAGTGGACGGGGCTTAAGAGCTATGTCCTGTAAATGCTTTCTAGGTGATTCTGGTATGCAGCCAAATTTGGGGACTATTACCAAATTATACTTGTCTTTGTGTACCTTGATGTGGGAAAAGGGAGAAGCTCCAGGGAGCCAGGAAGAACCAGGTAACCCTAGGAAAGTCCTATAATCCCATGAGCCTCTGTTTCTGCATCTATAAAATGAAGGTAGTGCTGTATAACAGAAGAACCACAAATATTTAAAAAAAACTGTACTCCAGTGAGAAGACTATATCTATATCATCTATATCTACATCTATATCCATCTACATCATCTATATCTAGATATCTATGATCACTACTGTGTCAGTCAGAAGGGTACTGCATTACCTACTTTGTTGCTCTACTACTACCAAGAAGAAGGAGGTATGTGTCATTGGCATAAGTAGCAATGTTTCTATGATTTTCCTCATGCAAATTTACAGCATTTAGAACCAATCCACTTATTAGCAACAGACTCAAGGTTCCCAAAGAGGACAGTTTCTCCTCTGCTAGGGTTGTCTTCTTATTAGTGAAGCCCTGGCAGTCCACATTTCTGCTGTAGAGGTGAAGGATCAAATAGTTTGGAGGCAATGGCTCTTAGCAGGGGATTAGACAGAACAGAAATAAATTAGTATCTGTGAATGAGAAGTTCCTGTAGTTGTAATTATTTTCTAATAAGGTGATCATGTCAAAATTTTAAAAAATTATTTATAGTTTGTGATTCATATTGCTGGTCTCATAAATATTAAAAATGGCTTTTGAGAAATCCTAAGGCAAAAGGTAAAACAAAACACTAAACATCTTCAACAGTGGCACAGGAAAGAGAAAGGAAAAGTGAGACTGGAAATGTATTATTCAGGGAATGTAGAAAATAGGCTTACATAACTGCACATTTCAGTTACTGATCCCTAAGTGTATTTTAAGATAGAACATTTTCTTACTAAAAATGAAACTATAAATCATTGGTATAAACCTAACTAAATGATTACTTTATAACTAGGATAGTATTTGTGTTTTATCTCTGTAGAAAGGAGTGTTTCAGCTTTTCTTCTGTTAATTAATCTCTTTCTTGTCCTCCTGAGAGTATATATACATCACTTAAGATCTCTATTTCCCCATAATCTCAGTGGCCTCTGCTCATCTCTTTTCATCAGTCACCCCCATCTCCCCATCCCTTTGTTCATTTTAGAAAACATAGGCTGGCTGAACTAAAATGCACACATGATGGTGTAGGAGGAAGGACCTGACCTGATACTCTTTATGAATCCACATGAAGTTGCAGGTTTTTAAAAATGTGTTTGATGTGATTGATTTGATTTATTGCTTTCATCTCCTTCTGGTGACAATGTTCTCATTCCAGATTTACTTCCCTTTCTGTTCCTGGGAAAGGGTTGATGCTTCAGTTCTCTTGGCTGGTACAAGGTCCTCCATTGCAGCTGATTTCAATGGCTCCAGAGCTGTCTACTTCAAGCCTCTTATGATTGAGCCTATGATAACCTTTCTAAAGAAGAGTTCTAAGTGTCTCTTTCCCATAACTAAGTCTTTCTCTTGGCCATTTACTGTTTACTGTAGTCTATCTGCCACATAATCCTCATGATTATAAAACTATTTTGCACAGTCTGTGATCTGATCTCTCTCCAGCCAAATCATGCTACCTTTTAGTGTTCAAATGAAACCTGAGATTTTCTACCTCACCATGGCATAGCTCCTTACAGAAGAAATAATTAATATTCAGTTGTATTTACTATGCATGGAACACATTTATTATAAACAATGGTATGATTTACATTTTCTCTCAAATCAAACAAATCACAATTATGTGAACCTAATTTAAAGAGGTCTGCTTATATTTATAATTCACAGTAAGGAATAATCTCTCAATATTTATTTGTGTAGAAGTTTCTTTTCTTTTTTTCCCTTTTTTGTTTTTCTGCTCAGATAGGATTTTGCTTTAGTTACCAAGGTACATGACGTCAGCTGGAAGGAAGAACCGGGGAGAAAGCATGCCGGGTTGAGCCATCATGCAGCAGAAATAATTGGGACCTAATTTGCTGATCTGTCCGGTTGACTTTGGTTCATTTGCAAATGTAGAAACAACACTGACATGGATAACAGAAGAGCTGCAATTTAGTCCCATTTCTGATATGATGTAACTGTCACAAGACCAAGCATGTTTTCTAGTCCTTGAATTTTTATGTACAAGACACCCAGCAGCATGTACAGACAAGGAATCATAAACTCTCATTCCTTATAGTACATCCTTTTCTGTATATTTATTTGCTTTATGATTCTTTACTATTCCTGAAATTTTTTATAGTTTTCATAATTCCATTTAAATAAATTAAAAGTCCTGGATATCAGTATTTTAAAAGACTTGTTTTTTTTTTATTGTATGTCTATGTATGTATCTGTGTGGGTATATGCTATTTGTGTGCAGGTGTCTATGGAGGTCAGAAGAGTGTTGGATCTCCTGAAAAAAGAGTGATGGGTGGTTGTGAACCTCCTAACGTGGCATTGAGAAGGGAAGTTGGGTCCTCTGGAAGAGCAGGAAGCACTTTTCACTGCTGAGTCATCTTTCCAGCCCCAGCAGGGCTATTTATAAATAATCACAAATAATTTTGCAGTTGTAAAATACCACAAGTAATGTTCTACATGTGACTTTAAAAGTGTGGGGATACTCTCTAAAATCCTTTGCAATCTTGAGACGTATAAAATACTACATTCACATTTACACGTAGAATTTACATATCACATACATAAAAAAATTTCTGAGATATGTATTTCTTTTCCCTTCTCCTATCTGAAAAACCTTGAACATGGCCCTTCCTGTAATACTGTTCTAACCTGTATGAAGGTTGACTGGATCTGCTTCCCTCTCTCATGCATAAACCTTATCTCACATCTCTTGTCCCATTAAAATTTCCACTGCATTTTTTCTTATAAAGCAATATTTAGATTAAAGTTTCAAATAAATGCAAATTTAAAGCAAATCACTGGAACATGTTCTATAATTTTCATATTATAAGTTGTTATATCATAGATTCAGACTCAATAAATGGCCTCCCACTTGAGACAAATATTCTTAAAATGTCTGTACTGCGACACATAAAAGAATTTGGTGAATAATAGTATTCAGGTAACCTGTTCATTCTATAATGTAGACTGTCCATCACAGTCCAAAAGGTGAGCCTTAAAATGAAGAAGACAAGTTCAGGGCAAATGGGCTAACACTTCCTTGTCTTACTAAGTCTTCACGTACATACTGATAAGTGAAAACCAGAAATCAATCCCTGTTATATCCTTGGATTTTAAGGGTCTGAAATCTATGCCTTTCACAATAATTTGTGTAAATTTTCAATATAGCTGTAGGCAGTAAGGAGGTGTGATCTTCTCCCACCCAAGTTACTCTGAAATTCTGTGTATATGAAAATGACTTTCTGAAAACATACAATCCCCCCCCCCTCTCTTTCCTGTTTCTTTCCCAACCTTCCTCCATTCCTTTCCAATTTTCAGGGACATTTGAGCTACAGGTACTTTAAAACTTTATTATCACTGCACAATATTCAAGAATTTTTATTCTCTCATATTCAAGTATCATTCAAGGAAAATAGGAACCAAACAAAACCAAACCCATCTGCAGTCTGCATTTCCTCAACAATAACATGGAATATAATACTCATAGCAATTGCTGAAATTACAATCTTAAAAGCTGTTACTCTTTATAAACTCTAGAAGGTAACTGATTAACCCTGAGAAACTTATTTACATTCAGACACAGCACTTCTGAACAACTCATACGGGAAGACTTCAGCACTTACTTGGCATAAGCCGCTGATGCACATATCCAGGGATTCTGTGTAGCATCGTGTACCATCTAAGACCTTTGGTGCTAGTTCAACAATCAGGCTGGTTCCTTTGGCTTGACACTTGAGTGAACATGGGTTGTCAGGGTCATTAGACACAGGAAGCCATTCATAAAACTGGCCATGGTACTTGACATCATTATGAGCAGAACATTGCTGAGCTCGAAAATCACCTGCTTCTGGTGGACAGTCCTAGAGAAGTGGGGAAGAGAGCACAAGAACACATTATAAAATAATCCCAAGTAGATTATTCAAACAGCTGTGTGGTCTGTCAAGATCACAGAAAACAAAGAAGATGTCCTGACCACTACAGATGGAGATAATTATGTCTGTTGGGAGGTTATACAACTATTTAGGTCCTTAAAATGTAAAGATCCGAGAAAGAAATAACCTCTATAGATTTTCTTATTGACGTCAAATCAGAAATAAATCTTTGCATTGACATGAGCACAAAGTAGCCATCTTGAAATGCTTTCTGAAAGATGTCTGCTTGCCCATCATCTCTTCAATATTGTGGCATTTTAATTCCAACTTAGGAGTTTTTGTCTCTCTCCATCCTGAAAATGGCATGAATGACAGTGTTTTATTTGACATCCTTGGGATTGATGTGATGACTTCATTACCCTCGTCAAGAAGGAAGAGTCCTATTGAGCTCTATCTCTACATTCTTACATTCAAAATTATGAGTGCATGTGATTGTACCGGCAGTGTCTGATGCCTGTAGAGGCTAGAAGATGATATCATATCTGGAACTAAAGTACCAGAAGGTTGTGAGCTGTCATGTGTGTGCTAGAAATTGAACCAAGGTCTTCTGGAAGAGCATTTAGTGCTCTTAACCACCAAACTATGTCTCCAGTCCCACCTAGACTTTTAAAGTTTATTTATTAATTGGTTGGTTTGCAAGGCAGGTCTTGATTTTCACTCTGTAGCCCAAGCTAATCTCAAACTTGTGATCTCTCTGCCTCATCCTCTTGATTCTGGATGTAGCCATTACACCTACCTAAAACAAATGACAAGTCTTTGTTGAGTAGTTAGTAGAAAAGAGTTATGATAATTTTATTTTAAAAAATGTGTGTCATTTGTGACCTATCTTCCAAAACTTAGGTTTTCTGGGTTCTCAACTTCACATAGGGAACATAGATTAGTGACCATTGTTTCTATGAGGTGTTTAACAACAAAGAAGCAGAGAATTAGGGCATTCTATTAATTTAAATTTCAAAAAAATATTGGCAGAAGTTGATGGAAAAATAAAAGACTCTAAATAATATATATTTCATATAGGGAAACAAAATATAAAACTATCACTAATAATGTTTATTGTCTAACGGATGATAAAATTTAGAGAAAGCAAATAAAATGAAAAAAGGGGGAGAAATGGCAAACTTTGAGAGGAAGCTTAAAGTGAGAAGGGAAAGTGAGATTAATATATAAAAAGAGGTAGATGGGACAAATACCACTAAAGATGTTTGGAAAAGCCTCATGGAATCATACTACTTTGTATTTACCTGAAACTACATGTAATGCATGGAAGTGTCTGCATGTATGTATATGTGAATGTGTACATACATATGCATATACATGAATGCCTATACACACATATATTTATATATATATATTTAAAATGACATTATAATACTTGGTCTGACAATGCTCCCCACAAGAGCTATAGACTATAGGATAAAACCACCAGTACCAGGCACAAGAAAAACCTCCTTTGAGCTGTTGATCAGGATAATCCAAGAGACTCACATAACAGTGTAGGCTACTGCTATTACCCATGGTTGCCTCCCAAAGACAGAAGATAAGTCCCTATTGCTGAAGAGACAGAACTCAGAAGGTTCAACTTGGATCTAACCTTAAAGGCCTCCTTCCTGAAGTTTAGTTTTCCTAGTACCAGAAAATACTATGCAAGCTGCCTGGCAGCACTCAGCTGTTGTCACTTCCATGAATCACAACAATGACCAGTATGACAAGATCTCCCTAAATGTACAATAGTGGCACTCATATCTTGGTGGTAAGCAACAGTGGCCTGCCTCCTAATGGAAACCGAGCTCACAGATCTTAGAGGAGCACCTACTCCCTCACTTTTCAGACCAGCATATTCCTACACATCATAAAAATTTTTAAAGAATATTTAAAAATTTATTTAAGAATATTCTAAAACCTATTCTTATATGCACAGACAACTGTAGCTCTCTCACTCTCCAGCCAAGAAACTTCTCTTTGTAGCAGATGAAGGCTATCACAGAAAAGTAGTCAAAATTCAGAGATACCTGATCATGTGGTACCTAGCACTCCAGTAGATACAGCTACATCACAACTACTGCATCTAAGGCTTACGGAACACGACAGTCAGAAAGACAGTTAAGAGCCAGAGAAACAGAAAATCTGCTACAAGATTGCGTCTTGTAGAAATGTCAGAGAAGCTACAGCCATGATTCCTCGGCAATATGGCTTCCTAAATAAGATGTGAATAAGGACAACACCAATACATACGCTAAGGTGGAAGGGAAAACCTCACAGGGCCCCATCCATAGACAACTAACTAATGGGTACAGAGGGAGAATTAGTCTTTCCCAGAGATGCTCCTCTTAAATGACTATATATTACAAGGTGGTTAGCCTTGAAATCATATATGCAGAGTCAGCAGTAAGCTGACTCAGCAGGTACAATTATATATTTACACATATAATAATAATAAAAGAAAGGAATGATGGAGAACACTGGAAGGAGTGGACAGACAGGGCATGGGAGTGGATGGAGGGAAGGAAAGTGAGGAGCTGGTATATTTTAATTAAAACTCTAAATACTAAAGCACAAAGAGAAATAGCTCTTTTGTTTAGGCTGCCTTTTGATAAGTCCCTTTGGATGTTCTGCTGCAGTGCGCTAAGACATTTGGATCCAAACAACTTGAAGAGAGAAGGTTTATTCTATCTTGAAATTCTAGGTCACAATCTATCATTGGGGGACAAGGCAAGAACAGAAGCAGAACCCATGGAGGAGTGCTTACTTGCTTACTCTCAGGCTCAGGCTTAGAAAGATTTCTTACACAACACAAATCCACATGCCTAGAAATGGTGTCATCCACAGTGGGATGATCCCCTCCACATCAGTCATCAATCCAGAGTTTCTCATGGTCTTTCCCACAGACCAATCTGATGAAGACTTTCTTTAATTGAGGTCCCTTCTTCTCAGGTGACTCTAGATGGTGTCAAATTGACAATAAAAGACTAACTAACAGATAGGTAAATTGTATTTGTTGTTTTCTGATTGAGACTCTCTATAAAATTTCTCTCTGTCCACCTATAGAGGGTCTTTCCTTACAAGCTTTTAAACGATTTGTATGTGGTCAGCAATTCTACCTCTACATTATTAATTTGATAACTAATTTTCCTGATAGCTCTTTTTTGATAGCTCTTTTCCTGAAAAATGTCACCATATTCATAGAAGCATTAGAGAACTGTGCTCTTTATTTTATAAAATGCCTTCTTGACTTTTCAATTATTCTACTGTTTCTATCACACAATGCATAAGGATCTATTATTTAGGGGAGTGCAAATTCTTACCAGGCAAGGTTGGATACAGACAACTAGGCATTTATTTGAGATAAATATGAAATGGCTCAAAACACAATGTAAAATCTTAAAAAAGTATTTTATTGTTAGTGTTGTATTTGTTTATTGTAAATGAAATACAGTAATAAGAGAGCACACAATTTAATAAAATACAATCTATACATAAGTACCTATCAAGGCCCAAGTGACTTTAAGTATCTATCACCCCAAAAGGTTCACACCTTTTGAAGTCACATCACCATGGTTCATGCTGGTTAGCTTCTTAAATGCTGTGATACAGTTTAATTTTTAATAAGAACCATAAGTGAATGAATGAATGGTATATGTACATATTATATACATTCACTTTTCTATTGTAAGAACTCCAAATTTCACATTCTGCAAAACCATGCTATGAAGCACAGGATGGTAAGTTCTCTCAGACCATAACTGTTAACAAACCACACACTATTGTTCTAACACTAGCTTATTTCAGATCCTATGTTCCCAAGAGAAAGTGAAGATCAAGTGATTTTAATATGGGCTCTTTGTAGATCAGTGTTCTAAAGGCAACATTACCTTTCACCTACTTGAGATATTGTACCAACATTTGCCCTTAAAGAACTCATGTTAACTTCAGTCTATGCTCCTCACATTTGCTTCCACAAATCTCTCTGTTCGGTATCTTAGAGTCTCTCTTAAGCTGCTACTTCCCCATGTCAACAGGTTGAACAGTCCCAGCTCTATATAGTCCCCAACTTCCTCTGGGGCCATTAATAAGATCAATTATCATTTAGTAAATTGATCATCTAATTAATAAGGTTGAAATCAAGTATTTTCTTTTCTACAATATCTATCATCCCACCCTCCACTTGGTTCCTCTGTAATGCGGAAGCACTGAAGTAGACTTAATAACTCACAACCTTAAGGGAATTGCTTCAAATAGTCCCAAACATCTCTCCTAACTATCTTTGCTTCTGTATTCTGTGACACTTGTGGACAAGCTAGATGGAGATTCCAAGGTCAGAGTTAATCATCTTGGCCAGGTGAGAAGATTGACAAATAATTAAGAGATGTCAGAGTATGAACCAGAGGTAATTTTCTGCACTTTTCCAGTTCCAAGAATAGTGTCAATTGCATTTGTAAATGGAAATGGTACCTCATCTTGGTAAAGACGTGAAACTCCTACAGATCCTTCAGATCTTTCTGCTGGACAAACTATGCTCATATGTTTCCTAAATTTAAGACTCAAAGTGGTAGGAAGGAAATGAGTGTAAAACAAAGTTAAAACATTGCATTAAAACTGGTGGACAAATTCAGACATATTGTGGAGAAACAAGATCCAAACAAATTTTCACCTATATATAATGGTTTCAGGAATACTCCTGATACATTTCATGATTCTTTCTATAACTGTAAACATATCTCTGGGAGTAATAACACACATAAATACTTTTACACACTTTTATCACCTTTTTTTCCAACCAAAAATTTTGTAGAGTTGCAAGAATATATTTTGTAAAATTACAGATGTGCTTAAAGCTGGGAGTTTGGAGCTTGAAACTGAACTTCAGCCTTCTTAGCGTTTGAGTTTATTTTTATTTGGCAAATTGTAATTCCTGTTTTAAGCAAAGGACTGGAGAGGGATTATAAAACAGGTTCCAAAAGCTCCTTGGACACCTAGTAGCTCATAGAAAATTATATGCTGATGAGCTAATTGTAAATGATTCAGAAACATATGAATCAAATTTCTCTTGAAGTACACGAAGTCAAGGTGGAGAAGGACTTGGCAAAAGGTTCTTTGAAACAAAACTTCTCAAGTGTCATTCAGGACATTCATTGAATCCCCAGCAGAAGCTCAGAGAACGTTCCTGTAACCTCTATTTCATAAGTGTCCTAAGAAACATCAGAATCAACAACAATATAGTAATGATAATAACTATTATCCTGTAGAAGGCTATTACATTTGGAGATTTTATTTTTTTATTATAATTTAGTCTCCTAAACAAGTACACTTCTCAGGCCTCTCTCAATACAGATTCAGAAATAAGTCCCAAACACTCTATACCACTGTGACCTTTTCCTGGGTGTCACCTTTGCGAAACCAGATTTGGGGGGTACTCTTCAGCACAAGCCACATTTCTGAGCCAGAAGATAGTTTTCCTTTAGAAATTAGGAATGCAGAAAACACAGAACCCACACAGAGCTCATAAAACATTAAAGGTAGAAATAATAGTCTTTCAATGAGATATTTAAAATAAAAGCAAAAGCAAATGTTGATCTGTGTGTTGTATATTTCAATATGGAAGGTAAAAAACAAACAGACAAACCACAGGAAAGTCAGTGATGGGACCAAACACATTCTACTCTTTACCAAAATAATTTGACAAAAACAATGTAGGAAGGTGAGGTGGATGATGGATCCCCAGTTTCCTGTCCTGCTCTGTCCTCAGAAGTACCATCAAATAGAAATGGAGGATGGCAAAGGAAAGGGAAAGGAGAGAACCCCTGGACTCTGAGACTCTAACCCACCTGTAGACTAGAGGCCTTGTGTCAAGGTATGAGTCTAGGAGCTTACTGCATCTATGAAAATGTTTTTTTTTTTTTTAATTTTGTAACAGATGATTCTTCAAATTACTGGAGTTAGCTATTAACTATAATGTTTTCCCCCCCTTCAGTGTTTAAGTACTTAATCCTGACCATGTCAGATCTGTGTTCTTTAACAACAGAAAAATCCAATCTGACTTTTATTTGCTCCCATAATAATTCATACAGTCCATGGGGTTCTTCCATATATGCACCCAATTCAAAACACTCTCTAGTTAATCAACTAGTCTATGGGAAAGATACAATGGATCCCAGATGTCCAGTGATATTGATTCATGGATCAGATTACAATGTAGGACAGAAGAGGGTCAGCCTTTCAGAGCTTATTCACTGATTATATCTTAGCAACTAAAATTATGCATATGAAAGGACTTAAAATGGATTAAAAAATATACAGATTTGGGGTTAGTAAAATATTATTTTCTTATTTTCAGTTTATTTATGTAATCATTAAATTTTTGACATGGTGTAACATAGCCCAGGATGGCCTCTAATTTATTATTTGTAGCTGAGAATGACTTTGAACTCCAGATCTTTCTGCCTCTACCCCTCATGTGCTAGGATTACAGGTGTGCATCATGATGTCTAGTTTTTATTTTCATTCTTTTAAAAGAAGACACTTTCTTCCCGATGGCCATTCATCTGCTTTAACTCTGCTCTTAAGTATTATTGGACACCATTTGTTGGCAGACTTTTCTGCCCCACTTGCAAGCTCCCAAATAACCATGCAGAGACTTCTTATTGATTATGAAAGCTTGGACCCTGGCTGGTAACTTTTCTCTTCTTCCCAGAGTCCTGTGTGCCTGAAAATCCTACTTAGCTATTGGCCATTCAGCTTTTTACTGAACCAATCAGAATGGCACACCTTCACATTGTACAAAAACATTATTCTACAACAAATAGCATACTCAAAGATGATTGGTGTAGAAGAAATAAAAACTGAGCAGGATAATGAGGAATCAGTAGTGGGAATGGGGTGCAAATTTACATAGAGTGGGCAGAATAGACCTCACTTAGAAGGTGGTGCTTGAGTTAAAGCTTGATAAGGTGAAAGAATTAGTTACTTAAATTCTAGGAATTCTAAGTGGTGGAAGCAGCATATGTTTCCTGAAGTAAGAGTGCTCTTAAGTTCATTCGGTTGCAAGGGATCCAGTGGAACCATACCCAAGTGAACAGGGCTTAGGAAATTCTCAAGCCAAAGAGACAAGGAGGCTGATTTCCTCTTGAGACAAAGTGTTGGCTCTTGACTTGAGGAGAGAGCCAGCTCCTGAGTCAAAGTAGAGAGATAACACAGTCTCTCTGGTTGATGCTTTGATAAGATCATTCTGTTTCATCCACCCAAGTGTCCAGGGGAAGAGGGGAACCTTTGTAGGATTCACATGAGATATGACCGCTCAGCCTCAGTTACAGACACATTCAGGGCACTATCGGCAACAGCAACATCATCTGAGAACTTCCTGAAACACAAATCCCCATGCCTCACAAGAGATCTACTGAGTCAGAAACTCCGAAGGGAGAGATTCTTGTCATTTTGGTTAAGCCCTCCAGGTGATTTTAATACACAGATAAGCTTGAGTACCATAGCTTTAAGGTTCTGGGGCCTGAAAAGGATGACATTAACATTTCCATTGACGTGATGGAGAAGGCTGTAGTGGCAAAAGATCAAATTTGGTGACACCCTAAGGAAGTTTAGATTGGAATGAATTTGTGATGTCTTAGATACTAGTAGACACCCAGGTGGTAGATAAGCACGTGTTATTATATATATATATGTTATATATATATATGTTATTATATATTATATATATAATTTTTAAAGAGTGGCCCAATTTGGAAATGGCAACTGAAACATGGTTTATCATGCTAAGAACAAAATATCACAGTAGATTGGATCATGTCAGTGGATATTTACTGTGTGGTTCCTTCATCTTAACTTTCAGTACAGGAAAGAGAAAGCCAAATAATTACTAAACAAAACTAGCTGGGAGAAGCAGTGCACTTCCATTTAGCATGACAAGGCAGTAAACACTTCAGAGTATGTTACCGATCCTCCATCAAGTCGTTTGTAGAGAATTCTGTTATGACTTTTTTTTCCCTGCTTTAATATCAGCATGTGAGGGGTCTTAATATTTTAAGGGAAAATGTTAGAACTAATATGCTTTCTATAGTTGTCAAGTCGCTGATTAATATCTACATTTCTCTCTTTAAGAGGTGAGCCTATACTGGATGATAGAATATACACCTTAACAGTTCTAATTTGGTTTTCTTTCATAGTATTACATGAAAGGGTTTTGTGGAAGATAAGTGATTAGGATTGCATGGAGTTAGAAGAACAAGGCAGATGAATGAAATGGAGGGGAGAAAATGGGTTTTAAATAACTATATTATGATCATGGGAATGTAACATCTGGTCTTTTCATGATCCTATCAAGTATTAACATTGACTACAAATAAAAGCATAGCACCAGGTATTTGAGAGATGGCTCAGCAGTTAAGAACACTGGCTGTTTTTCCAGAGGACCAGGGTTTGATTCCCAACACTTACATGGGGGCTCACAACCATCTCTAATTATAGTTCCAGGAGATCCAATACCCTCTTCTAGTCTCCACAGGCACCAGGCATGCATGTGATGCACACACGTGTGAGGAAAACATTAACAACCCCAAAATAAAAGACCTTAAAATGATATGGCGCCAGACTATCCATCACATGCATGTGGAAAGCAAAATGAATAAGCCAATCACTATTCACACTAAGACCTGATAGAGCTTTTTAAAAAAGGTTCTATACACATAAACAGAGCCAAATGTGGCTTTCTAGTCCCATGTACCTCAAGACAACTGCAGAAGAGACATGTCTCATGGCTACAGCTTGTGGGCTTGAGCTCCATGGCAGATTTTGAGTTTTGCTCATGCAGACAGAAAAGGTAACAGGTACACAGTAGAGCAGGTTTAGATGGAAAATCAAGCTATAAATAGGTTTAACAATGTGCATGGGCTTAAAAAAAAAGAAAAGGAATATAGGCAGTCATAAAAATAAATAATTAAATGGTTTAAAAATAATGAAGTCTTTAAAGAAAGAGTAAATAATAATAATAATAATAATAATAATAATGATAAAATTAATAAGCCTTGCAGAGAAGGTGTTGTTGGAAGTTTTCCTGTCCTGCCTAGCCAGTCCCACAGTTGCTTATGAAATAATTGACCTAGAGGTTTAATATTATAATAAATATTATAAGACGCCAGTAATTAAGGCATATTACTATGCCTTACACTTAAATTAACCCATTTATTATCTATGTTTAGCCGCATGACTTGGTACCTTTTTGCTCAGAGCAGCATTCATTTTTCTTCCTCTGCATTTGGCTGTATCTGTTGCTCTTTCTTTCTCTTCCCAGAATTTTCCTAATCTGGTTGCTCCACCTCTACTTCCTGTTTAGCTACTGACCAATTAGTGTTTTATTAAAACAATACAAATGAAAAGTCTTTACAGTGTACAAGAGCATCATCCCACAAGAAGCTATCCACAGAGGGAGTCTGGATCCTGTACGGTATTGTGTTGTCTTTTTATTTGTTGATGCTGATGAGCTAATGACAGCTGCTGGGAGACATGGGCCTGTAACAGGGACTGCCGAATTAAACCATTCTAGATACTCTAAGAATGCCTTAACTTAAGGGGAGTAAAATATAATTATGTTGGGGAAGAGGTTATGTTTTTGTTTCCACAGGAAACAAAAGGCTGTGCATTCATTCAAGGTTAAAGAGGATCGGATCTGATTGGTCAAGACCCCCTGAAAATCCCAGCTACAAGCATAAAGAAACAAACCAGAAAAACTAAAAGATAGGTAACATATTTTACCTGCTCAAACATAAAACAAAAAATCATTTTCAACTGATTTGTGCACACTGCATATTCCATACTTGTGTTAATGCAGAGAAATATATTACCTCTGAAAGTTTGTGTTTTCAGGGAAAGGGGACCAGACACCAAAGAAAAGGGTTGACCGTGGAGAGGGGGTGATTCAGCCTTTCAGGATGCCTCTTTTGCAGCTTTCTCGGAGTTCTGGATCCAGAACAGCTTCAAAGTTACTGGCTGAGATGGTCCAGCATCACAGAATACTCTCCAGGACTTCAGATAATCCTTGCACTTTCCCATTGCACAGAGACTGAACAACAAACAGTACAGCTATCTCTCCCAGGACTCGACCATTATTCCAATTTTCTCTCAAAGATTTCAGCACCCCCAGGCAATAGGAAACAATATAGAAAATGATGCCCACATTTCCAAGAGGTATAGTAGGCAGTTTTTGGTCTTTGAATGGGTTATGGATAATTTTCATTGTTGGGGTGTGGTTACAAGCTGCTATTGGTAATTGTTAGGAAAAAGCTGAACAAAGGAGGTTAGATTCAAGGATCTCATTCTAAAAGGGGGGATAATATAGAAATAATAGGATAGATTATTGAATCTATTTTTAAACTAAAAAAACAACTACTCGTAAATATTTATATTGATATGAATTTTTATATACTGATGCAAATTTAAGGTTACTTTTGTTAGAATATACTGTACATATGCTTCTACTCTTGTTTAAGGCATTGTACCTATGCAGGTCATTTAACAATGTCCTGTAAATTTATAGTCTTTGAAAGTTGTTATTATAAACTATTTAGAATAATAAATAAATACAGGTTAGTAGTTAGTCACCAACAACAATTAAACTTGTCATCATGTTAGGTGTGTTTTCAAGGTCAAACATATATTTTAGAAAGAAGATGATTTTCAAACACTTGAAATACTACAGCATATGACATCTAAAGTGGTTTGTTAACATAAGGCTTTTCATGACAAAGAGACACATCTCCTCCTGGAAGTACCAATTTACTTCGGAGGAAATTATGGGCATCAAAGAAACTCCATATGAAGTTTGATTTCAATGTGGCAAAGCTAACCATTTGGGTGAGCCACTGCCCATGTCTTGACTGCTGACAGTATGCTGTACAAACTGGACAAGCAGGACACAAAAGAAAAAAAAACTGCAAACATTGCCAATATAAGGTAAGAGAGTCCTTCAAAATCCCTGCTTCATAGAAAAGTCTACCAGATATTCTAAGCCTGTAGGCTGAAGATGGAATACCCTATTATTGCAGAAGAACCTTGAATGACTGTCCAAGCAGCCAGATGTCTAACATTTTTATAGGTTTGGAAGTGGCTTGCACTGTAATTCCCATTTACTCAAATAATATTATATGTGCATGGGGTCTTTGATCAAGTTGAAGACTTGATAGTTATATTTATACTTTTCATTAGTTATAATAGAAGGTAAATTAGGTATAGAGATTTGGAATCATCAAGATAGAATAAATAATGAAATATTTTCTTCAAATATTCCTATACAAATGGACTGAGCATTGTAAATGTAATTCTAACCTGATAATTGTTCTTATTGTTTACAGTTTTATTATGTTAGCATTAAAAACTTTCTTGTCTATTTAGACAAAAGGAAAAATGTTGTGGAACAATCTTTTTGTACACTGTAAATATATGTCACTTGGATTGATTTAATAGAAAGCTAATGGCCAATGGCAAGATTTGGGGGGCAGAGAGAATGCTGAGAGGAAGAGGTGAGTCATGAGGAGACACCAGGGCTCAGAGGAAGCAGTACGGGCAGTACAGAGTAAAGGTAATAAAGCCACAAGACCAAAAGCAAATGAATTGAAATGGGTTAATTTAAGTTGTAAGAGCTAGTTAGACACAAGCTTTCATAACCAACAAGAAGTCTGTGTGGTTATTTGGGAGCTACCAGGAAGAACAGAAAAATCTGCTTACAATTATTTCGCTTACTTATTTATTATGCTTGGTTTTTCACTATCTGTTTCTATCTTTGTAGAAAAACAGGGGCACATGAATATTTGTTGACAGACTAATAAACACATTGGACATAGGGGAAAATGCCATCCTTTTTATCACAGAGACTCCAATTTTATTTCTTAAAATTCTCAGGAATTAAAATCTTAGTTTTGCCACTGACAGACTGTTTAGTTATTTCTTTCTAAGAAATAAAGCTTTAAGAATACTTACACAGCTTTGACACTAGGGGAGTTGAATAGGGAGTCTTGCCTACTTTCTGAATAGGCAGATTGATATTCTTTCTCATGTAAACAGATTTAATAGGGCAGTATTAAGAAACATAAAATGTGCTGAAATCATTTATTATTTAAAAAATAGCCAGCCATTTATAAATTTTATTAAACACTTAAGTGTTACATGCATGCGCCATAAAATGCTAATGTTGAAGTAAAAAGCCCCCTCCCCCCCAGTTTTGGCCACGTGCTTATACTAACATCAACATCATCATCAAGAGCATTCATTTGTGCAAGGCTGCTCCCTGCTATGTAAAGTGAAATTAAACAGACACGGTCCCTGCCCTGTCTAGACAGTCTGTATGGATACAATTCTATTATATTTCAAGAGCATAATATTTAAATTTCTAGTGTATCACTGTGAGTGCAAAGAGCAGAAGACAGGGTTGTGTTTGGAAGGCAGTGTAAGAAGTAAAGAACATTTGTGGCTCATTTCCCTCCTATATGAAAGGCCAATGGACTATTTTCTAAGTTAGTGCTAAAGTTTGGGAGAGCATGTCTTCATATACTAGATATGGTTTCAAGGCACTTGTTTTTTGTTCTTTTTCTTCTGGTACAAAAGGTTTACAGACTTTGTTTTCATTTCTGCCTGCACTCTCAACCCTCTCAGGAAATGGCGGATTCAAGAGAAAGGAGTGAATCATTAGCCATTTCACCGTGTAACTATAACCCAGGTTTATGCTCAGTTAAATATTGTTGCTATTTTTTCCATCAATAAAGAAATGCACTAGTCTGACTTATCTCAGCGTTGGGTGCACCCTATTGTGTGCTCAGTCTAGTCACTAGGCTCTAATGGATGCCAGCCATGGTTTATTGAGTAGCTTCAGTGCATATTCATTTCGGTCCACACACTGGACATGCAGAACTTGTGCACAGGACTCAGCAGCCCCACCCCACTTGCCTTTTTACACTATGCTATCTGGAAACAAATGGTTTGCCTGGCTAGTTTTTAATGTCTTCAGGCCTCGAGAGCTGATCTAAGTGAAAACATTGAAAACACTTAGCTTTAAGAGTTCACTTTTCCCTTTCTCTTGCATAGTTTTTATTCCAGTGCTTTTATTTTTTCTCCTTTGAACAATGCAGACTTTTGGAATCCAATTCCCTAGAGATATTTGTAAGACTGGTTAGAGTTTGTCATGTTAGACTCTTAAATTCTCTCAATTTTGAAAATATTCATTCCTTCAGGCTTTTTTATTATTATTTTTAGTTCCTTTCTTTGAAACTGCTCCAATTTATCAGTATCTTTTCTTAAATCAGCATTTCTGACTTTTTATTATTTTTTACTACAGTCTGAAATAAATGTTCTCCATTCCTCCCCCCAAAATTAGCATATTTGGCGAGGTAATTTGTAAGACATTTTGTAATAGGGCATGCCATTCCATTTTATAAGCACACAATTATACAATGTTATGTTCTCAGACTGCTTTTAACAAAATAGTTGTGGCGGAGAGTCAGGTTGAGAAGGCAAGCACAAAGAGATATATTTACTAATGAATACTTAAACTTTGGAAACTCCTGGTCCTTTACTTACAAATGGGAAAGGATGAGCTTGATGTATGACAAAGGCACAGCCATGAGGACTGAAGCTGCTTTGGAACAAGTTTTCCTAAGGCAGTCATTTAAAAGTAAAGAGGAAAGGACACCATGGTCCATCCTAGCGCAAAGACAGCTGGAGTTGTATATGTGTGCTTAATTTATCTTTCTTATTTTTAAAATACAGAACTGTGGACTTTAAAAGGAACAAACAAATAAAATAATTTGAAATAAAATACAAAAAAATTAAAAAATATAAACAAAAAAAGATAAATACCATGCAAACATGTTGGAGAAGACCTCAGCAGTTGCTCCTTCCCAGTCTCTGACAAGCCACCTGACTGTGTTCTCCTATTGACTTCCCCTGATCTGTCATGGTACAGCTTCTTTTCTTGGTATGGTGTCCAATATCTTCTGATTTTTTGAAGGTATGCAACATGCAATGTATCATCATGAATGACCTGAAATGCCATTGAGCACTCCTGTGGTAACATTTGTGCTGTGTCTAATTTTGTGTTAGCCTGAGCAAGTTTCTGAACACTCACATAAGACTTCAAGGTGAATCACTGTTACTACTGGATGAATTTATTGAAGAAGGAGGGCTGGAGGCTCCTCCTCAGCTGTGAGATCTTTTAACCTGAGAGTGGGAAATAGATCTTCTCACTCAGGGTCTACTCTAACCCTGACCACTAACATGAGTCCTGTAAGAGATAGGGGCACTTTGGGTGTGCTATGTTTTCTGTAGAGAGGAAACAGAGGATGCTTAGATGGTCACAGGATACCTGTAGAGATTAGGTGAGACTTTCTTACAGACACCAGGATGAGGCCAAGTTGGGATATCATGGACCAAATAAGAGAAAGGTTGCATGGTACTTTTCTCCATTCATTACCTAATCTCTTTCTAACTTCCAAGTCCGTCAGGATTCCTACTGCAAACACAAAATTTAAGGATAATGCCATGGGAAATAATTTTGTAGCAGGATATTCTGGAAGCTTCATTGTAGACACGGTGACAATACTTTCCAGAGAAAAATTCAGAACCCCTATCTTGCTGCCTCTAAAATGATTTTAGTTTTTTGTTTAAATACAAATTTAATTAAAGTGACATATGAATGTCTTAACAAATGAATACAATCAAATAATACTAAGTGCCAAATTGACTGGTTATAAGTTTAATGAACGACAACACTCTCTTTTGTTCCTGTGTGCTCATGGTTTTAGTTTGTTGATCTTGGAGCATGGACATGTTTTAAGAAACTAAGGAGAATAAGAAAAATGCATTTCCTAACATTGAAACCTCAGCATTTCTAGGTTGCCCTTTAAAGCTGAAAGCCCAGGCCTTAAATGCCTTGCACATGTTGAAAACCCACAGAGACACTTGGTAAACACCAGAAGCACCTGGCTATCGGGTGTACAGTCAGTATAGTCAATGGCAATTGTCTTCATGGGGCTTACAGATTAAAGTAGGAAGACAAAAACTGAGATCAATAACATCACAGCATCATTTTAGCTAAGAATTGCAGACAAGGTAGGAGATAGCCTCAAAATTGGAGGGTTCTTTTAAGGTACAGCCCTTCCTATTCATTCTCCTCATCACACTCAGTCTCGACATGGTAGCAAATAAAATAAATGTTGAAACTTTTATTCTTCAAGATGTCTGTGTTACTCCCAGATCCTGAGACTTAAGCTGCCTCTCTGTTTCTCTTTCTTACATGGTTATCTACGGCAGCAATTCCCTCTGGAAATGTCTGCACACTTGCTTTTTTTCTGCTTTTCTTATTTTTTGTCATCAGCTGGCCAACACTTTACATTGGGACATTTGCCTTTCACCTTGATGCTTCGCTTATCTGGCAGACATGATCCAAGATGTCTTTTCCTGGTCACCCAGCTGACCCCTTCAATGTAGAATTGGCATGTTTGGTCTTTTCTGACAATTTCTTATCTGCAGCCCTTGGAAGAGGTCCTGTAGCATCTGTTTCCTATCTCATCTTTGCACCCAGCACATGGTTGGACTTTCTATCTCTTCTAAAACATAAAATCTCTATGCCACATTCCAAGATATTCTGATAATCTTGGCACAAAGTGAATATTAATTAACATCTATCGAAGAACATATCAAGAAACAATTTGTGTCATAGAATGTCAGAATAGCTACTCTATGAAGTGTTTAACTATATACACCCTAAAAATACTTAAATAAAAACTAAAAAGAAATTAAAATTGTTAAATTCACAGACAAGGACAAGACGTTGAAGGAAATTGATTCTAATGGAACCGTTGGCTTCTGGAGGTTTTGACTTTTCTCCCTTACTGTTCTGTAAATAGGGAACAGGGACTATGGACTATGAGTTATAGAAAATAACCAGGATCTCATTATGCAGACTCCAAGGCAAAAAATGTGGGAGAATAATAAACGAGGGAAGAAAAAGACACTTAGCTTCTCTAAAAGGTCAAACTCTGGACATAGTAAAAATGTCTGTGGCTACCAGGGCATTGGTGTCCAGAAGGAGTTGGATCTCCTTTGAACAGAAGATTTTCAGAGAAGTGAAATCCTGAAGGACATTAAAATGGCTGACACAAATCATTATGGATTTGTTACAGAAGATCAACTTTAACATCAGTTAAACCTTTGGGTGGTAATGATGTATCAATGTGGCTCATCAGCTATAATAACTGTACGACAGCAGTGTGGCAAGCTGACAGTGGGGAAGCTGGATGGTGGTAAAGGCATATATGAGATATCTACTGATTCATGTTCAGTTTACAACTCTAAGAAACTTAAGTTTTTTGTTGCTGTTGTCTAAAAAATCATGAGCTGGTATAGAGCATCTGAGGCATTATGCTTGATTACACACACACACACACACACACACACACACACACACACACGTACACACAGGCTGATACAAGAAAGCCATTGAAACCAACATCAATAATTAGAAGAAATGTATCTACAGCAAATTTCAAGCACAATTTTTAAAATAATTTGGAATTTAAAATATCATGTAGTGGTCAGATGCTAGAATATTTCATCATGATTTTGTAAGTCTTAAATATAGTGCAGATAACACTCACTGAGATTTAGGGAGTAATTTCCCCCTCTCATGAGCCCCATTCTAGATTCTGGCATCTGTCCCCTCTCACTCCCATGTAGATATGCATATACAACAAGTAGGAACTGAGACCTTTACATGAGAGAAAACAGGCAGTATTTATCTTTCTCAGCCTGGGTTACCTCACTCAATATTGTCAATTTTTTTTATTCTCCTGAAAATTGCACACTATTTTCTTTGCAGCATAATGAAATTGTGTATATGTGCTATGTTTTCATTATCTTTTCTTGGCATCCAGGCTCATTCCATTTTCTTACAGCTGTGAGCAGAACAGCAATGAACATGGATGAGCAAGTAATTTGTTGTAGGGTATACAGTCCTGTAGTATATGCCCAGCAGTTGTAAAGCTGGATCATAAGCAACATTTACTTTTAGCTTCTTGAGAAACCCCTACACTAATTTCCACACAGCAATGGCTGCACACACTTACACTCTACCACACTGAATGGGCTCCACTTCCCCGCACTCTTCAGAATTTGTTATCATTTGTTTTCTTGATGAAATTCATTCTGACAGGGCTGAGATAGGAATCTTAAGAATAGCTTTTATTTGCATTTCCACAATGGCTAAGGATACTTAAAAATATTTAATGGCCATGTATGTTCCTTCTGCTAAGAGTTCTCTGTCCAACTTATCAGTAGATATTGTTTATTGTGTTATTTATTTTCTTGTTTTTTTTTTCAGTTCTTAGCATATTTCATAGATCAGTCCTTTGTTAGCTGCAGAGAGGGTAGAGATTTTCCCTGTTTGTAAGCTGCCTCTTAGCTTGGTTTACTGCTCTTTTTTGCCATAAAAACCTAATTTCATGAGGTCCCATTTGACAATAACTGACCTTATTGTCTGAGTGGCTGGAGTCATATTCGAAAGTTCTCGCCTGTACCTGTGTCTTGAAATGTCCCTGCTGCTTTCCTCTAGCAGTGTTCAGAGTTGTGGATCTTGTCCTAAGGTCTCTGGTACATTTGGAATTGATTTTTGAACAAGATGAGAAATGAGGCTCTGTTTCATCCTTCTATACATGGATAACCAGTTTTCCCAGCACCATTTGTTAAAGAGGCTGGCTATTCTCCAAGAAGAATTTCAGGCATTTTGTCAGAAGTCAGGTGGCTCTAGCTCTGGAGGCTTGTGTCTGACTTTCTACTCTGCCCCTTACTCTCTGTGTCTGGTTTTATGCCTGTTTTTATGACTATGTTTCTGTATAACTGGAGATCAAGCAGGATGACACTGTAAGCATTATTTGTTTGCTCAGAGTTTCTTTGGTAATCAATGTCTTTTGAGTTTCCCACTTAATCCCAAGTTTGCTTTTCTATGTCTGTGAAAATTTGTACTTTTATTTTGATGGAGATTGCATTGAATCTGTAGACTACTCTTACTAAGATAGCTATTTTCACAATGTGGATCCTTTCAGTCCATGAGCACTGGGAAAGGGAGGTCTTTCCATCTTCTAGTGACTTCTTCTATTTGTCTTTTACAGACTCTCATGTATTTATTACTCAGGTCACTAACCCTCTTGGTTGGTTAATCCAAGGCATTCCTGAGGCAATATTGAATGGAATTGTTTATATAATTCCTTCCTTATCATGTTTATGATTGTCACGCAGAAAGATTACAGAATTTTGTGTATTTTTTTAAAACTGTGTCTTCTCTGAAGGTAATAATTAGTTCTAGGAGTCTTAAGAAGTAGTCTTTAAGGAGTCATATAATCATATTATCTGCAAATAAGGATATTGTGACTTCTGCCTTCCCTTTTTGCATCCTGTTTCTCTGCTTCTTTGATTTACTGATCTAAGTCTTCTAGCATGATACTGAAAAAAAGTTAGAAGAGAGCTCACACTTGTGTCTGATTTTAGTGGAAACACTTTAATTTTTCCCATTGAATATTATGCTAACTGCAGGTTTGTCATATATAGTTTTTATTATGTTATAGACCTTCTATTTCAGGTTTCTTGACTTTTATTATGTAGGGGTATTAGATTTGTTTGATCAAGGAGGCTTTATTCCACAGATCCAAAATCTGGTCATTTCAGTAAGTGGGGTTTTGCTCAGTGGTAGGGCAAATGTACTCATGGACAAAAAAACTACATTTGATTAAAGAATGATGATGTAGTTTCTGTCCATGAGTACATTGAACCATCCTTGCATCTGTGGAATAAAGCCTCCTTGATCAAACAAATGATTTTTTTTAATGTTTTCTTGAATTTTGTTTGCAAATAATTTGTTAAGAATTCTTTGTTTATCAAGGAGATTGGTCTAGAATTTTCTTCTTTTTCTTTTTCGTTTATATATATCTGGGGTTTTTTTTTTGTATCCACATAATTTTAGGTTTGTAAAGAGAGTTTGGTATTGTTCTTTTCTTTCTTATATAGGATGGTATGAGAAGTATTGGTTTTTCTTCTTTCAACATCTGGTAGAATTTAGCAATGAATTCTTATTGGCTTGAACTTCTTTTTGTACAGGAGATTTTTTTTTTATTATGATTACTGTTTTAATCTTGTTGTTGTTATAGACCTGTTAAGAATATTTATCTCATCTTGGTTTAACTTGTATGCCACATGGATCCAGAGACTCATCCACTTCTTTTAGGATTTATCACAAGCCCAGAAAGGTAGACATGGGATGTACAAAGAACACCCAAGCTGAAAACCGCAACCCTGAACAGTTTGGGATTAGAAGGAATTTAAGAGAGGCATCCAGAGACTCCCTTAAGAAGAGAAAATAGAGACGATCACCTAGCAAGTTGGGATCAATAACAGGTTGCAACCAAGAAGACATGGGAACAATTCTTGAAAGAAGAAGATGGTTGAGTGAGAGGAGCAAAGAGGGACAGAAAGAGATGGATATTTCGATAGAGGAAGCCAATGTGGGGTTGGAAAGAGACTGGGTGCTAGCTAGGGAAATGTCCAGGAACTTGAAGGATGTCTCTGGCTAAGTCTCCAAATAATGGTGGAGGGTGCCTAAATGGGACTTTTCCTATAATTAAATGAGTAAACACCCTAGGTGTCAACACGGAATCTACAACAGGGAATGGAGGTGGGGGCAGAGATCCATTGCTAAGCATTGGGCAGAGCTCCTCCTCCAGCTGAGAGCAGTGGAGGAGAGTCTGTATGAGCAGCAGGATAGGGATTATGAGGAAGGTTTTCAAGGTGATAGCTAGCTGGAGCTCTGGGGAGTTCACTGAACCAGGAGCTGCTGGAGATCCATCAGGTGGAGGAGGTGGGTGGTTTTAGACTGCTTGAGCAGTGTGTGGAGCCACGAGGGGTGAGATCAGACTGTGTTCCTGTTCATGGGCTGGCACCTTGGAGCCCATTCCCTATAGAGGATCACCAAGCCCAGCATTGACTTTGAGATGAGTGAATGAGTTATGCCAGGAATGGATGTGCCACACTGACCTGGCCCATCTTGGGACTTCTTGCCCTTTTAGGGGAGGGAATGGGTGGATGGGGAGGGGCAAGGCTGAGGGCTGGCTGGGAGGGATTGGGAGGGGAAGGGGGAGAAGGAGGGGAGGGGGAGCACATTTATGGAGATGACATTTTAATGAAAATAAAATTGAAAAAAAAACAAATTTAGTAGAATATATGTTTTTAAGGTGTATCCTTATGACTTTCTGAGTTTCATTAGTACCTGTAATTTGACCCCCTTCATGGCTCACCTTTCTTTCTCATTTGATTAGTTTAAATACAGTTTGTCAATCTACTTTTATTTTCTAAGGACCAATTCTTTGTTAAATTGATTTTTTAAAAAAATTTATTAATTTACTCTGTTGTAAATTATTTTCTTTTTTATTGATTTTTGGTTTAGCCTTTTCCCATTTTTCCAAGGCCCCACAGTATATCATTAAACTATTTATTAGTAGTCTCTGTGGTTTCCTTACATAGGCACTTAGAATTTTAAATTTCTCTTTCAGGGCTGTGTTCATTGTATACCATGGGTTTGAATATATTGTATACTTCATTCATTTTCTGGAAAATTCTTGATTTTTTTAATGATCCATTCATCTTTCAATAGTGTATTATTTAATGTTCATGAGTTCATAAATGTTCTATAGAGTGTCTTGCTGTTGATGTATAATTTTAGACCATTGTTATCAGACAGAATGTGATGAATCATTTCAATAATTTTATATTTATTAATACTTGATTTATGTCATGATTTATGGTGTATTTTTAGAGAAAGTTTAGTGGTCTGTTGAGAAAATGTATATCATGCAGTGTTTATATGGAATATACTATGGATGTCTATTAAATCCACTTGATCATGGTTTCATATTTTTAAATGTTTTATTATAATTTTATTTGGTAAAGTTATTGATCCATGATACCATTAATTTATGTTTTTTTTTCTATCTATTTTTTGTTTGTCTTACCTGCCAATTTTTGAGAGTGTAAAATTGAAGTCACCTGCTCTTTTTTGGGGAGCTTAAACTCTGGCTTTACCTCTAGTGCTATTTATTTTACAAAGTTAGGGGTAACCTTGAGGGTTTGATGGATTATTACCTTATCAGTATGAAATCACCTTCTTCATCACTTCTGACTAGTTGTTCTTCAAAGTCCTTAACAGCAGCACCCATGAGTGTTTGGGACGTATTTAACTCATTGTAGACATTGATGATTTTTCTTAAAAATGGTTTTGGGTTGCCATAATAACCAAAGCACTAAGCAGATTATGAAAATGAAGCATATATTTTTAAAAACTCATTAGGTAGAATAACAAATAGAAACACAAGGGAAATTGTTTATTGGAAGAAAGTATCCAAAAAGTCATGTAAAACTCAAGACAGAGGGATGAAATTATAAAAAAGTAGGAGCAGATTTGGAAATAGAGATTATGTGGGGAGAATTATTCTTTCAGAATTTTTAGGAAATGCTTGAAAATAGAAATTCTTGGTACTAGCATTCTGTTAAATAAAATAAATAAATGACCCATTTTTACACAGATCATAGTTGATTACAAGATATCAATGAGGAATAAAAAAAACCAAAAAGAAAAATCAGAATAAAATCAATTTCCTAACAGCAAATGAAGAGTGGAAATCAGTACACAAACATCTTCATAGCACTGGGCAAAGATAAGTGTTAACATAGATTTAATTTCATTACAAAATTTTAAAGAAAAGATAGAAAATAAACCCGAGTGTATACAAAATTAAAAACTAAAGCATTTACTTCCAATGTGCACTCATTTAAAAAATTTCTAAAATATAGGAACATAAGAGAGAAAAAAATGGTTTGAATGTTTGAGAGAAGGCTCAGTGGGTAAGGATGCTTACTGTGCAAGAATGAAAACCCACGCTGAAACCTCAGCACTCATGTACAGAAGGCAAGACTGTCTGTGACGTCAGTGCTACTGAGGAACTTGCTAGTATCCAGCTTGTTCCAAATTGACTAGGAGACCTATCTCAAAGGATTGAGATGGTGGAGTATGGCTCTGGGTGTCCTCCTCTGTCCTCTGGGTATGTGCATGGGAGCTTACCACACAGCACACATGCAAATGCTCACCCCCCATACACAATAATCTGGAAAGAATTATGAATTAAGAGAATATATGATCGAGTATATTGAAGCCTGCATAAACAAACCTTTGGAATTAATAAGCAAAGCTGATGATTGTTGAACTTTTAGTGGATAAACCATCTAATTACTGGGTCAGACAAAAGTGTTGCTGAACATTAACAACGTAATCACAGAAGGGAGTTAAGAGAGTTAAAAAGTTCTGAGAAAAGTGAATCACTTCAGGTAGAAGCACTATTTATTGTATTCTCTAATCATACTTGCTAAATTTTAGAGTGGCACATACGTGTGTGTGTGTGTGTGTGTGTGTGTGTGTGTGTGTGTGTGTGTGTGTGTGTGTGTAAAATCTTCAACCAGAAGTGGAAGAAATATAATAAGCAAAGGTTAAAAGAGTTTCCCAAGCTCAAAGGAAACATGAAAGGAAATGAAAAATGGTGAACTGGCAGAAATTATACCAAACACAGAGAAAGCAAAGATCGTCTGTGTAATAGCAGAATGGCAATTTTTGTTTTGACACTTAGAGCAAATACAGAGAAAGGTTGGAAGTGAATGAGCAGAAAATGATTTAACAAGCTAATCTAATCAAATAAAATGTAAATAGCCACATCCACATTAGATAACACAGACTTTAAGGCAAAATATTATTGCTACTGAGAAAGATGATCAACATAGCGACTAAATTAAGGTAAATGTTCAGCTCCTTAGGAATACAGATGAATTTTAATCCAGATGTATGTTCAAGGTTATATACCAGGGGATAGGATGAGAGAGTAAAAAAAAAAAACCCAGTAAACTGTTCACATTGGCCAACAACTGAAACTACCAAATTCATCCATATGGCAGATTTTAAAAATCATTCCCCTGAGTGTGTTAAAAATCCTCAAAGAAACAGAGTTCAAACCACATCCAAAATATTTATTTTTATTTTTATTGTGGGTGTATGTGTGGTATATTCCTATATATGTTTTTATGTACACATATACATTCAGAGGCTAAGGTCAATGTCTACTGTCTTCCTCCATTGTTCACCACCTTATTTTTTGAGACATGGTCTCTTACTGAACCTGGAGCTCAACTATTTGGCAACAGTAGCTGGCAAGTCACTCTCCAAGCACTTCAGTAAAATGTTTGTCACACAGTCATGAAGACTTGAGTTCACTCGTTAGCCCTAAATAAAGTCAAGTGTGGTGACATGAACCACTAATTCTAGCATTTAAGAGCTGAAAAGGCAGACAGAAGGGGCTCAAAGGCTCATGTGTTTGGTTTCACAAAGCCCAAATCAAGGTATTGGGAGGTGGAGCTGTTCTTTGAAGGGTCTAGCAAGGAATCCAATTCCAAACTTAGCTAGGCTGTCAATCAAGTAAGGTCCATGGGTTGTAAGACAGAAGCCCCTCTTTCATTGCTGGACACTTGTTGGTGGACATGGCAGCTCAGGAAGCCTCTTTATGGTTTTTCCTTGTATCTCAGAGCTAGAAATAGTGCGTGGATGACTCTTGAGCTTTGAGTCGCTTTCTTTTATGACAGTTATTATGACTCTAGATAGAGGAAGTTTGTTTTAGCTTGATCTGCACAATGCAGGCTACTCCTCCTATCTTAAGGCTTATTACCTTCATTAAATTAGTAACATCCTCTTTGTAATGTAACGTAATATCCATCCACTGAGTCTATGGTCTAGGGCTTCAGCATCTGTGGAGGTTTATTACCCCTTGCTGTGGCTGTCAGGTTGTGTTAGTTGAAAATGCAGAGTGTCTACCAAAGACTATCTAATCTAATGCATTGCATTTCTAGTCTAAGAATTAACTCCCTCCCTCCCTCCCTCCCTCCCTCCCTCCCTCCCTCCCTCCCTCCCTCCCTCCCTCCCTCCCTCCCTCCCTCCCTCCCTCCCTCCCTCCCTCTCCTGGACTCTTGTGTCCTTCTCTATATTTTCTTGGAACTTTCTATTAGAAATATTTTGGAACTAACTTGCTTTTTAAAAAATCCCAAACAGGCTTTTTACACAAAAAAACCTGTAATAATTCATTATATTTTGAATAAAGTTTTTAGTTGTCCAAATCAATTTTCTTTCCTTTTTCATTTCAGATCTAGAAATTATCCTACCAATGGAGAGTTTAATTCTGCTTGCTATATTATTCTCTTACAAATTTCTAATATCTTTCTTTCCTTATCTGTTTGTCTGACCTCATTTCTACCTTTCTCACCAATTTCTTTTTCATGGTCGCTACTTAGTTCTTCTGTTTGTGGTAGTCAAGTCCTACATAGTTGTCATGAGCACTGAATTAACAAATATTGAATTCATTATCCCTAGGAGATTTAGTCTTTGGGTCTCTGTTCATCGCACTTTAAGTAAGCTTATCAAAAGGTATTCTTGTTTGATTATATTTCTATCTGAGGACACCACATTTAATAGATATTGTTGGCTCATTAACATTGAACTCATGCCCAAGAGCACTATAGTCCATGATTCAAGGAATCTCATCTAACAGTCATGTCCTCTGTGAGGCACATCATAGCCTTCTTGAGCTAAGAAACAACAGGCAACACTTCAACATTGTGCTTGTGGGTCATTTTGAACAGCAAAATCACACATACAAAAACATAAAAATATATGGGAGAAATGTGACACTAAGTAGGTAAACATTCACAAAAAGCTACTGTGAGAGCAGTCTCAAGTAGGCAATGTCACCTTGTTTGACCCAAGCAGGGAATGCAAACTTGGATTTTTTTCTCTGCCCTTCCCTTGTTCATGAATGACCACAAAGGCACACCACAAATACTTACATGGGGATTGCAAACACATTTTAGCAAGTAGGCAAATTTACAATGACCTGAACTCAAGGATAAATCAATTTTGATGCCTTTGTCAAACAGCTTCACACACTTTTATCTGGAGTAAATATTTTTTTTGATTTCTTAGTATTGTGCTCCTTTCATGTGCTTTGAAATTTTTATTTGCAGACTCAGAAGAATGGTCTTTCCCCTGTTCTAATAGTTTTATGATTATCTCCATGTGGTTCACACAACTCCCAGTCCAGAGTCAGATACTATACTGGAATTTAGGGATTTTTGCCATAATGAGGAAATTTTAAGTCTAGCTCCGGAATCACAAGGTAGCTTGAAGAGATTAAGTTTATGATGATGATACCTATATTCTCTAGCCTTCCTTAGACCTCTAGCTGTAGACAATACCTTCATCCCAAGCGATGTCTGCTTTTAATCAAGAATCCTGTCCAAGTTTCTGACAACATGTTCCTCAACTAGCCTCCATACTGGCTTTTCTGTGAAGTAAGCTGAGCTCTGGTCATCCCCAGTGCTTAGGATGTGCCTAACCTTTGCACACTTGTAAACCTAGAGCCTAAAACTATACCATCAGAGTAGCCACCATCTTTCCTTTATGATCTGTTCATGGTCTGTGAACATTTTTATTAAGTCTTTGAAACTGGCCGTGCCACTCCACTGATGTTTATCAGTCTATAAAAGTTTGATGTTGTTACTTGTTCAGAAAGGAAATCTTTATCTTTGTTTTTCTATTTTCATATATCTTATCTCATTCTGCATTGGGTTACTAAAATATTTTTGTCTTTCTTCCCTTCCTCCAATTTCAAAACATTTGAGAGGAGAAAAATTCTATACAAACTTTGTGATTTCAGTTTCTCTTAGGGCAGGGCCTTGCATACAGGTGATAAAATCTATTAAATGGAATTCATGTCAATTGAATTAGATTTAAAAGTAGGGGAGAAATAGGGGAGAAATTATGCATCAGGTTTTTGAAAGAAAAGTGTTCTTGATCATTAGAACTGTACAACATATATATAAGAGGAGAAGTTTTTCCTCTATGGTATGGTAAAGCTTAGCTGTCTTCTTAGACTATCAGAAGACATGCACTTTGAAATGCCACATGATACAGTGCTCTGCTGCATCAGGAGCCTTAGACAGGATGTTTGTAAATAAGGAAGGTGAAAGCAGAGCTGTTCTGGATAAAACAAGACTGTGTGTCAAGAAAGTGGTTGTTTGGGGCCTATGCAGACATGATGCTACAGTCCTAGATCGCTTGAGAGGTTTATGTGAGGTATTTTTAAACCTATAGTAGGTCAAACGAAATTGTTTAAAACACCCATTTTAAGGTATGAGTGTTTAATAAATGATACACTTTGAAATGTACTGCTAAATTATTTAAAATTTAAGTATATTGCTTGAGAAAAGGATGCTAAAAAATACAGGACATAAGTGGTGATGAGTTATGAAGCTTATTGAGAGTGAAAGAAATGGACCATTATAGTGCTTTTCCATCCTTCCCTCTCTGGCTTCACTCAAAACACTGAATTGCATTGGGAACTTGAACCATATACTCTCTAAAAGTCATACTGGCTACTGCTCATAGCAATATTATAAGGAAAATGGAGCAAGATCTCAAAGAGAACCTCTCTCAAAAGTCATAACTTCCTCCAAAGAAATAGGATATTTAAAATGCAAAAAGGCAGACAGAAGGCAAAGTTTCTAGATTACAGAAGTGCAAGCTGGTGTAAAAACTAGCTCATTCATTGAAAATGGCTCCACTCACAACACAGAGCACAAAGGGCTGTGGGAGATATTCCCTAGAGCAAAACCCCTGAGCATTGCCATTGTTTGACCTTCAACATAACTCAGTGTTAATCAGAAGATTTGCTGGTGCTTATCATTTTCAGGCTCACGGAAATTAGCCTGAACACAGGCAAGTATCTGCAAGTTAGCAGTCTATGCATGGCAGCTTGTTTGGTTTCATTCCATAGGGCGTTCTGCCAAGGGATGAACAGCAGTAGTCATTTCTCTCTAAATCACTGTCAAGACCCTGCTTCAGGCTGCTATTTGGCTTACCAGAGGCCAGCACACATTCTGTAGAACCCAGAAACTAGGACTTGGGAAAGATTCTGCAGCATGCTGACTTCCACATTTACATCTTGACAGGCAAAGAAGCTCCCAGGCAATAGAACTAGAGGTGTTTTCAGCTAGGATGCTCTGATTTGCTCTTCCTCCTGTGTTTAATTAGCACATGGAAAATTCGAAGCAGTTCACATGCTTTTAACCTGGTGGGACTGTAATTGTGACAATAAATTTGAATATCTATTGCCTTTAAAAAAGCATATGTTTTTTAAAAAAAAAATACTTGGCCTTTAAAAGCTTCCTCTATTTCAGTTTTGTTCTTTGCTAAATGAGTTAGGCTAGACCATCTCATGCTTGTCTTACAGTGTTAGGAGAAGAAGCTTTGATGTTTATGAATCTGGCAGGGCCATGTTAAGCTGTGTGAACTTTCTTCCCTTAAGTGTTCCAATTTCTTTATCAATAAAACTGAGGCATTATATTGTATTAAATTTATTTGTAATGTAGCATATGAAGGATTAATATTTATTTAGGGGTACATTATACTTATGATATAAGTTAAACCTTAAGATGATTTTTTGGAGAGAATCAAGTCTTACGCAGGCTTTGATCTATTTTTTTAGAATGCAGGAACAAAAGCAGTGCCTGGAACTTGGTGCTTTGGGCTTTGAATTAATTTTGGCTATGCCCTATAGGAGTCTTGGTTTTTAGAGACTATTAAGGTTCCCGAAATCATGCCTGAATCCCACTACAGCATTATCCAGTTTTCAGAAGTTGTGAGGAGTAAATGAGGTAGGGACTGAAAGTTATCAGACATCATGACCAACACATGACAGATATGAAATGTATCTGTGTTCCTTTCTTCTGATGGTCTATGATTTGGCCCCTAGGGCTCACAATCAGTTTTTTACGTCACTTTGGGGCAGAGTGCTATAGTATAATTAGCTATCATCATCTCCTCTTGGTATTTGGCTAAGATGAAGAGGGAAGCTATTGCTGTTTGTGTAAGGCTATGGAACTAGTTGGCACAAGGGACTCATATCAGCTTCCCTCAATATGATGATATACTCTACTTTATATAATGATGGATTCATACTTGTGGTCTATTCATCAGTTGAAAGCTTAACTGATAAAGATTTTAATTTTAGGAAGTCATTCAGCTAGCATGGTACGATTACTAATGAGAGGCATGCTGCCTAAAAGTCTATCCAAACATTTACTTTAAGGTATCACAACTGGAAACACCGATGAAAGCAAACCGTGGGGTTGACTGAGTGGACATCTCTGTTCATATGCAAAGCCATACGACACTAGATGCTTGACAAGAGCTGTCAATCCACATGAAAGCAATATAGCACTTGGGTTTCTCTTTGGTCAGCATCACAGGAGTGAGAAGGTAGACACAGTTCTACAGTCTAGAAAAGCCAGCTCATGGTGCTCCAAAGCCATTCTCAACCATAGTCAACATTTCCCTGACAGTACCTATGATTTGATGCTTAGTAAAAATCAGGTATCATAAATTTAGGAGAAAATGTACTAGAAAGATGTCATCATGCAGAAGCCAGTTGTATTAATGTATTTTCTTTTATATCTTCTGTAACTATTCGGAACTCTTCATACACCTTGGGTTAAATATAAGAATGCAATTGAATGTTCAGTTTTCCTGAATGTTAATAATACTAATGGGATTCTCTTGGTTTCTGTTTCACTTGTTCCCACCCTCTCTAAGACTGCCATTTACTTTGCATTTGCCAAACATATGTCAAAAAAACAAAAGAACACAAGATTGACTGAGCATCGCTCACATACATATTTGTACAACTACACTCATCCCATAAAGAAATATTACAAAGTTATCAGAGCTGTTGTTCTTGCTTTATGATTTCGAAAACCAAGGCTACAAGAAGCTAGAGAGATTTTACCCTCAAACACAAGAGTTTGTACCAAGTCTGAGTTCTTTCAACAGAGCAGTGTTTACACCAGACCTCTCCTGGGAGAGGTCGGGTCTGAGAGAAGGGCTGCAAAATTGAGAACACATGAAGGAGAAAGGAAAAGTAGAGAATTAGTTGTCCAATAAAGAGATGTCAGAAAAGCATTAAGAAAGAAAGAAAATGTGGGGAGCAGTCAGGAGAAAGCTGAGGGGAGAAGAAAAGCAGAAGGTTCAGCCCATGAACATGGGAGACACCCAGTACTCTTGGCGAGTTGCCCAACCACTAGCACAGCTCAGAGACCTATAGCCACAGGAAGGAATCTGTGAACCATTAAAAATTGTTTATTTCTTTATGCCACAAATGATAAAACAGTCATAAAATGCAATGGTTGTTTTCCCAGAGTAATTGCTGTGAATATTTTCAACCATTATTCTAAATGCTCAATGTTTAACTAGTGTAAAAGAAATGATGTGTTTTGAACCAAAGTCAACCTCCGCTTGTCAGACAGCATGCTGTGTACACACAGAGATTAATTTACTCACAAGATCTTCAAAGCTTACTTCGTACTGATGCTATCACAGGTTAGACAGGGGCTTTCTCCTCCAAAATACAAAAGTCATCCATCATTTCTCTCTTGTGAAAAGGTGTTTGCCTTTGTTATCTGATTCCATCATAAATAATACTAATGTAGCAGTAATAATAATCAATGCCAGGGGCCCAATCCAGGGAAAGAGAACACTGTTGAAAATATTATCCTTCAATTTCTTCCCAATGCCCAGTAGGGGAAAGGCACACAAAAAAACCAATATACTTCAGCAAGGTTAGTCATCATCTCACACTGATCCTAGCTTTGTGGTAGACACTAATAGACAGATCCCTTGGATGTCATTGTGAGTCTATGTACCAATTTTAGCCCTATATTTTTCTGGACAAGATCAGCCAACCATTATAATTGCAAAACATCTAATTACCTAGCCTAAGAAGCATGCATTGGATTAAAAGGAAGGGGCTATATACATCTGTACCTCAGGCAGAGATGAAGTCTGGTATTCTTATGCCAGAATATCTGGCCATTGTTACTTGCTAAACAATGACAAGTTACTCATGCTGCCAGAGTCAGACTGATCTTCAGAGGCTCAAAATAATCTAAAAATTCACTTTTAAAAACATCCCCACTCACATTTTGTTTTTGTTTTTTTTAAACAGGGTTTCTCTATGTAAAATGTTGAAGGCCAGACTGAGTTATATGAGACATCTAAAACTCAAAATAAAAAGTAAAAAATGTCTCTTTAGAAGAGTTTTTTATAAGAAGATGGGAAGACTTGAAGAAAGGTAGGGCTGTCAAAGCGAAGTGCCACAGGCCAAGTAGGATAAACATTGGAAATTTCTTTGTATATAAGTCTGGAGACTGAGAGTTCAAGTTCAAGGTGCCAGTGCCCCTTTTGGGCTACGGGATGTCTACATATTCTCTCTCTCTCTCTCTCTCTCTCTCTCTCTCTCTCTCTCTCTCTCTCTCTCTCTCTCTCTCTCTCTCTCTCCTTCCTGTAATCTCTCAGCTCTCTCTCCTTCTGTTTATCTGTGTCTTTGTGCATCCTGACCTTACTGGCCATACTATATTGGGACCACTTTAATGCCCATGTACCTTAATGGGTCCTATAAAGACACCATCATTGGACATTCTTGCATTCTGAACTACTGGGCTGTTGAGACTTCACCACATAACTGAGAGGATATAAGTGAAGCCACCTCACGTGAGGTGAGAGTAAAGAGGCAACACTCTTTAGATCAGCACCACACTAGGTATTGCCTCTGTGTTCCTTAAAACAATTCATGATTTGGGACTGTTCAATGATTCAAAAGCAAATATAAAACTTATTGAGTATCTTAATATTCTTCCCAAATTATCTTTATTTTTAATATTTTTATTAAGATTATACCACTGACAGAAAATGTACATCTTTCTAAAAACTTAGAAACACCAAAAAGAATGAGAAACTTGAGTCCCCTTTACTCATTCAGTCCCTCCCTTTCCAATAGTAAGTAATCTCTGAGATCAGTTTGCTATATGTCCTTCTAGATCTGCAGCCATGGTATGCACCTAGGCACAGTCTAGAGAGTTTTAAAGGTAGGTCACTATAGCCATGGCTGTGTCCTTAGGTTTTCTAAACTTAAAAGAACTTTAAGGGTTTGTGCATATAGCTCTAACTTATTCTTTTAGATGATCATATAGCATTCTGGTGTAGGTACATATTCGTTGACTTAGCTGACTTCTATCTGTTCCCATTTTAAAAGTACCACAAACATTGCATTCATGTTTGCCTTTGTATGCTTATGAACAAGGTATTTTGACAGGTAATAAACTAGAGACTAGAGGAGATTAATATATTTGTATCAAGCACATGACTAGTAGTGGTAATACTCAAACTCAGAAAAGATCTGTTCCTTCAGTGAATCAGTGCAACAGTCCTCGGTGTTCCTGGAACACAACAGTGAGAGAGAGATATTTTAAGTCTCCCCTACTTCTCTGAGCATATGCCTATGCCCCTCCAGAGACTCCCCAAGTAGAAAATGCATGTAGAATCTTAAGGGAAGGAGACCTTGGTCCCAAATTTCCTCTAAACCAGTATTCTCGACTATCTTAATACTGTGATTCTTTAATACAATTCCTCATGTGGTGCTAACCTCCAACTATAAAATTATTTCATTGCTTCATAACTGTCATTTTCTACTGTTATGAATTATAATGTAAATATATGCAACCTCCAAAGGAGTTGTGACCTATAGGCTGAAAACCTCTGCCTAAACCTACCTGAAGAGGCCACGTCCTAGCCAACTTGTAATGATCTCAGAGATGATATCAGCACAAGGGAATTTTTCTATTTTCAGCTGCTCAGGACAAAGCATGAAGAATAGATAGGTCTTGTGAAAAGCACATTTCTTTGGTCCATGCTGGAGAGATTGAGTCAGCCACAGAGAGAAGCAGCCAGGATGCTGAGGGTAACCTTGGAAGCCCCTCTGGTAGGTGGAGATCTTGAACATTTATTAGGAAGAAACCAACATTCTTTCCCTGAGAATTTCCTTCCCACTTAAGAGACTTTGTACTTGAGGTTAAGAAATCCCTCCATGCCTTCTATATATATTGCTTGAGAGGGGCTGGCTTGCAGCCTGGGAGAGGAGAAACAGAGTGGGTGGTTAGAGCAGCTAGTTTCCTGTCAGCCTCTCTTCCCAACATAGCCTATCACCCTGAGTGAGTGGCTAGGAATGCCCCTATAAATAACATACAGGGTGAGCCCAGACTTCAGCTCAGATAAATATCACACCTCTTTCCCCACAATAGGCCTTGTGCTCTACCTCATAATACCACACACCAGGGTCTCAAACTATCTAGGCCCCTTCATGCCTTGCCCTTCACACATACTAACTAGTTTCCAATGTCACCTCAGAGAGAACTTCCTGACCACCCGTGCACGGCAGCCTCCTCACATCCCTCTCAACCACACCACCCTGTTTTATTTCTTCACAGCCTCCATTAGGTAAAATTGTCTTCTTTATACTGTTTGGATGTTAACTCTCTGTCTTCAGCCTCCAACTCAACTTTGTGAGAGACTAACCTGCATCTTTCTCTGTCACTAGCACATCCAGTGCCTAGAGAGTCTGCAGCATGGCAGACTTCAGTTGTTAATGAATTCCATCCCCATTTCTCAAAACCATTCTTTTATTGTAGCTGGAAACCTATTCCCTCTCAACTTTCACTGCTTCACTCAAACGACATTTTACTGGAGAAATCATTCATTCATCATGTATGCAATTTTGCTCATAGCACTCCTGATACCCTACTATTATCGGTCTTCCTTCCTTCCTTCCTTCCTTCCTTCCTTCCTTCCTTCCTTCCTTCCTTCCTTCCTCCCTCCCTCCCTCCCTCCTTCCCTCCCTCCTTCCCTCTCTCCCTTCTTTCCTTCCCTCCTTCCTTCCTTCTCTCCTTCCTTCCCTCCTTACTTTATTTATTGGATAACTATAGAGCAAAAGGAAGACACACCAGTTTCACTTATGAGTAGGGTAGATCCAAGTAACTTAAGTATTAGTTTCCTAATTACTCAGTACTAATATAAAGGAGCAAGACATATAACTCCCAAGAAAAGTATTTTAATTTCCTCATAATTACCCGTTGCTTACTAATGGATGCAAGCACTTAAAGATAACAGTGGTAGCACAATGGTCTGGGAACTATACAGCCTCTCTAAACTTGAATCAGATCAGGTAGTGTGCTGAATGGTTTTATGTTAACTTGACACAGGTTAGGGTCATCTAAGAGGAGGGAACCCCAGTTGAGAAAATGGCACTTTAAGATTGGGCTATAGACAAGCCTATAGCACATTTTTAAATTAGTGAATGATACTGGAGGACCCAGCCCATTGTGGGTGTGGCTATTCTTGAGCTGGTGGACTTGGTCCTATAAGAAAGCAGGATGAGCAAGAAATGGGAAGCAAGCATTAAACCATACTCGTTTAGCATCTCTACATCAGCTCCTCCCTCCAAGATCGTGCTCTGTTTGACTTCCTGTCCTGACTTCCTCTGATGATGAACAGTGATATGGAAGTGTGAGCCAAATAAACCCTTTCCTCTCCAAGTTTCACTGGTCATGGTGTTTCATCTCAGCAAGAGTAACCCTAATTAAAACAGACAGGGGCACTGTTACCATTTATCTACCAGTGGTTACTCATAACTCTTGTTATAAAAGCCAATGCTCCATCAAAAGAAAAGATGTTATGGCAAAGAGAACAGAGCTTGTGTGTTCAATGGGTGTCAAGTATCTGTGCATTTTCTTTGTATGTTTAAAATGCCCTAAGGCAGTTCTATGAGTTTCCTGCTTCCAGAGTCAGTTTTAGAAGCATAGTGTTAGTCACAGCACTAGGGACCATGTGTCCACATGGTGAGACAATCAGATGTGGTGATGATGGGACTGTTCTGTTTGCCTACCTCCATACTGATAGGCTTATCATACTTTATTCAGTTGTGTTATGCCTTTAATAATAAATTCTTATTTCCTCAAGGACAGGTGTGTAGGAGATTATGTTGTTACATTGTAAATAATTGTCCTACCCACTGGTTTAATAAAAAGCGCTGATTGGCCAAAGGCAGGCAGGAAGTGTGGGCGGGGCTACCAGACTAAGAGAACTCTGAGAACAGGAAGCACAGAGCAGAATGCCAGAGAGAAGCTGGAAGAAGCAGGGGACAACTATGCTGCTCTAAGAAAAGGTACCCGGTCACATGGCTGAGCAGGATGAGTCATGGGTTAGAAGAAGGGTAAAAAGCTAGCAAGTTGTATGCCTGGGCCTTAGGCCGATCAGCCTTAACTATTGTAAGCATCTGTGTGTCTCTGCGGGTCTAGGGGTCTAGGTCCAAAAGTCCAGGCCAGAAACCTCCTACTACACAGGTGTCTTTTCATTATCCTGATATCAACAGTTCCCAGGATTGCCAATGCAGAATAAGAGCTGGGCATTAAATAGATGCTGTTGACATATATGATTACATAAGGAAAGGAGAGAAAGCAAACAAACCCAGGCCCCTGTCAAGTAACACCACCCTTTACTTTCAGCTTCCAGAACATGGATGATAAATAAATAAATAAATAAATAAATAAATAAATAAATAAATAAATAAATAAATAAATAAATAAATAAATGAATGAATGAATGAATGAATGAATGAATGAATAAATAAATAAATAAATAAAAGGGCTGTAATAGATGAGGAGAAAGTTAGCCTTTTCCCTACATTAGAGTACCTTGGATAGAATGACCCAGTACCAGACTCTGACTGACTCCCACAGCTGGCTGTAATATATCTATCTGTCCAGATTGCAAGACTCATATGCCTCTGTTCTGTTATGAACTCTAAAATTTGGTTTCAAAACCAAGACCAAGGAAGGCCTATCTATATCAGTGCTGTCATTCCTCAAGGCTTTTTATATTTGATCCTGGCTATAGTAAGTGTTTCCTGAGTTCATTCTGTGCAAAAGTATTACGAGAAAAATGGGTATGTGGACCAAGTGAGAATCCCACCATTAATAACCATGTGAATAATCTTGTGCATCCCATGACCTTTCACAGCCTCAAAGATGAGAACTACCAGTTACATAGATGGTCAAGCTGCAGCAGCAAGTTGAGAACTCAACTCCTACTATGCACATTGGCTCTCTTTATTCTGATTCTTCTTCTGGCTGTAAATGCTTTCATTATGGCATTACTGACCATTATGCTGCCACTTTTATCTTTATCAGTCTGTATTCATACCCCAATACAATATTGCTTATTTATACTTTACAACAACTCAAAAGTTTGAGCCGGAAGAAATGCATGAGGATATTGGTTCAACGTTCACATTGTTTGGATGGATGTAGAAACAGATTCTCAGAGAAAGTTATAGCCTTGCCAGGATAAGTGTGTTCTCTTCAGCCATAAGAGTTTACACCTTGTCTTCTGAAAAGATGTTGTCCATAAGATATACACAGCATCAGTGCTGGAGTTCACAGAAGAGAGCTGTGTTAAATAGAAGATGAGGTGAAACAGTATAAAGAAAGTCTGTCTTTAAAATGTATTCCAAGTTTTCCTACTAGTACCATGCTGGATCAGTCAACCTCAGGCACCACCCAAATTATTGAAAAGTCTAAGATTCTACTTTCCCACCATTCTCAAGAACAAACTGAAGCAAAATTTGTCTCACAGACCCACAACTTCAGTTCTGTTCTCCTCTGCTTAAGTTTTCCAAGACAATCTACTTTATATGAAAATATAAACACCTGGTAGTATCTTCCATGATCTAGTTGCTTCCAACTAAAAAAAAAATTAGCTTTTATTGGCCTCCAATACTTGCCTTCACTCAGTAGATTCTAGACACAGTGGCTTTATTATTGTTTTGAAAATACCACAGTCTTTTGGACCTCAGAACTTTTTCTATTCAATGTAGGATATTCTTCATGGAAAGTCACATAGCTGATTTCTTCCTATGAATTACAAGTCATTCCTCAAGTAGACTTTTCTGATCATCTAAGTCAGAAGCATCCATCAACACTTGAGTTTCTGCATGGCATTGATAAATCATAACTTGATATGTTTTTCCCTTCCTCTTTCCTCTCCCTCTTGAACTTTTGAACTCCCCCCTCATAGTTCTGTAGACTATAAAATCCTCATACATCATATACACTAGACAAGCACTCTATCAATGAGCTACATGCATAGGTCCATTTTTTTCTTTTGAATAATTTGCATGTTTCCAATGTAGTCCTTCATTATAGTGAAAACTTAAGAAGAATTAGATCTTGTTTATCATTATAGCCAAGGAGATACATATATGTGGGTGTGTGTGTGTGTGAAACATTCTCCTGATCAATAAATATTTTGTTTATTGTTTCAGTGGGACAATATAATATTAGTAAAGAACTGAAGAACCCCAATAGGTATAAGAAGCATCTTAGCCCATTATGTGGGTAATTTTGGCCACCATCTCCCAAACGCCAATTCCTGTGTAAGGAAAGTGGAGAATAAAGATTTAAAATACTAAAAAAAAATTTCAAAATACTTGTGGAGTCAGTTTTAAATGTGTCAAGTTAAACTTGGCATGTTCAGATTTGAAATTCAGAAAAATAAAGAACTAGCTTCAAGTCATCCTGGACTCATTCAGGGCCAAGGCATCTCTAAGATGTAGGCATCTTTCTTGAAAGGTTTGCTAGTTACAACTGTTCCTTCTTTCATGTGTTTTGAGTCTTGTCTTCCAGAGAGGACCTTGGTGTGTTCTTAGAAATGAGTACATAATGACAATTATTGAATGGGCAATACTGGCGAGCAGTGTTCTTAATAACTGTATTAGTTGCTTTCCTGTTGCTGTGATAAAATATGGTGACTCAAAGCCACTTACAGAAGAAAGAGTTTACTTTGACTCACATCTCCAAAGGATTAAGAGTCTGTCATGGAGGGTGAGGCATGGCTCAGGAAACAGACAACATCTCTAGCAGTTCACACCAAGGAAAAAGAGAGAAGAGATGAGATGAGGTCTTAAGCTCTGAAAAGCAACTCCCAGAGCTTCTTCCAGCAAAGGTATACCTCTCAAATAGTGCCACAACTGGACCAAGTTAAAATACTGGAGCCTTCGAGGAATATTTATCATTCAAACAACTACAGAAATTGAAGACTTTGGGGCTCAGTTAGAACCAGGACTATGAGAATACACTGGGGACTTTGCTGCTTTTGTACCAATATATTTCATCTATAGATTAATGAGCAATCACTTATTTTAAAAAGATTTTATTTTTCCTTATGTGAACATGTGTACATCTGTATATGTGTATGTTCACATGTGTAAGTTGCTTATAAGGTCAGATGTAGGCTTTGGATCCTCTTGAGCTTTAGTTAAGGATGTTTATGATACACTTGACATGGGCACTAAGAAGTAAACTCCAGTTATCTACAAAAGCATTAAGTACTGAGCTACAACTCTAGGTCCTAGCAATCAATTTATTAAAGTCTTTGAACTGATTTTTTTTTTAGAAATATATAAAATTTGAAAAATGTTTTCTACTTTTCATCTTGCTTTTGGGAATTAGATTTTAATGAAACATTACATTCATTTAACAGCTCTACAAAAAAATAATAAGTTGAATTTTTTAAGTCACAGTATTTTAGAGGTGCCTCATAAGGCAGTCTAGGGAAAAGAAGTATCACTAAAAACTGAGGGACTCTGAAGTTACCAAACTCAGTTGAATTGTCCTAAACATCTCAAGTTAAAAAAAATATAGAAGTGTGAGTATGGAAAAGAGCTTTTCTTAGGAGATTTATCTAGTAATCTATCCATCCATCCATCCATCCATCCATCCATCCATCCATCCATCCATCCATCCATCTATCATCTATCATCTATATATGTATCTGTCTATCTATTTATTTATCATCTATGTATGTATGTATGTATGTATGTATGTATGTATGTATGTATCTATCTATCTATCTATCTATCTATCTATCTATCTATCTATCTATTATCTATCCATCCATCTATATCATCTATCTATCTACCTATGTCTCTATCAATCAATCATCTATCTGTCTGTCTGTCTGTCTGTCATCTCTCTCTCTCTCTTTCAATTATTTGAAGACCCTAGGTGCTCATAAAACAATCAGTATCAGTTTGGTTCTGCAAGCTGTAAAAACTGGGCTCATGTAACACTGTAAGATGTAAATTATTTGGGGTCATAGTCAGCCTGAATTGGCCCATGAAAGTGTTTAAAATGGTAGTAATGAAGATGTGGAATTTTTTGAAGTGCTTTAAGGACAAGACAGGCAGTCTGCTGCTTAGGATGCAAACAACTCATCTACAGAGTTCAGCTCAGGCCATTTCTGCTGCTTACACACTCAAAAAAGAAGAAAAATAAGTAAAATCCAACTGCAGCATGTTCCTTAGGAAACAAAAGGAAATAAAGAATCCCTGTTATCTGTTAGTACTGCCAAGAATAACGTGGGGCTGGAGAAAAGCTTATGTTCATTTCTATCGAGCCATATATTTTAATGGTATTTCAAGATGTTTTGGTTGTGAGCCTTGTCTTTCACAAGGCTGAGACATCATCTTTCCAATTCTTTTCATACTATTTCTTAAATAGTCAGACACTGTAAACTCCATTAAATATGTGAAATGTGTATCTTTTTTTAACCAATCAAAAATTGAATGATGTTTATATGTGATGAGTAATGATGTACACTAATTTATCTTATATCTTCAATCCTATACAGATACAAAGATGTAGCTGCACAAAGATTTCCACTGAATAATTATGCTCTTTCCAGCATTATAGCTGTCTTCTGTATGTTCTCATAGGCGTTAAAACTGTGCAGAACACTTCCCATTGATTTGACCCTATGATCTATGTTGCAGCAGCAGCCTTCAGTCACATAAAATGTCCATGCTTCAGTGTTTCTCAGTCTTTTTTCTAAATCTTCAAGCCCTGGCAATCTTCATTTCTGTAAGATCAGCCCCCTTTACTGCCCAGCAGCGCTATACTGATTGCTGTACTGATGGCCAAGCCAGGACTGGGCATTCATTTCCTCTCTTTCCATTTGCATCTGTCTTCTAAGAATGAAATCCATAATCTTGCTCTTTGTCAAGATAATTTGATTTGTCACATGCTCCCTCCTAAGAGAGCTGTGGTGTGGTGTCCAGGGCATCCTTACCTCCTTACATGACCATTCATCTTTGTCATTTTTAATGAGTGTGGGTGGTACTGGGAATTGTCCAGAGTCTTACCTGTGTTAGCTATATAGTGACCGAGTGTAAGCCAAATCCTCTTATATGTCTCATATTTGATGCAAGCAAGCAAGCCTTTGAGTCCACACAAGGTGTTTCTTTTGTATATTTTTTAGAAATACTGCTGGCATTTGAATATCTTCTAAAAGGCACACTGAAATGCCATTGTTATGGTGTTAAGAGAAACTGAATTCCTGTCAAAAAGTTCAGTCCATTTGTCACAATTCATTCAAACTGCTCTCTGGACAGATGCTGGGACTAGCTCCTGAACTTTTCAGTCTTGGGCACCAGCTTGCAATGAGCCTGTAATGTTTATAAACTACCCAGCCTGTGACAGCTGCACGAAAGAGCTACGTAAATAGCTTATGTCCATTTATACCATTTCCTCATGGACAGACATTTTTCTTCATTTATTCCTAATAAACTACAGAAATGACTGCCCCATTGGTATTCTGCTTCTTTATTCTTTAAACTCTTGACAATGTTTTTCCTCCTGCCTAACTTTTAGATCTCCTACATCCTTCTTATTTTCTCACAGTGATTTATTTGGTTTCATATTCTTTTCTTTTTCTTTTTTAAAAATCTATGGTTGCCCACATCCCAAGAAGGCCCTCAGCTCCTTCCCTCAGTTCTCAGCCTCACAGGCCGCCTTCACATTTCAAACTTTGTGCCTTCTGTTTTGCTGTTCTCTGGCTTAAGTCTTGACTTTTCCCATGTCAGAATCCTATCAGCTACTTGTATTATCTACAAGTGGAGCTTGCTAGCCAGTCTCTCCTGTGCTCCTAAATCAAATGTTTTGATTTTCTCTCCAACAACTTCCCAAACTGTCTTATTACTTTAAAAAAATTCATTATTTTATATGTATATTTTTGCCTGCATATATGTCTGTGTACCATATTTGTGTCTGGTGGCTGCAGAAGCCAGAAGAGGGCATTGTGTTTCCTGGGACTGGAGTTGCAGATAGATATGAACTACCATACAGGTGCTGGAAACTAAACTCAGGTCCTTTGGAAAAGTAACAATTGATCTTAATAATAGCTGAGGGGCATTTCTCCAACCCCACAAACTTTATTATTTCTGATTCTGGTACTTATTATGAACCTAGCATTACGGTACTCATTTTGTATGCAGCAAATATCCAGTGTGAGCTTAATATGTGTTCATTAACAGTAATAGTTCCTAGGAACAGAAGACTGAAAAAAAATGAATGGGGTTCTTGTCTATGTAGAGTGTGTAAGACACACAATGAAAGTAACCCAGTAAGATGGATTTGTTAGAGAAAAGTTCCGTAAAGAAAGTTAAGTGATGCCTTTAATCTCATCAATTGTGGGGCAGAGGCAGGTGAATCTCTGTGCATTTCAGGTTAGCCTGGTCTACATAGCAGGTTCAAGACCAGCCAGGTCTATATAGGGAAATCCTGTTTCAAAAGTAAATGAATGAATAAACAAGCAAATAAGTAAAAGATGAATAAAACTACTATTGTGAAGAATGGAGCTGAGTGGTAGGTCAGTCACATTAGGAAAGATGGTCCAGGAGACCACCATAAGGAAGAGACACATCAACGGAGTCTAAACACAAACATGCCAGTCTAGCAAACACTGAGGAAACGTTTCCTGAACAAAGGCATTGGGAAGTGGAAAGGTCTCACAGGGTGCTCACCTCTTTGCTTTCTTTACTCTAGCTTCATCCTAATTTCATGCAGGGTGCCCTTGGTTTTTACCCCTCTAGGGTGTATTTCTTTCAGGGACAAGCTCTTGCGAGCGCTCTCTCCCATACAGTCCTTGATCCGGTGCAGCTCAGCTATTACTAAGGAACTTCTTTCTGAACGTGAGACTGCACCATACCCTCACTTCGGAACCTCCCAGTGCCTACTGGACCCACAAACTTGGAAGCTAACATTCAAATTTCTTCATGATATGATCTTAAAATATCTTTTAACTCTTTCTGGAAGTCACAAGCTACTGACAAGATTGTGAAGTACATCCGTAAACACCTCTGTCTCCGAAAATGCCCAGTCTCACTTGGTTGGGCTGATTGTCATTGCCTCACACACAGCATAGACCAGTCATATCCCTCTATTTCACTCCACCGTTTCCTTGAAAACCCTTCAGGATTCTGTTGTGGTCCCTAAACAACTTTGTCCAGGAATGAGGCTATGTTTCCATCCATCTCTCTCCACCCGTACTCTGTTGCAGATGTAGAGGACAGTTACCACGTGTTCTTTTTCCCTGTGCTAGCCAACATTAAATGTTTGTTGGGCAGATGAAGGCATTCAGCAAACCTGAATCTGATTAACTAATATTTATTTCATGATACTTCAAGTGTTTTCCTTACTATCACTCATCTGCCTCATTTCTCATTAGGGCTATATGTGAAAAGACAGAGCAGGGAGAAAACGCAGTTGGTTTTGAAACAGTCTAGTCTTAATCTGGTCGAATGATTAATAGTTTATATTGAGAAACATTAGAAACAATTGGGTAATCAGTATACCGTGGAATAAACAACTGTTTGCATACCTACTAATTATTGGATTTCCACTTAGAATTCATAAAACTTCTTAACATATCCCAGGGCCAAAATATTACAAGTTTATAATCAAAGAAGCTCACACTTACCACATTACTGCATGTTCTGTATCGAATATTTCTTCCTTCACAGCTCCTAGGTCACAAAACGAAAAACAAATAGTAGTGTTTATTATTATTTTTGAGAGGCTCAAAGTTTGGCCCAAATTCCTCTTACAATTTATTCTTAGTACTAATGGTAAATCTTTTTCTTCTGATTTGATTCTTCAAATTAATACCATTAAACACTGAACTGAACAGATCTAAGGAAGTTGGATATATCCATTGCTTTCACTATAACAGTTGAAATTAAGGATTTATTTGACATTTTTTAATCTAAAAGTTTTTCATTTTACATACCAACCACAGTTCCCCTTCCCTCCCCTCCTCCCACTCACACCAAGCTTCCTCCACCCAACCCCCATCCACTCCTTAAAAAGGATAAGGCCTCCCATGGGGAGTCGACAAAGTCTGGGATATCAAGTTGAGGCAGGACCAAGCCCCCCACCCTCCATATCCGGACTGAACAAGAGAGTCCTCTACTGGGAATGGGCTCCAAAAAGCCAGTTCATGCACTAGAGATAACTCCTGGTCCCACTGCCAGAGGCCTCACAAACTTCTCAAGCCACACAGCTATCCTCACATCCAGAGGGCCTCATTTGATCTCATGTAAGTTCCTCAGTTATCAGTCCAGAGGCAGTGAGCTCCCAATACCTCAGGTCAGCTGTCTCAGTGGGTTTCCCCATTATCATCTTGACCCCTTTGCTCATATAATCCCCTCCTCCCACTTTTTGACTGGATTGGGACTTTGGCTCATGCCTTAGCTGTGGATCTCTGTGTCTGCGTCCATCAGTTGCTGGATGAAGGTTCTATGATAACAATTAGGGTGGTCACCAATTTGATTACAGGGGAAGGCCAGTTCACTCACCTGCTCCACTATTGCTTGGAGTCTTAGCTGGGGTCATCCTTGTGGATTCCTGGGAGTTTCTTAGTACCAGTTTTTTTTTTTTTCCCCTTAACCCCAAAATGGTTTTCTCTGACAAAATATCTATTTTTGTTTTTCCCTCTCTGTCCCTCCCCTAACTCCACCATCCCATTCCCTCATGTTCTCTTCCCACCTCCCCTTACCCCCCATCCCATTCCTCCGATTTTATCAGGGGATCTTTTCTATTTCCCCTTTCCAGGGGGACTGTGGATGTCTCTTTTAGGGCTAATCATTTAACTTGCTTTAAGATTTTAAGACCTAAAAAAGATACAGCCAATATTTCATCATGGATAGAAAAGAAAGGACCATCCGGCCCCATAGTCAGAGAAAGAAGATTGGTGGCTGATGGCTGCTGAGGGAGGGAAGCCTTTTCTTCAGGGTGTTGCCTATAATAGATTATCTGAGCTCCAGTATATGGCCCTCTACTCATGCACATACAGGCAGCGAATGGGCAGCACTAAGTTCAGTTGGTTGTAAAAAGAGGGGTGCATTAGAGTAAGATGAGGAGGTGGAGTCAGGTGGTTGGGAAGAATTGGTACATATATATACGTGTGTGTTTGTATAATAAATATAAATTGTATATGTTTATAAAATTCTCAAAAATAATTAAAAACCATTATATTTAAATAACACATCACTATCACTTCACTTATTTTCTTGGAAGGTAGAGGGAATCACATAACTTACAGCTTTATGGCCTAATTTTTTTCTTCCACTTAAAGATTTTTTAAATTAAAAACATTAATTCATTGTGTGTGTGTTGTATGTATATGTGTGTGTTTATGTTTATATGTGTGTGTGTGTTGTATGTGTATATGTGTGTGTATGTGTGTGTTGTATGTGTATATGTGTGCGGGTGTGTGTATGGTGTGTCATAATGTTCATATGAAGATCAGAGGACAATTTGCAGAAATCAGCCTTCTCCTTTCACTTTTTGGGATTTGGGGATCAAACACAGGTTGTCAAGTCTGTTGGCAAATGTCTTAACCCATTGAATTGTCTAGCTGGCCCTCCACTGAAATTTTTTTTTGAAGTTTTCCCCCCATGCTTTTGGAATATTTTAAAGACACTGTATTCTCAGCTATATAATATTTAATCAAATGATACAATACATAATCATAATGATCTCTTGTAATTTATGTAATTTTATAGGATTCCATAAATGAGAGTATAACAAATCATCCGCATAAACAAGTTTTATACAAGTTTCTGACCATGTCTTTAAAACAAATAAATTTCTAGAAGCAGAATTAGTGAACTAAAAGAAGTGAGCTTTGTTAAGGCACTTGAAAATGATTGCCAACTTGCATTCCATAAAGGGTATGCCATTGCCTTCTACTAGCACTTGCATGGGAGTTTCCATGTTACTAAATTCCCATAAATAAAAATAATTATGTTTTTACTAAAACATTCAGTGATGACAATTCATGAACACTAGTGCTTCGTTCTTTTCAAATAAACCTCCACTTTTCAAAAAGCAAAAGAAAATTATATTATGAAATTTTCAGAGAATTATGCAGATAGTTAAGAGATATGAAATCCCAGATCTAACATTAAGTTACATGTTTATTTGATCTTATCAAATGTGATATGATCATTGCATTCATTTTACAGATGATATTATGCCTAAAGGGGATTGTCAAAGCTTCGCAAATGCTAAGTGGTGGCATGATACCGAAACAGGGCCACTTAGCTTCAGGACTTACATTTATAATCACACCTTGATAATGGTCCCATTTCAGCCACATCTTGGAACTGCTGTTACAGTCTGAAAATAAACTGACTTTGAAACATGCAAAGTAATTAATATGACTTGGCCATATAATTAGGCAAAAATAGTGATATTGTTAGGTCTTAAAAATGTCAACAACAACAAAATGTCATCTGGAAACACAATTACCTACAGGCTGTTAGGCTTAAAGATTTGACTTCAACCCAAATTAACTGCTTTAAAATACATTAAAATTAGAATTAGAAAAAGAAGGCATCCAAATTGTAGAAAAGGGGAGAATCAACAGAGATTCATGGGGACACTGAGACCAGCAATGTTCTAGAGCCAATGAACTTGATGTTGGTCATTGGCCAGATTGTTGTTGTCTCAACAGATGATAACACTAAACATTCAGCTCACATGAGGAGTATCCCTTGTCGGATGCCATGTTGGCCAAGATGCTTTTCAAAACTCACCTAACTCTAATGAGCTGAGAGATAGAGTGTTGGCTATGTTGACATGAGTATGCTGACCCATGTTTGGATCGGCAGGGAGGATGACAGTAGACTTTAAAACAAAAAAGGTATAATAACTCTAAACTAGAAGATTGAATTTTACTTGAAAAACTGAACTCTGTGTAATTTTGGAGGTAATAATGTTATTTTCCTTTTTTCCCATTTTCATGTCTTCCACGTTTGTCTGTGAAGATAATACCAGAAACACTTCTGAATTAATCTTGACTTTGCTCTTCTCCTTGAATCAGCCTCTTTCTCTGATCTTAGGATTTTAGTTTGGTCCCTATCAAATGGTTTCAGGAGTGTCACCATAGAGCTCTCTCAAATGACAAAGGTTATTCCAGTGCATCACTACAGAACAAGATAAAGAAAGCAACTTGAATACATCTGCTTCAATAATTTATCTTTCTTCCAGAGATATTAAGTTATAACTATATATGCAGAATTTACCAGAATAACCTTTGGAATTGGGTAAATATCATATAGTATAAAAGATTTATTGAAATACTTTTGTTTCACTTTTGATAAAGCAAAAATAAAAACACAGGAATTATTTTTGTTTCCCAAAGAATATCCTGTAATTATTTAGCATTTAATATGGATTTATAAGTTACTTGTGCTCCTAAACAACTTCTTTTTTCATGTTATATTATGATTTATTTGATTGTCTAATTTGACAAGAACATGGTATTAAAGTATCAGTGTTCACTAATCAGAGATTGCACATGCTAGGCAAGTGTTCTACCACTGAGCATAACTCCATCCCTCATAGGGTACTCATTATTGAATGACACTGTCAAACTGCAGAAACACTCTGGCCCACTGTTTGTATATTATCTTTAACTTTCCAACAACTTCTAAGTGTTATTGTTCTCACTTAACAAATGAGGCAGCTGAAGCCAAGAGTGTTGAGCAGTCATAAAGCTACATACACAGAGAAGGGATCCAGAGATATGGAGCACTGGGCTTGATGAACTCCAAAGTAAAACACAAGAAAAAAAGCAAGATGTGAGTATGATGTGCAAGATACCAACACTAGTATGACTGCAGGATGCTAGAAAGGGAGTTGGTCGGCAGATTATCTTCATCTTATTGATCCCATATCAATTTATCAGCCCCTTCTCAATGCTAGTAAATCTAAATCTACCTCCCATAATGGAAATCTACACATACACACAATGTGAAGAACTTCAGTGCAGAGATGCTCATTTGTAAAAATTCAAATGTATTTTATTTAAATATACTTTTTTCTAAGTAATTTTTCTACCACTTGAATACTGTCAGGTATAAATTTCTTCATCCTGGGCATTTGTCTAGACACAAAGCCTCACCCTAGAATTAAGTAATCCTTTCTCCTTCCTCCCTCCCTTCCCTCCCTCCCTCCATTCCTCCTTCCCTTTCTTCCTTCTTCCCTCTCTCCATACCTACTTACCTGTCTCCCTTCTTTCTTTCTCCCTCCTTCCATCTCTCCCTCCCACCTTCCTTTTTTAAAATTGAAGTTTATTAATCTAAAACATCTGAGTGGGTTCCTTCATAGTTAGGTGAACTAAAATTCACCTCTAGGATGAAAATTAACAAAAATTTCAATCTGTGTAGTTTCTGAGAAATGAGTCCTTCAGTAGAGCAGGACTTACAACATCATACTCTCCCAATGCAAGCCGAAATACCCAGAGGATTGTGCTGAGGTAAGTATTGTACCTGGTGGACTCAGAAATGGGCTTGAGTATGAAATACAAGTAAACACAGACACTGGAATACATCAGCACCCTAAGTGACCAACCATAAAGTACCACACTTGTGTTTTCAGCACCCTGCTCAGTCAGCCACTCAACTCAAACTCTTCTCTCACAGATGGAAAACACCCCAGTCACAATCTATTCCTTGTGCGTTACCAGCCTTTAATTCCCTTATAATAAGATTAGTGTAGACTCTGGACAACTTTTTCTCTTCCTTCAGACTCCTCCAGTTCCTAGTGTAATTTTCTCAGTGTCAATAACCATAGTTTAAAAACCAAGAATTGATGACAAGGACAGAGAGTATCAATCCCAATAGGGGCTTATTCACAAGGGCTCACTGTTCAGGAAGCTTAGTCAGGTCTAGAGCTGTAGAAGGGTTTTACCTTCCCTCTCCCCAGAATCAGCTGCTCTGAGATCACCTGCTGAAACTCAGCATAAATGGACTAGACAGGACAGATTCTTTCAAGAGAAACCATGAGCTACCAATCCACCCAGCTCTTGGAGAGACTGGAACTTGTGAATGTGTGTTGGTCAACTCCTAGGTGTTCATTTAGGTTCAAAGTGGATGCTTAAAACCCAGTCTGGAACAGGAACATCTGGTCCTACCATATAGGGCAGAAAGATAAGTGTGATGCCAGGGCACATATGCACATGCGGTAGCAATCTCTAAACTTTTCCTTAGGCTCTGTTTCAGATTTGCATTTAAGAGAGTCATCTCTTCAAGTGTTAGCCTTTACTCCATAATTGGAAGAGTTAATAGTTATCGCTAATGTAGTTTCTGAAACATGAGGCAAAATAAATTTTGTTTATATTAAAACACGTATAGGAAGGCTTGTTCCAACAAGAGCCAATTAAATATTGTCTTGTCAAAAATGTCTTTACACATCAATGCTACATTGTATCTCTAGTTTATTCTGTGTCTCAAAATAATTGGAATCATTCTAGTATGACTATCTAGTGAATTCTTTATTAATATTTATAGATCTGAATTGTCTTTAGCAAACAAAAAGTGAATGTATAGTAGCTCCGGACCCTGATCTTTAGCCCAACTCTCTCTACCATGCACCTCCAGAATCACCTACTTCAAATATCAAGTAATTGGCTTATGAAATTCTCCATGATCAGGAACATGTAGTTTGGTAGCACCTGCCTATGAAAACCTACTCTTACTGAAAGGTATCTTTCATCTTCTTTGTAGCTACACTTAAGCTTGCTCCTCCCTCATTTGTGGTCAGACGATTCAAAGGCACTCAAATTCAACAAATAGTGAACCCCTGATACATAGAGCCACAATTAGAAAAGTAACTTAAAATGACAATGTTTGCTGTACAAGCATGGGGATATGACTTCAGATGGGCCATACTCACATACTAGTGTGAGCCCATAAAACAATGAAAGCATAGAGACTGACTAATGGGTTCCGGGGACTTGCTGGCCAGCCAGACTAGCCAAACCAGTAAACTGTAAGCACTGTGAGAGTAATAGATTTTATCTTAAAAATTAGGTGGAGGCCAGATTAGCCTCAAAGTTAATAGAGATCTGCCTACCTCAGCCTTTCAAATGCTAAGATTAAAGGGATGCACCACCACACCCAGCAACATTCTTACAATTCAACTGAATTCTAATTTCCACTTTGTCAGTATATTAACCACAGTGTATGGTTTGTTTTTCTAGAGTTCCAGAACAGCCAGGGATATATAGAGACATCCTGTCTCAAAACAAAAAAACTTTCAAACCAAAATAAAACAACTACAAAAAGACAAACAGACTTAAAATATCCAACTACATCTTATTCAAAAGAAGCAGCTCACGCACATTTGCCATTTCTTTAAAAATAAAGATAAACTAGTGTCTGGCATAGCATAACCTATAGTGTAGTAGAAGGCAGATGTTTATGGTATAGCTTGTTTATCAGTGTTCTACGGTACTTCTTTTACATCCGGTCAGACTTGGGATGAAGTGCATAAATTGCTCAAGCTTCATTGAACTAACACTAGTGAGTATTAGATGTAATTAAGGTCTTGTGTTATAGTTAGTTTTCATTGTCAGCTTGACACAATTTAGAGTCACCTGGGGAGTTTCAATGTCTAGGCTAGGCTGGTCTACAAGTGATTTTCTTAACTGGGTTGAGGGAGATGGAAAGACCAACTCAGAAGGTGGGTGGCACCCTTGAATCAGGCCTTTGACTGAATAAAGAAAGCGAGCTGAGCACTAGCATGCATACGTTCATTACCCTTTCTTCCCGATTTTAAATACAACCAACTTCCTCTAGCCTCTATCGTTGTGACTTCCCTGCTGTGATGGACTATAGCCTGGAACAGAGAACTAAAACAAACCATTTTTCAGCCTAAAAAAGGTGGAGAACAAAAGAGGAAGAGACAACCCAAAATTGACTTCTGACCTCTACACACAAACAACTGAGCATGAGCATCTGCATACAGATGTACGCCAACAATGAACACAGCATATGCAAACACATGCACAATATACATACCAAAACAAACCACAAGAGGAGATGGGAATCCCTGGTGCTTTGGGACTTTCAAAAGCACATGGAAAATATCTCTTTCTATGAACATTTGGTTGAAAGATCCCTGTGTCCCATGCAGAGCATCCATTTGTTTTCTGCTACTGTCTCATAAATGATACGTCAGTTTGTCAGATTAGCATCGAGGAGGACACTTTTTATCCTGATAGTTAGAAATGCAAGTCAAACTATGATGACAGCTCAAGGAATGTAGCTTTTGAAAATGCTTTCTGTTGTGACAATGCAAAGGTGAAAGCTGCCTGATGTCTTTTTTAGGAAGGAAGCTGACTGGTGACAGACAGACAGCCCTGGGTCACACCACGACACCACAACCTGCCATTAGCTCCAAAGTGACCTAATGAGCTAAACATATATTTCACTTTAAAGTTGCCCTTTCAAAAAAATTTTAAATGGATGGAGGGGCTGGTGAGAGCATAAATTAGGAAACGGAGTTACAAGCATTTGTTGTATATTTTTGTAACCTCAGTTTTATATTTCAACACTTCTACTTTATAACAACTTCCCATTATAAATACATACTGAATGCATTGCCAATGTGATGGAGACCTTGTTTTCTGTATATAGAGAGGGAGAGTAGGGGAATGGGAGGGAGGGAGGAAGAGAAGAGGGAGGAAGGAAGGTAGATGGGGGAGGGAGAGACGAAGACAGAGAGAAAGAAAGAGATATTAAAAACTAATGTGGAGGATAAATTAGATATAAATGAAAATTCTGTAGGTTCAGGGAAAACACTTTAAGTTGACCTTCCTGCGGCTGTGAGATCTCCTTTCAACCCCAGACAATTAAGAAAGGTTTCTGGACTTTAGGCAGATTCCAGAGGTATAGTTAGGGGGCTGTAATCCTGCTAAATCAAACTTACACACAGCAAGAATCTTCTATGCTGAAGTTTGGAGTTTGTTTTGTGAGTTTCATTTTGTTTTACTTGTTATTATGAGTGTTTGGTAGAAAACTCACTACCAAGTTGTCCCCCCAAACAAGTTGGATTTTGCACACATGTCCTGTTCTTCAACTAAAGATGTGCTGAAACAAAGCAGCAAGTGTTCACGAACACAGGACAGAGACAGAAAAGCAAGGGATGCACATGTGTGATCAAAAAGAGAAAAGGTACACCAAGAACTGTCATATTGTAAACCATAAGGATGCCATCCATGTTGGGTAATGCCAGACATTGTTTGACATGTGCTGCCGAGACCATCTAAGGAAATATACACTCAACACTCCCACAGAAAAAATTAGCCTGTAGACAATGCTTCCTGGTTAAGAAGCTTTGTAATAAGGGGTTTCTGGCTCCAACTAGTCCCACAGTCCTGACCTGCCCGCCCTGCTTAGACCCCCCAACATGACTCAGATGCTTATATTAATTACATTCTGCTTGGCCTATGGCTCAGGCATATTGCTAGATCCTGCATCTTAATTTAACCTATTTCCATTAATCTGTCTTGCCACGTGGCCCACAGCTTAGCTGTGTTACTTTTACATGTTGATTCTTGAGTGGCTGGATGGTGTTTCCTTTAACTTTGCCCTCCTTCCCTTATCTCCAATTTCCCTGCCTACTTCTAAGATGGCTACCATAGGCCAAGACAGTTCCTTTATTTACAATGACATCCACAGAATACAGAAAGACACCCCACATCATTAACACTTTGTGGCTTATAGTTATCACATTTACTGAACATTGAGTATAAGCCGGCAGGTGAGAAGACATTGAGGAAGATACAAAAATTATGAAGTCCCTCGACTCTCAGCAAAGATATTAGTTGGCCGAAAGAAACTGACATTAATCAGAATAGCACACACAATGGTAGAGTGTATAGGTAATGAAATACTGTCTGGAATAGTAACTACAAAAAGAATTTGAAAGGGGGTGGAAAGAAAAAACTTTTGTAGAGATGCCTTAGGTAGGGTATTCTGCAAAGGGTCCCAAGAATGTCACTACACAAAGAACTAGAGAATAAGCCCTCTCCTCCTACTCCTGCATCCTAAACTTCTATGACCCTTCTAAAGTTCAGTAAACACACCCAACATTGATGAGTATCTATGATGTGCGATGTCAGAAGATAAGATAAAATCACAGACCACAGTACCAATAATCTAGACAGGATGGTGTCGCATAAACAACTAACATGGCCAGACTCTGTGAAGGTGCTACACATCACTTTGTAGACATAACCCAGTGTTGAGGGCTACTGCTGATTCTGGCTTTAAGTAACATTGAAGATTCTAATTAAACACCATGGCAGGGAGGGTACCGTAGTGTCCTGGACAAGAAGCCTAGGAACCATAATTTCAAAGCAGCAGAACACAAGGCTCTGTAGCTGTCCAGACCTTTGCTCATTTTTAGGAAATCTCATTTTGTCTCTTGGTGATCTATGTGCTTGCCTTATGAACTACAGTGCTAGCAAGATGCATGTTGTACTGCTCACATTTTATAGCATTTCCTGAGATCAGGGATGGAGAAAAAGAGGAAGAAGGAAGAAAGGAGAGGGATGCCCATGGCGGGGGAAGGGCCTACGGGATGGTGGAGCCTTCTGTTTGTCTTATGCAGGCAACTGTATTTTTGAGAGTCCATTCAAGTAGAACCAGAATGTGTTTTCCTTCTTAGCCATTCAGCCAAGGGGCAGGCCAGTATCATGGATGCTGAACTTAAGGTGAGGAGATAAAAACTCACATGCTCCACAGAAGTTAAACAACATTTTTGGAGGGAAATGTACATAAACCATACAACCCTTGAGACACTGCTCCTGTCCATCACCAATAGTGTTGGAAGCTTTTTGTTGTTCTATTTTGAGACAGGAAATCATGTAATCTAGGCTACCCTTAAACTAGCTATGTAGTCAAGTGTTATCTTGAATTCCTGATTTTTCTCTTAAGCATTGAGGTTATAAATATGTAGTATCGTGTGATACCCACATGGCTCACAGTGACAACAAGACCCTTACCACATTCATATTGTTATATGCTAGTGTCCACACCTCTCTCCTATATAGCAGACAGGGTCACTTTCTAGAAAACAGAGTGAAGAATTTCAGCATAAAGAGGAGGATAATTCCTTCTTTTCTTTATGATCCCAATGTAAAGACAGATTCATTTTTTCTTAGTTAAATATGTAGTTTGAATCCAGATACACATCAAAAAATCATTTAAAGGTTTTTTTAAAAAAATCCTGAGAGCAGGGCTCCACCTCCATAGATTTTTAAAAATTTTAATTAGTCTCTTATGGTCCAAATAATTGTGTTTTCCAAAGCTTTCGATGTGATTTTAAAGTACAGCTAGGGATAAGAACTACCTCCATAACAGAAGGAATATAACATGTGTCATATCGATAGATAAACAAAATCCATTTGGCAAAAATCTGTGTCTTTCATGATGAAACCTTCCAAAAGCAAGGAAGAAGAGGAAATTTTCTCAAGATAAAACTGCACACTTGGCAGAAGCTAAAATCCTACTCAGACTTTTCCTCTAACATCAGGAAGAAGGAAACAGACCTGCTCATCTACTTCCATATAAATGGTCCTGAGTTTTAGCCAGGACAACAGGGCCAGAAAAGAAATAAAAGGCATCCAAATAAGAGTGTAATAAGAAAAATGGTCTCTGTTGATGGCATGATCTTTCATATAGAATATTCTTTTAAAAAATTGCCACAAAACCTCTTACAACTAATTTAAACATTGGATAGAATTCCAAGAAATAACAAATATGAAGTCAGCTGTGATCCTATACAAAGGTAATGAACTATGTAGAAAGGTCAAGGCTCATCTTCACAACAGAATCAAGAAATAAGATACAGAGAAATCAGCTTAATTAAGTAGATGGGAGATTTAAAACATATAAAACAGTGATGAAATACAGATAATACAAAGAAGCTCAAGACCATTTATAAGGAGAAAGTCTTGGCTAAAATGAGAAAAGCCATTAAACATCCAGTGCTCTTTCTTGTAAACTTTTAGCAGCAATTTTACATGTAATAATAATAATATCAATAATAATAAAATAAACAAGTTTGAAGTCCCTTTGAAACAGAAAGCAATCTGACTGGTAAAAATAATCTTGAAAAATCACAAATCTGAAGCTGTAATACTTTTGGTTAGGAATTAAAACAGGAGACTAGTGTAAAGCCTTATAGACCGGTCCAACAGAACAGATTGGTCATCTAGAACTGAACGTATATCTACAGCCAATTGATCTTTGACAAGAGTACCAAGGACACATAGTGGAAAAAAGGGTGGTCTCTTGAACAAATGGTGTTTTAGAAGCTGGATATTCACATACTCATACTAAAGAATAAAATGAGAATCATTTTCACCATATGTAAAAATAAATCTGAATAATATATTAAAGACTTACACATGAGACCTGAAATTAAATGCCCCCTTAAAATAATACAGAGGGAAAACTATATAAAACTGCGTTTAGGAACACTTTCCTGGATATGACACCAAGAAAACACAGCCAACAAGAGCAAAGAGCAAACAAGGAGACTACCAGCAAAGAGTCAGCACAGCTAAGAAAGGTGAGGAGGGGCCAGCTGAAGAATAGGGGTGGCACTTGTACCACAGATTAGTGGTCGACCTCCCCCCAAATGTTTAAGAAATCCCTCAACTTAGCAGAAAACAAACAAACAGACAGACAGACAAAAACAATTAAAATGGGCAGTTTTAAAATAAACATTTTTCAAAGAAAACATGAAATGTCCAAGACATGAAAATAACCCCCCCCCCCAAATAACCCTCAGCATCACTAGTTGTCATGCATGTAAATTTTTTTTTAAAAAAGCTCCATAGTGTTGAGGAGCTGTCTCAGTGGTTAGGGCATTTGCTTGAGTAGCAGTGTGCATGAGGGTTGGAGTTTGGATCTCCAGAGCCCATGTAAATGCCACTAGGCATAGGTGGCCTGCTGGGAATTTCTGCATTTGGAACACAGAATTAGGAGATTCCTAGAACTGGCTGATCAGTTTTATACTTGCCAGGTTTGAGCTCTGGGCTCAATTCAAAGACTTTGCCTCCATAAATAAGGAAGACAGAGTGATTGAGGAAGACTCCAAACTTCAGCCTTGAGCCTTATATACACATGCATACCCCACAAATATGCCTACAAAAATTACAAATCTATGCGTATACACCGCTCATAGACACATAAAAGGTAAAGGGCTATGGAGAGGTATCCTTTAATTTGTACTAGAATGTCAGTTTTCAAAATGACAAAAGATGTATGTTGGTGCCAAGGGGGAATACTCTGTAACAAAATTTAATTTATACCAGTCGTACAAATTATTGAGTTTCACATCTCCATGCATGCTTATACTGTGCTTCAATTGCTTCCTCCCTCCCTTTCTTACTAATTCCTCTTTTGACTTCTATTTAGTATTCTTCACCTTATCCAACACTTGCTTCTCCTTCAGAGTCTTTAAAGTCAATTAATATGAGAAAAGAAATCATATGACATCTATCTTTCTGTGTTTTTTCATTTTGCTTAACATAATGGTCTCCAGTTGTGTCCACTTTCCTACAAAGGATATGATTTCATTCTTCTTTATGACTGTATAAAACTCCATTGCATATATTGAATGTATTCACATATGGATAAAATTATATACATACATATAATTTCTTTCATTCATCTGTTGATAGGCACCTATACTGATTCTATAACTTAGCTATTACAAATTAAGTAGTGATAGACATGGTACACAGGCATAGCTTTTACATGACTTCACTGATGTTGAACATATGCCCAGGAATGGTAACTGAGCAAACTGGAATCTCCATACTGTTTTCTATTGTGGCTATACAAATTTGTATTCCCACCAACAGTGCATACATAGGTGTTCTTGGAAAGCAAACACTTGCACACTATTGGTAAGAATATAAAATGGCATCCAATATGGAGAAAAGTAAGTACCTCCCTCAAAATATAAAAAATGGAAATGCTACATGGTCTGAAACAGCCTAAACCTAGACACTTATCTCTTAGTAGATGAATCAAGAAGGAAGTGATATATCTGTACTCTCCCATTCACTGCAGCATTGTTTATAGTAGTTAAGATGTACAGGTACTTAGCTACTGATGTCCACTGGTGGCCAATGGACTGAGAAAATATGGTAGTTTCATACAGCAAAATATTAATCTGTCTTAAAATGAAGGAAATCCTGCCTTAAGTAGTAACATAGGTGAACTCTGGGGATACTGTGGTAAGTGAAATAAACTAGTCACAGAGGACCAATACTTGTTGTATGTGGTTTCTGGCCCAGACTTTTTGACCTATCCTCTTGGGCTGGACTGCCTAATCTAGTCTCGTGGCCTGGACTTTCCAGCCTAGCCTGGTGGTCTGGACTTTCAGTCCCACAGTCCCTTAGTCCCACTGAAATACACAGATGCTTATATTAATTTTATGCTGATTGACCTGGGGCCCAGGCATATAACGTGCTAACTCTTTACTCTTAAACTAAGCCATGACTCTCATCTTATTTAGCCATGAGGCACAGTACCTTTTCTCAGAGCAACATTTCAATCTCTTTCCTCTGCATCTGCTGGTATCTCATCATGGTGTCTCTACAGCTTCTCTGTGGCATTTCTGGCATTTCTGCTCTGTTCTTCCTGTTCTCAGAGTTTTCTTAGTCTGGTAGCCCCACCCACACTTCCTGTCTGCCTTTGGCCAATCAGCATTTTTTATTAAACTAGTGGGCAGGGCAATTACATAAATCCCCTACAAATACTACATGATTCTACTTATGTAAGATGTATAGGATGGCTTAATTGATAGAAATAGAACCAAAGTTTTCCATGGACACAAAAGAGAGGGAGAAGGTAGAAGGAAAACTGCTATTAAATGTGTCCAGTTTGGGTGGTACAGCATCTATAAGTGTTGTGTGTGTCTGGTGTATGTGATGTGCATACAGTGTTTGTGTGTGTAGTGTGTAGTGTGTGTATGTGTATGTGTGTGTGTGTGTGTGTGTGTGTGTGTGTGTGTGTGTGTGTATGTAATGTGTGTGTATTTGTATATGTGGCAGTAAGGACAGAGTAACTACAAGACTTTGCTTACTCAGTCTAGGTTCAAGCCTGAGATATCTGTTCCACTCAGAAAAAGTACAATTGCTTGAATTGACCTTGGTTGTATAGTACAAGATTTACACCAGTACATTATAGTTTTCTTATTCCCACTTAAACTATAGATTAAGAAAATGAATATGTATTTTAATTCCATGTACATAAATTAAAAGCAAACCACAGAACAGTTAAGTATCTGTTGTGTGTTAAACACTGGAAAAGAAAAAGAATACTGTAATTAAGAATATAAAAGAATTTCCTAGTTAATGTATAAAATGATACAAGATAGAAAACAAACAAATGCCTATTAATTTTACTATTCATAAAATTGGGAGAAATTCTCTTACTTCTTAAAATACTTCCAGCTACAATCAATATAAACTCACTGATAAAATCTTAACTGGTTTATTTCTAGGGGTAGACTCTTTCTCTTTGGGAATTCTAGCTCCGTTTATACCTAGTAATTTGCCTGATATATAGTGAGAGTATAATAAATATTTATTGGATGAAGGAATTAAAATTGAGAGTAAATAAAACTTTATAAGGGCTATTGAACAAACCAAATAAGGAAATCTTACACACACAGGGGGAGGGGAAGGTGACTAAGAGTTACAGATTCCAATGTAACAAGTAAAGGTTTTAAACCAAACACATTTCTCAACTATATTTTACTCCAACAAACTGGTTTATGGAATAAACCAGACCATAAATTGGTCCTAAACATTCAGTCATTACCCTTTATGCATGCCTCTCCTGAAAGGAGATCAGATCTTGGAATAATGCACTCACTCCTAAGATATATAGCCTGGAATATTAGAAGTCCTGGTAATACATTTAGACTAGGCATTGACCCAAAAAAATAAGAAGGCCACCTCAAACTCTTAAACATATGTCCTCATAAGCAATCTTCTCTCCCAGAATGAGAAGACCACCTTATATAAACGGGATGCAGAGTCAGACCTACTCTGAACTTGTATATCTTTCTCTCAAAACTGAAACTTTTAAAAAGAAAAACATTAGATGAGGAAAGGCAACTAGATCTTGCTGCAGAGTTTACCTGAGATACAGGCTTTAAATTATGAAAATGAGTCCCATGAACCTTAATTAGATGATGAAGATGAGATACCATTTTAAAAAGACAAGTATGGATTTAAGAAGCCAAATTTTATCATTGAAAATTTTTATTTTGGTAATTATAGAATTAAACTCTAAATTTATGTAAGTATCAATATTTTCATGGGAGAAAAATCCGTGTTTACAAATTCAAAGAATTTAGCTTACTTTCCCTAGTAGAGTTACTATATAGAGGGCTTTAAAATAATTTTCCTCATTCCTGTGGAATAAGACTCCTTGGAGCTATTTATCTTAATTTTTCTGTGTTTATGTTGACATCATTCTGGCAGCACATCTTTTTGGAATAATACAATAATCTTATCATTTTCAGGCATTCCCCCATAATGTGGTGATGATTTTTATCTCTTGTTCATCTGATGATTTTGTCTAACTCAAATATTCAATTCAAAATTATTAAATTAAAAAATATTGTCATTCTTTATAAGTAGGTATTTTTCTATCTGTCATCTATCTATCTATTTCTTGTCATCTAGCTATCTTACTCAAGTATATTATTTAACCATGATTTAATGAATATACATAATGTGCCAATCAATATATGGAATTGACCTATTCATCCATAGATTAATCAATTTGTTAGATTAACAGGTTCTCGGAAAATAAAACAGCTCTCATAAGATGTTTACATCTTTTTAATTCAACTGCCCAAAGTTTAACTTGGTTCTTAAGAACATGCAGCTACTTGACTCTTTGCCATCTCAAATGAGCTGTAGCTTTCCTCTTGACCTCGTTCTTGGCATGGACCGAACACAGTGGTACGGATGATGTTACTCATAGTATTAAATGCCTTAGGCATCTGGAACTCCTTATGGGCAAAGCTAAGTCAACTGACTGAAGACAGATCTAGAATCCTCAAAGATGGCATGTGCTATCAAGTTTAAGAGAGAAAGCAGGAAGAAGAATTCACTAAAAACATTTCAGCATAGTTTGTGAGAAGGCTGAGGAACTGGAGAGAGAAGAAACAGGTTTCTAAGGTAGTTGACTAATTACTTGATTTACTGGTAATAAAATAAAGTACCACCATCAAGTACAAGTGATAAAATAAAAACAAATCTTATATTTCTTGGTGATGTAAGATAAGCAATAGCGTCATTATCTGTGTTACTCAGTGAAACTGTATCTAATCTTACAGAATCAAAAGAGGCTATAGGGTCAAATAGAAGCAACTCAGACTGTTGCAATACCACATGTTATGCAAATGCAGCCCTACCTAGAAAAAGAACAGGGGGAAGCCAGGGAAGGAATGTGCTCAGCCAGTGTCTTCCAGGGCCAGGCTCCCCAGCATTAAGCTTTGATAATTGGTTGAAGGCTTTATTTTCACTTTGCCAAGCCTCTTTGCTTCCCATATGGTCATCAAATGAACACTTGGAATGGTCTCTGTACAGGTTAAAAAAGGCTTTTCACAAGCTTTCAATTTGCCAGAGGACACAGTTGACTCCAGAAATGAAGAGGTCGTCACCTATGTTATAAAATCTGGGAAATCTAACTTCATTTACAGTTTTATCATGCTGGAAGTTAAATAATTATTATTTGATAGACCTAGAAAATTCAGACTTGAAAATGACCTAAGAGATCATATGCCTAGAAAATCAGCCCAGCACTTTAATTTAAATCTAAGGTGAATTACTTAGATTTATTTGGCCTGAATTTGAATGCTGTCACTCCTACCCACTACTCACTGATCTAGCCTCTAAGAAAATAGACACTTTAACTTCTGATCTTTCCCAAATCAGAAGGTTAATGAGGTGCATTTAGATGCTTAAATCTGGAATGGAGAGTTGAGAGAGGACCTACCTGATAATTACTTTGTTCTATAAAAAACAATTAAGAAAGGCTTCAGCTAGACTTTTTGAAACTTAAGGTTGTGACTCTAGAAAATACTCCTAATAATAAAAAACCCCACAAAAACCTCTATTGTTAGGAAAATAACCAAGAAAAAAGTTGTTTAAGTTCATAACAATGTAAAAGATAATTGTCATGATGCCACATTCTCCTGAGATCCTCAGTAGATTCAATCTAGACTGGGAGAATAGAGTTCTACTGATGGATGACTGGTTCCGTATAGATGTCATGAGGAATTTGTTGCCTACATTCACTGTAGTGGATTTATGATGTTACATTGTAAATAATTGTCTCACCTATGAGTTTAATAAAAAGTGCTGATTGGTCAAAGGCAGACAGGAAGTGTGGGCGGGGCTACCAGACTAAGAAAACTCTGGGAACAGGAAGAGTAGAGCAGATACTCCAGAGTTATCAGACAAGCCAGAAGATACAGAGGCTAACTATGCTGCTCTGAGAAAAGGTACTGAGCCCCATGGCTAAACAGGATAAGAATCATGGGTTAGTTTAAGGGTAAAGAGTTATAGCAAGTTATATGTCTGGGTCTTAGGCCAATAATCCTAAAATTAATGTAAGCATCTGTGTGTCTCTGTTGGACTGCCGGTCTACAGGTCCAAACCTTGAGGCTAGGCCTGAAAGTCCAGGCCAGAAACCTCTTACTACAATTCACTCTATATAAAGAAGGGAAAATTGATTTAAAATTTTATTTATAACACTACAATACGGAGTGGAAGAAAAAGAAAGCCAAACACACACACACATACACACACACACACACACACACACACACACACACACACACACACACACCTCTGTTTTCTGACAGCTGTCATCTAATATTTCTTTTGCTCCAAACATAACAATCCCATGGTAAAAACTGAGTTTTGAATATGCATAAGACCAGGTAAAGGAGTAGCCTACTCAGTGTTCATACCAGGTCCCTGCCAGTAAGTTCTCTGAACAGCAATTTTCAGGCATTTCTTAAATCATAATTTTTTAGCCCAGAACATACACATACAAGTAGACATATATGTTAATTTATATGTATCTGCACATGCATGTCATATTTTTGTAAAAGTCAGAATTCCCTAGGTTTTTTATTTCAGAATCAATGACAGTCTGTTTTGTGACTAAATCATTGAGAGCCTTCTAAAAATAAGCACACACTTCACATGGGGACTCTAGAAGTTAGCGTCACAATGCATCTGAACATTCAGTGGCATGACGCACTACTTCAAAATAATATTTGCTGAGCCACTTTTTATCTTTAAATTTTTTTTGGGATATTTAGCTCTTACAGAATCAATTCACCTCAGAGATAATTCAGTCTTAATTTCTCTCTTTGTAAAATCCAAAGTGAGTCAATTGATGCCACCAGGGCATAACAGGCTAATATGGACCTATTGTGTGATGCTGTTCTCAAACACCTATCTTTAATCACATATGGAATAGCTGAGTAAACCTCTCTATTGTTTATCTCAAGAGGAATAGAACTAGGTGCAGTTCACCTAAATTTACTCCTCCAACCCTGGTAATGTTGTACCTACTATTGAAGTTCACCTGGCCTCAGTACTTGACTATTTGCTGAATGACAGAATCTTCCTTGTAATTTAAATGTACACCTGACATTTTTTCTTAGGCTTGCTCATTTAAAATTTGCAACACAATATAACATTCTGATCACTGGGAGAAATAGGAAAGTTTCTCTCACCTTCTTAGTTCCTGAGTTACATGTTTTGGCTCATTCTCATTGAATAGTCAAGGATACTAATTTGAGAAAACTAGGTAACAAGCACACCCCAAATTTGTACATTTTGCTGTTACTGTTGTCAGATTATTATCAGTTATATTATCAGCATGTAGCATCATGTATAGCAGATTTAGTAAGCTTTTTTTAAAGTTTTAGATCAAGGAAGCAGGTGAATCACAAGTTGGAAATTATCTCTTCTATATGTTCAAGGTTCTGGTTAGTAGGAAGCTGGCATCAAAAAAAAAAAAAGAAGAAGAAGAAGAAGAAGAAGAAGAAGAAGAAGAAGAAGAAGAAGAAGAAGAAGAAGAATAACTTGTCAGTGGTGGCAAAATCTAGTGAATCTATCAAATTCCAGACTGGACAAGTGTCAGGACTGGTCTGTATTGTTTCTAAGTATGCTTTGTGGTCATGGTCTGCAGTGCTCAGCACTTTCAATGAAAACATATTACGAGCCAAAATGTTCCCTTTTCTGGATCTTGAGATCCAGTAAGAGCCACCAGTCAGAGACCTGGTATCTCCTCCACATCTTTCTAATATGAAGACCCCATATTAGAAAACAGATGAATGTGACTCTCACCCTGATCTCAAGAGTGTATCACTGTTATAAAAGAAATGTGGACACTCTCCTCAACTTGCATTTCACTACTTTCTGCTGCATGTTTATGAAACACACAGGAGGGGAGTCAGAATACTGGAGACAGCATGCAGGCACAATCAGCCAGACACTCAGGGAACAAGCTGAAGAAAGGTGGCTGACAGCTGTTAGAAAATGGTGAATACCTCCAACATCAATAGCACGTGCAAAGGGAGCCTTACAGAATGGGAAGATATGTTTCAGTTTGAGGGGGTCCCAACTGGAGGAAGGAGGGGATCAAAAAATCAGCCGTGTACTTTCAGTAACCGTTTAAAGGGCAGAAAAGAAGAGAACCAAAAAAAAAAACCAAAAAAAAACCCAAAAAAAACCAAAAAAACAAACAAACAAACAAACAAAAAACGCCCAGCATCACTAGCTGAGGGAGAGAAATTCACCAGGGAAACCCTGGCTTTTGGGATGTGACTAGAACAGCCACCAGATATCATTTGAATCAGTTACTTGGTGGTCTGAGACCCTCTGTAAACTACAGAAGCTCAAAAGAAGTATCACAAGTCTATACATTGAAAGCCAGTCAGCAGAACAGCTCTAGCTGCCAAAGGAAATGCTCTTGATTGGCACTATATAGAATTCAATGGAGTAGAAATCTGATCAGAGCTGAAGTCTGCAGGGAACATGGGCCAAGGGTTTACCTGGTCTGGGGGCCATGAAGAAGGCTAGACCAGGGCCAGAGCCAGCATCTGCAATCCAACCAATGAAGAGAGGACCAGTATATATGGCCCGACCTCCAAAAAGGCTACCAGGGGATGAGTGCAGAGTTCACAAGTTGTCTCCTGAAGGACTGGTTGTAACTAGCACTTCCATCTATGAAGGCTTAATATCTGTAGTCTCATCTTCCAAAGGTCAGCCTGGTTGAGAACCACAGGTAGACCCCTGAATGACTGCTCTGGAGTATAGCCAAGATCATAGACACGCTAGAGGAAGACTGAGCAGTGTGACATGCACCTGGCAGCTCAGGAGGAAATACCCAGAGGCTAGAAAGGAGAAATCAGGTCAGACTGGCATTGACACCTATCCCATATCTAGCCTAAAATCTAAATAAAATATATTTATTTCTCCTTTACTTAGCATGGATGTGAATGCCCAGGCCAACTCTCTCCTGCTCCGTTCTTGTTCTTTCTCTAGGTCTTTTCCTCAAAACTCATGCTTCCCTTCTGCTTCCTTTACATGAGCTTTCCTAAACTATATATCCTAGTCTGACTTACAGAGTTTCTCTGCATTCACAGGGAGTCTGCCCTTTGATAGTGACTGGTTTATGGCCTCATTCTGTTCTCAAGTGAGAGCTAGGGGCAAGCCTGGCACCCAAATGCCAGCCTAGCAGAGGAAACCAAGGTCTCAACTCTCCTATGACCTCATCCCTCTTGTCTTGCAGACACTTTTGATGAAAAATGAAAATGATTGAAAAGATTCCAACCAATAACCTAATCTCTCTCTCTCTCTCTCTCTCTCTCTCTCTCTCTCTCTCTCTCTCTCTCTCTCTCTCTCACACACACACACACACACACACACACACACACACACACACACATTTTTGCCCAGAACAAAATCAGAGGAAGCATGAACAGCCATGGTAACAAGACTCCACTCCTCTAAGATTCACCATCTCGGCATTAATGGCTCCAATGGCAGTAAATTAGGAAAAGGCACAATGAATTCAAAAGAATGACTCTAAATATGTTAGGAGAAATCAAAGAGGATGAAATTCTAAAGTACACAAGCAGACATCTAAATGACATGAGGAGGCCAGTGCGGGACACAGGAGTGGAGTCCAAGAACATGAAATACTAAGGAGAAGTAAACTGAGGAGGAAGGAAGCGTCAGTGTGTCGAACCCCAGAGCTCCACGCAATGTCTGGCTAACAGAGAGGGCCGAGGAACACAGAGTTCAGGGCTTGAAGGCAGGTAGGGAGACTTGGAAACCGAGACACTGATACAGATAAATACACTTAGATATATGTTCTATCTATGTCTATAGTATAGTATAGAAGACCTATAAGACATTAACAAAACGATCAAATCTATAGATCACAGGCACAAAAGGAGACAAATGTCAGGCTATAGGCATGGAAAACATTTTATATATTCCCCTTTATTGAAAATAGATTATTTCTCATATAATATGTCCTAATGACAGTTTCCCCCCCCCTCTCTCTCTCTCCCTCCCTCCCTCCCTCTCTCCTTCCCTCCCTCCCCCTACTCCTTCCGGTTCCTCTCCACCTCACCTCCCATTGGGATCTTCTCCATTGAAAATACAGGCTTCCAAGTGATACTAACAAAACATAACAAAATAAAATATAGCAATAAAAAACAAAAACAATCACACGAAAGTTGGCTATAACAAACCAACAGAAGGAAAAGAGCCCAAGAGAGTCACAGGAATCAGGGATCCCCTAGTTCACATACTCAGTGGTCCCATAATATACATGCAGAGGAGCTGTGCGGGCTCTGTGCATACTGCCTCAGTCTCTGAAAGTGCAGATGAGCTTGCTCAGCTGATTTAGAACAGTGGTTCTAAACTTGTGGGTTGTGACTCCATAGGGTCGTATATCATATATCCTACATATCAGATGTTTACATTATAATTTGCAACAGTAGCAAAATTATAGCTATGAAGTAGCAATGAAATAATTGTATGGTTAGGGGTCACCACAACATTAGGAACTGTATTAAAGGGTCACAGCCTTAGGAAGGCTGAGAATCAACTTTCTTCTTAAATCCCAAGTCTAGAAAAAGAGATGTTCATCTAGGATCAAGGGCTGTTTAAAACACCAGAGACAACCACAGAACGACCCGCCCCTCACACGCTATGTGTCATGCGATAACTAAAACACAACACAGAATGAAGAAGGAATATTTAAAGCTGTAAAGGAGAACTAGTTTCCTCCCTCCCTCCCTCCCTCCCTCCTTCCCTCCCTCCCTCCCTCCCTCCCTCCCTCCCTCCTTCCCTCCCTTCCTCCTTCCCCCTTCTCTCTTTATTTCAGAGAGAATTTAACATTTAGTCCTAAAAAGACAGCAAGCTAGGAGGTGAATTTGTCAATCACAGAAAGGCCATCTAAAAAAATACAGTTAACTTCATACCACAAGGTGAAATACTTCGTATTTTTTCTAAAAGTCCCAAAATGCAAAAGATGATCCCCAACATTGTACCATAGTGTCCAGTAGGCAAGATAAGATAAAAGAAAGATACAAAGGAGAAAAAGAACTCTGTGCTATTATTTCCAAATCACAGATAACAGTTGTATATTGAAGTCCTAAAAAATGTGCAAAAACCAATGAACACTAATAAGTCACTTCAGTAAAAATTTTTAATATGACATAAAATAAAAATTTTGATATATGCATTGCTTCAACATAACTTAGAGAAAAAAGACTAAAATAACATTTATTCTAATAAACAATTAACATGTATAATATCTATTAAAATATTACTGAGAAATTTGAAAACCTGAATATGAGAGAGGGATACCATGGTCATGGGTAAATATACATAATGTTGTTAAAATGTATCCTTTCTTTCTGACATTAGATGCTTTCCTTTTATTTTTTATTTTCCTTTTATTTTTTATATTTTCCTTTTATTTAAAGTAGATACTTTTCTCATGTAATACCTTCTGACTATGGGTCCCCTCCCTCTATTGCTCCCAGGTCTTCTCTACCTCTCTTTCTCTCTGGATCCACTCCCGTTATCTCTGTCCTTATAAAAGAATAGGCTTCTAAGATATAATAATAAAAATAACATAATAAAATATAAGGAAACAAACACCATCACATCAAAGTTGGATGGGAACTAACACATACTTTTCAATAACTCTGCATATTAATGATCGCAATTCCCCAGTCAAAAGGCACTGACTAGACTACTAAATAAATAAAAAAAACAGGATCTATTTATTGCCTTCTGGAAACATACCTGTGAACAAGTCTAACTAGATATGTATCTAGATGTATGATTAAAGTAGTGATAAAAATGTCTCTAGACTAAAAACAGTTCAAGTCCACAGAGATACATTGCTGTATTCTGCAATGAGATGTGAACACAGAACATAGGTGATGATATTTTGTAGTCTCAATGGTAGAACCTAGCCCATCCTTGCTTACTTCCTGGGGCTGCTGTCAGCCACTCCTTCCAAGTGGAGAATCTTCTCTAGCCACTAGAATTAAATAATACCTTCCACCCCAGAGATAATTCTACTCAGAAGCTCACCCATATACTAAGCTTCCTGTAATGTTCTAGTTCAACTGATTTCCTAACAAATGGGCAGTCAGAGATCAATAGGCATTAGAGAGTTGGTAGAGCACTAGCCTAGTATGTGCGACACAGGTGTGATCGCTAGTAAAGAAACAAAAACATTAGAGAGTATAGTAAATGAAGGGTACCTAAGAGGGAGAGATGGTATTCTAAAAACAAAGTTGTATTTGAAAACCTACTTATAATAAATATCTTTGGAGACACAAGAAGACCTAGAATGATCTGAAAGTAATTAAGACAGCAATCAACTGAAATAATGAAAATATAGGTGGTGAAATTCTAAGCATAATTATGAAATAATTATAGATAGAAAAGTGTCTACTGACACAGGAGACAGAAGATCTGCAGACTGTTGTAACTAGGTACACAGCGTTTTGAGTACCAAGAGTATAGATCCTTGGCAACTTATGATACAGTTGTTATTTAAAAAGAAAGAAAAAAATGAGAAAGCAAGAGCTAACAGCAATGCTTATGAAATTGCTCCATAGAACAGAAAAGAAAGGAATGTTATAAAACTCTTGTTTTATGGGGCCAGCATTATTCTGATTCTAAAACCAGACAAGCTACAGAGAAAAGAAAATTATAGACTAAACTCCCAGATGAACAGAGGTGCAAAAGTTCTTGATTAAATATTTTCAAAGAGAATCTGTGATCATATTTAAAAGGGTATTTCCCCTGATCAAGTTGGCTTCATCCACATATGCAGAGATGGTACAATGTATAAGTTCAATAAATTGTATCACATAAACGTGTATAAGTACGGAAATATCACAATCATTTCAGTAGATGCAGAAAGGGCTTCTGAAATAGCCTTGCATCCCTTCATGAGAAAGGCATGAAGAGACTGTGAGAACTTTACCTTAACACAGTGAAGACTGTATGATAGACTATATGTACTTAACTCAAGCATTCTCACTAAATTCGAAAACAAGATGAATATGGCTACCTTCTCTATTCTTCCAAAGTGTAGTACTTAGTCTTAGCTATGGGAATAGGGCAGGAGGAGACTCTTATGTGGCTTTACCCAAAGAGTTCAAGTCAATATATCACAGAGACACATGCACATCAAAGGTTTCTGCAGCACTAGCCACTAAGTCATGAAACCCCAGTGTCCAACAACAGAGGGACAGACACAGAACATGCAGAACACGGATAATGCAACTCTACAGACAAAAAGAATAACTATGTTTTTTTGCAGAAAAATGTATGCAACCGGGCACAATCCTATTAGTCTCTGAAAGACAAATACTATTTTTGCTCACTTTGTAATCCCTATGTTTTATGCAGATACATAAATTTATCTGTGTATATATGATGTGAATCTAAAGATAAAACTCTCTAAGCTCAGGAAAAGACACTTAAAGGGGGGAATAAAAAAAAACGGTTGTGTGCTATGGAGGGAATGTGCTCAACATACAATATATATTATATGAAAATGTTTTAAGTTAAAACTTTAAAATGTCTAAGAGAGTCAGGGTATAGACATATTCTTCTGTTTCACACTTTGTATTGCATAGTGACTTTGACCAAATGTTCCTTCTTCATGCTGCCTTTAACACTTTTCATTGTCAAATAAAATCTTTCATTAAAAAATACTGCCATGGTACTTTATATTTTATAGTTTGGAGACACATCTAGTCATAGACCACACAGATCAGAAAGCAGATTTGAATTATTATTACTCTTTGTAAAAACTTTCCATTCTAAGGCCCTGGGCACTTTCCATTCTGCCTAAAAGCCCTTAGCAACTTCTATCTCTGTATTATCTTTCTCACTGGTCATGTTGAAGTTACTATTGAAGTTTCTATCTTTCCAAATGTTACATTAAAAGCCATCATTTATTAAACTCAATGGCTTTAAGGAATATCTACCTATTGGAAAGTCTATAGAAACAAAGCCAACATCTCATTCATTTGCAAACTATCTGGTAACAATGGAATGTTGGTGCTGTTATCACCAAAACTTACACATGGTACAAAGATTTTCCATATTGGAGCTAATGAGTCCAGAACATTTCAAATAATAAACTGTCCAGTCCATAACATAAAAGCAATTTAATTTTCCTGAGAAATGGTTATGACTTCTCTGTTGTTTGTCACAAAACAGTATTTAAACACCTAGTTAGAGATGGTCATAGCAACTCAAAATCTCTAAGGCTAAATCTGTTGTGTCTTCCTTTTCTTTCCCTTACATTCATTTACTTTACAAGCAACACGATGTTTTGCATGATCCCACCCTGATTCAAGCTAACCACTTCCAACTCTCAAAGTTTCCAATGGGGACAGGACTTACTTGCTGCTCAGGCAGCGTCTCAGGGAGTAGGAGGCACCCCCACCACAGGTGCGGGAGCACTCACTCCAAGGTCCCCAGGCATCCCAGAGGCCTTCACGTTCCTCCTCTGAGCGTGCAGTCCTTGAACTCTGCAAGAAACGAGAGAGGATGATTAGCATCGTGTCCTCTTCAATCCCTTAAACACCCATCCTCACATTGGGTGCCTGTCTCTCCATGATAACCAAACTTGAAATGAAAGCCTACACTGAATTCTTTTCCCTTTACTAATGCAGGTCTATTTATTTGACTACAGGGATATTTGAGTTTAAGGTTACTGGGCAATGACTAAAGATTGCACTAATGGACCAACTGGGAAAAAAAGTCTCAGAGAGAGCAGTATCTGGGTGAAAGACAGCACTGAAGTCATCTTGCCTGTGATCCATATACTCTCCATCCCTCAGAGGAACTGCTACTCCATGAGGTTTGGCATGTGCACACCAGCATAGCTTCCCAAGCCTGACTGTAGCATATACAACTGAGGTCTCTTATGAAACAGTTTCAGTCTCAGGTTTCAGATTTGTTAATTGGGACAATTGTATAAAATGATTTCAGTAGTACAGAATTTTTTCTCCAGACAAAACTTCCTAGGAGAAAGGGCATCTGCTGTGAATGTAGTGGCCATCATATTCTAGCCTCAATGTTGTACTTCACAGGCTTTGCAGATAATGTCTGTGCCATAGCTAATAGCCAAAGCTTTGGAGCTAGAGACAATGAGTTTGTGTGTGGATTCTGTTATAATGACCTTTAGTCAAATAACTTACAACCCCCAAATGCCTTAATTTCCCTTTTTACCAAGTGGGAATAATATACTAGCTATACTATTACAACACACACACACACACACACACACACACACACACACACACACACACACACGCACGCACATGCATGTGCACACACACTGTATCCAGGTGATTAGCTGAATGATTTTAATTTGAGATTTGTGCTGGGATAAAAGCATTAATTTTGTATTCTGCAGAAATGTAAATAGGGTTTTAACTGGCACACTTTCACTTACAGTCCTAAATCATTGAAAGGAGAGCTGGGATTTTAGAGTAGTAAGCCAAAAATATGATCTACTCAGCACATCGTGGGAGGATACCCTGGTTCCAGTCCCTCCTGGCTGCAGAAACTTCTACATAGATTCTTTATGGTTGTTTTCTTATCCTAAAAAAGTGAATACTAAAAATACCTTACATTAATGAATCACTGAGGATTAAAAGCGAATTCATGGGAAACAGAAGCCAAAGTAGGAACTACCCAATGTCCAAGCATAGATGGATGCATACAGAAAGTAGTACAAACATGCAATTTGATGTTACTCAGCCTTATAAAGAAACCATGACCCATGTAACCACACATGGGTGAGCCTTGAAGACATTATTCTAAGTGAAATCAGCTATGTACAACAGGACTTATAATGAGTGATTCCTATCACAGAAGGTACCTTTGGTAGTCATAGTTTAGACACAAAATACAGAATAATAGCTATTAGGTACTAAGGTAGAATTAGGAATTGATACTCAATGGGTATAGAGTTTTTATTCAAAACAGTAAAACGCTCCATAGGAGAACAATGATGCTTTTTGCATTAAAATGTGAATATTATCAATGCCACTACATTGTGTGAACTTCAGAGTGGTTACAATGGTCAGTTTTAAGCACATTTTGTTACAACACACACCCACACATACACTCATACATAATTTAAAAAGAAACATGTAGAGCTTAAGTACAAAAGTCATTAGCCTCGTTTCTAGTCTTAATGTCCTTTGCTTCTTATTGGCAACATTTATCAGCACAACTGCAACAAAATATCATCCCATATTTTGGGACACATTCTGTATTTTCTTTCTGTGAGTGGATGATAATGGGAATGTTGATCTGGTCTTCATTACACACATCTGGAAGTCTAGGTTTATAGCAGCCTGGGGCTGGAAGATCAAAAGTTCAAGCCCTGCCTGTGTTACATAGAGTTCAAAGCTGTCCACGTGACTTAGTGAGACCTTGTCTAAAAGCAAACTAAAAGGGAATACTACTCAGTAACAGGGTACTTGCCCAGCATGTGCAAGATGCTAGGTTCCATCTCGAGCTCCTGGTGGGAGCCATCTTGGGGGAGGGGTGCTGTAGAAAGAGATGCAGTGATTTCCTAAGTATGATTTCTGTAACAAATAAACATTCTTATGATGCTGTTCTTCTTCCTCAAATACAGTATGACTGAGATTGGAAGCAGGACCACAAATACCATGGCTCACAAAGTAACTAAGGGTGACAACTTGGATGAGATCCAATTATGATAACGAAAAGGCAAAAAATCCCACCTGCAATATCTTCATGTGAAGGTGTTTCCAAGTGAAGTGAGGTCAAAGTGTTGCATGGAGTGTCCCTCTCTGAGGGAGACACTCAGAGAATGATGGAGAGCTTTATCTTTTTCTATAATGGATTCCTTCAAACCCTGTCAATGCTATTTCATGTGTCCTGTCAAAAGCAGCACTGAAAGGCTCCATAGTGAGGCTTCCCTTACGACATTCTTACCATACTAGAAGTTTTAGGTGCCATCACAAGTAAACATGGTAGGTGCTTTCATTGCTCTGAAAGAGATATTGTGCTGTCTTAGAAATGAAGCCAGATCTATTTATCAAAGTAGAAGAAATTCCAAGTTCTTTTTTTGGTAAGTAGGATAAACCCTGTCCATTTTAGCTGCATTTGTTTTTAATGCTAGTGAAAGTGATTTTTCCTCCTTTTTGATGGTGCCATAGTTTTACATCTAAAACAAAACAATATTTGAGCATTTCCTTTCAGATCATTTAAAATCCAAAACATTTCATATTGCAGTCTTTAAGAAAGTCTTCAGTACACGCAACTTTTGTGTCTGGCCTGATTGAAATCTTACTTATTTCTCTCTATTGAATATGCATCCCATTTGACTTTTTGCCAGCATTGTTTTTTCTAGCCTAGTGTTTTAGGTTAATCAAATTATTATGTAACACACAAACTGAATCATATACAAACATATAAGCAATCTGATAAATACACACCAATGAGGATATGTATAACCATTAACCCTGAAGTCCATAATTAAAGTCCAAGATGAAGAACATCAATTCTAAACTGGCTTAACTTAAGAGATTTTGAACCACCAGAGTAATCCAAATTGCAAAATTCTAAAATTTCTGCCTGACTTTGGAGTCACTCTATTCTTGGAAAAGGGCCTGCTGGCTGGCCTTCCCGGTTCAGTTTAGTTCAGATGGATGTGCAGAACAAGGGATTTCTCGTTGCTGAACAAAAATATTGATAGGAGGGAGCTGATGGCTCTAGACTGTGCTTCATAACAGATAAACAGGCTCCATCTTTTTACGGAAGGCCCATTTGCTCTGTGCTCCAGTCAATAGGTGCCCCATTCCTAATTAATCCCTTGTTTTGATTGAGTCACCCACTCAGGCAGTGTTGTTTTAAAAGTGTAAACTCTGAGTTATATCTTTATGAAAAACTGAAGCTTGCTGCACATATGTAAACATAGTGGTCATGAAGTTAGACCTGGAAACAGGATAAAAACTTCAGTAATAGAGTCAGATGGGACAGACAATGGCCTTACCTAAGAACACTAACAACCGAGTTCTAAGTAACAACAATGAAATTGTCATTAAATCAAAGTCTCACCAGTAAGAAAATGATAAAATCTAGCCAAAGGGTCCCGTATCACCAGACTAGTACAAGTTACATCCAACATCAGAGAATTTTTTTTTGTACAGAAAATAGTGGTTAATAAGAGATTCACGGCTGGTTAAGGTGGAGTACTCAGTCCTAAATGGGCCATTTGTTATCATGACTCCTCCACAGCAAGACTCAGGTGACCTCATGGAAGAAAAGGCAGAAAGACTTAGAGCCACAGGTTGGGGAAGACTGATGTACAATAACCTCTTCTGGGCTTGATAGGGCTTCTGCTCTCATGAAATTGACAGATACAGTGTTAGCTAAGACCCTCACAAGAAAACAGTTAATAATACATTGTAAAGAAGCATGGAGCTCACTAAGGGAATGTTGACCACTGATGGCTACTGGGGCTGGGAGAATCATTGTTTCAGCAGTGTGACTGTTGTAGATGACTAATGCCCCAGTGGATGCTCTCCTACACCCTTGTGCATATGAGTAGCACTTACTGGATTTAGTGGGTTATTGGAAAACAAAGATAAAGTTATGAAGTTAGGGGCAGTGCCTGAGAAAAGTCAGTAGTAGAGAAACAGTTGGATATGACCTAAACACATGGTATAGATGCATAAATTATGAAGTAATAATTTTTAAGTCAAAGGGTATTGAGCTGAGCAAATAGTCTACTTAGCCTTGGAGTATTTATTTTATTTTGGTTAGGTGAATAAGAATAGTCAGTAAAGCAAAGCATCTGATTTTTGCCAGCATTGGAGAAACCAAGCAAATAACAAGAAAAGAAAGGCCCCAGTCATGATCCTATAATCATATAAAATGTGAGTGTGTTTATAATAATTATTCATTAGAAAACATTTTAGCCTTTCTGGGTCTCTGGTGCCATGTACTGACTTTTAAATAGAGTGTTTGATGAATCATTTTTGTTGGAAAACTCTGTAATCAATAATCCAATAGCATTGATTCATTGCTCCTGTCTAGCCAACAAGTCTAAAGCATAAAAAAATACCAGCTACATAAAATAAAGACTCTGGTAGAAGATCATTAAATACCTTCTGTGAATATCAGAACTTCCCTACATCCAAATGATGTCATTTTCTGGCCACTCCTGTTTTATCTAAACATGGGTTCTATCTGATAATTTTGTGGTGAATTCCAGAACCAATTATGCCAACAAAGACTCAGACGAACAGCTTCAAGACTGACAGCTACAACAGTTAAGTACTCAGATCAAATCAAGTAATTGCTTCCCTGCATTTCATTCTTCAATAGAAACTTAATCTTAGAACGACCTTAAAATGTACAGATTTATCTGGAAACCCAATTCATTGGACCTGGACAGGTTATCAGATTTATAGTATTGATGAATAAAGCACAAATTAGCAAGAAAAGTTTCTAAAGTTACAATGGCTGAGAGGCAGACATATAGAGAGTTTTTGGAAATTATTGTTTCCCAAATGGTGTAAGTGTAATAAGTGGTTCAACTATATAGAACTAAGTGGAAGTGAAAGTAGATGCCGAGGTGTTTGTAACACTGAAGTCATTGTAACAGTTAAAGTTATGTTAGAAGTGAAGTGGTTTTCAGACCTTATCTGAGCCTCAAACGCAACAAAATGGGTTACAGAACTAAGCAAAGAATGCTGCTTCTAATTATGATATTAGCAGGAAGATACTCAATCCCTGGTTTTCTTCTTCTTGAAGACAGCATGTAGGCTAAGCCATCTGGAGCTGTACGTGGGGCTGCAATAATGGAAATCACACACTGCAACATTTATGAGGGATAACTCCTCCAATAATGGCAGAGCAACTTTTCTTTGGTGTGCCCATCACTGCAGAGAAATCCATCCATAGAAACATGTTATCCATATATGAACCTAGCTTTGGGGAAACAATCTGCAGATCCCATTTTTAACTTGCCTATACACATTAAGTTTCTACCCAATCCTTGGCTTCATTAACAACATGGAATAAGGTTTCACTGACAATGGTACATGGTAGGAGTTGTGACCTCTTGGCCTTGATTGCTTAGAGATATTAAGCAGTAACTGGGTACTTGTAAAAGTCCATTAGCTTTTGGGTGTGCTTTCTTAAGCAGCATGGTGTATGGACACAGAGACATGTGCCTGCCTCCACTGATAATGCTTGCTGCTGGCTTTGCTTTGGAAATTAGAATCATCTGGTTCTTATCACAGCTGCACTGTTGGGGAATATGATGAAGTGCCAGTGACACACTGCATAGTCTTACAGAGGCCTCTGCATGAAGCCTGCCCCTTGCTACTGAAGAAAGAAGTATACAGGACATAAATGTTATCCAGGACAATGGACTTTTGGGTTCCTGACTATCATATGCTTCAATAGACCACTGTACACTGTACACACTCAAGCACATCCTTTATAAAATCAGGTAAGGCACCTTACACTCAAGCCTAGAGGGATAGTGGTGAAAGAGAGTACTGAGGCATATTAAGTAGCCACATGCCCTGAAGAACACCAAGATATTCGCAAATTATTGCACTTAGTCCTTTTGATGAGCCCATTGGGTTTTGATAGATTGAATAACTTGCATCATCTAGAGGAAGAAGAGGGGCAGCTTGGGAAGCAGATTGACTTCACTAGTTAGACACAGTCAGCTTGCCTTGGACTTGGGGGGGTCACGTCTTCGAGACAGATTTTTCCATCTTCAAAGTGAGATACTGTAGGTCTGGAATGTGGGTGCTGATCATTTCTCTCCCCCTTCATGCCATGAACATACAAGCACTGCCTCCCACACAAGGCACCATTAGAACTGTTGGGGGCAGGTTTTATACTCACAAATAGCCCTTTTATTGCTGAATGCCTTCAAATTTTGCTCTCATTTGGATCTTAAAAAAATCATTTTGGTTTTAACGATGTGTAGGTGTGTGAATGAACATGTCCTGGTGCCCACTGAGGCCGGAGGCTTCTGATCCCCCTCTGAGCCATTCTTTCCTCTGGTTCCTCGGCCTGCTTTTGATAGAACAGCATATGGCTCATCACTGGAAAACAGGATATCCTTGGACTTACTATGAAGCCTCGGCTGTCTTAAACTGATGACTATGTCCTGCCTTAGTCTCTGCTCTGACTCCCCTTGAACAGCATCTATCAGTACATGAACTCTTTGGAAAATAACAAGAGCTAATGCTGTTGTTTTTTTTATTTTTCAAAAATTATTTTTTTCTCTGTTCCTTCCGACTCTTGGAACAACAACTTGGAGACAGAACTGAGACAGTTTCATTTCTTTTTAGGAAACAAAAACCTGACTCCGGTGTCTAATGCTTCCATAAGATTTGCTCTTCAGAACTATAGTAAGTTGATGTTTTTGTATTCTTTCCAAAGACAAGGATGGATTACAGCTCTTCCAGTAGAGAACCTCTGCTCATCCTATTGAGGTCTACCAGGACACACAGGCCACTGGATTAAAATCAATAATTGCTGATATGAACAAAGCTTAGCATTCAAGGAGTTTGCAATTGATCATTCAGTGCTTTGAATAAACTTGTCTCCAGGATGACATAGATTCAAATATCCTAACCCTCTCACTTCTGTTACTCTTAAAGTACAGGCTTAGGTAAGAGACACATTCCAAATGCTCCACCATGATGCCAATAGAATATTAATATAAATACTATTATGAGATTACAAACCACATATGGATAAGTATACAAACATATATATTATGTGTATCCACATATATCTAGATCATAGCTTAGCTATCTATAGAGATATGGGTGCAAATATATCATATAGATGCATTAGTTCATAGATCTAGATATACGATATACATGGTCTTAGGGAGGGACTTGAAGTTCTTCCTAGAGATGCCTTGATAGTCTTGAGGGTTTTTTGCCCACTATAACAATTTGCATTCTCAAAACAATAATAGCCCAAGTATCAGATCCAGCCACTGCTCAAGTTCAAGACTGAACTCAGTATTTCACTGCTTTCACAAAGAGAAAGGGACCAAGGTGAACAGAAGCTCACCACTTATCAGTGACTCATCATGCCCACACTTGTGACCATACTCATCTTCTTTATTTAGACATCTAGGAGCTTTTCACCTCAGGTGTGAAGTGACAGCTATTTTACCTGGAGTTTAACATGAAGCTACTTTTTTGGATTATTTCTGTCACTTGTGTTGTTTCTTCCTATATCGTGAAAAGAAAAGCAACCTCCAGGGCACCATAGTATGTAGGCACAACACCAAGAAAAACAGTGAAGAGTAACTTCCAGGCCTTTCCACACCCCTCCACTCCCCAAAACAGGCACATTGGAAACTCCCCCTCTGAGGAAATTCCTTCTCTGCTCTTTTTGTGAATTCTTGAGCTCCTGGCGAGCCAGCAAGTTTCAGTTTCCATTTCCATCTAATCTAACTCAAGCTCCATCCAAGCTTTGAGTCCAATCAGGCACAGATAGTTTCTGCAGCACTGGCAACTTTTGCTGAAATGAATTTACAAAACATCTGTAGTGCTAACGAAACATCTGAGGCTCCAGAAAGCACATGTTGGGGTTGGAATCATGGAGAAAGCATTCCCGATGAGGAAAAAAAAAATCCACATTTTTTGAGTCAGTGAGGGAGCTGGAAAGTTAAGAAATTAATATGGCTTAGGACTTGATGGCCAAAGCCCAAATTAGAATTGATACTAGAAAATCTAGAAGAGATTACTAGTTACCATGTCACTGTCAAGGAAGCTGTCAGGAGGACTTGGCTAACTCTTCCTCAACTGACCACTGTACCATTGGAGTCAAAAGAAGTTATGGGGAAATGGCTCTGAATGAAGTTTCCTAGGGATCTGAGTGTATTTTGGTTACATTCAATATTCACATCAGCTATATTCTTCAGTGCCAATTTCAATATTGAATCAAATATTTATAATTAAAGTATAAAATACTCTCCCTGATACATTATGCGTCATGGCTTTCTCTTTTTCTTTTCATTCATTCTTTCCTTCTCTCTCTCTCTCTCTCTCTCTCTCTCTCTCTCTCTCTCTCTCTCTCCTTTCTTTCTCTTACATTCTTGTTTTGACTTTTGCTCACACAAGACTCTCTTCATTCAGAAAATGTGACCCAGTGTCAGGCTTTGACCACTGTAATAACTTTAGTAATTCTGCTTAATCTGAAAACTTCACGTCTCATCTTCAGATTCCCAATTTGTAGCTAATTAATACAGATTTTTGTGGGATTGAGTCTTGGTAACTCTCCCAGATCATCATTCTATATGACAATTATCTTCCCAAGAAAACTACCAAACCCCTTGAAGGCAAGGGTTGTAATATTTTTAGCTGCCTGTCACAATAATTGAAATGATTCTGAATCTCATAAAATGTATTTAGTAGATGGGGAAATGCTTTGGAACTTTGCTTTATTTTACATCTTCAGTTACTCATTTTACATTTGTCTCTCAAAATTGTATTTAGAATAAGAATAAGCATAGGAAAGATGAATGAGAGAAAGCGTATGAGAAATGCCTAGTGCCAAGTTTTCTAAGGATTTTGAAGTTTGAGAACTGTTTTCAGCTCCCTAGTTCAAGGAGGTACCCTCTTTATTTCCCACACTGGAAGATAAATCTAGCAAAGCTTCGTACTTTTTATTGCTCTGAAAGAATGCATTTTAAAAAGCAACGGCCCTCTTCATTACTGTATATCTTTGTTCCTTTGATAGCATTTTATTCTAGTTTTAACTTGTGGCTGCTGCTTTAGGTTGGGTTGGGGGATGCATGGGTAGTGGAAACAGTTTTGCAAGTTTGACGGTTTGGGCAATAAATCCTTCAGAGTATCTACTGTCTTAGTAGTATTTCCTCATCCTAAATGTAAACCAAACCAACCACCTACCTCTGTGATTCCAAATCTGCTCTGGAGCTGGGAAACCCCAGATAAAGAAGAGGGGACATCATTCTGTTGTTGGCTGCCTTTGATAGTTTCCTCTCCAGAGTTACTGTCTGACATAACTCTATCTTTGTGTCTGCCACCACTGTCCCTTAGCCACACAGTTCTCTGTAGTCTGGGCATTTCATTAGACATGAAGTTTCTGTGTGAATGTGAACTTCAAATTCTGCATGCTTGATTTTTACTTCTACCTGATTCTGTGAATCTAGACTGGTGCAGAAACACTTTTTAGGGTATTTATAATTGACAGGAAGGAATCAGGACAAGCAACCACAAAATGTTGCCCAATATCCTCTATGTTCACTTGGGTTATCAATCCCAGGTCCGTGTTTTTCTCTTCCACCTCACCTCTTTCAAAGCCTTAATTCTGGTTTTACTGTTGGCACCTTGTGCTTTGCAATAACCTCTTTACCTGATATTTTCAGCCCCACTGACTGTCCTCCTTACTGTGCCTCATATCTTGGTAGAGAACACAGCTGAACTGTTCATTCCTTGCTAAGAGACTTTCTGTGGAGCCAGCATGTGTAGTTCGTGGGATCTAATAATGGATTCCAGGTGGGCTGTGAGTGCTCAAAAACCCTATGCAACATTTTGGGCATATGTATGTTATTATTATACTTCTGGAAAAAAAGATTCATAGCTTTCGTCAGGTTCTCCCCCCCCCCCCCAAAAAAAAGTTAGGAATCACTGGGAATAGGATAAAGTTCAAATGTTTTTTTTTCACTTGACCTTAAATGTTCTGAATTCATTCCTGCTGCCACCACCGATCACACATTGCCCTCCTTGGTCATGCAAGGTGCTGCTGGATCCTCTAATCCTCTGCTCACTAGCTTATTGCTTAGCTTCCGGTATCCCTCATCTTCAAACCTGCTTTATTTTCCTTGACTGGTGTCTTCTGCTTCCTTGCTTTATGGTGCAGCTACCATGCCATTATCTGGTTAGTGGAACTCTATTCTCCGAGGAGGAGCAATCACTGCTGCTTCTGCAGGTTTGGAGCACATTGCTAGGCTCTGATGCTACTATAGCTGACTTAGCATTTGGGAGTTTCTACTTCGCACTTCTTTGCTGATACAGCTTTCATCGGGAATTGACTATGTGCTTTGTGAGGGCCACGACAAAGACAAACGTGCTGTTGTCCTCTAGTGCCTTGTGTGCCGAGTATCTAATCAGGATCAGTAAATTTTCTCTGAGCACAAGGCAGGCCAGGACAAGTTGTGGTTGAAGGCCTAATCCATAATGCTTATCAGTTTTCTCTCTTTATCATGTGCGCTCTGGTTCTCCAAAGACAGCAAATAAATGCAAGCTGCGGATATGCAAGGGAATGGGAGAAGACACAAACCTGGCCCATCAAGGGAAGAAAGCCAATTACATTTCCGCTTATCCGTACATCTCTTTATTAACTGGAACATTTAAAGCTGAATGACAATTAACTTGTCACATCTTTCCTTAGTGTAGCCTAATTCATGTCCCAGGTGAGTATGTGCCAATGCACCTCACCAAACAGTCAGCAACAGACTGTCTTATGATCCACCTGGGGAAGGTACATTTAGGAGGAGGGTGTGCTGGGATTGGAGGGGGTACAGACAGGAACAACGGAGGTAGCATGAGGGGTGGGTTAATGAAAGGCAAAGACTGCAACCAATAAAAAACTAAATTGTATTTTAAAGTAAGCACACAATACCAAAAGTACAGAATACCAAAAAAAGAAAAAAAAATTAGTCACAACTAATCAGGAAAGAAACAGTAAATTTGACACAAGGAAGAGTTCCAGATTAAGAACAGTAAATTCTTTGTAAGACTAAATCTAAGCATTCAAATACCAGAGCTCTGATGTTAAGATATTCAGAGGCAAGATATTATTGCAAATAATATAGAACAGGAGTTGAACGGCATTCAGTTTCAACCGTGATGTCTGTCCAGGGCATGGCACCAAGTCCAATGGTCACTGTTTTATTGTGTGTGTGTGTGTGTGTGTGTGTGTGTGTGTGTGTGTGTGTGTGTGTGTGTGTGTAAGAGAGAGAAAAGGAAGAGAGTGTGCTGGAGAGATTGTGTGTGAGAGTTGGTATGTATGTGTCTGTGTAAGTTTGTATGTGTGTGTCTGTGTGTACACACATTGAATTTTAAGCATTTAAGAAGGTGTAATGGATAATACTGATGAGAAACTTTTAAGCAAGTACACAGTCTGGGTGAGAGCAGACCACAAACAGTCATTGTAGTACATTTTTTATATGGTGATATAGCCACCATTTTATTTTAAATAGCTAGGGTAGTATGCCTCAGCTTGGGCCCAGATACTTTCTAAGACACGTAGAATTCTAAATTAGTCCATTGTAACTTCAGCACATTTACAAATCAATTTTCTGATTGAGAAGACAGGATCCCCAAACTGCTGTGATTTAACTCACAGAGTTGCTATAAATATTTCTTTAAAGATAAAGTGTAATTATATGAATGAATGTTGGGTGGTATACTTGCCAAATGAAGTTTAAGAGGTGGGTGGTCCTATGGCTTCATTCTTAATTTCTTTTAACAAGGTGATTCTTGAAACTGATAATTTTTATTGGGATTCTTTTATTTTTTTTTTTACACAATTCTCTCCACCTAGAACCTATGGAAGACATTATAGTGATTTCTAAAAAAAATAAGTACAAAATTATACTCTATAGTTGTTTATTAACAAATGTGTATTATTCAGTTCTTTGAAAACCATAAGTACTTAGAAGCAAAAGTCATCCAGATGATGGCTAAAAGGTAGACCTGCTTTGTAGTTTTCAGTGTCCACTCTGCCTTAATTCCAATCAGTGTCAGAGAACAATGTGGTCTTATGAATGTTTCTACTACATGGGAGTCTTAACAAGATTCAGAGATTATTGTGTTTTATATCAGCATTGTAGCTCTCTGCTCTTTACTGTGTGACTCCAGTTGTAATTTTTAAACTTATTTTTAGTTCTACAGATACAGTTTCTTGTGTATCATGACACTTGTATTGGGAGTCCAGGTGCTAGCTGATGCTTTTGTCAGAACTACAGCAACATCACTATGACTTCTCTTGTGAAGGGAATGTCTCATGTAACTCTCTACAATTTCCGTTTCCCTCATGTGAAACAGGATGTATAATTCTGCAGTTTTAAATCTGTAAAACATATTTTGTTTCTCTAAATGGATGAATTTTCCCCAGTACATGATAATTTACCATCATCATAACAAACAGTTCCCGTCTATTAGATAAAATAGAAAATAATAATAGTAATTGAAGACAAACACAGTGCCTGTTTCCCCATGGCTTTCTAGTCTAGCTCAAAAGAATTTTTCTCTGCTCTTCCAGCTAAATTCCATGTACTGTTGGCATTTTTAAAATCACAACTGAGAATGCTCATTCAGTATTGTGTATATGGGAGGAGAGACAATCTTCCATTGTTTGTAAATTCAGAAACAATACCAAGGAGCCATCAGTTAAAACACTTGGTAAATGTTTAGTGGGTATAAAATATGCTACAACACTGTATTTGTGATTCTTCTAAGGTTCTTCCAGGTTTGAAAGGTTGGAGCAGATTCACCGGGACTTTACAAAAACTGGTATTTTGCTCTCAACATGAAAGAAGGGAGCCTGTCACCTTTATGTTTTCAGCAAGACACATTAGTCCTTCAAGCATCATTCAATATTATTTAATAGAGTGATAATTATTTAATATAGTGTACAAAATGCTCTTAGCTATATAACATGTTAATAGATTAATGTGTGAAGTAGTATTATAGTCACTAAACTGCCTGAGGAATATATTAAAATGGATGTTGGCCACAGACAATATCAAGATTGCTGAGGCGCACCCCAGGCATTTTTTTAAAAGTCTGCTTTGTAATAAGCAGAGAGAGTGAAGGCATTAAATCATGGTTTACTACTGCATGGTCTCACAGCCTTACTCTCTCTGGTGCTAGACCTCAGAAATCAATTTCACACATGGCTGCTATCAGCATTCTTTGAGCTATTAAAACGAAAGCACTTTCTCCTCTTTTTATTAAAACCAAGTTCACTTTTATCTCCCTGCTCCCACCCTATGCCTTCCGGTCTTGGCCTTTCTATGTTGTCAGTGGTGAGGAGCCTGCTGACTCCTCCTGCCTGCCTTTCAGTTCAAGGCCTCTGGAAAGATTAACCCACATACCTGTACCTACTTCCTCATGTGGTGCAGTCTGACTTCTGCCCACTTCTAGACAGACTAGGCCACTCATCTGGATCCTGCCACTGACCACATCCTCGCCTTCCTCACATCTGCTGTATGATGTGCGCCTGTCCCTCCCGCTGTCCTTTCTTACTCATCCTTACTGGTAGATGCTGGAATCTCTGAGGGAGTTTCCCAGTACTCCCTGCGGTCTGATGCTCCTCTTGACATTTCATTTTTCTCCAGAGCTTTCTTTTGTTTGTTGGTGGTTTACAAACTGACAGCATTTCCAATCTCTAGGACATTATTCCACTTGTTCAAATGCCTTGTTAGGAATATCTGGGCCTCCAATCCTTTTGTAACCCTGCTCCCTATCCGAACTATAAATATATAAACACCAATAGAAAACATTTCCCCATCCTCCAAACTCCTTCATCTATCCCATCCCCACAACACGCATCCACAGCCAAACATCCGATTACCTCTGCTGGCTGTTCTTTGCAGGGCAACGGCCTCCCCATCTCCCCTTCCCCCCACCTTGCATTACTGCTCTAGAGTGAACTCTTTTTACTGCTGACATGATACAGAACTGGCCTTCCAGACCACTCATGACCTTGGCAGGGCTAGTGTCTCCACAGTATGGCTACGTGTGCCCAGACACTCCAGAAGAAAGCTGTGGGCAAGGTTGCAATGTGGTGTCAGACAGCATCCTGGCTGAGTGACTAGGCCTAGAGCAGAGTCTCAGCTGGAGCCAGTGAAGAGAGTGCCTGAAGCCTATAGGAATGGGGTTTTTCAGCCTTTGGGGGTACTTTTTACTATTCATTTGAAGCTCACAATATTTCCACCGGCATTAAAAGTATATGGATATTTCGGAGAAAGAAGAGGAAGAGAAAGTTGCTGCCAAAGGAATAAGTGAGGAATTAGTCTTACAACCATGTCAATAACAGATAAGAGGGACTTCGACTCTCTGATGATTAAGTGAGATACGGCTGGGTAAGAGTTAGTCATCCAGACAGGAATTAAGCTTAGCTGCCCAAGGACAGCAGTGGAGCATCCAGAATACTGAATCTGCCACAGCGGCCAGTGAGAAAAAAGGAAAACAGAAGGTCTGGATGACAAGTAGATTGAGAAGATTGGAGGCCTCCGAGTACCTGTTTTTGCTGTTTGGTTTTCAGGTCAGACTGAGGAAGGCTCTAATTTTTATCTTGTTCTGTCCCGGCCTTTATATTTTTAATATTCAAATGACTAGTCTTAATATTGTTCTATAGATTTTACAACTGGGCAAGTGCTGATGCTTCGTATGGACACTGTTGCATGTAAGAACAGCCATCTTCATACTATGCATTACCATTCTGTCTGTCATGAATACCTACAATTTATATACACAGTCCATTCCCAGCTGCTAGCTGAGCTCCAGGAACCAGTATGTGACCACTATTGTAGGTCACGAGGCTCATTGGGGGGGGGGGGGGGTGATTGTTACAAAGATTCTTCAGTGTTGAGACATTCACCTAGCAGGGGAAGAAGGTGTTTGTAATCTTTTCAAGCAACCTCCCCCCCTTCAAATTACTTAGGATCTTTTCCCAGACCAACAGTAGCTAACGTTTTTGGTGGAGGTGGTGAGGTGCAAGCAGCTGGCCAGAACTTTAATCCAGATTCTCATGGTGCTTTGCTAAAAGAAAAAACTTGAGAGCCTTGAATGAGGGAAGCACTCATAAGTGGATTCTTAGGATAACTTTGTTTTTAAAATAATAGTAGAAATGTTCATTGAACACTTCGTGCAGCATACCAAGTAGAAGGTTTCAACATACAACTCACTTAACACACACAACAGTCTTAAAGATGAACTATCAGTCTCATTTCGTTTTACTGATAAAGCAAATGAGGCTTCAAAGGTTTCATTATGCCAAGGGTGGTGGTAGGTACCTGCAACCTCATCACTTGGGAGCCTGAGGAAAGAAGGAAGGTCATGAGTTTGAGACCAGCCTGGATGACATAGCAAAGCTCTAAAAATAAGTAGACAAAATCAGTTAGCTTTCTGAGCTTACACGCTCCTAAGCGGATTCAGTGAAATGGGAAAGGTAGCATAATAAGTTTGATATTTCATGGTCAATAGAGAAATATAAGACCAGCGAAGAGGTAATTACTCAATAGGTTGAGTGCAGAAGAATGTCAGAGCCTGAAAACTCCATGTCTGAGTTTTACAACTCTTTAAAAAAATTATGACAGGAAATTTCAGGTATAGATATCTGTATTTAGCTATATTCTCCGATTTCTACAAGTACATATTCATGTCTCACTTATATCATTTATACTCTGTCTTAGTTAGGCTTTTTCATATCTTTGTCTTTCTTCTGTCTATACCTTTTGGGTTCTGTGGGCTTTAAGGCCCTCCTCCAGGTGAAAGGGTAACCTTTTTTCTCTCCATTCCTGTTCTCTGTGATTGCACAGGGGAGCTGTTGTTAGTAAGCCAAAGCCAAACTCTAGGATGTCTTGTAGAAAGGGAAAGAAAGGTTGATTCTGAGAATGAAGTAGAGACATTTCTGCATATAGAGTCGGGTAACAATTATAGTTGTTTATTGCGTGCTTGCTGCCCTGATGTGGCCTTGTGCCAGCTGTGTTATGGAAATCATTCTATTTAACTTCATTATGATCTTCGATGTCAATGATAGTGTTGACAACTGCCTTAGTAGGCAAGGACATTGTAGGAAGGTTATCATCATGGGACCAAGATTTACAAGCAGGCAGTCTAGCTTAGGAAGTTTTGTTCAGGAACTGTCAGTTGGAGTATTTGGGAATCATATTGAGAGCTGACAAATCAGCCAGGCCCAGACTCAGTGAAATGGGAAGGGCTAGATATTCTGAAGTGTAGCAAGTGCCTTGCTGATTTGGAAGCAGAGAAAGAATCAACAACTAGTACACAGAAAAGGAAACTGAGACACACAAAGACTAGGAGCTATATAGAGGGGCCTTAACAGGAAAAGAACAGGCTCCCAAAAGTTCACTGTAGAGACTTTCCAGTGGTCTACATCAAGGTAGATAGATAATCAATCTGTACCCAAGAAAGGTGCTTTGGAGGGAATGAGCAAGGGGAGGGCTTTATGATCTTATCTCTGTACTGAAATCTTAAGCCTGCCTTTGCTTTTCATTAGTCAGGCACTGGAAAAGTCCAGAAACAGTACTCTATTAAATGAAAGATACCAAAGATTAGAGCCACCCTATTGTTTTATGTTATATTAAAACTTAAAAAAAAGGCAATGACACCCACCAAACTGTGACCTGTTATCAGTTTTAAGTACACCCAAGTTTTTAAAGTCAGGGAAAAAACTGTGCATCTTCAGATCGATGAAATATGGTACAAGCTGTGAACTCTTGTGAACTTGGTTTAGAAATCATGGAAATCACTCAGCATGTTGGGGAGGTGCCTGCCAAAAGAGGCCAAACACAGCTCAAACAACATGGAACATAATCGGTACTGCATATTTTAATATGATTTGTTTGCAATAAGAATTGAATACACAGACAAAAAGTTGAGAAATTCACACCAGCTTTAGGCTTGAGTACTCAGTTTTCTTATCTGTAAAATAGGATTGGTGAGTATTATCTGGCATAAATAAACAAAGTGGTACTTTGTACACATGCACAAAGGAAAAATCACATTTTTCTTCTTTGCTAAATCTGGAGAGATGTTTATGTTGTTGAAGTCAATTTTGAGGAAGGAAGAAGGAAATTAAAGTGGTCAATGTCCAAAATTATTATGAAAAAGCAGCCATATGATTTTAAACATAAATACTTGTTTGATGCTGTTGCCAGGAAAGTTTATGTTATAAGGCAAGGCCGACCTAGAATCAGTTCAGTACTAAAGCTGGGTAAATAGCTTTATATTTGTATAAAGAGAGACTATTTGCTCATAATTAGGAAAAGAACTGTCCTCAAGTTCTCCAATGCCTGCTCAATTTAAAATTCACCTCAATGCCTGATTGATTAAAGTCCAACTTCTTACCAGTCAGATTCACAACAGTATTTATATGACACATATTTTAGGCTTCTCTCCAAAATTTGTGACTTTTTTTCAGGCAAATTTCAAATTTATGAAATCTTTAAATTTATAATTTTATACTAAAAACAATTTCTCTTCTAATGACCACAATAGGCACTAATCAGAGCAGATAATGGTAGACACTCAATGCTATATCTTTGCTGGAGATCCAGCTGTTTGCAAAGGGAACCCCACATGTGGGACCCAGATTAGATAGTGTGGAGATGCTAAAAATGAGGACGAAGGTACTTGCTGATATCCTGGAAAGATTTATGAGTGCAACATGAATCTGAAGAGTTCAATAGGGTTTTTTTGATGGGGGAATAGGCAAATAATTAACAAAATAGGATGATATGTTGTAACCTTAAATTCAATAGTCAGGAAAAGATACAAAAATGATGTCATGACAGCAGCTGTCTTTGACAAGTTTTCCAGGAAATGCTTGCTGGGTGGAAGGTGTAGAAGAGTAAATAATTTTACTCAAGGTCTCCTCATTAAAATTTACCTACAGTACAGGATTATCTTCTTAAAATCATGGAAGGCGTCTTAGAGAAATAAATTCATCCACATCCTAAAAGAATTAAGAACTCTGGCTAAACAGCAGGACCTGAGTTCTAGTACCTAGAAAGAGCTCTAGCCACTGTTGGGTTTCAAGATGAAAGAGCCCACATGTGAGTTTCCTACCAACGGCTCTTCCAATGGAGTATTTCTCTTTGGCATTACTGTTCTTGCTCCTGTTGGATTCCTGGTGTCCCATCAGGAGAAAGACAGTAATGATAAACTTCTGGACTCCGCTCTGTCATCTTCTCTCCATGTGATGACCACACTGTCTTTCTAAACAAGAATGGAGTCTTTGTTCCTGCTCATGGCCTGCCAGGCACAGTATGGCTGGCTGTAGCTAGGAGACTGCCAGGATTCACTCCCTGTTCCCTGAACTCATCTTGCGGCTTTGTCCTTATAGGATCTCTGCTGGTCATGTGCCCCTCTTCCCCTCTCCTTGGCCTGACTTCCTCAGAGATTCTGCTTACTGAGGGGAGCACCTGGGCCCCTCACATAGTGAACGTGAGCATCCTTTCTATTTTTCTTTCTCTTGATCCAAGGAAAGAGACTTGTATGGAGCAGGTTTCACTGATACACAGAATAATGAGAAAACAGTAAGGACCCAAATTATTTTTCCAAAAACCACATTTGTTTATTTGTTTGTTTGTTTAAGTTACACCTGGTCTTTCAACTTTTGTGAGTAAAAAAAACCAAATTGGTAGAATTAAGACAAATTTGAACTCCATGTGTTTTAGAAATGGGCTGTGCTACTACCAGAACTTGCCAGGCTGACTGACCTTCCAGTTTCCTCATTTGTGACTATTCCCCAAGGCTCTGATGAGGAGGAAGTAGATTAATACATATGCAGTGTTTCTTACATTGATGCAACAATGTCCTTCAGTATTAGTTCCATGTTATCTAACAAGCCAAGCTATTCTGTTTTATGTAATTTATTTTATTAACATCCTTAGGTATAAAAATAAAAAAATCAGAAATACTGTATCTATTTTCTATACTTCCCATCTTCCTGCAACCGTTCCTTAATTGTTTCTGAAATTTTAGTGGTCTATAAAATGCAAAAGTCTTGGAATTCTTTCTTTAAATTACAACTGTTAAAGGCATAAAATTCTTCCTTTCTCCCTCCCTTCCTTTCCCTCCCTTCCTTTCCCTCCCTTCCTTCCTCCTCCCTTTTTCTTTTCTTTTTTCCTTTTTCTCCTTCTTAAGGAAGGATTCCACAGTCTGTCTGGGGATATAGCTCCATGGTAAAGTGCCTGCTCTGTGCACATAAAGCCCCAGGGTCAATCTTCAGGATTGACAAGAAAAAAAAAAAAATCCTGCAGTCTCCACAGCCAAAGTGGTCTTGACCTCAGCCAAGCAAATTAGCAAGCCTCTTGAGGGAAGACCAAAGACAGGTACATACTCTGCATCCTATATTCTGCTGACTAGCTTGCCGTCGCTTGAATGAGGCACTAGGTTAAAGGTTTCATTTCTTTAGCATAGCCCTAACATGGAAAAGACAGGTGTTTATGTATCAAATAAACACAGGGACAGCATGATACACTTGTTAAGCTTAGGTTTCAGTATTGCTATTTAAAAAAGAAAAAGAAAACGTACTTCAGAGAGGAAAGGCATAACTCAGAAAGTAACCTTAAATATAAATCTTTAGAGACTTAGAGTTTTTCTAACACATTCTTTCTTGAATCACTATAAATAATGAATTAATATATCTATTTCTTTAGGCAGAGACACCCTTACATCAGCAATAGTTAAATATACAGTTTAAAGAAAATAATATCATGACAGTAACATAAAACCAATGGAAAGCACTGCCCAGTTAATTGCTGTCTTGCCTGCCCCTGTCCCAAATCCTTTCTGATATTACATGTACAAAGACCCACTTTTTACACCATGTCTGCTTTGTTAAACACAGTCTACCTAGCTCTAAACATAACACTGAGATGCAGCTGACCCTGGAATTATACAACTTCACATTGATTCAAGGGAGGCGGCCAATTCTTGGAGACCTACTATATACAAGATTTATAGGAAGTAACTTTCATATTTGTGTCAGCAAATTTTTCATGTTTCTTGTTGATTTGGGAACAAGACTTTACTCCATGATACAGCTTGTCACCTAGATGTTTACAGCCACAATAAAATCTTGAGTTTTAACTTGATTGTTGCCCAGAAGCCTTACTGGCTGACAGGTCACAATTATTTCAACCCCCCCCCCCCCCCACACACACACTAAGGACAACTCCTGAATTCTAGAAAAAATTTCAATGGAAATACTGACCTAAAGGAAAGGAATCTGGAACCTATGACTGACCGTACCTAAGGGTGTAACTGACAGGTAGAACTTGTTTCTCAGTCAATGCTTTGTATTTTAAATCCAATTATCTTTAACACAAAAATGCAATGATGGGAAATTGATTCATTATTCACATAGCAAACTTACATTTAGTGCCTTATTTAAGTCAAACTCTGTCTGCCACCAGGGAGGCAGGAATTGAAAAAAAAAAAATGAAAAGCCATGACACCAAATTTCTACCTCCAAAGAGGTCACCATCAATGGAGGCCACACTCTGTACACCTCAAGGACTCTTTTCAATACTAAAACTCAGGGTGTAAGATCTGGAAGTCTAGATGCTCTAAAGCTACTTCTCTGTCACAATAAATTCAAAGCATGCATCTCTATGAAAGAACAAAAAATTTCTTCCAAGTTCCCTTCCAAATCTCATCGCCATACCTGATCAATGGGGATCCTGATTGTTCTCATTGTACCTTTTATTTCTGGTTCTACTGATGAAGTATAATATTTAAACAATACGTGTAAAGACTTCAAATGGTGGCTGAGTTTATAGTCTGAAAAATGGGTTGGGAAATCAGATACCTAACCATACCTTTCTATGAGAATCAAGTGAGGTATATTTATTTTGGGGGAAGCTTGAATTTATTATGGGTTGCTGACAATTTCCTGTCTCCTTTCTTTCATGCTATTGGAATTTACATCAGGATGTCTTGGGTTATCACACTCCTTTGTCCCAACATTTATACCAATAGACCAAAATAACTTAAAGAAAATCCCTTAGGGAGAAAATTGAGGGGAAAATACCCAAAATCTTAGTAGGAGGATGGCAGAAGCTTTGGAAAAAAATCTGAAAAAGCAATGAGGATGAAAATGGAAACTCAGTGAAAATTAATGTAGTGTAGAACTGGCAAGTACATCACTCATTTCTTTAAACAAATAGAAGAAAGAACCCACTTATGAGGTACACCCAAATAATTCACAGGTGGCAAAACTATTAGAGTCCTACGATTTCTTGCTTCTGAAGTAAAACAAATCCGTATTTGAAACGGCATATGCCTTACACAAAAGATTTTCTGTTGTTCCGTTCCTCTCAGGTATCTTCCTATGATACACAAAATCACTTTGGTCTTATCGTAATTAAATTATTTTAAGAAGACTTTAGGTGAAATTCTAATTACTATGGGAGGTACAAACTAAAGTATGGATAATTTCAATATTATAACTTCAAATGGAGTGTGTTTGGTTTTCCATGGATTTTCGCATATTGCCTTGCTAGTACAGTATAGTGTCAATGGAAGACTAGGCTGGCAGTATGGTGTTCCCTGACACTGGGGACAGAGGAAAACTCTCCATAAACTCTTCATATGTAATGACCATTCTTAATAATAGTGACTTCTGTCTCTTTGTGTTGAGATATCTTGGTATGTCACCCTCCTTCCTCACTTTCCCAGCTGGGCAATCAGAGGCAACCATACCTTGGCCAAAGATTTGCTTGGAAACAAGATTTATCTTAAAAAATTAATCTTAACTCTGAAGATGGTCCAGTGTGTTTTCTTATACAAATTACAATAATTTTTCTTATAATTGTTCTTATATAAAAAAATTGTCATAATCTGAAATATAATTTTGAAATCATTAATGTTTGAAGACAAATAGTGATTTATAATCATTCATGAAAATAAGATGCTTACAGAATGAGAAAAGCTATAATTTATTCATCTATTCTCATTTATTCCTATCTACTCATATAGATATTAGGGGTCGGTGAATAGCATCTAAGTAGGTATAGGTGGCTTATTGGAAATGAACCAGTTTGAAGAACAGCTGAAAACAATAGTTTATTACAGAAATGTTGCTCATGAAAACATTGTTTTTTCTTAAAGCAAATTTAATATTCCAAAGACAACAAAATCTGCACCTGACTTCTGCACTCCTATTACAGGTAGTAATAAGTAATGTCTTATTCTATTTTCCAAACTTTATCTCTTCATAAAGGCCCAGGCTTTGAATTGAGTAGCTGGTGATGGCTTAATAACTTTTGTCTGAATGTTCATAATCACCTGAAGTTTTTATGTTTGCAAAAACCCCTTAAGCATGCTATGGTGGTTCTGCTGTCTCAGCACCCTGAGAGCCAGATACAGCAGCCCTGCATTGCAGACAGACCTGGAACAGGTCTGTAATGGTGGGCTTAGGCGATGTACTAGGGACAGCACTGTAGCCCAATATTGTTACCTTCTGATGTCAGAGCTTCTCCATAGTAGATGGGGTAGTATAGCTCTCATGTGGTTTGAATAACCCCAGGGTTACTGTGACTGGAAGCTTGGACCTTAGGTGGTAGAACTAGATAATGATATGAATCTTTAGAGGGAGACCTCAAGGTCATTGTGAGTATATAGTCAAAAGAGACTGTAGGATGCCAAGCCTCACCTCTGCTTCTGCTCTGAGAGCTAAACTTTTCTCTCCAGACATTCTTGCCACTGTTATCTGAGTCATGAGGTGAGGCAGCCTTCTCCCAGGGCCTGTGCAATGCCAGTTGAACTTTCAGACTCCAAGATCATGAACTAAAAAAACTTCTTACTATTAGCTGCTGCCAGGGGTTTTGTTATAGTGACGTAAAGTGGTAGAGATTGCTGTAAGAAAAAAAGAACACTATGCAAAGGTCCTGTGAGGTCAGGTATACTCAGTTTTGCTTTTCCTACTGCTGTGCAAAAACATTTCCTTGTCTTTGGGACTCTCCTTTTCTCTGTTGGTTGTTAGCTGTTTGATTTTCTGATACTCTGCACTGGATCAACTTTCGTGTTCAGTTTTGGATTTTGGACTTTTGCTGACATTGCTTTGGGTCTGTGTGGCTCTCTGGCTATAGTTCTTTGCTCTAGTGCTGGGCTGTAGAGTCGATCCCAGATGATTCACTAAGACTGCATTGTTTTCTTTCTTCCTTCCCAATCCTCGGAGCACCTATGGATCTTAGGGTTGAGAAGCTGGTTCACTTCTCCTGTGCTCCTGGAGCACAGACAACCTCCCAGCTATCTAGTACACTCAGAGGATTTAGTAAATAACAAACTTGAAGTAAGGGTTAAACTGCCATTAAGATGCTGTGGCATCTTCTTATTTTTCTTTTTCCATATAATAAATGGAAAGAGGTATTAGCACTTACAAGTATGTACTAGAATGCATAAAATCTAAATTTGAAGCATATGTTATTTATAAAATTTTGAGCATATAACACATTTCCACAAATTTTAGGATTTTCACATAACAAAGGCTATTTCCTATATATAAATGAACATTCACAGTGAAGGTTCCTGAGCCTGGTTGGAGGTTAGGTGGTAAGCCAGGTTGTCATCTGGGGACTCAGATCTGACACTTGGTTGCCTGGCCATCCTGAGAGTTTAAGATTTCTGTGCTAGATCCTCTACATTTGGCAAACAAGTAAAGAGTGTGCTTAGTGCTCAGAGGATCAAGTGTAATGGGTCAGACCCAAAAGTTCCATATGAACATAACTCAATTAAATAGCCTGGTCTAGTCACAGGGAAGGCTGGCAGATACAGGTTATCTCAGCATAGAGTCGGAAAAATAAAACAGGTAAATTAATAACACTGGCTTCACTGAAGTGGGAGTATATAAATACTTTGTTTTATAAAAATGTAGGTAATGTAAATACCACATTCTCTTATGACAAGTTTTGGGAAAGGTAAAATACTTGAGACCTTAATGGATAAAAAATATATGCGAAATATGGAAAATGATTCATTTCAAATGACAACGGCAAAAGTAACGGCTGTTTAATTATTATTCATTGTGGAACTATCCACATCTGAGACAGAAACACAAAGTAGGTGTCTTCTCTTTGGATTTTATCAAGTGCTTTTAACTTGGGCTGACTCAAAACAAAAAGATGCTTTGATACTTCGCAATGAAAGTGAATGGTCCCTTTTCCTCCTTACTGGCAGGATTTCCTGCAGAGTCATTCTTGCTTACCTACCTGCTCATTCAACCACATTTACAGAGATTTTGATAGCAATAGGGGGAGTCCATTCTGAGGTCTCTCCACAGTTTCTTACAACAGATACAAACCATGTCAAATAGAAAAAATACAAGAACAGGAACAGCTGCACCAGAAAACATGAACTGCAAAACTACACCTAAAATACTTTAGCAAATTAATGATTTATATTTTAACGCCTTCTGACACACAATTTGGTGCTGACTATATATGTAGATATTCATTGGTGGGACTTGGTGTGGGAATATGCAAGCACAGAAATTATGTTTTTTTTTTAACAAAGTTTATGATTAATTACTGAGATAAGTATTTTGTGACAAATGAGAATAATACTAAACATAGGAAACAGCCAGCCCAATTTATAATTTCTGAGTCCCTTGGAAATAAAACAAATGAAAGGTCAAAGGTCACTGTTGGCTAATGACAAGCCACTAAGCAAGTTGGTGGCTTGGCCAGAAAACTTGAAACAAACTAACTGCCTTCTATACTGGATGGTGCCCCAGCAAACAAAGTTCCAGTGAGAGGGAGTTGAACAGTTAAGCTTTATTTGATGTAGGTTTTAATCTTGAGGTTCTGGAACTGGGGAGATTTAGTCATTTGTTTTTGAGCTCATAGAAAGAAGGGGTTGATAGCAACAGCTTACCCAGTTAGCAGGCAGGCTCCCCACACAGCTGTGCTGGCCTATTTCAATTAGGATCCTTTCAGACTTACATCACCTTGGTATGCCAGTCCTAAGCTGCTCATGAGCCAGTACTGCCAATCAAGCCAAAATTCAACCACATGGTAGGGTTTTTATGATGTAGACAGAAAATGACATGAATGTGTCTCATTCTGATTAAAGCACAAAGTTTGAAAGCAGCTTTCTGAAGAAAATGAGCAACCATGGCAAGAGTGAAACCAAAATCAGGCATTCTCCTGTGGTCATCCCAGTACGCTCAACCAGCCGGTTATTCACAGGGAATCAAGGACCACTCTAATTCAAAGTGAGACTTGTGTCCTTATTCTAAGGAAAGGTCACTCTAAGGCCGTTCGACTCATTAGACTTCAGAAACTGGAGAGTGCATTTGCTGAAGAAAGAGCAGAATGGAACTCAAATAATTAAACCTGAGAAAGTGTCAGTCCTGGAACCCAAGAGATACACAAATTAAAAGCAGAGCTGTCATTATATCAAAGAAATTGGGCAGTACACACACACACACACACACACACACACACACACACACACACACACACACACACACACACATGAAGTTGGTAGGCAGAAACTGGAAGACTCAGGGCTGCTCTGATGGAGCCTATCCAGTCCTCTCAATCAAGTTCACAAGCAGTTTTCACATCCATGTGTGAAGGGCATCATTTAGATGCTGCAATAGATGCAGAAAAAACATGTACCTTACTTTAACTACAGAGTATGAGAATGAACTTCCATCACAATTAACTCAGAAGATTGTTTCCAACATTCTTTAATAGAAGGAATTTATGGAAAGCACAGGCATTATTAACAACATATAAGGGACAGACATATACTCATTTTTGTAATCCCACTTTTTCTCAAAAGTATTAACTACTTCCAAGGATGAACTTCCTCAGTAAAACATGCTTTTTCCATGGTTCACTAGTGACCACTATTAGGCATTCATTCTTCCCTCAGCTAATATGTAGAACACTGCTTCTCATGAGAAATGATGTTGAGAACCAGGACATAAGAATCACTAAAGATGGGAACCAAAGAAGATTAGAAACTTCAGAAAACCATTAGAAATAATTTTTAAATAAATGCCATTATGTCCTATAGACTTATAAGGAAAATCCTTAACTTTGACTTAAAGGTGATTATTGATATGAGAATAAAAAATAGATGGAGAGTGAGTTCTTTAGAAGGGCTTGCATATGCATACATAAACAACAGTCTCTCTCTCTCTCTCTCTCTCTCTCTCTCTCTCTCTCTCTCTCTCTCTCTCTCTCTTCTGGAGCAGAGCATAATCTGTTGTAATAAGGGATTTAACATTCATTCCACAGCCTAATGGTGCTTCTCACCATCCAAGACAGATTCACTTAGATAATAGTGGAGGAGGGTGCCAGAGGAGCTGAAGGGAACAGGCTATTGTATTTGACTAGTTTCCATGTATAAATTAGTGTAGAGTCAGAAAAGAATTTCAACAGAAAAACACATGTACTTTATTATAATTCTGAGTGTCACTCTTGTAACTCTCACAATAGCTGGAAGAGACCTTATAACCACTTAAAAGAAGCAAGAAGCAAATGCAGGCTGGATTCAATGCGTCTCTTACAGGAAGAGACTTGACTTCACGAGTAGATGGACCCAAGTGTCAATGGCTGGTCATGGGTTTTGTCCCATTTCTTTTGATTTAAACAATTGAGACAAAGGACAAGAAGGTGAGAAGATGGGTAATATTTCTTAATATGATTTGATCTGTCTGTAGGGTAAAGAAGAATCAATAGTGACATACTTGCTGTGCATTGAAAGATGGGCAGTAAACTGAGATAGACACAAACCACACTGGGGCTTCATTCTCTCCAGAATAATATTCTAGGAGAAAGGGATTATTGACAGCAGTAAGGCTCCATGACATTCTGTATTTGTACACATTCAAGAACCAAGTTCTGATACAGACTATTTAGCTGTCAATGAAACGAAGGCTATTTTGATCAGGCAACTACTGGGCTTGCCACTATACAGACTGGATATGCTTAGTTAATTCTAATACTAGACAGACTCTTGTAATATATAAAAGCACTATAGAAATAACAAATCCTCAAATTCGATTTCTGTGCAAGCCTGAAAGTTGAGATGATGATGATGTCACTTTTCGGTTCTAAGTCAACTACAGGTCAGGCTAAAGTTCATTCTCTCTTAAGCCAATAATTCATTTTGGCTACAAAGCCAAGCAATGCAGCTAATGACAAAGTGCCATGAATGTTCATCATATTATGCATATCTTTAAAGAGTTTTATAATCCATGAAGCCTACACATTTAGAATGAAGAGTATGTATTTAATTGCTGAGCATTTCATAACCACAGTGTAAAGTACATATAAACTTGATTTCTCATCAGTAAAATGGGTTTAAAGGGACCTGACTTACACAGCTATTATGAGAAGTCAGTGGAATGATTTTCACACAAGTAACATAGTACTCGACACCTTTATAACTGCACTACAGCCATTACTAATTCTGTTTCTGCTCTGCACTCAGCACTTAGCTCTTTCTTTTCTTAATCTTCAAATTCACAGTCACTTAAGCATATGCATAAAGTAAATCTGGGCATGATTTCATTTTAATTCTATAATGTAATTATTGTAATTCAAACATATTAAATCCTTTTGAAATAAACAAACATTTTTTTTAAGTGTGAGTCTAATTACTTGCTTAGATACCTATACGAATATTCAAGATATTAGAAGGGAATGTAATGTTTTTACCAAATGAATAGAAAATCAATTTCTTGCTGAATGAGAGAGTATTGCTTTAAGTATAATGAAATCATATTTCCACATGAAAATAACACAGCAGGTAACTTGAACTGTAATTTGCTTTATGTTGCAATTCAATAGGAGACTAACATTCAGTTAAAAAAAAATCATGAAGAAGGAAAGATGAGACCAATTAATGATGTATACAAGTCACAAATCCCATATGGAAAAAATGAGACATCTTTCCTCAACTCCTTGCTCCACAGCCATAAAGCACACCTTACATATTCAGCAGAACTAACACATCCACTTACGCTTACACTTTAGCTTTTGATTAACTGTTCATGAAAATAGAAACTATATAAAATTGCAAAGCAGTATTCTAAGTTTTTAGCTATAGTGATGCAACTGATTAAGATACAATACTGTATGAAATGTTTACTTGCTGTCTGGTCACTGTATTCCATTGATCTTCCTGGAGTTTTATGAATTATACCTAAAGGGTTTGCTTCCCTTCATCAAAATCCCAGTGTTGATCAAATTTGTCAGAATCAAACAGAACAAAATATTTCTTCTCCATCACCAAAGCGATGCGTTCTATGCAATGGCTGCATTTTGTTCTGTATTTCTCTTTTACCTTCTGGAGACATTCTTGAATGCCACAAGAGTGACAAGGAGAGCTATGGTCAGGTTTCTTTTGGTTCAGTGTGTGAAAATTTTGGAATCAAACCTTCAGATGAGGTTTGCTAAACCACCTGGCCAGAACACTCTGGCTTAAAAGAAATGTGCATTGCTATTAATATTTTGAGTGTAGATTTTTTTGGACAGTATATGTTCATTTTCTGCCCATAAAATCAAGTATGAGTCACAAAGGAACATTAACTTTGAGTCAAAACTGCAGTGTGTGCTGATGTTCAAGAGAAGAGCCCCATCACTGTGGTCTGAAATCAGCTGGATAAGAAGTCACTGATTACTATTCCCCTTCATAAATAGACCTGAGATCAAAGACTTTAATCTTCAACTTATAAACTCTAGCATTAACTTGTATCCATAAACAAGTGTAGTAATTATCCTGGTTGACTGTATGTAAACAGTGCTCTTCTCTCTGGGATTTTTTTTTCCTAACCTGGTTTAGTAGTCCTTATGTATAGAGGAAAACAATTCACAAGACAGAGGAGAAACAAGAAGCAGGCAAGCTCTTCACTGCCAATCCTTCAGAAAATCTGAAGCACCACAGTGAGATTGATCTCAGGATGTCTGTTAGCCAAATTCCACGCATACGCACAATTATTTATATAGTTCTCAGCACATACTGCAGCAGTATATCCTGCACTTCATGTCTTGGTAAAAATATCATTATGTACCTGTAACTAATTCCAGAAAGTCTTTTATGGTTTATTTTTCTGGGAAAGTTGGGGTTAAAGTTCTCAAAGGAGTTAAGTTGTATTTTGTTTGTTGGGTTTTGTAAACCCTGCAAAAGTTCTTTACCTGGAGTTTGAAAATCTCTCACTCATTCACACACACACACACACACAAACACACACACACACACACACATACACACCACACACACACACACACACACACACACACACACACACACACACACACACACACACACACACGCTCCAACAGCACCCAGACCAAGTGGCAATAGTAATATATTGAAATTAAAAGGCATTTACCAGGAGCAGGAAAGCCAGAAAGAGCAGCAGTATGCCAGGAGTTGCCCGACGGCAGTATTCCATGCTTGGATCTTTGCCGGAATCCGAATCGGACACTGAATAAGCTGCTAAGTGCTCCTCAGCCCGCTGCTGTCACATCCAGTGCTGGGGCTCACACTCCAGCCCTGCCTATCAGCTTCCATCAGCCCCGCTCACATTTCCTGAGCGAGGGTGGGTGGGTGGATGGGTGGGGGGTAAGCTGAATGGAATCTCTCTAGAGCAGGCAGCCAGCCAATCAGACTCCTGCTAATCAGACATGCTGAATAACAAAGCGGGGGGGGGGGGGGTGAACAGTGTGAGCAGAAAAGAGGGAAAAAGACTGAAAGCCAGAGGAGTGAACCGCTGAGCCCGAGAAGAGATGCAGCGGCAGAAGCGCAAAGAGCCAAGAGTAAGCAGGGCGGCTGTGAACCAACCTGGTTAGTGCTCTGTGAGACCGGGTTCTGTTTGCCATTTGCCTGGGCTGGTGGTTTTTTGCTCTGGAAAGTACAGTAGCTCCCTGTGACGGTGTATTGTTCCATTCAGGAGAGAAACTTAATCCCCGTCAATATAGAACATATGCTATAAAGGGACCAAGCCCTAGTCAGGACTGAATGTGCCCTTTAAGTGTATTCGGTTCGAGCACTCTCTTCCTCTTCCATAAAGCGCCTTTTTATTTTCCTCTTTGAGTTTGGAAAAGAATACTGTAGATGGTTTTGAAAAATCCTCACTAAACCTAACAATAGCATTAGTTATTTTCTGTATTAAAATCTTGGTTTGAACATAAAGAAAAGCGTTAGCAAAGTCCTTCTTTGTGGAATGATGATTTAAAACATCCAACCTTTATGAGTTTTAATGGTACAATTAGACTTATTTAAAGCCCCTAGTTTAGAAGAAACTCCAGACACAAACTTCAGGATGCTCAACTTTGGGGTGAAACAACTGCTGGGTTTTGACTCCTTGCCAGCTCTTAACTATAAGATTTAGCCCATGACAGGAAAGAAAGGGTCAATTAACCCTTAGTTAGCCCCAAATAGTTTTCATTGGACACCTGACTCTAGCTGCTATAACACAATAAAGGATGAAGGTGGTACCGATTTTTTTTCCCATCATTGTGGAAAGAGGGTTAAGATGAAAAGGATGAGCGGTGGTGTACCACCTCTCCATCACCATGAAGAGCATGTTGGGAAGAAAGAGTGAGTGGGTACCATCTCTTTCTCCATCGCTGTGGAAAAAGGGCTGGACAGGTTGGCCTCTGTGTTGCAATCCAGTTGTAGGAAGTATTAATGAGCTTCAGGGTGACCACATGGCCACAGGAAAAGGCCAGAAAGATTCTGAGCCTGCTTTATCCACCTCAAGCAAAGCCTGAATGGGTCAGGAGAATTTTATTATAGTATTAGAGAAGTGGTAAGTGTCCAGCAAGCCTGTCTTTACCCCTTATCACTTAGGAACTCATTCGGTTTGGAAAGAATAATACAGCAAACGTAGCCCCACATTTCTACAGAAGTGTTTCCTTTGCAGATGTGACAGCCCAGAAATACACAGTGGAAGAGGCAAAGGGCAGTTAGAATGCATGCTCTTCCTTTTTCATTATTAAAAACTACCCCACTGTAATAGGCATGTGAATACAGGCAGGCCTGCCATGTATGTACAAAAGAGGCTTTGCAAAGAGATGAAGAAAAGCAGGTTGCTCTGCTTTGGTTATTTTCTTGTGGTGTATCAATTAGAGAGGAGTTTTTTAAAAAAAAAAAAAAAAAATTTCCCACTTTCAACCTGTCATGAAAATGTAGGGCAGTGATTCTCAACCTTCCTAAGGCTGTGACCCTTTAATACAGTTCCTCATGTTGTGACCCCTAACCATAAAATTATTTCATTGATACTTCATAACTGGAATTTTGCTACTATTATGAATTGTAAAGTAAATATTTAATTTGCATGACATCTGATATTCAACCCATGTGAAAGGGTCACTTAACTCCTGAAGGTCTCAACACGTATGTCAAGAACCACTCGTCTAGGGCATATAAAGACTCACCTTGCTCCTCAATATTATACATTCTGAACGAGGAAAGTTGCTAGTACACATACATTTATAAACCCAAAAGATCCTACTTTTGAAATATGCTTTTCCTTTTTATAATGATTTAGAATGATTAATTTTACAAATCTCTGAAAAGTTACTGCATACATACATGCTAGACAACACCCACAAGTAAGCGTAGCTATGTCGGATAGATATCTAAAATCCTTACATAATGAAGAAAGGTTCATGAGTGGAAATAAACCCTCAGTCACAGTCTATGTGCTCTCTCTCTCATTCTCTACAAACACACAAACACACACACACACACACACACACACACAGAGAGAGAGAGAGAGAGAGAGAGAGAGAGAGAGAGAGAGAGAGGAAAACATTCTGCTACAGGGTTTTCTCTCCCTCCTGGTTACCAGCTGAAGAGCTCACTACAAACTGGAACATCTTACTTAGCACCACTCCCCCCCCCCACACACTGTGAAAACTCAAGCACTAGACAATGTCAATGTAGAGGACAAAACAGGTGTGGGAGAAGGAAGGTTATGGTAAATTATTGGAATTAAGAAATACTACAACACTGAATAGAAACATGCTATTTGTAGAGAAAGAATATTGGCATGATGGGAAAGTATTATGACTTTTGTTCTAGTCCAGATCCTTCTTTAGAAATAGTCCTCTGAGGTCTGGTCATGTCAGCATACAGGAAGACAGTCCCTTCAGTGAAACCCCGGAATAACAGCATTTTAGTCAAGACCTCAACTGTGAGTCAAAGGTGCCCATCCCAGTGTCTCATGTGTGGTCACTAGGCTCATAGCACCCTCTTTTATATGAGGAGTACCAAAAGAAATGAGAAAAAGCAGTTTCTCACTCTATGCTTTATATAGTACAAGGAAGACACCAAGCTTAGTGTAACTTAAAAAAAAATAGGAGAAAGAAATAAAGTTGGGTTTGAGGCATTGGAAAAAGGTTTTAGGATGGGTTAACAGATAATTACTGACGTTTCTGTGATTTTGGAGACCTCTGTATACTCTGTGCATCTAAGCGCTACTACAATCTAGTACATATGAAACTTAGGCTCAGAGAGGCTCCATAAGCTGGAGTTAGCCTCTAGAGCAGGGTCTTCCAACACCAAATCCACTCTTCACACTCTTATGGGCACATATTTGTGTCTATATATTGGTACATGAATAAATTCAGAGGTAGGCCCTTGCTGGAGGGGGTTGTGGTAGACAGAGATGTTTGTGGTGAAGGAAAAGAAAGGGAGATGACCGGGGTTTCTTGTGCATATAGGTTACCTGGCAGTGGAAAGTATCTTGTTTTAGTCTACAGCTTCTGTCTCCCAACTTTGTCACTTCTAAGAGCTTTTAAGGGCCAAGGGAAAAATAACATAAACCCTAGGTAATGCAGATCCTAGTTACAGCGGCTGGGAAATGGCCTCTTATGGCATCGAGCAGGGCGTTGGCCACGTTCCCTTTTCCTCTTCAGGTATCTAAATTAAAGCCGTCTGCAAGTGTCTGTGCACAGCAGCCCCCAGAAGCTGTGGCGAAAGTCAGCCTGGTTCCCGGTTCCGTGCACAATATATTAGGTGAAATGAAAGCAGCGGCAAGAGCAAGTGTCAGGGCTGTCTGAAGCATCATTCCAAATGGTATGGATTTAACAATACTTAATTTAAAAAACACCAGCTTGGACAGCGGCAAGCTGTTAACAGTCAGTGTGCTTTATGGCAGGAAAGAGTGAGCTAAACTTTCGGAATTTCTCTCCCTGAGGAAAATGCCTCACAGCTTTTGCTCCAGAGCCACCTGTCTGGTCCTTGAGGTTGGGCCTCTTTCCTTAGCCCTGCAGTAGCAGAAATGGAAGAGCATGGATAGGGTGTTTCTGAAGAGTCTCAGCAAGAAGGGCTGCAAAGAGCCGGCCCGGTAAGGCCTACATTTTCCCCTTTGAAGAAGCTGGGATGGCAATGTAGGAAACTGGGAAGGCAGCCTTGCTTTGGCCAGGGGGCTATATTGAAGGGCTTTGATTTTGGTGGATAATCTAGACATTCAAAAAGAGCAAAGTGGTGGCCGAAGACAGATTGAGGCCAACTGCACATTCATTCTAAGTTCCAAGCCATCTTTTGCACAGGATCTGAACAGAAACCTGTGAGGTAGAACACAATTCTTATCTACAACTGTGAGAATGAGTGCTACTCTCAGTCAATAAATAGGCTCACTAAATTGCATATTGTCAGGTGTGAACTTTGGAGAAACTAGCTCTGGCTGTTTCTCCTTCCAAAGGACCAAGATCTGACAAGCTGGCAGAATAATAGGTACATATATTGTCTTCCATGTGGCCTTAGGCAAAGCCACAAGTACCTTATGTTTATAACTTAATGCAAGTCTTTGTTAATCCTCAGGAAGTTTCATCGATTAGCCTTATATAGATGCCACTTACAAATATCTATCAGCTGGTCTTTCTGCTCAGTAGAGGCCTCAAACTTCAAGATTATTCCAGACTCCTCTGCAGCTAAGAGGCTGTGTTGAACTTAGATTTGCTCTCCATCGAACTGCCACAAGATCTAGAAGAAAAAACTGAGGCAGAGCTCATGCTTTGCTTTTATTGCTTATAAAAATGGGCAGAGAATGATATGGCTGCAAACTAGTCACTAACTTACTTTGAGAGACAAGTATGGGCCATTTATTTTACCAACTAGGATGAGAGAAAGTGAGCAGTCCTTATCACCCTTCATTTCCATGTCTTTCGCAGTCACCAGGTAACTACCTTCCTGGCTGGAGAAGTAGCAGTTCCCATGTGATGAAAAGTAGACGGAGACCCTTCAGAAAACTTATATTGAAATCTTACTCCTTGGAAATTCAAACTTTGTGTCATTTAATAACTTACAACATCGCATTTCATGTAAATTGACCAGATTGAATTCTGCTCTTTCAAAGAATACTAACTGATATATCTCCTTTGACGGAAGAGAATCCTGAAGCACTGAAAGAAAAAAAGAAGAAAAGGCTCCCTTCTGAGCTCATGAACTCTATCTACAGCCACTGAGCTGCATGGCCTCTATGGGGGAAGAGAGTTCTGGGAGGACAGGGTTCTGAGTGGGCATGGCTTGTCTGGAGGTGTAGTCAGAAGAGAACCGATAAGCAGATAGATAGTGAAGACAACACATACAGAGATTTGCAGGAGATTTTTAAAAAGCAACTCAAGAGACCACAAAAAGACAGATGTGAGGACAGGTTTCTACTCTTCTGACACACCAGCACAGGCTATTTAGTGGGCATGATTTCAAGTTCTTCCTCCATAATATCCTTCTAATTCTTGTTACTTCTGGGGGAGGGGGGAATCAGATCTGATTTGCTCTACAGGTGTCAGCCTACACCCCCTTAATGTCCACAGAGCTGATTGCTTCACTCTACATACTGTAGGCATGTGGCTAAAATCCTCGACACTCACTAGCAGCCAAAGTGAATTCTGGAGATGGCTGGGACGAAATAGCTTATTTGGGGTCAATGATTCAAATCCTAGTTATTATGCTTTACAGGTCTTTTAAGAAACAAATGGATCAAACTCTCTGATCCCAAGTGTGTGTGTGCCTGTGCCTGTGAGTGTGCAGGTGTGTGTGTGTGTTTGTGTGTGTGTGTGTATTCTCATGTGTGTGCCTGTGAGTTTGCAGGTACACGCGTGCATGTGTGTGTGTGTGTGTTCCTGTGAGTGTGAAGGTGTGTGTGTGTGTGTGTGTGTGTGTGTGTGTGTGTGTTTGTGTGTTTGCTGGTTTTGGTTGTTGTGAACTTTTGAGCACTGAGAAGGATGTGCACCACCTCAAGGCTATAGTGAGGTGAGGGCTTTGCTCTGTCTTTCTCAGAGCTGGATATGAACAGATCAAGGATGCACTACCCATCTCCAGCTCTTGCTCTCTCTGTCTCTGTGTCTTTCAAATTTTCTCTACACATGAATGTTTTAATGAAACTTTGCATAAATAAATGATCATAATTTAGATTCTAATCACAGTTCACAAATCCTTTTTTACAAGCCACAAAGCAAAACTTAGAATTAAACACTGGGCTGAACTGAGAAGGTGGGATTGTCAGTACCCTTCATTGTTCCACACAGCTGGAGTTAGGTAATGGATCTCAAAGGTTTACTACTGAATGATACTCAATGAATGCTTAACACATGCCTACTGTGTACAGGGCACAATACAAGGATTCTGGAAACTGGAATTTTTTTGTGGCCCTTTTGACACAGAATAACATATCAATGTAATTGCTGAGGTTTGAATTATGGTTGTAATATCCATATATTAAACCCAAGTGTAATATATAAATCCAAAGCTCTTGATTCTTAGTTCTGCACTGTTTCCATGACATCATCCTCCACAGATAAAATAATTATACCATATTCAGACAATAAGGTCAAAGACTGTTAACAGATTTATAGACAATACAGAGTGAGTAGGATAGAAACACAAAAACCAAGTTCCTCTGCTTGGCATTCAAGGACTTCTCTGATCTGTTTGCAGACTAAGGGGGAAGGAAATCATTCTCTGGCCCTGCTGGAGATCCCCTGTTAGTAGTACCAAGGTCTGCAGCTCTCACACACCTGCTCATTCTGTCTCTGCTGCTGGGGACTTCCATGCTATCACCATCCTGATGGCCAATGCCACCTCCTCTGCAAAGGCTTCCTCTAAGGCATCTGTTCTTCGAGACTCCTTTAGGTCTTTTGCTTGCTCAGTTCTTTATGTTTTGAGATATTTATAGACATTCTTTAGCCATCGCTGATATGACTCATTCTTCTGATAGAAAACGTTTTCACTGTTGATCTATTTTAATACTGTTTTGTAGGGTAGACGTTTTAATCTTCTGATCCTTGTTATTTCTGACTTCCTTGACTCCATCAGTTTTAAAGGCTATCTTTTCCCTAGTGATGGAATCTCTCTGTATTCTAAATTCTAAGTTTAGTTTTAATTGTTGACCTAGCTTTAGTAGCAAATCTTAATAGTTTTTCCCTGAACACTGCAAAACTGCTCCCCCATGTGGACAGGTATTTTTGACAAACTTCCCTCTTGGTGTGAGTGAATTAATGTATGTCCACAGGGGAGGGGAGAAAAGGAAGACGGGAAGACAAAATGAATCAGAGGAAAAAGCAATCAAGAATGTTGCGAAAGAAAAGATAGTCTCTGCAACTTACAAAAATGGAGATTGATTTTGACATATAATTTGAATTTCAGCAATGCTCCTAAACTGTGAAAAATAAAAATACTGTTCCTCAGAGAAAGAATAGACCATTGGTCTTAATTTCTACTATATCAGCTGTATTTCTAAATCAATAACTCGATCAATGATTTCTATGGAAAATTAAGGTGCTCTCGCGTGACAGTTATCAATGTTGTGACGTTAGCAGAGCCTTTCAGGTAATGAAAGGATGAAACAATTAATTTAATTAATTTAAATTAACACAAGTGGTTTATTTTCCAAGTTACTTGCTTTTTAAATTTGAAAGAAATTATATATATTTATGATATGCAACAAAATTCTTTTAAAATAATTGTACATTGTAAAATAGATAAACCAAGTTAATTAACATGTGCGTTTTCCCCTGTTCTTCTGATTTTTTTCTATGCTGGGTGTGTGTGTATATATATATATTTTAGAAAGAACTTGGAATCTGTTTTCTTCTTGAAATCATGGTGGTCCTTCTCTGTGAAGACTGTCGTGAAGGAATCTGGAGCTTTAAGTACAGTAAAAAGGAACGTAAAATAAGACAACAACTCAGAGAACTGGATAAAAGCCAAGAACAGCAAAACATTCATCATGGATGCAGGTGTCTCACCAGGAAAGATGGGGTGTGGTAGAGAAACCCAGGTAAAGGAGTCCAGAGACTTGTGTTTTCTACACATCCATTTCCTCCCCACTGAAATCCAAATCTCTTTTCCCAGAACAGAAATGAGTACTGATGGGAAGTGTTGGGCCCAGGGAAAGAAGCTTCCTTCTTCCCATTCTGACTGTAGGATGGGAGCTGGTCGCTGCAGCCTACATGGGAAACAGCTGGACAGGACACAGGTGCCAAGCATGACAATTCTTGTGTTTAAGGGAAGCAGCCAGCAAGCTTGCTGTGAGAACCGAGGCCATTCTCAGAGGCTCCCCGGTAGGAATATGGCTATTCAAAATAAAGAGGGGCAAGTCCACTCTGCTAGTGACTGCTTTCTCCTAGTCTGCCTTAGAGAAAGAAGCAAGAAGAAATGGTTCTACAGACTGGTGTTTATATTGGTGTGGTCACATGTCTTCCCCTTTGTGCCTCCCATCTGTCCCTTTGTTCCCAACTTCTACTACTTGAACCAAGGCAGAAATGCACTTGTCTGATTCAGAGTGGCCTTTGTGCAAACATTGTCTGTTACCATTGTCATGTGTGTGTGTGTGTGTGTGTGCTTGTAACCATTTCATATTTAAACCACAACCTGCATTTTCAGGAAAATTTCAAGTAAGACATCTGTGACAAAAACATTAACTGTCTCTCAATATCTTTTCCTTTTGTTTTTTGGTAACAAAGTCCATGTGCATGACCACCCAGCTAGGGACTTTTTCTAGCATGTATGGAGGACTGTGTGTCCATGAGAAAAATTTCTCACCAAGATGATGGAAGCAGAGGAGGTGAGTGTAACTCTAAATATTTCTCTCAGGGAGAGGGTCATCCCCTTGATCCTTGGTTCAGCTTTTTTACTTTTGTGGCTAGAATGATGGTGTGAAGATGGGAACAGCCTTCTTGAATCACAAAATTATGCTTGGCAAAGAGCCTTCAACTCCTGACATTCTCAATAGCACAATGCCCCTGGAACTTCCCCTGCAGCCTTCAAGGACAGTGAGAGATGAGTGTTTGATACACAAGTGCTTAACATACAACACTAGTAAAAGTATAAAAAACATGATTAAACAGGTAGGCAGAGCTAAGTCAATCCCAGACTCAGCCCATTTCAGACTGACCTTTTGCACAAAACCCTCAGATGATCTATGAATAAGCACTATGGCCAACATCCAATTTAAAAATCCATGTATATTTAAGTACGCATAAGGTCTTCTAAAAGTATGTAGGATGATTTTATTCATCTTGCTCGATAATATGGAAAATCCTTGTGACAAATTTTTAGAATATAGAAAGTTCATCTTTGCTAGGCTAGTTCATTTTATGTTTTATGTAAGAAGAAACACAACTCCACTCTTCTTTGGGTGACTACACCAAGTTCTTTTTGTTTATCATAACTTATTTAACTTTCAAAGCTTTATATTTTTCTTTATACAAGTCAATTTTTCTTTACGAGTTACTTCATGAGGCTAATATTATTCAAATGTAAAGGCTTGTGGTCTCATCATTCAACTCAATACCTTAGTGGAATCTAAATAACAAACAATGACTATCTTCTTTTGTACAGGTTTCACGAATCCAATTTCTGACTTAGCTGGAGTAATTTTCTCTCCCATCTCCTACAATAGGTGACGTACAGACAGATGAGGAACACATATAACCTGAGTCCTGAAATTAAAATGTGTTGTCTATGTCAGGTTCTAGGTGTCCTGTTGCTCTCAGCCCTAAAGTGAATGGGCCTTGAGATGGAAAACATGCCATGTGTCACTAGGAACCTGGAAAAGATAGGGTATTAGCTGCAATTACTACTGCCAAAAGATAAAATTAAAAATCACTCAAATGGAATCTTTAAGGACAGTGTATCTTGTCTGTTCCTACTTGGGAGACCCAACCAATGTCTACTGAAGTTATAAATTTAAAAGCATTAACCTCATCACTTGAAAATTAAACAAAGAATCATGATATGGTTTGGTAATTCCATTCCTGGGTATGCACCTCAAAGAAAGGAAAGCGATCTAACAAGCATGTGTACATACATGTTCAACACAGTATTATGTACAGTAGTCAAAGACAGATGTAATCCAGATGTCCACTGACAAATGAGCAGTTAAACAGAACATTACTTATGATGAAATATTACTCAGACTGGAAAAGGAAAGACATTCTGACTCATGCTACAGCATAGATGAGCCATGGAGGCATGTGTGATCCACCTATTTAATATATCTAGAATAATAACATTCACAGAGACAGAGGTAGAGTGGTACTTTCCAGGAGTTGGAAAAAGGGAATTAATTTTTAATTGTTCTGAGTTAAAGATGGTGAGGATGAGAAAGTTTGAAGTAGAAGACTATAAACATTACAACAAAGTGAATGCATTCATTGCTGCTTAGCTATACACCTGAAATGGTTACACTGGTAAATTTTATGTTATATATATTTACTGCAAAGTACCTTTAAAGATGAGAATAAAAATGAAGGAAACTCCAATATACTCATTAAAAAAATCCATGCAAGCTATCTCTGGCTTTAAATATTCAAGTCTGAAATAGTTGACAGTTGCTGGGATGATGAACACAGGACCTTATCTAATGACTTGGTTTCCTGCAGTTGAAAAATATCCAGGTTTACTAGTTCCTAGATATCTCTGCCTAAAGAAGAGAGGCTATCTAACAAGAACTGGAGATGTGTTTTCACCATGTGTACATGGGCCCCAGTTCTCTCCACAGCCTCCCTAGCCTCTACACTCACTCTCCAGAGCTCTCTCTGGATCTATAAGTTTGCTTTCTCAAATAGGATTTAAGCTGCTCTAGTTTCAAGAGTCTGTCTATTTGCATTTATCTCTTCATGTGATTGAGGGGATCAGTTCAGTGTGGTTTTTCCAGTATCTATCAGAGGGCTTAGCAAATAGCAAACACTTAACTAATATGAACACATACATGCCTAAAGGGTGTACTCAGGTTAGACACACTTTCCATGCAGACTTTATATAAATGAGTACATGTATATTCATATATAAATATCTATAGCTATGTTTCTAAATATATTCAACTTGTTAACCAGTGAGGCAAAAAACGCCTGCTCCCTTTCCTCTTACTTCTCAAGGTCATGCCTGTGACCCCTGTCATGTCCCACTTCTTTGTGATTTTCACAGCTGAGGTCTCTAGTAGTCAGATCAGACAAGGCACTGTTTTGCAAATGAATGCTATTCCTTTCTCTTTGAAAATGTTATTCTGGGATACAAGGCTTCTAATGAAAGAAGTTGGGCAGAGTAAGTTAGAAGGTAAAATCAATTCATCTGAATTTACCTTCCCCATGAAGAACAATGGTGTATATATCTGCTAATAATAACAGAAAGTCTGTGATAAATAAACTATGTGCTAATTGGTTCAATTTAACCATTTACAAGGTCACAGACCTCTTTAAAAATTGCTGCATATAATAAATATGTAAATTTTTGTTAATGAAAATAAAAATGAATATTGTCTAAAAATAATTAAATAATGAATCAAAAGTAACTACCATGGTCTATTTATTCATTTAGTTTGCTTACCAAAGACAAAAAGATTTTCATGGAATATTATCAGCAATTCCATAATTAAAAAAATTTAAATATGATACATAATAAAACTTGATACTGATGTGTATAGACTTTAGTAATACATGTCTTAGTAATGAACTGGGATTTTGTTTACCGGAGAAATGTCTGCTCTGTGGATATCAAGAGGGTGGTCATGCAGAATTTTCAAGGGTCTGTTCAAGAAGAACTTATTTTTGCAACTATGAGAAGCCCCCCGGGGGAGGGTGACTCCACAGCACCCCAGTGTAAAGCCTGTATGTACACCTAGTAAAATTTGGAAATTGGAATCACTCTGCCTCAGATTACATTTTCTCCCTATTAAATCAGAGTACAACACAAGCATCACACCACCTGCCATAAATAATTCTTCACAACTGTCTGCCTCACTTTGGAGTGTCCTGGCTTCTCTCCAACCATAAACCTGCCTTTACTTTACTACTAAAAGAACCGCACAGTGGATTCAGTCTGAGGAAGCCAAACCTGAGTGAGGATTAGGATGTTCAGACAGCTCTTCTGCCTACAGCATCTTCCACAGCAAACAAACAGGGCTTTCGTCAGGGAGCCGGGCAAGTCCTTGAGGAATCTTGACAAGATTTATAAATAAGATACAGTGTTTATTTATTATTTGAAGAAAACTTTCCATTGTGCTCTCCTTCGTAATATAATATGATCTATATTTTTGCCAAGAGTAGGGTGTGGTTGCTCAGCGGCTTAGCTGATCATGAAATGTCATGCTTCAGACTTGAGTCAGAGCATCAAAACAATGCAGTTTGGACTGAGAATGTCAGCGTTTCCCTGCTTCTGCTAGATCCCACCATATCCACTAGTTACCTTCTTCCTTAGCATGCCTACTCGCCTCCCAGATAATCTGCTCAGGAATCTTGACTCTACACTCACTTCACCTGCTCATGTCTTCAATCTGAGGACATGATCCTTCTTTGCAGCCAGACTTCCACCCATATTTCCTCTGTCCCTTTCTTCTCTCCCTGTTGCTTCAGTTGTTAGTTAAATTTGAATTGGAGAAATCAGGTTTAGGGATTGCAACTCACAGCAATATGGGCAGTGAGCTCTCCTTTATAAGTTCTAAATGCATGTTGCATGGCTTCCCCTTTAAGAGAATCAGGGACTGTTGTTGTTTTTAATAAAACTACAAAGTTCAGTATTTTCCTATAGAATCTGATCAAGCCTGATAGGTTTATAACTAATTTGATTAAGTAACAATGTGCTGATCTGTGACTCTTTTGTGTCAATTCCCTAAATACAAGCACTTAGCATCTCCTGAACATCCCAGGAACCCAAGCACCCCAAACAGTGATGTTCTAAGGTCAGACAGTGTTTATGATTAAAATAACAACTGAGATGAGATCCCCAGTGCAGCAGTGTGCTTGAAAGAAAAATGGTAAGGTCCTTAGCATTGAACTAGGGTTCAGAGTAGCACATCCAGGATGCCCAATAAATTACCACTAAGGACCAATGAAATACACAACCCCCCCCAAACCACTTTGTTTATGATGTATTACTCCTAAATAATATCATCTTGGCATAGGAAACATTCTATATTTCACTCTAGCATGACCTAGGTTTAAGCTGATATTTGATGAAAGTTTAAAGAATGGATGTTTTGAGCACATGGCACTATTGTCTCAGACAGATGTGTGAATTATAATAACAGGATATTCTGTACAACTTAGTAATTATGACAACTTTTAAAAAACATACAACTTTTAGTTTTAAAGGCTCTTTTGTTTAGAATATATTGCTTGAAACAGCAAGGACTGTTTATTGAAATACCGTTGATAGAGGAACACGATTATGCACTCAGAACATGCAGGGAAATATTTTTGTCATAAAATCAAAGGGCTGCTCAAGTTCTTTCTAGTTCCAAGATTTTATTGCTCTGGCCTTAAAAACTCACTCACGAGGAAATAGTGCTTTTGTAAGTTACTCCAATTTCTCATTGCCATGGACAGAGTGCCTCCTCAGTGCCATTCTTCTGGCCCCAATCCTACTCAGCATATATTAGCCTTGATTAAGCTGTTTTCTCCAAAGAATGCACTGGAAATCTTGTGAATTAAGTCAGTCAAGGGGAAGCTAGCCTGAACCGTAACTGGGTCTCCAAGCTTTACACCCAAGTTGCTCATACCCTATACTTATGCCTCTGTGGGGAGAGTAAATCACCTTTCAACCATGAGTGGTAAGCCACTAATAAGTCAGAAAATCAATTAGTGTGTTCTAACCAGCATGAAAAACAAGAGAAACAGTATCCGAAAAACTATCTACTGTGTCTCACATAGAGAGAATGTAATTGTCTGGTCAATCTCTCTCTCTCTCTCTCTCTCTCTCTCTCTCTCTCTCTCTCTCTCTCTCTCTCTCTCTCTGTGTGTGTGTGTGTGTGTGTGTGTGTGTGTTTTAGTGTTGGAAATCATACACCAAGTTACCACCATGTAAAATTATTTAGTCTTATGAACACACTCAAAAATCTTTTCAAACTATTGATTTCAACAAACAAGGTTTTTCAAAGTCTTTTAAACCCATTTTCTTCTTTAAAACCTCGAGAATCCAATGGCTACCTTCCATAACAGCAGAAAAGGGGGAGGAAGTGAATAGAAACGTTTTATTCTTCAAAGACATGAAAGGCAGCAGTGCATAGACCTAGTGATTTAGAATTCCAGAAGCCAAGATCTGACCCCAGTCTATTCCATGGAATTGATTTGATTGTGGAGACATGGGCATATCCTCTCTTCCTGTCCCTGGAGGAGAATGGATGTCAACTGTGCCTATTGGTGATTGTGCATGAGCTAAGACAGAGTGTAAGCAAGCTGAGGAATTCTCAAAAGAAAAAAAAAACTTTTTTATTGAAACATAATGTGCATAAAGAAAATTGCAAGTAGGAATTCTTTCTGTATCCTAAGGGGAAAGGGAAGGGGCAGTAGCTTTCCACAACTTTTCTTTAGCATCCTCTGCATCTGCGCACAGAACTACTCAGAATGTATTCTGGCTTCTTGAGGTCACAGAGAGATAGTCCAGAGGCAAAACTACTCTTTGTATAAGTTTTCTTCTTTGTGTATAATTGGTTGTGTTCAATATGCCTATAATTTTTTTCTGTAATTTTATTTATATTAACTGATACATTGATATTCCCTCTTACTTATTAAAATCATTTTCCATGCTTGTAGATCAGTTTCATAGTAGCTCAGTTAATTTAACTCCTCAGCATTCTAATGTATAATAAATGGCAATGTAAATAAAACACATAGAAACTAAAGTGCTTTCATAAGGATGTGTAATTTAAATTTTTTTAATTGTGGGGTGACAAAATTGTAATAGGAGGAGAAGGAAAGAGTTTGTTTCAAAATGAAAAAAAATGCATATTTTCCAAGGACTGTTGTAGATATAGGAATGTGGGGCAGCCAGATATAATGCCTGATTTTGTGGTGGTTACACTGTACTCTGGAAAAAAAAAAAAAAAGATAGGAAGCAAAAAGTAAACAAAGAAGGATCAGATAATTTCAGATAGTGGTAAATGCAGTGATGTAGAGAAAAATGACATAGGCTCATGATAGTGTCAGAGTATGGAAGACACTGGTGTACTCTGAGGCTCATAACCTTTGGGGGAAGATTTCAATAAACAAGACATAGCCTCAGTTTCCAGAAAGAAAAAAGAATCCAATTTTGAAAACTAGCATTTACTGAACCTTTAAAACATTTTTTTTCTAACGTGAGAACAAAATGAAATAATGTATTCAGTGAACAAAGAAAGGAGGGAGTTCAGGCAGTTGGAGATTTTTATAGAAGTTTATCATAAATGAATCCATTAGGTTTTACCTCTATTTACTCTTTCTCAGCCTCCAAAGAGTGCCCTTGACATTATCCCTTGGGTAGTGAAGCTCATGACCTTGGTGGCCTGGTTAAGGGATTTTATGTAGGAAAATGGAAAGTCTAGTAGCAATCAGAGCTCACTGATGAAATGCAGAGAGATTAGTTGGGTTGTCTACCACAGGAGGAGGGTATATGAAGGCCATGTCCAGGCTGTGGAGCTAACAAGGCTTGTTAAGTACGAACAGCATGTGTGTAGACTTTTCCTGGAGTCTGAGGAATAATTACAGCATCTTTAGCCTCAGAGGAGTTCAGAAAACTTGAAGGCTGTTCAGAGGAAGTCAACGAAGATGATTAAGGATTGAATAATGGGACCTCTGAGACAAGGTATAGCCAAACTGGAGTTACTTAGCCTGGATTATTTATCTTGGTGAGGACACATCCAAGGTGGGGCTTAATGTGGCCTTCAAAAATATGAAAGGTAATGGTGACTAACTGTTCTTTATGACCTCAATGAAGAGAACAAGTTGAAATAGAAGGGCTTCTAGCTAGAGATAAGGATTTTAGATTATGAAATATCCAAGACACTCTCAATTTCCTTCTTTAAGTTTTAATCAGGGGTATTAACCCTGGATCACTGATCCACTTCCCCACTGCTGGGTTTGGGGATGCTTAGTGAGTCAACAGTGTAGATATGTCTATATACCTACACATTTGTTTTCTAGGAAGAGAATCGGCAACTTCTGTTAGATGAGATCTATGCTACATATTTTTTAAAATAAAAATCACTTCGTAAGTTTATAGTCTAATCCGTCTGGATCAACTGCAGAGCACCTTGTTCTGAGAGAAAAGAAAAGGCAAGATGCCATCTCAAGTCTTCCTGGTATCTTATCAAATGTTTTGGAAACTTTGAGACCTCTGTGAATGAGACAGCAAAGAAGAAAGGGGAGAAGAGAGAAAAGAGAGAGAGGAATGGGTCAAGGGAGGGGGAGGGAGGGGGAGGGAGGGGAGGGAGGGGGAGGGAGGGGGAGATATTAGGACTTGACTGCTAGTTTAACAAAATACACATACGTGAAACACATTTATGAATATATTTAGGAATATGTGTCACAAAATGAGGGTGTAAGTGGTACTCCTTTAGAATGGTACCAGCTTAAAAACATTTGTAGCATATGAGCACATAGGAAAAAGGTATTCTGTGGAATATTTAAAACATATGGGTTTTGTTTGTATTTCTTCCAAATGTTTGAGAAAAGTGGACAACTTGTACCTGTATACAATCGTGACTATGAATGCACTATTCTGTTTGAACAAAAAATGTATTTATAAGTGAGCCATAAAGCACTGAGAGAAATCATAATGTTAATAAGTAGGAGGCTATCAGGTTCCATATTAAGCCTCTCATACCTGAAGTTCACTTCTCAATGAATAGCAAATTTAGCTTGATGGATTATGCAGTTTTCAATAAATATAAATTTAGGAGATCCACAGGAAGTGATGTAATAAAACTCATGATTAATTAGGCATGTAGATAATATTCACACCCACTCAACCCTATGATTTGGATGGAAGAGGGAAGTGATGTATTAAGGAAACAGGTGAATCATAAAATTCACCTTTGTAGCCCTTCAATATTTGAAGCAGTGAAGAGACACACTGTTTGAGGCCTAAGATGCCCCTCAGTATTGCTTGGGGTAATGGTGGTTGGTTTGGCACATGCTTGCAATCATTTTTATTTGCTGATCATTAATCTCATTTCCTGCAATTATTTTATAGAATACAACGAAACTTCAAATTTTCATTAGACCTGGTTTCGTTCTCCAAAAGAAAGTGACTAGAGCAAAGTGTTAATGAAATTGAGAGCCTGAAGAGATGAGAGCTAAGGTAAGTTTCAGACTCTGCTCTCTAGAACCCTGCACTGATAGCATCGAATGCAAACCTGTGTCGTCAGGATAGAAGCTGAAAGAGGTAATCGTGCATTCCTGAGGCATGCTTGAGATATTTGCATTAAGGCTTTGGACTGCATCTTTTTTTAAACTTCCAGAAGAATCAAAATGAACTGAGGAACTCAGATAACATTAATTAATAACACACAGAGCTAACATTTTAAGGTTCATTTCTGGAGTCATTACATAAATATTTTCACACAAAAGCTTTCTGAGTCACACAACGTTGAGTGAGTATTAAAAAAAAAAGTAAGTAGCAATAGGTTTTTTCTGAAAGAGGTCAAGCAGTACTTTGAGTGAAATCTTATTTGTGCCCCATTACTTGACCAAAGTAAGGGTGCAAATAAATGGCCTCACTCTGGCACATAGGCTTTATACTCCATGTTACAGACAAAGTAGGTGGAGTGGTAGATGTTAAATTAACTTTAAACTGTTGATCATGATGACATAAGAATACTGTATACAGTTGTCCTACCATGAAGATCAGCACATCAGTGAGTTCTTCTCATTGAGATATACATGAGGGTGTCTCATGCCTTCCGTACATTCATGGAAATATACTGGTTTTCAAGGAAAAGACTTTCATATGGACTTGCTCCTAAATCTGAATTTCAGGGAAAAGTGGATACATTTGGATGTTTTGAAGGACTCCAATCTCAGTTCTGCCTATATGTGTTTTGATATATGTCTGTGAATGTATGTGTCTGTGTGTGGGTATGTGTGTGTGTATGTGTGTGTGTGTGTGTGTGTGTGTGTGTGTGTGTTTATATGTATGTATGGGTATGTAGAGGTCACTTTTAAGGACATCCAGTAAGAACAAAGAATTTGGTAGGTTTGGTGTTCCCCAAAGATTCATGTATTAAAAGCTTAATTTTCATCAGACTGTACAGGGCAAATGAATCCTTAGGAAAGAAGTTTAGGTTAACAGGGCACAGCTCTGAAACTGGTTGGCATGAATACACTTCCTCCACTACATGCTACTGCTGTGATGAATACTCTGTTACTATAAGCCCAAGCATTGGGACTTATCAACCATTGACTAAAATCTCCAAAACTGTTGCCAAAACAAACCTTTCCTGCTCTTTGATTGATTATTTTGACACAATGACAGAAAGATAACATATATGTTCCTATGCACTGCTGTATGTATATATAAATATACTTGAGCCTATCTTTCTAGCATTAAGACAATTTTCTTTGAGCTAATAACAAATTCCAACAAAATTGGCCTTTTTATTGACTCTGATTGAATCATATAATAAATACTATAATTATTGAATAACAATATTGTCATGCTATACTTCCAAAGTATACTTTTTAACCATATTAGCTTTTCTGGGGTATCACTTAAGTATCTAAAATCCACACATTTCAACTCATGAGTCTCTGTGTTTTGACAAATAAATAGAGTCATGTACTCCCAAAGCAACCATGACATAGGATATTTCTCTCCCTCTATGCAGTTCTTTTCTGTCCTTTTGTTAATCTCCTAGCTTTGATTACTAAATACTCATCCATGTGTGGACAGAACACATTTACTTATTCATTTAATGGCTAGTGGATATTTGGGAGGCTTCCAGTTTGGGGTGGTTATTTGTAGAGTAGCCATAAACATAGTCAAATAGTATATAGCCCAGAAACTGAAAGAAACAAGCCCTAGTGATGCAGATAAATCATTCTACAAGTGAAACTATTCCCAATCCTGTATTTAAATTAAATAATTGAGTGGTTGACAAGATTTTGGGACAATTTTTGTTACTTAATCAGTAAGTGGTTTCTGGTATCCATTTCCAAGAGGGTGAAGAGTTAACATATACTATCACAAAATGCCTCCTTGAGAGCCCTCAACTCATTCCATTCACATAGTCAGTATTCATGGGTAGGGAGATGGGGAGAAAGTGTGGAGAGCAGGAGAGGGGAAAGAATATAATCAAAATATATTGTTTGAAAAAAATTTAAATAAAAGCATGTTACATAAATAATTACATAAGTAATCCTTCTGGCAATGAATAATGTTTCTCAATTAATAGGTATACTACTTGGGAACAAAGAAAGCTCCTGTATACTATGTTCATAGTCACATTTTCAAATAAGTATAGTTTATGTCAAAATTTATTGCTTAATATGAATATTTGAAATAATCTCACCGCTAGAAGACTTATATTCACAGAAATTTCTAAGAAGATATATATTTTATATATAGATTTCTTTCTTGCAGAAACATTATGATGGAATGACCATAGATTGGGCATACTGATGCTTTGTGAAAGGCCGAGTCTCAGAAGAGGTTGCAGTATGTGATGTCCATAGAGAAGAGAATAGACAGAGTAAATGTCTAATATACATACATATTAGTGGACAATAAGATTATTTACTTGGTGTGGTATTTAGAGTCTGGTAGAAACCATCCAGAATTTTGATAATACTTATAACTCTTCAGAGTCCTAATTTTTTGCCAGTATTTTAATTTATAATGATAAATTTTAAGGTCAACTTGAAACTGTGCTTTTGATAGGTAATTTTTCTAATTTTATGTTTAGGGTCTTGAAAGTGATACATTTGAAAGGTAGGTCGCGACCTTTCTAATTCTCTCCTCTCTGTTCCTGGCAGCTGCAACACTTGGCCCTGATCTCATTGTACTTTTCAAGCTTCTTGGTTTGTGATTACAATAGCAATGTTTTCCCCTGACACCAAGCGGATGACTAGGTCATCCAGCCTCTTGTGTCCTTCCCACATTGGCTCGCTGGCAGCAGCCCCTTGGTTTTCCTGGCCAAACTTCTTTCTCTGAGGCTCCTTGACATTTTTTCTGAGTAGCTCAGCAAAAGCAAGACAAAAGAACAAAACCCCTGGAAGAGATTCTTAACTGGGGATTCAGACGTTAACAAAAGGGTTCATTATTGAGGCTTAGGGTTTTGTTTATTAATTGTTTTATGTTCTCCCTTGTTTTCTGGTTCGGAGAGGAGGCAAATCTTTTGTTTTGATAGGGTGTCCTGAAAATGTTTCCAAGGGTATCAAAGCTTTCAACTGAAAGCTTTTGGACAAACCAAATGGACGTCTCATATGCCCTGTGCATGACTCTCAGCACCTGCAAATTTTTATCCATCAAAGTTCAGGCCTCTCTCACCACAGAGGTCCTGCCATCACCCCCTTGGGAGCACTCATACAGAGGAGAGGCAAGGAACAGTGGGGAGAGCCAGGCCTCTCGTTTCAAGAAGGAATGAGCAACCTTGGACATTTGAGAGGATTCGCACAGGTCTGTCTGAGGTCAAGTCCTTCCCAGGTCCTCTTCAGCCTACCCGGGTGGCCAGGCTTTTGCTCTACATCAGGTGAACAGAAGAGCCCAACTCATCTCTAAAGAAGCCTCAGGGCAGGGTCATTGCTCTTCTTTCTTTTGATATTTGTCTTTTTCTCCACAGAGGTCTGTGGCATCTCCCCCTTCCCCACCACCCCCATAGGTATGGCATTCATTTTTCCCATTATCTCAATGAGTAATGACACCAAGGGCACCAAGCCAACCCTACTGGCACTTTACACTTTCTCCAGAATAAAAAGGCACCAAAGCAAACACTCTGCAACCCTCAGCCTCGGGGATTGTGACTAATTTCCAAGCTCTCTTGCTCTGTAGTAAAATTCTGGCTGTCATTTCACATTTGGCTTTTTTTCACAGAGCCCTTGAGCAAACTTTATTTACAGTGTACACTGACTTTCATTGCTACATAATGCAGAAAATATTTGCTTCATTACGAAGCCAATTGAATATTATTTTGATTTTTTGTTCCTTGTGGTAAACAGAACTCAAAACACTCTCTACTACTATTGTTCCAAACTAGTCAAAAAAATATGTAAACAATCAGCATAGCGATTGTGTGGCCCAGATCTTGTGATTGCCTCGCCTCCCCTCCAGCAAAAAGAAAGTTTTGCTTTAAAAAAAAAAGAAAGAAAGAAAGAAAGAAAGAAAGAAAGAAAGAAAGAAAAAGAAAGCGTTCACATCAATTTGAAAATTTAAAGCAACTCTTGCTCATCAAGATCATCTTCAACTCATATTTGAGATTGCTTTTTGCAGGATGTCACTGTACAACCACATCTTTTCCAGGTTATTTTGGAATGAAACATTTTCACTGGGTAGGGTCCTAAAGCAGGTTTTATTTTTGCTCTCAGACAAACAGAATTACACCAAGTGTGAAAGTCCTATCTGGTTTAGAAGGACAATGAAGAACCAGTGTAGAGGAAGGCGTGTATGTTTACACCCAGGTGCATTTGTCTCTAGGAACATATGTGTCACCAGCTTTTCTGATTTCATTGCCTTTCAGAACTGGCTTGCCTTGTGTGCCTCCCATAGCTTGAAAAGATCGTCCAGACTTGGAACGGACCCACCTGGCCTTCTGTATGGTCCAGTTTCTGCATATTCATAGTACAATAAACATATCAGCCTAAAGTGCCTGTTCAGCACCCCTGCCCGTTGACTCTGTGTGATGAATATGTGTTATAATTTGATAGACTTTTGATTGATGTTAAACCCTGCCCATAAAACCCATATCTGATTATTTTTGCATTTTAAAGAAAAAAAAATAAATCCAGAGTAGCACAATGATTTCAGTTCATCTTTTTAAAAATGCTTTGAGTGAACCACATATACATGCCAGCACAAATCCAGACCAATATTGATGTCAACACCCCCCTGGGCATACCTTTCCACTGAGAATTTGGAAGTGAGATTTACTTTCCATTTTAGACTTAAGCCCACATATAGTGTTTCTGGAACTTTAATCCGAAAAGATCATTGCTGAGTTGCATTTTCTCTTCCCTATTCCACTGGGCATTTATTAAACTTCTGCCTTCCTGGAGATGATCAAGAACTGAGCTAATGTGCTGTGCAGTAGAGTAAGGAGTCTTAGATTTTAGAATCAAAGTCTGCTTCTGTCACTTCCTGGTTATGGGATGTAAATCAAGCTCACAAACTTCCTGGTGCCAGTTCCTTTTATAAAACAAGGGACAGCCTGTCATAGTACACGTCTGTCATTGTAGTACTTGAGAGACAGAAGCAGACATTGGTAAACTTGAAGTTAGCTTGGGCTGCAAAATTGGACCTCATACTAATGAAAAAAAAGTGGGATATAACAATGTAATATGATTCTGGTAAGGGTTAAGTGTAAGACTGTCTAAAATATTTGATATAAAAGCATGCATAGTTAATATTGGCTTCTTTTTGTCTTTGTACACTGTTCTGAATCTTGTTAAATATCTTTTTTTCACATGAAAAGAAATGAAGGTATTTTAACATTGGATTTTTTATACAGATACAAGCAAAGGTTGACTAATGATTGTTTAATAAACAAATTTGAATAATGCAAAAAATTCAGGATGTCACCAATCAACAAGAGAATCAAACACTGGCATCAGTGGAAAAAAAATTGTGTGTGCATGTATGTGTGTGGTTTGTATGGGGTATTTTGTGTGTGATGCATGTGTATGGTGTGTGCATATGTTCATGGCATATATGTACATGCGTATGTGTGTGTACACAAATGTGGAAGCCCAATAGCAATGTCTGGCATCCTTCCTCAATCACTTTGTCTCTTTATTTTTAGAGACACTGAACCCAAAGCTAGCCTGGGTAGTCAGTGAACCTCATGGGTTCATCAGTTTCTGCTTCACCCTAAGGTCTGGCTTATAGATGACCACCGCGTGGTATGTGTATTTTGGGGAACTGAACACATGTCGTCCTGCTTTCTCAGCTAGTACTTTACCAACTGAGACATCTTCCTGCCTTAGTCCTCTAACTTTTAGACAGGAATCTAGAGTAATACTTTCTTCTTTGGTGACTATTTGCTAACTCTTCATCTATGGAAAAATATCTTTACTTATTCAATTTCTTCCTCAATAAAATGGAATGCCAAAACATTGGAACCTGATAATAAAGTAAATGCTGGTGATTACTACTACTTATCCATTTTTTAATGTAAGATTATATATGTCATATATATATATGATATATACACATATATATATGATAGGGTGGTAGAGATGTCTTAGTCTGTAAAGTGTTTGCTGTGCACACTTGAAGATCTGAATTTGAAACCCAGAACCTTCATTGTTAGAAAAAAAAGAGAGAGAGAATGTCTATAATGCTCTGGGAAGGCAGAGAAAGGTCAGCCCTGGGGTTCGTTGACTAGTCAATCTAGCCAAATTGGTGAACTCTAGACTCATTAAGCGACCCTGTCTAAAAATATAAGGTGGAAAGGAATTGAGTTAGATACTGAGGTTGACCTTTGGCCTCCAAATGTATGCACACACATATGTGTACCCCAAAATACACATATAAAATATACACATGCACAATTATCATAAACTACAGAAGAACCCTTTTCATACTCTTGACTAGAAGACATATCACAGTACAATCAGCTTTATATTTTACTGTACAGTGAAAATTTTATCCTTTTAACTTCGATGTCCAATTCATTTTGATGCACCCAACAAGAAAAGCAGAAGAATCCAGACTTTTTATTCAACTTCTTTCACTTTTTGTATGAGTGTGTATTTGGGGGTCATGCATGTAGAGGTCTCAGAGGACAACTTGAAAATTTTGGTTCTCTCCTTCCACCATGTGGAAGATCAAACTCAGATCAGGTTTAGCAGCAAGTGCCTTTATTAAGTGAGCCATATTGCTGACCCTTAAGAAATTCATTAATAAAAAAATCATGTGCACATGCGTGCGTGCATGCACTCACTCAACTCATACACACACACACACACACACACACACACACACACACACACACACACACACACAGGATCTTCTATAGGAGTGACAAATAGGTCAGTTTTGGAACCAAAACTTGCAATTTTAGAAACCACCAAATTAAGATAGTAAAGAATCTGGTCATCACTGTTCAAACAGGACAAATTGTATCTTAATCTTCTGGAGAAAGACCCAGACACTCAGGACATTATATTCATCATTTGAAAGAGTGACTTAGTTTTTAAGAAATGCATTTGGAAGTCCGGTTTTAACTGCCCAGGTCTGAATCAGTATCTTTCTACTTAAATTTGAAAAAATCACATTAACTTCATAGTTTCAGTTTTTCTCATGTGTGAGATGAGGTAACTCACAATAGCCTCTGCACTGGATTGTAGTACACAAATTAAATGCAGCTTATAAAGGCTGAAGGGAAGGATGTGGCTCAATGTAAGTGCTTTATAGCCTTATCTCTGGTGATTTGAAGTTTCTATTTTTAATTGTCAGGAGGTAAAGGGCTAATATAATTTTGTATCAGTACAAAAGTTCTAAGGATGTTTTCCTACACTCAAGTCCATGTCCATTCATTTGATATCTAGTCACACTACTATGACTTGTGTCTGTTCTTCCTTCTCAGATTATTTAAGCTAAGGTTAGCAACATCATTCTGTTCTCAAGGGATGAACAGAGAAAGGTGTGTACAGGTCAAATACTGCAAAGTTGTTTGAGGTAAATACCCAAAATTGTTATTTTTTATTCTTTAATACAAAAATTTAGGACAATGAAAACAGGTAGAATGTTGCATGTGAATAATACACATATTTTTCTTTTGTTCATATCAAAGTCAATGTTGAAGGAACATATATTTTTGAAACAAGAAGGGGTAATTTCAAATCCTACCTCCACTGTTTACTAAGCACATGAACCTGTCAGAGTTAGTCAGTCTCTGAGCTCTAATTTCCTCATTTATATAAGGAAACTAATACCCAGTCGCTTAGATGATCAATGTGAGAATTTCAATGCTACTTATAGAGTACTTCGCTCACAGCATAGCCTCTAGAAAGCTCTCACTGACATTTCCTCCTTCATCCACTATACAAAGAAAGACTCTGAGAATTCTCTAAAACCATATTTCATTTTTATGTCTTTGTTGTAGCATGGTAACCCACCACCACCACCATACCAGGTCTTTTTAATCTCTTTATACCACAAATAAAATGGCCTCTAGTCAATACTTTTACAGGAATAAGATCATTTCCATTGTAGATGCTAATGGTACAATTTTTTTTATCTAAATATGAAAATAATCTACACCTCTGCTGTTAGAAAACAAAATGACCTCCCTTTGCAAGTACTGATCCATACTACACAATTTTATCAACTAATGATAAAACTTTCCTATTTTATATTTTAGTATTTAAAATTTTATTTACTTTTATTAGTGCGTGTGTATGTTTTGCTTATATGTATATAAGGTCACTGTGTGCCTTACTGGAACCTGTAGAGGCCAGAAGTCTTAGAACTGGAGTTAAACAACCTCATTAGTGTTGGGAACTGAAACCAGGTCATCAGCTAGAGTAGCGAGTGTACTTAACCACTGAGCCATCTCTCCAGCTCCTAAGTCCATTTTTATTATTACTGTATTTGCTTATGGAGTATATAGACCATCTATTCAAAGGCACACTGGCACTGTTTACGAAAGACATAGGAACACTCTTCTAGCTTTTCTCCTCCTAGTTAGTAGCTGGAAGCCGTGCATACTAAATTCTTGAGTTGGATCCCAAGTACCTGCCAGCATTTTCTATACCCATATAGAGAAATTGAAAAACAGTGTACACCTATGCTGAAAAGAACTATAAATTATCAATTTATTCCATTGATTCATCCTGCATTGATTTATGAAGTCACCCCCTCCTCATAATCTTCTTCAGTGTTCCCTCTGTGATACCTTCCAATTTTGAGTGAGTTCTAGGCCTCTGACCTCCATGGCTTATCATAGACCAAAAGAGAAAAGCCTGGGAAGAGTACTGCCTTTGCCTTTTAATCTGCTTCTGGCTCACCGAGAGGGTTCAGTTTTCTCTCACAGATAATTCCTTAACATTTATACAAGCCCTGGTATTCATTACATGCTGAAGGGGAGAGGCTAAAGTAATGTATCCTTAGCTAGATCATAAAAGACTGTCAGCTCATCAGTGACTTCCTATGATGTCATCAGCAGGAGAGCTAGAAGAGGTAAGCTCCACACTGAAGATAAAATTACAACTTCAGCTTGACCCGCTTATGTGGCCTAGTGTGCAGACTAGAGCTGACTTTAATATATGTTTCCCTATCCCTATAAAATACATCAAAGGCCAGAACTTCAAAGTCTTGCACGACTGGCCATTTGGAAAGAGGTGTATCCAGGCCCCAGAGGCTTCATCTCAAGCAGATGGTAGTGGCAATTCTGAGGCTAGAAACTTGGAGCACGGGCTTGTAAAGTCACAGTTTAACACCACTCCATATACGGGAGGGGGTGGCACAGAGGGAGCTGGATCCTTCATTCTGTTTCCTAAAACCAGGTACAGAGCGGACTTGAGATAGGTAGCAAAGGCTGAGTTGAAATTTAAGTTCCTATGTCTTTCCCTGAGCTCTGCTTTCCCCCAGGGCAGCACCTATAAGGCTGGTGACCTATATGCCACTAGGTGGCGCTCTCTTTACTACTGTCTATATTTAAAAAATAAACAGAAAAGAACAAGGTGTCAGATCTGGTGCCTTACCACGGGAGCTGCAGGTATGTCATTAAACTCATTTTGAAATACTGAAATTACGCTCCAGCACAGGACTGTGGAAACAAAGGTCTAGTAACCTAAGAGATAGAATAAATATTAATGACATAGGTAAGAGAGGAGTCGAGATTTCACCTTCATCCCTTCATCCCTTCCCTCTTTTTAATTTTTCTTTTGGGGGTGGAGTGGGGTGGGATGCAAAAACATGCAACTGAGATGACAGACAGCGCTCTACAACCTGGAACGTTCATAGCTTACTTCAAAGTGTACAGAGACCTGGTTTAGGCCTGAAAAGGCCTTCCATGCTATATCCTTAATAAACTGCAGGAAACATTTCAGAGAACACATATTCTCATCCTCTGATACCTTCTTCTCCTCTGTTCCCTCTCTCTTCTCTTATCTCTCTCTCTCCACTTTTTCTTTCGAAGTCTCTCTCTGTTTCAAACTTTCATTATATTTTGAAAAGAAGAAGATAGAACTTTGGGGTCTGTTTTGTAGATTAGAATACCTTTCATTATGTATCATAAATTACTATGAGCATCTCCTTTAAAATTTGAAGCAATCTCTTAAATATGGTAGTTCTTTAGAAAGGCTCTAGCTGTTTTCAAAAGATATTTTAAGGGTCGGAGACATGACCCAGCCAGGAAGTGCCTATAAGCATGAAGACCTAAGTTTTTTGCTTGGCATCCATGTAAAAGGTCACATATAAAATGGTAGGCATGGTGGTACCCATGTATAATCCAAACGCTGGGGATGGGAGACAGGGAGATCACTGGAAAATTCTGGCCAGCCATCTTGGTCAAATTAATAAACTTAAGGTTCCTTGAGCAACCCCATGTCAAAGAATTAATATATAGAATGACTGATGAAGACACCCAACATCTACCTCCAGCATCCACACACATATGCACATGTATATGCACATAAATATACACCATGATATTCTGAGTTGCATCTATCAAAGCTTTTAAGGAAAGACAAAATTTTATTCATTAGGCTACAGTAAAGCCAGCCATTCTTCTTCAGCTCAACTTTACTCATAACTGGTATGCATGTTAGCATTGCATGTATTATCATCCAGCCATTTCCAAAGCAGGAATTTGTAGTACGAGGCTTCTGGCCCAGACTTTCGGGCCTAACCTCAAGGTCTAGGCCCACAGACCCACAGACCCGCAGAGACACACAGATGCTTCCAATAGTTTTAGGCTGATCAGCCTCAGGCCCAGGCATATCACTTGCTAGCTCTCTACCCTTCATCTAACCCATGTCTCTTGTTCAGCCATGCAGCTCGGTACCTTTCTTTAGAGCAGCATAGTTGTCCTCGGCTTCCTCTGGCTTCTCTCTGGTGCTCTTCTGGCATTCTGCTCTCAGAGATTTTCTTAGTCTGGTAGCCCCGCCTATACTTCCTGTCTGCCTTTGGCCAATCAGCTCTTTTTATTAAACCAGTGGGTGGGACAATTATTTACCATGAAACAACACAATCCCCTACAGAAATTTGCTATGCTCAAGTTTATATCTCACATTAAAATGTGTTAGTGTTAGCATCTTTTTGCCTTTTAGAGATTTGTACACTAGTGCAGCACCAAGAACTGAGTTAAAAATTGAACCAGAACCCCCTTGTCCAGGTGACATAGCTCAAAATGTTGTGCTCAGCCATGTGGATTATTCCCAATCCTGCTTCCTCCTAGGCTGAGGCCATTCCATCCCAGGTCTCCAGGGACACACATATTTAAAGGTTTTGTCTTCTTAGAATTTCCTCTTATAGAAAAACAAGAAAGGATTCCTTTTACAAACTCGGCAGCCTCTGTAGGTCTCAAACCATTCTTCATTTTATGACACTACACATGAGGCTTTGGCCTTGTTTGTATTTTCTGTAGTGAATTCTTCTCCTTCCCAATGCCAGTCCATGGTGAGTTTCAAAGATCTTCCTTTCTATTCCCAACAGAGAAGGACGGAACGTCTAAAGTCCTGTCTTCTCTTAAAACTGATCAGAAGTAAGATGTGTACAGCCTTGTGACTGAAAGCTAATGTTCACCACTTCTCCTGTATCTCCCATGGGTGTGAATTTCCCCACAGAAGTTCAGTTGCTAAAAGGATTGAGAGCATGGGCATTTCCTCTCCTTTTATAAAAACTGTGATTTTTGACTGTAAGTTTATTAACCCACAGTTACCATCAACATGCAGTTCCAGAACATTCTCATCACCCACTCATTCCCATTCCCCTCTACCATATATTTATCTGTTCTGTAAACAAATATAAGTAGAATCATATATGTGCCTGACTTTTTTTAAAAGTATGTTTAGGGGTTCAACTATGTTATATTGTAATTAACATAACATTTCTTTTATGGCTGTCCAATAATCTAAAATTTTCTTTTCTAATTGCCTACCATAAATTCTTACTTATTAAGTGGCCAATATCAGCCTGTGAATGGTCTTAAGGGGAATATTAACTGGATGTTAGCCTATTAGTAGCTCAATCAAAGACATTAAGTCAAGAAATTTCTGGTATTTTCTGCCTTTAAAAAAATAAAGCTCTTCATTAGTTTATCTTTGTACTACTCACTGATGATACCTAAAAAAGCAAATGTCTTACATTTCTCTTCAAGGGTATGCATAATTTTCAATGTAACACACATTTCAGTGTCCAGTTTTGAGAAATTAAATTTTAAATTAATATATATTTGATACTATCTACTGCTTATTAGGAAGTATTGATTTAATTCACCTAATAATTTAACAAGTTTCTTTTCACGAAGTAAGGTTGTCTTGATGACAAGTGTGTTCAAATGCTCATGTGTGGAATCCAATGTTGGATGAGTAGAAGGATGGATCGCCAGATGAACAATGAATGCTTTCTTTTCATATAAGGCAAGTGAAGATAACTTGATGTCATCTGCCTGGATGTGGAGAGTAAACACAGCACAGTATGCCACCATCAGGGGCACTCACCCAGTGGCAGTGCCTCCACCCCACCCCTTTGAGTCAGGGTGACCTGGCTCTTCTCCTTGTCACTCCAGCAGGGGAGGAGAAGGGGGGGGATTAGCAGGCAGGGATGTATCAGTGGCTGGGGAATTGTGCCTGGTCTTGGCACTGAGTGCAGTGCATATCAGTGTTAACAGCTGGGTGCATAAGTCATTCTCAGCAAGGAATTAGTGGCAGCACTCAGTCTTGGATTAGCCAAGCAAACAGGGACTAGTTGTCTTTCTGCCAAGGCTGGGAAATCCAAAAGGTCATGTGATCTCTTAGGAATAATCCTGGTACTTAGGAAAATGCCTTCCTTATCAGGTCTCTGGATCAAGAGTTTTGCTTCTTGATGAGAAGAAATGACTTCTAAATAGAATCTGATCTTGTGTTTGGGTCACCCCCTGCACTCTAAACGGTGTTGTTTATAGGTCAGACACTAAAGAGCCAGTTAGCGAGGGGACAGTAACCAAGAAGAACTCAGGGAGGGAGGGAGGGAGGGAGAGGGCAGTGGTATTAAGTAGGTCAGCAAACAACTTCTGTGATCTCCTAAGGAGCTTAGGCCTGGCCATGTACAGTGAGAATTTAAGAAGTATAATAAGCATTATGTAATACAACATAACAGTGCAGTCCATCTTTGAATAAAGCAGTCTCATTGTTAGGAACTGGGGGGTGATAAAGAAGCCAAATAAAAAGACCAGCATTGAAAATGGAGAGAAGGGCTGCATGTACTAGATGTTAATGATACAACATTTACAGGACATAAAAGGATGTGGACACGGCATACAGAAAGGGATGAGGTAGAAGACAGACTACAAACTAGTGGATTGATGGCACTCCTGCCATTAAAGCTGGTAACTGAAATATTAGGTTTTCCAGAGAACCCCAGCAGAAGAATAGTTCAGCTTGTGAGTATATAGTGCAAAGTCCTGTAATAGACAATGTTTCTCAATGGAAACCCCTTGAAAACATTGCCTATTACCTTTCCAAGAATTATAGTTCTCCTAGATGGTTTCCTGTAGCCAGTGACTGTCAGTTGCCCAGACCCAGTGCCTAGCCCTTGACTTCAACCCAGGACAACTATGGAGTTACTGTAGAATTAGAGACCCCTCTTACAGCTGGTTTCAGTGTCTGTGGGTCAGATTCTTCCTCCATATTTTTATGCCCCAACAGGGACACCTACCAATTCCATAACAGCCTTTTGCAGGCAATTCTACATCACAGATATGGATTCCAAGAAATGTTGTATTAGACAGAATCAAGAAACATGATTTCATTGAGGGGTGATAAATCCAAAAAGAGGTGGTTCTAGGAACTAAGTATGAATTTTTTTTTAAGGGGAAAGAGGAATTCATTATATCAAATAATAAAGGTAGAGACAAATGGATTGAAACATCTGCTCATGACAAAGAAGGACCTTGACCAAGGTAATATAAGAGATCAGTGGAGAGAAGAAAATGAACAATGGGCCATGTACTTAAGAACTTAATTAATAAGAGGAAGTGAAGAGTCGGGGTAGACAACTATTAGAAATCTATCTACAGAGCCTAGGGAAGAGCAAAGGTGACTCACATTCAAGAACTCAGGATCAAGAGTTCTTGAAGAGAAGAGAAGAATTCAGACCAAACATTGAAGTGATAAAGGTTTCTGCATTAAGGAAACGGATAGGAAGTGACACTGGCTACAGATGGACAGAAGGGATTGAAGTGGTAAAAGCCACACAGCTGTACTTCCAAAGTCTGGCCCCAAATCCTCCACGGAACATTTACAGCCCTGTGTAATTTTCATCAATCTGATTACTGACCTTATTTCCTAATCCTCTCTTTCCAGTAGGCCTCTACCAATCCAGACCCCCTGACACCCCCATTTTGTTTCCTGCTGGATCTTGTTCTTCCCATTACTATAGCTTTTCATTCTGGCCCTACCTGTAGATATTACTGCATTAAATTTCCTCCCTAGTTTTCTTAAGGTAAAATATCACAGATTATCTAATGTCATCCTTCTTTGTTCTCTGTTCTTAGAGTTACCTTCAAATTTCAACTGACTTCCATATTTCCCAGGCCTGCATGAGAATAGCTCCCTAGGTTTGATTCTCGTGTAGTACCAGCAAGGTCCCTACCCTTTGAGATTTCCCAGTCTATAAGTGAACTCAAATGATAAAGAATCATAAGATATGAGAGACACCAGTCCTGTTCATGAACTAGAAGGAACACAGAAAGGGAGCAAAGTTGAAGGACACAGGACAAGATAGTAGACGATGGCAGAGCCCGAGCAAGTGAGTCATAAGAAGGACTGCAGAAATGACACTGGCATTCTACTCGAAGTGAGCATGTCAGCAGCCAAGTGCATTCCTCAGATATCACTGTCTCCAAACTCATAATGTTCTGAGTATTTTCTCAATCTACGGAAATCTCCTAGCCTGTGTACCACCACAGCACATTCTGTTCCTGAGACAAAACCTCATCTGTCCAAGACTACTCTTGAACTTGCTATCGAGATGAGCTGGTTTTGAACTCCTCCTGATCCTGTGCTTCGGTTTCTAAGTACTAGGATTACAGGCCTGCAACTCTACATGTAGCACCTACTTTATGTTCTTCTAAACCTTTATCAGTAACAAATAGTTTGTTTGTTCTCATTTGCCCTCTCTTTCTGTTCAAGAAGATTAGGAACATGGTTTTCTTGCTTCTCTATAGGCATTGAATAGCTCTTGGCACATGGCAGATAGGCAAGCTTGCAAAACTAATTTTTTGTTTCCATAGTTTAGAAGTTGTCTGTTGGGGCTTCTGGAAATAATACATGTTCATGACTAACTTGCCACAGGTGTCTGGTTTGTCCATAAAAATGGGCTCATAGGCTCATTCCACAAACATTTACAACACAAGATTTTCCTAAGAGAGAGGCCTTGGACACTCAGTCTCTTAGGAGTTGTCTTACACAGCATGAATCTGTGTTCTTTTCTGTGACTGTCCCTCCCAAAATGCTGGTGTTGTGGTCTACCAAATGCTTTTCCTAAGTTGAAGCCCTCACATAAAGGTTCAGAGTTGCCTCACACTAGACAACATGTTATCATAACCCACCTGTGTGAAACACTCAAATTTACAGTTACTAACAGCTCATTGGGTTGGTGAAAAGATATGAGGTTTGCAATTAACATTCCCCTAAACAGCAAGGATTCTATAGGCAAACTCTGTTGAATTCCATGTTCTGTATGTCAGGACATATACACATTGTAGACTAGGTCTGTTAGAGTTTTATGAGATATTTGGTTGAAACTTGTGGAACCATTTGAAAGTTCTCCTGGTTTGCTGTTAACTGGATAGTTTAGAATCTAGCCAGTGTTTTGGGCTTAATTAAGGTAGTATGAATAAACTGAGGGGTTTTTTGCTTAGATCCCTGGGATTAATATAAAACTGGTTATAAAATCATGGCTTCCTTTTCAAATGGTGCCTTTAATTTGACCTTTCTGAACACTTGCCAGTAAGTTCTGAGGTGTATCACTATTTTTAAACATATCCAGATTAGAGCTATTAAAAAGCAATTTGGGTTCCCCAGTTTCATCGTGTCAGAGAAGTTCAATGCTGCTTGCTCAAAAAATGTCAGGATTACATGCAATCAATCCATTTCATTCCCCAGGAAGTCCAATAATTTATATTAAATTCACAAACAGAATTCAATAATTTACCAAAGAACCAGAAACAATTATCTTACATTCTGCTTCATAAAGGTATTTGTTGTTTTTAGGGGAAATAAAGCACATTCTCAGATGCCACTTGATTATTAGAAAATATGCATTGAGAATAAATTTGTTGCTATTAAAATTGTTCTCAAGCTTTTACTCTTGAAGTTATACAAATGGAGTTTTTTCATTGTGTGCTTTTAATTTTGATCAGAATGGTGGAGGCCAATAGGCAGCTCCTTTTCCCCTTCCCTGTCTATTGTCTCTTTTTTGAAACAATAGATAAGAAGTTTGCCCGTTTAAACAGCCTAAGTAGGTTATTTTACATATTTACCATGGCCTATGTGCCTACTTCAGACGAGAGTGCCGTGATCATCTTCACGCTGATACTGCTGTTTGGAGGGAATGCTCCATGTTTAAAGTAAACACAAATAAAATCCCACTCTTTTCTATGTTTTTTAATTAACATTTTCTCCTTTATTTTGCATAGTGACTTCACTTTTCCCTCCTTTCTCTCCCCTCCCAAACTCCCGTCTATACCCCCCATCCACCCACTTCTCCTGTCTCCATTCAGAAAGAGGCAGGCCTTCCATGTGCCTGAACATCACATGGTATGTTAAGCTGAGGTTGGATCAAGCTCCTCCCCCTGTATAAAGGCTGGGCAAGTTATAGCATGGAGTTTCAAAATCATAGCTCCAGTTGGAAACAAGGGAGTGAGGAACATTTGCTGCTGTCTGAAGATACCACACTCCATAACTAAAGGTACTAGAATTGATTTCAATTCATAGGAGAACAAAAATACTAAAAATCCTGCAAGGGATGAACTCCATCAGTGTTGTGAAATAAAGCATCCTCCTCCATGCTGCTTCAGGAATTTCATATACATAGTAGCTGTCGGCCTCACCATCTGTTTTTCCTTTTCTTCTTAAAGGAATGAAAGGGGTGGCCTCAAGGAATAAATGCCTTAGAATTAGACTTAAGGATAAAATAACAGCAAGCTTGAGATTCATATTTATTATTTGAGTGTCTTTTGTGAAGATATAGAACAGTGAAGTTATTACCAGCATTGGGCAAGGCTTTGGTAAGGACAGGTTCTATTAAACTAAACTTACTCATTTTACATGTGCATCATGTAGATTGCATCAGTAATAAACAATGACGATACGATAAGCCCTAATGCTTAGAAGAATACATGCTTTTTTTTTTTTTGTCATACCTTACACTTGTTCCATGTAATAGCAATCATATGATTAGCAGAAAACGCTTGAATTTAAAAATAAAATGAGGACAAAGTTTTAGAATCTAGGTTGATTATCTCTACCTAACATTCATTTCTAGTCCATGATTATGTTTGGTTTGAGAAAAGCTTTTGGTAATCCTTGATGGTCTGCTATAGGACCCAAACGAAAGCCTATCCAACTCACCATTTACAAGAGTATTTCCTATTGGCTGGGCTGTTAGTAAATCAGTAAATATAAAGAAGTATAAAGGTGAGTCCATATTAAATCTAGTCAACATTTTTTTTAATCTAATTAAAAATGTCATCTGCAGTTGATAATTAACTGAGATTAGTAAATTCAAAACATCAATGGCAATGGCATACAAGATCTACTCAGCTGTTCTTTTTAATTTTATCATCTAATATGTAAAGGGGAAAGTGTTCCTGTGGAAATTTTGCAGATTTTTGGTTTTCTAACAACTCACTAAAAGTCAAAGTCTTTATTGGCCTGTGAAGTAATGGCAATTATACGGGATACAGATAGAACCACCCCAGAACACTCAGGCAATACACTTGTGCTAATTGGGTCTGAGGAGCCTGAAAATGTTCTCCCCACTTGAGTGGGAGAAGAGCTGCTCACGTGGAAAGCTGAATCTTGAAAGAGAGCTATGAGAAATAGGGTAATGATGTGATGTCCACAAAACCTGGGGGCAGAGGGGCTGAGATGGAAAACGCCAAGACTTCCTTCATAGCTCGAAAGCTGAGCTAAAGCCAACTGTTTAAGAAAGGCACATTTGGACTGTGATAGGGAAAGTGTTTCAGCTTTTGGAACTGTCACTAAGGGATGGGTCACCTCAAAATCTGCTGCATTTCTCACTCCTAGAAGTGTTGAAGTACAGGCTGGTGATCATCTGCCTGGCAACAAGACAGGAATCCCAGTTTTGTATAGCAGTTTGCACTAAAGACCTCCAGTATTGCTTCCAACTCTAAGATTTGGAAATTCTCAAATAGTGTCCTGCACCCAGATTCTTATCCCATTGTAACTTTGTCTACATCTTAAGGACCTGAGTTTTTAACAATCTCAGAGAATGTCCATCATTTTTTATGAATAAATGTACAAAGCTTAATCTAAAAGAGACTTGTAAATAATTCACCACAGGGATGGATGCCCTTTTAGCCTCTTCCAGTAATAGGGTGTTATGTGGGATTTGCCTCTAACACTGCCGAACACTTCAAAGCCATCCAAGCAGTATTTGTTTGTATTTATCTTCTGAACTTATAACTTGAGCATATCAACAAATTAGAATACCTATGAGTGATTTCTCAGTCCACACTTATCCTCTAGGCTTGTCTTGAGTGAAGTCAAATTATTTTGATCTTATCTGGTAGGTGGGCAGAAGTTGGTTGGACAGGTTTGATGCCTGAATTGTGTTTACTCAAGGAATATGTTACACACATTCTGAATATCTAGCTTCATAGCCTATTTGGCATTCATGGACTAGTGAATACATATGGACAGTTTGGCAGCTTTTCCCTGCCATCTCTGTGGGGATCTAATATTATGCAAATGTCACATAATGCACCCACTCTCCTGTTTTATACCTACATAAATAACCCATAAATGGTATAGGTTCCGTATTCTCACCCATTTCCATGCCCACTTATAATGAGCACTTGTTAGAAGTACAAATGGAATCTACTTCCTGTTTCCTTCCATATCCAGCAAAAGTTTCTTGACCCTTCAACTAGTACAATTTTCATCCCAGCTTGAGGAGAGCCTGCCAGTGTGAAGAATTTTCCCATACTTAGAAAGCTGAAAGGCAATGGATTAGCATATTCTCATTATTAACGTATAGTAGTTTACAGAATCTCTTCCAGTACTGTGATGAGTGAAGTTCAGGGAAATTATGTGTGGTCAGAATGGGATGAAACCTTGGAATGAGCCCATAAAACCCTCTTAGATGTAAATAAGTGTGTGTCCAAAACATGCTTTAGTTTTCAATGTTTCTATAGAACATTTTCAAGGTCTGTACTGAAAGTTTCTTCTTTCAAGGACATTCCTCTGAATCAGTAACCTTTAATATAAGCAATGTAAAGAGTGAAAATGCTGGGCATGGCAGGGAGTAAAGGTAACTTAGAAATATGAACCCCAGGAAACCAATGTGGTCCACAGAAAACCAGTGTTATTGGAGAAGACTTAGAACATATGTTCTGATGTCTTAGCCTTGACATACACAGTGTTGCTGATAGATGTGTGATACATCAGCTGGTCCTTAGCAATGCACACATCCAGCCACCTTCCAGACACTCTTGATCTGTGTGTGCATGTCAAGAAGATACTCAGGTGATTCCCATGCATCTAAAAATGTACAGAAGCCATTGTTTCAGAATATACTATCAAGACAGTAGTGAATTCAAATGATATGAATTCTTGAAATGAAAAAAACTTCAGTGTTTAAAAATGGGAATAAAATGTGGAGACTCCTTTCTCCTAAAGTGGAGTGATGAATTAAAAAGAGAATTACTTATGCTTAATGAATAAAATTAATGGTGTCATGGTGCCCTGCATTTTAAATTATTCTTAATCTTTTTTCCAGGGTCCATAGAACCTTGAAATCATTGTTCTTGATGTTTCAACTGTAATTTAATTAGTAAGTAGAGATTCAACAGAGTCAGTTTGACTTAAAAGCCTTCCTGTTGGACTTTTTGTTCACACGAACACATTATACACTAAACAAGGACCCCGAGGATTTTTAAAGATACATCATGTGAAGTTGTTCCTTCTCTCTGTGAACTATTTTATAATCACAATTAGGTTTTGCAAAAATACAAAGTGAAAGCTATAAAAGTTATGAAGTCATATTTAGATTGACTGAGAGGTAATGCTTTCCAAGCAAGGAGAGTAATGTTTCCAAAAATAATACAGCTGATCTAGTGACAAAAAATATGTCATCATGAAATGCCAAGTTTATAGATGCAAATATATGTATGTGCATGTATGGATATGTATACATGTGCATAAAATACTACATGCTTTACAATGCTATGAAATAATAGGAGCAGCAATTGGTGGTAGGGTTTGTAATAATGCTATAATTCAGATACACACCATTAACAATCTCATTGATAAATCATTGGAACTCAGCTGACTTTTGATTTACTTTTGTGTTGATTGTAGCTGTGACTCCAGGGAGATGTTTATACACCAACCATTTCAGTGAAGAGCAGCACTAGGTAATCTGCTCAGTTTCTAAACTTCAGAAGTTATGCTTTGAATTACAGAAGATTTATGAAGGGAGCAATTGCCTTTTACGGATTACATGAGAAAAATCAGAATGAGTAAGAAGTTAGGCATTCAAAAGAACTGAGGCTTTTTATTTATGCATGTTAAAAAAATATATAGTCAAAATGGCCCCAAATCAAGAAGATTGCCTCATTTTTATACATTGAACAATTTATCTCTTCTTATTTAGATACTACTGTTTGAATATGTTTAAGTTTGATATATGATATGTTCCAATTTTCCATTGTTTTTCTGTTGTTCTGTCTTCCTCCCTCCCCCCTTCCTTCCGTTATTTCTTCCTTCCATTTTTGGCGAACAAGAGAATCCTTATAAACTTCAGGAACTGTGTAGCACATCTTCTATACTGTCTTTAATGCCAACTACAATGCCAGGTATATGACAGATTTTACAAAAGCCTAGTGAATTTTGCAGGAAAATTATATAATGATTTAGAATTGCTTTACCATGGTTGGATGACAGAAGATGTATAAAACAAAAGGTAACCCTCAAGAAATCACCTAGTTTGGAGTGTGTGGGGGAGGGGGTACAAGCAAGGTAGATGGAAAAAGAAGGCAGTCAAGTTGCCTGCCAGCTCCGGTGAAGCAGAATGTTGGGACATTAAACATCAAAGTTAGGCAGAGAGAAGGAAGAGGCACTGTGTACTGAGCACAAACCACATCTATTGGAACATAGTCATGAAAAAGGAGGGGAACTGGGTTTCATCATCTTTCCATTCATCTTGAATGGCACCACAGGCTCTACCCCTGCTTTAAAACAGAAAGCCAAGAAAGCCAGGAGACAAGGAAAACATTTTGGCTAACTGAAAAGTTTAGCAAACCATAACCTGGAGGACTTTATGCTTTCTTCGTGAAGCTTGGAGGCAAGTCCTCATCTCCTGTCAGAGCATGAACTTCTCTTAAGATTTTAAGAGACCAAGAGAAGAATTCAGGCAGTGTGGTTAGCTATTCTAGTGCAAGCCAAATTGTACTAAAATTTGTTATCCAAGAGGTACCAAGTTGTTGAGATTTTTAAAAACTCAATTTCTCTTCAATTTACTTTTGTACAACTCAAAAGCATGTGCTAATGGTAACTTTTATAATTTGTTTTGATATAAAAGTCACATTAAAATTTTGTTAACATACATCTATAAAATAGTCAGAATATTCTTTCAGCAAAAATTACAAGAATTCTCCCTATGATGATACCAAGAAGCACTCATTCAAAGTGTATCTGAGCGGGGTGTGGTAGATCGTGCCTTTAATCTCATCACTTGGGAGGCAGAAGTAGGCAGGTCTCTATGAGTTCCAGGCCAGCCAGGGCTAAAGAGTGAGGTCTTTCGTTAAAGAAAAATGAATGAATAACAACAACAAAACACTGTTAAAAAGGAAAGTATATCTGCGTATTCTGACTTTATCCACATTTAGTGACTCAATCACTACATGTAAAAATAAATGGGGAATCTTTCGAATCAAAGTTAATAATTGCTAAGTCTACTCTTTAAGTAGTTAAGAATCCTATGCATAGGGCATTTAACTTCATCTTGTTCAGCTGTACCCTAATTCTATGGAAATTCTTATACTATAACTCCAAACATAAATCCATATATTCATCTGTTTGTCCATCTGTCTATCATCTGTCTGACTGTCCATCACATGCCTAACATCTTTTTTAAATTCTCCTTCCTTCCTTCCTTCCTTCCTTCCTTCCTTCCTTCCTTCCTTCCTTCCTTCCTTCCTTCCTTCCTTCCTTTCTTGAGACTGTCCTGGAACTCATAGAAATCTACTTACCTGTCTCAATGCTGGGGTTAAAGAAAGGTGTGTGCCACCATGCCTGGCTATAACTCAAAACAGTTTGGAGAGGGAGATGGAGAGAAAGTTTACACATACTATGTAGCAAAAATTCAAAGCATATATTAGCAGTTATGAACTTTACCCTCCATCATTGAAGGACTGTAAGTAGTTTTTAAATTATTTTACTATCTCCTTTAGTAACAATTTATAGCCAATTGATAATATTTAAACTATAGGCAGTCACCCAAAATTGTTTAAATATTTGAATAAAAATTGACCTAAAAATCCCAGTACTTTAAGACCCTGATTCATAAACTTTTAAGATCTAATTTCACAAATCATGACACTCATAAAGCATGAGGGTTCAGAAATGGGTCGACCTAGACCATTTCCCCACAAAACCTCAACAATGTGGTTGAGATGCACTATGTCTTAGATAGTGACAGCATCTCTTTTCTGATCCAAACCACATTAACACATGCCCTATGAGGTCAAAGCAGTCTGCCAACATCTGTTTCATAGGAACCATGAAAGGTGGTCATCAAATTTGCAGTCTGAAAAAGTGCAACAGGACTCAGGTGGCATGTACTACTCAGGAATTTAGGGACTATGATACAGGTGAGTTGTATAGCCACACTTAACACTACAGTATGAAGGGAGATTCTTTGGTAATTATGTGACACAGGTAGCCAAACAATTTGTCTACTTATATGTAGGTCAAGTAGCCATGTTTCTTTAAATTTGGTTGGAAGTATAGGCTGTGCCAAACACCCAGTGGTTCATCCAAAAACAAAGACTGCAGCCTAAATTCCAAGGGAAGACCCTTGAGCCTTCCTAAGGGAAACCTCATTTTGAATCTTTATTGTGACTTTTATAGGACATCTTCTGTGCTAGTTCATTATAATTATAAAATAATTATTAAGAGAGTTTACAGGTACATTTTCTTTTACATATTTCTGAGATCCTTATCCCTTTAATCCATTCCTTAAAAAAAATGAATCTATTAGGGATGCATATGTTTGTTCAAGCAAGATAATGTTGAATGTGGCCTATCCACTAAAATATGGCCAGATATGTACAATTCAGTTCTTGAATTGTTTCTGTTGGGTTAGAAACTTTGAAGTTTCTTAATATCGGGCATTTGGGGCAGGCTTCTAAACAGTTTTTGAGAAGCCATCCCCCATGGTTATTTAAGCTGTTAGAGACAGAAGTGGATCCCCAAGCCTGCAATCCTAGCACTCAATATGCTGAGGCAGAAGTACTGTGAGACTCAGGCCAACCTAGGCTGCAGACAGAGACTGTCTCAAAAAGGCAGGCTTTTAGCTTGTGAGGGAGTGCTTTCACCAGCTGTTCTCAGAAGCCAAGAGAAAAATGTCAATTGAAGCTTCATTAAAGGACCCGAGTAAAGCTGTAGGCAAATAGCCATGAATGTTTTCTGCTGTGAATGTAAGGGATATTACAGTCTAAAGAGAAAAGCGTGGAGGTGAGCAGCCTAAACATTCTGCCTAAGAAAGAGCCCTGCCCTGTGAAAGGTAGTCTGGCTAGGTGGGTCCATATTAGTTACTTTTGCACCATTATGACCAAAATACATGACAAGAAACCACACGAGGAAGGAAAACTATTTTGTCACATCATTTTGTAGAGTTTCAGTTTCTCAGTGTGAACAATGGCAGACCAGCACAGTTCACTCTGTAATAATCAGAACACTGTGGGTAGGGTTTTCCTCTCCTTGTATACACACTGGATTTTGATTTTTCTGTTTTCTGACTTTGGGACTCACTGTTGAATCCTTCCCAATGCCACCAGTTCTGAGGGGGCCTTTTCTGCATAATCACCTGTTCTCTGGCATTCTTTTACTTTGATTAGGCATTTATTAAATGTCTTGATTTATGATAATACATGCTCACTGTTGCTCTGCTTAGCTGTGCTTTCTCTCATGGGGACTGTGTGAGCCGCCTTCTCTGTCTCTGCTGACTGCAGAGTTTTAGTCCAGAGCATTTGCTGGTGTCACTGGGCAGTGCATGGATCTTTTCATAGCAAGAGTTCAACAGGGCAACTGTTCTCTAGCTCTATTTGCTTGGCCTTTGATTGGCTGAGAAGGCCATTGGAGAGACTTGGAAATGGAAGAAACATTAATAGCCCAGCTTCTTGTTCACTCCCTCACCATTAGGCCAGGCCATATCTAAAATATCCCAGACACAGGGAAATTGATCTTATTTTAGAAGACATTTAGAGATACCACTGAAGTAATAATTTCTTTGAGGTTAAATTTAGCATATCTTTGAATAAGTAACTCAAATGTTCTCATGTTGAGTTACAGTTTTTTTTTTCTTTACTCAGAAGCACTATTAACATACCAAAACCTTACCCATTAGCCTGTGGGATAAAGACATGAAGGATAAATGCCATTAAAGGATATATTTATCTTAATCTCATATTGGAAAAAGTGAAGATATGAAATTTAGGACTGAAGATACATATACATTTAAAAGCTTCAGATTCTTTTCAAAGGTCATGGAAAAGTGCCTTATTTTGTCCCTGCATTGAAAACAAGATACAGATTTCTTACATAGTTTACAAGCAATTTGGCTTCAGCTTCTGTCTACAATGAAACTCGGGCAAATGAGACCTTCTCTTGCTCTGACCACTGGAAGCCACCTCAGTACTTATGTTGATGTGTATTCACCACTTTTGCTTGATATGTGCCTATCCAATTGGCTTGTATTGTCCTCAAGGAAGTGAAGCCATCCAAATGCTTAGTAAGGCTCTTTGTCTCTAGCTGGGTCTCTGTACAGATATTCAGGTAAGGCCCTACTTGAGAGAGAGAGAGAGAGAGAGAGAGAGAGAGAGAGAGAGAGAGAGAGAGAGAGAGAGAGAAGTTGGTAGACAGAGAGACAGATAAATAGAACATGAGAAGACATAATATATTTACATAATAATTATTAATGGGTATGAAATTATAGCTCTTAATGGTAAGCAATTGGCTTGGGGGTTTAAGGGCAGTCAGTTTCTTGCTGTAATGTCTTGCAAGGATCATGCCTAGCCAGGTGACCTATAATCACTTAAAGCCCTATTTTCTAGGGTTTGGATAATTTATGTTTTCCCCCATTATTCTCTAAAACACATGCAGAAAGAAAATCTAGTTTAAATTGTCTAGAAAGTAATTTTGCTCTCTGAAGCAATGAACTATTTTTAGGCTGAGAGCCAGGCCGGTTCCTACACATGCAGAATCCCCAGGGACCTGTAGGTCAATAGCAAATGGCTTTGGAAAATTTAATTAAAGAGATTTCCAAGGAGGGGAGAGGAACTAAAGAACTTACTGCCCACCCCATATCTATACAAAGGTCTTACACACAGACACATTGAAGTCCAGAAAGCAAGTGGTACACTCCAGAAGCCTCTATGCTTAACACTGCTTAGCAATTCATTGTTGCTTGTCAACCACAAGAGAGAACAGTAGAGGGTTTGGCAGTGTACAGAGTCACTCAACATCCTTTAATTGGACTGTGTTCTGTCTAAGACTAAGAAATGGGAATTAAGGATATAGGAAGAATGAAGACAAAACTCTTTCCCACAAGGGGCTTCCTTTAGAAATGGTATCGTGGGGAAAACAGCATAAAAGTTACTGGGCAATGTGATAATGGCTCGAGCAGCAGCCCCACCACACTCTATAGGAACAATAAGGAGAGATCCGTCACCTCTGAGAACATTTCAAGATGGTTTAAAGAGTGAGTTTTGCCCAAGAACGGGGTATTCTGGGTGCTAAAGATAATATGCAAAATGTTCCCATGAAATAAGGGTCCACAATGAAAAGACAGGGTGGAGAGAAGGACATTCACTGTAGTAAGATGTGAGAAGGTGTGAGCCACACCATGGAATGGACAAGTAACAAAGTGATTTTTAAGAAAATAATAAAAATCTTACAGGGAAGCTGTGTCTTAGGGCTTCTGAAGAACAGCTTAACACTGTTCAGAGAGGAGACCATGGGCCTTTCCTGATCTAAATGAACCTGATTATGTAAGGCATATAAAGAGCTAACAAAAGATATGGAAACATCCGGTTGGACAAATGGACCTCTTGAGATGTGCCTAAGGATGTCAGGAACCTCATCAAATCTCAGAGACAGCAAGCAGGCAAAGTATACTTTCCCCTTTCAAGAGAAAGCACAAGACATTATTTAATAGACTGGTCCTGGTACACTTGTAACAGAAGAAAACCACCAGGAAGACTTAATAGAAGACCTGAGAAAAATGAAATGAAGATGAGCTGGAGGTGGTTATAAGTTGTCAATTTTATTGCACATTTAACAAATATAGGTCATATGACTATGCTTAGCTACCACAACATTATGGATACTGAAGAATTCCTTTATCCCACCCAAAAATTCTCTTGTGCTACAAGTTTATAGTGAGTTTTGGCTGCTTCCCCAGCCCCTGGAAACACATATCTGTCTTGAGATACTAGTTCTCAAATAATGAGTTAGCCAATGATAATATAGCCCCCTGAGAGTTGCTCCTTTCACTTAACACAATGCCTCTGAGATCATCAGTTAATGCTTGCACCAGTAATCTGTCTCTTGATACAGATGAGCCAGTATTTAATACATTCTGCTGTTGAGTTTCATCTTTGAGAATTGAGGGGGATGATTACAAAACAAACAAACAAACAAAAAAAACCAAAACAAACAAAACAAAACAAAACAAAAAAGGTGCTATAGATATTCATGTACATGTTTTTGCCCAAACATAAGTCTTTATTTCTCCAGACTAAATGTCTAGCAGGGAGAATGCTTAATTATATGGTGGATATATTTTCATCTTCCTAAGAAAAAAAACCATTAGTTTCTGTTGACTCTGGTCATTAGCCTCCTGTTTTATGGCTTCTGTTTTTGCTGCTATATCAAAGATCTATTTGCCCAATCCTAGGTCACAAAGACTTTTCTTCTCTGTTTTCCATTAAAAACTTAATGGTTTTATATTCTACATTTAAACTTAAGACCCATTTTCAGTTCATTTTTGTGTGAGCTCTAAGGTTTTATGTTGTGGCTTATAGATAGCCAGTTGGTTTTTTAGAAAATATTTATTGAAAAGACTATTCTGTTTCCAGGGAACTATTTTGAAAATGGCCCAAAGTGTCACTCACTTTGGCCATATTTGCATGGATCTATTTGTGGACTCTCTATCTCTTCTTTACAATGTTGTGTGTTACTGCAGCTTTTATATAGTCCTAAACTGAGTAATGTAAACTTCACTTAAAAATTTTATTCTAACTTTCTTGTCCTTTAAATTTGTCTACATGTTCCAGATTGGTAGAAAATCCAGGCAGCAATTGCATCCTCATCATCTTAATGCACCAGCCCATGAATAATAGGTATGCCTTTTCATTCATGTAGGACTTCCTTACTATCATTTATCAACATTTTATTTAGTTTCTGGAATGTATTTGCACATAAGATTTATTAGATTTAATCCATTTTTGTGTCCATCCATTCTGCTCCTAGTTCATAAATAGTAGTTTTTTGCAATTTCAAATTTTATAGTTTTTAAGACACTATGTAGAAATATTACTCGTTTCTTGTATAGTCCTTTTGTATTATGCAGCCTTACTAAGTACACTTTGACTTTTAAGAGGCTTTAAATTTTATCTTTAAAAGATTGTTCATTTTTAAGATTTCTGTGTATGAGTATGTCTGTGTGGATATATATGTACCATGTGCATGCATGTGCTTACTGAGGCCAGAGGGTATCAGATCCCCTGGAGCTGGAGTTACAGATGGTTGTGAGCCACCTGTGGGTGCTGGGAACTCAACCAGGTCCTCCTGAAGAGCATCAAGTGCTCTTAACCACTCAGCTCATGTCTCTCTCTCCCCAATGAATTTTTACTTTCAATTTTTTTGGAAAATTTCCTCGGATGTTTACAGAGATATTAATAACCATATAACTCTATCAATAGGAAGAGATTTTATACTTCCTTTCCAATCAATTTGGGATTTTCTTCTTTGTTGTATTGACTAGGCTTTTCTATAACAGTTTTAGGTATGAGGGTTGAGACTCAACCATCCTTGCCCTTTCATGGTTAGGGGAAGCATTATGTTTTTCATACTAAGTGTATCCTGTATGGAATTTCTATAGGTGCCCTTTTACAGTAGATGGTTTCTTTATTTCTAATTTACTGATTTTATTGGGAATGTTGAATCCTATTAAACATCCTTTCTACATCAATGGGTAGCTATTTTTTTTTCTTTAAACCGTTAAGATTACAGGTAGATTGACTGGTTTTCATAAAAAAAATAATAAATCATCCTAGCACTTTTAGAATAAACTGCCCTTGGTTGTGTTATTCTTTTTCTATATTGTTCAATTAGTTTTAATAATATTTTGCCAAGGCTTTCAGTGTTCTGTAGTATTTTTTCCTTACTCTCTTTGGTTTTAATATTGGGTTCACTTTGGCCTCATAAAATGAGTTTGGGAATTTTCTATCCTTCTCTAACTCCTGGATGACACTACATTCAATCACTATTATTTCTTCTTTAAATGTTTGATAGAAAATTCCAGTGAAACCATCTGGGTCTGGAGATTGCCTTTTTGGCAGGGTTACTACAAACTCATTTTCTCTACTATCAGAGCAGTGCTCAGGTCATCTGTCTCATCTTGGGTGAGTGCTCATTGTCTGTGGTTTCCTGATTTGGTGCACCTCATCTGCGCTGATAAATTTAAAGGAACAGAGGTGTGCACTGGGTTAACGCCCTGGCAGCTCTGCTCTGCTGTCCTTTCCTGTGCTGGCCTTGTTAGACGGTTCTGTCTTATTGTTTTTCCCACCAAACAACTACCTTTGTTTTTTATTAATGGCCTTTACTGCTTTCCTGTCTTTCTTTCTTTCTTCCTTCTTTCTTTCTTTCTTTCTTTCTTTCTTTCTTTCTTTCTTTCTTTCTTTCTTTCTTTCTTTCTTTCTTTCTTTCTTTCTTTCTTTCTTTCCTCCTTCCTTCCTTCCTTCCTTCCTTCCTTCCTTCCTTCCTTCCTTCCTTCCTTCCTTCCTTCCTTCCTTCCTTCCTTCCTTCCTTCCTTCCTTCCTTCCTTCCTTCCTTTCTTTCTTTCTTTCTTTCTTTCTTTCTTTCTTTCTTTCGTCTCTGTCCTGATCATCATTTGTCCTTTCTTCTTGCTGTCTCATTCAATCTTTTTTTACTTTTGAACTGAAAGCTGATGCTGAGGTCATTGCTTTGCACCCTTTTCTCTTTCCTGGTACCATGGATTCCCATTCTGGGGCGGGGATCTCACAGTTTTAATATACTGTGTTTACATTTCACATCCAGTTTACTAGGAGCATGTAACATCTGTAATGTGAATGCTTTAGAGTTCTTATTTTATGTTTGAACCATGGCTTCCTAGCAATGCTTACTTTATTTCTAAATATTTTGGGAATTTTACAGAAATATTTTTGTAATTTATTTCTAATCTAATTCTGTTCTAATTAGAAAAGAAAACAGACTTTGTGTGACTTGGATTGTTTTACATTTATTAGAGCTTGCTTTTGGCCCAGAATGTGGTTTGGTGTTGGTATGATGTTGAGTCGTTAACTAGTTGTATTTTTCATGCCTTTCATGCCTTGTTGGAGCTCTTTTTAGCTGCTCTATCATGCTCTATCTATGGCCAACCGTGGGCATTCATATCTGTCTCTGGGATTTAGCTATGCTTGTCTCTTTTGCTGCAAGTACTTTGAAGCTCTTTTAAAAACACTGTTGTCCTGTCTTAATCACCAAAACAGTCATTCTTTACTATTGGTGATATTCCTCAGAGTGAAATGTTTTAATATTTTGCCCAGTATTTATAGATTCATTGTTGTTTTATTAAAATCAGTGTTGGTTTGATATGTTTTAAAAATCTATTCTTGTATTTATGTCTTTTTTATGAAAGAACACTACTGTGTGTATGTTTATGGGTGTGTGTGTTCAATGAGTGAGGGCAGACACAAGTGTCATGGTATACATGCATGTGAAAACCAGAGAATAACCTTGGGCACCTGTCTTTGCCCTTCCACCTTACCCTGTGACAGAATTCTCTTTAGTTCCACTTTATATGTTTCCAGGCTAGTCCATGGGCTTCCAGATCGTCCTAACTTATTTTTGCATTTTCCCGTAGGACAGGGATCACAGATACATATGCTGTAGTATGATTTTTACATGGGTCCTGTGGATCTGACCTCAAGTCCTCACACTTGGGCAGAAGACACTTCCTTAGAGTATGTGTCCTGTAATCAGCATAAGCTTAGGCCATGCTTTCTTTATCCAAGTTGATAATTTTTTTTCTTTTTCTAGGAAGATATCTTATACTTAATATAATTATGGTTAGAGTTAAATCTATAATCTTGCTATTTATTTTGCTTGGTATTTTTTACCCATTCTCTCTTTTACGCTTTCCTATGCCTGAATATTTTTCATAACTCCATCAATCTTTTGTAATTTAGTTATTGTAGGCTTCATGTTTGTGGCATGCCCCTTTTGCTTATCACAATCTATCTTCAAGAGATCATGTACTAATATTCATAGGCAACTACGCACTGAATGTACTATGCTATTTTTGTTTAGCCAACTATCTTGTAGAAAATTTCATAACAAAACATTTTGTATTGACACACGTATTTTTAGTGCTGCATATTCATTGTGTGCCCTCATAGTTCCATTTGCTATCATTTTTCAGTCTACTTGAAGAATTTCCTTTAACATTTGTTATAGTAGGAATGTGCTACTTCAGTTTTAATATATCTGACAGGGGTTTTATATAATCTCCCTGTATCAAAGATATTCTTGGTATGGTATTTTAGACTGACATTTTCCCTGGTGCTTTAAAAAGTAGTGTACCATAGGGAATACATTTCAAGATATAGGCATAGGTAATTGCTCTCTGACTAGGTCTCCAATAGTTCAGGAAATAAGGCCAACAAGTGAAAAATGGGACCTCACAAAACTACAGAGGTTTTGTACAGCAAAGGAGAATACGAATCAAGTGAAGAGACAACCTAAAAAATGAGAGAAAGCCTGTGCAAATTAAATATATGACAGAAGGTAAATATTCAAAATATACAAATAACTAAAACTGATACAATGTCTAAGGAATTGGGCAGGGAGTTCTTAAAAGAATAAGTGCAAATGTTTAGTAGATAGCTTTAGAGATGTTCAGATCTTCAGGCATCAAGGATTTCAAAATAAAACCCTCTGTGATCCCATTTCACCATAGTCAGATCATCTCTCACCAAGGAAACAATGACTCCAAATGCTGGCACAAAGATAGGGAGAGCAGAACGCCTTATTCACTGATGGGGGAAGAAGCAAACTGGTCCAGCCACTGTGGAAATTGGTGTGGAAACTTCTCAAAAAGCTAGAAATCGAGCTAATGTAACCCACTATACCACTCCTGTGCCTGTCAAAGGACTCCATATCCTACCACAGAAATATGTGCACATCCATTTTTATTGCTGCTCTCCTCAATAGCTAGGGAATCACCAGCCTAGATGTCCACCTACTCACTGGATAATGAAAAGGGGATTCACCATAAAATTCCATTTATCTATAAAAATAAAATTATGAAATGGTCAGGAAAATGGATAAAACTGGAAAATATTATATTAAATAATATTAAGTATCAGGGTCAGAAAAAGAAATGTCACGTGTTTTCTCTGGGATTGTAGCTGCTAATTTTTATATGTGTACACTTATGTGATTGGGTGCATATGGAGCCAGGAAATTAGAAAGAGACTCATGAAAAGGGAAGAAAGAAGCTAGATGGCCTGGATAGGAAAGTACATGAGATTTGAAAAGTGGAGGCTGGAATGATAGTACATGTGTGTGGGTAAGGTTTAAGTCTGAGCTCTTGTAAATAATTCTGCAGTCTCTTACCCAGGATCCTATAAGGAACCCTAATGACTCACAAACAGAAAATAGCAAAACACAAAGAAATAAACAAACAAAGCCCCACAAAACTGAAAAGTGACCAGTTAGGAAGAGTGAGGGGATCTGCAGAAGTAGGAAGGGTGTTAATATGAAAAATTATACAATACATAAGAATGTTAAAATGAAAGTGTTATTATGTGTAATTAGTATATGAAAAATTTCGAAGTGGTCTTCCCCTGTGTTTCCACTTGCCAATTTCATTAAGAATTATCTCCTACATAACTTCATTCTTTTATATATAACATACTATCCATTCCTCTAGCTACTTCTAAGATTTTCTCCAACTAGCTTAAAGCTACTAAATTGCAATAGGATTTAGTGCAGGTTTCTATGGGTTTCTTGAACTTGGACTACAAGAAATCTTGGACTAATGGATTTGTACTTTTTTAAAAACTCAAACTTAGAAAACTTATTGCTATTATTTATTCAAACAGTATGCCCTTCCTTGCCTGATCAGGAACTCAAATTTCATGTTTACTAGGCCACATGACATCAAAGAGTTGACTGATGCTTTGTTTAAAAATTTTCATTCTGCCACTCTAATAATTTTAAACCTTTCCACTTCTACACTTTGCTGAACACCATTTCTTCTGCAGCGGCTAATCCTGTCCCACAGAGAAAGTTTCAGTGCTACAGTTCTTATCTTTAGAAGCTTCACTTGATTCTTTCCCTCTGTATTTATTACATCTGTGCTTTAACCTTTTAACACATGAAAGAAACAGTAGCAAAACTCAACACCGTTGTTGGCGGATTCTTACCTATGACACTTGGCCACTGATTTTGACCGATCAAATTTCTCCTTTTTAAGTGGGTTCAAGTTCCCCCTTTCTCTGTAAGTTGCTAAGTTTTGACTGAATGCCTAACATTGGGAGCTTTACCTTTTACCCAGTACTGGAGTTTTATAAATAAACATTTGGAAGCTTTGCTCTGATTTACATTCAAATTACTTGGAAATAGTTTTTTCCTTGTCGGTTCTCTACCCAGTTTCCTCTTCTTGTCCCACAACCAGGCTATTTACTCATGGAGGTAAGCCTGAGCCCTCATAGGGTTTGCCTAATTTGTTTAGCAACAATGACAGGTCACTGCCTTCCTTTGCCTAGTATCCAGTATCTTGAAAACCACTTCTTAGCTTGTCTGCTTTTAGATTGCTCCAAGCATCAGAGTAAATTGGCTTGTTATTCCATCTTGGCCAGAAATGAGACCGACCTACCTTTTCTTTTTCTCACTTTTCCTCCCCTCCCCTCCTTCCTTCCCTTTCCTTTGACCCCGAGCCTTCTAAATGCTGGAATTGTGGCCATGTACTACTATTCCATGTTCTTTATTTCTTAAAAAAAAACTTAATAGAGCTATTTATGTTGCAAATATATAAATAATATTGTATCTGAGGAGAAGAGAAACTGTGATCAGAATATATTGTATGAAAAAAATCCATTTTTAATTAAATTTATATTAAAAAAGAGAAGTTGTATACATATTACTTACATAAATACTTCAGAATCAGTTAAGAGAGGGAGTAGCCTTTATTCTGGATCCTGATACTTTTATTAATAAGTATATTAATATTGAAATATTGGTTTCTTAGAAGAGTTATAACTGAAAGAAAGTTGATGTGATAAGAGTGTTACAAAGTCTACAATACTCATCACATTTCAATAGTCAACTGGCAAGAGGTTTTTTTTGTTGTTGTTGTTTTTTGTTTTTTTTAACTCTACTGACAAACTAGCAAAGGTGCCTACCCTCTCATTCATTGCCCAGATCAAATGGTGATTGCTTTTGCTTCCCTGCCACCTGTGGTTCAACAGTGGAGATTCTGCAAATTTCTAAAAGGTTTAGTTTTTTAAAATATATTTTTCTTCTCTTCTTTGAGAAAGAGAAAATTTAGCCAGGATATCACACTGTGGCCAATCTTTTATTTTAAAGCTCTGTTGGAAACCCCATAAACATGTCTTAAATAATTCTTCCATGATGGAAAGCAAGAGAGATGGGGCAGGAAGTTGTGTGAGGAAAAAAACTTTACAGCCCAGACTTTGAAGCCACAGCAATTCAGCAATAAAAGAGAATGAAGAGTTAGGCTCTAGGGTAATTGAAACTTTTTCTTATATCTTTCCCCACTTAAAAAAAAAAAATAAAACGTAAGTACAATATATTGTTCCAGATGTGCTGAGGCAATGTTCCCAATAGAAAACACTTAAACACAATGAAAAATATTAAAAATTATTTTCTTCATTTTAATCATTAGTGAGATGGTTGTAAAATAATTATAGACATGGGGTCATTGTATAAACACATTTCACCAAGAAGTCATTACTCTATGAAGCTTAACAGGTAAATAAACAGTTACAGAATAAATAATCCCACTCTTTAAACGTTACTTCAGAGTCCAAAGCTATTGGAACACACACACACACACACACACACACACACACACACACACACACACACACACACACCCCACAAGTTTCTTCCCTTCTATATACATCTTCAGTCTCACTTTTGAGGCTAAATGTAAAAATCATATAGAAAATATTAAATTATATCCCCAAAATAGAGTCAGAATTTCTATTGTCTTAAGACATCTTGTGCTAGAAAACAAAGAAACTTTCGTTTTTCAAAACCAAATGTGTTGAAGATAAACCCAGGTCTTCCTGCCTGCTGGGAAGCATTCTGCCATCATACTCTATTTGCAGCCCAGTCAGAAGAGGCTTTTACAAATGAATGGAATAGTGTCAAATCAAAATAAACAAGCTAAACTGTAAGGGGGTTCCCACTGATTGAACATAGCATAAATTGAGGGGAAAACAAAAACCTTCATGAGCAGTATACTCTCTTGATGAAAAGAAAAAATTGCCTTGTTGAGACACATAAATAAAAATAACTCAATTGGACTGTGCACATTAAAGCACACAGGTCCTCAATAGAAAAATAAATTCAATAAAAGAATAGAGCTTCACTACCTCGTTAGCTATCATTAGCAGTTAGTAGGGCAAACACACATTTGAAAATTGAGAAACAAGAAAGGAAATAGGTGTTTATTTTGCTTCCTGCATGAACTCCATTTCACTGTACTTATAAAGATGAGGAAAACGTCCATGAAAAAGGAGCTAGGTAATAAATGCAAAAATGATTACATAATTAGAAATCATTGTCTTACAATTCCTAATGGAATACAGATAGATGCTAAAAACAGTCAGTAAATGAGAACTTCATAGCAGAGGAGGTTTATTGATTAATTTAAGATTATTTTGGAGGTAATTAAATATATTGTGCATATAACGTGATGAAACAGAATCATAACCACATACAAATCATTTATGGAGTAATCTTTGCCTACAAATCTGAATTTCAGATTTACTTATTTATATTTTATATATATAAAGCATCTGTATGCCTATTGTTCTTGAAGGTCAGAGGAGCATCAAGTCTCCCCAGAAACTGAGTTATTTGTGAGCTGCAACGTGGGTGGTGAGAACTAAATCCAGGGTTATTTGTAAGAGCACTAAGAGGTCCTAACTGCCGAACCATTTTTCCAGCTTCTTGAAAATCTGTATCTAAATTCAGTGTTTATAGGTGTGAGCTTCTATTACCAAGAAAAGGAAAGATTAAAAACAGAACCCAATCACATAACCTTAGACCTACAGTCTATCCTGGGATTTACTGGGGTGAGGGTGGCCAAGAGATTGAGAGAATGAATGGCCAGTCAATGACTGAACTAGCCTGAAAGAGCAGAATAAGCCCACCTCCTGACTCTGCTTTGAGCACCAGGACCCTCAAGCTGGATGACCCAGAGGCCTAGGATAAAATCAAACGGGACAGGAGAAAAAAATGTCAATGTAATTATTCCTAATGATATTCTGCTATACTCATAGATTTGTGCCTAGTCAAATTATCACCAGAGAAGTTTCATCCACCAACTGATGGAAACAGATGCAGATCCACAAACTTTAGGCAGAATTCGGGGAGTTCTATAGAATAGGGAAAAAAAGGATTTTAGGAGTCAAAGAGATCAAAGACACCACAAGAAATCCAAAGAACCAACTAACCTGGGCTCACAAGAGCTCACAGAGACTGAACTGACAACCAGGAAGCCTTCACAGAACTGACCTAGGCACTCTGCATATATGTTCCAGTTCTGTAGACTGCTCCTCTTGTGTACCTCCTAATGGGGGAGCAGGGGCTCTCTTTGGCTCTTCTGCTGGCTTTGAGACCCTAGTCTTCATACTGGGTCACCGCCCAACCATAGTACATGGGGAGGTGCTTAGTCTCACTGCAGCTTGATATGCTGTGTTGTTGATACTCATGGGAAACTTACCTTTTCTGAACAGAAAAGGAGGGAGTGCGGTTGTAAAAAGAAGGAGGGGACAGGAAGAAGAGGGGGAGAAAAAAACTATGGCTATGACGTAAAAGAAAGGGAGGGAGGGAAGAAGGGAGGATAGAAAGAAAGAAGAAAGGACAGAAGGAAAGAGGAAAAGAAAGAGAAGCTAAAACCACGAAGAAGCAGCTCCCACAACCCAAAACTAACATTTAAGAATCAATGACTCAGTTTCTCACAAGTCAATTATAATGAAGAAAAGGAACTCAGAGCAGAAAAGACCACTAATGAATAAAGGAGCCCTAAGACCAACTGGAGACCAGCCAGTACAAACTGGTGATAACTAGTGCCTTAAAACATGAGCTCCTAAGCACATCTGAATAAACAAAGCTGGGGTCTGCCTAGGACCTTGAGGAGGGCGGAGTCTGGGTATAACATTCCTAGACCATAGACCACCACCTGTGCCACAGATACCAGCATATCAAAGTCCTTTCCCCTAGCTGGGAGGAGGGTCTGCTAGAAAGTATTTAAGGTTTTGTTCCTCCATAATAAAATTGAACTTGCTTGCTTCAATTTGTTCGGAGGGTGTATCATTGCTATCACACCATCTTGCCCCTTCTTCTGAGGGAAAAAGCAAGACCCTGAACATAGAGGCAACCCTGACTCCTGACCCCAAACCAAGTGCACCTGCCACAACCAGCCATGACCATGAACATATAATTCTCATTAGTTTATGATTTGAAAGGAACAAAAAATAATATGAAATGATACATTTGCGATACTGCTGAAAATAGAATTATAAAATAAGTATTAGGTTATATTCAAGTACTTCCACCAATTTACTTTATATGGAAATGGGAAAGTTCTATCATATTCTAAAACTGTCTAAGTCAGTCATGCATACTGTAATACTTCCTTATAAAATGGCGTGCCTAATGCTTGGGATTGTATTTTAGAATCTCGCTCTGAAACATAAACTGTGGGTAGAGAAATTATACTTAAAACAAGAATGGTTCCATGTAATGAAGAGGTCAGGAGACACTCCACTTTTCTGGCTTGAATATATTCAGTAATTCTGATAGCCAATATACAAAGAATAAAAGGGCAATAATGTGTCATAATCATGTTGATTTTAAAAGTTAAGGTCTGCTTAATGCTAGAAAGTGTGCCCATGAAATTCAATATATTAGCCATTTAAAAGATTTTGGTATCTCATTGAGATCCAGGAATTATCATTTAATAACATGAAATAATAATATATAGTAAAATGCTTGTAGGTAATATAATAAAATACTCAAATCTAGAGAGAGTTTGTTTTAGTGTAAAAAAAAGGATATCCATAAAAATTTGTACTAAGCAGCCAACTGGATACTGACAAAAATGTTTTGCATTTAAAATCTGAGAAAAGGTAAAAAGGTATCACTTAGCCCCACAGTTTGAAGTAAAGAGATAACATAGAAAATTAAAAGAAAATGTTTTCTCTGTGTGTGTAAAAATATACGTGTATATGTAAACATTTCTCTCCCACCGCCTATTCCCAAATACCTGGCAGCTGATTTCCAATTGATTGACTAGAGGCTTAATATTACTTATAAACGCTAGGCAGTAGCTCAGGCTTGTTACTAACTAACTCTTACACTTAAATTAACCCATGTTTCTATTTATGCTTTGCCATGTGGCTCTTGGTTTGTTACTTCATTTTTTTCATGTCCTGTTTGCTCAGGGGCTAGCTGGTGGCTGACTCTACCCTTCTCTTTCCCAGAATTCTCCTAATCTGGCTGCCCTGCCTATACTTCCTGCTTGGCTACTGGCCAATCAATGTTTTATTAAATCAATCCAAGTAACATATCTTTATAGTGTACAAAAGCATTATCCCACTATATATATATATATATATATATATACATATATATATATAGGCATATATACATTCATACATAACTTTAATAGCTTCATGGCATGGGTATGAAAATGGGAACATATGGCTAGAATTTCATTTTTTGATTAGGCTATAAGATATTTGGAAATTTTCTAGCCGTCATTTCCCTAGCTGTGAGTTTCTCCATTTATAAAACAAGTCATAAATTATACAATCAAGAAGATCCCCAATAGCTCTAATTTGCTATAATCTTAATAAATTCAAAGATCAGGTATCACACATGGACATTTTAAAAGTTTTTTTTCCTAACAATGTGGTTCACAGAATTGACTAAGCATGGCTCATGGAAGCCCTCAGAGACTGAAGCAACAACCGTGGACCTAGAAGGGTCTCATCTAAATCCTTGGCATTTATGTCACGGTCGTGTTCTTGTGGAACTCCTAACAGTGGGAGTGTCTACAAGCTGAGAAGAAAATGGTGGTTACCAGAGGGGAGATGGAAGAGATGCTGATCAGTGAGCTCATTGTTACTTGAGTTGTAAAAGTTATTCTGGTCTATGGTCCAGAATCAGATACAATTAAGGGTGCAATATTTGCATGTGTATATCTGGAGGCAGATAAATGATAACTTTGAATGTAGTATAAAGAAATGACAAAAGTTTCAATGATAAATACGCTAGTTACTCTGATTTGATCATTGTATGATCAAGATATGTGTGAATTCAAGTATCTCACTGCACCCATAAATAAGTACAATTATTGACTCAAGCAAAAATGATGGGAAAATTTTAAAATTTAGCCTTCTGAATATGATAGTAAGCCTGTAGAATTATTTATTAAGTGTCTTATCCTTTATTCATTTAAGCTTATTTTATCTTATATCTTGAAAGGGTTAGATTCATTGCTTCCATTTTTTACCAGGGCAGAAAAGCCTCCTCGACTGTTTCTGCAACTTGGTTTTGGAGGTAGCATCTCTCACCAAATCTAGGAATGGCAGATCAATGAACTCTGAAGATCTACTTGTCCCCACTCCAAACCCAGTGCTAGGGCTACCAGCGCTGCTACCCCAAATAAGTTCTTTTCCTCATTTTCTTTGTCTTAGGGATGTGCACTGATATGCTTTCTGAGGAGATAGTTTTACTCTGAGCTCCGTTACAAATAAGAAAAACACAAGTTTCCCATGAGCATACATTCATAAAATGGCAGAATAAGAATATGCATCCAAATCTTGACTTTGTTTTTTTAAGATTCTAGTCACAGTATTGGACTAAGATTCCAATGAGTCGCTTGAGAAGAATGCAAATAGATACTACACAGAAAGGTTCGGCTTAATTTAATCAAAGGCTATCAGCAGAATGGAGGGAGAAGAGTTTTATTCTTTGAGTAAGATGAGTTCCTTACCATGAACTAAGCTATTTTGCCTTTGCTTTCTTGAGTGTGATGTTTCAACAAGGCACTATTTTTTTTTTTTTAACTGAAGGTTGTGTGATCTCTCCCTTCTGCCATGCATTTAAAACAGAATGTAGGATTTCCTCCATTTTCATGAGTTGGTACAGAGAAGTGTTGGGGGCTGAGAATGTCTAAGATACAATTGGATTGTTTTCAATCTGCATGTCTTGCCTATTTGATCAATTTGGCTGCTCAGGGCTTGATATTTCCAAGAAGAATGAAACACTGATGTTTAAAGATATTTGTGACAATTTACTTGAGTAACTTTTCTGTGTATTTTCTTAAGTTTTAGAGAAAGCAGAAACATTTTCCAAAAGTAATTGTTTTAAAGAGAAAATAGAAGACCAGGAAGGGTGTCTTGGTGGTATGTATTACTTTTGCAGAGGACCCAAGTTTGGTTCCCGGTACCCATACTGGGTGGCTCACAATTGCCTGTATGTACAGCTTCTTGGTATCTGATGCCCCTTTCTGACTCCCTGAGGCATCTGCATGAAAATGACAGACTCTAAAATGCACACATTCTTTTAATGTTTAAAGAAAGAAAGAAAGTCAAAACAAGCTCTCCAAGGCCATAAAATTATGAGAGAAGGAAAAAAAATAGCCACTGATAACATGAATTTACAAGGTTGGTATTTCACATCCTATTTCTCAACTTCCATGTATGAATACTACAACTATTGTATATGATGTCTTTCACAGTTAGACATGATCGTCTCAGTAATATCACACCAGAGCTAAGCGAACTAGATCCATATGCTATTCTTGTTTTCATTTTTCTATTTTCCAAGATATATTCTCTCCCTCTCCCCCTCCCCCTCCCCTCCCCTCCCCTCCCCTCCCCTCCCCTCCCCTCCCCTTCCCTCCTCTCCTCTCCTCTCCTCTTCTCTTCAAAGGAAAAGCCTGTAGGAACATGAGGGTATCAGACATTCTTTCTCCCACATAAATTGTTGCTTGGCTGCACCAGAATCTGTCATCCCAGCAAACAGGGTGGTCCAAAGCAAAGCCTCCAAGCCTGTAAGGCTGGAATTTAGACTGAGTTCAGAAATGTTTGGAAAATGTCCCTGGCATCCCTGTCTTCCTTTCTTGTTTCCTTGAATAACTCAGTATTTGAAGATTATTTTATGTATACTCTTTAAGTAATGAATCAAACACAGAAACTCTGTGTTGAGGTGAATAAGTTATGCTTTACGTCAGTGAATTAAGAGTTACTTGCTGTAACTAACATGTCAGGTCATGTGATCTTTGCTCTCAGAAGAAATTATTTTCACTTTCTGTTTCTATTTTAATGTAGCAAACACTGTATAGTACAATGGAGAAAATGACATAGCACACAGGTGAAGCTTTAACCCTTGTATCACAGGGTTGGAGAGCATGCTCCCTGGACACTTGGGGGCTAAAGGTGGGGACTGGATCCAGTAAAGAAGAAAGAGAGAGTATCAAAGAAATTTGAACTAAAGAGTCACTGGCCAAAGGGAGAGAGAAATCAATGAAGACAGAGGAGAGGGTCTTTGGAACCTGGGAGACAATTTGAAAAATAGGGAAATGGAATAGAGGAATGAGTAATGGTTTCCATTCCAGTGAGACAGGAATGCCCAAAACACCTAGTTTGTTCAGCTCCTGAAATGGGAGACATTACAACTCTCAGTGGTGGCACCTAGAAACATAATGAAAATCCCACTGATGAACTTTAGTGGAAATACTTTGGGCTTGACTTCACTGGGCAGAATGCCAGGGCCTTGAGAGGGCAGGTGATGAGAGAAGAAGAAAAACCGATTAAGATACTCAGACTATTTGTTGAAAGATGCTTAGGTGGGTTGAGAGAACTAGACTGGAAAGGAAAGGAAAACTTTGGTGAATTCATCACGTGGCTACTCAGAGAGGGATGAAAATTAACAGGGCAGCACTTTAGAGGTAGACTTGAGCCTGGTTAACAAAACCCCAATGTGATTTAAAACTGTGTCCCTGTGGGGCCAAAGCAGCCGGAAATATGTTAAAGCCATACACTCTGAGCTAAAGGAGATTGAGGCTATTTAGACTCAAGTATTTATACAATTCTCTATGTCTGTTACCTGGTATAATACCTTTATTGGTAATAGAAGGGGAAAGAGGATTTCAGATGTTCAGCTGAATCTCGCCAATTAGAAAGAGATAAAGGGTGAAATAAAGAGAAATTGCTTCTGAAGAAAAATAGCTTTCTAAATATCGTAGCACTTTAGATGCTTAAATTGATTTAGCATGTGATGGAGCATAAAAGAAATGAGAAAAATTCCTACAAGAAAAAACACAGCAACACCGCCCCGCAGAAATGACAGTGTGATTGTACTAAGTCACAAATAATGGAAGACAAGCCGCAGCCCCATTACCCATCTCTCTCGTCACATAAAATTGCATTTGGGAAATTCCTTCAAGTTTATTTTCACATCAACAGCTCATGTATTGCCATCACCATCCACTCTTCCTCCAAAAACCCCTCTGAGTAGAAATGTAGATGTACTTAAGGAGAACCAAAATATTCTTAGTAACAAAATGCTCTCAACGTGCAAGAAAAGAAAAATTAGAAACACAAGACAAGATCATTCCAATTCACGTGGAAGGAGAAACCTGAGATGGAGACCGTGAGGTGCTAAGAAGGGAGACACAAACTGTGCTTGACATAGATATTTATATTCAATTAATCAGTGTCTTAGGGATGCCAAAGCCATTTATTAATTGACTTCTTTTTCACTATTTGGGCATCAAAGTAGTTTTTAGTGATAGTCTACCTTGTGTGTAACTCAGGGATGTGTGTTGCAGATGGATAGGACTCAAGCAATGTCTCCTCACTGGAGAAGACAGCTTAACATTTAATGGTGAAAGAATAAGTAAATTATTATCAACATAAAATATAATGAATGGGCTACAATTATTCTGACCTTTAACAAAAGTAGCTTTGGAATCCATTAGATAAGCCCAGACCTAGTTACATCTCTGCCAATTACTAGAGGTGTCATTTTGAACAAGTCCACTCATTTCACAAGCCCTGGCTCTTTTAGGTAAAGAAAGTAAGTTGGCCTCTTGACTTTATGAAGATTAAATGCACATGAATGACAGACACTGGCATTCAATAGTGACAAATTAATATTGACAACATCAGCAATAATTTTGATGTGGACCGTCACCCAAGAGTAGCCACAGTGCAATTGTGCATAAGGCTCACCTAGGGGGGTCCTTTCTAAACTTCCTGTGAGTTCTCAGTCTAAGGACGTCTCTGGGAAATAGTGGGTAATAAGGAAAAGAAAGTCATTTTTAAAAAATGAAACAAATTGTCAAAATGTCAGAAGAAAGACAGCAGACAAAGACACAAATACAGTGTAGAGATGTTGCGAAGTTGGATTACATTCTGAAAGTCCAGGAAACCACAGAAAAATGAAAAGTAGACAGAGGACGAGAAGATGGGGGAGATGATTCACCGACATTTAAAATCATACAAACAAGGGAAGTAAAATGGGTGTAAGGATGCTAGGCACCGCTGAGGCGGTCAGGTGAGACAGGGACCACACTAATGAGGGGCGGTTGGAGAGAAACAGATGATCTGAGAGACAGCTGATTTGAAGTTGTTACATTTTATCGCTCACTCAAGTGAGAAGGCAGCAGCATAAGTCAGGCTATGTCCTTGGCAGGAAGAAGAGGAGGCATGGTGCTGTTATTATGAAAATAAACAATGGCACAAAAGCAGGGCTGCAAGAAGTGTGAGCGAGGGCTAACGGGTGTTCTGGACAATCTCAGGCAGCTCAGAAGAAGAGAATATGGGAAGAGACAACGATTTGAGACTTCTCACAGGATGAAGAGGGGAATAAGAAGATAAACATTCACATATTGCCAGATAGTGCACAAGCACGCTGTCTCCCTTTGATTGACACAATACATTTTGCAAGACAAATGATACATGCACATTTAACACTTATAGGTACTAGGAATGCCAGTCACGGACCTTCTGTATTTCTACACCCCTTAAAGTGACACTGATCATCTTCTAAGTATAAAATGGAGCCACATAAAAGCTGGAGTTGGGGGGTAGGTCTTTTTGTTATAACAGTGCATTTATAACTATCTTAAAGATAATGCATAAAGGTGACAGTTACAAATATTCTGGTAAAAGGATCATTATGAAAAAAGCCTGTAAGGGACAGAGGACATGGCATTCTCTTCCATGAAGTCTCTACCGTTACTTCAGGTGAAGGGTGCTGTTACTACACATTTTCTTGTTCCTTGACTCATTTCCTACTTCATAGACATTAGAAGAAGCTAGTGGTACATTGAGATAATCTTTGGTGCATGTGATGCTGTCCTTAACTCTCCATCATCCTGTCACAGGTGACAATCTCAAGGATTGGAGGCTGATAACAACCAGTTCTAGAGAGAAGCAGAGTAATCAGAAAAGCTTCAGTAAGGACTTTAGAGATGAGAAGAAGGAGATGTACGGCATGAGGCCAACTGAGTCAGCTGAAATGAGAAGACAATGAGCACCAGACAGGCAAGTTATAAGACTGAAGCTATAGATTCTTGATGACCCCTCCCAAGGCTCTTGAGGGGCACTAGTACTATATTTACAGAGCATATGAATATGAGGTATGTATAAGTTTACACATGCATATATGTTTATAATATTTTATTAATTCTTTGAGAATTTCATGCATACACACATATATAAAATGCATATTGATCATACTCACATAACACTCTTCTCCCTAAACTGCCGTATCTGCTCCCAACTTTATAGCCATTGTTTTATTTGTTTTATGATATGTATACATACACATGGAGTGAGGAGGAGGAAGGGGGGAGATTCAGTGGATTTACCCTATATAAGGAATGATGTTCCTCTTAGAAGACAAAAGTCACCTGTAGTAAGAGTTTCTGGCCTGACCAAGCCCCAAGTTCCAGACCAGCAGTCCCAAATAATCACACAAAATCTTACATGCTGTTTGGCCTATGGCTCAGGCTTATTACTTGCAACTCTTACTCTTAAACTAACCCATGATTAGCCAAGTGGCTTGGTACCTTTTCTCAGAGCAGCATTTTCATCTTCTTTCCACTATGTCTGCTCACATCTCTGCTCTGCTCTTCCTCTTCCCAGAGTTCCCTAGGTTTGGTAGCGCCACCCATACTTCCTGTCTACCTTCTGGCCAAGCCACATTTTATTACAACAGTAGAAAGGACAACTATTTACAAAGTACAAGAGCATAATCCCACAGCAGTTACCAAATGAAAATCTTAGTGCTGGGTGTGGGAATACTTCCCCTCCAGTTGTTGGTCAGGGGATCTTAGAGATTCCTCCAAACAGTACAGGCTGGATTAAACTACTATGCTTACTAAAAAATAATATTACTAACTTCTTAAGATATGATTGGGAGGTTAAAGAATACATAATTCATATACTTACAGCAAGCCTTACAGATGTAGGTAAAAAATGAATGGAATTGATACTTTGCATCATAAATTAAAGACACTGGAAAGAGGGAGGTACTAGTGCTAAGTTTAAGTATTAAGAAGGTGGAGAAAAATCACTATTGTGTGCTCCAAGTTCAAGCTTAAAGTTCAAGCTTTATCTTCAATGTTACTTTCAGCAGCCGATGCTACTTGTAGTCACAGTGAATCTCAATTGTCATTGGTTGTTGTTATTGTGCAGGTGATGTGTGAGCAGAGACCCTTTTCAGGTTCCCTCCTCCATGAAAGGAGTTTGTGTGAGAGCCATGTACATTGGAACCCTAAGCACGAGACCACCCAGGATTCAAAGCAACCAAAGGAAGCACTGGCTTCTGTGCCAGGGCAAGTGATTTTTGTAGGTAAGAAACTGTTCGTTGTTGACTCTGATAATCTAATACATTTCCTCTGAAAGCTCTGGCACGGAATATTCTAAAGTGAGAACTGAAATATTAGGTAAGTAGTTGTAGGCAGATGGAGCTGTAGACATTCATAACCTTTAGAGTTGTAGTTTAAATTGCTTTAGAGCAAGGTGAAAGTGGTTGTTCTTCTCTCAAGTCTTACCTGAAAGTTTGTGGGTCCCCAACAGCTCAGAATGTGCATCAGGCCAACCTCTGAAATCTAGGAATGAAGGCCTAGCTGGTCCATAAGTGGATTTGTGTATATGGGATTGAATTTCCCAACTATGGCACCTCCAACATACTATCTTCAGATTGCATCATGGGATGGCATGTGACATCACCTTATTAGAATCTACTATTTCTTCTCTCTCTAGTCTTTCCTAAAGGAGAATCAATCATCAGGATCCAGGTTATGATCTTACTTGTAGAACAGAAAATTCAAAGGTGTCCCTTGGTTAAAAAAAAAAAAAAAAAAAAAAAAGTTTTCTGATAAAATATCTGTAAAGGTTGACAGGTCTCCATAACAGGTCCCCTCATGGAATTTTAGTATTCAAATGTATATGGTAACTTTTTAAGAGAGGGAACAGAATATACACAATTTTCTAGAATTGATTCAGAAAGGAAACCCCCATAAAATCAAAGTAGAGAAAAATATGGGTAGCTAGTACACATTGATCATCCGTAATGTGAAGAGAAACATTTTAAATTATTTTACCTCAATATGATCTCCTATTTTAACAGACTGATGATATTTGTTTTTCAGACACTGGGAGGATAACCATCCAATAGGACTGAGAAATCTGATTCCAGTTAATGTGAGGATTTTAAAAAAGAGATAGTCTATTGTGATTCTGATAGAAAGAGAAGGGAGGGTGTTGAAACCACATCATAAAGCCAGCTGTTAGACTGAATATATTTTCAGTGTCATTTTACATGCACTTGCATCTTGATGGATACTGCCCTAGGCAAGACAATTCTGCATTGCTCCAGGGGTCTTTAAAACATACACACCTCATTATAGGCATTAGACTCAAAATGTTCCATCTTTATAGAGGCTGTGAGAGAGCACTGAGCTGAATCCAGTGAGGTTTACTCAGTGATGAATGACCTCAAGACATCTGGAAATCCAGTTTGGAGGAGGACAATGAAGTATAGATGCTTACCCAAACCTTGTAGATGTTAAGAAAATATAGGCAAACACAACCTCTAAACAATTTAAACCAGTGTATTTAACTTATTTTTAAAACAAAGATTTTTCTTTATGTATTTCAACATCTGGAATTGAGATAGGTCTTTCAACCCAATAGCAATAAGTGACCATTTTCAGGAATTCAAAATAAAGACCTGTGTCTTTACTCGGTTTGGGTTGGAATTCTTAAGGAGAATTTCTTTCTTCTTCCTCCAGGTTAATGCTGTCTCTCTTTTGATGGCAGGTTTTTTGTTTGGTTCCTCAGACCAGAGGTGCATATTTCTGTTGTATACAAGTCTATTATTAGATCATCCCTTTCAAGGTTTTTACTTTCTTTTTTTCTGTTTGGGATGTGCATAGAGTATTGGTGCATCTTTCATCAAGGCCTCACTGATTTGGTTCTATCATTCAAGAAACAAAAGGCTTGGGAATCTGAGAGGATTTTCACCTTCTCTTTCTCCTGGGAAGAGTGGCAAAAGACAGGGGTTCCTTCCTTCACACTGGAAGGGAGTGAGGTACTTTCCACTCAGATGTTTGGCTTTCTAGACCAGAAATTGCAGAAATCATTCAAGACCTGTGGACAAAGGTAACAGAATAGGGGGAAAGAGGAAATCAAACTTGAACAAGGAATCTAAATAAACCTACACGTTCATCTTATTTGAAACACAATAAATAGATCCTTGTTAATGGCATAACATGGGAAATTAACACCATGCACTCTTCTGTCACATAAAAGGACCCAAATAATCCTAACATACAAATAAGCATGGTGCAATTAGACATGAGACAAATCTTAAGACTCTTTATTCAGAAATGCAACAACTGGGGATGCTCAGCATTTAAAGTATTGGACAAAATAATTTAAAGTATTGGACAAAATACTTGAAGCATTATTTGAAAAATATGAGTAATTGAATTTCCACAGTTAAGGTATATTTTTGCACAAGAGACACAGTGTGTTTGTTGTTACTGGTAATATTTTATTTAGCAATTAAAAAAGAACCTAGAAAAATATGTAAGTAAAAAAGCCAAAAAATGAGTATATATTGGGTAATTCCATTTATATAATATGTCCAAAATAGGCAAAACTATCTTGACAGAATTGACAGACCCATGTTAGTGGGTACCTGACATTTGGAAGAAAATGGGCAGTCGCTGCAAGTGGATAAGGATCTTCTTCTTTAGGTATAAAGAACATTCTAAAATGGATACTTAAATGTCTCCTCCACTTTTAAAATATTATAAAAAGACATTTAAATCCATATTTCTAAAGGGGTGTAAGATATTCTCCAGTTGGGATTGAGAAATGGCTTTCAAAACTCATTAGGATGCTGAATCTGTAAATGCTACCTTACATGGAAAAGGAGTTTATATGGTTAAACTAAAAACTGGGAATGGGAAATTATTCTGAATTATCCAAGAAGCCCTATAAGGCATTATATGTGTCTGTATGAGGGGGAGAGTTCTCTGGGAGAAAAGATACAACATGACCACAGAGATGGAGATCACTGATACTATATGTAGTAAAACCCAACTGTGACCCGAAGCTGGAGGTGACCCTCCAAAGGGGCTACAGCCCAACACCTGACTCTGACCAGTGATTCTGATCTTGAACTTCTGGGTCTGTAAGAGAATAAACTTTTGTTTTAAGAAACTAACTTTGGTTGGATGTGGTGGCGCTTGCCTTTAATCCCAATGCTCAGGCAGAGGAAAACAGCTCTCTGAGTTCAAGGCCAGCTTGGTCTACAGAGTTAGTTCCAGGACAGCTGGACTATACTGAGTAATCCTGCCTCAAAAACAAACAAACAAACCCCAAAATCCAAAACCACACCAAATCAAAACAAAAACGAGGTTTTATAGTAATTTGTTCCTGCAACAATAAGAAAGAAATGGGGTGTAAATTATACCCCAATTAAGCTGTTACTGATGAAGATTTTAATGTATTTACAACTCCTGTATATTTTGCTGATTTATCTTTCCATTTCTAGTGCCGCTTCCTTTTACATATGCTCATAATACTTTTTAAAGCAGATCAGTGTTGTATTTTACCTGCACTCAACAATGTTAACCGAAGAAAAGTCTGCTAACACATGAAACTTGGGTTCTAAGGAATAATAACAGCTCTGCTATTGGATCTAATTTCATTTTGGGTTAACCCAGGAGAAGCACCTTGGTATGTAGGGTATAGACTCTTAATTACCTTTCTACAAAACTATGTGTCTGCAGCCATGGCTGCTAACTATTCTAATATCAGCTATAAATGCACAATGTCAGACATGCCAAGAAGCAAGGCTCAGGCTTAAAGCAAAGGACAAGATGCTCTGTGCTGAATGAAGTATGATCCCCTGCCTCTTAGCTTACAGCAGATAGCTCCATCCAAATCCTCCTTGGGGGTAAGATCCAACTTCAAGAATTCCCAGCCTTACTGGTCTAATTGAAATGCTGATCAGCATCAAAGAGTTCCTCATAGAGAAAGGCCAGACTCAGGGGGAATAAGTAAGTTCAGGAACATCTGGAGAACAGCAGACAGCAACCAGGATCCTGCATTTCCCCTTTGATGTCAGCATCACCTATGCATAACAACAGCAAGCTTGTAAATTTTCATTTAGCTTCTAAGATGGTACTCATCCAAGGGCCATCTGTGTCACAGATCCTAAGAAACAAAAATGTGTCCCTCTTAAAGTACCTCAAATCTTCCTCTTAAACTAGGTTGCATGACTTTGTCCAGTTGCTAATCTACAGGCTCAGGGCTATCTGCCCAATTGCCATTGAGAAGTCCAGGCCTAGATAAACCCAGTTCATGAAGGACTTTTGGACTGACTCTGAAGCTAAAGAAGTGACTGCCACTTGACTTTCTGCCCCTCTACTTATTCACGATTGTCAAACTGGCACACATTTGGATAATGGGTTAGTTTCCATGATGCACTTCAAATGCAAATTTCAGAGGCTTCTTTTGGGAAGTAAGGATGGTCTACAGTCATGGGACTTCTGAATAAAGCATGAGAAATCAATTCTTTCCTAAATTCTGTGCTTCAGGTCAAAATCTTGTGCTTCTGTGCTTCAGGTCAAGATATTGCCTTGCAATGAGCAATATTTATGTTTTACATTAAAAAAAATCTCTATTTGGAAAAGCAGATTTAAGGCTAGCTTGATAAAACATAACCTCCCCCCCCCCAATCTCAGTAAATTTACCTGACTTCCTTTGAGTTGTATTCTGAAATGTATTCTACAAATCTTAGTGATGCTTTTTCATGACATAATGCAGGAAAGCTGAAATAATACCAGTACACCTGGAAATGGATGCAGACATGGCAGGGATGAAAGTGGGGTACAAGGGAGATCGCTGACAAATTTGTTCTTAAAAATGCACTATTTACCAACTTAGGACATCAAACTCCAGAGAAGTTCATAAATAAGACTACCCAAACCCAGGTTCCCCAGGATCTGTGTGAGCTACTCTTGCTGACAAATACTGACTAGAGGAATCTGAAATAAGCAAAGACAGCAGATGTATCACCACAGCCTTTCAGCTGCAAGCAACCCCCCCCCCCACCCACACACACATACTCCCAGCCCTATTTACATTACCATAAGGGAGAGTTTTCTTTTGGCAAAAAAGCTGATTAAGTGTTCCATTTAATAGTGTAATGCAAAGAATGCTTTCTTCCATTTCTTGCACCGGAGACCTGGTGACTATGGTCTGGCTTGTGGTGGCTTTATAGTGAGCGCCATCTTGAGATAGATAAACTTTAGTCCCTACCAACCTTTTTCTATCTCCACTCAAACACATTATGTTGGATTGGTGTCTTTGTAGTATGGGAACGCTATAGCTGTTTTTTTCTTGATAAGTTGAAAGCAAAATAATAATTTTCTCTCTCGTCGCCTTCCTTTTCCTCATCCTTCTTTTCTGTCTGTCTGCCTTTTGCTCACACACACAATTTTTTTTTTCCTTTTTCATTTGGTTTCAGATTTATCATGTCATGAATAGTATTTTATTCAATAAATGATATCTGAAAGGCACAAAGGTACTTACTGAGGCCTGGGAGAAGAAAAATTAGTGGAGATTTTGTTACTACAATCAGGGAACTTGGCTCCTTTATAAAGCATATAGACTTTGCAGAATAACTTTGGGAATTAAAACAATGCAGCCTCTAGCGACCTACAACGGTCCTCAATAGTCCAGCCAGCTGTGTCCCTTTTCCTCCTCTGATCCCTCATCCCTTGTCCTACCTAGTTGGACTTTGGATGCTCAGCTTCCGTGTGCTATCTGTCTGGAACTAGGGTCAAAGTTGTATATAATCAGGAAAACCCACTAATTCAAAGAAGGTCCTTTGCTTTTGCTTTCTGTGTCCCTTGCCCACAATACCTGTGGCTAGAATAAACTCGTAAAACAACAGCAAAAAAGTCAGAAGCCTGACTCAAAAATTAGGACATTTGTATACAAACAAGTACTTGGAGTAGAGTGGGCTTTGGGGTCACGTATTTTATTTACTCACCATGTCATCACAAACTCAGAGATTCTTTCCTCCTCTGCCACTACTGCTGGCTATTGGCCTCCCTTTAAAGATGTAGGATGATTGGGCTTTAAGACAACAAGAAATTAAAAAAGATACCAGGGTATGGAGAGCTCTCCCATGCTCTTGGACTGGTAGGATTCATATATTAAAAAATGGCTGTTCTTCTAAAAGCAATCTACAGATTGAATGTAATCCCCATCAAAATTGCAACTTAAATTTTTATAGACCTTGAAAGGACAATTATTAATTTTATATAGAAAAAAGTCAGAATAGCTGAAGGTATTCTGAACAATAAAAAAAAAATAGAACAAACAAACAATATAACTACTAGAGGTCTCACAGACCCTGATTTCAAATTGTACTACAGATTATGTACTATTAATGAAAACCACACGGTATTGACATTAAAACCATTGTGCTGATTGATAGAATTGAACTAAAAACCCAAATGATGTGGGAATGCCTTTCTGTATGATATGATTCTCAATCTTTAAATAAAGGAGCTATTTTGGGCCATGACAGGCACCATAGAAGAAGTAAGAGGAGGAATCAGAATAGGTAGGAGAAGCAGGGCCGAACAAGCCGCCCAAGGAGCAACATGTAAGAAACACAGGTGAGCCACGGGCCACGTGGCAGACAGATTAATAGAAATGGGTTGATTTAAGATGTAAGAGCTAGCTAGCAATGTGCCTGAGCCATAGGCCAAACAGCATGAAGTTAATATAAGCATCTGAGTCATTTCTGGGGGTCTGAGCAGTGGGCGGCTGGGCAGCTACGGGGTCTGGCGCGGCAGGTCTGGGGGTCCAGGTCCCTGGCTGCCCGGGACCTAGAAACCTCACTACAACACCCAAACATAAATTTACACACACAGGGACACCTGATTTTTGATAGAGAAGCCAGAAATACACACTAGAAAAAGAAAACATCTTTTAAAAAAATTGTGCATGTCAAACTGGGTGTCTGCATGTAGAAGAATGCAAATAGATCCGTATTTATCCCCTTACACAAAACTCAAGTTTAAATGGGTCAATGACCTAAACATAAAACCAGATATAGTGAATCCGTTAGAAGAGATAATGGGGAACAGTCTGTAACTTATTGGCACAGGAGACAACTTCCTGAACCAATGCCACAGGCACTAACACCAACAATTAATAAATGGAACATTTTGAAACTAAAGGCTTCTGTCAGGTACAGGATAAAACAGAAGCCTATAAAATAGCAGAGAACATTTTCATCAACTCCATATCCCACAGAGGGCTAATATCCAAAATAAAGAACTCAAGAACTAGATATAAACCAATCAACTAACCTAATTAAAATGTGGTGGAGATCTAAATAGAAAATTCTCAGTAGAGGAATTTCAAATGGCTGAGAAACACCTAAAGAAATGTTTAACATTCTTAGCCCTCAGGGCAATAAAAATCAAAACAACTCTGAGATTCCATCTTACCCCTGTAAGAATGGCTAAGATCAAAAACACAAGTGACAGCTCATGATGGAACAATGTGGAGCAAGGGGAGTGCTCCTCTGTTGTTAGTGGGAGTGTAAACTTGAACTGCCACTATGGAAATCAATATGGTGGTTCCTCAGAAAACCGGTATTCAATTTACTTCAAGACCCAGCAATACCACACTTGGACATATACTCAAAGGATGCTCTATCCTACCAGAATGACACTTGCCCAACTATGTTCATTGTGGCTTTATTTATAATGTTCAGAAACTTGAAACAAACTAGTATCCCTCAACTGAAAAAAATGTGGTACGTTTGCCCAATGAAGTATTACTAAATGGATCTAACTAGAAAAAGTATCATCCTGAATGACATAATGCAAACCCAGAAAGACAAACATGCCTTGATGTATTCACTTATAAGTGGATATTAGCTATTAAGTAAATGATAATCAAGCCACAGTCCATAGACCCAGAGAGGTTAGGTAAGGAGGAGGAGTACAGCAGAAAGCAGGATCTCCTTGAGAAGAGGAAACTATATATATAATATATATACTATATATACAATAGACTCTCTCTCTATATATACACACACACACACACAATAAACTATATATAGAGAGAGTCTATTGTATATATAGTTTCAACATGTGACTTATATATTTGGCTGATAGGATAGCTTTGTGTTTTGTAGAACTCATTGTAAATAACTGTCCCACCCACTGGTTTAATAAAAAGCGCTGATTGGCCAAAGGCAGGCAGGAAGTGTGGGCAGGGCTACCAGACTAAGAAAAACTCTGAAAACAAGAAGCACAGAGCAGAATGCCAGCGAGAAGCCAGAAGAAGCAGAGGACAACTATGCTGCTCTAAAGAAAGGTACCGAGCCGCATGGTAATCATGGGTTAGATGAAGAGTACAGAGTTAGCAAGTTATATGCTTGATCAGCCTAAAACTATTGTATGCATCTGTGTGTCTCTGCGGGTCTGTGGGTCTGTGGGTCTAAACCTTGAGGTTAGGCCTGAAAGTCCAGGCCAGAAACCTCTTACTACAAATGGCAGCCCAAAGTGGGTCAAATATGCCCACATAAAGCCATAGAAATATTTTTTAAAAAATGGTCTACAGCACAGAAATGAAAGCCAAAGCAGCTTCTGAGTTGTGGCTCTGAAGTGGCCTGTGGTAAAGAGACTGAGTGATTTATGGGATTAAATTATACAATTGTGTGTTTGCCACATGCAATTTAAGGTGAACAAGCCCAGTTCCTGAGTCTAGATGTAAGTAAAGAGCTCTCTCTATATGGTGGATTTAAGGTTTTTATTAATAATCACAAAAAGGGAACAGAATCAAAAATGACTTCTTAGTGATGATATTTTCTTGGATGAGCTCTGTTTGCTGGAGGCAAACTGAGGCTTGACTTTTTAAAGAGAAGCTTCCTGATTCAGCCTTAGAGGCAAAACTCTTGTGAATTTTTAAGAGTCCCTGCTGTCTAATACTTAGAGTTAATGAGCAGCAGATGACAATGCTTTAGTTGGTGATTATATGGACCCTGAAATTCCCAGAGTACCTGGGTTTAAAAGATAAATTCTATAAAATTAGACTAGGAGCTAGGTGGAGCCATCTACCCATCCTACCAACCTTGAACTTTGGCAGACTAAAGGTGTGTTCAGAAACAGAAAGAAATAGAAGAATCTTTGGCAGATTAAAGGTGTGGTCAGAAACAGAAAGAAATAGAAGAATCTGGGTGGAGTCAATCACCCTAGCCAAGCAAAGGTGTGGTCAGAGACAGAAAAAGTTAAGAAATAAATATACAATAAAGGCAGTTTTTTTTTTAAAAAAAAAAAGTCTAAGTGGTTTAAAGTGTGTTGAAAAAAAATATATATATAGACTTATAGAAAGAAAAAAGGTAGAGAAAGCCTTTAAAAAACAGAGTAAAATAGATAAATAAATTTTTAAAAAGCCACGTAAAGATAAAGAGTGTCTGGATACTGTATATTATTGTCTTATTTTTTAAGCTTTTTGACTGAAAATGACTTAGTAAAAGCTACTAAAAGACAGTTGATTATAAATATTGTTGGTTTAATTCAACCTATATATTTTGTAAATGAGTTTACTTTAAAACTGAAACTCAAAGATATACTTCTTTGGAGAAGAGGTTTTCGTGGATTTATTCTTGGATAAAGAACATAAAGTTTGATAAAGGAAGACCCCCTGAAAAATCTCCAATGGAAATGGATGGCCCAGATGATTCAGCATTTCAGAGCACCTCTGTGAAGTTTCCAAAGCTCTGTATCCAGAACAATTTCAAGGAGACTGGCTGAGATGACCCAGCCTTACAGACTATTCCACTAAAGACTTGTGCATAATCTTACATTTTTCTTTGGATTCCCATGAGATTGCCAGCGTCCCCATTCAGCAGGAAGTAGCCTAGAGAACGACGCCCACATTCCAAAATCATGGATTATGGATGTTTGTGTTTATTTACAGTGTTGTTTATAAGTTGTTATAAATAAGGGGGGGAAAGAATATTAGATTTGGAGTTCTTTTTGTTTTAAAAAGAGAAAAAGGGATATGTAGGGGATTTTGTTGCTTCATGGTAAATAACTGTCCCACCCACTGGTTTAATAAAAAGCGCTGATTGGCCAAAGGCAGGCAGGAAGTATGGGTGGAGCTACCAGACTAAGAAAAACTCTGAGAACAGGAAGCACAGAGCAGAATGCCAGAAAGAAGCCAGAAGAAGCAGAGGACAACCATACTGCTCTAAAGAAAGGTACTGAGCCACATGGCTGAACAGGAAGAATCATGGGTTAGATGAAGGGTAGAGAGCTAGCAAGTGATATGCCTGGGCCTGAGGCCTATCAGCCTAAAACTTTAGTAAGCCTCTGTGTGTCACTGTGGGACTGTGGGACTGCGGGTCTGCAGGTCTGCAGGTCTGCGGGCCAAAACCTTGAGGCTAGGCCCAAAAGTCATGGCCAGAAGCCTCTTACTACACCTAACAGAAGAAATGATTGTGTCTCTAATTTTTTTTCTTTGCCTTCTCTTTAGACCCTTTTCCGCCTATTGGCTTTTGTCCTGTTTGGCTTTGGTTCTGTCTTTTGGACGCCTACTCTTTTTTTTGAAAAGGAAATAGAGGAGGGATGGATCTGGAGGGATATAGGAGGAGTGGAGGGAGGGGAAACTATGGTTGAGATATATTGTATGAGAAAATAAACTATTTTACATATTTTTAAAAGATTATAAAAAGAACTAAAAAAACAATATGAATATATTCTAAAATACTGATTTTGCAAAAGGCATGAAGTCTTAACATGATTCTGAATATGGTGACTATATGATAAAAACAACATCTTTACATCTGAATCTTTAATACTTGAGTTTTTATTTTTTAACAGGTAATTTCCATACATTTTCCCTATAAGGTTTTTTTTTTTTTGTTTTTTGTTTTTTGTTGTTGTTGTTTTTTTTTTTTTTTTTTGGTAAAGAAGTAAAAAATCCTTTGGGCATTTACATTGGGATGGGAATTAACATGTTTCCTTTTTTTAAATTTTGATAAAGGAAAATAGTGTTGGCATGTTAGACTTATTTCTTCAGGAGATTGCATCTATCTCCTGAGAAGATCAGTAAGCCAACATTTCTAGCGAAACTGGAAATATGAGAGTGTCCCCTGGCTTTCTAAGCATGCACAGGGGGCCATGATTTCTTATTGCTTATAAGTTTTTTTTTAATTTACATTTCATTAATTGTAATAGTAATATCTGAAAGAAATACTCAGTAGAACCATTTTGTTCATGTAAATATGAAAGAAATGTCAACAATGATCCATGTAAAAATAATCAGTAAGAGGAGTGACTCTTAGGAATTAAGAAAACGATATTCAGGTCATCTCTCTGGAAAAAGGGCCCACTACTTTTCACTGGACCTAGTGTTTAAAGTGTTCAATAATAGGAACTGTAGGATCATGGAATATAAACAATGATTTCACAAAATTTAGCAATCTATTATAACAAGGACATAACTCTCTGTAAATGTTCCTCTAGTTATGTTGCTATAATTATATTGAAAAAAAAAGTAAAAATCTCAAAGGCAAATAAAGTAGATTTGAAAATATTTGAGATTTGGCAAGAAAAGATATAATATTGGCTCAAGGTATCAAAAATACTTGCTCTGTTTAATGTTAGAAAAAAAATAAATGAGATCCCCTTCAGGCGAAAGGTATGGTTTCACTGTTACTAAATAGCAATGGTACGAGTCGACAAGAGGCCTCCTCACTCATGACTGCCAGGAGGAAGGACTCATGTGGATCATTAATTTCACAGCCAAAGCAATCATTTTCCTTAGATGACCCCAACAGACAGTCTAGAGTTAACTACCATAAACAGATTAGCGCCTCCAGTATCTCAGCCTACACTGTTATCCCATCCTGTTTACCTTGGAGTTCTTCCTTGTACAGTCTACATTAGTGAAGGGTCATGTGTTGTGGGGGCTCCATGGTGCGGTGGGCTGGGATTTTACCATTTATCTATATGCCAAAATGTGTCCCAAGGTGTGTACTGAGAAAACATGGGTATCTGAATTTTATTTTCCTCCTTGGGGAAGATGGTAGGGGTTGAGGATTGGGGTCTGGGGTTGAGGAGTTGAGGGGTAGACTTCTTTCCAGCTTTCTTACTGGGAATTTGTCAACATAGGGAAAGGGTGTTGGCCAGGGCAGCTGATTGTTCCAACATGTGACTCTTCTGGCTCCCACCACGGGGCTTGCCACGGATGAGGGACCCTTTAAAGGCTGCAGCATGAAAGCTGTACTGATGAAGACAAAGGAAGCTTAGGTTGATGTGAAAGCTAATCTCACAAATTCAGATCATCTAAAACTCATTGGCATAGACTGTCTTTGTTTTTTATGCCATGATGTGGCATGAAAATACCTGCACATTTCACAGCAGAATTTACTTAATTAGGGTTTAAGATCATTGTGCCCCAAGTTTTGACATTCTATGGTAACCCAGAGGGGGGAAAAATGACTTCCCATACTTTATACCAAATATAGTCGTATACCTTCCCTGGGAATTTTTATTTTTCTAAATATTACAGATGCTATGAATTATGTACCTATCTTCCTTCTCCTTTGTTACATCTCCTAGAGAGTTTATAATAAAATATGTTCATTGCTACTAACAACCACACAGTACCCTATGGCAGAGAACTTCTAAAAATTGGCTTAAATAAAATATTCCAATCTTTAACTTTCCTAAACCTTTCCATTTATTCCTTTTTTAGTTCTTCTAATTGCATATATTCTATTGTATTTGTTGTTAAGTGTTATTGCTGGAAAATGTTATCTGGAATTGAATATATTATATCTGATTTTCACTGTGAAAGTGCAATTTCTGTCTCTCTATGGGGAGTTTCAGTCACAGCTTAACACAGACTCTTAAATCCAGCTAATGAAAGACCATTATTCTATTTCTCTTTAGGACATTCAACATGTGTGTGCAGGAACAGGTGTGTGTGTGTGTGTATGTGTGTGTGTGTGTGTGTGTGTGTGTGTGTGTGTGTGTGTGTGAGCATAATTGTGTGTGCACATGTGTGAAGGCCAGAGAGCAACCTTGGGTGTTGTTAGGCACTGTCCACCTTCTTGGTTGAGACAGACTCTCTCGCTGTTCTGGAGCTGGAACAGTAAGATAGAATGGCTGGTCAGCATTGGCCATGCTTGGCCACCATGCTTGGCTTTTTTACAAGGATTTTTGAGAACAAATGCAGGTCTTCATACTTCCAAGGGAAGCATGTTATCAATAGAATTATCTCCTCTGCCCTAATTTGTATTCCAATAGTTACCTCTGTTTGCAAATGACTCACTAAAATTTATCTCATGCTAGAAATTAATGTATTTATATAAGGAATGTGTGATATGAATTACTTTTTTTTCTGTGTATAGGCTTGTTATAAAAGTTCTAACTGTTCAAAGATCTCACAACTCAACCAACACAATCAGGCCACATTTTAGAAAAATCTAGGTATTTAAAAAATTGCAAGCAAAGTATATAAGCTAAGACTAATCCCAGCTCTGTGAAGGCTGAGGCAGGAGAATCAGAAGTTCAAAGCCATCTATAAAATCCTGTTTCCAGATAAAAACATATAGCATTACTGTTATTCAACCATCACAATCTGTTACCACAGAGATGAAGAAATGCTTCAAATCATATGAAATATGAAATCTACAACTAAGGTTTTTGTGCTTCAGAAAATTTAACCATAAAACACATAAAGCCATAAAAGACACAGAGTAGCTGGAGCAATGTGCCGTTCCCATTCTGCAGCTGATCATTTCACCAGAAGACACTTCCCATTGTGTGTGTGTGTGTGTGTGTGTGTGTGTGTGTGTGTGAGAGAGAGAGAGAGAGAGAGAGAGAGAGAGAGAGAGAGAGAGAGAGAGAGAGAGAGAGAGAGAGATTGAGATGGGGAGAAAACTCAGTCAAGGTTGTCATCCACTTGTGCCTCCCAGCAATGCTGGCTGAATGGACCTTCTGAGAACCTAGATGGCAAGAAAATCCACAAGTGATGCTGGACTTGGATGAATGCTTTGTGCTTTCTACACGAGAGCCACTGTTGCACAAATCTCAATTGATCTTATAATATAACCTCTGAGCCAGATATAGGGAAAAGCTAAATATCTGAGAGACAGAGGAACAATCCACAGAGATTTCTCATCTAGCCAACTCCTTAGGCTGAAAGGGGAAGATCCTGATTCCACACATCCTCAGGCTTAATACCTCTGAGTCCTCAGCCAAAAAGGAAGGGGTGAACTCTGACTCCTCCCTCCTTATATGCCTTTCTCTGCCCAGTCATATCATTTCCTGGTTAAAACTTCCTCATTCTGGGATTAAAGGCCTGTGTGTTTCCCAGATAGTGGGAGCAGAGGCATAGGATCCCAAGTGCTGGAATTAAGATGTGGGCCACCACCTCCTGGTTCTGTTTGCCTTGAACTCACAGAGATCCAGACAGATCTCTGCCTCTGCCTCCAGAGTGCTAGGATTGAAGGTGTGTGACGCCACTCCATGACCTCTATGACTAACTCTGTGGCTGGCTCTGTCCTCTGACTTTTAGACAAACTTTATTTGATACAATATATCACCACAAACCACAGTCTTTTTATTAAGATCCTGGGTAATGTTTCTGCAGAGTAGAGAGTGGGAACAAGATGTTCCCCTTCTGTTTCGGAGGGTATTAAAGAGTGACTGGCATCTCATAGGCTCACAGCTGTGGAGGATGCTTCTAAAACCCACCAGCATACACACTCTTCTTTCCCATCTCTGTGACTAGACCTCTCACTGCACACATGTGATTTTGAACACTTGCTTCCTGGAATCAAGGTCCCCCCTCCCCCACTTTCCATTCTTCTTTCCTCAACCTTGACAGAACTGTGTGACAAGGAACAGCATAATGGAGCTTCTGGGAGATGTGTGACTTGGTGTGCAGGTCCCCCTCACTGGAAAGGGTCAGGGCCTACCATCTCATACACTGGTGTTTCTTCCCATGGTTCCCTGTTGTTTACCCTGCCTGCTGTGGATTTGTCTGGCAATTAGAATAACCCTTCTCAGCTAGGCATTGCTCCTGATCTTCTTCAGTGTGGACACACGTGATAGGAGAACTCAGTTGGTGGATCTGCCTGGGATTTTTTTATGCAGAGAGAAGTTGGGCCCACCTTCAGTGGCCATGGGATCTATTGGGCCATGCAGGACATTGGATCCTTCCCAGAGAGCCCCCAAAGGCGCTTTCAGCTGCACTGGGTTGTGATTCAAGATCTGAACGGACACTCTTTAGATGATTCTCAGTACTCTGCAGGAACAAAATTTCCATCAGATTTCATTGTGTCTTGATGTCCTGTGAAGCGATTGGCTTCAGGCTGTGTCCAGTTGAGTTGTATTACAACCTGCAGCTAGTCACAGATTAGTTCTATAACTAGTAACTGTGGGAAGAAAAGCAAATCCAAAGCCAAGCTCATTATTTCTTTCAATTACCATGCAGGAACGAGTATAACAAGAAGCAGATACCCGTGTAAACAAGCAGACACCAGTGTACACAGGCAGGTACTACTGTAAAGTGCCTGAATGTTCTAGGAGCACAAGATTCGGAGAGTATCCTGTTAGAAAGTCACCCACACAGGGATTCAATGGGTGTGCAGCATCACCACAAATATTCTATAAAAAAAATCATATCTGAAAATGAATGAGTGAGTCATTAAAGACACAAAACATAAATTTTAAAAATTTACAGAACTTTTTCCATGGTGGAAATGAATCTTTCTGGGTTCTGAAATAGCAAGAACCACATTGGCATTCCAAAAGAATCTGAGGTGTGACACTTTCTGAGCCCCTTACTCTGAAGGTCTGGCTTTCTTTGTTAATTTCACTAGTAGTGCAATAGGAATTAGCCTGACATTTCACTGATTCGCTTAGAAAAAGTGATTTTTATTTTATTTTATTTTTTTAAAAAATAGGTTTTGGGGAGTGTTGGAGGCATCAAGCAGTGACCTTTTCATGGTTTTTAAGCACATTGCTTGCTGGCAAGAGATTCTTCCCTGGTTTTGCTAAAGGCAGTTCTCTAAAGAACCACAAGATGTCCCTTTTAGGCTATTTCCTGTATTGTTAAGCACAGTGGCCAAAAATAGCAAGTCACTCACCCCTCCCTGCAACTAACCACTCCCCGCTCCTTCCTGGCTAGCGATTGTAAGGGCGTGAAATTCAGAAATGGCGCACAGCGGACCAAGTTGAGAACAAAACAAAGAAGACCGGTTCCCGCCTTACCCTTAAACCCCTCCCCACTGGGGGCTCCGTCCCCTAGGCTCCTATTGGTCTGTGCACATATACGCCTAATTTGCATGGGCCTGCCTATAACTAATGATGCCTTTTGTTCAATAAACAAGACCTTGACAAAATCTAGACGGACTCTGTCTTTCTTAGCTTGCTTGGTCTCTTTTCTCTCTCCCCCCATCGGTATTTCAGGTGACACCTCTTCGAAGACCCACAAATTATGAGACCCATAAATTACGAGTCTCACTGGACGAGGCAGGGGAGGAATTTGTATCCTAAATTTTTTTTCTTCTATTTATATCAAATAATTCTATTATAGTGTTATTCAAGACAGAAAATATATTGCTACACAGAAAATGATGCTAAGAAATAAATGTTGCTAAGAAAATTGGATATTCACCTGTAGAAGAGCACAACCAGATCATTATCTTGCATCTTGTATAAAAGTCAATTTCAAATGGATCGAAGGTCTCATATTCTGAAGCTCTTAGGGTAAAATGTGGGGGAAACAATCTAAGATATATGAATATAGGGACTTTCTAAGTACAGCTCTGCCTACTAAATACCAACAAATGGGACCTCATAAAATCAAAAACTGTCTCCATAGCTAAGGAACCAGTTAACTGAGTAAAGAAAGAGCCTACATATTGGGAGCTCACTGAGTCTGGATCACAGATGGGAAACCAAACTAGGTCTTCCAAATGAGGATAACAGTTGTGTGGCCTTGGGCAATTTGTGGGGCCTCTAGGAGTAGAACCAGGATTTATCCCTAATGCATGAATGGCTTTTTGGAGCCCATTCCCTATTAAGGGATACCTTGCTCAGCCTTGATACTGGGGGTGGGGGGGATGGTCCTGCCTCAACTTGATATGCTAGACTGTATTGACTCTCCCTGGGAGTCCTTCTCCTCTTGAGGAGTGGATGGGTGAGTGAGGTAGGGGAAAGCTGGGGGATTACTGGAAAGAGGGGAGAGAAGTGGAACAGTGGTGGGTATGTAAAAGAATAAATATAAAATAGAAAGAGCTTACAGAATGAGAGAAAAATTTGCTCGATATATCTGACAGAGAACAATAAAACAATTAAATGACCCAATCAGCAAATGAGCCAATGAAACAAATGGGAAGTTCTCAAAACATGATGGGCAAAATGGCCTTGAAACAGTTGAAAATTATTTTACCATCTCATCAGTTATTCAAACAATGCAAATCAAAGTAACAGTGAGATCCCATCTTACCCAGGTCAGAATGACAAGAAATAATAAAATAAGCAAAAATAAATGCTAGGAAGAATGTATATAAGCAGAGAGAACCCTTATATGCTGCCAATGGGAATATAAACTATATAAACTAGCACAGGCACTATAGACATCTATATAGAGATTTCTTAAAAATATAAAAATAGATATACCATATGGTCTATCTATATACCTCTTGGATATTTATAAACCCAAAGGACTGTAAGTAATCAGACATATGTGTGAATCAATGTTTATTGTTACTAGGTTTGAAACCATCTTGTTATGTCCAGTAACAGAAGAATTGGTAAAGAAACGCTGGCAAATATTTGCAGTGAAATAAAGAAGAACAAAATCAAATCATTTTAGGAGCATACATATAACTGAAGATAATCATATTAGACAAATTAAACATGTTTCAGAAAGACAAATACATAATTTCTTTTATATATGGTTCCTAGATTATAGGTAGGTATATATACAATCACGTAATTTATATGTAACAGGGAAGGAAAGCAAACTGTCTAGGAAAACAAAGGGGGGATATAGAGGGAAGAGGGTGAGGGAATGGAGCAGAGGGAAGAGACTGTGCTCAATGTGCAATATGTCATTGTCTGAAAACATTTTCACATCATACAGTACCATGTACAATTAGTATATACAATGAATGGAATTTTAAAACCTGTAATACAAAAGAAAGGTAGTGAAGGTGTAGGGAAAATCAAACTCTTCAACAGTATATTATTGTCTGTCTCACAAATTATTAAATTCCTTAAGCAAAACAATATGGAGGTTCCCCTGAGAGTCATGGAATGAGCTCGGAACTCAGCAATCCCATTCCTGAGTACACAGCCAAGGGAAATGAGATCTATTTGTTGAAGAGAAATCTGAGTGCTTATCTTTTCTGCAACACTATTCACAAAAGCCAATAGATCAAAACAACCAGTGGACAAGATGGTAATAAGTGTGTATGTGCACAGCAAAATGTTTTCTTGTCTTTCAAAAGAAAGCAGAAAACTATGCCATTTATGACATCATGGCGCACACAGAAAACATAGCAAAATAAGCTATGTATAACAAGACCAATGTCACACATTCTGATTTGCTTGTAGAATCATTTTAAAATGAGTCTAGATCATAGTAGTTGGGAATACAGTGGTTCGCAGAGGTTAAGGTGTCCAGGTGATGAAGAGCAGAGCAGATGTGGATCAATGGATACAAAGTTACAATTAGGAGGGACACATTCATCTTTCAGTAGCACAGCACTGTGACTAGCAAATGACTTGTAATCACTACATATGCAAAATAGCTAAAAGGATTTATTTGAAATTCCTTCATTACACAGAATGTATCTGAGGTAATGGGTACTCTAATTAGCCTGATTTGATAATTGCAGAATATATGTACATGTCAAAATATTGCATTGTAGTACTATATACAATTACTATTTTATCAAATAAAATTAAAGTGAAATCTTATATGTTTCCAGTTGAAAAATGACAATCAGAAAGATATAGCAATTATAAATATTTATTTTCCTCAAAATATGTAAACAAAATTTTTGAAATTATAAGAAGTGAGAATTTCAGGAAAAAATTAAATGTGTATCATTAATAGGACAAATACATAAAAAAAAAAAAAATAGGATAGAGGAAGTGTGAACAAAAGATTCCAAGTAGTCTTCTCAAGCCTTTGGAGTAGAGACAGAAGACGATCCTGAAATAAGATTGCAATAAAATTCGGTGAAACGCTGCTTCATAGATAGTGTTTCTCACCATACTGAAGCAAAACCCAAAGTCAAAAATTAGAATGAATAAAAAATACATATGGGAATTTTAAACTCCATTTTCAATGCATACACTCAACAAAATATTGGAAACATTCTAAATGTTTATCTACAGTAGGACTGTTAAATCATTAATGCATATTCATATCTTAAAAATAATACTGCAATGTAAAAAAAAGACAAGACACCCCTGCCAAAAGGAGAAAAATTTAAAGAATATTAAGATCAAAAGCCCACTGTATAATGTTACATACTAATCAAACAAAAAGGAAAAAAATAATCAACACACTTTCAGGTATTATTTATAGATACCTAAACATCTGGAGATAAATTTTAAAATGCATAAGAATGCTAGATACCACCTCAGAATCATATGTTTAATAAATGAGGAAAGGAATGAAACATAGGCTACATAAGAGGCTCAACTGTACTTTTAAAACTTGGCAATGTTTGGCATTGAGAATAGAGAAACTTGGAAATGGCCACATAAACCATTATATTTACTTTTTTATTATACGTTCTCTATATGTTTTACAAATTTAAAATATCTCACAGTAAATTATTTTTACATTAATGCCCATACTTAATTTATTTTCCATCAAAGTAGATATTAAATGCAGATTTAATATGACATATTAAATATAAATTTATTTATTGCAATTTGTGTAAGTACACAAAATAATATCTTGTTATATATTGGTTTTAGAAGACTATTGTTCACCCATCAACATTTATGAATACCCTTCCTACATCAGTAAGTAGACTCTCATCATTTATAAGACCTATGAAATATCCCCACAGAACAGAACAGTCCTTAGAAGCTTTTATTTTTTTAGCTATGGGAAAGCATAGGGATTCTGTGTGACTATTTAACAGAGGAACTCAGAGGTGAAAAAAAAAAAAAAAAAAAAAAAGATGAATGCTGAGAACTTTATTTTAAAGAAATTCAGCTCCTACTACTTGAGAACCAGATACAAAGGCTTCTGGGAAGCAAAACAATTCTAAAGTCTCTGCCCTGTAGATCCCACAGCAGAGGGAAGCATGATGACCATAGCAGAGAAATAGACATTCAAAATAAAAGTCACTTTTAAAATGCAAAGAAAATGAATTAGAATCTTAGTTAAGTATGTAAGAACTAAGGCCATTTGAAATGCAGCCTAGGAAACACTATGCAAAGAGCCCAGGCAAGCATTTTATCAAAGCTGTAGGGAGTTCCCCATTAAATAAACACCAGAGACTTTCAGAAAGGAGGGAAATTCTTTAATTTTGTTAAATAAAGAAACCTGATATCAAACCTGTGGGGAGGCTGCCTACTATCTTGGAACATGGAAGTGATTCTCAACACTAGTGTCCTGGTATCAGGTATCATTAGTGTGACATAGCTCCTAACTGCTGATTCCTGCAATGACCTCACTATTAACCACCAGGGTTAAGAAATCACAGAGGGCTGGAAAGCTGAACCATATCCAATCGAAGGTTCAACACTCAGCAATTTGTCTTCTCGCTGCTGCCTTTATTCTGAAATGGTAGAACTAGTGATGAATTTTCATGAGCCAACAGTGCATTTTCAATGTTTTTTTAAAACAATATTTTGGCGCCCTTTATCAAACAACTATGTTATTTGGCATTTGAAGCACTTTCTACAACAAAAGGGAACACAAAGCTACTTTTAATATTCTGCTGACTTTAAAAGAAAAATTACAGATATGATGCATAAACACTCTGGGATGCCTGTTTTATTTTGCTTGCATTGATTTACATGCTGCCTTAAAATTACTATAATTGTAGATTAAAAATCAAGAGAATGCAGGTTCAGGAAACTACTTGAGAAATGAGAAAGGATAATGAGTGTCTTCATATCACTTAGAAAAAATCCTGCCACCACCCATCTAGAACTCCCTTCCTGCCCCACATGTCTTTAGTCTGGCACTACAAACATGTCATGTTTAAATAAAATATCAGCCATATGTTACCAGGGAGAACAAAACCACAATTCATCTTGCACAAATTGCACTGGTGCTCTGTAAAGAGACGGATGGAGCTTTAGGCATGGATAATTACTCTTTCTGTTGTTGAAATTAAAACTTAATATTCTTTTGTTGATAACATTCCTAAAAGCATCAAGAGATCGGATGAACTGCACTGTAACAGGACCTTGGATTTTTCCTTATTACATATTCTTCATATTACAGGAAAACAAACACATAGCATGAGTGCCACTGTAAAACATTATTCAAAGTAATTTCAAGAATTAATAGAAAAGAAAAAAGTCCTTTAAATCTTCAAAAAGCAACTTCTGATTATTATTTACATGTTAGGATGGACTTAATCAAAGAACTAAAAAACTGTATGTCCTGGTCTCCATGGACATACAGAAACTGTCAACACTAGATCATGAAGGCTAATCTGGACATCTTAAGAGATGATGAAGCCAGGGGACCACTGAAATGTCCAAGACATGAGCGGAAAAGGTTAATTCTGAGGCAGGATTCTAGTGAAAAAGTTGGAGGATCTCATTTGTCTGTGGACTACCCTTGTTCATCCATTCTTTTGTCTGTAATGCAGCCCCATCTGGATGTATAAGCTGAGAGGTCAGGAAGGGCAGCATTCATCTCCTCATCCCTGTGGACTCTTGAATAATAGCAGAGTTCAAAGTGGAAACATTGTCAGATAAAAAAAAAAAAAAATTGTCAAAGCATAGAAGATTTACATAGAGTTGGTCAACAGCAAGAAGTTTCCAAGATATGATGGAAGAGAGTGGGAGGTGGAAAGGAGGGAACAATGTGATTTACATGTGTAAGCAGAGAGAACTCAGTAAGGACAGAAAGGAGGGAATAGTTTGAGAGTAAAGTAATGGTTAATGGTGACAGATAAATAAAATGTCAAGGAGAAAGAGCTGGAAAGAAATCCTCCTTCAATCTCCTAAGCTGAGAAAGAGCCCAGTGAATTGCAGGCTGCTCCTCAGGTTACAGGACTCAAGGAAGGACAGGTCACATTCCTAGGTCATAGGAGTAAAGACTCTTCATTCTCCATAGACGTGACTTTGTGTATGGTTCAAAATTCCATGTAAGGATCCCTAGAGATCTGGGAAGACAGGGCATCAGAAGAGGAAGGATCTAACAATTGCTGTGTTTTACCCACCAGAACCAGCCTGGAAACAGGTTCCCTCTTCAGAGTACCAAGTGTAGTGTCAGCAGGCCTGGACAGCTTGTGAAAGGAGCAGAATCTGGGGTATGAACTAGACATGCGGCCTTTGGAATCAGATCTGCATTTAATCAGCCCCCAGGTGATACAAAAGCTCAAGGACATTTGAGAAATTTTGCTTTCCGTTTACATGAAAAGATGTTAAGAAGCCTAGGAATGTTTCATTATTTCTTCATATCTGAGTTCAGTCTCATCAGAAGCCGAGTTTCTTCTAGTGGGAACAAATCCTACTTTATACTTGTCACCTCTGGGTAGGGCAGTGTCTTTCAGTGTCACGCCATCTTGCTGAGGCAAACGTTTGACTGAGTGGAGATCTAACTTTTCTCAAGTGGGCCAGTCAACCAAAACGGTTCCACCAGCTCAGAAATCTCACATGTGTTACTTATTGCTTGGTAATAAATGATCTTCAAATGCAGTGGTTGGAAATAAGCTTTACTTTAAAAATTCTTCTGATTCTTGACTTTGCTGAGGTCATTCTAGTCAGAGCTGGTTTGGCTGATTTCTGTGGTCAACTGGCTAGTAAGAGAAATATTTTTTCATCCTGAGCCTACCTTTTGCAAACAAATTTGAGACTTTAAAGACATGTTGTCCTTAAAGGAGAGAGAATCTTCATCCTCAGGGGTTCATGTCTCCCTCACCTCCCTTCCACAGCTGAAAACCACAGAGGCAGGAAGATACAGATACAAGTACATGAACAAAGACAATTTCCATGCATAAAAATTCTAGCCACATTAGTAACCTAATTTTTTAATTTAATATTTCTTCACCCCACTACAAACACTACTACCCTATAATTTAGGGTTAACAGATTAGGAAATTTAACCTCAGTATATTTAAATGATTCCTAAAGAGACCACTGAAGAAATATCCAAGGCTGGAATTTGAGAGAGGGATGTTCTCCCATCTCCAGCCACATTCCTGTGCTTAAGGTTCTATCTCTTCAAATACAAACTGTATCTACCCCTCTTCAACTTGACTCATGACATCTTTTAGAAATGAGCCCCTTTAAGGAGGTCCAGTTTTGCAAAACTATGCTATCCTGACCACTGTTCATCATAACTCACAATTCTGTTAGTGGAAATTTCTTTTCAATAGATGTTCATGGAACTGGGAGGTGATTTCAAGGAGCTCACAAGGAGCACATCAAGATGCAACACTGTCCATGATCCAGTCTCACACACACTTGAAATCCAGGCACTTTTCTGCCATTAACTTCCATTAATTTTTCTTACATGGCTCTGGGTTTTATGGCACCTTTGTTTCTTTGGAGACACTAACATTTCTTTTCTTGCTCTGCTGTAGGAACAAATGTCTGCTGTTGTCCAAGATCCACATTCCACCTACTCTTCCCAGGCTCAAACAACGGTCACTTAACCACAGTCAAAAGACAATGAAGCTAAATTTAGACAAGTATTTTAGAATTATCTCTCCTGCCAGGATTCTTGCAAAATTAAAATTTCCAGACAATTCTGATTTAGCAAACCCCACATGGTAAGCCTGAGAGATATGACAAAGTCCTCAGCAGCTAGCAATGTGGGCTTTTCTGGAGTTACAATAGCAAAAGGTGGCCTTTCCTACCTTTCTAAAGATCATCTATTGCTGGAACTCAAAACACTGTCTTTCATTCATCAGCTTCTAAAGCATGGTTCTTGTCACAACAAGTGTTTATCTTTATAGGGTGGCTACTTTCCAAGGCACTTTGCTAGGAACAAGTGACTGGTCACCTGCCTAAGTTCTCTACTGAATCTATGCTCAGTTTATTACTCTGGTGTGGAGGAAGTTCTCAACAGGTACCCTATATGCCTTAGAAGAATATTTCACCAAGCTCCCGATAAACAGTATATTATAGGTTACAGAAAGGAGATGCATATCTTTTTTTTCCTGCAGTCCTTTGGCTGTCTTTAAAATGGCCCTTACTGATTTTGGTGAAATAATTTACCAGAAGAATGTTAAGAGTGTCAAAATCCAATTTTCTGCCCTTTACTCAAGTAAGATTTCAGTGACACACAGTAAATTATTGTTTTTAGTATGAACATATATTAATTGGGCAGATCTCTAAGCTTCGCAGCACCATTTCCATATATTCTAGTTGGTTGTTGCCACCTTCCCTTCTGACCTTCCTTGCTGCTTCATGTCCTACCTGATGCTGTTCCTTCCCCTGAAAGCTCCTCCTCCTCCCTCAGTTTTGAATATGAAAGAAAGCACATAATTCTTCCCTTTCTGTGTTTGGTGTATTTCACTTACCATGATATTCTCCAATTCTACCTTTTCCTCCAAAAATGCACAATCACACTTTTTAACGATTGAATAGCACTATAACTTATACTAGTCATTATTTCAAGTGGGTTTTGTCTTTTTCCCCTTCTTTTTAAATCCATTACTCTAGGTGTGAATACCAGGCTCTGCACATTCTTCACAGCGAATGTCTTACCCTCTGTAAAGTATTCTAAAATACCCAGCCGTGTAGAAACACACACACACACACACACACACACACACACACACACACACACACACACACCTGCAGGTACATGCATGCACACAAAAATACACATGTAACACACACATGCACACACACATATATATATACACACACACACACACTCTCACACACACACACACATATATATATATATATATATCTACATAGTCAGAGAAAGACAGACTTACAGACAGAAACACACACACACATACACATGCAGAGATAAAGAGAGAGACAGAGCGAGAAAGAGAGAGAGAGAGCCAGAATATCCTGGAATCAAGCTTCTACTTGAAACAATGATCTAAATGTGGGAAAGAACTCTAAATTTTCAGGATGTAGCTTTATAACGTATGACATAGAATTATCAATACCTACCTCAGAGTCCCTCAAATATTGAAAATGTAAAATTTCAAACAATGCCTGGAACAAAATGTGCACACAGTAAGTATTAGCTATGAACACTACTGTCATATCTTTAAAAATGCACAAGAGTTATTAATTTTGCCCAGGAACAAAGTTAAATCTCTAAACTTGCGAGGAAAAAAATGAATGGGAGAAAAGATCAGTAGCCTATGGATTAGACTTCCAGTCTTCCATCATTTTCAAATTTTAAAATTACTTATCTGAAGAAAGTCTACTTGTTTTGAGTCAGATAGCCAAGCTCAGGTGGAGTTTAACCACATGGAACTAGGTGTGCATTTTTTTTTAAGTTAAACGTTTGTACAGGACCATGTCTCCCGTGTAATTTCCATCCACTCCTGTGCATCCCACCTGCATGAACACAGCCAGAAGGACGACTGAACAGTCTGGAGAAAACCAAAATCTCTAAAATGCTAGCACATCCTGTGGGATAAAGGAGGTGGAGTGGCAGAGCCAGGGAAGCACACCTGGGGTAGGGCTCTTCTGGGATAAGGGTTCTCTATGGTACATACACCATCCTCCTGCCTCCACAGTGTCCCAGCTCATGCCGCCTGTTCCACTGTAGGAATGAGGATAAGATTGAGAGAAAAATGGAGGTGAGTTCAGCCTTAATGAGAAAACCATAAGAGTGCTTTAAAAAAAATGTTCTAATAAGTAAAATGTGAACTCTTCAGATTGGTTGAGTCATTTAGAAGTTTATTTATGAAAAAAACGTGCACTTTCTTCCTTGCCTAGTTTTTCATTAAGCTGTTCTTTGCTTCATGGTAGGTAGCTACCTTTTATGTCCTTTTCCCAGATGAAATGGCCAGGAAAGCAACATCATCAAGTAAAAAATTATTTATAACTTTAAACTAACAGCTTCAGCTATCGGAAGGAGAGGGAACACAAAACGCAAGCTGCTTATAATATCAGTTTAAGGCCAAACATCCACTCCTTCATTTTAGCAGGCCCATATTTCCTGTCAGTTCAGATCCTAACCGTGATCCAGCACCACTTATTCATTTTGCTCTGCTGCACTGATCATTTCTGGTTTTACCAACTTCACATTTGTGGTCAACCTTCCAATTGCTTATTTATCTTCCAAGTTTCTCCAGGGTAACCCACCTTTCTTTGTAATCTTCTTTCTGAATCCTTAATCAGAAAGTTTTGTAAAACAGATCACTCATGGTCTAAATACACAGGGTATATTTAGGAAAGTGTTTGAGATAAACAGTAAAAAAAAAAATCTTAAAATACTGTAACAGATGAAGAAATTGGAACACAAAAGGGGAAGAGGAAGAAGACAGGGAGAATAAGAGAGAGTAGGGAAGTACCCAGCATTTCTTATGTTAACAGCCCCCACCCCACAGTTCAGCTGTCCCCTTGAGGGCTTGCTTTACTGCTTATGCTCATGGGATGGCAAAGCAGGAAGAGAGACTTTAGTGAAACTCCCATGGGACGAAGGAGTAAAGGAAATGGACAAAGGGTGGACAGATGGGAAACAGGGCCCATTTCCTCACTTCCTCCCTCACATTTGCACCTCTATGCAGCAGCCCCCCTTTCTGTGTGTTCCATGACACAATTCAGGTCTATACCAGACTCGTCTTACGTTCTTCATTTTCTATGGACAACCCCATTAGCATCCTTTTGTCTCCTAGACAACATTACTTGGACTTCAAACTCACTTCCATTGTGAGAAAAGCAAAGCTACAACACTTTTAATTTATTAATAAAACTGGCTTTCATTTGATAGTCAGGACACTCTCCACCTTACAAACTAGAGTAAGAAAGCACTGGACAATAGTTGAAGCGTAGGAAACCAGGACAACTGGCTGGAGCTGATTGGCTTTCTGGTTGGTTGGTTTGTTTTGTTTTTTGTTATACACGGAAAGAGGCAATTGTCTATCACACTCACTCTGGTAGACTGAAGTCTCCTGTTTTCAGAAAACACTGATCTGACCAGGGATTCCTTAAAGTTTCAATTTGTCCACCTGGCACTTAGCAGGAGTGACTACATTTTTGTTTGGCTTGGTCCAGTGGTTCCTACCACAAGGGCTCAGTGGAAACAATACCTTTCATTGTTTTAAGATAGTGTATGTGTGTGTGTGCGCGCATATGCCTGTGCCACATCATGTATGTGGAGGTCAGCCTCTGAAGACAAATAATGTATTGCAGGACTGGATTGCCAAGAAGAGATCTTGGAAGGGGCTTCCTTTAGGAAGTCAGAAGGCCTAGGTTGAAATGGAGAACCTGGAATGTTAGAAGACCATGGATGTCTAACAAGGAAGTTTGAAGGCACTATCTGGATTAAGCCCAAGAGAAGACATGTGCACTTCAGTTAGCAGATCTACAAGGGAGGGGCTGCTGTAGCCCCATACACTAGGCTTCAGCTTCCAGCATCAAGTGGCAGGTTTTGCTGTTTTCTCTGTTGCCCTTCAGCCTAGCTTTGGTACGATAATTTACCGTTATGCACCCAGTCTTTCTTTTGGGATGAAATGTTTACTCTGTGCCATCTCATCAGCCATGGTCTTAATTCTTGTTTTGCTCTGCTCTCTGATCACCTTCCTCTATCAGCCCTCTTCATTGCCGAAATTGTCTTGATTTCACTGGCTTTTCTGATGGTAAAAGGCACTTGGCTGGTCAGGTAAACATAGACAGGCAAAAGGGGTGTCTTAGTTAGGGTTTCTGTTGCTGTGTCCAAAACACCATGACCAAAAAGCAAATTGTTGGTGATGGTGGCAGTTGGGTTATTCAACTTATACTTCCAGATCATAGTCCATCATTGGAACAAATCAGGAAGCAACTCAAGCAGGGCTGGAACCTGGAGACAGCTGATTCAGAGACCACAGAGGGGTTCTGCTTACTGGTTTTCTCCCTATGGTTTGCTGAGCTTTCTTTATTATAGATCCCAGGACCACCAGCTCAGGGATGGCACCACCCTCAGTGGGCTGGGACTTCCCTCATTGGTTAGTGATTGAGAAAATGCCTTATAGCAGTATCTCTTGGAGGTATTTCCTCAACTGATTTTCTCTCTGATGACTCTAGCTTCTGTCAAGTTCATACATAAAACCAGCTGATACAGGGAGCGATGGGCTTCAGTAAATAGAAATTTCATTGTGACTTTCAGAATAGCTGTCAGGAAGGAGTTTTCACTGTCTCATCAAAGAGATTTAAAATGCAAAGTGATAGACATGCTAATTACCCTGATGTGATCATTATAATATGCAAACTTATGATATCACTGAAATGTGAAATTTAAAGGCTCTGAAATTAATGTATACTGTAAATTGGGTGGGTGAGAGAGTAGAAAAAGGGAGTAGTGTACAAATTCTACTAGGTGTTACAATAAAAGCCCGAGCCAGATATTGGGAAAAGCTGAAAGATCAGACACAGAGCAAACCACAGCCATTTGTCACCACTCCTCAAGAATCCCCAGGCTGAATGCCTCTGAGTGCTCCGCTGAAAGGGCTGGGCTCAAGCAAAGGGCTCAAATCCCCCCTCCTCCCTCTTTATCTTTCTTCCTTTGCCCAGCTCTCTTGCTTCCTGGTTCAACTTTCCTAGTGTTAGGATTAAAGGTGTGTGCCACCACCTCCTGGCTCTGTTTGGCCTTGAAATGACAGAGATATAGACCTTTTCTGCCTCTGCCTTCCTACTGTTAGGAATAAAGGCAGGGGGGGTCACCACTCCCTGACCTTCCTGGCTAAGTTCGTAGCTTGGCTTGTCCTCTGATTTTCAGGTAAACTTTATTAAATGCACAATGTTTCACCTCAAAGAAGGAAAGCCGGAAATGGAAGTGAATAAGGAAACCTTATTCTGAACCATAATTTGTATGAGAAATAGAATATTGCCTATAAGATAATTTGGATTTACTTTGGCATCCCCTGTATCAGTGAGTATCCATAAAGACCCTTCCCTTGGTTGGTGTTTAAATGTGACACAAAGTGGGAAATTGTCAATATGTAAAAAGAGGTTTCTATAAGGTTATATTGATGTCACTCATTTTAAAACTGAAACAAAAATGAAAAGCATTTTCCCAAAGGCTTCAATCCTGTACTCTTTCTGCTTCCAATACCAAAAGTCTTTATCCTCTGCCTCCATTGCATTTCTGAAGAAAGATTCACACTAATTTTGCTTGCTGTTTAGCACGTGTGCCTCACTCCTGAGCCTCACACACACCCTTCCCTTTAATACTCTGGCAGCAGTCGGTGGATTTTAATTTGATCAAAGATCATTGCCTAGGTCAAAAGCAGTTTATTAGAAAGTTTTTGTTTTGTTTCTTAAACCGATGGCGTCACAGATGTTGAAAAGATGCCAGATGAAAGTAAATGGAAACAATCCCTTTGGTCTTCTCCCGTTTCCTACTATTTCCCGGAAGGGGTGGTACAGGAATGAGGAAGTCACTTTCTGCTAAGAAGTGGTATGGTACAGGTACAAGTCCCACCTGCTAGCCTCTATAAAGTCAGAGACTAAGTCACTGACAAGAGGTCCTCACTGGCCTCCAGGGTGCTATGCAGCCACCGCTTCACCTGGTCTGGTGACAATAGGAATGAATTATGTGGTTCTGTGTCTGCCAAAACCAGGTCTTTACAAATTCTAAAAGTAACAACTAAATACTTCATGCTATCACCCAAACCCAAATGCCTACCCTACAAATTTAGACAAAGAGAGTTCCACATCCAAATTTTTAATAAATGCACAACAGAATTGGAAATGATGTCCCAAGCTTATAATCCCATCAGGAGACAGGGACAGTGTAAGCTGGAATCTAAACCAAAGTGAGTCTGTCTCAAAAACAAAAACAGAGTGCAAAACAGTAATCTAAGTTTTTTTTTTTTTTTTATAAAGTTCTTATTTAATAAAACAGAGACGCCAAAAAATCTGGATGGAAATAGTCATCATTTCACTACCAGAGAAAACTGAAGTAAAGTCAAATATTTATGAGTACCCAAATGGCCACTAAGGTATCTGGAAGCATGTGTGACGTGCATTAACCCACAGCAACCCAAGGAACAGATTCAAGACTGTAATTAACATCCCTGTTTTATAGATTAAAAATGCATGGAGAAGTGAGTGACTTGTTCAGCCTCACAGAATAGGGATCATGTGAGAGGATTTGAAACAACATAGTTCAGTTTTAGAGTCCTGGTCTTAATAACGATCTCATATTTATTAGTCTATATTTGAATTTTTACTTTTAGTAGTCTATGTTTGAAATTTTTTAGTTTTTCTTGACATTTGTAGTTTTCATATCTATGTATCTACATCTATATCTCTCTATATAGTCTATGTATAGACATTGATTGTAATGTCTAAATAAAGTTAGTGATACTGTTTTGTCTAATGCTTATGTAATTGAAAATAATGAAAGCCATTTCTTCTATTTTTTCTAGATACACAGTACATAACTGTGTTGTGCAGTCTCTCCCCTGTGCATTGCCACACGAGTATTACTTTTATCACAATGGGCCATGCAGGCTGAGGCTAGGTATAATTCCACTCATATGTAAAATGGGCATTCTTTAAGGAATATATCAACTTAAGTTTGGTCTCCTCTTTCCTTCTCAGGAGGTAAACGTGTCTACTGGAATTACCTCTTTCATGAGAGCTCCAGTGAAGTCCTGAGGTAAAAACTGCTGCCTAACAGGCAGTAGTAAGAAAGGGAAGGGATGAATGGACTTGGACCATATAAAATTACATAGAGACCTTTAAAAAATTCCTGGGCTTGACTGTACTGAATTCAAAACAAATCAGAATTTCCTTGAATGGGACCAATGTGTAAATTTTCCATGGGTGACAAAAATTTATAACCAAAAAAAAAGAGAAGCATTGGCAGAGTCCCCGTCGAAAGGGAAAATGGAAAATTCCAAGATGAAGCAGAAAGCTCCTCATCTGGGAAACTCCCTCCATAGTTTCTACTCTGCAATATCGCTACAATACATGCTGACTACCGTCATCCTTTGCACAGTCTGGAGACTGTTGAGATTTCAGTAGAGGACACAGGTAGAAAGACACATGGTATCCTTGCTTTTCCTCCTTACTATTCCTACTGCCCCAGTGAAAACCCTAGAAAGAATGACAAGAGAAACAAAAAAGGACAAAAATTACGGGGTCTCCTTTGGTAACTTGGGACTTAAATAGCAACCGCATCACAATGTTTTCCTTGCACAAGTGGGGACACCTGCACCAGAGTAAGATTCTTTGGTGTGGTAGAGTTAGGAAACAGAGTTGGTAATGTAGGTATTTCCAAAGTCTCCACTGATTTTAAAGAATCTCAGCTGACAGTACCAAGGAATGCATTGCTATGAAAGAGTTGTTGCAGGGTGAGGGTGCAGTGCTCAAGTGATAGTTTAGCAATTAAGAGCACTTGCTTCTTTTGCAGAGGACCTGGTTTGGTTTCCTGCATTTGCACCATGACTCACATATGCCTGAAACTTCAGTTTCAAGTGATGTGTCTTAGTTAATGTTCTATTCCTACAAAGAGACAACCATGACCATAACCAAGGCAATTTTAAAAAGAAAGCATTTATTTGGGGACTTGCTTACAGTTTCAAAGGACGAGTCCATGACTATTATACAGGAAACCTGGCAGCAGGAAGACATGGTGCTGGAGCTTACACCTAATCCTCAAATAGGAGACAAAGGACTGACATGGGTTTTTGAAATGTGAAAGCCCATCTCCTCTAGTGACACCCAAGATCACACCTCCTAGCCCTTCCCAAACTGTTCATCAACTAGGAAGCATTCAAATATATGAGTTCATAGAGGCAGTCTCAAGCCACTACAGATGTGATTCACTCTCCTAGGCTTACTAACATTAAACACACACATGGTATACATACGTATACATACATACATACATACATAAGTAAAAAAATATACACATAAAATAAATCTTTACGAAGGGTAGATTAGGAACTCAAGAGGACTATTACAGATTTCTAAACTCTCTATTAACTCCAAAGGCAGAGAGAGCTATGTAGCCCACACTCGGATGCTATCTTGAGAAAGGAACATACAAAAAGACCCAGAAGGACTGTGGAAGATGCAAAGATGACTTAATTACTATTAATAAAACTATAAACTCCTGCATGTCCTTTCAGCAGGGTGAGGACACTTACAAACAAGATTAAATGATCTTAATAAATGATGACACATTTTTTTGGTGGCTGTGTACTAGCTGAAGTTCAACATAATCTCTCAGAAAGTTGAAAAGCTTTAGCCAGTGTTTAATCTAGAAATAATTCTCCTAAAATGTCAGCTGGCACTCAGAATTTACTTTGTAGCACAGAGATTATGACAAAAAAAATTGGATGCTGAGAACTCTAAAAATAATTGAATCTTTGAGTTGGATGGAAAGAAAATCTAGAGATAATGCAAGTTAATCCTGAAATTTTCAAATTATGGAAGCAAGTTCAAGAAAATTAAAGATTCCCCAAGCATCAGCTTTGACCACTCACACCATAGGAGTTACATGTGGCCCAGACAGGATGTCTCCATGTCCACAGATTCAGCTTTGGGCATAAGTAGGTAGATGAGACAGACACAGTTTTATGCTTTGTCTAATTTTGATGTATTTTCATGATGATTATAGTTTATATTATGATGTGTCCCATATTTTAAAGTGGAATGAGGAATAGGGGTATGCATTTAAAAAGCATGTATTTTACAGAGGCCACATGCAGTCAAAGCCATGAGCACTATATTATGCCCATGATAGACAGCAGCAAGTCTTTCATTAACAGCAGACCCAAGTACCTTGATGGCAAATCATGGTGATGATATCTTTTACAGAGTTGATCTTACGAAATTAGAAATCTGGTTATGTGGCAACAGAAAGGACCTGAACAGACAGTCTAAAGACCTCAATTCAAGTCTATTATTAAGATCTTTGAGGTCACACTGCAGCTTCCTCTTTCTAATTTTCCTCATGGAAAAATAGGTGATCCCTGGCCTTCTGTGAGGTGGCTATGGTGATCAGAAGAAATTTTATCTAGTGGTCTTCGTTAACTAAAATTTGTGGATAGGGAGAAGAGGGTAGATATGGAAGGAGTTGGAGGGGCAGTAATAAAACAAAATAAACTAGAAGAAAGAATCTGGTGTGGTAAGCTGTTTATCCTGTTAATCATTCATAAAACAAAGAGATCTTAGTTTGCTTCCCAAGTTTTTCTCTAACATAGTTAAAGGGAATTGTAGCTAGCAGATTCTCTTTTCGCTTTCAGTTAACTGTGTTCTAGTCTGTTCTTGAATTAATTAAAAATTGCTGTTTCAAGAATGAATGGAAAGCTACTGTTATCCAGTTACTTGAAACTGCATCCCTGGTGGTGTCTAGAGGTAAAAAGGGCCATGCAAGATCTGATATCAGAGCGGAGCTCAAGTCCTGGTGGGGGAGAAACTTTTGTTTTATTTATATAACATATCTACCCTGTATGTTCTGGGTTTCATCAAAACCGTATCTGGTCCCAGAGAGCTATTCTAAACTAGAATAAGCCTTGCCTTCTCAAATCCTAATACCCACATTTATTTATGATTGTGACATACATCTTCCAAATTCAGAACATAAAAATGAACTGATAAACTTTATAGTGATGTGTATTTCACAGCTCTAAAACCTTGTTTAATATAACTTTATTATCCTTTTGTGTTTAGCAATGTAAGTTCAAAGAATTACCTAAATATAGCAAGATAATTGTACGATTATGCTTTAGCAAGCATTTATTTATAATGAAAATAAAAATACCCAGTAAATCTAAAAGTACCAACTCAGAAAATATAAAATTCCATTAAGATAAAAAGCCTCCTCTTTGTGCTTAGTGTGTTTTTAAGGTTTGGCAATATGTTCAGTTTGCGATGTGATAAAAGTTCGAGATGCACTCCACCTTATTAAAATACCCACTGCAGGAGATGGAGGTTTGGTACACAATCACCAAGTATTATTCTAATGATGGAATGCATGATATCTATGGTAGCTTTATATCAAAAAGCAAACATAAATCATGATTTTTAAAGTAGGTCCAAATGGATAATGCAATACACTTCTAATGCTCAAAATACAAAGCCTCAGAACACGAATAAGGGTTGTATGCACATTTCACTCAGATATTTTATTCTATCAATGCCATGCATTCCTTAAAATATGTTTAATTTTCAAAATTTAGAAATGGTGTTATTAAAAACTACCAAATTAAAAAAAATGCATTGGATGTGAAGGTCACCAGAAATTCCAACCAAACCCATTATTCTCTTAAACACTGGTTTAAAAAAAATCATCTCATGACACTGGGAACAGCATCTACACATAACGGTCTCCACTTAAGACTATTTTTATCGAAATAGTTTTGTTTAGCTTACGTCTAAGTTTATGATTTGAGATGATCAGTTGGGAATAGGATTTCTCAGTTCTTTATCTTGAAAAAGCAAGAATGTCTATGTTCGTGTGCCCAAAATGTTTAAAAAGTGTGACTTATTTAGTTCTGGCACTGCTATATTGATTGTGACAGAACTGAGCTCTCTTTTAAATAAAGGAGATTTATAGCACACATGAAGAAATGCATGCACACACAACCCCAAAGAGAAGATATTGCTTGGATATGAACTAAACAATAAAACAAAGGCTATGCCAATGCCTATTACTAGCTCTACTCACAGGAATATAAACAGCCATCATTAACTGAGCCCTTAGCAAGCATGAGACACCTTGTAGAGCGCTTTGCATGGCCATGACACCAAAAAGTTCGAGGCAAATGCATAATTACTATGTCCATTTATAGGTGAGAAAAATAAGTGAGGCTAATTAACATTCCCTGAGATCTCACAAGTTAATAGGTAATAGTGATAACTGAGGTTCACCCAAGTAATTTGATTACAAGCTTAAGTGACCCCAAGTGTCAAGTGTACAGAGAGTTTATATACAAAGTATAAACTCTTCCTAAAATTGTGAGTTCTTCCTTTAAAATATTAAATCTAGCAAATTCCTTTTTTTCTACACAAACTACACTTAATTGCTCAGTTTCTATATTACTCTGCAATAGTATTACTGGATTATCACTTAGTTCTGGCTCTTTGCATTGCTATATGCTGACAGGTTTTGCAAACGAAATATAGTAATCTCAGAATACAGTTCTTATTTGCATATAAACAATTATCAAGAGTCAAAAAATATAGAAAATATGCAGTTTGACCTGTCAATGAAATACTATGATTTATACTTCCCTTGTAAAATCTTGGACCAGGTAGTAGGACTCCTAAGTACTTGATATAAGTAGTAAGTACTTGATTCCTGTAATTTTATTATGTCTGCACTAAGAGAATGCTCTTGAGATGACTGATGATTGTAGCATGGGCTTATTCAGTGATCCTTTATAAAATTCAAATGCATTCACCATCCCTAATAACCATCACAGCCTCAACACAGACTGCAGCTTAGGATACAACTATGAATTTTCAACTAAATATAGTGTTTCAAATGTGAAGGCAGGAAATGAACATAAAGATTGCAGACACACTTCGGAGGGCAATGATTTTGCTTCCAACCCTGCCTCTATTAACTGACTTGTGAGTTACTTGACAGACCCTTAGCCTCGGAGAGTCTCAACATCCTCTCATAAAACAGTGGAATTAGAATTGGTCTAAATAATACGTCCACAAAAGAGTTCCCAGTCCTGGACATGCTGCCTATGTGCTGTATGAGTCCTTGTTCCTTTGCCCTGAGTGTAGGTTGCAGGCATTCTGCAAGGGCATACTCTTGGATCATAGTAGTCATCATGGAAACCTTTCTATGGCTTCACCTATAAGCATCTCTAGGACACAAAAATTTACTGTAACACATATTCAAGATTACAGGTGCGGTACTCATGAAAGGGGGTTAAAGATTCAATATCACAAGGCAGGGATGCATGTGACCCATTTTAGGAATAGATCTCTATCTGTTAAAAAGTGCTTCATCATATCTAAGAGTGCCTGTCTGCCCACTCAGCCACCTACACACCCAACTATCATCTGGATTGAAAACTTGGCTCAGACACTAATTATCTAATTTGGTGCCTAAGAACATCATTTGATTCATTTTACCCCTATTTCCACCCTTGTTATGAACAAGGATAATAACGTCACCTGGACCATGGTGTTACTCATGGGATTAGGAACTACTGGTGAGGGATATAGGAAGATGGTTTATCTGCTAAGAACATTGCTGCTCTGTCATGAGGATGGGAGGGCTGATCCCAGCACCCATATTTGTTGGTTCATAAATACCTGTGACTCTTATTCCAAGAGAGATCTGCTTTATTTCTTTTATAAGGAGAGTAATTTGAACAGCAAGGACTAGTACCTTGTTCATTAGATCAATTACATACACATTAAAATATCAGAGAGCATAAGCATTCTCTACCATTGAAAGGTTGCTTAAAGGTATTTTAATTCCATCAACTAAATTATCTCATATCATAAGTTGAAAAGCGTAAGTATAGGGTTAAAGAAGAGAAAGCAAAAGAGCTTTTGAGGAAGTTTTACTGTTTTAATTTTCCATGAATCATGGTAAGAAGAGGTGTATTTCACAGCATATGAATGTCACAGCAATAATGGTCCATTTCTATGTTCTCCTCTCTGAATGGTCAGTGTCTCGGAAATGAGTTTGCCATCCCTGTCAAAGAAACTTAGAAATGTCGTTCCAAATGAGAACTTACAGTTCCTGGGAACACTGAGAAAAATGACCAGAAATGGCAGGGAGACGCATGGTGATGACTTCCCCACATGGATAAAAGAAGGCTGCTCGAGGGCTGGCTTTTTCTGTCCTGAAAATTTGAAAAATCAAATACAAACAAAACCAAAACTGAAGGGTTGTGGAACTCATAAAAATTTAACCTCCCTGTTTTCTCACTTGGTTGCATCCAGAGAAATATCACTCTAGTATCCCAAAATAAATATAAAGTAGATTACATCAGTGTTACCATCTGTCAAGAACACATCACAGGGAGATTGTGTTCAAAATATACAGCAGAACTCCATCCTCCTCCTCCATTTTAGTTCTCCCATGTATTTGCTTTTTCTGTTTTAACACCTCAAACTCTTTTTTCTAATTTAACCCAGTCTAAACAATCCCTCTTTGGTTTGTTTTTTGAGATAGAGTTTTGCCTTTTAGCCCCAGATAGTCTTGAACTCATTATGTTGGCCAAACCAGCTATGAACTCGTGGCAATGCTACTGCCTCAGCCTTTTGCCTCAACACTATTTTTCTCTACATTATGTGATTTCCACTATACTGAACTTTCTTGACAAATAGTGGTTCGATTTTTATATGCAGTTTTATTGTATCTGAATGTGTCCCTGAACAAAAAGATACTTTTGAACCTTATAGTGATGGAAATATGCCTGATGTAGTCTTCTATGATGTGCCCCATTCCTAGGTGATTTTGAAAAACAGCTATGTTGATAAGCATGCTTACATCTCTCTATTTATGAGCCCTAACATGACACATTACACTGAATGACTATGGCACATTTGACTTATCTGGGCTTCTGTTGATGGAAACTTGCTTTAACACTATAAAGAAAACTCTGATTACTCTTGTACTTATTTTCAAGAGTGCATGTCAGAGCCTAGATAGAGTATACTGAGTATCAAAGGTTATGGCATTCTCTATGATATTTTATAATTTTGTATGACCTAAAATATGACTATATATGATTATTTCAATATTTTTGAGCATCCATATAATAACTTATTATTATTACTGATCATATTTCATGACAGCTTTCATAGATTTAGTGAGTTTTGATGTTCCTTGTATTTTTAGAAGGCAGGGATTAAATATTTGAAAAAGAACTAATTTTTAAAAATATTACTGCCGTGACAATAGCAACATGGACCACTTTAGACTAAATTACCACTTGAGTTTTTATTTGGGCGTCCAATGTCTGAATTATTCTACTTAGAGCACAGGAAAAAAAAAAAAAAGGAAGGTCAATGCATCCCTGTGCCAAGTAGCTTCCTTGCTGTTCTCAGGTCTGTTGGGAGCTTCCTTGACTTCTTCCTGGTTCCCTGGCTTTGTCTATTGCTCATGAGGCACTTGGCCATCAGAGCTCCAGATGTGTCATCCCATGATTTCCCTCCAGATTCATATTTTTTGTTCAATTTTATCCTCTAAGAATTTCTTTTAAGATTAGATGTAGCCAAGCATCAAAATGCAATCACAATACATCAGTGTCACCGTGTTCTCTATCTAGAATTTCAGAGTGAATCACTAACTGTGCTCCCTTTTTATTTCCATTTTGATTGTCTACCTCCTTTGTCTGTGGCTTCCAGAAAGCCTCGTATAATCATTGTTTTGCTTTCCATTACCTCTTCCTTTACAATGTTTCTTTTTCCTCTGTCCTGGAAATAATGCAGTGAAGTTATATGTGAAGGTATGTTAAAGAGAAAGTCCTCTTGCTTAGTGATGCTCCAGTCTTCACTAATCAGAAGAGCTAGTCATGTGTTGTCCTACTTGTCTCAGAGACTCACAAGTGTCTTGGACAGACTGCCAAGGCCATCTGTATTACCTAGAGCTGTATGCCATATTCTGGGTTCTGGGTTACATGGCTTATTAGCATTCCTTGCTAAAAAATGTGAGGATTTTTATTCCTGTTTTTAGAATGAGTAAACCAAACCACAAAAACTTAAATAATGGAACTCAAGCTTTCACAGCTTAAAAGAGGCAGAGTAAATGTGAATAATCATCCTAATTCTAAGCTCAAGTTCTTGCCATGCTGCCTCTAAAGAAGCTAATTAAAACTTGTAAGTCTTGGTTAGTTTCTCAGGCAAATGAGAAACTCAACTGCCTACACAATGTAGTTTATGGTTGTTTGGGGGTTTTTTCATATCAACCCCACCCCCCAAATTACATTGATCATCAGAAACAATTTGTGACAGGATGCTTTCTATGGGACTTAGTAGGGGCAGAGGATCCCTTAGTCAGTCAGCACCTCATCCACACAGGAAGTCCCTCACATTGCTTCAGAAGGTAATGAAGAGAATTCTCACTCTATCAACCACCTCGGCAAGTCTCAATCTCCATTGCTTGGGCCCCAGTGTCACTGTTAGCCATGAGGGAGAGGAGGGAGGTTTCCATTATGTACCAGCACTGCCACGGCCAGAGGGAGTCCTTTGATTCTCAATTAGAAGGACAGTCTGTTTCACATCTATCCCAGACATTCCTGGAATAAGCTTAAATGCCAACATGATGTTTCTTTGGGTTTTTGTCCTTTGGCTACTTGGCTGGATTTCTTCACTCTGTTACTGTAATCATCAGCTTGGCACTTCCCATTATTTCTATTTCAATTACCAATAATTCAATAGCCAGGGGTTATTTTGGGTTATATTTAACTACCAGAAACTCTCGTCTCAGTAGTATGATGATTAGGCACTGGTTTAGGACACATGAGGGAAGGACATATTAACTGGCAGTACACCCAGGGTGCCTTGACCTTGCCCCCTACATCTAGCTAACAATGACATTATATGGCCTTATTTCTGAATATAAAATATAACAAAATTCTAGAAATCTAATCATTTAGTGTTAACACAGCAAGCTGTCAGCAAGATGCCAGGTTTCTAAAGATCTAGAACATGAAACAAGAAATGTTTTGCCATTCAGTAAAGTCCATCTAAATAATTAAAACACATCCAACCTGAAGATATAAAATGTAAGAGGAATGGCCCATGGAAAGAAAACAGTTAATTGTTACCATTTTCATTTCCTGAGTTGGCCTTTATTCAATAAAGCAATTATTCCGTGTTAGTGAGACACTAGACATATTTTAGATTTCTAGAGATTCATAATGTATTTGTTCCAGTATATTAGGCACCTCATCAAGTCTGAGGTTTTTTTAGCCCCTGACAATTTCTAAACTGATTTTGCAACTTTCTTTAGGTTCCAGAGAAACATGAGTAAAAACTTTCCATGGATCTTAACTCACCTGTACTAACTACAGCTTAGAATCCCTATGACCATTTGTGTTGAAATTGTCAGTTTTGTTTTTTTTTTTTTTGTCTCAACAGAGTCTTAGAGTAACAACTTCAAAATGTCTGCATAGTGAATGCCCAGTGTTCACGCATTCCTGGATTCTTCTTGACAATACTTCTACCCTATCTTTTTCCACATGCACCACAGCCTTGACCCCATAGAACTGCTCCCTCCGGGCACAAGAAGTCTTTTATGCTTCCTTTAACCCTAAAGAGAGGGCCTCTCCTAAGCAGGGATTGGAAATTGTGCCAAATTGCACATAATTGTGCATGATGAATTTGTAATGCAGGCTAAAACTTGCTGGAAACTCAGCTGAGACCACCAAATTCATTTAGTGGGGTTTGGTTAGGGTCCAATCCTTCATCCACTTCTCTACAAAGTCCCTGGAGCTTTTATTTGCTCACAAAAAATATATGAATCCTGCACTAGACTTTTCTCTGCATAGAAACTAAATCGGTTTGATGTTGCTTCCCCTTGTTGTGTGCCTTCAAGTCTTCAGGAAGATTAAATGTTGGGGGAAAAGAGTTGGGTTTGGAGTAAAGCACAAACAACTTAGGATGGTAAGAAATTAAATATTATTTGTTTTAAGGAGCAACACATCATTAAGTTCAAAGTCATTCAAATTAAGAAACCACTCCCCTCACCCTGTAGCCACAGACATTTATCAAAAAATAACTTATAATTTCAAAAATGAATCACATGGATATTACATGTAATGGTTATAAAAATTCTCAGTGAAAACTGAGCATATACCAAGAGGAACTAATTTTGAGGAAATAATGTTCACAGCAGTTATTGGGGGAAGTAAGATGATTATAAGTAATGTGTGTATTCTTCTATTTTCTAAACTTTCTACAGTGTGATTTTAGTATATGAAAAATACATGTATTAAAAGGGAACTTTAGATATTTTTCAGATGTCTTTGTTTCTTCACACACAATTCATACTATGCTATAAAATATAAACCTGTGAACAGTGTGGAATATGTAGGCATTGATCCCCAGGAACAATGAGCCATCTTATGTTGAGAGCCCTACACTCTATGGTCTCAAAACATGCTTAACAGTATAATATCCATGACATAATAACAATTACCCTTTTCACACCAAGATAATCTTATTTGCTAACTATTAACATCCAAGACTTCTTCATGATAATACGGACTTACTTATCATGAAGCATATAAAGCAGAACATGGAAATTTACAAATGGTCCATTTTCTTAAAAGAAAAGAAAAATAATGCTTAAGACTTGTGAGTCATAGAACTTAGGAAAGGAAGCTGACTTCTTGTTATTAATATCCTCATGGTGATCAGGGGCCTTGGTGTGATCTTCTTTTCATGAGAATTTTCAAATGTTCTTGTGAAATGCAGTTGGCTCCTTGTATTTTCATCTTTGGTATCTGTCTTGGACCACAGCCTGTGCAGAGTCCTTGTCCCTATGTCCTAGGTGAACCTGCCACACAGCCTCCCTTCTTGTTCACTGTGAAGTTCGAATCTTTCCCACCACGTTACAGTTCCCTTTGGCATCCCACTTATGCACCTGAAACATGCTTAGGAGGTTATATGGGGCTGTTTTATCTTCCAGAAAAGGGAACTGAAGCTCAGAGATATTTAAAATCTTCCCTGGACTCTTTTATGTACCAAATGATTCAGAATTGGTGCTCTACGAGCATGTTTGGGCTCTGAAATTACTTTCTTGCTTCTTCAGCTTGATTTTTCAGAGATCTTTGATCAGACATCTTCAAGTCATTATCACCCAATTCCTTTCAGTTCAATTCACTCCAGTCTGGAATCAAAGTCATTGAGTGAGTAGAGCATTCAGAGGTAGCTGCTTCAGGACCCAGGGGTTGAGAGCATGTCCTAGAAAAGCTTCACCTGACATATGAACCTTCCATGAAGAAGTAAAGTCCTAAAAATCCACATCTGGCTATTCTTATGGTAAAAAATATCAATAACCCTAGTGGTTAAACAAACACTGAATAACATGCTTTAATCTCTAATACTCATGATGATTCAGGATGATTAATTAGTGCGATGGCTCTTGTTATATTATTATTGTTATCAAGCTAAGGAAGCTGTGACTTAAAAAGGAAAAAAAAAAAAAAAAAAAAAAAAAAAAAAAAAAAAACTTTTCCAAAGCTAAGACCAGAAACCAGCTGTATCAAGTGTCAAGGCAAAAAGTAGGGACAGAGATGGGGAACACAAAACATGACAGAATGCACATTAAGCCTCTTATAAAATCTCTTGGGAGGGAATTTGTGACACGATGTTCATACTTTAAAGGAAAACACCCTTAGAAAGTTTTAGAATAGTATGCATTTTTAAAGAGAATTAAGCCTTTATTTCTGCATTTCTCAAATAGTATGTAACATATTTAATATACATATAACATTCAGGACTCACATGGCTGAAGCCTTACAAAAGATGGGAGAAGACCTGGAAACATAACTATGATGCGTGAGGGAAACTGCAGTCACCTCTTGTAGGAGAACTCCGCATGGTACACAAACCTCTCCTGTTAGTAAAAACACAGTCAGTAACTGCTCTCCTCCTCTAAGGTGGGGCTGTTTCTGAGACGTGAAACACATTGACAAACTCTAAGTCGCTGTTAAACTGCAAAATAATCCCTTAAAGAGATGGCTGCCAAAGACTCTTAAGTCAGCATTAGATTCTGAACACAGGAGAATGCTAAATACAGAGTGAAGAGCTTCAAAATGTCAGAGATGGAGGTGAGAGGGGCAATGTTTACATGCAAATACCTTAGCAAGACAGTCTGGAACCAGATGCTGATTTTTATTAAGAAACCACTTCACTCTCTCCCGCATTTTTATGGCTTACATGGATAGTATGAGTTGTCTACATTGCTATAATAATAGTCATGGCGCTGAGAAGATGGCTCAGTGGGTAAATACTTCCTGAGCAAGTATGGGGAACTCTACCCAGATCACTGGTATCCAGAAAAAAGAACAGGCCTGTGACTGCACTACTGTGACTTCACTACTGTGTGGAGGAGACAGAGATCTTGGGTCTCTCTGGCCAGCCAGTCTAGCCAAATGCCTAAGCTCCAGGTTCAATAAAAGAACTTGCTTCAGAAAATAAGGTGGTGAAAAGACTGAGGAAGGCATGGTAGTAACCTTTCGTCTCCACAAGTACAAGTGAAAACACACACACATGCACACACACACACACCCCATTACTGAATTTGTCTTTACCTAAGTTATTAATCAAGAACATAGTATATCTGCTGCTAGCATATCTTCCCAAAGTGGGGAAGGGCTCAAACTGAAGCAATTCAGCTTTCCACTCAACTCAACTCAGCCTGGAGGTTTTACTCCACGGAGTAAAGTCACAGAAATTTAATATACCCCCATGACTCAGAGCGTCTGTTTTAGGCAATTACAATAATCCCTACTAGTCAGCATATAATAGTGGGAAACAAATTCTTAATGACCATAATTGAAAACATACATTTACACAAAAACTTGCATATGAATGTTCATGTTAGCATTATTTTATTATAGCCAAGACATGAAAACCCAGATGCTCAAATGATGAATAGAAAAACAATAAAGGATATGTGTACAATGGAATATTACTGAGGTATAAAAATGAATTAGTACTGATACATGCCGTACTGTGGACAAACTTTGGAAACATCGTGTTGTTTAAAGAGCGGACAGAAAAGGCCAAATATTACATAATTATATTTATATGAAATGTCTAGAATAGGAAGGGAGGCAGAACGCAAATTAGTCATTTCTAGGAAATACAGGAATGGGAAGAATTAGGATTGATGGCTTAATGTGTATGAGGTTTCTTTTTAGAGTAAAGAAAGCTTCATGGAATTAGCAGTTATGATTACACGATACTGTGAATATAAAATTTTATACTTTTTAAATGGTGAGTTTGAATTTTATTTCTATAAAAATTGCAAAAAAAAATTCTTAATGGTCTTAATTTTCCCATAGAAAGAACAAAGAGCAGGAAAACAAATGAATCCAACTGTCATTTTCTCCATATGTAGGAAAAATAGTTATGTAGTTAACGAGCATCTTTGAAGTTCTTCCTTACACCAGGCCCCATAATGCACCTAATAGAATTCTTACTTAGTTCTCAGACAACCTTAAGTGTATCCTGTATCCTTGGAACAGAAGCATACACCATGTTTCTATGTCTAGCATACAGTCAAGCAAGGACTTGAACTGCCAGTTTAGGTATAGTTTTTACTGTTTAAATAGCCTCTTTGGAAAACAAGATAGAAAAGCAACAGAAAGTTTGTGTTAGAGTCTTTGGAGCCTAGTTCACCAGGAAAGAGTGTTAGCAGAAAGCTGGGGAGGGAGGAAGGAGCAAGGTCTGAAACGAAAGCAGCATACTATCAGTACAGGACATTCAGTGATGCGCAACTATAAACAAAGACTCTCATTTTTATGGTTTCCTGTCCTAGCTTATGGAAAATAACACAAAATGCACATTCTACCTTGTAGCTGGCAATACCTAGACTTTTGAAACATTGGCATTATGTTTGACTACACTTAGGAACAAATAAATACTGTGTAAAATTCTGAAGAAGATAAATAGAATCAGATTCTATTTAGCCTCATGGAAACTTGAAATAGTAAAAAATAATAGAAAGAAGAATCTTGCAATGTCATAGGAATGTTTACAGCTAATCTCTGGTTGCAAAAGACCCCAGTAAGCATTCAGTCATTTCTCTGGTGAGAAAAACTCTGATTGGAAAAAAAAATGTTTTTTCTTTCCCTCTGGGAATCCATAGGATAGAGAGCTCTATTCTGGTCATTTTAGAAACTATCTGCTAAAACAAAATTGAATATATTAATATTGCTGTTGCCAAAGGTATTGCCAATTGTTGGCTCTCAATTTTCTCGAAATTAAAGCTTTTAATCAAAACTTTTAGTTTTTCCTCCCTTAACATAATCTTTCTGATTTAATAGCAAATAATACCCTTCTTAGATTTTTGAAGCAAGAGCCTTCAAAGGAGTTTTTTGATTAGGACATGTACTCTAGGGACTTTCTTTTTAAAAGCATTTCCACACATACTTCCGATACCCAATGACTTCTTCATAGATTCGGAGAGAAGCTATCCTGGTATGGCTGCCATGTGTGTAGGCTTGAGAGATTGGGGGGGGGGGATGACAAATTGGAGGCCTCTTGGCTTTGATAGTATTGTTGAACATGTATTCAAAAACTCCCATGTAAACATTACTGAGAAATTGGGGGGACCAAGTAGAGCAATTTATACTAGGAGTGGTGGATTTTTTTTTAAACCGGGTAGAGCTCAGCACAGATGTCTGCAATGTGTGTAGTATGTAAAAACTTTTATGCTTTTCAGAGCATGAATTAATGGGCCACAGATCATTCTTTCTGTGTGAGACTCACCAGAGCTTGAACTAAACTCCTCATTTATTTAGATCTGCATTTTTGTCATAATTTTTGAAATTATACTATGGTTATATCCTGTCTTTTTTCCCTTCTGCCCCCCTCCAGCCTCTTCTGTGTCCTTCAAAGTTATGGTCTGCCCCTCTTTTTCTTTAATTTCTGTTGCTGGATTCATAGAAAGTTACTTGTATGTTTATGTTTTCAGGGATGGTAACTGGGTATTGAATAACCATCTAGTGTGCTCTTAGCATTCACTGCCTGTGGTTCTCTGTCTATGTCTGAGGCCTCAGGAGCTTTCCCTCCTCCACATTAGCATGTCTATTGGTGTCTTCCTTGTTCCAGTCATGTTTAGGTAGCCATGTTGATTACCAAGTAGATGCAATCTCACAGTAAACGTCCTGTTCCTTGGGCTCTTACATTCTTCCTGTCCCTTCTTCTGTAATTATCCCTGAGCAGTAGGTGCAAGACCCATGTTGAAGATGTATTAGTTGGGACCAGGGTCCACAACTCTGCATTTTGATCAATTATGGTATATATTTAATATATAATAATATTATATATATTACATTATATATAATAATATATATATTACACACACACATATAAACTAGACCTTCTCTTGTTAACCTACCTCTGACTAGGGAGCTTTCCCATGACCTCATATATTAGATACCATCTCAATACTGTGACCAAATGCCTGACAAGAAGCAACCTAATGAAGGGCTGATTTATTTTAGGTTATAATCTGAGAGTGCAACCCATTATGGAAGCAAAGGTACAGTGGTGATACAAGGTCTTAGCTGTGGTGGCAGAAGTGTAAAGTCCAGTGTAAAAACCATTCCAGTTTCAGACCAGAAGCAAAGAGCTGGAACCTCAGTACACCTCACTTACTCATTTGTTTCTTTTTATGAAGTCCTGATCCAAGCCCACGGGCCAGTGAACCTACACTTGAGAGGTCCTTTTTCCTCAATGAACTTCGTTAGAAACGCCAGCAATGTGTTCCCTAAGTGACTTCAAATTCAGACAAGTTGACAATGATGAGTCCCCATCACACCTCCCAACTCTAATATGTGTGAACTTAACTGATTCATTTCAACACTTTCTAGAAAGTGGTGCTCAATTAAGTAGAGACAAGGTTTCTTTGGAGGGGGATAGAGCATGTATTAAGTAGGTTTACGAAAAATTTTAAGATAGTGATGATTGTATCTTAAAATAATAATAATTTCATGGTATATTCAGAGAAAGGAAAAAAGAAATTAAACCCAATCCAGATAACCCATGTGAAGTCTGACAGTGGGCACTCTACCATGCATTCAGTGAATTCAGGAATATACACTGCTTTGGGGAGACAGAGCATTTTGTTTTATTTTGAGTGCTAGGGATCAAACAAAGGGAATATTATTATTCTGTATGCTGAACAAGTGTTCTTGCACAAACCTATATCTTGTTAATGCCATTCACTTACTACAAAACATGTCAAATAGCTTCAGAAACATCCCATACTCTTTATCTGTTTTTGAAAATGTGTTGCACAATTTTGGCAATCTGTTTTATGATGGATGATAAGTGAGATGGTTGAAATCATCACATTCAATGTTTGAGTCAGCTTAACTTTCTTCTTGCGGGACTAACATTCATATTGAACCACGCTGGGTCATTGCATTATCCATACAAGGCTTTTATAAAAAGTAAAAATAATATATTGTGTATTACATCTTTTCATGATTAAATAATTGCTTGTAGAAGTTCTAAAATAACTGACAGTTGGTTCATTTTTGAACACCGCCTGAGAGATGTAATGTATAAGAACCATATTACAAAACAGACACTTGCAAGGAAGCAAAGCACAGGATCCTGGGTTCCGGACGTCTTCAGTGAGATTCTCTCAGTCCCAGAGTCTAAAGCAGGAATTTACACTGTGGTCAGGAATCCAGCCTAGAGGCAAGTGTGCACTGAGAAAGTGCTTTTGAGTTTTTCTTAGCCGAATTACGTATTACTCAGCATTCCACAGACACACAGCATTCTCCCTCTTAGACATTTGTTGCGGCTCTCCTGTACTAGAACCCTGGCATCGTCCACATTGCTCTCCACAAATGAAGAAATAATAAAAATTTGAGTATTAAATTAAGTAGAAAACTCTTTTTTCTAAGCAAAATAGATTCTCATTTATAATACAAAGAAGAGAAATCTGCAATAACAACAGTTTTTTAATCATCACCCCACAGAAGGATTTTGGTTGACTTAGGAATACATAGTTATTAGGTGCTAAAGAACATCCCTAAAGACTTAAACAAATGCATTAGGCATATGGTTAAATGTACGGCATCCTCTGCTCACCCACAGAAGAACCCACAGATACTCGAATTTGCAGATAGTCCTAAGGTTACATTACACTTAGGGATTTATACATGAACACATAGAGACAGACATTACACGCTTACAATAACATTTAACTTATAAATTAGACAAAGTAAGTGTTTAAGAACAATACAATAAAACAATTATAACAATTAATTATAATTTACATATTTAAATTATGGATATAAACTATACGAGTTGCTTAAATTGTGGTATATCCATACAATGGAAAATTATACAACTATTTTAAAGATGATATAAACATATATATGTATAGGTATACATATATATGAGTGACATGTATAAACTATACCAGACTAGAAAAATGTAACAAAAATATTTTTTAGAAAATAGAAAATTAGTATTTATATATATATCTTTATAATGTATAGAAGTTAACAATTTACTTAGATTTCTGTGAGGTCAATTTTTACCCTTAATTTTTATTTATAATTGAAATTTTAAAACTTTTTTCAGTAGTACACATGTCTAATTTTATAAGTAGAAATAATTTTATTTTCAATATTCAGATTAAATTTTTCACACATACCCTTCCCACATACACAAAAATGGTAATTCAGATGTTTTTTAACACATCAAAATGAATGACTTTCCATTGCCCTCTGGTGGAAAAATAGAGTAATTTTATGGACATGCTCATTGGCTAAATTACAACCAATAAATATTTGTACTCTGAATCAGACAAGTGATAAATTTAGTACCACAGATTTGTTGGTCTTCATTCTTGATTAAATCTTGGAGGAATTAAGTCAGAAAAAGTCTCCTGACCTGAGGGCAGAGCAGGGGAGGGGAAGGAAGGGGAGAGGAGGGGAGGGGAGGAAGAAAATAAAATTATACACACCTGTGACATTATTTTAGAAGTCTATAAATTTATCAATGCAGTTCTTTGGAAAATTAATTTTGCATAGTTTTTGTTAGTTATACCTTAAGAATTATTTTAGACTTGGTCACTGACAAGAAAAAGCCCTTGACCAATTTTACTATATTTTAAATGCGCTAGGAAAAAGCAAACACTTGGAATTTTCTGGCTCATAATTAGTCCTGAGTTAAGTGTTAGTCACCTAAATGCAGCATGGAGACAGTGCACTGCAAAACATCTGTGAGATAAGAATATGGAAGAATTAGTTCCCTCCATCTTCCTATGCATGTACACTTGTACTCTGAGGTTTGGGCAGCCACATAGAGAAAGTTAAGACCTCTGTCACACAACCCAGAATGGAAACTTACTTTCAGGCAAGTGCCTGTGAACACATCATGTCAATACTCAAGAATCTATGTCTTTACCATAGACTGGATATCTAGTCTGACACAGTTTATTCCTAACTATATAAAGGGCCTGCAGTGGGTTTAGTCATGACATAACAAATATGTATATTTCCTTGTATGTGTTAAAGTATATGTAAGACAATTCTTAAGAAACATGGTAGAGGCTAGTGGTTAAGAACACTGATCTTCCAGAGGGTTCAATTACTACCACTCACATGGTAGCTCTCAACCATTTTAACTCTAGTCTCATAGGAACCAGTGCCTCCTCTGGCCTCCAAGACACTAGGCACACATTGTGCACAGACATTCATGCACAGAAAAGACACATAAAACAAACAAACAAGGTGTGTAATATAGGTTGCATCCTGTCAGGAAGGCTAAGAAGGATGGAAGGTAGCTTGTTACTGTGTTTCCTTCTGAATCTTTAGTTTTGGTACCTCCTGAACTTGTTAACCAATAAAACGTAAAATAACTTCAATGACTTATTACAGAAAACAAATCTGAGCTTTTTACACACGATGCACTTTTGGCTATAGCTGGGAAATGGAGTAACATAGTCCCTAAATACAGTGTAGAAGCCATGTAACTTATACAGAAATCCATCGTCGGTGTTTAGAATACAAAGGAAATAAAGGTGAACCATAATCTGAATAAAGACAGGTTCTATGGCCCATCTGTACAATGTTCTCTGGACATTCATCTATGAGATAGCCAGATGATTTAAGGAATAGAATCCTTACCCGATATCACTCACAGACCCTTCTCATAGTTACAGTATCTAGCTTTTCAGTCACTTTCCCATAACAGCACAATCTAAAGTCAAATTTACTGTGATTTCTTTTTTTAAGCATTCAACACTAGGAGATGGCATCAAGCTTTTACTGTATGTTATTAGGATTTCATTCAAAGGTGCACTCAAGACAGTGAGAAGTGATAATAGAATTGTATGTTTCAAAACAAAAATGGGGAGAGAAAAGTGCATACTTTGGAATAGAGATTTTTTTATTGCTGTTGTTTTTGAGACAGAGTTTTGGAATAGAGATTTTTCTTTAAGTTTGCTCAGTCCTTCCAAGTGCCTAGCTAACAGGATAAGAAATGTGTAATGTTTCATGTGTGAGAGAAGCACCAGAGTAACTGTTTTGAGCCACTTGGCCATTGCTGATATCTAAAAACAACTACCAAGTCATAGATAAAAGAGATGAAAGAGTTTTTATGTAAACAGAAGTTTTTCTACCACCTCCCTGTTCCCATACACTTGCAGCTACTTTCCAAATAATTGACATTTTCATCTTGCTTCCTCTGCACATGACTGGTGACTCCTGACTCCACCCTTCTTTCCCAGAATCTTCCTAATCTAGTCGCCCTGCCTATACTTCCTGCGTGGCTACTGGACAATCAGTGTTTTATTAAAGAAAATTGAATGCGTGGCAAATCTTTACAATGTACAAGAACATTACCCTACAGTGCTTTTATCCTTATTTTTTTTCATGACAAAGTTACTAAAGTTCTACCACATGCACAAATCATGTTCCCCATAATGAGCCACAGACCATCAAACATGAGAAATCTATTTTCTAGTTGCTGGTCAAAGAAGTCCAAGAGACTCACCAAACAATATGGGATATTGCTATTGACTTTCATTGCCCCTCAGAGGTTGAAAGCAAGCCTGTATTTCTGAACACAACATACACTTTAGACACAGGATTCAGAAGATTCAAGTTAGATGTGACCTAAGAGCCTCTGCTCCAAGGACTAAATCTCATAGTCCTGGAAGATGTTGTGCTAGTTTCTAAGGGAGGGAAGGACCAATAGTTCTACCCAGCTATGAGGCCTATGAACCACAACAATGACCTGCATGGCAAGATATCCCAAAGGCAACAGTGACACCCATATCTTGTCAGTAATCAACAGCTATCTAATTGGATCTAAGCTCTGCTAAAAAGGAGGAAAATAATGCCTGGTAGTAGAAACATAAGCCAGTCTGTGGCTAGTGAGGTCATGGATCTTATAACCTCCTACTGCCATTTTAATAAGCTAGTTAAATACCTAACTATATTCTAAATTGTTATCATATGTCCACAGATAAGTTTAGGTCCTACCACTAATCAAAGAAGATTCTCTTTGCAGTAGACAGACCATCATAGTAAGCCGTAATTGGTTAAAATATAGAGGAAATTGGTTATGGGGTTCTCAGACCTAACAAATACATCCACAACACAATCCTTACACCTAAGGCTCAGGGAACATCATGGAAAAGGAATTAGATAGATTATAAGATCCAAAGATTGTGTCTCCTTAAAATGACAGGGAACGTATATCCATAATAGCTCAAAAATATTACTGCCTAAACAAGATATGAGCAATGAGCACACATGTAGAAGTGGGGCAATCTGACCAGCATCATATTTATATGAAGAACTATAGGACACTAAGAACTTCAGAGAGAGGGAGAATTAGTCTTTCACATGACTGACTCCCCTAACTTCTTATCCAATACCAAGTGGTCAGCCCTAAAATCATACATATACAAGAAATACTAAATGGACTCAGCAGGCTGTATTTACATATTTTTGCATGTATATGTACACATAACAATAATCAAAGAAAAAGAGATCATGAATTTGAGAGGGGGTAATGGGGATATATGGGAAAGGTTGGAGGAAGGAAAAGGAGGAGGTAAGCAAATTTTAATTAAAGTAAAAACTTAGAAAACAGAAATAAATAAAATCCAATAATTCTCTTTTTTTAAAAAAAATAGTACAACTATTTTGCAAGCTGAAAGTTATGACTGAGTCAGACATAAGAGGGAAGAAAAGAAAATCTGATTAAGTCACAAGTCAGGGATCTTATCCAGGGTTTGCATACAATGCCAATCTGGGACAAAGGAGCAGAAAAAGGGAAGGGTCTTGGACTTCCTAGGAGCTCTGCTGTTTTTATAGCCAAAGACAGTAGCATAGGCATTCTATGTGATTATATTTTTTAAAAACAGTAGACTGTTTCTTGCTATCCTCTTAGTCTTTGTAGGAATCCGCATTAGCAAGTGCAGCATCTCATCATATTCCCCAAGACTCTCAGAAGTGAATACCAGTGATGTAAAATGTCTCTTATTCATGCATTCTTGTATCATAGAAATGACTTAGCACACCTTATACGTGTATCTCTGAAACATTAAGAACCTCTCACTACCTTCTGTAAACTCTTATCACCAATCAAAACAAAACAAAAACAACAAAAAAAGAAAAAGCCTGAACTTTGGATGCCACACAGATTTTTTTTTTAATCTTTCATCTTAAAAATTGTTTTTCTCTCTTCCCAAGGAACCCGACTTGCTTTAAAGCTTCCCATGCCAGACGATGGAATGTCCTGCATCCTTATTAACCTAGGTAGAAGGCATTTTCTTCAAGCCAGAAAATTCATATGTAGGCTTGCCACTTACTCATGTCTCCTTGCAAGTTTAGCTATTTCAAGACAATGAAATTTCAAATATACTGAAAGTCTCTCCTGCTTATGGAAGTGCATCTTCTCTTCCATGTTAAGACAGATAAATTTCAGTTTCATATCTACACCTGTACAAGCATACATCTCCAGTTTCCTTCAGACACAATTCTATAATGTTTCTGTTACCCATTCTTTGAAAAGAAAAATTTGAAGGTATCATATCCAGATTTCATCATGAGTTTAGTCAAGTTTTCTTTCCAGGGCCATAAAAATGTGAGATGGAAAACATCATTCCAGCTCACTTCTGTCTCTACCATTATAAGGCCTTTAACCACAGTAAAATGGTATCTCTTCAATGGAAGTAATGCAAAGTCCAGAACCTGCCATTGTGCTCTGCTTGTTTTCAATGTGAGATAATGAATGTCCAAAACAAACTCTCTAGAACTTCTTTTATTCCCCAAAAACACCATAGTAGAGTCAAGAACATCCCGACTTCCCATTGTAGCAACATCTTGAATTAGACTTACAATCTTGGGTTTTCAAAGAAAAGCAAACAAAAGAACAAAATCTTTTTTTTTTTTTTTTAATCTTCCTCTGCAATGCTCAGCCAACCCACCTTCATATTAACTCACTGTCCTGGTACAGGCTGCAGGGACAATTGGGATGGTGGAGCTTTCATTGGTTCTGTGGGATTCCTTATAACTTTCTGATTTTTTCAGATGAACCAGGAGCAGCAGCAGCAGCTTTCTATATACTTTGTGCTCTCTTTGGATGCCTGAAAGAATAAAGCCATTGTTCCTAGGTGTGCAGCTCAGGATAAGTCTGGTCCACAGCAGCAGAATGAATGGGATTCTGTGATTCTTACACACCTGGGGACCAGGTGGGGTTGTACCAAAACAACTAAAAAAGGACAGTGTGTGATGGACCATTTGTCATAAGAGCTCTTTGAAAGTCAGGCCCTCTCCTTCACCTCTTGTGGGTATTTTTCTATTTCTAGCAATGCTGGGGCCCAGTAACCACAGACTAACACCCACATCAGACCCTTTGTCTTCAGAGAATTTCAATCTGGGCCCACTGTATTGGTGAAAGATAAATGCCTCAAGGAGTTTGTGGGGCAGAAATTCTCTCCTTTAAGACATCCGGTGATAGTCATGTTTTTGGGATCTGTGCCTGAGACAGGTTGATCCAGAAAAACCTGAATGCTGCCTTGACAACATGCCAACCTGAAGGAAATGAGCAAATTAATCACTAGGCTAAATTATCTGAAGCTGGTATATAGGATTCAGGGAAACTAGAAAAAGGTTCTAAATTCTTCTCACTCGCAGAGACCACGCTGGGGCTCTCTTGCACATCATGTAATTTCTATTTTGATCTGATTAAATATCCCAGTGATACTTCAACCTATCATACTCACAACAAAATAGGTAGCTGAGGATCAATTGAGTAAAGGCACAGATTTGGCTGTCCAGAGAAGCTCAGAGGCAGAACCTGAGTTCAAAAGTTTGCAGGCCTCAACTGTCTTGTTCATGAAGAATAACTACCAGTGTTCTCTAGGCAGTCATTTAAATGAACCCAGAAAGTGATGACAAGGCATGGCTGTCTGACATTACCATTATTTGCAATGTGCCCATAGGTTTTTTGTTTGTTTGTTTGTTTGTTTTAGCTTGTCCATGAAAATAAAAGTAATGGGTCTCTATGCACGCCTCATTCACTAGGGACAAGTATGCAGTCAGTGAGGTAACAAAGTCTGACTCCAGAGTAAAGCTTTATAAGTTTCAGCTATACCACTGCCATCAGTAAATGTGTGACTTTGGAGAAATTACTTAAAATTGGCGTGTACCTTTCTTTAAGTTCAGAAACTACATCTAATAGTACTCTTATCTCACTAAGTGATTATGATGATGATATTAGATAATGCATATCCCTTTAGAGTGACTGGCAACACATACTCAATAAATGGCAGTTATTATTTTTATATAGCTTGTATATTTTATATAGCTACAATAATGCACATTTTATAGTATTTAAATTTTAAGTGGCCTTATATATTTATACAAGTGTGTTTCCTGGGGGGAAAACAAGGTGGAGTTCTAGAATCTCACCTTGGCTTTACATCTGGAACTTTGGTCCCACATCATGCTGTGAAATCCCCAGCAATGATTCTGGTTAATTCCTTTGTGGAACAAAGTTAGCTATAGAGGTCTTGGTACTCCTTTTCTGTCTTTTTAAAGTCATGTGACAACTTGTCTCTGACATATACAATACACACAGTGTGTAGCACATATAGTTTATTTTTGCGTCTCCACCTAAATGTCACAAGACAGTCCCATTTTATGGATGATGACAGGAAAATTTACAGAGATTCAGCAACTTGCCTGACATTATTATGTTCCTAGTCTACATGACAGAAGTGGTGTTCATTTAACTCAGTGTGCTGGCCCAAGCTAGAGTGACTTCCAGTCTATTTGTCTAGGGACCCGTTTAATAAGGTCTGTAACAATGGCCTCCGTTTTAAGTATCCAAGTGAAAGTTAGGACCATTATAAAGAGAAAATACTAAATCAGTTCTTTGTCAGTAACAATGGTTGTTTTCACTCCTAAAAGATTAATAAGTGTGAGAAGCTAAATTTAAACCTACAATTGGCTAGAGATTAAACTAATACAGCTCTGTTTTGGAAGGAAGCTTTTAAAAGGCCAGAACTCAACTTTTCAAGTTAACGGGATTCGACCTTTCAATGCTTTCTTTCTCCTTCCTTTAACTAAATTCAACTTCGTATTTTTCATCTTGTTGTTGGAGTCTTTCCAGGTCACCTCTGTTAAGAAACACAAGGCCCTTGGCACGGAGAGTTTGGGAATGTGCCACATCTGCCTCTGAATGTCTGCCTGCCTACCTTTGATGCTGCAGTCAACACCTAACTTAAAACAAAGCAGAGCTTGAAAAAGAGAGCAACTCAGAGCACAATGGGTCCAGCTTACCCACCAGTGGCCTCAGCACTGAATATCATGAACAGGAAGACCTGAGCCTCCCCCTCCCCCTCAAAAGCTCGACATTTCAAGACAGGGCTAATGGATTTCCATTCAGGAGAGGAGAAAGAACATTGCTACACCAGAAAGGAAGACAGAAAGAAATGATCATGACAGCTTTGCTGATTCATTGCTTTTTAAAATAATTCTGAAACATCCTAACTATTTTGGTGTCATGTGGATACTCTGCAGAGCCAAAGAGGTTTTGTTCCGATGTGTGTATGGACTTTTATTTATAATGAGGTTTTCATTTTGACATGATACTCCAATTTAAAATGTGGAATTCTCCTTTGCCTTAGTTCTCTAGAATTGAGTATGTAATTCATCATCTTGGTGGTCCCAGGAAAGCACGCTGGAATTCTCAACCCAGTTTTTAATAGTTACATATCTACCCATATGGTAACAATATTACTACAATCAAATCCCCGCTACTAGAGACATCAAATAGTTCAATAAGCCCCACACCCAAGAATATTTTCTTGTCTTATAGAGGTAAATTTCCATCTCCAGATTACCAGGAGAGAACTAATGTGATACAACTTAATGTAACACAGTCTACTGAAGGCAAGATATTGATCCAAAGGAGAACAGTGGCTGCTCACAGAGAGAAGACGATGGTGGCTAATGCAGGCATGTTTCCATTTAAAGATGACCCCTTCACAAAGCTTGCAGCCCCAGGAGATCTATGTCTTGCCTTCAGAACAATGGCTTCCTTATTGTAAGGATCAGAGTGAGTTCGAAGCCAAGGAAGTTGATACAACAGGAAAACAAATGGAAGCAGGGTATGTGCTGTGGCCTGCAGGTTCCACAGGGTCCCCTCCTGTCAGCTTCAATGAGGCTTTCAAGTATCCAGTCAGAAGTAAGAGCCCTCAATGCTTTGTTTTCTCGTGAATTAGCTGGTGACTTAAAAAGGGGACAATTCTAAACTTCTCTGTGCTTGTATAACTTTCTAGATGCTTTTCTCTTCTAGAATCTTGGATAGTTTCCCGTGAAATGTCAATCCTCATTCAAGGCCTCTGACATAGATCTTAAGATAAAACAATTCTAAATCACTGAGAATCAGCTCATAAGTAGAAAACTCTAGAAGAACATTCTGATATTCTCTCTCAAGATCTCTTATTCATGTCATCTGAGAATGTCCCCTGTTCAGGAACTCAAGACAGGAACCAGGAGGCAAGAACTGAAGAAGGGACCATGGAGGAACACTGCTTACTGGCGTGTTCCCTATAGCTTGCTTAGCCTGCTTCCTTGAACAACCCAGGACCACCTGCCCAGGGGTGGTATCATCCACAGTGGACTGTGCCCTCTCAGGTAAATCATTAAGCAAGAGATTGTTCCCACAACTTGCCTATAGGTGTGTCTGATAGAGACATTTTCTCCATAAAGGTTTCCTCTTCTCAGATGACCCTAGCTTCTGTTGAGATGACAAACCCTAGACAGCACAGTTGCTAAGCAACCAATGAAGCTCAGGTGTCGTCGTCTGTGTGGTACCAATGGCAAATAAGATGTGTAATCAAGTGGCAGCTGCTGGAAAAGTAGATGGCCTCATGTCTGGGAGGCAGATCCCTTCACTGCCGTCTCCCTTATTTAGGGAAAGGCCAATATGTTCTATAATTTGTGGTTATACACGATGCGATGGAGGCCTATATTTAGTAGGAAACTGAAGTCAGGGTGATTCAGGAGATAGCAAAGCCTTCAAATGTTTCCCTTGGTTAGGAGAGGCATCCCATCTGTGAGGCACCTCCAGAAGGGGCCTTCTGAGAACACCATACAAGTAACTCCATGAAGATGACTTCAGTGCCTCTAAGCTCCCATGTTGGGTATTCTCAACCTCCCTGGGTTCTTAAATCAGCTGAGATCTTTCACATTGTGTCATGTGCTCAGATTTGGTAGCCACCACTATTCATCTTTCTGCCCCCAGTTCACTGCTGCTTATTCCCAGCTGTGTAGTCCAACTTGTGTATGGTTCCCTCAGGATTTTGCCTTGACATTTTCAGTTCTTTACCATCCCAAGAACCCCAGAATTGGTCCCTTGCATGTAGGATACTAAAACTTATACTGTAGTTACTATTAACAAAACCTTCTTGTGAATTTCATATCTGTATCATTGACTTAAAAGATTCTAAATATAAAAGACTCCAGATGACACTGTATCATTTAATAACAGGTCATTAAAAATAACTAAAGTGATGAGCTTTAGAGATGGTCCAGCAGTTAAGAACACCAGTTACACTTCCAGAGGAACCAGGTTCAATTGGCAGCATCTACATGGCATTTCACAATAGTCTATAACTTTAGTTTCGTGGGATCTGATGATTTCTTCTATCTCTGTAGGCACCGGACACACACATATGATATACAGACACATGTATATGTAAAAATTGCACATCTATAAAATAAAAGTTAAAAAATGAAAATTAAACAAAATATACTATAGTCATGAAAAGTTTTCTCATCTAAGAATCTGAAGGGTTTTTTAATATAGGGATATAGGAAATTACTGGGGGAAAACCTTAAAACTTAATGACTTAGGTTGAGCAAAAGAACTTTAGCATTTGAGTGAACAAAAGTTCGATTTTTGATGAGTAAGACATTTCTCCACCCTTATGACAACAAAAGCATTTGTAGAAAGTATAGACAGATAATGCCCTTTCACTCAATTATTCAAAAATTATAAAGAAAGACACAGTACTTCTGGGAGGAAGTTGATTTAGTATTTGGAACTGAAGATGGAGAAATAAAGTTGAATTTTATGAATAGACATCTTATTTGACCTCAGGGGAGATTTCCACACAGAGCATGACCCCTGCTTCCCAGTAGAGTTGACATATGTGTTCCTTTCTTAAGACAGAAAGCTTTCTTAGCATTGGCCTGGGCATGGCAAATTGCATAGTCAAGGCTTGCTGGATGGAATTTTTCCAGGCATCAATGCACAAGGACACTGAGCAGATGAAATGCATCACGGTTTATTACATCCTCTAAGACAACTTCTAAGAGGCTTACAGAGCTCAGATGGTGCTACCATGTCACTACTGTTTGAAGATTTGAAGTAAGTTTTCATCTCCTCATTCTTACATTGCTGTGGCAAAGACATATGAGGAGGTAAAAATCCACAGGCAGGTTTAGAGTTAAGAACTATTTTGGTTCAAGTGCACTGACTACAAATGATACAAATACATTCTCTGGAAGTCATCAGTCAGGATTATATATTCTCTTGGTTTACCAAGGAAGGTTGATTTTAAGCCAAACTGGCTCCTGCTGGACTGGTGCTTGTAATTGATACTCACTTCATTGATCACTGCTGGGATTCAGATCGAGGAGAGTGAAACCTCATTTTTAGATATTCACATGTTCAGGAGAGAGAAAGAGGGGAAAGGGATGCATAGAAGTAAAGGTTTAGGATTGGATTCGAAAACTTCAAGGACAAAGAATTTAGATGGGTGAAGTTTTCTTTAAATTGAATTAAAACCATAGGATGCTTAAAACCAATGATCTGGTTGATATACATGTTAAATGAAAAAAATTGAAAGTCAAAAAATGGTGAGTAATCTCATGAGATTATCCTTGCAATCTCCAACCTGATGCAGGGGACTAGCCAATGTAGACACCAGAATAAGAATAATTTCTAAGGATAGGGGAGTTGAGGGTGAGATTATTCTCAAGAGAGCAAAGAATGCATTTTTCTAAATCTCTTTATTATTTGATTATTAATATATCTTCTACACTAAGGAGTTCAGGATAAGGCTAAGGGTGGAGTCAGTGGGAAAATCTCTTTCAATGCAAGTGTGAGAAGTTATATTTGAACCCTTGGAATCTATGCTAACAAGTAGCATATACCCCTAATCCCAGTGCTCCAATGGTGAGATGGGAAGTGGAGGGGAGAGAAGCCCTAGAAGCCACAGACGACACAGTAGCAAACAAGGCAAGATATCTCAAGCAACTTGGAGGACTGACAGCCAAAGCTGATTTTTGACCTTGACATGTACATTGTAACATGCATGAGACCACACTCTCACACACAAACAAGCACATGCACACATTTAAGAAAAGATTTCAATATAGAGAAGAAAGTATTAACCAAATAAATGGATATAACCTGGTGTACTCTTTCCCAAAAATGTAAATTAATAGTTACTCAATTTTGATTTTAGGCACATTAGGTATAGCTCTCTCCTCTCCCCTTCCTTTAGTGTATTTTATTCTGTATCTATATAAGTAGTGGTGAAAATTCATTTATTATTGTCCACTGAACTCCCAAATAGCATTATAAAAATGTATCATGGGTTTGTGTTTGATAGTAAGAGACAAATAGTGAGTTTAGATTTGCTTTCCTAAATACTGAAAGAAAATATAAAGTATTACTAAGTTTATATTAGTTAAATAAGTATTAAACATACTACAGCTGTTATAGTTATAATACAGTGCTGGAGATTACCCCAGAAATCAAAGGGACTATGGTATGGAATCTGAAGGATGAGAGTTATGAGGGTCATGAATGTGGTTAGTAACTGGGTGAATAGAAGATAAAACAAAACAAAACAGCAAGAACAAAAACCAGATCAAAGAAAGTCAGGAAATGCTCGTGGAGGGGACAGGCATTTTCCCCATCATGGCTGACTTGATCACAGAGCAGAGACAGGAGCTGAAAGTGGAGGTGGAGAGATGCGCAAGAACCAGCTTGTAAAGAGATCTGAAAACCATTTAAAGAATTTGGTTTTAAAAGAGGAAAATTTGAAGCTTTTAGAGTTTTTGAAAAGACCGCATGACTGATCCTGACAGATCATTTACTGCATTATTAGATAAACCCCAACTATAGCAGCTGGGTTTCAAGACTATTTTAAGCTGTGGAGATATGGTGGCCTTAATCTTAGTAGTGACAGCAGTGACATGTGGCTAAAGAAAAGAAGTGAAGGGCTTGGGAGGACAGGCAATCACTCTAATAGAGCTTGATGATGATGAGTTATAGAAAATACAGAAAGAGGAAGAGAGTTTTTAAATGTAAGAAGTCTGTGGCTTCAGCTTAGGATATGGCAAATATTACATCTCTGTAGAACTATAGGACAGAAGAACGAGGACAGTCTTTTGGGTCTTCTGGTAAGGGATCACAGGTACACACAAACCCTTAGCCAAAAACAAAGACTCTACTGTCAGAGGAAGTCCACTTTTTGACCAGGAATGCAGCTTTGGAAGACACATTAAATAGTGAGGGGAAGGGAGGCGTCATTTTAATTATCTCAGCTCTGTCTACTCTACCACAGAAATTAGCAGGCTGAAATTAGAGTTGTGGTAGCCAAAATGACTTCACACCAGAGGAAGGTGACTATATGTATAAATTTGTAATTTCTAATTATTATTAGGTTAAAGATACAGATTCAAGAATAATAAGTACTTGATTAATGCCTTTCTAATGTTAACATAGAGGAAAGTATGTTGCCTGGAACAGAATCCGAGCAACTTTTGCATTTCTGAAATAGGCAAAGAAAAAGGCAACGTGATGAAAAAGATTTAGCAAGAAAGTCAGGAAAAAACAAAAGAACTGACAGTGTGGTGGCGGGTGGGGCCAGAGCCTAAAACACAACATTTATCGTCTTTGCCCAAGACCATTGATGGATTTCAATAAGTAAACAGTCAACATTGTGGAGAGAGGACCATGGAATTCATCAAGAATGAGAGCACTGTTGGCTTTGCTGAGAGGATTTCAGCTATACAAGAGGAAGACACCCAGTTTGCAAAGGGTTTATCACCTGTAGGGGCAGAATGTGAGTATGACTCACTCTCAGGGTTTGAATATAGAGGAAAAAGGTGAACGGAAGATCAAGAATGGTGTGAAGAATGGGGAGGTGTGGCTTAACATGTAGGAATACCTTTAATGTATTCAAAGGCTGCTGGGAAGTAGCTATTGGAGCAAAGATAGAAGACTAAAATGATGATCAACCACAGGAGGTCTTCAGGGGGAACAAAGGGAAGTGGGAAATTCTTAAAAGCTGGAAGCCAAGTGGTTACTGCAAAAGGAGCCCCACTTGTGTCTGAAGGCCAATTGAGTTCCAGGCTGAGGGCTATATTTTCTGAGCTAAGAGTGAGATAGAAGACTCAGTCAGTGCTTTTGAAAACATCAAAAAGAGAATGAAGTAGTAACCATTGGCATCGAAAAGAGAAAGCCAGAAAACAGTTGGTGACTGGGCATTACTTACATCTAGTTTAGGATAGACCAATAATCACTGTAAATGTAATCTACAAAATGATATGGTTTTATTCGTCAGAACCTTTCTTCTTGTGTTCTTTCATCTTTGTCCTACTATCTAGTCTATGCCAAGCTTGATCACTTTCATGCCTACCTGATATGCCATCAGCCAACCTAAGTGGAGTATAGAATCACCATTTTTCTGGGATAGAGTTTGGCTGTTCTCCCAAGTTTTATAATATATCTGTCACTTCTACTATTCTTTATTATTATATATCAACATATGTCTCTTAAAAATAGAGCTGTGTCAGATTACCCAGGGGAAAGTATCTTCATAAAAGTAACTATCAACTAACATTATGGAGCATGAGAGAGTCCTTGGAACACACAGCTCTGAATGTCTCCATTAAGTCCCTCCCCTCAGAGCCCAGGGTACCCTGAAGCAGAGGAGACAAAAAGGTATAGGAGCCAGAAGGGATGGAGGACAAGGCTTTCCGAATCAACTGAGCAAGGATCACATAAACTCAGAGACTAAAGCAGCAAACACAAGCCACACATGGGTCTGTACTAGGTCTTCTGCACATATAGTATAGCTTTCAGCTTAGTATTTTTATGGGATTCCTGCCTGTGTGAACAAGTGTAGTGGTATTATGTTGTTACATTGTAATTAATTGTCCCATCTACTGGTTTAATAAAAATACTGATTGGCTGAAGACAGACAGGAAGTGTGGGCGGAGCTACCAGACTGGGAAAACTCCAGGAACAGGAAGAGCAGGGCAGAGATGCCAGTGAAATGGCAGTAGGATGAGATAAAATAAGATAATATGAGATACCAGCATACACAGAAGAAAGAAGTTGAAATGCTGCCGAGAAAAGGTACAGAGCTGCACTGCTAAACAGGGTAAGAATAATGGGTCAGGTTAAGAGCAAGACTAGGTAGCAATATGACAGAGCCATAAGCTGATCAGAATGAAATTAATATAAGCATCTGAGTCATTGGGGGGGGGGGATGCTGTGGGCAGATCTGGAGCCTGGAGCTAGTTGGGCCAGAAACCTCATGTTACAAACAGGTGGGTCTCTGATTCTTGTGCCTGCTCTTGGGGTTCTTTTCCTTCTGTTGGGTTGCCTTGATATTATAGCTTTTATTTTACATTATATTTTATTTTGTCGTATTTGATTTTTTTAATCTCTTTGAAGTCTGTTCTTTCCTAGTGAGAGACAGAAATAGAGTGGGTTTGGGGGAGGGGATGTAGAGAGAAGGGGGCCTGGAATTAGACTATAATATATGAGAAAAGAATTTATTTTCAATAGAAAGGTAATTATCAATATAATAAAACCTGCTTATTTATTCTTTCTATGCTGTTAAAATAAATTTCAAATTCCACTCCCAGATTTTAAGGAAAAATCAATTTCTAGCTTTTGTCCCTTTGGATCTAAAGTATCCTTGTGCCACTGACTGGGAAGGTAAGTTCAGCTTAACCATATGATCTCACTCTGACTTCATTTACTCATTTGTAAAATGGGGAGTGTTAGGAGAAGTAATGGAATAACCAGCCTGCTGTACTAACTCAAGATCAGTTAATAAAAGGGGCTTGGAGGAGAGTCTTGTGTACAGTGACGTTTATATAAGTGGTCATGTTATCATTACAATGATATTAAGATATCAGATAATATTTCTGCTTCCACATGTTCCCAATGAGAGTAACATCTCTACAAACACAAAGTGATATTTATTTACATAAAGACAAAGATAGATATCTAAAATCTAGTCCAACATTCGCATCAACTCATATGTGTGGTTAAATCACTTTACCCATCTATAAAATATATCTCAACTATATTATAAATTAAAAATTCTGCATGGCAAAGTCTGTATATTGACAATAGAATTTTATAGAAACCACATGCTTTTGGACATATTTAGCTCTTGAGATGGTTATCTTGAATACTTTATATTTTTCTCCAGGTTCTATGGCAAATTTTATTTTCTTTCTTAAAAACTTGAAATACTGACTATATAATGAAATACTGAATTATCTACACATGTAATCAGTACTTCAAAGATTTAGGCTATTTTCCCCAACTTTAGCTTAGGCTTACTCATACATGCAAGCTGCTTAACCCTTCTTCAGATAGAGGGTAGCTATACTTAAAGAAAACAGAAGTTTCGACTTCCTCATCAAAGCAATGTGTTTAACTATCTCAATGATCCCTATAAGCAACTGAAATCCTTTTATAGCCCATTTTAAGTTAAAAAAAATATAGCTCTTCCATAAATGAAATTTAAAGTTATTTCTTGGGTCCAGATTTGCTGAACGCTACCTTCCTGAAATTTAACTGAAACTTATTTAAACTCTATGATATTAAATTTTGGTATAAATTATTAAGTTAAAGTATTTACAGTGTGCAATGTGATAAAACTTGAACTCATTTGCTTCTCTTATAGAAACTTGTTTTAGACTTCTCAGCAATGCTAAGTTCATTAGTCTCTCCCACAAAACTCTAAGACAAAATTTTTCTTACAGAAAATAAAGGGGCTAGAGTTTCTTTTTCTTTTTATTTTTTGAAGTATTTCTATAATGTTTCAACTTTAGTTAGGCAGATATCAAATTTTATAACTATTTTAATGCTAATGAAAATCTAAAAATTCTGAGATAATATTAAAACATGAAAGGTCCTCCAACTATTTTCAAAATCCCATAGATAACATCCATGGCTTAAAATTTCATATCAATTTATTCAATTGCCACAGGGGATTTATTTTTTAATTATTTCTGTACTTAACTTGTAAAGTCTTTTTGTCATTATTCTCAAAACTGCACAGTACAACTATTAATATTGATTTAGACATCATAACTAACCTAGGTTTAAAGCAGATGGAAGACTACATTGATTATTTTCAATTCTGTGATGTTATAAAAACAACATGGTATCTATGATTTTGGTATGCATGAAAGAGTCAAAACCTTGTGGACACCAAAGGATTTCTGAATGTTTAATACATCCTTACATCGATGTTGAATTAATATTTCAGATTTTTCCTTTTTGAAGAATTCATTAGAATGGAAAAGTGTCATAGTTATTTCATGGAGGTAGTTTACAGGAAAATTGTCTTAAATTTGCCCATACAATATCAGAAGTGCCTAGGGGTATAGAGAATCAGTTTTCTTTACTCAGTTATTATGAAGTCACCTCTCATCAGAAAGTTAGGCTTACAAGAACAAACACACACAGTACCTCTGTGTAAACTATTACATATGGCGAACTCACCTGTGTAGACCACAATGCATTTGTTCTCTGAAACCAATCAATGTCAGTGAGTTGGCGAGCTGACTTGTATCTTAGGATATGTTCACCTGGTCTGTCTTCAGAGTAAATTTTATGAATATTTTGATAAAAATAAGTATGCAAATATGTTGTCATTTTGCTCATAAGAACCCATACCCCATAGATTAAAAATTTTGCAGTTTGCACATTTGGCCAAGGTTGATCTGTTAATCCTCTAATTATCACTGCCAATACACTAAGATACTGACATACTTTTGTAATGTGTTTCAACTTTTGGGTTGTGAAGCGCTGAACTATTGAGAGTTTTTACTACATATTATATATAATCCCTCAGGAACCTCAGATAATTATATGTAGAGAGCTATCTTAGTTAAAGGAGTAACAGAAATATCACAAATAAATGCCCAGAGGGGAAAAAAAAACTAGGAAGTTTTCCAAATGAGATTTCATTAATTTCAAGAACTAACTGCTAAACCAAAAATATCTCTCACCCTGTTGAGTAGTCAAGTTTTCTATTTTTTTTCTTATAATGGGCTTGGCATTTTGAAATGAAAGGGCAGAGAAATCTTTCTAGTTGGTTCCTCTTTTTCTAACTTCCAGAAATGTGACTAAACAGGCAGCAAGTGGAGGGATGATTCTGCATAATATTCTGGAAATGTAGAAGAAATGGCAGAAATTAGGGAGATATACTGATTGATTTGGGGAGTAATTTTTAGGCAGGCTAAATTTTAAAAATTCAACAAAGTATTAGCTAGAAAATATTACTATTATGACCAAGAACCTAAGAGTTATAAAGTAGTCAAGAATGCAAAATACAACTTTAGGATTGAAGTAAATAGAAGTATCTCAAGGCAGGGTAGAATTGTTTCATCATGATTCACAAAGAAATCCACAAAGCCTAATTTCCTACATGTATATGTTCATATGTGTGGCTATGTGTAAGAAGCTAATAACTCAAAAGTATTTCTCTGTTCAGGTTTCTTCAATAGAATAGAGGCATGGACACTGTCAGACCCCCATGTTTCAAATTAATAATTTTGCACAGAAAATGAGTGATACTCCAGAGACTAAAGGCTGACCATTCAGGCCTTGTCCACAACCTTTATATTTAGTTTATTGTATCAGTTGTTCACTAACAACCTAAAGAGTAGGCTTCACTATTTATTAGTGTTATTATTGTCATCCACTTTTACAGAGGATTTGAAAAACTAAGAAAACTTATTTAAGATTTACAGGGTGCTACGTGTATGTGGGGTGGGGAGTGAAGAGAATTACTTTTATCTCTGTGACTAGGAAGTCACTCTTCCAGTGTGTTTCTTGATTTTTTTTTAGATTATTTTTTTTAATTTTTAAGTGTGTGTATACGTGTATACAAACTTTGTGTGTGCACGCACACACACACACACATGAATGCAATATCCACAGAAGCCAGAAGAGGGGGTCAAATCCCCTGGAGCTGGAGCTACACAAGATTATGAGTCATCTGACCAGGAACCAAACTCAGATCCTCTGAAAGAGAAATATGGACTGTCAATTGCTGAGCCATCTCTCTATCCCATGTAGTATTGTTTTAAAGAATTGGTTTCTAGATCTTTCCGAGTATAAATGGAGAGCAGCACGTATATTATTAAAATCAAAAATGCCTTAGAAGAGACTCGATAATAAGATCCTCCCCAATTACTCACAGAACCAAAAGGACCAAAATCTGTCTCTTTCCACTAATTGCTATCCTCTGCTTTTCTTCACAAATTCACTGGACAGTAGCACGGGCCTAAAAAAAGGACCTTTCTTCTTTTCTTTACAATGGAAAATGTACAGAGTGGATATTTCTTGAGAATTTCCTCCATCTAAATCTTGAATGCTGTAAATACAAGGTTTTTATGCTCACAGATAAGCACTAGGGAATTCAAATATGTTAAACATCAGGGTTATCTCTTCAAAAGAAGAGATGTGTCCTAGTTTTCTGCCCAGAAAATTTGGAGTGGATAGTTAACAGCCTGAATCCCCCAGCCTATTAATTTATCCCCAGTTCTTCCTCCCTAGACCTTTTCCTTCAGCATTGTTTCTTAGTCAACAGAATCTATCCTTAGGGCAGATGTGACATGTACATTATAGTTTGGTGACCTCTATGATGACCCAAAACATACCAGATCCTCCCCTATGCCCTTACGCTATAGAACCCATGAAGGAGGTCATACATACTTTGCAAAAGAGTTTCAATATAGCCACACCTTGAACTTTATTGTGATAATTGTCCCCAGAAAACAAAGTTGTACTGTATTTAAATATGACTTAAATAAACTGTCTCGTACCATAGTCTAGAAGTTTGAACTAACACTAGCTACTGAATCATTCTGAACCAGATTTTATTATTGCATCACGTAAATCATTACTTTGCTGTCCCTGGCATTTGAAGAAACCCTTCACACTTGACCTTGGTAACAGGAACTAATTTGAGTATTTTATCATTTAATTATTATTGCTATTGCATGAAAGAAGTGTGTGTGTGTGTGTGTGTGTGTGTGTGTGTGTGTGTGTGTGTGTGTGTGTACTATAGAGGTAGTGTCTGTGTAACTGAACTTATAGATTCAGAGCCAAGAGGAAGATGTCCAGTGTCTGTCTCCATTGATCCCTTTAGAGAGCATCTCTTACCAAATTTGGACCTTGTTGGGCTTTTCCTGAGCTGATGGCTTCCTGGATCTATTCTTCTTCACTCATCTGCACTGAGATTACAGTTGCCTATTACCACACCTTTGTATTTCGTTTTACATGGATTTTGGATCTGAACTCAGCAAACACTATTACTCACTGAGCCTACTATCCAGTTCCAGAGTGTAGTGGGATTATGTTGGGACATTGTAAATAATTGTCCTGCCTACTAATTTAATTAAAAAAATGCTGATTGGCTGAAGGCAGACAGGAAGTGTGGGCAGAGCTACCAGACTAAGAAAATTCTAGGAACAGGAATAGGCATAGCAGAGATGCCAGAGAGATGCCACATAGATGCCAGAGAAGCCAGCAGATGCAAAGGACAACTATACTACTCTAAGAAAAGGTACAGAGCCTCATGGCTGAGAAGGATATGTATCATGGGTTAGTTTAAGAGTAAAGAGCAAGTCAATCAGCATAAAATTAATATAAGTGCCTGTATGTTTCTGTGGACTGCAGGTCTGAGTCATGGGGCCAGGCCACATAGGCCTGAAGCATCATACTACACCAGAGTAAGAGTATTCTGCCCATCTCTCTTACTAATGAAGCATTTATCATATTTTTAAAATTATCTCAAACTATTTTTGCAAAAAAAATAGCTTGATATTAGGAGATGCTAGTAATACATGGCAACATAAGAAATAACCACACCTATTTTAAAACCTTGGGAAGTAATTTGTTTACTTGCTAGGCAATTTTTGACATAAATTACCTGGCATTCTGGAAGTCCATGCAAAAATATTCATATAGTGAGAAGGGAAAGAGAAGAAAAAAATTGTAAAAAGATATCTTATTTATCTCTTGCTAGTTGTTAGAATTAGGTACATGTATTAGTTAGGGTCCTCTAGAGTAGCAAAACCTGTAGAGTTAATATTTCTGAATATAAATTCAGAAGTAGCATAGGGCATTTTTATATAGTCTCACACAGACGAGGCCAAGATCACAATAACTTCACTATTGAGGAGACTGGGTATCCAGCATTCCTTCCTTGTCTGGCCACACAACCTGGAGTTTTCCTGGAGAGGCCCTGGATTCTCAGGCAGTGACAGATGCCTGAAAATGCTCTGCTAGTTTTAATATCAGTCAAGTAATCAGCAGTAGCAACAACAAGGTAATTCAGTTCAGCTACAAGAAGAAAGGCCAAGGAAGGAAAGTTGGATTTCCTTCTGCCATGTCCCCACCCCTTTGTAAAATCTCAGCTGCTCCAAGATAGTGCTGCTAACATCTGGAGAAGAGCCTTTCCACAGCAACTAAGGCAATCAGAACTATTCTTCAGGTAAGGGTCCAACTTCAGGGGAGATATTTTGTGGCAATTTGGCATTAATACTAAACACCACAAAATTGTATATTGAGATATACATGTTTATCAAGATTATATAGAGTCAGAAACCAGGATATTGATCTCAAATGCATCTGGTTTCTGAGCTTTCTTTCTCTTTATAATGTCAAAAGTTTGGGAATATTGACATTTAACTCAGGCTGGTCAATGGGCCAGGATATGTGATGCCTATAGTTTCACCCATGGAAATAATTGTCTTGGCTGCAACTTAAAATTATTTTATTATACTTATTTCCTTGCACATATAAGTATAGTATGCTTGCATGTGTGCTTATGTTTGTATGGTATGCATGTGGACATCAAAAAGGCAACTTCAGAGTTGGTTCTCTCCTTCCACAATGTGAGAGCTGAAGATCAAATTCAGGTTACTCAGATTTGATTGCAAGGAGCTTAAGCTGCTGATTCATCTTATTGTCCCTTGGTTCTAACTTTTATAAACTTTGTTAATAAAGTGCTCAATAAGCTGTTCTTCATGTTCACATTTGCTCATTATTTGAAAAAGAATTAAACTGATTGTAGTATAGGGCAAGCATATACTTTTATTGCTATTTGCTTTTGGAGAACTTGGAAATTAGCTTCTCTATTTATATGTGGCAGGCTCACCCCTAAATATAAAACCCTGACCACTTTACAGGAATTGCTCTGCTTTTCCAAATGTTACGTAAAGTGTGTTTGAAGCTCTATAAGATGCATGGGCTGGGCAAGGTCCAGTCAAGAATAAGAAGGTATGTTGATGACTTGCCTTTTGTAGTTATATAATATATTGACTTTGGGCCTATGCTAGAGGGATTGTTCCTTGCCTCCAGCTCCTGAATTTACTACAGCTGCCAAGCACTTCCAACTCCCCCCCCCCCTCAATCCTAGGGTTGGAGAAATTCCACAGCCCTGAGAGATCAAGTTTCGCATCAATATTTTGGTGGGCTCCCTGCCAATGCCTTATCAAGGAAAAATATAATTATAGGCGAGACTGCAGCAAGCTGATTCTATAATATTCTCCCCTCCTGTCTCAGCTGCTAAAATATAATATAATAAAAGTGATATAAGATACTGCATCTGCCCTTTCGGTAATTCTATTTTCATTTTAGTTCCAATGTTGGATTGTAGAGGACTCCAAGCTGTGCCAAAGCTACTGATGCTCAGCCTTTAAAACTTCAGCATCAGATGCAGGGGAGTTGAGGCTTAAAATAGAACTCTGATGGAAGGGAAAGATGGCAGTGGATAGACCTGGGGTCTTATGGAAAGTGTGCTTTGTTTTCTTTTGAGAACTGCTTCAATAGCTCAACTTCCACATCACAATAAAGTGAGCATAAAGTCCCCGATAGCACATTCATTTTCTTTATGGGTCCTTGGGGACTTACTTTCTATTGCTATGTATCGCTCACTATAATACCAGGACTAATTCCAATTGTTCATCCAGATTAGGTTATACTAAGGTTTACTCCCCAAAATATCCAGGAGGGTTGATCTGTGGTATCCTAGGAATCCTAACATTATGTGGATGCTTATGCAACATAAAATTATCTTTATATAGCCCCAATCGAAGACATTTGTAAGATACTTCATGGATTATAAACTCAGGACTAAACGTCTCAGCATTGTAATAATGACCTTTATTAAATCTTGGATCCAGGCAATATACCTCCTTAGCTTCATTTCTAGATCTTCTAGATCTATACACACTATTCTATATAGCCAGTTGCTTTACAAAACTTGCAGATTCTCATACCTTTGCTACCTTGTCACACTGTCAAACTTTGATACACTTCTGCTTTGAGTAGTCACCACAATAATTTCATGAAAAACATACTCCCATGTCCTATATGTCCTTAGCTACAACAGTTCCTCTAGGAAAGATCACTCTTACCTATGTCTGCATGGAACATCTACCTGATACAGCGCCTGGCATATTTTGACACTCAAGAAATACTGGGTAATCACTGGTGTGTACATTTGTACTTAGGAAGGCTATATGTATCTTAATACATAGTCCTTAGCTTGTACAATGCTACACTTCAGGTGGTTTCTCTATATAACTTGAACTTACCTTGACAGGGAGGAGTTAACCTGGGTGTCATACTCTGCATTAAGAGTTCAGATTATGGTCTCGCCACTTCCTACTGATTGAATTTATACCTCAGCTCTAAGTGAAACTAATATTTTCCGGAGATGACCAAAATAAAAATAAAATGTATGCCATACATATGATTTTCAGCAAATAAATCAGTAAGTGTAAGGAGCAGAAAGAAAGCCTTGAGTGAGTGAATTCCTGAGTATATTTGTTTTGAAGACAAAGGCACAACTATGTTAAGGACCTCATAGCCTGAGACTCAAGGTGGTAGCAAAGCCTTCAACAGGGGACCAAATGTGAGTGTTGACACAAGTTTTCTCACCCGAACCTGAAAATTTACAGCCTGAAGACTACTCAACTACAGATACTGCTCATACTGAGATTTGCTAAGCCTGTCTCCTTGATCCAACTGTGTATCATAACCTTTGCCTCCTTGTTTGTATGCAATAATCTCACCACTTTCTCCAGCTGTATACCCTAGCTTCCTAGCTCAATTCTATATGATAAGTAAGCTGAACTTCTAGAGTATGTGATTTCTCCAGCAGAGAACCCAGTCCACTGATTCCATCCTCTGTGTATGTGCCTTTCTCCTTTTCTCTCCTTCCCTCACTCCCTCCCTACCACTGTCTTATTCTGTTTGTCTTTTTCTTTATTCTCTCACCGTTTCAGTCAGGTCTAAGTCCCTGTAAGGTGTTCAAGGATTCATCAAGTAAGATTCATCACTGTGACAAACATTTTCAGTATTTGGTATCACATAGAAAAAAGATTCTGAGGAAATGGGTGCACACCACACACACACACACACACACACACACACACACACACACACACACACACACACACACACACACCACATACAAAAATTAGGATGCTGCTGAATGGATACATGTATACACCAGGACATAAACACTGTGTATCAATGATTAAAACATTTCCAGAGAAACATATTATGGGATTTTGTTTGGGTCAGAGCCTTTGCTATATGTGACTAGCTTAGCATTGCTAATAAAAATAGTGCAGTACCTATTTTAATTAGAAACCCTAAGTACTATCTCCATTTGAGTATTCAACCATAACTTTTAAACATAAAGTCTTCATATGACAGCTAACTTATATCCTTTAAGGATATAAATGTAGAAGACACATTTTAGGGGACTCTGTTTATGCTTTCCAGGTCATAAATAATTCTTCTTGCTGAGTTCTTTTGGGGTGGCAAAAGCAACGAAGCTCTCTATGACATCTTTTCTTCACAAGGGCACCAAGCCCATTCATGAGAGCTCCACTGTCATGGCTTAATCACCTTTGAAGATCCCACTGCTCCTGTATTGGAGATGGGTTATACTCCGTCAAAGAGGCTTCTGTTTCTTAGTAAAGTACTAATGAGGGATCAATTCTGCTGAAATATTAAGTGGTATCTTGTAGTGGAATTATGTTGTTCCATTGTAAATAATTGTCCTGCCTATTGGTTTAATAAAAATGCTGATTAGCCAAGCCAAAGGCAAACAGGAAGTGTGGGTGGGGCTACCAGACTAAGAAAACTCTAGGAACAGGAAGAACAGGGCTGAAATGCCACAGAGAAACCATGGAGATACCATGGTGAGATGCCAGCAGATACAGAGGAAAGAAGTTGAAATGCTGCTCTGAGAAAAGGTACCAAGCCTCATGGCTAAACAAGATAAGAGTCATGGGTTAGTTTAAGAGCAAGAGCTAGCAAGTTATATGCCTGGGCCTCAGGTCAATCAGCATACAATTAATAGAAGCATCTATGTGTTTCAGTGGGACTAAGGAACTGTAGGCCAGAAACCTCATACTAACAGGGACTGGGCTTGAGGTATGTGTGGGGTCGCTGAAAATATGAGAACATTGAGAGTACAGACATTGTCACTTCCCTTCCTCTCTCTTATGAGCAGTGAGTCTTGGTAGAATTGTTCCATTAATGTTTACTTAACTTCAGATAGCCTTCCAGAAACCCATAATCATAATGCATGTTTGTATTTCTCCACTGAGACATTGTCACTCACTGTTTGAGGCACACATTACACTGAGATGTGACAGTACATCCCTGCCGCATGAGGCATTAGCTTGAGCATCAAACCATTTGTTTTTATATCCTAAGTCTGACACCTATTGTTTATCTATTCTGATGTTTTCTAAGTTAATTATCTCCCAGTTTTCTCACCTGTAAACTGAACATGAGCTAAATGAATATAGAAATCCTTTTTTAAAACTCAGGTTCTTAGAAGGCTAGATGAGATAATAAGAGAAAATATTTATAATTTGAAATGATGTCTTCCTTAGATGGGGTTTTTACTGTTGCAATAAAACACCATAAACAAAAGCAAATTGGGGAGGAAAGGGTTAGGTCTATCATACAGCTTGCAGTCTATTTCCAGGGAAGTCAGGAAAGAAGCTGAAGCAGAAACTGAAGCATAAGCCATGGAGTAGAGCTGCTTATTGGCTACTTTCTCATGGCTTGCTCAGAATGCTTTCTTATAGCACCCAAGCTCACCAGCCTATGGTGGCATCACCTGCAGTGATCTAGACTTCCCAACAGCAATCATCAGTCATGAAAATGCTATCACAGGTGTTCCTACAAGTCAGTCTAGTGGGAGTATTTTCAAGTTCTTTCTTCCCAAATGACTCTATAAATGGTGCTATTTTGCCATAAAACTAGTCAGCACATTATCTGATATATCATAAAAGCTTAATATCCGAACATGTTGATGATTATTAGGTTACAACTCATGTCCTTGGGCTCAGAATAGAGAAAAGACCATAAGTAAGAAGAGAATTAACATCCACTGTGTTAGTAGAGTTATAAGAGCAGCATCTATATTCCAGAGACAGCAGCTCATTTTTGTCATGGGCAGCAGCAGACATGCTCACCATGGCAGTGAAGTACAACACATTGGTTAAGGGCCTGAACTGGTTCCCAGCAAGTTCTTTGCACAAGTTAAATCCAGCTCTCTGTTTAGCTCTCTTCTCACATTTTGCACAATCATCTCCCCAATGATCTTTTAACCATTTATTTAATTCTATGAGTGATTTACTGCAATATTCTTTGGGACATAAACTGTTACTTGTATTTGCCACTATATCTTTTTAAACAACTAGACTCTAAATTGCTTCAGAAAAGCCATCTTAAATGTGACTAAGAGCCTACAATATAATGCTTTAATGAATGAGAACCTAATTTGGCCAGGGTAGTAAACAAATTAGTTTGTCCCAAGTTTTATTTTTCTAATTGGTTGCTACATTTGAATTCAAAATACACCTATTTTTCTCTAGTCTTTTAATGTTAGGTCAGGACCTTTCATGATCATTTTTACATTAGTTCAAAGGCATTCATATCAATAGACTGAAGTCTAAAGCAAGAACTGAGTATTTGAAGTTCAAATGATGGCAGTCTCTGCTTCTCTATGGTTTAGAAACTCCTTGATACCAGACTGTTCTTTAGTAAGCTGCACCTATAAAAAGAGAACTATCCCCTGGAAAAAAGAATGCTTAGTTGAGTTATCTTCTTGTACCAAGGACAGTGCCCAGGTTTTCCAGTACTGAATTGCAAGATTAGTTTCTAAATTCCCAAATTAAAAATACCAAGTATACCCTAGGGTCTGTATCTACCACTATTTGGCGAAGGCTCTCTTCTGTGCCCCCTTTTCAGAGTAGATCATTTATGGTAAGAAAAACACTAGCACATTGTGACATCATGCCAAATACCTATCAGTCCAATTGCATTTACACCCCATGTGATTTTGTAAAAAGTGATACCAGAAGGGCAAGGGCCAGGAAGTTATTGCATCTACAGGAATGTCCTTACTTTTTAGCACAAAGCTTCATGTAATTAAAAATGACTTACCTTGAAACTCAATAAATTTGAGCATTTAAAAAAAAACAGCTTTTACTAGATTTTTCTTCATTATAAACTGAATATGGTTGAAAAATAGATCTTAAATGTATAATTTGGTTGGCTTGCTTGCCCTGTCTTTCATATTAGCCAAAACAGGGCTTTTGGAAGAAATATTTAACTGGTCTCAATTTTTTGTTCAAGGTTAACTTTTTGTTTAAGTCCAACTTCAAGCAACAGATCCTATTGCACTTAAATAATAGTAAGCTGCCCTATATTAGATAAATTCTTACATCAAAGTTCTGCAAAGGGAAAATGTATGCAGAGACAAAATGCAACAAAAAGGTCACATTGTATAATGTGGAGCTCCTGGTGCCAAGTGGTCTTACTCGGCTACATTTGCCACTTTGGTGGGAGAGATAAGTGGGAACACAGAGGACAGTGAATGAGCATTCACCTCAAAGGAGTGTGGTAATACTCAGATGCTGTCAATTAGTTGGTTACTCTGCATGATGTTGATCTATGAGAGATGTCAAATGGATAATTTACTGTTTTCTCAGAGTCAGTAGCACCCACATCACACTAACACCTTGTGACCTGATTCTATTTTAATTATCTGGCTGCCAGTCTCAAGTTCCTGCTGTTCTTTCACTGCATTTGGGTGTGTGTGTTACAGGTTACATATAGGGAAAGCACATATTGTATATATAATGATGAATTTTGATAAAATACACTGCTATAAAGAACAAGCATCATGAATGATCCATAATATTCCCATTCATCTGTCCTTTCGGTCATCTTTCCCTCAGAGGTAACCACTGCTGTGATCCATTTTCACAAGCATTACCTATCCTTACACTGCATATCTCTCTTATTCCATTTTTTGCTTCTCTGTAAAAAATACATAAGTGACCTTATAAATAACATAAATCTGTTTACCCATGGTTCTAAAGTCTGTGAAATCCAAGATTAAGGTGTCCATACATTGATTGTGCTAATGACTTGCTCTGTCTTATAGATAATGTGTTAACACTTTTGCCTTATGATATATCTTTATCACTTTCTACACATCCTGTCCTAAACATACCTGTGTAGCATCAATAGCCCACATCAACTTTCTTAAGCATACTGTCCATATGCCATATCCTTTCCTATAATTCTTAAAACTTATCTATGCCTTGATGATAAATGTCTTGCAGGCACTGTGAAAGTTAGTATCACTTTTTAGTTATACCCTCAATTTGAACTTCAACAATAATTTTCAATGTAATTATTGAACACAGTTGTATTTATATTTATTATTACATTTAATTTTGATATGTCCAACCTCTTAGATATTCCTATCTCCTCCTCCTATCTTTTTTTTTGACATTTTGGTGTTCCCTTACAGCCCACTAAAAGCTTTTCAGCTTATGTTTTTATACACACCTCTTGAAGATTACTATACACAACAGTGCATGCATTGTCATAACCTGTTTGGAATTCATGACCCACCACATCACAATATGCACAAAGATTTTGAAACTCTGTAGCTCTCTTAGCCTTTATCACCTTTGTGTTAAGGTTTCTGTTGGCTCTCCATCCACTTATAAATATCAGAATGCAAGGCTGTCACCTGGAAGTGCAGTTCAGTTATCTGTCAGATAAATGCACATAAGCCTTTTGCATTTCCTTTCCTTTTAAACATTTCTGGTGCCCTTCACTTGTTTCTCCTTCAGACCTGGAATTCAGGGTCGTGTCATTTCTCTTCCTCCTATACAACATCCTTCCACATTTCATAGTGTTTGGGGTGAACACCCAGTCCTGGCTGTCCCTTGCTTAAAAGGGGCTTAGTTCACTCTCATCCAAAAAGGTGATCCAATTGGTTGCAAAGTATGACTTGTTGCTCATTAAAGACTTTAAAAATATTGATACATGCTGTTCAGTATCTGTTTGGTGGCTTATAACAACAGATAGTGTTGTGGAATATTAGTTTAAGATGCATTACATTTGATTATGCTGTTTATGATGCTGAGATGTGATACATTCTTTTATGTTGCATCTGTTTAATTCTGTGAAGTTGTGTTATCTTGCCTGTCTAAAATGCCTAATGGTCTAATAAAGAGCTTAATGTCCAACAGCCAGACAGGAGAAAGGATAGTCAGGGCTGTCAGGCAGAGAGAATGAAAAGGAGAAATCTGCAAGAAAAATATCAAGGAGCAAGAGAAGGAGGAGGAGGACACCGGGTACCAGCCACATAACTACACTGCAGACATGGAGTAAGGAGTAAAATTACCTCACAGCATCACAGAGCAGGCATGGCATAGATTACCTGTTGATCCTTCTTGCAACTCACAAGACCTGAATCAAGGTGCTTGCAGACGGGGGTCTTTACAGAGAATCTATTTCCTTACCCATTCTGCTAACAAAATTCAGTCTTTCCTATCTGTAGGATGAAGGTCAATGTTAACATTTCTTTGCTGACTATTGCTGTCCAGTCAGGACAGTTCTTAGTCTCTTGAGGTCGTTGTATTCATTAGCTTGTGGCCATGTCCTTTATTTTTAGAACCACCAACTGTAGGGGGATTATGTTGTCCCATTGTAAATAATTGTCCCACCCACTGGTTTAATAAAAAGTGCTGATTGGCCAAAGGCAGACAGGAAGTGTGGGTGGGGCTACCAGACTAAGAAAACTCTGGGAACAGGAAGAACAGAGCAGAATGTCAGAGAGAAGCCAGAAGAAGCAGAGGACAACTATGCTGCTCTGAGAAAAGGTACCAAACCACATGGCTGAACAGGTTAAGAGTCATGGGTTAGATTAAGGGTAAAGAGTTAGCAAGTTATATGCCTGGGCCTTAGGCCAATCAGCCTAAAACTATTGTAAGCATCTCTGTGTCTCTGCGCGTCTGTGGGTCTGTGGGCCTAAACCTCGAGGCTAGACCCTAAAGTCCGGGCCAGAAACGTCATACTACAACCAACAGTGGCTCATATTTATTATACTGGTGATTTTTATGTCACCCAATACAAGGTAGAGGTATTTAGCCAGATGGAATCTCAATTGAGACAATTACCCCACCATTTTGCCCTGTGTGGAAGTCCTTGATGAATTTTCTTTATTCGTGATTGATAAGAATGTCTCCCTCATTGTGTGGTGGTGGTACCCTTGGGCTGGTGGCCCTGCGTCCTACAAGAAATCAGGCTGTCCAAGCTATGGGGAATAAGCCACTAAGCAGCATTATTCCATGGCCTCTGCTTCAGTTCCTACCCTGACTTATCTCAGTGATGGAGTGTGACCTGAGGATCGTGAGCTGAAATGACCTCTTTCCTCTTCAAGTTGATTTTGGTCATGGTGTTTTATCAGAGCAATAGAAATCCAAATTAAGACATCTGCTCACAGAGACAACATTCCTTCCTCTTTCTGTGTATACTGAAAGTATATACCTGATACTAGCTGGGTAAGCTTCTCTGCTATTAACTACATATGATTAAATTAAGAGAACCTGAGGTTGAGATGGGAATTCAGCAGTAACGTACTTAGATATCATGTGTTCTATCATAAGCACCACAAGGGGAAAATTTAAGATAACCTGGATAATCCAGGATTGTTTTCCATCTCCAAGTTTATATACTAAGTCCCACCTACAATATCCCCTTTGTCATATTAGGCAATGTACTCACAGGCTCAGATTATTTGGGCATCTTAGAGTAAGGCACAGCAGGCTGCCACAGAGGCTGTTACCTACAAGGAGATGTTTGCCATGGATCTCAATCAGGGTCATTTGTGGTCTTCTCTGAAGGGGAAAATCTATTCGACTTATTGTTTACTTTTGATTCTATCCATTGTCTTTATCTGTACTGTTATTTTGATTTATTTATATAGCTATTTGGGACAGAGTCAGTCATCACTAGACCTAAAACTTCCCCTTTCTTTTTTTGACTTTAATATGAGAAATATCATTCCCAACGCTCACAGTGGTGAAATGATTGATGATAGCAGGATGACTAAACTGAAATTGTTTTGTTCTTGACTAATTGCAAGTATCTATAAACTGGAGCTACACTATTATGGAATGCAAACACATTAGTAAGTTATAAGTGATATAGTGTAGATTTAAATCCTTGCTCCTTTATTATCTGTGTTATCAAGGTACTGTTTCATATATATTCATCCTCAGTTTCATTATTTCTAAGTTATAGTGTTAAGGGCATATGCACTAAACCAAATTTTAGCTGTGGTAGTACTCACAGACAAGTGAACATACAGCCTCTTTGGCATCTTTTCAAGTTAGGTTGACTGTATCGGAATACTCTCAAAAGTACGGCTTGAAGCCAGATATCCATATTAAGAATATTCTCCTCAGGAAACATGCCCTGGAGGTGGGATGTAAAAATCTCTGGGAACATTTTCAAATTGCATTTGTCCTTCAGAGATCTGACATGAACTGCAGAGGAAGGTGCTGTTCTTCTTCCTGGTCACGACTCAGGGATCCAGCTACACTGAGGATCCCAAAGGCAGGCTGTGAAATGTTCTGTAAGCAGTGACTCTTCTAAACTAATGTTTTGCAAACTTCAGTGTATATCCAGATAACCTCAAGGCCTTGCTGGACTTGTTGCTTCCCGGTTTCTGATTCAGTAGGTCTGGTCTGGTGTCCAAGAATTTGCATTTTTAACAAATTCCTAGTAGATGATGAAATGGGTAGGAACAATACTTTAAAACAATTACTCTAAACATTTGGGAATGGTAAAAGGAAAAAAAATATAAGATATATTTCCAGGACATTGTCTAAAATGCATTGCTAGGTATGGAACAGCTTCTATGATGATATTGAAAACCAGTGAATTTACCAATGCAAATTAGTATAAAAAACATTTCTCAAATCACTTACTATATGCTTTGAGAAATACTTTATATTGACTATTACTTCCAAGCTCCACAATTACCACATCAGATATTCATTGCACAGAGAAATAAAGTTCAATAGGGCTAAAAAAAAAAAAAAATCCTCTATACAGGAATGTCAAGTGGCAGAACACATCTGCCCTATGATATATCATCATGGAATACAAAACAGATCTCTCCTCACCTTCAAAAGTTAGGGCAATCCTATTCTTTGGACTCTGGAAACCAATGAAATCTGCAGGTTTCTACTGTTGTCTAAGGTATTTGTGCAGCATGCTTAATTATGTAATGTAAAGTTTTAGTCCTTGAAAGCCATTTAGAATAACAAATAAATAATGGTTAATAGTTAGCTAACCCATAACTATCAAACTTATAGTCATATTAGGTATGTTTTCAAGGTCATACATAGATATAGTTAGAAATAAAGGTGATCTTCAAACACTTCAAAGACACAGAATATGGTATTTTAAATATTTTAATAATACAAGGCTTTTTATGACAATGAGACATGTCTGCTCCTGCCAGCACTAATTTACCTGACAGAGGATGATGGGCATCAAAGAAACTCCATATAGAGTTTGCTTTCTTTGTGAAAAAAGCCAGCTACTGGGTAAAAAAACCTTCCCTTGCCTCAATTGCTGACAGTATGCTGTGCAAACTGGACCAGCAATATGCAAAAGAAAGTACCTGCCAAACTTTACCAAGACAAGGTGTGACAGTTCTTCAAAAATCCCTCCTTCTCAGAAGAAGAACTTTGGGTAACTGTCCAGGCATCCAGATGTCCCTGTCATTAGGTAATGTTACCCCCTCCTGGAGTCTTTGATGAAGTTAAAGTCTAAATAATTATACCTAAAGTTTTCCTTAGTCATGATAAAAGATACATTGGGTATAAAGCTTTAGACTCACAAAGATGAGATATGTAATAAAGTATTTTCTCTAATTTTGACAATTGCAAATGAATGGAATATTGCAACTGTAATTCTTTCTTGAAACTTTTTTTATATATTATTGTACTATGTTAATGTTAAAACTCTCCTTTTAAATTAGACAAAAAGGGGAAATCCTGTGGAATAATCCTCTTGTACACTGTGAATATGAATTACTCTCATTTTTAATAAAGAGATGACTGGCCAATAGCTAGGCAGGAAGAGGTTAGGTGGGAGAGCCAAACTTGGAGACCACTGGGATTAAGAAGGGTAGAGTCACTATCCAGATGCAGAAGAAGCAGGAGATAAACATGCCATACTGAAAAAAAAAAAAAAAAAGGTAACGATAGATTGCAGATGAGAAATATGGATTAATTTAAGATGTAAGAGTTAGTTAGGAACAAGCCTAAGCCTAGCATCTATAAGTTAATAATTAGTCTCCATGTGGTTATTTGGGGAGATGGCTGGTAGGACAGAACTGGCAGTACAGAAAACATTGCCAACACTTGCCCTTAGCAAATTAACTATAGTAGTAGTTTCTGCCCTGTCTGTCCTGCTGTCCAGACCTGCAGACTCACAGTCCCACAGAAACACACAGATGCTTATATTAATTTTGTATTTATTGACCTGGGGCCCAGTCATATAACTTGCTAGCTCTTGCTCTGAAACTAATCCATTATTCTTGGTACCTTTTCTCAGAGCATCATAGTTGTCCTCTGCATCTGCTGGCTTCACATCATGGTGTCTCCATAGTGTCTCTCTGGAATTTCTGCTCTGTTCTTCCTGCTCCCAGAACTTTCTTAGTCTGGTAGCCCCACCAACACTTTCTGTCTGCCTTCAGCCAATCAGCATTTTTATTAAACCAATAGGCAGTACAATTATTTACAATGGGACAGAACACAATCCCATTATAATTAACCTTATAACAAAAGGAATTGGTAAGTCCCAGAGATTGCAAAGGTTATATGACTGTTTTCATGGATCTGGTTCACCTATTCTGGCACTGGTGGTGCAATGAAACCTACCAGAGACCCGGCGGGTGCTCAATCATGCAGTTTATAATGAACTACGTGTGATGGGGTTAGTAGCTTTAACGAGCTTCAGATGATCTCTGGTTGGAAGTAAAATATACCCAGTAGGCTTAAAAATTAAAGATCACTGGCTTTGCTAAATCAAAATTTCTACTCCTTTGACCTAGATATCAGTGCAGAACTTTGGGTGATTGTCTTTGGCTCACAAAAGCTAGAGTTCCTGCTTTAAATAATCACTGGAGTCAGTTGTTGAGGAATGATAAGCATTTAGCTTACCCAGGACGAGTTGATGCCTTTTTAATTCTGCCTGAGAGTAGAATCATTTGAACACTTCAGAAACAGTCAACCTTCACAGACACTGCTTGGAACATTAAGTCATTCAAGCAATTCCATGTGTGTGATGAATCTTCCCCAAGAATGGCCCAGAAGCAAGGACAGAAGCCTTGTCTGAAACTCTGACAAGAATGCAGTCTCAGCTTTTCCCATCCTAGACCTACTGAATCAGAAAGTCTGGTCTGTAGCTCAGCAGCCTGTGCTTTTGGAAGCCCCTTGTAATCCTGATACATGCTGGGGAGCCAGTGCTTAAAGATCTGTTTTGTTTTCCTTGGGCAAAGCTAGAGGGCAATCTGTATAAGGCAGAAATATTTGTTGTTGTTTGTGAAGTTAAATTTTTATAAAATAATAAACTTTGCTGTGTCCGAAGGTTACACATTTAGTGCAGGCCTTTGTTAAATGCAGTATGAGTCAGTACCCCTTAGCACTTGAAAAAATAGATGTGCACATCTTAATGGGTGATTGAAAGAAACTGCACATTATCCAAAAAAACGTCATTCAAAACAGTCTTTCTGCTAGAGGTAAAGGTATTAGAATGATTTCCATAAAAACAATCCAGCATCCCTATGAAAAGTTGTATATGGTATACTTTCAAGAAACTGCAGGACTGGGAGAGAAAGGGGGCCGACAGGAGTCAATAGGTTTGAACTCTGTTTTCAAACTAAGGGTGAAAAATTGGCTCCCAGCTGACACATTACTACATTTTGCACAGAAGCATGTGTGACTCCGGCAATATTTAAAGTACCCAGTGGGGACATCTTGGCATAGCATTTGCTGTTCTCCATCTGGATGCCTCAGGTAAAGTCACATGACACGGAAGAGGAATTTGAGTTCAAGTCCAAGGCCAGTGTGCAAAGCCACTCCTTTAGAGCTGTCTCCTATAACACTTGCCTCCACTTTGTCTCCCATTTACATCTTACATTCATTGATGTGGCCTTTTATACTCACACAACACAAGATATCAACTCAAATCAAGGAAGTGTGCTGGGGTCACAGGCACTTGTGAAATGCCTAGCCTGGCACTTGGACCTGAACTTGGGTTCTCTGCAAGAGCAGTGTGTGATTGTAAACAATGAGCCGTGTCTCCAGCTACAGCATTATACTTCATGCAGTATATTTTCTTAGAATGAAAGAAACATTTTCTCAAACTGTCTCCTAAAAGTAAGATCCACTCATTTAGTCTTATGGAAACATCACCTTAATTTAATAGGAATATGAGAATATGAATTATAGGATCATCCTAAAATCTGTCCTAGTAACTGAGCTGGAATTTTTTTCTAGAATCATACTGTTCATTAGAGAAATATGATTTATTGTATTTTAATTATAGTTAGTGCAACTAAAGACTAGGTCTCAAAAGAAAAAGTCAAATCCTGTGTCAACTAGCTTTCCAGCTAACAGCCTCAGTGTGCTCAAAAGCAGTTTGTTCTTCTAATAGAGATAGACAATCTGCCTTTAGCAATAAAAATGGGGGGGGGGGTCTTTGAGGAAACCTTCAGTTTCAGGAGCAGTAGGAGATAAATGTGAGACTATAACAATGGGGGATTATTGATCTACATATCTGCTGAAGTTTTGCTATTTTAATGTCATATAATAAGAAAGTCTGGGTATATTATGCAGGAAATAAATAAAACAGTCTCACCATCCAGGAGTTCATGAGTTTTCTTTTTCTTTCTTTCCTTCTGATAACCCCTTTCCAGGGCCCACAGGTTAAGGGTAGAATGGAGCCACACTCAGGACCCTGTCTTTTCAGTATAGATTCAAAGCACCCCAGGTTCATGTTGCTTTGCAAACAGAGAGTTCCACATGGAAATGAGGGCAAAATGTTCAGCAATAGAGAAAAGAAAGAAGTGTCTAAAAGCCACCGTTTTACAACAGTGACAGACACAGAGAGGACATTTGGATGAGAAAATAAAAATATTCAACATTATATATAAATAGACCCTGAAGGATTTACGTGTCCCACAGGCCAAGGCTAAATGCATTTTATTGGGATAGGGCAATGGAACTGTCTAAGTCAGAGGTGTGCTGTGGGAAGGGAGCAGTCACCACTCTAGAGCTCCACCTGAGAAACCCTCATGAGGCAGGAAAGAGCCAAAAGTCTGTGGGAGGAAAGGAAGACAGCTTAGCAGGGGGCAGGAGAGGACAGCAGGAGAGTCCAAGCCCAGGTCAGAATTACAAATAGACTCTACGATTATTAAGTGGTAACTATGTTGCTGCTAAATCCATTAATGCTCATAAACATGTCACCCTTCTCCTCATTGATGGGGTTGTCTTTCAGTCTCTGTGACAACCATGCTAGCTGTTGCAAATGCTATGACAGTCCCCCTGATTATCTCTCCACCCCCACCCTTATCATTCTTGTCTCCCATTGGGCCACCCTGTTCCCTTGGCTGGCTGTTTTGGTGCCTCTGGAGAGGTGTGAAAACATGAAAGCCTTTCCAGCAATGCTGCTGACCTTCAGGACAGGCTTGGAAGCCCAGAGAACATTGGAACTTAAAGAGTCAAAGAAACACAGCATACACTGCATAGGCCACCAGAAGAATAGCCTTGGCCTCTTGGCCTCTTGTTTATAAGGCAGCCCAGACTGAGGAAAGCGTGAGAGAGCTGGTGCGTGCATGCGTGTGTGTGTGTGTGTGTGGGGGGGGGGTGCTAGGTACTCCAGCTGGCTGAGGTGGCAAGGTTGTTCCCTGGGAAGAAAGTTTGAAAAGGCATCTCTAGGCTACAAAATAACTTGAGGTGGAAATGTGACAACTTTTTAAAGAGAAATGACCACAACTAATGTATTTTCAGCTTTGACTTTGGTTCTTGTGCCTTCTTAATGATTTCCTGATTGCTTGAAATGTCAAACCTGAAATTCAGTCTATATTTCATTAGTTTCCTTTAATGAGTAGCTACTGACTACCCAATTACAAGATGTTTTCTATACACTCCCTTTACATGATTGAAGACAGTGGATAAGAGGCACGTGTGCAAACTCCCAGCTATTTCTTCTCAGCTAGAGGGCAGATGTAAGGGACAGAGAGATAAGTAGACTGGAATGCATGATGCAAAATCCACAAAGAATCAATAAATTTAATTTTTTTTTAAAAAAATGTCATTATCAATTGTACATTTCTGAAATGTTCTGGAATGGTTTCAGTTAGATGGCTAATCACTTTGGCCCCATCTCCTTAGCTTATATAGCATACAATTCAATTATACTAATAAGAACCAAAATATAAAATTCTTTGGTAACATCTTAAAGTTAAACATAAATCTGCTTGTTTCCACGAGCATTTTCTCATTATAGAAGTCTCAGATGCCTGGGATTTAAAGGATGCCTATAAATCTAAGGCATCATTCACTATTTGTAGAAGATGTGATACAAAGGTATTAAAAACTATCTAAGCAAATGGTTATTAGGGTATTTTATATACAGCTAATCCTTACCAGCCCCAAGTTTAAAAAAAAAAACACACATTTTAAATCATATTAAAATAAAGTAGCTGGTATTTATAATCAACCCATGATATTCTTAGCACTCTGGCATCAGAATGGTATGAGCCAGACTGTGACAACATCCATAAGACCTGCACAAGTTCTAGCCAGAGAAAACTCTAGCATAGAGGATTTACTGCTTCATGGCAGAATCAAGACGTGATCATAAAGAACAAAGAGGCATATATTCCATTTTCACATACTAAACAGGAAAGGTGGGCAGTGAGTCTCACTAGCTCTTCCATTCCAAAGCCCTTAAGGACTATGGTATATATTTATCATTAAGAGAGACAAATACTCCAGACAGTCGAGACTTAATGTCCTGGGTACAGTGGGTATAGTGGAGAGTGTGCTTTTGCATCAGATGTCATGTTGAACTGAAGTATAAGTCAAATATGAGAAGGCTGAACTGTGACCTCCCCCCAAAGCTGCCCAGTGGGTTGGCCCACTCTTCTTGTCCCCAAGCTCTATGTCACTCTATGGCTGGAATGACTCGGGAAGGAGTGGCCATACAACAGACCTACTGATATCATCTACTGAAATGGGACCAATGGAAACTCAGGTTCAACTTGAGTTTAATGGTAAGGAATAGAATTCTTCCACACTTTTCTCTGAAATATAATCCAAGACTTTGATAATAAGGATTCCAAAGTTCACGAGACTTGCCAATAACACACACTATGAATTTTTGAAGCAGATTAAATTTAAATAAAATTTTCATAAAGATAATGTATTCACAGTGACCGAAGAAAGGCAAAAACCAAGAAATAACTGGGAAACAGAGACAACAGAGTCTAGGGCATTCCTTTTGCCATTAACCTCACCACATAACGGGTTCATTTCTCTTCTTTTACAAGAATTACCTTACAATAGCTGCATTATCACTATGATCTCCTCCTGGATAATCAAATTTCAATATATCTACTGGTTTCTAGTTAAATTAGATAAGGATTTTAGATGTTTGCTTTTGTATCTCCTCATAATTTTAATAAGCTGTACTTCATCATTCCCATCACATATCGTATTTACATTTTTTAACATCTATAAAGATGAGGTACGGTTTTGTTTGTTGGTTAATCTGTATTTTGTTTTGCTTTATTTTATATTGCCATTGGTGTTTCCAAGCAGTCTCACCCTATAACCCTGGCTGGCCTTGATCTTCTAATCTGCCTGTGCTTGCCTCCCAAAGTGACAGGGTTACAGGTGTGTACCACCACTTGAAATTTTGAGAAGCATTTGTCATGGATGTTTTCATGTTGTTACAAAAATGACTTACAGCTCTTCAGAATAATAGCCTTGCTTTTCCCCCTAGGGCCCAAGACACCATTTAGCCATGGATTCTTGTCCTTGCGGTATTAAAATTACTCCTAAGGACTTTTGCTATAGATCAAGAGAATCCCTCAGCCCAAATCAGAGAAGCTTCTCCTTTCCCTAGATGACAATCAACAAAGAACCCCAGCTCTTTAGAGAAGAAAATATTAAGAACATTACAGGTCTAAACAGGACATTCATCTAACATCCATCTCCCTCAGGCTTGGCCATCTATGTGAAAGATGAGGCAGACAGATTATAAAGAGCTGAGGTGGTAAAATCCAGGGAACAACATTTTCTAGACACAGTGGGACAGATGCACATATGAACTCATAGCAACTGTGATAATACGCACAAGTTATAGCCAGAGAAAATCCTAGCATGGAGGTGGGGAAGGAGGTACCAAAGCCCAATACTAACTGAGATATTACTGGCATTTTGATAGTTCCTAGGGACTCAGCTTACCTTAGTGATGTGACCTCTAATAAGCTGACCAAACACCAGGGCAAGCCCCACTCCAAAGAACAGCTGGACATCACAAACAAATTCAATGGGGAAAGACAATAGAAAAGGATGTAATTTCAAGATGGAGTGGGAAAAGACAGGAGAGTGGAGTTAGTGGTAGAGGGAGGCGATGAAGGAAGGAGGTAAAAATGGTCAAAATTTGTAAGAAAAAATTATTAAGAAATAAAAATAAAGTTATTTTTTAACCAGTGTTTAAAATAATGACAATCTTACCATTAAAATTGATTTGGATTGATGAGTTTTTACTAAATTCAATTTTCAATATTTTATTATTGTGACTACATTATCTATTCACTAATAGCTCCCTTATAAGTCATTTTCACTTAGAAATTTTAAAATCTGGCCTCGTCTTCTAGTCTAGTAACCTATGGTTGTTGTGCTAACTATAGCGGAGATAGGGCTTGTTTGGGCTCATGATTTGGCTGGTGGGATCCACTGCTTTGGATCTGAGACAAGACAGGATATTATGGTGGAGTGATGTGTGGCAGAAGCTACTTACCTCATGGTGGCCAGGAAAAAAGAAACACAGGAGAAAATATGGCTTAGCAGAAGAGGCAGCTATTTCTGGTGCCGGGGGCTCCTATTTACTAATGATTATGGAGTGAGAAAATCACTCCAAGTCATTTCTTTGTTTCTTTACTAAATGAGCATATGGAGGGTTTTTCACTTCATAAGATGGTTTTGCAGAACACGTAATTAATTATATCTAGATATAGTAAGTAGCTAATGCACACACACACACACACACACACACACACACACACACACACAACCTATTTATTCAATTCTTTGAGGCCAATTATTTTGTCTCTGAGTTAAAATTCAATGTCTTATGTCCCATTCTTCCTGCCAGTAGATTCAGAACAGCACCCCACCCCCAGACACCTATTTTGGTTAACTACCTATTTGTCAACTGATTTTTGCTTTTTAGTAGGAGGAAGAGTTCACTTCTCTATACTACTTACAGGCAGTAAATGGATCTTTATTTTACAGTACACCAATCTTTGGTATCCCACAAACTCAGACACTCTTTTTTTTTTTTTTTTTTTTCCTGTAATTGCCTCTCTAGATGCTCTCATTTTAATGGTGATTTTCAGGTTTTACCTTTCCTTTCAATCCCCACTTCACCCCACTTGTTAATTCTCACTTCACCCTACTGGGAATCAATCTCAGCATAAAGAGTTTCTGGCTTGTTGTAGCTGACTCCAAATGAGAAACAAAAGGGTTAGCGAAACAGAGACTAATTCAAACCTGCAGGTCTGTTTTTATGATGTTACTTTATCATCCTCTGCTTTAAAAAAGGTAAAATAGGAAGTGGGACTGAATGATAAATACTGCCAATAAAACAATAGCATCAAGTCCCCTGCTCCAAAAGGATAGCAAATGATCCCCGAAAGACTTCTGCTGAGGTTCAAAGAGTTCTCCCTTCTGAAATACTAGGCACAGTATTTTTTAACAGGTTAAATAGAGCCCAAGAGATAGTAAGTCATTTAAACACTTCTCTCCCCTTCCCTTCAGTTAAGAGGAGCCAACTTAATATATTTTTCTTCCAATTGAGCCCAGGGGACAGTATTCACTACTGGGGGCCTATAAAAGGTATTTAGGCATCTAACCAACAGTGAAAGACAGATGGATGGTTTCTTAGCCATCACAGGTTCATCTGAAGGATTCATATTAAACCCCTGCCCTCTTGCAGAGCCTTTTGACACACATCACTTTTGAATTCGACCCCTTTAATTTTCATGTGGCAACTTACAGCTAGCTCATGATGCCTTGGGGCTAGTTATAAGTAGTTCATGTCTGAGATTACACATCTGATATTTATAAAAACACAAATACTTTAGGCAGGAAATGACAAATCTTTGGTAAGCATTTTCAGGTCTTAAAAAAAAAAGAAAAGAAAGAAAAAGTCAGTGATGAACTAAGCACAGAGATTAAAATGATGCTGCCTTGCTGCATATTGAAACCAGTCCCTTCTAACAAAAATGCCAAAAGCCATTATCTACACAGTTTAATACTGTGCAGTAAGCCCCTGTTGATCCCCAGTAATCTGTAGCCCTACATAGCACTATGCGGGATGGGACGTGGGATAATATAAGCTGACTTAATTAAGACTCTGGGTTGTCGGAAAATCGTGACTCTCTAAATCCAATCTCACTATTTTCCAATGAGTTGCAGTTGGAAAATATGACCTCAGGTGATAACATTTCCTTAACTTTTATGTATCTCTTTTATTGCATCCGAGGAGCCTGATCGAGGTGATGGTGGTGGCTAATGGCAGTTGTGGTATGTTTTCTTTTAAAAAATACTCAGCTTCAGCATTTGCCAGAAGACATTGTTTTAAGCCCCAAAGAGACAAAGACCCCAGTGCAATCCTGCTTCTTTAACTTTAGAAGTTTAGATTCTTAATCACATTCACCAACAGGAAAACTAAGAAACAACATGAGGGTGGGGAATGGTTTCTTCACCAAGGATGGCCTGCTGTGAAATATTCAACCTTGGTTCTACAAACTATTCAGAATCAACCATTCCAGCAATGCATTGTAAGTTGATAAGATGCGTGACTCCGAATTGTAATTCATCATAGCAATAGCTTTTTGAGAAAAAAAAAATCTCCTTTTAGAAATGAGGAGATGACTAAATGGATTAAACAGTTAGTGTACAAACATGGTGCCTGGAGTGCAGATCCCCAGAACCATAGGAAAGCTTAACCTGAAGATTTCAGATGTATAGCAAAGTTGACAGCATACAATGCGACATTACAATTCTTCTTTTCTTACAAGTATGAAATCTTTACCACACTCATATGCCATATAGATTTGTAAGCATTACTAATTTTGCTGAACCACTTGAAGGTAACTTTCCCACATGACAATCAACCTTCAAATCATTTAGCATGGATGCTGCCTTATAACATTGTTATCACATGCAAAGAAAGATAACAGAATGCTCTAGTACAATCTACCATGTCACATACAAAATTCTCTCTCTGATTGCTACCTAAATACTCATTTGTTTTGTCTATAATCACTTGTTTACTACAGCTACAATCTAACAAAAAGTCACATCTTGCCTTTGGCTGCTACATTCTAATCTAGAACAGTGTCTGTCCCTAGGGCTGTTTGATTTGTTTGTTTCTTAGCAATCTTGATTTTTTCAAAATTTTTCTGATTATTTCCTTGAAAATCTTTACATTTGTTTTTTATTTACTAAGACTTCTGTTAAATATTTGGTCTAAAAACCCAAGAAAATAAAAACAATTTTTGGCTAGGAAATTTCACTGAGTAGGCATTTTACATTGCATCATATCATTGCCAGGAGACATGTAAGGCCAGGTTGGTACATTGTCTGTGGTATTAGGTCAGTTAAGGTGGTACATGGCAGGCCTCTCCATAGTGGTATATTTATGCCATTTTGTCAGTACATTTATTTTAAAAAACAGATGTTGATAAATTACAGCAGAATCAATGAGCGAGCACAAGAATTTTTAACCTGAGGTCTAAGCATGTGTTTGGACCATAAATCTAAACCCTCAAATTGTGTGCAAAATGTTATGTGCAGTCATACTCCAGGTAAAAAGGAAATCCATGTAATTTCAAACAGGATGAAGACCAAAATGTGATTAAGAACAATTGCATGTTAAAGGCTTCATTCTCGAATTCTGCTTTAATGCCACCTGTTTTACCTCCTCACACTCAGAAGTTTTGTGCCTCCTACAGTATGGCTACCAGAGATCTACTGACCTGTGCCTTCTTTGACATAAAGGAATCATCACTTTGGGAAGGCAAAGCTCCCTGACCATTATAACCATGGTATAGTATAGCATTAGAAGATGACACTTTGAAAATCCATTAGCAAAACTCTATTGAGATATCATCATGTCACATACAGAGTAAAGAAGAATGGGGGAGTGACAGAGGCAGAGGGAAAGAGCCAGGTGCTATTAGTTAAGCTGATGCTGGAACTGATAAGAGGAAGGAATGAATAGTGCAGAATTGGTGAAAGGGAGCAGGGTGAAGGGGCAAAGAATGAAGGGTCTGTCTGATATAGACAAAGGAGTACAAGTATGGCCGGCCTCCTCCTCTTGCCACCTGTGGGCATCTCATAAAACATATGTGTCTTTAGCTTTCACCTGCCACTAGTCTTCCCCTGAGTCACGTCACATGACTTCATTCTGCAGTTATGGACCATGAAGGTCTCTGGAATGTGTGAAATGAGAGCACCGAGCAGAGCCTGTACCCCAACCTCTGAATCCTGCTGGCCTGTCTAGGGAGAGTTTTAGCTTTTTACAGCCTTTGTCTTTCCCAAGAAATCTATGTTAGCTCCAGCCTTCCAATGTCACCACCACCACCACCATTGTCACTTCTACCACCACACCATGAGGCAGAAACTTCATGACATTATGGGCAAATTTGGAAACAGGTAACCCAGATGGGCAGATGATTCAGGATATCCATTCCTGGGTGGACCCAGATCTAGTTTTTTATATTTGCTATCGGAGGCTGGGCAGGGTTTGGACTCTCCTTGCCTTTTGCACTGAGCATCACTGCTGCTATTTTTAGCACACAGAACAAGAGAATACAATAAGCACATGCAGGGAAATCCATTCAGTGAAGAACTTCCTTTTCCTTCTGTTTCCAATCTGGGAGGAAACCTGAAAAATCCAAGTTTATAAACATCCCCTTGGCAAAGCACCCTACTCCATTAATAAACTGGATTCTGTTTGAATTTTAGGGAAACCACTCCACATTAACCTGGGATTCAGATGACTTTGGCATGGAATTTCAGGTTGGCAATTTCAGGTATTTTTGCTCATTTTGGCTCGTTTATCCCCAATAATGCCTGTGTTTTATAATGAAAAACTCAGCGCAAGAACTGTCTATGTAAGCCCATGCAGCTGGATGACAACTTAGATTCATGATTTTAAGTCTGGTAACTTAGTTTCCCTGTTAGCTTCAAGGAAATACTCTCTCAGTTATTTTGTTTAGTATATTTTAATACGACATTACAATATGCCACCCCTTCCTCCAAGCCACCCTACAAATTGCTATTGGCCAATCAGCATCATATTCCTTATTTAGGACTTGCAAATCCTTCAGCTGTATATTCTATGTAAGTAATACATGGAGTGCCTACAACTAGAATCCACACTTTGGACAGAAGATAATGTATCCTGATAATAACTAGTCAAAGAGAAGTTTATTTTCCCTTCATCTAAGAACTAGTCGCCTCATCATAATCCCATAAAAAGGAGGTAAGATCAAGAAGCTTGGAGGTTCTCAGTATTATTTTCCAGACATTTTCCTACTCTGGCACAACCAAAGAATCATGAGTTCAGCATAGTTTCTCTCCAGAACTGCAGAGACCTTTCTGTGTGTCTTTAGACACTTTCCTCTAAGCAGGGCACTAAGAGACTCCTGTTACCAAGTGGCCTCATTGTACTTCTAAGACAAAGACTCCCCTCCCTGCTAATTCAACTGAATTTTCAAGTTAGCCGGTCTCTGGTGTGTAAGTACACACACCTTCTCTGCAGTTAACACTGGTGTAGTGATGTGGAAATGCCTTTCTGTATGCTGTGAATCTCAATCTTTAAATAAAGGAGCTGTTTGGGGCCATGACAGGCACCATAGAACAAGTAGGAGGAGGAATCAGAGCATAGGTAGGAAAGGAAGGGCGGAGTCAGGGGAGATCGAGCTGAAGCCCACAGGAGCAACATGTTGGAGCACAAGTGAACCACGGGCCACATGGCAGACAGATTAATAGAAATGCGTTGATTTAAGATGTAAGAGCTAGCTAGCAATGTGCCTGAGCCATAGGCCAAACAGCATGAAGTTAATATAAGCCTCTGAGTCATTTCTGAGGACCTGAGCGGCTGGGCGGCTAAGGGGTCTCAGGTGGCAGATCTGTGGGTCTCAGATCTCTGGCCACCCGGGGCCCAAGAAACCCCAATACTACAGTGTAGGTTTTCTAGATTTGAATCATCTCACTACTACCTGTGAGCCAAATTCAGCCTGAAACATGCTTTTGTTTTTTAGTTATGTTTTATTGGAATATAGGTGCACCCTGCTTGCTTGCATATTGTCTGTGACTACTTCTATATATTATAGCAGCAGAGTTCAGTTTCAGGTCAAAAAAGACCTAAAATAACTGGCATTTTACAGAAAACCTGTTGATTCTGCCAGATGATTACCATTTCCCCTTCCCCTTTCGGGTATACAGTCCGAGACATTTGACAGCTATAGCTGATCTAAACTCAGTGATGTATTTGGTCTCTTAACATAACCAGGCGGAGCTCCTGGTCCAGCCAAAGAGAGAGAGAGAGAGGAGAGTGTATATGAGCAAAGGGATCAGGATCAGGAGGAGTAGACCCATAGAGAGGGAGCTATTGGGAGCTCACTGAATATGAAACAGCCACAGGGGACTCTTCAGGTAAAGAAACTAAATCCTCCAAAGGTAGATGACCATCAAATAGCATAGGCAGTATGTGGAGCATCATGAAGTAGGATCAGACTATGTTCCTGTGCATGAACTGGCATCTCGGAGCCCATTCCCTGTAGAGGAACACCTAACCCAGCCTTGATACTGGGATGAGGAACTCAGACCTACCTCAAATGGATACACCAGACTGAAATGAGCCACCTTGGGACTCCTTGCTCTCCTTGGGGGAATGGATGGAGGAATGGGGTGGGGGGAGGCTGAGGGAGGACTGGGAGGGGCTAGGAGGAGGGAAGGGGAGGAGGGAGGCAAGCAGGGGTATACATGGGGAAAAACCCATTTTAAATAAAAAAATAAAAAATAAAATAAACTCAGTGATGTATTCGTTCTCTTAATATAGGGGTACCACGTGCCTCATCTTAAATACATAATTCCTGTCTTAGAAACTAGGCAGCCTCAAAGGCTTATGTAGTAATATAGTTAGAATAATTTGCTTAGCTTCTGAATATGCAATTTTATAAATTACTGCTGAGAATTCAAGCTGATCCTAGCCTCTCAAACACATTCATCTCGGTATAGAGTAAATGGTGAAGGCTAGTTGGTTACTGTTTCATCTTTTATGTAAACTGACTAAATAGGGAATATGAATTCTGAGGTCAGAAAAACCTAGATTCTATTCTAGGCTCGGCTCTGTAATTTTCTATGTGACCTTTAAGTCCGTGTAATAACCTCTCTAGGGTTCGGTTTTGTCATTCATCAAGGAGGAGCTTTGCTTTATTTAGCTTTTATCACTAATTACTTATTATAAATAACTTACAGGGGGAAAGTTTTTCTTGGCTCGCAATTATAGAAGTTCCAGACCATGATGGATCAGATCATTATTTTAGCCTTCCTTGTGAAGATGTTAGATAGCTATGGTAGCAAAATATGAGCTTCTTACCTCATGCAGGAAAAGAAGTGGGGTGGGAACTGGGCTTTAGTTCCATAATCTTCTGTAGAATCACACACTCAACACCCAAAGGACCTCATGTTTAACTCAGAGGCCTTCAGGGCGCCATCACCTTCCATCACAAACACCTGCTCCACACCTTCTCTAAAAGACTTGGTACCATAGTAAGGAAGAAAGATCACTTTCAGTAAGGAACTGTTGAGGGGGAAATGTGAGATAAGTGAGAGAGGACTGGGTGCTCTCTCTCTCTCTCAATTGATTCTACTGAATCAGGATGCCTCCCATTTCTTAATAACCACAACTACAACCAAAAATCTGCATGTGGTCTTAGTTCTCACTAACAACCCTGTTCATCATCAGAGCTCTGTTAACAATGTGCTGGTCCCCTATTTCAGCCTGGCTGAGGAGTGAAAATATGAGTCTATGATCTGAGTCTTTAAATGAAATAGAGGGCTACCTGACTCTTCATTTAAAAAATATTTTCTCTCTCTCTCTCTCTCTCTCTCTCTCTCTCTCTCTCTCTCTCTCTCTCTCTCTCTGTGTGTGTGTGTGTGTATGTGTGTGTGTGTGTGTGAGATATCTTTGAACTGTTGTCTTTATATTCTTGTTTTTATTTCTCTGAAAACTTCAGACTAATAAATACACAATTTATAATTTTACATAATCTTCAAGTTCATTTGGTACAGTCTTCCTCAATGTAAGGAAATGAGAGGCCACAATCTCACAATACCAGTCAATTTTCTTAAATTCTGACTTCATGTAGTCAAATTCCCTATAAATCAAACATTGGTTTCATAACTCCTGATTCAGACAGTAGTCTGTATACCTGGTTCCTACTAAATAATCCTGGAAAACTCCAGACAATGACTTCCAATAAGATGGACACTATAGCTAGAATGCTCATTTCACCCATCATTCTTAACGCATGAATCTTTGCAAAATTTAGCAATTTTCATTTTTCCTTTTCCTCTTCCTCTTCCTTCTTTGAAAATTCCTTTTTCTTTCCATTTATTTCCTATGGAGTGGTTTTAACAAAGAGACTAGGAGAATTTTATATCATATGCCTAAGACAAGTATAGAACATGACCAATAAAATATAAAATGCAAAGTACTATAACTGCAAGTTTGCTGTTGTGGGTTATATTACCTTTCCCAGAATATGTGGCCTGACTTACTTTCTTATTTGTTTTGTGTTCTTTGGAATTAGTTTCTAAAGGCTGAATGGAATGCTTCTAACCTGTGAAGAAATTACACATTTATTCGACACATTTCAAAGTCTGCAATCTAATAATTTTCCACTACTATCATTTGATGTATCTAATTCACTTTAATATAACCCTTTCTGTGTTATAAGATATATTACTGTCTAGAGTATTTGGGTATTTCTGGTGAATATTTCCTATTGATATTATGTAAGTACTATTTTAATGTTATAATTAAAAAATGTTTTTAATAGAATTAGAATTACTTTCTCCTTTTCCTCTTCTCGCACCAGCCTCTCCTAGAACTCAAGGCTGGGTTCCCCCATGTTTTGTTGATCTGTGCGTGTGTCCAGCTGTGGTTTGTCCTAATGGCCTTCATCTGCCTCAAAGCTTTTTCATTCCTGATAAGTGCCCCCAAATTCTTCCTTCTCAAGCAATTACAAGAGTTACTCAGCATGGCTTCTAAAATATCTAAATAATTTTTCTTTGATAGGTTCTGAGTAGATTTGATAGCCTGAAAACATCCTTTTTTCAACACACCTCATTTCCATTGCAGGTTATTTATTTTGTTTGTTTGATTGCACATACCTGATGCACTAGAAAGGAACCTCAGTGAGGCCCATCAGTCTCTTGGATGAATGAAAAAATGAAACAAAATCATTTCCTCTCTTTAACCTCTACTATTATGTTGAGATGTCTTGTCCTTATGACATGCTTGTATTAAAACTTCATTTTTACTTAAAAAAGAACTTTTGCTTCATTCTAAGATTGCCTTGAAGAGAATATAATACTTGAAAGTTGAGAAGTTTAAGACATGCTACTTTAAAGTAAAATCAAGAATAATAAGTCTGAAACAAGCTAGCAAACACAAACAGGTATGGGAACATTACTGCCTCTGCAATTTTTCAGGATAGTTTGCCTATCTTGGACATTTCTAGATAATCTGCTTGGCTTTTACCAAGCAATGATTTGGGAATTACTCTCCCCCACCCCACCCCCACACTGACAGTCTTAATCTTTAGTTTATGCTTTCTCTATGCCTTGTTTTTTGTTTTTGGTTTTTTGTTTGTTTGTTTGTTTGTTTGTTTGTTTTAACCAGTATGTCTTGGAGCCAACTTCTAATATTGTTGATGGAATTAATTAAAGTCTCATTTCTACTTGCCTATAATTTCTTGGTCATGAGCCTACCTTCTTTTTTGTAATGCTTTGCCATCCCATGTTTTCACATCAACCAGCAGTGTCACACATTGGTCCAATTAATCCAACCCCAGGCTTATATATTATTCAAAGTAGAAATTACTCTCTGTTTGATAGTAGGGGACACTGTGAGAAAGTCCTATGAAATTTAATTTGCTAATCTTAGCTTGAAATTAATTACATATGCTCCAGGGTATAGAATAAAAAGTTAAATGATATTAGAAAAGTAATGGATATTGGACAGTCATATCAACATGATCACATGGCATTTTACCATGGCATCTTATACACAGCCTTCTCATACTATGAGAACTAGTAATCAGAGAGAGGCTTACATCTCAGAAAAGTAGTCAATAGTCCTACCCATCTGTATCCTACAAATCATATCCTGGAAGGATATCCCAAATGGGGCAATAATGGCACTTTCATTGTGGGGATAACCAACAACTGTCTAATTGAACCTAAGGTCTGCTCAATAGCCAGGAATTCATTTTGGTGCTGTAAACATAACCAGTTACTTGTGGGTGGAGAGGTCACACACAATGGATAGGAATTGAGTGACTATGGTATTCTCAGCACCAGCTGATACATTTACAATACAAGTCCAACCCCCAAGGCAGAGGTAACATTGCTGAAGAGGAGGCAGAAAGATTTTAAGAGCCAGAGGACTAGGAAACTTGCTGCTAGATGGTGTCTTCCAAACATGAAAAGAAAGCTGCACTCAAGAAGTTCACCAATATGGTTTCAAAACCATACCTGAACAATTAATCACATTATCAGTCATGCCAATGGAGCCAAGTGAAATTTCACAAGGTCCTACCACTAAATGAAGAATTATAGGCAATCAATAGCTGGACAGAAAGAGGAAAGGTGAAGTGAGGGAGGGAAGGAGAGAGAGAGAGAGAGAGAGAGAGAGAGAGAGAGAGAGAGAGAGAGAGAGAGAGAGAGAGAGAGAGAGAGAATATGAATCAGTTTTCTTCAGAATGAGCCCTGTAATAGGTTATTCAGTCCCAAATGGTCATGTTCAAATACACATCAATAAGAGAAATACTAAATGGACTTGGGTGTGTGTGTGTGTGTGTGTGTGTGTGTGTGTGTGTGTGTGTGTGTGTGAGAGAGAGAGAGAGAGAGAGAGAGAGAGAGAGAGAGAGAGAGAGAGAGAAACACTAGCACCATTGTCAGTGCCAAAAACCTGTGACTATATAGGTTATAGACCATATGGAGAGAATCTATTGCTACCATTCTACTAAATTGTGATAATATTAAATCCATACCTAATGAATAATTGTTACACTAATACATTATTTCATAGCTCTTACCAGAGAATTTTTTATGCAATAAATGGTAGTTAACACAGAGACCCATAACTTCTCAAGGTGTGAGTAATAAGAGACTGAGAAGTGCTTAGCCATACATGGGACATCTATATCACATCTCCTCCTCCCAAGGCTCAGGAATCACTGAAGAAGAGGGAGCAAAAAAGATTATAATAGCCAGAGGTGGTAGATAACTGCAAGGAAACAGTGCTTTCTGGACTGCTGAAAACAAGAATTTAAAGCGATTGTGAGAGAATTCTCAAGACCTACAGATTTTCAAGTCCAAAGTTCTTGGAAAGCACATTTTGTTTTGCTTTGCTTTTAAAACAAAATACAAAATTAGGTAGGTATTAAGATGGTTGTGTGAAATTCTCAGTCTAACAAAAGAAAATAAAAAAGAATAAAAAATAGAAAATTAACAATAGCAAAACCCCAATGAACCTAACTTTAAAGGTAGGTGAAGGACCCAAGTAGTCACTTCTCAAAAGGAGATATGCATATCGCTAATAACTATATGAAAAGATCTGATCATCATGGATGAGATTTTAAAGAGTAATGAATTATAACTTGACACCTTTTAGGATGGCTACAGCCAAAGAAACAAAAGCTTCAATTGCTGGGTAAGTCAATGGAAGCAATGTACACCTTTGACAGGAATGTAAAATGCATAGTCATCATGGAAAACAATATGGAGTTTCCTTTAAAATTTAAAGTTGAGCTATCCAAAGAGCCAGAAAGTCTATGCCTGGGTTTATATACAAACAATATGAAATCAGAATGATGCAAAGATATTTGTGAGTACATTCACAGTAGCATTATTCTCCATAGTCAAGAGCTTGAAACAACTCAAATGCTCATCAGTAAGTATATACACACATAATAGAATAATAATCAGTCATTTAAATAAACAAATATTGTCTTTGTTAGTATAGATAAATTTGGAAAACATTATGCTAAAATGAAGGCACATTGGTACAAATACCACAATCCTCATTTATGTGTGGAGCCTTAAAAAAGCTAAAGTTGGAAGCAGAGCATAGTGGTGTTACTAAGGATGAAGAGATTAAAGATGCTGGTCACAGTATATGATGATTCAGTTAGGATGACTCTATCTGTAGAGTTATCTCCATTACACAGAACTGTGACTAGAATTAATAAACTATGTAGAGAATACATCTGAAATGGTTTCATCACAAAAGTATTTAGTATATGAGGCAATGTATGTATCCAGTTGCCCCAGGTATAGCCCTAGGACATTTAGATTCCAACACTGGAATGTTTGGTGACTTTCTCTAAAACAACATTGTGGGGATTTAATAAAGTTTCAGAAGTTTTGGAGATATCAGAGGGAATCTACCCACAGTCTATGTGGGGGGTTAGTAAAAGCTCCAGAAGTCCCAGAGCTCTAACCACAGTCAGTCTAGGAAAATCAGAGTGGTGATTCAAACCTTTAATCCCAGCACAGGGAGTATCCTGGGAGTGGTGACCTACACCCTTAATCCTAACTGAGTCAAGGTCACTTCAGATTATAGAAGGAATTCTAGGCTCCCAAGCAGGTGTGGTGGGGCCATGCCTTAATTACCGAAAGAATACTTAAGTCTGGATTCAAACACAGAGAAAGCCATTCCAAGGGAATTGAGGCTGAGGAAGTTAGAAGACAGCTGGGTAAGATTTGACTGTGGTGTTTATTCCCTCTAGTATCTCCAACTTCTTCAGAGATCTATCCCTGAGTCTCATTCTTTAGTGCGTCACAACATGTTATTGTATCATAACCCACGTGCTATATACATCACTCTGAATTACTATAGTACCCAATACAATGCAGGTGCTGCATAAATACCTGCTGAATTATTTGGAGAATAATGACAAGACAAACAGGCTGTGCATATTAAGTACAATACAATTTTTAAAACATATGTTGGGGTTATTAGTATTGAGCAAATATGGGAAGCTGAATATAAATTAAAATATCACACTGTACATCAAGATACATGTGTATATATATATTTTATTCATCAGCAATACAGCAACTGCAAAGAAACAGGTGTTTGTATGTATAGATGTGTTCGCTTGTGGGTATGTGTTCTTATGGGTGCATATGTGTGCACATAGGTGCACATGTTTGTGTGTACATGCATGTGGAGGCCACAGGTCAACCTCAGATCAGTCTTCAGACAGCCTAGAATGGCTGGCTAGTGAGCCCAAGGGACTTTTCCTGTCTCTGTCTCCCAAGCACTGGGATTATCAACACACCCTATACAACACCTAATTTTTTATGTTCTTTCTTGGCACTAAAATCAAATCCTCATGACTCTCTAGCATTTTACCAATTGTAATATACCTCCTAGGCCTTAAGAGACATAGTTTTAAAATAAAATTGATATGGAAAGTCAGAAAGTTAAAATAAGCTTTAAGAAAGCAAAGGGGGGAAATGTACTCTAACTGAAGACTTATTAACAAGCTATTATTAATACTCTAAGGTTATGTGCAAGGATAGCTGGTAGACCCCAGAAGATAAGAGTAGCTTGGCCATAGGTCTCTAGACTTGGGGTGGGAAGAATTTCACCTACAAGCTCATTTGAAGTCTCTGGCACCCGATAGTAGGGCACTACTATGATTCTTGGAAGCAGGATCCTGCCCAGCGCCACAACAGATGGAGCAAGACAATGAGACCCACAAGTAGGCTCATGGGGGACCACTTTGAGCTCTGAGGAGAAATCATGGTTCTGCGCAGTGTGCCATGACATACTGAGCCAGACTAAGAGACTCACACATAGGACTGGAGCGGACTGCCCCAGGCTCTGGGATGGAAACAGGGTCCTGTCCAGTGCCTTGACAAGTGAGTGAGACAATGAGACCCACACATAACTGGGCAGACAGGCACTTTTATGGTGAAAAAATTATGTATGGTGTGAGGGGAGGGAGAAGATAAAATGGTTCATGTCCTGTGGACAGAGGTATGATTGAAGAGGTGAAAGCTGTGAGGAGTGGGCTGAGAAAAATGGCTTCATTGTCACCCAGGGCCATGGTGATATCTGGGCTGCTGCCAGGGCCCATGTTGGGTTCATGGCCCTGATGCAGCTGTGGTCCATGGCTCCTGATACCACCAAAGGCCTAAATTACAAGGCTATACAGAGTTGCCCCTACCACTGGCTGCAACACTGAGGTGAACTGGACCTGCCCCTCACTGGCTAAAGCACTCAGAAGAGAGGGTCCTACTCCTCATTTGGGCAGCACAATAGAACTGACTTCCTAGAGGCAAAAGTGAGCTGGCCATGAGGATGTGGGAACTACACAGGCCAAGAACCAGAGTCATGGATTGGCCCACCCAAGCATCTCTGATCTTCAACATATGAAGGGGCCAATCCCACAGACCCAAAGCTACAGGATCTCCATGCCACAGGGCAACAACAGTATACCTAAAAGGAGTCCCAGTGAGGGTCCAGCATCAATACTGTAGCAGAAGCCAGAGGCCTCAAACAAAATCAGTGACTCTGCAATGATCACTTATATAAAGTGGTTAACTGTATAGCTCACTGTGTCACACTACTGCTCCCCTGTGAGATTTATTTATTTTATTTTTCCTGTTTCTTCTTGTTTTCTCTAAAATTTTATTTTAGTGGGGGGGGCATTGAAATGAATGGGACTGAGATTTATGCTGTGAAGCCACAAAAAGTTAGTAAAAAGAAAGTTTAAAAGAACAAGGATAATTTCACTTTTCTTAGCAGCTGAATAATATTCTAATTGTGCAAATTACCACACTTTCATTCCCCATTCATCATTTGATGGAGATTTAGACGGTTTTCCTGACTCTCATGAAATAGCTAATGAACATATCCAAAGCAAGCACCTTTGAAGTGAGTCTCTTGGGTATACGCTCGATAGTGACCTACCTGGATCATGTGATCAATTTCCAGCATTTTGAGAAATCTCCACACAGCTTTCCATGGAGGATCTATTAAGTTTTCACCCCCATCCACAGATAATGACTCTTTCCTCTCCTCATGTCTACACCAGCATCTGCTGACACTGGTTTTTGATGTTGGCCATTCTGACTGAGGTCAGATGAAATATCAAAGTAGTTTCCGTTCCCATTTCTCTGATGGCAAATGTTAAACATCAAAAAAAAGAAAAAAAAGTTTCTGAGCCATTGTATTTAATCTTCTGAGAACTCTATTTCTCTCATATTCCAGTTTTTAATTAGGGTGTTTGTTTTCTTGAAGTTCTGATTGTTTTTTGTTGTTGTTGTTTTTTAACTTTTTGTATATTCGAGACACTAATACTGTCTGATATATAGCTGGGAAAGTTTTTCTTCTGTTCTCTAGGCTTTCTCTTCACTTAAATTATGGTGTCCTTTCATTAACAGAAGATTTTTAGTTTCATAAGCCCTCATTTGTCAATTGTTGATCTTAAGTTTGTATTACTTCGGTTCTGTTTAGAAAGTTCTTTATTGTGCCTACAATGCCAAGTGTATTTCCCTACTTTTTCTATTAGATTCAGGGTATAATGTCCTTGATCAATTTGGATTTTGTGCAGTAAGAGAGATAAGGATCTAGGTTTATTCTTATACATTGTGGTACTATGAATGTATTTGGTTCTCATAATCTCGTAGAGAGTAAAGATAGTATTGGAGTGTGTTTGACCTTGTTGGAGGAAGTGTGCCACTGTGGGGTGGGCTTTGAGGTTTCCTATGCTCAGGATACCACCCTGTATGGCGTGCCATTTACTATTGCCTGCAAAATGTAGGACTCTCAGCTACTTTGCCTACAGGTTGCCACCCTTGCTCCATAATGAACTCTGAACTGTAAGTTGCCACCCCAAATAAATGTTTTCCTTTATAAGAGTTGCCATGGTCATAGTGGCTCTTCATAGAGATACAAACCATAACTATGACATATATGTAGCCACCCAGTTTGACACTGTACCATGTTTACTTTACCTTAACATACCTCCCCAAGTCTACTCACACTAGCCAAACATGCTATCCATGCTTTCTTTCAACAGCAATAGTCACAAAACAATGTGGAAAATAAAAATTCAAAACTCTTTGGAATAAGTGAGTATTTCATATGAGCCAGAAGAATATATATATATATATATATATATATATATATATATGTCTACTAGTATATATACATATATATGTAAACACACACACATATACACTAAGCCCCAACAAACAAATTAGTTAAAAAAAAAGCACTAAAATGTAAAATGGAACCAAAGTTTGTAACTCGGAAGTAGGACATGTGCCAACTTCTAGAATTGTCCTTGGCATTAAAAACTATAAGAAAGGAAAAGAAAAGAAAGCCATACATTGAAGAAAACATTTGCTAAACATACATCTGGCAAAGAACTATTTTCCAAAATACATCACAAAAGTTTACACTTAACAATAAAAAGACAAACACATAGTAAAAAAAAAAAAAAAAAAAAAAAAAAAAAAAAAAAAAAAAAAAAAAAAAAAAAAAAAAAAAAAACCACTGGTGGGAAGAAGCCCAGCTCACTAAAGCAGATGTACACATGGCAAATACCCGATGTGATATCATTGGAATAACTGGGGAAAAGACTGTGAGACAACTGGGAACCACTATTGGAAAGGGAAGATGACACAGTGACTCTGAAAGCTAGTTGGTTGGATCTATTTAGAACTCATTCCAAGACAAGAATCCCCCTCCTAAGAAAAGGTAAAGCATCCATAGATAAATATATGTATATAGAGATATGTACTCCCACACATACAAACATTACAAGTTTTTGTAATAATAGCAAATCAGGTCAGTAGTTGTGGGACTGAAGTAGGTCAAGGGTGGGGTGAGTTATAAGACAACTTTCAATGTGAACAAGATTGCTGTTAAGTCTCACTGTGGCTGGTGTTAATCATTTATCAAAATTCAGAACTGAATGTTTAAAATTGGTATATGTATGGAAATTATACACCAAATAGAGTATGAATGTGAAACTAGACAAAAATTCTGTGAAAAATAGTTTTCATAAATAGCTACAAGGCAATGTGTACAATTAATAAAATACGTAAATAAGATAATTCACACCCCCATTTGATTCTTCTAAACTTCATTATTACAGCCAATAAGTGAGTGATCTTTGAAATTAGGTTCTATTCCATCTCTAAGTGCTCCCCATAGAATAGCGTGGCTTCTCCACATAAAATACGCAATACAGATTCTGCCCAGATGGACAAAAGATGTATTGTCTTCAAACCACTGGCTTGGCTCTCCTATACTCAACTTGTACTTCAGATATCCAAGCTTAAAAGCAACCAGATGAAGTTTTATGGAATTCTCAAAGGGGGGTGGGGACAATGATGAAGAAGAAATAATGAAAACAACTTTTGCTCATGGGAGGAAGTTTCCTGTGCCAATTCTTAGTTCAGAATGATCTTTTATTGGCCAAATTCCAAATTCTTCCAAGTACAGGCTTCTAATGGAAGTGCTGACACAGGCCCCATCTCAGCTCTTTAAACAGGGAGATACAATAAACTCGGGTGAAGCCACTCACTGTCGTTTAGGATGTCTCCCTCCCTCAGCACCTCTTCCCCTCACTTCAGTTACTATTGTTGTTATAATAATATACTAACGTGGCTGAAAATCACCACTTCCCCAAGCTATACTTTGGTATTCTCATTACAGAATACAAATTATCCCTGATGATGAAACTTTTCAGAACAGTTTTTCTCTACACAGGCATAAGAAACTTGCCCCACTTTTTTTTGCATCAAGGGCAAACCTTCTGCTTATTCCGCCTGCTTCTGCTATGTTGTGAAATAACACAGACAGGGCAGCATTCTTTTGAAACTACTAGTTTTTTCCATGAGGACACAATCAACGTCTGTAACTGAAAATAATCTAGATGAAAAACTTACTGATTTGAGGGAAATAAATATTAGCTCAGCATGCACATGTGTGCCTTTGTGTTCTGCATTTCATGCTTTATTAACAGCTGGACAACTCAACAAAGCTACATTATAGCCATATGTTAATCAGAAGCTTAATGAAAGGGAGGTACTAAATACAGTATATATTTTTATAAGTGCCTCAAATAAATGATGCTTACAAATAAGAATAATGACCTAAGTTTTCTTCCCATAGCACATTTGCAATTAAGTGGACCAATTTTCAGAGAAGTCATCATTCTTGCTTTTGCAATACAGTGAGAGACACCCAAGCCAAACCTTCAGTCAGGCCTTTGTCTGGGACTTCATCATATGCTCCAAACCATCCCCACCTGCCTGTTAAGCAGGCCTTTCAAACTACAGTTTACATGCTTTATCCAGAAGGAAGCATGGCTTCCACTTTTTTCAGGAAGCATGCCTGAGACTTTTCTGAATTCAATCTACATAAAAGCTGCCTGGGTCCTTCCGCACAGGCAATGATGATTAAGATCTGCTAGGATAAACTTAGATATGTGATACTCAGCAGTAGAGACTGGTCATTCAGAATTAGGTAACAGGATGTAGAAGCTGTGCGTTCCAGTCTATCTCTTGAAATTTAGGTCACATTCAAAGAACTGGATGGGGCTTACCACATGGCTGGCACTGTGCGTGCACTAAATCCGGTTTCAGCTTTCTGGTGCGATCAACACATAAAAACTGCCATCCTAATGCTACCACATTTGATACCCATACTCCTAAAATAAGAATGATGCCAAGAACTGCATTAGTTGAAAATATATTGTCAATTTGGAAGATGACTATAATGGGAAGAGATGCTGCTCAGCCAAAATTGCCAGGACTGCTTTCATTATTCATAACCAGCTTCCACTTTTCAGCTTCTCCAAAAATGTCTCACTTTTGTGAACATCTCAGTGGCTGCTGTATCTCAGAACACAGCTAAGTGTCCAGTATGTGTCAATATTACAGAGTTACTGTGCTACTCTTTCCTACAAACACCATCCTACAGATAAAAGGATTTTTTTTTTATTTCCAGTACCATAGTCCCAGCTTTATATTTTCTTTTATTATTATTTTATATATTTTTAATTTTTAAAATTATAATATGTTTGCATCATTTCTCCTTCCATCCCCACTAATGTACTCTCCTTGCTTTCTCTCAAATTCATGGCCTCTTTTTAGTTATTACATATATGTGTATACATATGTTTTCCTAAATTTCTAAATATAACCTGCTTAGTCTATAAAATTTTTATTCTTCTCTTGCTTAATTGTTTGTTCAAGTTAGAAAAAATGACATTTACTCATTATTTGGAACAAGAGGAAGATGGGGAAAGATTCATCTGCCTCTTCAGCATGTCCCAGAATGGCATGGACCATTGACATTCATTCTTCCTTTGTCTACAATTTTTCAGTTAGGTACATGGAAAGTGGGAACTATAGTTTCTGATTGGGAGGATATCTCCTCACAACAACTCGACCTCATGGAGAACATGAGTCTTTAATGGCTAGCTATATAGCTCTTCCACTTGTCTAAAGATATATGTGTTCAGGTCTTTACATGTAAATTATCTTGAATTTCAGATAAAGATACACTATGGGGGTGGGTGAAAAGATGACTTAGTGGTTATGAGCTCATATGGCTCTTGTAGGGGACCTTAGATTAGTTCTTATCCCTGATATCAGGTAGCTCCCAACTGCCCAGAACTCCAGCCCTGTTGGATTTGAATATGTATTTGTGTACATTCATGGCACACAGACACACTCCCATATACGTAATTTAAAATAAAATAATAAATCTTTTAAGATAATATTAATTAAAGCAATAGGTTTATGGGATTAAGTTAGTAATGTTACTAAGTCTCATATAGAAATCATTCACTCTTAGACTATTATTTATTTATACTTCTTACATATACATTCTTAATTATAATCAACTAATAATTCATCAAATAGTGATGTCTCCACCTAAGTTTTTCCCACTCTAGAAAAGATATAACAGAGTTTATGGATTTTAGAATTCCAATTAAATTGTCGCATTAAAAATCAGCTGTGATCTGTGTACATCTATTCCTCAAATTAATGATTTCAGAACTGCAGCCTCCAAGGCAAAGCATTAGCAAATGGTCTTCCAGAAGGCAATTAAGTCATGTTGGCTGAGCCATTGTGGCTATTATTGTCCTCTTATAAAAGAAATCCTAGAGGCTGGGGTATTGTTGGCTGTGTGAGTAAAATACTTACCTACCATGCAAGGGTGAAGAATCACATTTATCACTTTAGTTCCCATAAAAAATGCTGGCTGAGCATGATACGATAGTATAATCCCAGCACTTGAGGAAAGAAATTGGGAATCTTCAGATCAAGCTGACTGGTTAGATAACTAAATGGGGAAGCCTGGTTTCCAGTGAGATATCCTGCTTCAGTTGAGAGACATCTGTGGAGGAATATGGCTAACATCAACCTCTGCATACACAGACTTTCCCATGTTCTCATATTCATACATACCCACTTTAATGAACACACACACACACACACACACACGCACACACACACACACACACACACACACACACACACACACCACATATATGCAGAAAAGAAAGAAAGAAGCCCCATAGTCCCTCCCATTGTATATGGACACAGGAAGAAGGTACAAAACATGCATCATCAGGAAGTGTGCCCTCATCTGACACTAGATCTGCCAGAATTTTGATATTGAACTTGTCAATCTGCAGAACTGTGAGAAATAAGTTTCTTTTATTTAGATGATTTTCATTCTATAATATTTTGTTAAGTCAGAATAAAAGATCAAAGGCAACATCTTTCTAGACTCTAATGGGAAGGTATTTTGTATTGATGGCGCCAGATTATATACCTCCCCAATGGTACAGATCTAAACTCCATCCAGCACCTGAGATTTCGGTGTACAGAACTAGCAGCATGCATATCAACACAGACTCAATCTAAATAAGCAGTTATAGTGGAGAGTAAGCAAACTTCCCTGAGAAATTTCCCCTTTTGTTTTTGACAACTCTAGTATTTGTGTCAAGTCCTGGGGAAAAGTGGAGCTTTTGGCTTTGAATATCATCCAATTAGACTGCAAAAGGATTTCGTGGACCTGGTCCTTCAGAGTTCACCATGTATTCAAGTGATGACTTAGTTATAAAAATAAAAGGAGCCTTTCTCCCAAAAGTGCAACTACTGACCAACACAATGTGCTCTAACCTTTCCTGGTTTTGAAGGAAAATGCTGCCAGATTTATTAATAGTAAATCTATATTCGTCTGCTTTTAGGAAACAGTTATATATTTTTCCTTCGGTTGTTTTTATCTCCTTTAATAGAATTAAGTTCCAAGCTACTTAGGATAACTTACAATAAAATTCTGAGAACAACCAGAGGGATCCTAGAGTATTATTCTTCTACCTGGCACACATTTATTAGAAATTTATGACACAGGGATTGCATGCAAGGTCTAGGAGAACACAAAGTGAATCACTTCCTTTAAGGGATTTATACTGAAGCCAGCAAGATGTCGATAAACTATATGCAAGAGATTCCAAAATTCTTGAGCATATTATATGATCTCAATCCATAGCCCACTGTTTCACACAACAAATACCTACTGTTACTGGGTAAATGTTGAAGGAAGAAATAACACTTCTAGTTTTTTTCTCATGTACACATGTGACATTATAGACATGCTGAAATATACAAAATGAGCATATATTTATAATCCTATAAATTAAAAATATTTTTTGGGAAACAATTTGATCATTGTTCACTAACATGTTAAATTATACTGAAAATTCAGCTTGTTAAGATACCTATTCATGTTGAAAGATGGCTACAAAATGCTTTATGTAGCAGGAGAAAAAGAATCTGAGAATATCTGATGAAATGTTACCCAGCTGAGCTGTGTGAAAAATTAAGCAAAGATTTTTACTCTTCCATGTGCTACTTAGAACACAGTATGAATCTCCATCTTTATAAATATATAGCGAGAATGAGCTGGTCTGTCAGCCGAAATGGTATTTGATGATTTAGAGAGGACTGTACTGCCCTTTTCTCTTTCTGTTTTTCTCTGGCTAACCCACACTCCTGGAAGAAAGGAAAAACATACTCCCCAGAGACTGGGCAATGAATGGAGGCATTGTCCACCTAGAGAGGACAGGAATGTTTAACACGTGCATCAGAGCTTTCTTCTCAATGTGCCCTCATCCTTATGCCTATAAATATTTTTGAATGGCTGATATCTTAAAAGATGATAGAAAGAAAATATCAGTAGGTATAGCCTGTGTATTTTTATTAAGCTACTATGAACCTGCATTTGGTAAATCAGCTTAATAGGAAAAGACATAAAAGTGAGTGACCCCGGGGTTAATGAAAGCTCAGTGAGAGGTATTAGATGATTATAGTCAATATAATGCCAAATAATGAAAACCCAATTTATTTGAATATAAGTGATTTCTTATGAAGCTAAAATGAGATGTGTAAACAAATCTTAAAGCTGAGCATAATATCCATGCTGCAAAGCTTATGCCAAAATAGCAAAGGATTTACCATGGTGAGTTACACCATCAGAAAGAATCTAGTGACTGCTTTTTATAACACGTTATAGAAATGATATAATTTCTAATTAAATGACTTGTAGTTTTAAGGATACTGCTTAGTATTTTAAAGCTCCACATATATTTTGTAAAAATCAGCTTACAAGTACCAGATCTAAAATTTTATTATGTCAATTTCTTGTACAGTTTATAGTGAAAGAGGTGATTTGAGCGATTATAATTCATTTCCAAGGAATCTTTCATTCTCAGAGAAATGCATGCATCAGAACAGTGTAAAAACCCTGCTTCTGCATCTGGGCTTCATGCCTCACTTTGATGAGATGAAGATATTCTAGGAGGTGCAATCAATAACCTTTTAGCAGGGAAAAGAAATAGAAGTGTTGGGAGATTTGGCACTAAATTTCCTGTTACTTTTCTAAATTGAAAAATAAACACATAGATATTATTTAAGAATTGAGTTATTTACATGAAATACAAGATATTTAGAGAGTCAATTCTGGGATATTCTTTCTATATATTCATGGGATGTTTGCCTTTTAAAGTAAAATCTATAGAATCAAACACAACAGCAGGTTAGTCTCTGTCCGCCATGTGTTGAAGCACAGTGATGCACAAAATTTATATTTCCTGCTGTTTGTCCTCTCCTCTGGTGGCAAGAAAAATGTGCTTCTGATAAATTCCTGAGACTGAGGTAATCTGAATTCAATTTGGTCACTTGTAAAACTCGGATCCTAGGTTTACCAGCTCTCTCACCTGTAAGAACCATAAAAGATACAAGTTCTGATACCTTTTAAATACATCTGGAACTGAGCTGGGCTTATTTCCTTACTATGGGGTAAGCACTCACTGCACCATTGACTCTGTTGCCCTGAAAATAGTCCCAAACAACGCTGCTCCTAACTTAGCCTTGGAAATTCTGTCCAAGATTCGAGATCGGCCTAATCCGTTTTAGAGCAGAATATCCTAAATGCTGCTTTGAAGGACTTACGTGGCCAGTGCTCTGTGCCACCAAGGTTCTGTAGGCAAAGCACATAGAATCCAAGTCAAATTAAATACTGTCAGGATACCATGGCCTAGAGTTTCTCCTGCATCTGAGCATATTGCCTGCAGATAAGGTGCTGAGGGCATCGGGCATAATCCATTCAGTGGCGAAGACCTGAAAATTACTGCCCCAAGAGCCTATGACGATAACTTGGCAAGAGAAATCTATGGGACTGCATGTCACATGTATAGAGAAGCAGTTGGGGGTGTGAAAGGAACCACCTTTATGAGTCACAGAAATGGGAAAATTCCAAAGAGACATCCATTTGTCAGGTTGTTCCTGCCATCACCAATGTGGTGAACTGTCCCTTATGAAAGGAAACCATCTCAGCATGACAGAGAAGACAAAGGCAAACTTTCTAGGGTGACTCCTCAGAGACACCTGGATTCTTTTGCTTAAGTTTCGGATGAGAGTTCCTGTCCTGTACCTAGCAGTGCATACTAGAGGTTCAAGAAATAACATTTTTGATTTGAATAAATATCCAGTTTGAGAAGGACTCAAAATGCCATGCCAAGGAGACCAAAAAAAAAAAAAAATCCACAGTCATAGGCATGAGGCAGGTGGCTGCAGGCACTAACAGACTAGATAACATCTAGTCAAATAAAAGCATTTTCCTGATTATTGCAATTCTCAGCTGGAATACGTGGCTGCAGTGATCAATCATTGACAGTTTCCTATACATTATCACCAATCACAGGTCTACACAATAGTAACAACTGTCTTGTGAGCTTTTCAATTCCTTTCTTTTCAGCCTATGAAACCCAGGTGTATGGATGCCACTTCAGGCGCACTGGACAAGGATCCTTAGGTTTCTTTCCTCTTTGTAGCCACTACCATTTTGGACTGGATAAACTCCTTTTTGTTTTGTCTTGGTTATTTTGAAACAAGGTTTTAATTATACTGCCCTAGCTGGCTTGGAACTCACTATGTAGACCAGGCTGTTCTGGAACTTTTAAGGATTCCCTTGACTTGCCTTGAAGGCATGGGATTATAGGCATGCTCTATCAAAGCTGGCCTTAAATCAACCCTTAATTATTAGACTTACAGAGCTTCTCCTTACCTTGTGATTTACATATTAGGCATCCACCCCTATCTACTAGAATCAGTTAAGTCCTTAAGCCTCACATTAACCCTGTTAACTCTTGGTTTCTGGAGTTCCAAACACTGCTGAATTTTGATGCTGAGGGTGAGAACTGGTCCACTGGCACTTTTCTCAGGCTACAGCCTCTTGGAGCCACACCCATCTGTAGTGTTCCCCCTACTCAGCCACAGCTGAGCCTGGTGCAAAGATATAAGAGCAAATAAATGTATCTATAAAAATAATTTTTGTAGGTAGAGGCAACACTGAAGTACACAATCACAGACACAGCTGCTCTTATAAACCACGGTGACTTCTCCATGTTCTATGACTCAATTATGGGGAATCTTCAGAAATAGTCTTAGAGTCAAGTTCTAGAGGGTTTCCAAGAACAGTGGTTAAAGGTCAACATAGCATGTAATGCTTGGAGGTCTAAGGGACGTCAGTGCCTTATAACTCCAATAGAAGTAACCCATTCCTGGAACTGGGTTTTGGAGCAGGAAGAGTTAAATGGGAGGACAGGAAGGAGGGGAGAATACTGGAAATGATAACAGAAAAGATCTTCTGAAAAGTTATGTGAAAATCTAGTACTGTAGAAGCCCCTCCACAAATATAAACATACACATACATAAAGAGTTCATATAGAATCACCCTTAACAGGCAACATCATAATGTCCCTACTAGACACCACAGGCTAACAACATAAAAGTATATTTTAGATTTTCTTAAAACCATTGGAAATAGAAATTTCTTGGTGTTCTTAAAAATAATGTATTATATTTACTATTTAAAAATGAATAGAAAAATTCCTCATCTTAGAAGGTATTTAAATGAACATACTGTGTTCAAAGATCTTCTGCCATTTTGTAGAATATTCATTTACTCATTCAGTAAATACTTGCTTAGAAACTACTGGTGATAGGCAATACCATAGATCAGAATCCTTGGCCTCCTGTTCTGGAAGAGACAATAAATGTGTCATTTGTTGATTGAGAATATGTAACATATCAGGGATAAGTACTTAAGAGAATCTGGGGAGAACTGGTAAGTGTCAGCTAGGAGGCAGACAGAAAACCAGGTTGCCATAGAGATACAATGTTTGAGGCTGGCTTCAGGGTCTTGCTCAAAAGATGAGTATTTCATAAGATCTGAAGGAATTGAAGCAGTAACACACCTGGAATCCTGGCAACTCAGATGTGGATGAAGCCACAGCAAAAAAAAAAGAAGATATTCTTTAAGTAGCCAGAGAAGGCCAGTGTGGTTGGAACTTTTGGTGGTTTTCAAACTGAGTTCCTTTGGCTCAAGAATTCTCAAGTGACTTTGGTAGTACTTCCACTAAGGGCCATCGAGAATATTATCTTTACATCTACTACCAATGCCAGCATTTGTTGGAGGCCAGGCCCCATGCCAAGTTGTATGTTCTCCTTTATTTTAACCTTTATAACAACTTTTAAAGACAAGTTGTTATTAGTAAAACACATTCTTGTTATAACCATTTAATAGAAACAAAGGCTCGTCAAGGAAAAGTCACTTTCCCAAGGCCACACTGAGGGCCATGAAGCCATGATTTAAATTTAGATAATATCAATATGAATCCTATATTCTAGGAAGCAAGTGAAGAGACAGGGTGTTGTGAAAGAACAATATTTAAAATTTTATCCTTTACTTCCAACTTTCGTACAGCAATTCAACATTAATAAATATGTTTATTGCTCACCAGAAAATCATCTGTGACAAAGATAATTGAACTAGAAGCAGAAAATCCTGACGATATCTGGCTACCACATTTCCTATAGAGAATGGAGGACCACCAGAAGTCAGCATCTTCAGGGTTCTAGGTAAAGGGACATTAAAGAAATGTTCCTGAGTTTTGACTCCCCCATGTCTAGTGTGTGGAAACCCATTAGAACACCACTCACTCCATGTATGTGCTTCTTCTGACTGAAGCATATACACTCTGTAGCTGAAAGCTTTTCCTTATCAAACCAAGGCATTTAGACAATGGTTGGAAATAAAAGAGTTTTAACCAGATGGCTGAGAACATGACTCCTGGTCTAAGGAGGCAGATAAATGAGAAGCCAGCAGGTTAGAGAGCAGTTAAGGGAATTCAAATCAGAAAATGTTGAGTACCTTGCATAGAGATGGGAACGGCAAAGTCAAGGTACAGCTTTGAAGACATCTGGAGAGAAAATTAACAGTACTAGATTGAGTAGACATTAAAAAGAAACAAGTCAAAAATGATTGAAAAGCCTAGAGAACCTGGGAGCTAGTGACTGAGAACAGATGAGAACACTGGGCATAGCTTGGTAATAAATAGTGCTCCTTTAAAGAGTTTGCATTTCAAACAAATGCAACTTAGTAATAATGCCTACCAAGTCACTGTCCAAAGCTGTCATGATGCATTGTCACAGACTAAGTAGTTTAAATGGGGGTTGATCTGTCTATATGTCTCTCTTTTTCTCTTCCCATGTGTCCACTTTCTCTTTCTTTTTTAATTTTATAAGATAAAAAAGTCTATCCAAGGTGACACCAAATGTGATTTCTCCTAAAGTTTCTCCCCTTGGATGGTTAATGGCTTGACATCTTTGTACATAATGTTCACATGGTGCTTCCTGGGTACAAATGTAGGATCTCTGAATAGAGTAGGGTCAATTCTTGTGACCTCAATTAACCTCAATTACTTTCTGAAAGGCTTCACCTACAGACATAGCCACATTGTGGTCCAGGCTTCATCATGTGACTTGGGGAGCCCACAACCAGTACATAATAGCAACTAGAAAACTGGGTGCAAATCTGAGTGCAGACTGGAACACAGGGATATCAATATGTCAAGGGAAATGGAGCCAATTGTGTTGATGAGATTGCAGAAGGTCACTATGGAAACAGTAGGTCTGAATGGTTCTATGATGCCAGGTGACACCAACATTGAAGAAATATGGGAGGAAGTATCAGAAGCCAGAGGATTAAACATAAAAAGAAAGAAAGAAAAAAATGAAAGACAGGTCAGGAATTTGAAATACCAAGTCATTATTAGAGCTTACATGATACTAAACCTTTCCCACTGAGGCTTAATTGTAAAGTAGTATCAAATTTGTCTTCATATAGGTACTTAGTAACCTAAACTGCTTGTAGTGCAATATATGCTATATTATGTTATGTTATGGTTTCTTCTCTTCCTCCTCCTCTTCCTCCTTGCTAGGGGATAGTTTCTTTTATGTTTTTGAGACACCTCACTCTGTGGCCCAGGCTGAGCTGAAGCTCATTACTGTTGTATGACTGTTTCTTTGGAACTGAAATAACCCCTCCAGAAAGGACAAGACACATGAGATTCCAGAGGTAAGCAAAAGGTCACAAGTTGGGAAGAACAGAAACTCGGACATCTCTCTATGTCCCTTCCCCAGCTGTATTAATAATAATAATAATAATAATAATAATAATAATAATAATAATAAAAGAAAAGAAATAAAGAGAAAAGACATCAAGTTTTGAGAGAAGGAGCCTCTAGCCAGCAGAACTGAGGAGAAGCAATTGACTTCTCAGAAAACATGAGCTACCTGCAAGCTGTGCAGAGAACTCCACGGACTGGGCTGCCGTCTCCCACACTTGGGAGGGCTTTTCAGTGACACAGCTGCTTTGAATAACCTCTACCCCATTCTGCTGTTAGTAACCCCAGTGAAAACTCATTGGAGTGTGTGTGTGTCATGTGTATGTGTGTTGTGTTCTGTCTGTGTCCCCAGAAAAAGTCTGTCACATAATAATTACATAGCCTAGATCTTGAAATCCTAGTTATCTTCCTGCCCTATCATTGCAAGCGCCGAGAGTGCAGTATGAGTCATCATGCCTAGCTGGTTGTGGTTTCTTTACTTAGCTTTTCTCATCTTTTTACAACTCCTGGTAGCTCCAAAATCCTCATATATATTTTAATTGAACCTTGTAAGCCAGGTGTGAAATTCTGATTGAGACTATCCAAGTCACATTTCTCTTATGTAGTAGCCACGTTTGTCTCTCAGAGGCTAGCTGTTTCATCTCCACCCTCTGCAGAAATGTGGTCCTGGTTCTATATTTCTTTCTTGATATTATATAGGCTACTTAGTTGGAATACATACAATATGAGTGCCGGATACACTGGCTGTTGCTTTGCTTTGAGCAAACATGAGTTTCCTTAGGAGTGGAGTCTTGTCTACTGTAGATGTTCTTTGAGATTGTGGCTATTTAAAGTAGAAACACACCAATAAGTAGGTGACCATGAGAGCCAATAATGTTAACTCAACTCCTCAGACAAAGTTTGGAATCCACTTTCCCCTACCATGCACATGCAGAGCACTCCAGATGCAAATGTTTACTTGAGAAATTCATGTGTGGAATTCTAGAGTAAATAGAGACAGTGATATGTGTCCATAGTTGAAGGGTCTGTGGGTTAGAATTCACATGTTGTGTTCTTAAATGTGTCCGGAACTTCCTGAGGGATTTCAGGAAAATCACTTAACTCCCACAACTCAGCCATGGAATAGAAGTGGTATTATTTATCTGCCTTAGATTGTATAATCATGCTCTGCTTTTTACAGTCTTAGATACGGCACAATATGAAGGATCCCCAGGATATTAGAAGAATATTAACATATGCCAAGCAAACTGCAGCCTGAGATGTATCAAGTTTCCAAAGGTCCATGTTTTTCCTAAGGAAATTTGAGAGCAGGGATGATATCTGTCCTGTGGCCACATGAACAGGCGCCTCTCAATTCCTGCTTTGCAGGACAGACGTCCACTGCTCCCTCACTTTCTATTCTAGTCAAATATTGGGTCCCCCGATCTTCTTTCCTCCCCCATTTAATAGGAAACACATTCTCTTTCCCTAAGACACAAATAGATGAAAGGAGGGAACGAGAAATTTCAGTAGAACTGCAGAACCCATACCTACACACAACTCGCTAAATATATAGAGATGAAAATAGCCAGAGCTGAGAGAAAGGGAAAAAAAGAAGAGTGTTTTAACAGTAAAGTAAAACCACAACTAATGACTTCAGGAGACAGGAGCTAGGTGGACAAGCAAAGCGCTGCACTTTTAAATATATGGGATTTGGCTTCACCTCCCCAGTAAGTGGCCTGGCACCAATTCAAATAGGCTGGTCTGGCACGCTAGTGCCTCTGAGAGGGACCACACTGGCGGATGGAAACGACCACAAAAGCCACAGAGAAAGTGCAGGCTTCCAAAGGCAACACGGAGGCAACCAGGCTGGCGGCTAAAACAATGTCAAGGCTCCTGCATCAGCAGGGAGGGCCAGCCTTGCCAAGGTGGATTTTCTTTCTCTGTACATTGGGATGGCCAACCACAAGCCCGGTCAGTGGCCAGATGGGCAGTGGGTACCAGGCATCAGGGAGGAACCAGGCGCAGATGGCCACAAGGGAGGACATCCCTCAAAGGAGGAAGGCAAAGCCATCTCCGCTCTGGATGCTATAGTGCAAAAAGCCGAGAGAGTCATGTTTGTGGAACATTTCTGTATACTAAAAAGAGGCAATAATCTTTATGGGCTTCTAGCTCTGGAAAATATTTTTCTATACAAACAAGTTGTTTTTCATGCCACTGAAGACTGCCAAATGATTGGTACATGAAGCATTCTTGCTTTACACTGCTTGAAAGTAAGGCATCTACTTCAGAGAGTAGAAGACACAGCAGGGGGGCTTTTGTTGGCCACCAGCCACTTTTAGCATCTATGGTGGTGTCTACACAATGCCAACTCTGCTAGCTGGAAAGCTGAAGTGGAATTAAAGCTTTTTCCAAGACTGCACAATACATAATGGTATCACTATTTGCTCTGAGTTGGCTGATGCCTTTGATGGTCTAACAGTCAGGCTTAGTTTTCTCAATGTTAAAACAAGGGCAAGAACTAACTCCTGAAGTTTCCAGAGGAGGCAGTACGACAAATTATTTCCAACTCCTTGAATGGGTTAAAAACACCAAGCACTTGTCAAAAACTAGTATGTTCTCTGGCTGATAAGAAAACAGCCGTAACTGTGGACTGTTCATGATAGTTGTTCTTGGTTCCTCTCTTTGCCTGAGAGGACCAGACTATGTAAAGACAACAATGAATGTAAGTGTAACAGTTCTCACTGCTCTGCACACCCAGCTGAAGAGTTCTATTCCATATTCAATGCCATGCTGGCCAGATGCTCTTAGATCAAGTTGGCACATTCGAGAAACAAGGAGTCCCAGTGGCAGATACACACAGGAAGTATAAGGAAGTGTGATATGGAAGAGTTGAGTAGAATAATTGGACCCTTCTTAGTCAGTCTTCTCATGCCAGATGGAGAATTGGAAGAGGAGCATATAGTAGGCAGTTTGCTTATATGGTCTTCATGTTCTTAAACAGGACTTGGCATAGATACATAGTCTTATATGTATGTTGAGGCCATATGACCATATGGCATCACCTAAGAAGAGAGTAGCAAACGCATGTAACATTGAGCATGGACAAATATACAGAAGTCAACAACAAAGATATAGAAAAGCTATCTTAATAGACACCAAGGGCAGAGACTATTATAAGGGTATCATCCACTGTGTTTCAAACTTGACAGCTCTAGTAAGATCTGAGAGGGGATTACTGGACTTGGTGATGAAGGGCATTGTTGACCTGCACAAAAGTCTTCATGATCAAGTGAGAAGCCAAACCAGGTTAATAATATCAAGGATATATTAGTAAGTGGCAGATGAAGATTTCTGGTTATAAAGAGAAGAAAGATGAGTGATAACTGGTGGAGTTTAGATGACTTGAAAGGGATTGAGAGCTCTGCTCACTTATTTGGTGCCTACCTAAGCACCCAAGATACTGCTACAAGAAGAAGGGTCCAGGAGTCAAGGGAAGACCGGGGATGTGGCAAGAGATCTTGGTGATCATGGCAGTGTATATGTGGTGAGGTAGAAACATTTATCTCGGCTGGGCAAAAGTTCCTCCAAGGGTCAGAAGGCAAGAGGCAAGGATGGGCTGATAAAAACAGTACAGAGAGATGGAATGTTCAGATGGCATACTCACTTGTATTTCCCAGTCAGTTTCTTTTGCAAGAGAACTTGGGATAGGATGCCCCTTCCCCAGGGTCCGTCTCTTAGCCACAGGTTTTTCTTTCACCTTTCACATAATTACACACTCACTTCATTTTGCACAGCACAGTGCCAAATCTTTTCACTTACTTTTTCCACAGGCACATCTTGTGTTCGAGTTATTTGCCTTTTTCATTGCAATAAACACAAAAAAACTTAAAATCTACCATTTGGACGAATTTTATATGTACAATTCATTCTCATTTAGTGTATTCATTTAAAATGTGCAACCATTGCCAAAATCCATTTCTAAAGCCCTCTTTTATCCCAAACATAATGTTTATACCCTATAGACACTAACTTCCCATTTCCCTGCCACCAAGTCCTAGTACCCTCAATCCTACGTTTACTCTGAATTTACCTTTTCTATATATCTCACTTAAGTAGATATTTTCCTTTATTCTTACGTTTGCTTAGTGTGATACTTCCATCTACATTAATATATGTCAGCTTCATTCTTTCAGCCAAATAAAGGCTCACATATTCCTCACATATGTCACATTTTTATCTATTCATCTATTCATTGGCACTTGAGCTGTTGTCATCATTTGTGAAATATGCATTTTATTGTGACCAGTGCATTATGAGCACAGGTGTATAAAGCATCTGTTAAGTATTTGCTTTCAGTTCCTATGAGTATATACTAAGGAAAAAGTATCTGGACCATATGTGTAGGAATACAGCTTGGTAAGATGGCAGCCATCTGGGTTGTCACTGCTAGGTGACTTGGTACATCCTCATCATTACAAGACAAAGTTGTTCAAAAAAATAGCTCAAAGTGTTTTGCTGGCTACTGATGCCCACGCTGCTCCTTAACTGACATTGCATATGTTACTGTTTTGCAGAAAGCCCAGGTATATTATAGTTGGCCAGTGCCAACCTTTATCTCACCCATCATATAAATGTCCTTCTGCCTCTGGAGACAAGAATCTAGCAATGTTGTTGCTCAAAATTCATTTATGTCTACATGACCCCAGTAAGCTGCACTTTGTACTAGCTTTATTGGCTTCTTTCTTTCTTTCTTTCTTTTTTTTTAATCTCATAACACCTCCTATCTTTTGATCCATTCTCATACACTGGGACTTGGCTTTTCTGAAACAATACAGCAATTTTGTATATGCCTTTTAAAAGATATTACTAACAGATTTTCCATAGAAGTGACATCGCTTCACATTCCCATCAGCAATGCTTGAAAGTTCTAACTTCTCTATTTCTCACCCTCACATATTACTTTCTGTTGCTGTTGGCCCTTTTATACTTACTATTTTGAATTTTACCATGTGAGGGGTATTTTGTGGTACTGATGCACATTTTCTTTATTTCTTAACAAAGGTTTCATTTGTTTTATTAATTTATATGGATGTTTGCTTTCATGAGTTTATGTATATCACCTGAATGCAGATGCCCAAAAAGGCCAGAGGGGGACATCGAAACTGGAGTTATGCTCATAACTGCTTAGTTAAGAACCATGTGGGTGCTAGGAATTGAACCCAGTTCTCTACAAGAACAGAATTTGCTCTCAATTGCTGAACCACCTCTCTAGCCCCATGAGGCATATTTTCCTGATGGCCAGTGGAGGCTGAGTAATTTTCTCACATTTCTTGGCTATCTTTATGTCTTCTTTGCAGAACTGATGTTGAAGTCAGATTTTCCTTTCCTAAGTGAATTGGTGGAAGTCCTTGCCTGCTGTCTTTTTTGTTCCCATTCAATTCACTGCAAGATGCTCTTGGTTAAATGACAAAATAAAGACATTTTATTTTTCTTATGAAAAACTTAAATGTTTTAAAATCTGAAAGAATTACATAATAAATATCACTAACCTGTATCCCTAACTTCTACAATGGGTATCTATTACATTTCACTTATTTTTATCCATTATCTATCTACCCTTCTACCTACTCATAACTGAGTTTGGTTGGTGGATACATTTAAAAATAAGCTATAATATCAAGTAATTTTTAAGTGTTCAAAAAAAAAGTATGTCACAAGATGTGTAAGCTTGAGAAAGGGTCCAGCAATCACAGACATTTCACAAGCAGATAATACACAAGAACAGAGAGAGGGGTAAAAGTCAGTGGGGGGGGGGGGGGTGCTTTCACTTTGAACATGTCTTAATGAAATTTCTTGGGAAAATGAATCAAAGCAAACAGTCCCAGGGTATAGGTAGTGTTGACAGGGGGATGTCACTATCACAGCACCCGGGCTGTATATTACATTGGTTGCTCAGCAACATTGCTTGCTCATCTGGTCCACGTGGAAGCAATGAATCCTTGGGTAGAAATAAAACTGCCTGAAGCTCCTAGCTTTAATACCTGCTCTTACGCTTCCTTGTCCTTCTCATCCTACAGCACTGATTCCTTGGTCTTCCCCACTGTGGTATTAATTCCTTTGAAGTCAGGGACCAGGTTATATTCATTTCTATACCCATCTTTCTGCCATAACAACCATCATCATATATGTTTAGACAAAGAAGCTCACAGTGAACTATTTATTACAAATCTCATTAAGCACCACATCTCTATTATCCAACATTAGAACTTCTTAGACACGGAACTCTGATTTCTGCCCAGTATCTAAAAGCTGCCTATAAAAACTTCTAAAAATGTCACCTAGATTCAAAGGTCCCCGTTTCTTCTTCTTTTTACCATCAACCTATTGCCTACTTAGCATCTTTTTTTTTCCAAAGTCCCTGTGCTTAGGTAAGCCTCACTGTCTACATAACACCCTTTTCCTTTGCCCCATGGGTACATACACAGACACATGCACATAGACACACAGACACACACACACCACAGAGACAACAACACACATGCACAAGCACACACATACACACAAACACACACCACAGACACACACCACACACACACACACACACACACACACACACACACACACACACACACACACTTGCACTGAGCTCACTTTTGAGATACCATGAACACTGAGAAAGGAGACATTCATTCTGAAAGTCCAGACTACAAACCTGTTCAGAGATCTGAGCACCACTCAGGGGATTTTAGGAGCTATAATCTCATGATAATACCAAGAGATAGAATATGTTTTTGTTGGAGGAACATTTTAAACTAAGCTATGAGGAAAACAGGCAAAGAAAATGTTTGTGAAATGTGACATGAAAAATCAAAATCAGGGCCCTTTGAAGGGGCAGAGTCTATGGCATCTGAGAAACATGACCACATGTGGTTTGAAAACAGATTATAATCTCCTTATTTATGCTGCCAAAAGGCTCTGCTGGTCTCTTGACAAACCGAGTAACGGAAGGCTCACCACAGGCCTTCGAAGACGAGGAAAGAGGTAGTGAGGATGGGGGTGGGGGTGGGGGTGGGCAGGGAGTGGAACTTCAACAGAACGATGAATTGCATCCAAATAAATAAGATTTAATAACTGTACATGAGAAGAAAAATTCCTCATTTTCACTTGTTCCGGGATTTGCAAACATAGATATTTCCTTTAGAGAGGAAACCACTGTATTTATGAGTGGTTCATATTTCACACCTTTATTCATACATATCCTGTAATGTAAAAGGCCTATTTCTACTTATATAGGAAATGCTAAATGCACTGGGGATTCACAGACATGCACAAAGCTCTTCTAGAAGTCAAAGTTAACATAAGTAGTTGGTCACAGGAGTACAGCCTAAAACACAAAGCCTTCTTTCTGACTCGGCAGAAATTAAGCACTGACATGTGAGACCTACTGAGGATTTCATCTGTTTTTACTCTCAGAGCCTCATTCCTTTTTTCGAAGCATGTGTATATGTACATCATGCTTTTTAAACGTAGGTCGCCTGTGAATGCCAATAGATGTGCCTGCTGGAGGGTGATGCATGTAGCAGCGCCCCCTTGTGCTCACTGGGTCAAGTTACAGCTCAAGGAGATGTTAGATGGGACTTTTCTTCACTTTTTATTTCTGTCTGCCAGAGCACAAAACGACAAAAGTGTGTTTCTTACTCTTACTATGCTAAAAATTACAAATAGCATAAAGTTTTAGTATGTGGTAGAAACTGTGAATGACCTTTCATTCCAACACATTACCTGCTGCTTAGCGGATATAAGTGAATTGGCTTTAAAGCATTTGGTCCCCGGTGCCAGGATAAGAAGAGTTACTCAGTCTATCTCTTGTGCCTGATAATTTAATAAAAATGTCATTCCTTATGTATCGGTTTTAAATGTATCTAAGACTGAATTTAAAACTGAGAAGTGGAAGGGGCAGGCTCCAAACAGGAAAGGAAGAAGAGAGGTTATACAGAAGGAGAAGCAAAAAATCCCAAGGAAGTTTATGCGAATTCACGCACACATACATTAATACATATACACATGCATACAAAACATACATACACAAAGCACACACATACACATAGCACAGATACATACATACTATAGCCATGCATCTATACACATACATAAACAGCACACACACACACACACACACACACACACACACACACACACACACACACACATGTATATACACGGTTGTATATGGGCTCTGACAGTGCTCCTAACTGTCGCATGAAAGAATGAGACTCAGGGATAGATCTCTGAAGAAGTTGGAGATACTAGAGGGAATAAACACCACAGTCAAATCTTACCCAGCTGTCTTCTAGCTTCCTCAGCCTCCATTCCCTTGGAATGGATTTCTCTGTGTTTGAATCCCGATTTAAGTATTCTTTTGGTAATTAAGGCGTGGCCCCACCACACCTGCTTGGGAGCCTAGAATTCCTTCTATAATCTGAAGTGACCTTGACTCAGTTAGGATTAAGGGTGTAGGTCACCACTCCCAGGATACTCCCTGTGCTGGGATTAAAGGTTTGAATCACCACTCTGATTTTCTTAGACTGACTGTGGTTAGAGCTCTGGGACTTCTGGAGCTTTTACTAACCCCTCACATAGACTGTGGGTAGATTCCCTCTGATATCTACAAAACTTCTGAAACTTTATTAAATCCCCACATATCCCCTTTTGTGTCAAATTAAAAAAAAAGAAGGTGATAGCTAACATAAGAAAAACAATATACAATAGGTACAATAATTATATACAATATATACAAACAATAAATGAGTAATGTCCAGTCCATTAACAATTAACAAGTCCAAGAAAATATTTCATTAATTATCCTATTATTTTGATGTCTCTTAAACTTATAAACTTTAACTTCAAAGTTTTTTTTCTAAAACTGTCATTAGAAAATTGTAACTATAACTATCTCATCTTCAACTACCTCAGAGACCCAAGAAGGAAATAATATTTACCTAAATAACTAGGAAGTGCAAGCAACTTCCAAAAACTAAAAATGACAGAGATGATACCTATCTGCCTGGAGAGTCACCCAAAGTTCTTTTATAACCTTGGGGCATCCATCTTCAGCCTACAGGCCCAGAGTCTCTTTTCATTTCGGTGAAGCAGAAAATCTGCTCTGTCCATTTTGGTGTAGTTCAGTCATTTCTCCTTGTGTCCTGTAGATTGAAGACTCTCTTCAAAGTTCTTTTCAACTTTCCCTTGTGGTACTTGTTGGTTATTGGTCTCATGCCGGTATTTAGCTTTAGATGAAGTTTACCACCACTTTTGACTGCATTCCCAAGCAACCCAACTCTAGGAAGATCCAGGCCCAGCATGCCAGGGGACGCTACTGCCTCACCATCCATGGGCCATCTCTGACAGTTTTCTTTGAAAAACAGGAACCTTAAGGACCATCTCAGCTTGTTCTGTCAAAGTTCAAAGGTCACTTTCTGAGGGAACCTGCGTGTCCAGTTCAAATAGCACACTGTTAAGCAGTCAATACAGGAACAGGTTCTTGTCCAATGACTAACTGTTGCCACAAGGAAAGTAGATTCCATATGGAGTTTCTTCAATGCCCTTTTTTCTCTTGAAGTATACTGGGGCTGCCAGGAGCAGATCTGTCTCACTGTCCAGAAAAGTCTTTAAGTTCTAAAAATATTTTAAATACCATATTCTATGGATCTCTGAAATTTTTGAAGAAGACCTGTTTATCTAAAATATATTTGTTTGACCTTGAAAACATATCTAACATGACTATGTCTGAATGTAATGTCTAACTACTGACTTGCATTGCTTTATATTCTAATTAACTGGAAATAAAAACTTTCATGGACTAGCAATTTGGATTACAATGTTAGATAAACTGATTAAGTATACTACCTGAAACAAGCATAGAAATATTTGTACAATGACACAATTAATCTCAAGATACACAATTTGTATACAGAAAACCAATGCAATGTAAAATATTTAAAGCTAGAAAATCCTTTTAAAAGAAGATTCCATAATCTATCCTTATATCCTATATATCTGTATCCCCTTTTTCTTTATATATATTTTTAAAAACAAATCGTGAATCTGATCATTCTTGTTTAACTTTTTTCTAACCATAACCATGAACAATTTTTAACCAATTAACCTAAACAATGACAATCATCCATAACCCATTGAACAACCAACACCAAACCACCCCGCCACTTGGGAACCAAAACCAACCCCCCACCACCACCACCACTTGGGAGTGTGGGCGCTGTGTTCTTAAGTTTACTTCCTACTGACTGGGGCAATGACATCTTTTGGGGATCCTGAAAAGAAAAGTTTTGTTAAATGTCAAGTCCTGAAATAAGTAGCTGTGTCATTTGTTATCTAATCTCTGCATAACAGGAAAGCACACAGCTTGTCTCAAGTCCTGGCCATAGTAGTCTGTGAAGCTGGTTCATCTCATAGAGCTGCTACAAAATTGTCATGAGCAGTTTGTAGTCCAAATCTGATCTTTGATTGGTGTTTGTCAGCCTAGTGGCTTTGTCAGAGTTCATGTGAAACCATCGGTGTGGGGCCCCACCTTCCTTTTGGATATTTCAAGTTAGCAATTAGGCCTTGTCCTGGATCACTGCAGAAAACTGATAAGAGATTAAAAACCAACACAATGTACAGGAAACTAAACATATAACAATTTATTGAGCATAGGATTAGTAACAATAGAATAGTCCCTTATTTTTTTTGTTATCCTCCTGTCCCATATCAGGTGGCTCTTCTGATATGATACAGAGATTTTTTTTTTTTATTTTCCTTTAACAAGTATGCTTGAGTTTAGAGAACGAGAGAGCCACAATCCAACTCTAAAACCAGCTTTAAATTATAATTAAACTGGGACTTTAGCTAATAAAAAAGATTTTGTAAAGGTTAAGTAATGAGATTTTACTCTATCAACTATACTGGTACCAATAGTTACCATATTTTTTTGTTTGCAAATTTTCCTGGATAGCCTCTTTTTTGCTTTAGATGTCTGGATGTCCAAGGCCTTTTAACTTCTTGAAGATGGCTATTTCCAGTTTCCCGTAAAGACAAGCACAGAAACCTGCCCTGACCCTTTTTATTTACAACTGAAAGAATTGTAATATGGGTGGATGAGCTATCAATTCTTAGTTTGATGAAGTGTCTCTGGTTCAGTTTGAGACTTTATTAATTTTGATGGTATCCATATCTTTTCCTCACCTGTGGAAATAAATGCAAAACCCCTTCCCCAACAGAGCACATACCCTAGCTTCCATTCAGAGGTTAGTACATCTTTGAAGTAAACAGGCTGATTTAGTTCAGCTGTTTTTTCTATAGCCCAATGCCTTTCAGCAGCTGTTGTTCCTTTGTCATTAGCATTGAGAAAATTCATTGTTAACAAAGCACTATGTACTCTATCTCTGGGGGTCTTTGTTATTCCTTTCTGTTTATTTAACATATCCTTTAAAGTTCGATTTGATCTCTCTATGACTGCTTGCCCTATAGGATTGTGTGGTATTCCTGTAATATGCTTTATATTACAATAAGCAAAAAATTGTTTCATTTTAGTAGAGACATATGCTGGAGCATTGTCAGTCTTTATTTGTGTAGGTATTCCCATGATGGACATAGCTTCTAGCAAATGTGCGATTACAGAATCAGCCTTTTCTGAACTCAAAGCAGTTTCCCATTGAAATCCTGTGAATGTATCTATTGCATGATGGACATATCTTAATTTCCCAAATTCTGTATAATGAAATACATCCATCTGCCAGATTTCATTTCTATATATACTTTTAGGATTACTTCCTGCTGGCAATGGAGTTTGGTTATAGAAAGAATAGGTGGGACACCTTTTTACAATTTCTTTGGCTTGTTCCCAAGTGATAGAGAAATCTTTTTTTAATCCTTTGCAATTAACATGATACTTTTTATGAAATTCTGAGGCCTCTAGTACATTTCCTATTAATAATTTATCAATTTCATCATTACTTTGTGCTAAAGGACCTGGCAGACCTGTATGGGATCGAATATGTATTATATGGAAGGGATGATTTCTAGTCCTGATTATTCCTTGTAACTGAATAAATAATAAAGCTAATTCTGATTCATAATTAATAAGATCAGCTGTTTCAATATATAGAACAACTCTTTCTGCATACTGAGAGTCAGTGACTATGTTAAGTAGTTCTGTAAAGTCCATTAACACCATCACGATGGCATATAATTCTGACTTTTGAGCAAAATTATAAGGGCTTTGAATCACTTTACTTAGATGTTCTGATTTGTAACCAGCCTTTCCTGATTTGTTTGCATCGGTATAAAATGTAGGAGCTCCAGAAATTGGTTTATCTTGTACAATACGAGGGAGAATCCAATCAGTTTTCTTTATAAATTCAATTCTTTTGCTTTTAGGATATTTGTTGTTAATATCTCCCAAAAAATTACTGCAGGCTCTTTGCCAAGGTTCACTTTCTACCCATAACTGGTCAATTTCTTCATTAGTTAAAGGTACAACAATTTCTGCTGGGTCCATTCCTGTCAATTGACAAAGTCTTAATTTTCCTTTAAAAATAAGTTCAGAAATCTTTTCCACATATGTCTTTAACTTTTTGCTTGGTTTATGTGGAAGAAATATCCATTCCAATATAACATTTTCTCTTTGCATTAAAATTCCTGTAGGAGAATGCTTAGAGGGCAAGATTACTAGAATGCAATTGCGGTCTGGATCCACACGATCCACATGTGCCTCTTGTAATTTTTTTTCCACCAAAGCCAGTTCTTTCTCAGCTTCAGGTGACAACTCTCTTGGACTATTTAAGTCCTTGTCACCATTTAACGTTTTGAACAGATTATCTAGTTCATCATTTTTAAGTCCAATAGTCAGTTGTAAGTTGGCAATGTCTCCTAGTAGTCTTTGGAAATCATTTAAGTTTCTTTAATCTATCTATCCTGATCTGTACCTTTTGGGGTCTAATTTTTGTTGACCTATTTTCTATCCTAAATAATTAATGGAATCCCCTCTTTGTATTTTTTCTGGAGCAATCTGTAATCCCCAAGCAGGCAAAATTCTTTTCACTTCTTCAAAAATTTTTTCCAACGTATCAATATTTGAATCAGCCAACAAGATGTCATCCATATAATGATAAATTATAGATTGTGGGAATTTCTTGCGTATTTGTTCTATTGGCTTTTGAACAAAATACTGGCACAGAGTAGGACTATTCAGCATTCCTTGAGGGAGGACCCTCCACTGGAATCTTTTTACAGGCTGAGAATTATTGTAAGTGGGCACTGTAAAGGCGAATTTTTCTTTGTCTTGTTCTTGTAAAGGTATTGTAAAAAAAAAAAAAAAACAAAAAAAAAACATTCTTTTAAATCAATAACTATAATAGGCCATTCTTTAGGTAGTAGAGAAGGCAAAGGAATCCCAGATTGTAGAGAGCCCATTGGCTGGATTACCTTGTTTATTGCCCTTAGGTCTGTTACCATTCTCCACTTTCCAGATTTCTTCTTAATAACAAATACAGGAGAATTCCAAGGGCTGGTTGATTCTTCTATATGCCGAGCATCTAACTGTTCCTGTACCAGCTGCTCTAAGGCCTGCAATTTCTCTTTTGTTAGAGGCCATTGATGAATCCATATAGGCTTCTCTGTTAGCCATTTTAGAGGTAGTGCTGTGGGTGTTTTTAAGAGATCCGCAGCTGTTTTGCCTTGTTTCTCTATAACCTGAATGGTCTGTGACTGTTTCTCCTAATATCTTCTGATATTTCTTCTGGAACCATGTGCTAGATCATGGCTTATTTCTGTATTTGGAGGAATATTAATCTGCGTGTTCCACTGTTGCAGTAAATCTCTTCCCCATAAATTTATAGCTATATCAGCCACATATGGCTTTAATATTCCTTTCTGTCCTTCTGGTCCTATACATTCAAGCCATCTTGCACTCTGTTTTACCTGGGATATTGATCCAATACCCCAAAACTGAACATTTACCTCCTGTAGGGGCCAACTTGGATGCCATGACTCAGGTGAAATTATGGATACATCTGCGCCCATGTCCAAGCCTTCAATAATAACATCATTTATCTGTACTTTTAATTTTGTCCTTTGCTCATTGATAGAAGTTTGCCAAAATATTTGCTTTATATTTTTTCCTGAATTTTTTTCTTTTTCTGTAAATTTTCTATTCTTCCAGTTAGTGTGTCTTTTTAAAATAGGTTTTACCTTTTTAATTGTTCTGGGAAGGTGTTTCCTCCACAATGGCAAGGTAACACTGGATTGGACTTGATATGGGGGCTTTTGAAAGCCCCCTTGGGGCGTTTCCTGAGGGCAGAAAGTTACCTGACCTATGGGTTTTTGAAAGCCCCCTAGGAGCATTTCTCAAGGGCAGAAAGTTCCCTTGTCTGTCTCTTGTTGACCTGCATTCATTAGTCCAATATCTTCCTTTTCCACACCTTCTGCATATTCCATAAGGGAGGGGTGTTCTCTTGGGATTATTCCTACCAAAAGCATTGTTTCTGGGAACACCTTGTTTACAATCTCTTTTTATGTGACCTTCCCTTCCACAATTATAACATTTGACATTTTGATTTTCCTTATACCTCTTGAAATAATCTCTCCTACCCAGTCATAAGACTCCATATTAATTGTCTCGCAAATCCAATCCTTCAAAGGTGCTGACCTTGCTTTTAAAGGTCTAAGTATTTTTCTACATTGTGCACTGGCATTCTCAAAAGCCAGTGATTCAATGATTATTCGCTGGCTTCTGAGTCCGGGACACCATTCTGTTTACTGCTGTGGTTAATCTGTGCAAAAAATCTGTAAAAGTTTCTTTGGGACTTTGAATTATTTTTGTAAATGTTTCACTTTTTCTTCCTATTTCTTCAATAGGGTCCCAAGCATTTAAAGCTACCATCTGGCATAAATCCAGAAGATGGTCACTGTATAATGACTGCCTTTCAATATCGGCATAATCTCCTTCCCCAAAGAGTTGGTCTTGAGAGATTTCTATGCCTCTGGCCCTGTTTCTTTGTTCTATTGTTTTAGTCTCCTCCCTCCACCATGACTTGAATTGCATGAGCATCCCTGCCTCAAGAACAGCTGTAACCATATCCAACCAATCTTTAGGGGTGACCCAGTTACAGCATGACCAGGAGTTCAGCATTTGCTTAACAAATGGTGAATGCATCCCATATGATAAAATTGCTTCCTTTACTCTCTGTAGTTCTAATATTTTTACTGGAGCCCAGCTAGCTTCTCTTTCATCTTTTTCATCCTTCATTTTTTTTGAAGGTTACTGGGTATAATAATGTTGCCTGTTTTTGTCTAATTTTAGATGACCTTGCTGAATTTGGTTCTTCATATTCCTCTGTTTGAATTTGAGCATCTTTGTGTTCTCTCTCAACAGGCTTTTTAAAGACATTTTTCTTTGGATTTACATTAGTCAATTTTTTCTGTGATATCAAACAATAAATATTCATAGTAAATAGTATGATAAACATTATGATATTTCCATATATCTTATCTATGTTTTCCTTTACTGGTTTTAATATAAAATCATCTAGCAAGAGGTTACAGTATGACCAATCACCCTCCATTGCTTTAAACATTCCCTTATTTTAAAAAAATTGAGTTAGTTACTGTTATTGTCTGTTGATGACTGTGAAGTGGGACAGCTACCTAGTGTGATAGCAACCCAAGGAGGGGTCCAAAAAGGAAGAAGAAACAACCCACCAGGAGAAAGAGGCCACTGTCTGAAAGACTTACCCAGATGAGGGTGAAACAGAAACACGTGTGGCCGGTCTGCCTAAGGCTGGAGGCTAACCCGGAAAAAAAACCTAGCTGCTAGTAATTACTCCTCCGGCCACATGTTGTTCTGGCCGGCAAGTGCGGTTTTTTGGGTAGGGAGGAGAGAAATTCGTGCCCCAAAGTTGGATGCCAATTGTCGCACGAAAGAATGAGACTCAGGGATAGATCTCTGAAGAAGTTGGAGATACTAGAGGGAATAAACACCACAGTCAAATCTTACCCAGCTGTCTTCTAGCTTCCTCAGCCTCAATTCCCTGATTCCCTTGGAATGGATTTCTCTGTGTTTGAATCCCGATTTAAGTATTCTTTTGGTAATTAAGGCGTGGCCCCACCACACCTGCTTGGGAGCCTAGAATTCCTTCTATAATCTGAAGTGACCTTGACTCAGTTAGGATTAAGGGTGTAGGTCACCACTCCCAGGATACTCCCTGTGCTGGGATTAAAGGTTTGAATCACCACTCTGATTTTCCTAGACTGACTGTGGTTAGAGCTCTGGGACTTCTGGAGCTTTTACTAACCCCCCACATAGACTGTGGGTAGATTCCCTCTGATATCTCCAAAACTTCTGAAACTTTATTAAATCCCCACACCTGACAAGAATTTTAAACTAACAAAATCGTAAGTAGCAGGCATGTGAAACCTCTTTTTGAATGGTTGGTCAGGGAGTCCATGTAACTCCCCAAACAATATAGGCTATTTCTGCTCTCCTTCTTCTCAGGGGATGAGGGTAAGTCCCTTTTGCCCAATACACTACACACTTTGGACTCCAATGATTCCATCTGAATGTGACCTGAAAGCCTCCTGCTTGCAACCTATCTTCCATGATAATGGAAAGTAGTATGCAAGCTGACAGGGAGTCAATAGCTCTATAATAACTATGCTGGATTATATGTGAGTCAGAACAATGACCAGCATGACAAGATATCCATTAGGTTAAAAAATGGCACTTATATGTTGGTGGTGACCAATAGCTGTTTAATTGGACTGAAGGCCTAGTTAACAGGGAGTAAATCACGGCTAGTACTGAACATCTAGTCATGACTAGAGAAGTTATGGACCTCAGAAAAGTATGTTCTACCCTACTTTGCTATGCCAGCGTAATTCCTTACTATATCTAAATCTTATCCTTAAACCCAGAAATCATGAAAGATGCTTCTCTTGACAGCAGATGGAGTTCATCACAGAAAGCCAACTGGACATAATGCAAAGACCCACATATTGTATGAAGCGCATCCCCAATGTAAATATCTACATTACAGTTCCTGAAATCTATGGCTCAGAGAACACTGTAGAGGAAGCAATGGAGAGATTCTAAAAACCATAATACCAGAAAGTCTACTATGACACAGTCTCTCTCAAAATGGCTACATAAACAAGACCAGAACAATGGTAATAGCAATAGACATGTTAACATGTGAGGGGAAAATTTCATGGATCTTACTGCTAGGTCTTACCACTTACAGTGGTCACATCCCTTCTAGGGTAACATGGCAGATATTCCTGCATATCAGATATTTACATTATGATTCATAAGAGTAAAAAACTACAGTTATAAAATAGAAATGAAATAATGTTGTGGTTGGAAGTCACCACAATATAAGGAACTGTGTTAAAGGTCACAGCATTAGGAAGGTTGACACCACTGCTCTAGATAAAGAGCTCTAAGTCTCTACTGAGAGAGGGAGAATGGCACTACCAGGTATGAACACTCTAACTGGTTATCCAATACAAAGTAGTCAGCCCTGAAATACACACAAACAACAAAAATGGACATAGCATGGTGTGCATTTAAATGTGTGTTAACACTAATAATAAAAAAAAAAAAAACAGAGGCTGTAAATTTGAGAGGGATTATGGATGCTTTGGAGGGAGGGGATCTGGAATGTGCCGAAACCAAAGGGAAGGGATGAGTAAATGAATTCTACTTTAATCAAAAGTGTATAAAAATAGTAAAATTTAAAAATGTATATCAAATGTTTCCTTTCATAACATCAAGTAACTAAGTACATTACATAAATTAAATTACATAAATTAAAAATGCTGTAAAATGCTGTTTCCATGATTCTCGCTGCACTGCATTTTCTTTTTGCTGGGGAGTCTGTTGACTGGTGTTAAGTATGGTCCTGGGCAGGGCTGTTTAAGATAGCAGTCAATAGAAGGTATCTATGTCACCACAAATTTGAGCACATCAGAAAATAGTTCTTAACATAATAGCCTGTTGAGAGTTTTACAGAGCTTGTCTTATGACAAAGCAGAGGTAGGCAGGTCTATCTCCTTTGTTTATAGGGGGAAAAAAAATCAGGTCTACAGTCACGTGACTAGAGGGCTGTTTGGGAATGATTCAAGCCTGTGAAGTCTGGCTCCATACTCAAGTTCTTTTTCACCAAGGGACATAATAACAACACATACAGAGTATTCTAGAAGGGTCAGCATATGAAGTGGCATGTCAATTTATTGCTAAGGGACCTGAGATAAGGATGATAATGTGTATGTCCACTCATGGCCTCTAAGGGTGGACATGTATAGGGGAGCAAGGGAATGAAGAAGAGGCAGACAGGACACACAGACATACAGAAACACTGGGGCTGAGTGGACCAGGACCTCTGCTGGATCCCTTGAAACTCAGCATATTTATAATACAGAGCTAATGGACATTTTCTACACATTCTATCAACATTCACACATAGAATAGTAAGGTAGACTTTGCCATTGCTCCATGTGTCTGAGACTATGGATAGGTCCTTGACATGGCTGTGCCCATGTAAACAATACACATTCCACACATACTCAGGAGTTCACTCATTCATGGCTTTCTCATTTCCTCCAACAATGTGTTTGCAAAGTTGTAGGGTATCAGTTCATTACAGTGAATGCTATCCATGAGAGATATGCCCATGAGCAACAGACCCTTCCTCTGCCCAAAGATGCTTCAAGACATTCTCCAAAAACAGCAAAGATCTCTGTGGGAACTTGGGACACAGTTTCTGACAGCCAGAAAAATTTGTCATTAAATTAAAATGCCTTGCAAAGAAACTCTGGCTAGAAAGGGGAGACTCTTAATGAAAGGCTCTGCAAACAAATGATCTTTTCTTCGGACTTTCCTACAGTAGCCAAGGACACACAGCCCCCATCAACATGAATGGGGTGAGTAATCTAATTTTCTACAGGCCAGTTCTCTTCTTGGGATTTAGGAAGTGACCAGTGACAATTCCTATAGTTATCTGGAAATTTTCAGTTTGATTTTGAATAAAGAAGTACAGGTTGTGTTTGCTCATGTCTAGTAGCCATTTAGGCTCCAATTCCATATTCTTTTCTGATGTATTTTTACTGGGTTACATAGCCTTTTTAAAAGAATTGTAGAAAGTCCTTTACTATTGAGTCTAGTATATTTCATATTCCTTCCATACTGCTGGCCCCCTCACCAAGCTCCCACCTTCCCTGTTTATTTTTATATCTTTGGCCACAGAATTCAAAGAGCTTCACAGTTGGGCAGTTTCCTTTCTTTAGTGCCTTGGCTTTTTGTCTTACATAGAAGCATTACTAACATTTTTGTTATTTTATTTTTATATTTATATTTATACCTTTAATTGATATGGAATTCATTTTGTAGTATGTGTGGGCATTTAGCTTTGTGTTCTCGGGTGTGGGATAGTCATCATGTCTGCAATGTTCCCTGTTTGTATTTAGCCAAACCAAACTTGCTACCTGGCTTGAAATGCCTTTGTCAAACCTTAATTCCTCACTTATTTACATCTGCTTCTGGATCACAATGTGGCACTAAGATGCTGTGGATGCCTATGCACCAGTTCTATTCTCTTTGGTTTCCTTTAGCTTTATAGAACAAACAGATTCCTCAAGCTACTCCTTGCTTACCATCTTCCTGGATCTTCTTATACCCATTTATTTGAGCTTTGAATCTCTTTCTACAAAGGAAAATGTTGAATTGATATTCTAGTCTACATGCAACTTAGAAATAGTTATGTACACATGGTGCTATCCCACGTGTGTACCCGTAAACTTTGTTAACAAGCTATGTCTCCTTTCCAGAAGATTGCCAAACTTTGTTCAATTCTTTGGAGCTCAGAAAGTCACTGCAAAATGACAAATTTATCTTTTCTTTCAGGGTGCATCTTTCTAGTCAGAGGCTCACTGAGTTCTTTAGTTCAGGGTGGATCATTTTCACTGTTGCTGATTTTCCTCTTTTTCATGCCCATTTTTGGATTGAGGGCTTTTGTCAATGAATGTTGCAGGTGTGGGCTGTGTCCCACCAGCCTCTTACATGATTCCTCATTATTTTTCTTTTGTAAATGCCTTTAATCTATTTGTGATATTTCTGACTCTCAAATTTCTAATCTTTATCAGATTTTACTTTTCTATCAGAATTATTTTCATAGTTGATTAGCCATTGCTTTTAAATTATAAACATGCATTTTTCTCAAAGTGAGTTGAATTTTGAATTGAATGTCAATGCTGTGATGACCGCTTTCTGGGAGTCTTCTGCTGTTTCCACTGTTTTTTTAGAAGTTCTCTTTTGCTTTGCTCATCCTTTTCCTTCGCAGGGATCTACACTCCAGGTTAGTAACAGAGGCTGCCTATAAAATTACACACTTCCTTTACAGAGTTGGTTCTCTTCTCCCTTTGGCTGTAAACAGGCATGTACAGTGTCAAACCAATCAGTGATAAAGACAAGATGCGTCCCCTGTACCTGCTACTCAATCAGTCTACAGCTCATTAGTTGCCTGGGCTGGGGGAAGAATGAAGTCACTTTGCTCTACTTCTCCAGAGGCTGAAAATGCTCTACTGCCAGGAACCTTTTGGATTTCTTCAGTAGGAGCCACCTCGCAGAGACACTGATAACAGTAACAAATGTCTAGATGTGCGCTTTGCCAAGTCCCCATAGGGCACTCTTCAGATGAAGACACTCATTAGAGGGGACAATTCCCAGGCTTCTAGGGTTTCAGAATGTTGTCTATGACTTCACTTGTGTCAGCAAAGTACATTCTTCTCTGGTGTTCAATTTTAGGTCTTCAGGGGTTACCAGAGAAACAATTCTTCCTGTGTGCTTAGTCTAGGGCAATCCCCAGAGAAGCTTAACCCCCCATGGTGCTCTCCAGCCATCCCCATCAAACTGGGGTACAAGAAGTGGTGTTCAGTCATTTTCCCAAACATCCCATCACCAGACTAAGACAAACCAAATGACGTCATGTGTACTACCAGTGTCTTACTATGGAGAATCATAGTGATGGCCGTAAGAAGTTAAAACCCACACTGAGGGAATGGATAGGGGGGTTGGAGAACAGGCTTCCTTGCACAAGTCAGAAAGAGGCAACCCATTAGTATACAGTTAGTGGAGGGTAAGCAATGGAGACAGATGGTAAGCACGTATTACAGAGACTGTGGGAATGATCTTTGCTTTGTGAGAAGTGGATATTTTTGAAGAGTCTCACAGTACAGAATCCCATCAGAGCATCTATGAAAGATTCCAAGGAAATCAGAAACTTCTCCCTGGGTAAATCCCTCCCTTGTCTGTTAACTATATCCCAGTCAATAACTGAACCCACGCCAATATCTATACCCTGAACCATTCCTTCCAAAAAATATTTCAGCTCAGTAATTTCTGAGGCATGTATTTTGATTTTAGATTTTGGTTGTAAGTAACATGAGGAGCCTTGAGACCTGTGCATCCTCGGGGTTTTCAAGCAATGTAATGTTTGATTACTCTTGATGCACAGTGCTTTAGCAATGTGACAGAAGAATTTCTGTGAAATAGAAAATTTTATAACTAGGCATGAACCTAGAGCAGAGGCCAAGGTACCCTTTGGTACCTTGACCTAATCAGAGAGAATTCAAACCAAATAAGGCAAATGCTGAAATTTGTCAAATGTGGGGGTGGATACAAGGTGTTTGAAATGTCTCTCTATCCCATTTTAGGTTTTTTGAGTAGCTTGTAATACAGTCAGAAAACATATTGATGGGGTGCCACTTTCTGCCGGAGAGCACCTGAGAATGAAACCATTCAAATGCAGTTATAATCTGTCAGTCTACACTTTCAAAAGTCTGGAATGTTCAGCAGTGATTTTTACAATGGCCTGTCATTTCTGTTATTCTGCTGACAATTCCTCATTAAGACTAATAAGATAATTACATAGTTGGGTTTTTGTTTGTTTCAGATGTTTCAAGAGGCAAAGGGGAGGCTTTCTGCTCCAGCGGCCCCTCCAGGGCACCAAGAGCTTGGGTCCTATGGCATTCAACTGGTCTTGCTAGTTCATTATCTTCTAGTTTGTATTCAAATCAATCCAAAAACAGATTATACACATTTTCAGACTTTTCAGTTACATATTAAGGTGATGATGCATTTATAAGCCTTCCTAGCTACATACTTTGTTCTCCTGGTTCAGATCCTGTCAGGAAAAAAAAATACATATAACATATGTTGACTAACTCTATTTTCTATGAGAGAGAGGTAGGAGTGGTTATGTACTGACAAAGCTCAGAAGCCTAAAGGATCCAGGAGGTCCTCCTTCACACTGGGAGATGCACTTGCTGCACCCATGAAGGGGTCACAAGGCCTTCCTCACATTAGTGCATGCATTTGCTGCAGTCCTGAAAGGGCCACAAGGTCCTCTTTCACACAGGGGGATGCACTTGCTGTAGCCTTGAAGGGGCCACGAGGTCTTCCTTTACAATGGAGGATGCATTTGCTGCAGTTCAGGCACCAAAGAGAAATGCCTGGTCTGGCTGCATGGCTGCAGTGTCTTAAGCTCCTGCTTCCTTCCTTCCTTTTCCTATTTTTTTTGGGGGGGGGGGTTAAAGAGTATCACTTGAAGACTTTTTTCTAAATGTCACAATTGTTCAATACTCCAGCCATTGCTTATGCTGATATTTATTCTTTCAGAGTAGAAGACAGAACAATGTCCTGGAAATTAAATGCCTCTGAACAGGCTTTACTGGCCCCAGAATAATACACAGAGGAACCTAAGCCACTTATACAGCACACTGTCCATGGCTCATCTCTGACCTACTCTGATGCTGCTTGAAGCAAAGGGTGCTGAACACATTCATGTCCACCACCCCCGCCTAGCTGTGCACTGTCATCCAGCCATAAGCAGTATAAGTGCTGAGATTGAGTTACTTTTGAAAGTACCCAAATATGAAACCAGTGGATTATTGTTTTAATCTAGTATCATTAAAATTTTATAAAACAATTAAACTAAGATTTAAATAGAAGTATTCCTTGGAAGTCAAAATACCCCCAGGCAGTATACAAATGAGAAGTCTCACATATGTGTACAAAAGAAAATCAGCTCTGGATCTTGTCCCTTGTCATGAAAAGGAAAGTAAAATAACAGCTGGGCTAACAGCTCTGCTACACTAAAGTCTCTACAGGCATTCCATCTTCCTACAAGATTGGAATCTTGTGTCCATGAGCAAGGCATCCCTCACAACTGCATGTGCCTACTCAGTTCTTTACCCTAACACTGATCCTCACCTGCTTATGTTCTAGCTAGCTCATGCTGGCCACATGGGTCTCTCACAGCCTTGACCTTCCTTTCAGAGACCTCCCTGAACTTCCGTGATTTTTGCTTTGTTTTTAACGAAAAAACCAGCATTTGGGGGCAGGGGAGATGGCTCAGTGGATGAGGAACATGAGGGTCAATGTTCAAATTTGCAGGGTCCACATAAATGCTATAGGGGCATGATAGCCCACCTATAGTGTTCTGAGGCAGAAACAGGTTAAACCTGAAGCAAACTGGCTAGCTAGGGCTCAGATAATTGGTGAGCTAGTGAGATTTCAGTGTGAGACCCTGTCTCAGCATATAAGAGAGCGATCAAGGAACAGACCATGCAACCTTGGCCTCCACACATAGGTGCGCAAGTGTACACATGCTCATACACAATTGGACTCACATACAGAAATGCATGCATAAGATACACAAAAAAATTCAAAAAAAGTAAAGCAACTAGAACCCCTAACATTCTCTGAACTGCACCCAATTTTTACTTTAGTACTTCTTTGCAATTATTGCTCAGCTTACTATTGGGCCCCTACCATTCTCAAAGTAAACTACAGTATAAAGGGGACTTGAGGCCATGGCTGAACACCTAGAATGCCAGGTCTTGCTATGAACTTGTTCATCAATGGGCTGAAAGGTTGTTGTAGACAATGAATAAGGAATACATGTATAATAACATGCTGTCTCAATGCCCTTAAAAAAGTAATTTTAATAATAATTTTAAGTCTGCTTTCTAAACACCTTAACAAATACTTAGAAAAGCTGTAGCATCCTTTCCAACCACTACTAACATTAGGATGTAGGATAATTTGTAGGGGTATTGTGTTGTGTCGTGGGTCTGCGGACCTAAACTTTGAGGTTAGGCCGGAAAGTCCGGGCCAGAAACCTCGTACTACAATAATTACTATTGACTTTCATTATTTGTGGATTAAGTATTACCTTGCCTTCAATAGCTTCCATTACAGTAGCTATATAATGCTGCTTAACTTTTTGACTGTAATTTATCTCTTTGAAAACCTAATTAATTCTAAATCTAATAACTATTTTCCATGGAAAATGTATAGGCTTGTGAGCCTTCCAAAGGCCCATCCAACTCTCGAGGTCCTTATCACTGACATTTAAAAACATATCTGATATAGCTTGGAGCTATCAAAAGAATTTCTCCTGCTCTTAGCTACACATCCAGTTATCCACTACACTGTTTATTGGAGTCATTTACTCTGTTTATTCAGTGTGTGTGCGTGTGCGTGTGTGTGTTTCCTCCAGGATTTATATAATAAAACATGTGGAAGTACAATGAAAAGATGTTGGTTTACATCTCAGCCATATCAGTTTTCAGCTGCCAGACTGGATGCAAGCAACTGAACTTCACTCATTCACCTTTCATATCTCTAACGGGGAAATGTGTCTTAAAGCAGTGTCATAATTAAATCAGTGGATATGAGTAAAGTCTTTTTGGTCCTTCTGACTTCATGCAGGTAAGTATAAAAAAATGTAACTATTCCTTTAGATACTCAAAATTCTTCCTTTAGTCATGTGTTCCAATTCCCTTATTTGGTGCCCTTAAATAATGTGTACATTCAAGTTTTTTTAAAATCATATTTAGTTTCCATACAGAAATACATATTAGCATCTTAGCATTTCATGTTTTCTATGTCTTTTCTAAAAATGGAACTAATTCAGGATTTATTACAGTTAACACGGAAAGTAAAATTAAATCACTGTTGGATTACACGCAGGAATTAACCCAACTGTTGTTCTTCAAACTGGCACTGTATTTGCTGCATTGTATCAGCATCATCAAGCAAGACTCAAAATTACATTACTCTAAATGTTCACCAGATGGCTCTGGAGCAGCATGGTTATTAAAAAAATAAAATAAAAGTCCTGATTGTTTATAATTTTCCCAAGGGCAGAATCTGTGTCTAATATGTGCCTGTAATTTATCCACAGCAGCCGGCAGAGCGACACGGGAGCAAGACATATTTTAATTTATGGAAATAACAACAATTTGCTATTCTTTTTAGGGCATTAGTCTCTGCTAATTTGTTTAAAAAGAGTTCAATAATGACCACAGAGAAAAAACCAAAAATATACAAAAAAAAAGAGTTGGCATTTTGTTTTGTTTAGTTTTTCTGGTGGTAATGAATTGATTGTCAATGTCTTGTTTGTTTATGTTGCTGTGACATAGGCCATGACCAAAAGCAACTTGTGGAGAAAAGGGGTTATTTCACATTACAGTATACAATGCATCATTAAGGGAAGTCAGGAAAGGTACTCAAGGCAAAATCCTGGAGGCAGAAACTGAAGTAGAGGCCAGGAAGGAGCTATGCTTACTGGCTTGTGTCACCATGGCTTGCTCAACCTGCTTTATTATACCATCCAGGACCACCAACTTAGGGATGGTACCATCCCAAGTAAGCTGGTCCTCCTACATCAATCACTAATGAAGAATATGCCCTACAAATTTGCCTGCAGGCAATCTGATGGAGGCAGTTTCTACCATTCCTCTTCCAAGATAATGCTAGCTAGCATGTATCAAGTTGACAAAAACACTAACTAGGACCATGAAGGAGAAGTAAGAGTTGGCACTTGGCTTGTAGAAGCTTGATTTGGTCTGAGGATGCAATGCTAACTGCGCTACTGTGCAGTGAGTGAACAGGATAAAAACTTTAGGCCAGATGCCTTCACTCACTGCCCAGATAATCTTTTCACTAAACACAATAAAAAGCTACACTCCTACTCTGAGATGGCTCTCTCCTGAATCCTCAGAATTTCATGAAGAAGAAAATGGACATGATCTGTCCCCATGTAAGTACCATGGCTTGGTGTTGAGAGGGTCAAGGGAAGCATAGTATAATGTGAAAAAAAATGAACAGTTAAAGAGTTATCTTTTTATTTATTTCAATAATATTTATTTCCCCTTTCTCTGACCTGCATATACATATGACTACAATTTAATTAATAATTAAAACACAAAGGTATCTACTTCTAAAATTTAAGAACTAGCTATCCATTTAGCCAAGTATCCTTATAAATACCCTTTGTCCAAAATTTCTCAATCTCTTATCATTTACTTAATTTTTTTAGCCTTACTTCAAAGTCAGTTTCCTGGTTAGGGTTTCTACTACTTTGATTAAATGCCATAATCAAAACCAAGCTGGAAAGGAAAGAATTATTTGTCTTACACTCTACATCTTAGTCTTTCATTACAGGAAGTAGGCCAGGAACTCAGGCAGGGCAGGAACCTGAAGGCAGGAGCTAAAGTAGAGGCCATGGAAGAACACTGCTTACTGCTTTGCTCTCCATGGCTTGTTTTCTGCTTTGTTGCACAACTCAGAACCACCATCCCAGAGATAGCATTGTCCACAATGGACTAGGCCTTCCCCCATCAGTCACTAATTAAGAAAACACCCTATAGGCTTGCCTACAGCCCTATCTTATAGATGCATTTTCTTAATGCCCCATCTCTGATGATGTTAGTTTGTGTCAAGTTGACATAAAACTGGCCAATAGACACTACAGCACGTAAGTCTGAGACTTTGGAGTCAGTGAGGAGGGTATTTTTCCCCTTGCTTTCAGAATTTGAAGGAGGTATTTATGTGGTCACTACAGTGATTTTGGACTAACCTATTCTACAGATGCTCAGGCTAAGCCTGATGTTGCTGTACCCTCACTTCTCTAGCCTGATTTCTGAACCAGGGCATCAGAAACTCTTAGTTACTCAGTTTCCCTTCGCTGCCAAAATTTCAGTTAAGTCAGTTCTCACATATTATGTCCCTGTCAAGTGCCTTTTCCGTGTCAGTCGAGAAGATCGTGTGCTTTTTAGCTCATTCTGTTAATGCAATGTATGATGCTGATTGATTGGAGAATATTAAGTCAGCATTGCATGCCTGGCATGAATTACATTTGTAATATAAAATTCTTATGGTTTGCTAATTTCATTAAAGGATTTTGTATTATGGTTTATTGGAGAACTAGACTGTAGCTCTCTCTCATTTTGGAGCTGACATGCTAACCACATGAAACGTATCTGCAAGTATGTTCTTTAGATCTACTTTTTAAAAAAAAGTACTAAATATTGTATCAGTTCTTTTTTAGTGTTTGGTAGAATTCAGCTACAAAACTGTCTAGTCCTGGGCTGTGTTTTGTGTATCTCATCTTCCCTTTTTATTTGTTATTGGTGTGCTCAGGCTTTTTATTTGTTTTGTGACTCACTTTTAATAAGTTATATTTTATGTTTATTCATTTATTTTTTTGTGTATGTGCATGTTTGTATACATATAGGTACACATGTATATGCGTGTATATGGAAGCCAAAGTTCAAGGTTAGGTGTCTTTCCTTAATTGCTTCTCATCTTGCTTTGGAGACAACATCTGTTGCTGAATTCAGAGCTTACTAATTTGGGTAGGTCGGGTGGGCAGTGAGATATAGTGAGTTGCCTGTGCCCACCTCCTCCATGCTGGGGTTAAAGGCTGTACAACACTGTTCCTGGCTTTTTAAGCGTATTCTAGGCATCCAAACTCAGGTCTTCATGCATAAGCAGCAAGCACATTTATTGACTAAGCCTTATTCCAAACCTCAAGTTGTATTTTTCAGTGTACTTACTTATTTCTTTTAGCTATCTAATTTTTGACATATAGTTATTTATAATTGCCCATGGTGATTCCCCAGGTTCCTGAGACATTTATTGTAATTTTCTACTCATTTTTAAATCTTTTCTTATATTCTTTATTATTATACTTACTCTAGTAACTGCTAGCAGTATATCTCAGCTTTTGATGTTATAGGTTGGATGATGGTATGAGAAAATGCAGTAAAACACAGCACATTCATAAGCTATTTCATAGGACCTTACTAGAGATGTTCGTCTTATTTTAACCTATAGTATATTTCTTACACATTTTAACTCATGGAAATTTTAAAAGACATTTTTGGTATGTAAAAATAAACCCACAACCTGCCGTTTATTGTCTTAATAGTAACAGTAACTGATTAAGCAGTTCAAATTAGTTCTACCTTTGGCTACCCTGTGGGACCAAAGATCCCATACAGGTGTTGCCAGACATCTCCACTCCATCATATAACTGTTACAGTATTTTCCCATTAATCTACCTATATCCTTCATTAAATGACATTCAACCTTCTAAAACCTCACACTATGCCTATGTGTCTTAATGTCATTATTCACTGCTCTTTATGCTTTCACATAAAGTGGCATTAAAACCTATCATATTCTCTACTTCAACTAAACTAGGATTAATAACAGTAACTAGGCAACAATCAAACCCACCTTGATTTCCTTCATATCTGTCCATGGGCTTGTTTTAAGAGATGTGTATATATGTAGATTTGTGTGGGAGTTATGTATACATGTTTGCACCTGTATATAGATTTGTGAATCAAAGTGTACTACTCCCCACAAATGTCAGGAGGGGATGCCAGATCCCACAAAGCTGGAGTCACCAGTGTCTGTTATCCAAAGACATGGATGCTGAGATCTAAACTTGGTTCCCTGGGGAAAGCAGTAAGTACTTTTAACCACTGAGTTATCTCTCCAAAACCATGCATTTTTTTTTGTATGTTCAGGATCCATTTTTGCACAATATCTGGAACTATCCCAGTCACTATCTCTTCATTAACAAGTGGAAGTCCCGACCTTCCAGGAATAGCATCCCAGATGGGATCTTATCCCATAGACCCCAGGATGAGCCCACAAACATGTTGAATCCCAAGGTTTGTCGTCTGCTAATTTAATCAGTATCACTTTCATACTTTGCACAGCATATATAAATTACCTTTTGACTTTTGAAAACAACCCCAGTTCCTACCCTTAAGCAATATTAGTATAAAACCACCTTTTAATAACATGTGTTGAATACCTAGCTATTGATAGAATCTTTATAGAGTTTTTAATCTCAAACAGTATTACTTACATAAACATTCCTCAAATAGCTATACCTAGGATTCTCTCCAACTCACTTCTCTCCATCATAACCAGTCCCTAAAACTATCTCAAGTACTCAAATCCCTGTCTCAGCATCACACAAATCACAGAGAAATAATAGAACATGTGATTCTTATTTAAGTTGTTTCTTGCTTTATCTGGCTAAGTATATGTTGGTTTTGCTTAAATGTGTCTCATAATATGGCACTGTATACCTTAAATACACACACTCAACATCCAAGAAGTTGAATGGAAGTTTCTAATGCAAAAGTCGGGATTATGCTGGGTAAGCCATCATTGATGAGGAAGACTTAGAACACCTAAGACAATGTGGCCAAAGATGTGAGTGGAATGAAAAGAAGTCAGATGAGGGACTTTTGCAGAAGTAGTGAATAAAAAGGATGGAGTATTTAGGAAATTGTGATAGGCAAGGTACACCTGGTTATCAGTCACTATGGGGTTTGAATCTAGGACTAGCTGAGTCCAAAGAACAGGCTCACGCCCTGTACCATAACTCCTATGGAGTTTTAAATATGTCCTGTATGATGACCCTTGATCGACAAAACAAATGTTTGTTGACTGAATAATGAAATTACTATGAACATTAATAAGACTAACTTCAGCTGCACAACTCTTTAGATGCAGAAATTGTATAAAATGGACAAACTGTATACTGACCACTAACAATGCCAGTTTTCTAGTGGTGTCATCCTGGGGAGCTGCTGGTCATGCAGCCTACTCCTAGGTCAAGCAACCCAGTGCAAAATTCTTAATAGATGTATGTCCACTGGACAATGAATACCCCCCGACAAATGGGTCAGTGGCATGCATAACCTGGAATCCACAATGGGAAGAATGATTGCCAATATTGTTGAACATTTTTTGGGATACACCAACTAAAGAAGTGTTGCCCATGCTATTGCTCAGTTAAATTAAAAGATGAAGGGAGATTCTTTGTCCATTTTATCTCAAATACTAATTTCTCAATGTAAAATTCTAGTTTTGGCACTTTGAAGACAGTTATTAGGACATATTTGCCCCCTTCCCAAGAAATGTGTGATTTTATTATGATTTCTTAAATATAGTCTGACAGACCTCATCTCCCATTTCCAACAATCCCATCTAACTGCACCTTACATGAAGGGTGTACACTCAGTCAGAGCTAGCTAAGGTCTGAGAAGTGTTCTTACAGCTACCTCTGGTTTTCATACATTCACAAGGGATGAATTTTGACCTGGAAACTTCCTTTACCAAATCTGTCGATCATACAGGAGTCTCACATTCACTCTCAACAGGACAAAATGAGACTGCTTTCTGTGTAAAATTATGTTGTAAATTATGTACACACCCCACACACAAAATTAAAAATTACATGCGAGGATCTTGAAGATTGCAAAGAAATTTACAAGCACTTCTTTGACATAGTCATTTAAGATATTTTAAGGAAAACAGTGTGAAAGTTTTTCCCATGGATGAAAATTGCCAATGTTTCCTAGAAATGCATGCATATCTTGTATCCAGCAATAGAGCGCTCATTGAAGTAACCCTCCAGGGAAGAGCACTGAAATTCTTCATCTGGCCACATGAGGGCGATAGAAGGTGATCAATGATGCTTCAGTGCCTTTTCAGTGCCTTTTCTCCCAGGCTACAGAATCTAGTGAACACTTACTAGAAAATCATAAGATTGCAAAGTGGGTCAGAATAATTGCAAAATTATATAACAAAGATAATGTTTGTAATTGTAACAGAAGAAAACCCAGTACCACTCAATGTTGATTATCTATGTAAATCCTGGGTTGGTAAAATCTTTTCAAATATAAAGATTTTTTATACACACACACACCCCACACACAAATCCAACTGATTATTTATAGTTTAAAAAATGATGTTTCAATTGGATGGCATGGCAGTAAATCAAATGTTTGTATCACAGGGACAATTTATATAAAGTTCTTGAATAAAAACATATTGCAAATGATCAGAGTTTACAGAACCCATTTTTTTTATTCTGAAAAGCTCAAAGAGTTTGGCTCCAAATGTTTAGACACAAAATGCATAAAATATCTCACAACATTTCTCAAAATAGGAAAGCAAGGCAGGTGGGCAGCGGGGGCCTGGAACAAAGAGAAAAGGGGAACCATGCAGATCCCAGCCTAACTGGAGACACTGGCAGGGAGCAAATCAGTGTTCCCACAGGATGCCCCCAGGTACCCAGGAACACTGTCATCACCCATGTAGTGATGGAGGATAAATGGAGATAATCCCAGGACCTATAAACAGGCAGGCAGATTCATCTTCCACACTGGAGAAACCCGGTCAGCTCTGTGGGATACCTTTTCTGATGGTGTACCTCTATTTTGGGAATTTGTATGACACATTTAATAGAATATTGAAGGTGCAATGGTGACATTCAGGGAAAAATTTGGTTCAGAGGTCTGCTGAATTAAGTGGATAATACACACAACAATTTCTTTAAAAATATTGAATATATTAAAAACATAATATGCTATCTGATAACTGGATCTGCTTTCACTTAAAGACAAAAAATGTCACTAAAGATAGAGAGGTTTAAAAATGTCCAGGATAAGGGCTAGAAGGTTCTGCCTTGTACATCGATGCAAACTATGAAATTTTTATCAACATGGGATTGCTTCTGTGGTTTCACATACATATAAGCCTAGAAGTTTTCTGAAGCAGAGCCTTTAAACAACAACAAAGAGAGAGATATATTGCATTATGAGTCAGTGCTAAGCACTCAGTGTTAAGGGTATTGATTGCTTGTATGGCAATGCCCTCTGCACTTTCTAAAAGTATATATGTGGACAATCTGTGTTTTTTCTTCATGGTCTTCTGAAAACATACAAAAGCTTAATTTTATTATTTCTTATGAAAGCTAACCATGACTGTACTGAAATTAACACGTGGCCTTGCAGCTTCTTGTCTCTAGGAAATAATGTCAGAACTGATCTCAACTTTGCAAGGAACTGCAAACAAATACTTTGCATCACTATGGCACAGTTTTCCATGTACTTTGTTGGAAGTAGTGGTCTTTTATGTGAGCAGTATGGATATGTGCAGTAAGGCCTTCTCACCAGCACACATGACTGAGGTCTGGCATCTTACCTGCAGATAAAGCCAGGCACAGCAGTGTGCTGATAATGTCATCTGAGTAACACTCACAGGTCCCTATGGAGTTGACTTAAAATTGAATTTGAATAACAGCCATCACTATGGGGTGAGAGGTGGCAAAAGCCATTTTCATTAGAATCAGGAAAGGTCAAAAGGAAAGATTCAGGGCTGGTTTTCTAAGAGTGGTAAACTGGAAAAGTAGGCTAAGCCTTGTGAACATGAATATACTTTTAAATAATGTAGCCATGATCAGTAAAGACTTAAAAGGAACAGGATGCTTAAAGATTTCCAAAGACAGAAAGACAAATCTCAAAAGACATCAGCAAAACCATGGAGTAGCCTTGAACTTGGTCTTTGTGTGGTTTCATGGTCTCTGCTGAGATCAAAGGCTGCTGTGGTGATGTGAAATATTGAAAACACCAAATGCTCCTGAAATACGGAGTGATTTCACCCTGTCTGGAGTTGGGAGCTCAGCAACTACAAGGGAGTAGCTAGATTTTTTTCCACTCAAGCCACCTGCAAATATGTGGCATTCTTTATAGCTGTTAGAGGTAATATGCATACAATAGTCACATATATGATATGTGGCAGCTCTCAAAACACATAGAGGAAATAAGAACATTTAAGTCTGATTCTTAGAGGAGAAGTTGTGTCTTTACAACCCTGAAAACTGGAAAGCTGTATCACCACCTCTATTCTATCCTTGGAAATTTCCCACCCAAATTATCAAAATTAGCAGTGTTATTAAGCCATGTGGGTAACATCTAATCTGATAAGTAATGATAAAGGCACATCTTTCACAGAGCCTTCCTCCTATGAACTCAAAAAAATCTGATGTTTGAATTTTTTAATAGTAACAAACCAATTATGCTTTTTTAGTCATGACACATGAGCCATAGTTGTGTGTGTGTGTGTGTGTGTGTGAGAGAGAGAGAGAGAGAGAGAGAGAGAGAGAGAGAGAGAGAGAGAGAGAGAATCACAGGAGAATCCAGTGTGGACAATAGAGCTATCTATATTACTTTTGCAATATCTCTATTAATGTAAAACTATTCCATAATCAAATCCTTCTTTCAAGATACCACAGGAAATCTGCTGTTCAATCCATTGCAGATCATATTTGATAAATTTACTAGAATTTTGAGGAAGCTGAATTAAGTGGATAATGCACACAAGTATTTTTAAGTAGTCCTAAAAATGGTTAGCTCAACATCCATGTAGACTAATTCAGTCCTTGCACCCTGAGTCTTTATCTATGAAACAGGGCTCACAGGTGTATTAAAGTTTTGTTTTGTTTTGTTTTGTTTTTTTTTTGAGCCATATCTATAAAAATCCCAAAACAACAACAAAAACTATGTCAGTTTCCTTTTTTAATGCCATCTTTTCTCGTCTCTTCTGCTGCCAGCCTGGATTTTTCCCAGGTCTCACAATATAACATTCTCTCCCAAGATACCTCATCTACCACTTTTCTTGTCAATATATTTTCCTCTCAGACGTAACTTACTAAATGGCAGCTCTAGCCCATCACTCATGCAGTTGTGTCTGCCGTACATGTGACTGTTGTTCCTGACCTCTCCCCTCTCTCCTGCTCATCTTCCACATACAATCTTGCATTATAACCTCTTTACCTGTGAATTCATTCATATATGTGTTCTCTTCACTCCCTCTGCCTTGATGCCCCCTTCTCCTACCCATGCCAAAACACCCACATAGTTCATCCCCTCCAGGCTTCCTAACTCCTGCTTCTGCACTCCACAGTCTCCCAGGAATTTCTCAGGGGATGGGCTTCAAATATGAAATGGCACTTGCCTCTCCTACTCAGAGAATACCTCAAAGCTGAATCATAACTGGGAATAATGCAAAGTCCCAACATCTCACTCTGGCTCTCCAGCTACCCCAACACTGTAGTAGGAGGTTTCTGTCCTGGACTTTTGGGCCTAGCCTCAAGGTTTAGGCCTGCAGACCCACAGACCCGCAGAGACACACAAATGCTTACAATACTTTTAGGCTGATCGGCCTAAGGCCCAGGCATATAACTTGCTAACTCTTTACCCTTAATCTAACCCATGACTTTTATCCTGTTCAGCCATGTGGCTCGGTACCTTTTCTTAGAGCAGCATAGTTGTCCTCTGCTTCTTCTGGCTTCTCTCTGTCATACTGCGTGTTCCTAGATTCTTCTTAGTCTGATAGCCCCACCCACACTTCCTGTCTGCCTTTGGCCAATCAGCGTTTTTTATTAAACTCATAGGTGGGGACAATTATTTACAATGGAATAACATAATCTCCTTACACAACACCATGGGACCTTTCTTGCCTTCAACAGAGGCAACATTTCTGTAAACAGGACTAAGCATGTGTCCTTCTTTCTGCATCACAACCCAAGATCAGTAAGTCCTTAGAAGACTAATGACTGCTTTCCTTATCCTTTCCAAAGAGATTTTCAACGCTTATTTCTCTCTCATTTCCTATTTCACGTTTGCTACCAGCCTTACAATTTTGAACGCTCCAGGGGGAAAGGGGCAAGGGTTCCTATTCACAGACAAAGCCTGAGCATAGAGAAAGAGCTTGCTCTGGTCTAAACTGAATGCTTCTAAAAATCCCCAGAAGAAAAGGGATTCTATTTTATAACACATATTAATATGCTGAAACATGAAAGCAGGCTTCTGCTGTAACTGAAGTGACTTTTCTATTACTTACTACTGTACAATTGAGCTGGATGCTAGTTTTCTAAATAAAAATGCTAGAAAACATTAGGGAAATAATACCACTGCTGGTGTGTGTAGTTAGAAAGACAGACAGGTTTGATGACCCAGACATTTCATTTGTCAGAATGATTCAGAGTAGAAACAGAAGAGATTTAAGTGAGTCAAGTTGGAAAGGCCTGACTACAGACACCTACTCGACCCAATCGACTAATCCATTTACGTGTACAATCAATTAACAAATATTGATTGAAATTTGTGCTTCTAGCACTTTGCTGAATTCTGCATGTATACCAGTTGAGGAAAAAGACAAATTTGTCAGAAAACCCAAGGACATGAATTGTGTAAAGAAATCATTCAGGTTCTGAGCACCGGGTCTGACAAGGCACAAGGAACAGAAACTGTGAAGAGAAATAAGAAATGTACTGTTTGGGAAGCAGGTACACAACGGTCCCCAGGTGGGCCACTGGCCTCATACTTTGGAGATAAAAGGCCAGCTTCACAATATCAGTTTGGGTGGCATGGCCAGGGTGAGCTTGGGAAAGGGAAGGATATAAATGGAAGCAGCCAGAATAGGATGCTTGAGAGGTTTGGTTTCCCAGGGATACTGGGGTGAGGGCAGTCCATACAGAAGGTCTCATAAGCTTCCAAGGTATTCTCCTGAGGGAGCAGAAGAAAAGGCCTAGAGTTGCAAAAAAAAAAATGGACATGGAAAAATGGACATGGAAGGAAACCTGTCTAGGGTGCCCGGATGCCCAGCATGAGAAACCTCTGCCCAGTCTGGTGAGGAGGATTAGGAAAGGAAATGGTACATTAAGCAAATTGTTGCTTAAATAGGGTTGATAAATGGTGTCTGGGCTGGAAAATTGAAAAAAAACCCCAAGGGAAGAAAATGTTAGGCACAAATAGATATTCCAGATTAGCAACTTTCAGCCTTTCAACTCTCATTTGCTGTAAAATATATTCCCAGTAACTTTCTGGAGAATACATGGAATATTAATATCAGATGCCTAAAGCATATGATACAAAGCTACCATGAATCCAGACACCTCTCCACTGAATTCCAGTTTTAGTCATCATAACAGTTTGGAGCAAAGGTAGAGCATGTATGTTTGAGACACTAAGATATCTTTCCAGTCTGCAGACAGTCTGATGTGCATATGGCCCTGGGACTTCTTAAAATGCTGAACAAAGCTTGAGGAAGGCAAATTTCATGCTACATCTTCTCTCCTGTTCAGTCTTGTGTTCCACAATGCACTGAGCACTCATTGTGTGCCAGAGCCTCTTCTGTTTGTATACATGAAGAACATGTCATTCCCCAAGTATGACATTACACTGGCTTCTAGCTAGGGTCCCCCACCTTTATTTCAGTCAGCTTCCAACTGTCATTCTTGACTCAAGTGCAAAATTCTCTGAGACTTCTGGCCTCTTCCATATAGATCAGGCAATGAACTGAAATCAGAAACCATGTACAGTGTACAGTTAAAGAATCCCAGGTGTTTGGAAGAGAAAGCAGAGAGTAAGGCTGGAGACTGTGAGCAGATAGGAAGGAGCCTGGGTATAACTAAAAAGCATGAGTATGCCTCTGGCTACAGTCTTCCTGTGTGAAATGGCCTCCTGGCCTATTTGATTTTCCTGGGATGTAGTCAATCATTTAATAGTGAGGGGAAATATCTATGTTCCTTACTAGAGTTTCTCTGAAGAAAAATGTGTGAAATGCTTGTTGATTGAGTGGAAACACTTGAAATAGAGACATCAATTTATAACTTAGAGATAGAAGGAAGTTTTTTAGTTCTTTATTTTTTTTTCTAAAAATATCCCATTTTTTTCTATAAGATTTTGAACAAAAGTTGCTGAGTTCAGATCTCAAAAACGCCAATAATATACAAGTTTTCTTTGGAGAACAAACTTCTGTTGAAAGTTACTCCTGAGATGGCTAATGAGGGACTTGGTGGGTAAAAAGCTGATGTTACCAGTCAAAACCTGTTGATGTAAGTTTGATTCCAAAACCCACATTGGAAAGACAGACATAATTCTAAAAAGTTGTCTTCTGGCTTCCACATATGGGATATACACTATCTTGCGTATATATTACACACAAAAAAAAATGAGTAATAATAAGTAAAATTAAAAGAAAGTTATTACTTATATTCAACTAAACCCATCTTCTTTCAGACTTCTTTTCTGGTATATGGGGTAGGGAAGGTTTTTAAAACAAACATAAAGCCAATGTCACTTCTCAGTTTCTCATTCCTTAGTTCTTAACTATAATTATGCCCTCTTGAACATCTTGTCTGTGTCAGAAATGTCTCCAGCTCATCCCTCAGCACTAATTCATACAAGCCAACATTCCAGCCTCATTTGCTTTTCTTTAGCATCAAATAATAACCACTTGATCTGAAGTTGTCCAGACTGCTCCAACTAGAGTGAAGGGCAGTGCTACAAAGATGGGCTAACCTGTTCTCTATTCCAAACTGCTCCAACTAGAGTGAAGGGCAGTGATACAGAGATGGGCTAACCTGTTCTCTATTCCAAACTGTTCCAACTAGAGTGAAAGGCAATGCTACAGGAGTGGGCTAACCTGTCCTTTGTCTACAGACCTCAGGTTGTTAATATAAAGTAATCATGTTTTCTTCTCCACATATATTGTGAAGTGTCTCTTCTCCATCTTATACCTACATAAGTAGGATTCCTTACAATGCCTCTGGTTAAATTCTTAGTCGATACTACCATGGAAGTCTATAAGATGAAAGGTATGTCAACGGGATGAGAAGAAAGAAAGAAAGAAGTTAGAACAAGCTGAGATGATGAAAGGGGACCCAGTGAGCAGAACTGAATTTTTAAAAACGTTAAATTGTCATCTATAGAAAATGTGTGAGGACACAGAACAGGATCTGGGTAACTATGGGCAAATTATAGTCACAAGGTGAAAGTTTTGAATCTCAGTATTTTCATCTACAAATAAGGATAACAGACACTGTGGAACTGAAACTCTGGTAATATTTCCATCTCTTGTTAAGTACTAGATTAGAAGTTAGGAGTAGAATTTATCTTTTATGAATAAATAGACAAAACAGGACAGAAGGGTGTGGCCTTTGCTCTGGGCAGAAATTAGGATGTCTGGAGGAGGAGGGTGTAACCTAATAGAAAGGACTATCCCTCTCTGTTGAGGAATATCATTTTAAGATGTGTTAAACTTATTTATTCTTTGGAACATTTGTTTAATGATGCAAAGTTGTGTTGCATTCTTTATGTTGAATTTGTTTAACTCTGTGAAGCTGTGTTACTTTGCCTGCTTAAAACACCTGACTGGCCTAATGACGAGCTGAATATCCAATAGTAGTCATCCACTTCTTTAGGCTTAAACCATAGACTGTTCTCTTTCTCTGCACTTTCTGCTCAATCGCTGCCATGAATGATATTCCTCACAACTTAAATGCAGAAATCCCCTTAATTTGTGCCTGTTTAGAATCAGCTGGATTGGTCTCTCCCAGCATCACTTGGCCTGTCTTCAAAAATACTGGGCTCTCCCAGACCATTCAGGATTTCACTGGGCAACTGTTTTGAGTTCTGAAGGGGCTGATTCTATAATTACACACTTATTAGAAGTCATGGGCATAATGGGTATACCTGTACAAATTAAGACTGACAATGTTATAGCACATGTTTCCCATAAAATGAAACAATTTCTTGCATATTATAATATAAAGAATATTACAGGTGTACTCTAAAATGAGAAGGGGAGATGCCTTGGGTACCATCAAAATTAATAAAGATTTGATTAGAACAGGAGAAACTTCTTGGCAATGGGAAATGATGGCTCATCTACTGATGTGACAATTCTACAAGTTGTAAGGAAAACTCATCTAACAAGGGTCAGGGCAGGGTTCTGTTTTGGTATTTATAGGAAAATAAAAACAGTCATCCTCAAACATTAAAAGACCTTGGGCATCTAGGCATCTAAAGGTCTAAAGCTGAAGGGAAGGCTACCCGGGGAGGGGGGGGGATCAGACTGATTGGTACCAATATACTCTACAGTGAATGAATGAATGAATGAATGAATAAATAAATAAATAAATAAATAAATAAATAAATAAATCAGCTCTTAACATCTATATCTCTTTTTCTCTAAGGAAAGTAAGAAAAGTTGTCAGCCCAACTCAAATATAAGTCTAGCTGGTTTTGAAGTTCAAGCATGGCTCTCTTCTCTAAATCCAAACATACTGTTCAAAGAAAAAATTAAGAGTTTTTGTCTCATATCAGAAGAGCCACTTGGTGTGGGACAGAAGAAAAGAAAAATGTCTAGGGACTATTATTGTCAAAATTCTATTTCTCTCAATACTTATTCCTGACTCTCTGAAAACTCCTTTCAGATAATAGTGTTATCCTAAAATTTAAACTTTCCATTTATATATTAATAATGCCTAAGTTTTCCACACTGAATGATAAATTTCCTATAGTGGTCTCTGAAGTCTCCAGAAGGAAGATGGAGCCCCACAACAACAATTCTACCTTGTTTATAATGATTCATGGAGCAGATATATGACTCAAAGATCAACTTTTGACTTCAAACTGTTCAGGACAGCTTCAAGCTGTCTAAATAAGACATTCCATCATCTTACACCCATAGCCAGAACTTTAGATAAGCTTTACCCAGTACAAATGTTTCAGCTAGTCCTAGTTAGTCCTATGAGACTTAAGGTAACATTGCCCCCTGGACAGTAGAAAACAGTCCTAAGAGAACAATGCACCCTCTCCCAACAACATTTGTTTTTTCAGGGTTATGGATAATGTCGGGGTTAGTCATAACTTGTATTATGGTTGAGGTGGTACAGTACAGTTAAACTTAGGAATCTATTTTTTAAAAGATAAAAGAGGAAAAGATAAGGTAGATAAGAAGGCAAATTATTATATCTACCTACAAACTATCAGCCTTAGATAATTTGCACTGATATGGATTCTTGAATATTGATAAAAATGTAAATTATGTTTCCATTTATGTTTAGGATAATTTATATATTGACACCAAATCAAATCTATATTTGTCATATGGTACATATGCTCCTACTTCTGTTTAAAAATATTTTGTAATGATACAAATGTAAAGTTACATTTGTCATACTGTATTATGTTCTACCTCTGTTTAGGATATTTTTATATTGATACATATCAATGATATTGTCATCATATCTGAACTATACATTTCTACCTCTGATTAAAATATTTGTATTTAAGGACATTGTCACTATTCTGCACAGCTGGGATACATGTAAACAGGCCCTTTCTTCTCTGTCAAGCTCTTGGATGGTGAAGATGACCAGTTCGGGTGCCATGAAGAATCATGGATAGATTCACAGCCTTCCAGTAACTCTGAAAATGAGTTTATTTTACTCTGTATAAGTGAGTTGCTCCCCAATAGAACACTTTAATAAACAATCCATTTCTCAATCTCCTATGAATTTCTCACTCTACCCAAGTGTAAGTATGAAATTTATTTTGGTTCCATAAGTATCTATAACTTTAATTTTATACAATATTTCCAGTATACCTGTGTTTCAAACTTAATAATACCAGTCAGGAATATCAGAGGACAGAGCCATCTCTTCCAGCCTTTGTTTTGTTTTTTGTTTGTTTGTTTGTGTATTTTGTGTATTTCAGACAGAGTTTTCTGTGTAACAGTCCTGGAACTTACTTTGAAGACCTGGCTTTGAATTCACAGAGATTCTCTTGCCTCTGCTTCCCATGTGCTGGGACTAACAGTGTGTGCCACGGCTTCTAGTGCCGGTCTTAAATACCCTCTTCACTCAGTTGTTTCACATCCAGGTTAAGATTAAAGGCGTGGCCCCACCACTGCCTGCCGGGGAAACTGGAATTCCTTCTGTAAACTAAACTGGCCTCAAATTCAGCTTTGTTGGCATTAGGGGCATAGGTCACCATTTCTGGATATTCTGTGAGGCTGGGATTAAAGGTGTGAGCAACCACTGTCTGATCCTCCTAGACTGACTGTGGGTAGATCCCTCTGATATCTCAGACTGGTTTTTATTAAATTTGAAACATATCCCCACATATCTGGTATTTTAGCTATGACATGTCATATGAGGTGAGATGTAGAATTCTGCATTTGTGGTATCTTGCTGGCACTCAAAAAGTCTAAGATTTGGGAGCATTTTAAATTTGGGGCTTGGAATTCAATCTGTAATGAGAAAGAATAGAAATGTAGAAATGAGAAGTTGGACTAAACTAAAGTAGCAACCATTTGGGAAAGATGAAAAAGGGTCTTCATTTGGTAAAGAAGATGGAGGAGTCATGGGAGAAGTAGAATCTACAAGAACTGATGTGAATATCAGTGGAGTGAGCAGAGAGGCAACGTCATCTCAAACCTAGGTAACCAAAAGAACATGACAGCCAGAAGAAAGGGAAGGGGAGGAGGAGGGGGAAGAGGGAAGCGAGGAGGAGGGGGAAGAGGGGAGAGGGGAGGAGGAAGGGAGGAGGAGGGGAAGCGGAAGGAGGGAAGCAGCAGAGGGGTGATAGGATGGAGAGTCATAAGTACACTTTCTAGCTCCGAAGCACAGTTAATATAGGTGACCTCAAAGATTACACTTTCCTTATCTGCTAACTCTTGGGCTTTCCCCACCTCTCTTGAGAAAGAGACACAACCATAGGAGAAAAGGTGGTGTGCTTACCAGTCAAAAGTCTTGGTCGTAAACATGTTTTACTAGGAGATTAGCATCCATCTATCTGTGGCAAGAAATAATTATGGAAATGAAATGATTAAGACAGAAAACTAAGCAGTAAATAGAAGTGAAATATGTTCCTTCAACTCAAAGGCTTTTGTTATCTTAATATGTGCCTTAGGAAAGAATATAGAAAGTTTGCAGAGATTTTAATTGAACCACATAGAATAATAATTATCCATAAAAATTATATTTAACATTAACTGTCTTAGAGCAAAGTTAATCTTTTTTCTTTCCACAGTAATTATCTTCAGCATTACTTTTGGTTGTGAGCCTCACCTTCAGAGGCTGACTCATCTTTTCTGCCTGTATCTTCAGCATTCTGAATATTTATGAATGAAGGATTACTACTGCTAGGCTAATTTATAGAACTCTGTGGAGTAATTGGGGATCATCTAAATCAGTCATAGTTCATCATTTTTAGTACTTCAGAGAAATGTGATGGTATTGCTTTCAAATTTGAGAAACAATTTAAATTGTGCCAATAGTGTACTGCTTAGGCTGTGACATTAGCCAAGCAATTCTGCTGAGTGACAGTGTATGTCTTACATTGACATGAAAACTATTGATAATTTATTTCATCATAAGAATGTTGTTAGGACAAGGTACACATACACACATATGCCTGTATGTATATAATATTACACACACACACACACACACACACACACACACACACACACACACACACACACACACATACAATGTTAGGAGTAAATTTTATCTCCACAAATGAGATTTTACTTTATGTCTATGGTTCATCTAAACTGTGTTTACAATCTGAGATATGAGGAATCTTTTGCTTTTCAGCCATGTATAGAGAAAGTCAAAAAAACATGGTGGAGAGATAGAGGGATGCTATGAGATTATGTTCTTATACTTTGTAAATATCTGTCCCTCCTACTGGTTTAATAAAATGCTGATTGGCCAGAAGGTAGACAGGAAGTATGGGTGGGGCTACCAGACTAAGAAAACTCTGGGAAAAGGAAGAGCAGAGCAGAGATGTGAGCAGACGCAGTGGAAAGAAGATGAAAATGCTGCTCTGAGAGAAGGTACCAAGCCATTTGGCTAATCATGGGTTAGTTTAAGAGTTAAGAGCTAGCAAATTATATGCTGAAGCCATAGGCCAAACAGCATGTAATACATATAAGACTTTGTGTGATCATTTGGGACTGCTGGTCTGGACCTCAGAGCTAGGCAGGGTCAGAAACTTCTGGCTACAGAAGGAGAGGGAGATGAAGAAAGACACCCAACTTTGACCTCTGGCTTCTACATGTTCTGGGAGACCACAACACACACACACACACACACACACACACACACACACACACACACACACACACACACACACACGAGAGAGAGAGAGAGAGAGAGACAGAGAGAGAGACAGAGAGAGAGACAGAGAGAGAGAGAGAGAGAGAGAGAGAGAGAGAGAGAGAGAGAGAGAATGTGAGAATGTACTTGGGGGTGAAGGAGGAAAGATTTACAAAGTTTTGTTCAGTCAGACAATGAAAGATATGGAAGATTTTGACAAAACAGAAAATAAAATATTAAAGACTCATGACAGAAAATCATAGTTGCTAAGATATATAGAAGTCTTGGGTTGTGTGTAACTAAGTAAAGAAAGAAAACTGAATCAGATCATTGGCTCAGCATGATCTCTGCTATGTCCACTGAACAAAGAGAAGAATGTAACTATGCTTTCATTACTCCTACATATAAGAATAAAAAGCATATGCAAATGAGGAATTTGTTAATGTTTTCTTGCTCTCTTTGAATGCTTTGCCATGTGAGGACATTGCTTCTTTGTACCTTTTGCCATGTAGAACTGCCCCTTCAGGAGTAGGTGGCACTGCACTAGTCACAGGAGTTGCCAACAACTTGATCATAAACTTTCTAGTATGAAGAACTGTGAGAAATAAGGTCTTTTTCTGTTTATGTGACTAATTGTCATTTATGCTTCTGTTCCTCTGCTTGTCTGTGTATGTTCCATGTACATTTAGGTGACCATAAAGGTTAGAAGAAGATCCTCTGACATTAGAGGTGTGTGTGTGTATATATATATATGTATGTATATGTATATATATATGTATGTATATGTATATATATGTATATATATATATATATATATATATAATACACTATGGCATCGGCATCCACATCTGTGATCCTAGGGGATGCCTGTGTATAGGAACATGTGTGTCTCTGTGGCTGTATGTTTCTCATGCTTTTCCCTTGGCTCTTTTACTTTTGCATGTTTTCTTGGTTCTGTACAACAATTTCTGTTGCTTTGTCTTCCTTTCATTATCCTTTGTGTAACTGTTTTTTTTTCTAACAAAGACAGAAAGGGCGTGGTTATACATGGGGGAGGTGGGGAGGTTCCTGAAGGAGTTGGGGGATGGGAGGCATAATTAGGATATATTGTCTGAAAAACTCTATTTTCAATAAAAGAAAAATGAAGAGAAGAAGGACAGAGAAATTTTTAAATGGACAGTTTAATGAGTCTTTCTCTGTCCAACTAGTCAGTTCCCAAAGAATGTTACAGAGAGACTTCTTGTTAATTACATTAAATAATCATTTGATATCAGTTATGCTTATAGTGTTTTATTTGATAAGACATTCAAAACATGAAAGTCTGGTTATTTTGATTGACTGAAGTAAAACTATAGGAATTAGTTTTGCTGAGTGGAAGAAATGTACATAATGTAACAAAACAACACGGTAACACTTGGACACTATAAAAGGAGTCTGTGTGGGTAAGTACTGAAATTAGTTTATGTCATTATCACTTTCTGCCTTCCATCTATCAAGCAAGGATATTGACAGAAATGGCTTAGAGTTATGTGTAGTCTTATTTTACATCTCATCTTAACAGTGAAGAGCTAGCAAAGGACTTCTCAGGCACTCAATAATAGTTTAGAATTAGTCTTTTTTTTTTTTTTTTAGTTTGTTATGTGTTTGTTAATTAAAGTGTCCATGGGGCCCAGAGGCATCATATATGTCTGTGGCTGGAGTCACAAGAAGTTGTGAGCCACCATCCTTGGGGTACAAATAACAAAATTCTGGTCCTCTGCAACAGCAGTACAGGATCCAAACTTCTGAATCATCTTCCAAGCCCCAAAGTCAGCCATCTTTGATGTTTTTGCTTATTATCAATCTGAAGAAAAGTGATACTTTTTTCCCCCAATTTTGCTGTCATGAAGTCATATTAATTAAGGCAGTAAGTATAATAGTTTATTTAATAATTTACTAACTGCCAGATGACCTTTTAACTATGTAGATTTGTAATGTGAGGGCTCCTGTGTGTCTCTTTGCCATGGTCCTTTTGAATATTAGGACTGGCCTTCAGGGGCATCTCTCAACAAGAACTCAACACAGGATCCCTGAAACTCCTAAAGCCTATAAAGAACTCTTGAGTTCCTGTCATCTGTGGTGGACAGTAAGCAGGACAGGGGACAGCAGGGCACTCCATTTTCCCCAAATCATCAGTGTTCACCGTAAGAGTCGATGCAATATCTAGCTTAGAATTGCTAACCTTTGTAAACACTAGTAAGGACTCTGCTAAAACCTGTGATAAAAACTCCCTAGCTCCATCACTGCATCCTGTGATAAAAATGCCCCTAACACCATCACTGGTACCTGTGATGAATCCCCCAACACTACCACTGTTTCTTGTGATACATTCTGCCCTAACACCACCACTGCTGGAAAACAACCCACATTTACATTAATAAACATTTCTCCACAAATGCTGCTGATTACTTGAACCAAGACATAGCTCTCTTCACTAAAAGAATCCTCAATGAATAGCATCCAACACTCGATAACAAAGCATTGGCATATACTGTATGCTGTTAATGATATAAAACTCGTGTTGCTCTGTCTCAGAAGTACCCATTCAACCTCTGCCTCTGTTTGAACAAAGATGCCTTCAATCTGAGATTAAAATAGATTATGAGATGCAGTGTTATATAGGATTTAATCCGAGACTAAATTTGATCTCAAGGTGCACTGTTAGGTAGAATTTTATTCTAATCAATCTGCAGGCAGAATGGAGAAGAGAAATTCTGCCAGAGTAGAGCTGTGAATCAATCAATCTTTGTCACAACTACTTATGCAAGTGTGTTGGATTTCTCTAAAACATGATGGAAATAGTGTTAACAGGACAATAATTAACAGATTATTATCTTTATCATAAGATGTATGTGGAGCCAGCTTTACACACTTTAGAAGTTTGGTGACAACATCAAACTCTCTCTGACAGGAAAGCCTTGGAGCCAGGGAAGGAAAGCCAAGCCAAGCCAGCCTTTATGCAACAGATTCAGGCACCACGTGCTAGGACATGCCATCATACTTGCTTGTGATAATCCTGCACGCCCTTCTTTTTTTTTTATTCTTTTAAGATGACAGGAATTCCATAATTCTGTTTTTATTAAATCACGTGTCCTTCCCTCTTTGTTTATAAACCCTGCCACAATGGACAAAATGACTGCTGTTACCACTCACAACAGTGCAACCGAGGGTAAAAGACTCACTGTGATTCTCAGATGTGAAGATTGAATTCTCTTCTTCAATGCCTGTGCACTTTAGCCATTGTTATTCACAGGCTGTCCCTTCCCATCCTAGAGGGAATAGATTCTTGTAGTTTAGGACTGCTGTTGGATGAAGTTGAAGCCCTTCTACCTTCATGATGTCTATCCTCATCTGACCTCCTTTCATCTCTGAATAGACAGGAAGCTTAGCGTTCTGTGTATTTATTTTCCTGTCTCACGCTTCCAAAACTAACAGTTCCTTCATTCCATCCTACATGTTTTGATATGTAACATCTTGTTATATCATAGCTTCATTCCATTATATATTCTTGTTTAAAACTGCATTTATAGACTTGACAGCATGCTGGAGTTGTCTTTCTGTGTCTGGCCAGTGAATAGTCAGTTGTGTTTCTCAGTCATTTCTGGGGTGTTTAATTATATTCTTTACATTAATGCTATTATCTATCCCTGGTTATATATCTGCATCTGTAGTCTTATAGTCTTGTTTGATAATTACTTTTGATATTTCAGGATATACTAAGCACTAATATAAATTTAGAAATTATTTTCCTAATTTTTAAATCTTATGTGTTTAAAATTTATTTGTAGAAATTATATAGTAATAATTTCACCTTAACTTTTATTTCACATATAAATCCTGAGTATTTCTTGTATTTTTCTTACTAATATGTAAAATCCTTTAATTTTCTATAATTTGTTCTTTATGTGATAACTTGGCTCTCTTAATCCAGTCCAGTCCATTTTATATATTATCCTATCTATCTAATCTTTAGTCAGTTAATTTTTACTGGTTATATTTCATAATTTCTATTTTTATTAGTTCATATTAATCATCTCATCTTACAATGTGGATTGGACTTTTTGAACTGATTTATCTTTTCCTTCCCTTAATAGTTTGTAATTTATTTTGTAATTTCTTGAGAACTGTAGGTATTTAAAAGTACATTTAGAGTCAGCCAGCATCCTAGGTCATCTCACAAACAAGGAAATTTAGAATGTTCCACCTCAAACCACCATCTCCTAACGTGTTCACTAATTTTGTCAAGAGTTTTAGTCCTGTCTAATCTTCATATCTACCCTACCAGTTGGTTATCTACATTGCACACTCCAGCCAGGCTTTATTTTTCTTTACTTATATATCCCTAATGAATTCTTGCCATTTCTTCTTGTAAACCACAATTCTATAATGTGTCTTCTTGCAAAGAATAGTGTAGCGATGTGTTTATTGAACACACACAAGAAACAAACAGATTTACAGTAGTCTGAAAACAGTAGCTTTCCCTGGTTGTGATTTCGAGGCCCAGAGTTACTGGTGGCACCCTCTATGGATATCCTGACTGGGTTCTGCCTTTCCCTGTAAAGCCATATGCACCTGGCTGCTGACCTTCAGCTCCTTGATAAGGCAGATGATCTTTGCTCTCCATCTGCTTGTGAATCTTTGTCTTTGAAGCTTTGTAGTTCATAGGAATGCTATTTGGTGTTCTTTGATTAACTATCTCTGGGTCTATTTTGAACTTTATAAATTTAAGGATTCCTGTTTTTCATCATTTTCCAACTAATACCTCTTAAACCCTGCCTCTCGCCCAGTTTCTCTGTTATCTTCTTTAAAAACTGTGTGTACAAAGGTAAGGGTTTTAGATTTGGATTTTGTTCTTCATCACTGTTTAGCTGCAGTTGCTTTGACATGCATTTGTCCCTACCTGGTGTGTCAATTCTGCCACACTGTAATATAAGGGGCTGTTTAAGTTAAAAACAAAACAAAACAAAACTAACAAAAAAACCAAAAAAAAAAAAAAAACCAAAAAAAGAAAAGAAAATTAAAAAATAAATTGAAAGAACTCTATTAGATTTAGATAACTTCCAAGTAATCCTGGTCAACCCTGGTCATCTATTATTGCAGATTTTATTTATTCTGTAACTGTGTCCCTTGTGTTTCGCACTGAAAATCGCACAGTATGTTGTGGACATGTAACTCCTTAGGCCTTGCTTCTCTGCCTTGTACTTATGGGCTTGTTTCTTCAAGGGTTCAGTGATTTCTTCAAATTGTGAGTTTATTTTCTTTTAAAGTCATCTGTGGGAAATTTCTGAAGGCTGAGTTTAAGGTAGTTTTCCCAAGGAGGTGGTATGACGGCCCTTGCTTCTTATCTGGGAACATTCCTAGCCCTCTATTCTTTCATATTATTTTTTAACAAAGGTGTGTGGCTTTGGGTATAAAAGCAGTATGAGGTATATCTTATGGCTGGTGTTTTTCTTCTTTTTTCTACTCTGGTACCAATATGGAGACTGCAGGATGCCTCGTCTTCAAGGTCAGTGATATAGGATAGCTTTGTGAATGCTGCGAATACCACTGGATAATAAAGGAATTGTTTTGGCTTATGGTAGAGCATCTTAGAAGCAGGTCGGGAATTCAAGCATAGATTCAGGGGAAAGAAGGTGGAGTCAGGAAATACAAGATCCAGCCAACCAAGGAGCAATATGTAATCAAGTACAGGTGAACCACAGGCCATGCAGCAAGACGGATTAATGGAAATGGGTTGAGTTAAGATGCGAGAGCTAGCTAGCAATAAGCCTGATCAATAGCCTGAAAAGCATGTAAATGATATAAGCATCTGAGACATTATTTGGGGCTAAGCAGCAGTAGGGCTAAGGGCGGCATCCTGACCTTGAGCTGGACAGGTCAGAAACTTCTCTCTACAGGTCAGAATGTTTTTCCTCTTAAAAAAGCAGTCACATGGGCAGTGCTTAGTCTTTCCTACTGACTTGATAGAATACCATGGTCTGGGTAATTTATGGAGAACATTTATGAAGAACAGATATTTGTGGCTGGAGAGATGGCTAAGTTAATACATATATATAATATATATATTATACATTATATAATATATATATATATATGCAAGGGACCTGTAAAGTGAGAGAGATGAGGGGGACAAGAGAGACTCTAGTAAAATAATATGAGGTGAAGAACCTTCAAAAATGTAAATGATTTTTTTTTAACTTAGAATTGCATGCATTTTGACTATTCAGCCTTTTAGGCCTCCCAGGTGCTATCATCTTGTCTTTTGAAAACCTTTCAAGTCCTGTGGAAACGCCTTATCCATGAGAGTTCTAAAACTATGCAGAGAAACTACCCTGTTTTCCTGTGGTAGATAAAAAGCAGAGGAAGGTAAGGTGTCCCTAGACCTTCTTGTTGGTTCCCTGGCTTTGAGTCCCCAAAACAGTCTCCAGTTCAGTCTCTTTTCAGAGCTGAGAGTTTCCTGCTGGGAAAATATCACTAGAGGGCGCTGGCAGCTTGCAGCACACAGGCTCCCCAGTCAAGAGCGGCCAGGGGTGGGGGAGGGGTGTGTGTGTGTGTGTGTGTGTGTGTGTGTGAGAGAGAGAGAGAGAGAGAGAGAGAGAGAGAGAGAGAGAGAGAGAGAGAGAGAGAGAGAGAGAGAGAGAGAGAGAGAGAGAGAGAGAGAGAGAGAGAGAGAGAGAGAGAGAGAGAGAGAGACTTTCTGCCAAACTATTATATTACTGAGTTGACATTAAAAACATTACCCATGTAAACAAAAGATTCTGTTGTAGATCACAGACCTCACTGAAGATCATTTCAATTTAGCACCATGAACTAAATACTATATTTAAAATATAAAACATACCTTTCACATGTCCTTCTTTAAGTATCTGCAGTACTATGACTGATGCATAGATTTTCAGGGTATCTTCTTACCTTTAATGTCTTATCGGGGGTATTAATGTCTTATTGGGGGTCAACCACACTAAGAAGATGTTCACTCTGGCTTTGGCTTGGACACATGGTTAAATCTAACACCAACAAAAATTATAGAATTTTGAGCCTAATACACTTTTGAACTGTGTGTGTGTGTGTGTGTGTGTGTGTGTGTGCATTTAAAAGATTTAAAAGTACTAACAAATACACATCTGAATTTACAGTGGTATATGAAACTGCAAACATAGGATTATACTGGCCGATTACAACATCTTTTAACATTATATTTCAATCTGGCCATGCAGTGCTCCCTAAGACCAATGAGATGAATCTAGCTGATTAACAAAAATAATAGGCACAATATTTGATCTTCTATGCTTACTTTTCTGAGGGGCATTAACACAGCCAATGATACATATTTTTTTCATATTTAGATAACTTGGAATTAAGTCATGTCATTTAAGAAACACCAGATCATGAGTAAAATTAGTTTCAGTGTATTAGTATGCTATCATTGAAGTAGAAGCAATAAATTATTGTTTTTTTATTCTTCCACTATTCTTGTCCAGACTTCTGTGATCTATTTATCATCCATTCACTATCAAGATCTACAGTTACTCTGATGAAGCACTGAAACCCCAGAGTTAAGGTGAAAACTCGACCTTTGAGGGGCAGACAATGATCTTACTTTTGTTCTTTGGATATAACCAGATATGTTCAAATATGAATTAACAGAGTCCCAGGGCACTACCCTTCTTATCTGAACTATTAGCTAATGATGGTTTCTGGGGGAAAGTAAGTCATTCTACAGTTGTGTCTACACAAGTTCCTGAGGATAGTTCTAAACCCAGGGTCACCCAGAACACTCTGGTTGGGCTCTGGTGTGGGGAATGGGCAGTGGCCCAAAACTAAACAAAAGACTTGACTGTGGGAAAAGTATTTGTGCAGTAGAGGAGGGGTAGACAGGGTGGGAGTGATAAGAATGTATTACAAGCATGTATGCTACTGGCAAGAAATTATTTAAAAAAGATATCAAGAAGCAGTTACTAGTTTCTCTAAAGACAATCCTCAAATGAAGTGTCAGGTAGTAGGAATAATGAATGAGTGAGGATTGGCTAAAGTATGGCATGATTTTTGTCTTTATTTAATGTGCCCATTTTAACATTAGTTTTTTTTTTTAAAAAAAAAAAGTATATGTTCATTGTTTGCTTTTTGAAAATTAGACTACAACAATACAATATGTAGAATGAGTCTGTGTGTGTGTGTGTGCGTGCGCACACACGTGCATGCACGCGCACATGTATGTGATTCATATGTTGAGGTGACTGAGGAGGTCAGAATGGGGTGTCAGATTCTCAGAACTGAACTTATAGGCAGTTGTGAGCCATATGACATGGATACTAAAAGTTGAATTTGGGTCTTCTGGAAGAGCAGCAAGTACTGTCCACCAGTGAGCCAACTTGCCAGCCCTCTGTCCTCTGAAATAATTTCCAGCAGCTGTCAGACTTTCCATAGACTAAGCAGTTCTCAGGGCCGTATTTATGACAACATACAGAACAAGCTTTAGTTGGTGATTGCCACATCCTTTTGGAGAAGATACTGAGATGTAACTTGGGGAACATATAGACAAAGGATTATTTTGTAGAATGGGCTGATGGAGGGACCCAGGAGGCACATGTCAGACCAAGATCCTAGACTTTGGCTTCAACTAAACAGCTCTGAGTCTCACGTTTTTGCTTATTAGTATTTCGGAGAAAGTTGTATCTAGACTAATTGCTCATAGTTAACAGTGAGCATGAAGAGAGTGTATTTTGCCGTGTTATATGACCTACAAAACACTGCAAATATCAAGTCGGCTATCTTCTCTCAGGCATCTGAATATCCTTCTAACTATAAGGACCTTTCATTTGCTGTCAAGCCAAGCAGTATTCTCAATCTGTGAGCAGTAGTAGTGAGTCAGGCTTAAGTCCATGTGAGGATACCCTGGAGCAAACACTTCCCTCCTTTCCTGGAAGATCAGAAAGGTTGAAGATTCAAGTGTGTGTGATTGTCCACATGCTTTTGATTTAGTTCCAGAACTGTTTTGACATCAAAATTTGTTCTCAATGGCTTTGTTTCCTTTTATACATTTCCCCCCATAGTCCTGGGAGGACCCGGGTTTCTGTTCCTGAATGAGAGTCATTTGTGACAGTTTGAATCAAAATCAAAAGTCACATCTCTTGGAAACACTGTCCTAGAACAGGTGCATTGAAACTGCAGCTTTTCTTTATTTCAGCTGTGTTGTTGGAAGCTGGCCTTGAAATGAAAAATTAATGTAAAATTTATTTCCAGCATGGTTGCTCTAGGGAAATTTGTTCTAAGGTTCATTATCTGACTTTCAAGGGATCATCTAAAGCCATACTTGCAAAGTCTAAAGGAAGGGACAAAGATAAAGCCAAAGCTACACAGAGCTGTCATGGGCATCAGATACTGTTGGTATAGTGGGACCATCATTTGTATGAAAGAGAGCTTTCTAGAGATCTCTCCATTTTTGAAACCAAGGGCACTTTAGAAATTGATTTAGAGACTTTCTGCAGGTGTCAGTTTGGCTGAGGTAGGGATGTGGTCTGTCACCAGACAATTCCCAGTCCCTGAGCTAGCAGATGTTCACAGAAAGTTTCTTTCTCTTCCTCTAAAAGTAAGATATTCTGTAACAGAGGTACCAAATGGTGCTAAAAGAGTAACTTTTGGTTAAATGTGCTGGTTTTCCACATACATGGCTTCTGATTTGGCTTTTAAAATATTTAGTTTAGCAGGTCATTGAGAACAGACTCTTTAGAAAGACTCTTTTAAAAGAGAAAAAATGAAACAAACAGTTGACTTGATATAATAACCCAGTATAAAGGGTGTCATTTTGTAAAGTAACAATTGTTTGTTTATGTATTGTGTGAACGGGTATTCATTTTCCTACTATTTTGATGGTCATAGGTATAAATTTAAAAACAAGCCCAAACACAAATCTGACCTAGAAATTCACAAGAGGTACACAGTTTAAAAGCTGAAAATGTATAATTATAGCTTATAGTCTCAAAATAACAATGTTTAATGTGACTGAACAAATTTACCTCCAGCATCTACATATAAGGACTCACAGAAACATATATATTCAAATGCACATGTGTAAATACACACACACAGAGACATGCACACACACACACACACACACACACACACACACACACACACAGCAAGAAAGAGAGACAGACAGAGAAAGAGACAGAGAGACAGAGAGAAGTGGGAGACAGAGACAGAGATCCAAACTTTGAAAGTTATAGTGTAGTATAATCCACAGTAAAGTCTCTTGAGCATATTTACTGGAAAAAAAATCATCATCCAAGTAGTCTTTCTGAACAATAAGTTTCATGTATGTAGCATTTCTTACCCTTATCCTCAAAGGCTAGAATTAGAGGCATTAATCTCTATGTGGGGTTTGTTAAATGAGATCTGTGAAGACCAATTGTCCTTGTGTTTATAAGACTGATCCATCACTCACACCTGCTTTTCATTATTTTTCAAGAATTGTTTTATTCTGTTTAATTATTTTTTCTTTGTTAAAGGTAAATTATAATTACATCATTTACCCCTTCTTTCTTTCCAATAAACTTTTCCAAACGCATACATGCGCACACGCATGCCCACATACACACACACACACACACACACACACACACACACACACATGCACACACACAAACTGAAGATTATTAGGAATAAAGGGGCAATGGTGACAGAAAAAAATCATTGCTTTGGAGAAAGAGAAAAGATCAGTGATGTGGACAGAGGGTTTGGCCTCTTCAAGTTGTCTGCTAGAGTCTAGGGAGTGGTTTATAACATGGGGTATCTTCCTCTCCCCTCTGTGTTGGGAGCCGCTGGCCCCAGCTCCTCAAGGTGGCGCCGATATCCGGTGCTGGCCAACCCGCCTGAGTCAGTAAACAAAACAAGAGCGCATGCGTTTGATACTCTTCCAGACTAGTCTCTCCGCCTCTCCCGTGGCGTCATGTGAGATAATGAGCTGCAGCCTATAGAAAGGTGACACGTCCAAGGCAGAGGTCTTTGGTCTATATAAAAATTGGGCTTTTCCTACCTCGTGGCCTCTCCATTTTCCGTAAGCTAATGCTCTCCCTCAAGACGCATTAAAGCTTTACTGCAGAAGGATCCTACGTGTGCCGTGCCTTTTCTTGTGGGCGAGAAGTGGGCGCAGGACACCTCTACTTAGCCAGCTCCCACTCATTCTAAATAGTTTTAAACACTGCCTCAGTTCACCCTCCTAGAACCTTATGAGCTCATTTTATATGAGCAATACTGTATTCCTTCTGTATCACACATGTATTTCTCAGACCTGCAGCTCAGAGACTCTGATGTGTGCAGAATTGATGGGGAGACAGCTAGTGGCCCTCTGTCTATAGGTAAGCTGCCATACGTGAAAGCCACAATATGGAATGAACTGCATAAGTGAACTAAATGTTACCCAATGAAGACAAAGAGGAAACAATGGTGATGAAAAATTAAGTAGCTTATATAGTCAGAGGTATGCTGTTAAATAATGAAGGAAAAAAAATCAGCAAAGTTATACTTCTTAGAAATCACCAATTTATTTGTGGAGTAAGATAAATACATTGAATAAAGTGGTTTGCTTAGAACCAAGAATTAAGTTGATTACACTTTCCTTACAGGCTTAAAAAAGTAAAGCTCATTTAAAACCTGGACAGAATCTGAGCAGGATTCGGATTTTTTTTTTTAGTCTAAATATTTATTTTAGTGTTTAGTGAGTTTCCACATAACCCTGAATAATAGGTCCTGATTCTCTAACAAGAAAGCATTATACTATGCATTCCAGAACAATATCAAAATGACTACATAGGCAATATCCAACAGAACAACAGTGGAGTATCTGGTGATGACATAAAGTCACCACAATTAAGCCTGCCTGATATAAATTTTATGTGGCACATGCTCACCTCTGTTTCTTCAACTATAACAAAACATTAAACAAAACATTTCAGAAAGACAAAAATAAAAACCATCATATAATGCTTTTGAAGGTCCACATATGTAGACTTGAACTATCAATACATACAGACATGAAGAAGTATACATCTTGACATAATATGAATCTCCAACTATAAACATGAGTACTGTGTGTTTTTATATAACATACCACACTTCAAAAGGTATCTCTGAGTATTTTATCTCCCCCAAAATTCTTGTAAAACCATTCATCACTATCATACAGTTTTACAGATGAGGAAGTAAAGGATAGACGGCTGGTGGATGCCCATAGAACTGAAGAGATAGAATAAAACATCAATCAAAATCTGGTCTTTCCAATTTTTATTTTCAGCCACCAAATATCTGTGTAAAATAAAAGTTGATATAGTAATTTATTTATTATTATGGTAAAAAGAACCTACATCACAAGCTGCATAATGTTGCATGCTTTAACACACACAGCATTGTGTGGTATATAATAAATATCTAATTTTAGCTTTATAAGGTTAATGTTTGTTCTAAAGACCTAGTTGACTTCAAACTTTTCCTATTGCCATGATCTAAAGATCCATGGGCTGTGGGTGTAACCCTCATTTAGTAAGACAGAGCTACATCACAATAGTACCCCAACTTGTCACATAAATCTTGCCATCAGGGGTTAAATAGCCCCTCTGTACATTTAATGGGTAATTGTATAGCCACCTACACAAATAGTGTGTGTGCTCTTTCATAGCTTTGTTTGTTTTAAACAGAAACCGCTGCCAATTATGGAAGTCTTGCTAGATGTGAGTCAATGTGCTAAGTTTTGACAGCAGCTTTAGCACAACTCAACACAGAATTTATTAGCATCTTAGAGGCAAGAGAGCCTATAACTCTGAGGATCTTACCAATTTTTATGAAGACACACAGCAAGTTGGAAAGCAGCACTGTAGTAGTTCTCAGATAAGATGCTTTGTGGCTCCAGAACCCGTGGTCTCATCAGAGGACATGCCCACCCAGGGCTGCAATATTTTTTTATATAAACATAGAGTCCTATTGTATGTTGCTTATTTATTCTTTGTTGTATTTTTTTAAAACTCTATGCTGTTTTAAAAGGACACAAGATTCCTTATATTAATAGAAAAACTAAATAACTTTTTTTCCCTGAAAGGATGTAGAAAAAGGAACAGAATATAGTGATGAGACCACAATCCTCTGCGCTTAGAAAATATAAAATGTCAAGCATCACATCATCACATCACAATTCTACATATTATTGGCATTAAAGATTTTATTTTCTCCTCCATTGTGGATCATTCAGTATTCATAGGATTCTCAGCCCTGTGTTGCACACACTAGACTTTTAAAACAGATTGTGTCGAAGTGACTTGAAATACCAGTTTGGTCACTACATAGACAGAAGGATTTGATGTTGTTGATGGTGGTTTCAGAGAAGCTACTGGATTCAAATTTTATATTTTTCCTTTACTTAAGAAACAAGTACATATCTCATATAAAGACTGAGAGCTGAGTTAACATTTACTACTTGGAAATACACTGTCTGATAATGTAAATGGTCAAATGTTCAGTCATCGTGAGCCACTGATTCATGATCAGAGCCACATCACCAGCTGTTTCTTTTCCCGTCTCCTTACTGCCCTTCTCGTCTTCTTCCTCCATGGTCTACCTTTTGCTTTCCTTTCACGTGACTTTTCAATAGGTCTATTAAAGGACCCATTTCAATTTCCTCTATTTCAAGATACCTCATTTTAGAGATCAACTCTACTCTCAAGGATGATCTGAGGAAAATTCAGGAATATAAATGCCACAAATGTCAAACTTCTAAATACATTAATTTCTTCATTCTTAGGTCAATTGTCTAAGTTAATATCTAATTTTTCACTTATAGAATAAGTAGTTATCTCATAGTGTTATTCAGGAAATTAAACGAGACACTTTTTTGTAAAGCACCTTATTTAACAATAGAAATACTCAATAATAGACATTGTTACTATGATGATACACCTGCAATCTAATAAAAATCCAATAAAAACTAGCAGGATATAAGATTAAGACATAAAAATCGGTAGCTTTCCTAAATACAAATGGCAAGCATGCTAAGAAAGAAATCAGGGCAACAGTGTTTTTCACAGTAATCTAGTCCTATCTTATATTAACTCCAACCAAGCAATTGAAAAAGAATTGTAGAAGATACTGGAAGATCGCAAAGCCTCCCATGTTCATGGATTGGTAGGATTATCACTATGAAAAGGGCCACCCTACTAGAAACAATGAACAGATTCAATGCAATTTCCATTAAAACAAACAAGTTTGGGTAGTTGGAACAGATTAAATATTAAATTTAAAGTTACTGGTTGGGGAAACTTGATCGTTGGCTGCTTCATGACTATAGCCAATAGATTTATCTTGTCTTTTACATTTCTTAAACTCACATATATCCTGCTGAGAAATACCATAAAATTTCTGCTAAATGAGTCATTAGCTACTCAGACATTTCAGAAAGCAGCAAAGGGGAAGTTTGGGTCTCAGAGTTGGTGTGGGTCTGCTCACAGAATGTTTGGGTCTCAGAGTTGTTGTGGGTCTGCTCACAGAATGTTTGGGTCTCAGAGAGTTGGTGTGGGTCTGCTCACAGAATGTTTGGGTCTCAGAGTTGGTGTGGGTCTGCTCACAGAATGTTTGGGTCTCAGAGTTGGTGTGGGTCTGCTCACAGAATGTTTGGGTCTCAGAGTTGGTGTGGGTCTGCTCACAGAATGTTTGGGTCTCAGAGAGTTGGTGTGGGTCTGCTCACAGAATGTTTGGGTCTCAGAGAGTTGGTGTGGGTCTGCTCACAGAATGTTTGGGTCTCAGAGTTGGTGTGGGTCTGCTCACAGAATGTTTGGGTCTCAGAGAGTTGGTGTGGGTCTGCTCACAGAATGTTTGGGTCTCAGAGTTGGTGTGGGTCTGCTCACAGAATGTTTGGGTCTCAGAGTTGGTGTGGGTCTGCTCACAGAATGTTTGGGTCTCAGAGTTGGTTTGTGTGGGTCTGCTCACAGAATGTTGGGTCTCAGAGATTTGGTCCACTGGCTAGTCTCAAAAGCTACTCCATTTCTCAGTTTCTTCACTATACATATGCTATTATGTTGACTTGTTTGAATAATTCATGAGAACATTTCAAAGAGCAGTCACTTCCCAATAGATACTAGATAGCTCTATTTGTGTCTTCATGGGTTTATATGTTAAGATAATTAGAACTGATGTATCAACTCTCAGCCCCAAACAATAAAACCTGCCTGTTGTATCTATGACACAATTTAATGTCTACTCTTCTTCCAATTTCTCTCTCTCTCCCATATCTCTCTGTCTTTCCCTCTACTCCCTCCCCGCCTCCCTCACACACACAGATAATGTGGCAACTAAGGATTCACTGAGGGCCTTTGTCCTTCCAATTCTATTTATACCTTAGAGTTTTAGGTCAAAATCCAATTCATCAATTGACTGACTGACTCATCCATTCATTCATTAATAATGTCATACATATAAACAGTGCAACTAGATCATATCTTCTTCACCCTACTCACTCATTCCATCTAACTCATCTCAGAGTACCCTTGCTTTCCCTCTCCCTACTTCATGGCTGCCTCCTCCTCCTCTTCTTTCATATCCCCCTTTATTTTTTTAAGACTCTGAATCTTTTTTAAAGACTCTGAAATTAGTACTTCCCAGCATGTGCACAGGTGTAGGGCCATCCTTTGGAGCATGAACAACCTACCATGGGCTACATGGAACCCTCTCTCTCAAGGTAGACATCAATTGGCAACTGCTCCTCAGAAAGGGACAAGGCTCTATGAGATCCTCCCCAATCTACACGGCACTAATAAAGTATTGACTTTATGCAGGTCTTATGTAAGTAACCACAGATGCTGTGGGTTGATGAGTGTAAAATCCTTACACATAGAGAAAACACTGCTTCACAGCCATCCTCCCCAACTTCCGGCTCTTAAACTCTTTCTAAACACTTTTCCACAAAGTTCTCTGGATTTTGTATGGGAGGAGATATGATACAGATAGATATTCTATGTGAGGCTGAGAATTCTGTAATGGTTTCTCTTCTGCACTACAGAAAGAAACTTCCCTGATGAAGGGTGAGAATTGTATTAATCTCTGGGTATTAGAATAAGTGTTTAGAGGGCTAACCAAGCCCATTTAGAAAAATTGATAGCAAGTCCATTTAGAAAAATAATACTAGTAGATCCTCCCTTGGTGTTTCAGATCTCCCAAGCCATGGTCAGGTTTAAATTGCTAGCTACTAGTTTTTTCCTATAGAACAGAACTTAAATCCAATTAGAAAGATGCTGTTTACTCCTATAAAATAAATGATGCCATTGCAACAATGGAAATATATTGGCTCATTAAGCATTATTGTAATTCACAGGGTTCACAGCTGGGTAAGGCTGTTAATTTTTTTTTTCCCCCCTACAGCAACCTGTATAGCTGCATAGCATGCTCTGGTTGGGTTTTTTGTTTGTTATTTTTTTTCTTAGCATACAGTAGGAAGGGAGCTTACAGGTGAGCATCAGCTTGATTTCTTCATGTCCTGTGACCAAAGTGTGCATTGTCCTCATCAATGGGGTTTTACCATCAAGTTCTGTACTGTTTTGGGGGATCCCTGGAATGTCTGTGAGCAGTAGATTGATAGAAGGCATCCCATACTTGCCACTAGGCCTTTTATTTTATAACCTATAGCTTCTGGGAGTAGTATTATCCCTATGTAGGGTAGCACTAATGAGACTAATGCATTTTTAAGAAACTTTAAAATAGTTTTTATACAGCATTTCAAATATTCTTAGTGTTACTACACCTTCTTCCTCCTCTGTCTACTCCTTCATCCTTTCTCCATTTACACCTTCCTGTAAACATCTTAAAAAACAACAACAAATGTATCTACTGATAATAATATCTACTGATATATACTAATAAATATCTGGTGATAATATACTGGCATATAAAATTCAGGGCCAAAAGTAAGCCATATTTTGTTACTCACATCTGCTCCTGAAGCATTAATAACTTCAAATTTCTGTTCTTCCAGTCTTACCTAGAAACTCAGCTTGAATTTTTCCTATTAAACATTTTCTATAATTTCATATTTCTTTGTCTCATTATAGGTGAACCTATGAGCTGTCTTATATCTTTTGAAAATCCATATGAATACATATCAAATATATAAAAAATATTTTTATTCTTATAGAGGCTCAATTCTAGACTCTTATAATTTAGGAAGCCTGGCCTTTTATTTACTGTTCCACGTTAGTAGCCAGGCTGATATTAAGTTTTGATGTTGTTATTTATGTTCTTACCATTAAACATGGGCATTATGTGAGCTATTTAAGATATCTATAACATGGTATGTCCCCAGTTTTTTGCCTAGGTTTTTGGTATAATTACCATACTGCCTTTAGATGCCAATGATGCTTCTCTTTATATAGGTCCTACCTTATTTCCAACATAGTAGACTTAATGCATATGACCTTTCCAAATAGATTTGTCTATCTTTAGTTTCAAAAACTTAGAAATAGCATCAACTCCATCGTGCTTCCTAGAATTCACACATGAGTAGAAGGGTTGGAAGATGAACGCCTACCCAGATTTTTCATTAGATTCTTCTTGGGCAGAGTAAAGTGCAGCTGAATGCATGATGGTTCTAGAAGGTGGTCAGTAAATTTCATGGCCTTTTTGTGAAGAAGAAGGTTGATTTTTTGGGATTCAGTTTGCTTTAGGATCAAAATATGAGTTTAAACATATCTTGGTCAGAAAGATTTATTCTTAAAATTTTTGATATTTCTAAAATCTTGTATCTCCTGTGAAATTATGTTCAGTTCAATTACTTCTGGGAGGCTGAGTGTCTGATTCTAGCTCACTAATTCCTAGGCACATTGGAAGGTGCTCCTTGTCTGACAATCTGTCCATTTTCCTACTCTATCTTAGAAATCTATTTATCTATTTAAACACTGCACCTATTCTGTAGAAATAAATGGGGTGAAAATAAACTAAGAAGACATGATCCTTGTTCTGAAGGAATAAATGTAACTCTAACAAATTGCACATGTAAGCGCATAAGGAGTCCAAAGCATGATTGCTGGGATAGAGGTATATTCAGTATGGTGGAGAGGAATAGCATTATCATTACACTTTATGCAAGGACTCTTAATTGGGCTTGTCAGATGGTAGTGTATCTCCATATTGGACATGCAAGGATATTTCTGTGGGCAAAGGAATTTAAAAAAATAACTCAATGAGGTATTCTAATTGAAAGATAATTAAAAACATTTCAAGATCATCATTTGTAAGACTATTCTCTGTCTCCAATGGACTGAGATGATGTCTTGGACAACTTACTGTTTTTAGCTGAGTTCTATACGAAGTCCCAAATACAAGTCTTGATATTCAATGTATGTCATCTTTTAAAGTAATTCTTTGAATTTTAAATAATCTCATGGTACTTTTAACATAACCCCCCCCCAAAAAAAATTGTTTAAATTTCTTACATAATTTAGAAGCAGAATTTTAGGATTTTTTCTTCGATAATAATTTTATATTTTTGTATTTATTATTAAATGCCTAGATTTTCCTGGTTTATGTCATTAGCATTGCAATTACTATAAAACGATTTCATGTTATTCTGGTAACCAGATGACAAACTAAGTAATATAGGCAGTCAGAAAATCACATTGGATAATTGCCTCATAAAACATTATTTTAAAATGTTTGTCAATTTAATATTTGAGATTTTAAATGTAACATCTACCCAACCCTCCTTAGACTTGTGTGTATATGTGTCTCAGAATAAACTGTTTAGGAGAATCAAAGCACAGACATTATTATTCAGATTTTGCACATGGAAAAACTAGGAGTCATTTAGTTTGGTCATATATCCAAAGTCATGCCATGCTGAGAAAGCAGAGTTCAGTTGGACTGCATGTGGAACCCTAATTCTGTGTTCATAAATATTACAGTATAATTAGACTAGAAGCAGAGTGAAAGAATTTCTTCTAATTAGCTTATGGGTTTTATGTGTATAAAGCTCAGGTATTATCCTAAAACCCTGTACTTTTTAACATAAAATGAAAGCCTTTTTAAGATCCTTACAAAACTTGTTTTTTGTGAAGATCCTTACTCCCACATAGTGCTGTGGTCAGGGAGGTACAGAGAAAAGGGGAAAGATGAATGTACTTAGGAGCTTTCCAAAAACATTTGGCAAAATCCACATCGAGTCTCATTAAAAGTGAGAGAATACTAGGAAACTATATGAAAACAATGGAAAAATTAAAAAGATTGAAGATAAAAAGCAACTTAGCATAACAAAGCATGCTCCTTTCATCAGAGATAGTCCAGCACCATCCAACACAGTAGACACACTGGAAGGTGCACAGGTAGAGTCCTCAAATTTATCACTCAGTGAGTATCCCAAAGGGATTCAGGCAAGCATTTCCTTAACAGCGCCAATGTGCTGAATTCATATCTGGACTAAATTTCACTACCTTTGGGAAATCAATCTCTTTCCTCTAATTCCAAATCACTAATAAACTATTCATGCTTTCAGTAAGAAATGGACCTCTTAAGTAATAGCACATAGATGAATTTTCAGAGGGACTCAATCAGGAAGGTTTCCAGATTGAACGCTTCATAGCTTGATAAGTTTCCTTGGAGTTGAAAAATATCAGTGGAGATGAAACTTAGAACTCAAGCAAGGGGCTGACATGATTGTGTTTCTATTGTTTGCAAGTCATGTGATTCTGAGCTACCATGGTTATTATCTGTTGTGATGTTTCTTTGAACAGAAAAGCGTGAACAATGAAGTGTATTACCCAAATGAGAATTTTCTATAGTGCATCATTTAAAGACAGGTGATGTTACTGTAACCTACATTTGTAACTTGATTAGGAGTAATGGTATAGTTCAAGAGAATGGCCTGAGCTTGTTTGGGGATGCAATGATTTATACAGCTTTAAACTTCCTATTTAATTATTCCTTCACAATCAAGCATTAAAATATCTCAAATAAAAAGCAATGGTTTTTCAATAAAGCTTTAAATAAATTCAGTTCAGAAGAGTAAGAGATTACAGCCTAATCAAAATAACAAAGTAAAGCCACCCATTATGATTTGCAAGTTGGTTTTATAAATTCATTTTGTAAATGTCCACTTAGCACATTTCATATTCCTGAAGTCTGAATATGAAGGTTATTTGAGTTGTTTTAAAGTTCAGACTCCTACTCTTGTTCTCAAGAGTAAAGTCTTCTGGGAAATCAGTCTGAGAGCTATTAAGATTATAGTGCAAATACAAGCCACAGCCTGTCAATCATATAAACAAGGATTATAAAAGTATCCGCAGTTCATGTAGGATATTGTTCAGGTTTTGACTACAGATATACCTATGGCACTCTCTAAGATCATAGGAATGGAATGGCTTCTAATTATAAAACTTTATCAGCCTAGCTTGGGTTTAGGACCCATCCTGAAATACATGGCTTCCATCATCAATTCACCAAGTCTTGTTGGCAGGCAAGGGGTAAGAAGAGGATAAGAGCTGAGAAGTGATGCGTAGTCATCAATCTGAACTTATATTTACACTACAAAATTTTAGGAAATCGTTCTTAGCACACCAAGACTTTCAGATATTGAATCTGTCTTTTTTTTTTTCAATACTCAAATTTGTCTCATCCTTAAACTCTAAAAACTGCAATAATTATATTGAGTGACAGTGTGAGAAAACACATTCCAAAGGCATCTAAACTTCTTGTTCAGTAGAACAACATAGGTACATCAAAATCCATCAAATAAAAAGGAACATCTCTCATATACCTAGCAGGGTATCTTTATACACAAAACTATTACTCTTCAATTCTCAATGGATACAGCAAGAGAAGATTTTAAAATAAAATGAAAATGAAAAACCAAGGAACTAACCCTCTCCCATATCAAAAGATCCAAATTTTCCATTCTTGAACTTTGTTACTTCTAGGTCTATATTATTTTGAAAAGCACATCAGAACACTGACTGTAAAAGCAGCCTCTCTGAGTCTTATGGTTGACATGGATGGCCTTCTGCTCTCCATGGTGCTGGCTGCAATTGAGAGGGCTAAGTGGACTGTTTGATTCCCTCTGTGGGCATGGTTAATGCAGCCCATCAATTCAGAACACAGCTGTGGGGTCACTGTGCTCTTTGGATGTCTCACAGTATGAAATCTTTGTTCCTAGAGGGGGTCCATCTGAAGAATTATGGGCTGGAGAGATGTTCCATTAATAAAGTGCTTGCTGTTTATGATGGTTTGGAAAAAAATGGCCTTGTTAGAGAAAGTATGTCACTGTAGGGGTGGGTTTTGAGGTCTCCTTTGGTCAATCTACTCCAAGTGTTTAGTCTACTTCCTGTTGTCTGCATATCAATATGTAGCAGCTACCTCTCCAGCACTATGTCTGCCTGCATGCCACCATGTCCCATCATAATGATAATGAATTGAACCTTTAAACTGTAAGGGAGCTACCACAATTAATTTTTTTTTTTTTGTAAGAGTTGCCATGGTCATGGTGTGTCTTTACAGAAATAGAATACTGACTAAGACATTGTTCAAGCATGAGGATCTGAGTTCAGTCTTTCAGAACCATGCAGAAAAGCCAGGTATGGTAGCATTCAACCCAGTGGTGGGAAAGTAGAACCAGTAAGATCCTGTGGGTATGGTGGCTAACCACTTTAGCTGAAGGGGTAAGTAAGTTTCAGGCTCTCTGAGAGACCTCGCCTCAAACAAACAATCAAACAAACAAATAAATAAATAATGTGGAGAGAGACTGAAAACTAACATCAACCTATGACCTACATAGACAGATAGACACACATACACACACACGCATGAGCACACTTCAACTATATTTTTTAAAAAAAATAGATGGCTCTTCATGACTCAAGTAGGAGTTATAAGGCCTCAGAAGTCAAGAACCTAAACATTTACCATGTTCTAATTATCAAAAACACAGGGCAGCCTATCTCTAAAGTCAGAGGATTACACATAGATGTGCATATAAAAGATGAGGTTTACTACAGTCTATCTATGGAGATAAGATACAGAAATGTTTGTGAATTTTATTTCTACAATTTTAAAGACCAAACTGCAAATGATGAATTCAGTATAGAAACACTTAGAAAATTTATGGGATATAGGCATCTGCAAAAAATTCATTTTTAGAGAATGCCTAGTTGGTCCGTGGCTAAGTTAGGGTTTCTTTTGCTATAAAGAGACACCATGACCATGTCAACTCTTATAAAGGAAAATATTTGATTGGGGTTGGTCACTTACAGTTTTAAAACTGCTTAGTCCATTATCATCATGATGAGGAGAATGGCTACTGGGAGAATGGTGGCCTGTAGGTAAACATGGTGCTAGAGAATTCTACATCTTGAATCAAAGGCAGTGGAAAGTAAACTCCAACACTGAGTGTGGCCTGAGCATGTACAAGACCTCAAAGCCCACCTTCACAGTGACATACTTCCTCCACCAAGGCCACACCTACCCCAACAAAAACCACATCTAATAGTGCCACTTCCTTTGGGGGGCATTTTCTTTCAAATCACCAGTCTAAAATATATGGTTATAAACAATGATGAAAGTCACTAGTTTTACATCAAGTACCAAACAACACTGGCTGGTAAGCAAATACTGTTGGCTTTTGGAGTCAAAGTCTCATATAGCCCAATGGGGCCTCCTATTTATTTCCAACTTATTATATAGCTGGTGCTGACTTTCCTGCCCACTATATCCCTAGTGCTAGGATTACAGGCGTGCTATTGTGGTGTGTGTGTGTATGTGTGTTGTGGCTGTGGCATCTATGCACATACACAGAAGCCAAGAGAGGAAAATGAGTGTCCTATTCAATCTCTTTCTACTTCATTCTGAACCTGCAGCTAGGCTGATAGCCATTAAACTCCAATGATCTTCTAGTCCCCGTGATGCATTACAAGTATGTACAGCCATGTTCAACTTTTTACATGATTTTGGGGGATAAGAACTCAGTCCTCATCCCTGTGATCCCTGTGTAGCAGATGATCTTACACACTAAGTAATTATCCTAGGCTTGTGATGGCTAATTTTGTTTGTTAACTTGTGTAGGGGGATTATGTTGCTCCATTGTAAATAACTGTTGCCGCCTATGAATTTAATAAAAAAAACACTGATTGGCTAAAGGCAGAAAGGAAGTGTGGGTGGGGCTAACAGACTAAGAAGACTCTAGGAATAGGCAGAACAGAGCAGAATGCCAGAGAGAAGCTAGAAGATGCAGAGGACAACTATGCTGCTCTGAGAAAAGGTACTGAGCCCCATGGCTGAACAGAATAAGAGTCATGTATTAGATTAAGGGTAAAGAGTTAGCAATGGCCTGGGCCTTAGGCCAATCAGCTTAAAACTATTGTAAATATCTGTGTGTCTCTGCGGGTCTGTGGGTCTGTGAGTCTAAACATTGAGGCTAGGCCTGAAAGTCTGGGCCAGAAACCTCATACTACAAACTTCAGATTTAGAATTGCTATGAAACAAAATTTCTGCACATGTTTATGTGCGATTATCTAGATTGACTTAAAGGATCTACTGAAACCCACCCTGAATGTGTGCAGTAGCAATTCTAAGGCCAGGGATGCTCATTAAATTAACGGGAAGAAGTAGAGCACCTTCTCTACACCTGCTTCCCAAACATTGATACAATGTGATTTGCTGTCTCCTGACCCTTGTGTCACTCTTCCCAGTTATGATGTACTGGACTCCTGGAAATAGCACCAAAATAAGCCCTCCCTTCCTTAGGTTGCTTCTGCAAGGTGTTTGTCACAACAGTCCAACAAGTGACTACTAGAGCCCCCATGCCCCAGTCAAGCATATATCTTTATATACTGAAATGTGGTATATCTACCAACTCTTAGCAGTGATATTACACACTGGTATATTTAATATTATATATTCCAACACAAAAATCATTACTAATTTATTGGTTTTTAGCCATGGGTGTATATTTTTTAAATTTCAAATATGATTGACAATAACATTTAATTCAATATAAAAATATGAATAATTTTATAGTTATATGTCACCTAACAGCGGTTTTTTTTGTTTTTGTTTTTTTTTAAATGCACTATATTATTTATGATAACACTTCTGAATTAACATGTGAGGACAATTCACTGCTGCACTTGCTGATCAAGAAAAAGTTATAGATTCATAGCATCACTTTTTAGCTTTGAAAGACAATTACACCAATTTACATAATTTCATTGCAAAGAAAAGCCTGAATACTACAGCAGGGAAGCCATTTCTTAATTGGTCACTCATTTTACTGATTCAGTCATTATTATAAACAGATAACCCTGGTCCGTATCTCCCTAGCAAAGAAAAGGGACATTATATGCAGACAACCACTGAATGCAATCACAGAGTATGCTAGAGGCACTTTGACAGGAAAAAGAATGAGGCAAAGACAGGCAATTACATTGCACAGTTGCATACAAAGCAGCACAGGTGAGAAGGCTTGCCTCGGGTCCCATAGATCTAGAAGGCTTTTTTGAGACGAGGAACTTTGGTAAGGACCAAAAAGCAAGAGTAGGGAGGGCTAGTTCACACAGTATGGAAATGGGAAATATCTCACATAGAGGAAACTGCCTGAGTAAGTGGGGTAATAAAGAGGCTTGCTACAAGGAATTGTGGGATAAAGAGTAGTATGGAGCCAGATATTGGAGAAAAAGATGAAATATCAGAAAGAGGGAACAGACCATAGTCAATTCTCACCCAGCCAACTTCTCAGTCTGAAGAGGCTAAGTGCTGTCTTCAAGGGTCCTCAGCCTGGCTGGTCACTTGTACAGAACGGATGAATTTCTGCCTTCTCCTGCTGTATATATGCCTCCTCCATTCTTTAGAAGATCTTCTTCATCCTACATATCCTTACTATGTCTTGTTGCTTTGTCTATAAATCACTTCTATCTGGTTCTCTGATCCTAATTATCAGGATTGTCTTTCAAAATGACTCAAAGTTCTTCTCATCTTACATTGATAAACACACCCATTCTGTTGCTGACCCCATGGCTTTAAATTGAATCATGGGTGTTGCTTGGTTCTTCTGTGATGAATTCTGAGAGAAAATGAAAACCTGAGCAACAAAAGTTTTGTTTTCTTCTTAATTTGATCCAGCCAGGAAACCTGTATAAAGTACCCTAGTTTGGTACAATTCTGTAGTGCCTAACCTTTGGTTGAATTCATCAGTACATTTTCTATAAATATTCTTTATGTACACTAGTTTCTTGCTAGCATTTATTGTTTATAAACTAAAAAATAAGTATTGTGCAATGTGAAAAATTCAATAACCTTCTTTGAGGTATTTATAATGCTTGAAGTAAAAGCAATTAAATAAATATACATAAATAGATAAAAATAGAGAGATAAAAGCATAGACTGATATTTATTTTCTTAAATTATCCTATATAAATTCTTCTTTAAGACCATACTTACCATAAATATTTCCTTTGGTTAGCAAAAATGTAGTACTGAATACCTATTAAGTGACCCATGAATTATATGAGACAGATTTAGAAATGCCTGTTCTCTACCATGCCACTTCATTTGCTTAGGGAAAACACCAGTGAAGAGAATAGTTTCCAAAACTGTAGTTCTTTTAAACAAATCTATTTTGAAAAATTAATCCTAAAAGGATTCAACAAGCTTAATATGCTTCCCCCACATTTAGATCTTGTGGCTGGATGAGTTTCTTGGTTCCTCCATGATGTGTTTAAGTTGTAATACATTTCCTATGTTTATAGTTATAATCCAGACAGTCAGTTGTGTATGCTTTCTTTAGTGGTTCAGAAGAAACTGGAATACAAACAGCTTTTGCCCAGAGAGAAATTCCATTTAGAATTCAGCATTTTATATGTTCCAAGGGTCAATCATTTATCAGTGTATTGAGAGAACAAAAGGATAAAAGAAAAATGTAATAAAAACACTCAAGATTCAAAAGCTTGAGGATCTAAATATTTCAATTAGGAAAATTAAGTGCACTTAACTTTAAACATGGACAGCTGCAAGATGAGAAAATTAACAACCATGAAATTCTCCACTTTTGTGGGACATACTGTCAGTTTATGCATAGCATCATGGCTATAATTCACAGTTAATACTATTACAAGTAGATTGTAATGCTACTTATCATCTGGCCAATTACAAAATTATGATTAAAACAACATTTCCCTTGCAAGAATAACTTTTATTATTCTCTTCTTTCAGAGTCTCTCTCAAATGTTGTATTATAATTTCAAAAAAAGAGAATATGGGCTTAACAAAAATTTTCAAGGAATTAAGTAATTCGGGTTTCTGAATTTATAAACTATCAAAGCACTCTAAGAATTGATGTCAGCTACTATAATTATTTCTAGCCTTAATTGACAGTGTAGTAAGCAGACCTGGAAATTCACGGATATAATGATGGCAAGTGCGAACTTGAAGCTGAGAATCAGACTTGGTGACAGAGTCTTCTCGCCGCCTAGGTTGGAGTTTGAAAAGGTCTCCTTGGGGTCAGATGCTGAGGCTCAGCTCAGAGCCCTGTTCTCTCTGGTCTCTGAACTAAATTTGACAGTGTTCTTCACTGAGGTTTTTTAACTGTATATAGTTAAGAAAGCAGCTTAATGAAGTCTTTCTCTATTATCTGTGATGATGGCAGTTTCCAACAGTTTACTGTCTGGGATTCTTCAAATCCTCAAAGTTTGGGTGTACTCTAAGTATAATGGACAGCAATGAAAACCCAATTCTTGTGTGGGTGCAATGGAGGTAGGGACAAGCACACAAGCTAACTTCTTCTTTCCCTTGCCTTTACCCATTAGGTCAAAAAATAACCTGGCAGGCAGCTATTAGGTAAAACATCAATTCCCATTCATATGCATCCTTGAATGAAGCCCTCGAGTAGTACATCTAGAAGAAATACTGAATATGATCCAAATATTTATTGAAAGCCCCTTTCATAAACCCCTTGTCACATCACACTGCAGCAGATAAATTTCACATTGTTGTTTATAACATCATCCTAGATTTTTATGTGCATATGTGAATTATTTTGACACATGCAGGTTGGAAAACAAGAAGACAGGTTATCTTCTTTGCCTCAGGACTATGTTTAATCAAGTGCCATTAAAATCATATCTCCATATTCTGTTGGTTCTGCATCTACAGATCCAGGCAAATGAGATAAAAAATATATTGAAGAATAATATATCTGTGCTAAACATGCATCTCATCCATCATACCTCAGACAGAATGGTACAACATCCTTTTATATGGCATTTAAATTATTTTATGTATTATAAATATTCTACAGGTGACTTAAAATATACAGATGCATATCTGAGGGATATGTGCAAACATAAATCAATTTTCTAGAAGAGGCTTGAACATTCAAACATCTGGTCCCCATGACTGCCATGAAAAGACACCCACTGATACTGAGGTTAAGTCTGTTCTCTGTATTTATTCATACAGTAAAGGGACATGGCTTTAATTGCAGTACCAAAGAGGAAGAGAGAGGATGGATTTATGAGTTTGAAACAATTCTAGACCCTCTCCAAAAACAAACACAAACAACCGAAACCTCAAACATAAAACAAAACCAAACATGCAAACTAACAAACAAAAAAACTAGCCAACCATCCAAACAAACAAAAATTTGTATGCTGAAATAGCAATGATTCAGTGCCTTTTTATGATAGATAGGTGATCAGAATTGGTCGTCAGTCTTGCCATAGAATTTCTGAATACTTGAAATAAAGGGACATAGGGTTAAACCAAAGAGACTGGTTATAGAATGCACTCAGGAAAGTTGAATAAAGCAAACACAGTACTTAGAAAATATATACTCCATAAAAATTCTGGTAGTCAAATTTCAAATAACATTTGTGATTCTTCAACAGAATCCCCATGATTTACTTAATGGATTTAACCAAGGATCAAGCTGTCACTAGACGTTCTGACAGAAATTCATGCTTACCTTGTAAATAGCTGAGTTCTCTCCCTATTTAGGGACAATCAATAAATGCCTGGTTTGAAATCTGGTTGAAAACAGCCACTCTAATTAACAAAATAAAGCACATAATCCAGAGACAAGCATCTGTATCCTAAAAGCATGCTGGTCCCAATGACAGTTCCTAATCCCCCACCTCTGAAAAGTGACTTCCAAGGAATCAAGTCAGCTTAGATGGATTTTCCATTTAAATGGTCAAGGATTAAAAGGAGTTGGTTGGATAAGCATAATTCATTCATGGAACATTCCTCTTCAAATACACACTCACATCATGATATCCTTATGAAAATAAGCTGTCTTCTTAGTCCCTGGAATCTAAAAGCAAAGGCTGACACTAAACCATTTTGATTAATACATGACATAGCTGGAGGACTATGTTACACTTCATTCCCCTGTATTTCTGAACTCCTGTGATCATTGTATCCTATAATGCAGTTAGCAGAGCTGGGTCCCCCTACAGGTTATCTACACAAAATCATGCATTGCATTCCAAACCTGACCAGCATTCCTGTTCTAGATGGATTCAATGTGACAACCTGAGTAGGGCAAACTGCCAATATAACATTTTAAGAGCCTTGTTTCCATACACCACATACATTAATATATTTTTAAGACTTATTTGTGGAGAATGATTTATCGAATAGCACAAGATGAGAAACAAACATATTATCTTCAAAGGGCCATTCTCAGAGTGTTTAAAAGCCTACAGAACTCATCCTCAACAAAGCAAGAAATTCCATAAGCTTACAAATTATAACTTGTTAAACAGTTAAACCAGAGCAGAATAGAAATTGAATGATTTGGAGGGCTGAAAAGCTAATTCCTAAGAGAAATACATTTACATCACATTTTTACTGTGCACCCACACAGGCATTGAGCTGTGTTAATGAGGAATAAGAGGTACATATCATGTCAACCTATGACACAAACGCTATTCTATTTTTATCCATTTATTTATTTATTAAAAAAGAGAAGGGGAAGGCACTTGGTCCTGGCTTCTGGCAAAAATAAGAAAGAACGTTTTAGACTTTTTTGTTTAGAAAAGACTTGTATTTATTCTCCAGTTATCTTGAGAAAAACCGTGTGTAGATACCACATACCTTATTACAGAAACAGATCAGTTGGAAAGTTTGCTGGTATGTGAAATACAATGATGAACTTCATCAAACAATCATTATTACACTTGGTGAATTAATAAAGTCATATAAAATAATTTTCTGTGTGACTCTTCCCAGCCATTTCAAGAGCAATCTTTGAATGGTCTCCACGGGACAGTACTCTCCATCCCACCCCACCCCCACCACTGTTGGCTGCAGTACTCAGCTCAGTCAGGCAACTGAAAAGTGGAACTAATTCCTTCCTCTTAACGCCTGTCTCCAATTAGCTGGTGGGAAACAGAAATGATTTGCTTAAGAGACAGTTTTCCCATTTACTCAAGCTTATTACCATTCTCAACCAAGTATCATGCAGCTACTAATTGTCTTGGGAATCTGTGCCGTTTGGCTGCTAACTCTATGACCTAGGCAAGTTATTTAACATTCCCAAACCTCAGTTTCTTCAACTGAGAACAGGAATCATTTCTACTGACACATTTCTAAGTGCTAAATGACAGACTGCCGGTAGCACTGAGATTTGTCTCGTCCAGGCAGCAAACCAATCACTGCCATCATTGTCTAAAACAAAAAAATCAAATGAGCAAGTAGTTACTTAAAATTAAATAAACCATAAATGGTATGAGAAAGACAGAGAGAAAGCTCCATAAACCATAAGAAGATTCTTTATATGGCCCTGGTCCCTTCAATTCAAATTCATCAGTCACGGTGCAGCTATTGCAGAGAGTCTGCTCCCTTCATTTGCTCACGGAGGGTCACTTGCACAATTTCTGTCTGCATTTGCCAATGGAAAAGTACCAGAGTCAAGGCAGACAGGTGAATTCTCAGAAGTTTCTACATGCTGCTAAGGAGCAATGCTGCTACTCAAAGCCCTCTCTCTGCTGGTGCCTAGGACTAAGGGGGAATGTAAAGGACACCTGGGCTCTTAACAAGAGTGTCATAGTCACTTAAAGACATTGTAGATGGAGACAACGCTGACAAGAGGCATATCCCACATTCCCCTGCATGTGTTTTAAGGCAGAGATGCTCTTTTGTTGTTTTGTTCCCTCACATATAAATCTACTGAATGTATATGTGGCTTTGTCATATATTTCATACACCCTCTGATGTCTACTTAAACCTCGTGTTTTGACACTTCAGTATTTCAGTAGTATAGGTGGGATCCCATGATAGAGGGCAAAGTAGGAGCAGAGGTCTTTTTTTTTCCCCTCTCTCTCTCTTCTTCTTAAGAAAAACATTGTCCTATCCATCTCTGAAGTATTCTGATTCTGGCAGTATTTTTTAAAATCACTGTATGAGGCTGGTAAACTCACTCAGTAGGTAATGATGCTTGTCACCAAACTTGACCACATGAGTTCTAGGACCCACATGATGGAAAAAGAAAACTGACTCCCACAAGCTATGCTCTAATCCACCTGCACACACAATCCTCCAAAAATAGATAAACGTAGTAGATCTCAATTATTGTAAAGTTTATGTTTAAGAACTATCTGCTTTGCTTCACCTGTAGGTCTGAAATAAGATTACATTAACATCCAACTTCCTATGCCTCTTTTGGTGCCACAAAGCAAGGACCACAGGTAAAATATTTAGTGTGTAAAACTACTAGACAACAAAATTACTCTCAGCCTTTGAGCCATCATTTGGAGAACAAAGGATGTATCCTGCAAGTGGATGAACTTTGGAGCCCTTCCCAAGAAAATCCAATGCTTGTCACTTCTGTCAACATTTGTTACTTTGAGGAATTATTTCTTGGATGGTGACATAATCTCCTCATTTTTTAGACAGTTCTGACAACTGAAGCAAGAGAGTTTATTCCTAGGCCAAAACCTATCTAAAAAATCACTGTCTTAAGTTTTAAATTACAAATGAAATTTTCCCTCCTAGTTCCAGTGTTTAAATGGCTTGAGCTATGACAACTCTGCAAAGTTTAATCCTATTGTACAAATTTGAAATAAGAAATAAATATGTAAGTCTAAGAGAATTCAAACTACAATTAGACAAACAGAATTATATCCAGTTAGCAATTTGGCTCTTCTTCTTTTTCTTTTTCTATCTTTTGTTTTTTTCAGATTTGGCTGAATTTTACACATAAGTTGTTGTGGAAGAATATTTCAGATATTAGCTGATGCAACTGCAACTGTATTTGATTGATGAGGCATAGAGATCACCATGAACTCCAAGGTGGTTGCTGACCAGGTCAGTACAGAGACCAAATAGGCTCTGTTGTAGAGGTTCAGCTCAAGGATATTTGATGGCGGATGAGTCTAGCACAGCATGTTTCCACTAAAGCATGGTAAGAATCTTCTATAGAAGCTAGAGTGATAAGAAATGACAGGTTCAGGAATCTTTCATATGCTTTTCCTGTCCCAGAACTCAGAGGAAGAGAGCAGAGTATCTCTCACCTTAAGATATAGGTTTGGCAATCCCAGAAAAGGCAGGCTTGGCTTATTTTGTCATGGTAGAAGATGTTATCAAGTCCAGAAAAATGTGTATCCCGGCCGCCGTAGAAATGGTCTCATGACATAGAACTCTATGCTTGAAAGGACAAGAGACGCTGCAATCATCCACACCCTCAACTGTGTTCTCCTTTGTCTCTACTATGTATCTAAAATAGCCTTTACAAGGCAAATGTATTCAAAGACTACAAGAGGAGAATAGTGACCTGTCTGTCAGAACTCCTTGCTTTTAAGGATGTTTCATCAGAAGGATAAGGGCTGCATGGGCTGTATGTAAAGGATTTCTTTATAGGTGTATTAAGATGTAGATAGCAGGACTCCGGGTCTTTGCCAACACTGGAAGAAGGTCCATGCTGATTTTTGTTTGTCTTTTATATACATTGGAAATTGAATGTAGGGCCTTGAACATGTTATCCAAGTATTCTGCCACTGAGATGTATTTCTCACCACATTTCTAATGTTTTATATTAAGACAGATTCTTCCTCAGCTGCCTAGGCAGGCTCTGAACTTGTGATCTTCCTGTTAGAGCCTTCAAATCGTTGGGACTATAGGCCTATACTAACAAACCTAGCTCTTATTTGCCTTTTAAGTGATCATAGACTATTCTATTGAAGACCTTTGGGATGTGTTAGTTCCTGAGGGGTCAAGTTTGAACCAGGTACATTTCCACCCTTGGTGGTGGTGTTTGTATAAGCTCACCAGAGATCAGTTAGTGGTTCTGAGCCCATACTACTAATGTGGACTAAATTATATGAAAGGAACCACATTAACTTAATTCATTAGGATAGTATGTTTGGGATACAGGTATGAAATAGAAATAAAAGTCCCCATTGTACATGTTCCTGACTATGATAAACACACCACCATATCTGGGAAGTGTGGGAGGGAGGATTATAGGAACCAGAGGGGTTCTACACCAGGAGACCATATCCCACAGAATTAACTAAGCATGGTTCATGGGGGTCCACAAAGACTGAAGCAGCAATCATAAAGCCTGAATAGGTCTGTACTAGGTCTTCTAAGTACATGTTCTGGTTGTTTAGGTGTTCATGGGACTCCTAAAAGTGAAATGTGTCTGTGACTCTTTTGCCGCTCTTGGGACCCTTTATTCCTACTGGGTTGTCTCATCTAGCCTGGATATAAGGGTTAGACTTATTGAGTCTAGTTATGTCTTGTTAGGTTGGTATTAGTGGGAAGCCTGCTCTTTTCTGAAGGGAAATGGAAGGAACAGTGGATCTTGGTGAGAGGGGAGGTGTGGGGCTTAGGAAGAGTGGAGGCTATGATTGGTATGTATTATATGAGAGATGATTAAAAAAACTTAATTTATATCAGATTAAGAGAATATAAATAAGTGTTCAAAGATCTTAACGGGCACCTCATCAAAGAAGATATGTAGATGGAAAATTAAAGTGCAAAAAGATGCTTAATATCACATATCATCAGAGAAGCTAAATCAAAAATGAAGAACACCAGCATCGTTAAATGCTGGCAGGAGTAGGGAGATACAGGAACTCATCTACTGCTGGTTGTAATACTAGTACTGAATCCCTAGTTTGTCTTACTGCAGAATTTGAGAAGCTCCTTAAAATTATTTATTTATTTAATTGAAAAAAATATATGCTACATACATATGTGTGTTCTAAGCTATCTACATTAGATGTTAATTCATTATTGCACCATATATAGATATTAATTCATTATCTCACACATATGTATGTGCATACACACACACACACACACACACACACACATCCTGCAGATGTTTCTTCATTCTGCTGACTGGTAAATGCTCCATATAAAAGTTTAATAATTTGATGAAATTCCATTATTTTGTCTTTGCTTGCCTATAATTTGAAATCATATAAAAATATTCATTTCCCAGCTGATTGTTACAGGGATTTTAGCACAAGTGTTCCTCTAGTTGCTTTATCTTGGATAAGTTGATTTCCATTTACTTTGAAATAAGGGATGAATTTCATTCTGAGCATGGCCATCTAGTTTCTTAGCACCATTTACTAAAGACTCTGTTCTTTCCTAACATTGTGTGTTCTCAACAAGTTTGACACAGGCCAGTCTGTCATAAATGCATGGAATATTATTTCTGTCTCATATCCCATGTGTCTGTTTTATGCCATTACCATGATGCTTTGAACGACTATAATTTTGGAACATTGTTTTAAAGTCAGGTACTGTGATGATTCCAATTTGTTCTGTTTATACAAATTTGCTCTAATTATTTGGCAGTTTTTGATTCCTTGTGAATTTTAGAATGCATTTTTCCTATTATTGTGCAAAAGGTCATTAGAATTTAGATAGAAATATTACTGAATTTACAAATATATATGTGCATGTGTGATATTTGGACAATATTAATTTTCTAATCCACAAACATGGCATATCCTTCTATTTGTATAGTTTTCAATTTATCCATGTATTATAGTTTCTATATCTTGCATTAAAATTTTGCATAATTTATTGTATATTTCACATTTCATTGTATTTTGTAGACACTAAAATACAATTATTTTCTTGGTGTTTGTATATACATACATGCAGGCAAAACACTCGTCTATATACACATACATATATGATGAACCCTCCTAAACATCCATACATTGTAATAGAATTATAAGGATACTGTTCTAGCACCTAGAGAGCATGGATGATTTAACTGTATGTCCCTTGGTGTTACCAAGTATTTTGGATATGGTAGATGGTCAGTAAATGGTTGTTGAGTCAAACCATTCCTTACATTATTGACATAACTGATTTGTTTTGAGACTCTAGGAAGGTCACTTTCTCATTCCTTTGCCTGCTAGAAAAATGAAATCTTCCTCCTTCCAGACCTGTATACAAAGAGCCTAAAGCAGGATGCCGTAAGCTAGAGGAGGTAATGACAATTGCTAGTCTTGCTACCACTGTTGCCCTTTTTATTATTAATATCGGTGTTACATAAGTAGTATTACTCTGTATAAGATACTATTCTGTGTCTAGAAAAGCAAAGTACTGCAAAGTACTATTCTTAGATGTTTGTCGGGGCAGGTGGCCTTTATGGAGGAAAAGATAAGATATGTGAAGATCAGTGAAAAAGGTAAAAGTCTTTGGCCTAAGCCAGGAGGTTAAATTTAACAAATAGTTTTAGACAGGAACTGAAAAATTGGTCCCCAAATAATTTTGACTGTCTGTGATTTGGTTTTCTATTACTTCAGGTTGAAAGCCTAGGTCTGGAATGTCATACCCCAATCAAGGCTTTTCCCATCTGTCTAGGGTCCTGTGGGTAGAAGGGTAGAGGGTCCTGTGGTTGAGCCATACCAGACAAAGTAACCTTCCCTGAGAACCAGGAAGAAGACTGACTTTCTGGAGCACGTGGGACTTGGCTAATAAAGGAAAGTCTAGAGTAGAGGGAAGAAGGCCATTAGGCAGAAGCAGTCTTATGAGCAGCCTCAGAAAGATGAAGCAAATTAGAGCTCTGTGGATGTCATCAGAAAAACAAGCTGAAAGCTGGGCACAGACTAGGGTTCTTTGATGTTAAATGGTGTTTAAGTAATGGGAATTTACAGAATTACATAATTGGCTTTGATATACAAGTATCCATTTCAAAATACATAGTACTTGCTAGCAATGTTATGTTGATAAAGGCAAGGAGGATTGGAGTGGTATTTTCAGATAATTCAGAAAGTAGGTAAATGTCTTTACAGGTAGGCAAAATGGGAATAACAATGACTTTTGAGTTGAAATTTTAAAAAGTTATTCAAATGGGACCCCTAAGAATGTAAAATTTTTTTAAATCAAATATCCAGTTAAAAACATTGAGATACAAGAGTACTGAAAGCAAGTTTATTTTAAAGGTCAGACAAACAAGTCAGTTGGAAATACAATTATATCCCTAACCAGCTCCTCTTGATGCTTAGGCCTTAGCAACAAAACAGTGATATAGAGCCCCACATTGTTAGCTTGTATGCAAATGCATATATACATACATAATGTGCACACGTTTAGGTGTATATAACAACAATAATAATAAAGAGGGTATCGGCTTAAGGGTGGGAGAGCATGAGTGGAATTTGAGAGAGACATCTAGAAGTGGCTGGAGGGGCAGAGGGGGGAAATGATGTAAATCTATTTCAATTAATCATATAAAGAAAGAGGGATTAAAAATTATATACTACACCAAAGGAACATTTGCTCCAGCCCAGGACCTAAAACATCCTCATATATTGCAGTTTTCTATACAGTTACTTATTATCATATGCTGACTATGCATAATGTGTTCCACTGTGATATCATCATACATACATATTTATCATATTCACCTATCATTACCCTCTACAATGTTCTCCACCCCCTTGATTCCTTTTCCTTCCTCCGGTTTTTCATACTTTCACTTTCTTCTTTTTTTTCTTCCTGTCTACTTTTTATGGGGTTCACTAGGATTTTATGAGTTTTATTAGGGATGCTTACAGGGTCCTGGGTGAAGGGTTATTTACAGGTTATTTACCAGTAGCTATATCACTAGTGAAAATATTTCTTTTTTTCTCTAGACTTTCTCATGCCTATAGATAACCAGGGGAAGGTGGGGCATCATGAGCCCTTCTACCCCAGTTTCCATTATAGGCTATACCCCTAAATAGGGGGCTTCAGGGGCCCTTCTTCCACAATGGCAGAATGATATGTCAGTGATCCCAATTGCTATAGGACAAGAATGCAACTCTATCTAAAAACACAGTGCTTAATTCCGGGTGATGGATATCTCACCCTCTGCCAGGCTGCCTGACTCCATTGCAATTTACTCAGGACCTTTATGGCAGACCTCTGATGTGAAGTGACCCCATCTAACCACTGGATGAGTCACTAATTACTTGGTTGTAACTGTTTTTATGTGCTAGTGCTCAGTACCTCCACACACAGCCAAACCATCAATGGCCTATCACAGGAAGACAGTTAAACACCACACATATTGGAATTTTAGGGTAATCTTATAAACAAAAAATAAACTCCTTTAAAATGTATTCTGTTTATTGAGCTAAACTCTCTCTCTTTATAAGAAAGGCATTTAATAAACAGAAACATCATTGCAGGTGATTTTCTGAGCTGTAATTTGAATTGTAGTCTTAATTATATGTTTAATGTGTGTGTTTCAAAGAACCACTTAGTTCTTTTTTTCAACAGCTAAATACAAGCTTTATCAACTTTATTAGATTAAGAAATTATTTTAAAGTTTTTTACTTAAGATTTTTTTTTTACTATTTTACATACCACAGATCCCTGTTTTATCCCTCCTTCCAGTCCTCCCTCCAGCCTTCCCCCCCTCCATCTCCTCCTCTGAAAAGGTAAGATCTCCCATGGGCAGTCAGCAAGGCCTGATACATTCAGCTGAAGCAGGTCTAAGCCCCTCTGCCCTACATCATCTGTCTCTGGGTGAGCTCGCTTTTTGGAGCACAATACCTATGGAACAATACCATTCAGTTCTTTATAACTTTAGGTATTTGTGAATAGATTCAAATTACTAGTTTCTCTAATAATAACCATAAATGGGGTGCTCTAAAAAATGTGAAACAAATGGAATGTCTTAGTTTTGTTTCTGTGATTAAAAAAAAAAATGAAAATAAAACGCCTTGACAAAAATACTCTCAATAGGAAGGGGTTTATTGCAGCTTACACTTTCAGGTTCTAGTCAGCCATTATAGGGAGGTCAAGGCAGGAGCTTCACAATCTCATGACACCATATTCCCTGTCACAGAAACAAAGAGATTAATGCAAACATGCTTGCTTGTTTGCTATGCTCAGTTCACTCTTACACAAGACTCTCTGCCTAGGGAATGATGCCGCCCACAGTGGCCTGGGCTCCTACACCAATTAATTCATTATAAATGATCCCACAGATTAATCCAGTGTGGAAATCTCTGACTAAGACTCTCTTTCCGGGTAGTTTTAGATGATATCAAGTTGACAATTGGAATTAACTATCATAACTAAAGAAAGAAGTCAGAGTTTGGTAGAGTTATTTAACACTCAAACTCCAGCATTATTGACAAAGTTCTTTTGGGGAAAGGCCTTGCAAAACAGCATGGAAATATGTAAAATGGAGATGTGCCACTCAGATATGTTAATTATGTATTTCAAGTGATGTCACATTCTAAACAAAACTTTGTTTTGTATTTAAGATGTTTGATCTTAAGAACTGTTTATATCTGCACTGACATTTTTAATGCTTCAATTTTATTACCTCTAGTGTCTTTTTTATCATTCATCTTAATATCTATTTGTTGTTTGGAAAAGAAGGACAGACTTAGCAAATGGTAGACATCTCATAAACAACAGATAGGGACTATGTAAGCTCTGTGGGAATTAGAGCTTGGAAGAGGGAACAATATTTTTCTTTCTTACAGGATAATGGTTTTCAGTTAATTCCAAAGGTCAATTGTAAAAAAATAGTCTTTTCCCTTAAATACTGAGATTCATCATCTTGACACTGTTTACCAGAGTCGCAGTTCATGAACTGATAGGAGCCTCGTGACCTTGTGTTCAGCTGCCATACTGTTCACTATTTCTTAATTATATCTGAAGGCAAACATGTGGGCACTGAGCCTTATCGTATCACGCTTCCATGAGTTTTCAGTTCCATCATTGCTAATAAAAACAGCATTTGTTTTATGCTATTTGTCAGACATCTTCCTGAAAGCTTTATTATACATGTATTATAAAATGTTTCAATCACGAAAGTACAGGGAATAATAAAGCAAATGTTTGTGAAGCCACTAGACATAGAATCGAATTCTAACATTTTACTACATTTTTCTCTTTTAAAAATATTATAAGTGCAGTTAAAATATACTATGTACACTGACCCAATTCAGTCCTTTTCCATTTCTCCTCAGAATGCCACCAGCATTCCAAAAGTGTGCTTTCCTCCGTTTTTTGTTTTGTTTTGTTTTGTTTTTTCTTTTTCTTTTCTTTTCTTTCTCTCTTTTTTAAGACAGGGTTTTTCTGTATAGTCTTGGCTGTGCTTGAACTCACTCTAGAGAAGAGGCTTTTTATGTAAGAATTTTTTTAATAATGTCTAGTCACATCCATATGATATTAAAATTAATGTAAGCTATCAAAAATGGCATCGTTTCCTTTCTACAATATATACTTTAAAACATATATATGACATATAGAAATCATTTCTATAGTAATTTTTATATGAATAATCATGTTTCAATGCATTTACAATCTGATTGATATTTGATTTTAGTTGCAATTTCAGTGTGCACCATGTAGATTTTATTGAATATTTGTGTATTTCACTTAAATAAGTAGAGTGATGGGATTTAAGAAATTATTAAATTTAACTTTGTGTACACTGACAAGGTTTCCTTTAAAAAGGCTGCACCAATATATATTTTTAACAGCAATTGGGGGGCATTTTTCAATACCTTACTACCTAATAACATCTATCTTTGTTATTTTTATCTTGCCAATCTAAATAAATGGCATTGAATAAATATTGTTTTCACATACAAATACCTGAAGATTAGTGAGCTGGATAGCTTTTTTCATACTAGCTCTGCATACCTCATTTTAATGATCCATTTTTGTAGTAGGAGGTTTCTGGCCTGGACTTTTAGGCCTAACCTCAAGGTTTAGGACCCACAGACCCACAGAGACACACAGAGGCTTACTATAGTTTTAGGCTGAATCAGCCAAAGGCTCAGGCATATCACTTGCTAACTCTGTACCCTTCATCTAACCCATGATTCTTCCTGTTCAGCCATATGGCTCAGTACCTTTCTTTACAGCAGTATGGTTGTCCTCTGCTTCCTGTGGCTTCTCTCTGGTGGTCTCTCTGGCATTCTGCTCTCTGCTTCCTGTTCTCAAGAGCTTTCTTAGTCTGGTAGCCCTGCCCATACTTCCTGCCTGCCTTTGGCCAAGCAGCGCTTTGTATTAAACCAGTGGGTGGGGCAATTATTTACCATGAAACAACACAATCCCCTACACATTTTTGCTTCATACTGCCTATCTTTCTAAAAATAACTTATAATCCTTGCTGGTATATTCCAGCTATCTCTTTACTATTATATTGCTCCAATTAATATCTCCCAGTACCTATCTTGTCTTTTTTATTTTGTCTGAGGAGTTTTCAGAAATACAAAATTGTTATCAGCAGTAAAAACATCAATCTTATTGATTGAGACTTTTTATTGAGAATATAAAAATCTCAACTACAAGTCATAACTGAATTCTTACATATTATTAGTGGTGCATTTATGTTGTGTACACAAGCATGCATGCCACAGCATGTGTATAGATGTCAGAGGCAACTTTCTGGAGTTGATTCTCTTTTTCTACCTTTCTGCAAGTCCTGGGGATCAAATTCAGGTCTCCAGGCTTGTGCAGTGAGCACCTCACTGAGCTATGTTTTCATATTTGGGTGTTTAAGTTAATTTTATTTATACTGAACAAATTATTAGATAATATTGTGAGAATATATTTGTGCGTACTGTATCTTTAAATAAAGGAGCTGGTTTAGGCCATGGCAGGTACCATAGAGGAAGTGGGAGGAGAGTCAGTTCAGGTAATAGAAGCAGGGCGGAGTTAGAAGCAGACCGCGCGGAAGCCGCCCAAGAGGCAACATGTAAGCACGGGTGAGCTGCGGGCCGCCACGTGGCCCTGGATTAATAGAAATGGGTTAATTTAAGATATGAGTGCTAGCTAGCAATGTGCCTGAGCCATAGGCCAAACAGCCTAAAATAAATAAAGCGTCTGAGTTATTTCTGGGGACCCGGGCGGCGGCTGGCGGATAAGCAGTTCCGGCGGCAGGTCTGTGGGTCTGGGACCTCTGCCTGCACCAGACCCGCAAACTAATTACAACAGATGGCGCCCAACGTGGGGCGATTATCCACTTAGAGCCTGACAAAGATTAAAAAGAGTTCTAGATCGCAGAAATTGAGCCAGGGCAGCTTCCAAATTGTGTGTGTGGAGCGGGTCTTTGTACAAAGAAAGCATGGTCCGTCCGGGTCACATTCAAAATGGCGCCGGCGGGCTGTCGGCAGTCAGTGTGAGCTGCAGCTGCAACCAGTCTCACAGAAGACTAAATAGCATGTGATTGATTTTAGATTTCTGCTTATTTTGAACAAAAGAAAAACAAATTTTCTTCGTGGCAGTTACGGTTTAAGAAAACTTAGTGATTCAGCCTAATTTGCAAAAACTGTGCTTCTTTTTGGAGAATGTATTTTAAAAGCTCTTAAGGTTAGAAGATGAATAAGGATTCACAATAAAACAGATTCAGATAAAAAGAAAACCTGTAAACGGGTTACAATGTTTGTAAAAGATACATAGGCTTCAGAGAAAAAAGAAAGAGGTTAGAAAAAGTTTTTAAAGTGAGAAATAGAGTAATAAAATTATAATAAGCCACATAAAGATGAAAAATAGACACAAAATCTAGATTTTAGTTGTTATTGTGTTTTCTTTTAATTTTTTAACTGTTAATGAGCTAACTGCAAAAAGACAATGGATTGCAAAGGCTACTAAGTTAAACAAGAATGTATATTTTAAAAGTATTTTGATTTTAAAATTTGTGTCTAAAGATTTATTGCTTTGGAAGAGTTCTGTTTCTGTTTCCACAGATGAGAACCTGTGGATTGCTTCCAGGCAAATATGGTTTCATCAACCAAGACCCCCTGAAAAAACCTCTGATGAAAAGAGATGGCCAGATCAGCTTCACAGCTGCAGATTATGACCCAGTCTCAAAAACCCTGAGATTTTCAACGCCCCTTAATCAGCAGAAAGTAGTAATAGAAAAACAACGCCCAAATTCCCCAAATATTGTTTCTAAATGTTTGTTTTCATTATAAATGGTTAATGGTCATAGTCAATCTCTTTCTAAGAAAAAACGGGGGATATGGTATGTAAATGCTTTTTTAAAAAATTAGATTATTAAATTTACAGGTAATCAGCTGTTAATCTCAAACTGCTTTACATTGGTATAGATTTTGGTTTATTGATACAAATTTAAAGTCAATTTTATTATGCTGTATGTGTTTTTCTATTCTTGTTTAAGGTATGATGTTCATGTAACTGTTTTAAAATCGTAGTGTATAATTAAGAAATGAAGGTTAATAGTCACTTTTGATAATCAAACTTATAGTTAGGTTAGTTAAGATTTTTAAGTATACAAAGATATATTTCAATTAAATAGATAATCTTCAAATACTTCTAAGACCTACAGAATATGGCATTTAAAATATTTTAAGAGCTTAGACTTTTCTGGACAGTGAGACAGGTCTATACCTGGCAGCACTAATTTACTTCAACAGGAAAATGGGCATTGAAGAAACTCCATATAGAGTCTCATCTATTTGTGGTAATGGTAAGCCACTGGAGAAGAAACTGTTTTTATATTGACTGCTTGACAGTATGCTGTTTAAACTGGACATGCAGGTTCCATAAGAAGATGACCTCTGGACTTTGGCAGAGCAAGCCAAGATCATCATTCGGGTTCCTGCTTTACAGAGAAAACTGTCAGACATTCTTCAGGACTCAAGGAGAAGCAACAGATGAACTGTGCCAAAATGGACAGAGCGGATTTCCTGCTTCACTGAAATGAAAAGAGACTCAAGGCCTATAGGCTGAAGACGGATGCCCCAACTTTATAAAGGAACTTTGGGTGACTGTCCAGGCAGATAGGTGTCATCTCTGTCCTTTCTAGATTTTAGAGGTCGTTTGCACTTCTGGTTTACTTGGATAAATATTATATCCTTCTGTGGTCTTTGATGTAGTTGAAGATTAGATAGTTATATGTACAGTTTTTCTTAGTCATTTAAAAAATATACTAGATATAAAACTTTAGATTCACAAAAATAAAGTAGATAAAATGTTTTCTTTAATTTTGCTAAGTGCAAGTAGACTAGATATTGTAACTGTAATTCTTGCTTGATGGCTATTTTGTTATATGTAATTTTGCTATGTTAAAATTGAAACCTTCCTTTTTGATTAGAGAAAAAAGGGGAAATGTGAGAATATATTTGTGCGTACTGTATCTTTAAATAAAGGAGCTGGTTTAGGCCATGGCAGGTACCATAGAGGAAGTGGGAGGAGAGTCAGTTCAGGTAATAGAAGCAGGGCGGAGTTAGAAGCAGACCGCGCGGAAGCCGCCCAAGAGGCAACATGTAAGCACGGGTGAGCTGCGGGCCGCCACGTGGCCCTAGATTAATAGAAATGGGTTAATTTAAGATATGAGTGCTAGCTAGCAATGTGCCTGAGCCATAGGCCAAACAGCCTAAAATAAATAAAGCGTCTGAGTTATTTCTGGGGACCCGGGCGGCGGCTGGCGGATAAGCAGTTCCGGCGGCAGGTCTGTGGGTCTGGGACCTCTGCCTGCACCAGACCCGCAAACTAATTACAACATAATATAGCCCTACGTAATTATTTACAATTGTCTGTTCTCACTTACAGATTCCTCACATATCCCCACTATTTTTTGTGTTCTGCCACTATACTTTCTTAATTTGCATCAGTTCATAAAATCAGATTATCAAAATAAAGACCTGTCTTTCTCTTCTTCAATTATGTTTCTAGCCACTCTTCATGAGAGAAACTGACACCCTCATGAAGATTTCCCATGCATGAATATTGAATTTCTATCTCCCTCAAATATTTTTATCCTTCAAACCATCAATGTAAATTTATTCTGAGAAATCTTGATAAAATTAGACATATGTTCATGGTCTAATGAAATGGTGGGCCTAACAGAGGAACTTCACTTACAGAGAAAGCCTGGCATATAAGCATCCACAGTTCAATACTCAATTTCTCCTAGAAAATACAAGAACCATCCATTTATCTTCTCAGAGATAGATGACTGACTGACATACTTGGAGCAGCTAGCTAATCACAGGGTGAGTAGTTCAGCCAATAGACAAAATTTGGTATTTCAAATAACCATGGTCCCCTAATGCCCTTCAGTCCCTTCAAACTCATTATGCCTTTCACCATTAAAATTAGCGGTTCTACTGGGTTCATTTGAAGCAATCTATAACATGCCCTTAACTCACTGTGTATCTTTATGCTGTCATTACCATTCCATTCATATTTACCCCCTTCCAGACTGAATCCTCTAGATTCTGTGCTATTTTAGTAGTATCTTTGCAAAGGACATTTTCCATTAGCTACAAAATGGAGCTGTTTACTGCTTTCTTGGGTGATTCTGAGACATAGTATAAGTTCCTCAGTAAATTTCTTTTGTCTTTTGTCCTGGAGTGAGGCTTATAAGATGAAGAAAGCTATTATGAATAATGCTGCTAAGAAATAGTTGAGCTAATGCCCTTGGGGTAAGAATGTACATCCTTTGGGTATATGCCCCATAGTGGTATTTCTGGATTATTGGGGAGATTGATTCCCAGTTTTCTGAGGAACCACCATTCTGATTCCCAAAGTGGCTTACAAGTTTACACTCCCACCAACAATGGAGGAGTGTTCCCCTTGTTCTACATCCTCTCCAGCATATGCTGTCATCTATGTTTTTGATCTTAGCTATTCTGACAGGTATAAGGTGGTATATCTCAAAGTTGTTTTGATTTGCATTTCTGTAATGGCTAAAGATGTTGAGCAGTTCAAGTGTCTTTCAGCCATTTGTAATTCTTCTTCTGAGAATTCCCTTTTTACAAGGATCAGTAAATATAGAAAGTCACAAGATTTTCAGGGCCTTCCCTGAGGTCATGTAGACATTCACTTGCTGGGACGCCTGAATGCTGTACAGAAAGCTTTAATGAGTCCTCTCTCATGCTGAGTGGGCCTTTTGGTAATGAAACTGCCTTTGAGTTACCCCTTACATGTAACCTAATAAATTTTCTTGTGCCCTGAACTACACTTGGGTGGGCTTTTTGCTTTCATCTGTTGTCAGTAAAGAGACACTTGATTCAAGTGAAAACACCTGAATCACATCCATGGGACTTATATGCTATGCATCAAATACTGTCTTCCTTGGTGATACATATTTGAAACAGGCAAACATAAAGAACACTTAACAATCCAGGACTCAATTTTACTTCAGATACACATATATTTTTCCTAACAAAGTATTTAGCAACTTGGGACCCCCAGTCTGTTGATGTGCCTGCAAACCCTGCTCCAAATCTATAGCTCCCTGGAAATCATTAGGAATTTCTTTTTGTAGCCAAATTATCCTGAAATATATATAGTAAATCTATCCAGTGGATGATCTTTCCATGGCTGGTTTGGAGTGCATGCTTAGTAAGATTAATTATGTCCCATAACTGAATATATAGGAGAAAAATAATCCCTATTTACCATGTTCTTATGCCTCTGCATGATTAGATGTGCAAATGATTAAAATCAGATGCATCATGGGAAATAATATGTTAATGAGCAAAAGCTTTTAAATAACCCTTTCTTGTCAACCAAATAGGGAACAGTCAACTCATTTTCCTCTTGGAACCCTAAAAGAAAGCCTTTAGCCAGAATGAGGTGCATGCTTGTTCAGGGTTCACTGTCCTTTGCAAAGAAGCTGTGGTGTGATTTCATTCTGCTTGTGAACAGAAACATGTGCTACTCTTTTTGTGTCCAGTTCTTCAGGCTGGGAATATTTGGTCCAGAGAGCAAACACATGTAACTGGTAGATTACTCCTTGATTCCCCACCACCACCACCACCACCACCAAAAGGCAGTACCACTATGCCTCCAAAGGACAATCGGGATTCAGCTCAAGCTGAATTCTGACCTGGTAAATAGAAGGATGGCTGGGGAGGGGAGGACACATAAAAGCTTACACTCAGCATTCTTCAGAAACCTGTCTGCCAAGAAGAACCCTACCACCTGTAACACATATCAAAGTCTCAGGCTAAACACCAGCCTCCTTTGGTCCATGTTAACACATAGCTGTAACATAACTGCATATCAAAGCCACCCAGCTCTTCTGGCCTGAAAACCTCCTGCCCTGTTACCCTAATTGGGTTATAACCTAAAAGGAAGAAACAGTATGGTGATTTCACTACTTCCTCACAAAAGAAGGAATTTTGGCAGCCAACTCAAGTTCTACCTATGTATATTCCACAAAAGTTAAGACTGAATTGGAGTGGACTTTTACTTCTAGAGCAGCAGACCCTTTTGCTGCATGTTTTCTTTTGGGTAAAATTACTTTAAAAATACAGTGGCCACTTTAAGGATAGATCAACTCACTAACTGATTATTAAAGGCTCTGTGAACTTGTAAACTGCCTTTAGTATGTGTTATTCCACACTGAAGAGACAGTTGTTTCAAGCTTCACGTTGAGCAAAGGTAATCTGTTAATTGTGACTGAAAGCACTTATATTCTTGATATAATGCTAACCTCCCTGTATTTATGCCCCTACATTTCTATCATAGGAATCAGGTTAGAAGTATAATTAGGCAAATTAAGTTATCTCCAGGTGTTAGCACCTAAACTGTTTCCCTCTGCTCTTCAGAATGGAGGCAAGGTTGCTCAAAACTTCAAGAACACATGGAAGTCATTTTATTCCATTTTATTTGGGTTTGTATGTGTTGCTTGAACTGATTTCACAGGTCACAGAAATATCCTGACCCTCAATAATTCTCTGACCCTTGCTAATTCTCTGCCCTGTATCTACCAAGGGAGGTAAAAATAAGTAACTTACTTTAAACCATTTTTAATAAACTACATTTTTCCTCTCGGTTAAGAATCAGTGAATTGGTCATCGGTGACCTGCTATCCTCTATATCTCTGTACCCAGGAGAGAGATTCACATTATTTACATAAATATGTAAATACAGAGATTTCTGAACATGTGCCTTCCAAAGCTCATTCCTCCTTCCACAAAGGCATGTCTATTTTACCAGTTACCCAAAGGAGGATTCTACTCTCAACTGGTAAATATTTAAATACCTTTTCTTTTTACCAACATACAACACTGCCTTAAATAATCATGTAGAGAACCGCAAAGCTGCAAACGAGGTCTGCACTAATTACATACCGAAGAAAATCTCATTCTGTAATGAACCTCATGTTAATTATTATCCTGATGTTGTATCCGGCTGACAACCCAAACCAATGTACCCACACGTGACCTGCATCTCTGCGGCTCCGATAATGAGTAACAGCTTTTGACAAACAGTTTCTTCTCCACAAACGATGCAAATCACAAACAGGGGCATTTTAGGCTACAATTACAAGTTGCCTGCTGTGCCTTTAGACAAATAGTTGCTTAGACTGTTCCCCCAAAGCACAAAGAATGGAAACTGCCCTCAGAGGGGAAGCTAGCTGGAAACAGAAGACAGCAACCCAGAAAGATTCCCCAACACAATGTAAGACTCAATCCTTGGCAGGCGCCTGTAGTTAGAAAAAGTAGAGAATGTTCTCTAAGGTCAAAAATGAACTTTATTTATATAGGCTAAAATAAATCAAGCAGCTTTTAGGTGAAAGTGTTCCCGTAATGAGGTAAGTAAGGCTGTTTATCTTTCCCTTTATTTTTACTTAATGTAAATGGGTGTCTTGACTACATGGCATGTGCATTATGTGCATGCAGTTCCTGAGGCAGCCAGAAGAGGGCATCAGATTCTCTAAAACTGGATTTACAGAAGGTGGCGAGCCATCATTTGGATATTGATTGAACCCGTGGTTTCTCATGAAGAGCAGCCAGTGCTCTTAACTGCTAAGTCATCTCATCAGAACCATGACTTTAGTTTTTTAAAAATAATAATGGTTTAAAAATTATTTGAAGTGTTGGAAGAAAGGTTTTAGAATTTCCAGTAAAGAAAGGATGAGAAAGAGGCTAGCAATATAGTTAACTCAGGAGAGTGACAACATATTTCACATCTACAGCTAATGCTACTTCTGTTCAAATGTGCTCCATACTGGCAGTAAGTTTATTTCTGCAACTATGGATTTCCAGTTGGCAAATATCCCTGAATTCACGTTATTTGTGATAAATCTGTACACAGCTTAAATATGGCATTGTGGCAGATAACCACAAATGCTCTTTTATCTCCTCATAAGAACTTCAAATCACTCAAAGCATTTTCACAAGTATGTGCATTTAGATTTTTAATGATGATGACAGGGCCTTTTTCTTGCAGTTTTTGTTCAGCTGTTTTGTTTTTTCAAGACAGGATTTCTTTGTGGAGCCCTGGCTGCCATAGAACTCACTCTGTAGACCAGGCTGACTTTGAACTCACAGAGATCTGTCTCCCTCTGCCTCCTAAAATCTGGGAGTGAGCATGTGCACCACCACATCCAGGCTTTTCCTGCATATGGATTGTTGTTGTTTTCAGGATGAAATTCTCAGATCTAAGGAAAAGGGGAAGAGCCATTGTGCCATCCTCCTGAGCAGACACTGAACTCAGTTCAGAGCACATAGCACAGTAATAGGCCAGGTGTTCATGAATCCTGAGTCAAAAGCACAGTCCTGTACTAGTAAACAAACCTACTTCTCTGCTAGGGGAGGTGAAACGTGTGTTAGGAAATCTCTGGGCTGTTAACAGGGCTTGAATGGAAGCCTACATACAGGATTGCACAGACCAACTGTGTCCTGCCATTTCCTCCCTCCCTCACTGTCTTTGCCAATGAGTTTTATGTCTGTACCAGAGTGAATACCTTCCTCTCATTCCCCTAAGTACCTCCTCCCTAGCACGTAAACTCACAAACGAGGAGGATGAAAGGAATGTCCATGTTCCTGGCTATTTTATTTAAGTGGCTTAGCATGTTTGAACTCTTCCCCTACAACAAACAGATTATATGATTCATCTTGTAATATCTTAGAATATGAAGTTTAACTTTAGCAAAGTTTTATATCTCTGGGGCCAAATCAAGTCCTCAGATAGCGAAAACCCTCCCTAGAAAATAGTTAGAATTTCATAAACTTCCGAGAAGGCTGAATTTGATTCTGGTATTTAGGAATCTTTGATCTTTTCTTTTCATGAAGCTTTCTTGAATAGCCATGGTTTTAATTACTTTTTTTGTAGGTCTTTTCAGGTTACATATTTCTATATACATTTATGTTTGCCTTGATATACAGAAATACTTTGAGAAGTATGCAGTTTTTGTAAGACAGAAATCAATATAATGCTATATGTTAATACTGTTTGTGACAACCTTCAATGCTTGACAGTGTTAATAACTGTATCCAGCAGGACTCCTATATGACTGACTCCTTTATGTTCATAATTAATTCATATTATTAAACTTTTTTATGTTATAAAGTGATAGAATTAGACTCATGATACTTTCATATAGTGCTCCCATAACAGCTCTTCAGATAGTTCACATTTCAGACTTAGTATGACTTCAAATAGAAGAAAATTAACATATAATTGTGAGATATTGTTCTTTAAAATAATAAATTTAGGTGATAATGTACCTACTACGTCACAATGAAAGCCTGCTATAAGCAAAGAAAATGTAAAATGCTAGGAACTACATTTTCAAGACTCATTGGTGAAAACTGACACACATGGTAATTAATAGGATCCCTAGGAACTGTCACTGTCCCAGCCCATGCCTGAGCACCCACCTTGAGAAGGGTACAAATGCCTATTGCCCCCACTGAGAGGTGCACTGTTGCCCATTGCCTCCAGTGAGAGGTGCACTGACAACTATTGCCCCCACTGCAAGGGTCCAAATGTCTAATATGGAGAAGATAGAAATGATACAAACAATGGGGATGGTGCCCTGGAAATCCCTGCAGAGGGAACCTATTTACTTAGTATCTATAAAACAAAGACTTAACAAATATGCAGGGAACACCCTGAGAGAGGGCAATAAGAGAATGGGCTAAAGGAAATAGAGGCAAAGGTATCTTTGTGTTTACCTTGGGGTTTGGTTCTTCTGTGATTCTGCTATTTTAAGCTTGGGAAAGAACCTGGCTGTCTTGTGTAGACAGCAGCCTTTACCAGCAAGTCTCCTAAATAAAAGTTTCTTACCATGCAGAGGTGCAGTCAGGTCTCGGAAGCCCATGGTCCAGTTCTCACAATATAGTCCCAAATATACACCAGAAAATAAGGTTCATCGACTTGATAGTGTCAGTCAATAATACTGATTTTCATGTGAAAAATTATTTGCTAGACCTTCTTAAAGCAAACAAGCCAAATACAAACCAAAATACAAAGCAAAACACAAATCCTACCAGAAAAAAAAATTGTATAATAAATGTAACTAATACTTTGAAGTAAAAGTATCTGCAATGATGCCAGGAACGAAGGATGGTGCAATTCCCATCAACATATAAAGCAATCTCCTTTTTCTTTACTCATTAAGTTATTACTGTTGCGTGTTCAGGCTTGCTGGCAAAACATCAGATATTTTTGAAAGTGAACCTGCCACATGCCGCCTCAAACAGAGTTTAACACTCAAGTAAAATGTTTAAAACTTGCCAGATGCCAGAAGCATCCAAAAGTTGCCCCATACATGGAGCCTGTGTGTTGCCTTATCATTTTGCTCCCCCTCTTCTCATGGACATTATAGATATCTTTAGTTTGTCTTCATATTTGTTAAAAACAACCACCATGAGTCAGAACCAGCCACTGAACCACTCTATTTCAATGAGTAAGTAGAAGAGACACTGTACCGGATCTTCAGTTTTGTGACTATTCAAGAAGTCAGACAGGAAATCTTCATGAAGGCTCTCTCTTCGAATCAGTGTGAATTCCCGCAGGAAAACAGCCCCTTGGCTTTGGTCTCCACATACCTAGAGAGATAAGGTAGCTGAATTAAGCCTCCAGACAGAGCCTAGAGGGAGAGAAGGGCATGGGGGATTAATGTCTCTTAGTTGTTAAACCTCTTGGATCCATTTCAAGTCTGATTAGAGCAATCAAAAACAATGCACACAAATACATATTTATGTGAGAGCCACGGGAACATTCTGGCATGTGGCCTCTCTGATAGATGCCAGAAAAGTCCCCTACTAGGTTGGAACCTCTTAACTGATTTCTCAATGTTGAAATTCAGTGATTATAGGTTATTTTTTGTGGGCAGGGCTGGGTCCGTATGCCATTAGGATCTCTTAATATGGGTACCACATAGAGAGAGGCTAAGAGTCCTAAATAATCCATTCTTATACCAACAGATGAAGGTCCAGGTTCCAATGTCCTGTTAAATGTTCACCAGATACAGAAGCCCTGGCCCGAGCCAGAAATTGACTTCCTGTAAAAGCTTTAGATAGAAGGCACATTGGCTGCTCCAGAAGGAGGTGCTGGAGAACACTTTGCTGGAGGTTATCACATAGCTGGTTCTTTACACATGTTATCTTGTAGCAGCCTCACGAGGTGTCTCTCAGCAGCCACACTTGACAAATTAGGAACCAGAGGCACAAAAGTTTCCAGGACTTTGCCAAATGAGCAAGTCTGAGACTACAACCTTCCCTCACTTTTTCTTTATATCATTTTGCTGCGGAGATACATGAGTCTGCCCATCCTGAGTGACAAACTATTATGTAATGTCTATAAATTCAAGAAATGACCAGTTTGACCAGGTTTCTTAATGTCTCTCTGACCCTTAAGATAATCAATAACAGGAGGGATTGCAGTATTTTGAATTGCCCAGAAGACAGATCTTGTATCACCAAAATTTAGTGTAATGCCTTGTACACCATAAGCATTCAGTAAATATAGCATTTGTTAAGGAAAGCATGTTCTACTTAAGATATAAGGACAAATCTAAAGTGTTAACAGCCTTGAGGCTATTTACAATATTAATAAGGACATATGCATATCCATCCAAGGGTCTTCATTTTCCTAACTTCTATTTTAATTTTTTTGCTTTGTATAACATTGAAGTTAATGAAAATGTGAGGGTTCATGTTAATTCATGTTTTCTTGAATGTCTGAAATAACAATGAATTAAAGTTTTTATAAACCCCATGTCTTTGGGGGAAGGAGAGCAATTTCCATAATTTATATGAGTTATTGTTCTCTGTGGTTGAAGAATCAGAACAGTTTCATCATGGTGGACAGCATCTCACTTCTAAAGTCTTCCCTGGTGTCACTTGAATATGTTGCTTCACATGACAGAAAGGACTTCATAGTTGCAATCAAGGATACTAGGGAGATGACTTTGACACAATTAGACTCTTGAAATGTATAAGTGATCCCAGAACAATAATGAGACCTTAGCACCAGGATATAACTGACTTGAATGCAATGTGCTCATGCTTGATGAGTACAAAAGAAAATAAAAACATAATGAAGAGATTTTAAAAAATGAAGAATGGTTTATGACCTGGAGCAGGCAAAGAGATTATCTTCAAAGTAATGCCATGGTGGAACAAAGTCTGTCTAATTTTATTCAGGTATAAATATTCATATAGGAAAAATTGCATAGGAACCAATACAATCCTCAGCACATGTTTAAGTAGCAAACTCCTGAGTATGTCAGTTTAAGATTATAGGAAACAGGGAGAAATGGCTGATAGGCTCCATTTCTGAGCATGCTTGGCTTCAGGTCACAGAGTCTTACAACTATAGACAGGAAAACTTCTGGGCCTCTTTAGGTTTTTACATAGAATTTTAGCTGTAACATCTTTACAAGGACTCTTTGAAGATAGGATAAAACAGGATTTTGTTAACAACATTTCCTGCCTTGGCTGGGAACTAATGAGCTTTTCTTTGCTGAAGGAGACATTAAAAGCATGGCGGACAGGTGACTCAAAATGTCACACGGACTTAAGCTGCCATTGCAAGATTGAACACATAGTAGACACATGGGAAACATTTAAAAATGAAGTAAGTTCTTCCAGCCAGTGAACTTAGAAGAATCTAATTCCTAGAAGTCACATATCCTCGGTCAATACCTTGATTTTTAAGCAAGTGAGAACTAACCCAGGAATTCAGCTATGCTTTGTCAGGTTCTATGAAATACTATTTTGTTTTGTTTTATTTTAAGCCACTATATCCATGTTAAATTGTTATGGGAGTTCAAAGGAATACAATCATGGAGAGGCAGGGCACGATGAAAGGCTACCTTGCTTCTTCTGTGTTCATTTTCTAAGAACCAAGAAAAACTAAGCATGCAATAGTGTAGAGACTGCAAAATGTCATTCTGGGAATTATGTCCTTATTTCTGGTGTGTTTAAAACTCACTTTTACTTTTTTTTTTTTTTTTCTCATCAGGATCAATCATTCAGTCCTTCTTTGACTATGTAGTTAAGCACACTTCAAAATTTGTCTTGATCATCTAACTTCTTTGACCCAAAGCTTTCCTGATCACCTTCCTGGCTGAGTTTCAAGGTCACAGAGGTGACACCCAGGACCACTAACAGCTCTTTGTGTTTCAGGAAAGGACGATTGCAGGCAAGTAAAGGCAATGCTTGTGTGTCTCCCTCTGAAGAAGTACAAAAATTAAGTTTATTTAACGTGATGTAAACAATCATTATACACAAATATGCCAATCTTGTCTTTCTAAAGAAAAAAAACACACTGAGGACCCCTAAATGCTACAATACTAATTTTTTCTTCAAATCCACCTCTAATAGTTTGAATTTCTATGTTTACCATCTAAAACATATGTATTCTCTAACCATTCATTGCCACAGTTCTTAAAAGAAAATTAACAAACTTTGCACATTTATTTGCAGAAAATTTTTATGCCAGTGGGAAGCTTGATTTTTGTTCTTGTTTTGTTCATCTGATTAAGGAAATATGAAAAAAAAATCCCATATCATCCAAAATAGACAGCAAGATGCTGAATAGTCACGAATAATACTTAAAGATAACCAATGTACTTTTGTACACTTTGTTTATAATTCTTAATCATAATTTTGTGTTTAGGAAAAAGAGTCTGTAGAGCCAGAGAGACAGCTGAGAGATTAAATCTACTTACTATTTCTGCAGAGGACAAGGGTTTGGTTCCCAGTACCCACAGGGTGCTCACAACTGTTTGCAAGTCCAGTTCAGTGGATCTGATATCTACTCCTGACCTTTGAGAGTACTGCATGTATATGGTACACAGGGTACACACATTCAGACAACACATTTAAAAGAAAGAGCAATTATAATTTTGAGTAATGGACACAACTTCTCAAAGCTAGCAACACTAAACAAAAATGTAGGATTTTAAATTACATAATTAGAAATAATATTCACAAAATAAAATTAAATTGAACAAAGGCAATATTTATGTGTTTTTATAATACATTGAACTTACATATACTTATCTATTTTCAAAATTAAATTTAACTTAGTGTCTTATAAAAATGATTCATGAGTTGAGCATCCTGTCAGAGTTATAAAGTATGCCAACATTCTTAAGAATTACAATTACTTTTTTGTATATTAAAGCAATCCTGGTAGAATAGAATAGAGGAGAGAGAGAAAATAGTAGCAATATATACATTTTCTATACCAGTTTCTGGCTAACTTCTAAGAACAGTTTACATCTGAAGTGTGCATGACTCCCTAACTCTTCCACCCTTATATACATTTCTCAAATCTGATCTAGTGTCAATAGCTTCCACCACGGAGCACAGAATAGAATATACATTCTTTTCCATTACAGAGCCAATCTAATGTACACAAAGATTTCATGGCGAGGATATACCTGGCTAACATTACCAAGCCCTATTTGCAGTTAGGGAAGAAGTCAAACAACTTCCGGGCTTAGCCTCCCCCTTCCTGTCTCCACATATCACATCCTCTAGTCTGCCCGCCATGCTGTTTTTCATTTAGTTTTATGTTAAATACACTGCTTCAGAAAAATTCGGGGATCAATTTTGTTGAAAGTGAAAGAACCTTTATTAGCATAGTTTCCAGAAGACTCACCCAAGATCAGTTGAACTGTCTCGATTATCTAAGTGATCAAGAAGCAAAGGCTTACACCACTGTCAATTTTAGAGCCCATTTCTGCAGCTAGCCTGCCCTAACAATGCCAAAGAGAATTTGCAGCTGAGAGCACCAAAGGTTGGGGAAAAGAGAACAAGAATGGTTAATTAGCCTAAGAGGAATTATACAAGGTTTCAAAAAGGAGTTGAAGAAGCAGTGGGTATTTACCATCTTGTCAAAGGGAAGGGTGTGGGGTGGGGAGAGGGTAGGGAAGCATTCTTAGCCAGGAAGAAGATTTAAGTCTCGGTAAAGTGAGGCATGAAGGGGTTCAGAAGGCAGGTGCATGTGTTCACAGGGGCAAGTGGTGGAACTGAGTCTGCGCAGTAAGCCAGGTCAGGTGATGAATCATGGATCTACAATCTTGCTTGGACTCGTATGCTAAAAGAATATTCTGTTGGCTGTCAGGAAGCATGCCTGGAGGTGAGGGTGTTTAGATAATTGAAATTCATCAGATGAGAACCTTGTGAAGACCTGAGAAGCTGGTAAGAAAGGAAAAGACTATAAGATTTGGCAGCCAACAGAATATAGAAGATACCTTTCAAGTTATGACTTTATTTTCTTTCTGGACTTAAAAATTATAACAGAGAGTAGCATCTTGAACAGAAGGGAAAATGTAAGATATTCAAGTATTTGAGTTCAATGAGAGATGCGGTGAGAAGCAGACTCAAAGCATCTTGGGAAAGAAAAATGGAGCTAGTAGTGCACAGGTCATACTAGGCTAGGGGCTGCTTTGTGGCTAATGACATCCCATGAGGTCAGAGTGATGCTTAACATCAATGAACAACCAAGCAGAACATGAAAGGTGAAAGACAAAACCCGAGGCACACTGATACTACCCACATACCATGGATCCATCTCTAGAAAACACTGAGAAAAATGCAATTCATTTGGAATTTTCACTTTACAGTAACTTCCTTTTATTGGCTAGCTATGAAAACACCTTACATCAGCACAACTGACAATTTGCTACAGACTGTAGGTTCTTTGAGGGTAGAGACTATGGATGATTAGATTACCAATTTCCAGACCTCCAGTTCAACTAAATATGAGTCAGGCTTTAACTTTTTCAGGACAAACTAAAAATTTTAAATTCCTATATTCTAAATCAGACCATATTTACAGATCTTCATTTTGAAGAATGTGGCTACTTTATTTGAAATGCCAAGAAGTACTTTTAGTTATAAGGTAATTAAAATGTAATAAAATTAATCAAAATTATCACTCATAAACTTTAGGTTTTAGCAGCATTAGTTTTGAAGATAAAATGACAGAAATGTGAGGTATGGGGGGATTGTGACTAAGTCAGGATAGTCTAGAGATGGTATCTTATAAAGCAGTGAAACCATTGCTGGATTCAAGCCCCATGGTTTACCTTGTGAGGAATACAGATTCGTTATTCAAACATGTATCTTTTCTTATAGGATTTCTAGACTAAGCTCTCTACCAGAAGGAAGATTGTTCAGTCCATGGATGCCAGTCCATCTAGCCAATAAAGAAGGCTCCTGCCTCCACCGTAGACTCAATTCCCTGTTCCAAACACTGACTTTTGTCTTTCTGACTATTGGACCACCTAAGTACTCCTTAAAGAATCTTGGGATGAAATTTAGTAGCTTACAGAAGAGAGATTCTTAGCGCATCCAGAAAGGCATGGAAGTAATTTATTATTGTGCTGTGTGTTCTCTTTAATGGGACCAACCAATGAACTACACTGAGAAATTTTTCAAAGGACCTAGGTTAAAAACAGGAAACTGGGGAGTCTTATAAACAGCTCTCTAACCCTACACCTTAGGAAAGTAAAAGGAGGTAAAGGTGACTTAGAACTAAGGCAAGTTGGTTGCTGTGTGGGGTGAATGCAGTGGAAGAGATGCCCCTTAGCCACTGCACAGATGGAGTGGGTACCACTAAAGTGAGTAAGTATGTGCTGGAAAGAAAGAGAAGCAGAACAGTTTGGGTACTGTAAAGAGGGATGGAATTGGAGATGTAAAGGTGCTGAGGATCAGCCTGATGTGAGTATCCAGTACTGCCAGCTGAGGCCATCACTGTCCCAGTCCATGGTGCCATGGGGGCCATGTCTGCATCCTGGATTCTGCTACTGGGTCTGGCCCATATTACCCCCAAAGGACATGCAGATGTCTCTAGTCTGAACTGCATGTTGACGTCACGAAACTAGTCAGAGCTTGTCCCACTCCTCACCAGCAGTGGCACTCAGGAGAGCAGGCCCTGTACCTGACTTGGGCTGGACAGTAGAGCTGGGCCTTGTGGCGTGGGTACAGGTGAGCTGGCCCCAAGGGTATGAGAGGGAGAGGCTGACTACCCCTTGCTGACTTTGGCATTCTTATGAACTGGCCCTGCCAGCCCCTTGCTAGGGCAGTTCTGGGGAGCTGTCTCTGGTGGTATGGGTGCCAAAAGGTGAGCTGACCAACTCAGCTCCAACCCAGGCCCAGATCAAGGATTCTGAGTTGGCCTACCCTAACAGGAACCCCATCTAAGAGCTGTTACAACATGTGAAGGGTCCAGTCCTGCAGAACCAAAACTGCAGAATCTCCATGACACAGAGCAACAACAGGATATCCAAGAGGAGTCCTGGTGAGCATCAAGTACTGACAATATAGCAGAAGCCAGAGGCTTCAATAAAGACCAAGGACTCATTACACCGAACATTTGGAGGTAAAGTTGTTTGAAAAAGGGGTATGCTATGTGACATATCGTAACACACTGCAACTTTCAGGGCAAGAGTTTTCTTTTCTTCTGGGGGGGGGGGGTGTTGCAAAGCCAGAGGGCAGATATGGAGGGGTGAGAAAGTGAGTGAGTTTGGGATGTGTAATGTAAAAATTCATGAAGAATTAATAAAAAGTTTTTTAAAAACCCAAATCAAAGCAAAACCATTGATTAACACAACCATCTTCTATATCTAGCTTTGCAATATGAGTAGAGACTCAAAGCTAGTTCCAAGACCCACTTTTGTCTTCTTCACACGTGTTCCCATCCTAACCTGGCACCACAGTCTCAAGCTTGACCTGGCTTTCAGTGTCTCTAGGGAATACTGATTAGGATTATGACTCATCTGCTCACAATTAACATGTTTGGCAAAAATTAAAGATAAAAATCCCTCATTCATATTTTCCTACTTGTCACATGTTTTCTATAAGGTCTGTGGCTAGCCTTTGGAAAGCTGATATCCAAAGCAACTGGTTTGCATTTTTGAAACTACATCATTAAAGAAGAGCCATGATTCCTCTAATAACTGGATGGTTATAACTGGAATTTTCATGCAGCTACAATTTTCTTATAATTCTTGGGGAAGTTGCCATTCCCTTTTAGGCTGGGAGGAAAGGCTGTAGAAATAATTGAAGCTTAAACATACAAACATGCCCTCAAATTATCAGTTTATTGTTCTCCTTTCTTCATGTAGCTCTTCTGTGAAAATTGAAAGGTAGCCAGGCTTATATCCCTAGGGAAGGATTCAGGTTTCAACTTTACTTATGAGCTATAGCACTGAAAACCACAAAACTATTAATTTTTTTCCTACCTAAAGGATTTTATAAAGTAAGTTTTATGCTCATATTTGGTTCACAGCTTACTAAGAATTAAGATAGTAAAGCTATAAATTCTCAGTGGATTAGAATAATAACTTGAACAACTTTAATAACTGGCCACTGTGTTATCTGAATAATATGCACCCATATTTAAATACCAGTGGGAAGTAAAATGATTGATGTCAGGGTTATGAGTTCTTGGCATAGTAACTACAATGAAATATTTATTGAACAAATAACTCAACAAAAAAATGTTCCTGGGACCAAAATGATCTTCAGTTCCAGCTCTGAGAGTGACTGCTAAATAGGACGGAATGACGGCAACTCAGTCAAGTCCTGCCATGTCAATTGGGCCTTTAAAGCTCAGTGATTCAGATACCAGGAGAAGAGAGAGAACCTGATCCATTGTGAAAGCTTAAGGAACATCTGGTTTTGAAGAAATGGAGATCAGGAGTTATAGTATTGTCATGCAAAGTCACAAATGGAAATGGTCCAAATGAAAATTTTTTTAAAAATCAACTAAATTTTCTAACAAGCTGATTCTATATACATACTGACTTTTTAAGAATGTATTAACCATCCTGTCATTTAGTGACAAATGCTGATTTTAGTAAACTCCACTTGCAACATAAACAAGTGTCCCTGGATTTTCACCTGTGACAGCCTTTTTTTTTTTTTTTTTTCTGTCAGAACTATTCTAATGGCCCCAAATGTCATGAAAAATAGTCAAATCTATGTTAAGTGACCTCTTCATTAATCCAGGTAACTCCATCCCCCCACTTTTTGTATATTTGAATGTGATAAGACATGGAAATTAGCGTTTTGCAATTCAGTTATAAATGCTCAGAAACATCATATGCGTATAACCTAATAAAGGAATTGTCTTGTTATAATGAAACAACGAAAGTAATTCAGAAGTTCAGAAAGTCCTCTAGTAATCCCTACATTACAAACGCATTGTCATAGAGAGATTCAATCACAACATCAAACATCAGTAACTTTGTTCTGCATACTCAACATATGCCAGCTCTGCAAACAAGCCTTTTCTACAGAGAGAAGGTAGCAGAGTCTCTGAAGTCCTACTTGCAATATGGAGGGTCCACTTGGAAAATCATTGTTTAGCTTTTGACATATTTACTGTTGTTGTTGTGGAACAAAAACTCTTAGACAGCAACTATGGTAATAATACAGCTACCCGTGCTTTCTCATCTAGCAGACATGTCTGAAGTCAGGGAAGAATGATGCCTGAGGAAGCTTCAGGTATCCCCATTGTAATGGCTGCCAACTATGTAAGCTGATTAGCACTGTTACACTCCCTGGAGGAAAAGGCTAAATATGATCCCGAAGAAGGTCAGAGGGGGAGTTAATAAAAGCATTCTTGTAACAGTATTTAAGCCACTGACATTTATATACCTGGTGTTTGGAACATAAAAACATCTTGAGTATTCTGTTTGTTCTTCTACCAACTTTAATTACCATTTCTGAGGATTGTAAAGATAATTGCTAAAAGGTTAGAGCTGAAAGAAGTGAGGTGGAACATGCTGGTCGGAACTGTTCAGCTGGGCCTCATAATTTTTGCTACAGATGTTCTTGCTTAGTTCAGGTCTGATTTAAAGGAACAGCTGTAACATGGTTGGAGGAAAGGTGACCAGATGTAGCTGAATTTAAAGACCTATCCCAGAATGTCAATGAAAAGACTTCACTTCCCCAGTACAATAACCTTTATACACAGAAAACAAAAGTTACATTAATACTGATCATGTCTTTATCCTAGACAGACACTTACTTTGACAAGAAAGTTAATCTAGACAACAGAAATGGTCAGCAAAAAGAGACTCTACAGAGCATATGCATCAGATATGACGTGGGCTGATTATAGATAAGATAGGTATTTATGGACTTGTTTTAAATTAACACCAACACTGAAATAAAAGTGTTGGGAAGACTTTCAGAGATACCTCAACACTCTACTCATGGCATAAATTTCCTCCCTGCATGTGGAGTATCAGAAACATGGGTTTTATGATAACTTAAAAGCTATATACAGTGGGAAAGGGGCCAAATAAAGTCAGAATTACCACATTCTCCTCTCCACATATAGAAATCCCTTCTTTATCTTTCCTGATCACATACACCCACACCACAGCCCAGTCCCATCAAGAGGGAAACAATGCAGCTTACACAGAATTTTGAAGAGTTCTGATCCACAAAGCGTTGCTGAGGAAAGCTGAGATGCAAAGTCATACTTGGACAACCAAAGAGAAGTGACACTGAGGAGGTAGTCTTCTAAATGAACGGGGAGTTTTGGGACACTTTTTTATTTATGTATTTATTTAGGATTTTAAAATATTTGATTTTAATTTTTTTCTCATTTTTATTTATTTATTTAATGAGCTGTGGAGAAAAAGACATGGCTTTGAAATTATATTTATTCATATGCTTATATGATTTAATGTAATGTAAAATAATTTAATGTAAAATAAAGCAGTCATACAATGCTAGGAATCAAGAAAGTTTCGCTGTGGAAGGAGGATGTTATGATGAAAGGAAGCTGAAAAACAGAGAAATATCTTCAGAAGTTTGCAGCTGTAGAAGTCAACCTCCGACTAGATACTGGACATACGTTTACACAGATCAGCACTATTGCTGAGGCTTTTGTAAAGTCACTCACATAGTAAGTGAGAAGTCTGTGTATTACTCACATGCTGAACCAAGTGGAGGATCAACTAAACGTGGAAATCCTCTCTAAGTCTCCTATCATAGAGAATATCATCAACACTGTCTTAGATGCTGCATTCTACAAGAATGTTCTCATTTGAATTAAGACATGTTTCTCATGGGTCATATCAATGACTAACACAACAGACTTACCAATGTAGATTCATTCTTTAGAGAGTAAGAAACTTATTTCTTCTTAAGGAGTCTCTATTGTTTTGCCAAAACTTCCTCAGCACTTTACTTAGCTCAAGGCTCCTTGTCTCCAATGCTTTTGTCTCCCTTCCCTCTTTCACAAGGACTCTATTGCAGACTGGTGACTCTTCCAGCCCCACTTTCTCCACTCCACCTAAATGAATCTCTTGCATCCCCAATTCTGTCCTTCTATTAATTTCTGGAAGCATCAGAAGTAACTGCCTATTTTATTCTTTTGACCAGAAACTACTGGATCAGATGCAATATTTTCATATTACCTTCCTACTTATATAAAAAAAAGTCTTCCAGGTCAGTCTCCACAATGTCAACAAATGGTAAGAACACAGGAGCTCTCTCTATCCTCTTTACATTGAAGGCAATTGGAATTGTCCATAGTGTTTTTGAAATGAAGTAGATGAGAGATCTTTTGATTCCATCTCCATGAACTTCTCACACTTAGCCAACTCCAAGCTCAGTCTCATTCTAACATTTTTCTTTGTCCTATCACTGAAATTCAGATTTCATGAAACATAGACTATAATCAATGAGCCCAATGATGCTGTTTACAAAAGAGCCCACATACTAAGTTAAGCTGTTTTGAGATGTTAGCTTCTATTGTTTCACAAATTCTAGAAGTTTCTCTGCTTCTAGCTAGAAGTGTCTGTAGCAAGGGCCAGTATTTTAGAGTGAAATATAAAACAGAGTAGTTTGGCCTCAGACAGATTTATTTTATATTTTAAAAAATGTCCAAAGCACAATATTATTGGTCATAATAGTGTATGAACTCCCCTTCACCTTTACTACCCCACAAATGTATGTCTTTAAAAAAATAAATATAAGTATATAAGTAAACAAAAATTAAAAGAAATTTATATTAGGGTTATACACACACACACACACACACACACACACACACACACACACACACACATACACACGTCCTAAAGAATTTCAAATATTTGCTCAGCATCTCAAGACTTGAAAGTACCCAAGAAAGGGACAAAACAACTCCTTGAGACATAGCAAGCATTCTTAAAGCTCCACTCCCTCTCCTACACCTATTCCCATCGTTCTTGGTGTACTTCACACAAATGGGAGCTTTTGTCTTCAAATCATTGTCTCTCACCTTCTAGGTCACTCAGAAACATATTTATTAGGGAAAGGGAAGAGGAATTCTGAGTTTCTTTGTCATCATTACTTTCTCCTCTCTCACTGGACTAATACCTGGTTCTTGTTAGTGAGACATGTTTATATGAAAAAGAAGGCAACACTTTTAGATACATATGCATATACATGAACTATTAGTGGAGACAACAGTAGAATAATGGATCTCCAAAGACTGTGCATTCCAAAGTTCAGATATTCTGGTATCAGAGCTGAGCCCAGTTAAGCCTGAGACATATGATCAAATCATCTCAGGCATTCCAATTCGACTAAGCTCTGGAGTGGGTGTGATTGGATGGATACTGTTGTCACCTAGAGCAGAATCATCCAGTTACAACCCAGGCTTGGCACAAAGGTCTGTGAGGTAAGAACCGAACAGTTATTACCTTACGACCCTTGGGTTAGACTTGGTTTACTACTTAGCAAGAGCAGCTCATGCACCATGGGATTGTAATGCTGGAAGGAGAAAGGAAAAAAATACATTTTATGGGTCATCTCAATTCCAGAAACATAAATCTTGGGGGATATTTGGTTTCATCCTGTCCATTTCTAGAGTGTAATGGATTTCAAAATCACCATAGACACTGGCCTTTAGCTGTTATATCAGGGATGATATAATTATTGACATTTCAGTATAATATCTGTATGTATATTAAATACAAATAATAGGTAAATATATATGTATATGTATACACATATATAAATAGGAATTCCTTCTAGGAATTACAAATTAAGGACCCTTCTACTTACTGTTTTGAAAATATGAAATGTAAACAATATAATGTGATTACTTCTTGGTAAAATTCAAATTTTAAAGATTGGTCTTTTCAGTATGAAAAGTACACAGAAGCACCACTTTCCTACAAGCTTTTAGAAGGAAATGATTTGGAGTACTTCGAATCTGTGGTCTGTAGTCTTTTCCCCCTACATTTAGCTGAGCATTTTTCAGCATCAGAATGACACAATGAGGCTTTTGGGATCAAGACTTATGGATTAGGCCACTGTCATCTCATCCTCTACCATATTTAAAGGCTTACCAAGACTGGCAGAGGGTTGAGATCTATGGATGCCTCAGTAATAGAAGACATTAATTAATAAAGGCCTGTGCTATCAGATACTCACTTCAGAACATTTTACAGTTAGACAAAGGCTTAAAATGTATACAGCTAATTCCCTCTGGAGCCCAAATAGAGTAGACTGATAGTCCCGAGAATAAATTCCTGTAAAGTATCAATGTCCAGACTGGAATGTAGACTTTCTGATGTCAGCCTCATATCCTTTCCATCTCAAGGCTCCAGTGTTCCCTGTTTTCTATGTATTTTCTTTCCAATATCCTGGCAGTCCTCGAATATGGATGTCATGGAGTCACAAGGAACTGAGCTCAGTGAATGAGTGAAATATGACGAATGTAAACATGGGCTGTCATTCACAAACAAACATATACGAGCTTTGCTTTCCTATCCATGCTCTGCACACCACAAACACAGAACAGAAAGTTCAGTTTTGGATGGTAAACTAACAATACCCAAATAACTCTGTAGTAAGCAGTTAAGCAAGAATATGAGGAGGAAAGAGAGAAGAGGGAGGGAGAAGGAGAGAGAGGGAGAACTTGGCTTTATTCCTGGCCACCTATCTGACCTTATTTCCTTCTCCTGTATGTTTTCTATCTCTGACTTCCATCGCTTTTTGCTGTTTCCTCCAAGCTCACCAAGACGCTTTTACCAGTCCCCAGTCACAGTCCTCTGCTGGTCATATCCTCTTTCGAGATTCCCCTTTCCTGGGTCTCTATAGTAACTGAGAATAACATAGATCCCTGATCATTCTTTTATTTTACTTTCTCCTCTGCAGGCTCCTCTTGCACCTCCCACCCTCTAAGCACAGGAGATCTCAAGGCCCGTCTGATGCATATCTTCCTCTCTATTGTTTCTCGAAACTTAATCTTGTTTAATTTGTAGAGAGGTCACCATTTCCTATGGACAGATGATTTTCACACTCCGATACAGCATGAGTCTTATACAGCAGATCCTACATCCAGTTTGTACTTCGCCATGCGCTCTGACTGGTATGCCACCATTTTATTTCTTCATATTGAAATTTCACTGCTACTTAGAAGCTGTCTCTTCTACCCATTCTTCTTAATCCTCAGAAGACTTCTGATGTTCCCTCCACTGAATCCACAGAGTCCTTGGTGTGTGATACAATCCATTTCATGAGCCCTGCACTGTATGGGAGACCTAGTTCAGCCCTTCCCTGAGAAGGAACATGGGTACAACTGCTTAAAGTAAGCATTAAGTCCTTCACGTATGAATGAGAGAGAAAATACGATGTTGTGATAATTATAAAAAATGATTTATAATGTAGGATTTAAAATGCATTTTCATAGTATCATTAATAGCAGGATTCTTTTTTACATTATGAACTCACAGGGAATGTCTATTCAAATTAATTAGTATTTTCATCTTGACTGACTTATTTGGCTAGAAAAATGTTCATCTGTTCCAATGTAAACAGAATGGAGAGGGGGTGTAGGAGACACATGTCTTAATTTGTTGAGAAATGACTCCTGGCTCCTCATCTTTAAACAAAAAAAGCACAGAATATTATTACTTCTCTAATGACATGCATTTCATTTCTCCTGTGGTCATTTAGGAACTTGTTTTATCCCCTGCACTGTGCTGTAAGGTAGTAAGGTCAAGAACTGAGATCTTTACTATAGTGTAAACCCAAGAATAGTATTTTAAACTCAGTATAAGAACTTTTATTCATCCATTGGTTGGAAACCATTTCGTGAGTTAAATGATTCAAAGGTTAGGAGTGTGTACTGCTCTTGCAGGAACCTGAATACAGTTCCCAGCATCCAAGTTAAGCAGTTCACAATTGCTTGTAACTCCAGCTCTAAGGGATTCTGATGCTTCTTGCCTTTAAGGGCATTTACGTGCATGTGCATATATCCTTACACAGATATATACATACATAATTAAAAGTAATGCAAATAAATCTTTAAAAGATAGAACATTGAGTCTCAAGAGAAACTCTTAATCCTGATAAAAACAAACTTTCTTGATGAGGCCTTGGGTATGAAATTAGTTACTTAGCAGGTAACAAAGACCAGATACTGGAACATCTACCTAGTAGCTGAATAGAGTATTTCCTTTCAACTTTGAAAATATGTGAGTCAGTCAAAATTATCACTATTGTTCCCCAATGTAACTCCACACTTTCTGAACAATGGGTGTCTGTCAATAGGCTATGTGTGGGATTTGCTTTCCCTGGACCAAAGCTGTGCAAAAAGACTTCTTGTTTGTGTTTAGAATGTTTGTCTACTTTTTGGGATCTGAATAATAGTTCCTTTGACCACACCTTGAAAGCAAAAATGAGGGGTAAACAAATACATTCATTCTGTTGATCCAAGAAAGAAATGAAGTGTTGTGTACCTTTATCTTCTTTTCCTGTTCTCCTCTCCCTTTTTCAGAACTGATATATAGAGGGAGAAGAAGAGCTTATTTAATTTACAATGCTAAAGAAGCTCATGTAACCTACAAGGCTTAGGAATTTCAAAAGATGTAAATTCACAAGGTCCCTCCCATGTTTATATACATAGTTATAATTGATGGTTGGGGATTCTTCAATAGTGGAGCTGCCTGCAAGTTCAAGAACAGTCAGCAACGGGCTTTTGGGTAATGTAGCTGTCTTTGCATGACCTCTGCTTCTTTCCGTAAATAACCCATAAACCACGCTCCTGTTAGTAACACCAATAAACTCATTGGCCAGTCATGCTAGACTTGTGTCTGATCATTGCTCTGATCTCTGTTGGTGCCTTCTCTGGGGTAACATATCTTTATGTCATATATAAGCTATTCACCATCCAGAAAGGAACACAATACCACAGTATATTGTCTATAGTTAAAAATATAAACTGAATGTTTTTCAAAGTTGTCTAGACACAGTGTATCTCCTCACAAGCTTCCTTAGTCATTTTCCTCTGGGATTGCATGTCTGCTACTCAGTTTCCTCACTCTATGAATGTCCAGATCACATATTACACAGGCTAAAATTAAGGCTTGTGTAAAACAACAACAACAACTACCTGTTTTTTATATTTTCAAGCTCATATGCCCCAGTCACCATGCCTCGGTAGATGTTTCACAGGTGACTATGAATTTTCTCCTAATTTATGCAAATAAAATCTGCCTGCATGCTGCATCCCAGCCATGCTGCTCCAAAGGAATCCTGTATCATATCTATTCCTCTCCCATGTCCACCCCATTTCCCTTCAGTGATTTTCCTCTGTGTTTATTGAAAGACAAGTGTGTGTGTGTGTGTGTGTGTGTGTGTGTGTGTGTGTGTGTGTGTGTGTGTGTGTGTGTGTGGAGGGAGAGAGAGAGAGAGCGCTAGTTTTCTTTTTTTGTATAGGAGCCAATATTTACCTACAATCCATAGCCTATAGCTACTTTTGTAGAAAGAAATCTTTATTTAAAGATTCCACCAGTTCAGAAATCAGTAACTATGATTTTTTTCATATCACCATCAACTGAAATTTTTCTGAATAATTACCAAATTACATGTATCAAAAGTTAGGTATCAAATCTAAGAGGCATTTGTCAGTCTTTACACAGATGACTCATGACTCAGCTGGCTATTCCCTTTTGCTTGAAAATATCTTCTCCTTTCTTTCCCATGACCCCACACCCTTCAAGTTCTCTAGACGATTCCTCACAGTTTGGTATTGCTCTATCCATTCCTGAGAGACTAATGTTCTTTAGTGCTTCATCCTTACGGGACTTGTGGATTATTCTATAAACTATTCCTGGAAACCTTTTCCAGAACTATAGATTCAAACAGCATTGGTAAGAGAGTAACTTTTAAATGTATGTATCTCTGTCCAGAATTCCAGATGGCTGTCCCCAGTTGTCCATTAAGCCTCCCCAAGTATTTCACAGGTACTTCCGAGTAGGTAAGGCATGTTGAACAAGGCATCATATTGCTCACCTCTGGCAAATGTGTTCTTCCCACTGCAAGCTCTATATCCATCCTGCCACCGTACCTTACCTGGTAACATGAGCCAGAAACTTGTAAGTCTGCCCAGAATCTGCCTCCTTCATCTAACTATTAACTACAAAACTATTGCCAAAACATTAAACTATTGCCAAATCCTAGAACTGTTACCTCCCCAAAGTCCATCTTATCTGACTGTTCTACCCCAGGTTTGTTCAGCATCTCCCTGGACTCCAATACCCTTCTAGTGAGTGGTCTTTCTCTTCTTAATTATGTCCCCATTTCAATCGAACACTTAGTTTTAAAGTGGGTATCGTGAAACAGCAATTCCCATCTCATCTCTCTCTGACATGACATGCTTCAACAATGCAACATCTTCCACCTGCAGTGTTATTCAACTTTTGATGTGCAATAAGACACAAGTGAGGGCTGTTCTCATATTATCATTTTTTACTAAAGAGGACTATATTGGAACCTGTAAATATGCATTTCCTGTGTGTGTGTGTGTGTGTGTGTGTGTGTGTGTGTGTGTGTGTGTGTGTGAAACTGACACATAACCTAGCAGCCACTTTTCAGTACTAAGGCCTGATTGATCGTAAATTAAGCTCTTGTTAAAAGCCTCTAAAGTATTATTGATGGGCCACGATACATCACTACAGCTCTTCACCCTATTTAACCCTTCTTCTTTTGTGCTTACACAGCCTGAATGGCTTGTGGTTGCCCAAATACAGCATAGTAATCTACTCTTCATGACAGTACTTTAAGTCCACCTGGCCTGCTAAACCACCTAACGAAGTTTATTGGCTTAATTCCCACCCAGTTCATCTCTTTTCCTACAAGTGCCTGAGCTCCATGGGAGGAAAGTGTCTCTCATGTCCAAAGTCCTAACCCTATCAGAGAACCCTGGCCTAAGCAGTCATCTGGTAGCTGGTTGGCTCCCTATAGCATATGCCCCTACACAATTCCCAGCTCTTCATGAACACTTTCTCCTGGAGCATATACTAATAATCATAAAACTAAAGCTTTAGTAAAATAATCCCTCCAGTTCATTTTTTTTTTAACTTTTCAATGTTAGACCTAGAATGTATTTATTTATTGTATATAGAGTTAGAGCCTATCTTAGGTTCAATCAGCTGTAGTTTAGGAAGATTTGAAACTAACAAAATATTTGAATATTTTTCAAATGGCTTCACTAAACTCCTTTAGTTTAAAAGTACCCCTGAGTATATTACTAAATGTGTTAAATGTGTCACCCATTACAAAGTGCATACTTATGAAGGGTTAGCTAATGAGTCATTTGAAGAACCTGCTTATTAATTTTCATAGCCTCATTGCCTGGAACCTAATCACCAACTGTTATCAATACCCTGGGAGGCATGAAAAGAGTCCTCATTTATTAAAGGTACATACCCTGGTAGGAACTCAATTCTTCTCCTCACAGAAGCCACGGGCACTACCAGCACTGAACATTCTTCAAAGATGCAGCAAGCTTTTCTTTACACATTGCAGATTCTCCTTGCACTGGACTTCAGTATCTGAACTTTATGAGACATTTCTGCTTTATAGTTACCAAATAAATTCCTATATTCTGTTAATCACTTTCTTCTGGCTGTCAGTGAAGTGTAGGTGACTGGATGTTAAACAAACATTCTTTTGCAAACTTAAACTGAAGTTGGGATGTTCCATTTGTTTATATTATGTAGACAGGAAAAAATGTTTCTCTTTTAGGTTTCTTTCCTTTTGTTTCTCAGGTCCCCAAAGCCCTTGTCTTTCATGTACAGCATTCTATTTCCTTTAATATTTTCACACGCTGTATGTATGTGTGTGTGTGTGTGTGTGTGTGTGTGTGTGTGTGTGTGTGTGTGTGTGTGTGCGAGAGAGAGAGAGAGAGAGAGAGAGAGAGAGAGAGAGAGAGAGAGAGAGAGAGAGAGAGAGCCACATGTATGTGTGCAATGGCACACATATGGTGGACAGAGGACCTCTTGCAGGAGTCAGTTCTTACCTTCTATGTTTCCAGGATAGAACTCATGTCTTCAGGCTTGTGGCAAGTGCCTTTCTTTACCTGGATAGCCATGATGCCAATGATGCCAATCTTCAAACTCTAGTTAAATCCTAAAAGTTTTTCTGCTGTGGGAACAGCAGTGTTTTCTAAGACGTTGTTGTTGCAAAAACTTTGTCACTGATAGTGATCCTGCTGCTGCTTCTGTTGCTTTGTGGGAATTGTGATGCGCACATGCTAAGAATAGTAGATGCCACAATAAATATGGTGTTCCCACCCTCAAAACCCAATAGGAGGAAAAGGATGGTAGGAAACTGCTGATGAAAAGTGACATAGTTCTATGAAGATAGAAGCTCTTTGTGGGCTTGTACAGTGAACTGTGAAATATACTTCCTTGCAAAAGATAATGGCATATGCTCTGAGAACTACAAACCACCTCTGTTCACTTTTGTAACTACTTTTGATCACGTCAGAGAAAGTACAATCAATAGAATGAAAGTCTTTATATTATAAGTATAATTTGGTTGCCCTGGTCTTCTGAAACAAGAGGATGAGTCCATCAGCAAATAGTAATTTAGCCTTTACTAAGTGTGCAAGGCTCTAGGAGGTTCCAGTCTGGCTACACAATGTCTGTGAAAATAAGACTTATAAAGTAGCCACTTCTTTGCTGCCTCTACCAATGCTAAAAACAGCAAGGAAGCTTCACAGCCTACAAATTCCATACAGTCTCTAAAAATGCCAGTATATGGCTGTTCCTTCATCCCAAGCAATGCTGCATGGAAACCAAGACTATGCTCAGCAGGTGTTCTCTATTTTCCTCCTACCAACACTCTTCTTGTCTAGCTGCTGAATATTCCTACTTCTTTACTTCAAAACATTTACTTGAAGACTCCTCATTCATCATACATAATGGCATGCTAAAATTCTGGTGATTTATAATACTATTCCCAGAAAGAAGGCATTTTCCATAATTATAAAGTAAACACGTGCCATGTGCATGTTCTATGCTACTCTTCATCTAAGCAGGATATATTATTTTAAATTTTATATTTAAAAAAGTAAATTATCAAATCTACTTTATCTCCCATTGCCTGTCACCTAATCTCCCCATCACTTGCTATTCCCTCCCAGCTTCATGTGTCCCTTATTTTTAAAGTGACTGAATCCCCTTAATGCTGCCAGTAGGTACAGAAGCAGAGTGTCATCTACAGTACTGAAACCTCTTTAATCTTATACTTGATAGAATTACATTTCAGAGAAGTTCTGTGTCCTCCCAGTGAGAAAGCCGAAGTCTGATATCAGGACTGGTTTTTTGTTTTCTTTTGTTTTGTTTTCAGTAATGAAGGCACAAGGTTATATAAATAAATATTCTTGAAAATTTAAACAAATGAAACTACTGTGGTGCAAGCTCTTGGGAATGAAAAGATGCAATTTGATTTCTCAATTCAGGAAAGAGTAGTAGTAGATACTCAGAAATGTGGATTAATAAATTTGCCTTACATTTGTACTAACCCTCTCAAAGCCTACATACTTTTATAGGCTCAATACTTTGGGATGTAAACACATGAATAAATGCAAAAATCATGCATAAAGCATAGCCTTGAATTTTAAGGGACTGTTGCTGCACTCAATAAAGAATGAGTATTTGTTTGAGAGAATTGACTGTTTTTCTAGAGGACCCAGGTTCAATTTCCCCCACCCACATGGCAGCTCACAACAGTCTGTAATTCCAGTTCCAGGGCATTCATGGCAAAATACCAATTTACATAAAATAAAAATATATAAATAAATGTATTTATAAAAATGAATGAATTTTCATGCATTGTGTTATGTAGTTTTACACGCATGCACACACACATATTACTAAATACATAAATGTGGTGTGACAAATTGTATATTTAATAAAAATAGTCCGAAATATCAGAGGACAGAGCAACCCATTAGATCTAAGCCATGAAGGTCAAAGAGTGTAACCCATGGCTTTAATCCCATCACTTGGGAGACAGAGATCAATCTGGATCTGTGTGAGTTCAAGGCATAATGGAGCCAGGTAGTGGGTAATAGCACACACCTTTAATCTTATCTCACCCAGGAAGTGAGGTAGCTGGGAGGAGAGAGGGGAGGGAGGAAAGCAGGGGATACAGAAGATGTCAGATCCCCTGGAGCTAAAATTACAGGCTGTTATTGAGCCACTGGATTTGGGTGCTGGGTTCTTTGTTGAAGGATTTGGAGAGGCTTGGGTCTGAAGATTCATGGAGACAGACCTAGGAGTTGTCTGGGTGAGACGAGGCTATGATTTATTTTTCTATCTCTCTGACATTTCAGCTTTACCCAATATCTGGTTCTGGGTTTATATTATAGTACCAAATAGGATTCATGCAATATATGAATAAAAATTTCTCCACCTGTATAATGATACATATACATGTTTATAGGAGATCATTTGGTATTGAATAACTAATTGGTGTGCTCTTCTCTGGGCAGGACTATTTCTCCTGATCCTAGCATCTCTTAGTTGTCTATAGTCTTTGTGTAGGTCTGAGCCTTTGTGGACTTTCTCCTGGTCCACATTAACATGTCTATTGTTGTTAACCTTGTTCTGCCTATGGTTAGATATATACATAAATGTGTATCACAAAAACTAATGAAAAAGAGATCATGAATTTGAAAGAAGGAAAGAAAGTTTGGAGGGAGAAAAAGGGGAGGAATGATTTATATTATCATAAAAAAATAACTAATTTCAACAAGTATTCAACAGGCAAACATCTAACACAAACATGTATTCAAAAAATCTGCTCCTCAGTGTGTAACATACACTCTATGTCATATAGAATAATTTAGTCATTCTAAAAATCCCATCTACTTCACCCATTCAAATACCTATCCTGCCCCCAAACATACCCTTAACTCTGGTAATGAATTATCAGTTTACTGTCTTTATATTTCTGTCTTTTCTATAATTGTATGACATTAGAAGCTTACAATCTGTCACTTTTCTCAGAATAGCTTCTTTCACTTGTCATTATGAATTTATGATCCATCAGTATCATTACATGGATATGGCTTAATAGTTCATTACTGAATAATCCATTTCCATACTGAAGAAAGTCTTGGTTGTCCCTAGTTTGTTTTAGATTTATTTGTTGTGATTATGAATGTATGTATGGGGTTGGGGGGAGTAGAGTATGTGCCTGTGTGTAGGTGCTTATCCTGGGATACAGAAGATGTCAGATACCCTGGAGCTAAAATTACAGGCTGTTATTGAGCCACTGGACTTGGGTGCTGGTTACTAAACTCCGGTCTTGTCCAAGAATAGTATGTGTTGTCAACTACTGACCATCTCTTCATGTCTGCCTTTAGTTTTTGAGTGAAAATGAATAAGTTATAAGCAGTTGACCACAGACATAGTTTTTCAAATTTAAGAACAAATATTTTGGAGTATGATTATGCATCACATAGTAAGACTAATGTTTTGTCTTGTTAAAAAAAAAAAAACAACCTACAAACTCTATTTAAAAGAAGCATAACCTTTTATATCCCCATCAGTAAAAATGGTTGTTTGTTGTGGCTCTGAATTCTCCTCAGCAAAAAATGATTGCTAGGCTTGGTGATTTTAAAGGTATGTGGAGTTTTAATGCCTTTTGCACTACTGAGTGGTTACATTCAAATCTTCATTCGCTTTAATTTGCAATCCCAATGAAAGGTTATATAAACATTTTATAAAAATATAAACATATTTAACATTCTTTTCTCCCACTTGTAGATCTCTTTGCTGATATACGTGTCAGGGCTTCTGTCCATTTAATCATTTGCTTCTTGATCATCTTAGGGCCTCCATGTATATTCTTGGCAGAAGTCTTTCACCAGATGTGAAACATGCATATGTTTTCTTCCAGTGCATGGTGCCTTTCCTTCTCCTAACAACATGTTTCATAGATCAGAATATTTTGATTTGAGAAACATCCAGTTTTCCTTTGATAGTGTTATGTCTAGATCTCATCCCCAAATACAAGGTCATATAGTTTGTTCAGTGTTTTAGTCTAGAAGAGTTTTGGTTTGCATTTTACATTTATGCCCATGAACCACCTTTGGGCCAATAGTCGGGAAAGCTTTAACAGCTATGTGGGTTCATGATGTTGCATGAGGTGGACATCCAAGTGTCCAGCACCACAGTGTGCAGTTTTAATGGCAGTGGAAGGCAAATGTCTTTTCTGGGCATTTTCAGTTATTGGTGGATGAATAAAATTAGCATGATGATGAAACATTTTTTATTTGTGAATCTCCAGGAGTTGTAAATATGAGTCAGAGTCACTAGTTTATACCTCTGTCACAGCCCAATAGAGCCTGAGCTAGCAAGAGGCCGCTACATCTCTTGAGCCTAAGAGCATGGGCTCTACCTGGAGACTTCTACTATTTATATATTTGCTTCTTCTGGGGGCAACTTGTTGAGCTAATAACACCAAATATAAGGGAGAACACATATTCATTGTGAAGGCTCTGCTTGTTCCTTGTAACTCCCTCATGGTTCTGGTGCTGCTCTAAGACACAAAGTAACATCCTAGACTTGATACCTTGGAACAGAATATTGACTTAGCTTAAAGAACTGATAAACCAATTTCTGCACTGGGTGTTTTATTGCAACATGTTTTAATTCTATACTTGGGATAATTGTTAAAATTCTGTACTTCAGAAAGTCTTCTATCTTCACAAAATTTAGTTTTAATTAAAACAAAACTGAAGATAAACAGTGAAAAAAATGCCTGTCAATCAAGAAAACAGTGGCAAGAACGAGGGAGAAATTGGCATGAAAGAAAGCAGTTGTAAAGGTCACCTTTGCCTACATGTCACTTCAGCCAGAGATGCAGGACATCCAACAGCATTGCTAAGTGGTTTCCCTAGCCTCTGTAGCAATGTCAATCTAAAAAGTATTTTTTTCTTTACAATACATTTTAACTCACAAAATCAGGAGAGAATTTGATACTCATCTATTGTAGAGATATTTGGAAACTGCCATGTGTTACAATGAGGTTTCTTGGTCCTGGGTGGCCAGGGGTCCAGACCCACAGACCTGCAGCCCCAGACCCCTTAGCTGCCCGCTACTGCTCAGGCCCCCAGAAATGACTCAGACACTTATATTAACTTCATGCTGTTTGGCTTATGGCTCAGGCACATTGCTAGCTAGTTCCTTCATCTTAACCCAACCCATATCTATTAATCTGTCTGCCACGTGGCTCAAGGCTCACCTGTGTTCCTTACATGTTTCTCTTTGGGCGGCTGGCAGAGTCTGTCTCTGACTCCGCCCTGCTTTTCCTACCTATGTTGTGATTTCCCCGCCTACTTTTTCTATGGTGTCTGTCATGGGCCAAAACAGCTCCTTTATTTAAAGATTGATATTCACAGCATACAGAAAGTCATTCCCACATCAGCCATGAAAACATTGATCCAAACAGCATGGTATTTCTTGCAGGAATGCTTGACTCAGTTGTTAAAAAGTTCCCACCAGAAATCATTTTGAAAGTCTTAAAATGTATTTTGGTTGTCTCCTCCCCATTTTCTTCCAAAACCAAAACTAATTGTTCCCTCAATGGCAGTTCCCTCCTTTTAAAGGCTTGTGAAGGAAATGTGGCTTTGTTCAATTATTTTCATTCCTTTAACATGTATAATGAAAGTCTGTTTAAAGTATTCATTGGAAGAATTACTTAGGCTCCAGTACAGCCCTTCATTATTGACATGGACAAAAGAAACAAGAGGTGATTTGCACTTGAGAATTTCAGCATGAAGTGTCTCTTAAACAAAACCAGCAGCAAACAGAGACTAGAGCAGGCAGGAATGGGGAACCATCTATAAAACATACACACGCCTACACTTGACCCATGGGGTTCTGACAAGAGAGGATGCCAATATGATTCCAACAGGCTGAGTGACAAAAGCCTTGGGCGAACACAAAACACAAAGTGCACAGAGCTCTGGGACTCACTGCTCTGCTCCCCACCCCCACTCTCAGCTGCCATGGAGAAAGAGGAAAGTACACTCCCTTATCTGAAGTATGTCTTCTATTCCCATAGTCAGCAGCTTCCTCTTTCCTCTTTTTCAGTGAAAGCTGGTTCAGTCACCCTCATACATAATAATGAATGAAGAAGCTCCAAAGCCTTAAAGGGACACATGTGTCCTGTGTCTCCCCTTCTACTTGCCTAGGTGGTAGCTGATAGTAGAGAGTGTCTCTGCAGACTTTTGATTGTCAATCAATTCTGCTTTATCCATGATTATTGTAGCCCTGTCAAGGTTGGAGGGAAACAGCCACCTAAAGGCCTTTAACATCCTCAATCACAGCTAACTAACATTTGCTGAGCTCCTAAAAATTACACTAGTGCTTACTCTAGCTTATTTAATCTTCAAAACCATATCAAAAGCAAACATTACGAGCAAAGTTTCATAGACTAGAATGCATGCTCAGGATGGCTGAAGTAAACACTGGTGGTCCAGTATTTGAATTCAGGCTTATTCCATCCCAATATTTGGAAGGTTTTAGCACTCTCCAACCTATGGGCACATATCTGTAAGCTGGGTCACTTGCTAAGAAGGTGACTTGATGATGTGACTCCATGAAGGCATCTTATTTTTCTTTAGATAATTGGATGGCATCTTCAGTATGTGCATGGGCAGTTTCATATTGGACCTACTGTGTTTTTTGAGGCTGGGGTAGATATCAATTGTCAAGTCATTAGAGAAACACTTACCCTATAGAAGAGAGTTACTGAGTGTTACTAATATTGTTTAACTTATAGCAATCTGATGCAAGAAAATTGTGTCATAATACATTATACAAAATCACTCCTGACCATTGTTTTTGAGAGAGACACACAGTGTACTATGCACAAGTTTTATAGAGAAAGCAGATGGTATGAGCATCAGCTCTTTGTCATGTCATGTTATTGCTGCTCTAAGCTGCTCTGTGGACAGAGCCAATGAACTCGGAATCAGTCAATCATCTTGCCAATTTTTTATGTTGCTGCTAAAACATCTGTTAATTAAGCATTATTTTATAGGAGGTGGGGAAGAGTGCCTGAGAACAAGAGGTTAAGTAACTCACTTAGAGGTTAAATCAATAGTTAGAGTAAACACAACCCATAATTCCCAATTCTCAATCCACTCTTCCCTTTGACTCATAGTCTTCTTTTGACTACACTCTTGGCTATGTTGAGAATAGTCATTACTCTTCAAATCAAGGAGTAAAATATCCACATAAAAGTTACCAGAGAGAAAGGGGGAATCAAAAGTATTCATATCACTTTATTAATTACTTTTTTTCCCAAGTCCTTGTAAATGCCAGGTTAAACTACCATTGGAGCATCAGGATAGTTCAGGTTAGCATTAAATGGATGATTCTCTTGTCCCCCCACTACTGGAATTGCCAGTGTATAACATAGCTGTATAGTGTAGTTAATTACAATAAGGTAGAAATAACCAATTATTAGATACAAATTGATTGATTTATTTAAAAGCACTGCTCACATTGCCTATTTGCCAAACATGACTTCATCGTTCTCCCTGATACAGAATGACCTGGAGAGATAGCTATAACAATGGCCCGTAGTCCTTAACAATCCAATGACTGCCACATAAGCTTCTGTAAATCTAGTTTTGTTTGCCCACCCTACCTTATGGTCCTATAAAATAAAAATGCAAAATGAACCTAAGATAGAAGGCTGTTAGGAGCTATCCTGACTTTGGTTCTCTACTGACATCTCTCGTCTACCCTGATGGGTGACAGGATGCTTGTTCCTGAAAAAGTCCTGAACATGTATTCTAGTATAACCCAGATTAATATTTATTATTTTCCCAAACATTACTAGTTCAGCTTTGAAGATGACTGTAATTAAGATTTCTTTCCCAGGCCCATTCTTGAGCACCTAACCTATTTCTTGATATCTAAGGACCTATCTAAGATAAATTATCTAGTGCTGTATTGTGAATGAGTATCTCTGATCATGGACTACTTGCTTGTATTTGGAAACTGAAGGGATTAGATTCAAGGAGACTCTAAAATTTTCAGTCAACAAATATTAAGTAAAGAAGAGTATGGGTTAATTTCTTGGTGTTCTGATCCATTAAATATCTCTTTGTACTTTGTTACAAGACAGGCTGGAGTGCAGAAAACAGAAGCTAGAAGGAAAGATGATGGAACTAAACACCAGCTTCTTAATCCATCTAGTAGTGTGTATGTGTGTGTGTGTGTGTGTGTGTGTGTGTGCGTGTGTGTGTGTGTGTGTGTGTAAAATGGAGCCAGTAAGGGGGTGTATGTGTGCATGCAAGTGTATATGTATGTGTGTGCATGCAAAATTGAGCCAGTAGGTGTGTGTGTGTGTGTGTGTGTGTGTGTGAAATGGAGCCAGTGTATGCATGTGTGTATAAAATGAAGCCAACAGGTGTATATGTGTGTGTGTGTGTGTAAAATGGAGCCAGAGTATGTGTGCGTGTATGTGTATGTGTGTGTGTGTGAGTGTGTGGAGTGTGTATATGTGTGTGTGTGTGTGTGTGTGCAGAATGGAGCCAAACAAAGATCTCTAGTTTTCTTTTCAAAAATGTTATGACAGAACACATTATAATCTAGAGAAAGGGGAAAACTTGAATATTTATAGAGCCCATAGCTCTAGAACCATAACCTGTTAGCATTTTTAGCAGCCACAGAAAGCTACTAAAAGAAAAATGGAGAATGTCCAGTTACTGTGTTTGGCCCCTATATCAGAGACCATGCAGTAAGGGTTTAAAGTTTCATGTAAACCTGGAATAGCTCTGGAAAGCACTGTTGTATCCTTGTCTTGGTAAGAAAATGTTTATCTATAAAGGCTAAATCCCTTGCTTTTGACTATACATGACTTATGGGAATGTTAAGATCTGGCCAATTCTACAAGTTTATAATAGTAACCCCTTTCTTAGTAAAGTTGCTTGGAAATTATTTGTGATGGAAATCAAGCAGTATGTCTGTCCTGGAGGAGGTGCTATTGGATACCTATTGTGAAGAATTTGCAAGTTAGTAAATTTACATTCTTTTCTGGGATGCTGATGCATATGGTAGACTGGCCTGACTTAGAAGACATTTGTTCATTCTGTTTCTCAGACTACCTCATGGACACCAAAAGGATTACATGAATGGCATGGTCACAGTGAGTTTTCCTTCTGTTGGTTTGTACTCCCAGTTGCCTAATTAGGGAGAGGTCCTTGGGGGCCTAGTTTTCCAATGCTGGATTTTTTTTATAAAACAATTAAACATTTTTCTTTTTGTTTTTGAGAATATAAAATAATTGTGCCATTTTCCCTTCCCTTTCTCCCATCAAAACTTTCCTTGTGCTCTTTCAAATCCATGGCTTATTTTCCATTAATTGTTGTTATATGTGTACATATGTGCATACTTAAAGATTCATAAATATATAATACAATGAGCTCAATATGTACAATTTTACTTAAATGCATGTTTTTAGAGCTGGTGTGTTGATGATGTGCAAACAAACAAACAAACCCAAACACCGTAGATAAAAAGCAGAAAACAGAAAACAAACCAAACAAACCTAAACCAGGCCAGGTGCCATTATCTGGGTCAGCTCTTGGCTGCCATGTTGATTTCAATGGTCTTTTTATTCTCAGAGCCGATAAGGAATGTATGTCTCCTGTATGATTTCTATGAAGCACATGCTTTAATTCTAGAGGTCTGAAATTTGAGATAAACCAGACAGAGGTTTATCATGACAAGCCTCCATTAAAAATGTGAATTCTCACTCCACACATTTCATAGCAAACTGCTCCTAATTTGACAGACCTTGGATGGAAAATCTTAGAATCTAGTGTCTAGAGAGACGGCTCAGTGGCTAAGCACACTGACTGCTCTTGCAGAGGACCTGAGTTCAATTCCTGGCACCTACATGGCAGTTCAAAACTCTCAGTACTCCAGTTCTGAGGGATCCAACACTCTGTTCTGACCTGGGCACACCAAGCACATGGTTCACAGACACACATGCAGACAAAACTCTCATACATGTGAAATAATAAAATAATTCTTAAAAGAGAGAAATTAGCCACTGCCTCATCCACCTGTGCCATTTGGTAATTTTACATTAAACTGTAGCCATATATGTTAATACCTGTTGAGAAGTGACCAAATCTGAGAGAGAGATTCTGGACTTAAAAAACAGAGCGTGAAGAGGCTGTTCTTTACTGCCACAACCCCTCTCCCCCGCCTTTCTCTCTGTTTTTGTTTGTTTTTTACTTTCGTTCAGGCCTAGCTTCCCTTCTGGGCCATTAACTCAAAAGTAGGCTAAGGCTCAGTTTACTTTGCATCACCAATTTTAGTGTCTTATACATATAAACACAGAGAAGATGTGCGGTACCTTAATGGATGTCACTTAGTTATGTGCAGCAAATAACATTAGTTAATAAAGGGACTGTTTTGGCCTATGACAAGGCATCTTAGAAGCGGGCCATCATAAACCCATGATGGCGCAGGGGTTGCTTGGTGCACATTAAAGGCCACAAATCATTCATTTCTCTTAAGCTTATTATTTCCCAAGTACAGCGTACTCTTTCTTAGAAACTTTAGCTACTGGCTCATTCGGTGAAGAAGAAATGATGAGGAGCTAATTATATAGCAAAAAATCTTGTGAGGCTCACATGGCGTACTGTTTTTAAAATTTGAAACAAAATTTAGTCCTATTTAAAGATTATTATAAAACTGCAATAATCTCAGTTACATAACACCTTACAGTTACAAGGTAATCAAACCACATAGCACTTCATTTAATAACTTCAATGATATTCTCATCATCTTATCTTACAAGAGCTGAACCTGGAGCTTGGAAGGTGTAAGGGCAAGAGCCTGCAGCTAACATGTGTCAAAGCAGAGGCTCAATCCGACACTATGGCATCCAACACACACTGAGAGGGTTTGTTGTTATTGTTCTTTTTGTTTTTTGTTTTTGATTTTGTCTTCGATCTTCCTGATTCTTGGTTCTACTTCCTTCCTCCTAGGGGATTCTCTCCTCCCCGCCCATGAGCCTTAGATCAGAGGCATTCTCTCAAAAGCATGCTTCTCTTCTCACATTTGGAATAGCCCTTCATCTCTACCAATGGAATTCTCAGCACTCTGTAAAAACAGTGCTTTAAAGTGATATTTCTGGTTATTAAAAATAGCTTTAATAGCTAGATAGATAGTGAAACAGAACACAGGTTTCTACACTATAAGCATTCCAGCATTTTGGGTGGGAATTCTTTCTAATTATTTTTCTTCCATGGGATTTATTTTACACATTGTTTTAACTTTCTTTCAAAGTCATTATATAATGGAAAAATTCATCCATTTCAGAGCCATAAAATGTTTTCTTAAAAATTCAATCGCCCATTTTATGGCTGGAAGCAACTCCAGAAAGATGTACGGCTTGGGCACTGTGATCAGTGGTGCCTGGACTTATAATATTAGTGCATCAGAATTATTTTTAATGTATTTTTAATCCTCATGTGTTTTTCAAAAGATGAACACTGAAAGTTGAAGGCTTAGTCCGGTGCTATTTAGCTACATAAAATCATAAAGAACTATAAATCCTTTTGTACAAATAATTACTTTAAAGTAGCCATTGGTATCATTTCTTTTCAAACTGATATACTTTCTTCCTAGTTAGACTGAAAGAAAACACACCAATAAACTAGGAAGGGATCTATGATGTGCATCACCACTACATAATCCAGTCTGAAGGTGTCAGTGCAGTCTTTCCTGCCTCCTCTGTCCACTTGTCACCTTCCCTGCTCTGTAATCTGTCATCATCTCCCATTGATGTTCTCTGAAATATTGCTCAACCTCTCCCCTCCCCTTCATTCCTTCCACTCAGAAACTCTCTCCTCGTTCAATCCTTCTACAGTTCCACATCATCTGTACCCCAACCTCCTAGTACCGTGTCTCCATCCATTCTCACCTCCTTTCAACCATCCTTACAGTGATGTTTTTTGAATTGCAGCTTTTAACGCACACCTTGGTTGTGCATACTAGTGTTTGCTACTCAGTCCTTGCCACAGCTCACATGGTGACCTGCACTGCAAACTGCAGGGGGCCACATAAACATCTGCCCTCATTCCTACCTTACAGCCTTCTAGCTCACAACCTTCCCACTTGGAATGCTATTCCTCTCTTTTATATGGAAAAGACCATTCAAATTTCCTTGTAATTGTCATTTCTTGTGCAAGATTTGAGTAGTTGACCCCTTCAGTGAAGGTGGAGCTTCTCTTTCCTGTTCCACATAGTGTGTGGCTGATTTTCACCTCTCCCTCTATTAAAGGACATTTTCTCTGTTTTTGGAACTATTTCCATACCTTGGATCATTCATCCTGTAGTTCTAATATCTGTATATTATGAACCCAGTGTGTTTAGTAAACTGCTCATGTTTAGCTAAAGGAAATATCTATCTCCACAACCAACCATGCCATTCTATTTCTTATTTTGAAGACTGAAGTATTATTTCAGATCCCTGGGTTTCATTTCTCCAAGTAATGCCTCCCTGTATTCTTTAATGATTAGTATGTCTACAGTTTCTTAGAGAACATTCCTTGCTCCCCCCCAACTTGTCCATACACACTGGCAAGTTTGAAGAACATTACATAGAATTGTACCTTAGTATTAAATATATGCTTGAGTTCATTTTCAAGTATGATGGGAAGCATTTGTAAATGTCAACCACCAGAATTATTGCCATTTTAGTGTTCTCAGCAGATTACATATCTGTCCTTTTATAGGATCTTTAGGAACACTGTACTCTGAAGCCCCCCCCCCCCAGCTGCAGAGCTGCCTCTGCCCCCGTGCCTCCACTTATCAATAACCAGAATTGAAGTATCAGCCAAAGCAGAATTATAGCTATGCACCTAAGGTGTCAGGTTGATGATACCGGACATAAAGTGGTATCAAAAGCATATGCCAATAACAAACCTCCCTCTGTAGAAGTTCCAACAACTAGCAGAATGTCATTTTTCAGCCTTTTCATTCATAGTATGCATAAGGCTTTACTCTAAAACTTTTCAGTGCACAGTTCTACCTACTTCCATATGTGAAGTTCCCGGGAAATGGCCAGACTGCACCATTCCAAGTTAGCCTAGCTTAATGAGAGTGCAGTTGAAATAATGTCTTACAAATGTATGTTACTGAAAGTTTTACAAGTTCCATCTTCATTTCTGGGCTACAACAACACACCACTATTACAGATATTCTACCCTCTCTCAATCTTCCCCACATGCCCCCTTCTCACATTTCACTAATAGATAAAAAGTCATATATTTGTTAAATAAAGTCCAAAGATATACACTGCATTATGGCTAGGGTCATTTTTCTAATTCTAGTTGTTCAAAATAACCTGTTTCCTAAAGACTTGCTTTTATCTCTTTTTAAAGAATATGCAGGTTTTCCATAATAACCACCTATTTTTAGTAACAGATTCACAGATGATCCCTGGGTTTTGAGTTCTGTGTTAGTCACAGTGACCTAGCTTTGAGTGTAGATTTCACTAATTATTGGCTATACAAAGTGGAGTAAATTCTATTAATCTGGGTCTCAGCCCAGATAAACCAACCCAAAAGATCTGCAGTTAAGTTCTGATTGACATCAAATAACTTTTAATAGTACTCCACTAGTTTTAATCTGCAACCAGAATTAAAACAACTTGTCTAGACCTGAGAAAATAGCTCCATATGAATATGAAACAATGCCTTATTGTGCAAGAGAACCAGAGTTATGATCCTCAGCATCCATGTAAAGGCAGAGCACAGTAGTGCCTGCCATATCTGTAACTCCAGTACTGTAGGGGTAGAAGAGGCAGATCCTGGGCTCCCACTGTTCAGCAAGTGTAGCCAAAATGGATTTGTAATTTAGGGTTCACTGAAAGACCTATAATTTTCCAATCACATGAGACAATATTAGGATGATAAAATTCAAAGCAATATATGTAAACCACTGGAAGCTGGAAGAGAGGGAGATGAAGAAGCACACACACACACACACACACACACACACACACACACACACACACACACACATACAATCTAGAGGTCATTAAAGTATTCCTAGTAAGTTATTTGTATTAATTATCCAGGCTATGGTTGCTGACTTTAACCTTTCAAATAATAACCTCTGGCCCATGACCTCCAGGAATCCCAGGGCTCTGGAATTCTCTACATTAGCATGACAATTGGCAGTAGATGGGCACAGGCATTGCTCAATTGAGGAAGCTTACACTCTGATGGTGGGAAAGTCTGGAAATGGGAAATGGTGATAACTGTATATAACATGAAGGAAAATAACAACTATGAATTATACACTTCAACAATTAACATGGTAAAGTTTATTTTGTGTATAATTTAATATGCATATATACACAGAGCTGGCAGGTAAATGCACAGCCTGAAGGCAGAAATTTTGAAAGAGTAGCGAGACAGAGACAGCTTGTTTGATGGTGATTGTGATCGCTACTGTGAAATGACAACATTTCAGTGTCAGATGGTCACATATAGAAATATGACCAACCCTTGGAATACAGAACTGGAAATCTGATCTTGAATAACAGAAGGGATTTCACAAATGCTGGAATGGTAGCTGACATTATAAAATTGAATTGGAGTGACATGTGCTTCAGTTTCTTCCTGAAGAATCCATTCCATCTGTCACGCTGGCCACCCATTTTCACCTAGCTTTTTATAATAGTCTCAATATGACTCACACAAAGTCAGTCACAGGGTAAACCAGGACTCTTGAAATCCAACTCAGTGGCTCTTTCTACTTCACTTTATTGAGTTTTGTTTGATTTGTAGTCATTATCTAGATTTGGGGAATACAACAGTCCTGTGGTGGGTCTTGAGCAGATGGCTCACTGGGTAAAAGCATTTTCTATGGAAGCTGAGGAATTGAGTGAAAATCATCAGACCTCATGAAACAGCTGAAAGTGTGGCACATAGGTCTGAAATCCCAGCATGTCTATGGAGATAGAAAGTAGAGACAGGAGGATCCCCGGATGACTACAGGCCAGCTAGCATGGTGTAAGCAGCAGAGTAACAACAAGGAGGCCCTATGGCAAACAGTGTGTAAAGAAAGGACTGACAGGAGAAGCTGTCCCCAACCTCCGTATAGCATGCACCTTCATTTGCACACCAGGTGTGCACACATGTACACATGTACACACAGAGAGGCCTTTAGAAAAGAGATGGAAACTACGAGAGAAGTAAGAGTTGCTCTACAGTACAGCCACATTTAAGACAATCTACTGAAGCATCAGAAGTGAGGCACCTGAGGCCTGTGATAGACTAGGAGAAAGTTCCTCAAGAAGGCTGTGCTGGAGACTCAAGATGAAAGCTGGCCCTGGGGCCTCCAGCCTCCTTTGACCCTGTGGGGCCACTTCAAATGTCTATCATACAATACTGACCTCTAAGAAGCTCATAACAGTGACCACATCCCTGCTTCAGGACCCTAGCACCCTGCATCCTCCATCTCAATTATGTTTTGATCATGATCCTTCGCAATGTTGGGTTTATTTAAAATGTTATTCATACAAACTTCCCATAGAAATACTGGTGTATCTTTGGATTTTTTCCCCAGAGAATTCCCAAATGACTCACTGTACCATAAAATGCAAGGAGAAATGTTAAAATAACTTCCTGAAACTTACTTAAATAACTTTATTAAATAAAATAAAATAAATGAAACCAAAAGATGACTATAGGTACTAATATATGCACTTTAGGCAAAGAAGTATAGTAGAAAGAACATGAAATCTGAAAGCCAATGGGTCATTTCCTAAAATAGGAACCAGGCTATACCCCACTTCTAAAAGAGTTCCTAATTCTGACTGGTTATTCCATGGAGACTCTGCTTTCTCTGGTTTGATAATCTATTTCTGAGATTGCCAGCCCACCCAGGTTTAAGTTTCTGATGGAAATAAGTAAAAGCTCCAGCAGGTAATGACTACATTTCAAGAAACAGTGATGGAAACATCAGTCCCCAAATCCTAGTGGGTCCACCCTTTTCTTTGTGCTTCATCTGCTCATGCCCCGACTCTGTAGCAAAACCAATCATCCCCTGCAGGACTTGGAAGAGACAACTGTCTGTTGGAAAAAAAAAAAAAATGTTTCTTCTGTGTCTGGTGGTGAGGCTGTATTTACTATCATATTTTCCAGGTTAGATTTCTAAGCTCTAAAACTTCAATAATGTGTTTTCAGGGCCATTGATGATATTTAAGTTGTGCATTTTAAATAACTTGTCAACTCCTCTTTGTGGACAAACCAGGAGAAAGAGGAGTTTCTATACTCAGAGCTATGAAAACCTTTACCCTTATTCTACTTAGAAAGGTACAAATGTGTGTATGTGGCTGGTCATGTAGGAAATGTCACCATGATGACCAGCTAATAGGATCAAAGAGAAATGAGAGAATATGGTAGTAGTTTATAGAAATATTATATTGTTTTTTCCCATCAAAAATTTCTTTTATTTCCTTTAAGAAGATGGCTGTCTATGAGTCTTCAGAGCTTCCTACATGTCTGAAATCAAGGATTACTAGATGGCCACATTACTTCCTGCCTTTCAGAAGAGGAAATATAAGATAAAGACAAAATGAGGAGGCAGATGGCCCAGTGAGGATGAAGAATGGATGTCTGCAGAAGCCACTGTGCTGCTCCCATTATAAGAGGTCCAAGGGATCCACAGGAATTTATCCCTCACCCTCTCTCTCTGAGCCAGGTCCTGAGGTGGGACTCTTTGAACTCAGGGATAACACTTCCCCATGACTCCTGCACATGTGAAGTTGTGGGCCAGCAGTGGACAACTGGAGAAGTACATCGTTGATGGGGACTACTTATTTGAAATGCCTTCCTATGTAATCTTCCTGTCTTAGCTTTATTTTCCTATGGCTGAAATAAAAAGTCCTGACAGCAACAAAAGGGAGGAAGAGGTCATTCCGGCTCACGATTTGAGGTGGTGGGCAAGTCAGTCAGCAGGAGCTTGAAGCAGCTGGCCACACCACACCCACAGTCCAGAAGTAAATGTAGTAGGAGGTTTCTGGCCCAGACTTTTGGGCCTAACCTCAAGGTTTAGGCCTGCAGACCCACAGAGCCGCAGAGACACACAGATGCTTTCAATAGTTTAAGGCTGATCGGCCTAAGGCCCAGGCATATATCTTGCTAACTCTTTACCCTTAATCTAATCCATGACTCTTATCCTGTTTAGCCATGCAGCTGGGTACCTTTTCTCAGAGCAGCATAGTTGTTCTCTGTTTCTTCTGGCTTCTCCCTTGCCTTCTACTTTGTTCCTCCAGTTCCCTGAGTGTTCCTAGTCTGGTAGCCCCGCCCACACTTCTTGTCTGCCTTTGGCCAATCAGCACTTTTTATTAAACCAGTGGGTGGGATAATTATTTACAATGAAACAACACAATCCCCTACAAGCAAAGAGTGATGAATATATGCTAATGACCAGTTCTCTTTCTCTACTTGTATAGTCCAGAATTCCTACCAGAGACAGTGCCACTCACAATAGTCAGGATTTGATAAGTACAATCAAGATATGTCACCACAGGCTCCTGTCCATCAAGATTACACTAACAATCACATTTCCTCTTTCTCTCTCCATCTCCCTAGAGAACAGGGATCATCCCTTGATTTCAGGCCACTTCCTGTTGGCTATGAAGTACTCACTAGATGTTGTTTATATTAGTCACTTTTTATTGTGGTGAAAAACACCTAGGGGAGGGGTCAACTTAAAAGAGGAAATGTTTAATTTGGCTCATAGTTTCAGGGGAATTATTCCATGGTCACTTGGCTCTGGTGTTTCTTAGCCATACAGCATAACATATCACCACAATGGGGATATATAGTGATAGAAAGACAGAAAGACACTACCCATGGGCAGAGGTGGAGTGAAGAATGAATAAATGAGGGAGGGAGGGAGGAAAAGAGGGAGGGAGAAAAAGAGGGAGGGAGGGAGGGGGGAAAGAGGGAGGGAGGGAGGGAGGGAGGGAGAGAGAGAGAGAGAGAGAGAGAGAGAGAGAGAGAGAGAGAGAGAGAGAGAGAGAGAGAGAATGGAAAGGGAGGAGGGGGCTCAAGGGTAAGATATCCCCTTCAATAGACTGTACCTCCAGTAACCTCTTCCTTCCACTAGATCCCACCATCCTAACAGTACTTACTTCAATAAACTAACCTATCTATGAAGTTAGAGTTCACATTATCCAATTATCTTAAATTAATACAGTAGAGTTATTTTTAAAAGTTGCGCACTATTCTACCTTATTACATATCAGTTTACATAGAATCTGTAAATGAAAAGACCAAATTCACAAAGATGAGGTCGTAAACATGAGAGAACAGAGGTGAGGCAATTGGTTCTCTATGGATACTTTACCTTCATTCAGGAAAATTGTATCCAGACTCAGCTGGACACCAATAAACCATATGACCTGGAAAAAGCCATCACCGTCCTTTAGACTAAAGAGGAAGTGTCTTTAAAAGGAATATTCTTTACAAGCACTGATAGGGCCAAAATTCTTAACCTCAGTCATGTAATATGCTTTCCTGATAAGAATTTCTGCATTCAGAGAAGCTTTTAGGATTTCTTAGTTTAATACAACTAAGAATTATGTTCTGAGGGAGAGATACACTTAGCAGGTGGGCCTTTTGTCTCCTTTAATCATAATATTATGCTAAGCTGACCAAAGTTTACTCTTAACTAGACATAGATATGAAACAGAGTCTGCCACTGGCAAAATAATGTGTTATTAAAATGAGAGATTCCTCCAAATTATTTAGTAAAAATATGAGAGAGACATATTTACAATATTAATATATCCTGGCATGGTTTATAGAAAATTTTATAGGTTGTCTCTATGTTTTTATTATAACTGCATTCAGAACACAATTTCTTACCTTCTAGAAGGAAACTGTTCTCTAATTTGCTCTTTTTCAAATAAGATCCGCAAAGCCTTCTTGAGTTAACACATGTGTATATTATTTGTAAGGGTTGTTTCTTCTAGATCAACCCACTACTATATTTTCTAGACATTGTAAGGAAGAGGGGGACCTTGGAAGGGAGAGTGAGGGGAGCCCATGAAGGACGATGGAGGAAGAGAGGGGAGAAGGAGAAAGCTCCCTGATCGCCACATAGGTGAAGTACTGGAGCCCAGGGATCCTCTTTTAATTAGATGTGATTTAAGTGCCCTGATTCACCTTAAACAACTTGATGCTTGTTCCAGGTCTAAAGTATGCGGAAACAGTATCACCTATGCTATCTATGTAAATGCAAAACCCATCTCCTTGACAATCCACTCAGTTCAATGGGATCATTACAGATCTCCAAATTTCTGTTATTGCATCCCAGAAAAAGCATAATCCAATGTAATTCCCCCAGAGCTTGTTCTGAATTAGAGACTGTGTATCCCCAGATGTCTTTCTTCTTAAAGCATTCTGATGACAGTATAATACAAAGCACTTGACAACTTTATGTAGCCAGCCATAAAAAGTCAGCGGAGTGGCCATTAGGAAACCTATTTCCTTTGAATAAAAAAAATATGCAAAATGATCATTACTCCATTTGTTACTTTTCTCATTGTTGTGGTATAATACTTGACAAAGGCCACTTGAGAAGGGCTTATTTTACTTTACAATTCAATGATAGGGTCTATGATGGTAGAGAAGACAGATGTGGATGCTAGAGCTGGAGGCTGCTGGTCACACTGCATCTGTTTTCCGGAAACACAATCTAATGAGTACTCCCATATGATACTGATGCCCAAATTCATAGTGAGTCTTTCCTGATGTGAAATATTTTACAAAACACCCAAATAAACACTCTCAAAAGTTTGTCTACATTTGGACTCTAAAGCCCATTAAGCTGACATTCTCATTTATTGCAAAAGTGCAGTCTAACAAAGTCTAAAGTCCCATCCCAACCTGCATGGCACCACCACCCCATGGACAGGCAGGCACACAGGAGAGGAGAGAGAGGGGAGGGAGGGAGGGAGGGAGGGAGGGAGGGAGGGAGGGAGGGAGGGAGGGAGGGAGGGAGGGACTCCTGTCATGGAGAAAGAAACTGAAAGTGAAGACTGCTGGTGACCTTTGTCTTACATGGGGACTTCAAGGCCATGGCTAGTTTCCTGGTGAACAATTCTCTATCTGTGGGCTGCCAAACTGATACACATCTCTTCTTTCTCCCCACCCAGTTCTGAGGTCATTGACCTTCTCTACACTGACAGAGAAGACTCTTTAAAACAAGGATGACAAAATGTGAAAACTTTCCACATGCATCTTGCCAAGCATCTCAACTGAATGTGTCAGTTTTCAAGCCCACCAGGCTAGAGGAACATTTGGCACTGGTGAAAATGGCCGTATTCTCCTGGTGTGTGTGTGTGTGTGTGTGTGTGTGTGTGTGTGTGTGTGTGTGTGTGTGTGTGTGTGTGTGTGTAAAAACATCTATGTGACTGTATGACACACCCACACACTCCATTTGTTTAAAATTACCTTTAATTTTCACCAAACCCATTCAATTTACAAACACCCATGTCCACACCCATTTTACATGACTATTACATCATAAAATGATGTCTCTGGATGTCATGTGGTACAATAAATCTGGCAGTGTAGATCCTGAATCACAAAAGGTATTTTTTTAGGTGGTAAAGGAAAATGTCTTTCTCACTCATTTCCTCCATGCTAGCAAGTCAGCAAGCCTCCCTCTGCCTTCTAAATAGGCTGGTAACTGCCCCAGATTTTCCTTTGCTCATCTTGCCCAGAACAAATCCCTCATTGCTGTGCCATGTGTCACATACAGTTACAATTTAAGGGCATTTTTACAAATGATAGATGGCTTTATGCTGGCTATGTCACTTCTTGACAGTCTCATGATTTGAAGGTCTCCCTTGTCACCTCCCCCACCCATGTTGGCAGCCAGTAAAGTGGTTTGGATAAAATAACCCTTGTAGACAACTCCCTCCATCTTCTCACACTGCAACTATTTGTTGAAATCTGTGTTTTCAATAGTTTTTGCATCTAGATACCCAAGTGGAGACATGTTTATTAGAGATTCAAAGATAACCAAGACACACAGAGTTGTTTACACAACCACTCAGTTTTCTGATTTGTTAAGTATGAGTTTACTCAGCCTTCCTCCATCATCATGCTAGTGCATCGAACTACCTTGCTTGGGGATTTCTAAAATAATACAGTGATATTTCAAATTAGTCACCTGTTGTTTCCATGTGTTCCAAGTGGCATTCACTACTTTTAATCCCAAGGGTTTGAAGCAAGGTTTATAATTTGCTTATTGAATGCGTAGTAATAAATGCAGCACTCCGCTGTGAGTGTATAATGCAAAGAAAGTTGGAAGAAAGACAGACAGCTGCAGTAAAGGCCATGCCAAAGGGGCTTCTGAAGCATGTTGAACAATATTGATCTAAGTGGGAGCCTGAAGAAGGATGTCTAGAAAGAAGGCAAGACTGGAATTCAATCTTAAAAGAACTGGCTGCTTAAAGGGAAGAGGTTTTCAAGTGACATTCTAGGATGTACAGTGCCATGGCTTTGTTTTTTTTAAAGGTGAGCATAGAGTTTAACATGGAGCCTACTTATGCTTAACAATTAATATAACACAGCCTTTTCCAATTACAGAATTATAATGAGAATAATAATAAAACCACTGATATCCTACATCCTTTCAAAACATATATGGCAAGGTGTTGCAAAATTCTGTAATCTTGGGAAGTTGATGCAAGGTGATCATGAGTTAAGGTTAGCCTGAGCTACATAGTAATACCATGTTTTAAATAGTTAAAACCAAACCAAATACAACCATGTGGATTAATATTTAAAGCACATTAATTTTGTAGAAATCCTAAAGTAGAAATAACCCATATGTCTATGAACTTATATTTATACCATGCTATAATGTTCTGCCATAAAAAGAAGTCTCATATTGATTTAAGTCAAAACAAAGATGAACCTTCAAAACATTTTCTTAGTTAGTAAAGTGCTTTCCATACAAACTTGAAAACCTGAATTTGTACCACTAAAACCCAAATAAAAAGAGGGGTTTTTTTTGTTTGTTTGTTTTTTGTTTTTTGTTTTTTGTTTTTTTTTAAAGGCAGTTGCACATGCCTCTAACCCAATTCTGAGGAAAAAGAGACAAACATATCTCTGAATGTATATATCCATCTATATATATATCCATATATCCATCTATATCCTGGGAGCTCCAGTTTAGTGACAAACTTTGTTTCAAACTGGTTGCCCTTCAAAACTTGATGGAAGGACCACATTAAGATACCACATTAAGATACCACATATCTGAATAGTAGAATTTGGAGATATTCAAGTTGGTACCTGTGGTGGGATTTAGGTGTTAGCTGATAATGTTGGAAGGCATGTATCTAGAGTTCACAGTGGTGCCTGAAGAGGGTGTGGCCAGCCCCGTTCAAAAGGGGCTGCTGGGATCTTGAATGGCCCCGTTTTGTTCCTGCTTTCTTGAGAGATTAGATCAACATCCATCGCCTAAACCATTCAATTGCTCAAATATCTTCCTAAGGTATAACCTGTGATCGTGAGTGTTAAATTACTTTCGAATAAATATTAATCCTGTATTTAATATAGTAAAAATAAAATTTATTACGATATCTAGCGTCCCTGGGTGGGCCGAAGAGCCCATGCCTGCCTTAAACACTGCCAAAAAGCAGAGACAGGCAGGGTGTGCAGCCTTGAGAGCCGGCACTCCCGTGTGTGGGCTAAAATCTCTACCTTCCTTCTCTGAACTATCACTCTCCAGCCGCCCAGCAGAGCCGCAGGTACTCGCGACGATGAGAGCACCAAACCTGTGCCCAGCTAAAAAAATATATAAACAAAAACAAAAGCAAAAAAACTTCTACCCCACATGTAATCTTCAACCTAATCTTCAACCCTGTCATTTTGTCATTTATTTTTTATAGGATTAGAAGTTTCTACAAAAGCTATTAGGAGAGAAAAATAATCAACTGTTGTCTTACCAAAGATGAATCCCAAAACTTACAATAATTATTGGGCTGGCAAGATATGCTCATTGGTGCAATTGTAGCATGAGTGTTATGAGTAACTAATCACTTTAAAATTGAATTCAAAGGCTGCTTTGCAACTCATACTGAGTACTGCTAAATGAGCTAAAACTTTTGACTAAGCCTTAGGAGAAAACTTAGTACAATTATTCTACAAATTGGACATAATAATAAACTATTCTATATCTTCTTTTTATAAGCATGGGTTAGTCATCTTTTAACCTTCATCAAAAACCCTATTTTTATAATATATTACAATTAAAATATAGACCCACAACTAGAAAATTACTAAAGAGTATTTATCTCTCACTATTACATTTATACCACACTCAGTGCCATCAAGGCTCAGGAGCCATAGAGGAAGAGAGAGTGGAAAGGTTTTATGAGTCACAGGTAGTAGATTTCTGTGGGAAACCGTATCTGCAGGCCATGACAGGGCAGGACACACAAACTCACAGCAGCTATGAGTGGATGAACAAGACTTCCACAAAATTAACCTAGCAAAAACTCCAGAATGGCTGAAGGAGGGGCTCACGAACCCCACCCCGAATTGAGGAGCTATTGAAAACTGATGGCTGCTGGGGGAGGGACAGTCATTTTGCTATGGGATGAGGTCCCTGAGAAACTAAACATATTCCAGTAGAAAGGCCCATACCCATGTACATGGAATCAACACCAAGTGACTTGCTTTATTTTAAAAACAAACAACCCCTTAGCCTGAAAAATAGCACATGGAGTTGAGAAGAAAAAGTTTGCTTTAAGAGACAAAGTGTGGAATTTAGAATAACAAGGTAGAAATCTACTAAGGAAGCAAGAGTCTCAATGTCTGGTTTATGTGTGTGTCTGTGTGTGTACACATGTATGTCTATATATGCGTGCGTGTGTGTCTGTGTGTGTGTCTGTGTGCATGTTTGTGTGCCTGTCTATACATCTGTATTTATGCATGCATGTATGTGTATACAGAGTAAACAACCAAAGCAAAAGGAAATATATCATATAATTATTTTTACATGAAATATTCAGATTGGGTAAATTTATATAAACAGAATTAGGGTAGTGTTTCCTAGGGATTAAGAAAGGAAATCACAAGGATTAACAGTGGTTCTTTTTGAGGTGGCAATGTGTTTTGAGAGTGGGGATTATAATGGAATATGTTCTAGTACCTTGTAAATATTTGTCCCTCCTACTGTTTAATAAAAAGCTAACTGGCTAGAAGCTTGACAGGAAGTATGGGTGGGGCTGCCAGACTAAGAAAACTCTGGAAACAGGAAGAGCAAAGAGAGATATCGGCGGAGAAGCCAGCAGACTCAGGAAAGAAGACAATCATGCTGCTTTGAGAAAAGGTACAAAGCCACATAGCTAAACAGATTAATGGAAATAGACTGAGGTAAGATGAAAGATCTAGCTAACAATATGTCTGAGCCATAGGTCAATCAGCATGAACTGAATATGAGCCTTTGTGTGATTATTTGGCTCTACTCGGCAATGGGGCTGTGAGAGGGTCCAAAGTTCAGGACTAGATCAGAAAGTCTGGGCCAGAAACTCATTATTACAGGGGTGGTTAGAAATACTGGGTGGGTAGACCAATGGTAGACAAACAGTAAAAATGGCCAGCAGGAATTTAGAACTGCCAGCATTTGCGTTTCTTTTTCCTTCCAGCAGGGGTCCTGGACATTTTCTTCCTGCATGGTACTCATCATCTATTGCTGTAGCACACATATCTCAGACACATGACAGGAAGAGACTGGTGGGAAATAGGAAAAAGTATTAATAGAGACTATTCTGTAATATTCATCATTCAGCAGGATTCCAATTGACTATTTTTGTTATACGTTTTTGCTGTTTCTTACATGCTCTATAATGAGTTTGTATTGCTTTTATAATTAGAGAAACACATTTTAATCATTTGTTTAATAGTCTACAGGCTGTGAAATTGTCTTAACTTCAAAGTTTCCCTTTTGGGATCGGGCCTTTTTAAATAAAATAGTGGGTGGGCATTTCAATCTCCAGGCCAACATGACCAATACAAATTCATTAATACCATGAAACAAATTAGTCTGAGTTTTTTGTCCTCTTGGTACTGTAAGCTCTCTCATAAAAATGGAATCATTTCAGACATATGGCTGGGTTTGTGCACAGCCTTTCTAGACAGGAGTGTCTGAATTTGTTGTAAGCAAAAGGAGAAAAGTTCTTGGTAAGATTTTGCTAATATCAGTTAAAGACTTCCAACTATTTCTTTGTCCTTTGGAAGTTGCTCGTCATCTTCTAACAATAAAAACAAACTTTACCTGAGAACACAACTTTGGAAATGTCACTACACTAATCCACCTAGTTCTTGTGAGGAAAGGGGAGGCTTTGGTTTGACCTGTACATTCTGGAAGGTTAGAATGTGGTTTCTATGAGACAGATCATAAAAGGAATTTAGGGAGGAGTCTGGAAAGGGGTTTACATTGCAAATTTTACATTGGTGTGTAATATTTGTTCTGTTTCATTATTAATTTTTAGAATACATTAATCTTATGAATGAATATTTTGATAGTATCATCTCCAATTTTCCTCTCCAACTTAATCTCACACACCAACTAAATGAATCTCTCTCTCAACTTCATGTGAACTTAAAAAAAATGGTATTTATACTCAGCACTGCTTGGGTGACCCGGAACTAGAGACTAGATAGTCTACGGACCTAGGTAAAACCAAACATGATTGTTCTAAAAATCAATAAAATTATTTATAATGATATTCTGCTATACTCATAGATCAGTTCCTTATGCAGTCACCAATAGAGAGGCTTCCTCTAGCCACAGAAAGGAACGGATGTAGAGATCCATTGCCAGACACTATACAAAGAGAGATTCTAAATAGGATTAGAGGGGCAGGGGAAAGCATAACCAGAATATATTGTATGAGAAAAGAATATTCTCAAAAATATAATCCACTCAGTCCAGTGCTTTTAAATGTTATATGTCATCTTTTAATGTATCTGATTAAGATGTGGATACCAAATTCAATTTATGAAGAATTAAGATTCTATATTTCTAACAAGTATGGGTATGTGCCCATAAATAATGCCTACCATATTTAAGGAAGAATGCATGGCACTTCATATAAGTTTTATCATGTTAATTTTAGTTTAGATTACACTGTTGTTATAAACTTCTTATATAAAACAGACACATAAATTTTTGCTCCTAAAGTTAAACATGGCTCTGCTAACCAAGCTTCCAAGATGATCCTCAATAATTTCCACATCTTGGATTTACACATACTCTTCCAGTCCTCTCTTCTGCTCCTCAGGGGATCATCTATGACCAGCAGGACTTGGGGGAACACTGATGACCCTGCCTTTTCACAAATTAGGTGATAAAGGCACAATGGCTTACATACTAGACTCTCCTTAAAGCTTTCTCCAATCACCCTCTTTGGGTAAAACCAGCTGATAGATTATGAAGAGGGTCATTTAGTAAGGAAATAGGCCCCTCCATCATTGTATATATTATTATCTTTGGGTAAGGTTCTGTTGTAGTAAGGTTTCTCTGGGTCCCGGGCGGCCAGAGATCCGAGACCCACAGACCTGCCGTGCCAGACCCCTCAGCTGCCCAGCCGCCCAGGTCCCCAAAAATAACTCAGAGGCTTACATTAAGTCCATGCTGTTTGGCCTATGGCTCAGGCACATTGCTAGCTAGCTCCTATATCTTAAATCAACCCATTTCTATTAATCTGTTGGCCACGTGGCTCGTGGCTCACCCGTATCTCCTTACATGTTGCTCCTTGGGCGGCTTCCGCGCGGTCTGCCTGACTCCACCCTGCTTCTCTACCTAAGCTCTGATTCTCCTCCCACCTATTTTACAGTACCTGCCATGGCCCAAACCAGCTCCTTTATTTAAAGATACAGCACGCACAAATGCATTCCCACATTTCCCCCTTTCTCTCTAATCAAAAAGGAAGGTTTCAATTTTAACATAGCAAAATTACATATAACAAAATAGCTATCAAGCAAGAATTACAGTTATAATATCTAGTCTATTTGTATTTAGTAAAATTAAAGAAAATACTCTATCATCTATCTTTATGAATCTAAAGTTTTATATCTAATATATCTTTTAAATGACTAAGAAAAACTGTACATATAACTATCTAATCTTCAACTACATCAAAGACCACAGAAGGATATAATATTTACCCAAGTAAACCAGAAGTGCAAACGACTTCTAAAATCTAGAAAGGACAGAGATGACACCTATCTGCCTGGACAGTCACCCAAAGTTCTTTTATAAAGTTGGGGCATTTATCTTCAGCCTACAGGCCCAAAGTCTCTTTTTATTTTAGTGAAGCAGGAAATCCGCTCTGCCCATTTTGGCACAGTTCATCCGTTGTTTCTCCTTGAGTCTTGAAGAATGTCTGACAGTTTTTTCTGTAAAGTAGGAACCCGAATGATGATCTTGGCTTGTTCTGCCAAAGTCCAGAGGTCATTTTTTCATGGAACCTGCATGTCTGGTTTAAACAGCATACTGTCAAGCAGTCAATATAAAAACAGTTTGTTCTCCAGTGGCTCACCATCACCACAAATAGATGAGATTCTATATGGAGTTTCTTCAATGCCCACCTTCCTGTTGAAGTAAATTAGTGCTGCCAGGAACAGACCTGTCTCACTGTCCAGAAAAGTCTAAGCTCTTAAAACATTTTAAATGCCATATTCTGTAGGTCTTAGAAGTATTTGAAGATTATCTATTTAATTGAAATATATCTTTGTATACTTAAAAATCTTAACTAACCTAACTATAAGTTTGATTATCAAAAGTGACTATTAACCTTTATTTCTTAATTATATACTACAATTTTAAAACAAGTTACATGAACATCATATCTTAAACAAGAATGGAAAAACACATACAGCATAATAAAATTGACTTTAAATTTGTATCAATAAACCAAAATCTATACCAATGTAAAGCAGTTTGAGATTAACAGCTGATTACCTGTAAATTTAATAATCTAATTTTTTTAAAAAAGCATTCACATACCATATCCCCCGTTTTTTCTTAGAAAGAGATTGACTATGACCATTAACCATTTATAATGAAAACAAACATTTAGAAACAATATTTGGGGAATTTGGGCGAAGTTATCTATTACTACTTCCTGCTGATTAAGGGGCGTTGAAAATCTCATGGATTGTTGAGACTGGATCATAATCTGTAGCTGTGAAGCTGATCTGGCCATCTCTTTTCATCAGAGGTTTTTTCAGGGGGTCTTGGTTGATGAAACCATATTTGCCTGGAAGCAATCTACAGGTTCTCATCTGTGGAAACAGAAACAGAACTCTTCCAAAGCAATAAATCCTTAGACACAAATTTCAAAATCAAAATACCTCTAAAATATACATTCTTGTTTAACTTAGTAGCCTTTGCAATCCATTGTCTTTTGTAGTTAGCTCATTAACAGTTAAAAAATTAAAAGAAAACACAATAACAACCAAAATCCAGATTTTGTGTCTATTTTCCATCTTTACGTGGCTTATTATCTTCTTATTACTTTATTTCTCGCTTTAAAAACTTTTTCTAACCTCTTTATTTTCTCTCTGAAGCCTATGTACCTTTTACAAACATTGTAACCCGTTTACAGGTTTTCTTTTTATCTGAATCTGTTTTATTGTGAATCCTTAATCATCTTCTAACCTTAAGAGCTTTTAAAATACATTCTCCAAAAAGAAACACAGTTTTTGCAAATTAGGCTGAATCACTAAGTTTTCTTAAGCGGACCGTAAACAGAGCACACCTAAGAAAATGCTGCCACGAAGAAAATTTGTTTCTCTTTTGTTTAAAATAAGCAGAAATCTAAAATCAATCACGTTACTGAATCTTTTGTTAGTTTTTAGGAACCCGCCTGATTGTAGCTCACACTGCCTGTCGCCAGCCCGCCGCTGGCGCCATTTTGAATGTGACCCGGACCATGCTTTGTTTGTACAAAGACCCGATTTACATACACAATTTGGAAGCTGCCTTTGCTCAGTTTCTGCGATCTAGAACTCTTTTTAATCTTTCTCAGGCTCTAAGTGGATAATCGCCCCACGTTGGGCGCCATCTGTTGTAGTAAGGTTTCTCTGGGTCCCGGGCGGCCAGAGATCCGAGACCCACAGACCTGCCGTGCCAGACCCCTCAGCTGCCCAGCCGCCCAGGTCCCCAAAAATAACTCAGAGGCTTACATTAAGTCCATGCTGTTTGGCCTATGGCTCAGGCACATTGCTAGCTAGCTCCTACATCTTAAATCAACCCATTTCTATTAATCTGTTGGCCACGTGGCTCGTGGCTCACCCGTATCTCCTTACATGTTGCTCCTTGGGCGGCTTCCGCGCGGTCTGCCTGACTCCACCCTGCTTCTCTACCTAAGCTCTGATTCTCCTCCCACCTATTTTACAGTACCTGCCATGGCCCAAACCAGCTCCTTTATTTAAAGATACAGCACGCACAAATGCATTCCCACAAGGTTCTTCAGCCCAGTCAAGTGACTAGATGACCACAGCTCTGGACATATCTGTGACTACAGGGAAAACATGGGCACAGCCACTTAACTAAGCTGCTGTCAGAATTTTGAGCTTCAATCTATGAATTTGCAAAAGCTTGTTGTTTTAAATTACTAATTTGGGTGATTTATTTTTGCATGCCAACAAACACCAAGTACAAGATCAGAAAAGATATACAGAAAGAGCAATGAGTCTATGGGATACCAGTTTGTCCCTAGAGCCTGTGAGATTGTTTCTAAAGGACTTTTTGTTTCTCTATAAGGAAAAGTCCATATTTGTAATTTAGAACACTTTGGCTTTCTGTCTACATCACTCAGAGTAGTGATGAAGGAGAATAAACCTAATGCTAGCACATTCTCGTAGATCCAGATTATCAGATTTTATATTTGACAACATTATCTTTGCTCGAAATCTCTTCTTTCCAGGTGGGATGGTTAATCTTGATTGTCAAATTGACATACCTAGGGAAAATGATCCTCAACTAAAGAATTGTCTCAATAAGACTAGCTTGTATGTCAGTGGGTCTTCTCTTGATTGATAATTAATATAGAAGGGTCTAGCCCACTGTATATCCTATACCATCTTTATTCATCTTGGCCTGGCCTGGTGCTTGCTCTCTTTCGCTCTCTCTCCCTCTGTCTTTCTATCTCTTCCTCTCCCCCATCTCTCTCTCTCTCTCTCTCTCATTATATATATATATATATATATATATATATATATATATATATATATATATAAAACTATTGATGAGTTTGGAAGCAAGGCAATAAACAGTATTCCTCCATGGTTTCTACTTCAAGCCCTTGCCTTGGCTTTCCTCAATGATGGAGAATAATACGAAAATGTAAATGGACTCCCCTTCACACTTAACAGTGACTAAAATGATATATAACATATGACAAAGATAATTTCTTGTTAATGATATGCAGAGAGACAAGACCTAATTTATAGGTCAAACTCACAATGCCAAGCCGACCTTCAAAATAAAAAAATGACAACAAGAACTTCTTATTATAATACTGTCAGGGACTTTTATGGTGTCTGTTGCTGTCCATTTTATGTTAGGTCCTACATGCTCTTAGAGTGGGTTCAATGATTTTTCTCATTTATAGATGAAGAAATTATGGGTGACATATCTTGCTTCAAGATGTACAGTCAATCCGTGATAGGAGTATACTGGTTCCAGAGTCTATGCAATGGCACTTCGTATACATATCCATGGCTGCTATGCCAATATAATATTCATTCAAAAGTCATGTAGTGGGTTGTGTGGAATTTCTCCTCTTATATTATTTGCTTTTTTAGTTAAGAAGGACTGGAGACTAGAGCTACTTTAAAATCATGTACCATTTTGAATGAAGACACATGAGGTTTTTGAGTCATTGGCTCTGTTCCATGTCAGATTGTCAGTGAAGATGACGTTACAGTATTTTAAGGCCCTCTTAATCCTAGTGGCTGAGCATAGAAGAGTAAAATTGTCCTCTCTGTATTTTGCAATTTCAACATTTGCCCATGCTGTTTCTATGTTTATCTTTATTTTCTGTGTCTGGCTTCCAAACATTTTCTTTCTCACCCATTAAAAAAAAAATATCTCAGACTGAAAGCTGGTTGGCCCATTCCTTTAAGCATACCAGTTGGATCATGAGTAATGAGTGGGTACTTTCACAGAGATGTTTCTAACAACAGGACAGATTCCAGCTGCCATGCGTTGCCTAAACTGAACATTCAAACAAGGTAGAAAACACTAGGTCTGTGTCCTTGGATACTGAGAGCTTCAAGGACTGTTTATTACTGAGGATCTTAAATCAAAATAGAAGGCAATTTCTCACTGGGCTCCCTGAGTCCAATACACATCTCCTTAGGCAATGTTGGCCTCCTTCTGCTGTGGATCTGTTATTTAATATGAATTGTGGTGTGAAGCAGAATGCCCACTTGCCATTTTATCTCTTAATAGAAGCAATGCCTTTTCCCCTCCAGTTAAACCATGATACAAGTGCCTCATTTTGATTATAAAATATAAGGGCAGTCTATGAAAATGTAAAGTGTTGTCAAATCCAACCATAGCTATCAGATATTTCTACAGGAGCTAATCTTTCTATTTTAGGTAAGTTAACATCCATGAGGTCCTTCACTGCAATGGTGAAGGCTGGTTTAAGGAATACCTTATAAGCACATCTATTAAAATAAAGTTTAAGAAATGTAAACCTTCAAATAATAAAGTATTGATACAAACTAAAAGTGCAGAAGAAATTTTCAGTATTCTTAGGATCCTTTGGGGACTAAAAATCCCAATCCCAAAGACAGGGGACAAATAATAAATAACAGATGCAATAAATAAGTAGAGATGTCCTCTGCATCCAGGGTTTCAGTAAACTATTGAACAAATAGATGCATAAAACACTTTCTGAACTTAAACATTAATGTTCTAGTTTTCCTTGTCATTATTCCCTAAATAATATAGACTAGTGATTGTTTACATAGCATTTACATTGTTATGTGCAATACAAAAATAATCCAGAGATAGTTTAATGTAGGAGATGTGCATAAGTTACATGCATATATTGTACCATTTAATGTGAAGGATTTGAAAAAGCTTACATTTAGTTATTTTTAAGTGATTCTAGAAGTTATCCCCTCATTGATTCCATGTGGTGATTGGGAATTGCACCACATGCCAGGTAGTAAGTGCCACAGGAAAAGAAGATGGAGGGGAATTTTGAGAGTTCTAGATCTCTTAGTTTAATAAGATAGCCAAATTAGTAATATGCATTTAAGTGAACTTCAAAGAAGCTGGAAAAAATGTTTCAGGAATCTGGAAATAGAGCTTTCCTGTGAGTGGGAACGGATAATGCCAAAGGCAAGGCAAACTTAGAGCTCTGGATGAGAATCAGCAATGAGCTAGAATAGCTGAACATAGAATCAAGGGCAGGCAAGGAGGAAATTGGGGCCTGCTGGGTCTCGGGAGACCATTTAGAGCAATGGTTTCTCAATTTTGACTCTTACTCCAGTTCCTCCTGCTGTGGTGACCACAACCATAAAATTATTTTTGTTGCTACTTCTCAACTGTAATTTTGCTACTGCTCTGAATTGTAACATAATAATATGATATGCATATAGTCTGAGGTGACCCCTATGAAAAGGTCCTTCAATCGCAAGGGGGTCATGACCCAAAGGTTGAGAACCACTCTTTTAGTCTTTTGATATTGACTCTGAGAAGGGAACCTATTGCAAGAATTTTTATCAAGACAACAACCTTTACTGTTAGCAGGCCATGGAAAGGGTCAAAAGAACAAGCACAGAAGCTCCTGAGCCTGTCCTGGACCAATGACTGTCCTAATCTCTCTGCCTCCTCTTCCTAGAAGTTTCCCAAGTCTTACGTGTACAGGTTATACTGTAGATATCAACTGGGCATGGGAACTGCATAGTAAGTTGTTCTCGGAATTTTGATGAGTTGTATGGTTCTATGACACTCTCTCTTTGCTGTAAAAGGAAGCCACTCTGATGAAGGATGTATGTACCCCTGAAAAAATTAAGATTTGTGGTTGCCTAAACAAGACCTACACAATGACATGAGTTAAGACCCCAGTGAGGATGAGGGAGACCTCACAAAGATTCATCTCTAAATGAAGAGCTACAAAACAATGACCTCTAAAAGAGCAACCATTGATCTTCTCTAGAGATGCAATTCCTAATATTCCAGTTCCAAATGGTCCTGAATAACACATATTCATACATATGATCAACACTAACTGAACGCCATGGTGTGTGTGTGCATGCATGTGTGTGTACGTGTGTGTGTGCGTGCACGCGCGTATGTGCATGTGATATGTAACAATAATAATTAAAGAAGAAGTAATAAATTTGAGAAGGAATGAGTGTTACATGGGAGAAATTGGATGGGTAAAATGGGGTGGAAATAATACAAGTATAGTTCTTATATATGACAATCTCATAATTAAGGTAAATGTAACAAATAAAACATGCTACGTATTAAAAATGTAAACAGATCATAAAAAACAAAGTGTGAGATGAACGTGGGACAAAGCAGGCAAGAACATGAAGCAGAACAAAGACAAATGGAATTATGAGTATGCTCTGAAGGTCCAGACAGGGCCAGTGATGAACTAGAAAAAGAGTATAAAAATCAAAGTGTTTCCAAGGTGTAGACTTAGCAATCTGCTATTTCGCATCCTGTTAAGCTAGAAGGCAGCTGTAGGTAGGAAGATGGTCGTTTTCAATGTTTATACATCAGATACTCACTAGGTGTCAGAGATGTCAGAGGACAACCCTCACCCAAGAATAAAAGAGCATCAAAAATTGAAATCACTGGGCCATAAATAAGTTAAGGTGAGTAAAATCGGATGGTGGATCTTAGAGAAGTTATAAGGAAAAGCAAGAAATGAATGTGATTGAACTGCATTATGTGCCTTAAATTCTCAATGAAATAATATTGTATTTTTAAAAATATATGTCAAGATAAAATTGAGCAATAGAACTAAAAACAGAAGTTTGGATTGAGGCAGGGCGTTTTAACGAAAAATGAACTAAGCCTTGGATACCAGAAATGATATCTACCCTATAAAGTAGACGCCCTTCCTTGGTGAGAGTTGATATGTGGGGGAGCAGCTGTTGGCTGGGGAAGGACAAGAAAGGGAGTGAGTTCTTGATAGCATAGTGAGAACACTACTTCTAAGCAACCTGCTAACCTGCCAGATAGACATGCGTGTAAACAGAATCAGAGTAACCAGGAGCCTTTATGTCTGGAACACAAATCTCATTTGAAATAATCAACACAAATGTTGAAAATGTACTTGTTTTGTTCCAAGAAACATCTGTTTTGAGAGAAAACCACGACGTCAAAGCTATTTACTTTCTCCCCCTCACTCTCTGCATCTCACCATTCTGGAAACTACTACCACAATCTACAGACTGATATAGCATATTAGCTGTCTGTAAAGCACCTGTGCCTCTGGTTTATGTGGTGGACACTATTCCTACTCATTATTTTTTCAAGATATATCAGAAACGAGACTTCAAATGCGTGGAGAGTAACCCGCAACTCCCTCCCACAATGCAGCATCAACGGTGGTATGCATCTCTGCCTTTTCTCTCAGTGCCTAAATGGCTTGGCACATGCCCATAATGTGGTCTCTACTACACCCAAACAAAAAGAAATCAGTAACCCCCACCTCCATACAGCATCCTAAGGTACACTTTATTAAAGTGACATAGCCTCAGTGAGACGCTATCATGTGGCAACGTGGTTCTGTGTATGATTAGAGGCAATGGGTTCAAATTCCTGAAAGGAAGGAACACTTGGTTCACATTCTTTGACAGAGAGCATGGGTGGCACAAAGTGTGGGCTCTGGCATCAGACTCAGTCAGGTCTAATTTCAGCTTAGTATCAGTTCTGGGGCCATACACTTGCCCTTTCTTTCCTTTCCTCTGTGGAAAATGCAGACAATTGCAGCACTCACCTTACTAAATGTACTAACATTCATCAAGTCTATAGAAATGTGCCTGGCTCACAGTAGATCCTTTAGAAGCATCAGTGAGTAAATAAGATGCTGAAGGGTTTTGTGGCCGTTGCTGTTTCCTCTTTTCAGGTTTACTTTTCTTCTATTTCTCCCTATCACAACTATATGTTTTTCCTAATTTTTATGGCTTTTTTAGAATATTCTGCTGGTGGTTAAGTGCTTTGGACTTTCCCCCCATAACTGTAGACTTGTTTCTCTCTCAGGCTCATCTCTGAGGTAGTTTCTGAGGCATGCCGGGTCTTCCTGCCTGACTTCCAGAATTGCCTGCAGCACGCCTGGTACTCTTCCAAGCTCTCCACAGTCAGCCAACTAAGATTTAGTGTTATTTTTCATCACCTTGATGTCAGTGAGAAATATCACTAAATTAATGCAAAAAAGATGTTCAATAGGATTTCCTGAATAACTCAGAGCCTGCTGCAAATACAGGATGGTCTGTGATGTTTTGAATCGATGGAGATCTATCTAGGGATTTCCAGCAATTCATAAGCCAATGAGAGCTCACCAATTTAAAGTTTTATTTTCTAAAACCTGGCAAGCTGGAATGAAAGTACACCCCTTTCCAGGCAAACACCCCAAAATGACTCAATTATCAATGACAACTAACAAATTCAAGGGAGGGGCCATCAAAAGTCTTTTACAGAAAAAGCTGACCATGGCAGCTTATGGCCAAGTTCTCTTGATTTGCTCTAAAACATGGCAGAAGTAGAAACCTACCTCTCCAGGCCTGTGACCACTGGTTTCTGACTCCCTTATTCCCTTGATCCTTCAGCGCTGGCTTTGAAACCTTTCCCTGGATTTGCAAGACATTAGGGAAGTTTTTCTCACATGGCTCTCACAGGCTGCCAATATTCATCAGCAAAGACTGAACAGGAATCTTGCCTTTTTCTTTATTTTCTTGATATCTTGTATTCTGGGATCTGATGTGACATTCTTATTTCTTCATGTGTAAGCAATATCAAAAACAAAATACTAGAGTCTCAAAAACTGAGTTTGGAGAGAATGCTTCATGATGGACCCAGTATATATTCATATACATATACTGTTGCTAGAAGATTCCTCCTATTTTCCTTTTTTTAAAAAAGGATTATTATAGCTCAAGTCTATTTTCAGACTCAGGAAAGGTTGGCTCATTTTAAATTTCTAAACATAAGAAAGCTTCAGCACATATCACCTGGATTAAACTCATTTTCTAGAATCAATCTTTCCTGCTTGCTCAAATACTTGGTTTGAGTAGCTGTGTCTTCAGCTGCGTTTCCTGATCTGGGGAAAGCATTAGTGTTGAATGGCCAAGCCCAGCTTCACCCAAACTGCAGTCACGAAGATAGTTTTCAACATAAATCAATAGATGCCTTTTAGCCTTCCACTTCCTAGGCCTCACAGCAGCATGTGTTTTCAAGAGATTTCTCTTCCCTCTGTTACTCTAAGCTTCTACCTTTTTTGAGCAATCCTCTCTTACATGCCCAGGTATTTCATATGAGTGTGAATCTATCTCAAGTTCCTATTCTGTTCTTTGATGTGAAGATATTTGACTTTTCATTCTGTTTGAAGAGAGGTATTATTTCAGCATCCCCACCCACTCAAATTGTAAATTTGAGAAAGCTAGCTCTCTGTGCCTTGCCTTCCTCATCCACATAGCAAAACAATAGCACTAAAATAAATTTAGATATACTCATATTTACAATATAACATGCATATAATTAACATGAAAATGATGCAATAGAATTAATACTAGTAAGTACTCAGAACAGTGATTAATATATAACAAAACCAACATTCAATAAATATTTTGTTCAACTCTAATGGTTTCACTGAATATCCTCATACTGATAATTTTCCATCCATTTTTTAAAAATCAAAAGCTCTCTGGAACTTATACATCTGCTGTAGTTTGGATACCAAAAGATACTTCAAGGTCCATTTGTTAAAGGCAATATTGTTGGGCAATGGTGAAAATCTTAAGAGTTGCATCCTGGTAGAAAACTTAGGTAGATAACCTAAGAAGTCCTTAGGTTATCATAGACACGACCTCAACAAAAATTATGTAACTCTGGCCTCTTTTTCTCTTTTTATTTTTTGCCATGGGTTATCAGTTTGATTCACCACATTCTCTACATCTCTGGCCAAAAGTTAGTAATTATACTAAAAAATAAAAGTAAACATAAAATGTATAAAATCTTGCAATAGTACAAAGAAGGTCATATACAATTATGTTTAATTATTTACTCATTTTAAATAAATTTATAAAAATTTCAAAGGACATGGGAATTTACAGGAATACTGTTTATTAACTTTTCTTTATCTTTTAACATTTATTCCTGCAAACCCCCATGCCTTTTGAAATTGTTATAAATTTATTTTCTTAAAGGATGTAAACAGCATGCAAATGTTACTGAGAAAACTTACCCAAAGAGCAGCATAGAATGTTACTCTTGATGAAATACAGGGCAATGATATGAAGGTCATTCAGCATAGCATAGTATTAATACCTTCAACTGCACATGTTCCATCCCCATCCAGCATACCAAATAGAAGCTTAAAAGTAATGCCCTCTCCACCTCAGTCATAAACTTGAAGCTCTAAAACTACTAACCAAAATGGCATTAACCTCTTTGTAACTGATTTCCTCAGGAGTTTTGTAATAGTGACAGAAAGATGACTAATAGAACAGTGCCACCTGGGCGATCCAGCATGTCTTATAGTATTTTCTCATTCTTGCTATATTTCAAGAACTGACACCACCTCGTCACCCTACTCCAGGCACCTAATCTTAGCTGCTGCTTCTGCTTCAACCTAGGGACATCATCTTCAATCCTGTTCACTTCATTTTCAAGAAGTTCAGGTTCTTTCCTGATGTCTCCAGTCTTGCCTAGTCCTTTCCAGACTATTTATCATGGCCAGAGTTTTCTTCCTAAGATGTACAACTCCCAATAAAAGTGCCTGGATTATAACCATATCACCACCACAATACTGTTAACTACTCAGTGAGAACTCAAATGCCTGTAATGCCTTCCTGATTGCCCCAATTATTGACCATGGTATGTTTTCCATGCAACTCTCAGCTATCTTTGCTATCTAAGCATACTAAAGGACTGATTTTGCTGAGGGTACCATACTTTCATACAACTCAGCATTACTATACAATATGGCATTTCAAGTTCCCAAAACCTTCTAGCTGATTCTAGTTATCTCATTATCCTGTTAGAGTCAAACTGGAAAAGACTTGACGGGACCATATATTGAAACACTGGCATTTTTATCATGCCTATCAATATTGGCTGACTTTCATATGATGACTTATATTTAATTCTTTTTTCCTATAACTAGTTCATCAAATTTGTATTAAGATCTTATATGTCAGTCCCTGTGCAAGGCCCCAGGGAAACAACTGAATAGATAGATTTTATCTCTAACTTAACAAGTCTTCTATAAATCCCCACCAAATGAAATCACTCTTTGTTTTGCTAACATCATCTTGTACTGAGCACACTTCTGTTGCATTGTATTTTACCTGTTGGCTGTCTTTGTGCTTTACCTTGAGCATATCCCAGCAAGAAGTGGTCAGATGAGGATCAAGGAGTTTTAGGGAATTATCTTAGGAAGAATGAATGCTAAAAGTAAGGTAGAGAAGGCAAGAAACCTGATAAGGACTGTGCTCACGAATAGATGGCTTCAATCTCAGTCCTCCTAGCATCTGGGAAACTGTGTAGAGCACATCCCAATTTAATTACACCAGAAGGTGTGAGAGCAGAACCAGTAAATCCCCGTGTGGCATGCTGTGTACTCCACTGAACTTCCATATTGCCCTTACAAATGCTGAAGCTACAGATGAATTCAGGGTGCAAGGCAAGAATAGGCAGGACCTCAATGACACCCACTACACTTCCCCAGGGCCAGAACTAAAAAAAAAAAAAATGTTATCCATGTTGCTACTCATAGGACTTATCAGAATTTCTGGGGCAGGATCATTATTCAACATGTGTGAATGAATAGATAAGCCTCTAATATAACAATATATTGGAATAAGTACTTGAAATAGGTTGTTTTTATCTTCTTTTAAAGGAAGGCTGAAAAGGCACAGGCCACCTGTTGGGAAGAGAGCTTTCTTGGTGCAATTCCAGATACAAAATTAGATGCCTCAACAGATGGCTCAGGCCTAACTATTTCCTATAGACATTACCTCTAGGGTAGACCCCTCAGTGACCTCAGGACTTTCCTTGGCATCAACACTTGATCTTAGGAGATGCTGACTCCAACTCCAACTTAAATTGGGGTCTATATGTAGCTGTAAGAGGCCCTCAAAACACAAACCTGTTTTCAGAGACTAGATGCAAAGTTTTATATTACTCAATCTGGAATGGACTCAGAAATTTACTTCTTGATTTTAGAATCAAACATGAAATTTTACAGGTAAATATTTGATTAACAATGGTGATAGGCTTCACACAGTTTTCTTTTTGGCACAAAATGACTTCCCATTTCATGAGCACATAAAATAAGCACATAAAATAGTTAAAAAGACTTCTTGGACATCAAATAACCCATACTAAACATACTGATGAGTTAAGTGTAAATAAATGGGAAACATATGGATAAAATTTTCCTTAAATACATAAAGCTTTAGACATGAAATGAAAGAGACTGACAGAACACATCTGGGGCTTTGCCCACTGCAACAGTTATTTTTAGTTTGAATATTAAAACAAATTACAATTCAATGTGTTCAGCTTGAACATGAACTTTTGATTTATAAAATAATGCCTGTCATATTAGTACAGACAGTTGTGAGAACACATCCCTAACCCTTGTGAGGGACAAATCTTCAATAATCATTTAAAGCATACAGGTCAATTTTTTTGCTGTGATTTTTAGAAAAAGATTAACATTTTTGTACTTCATTCTGAAAAAGAAAATGAACACCTGGAAAAGCCATCATTTTAGGGAAGGAAATTTTGAATATGTTTTAATATATACTAAAGCAGTTTAGAGGGTTAATTTGTTAAAGGAAGTTGAATAAGACTAAGATTTTAAGAGCTAGGTGGGAGCCTACTAATATAGTATATGATTGGAAGAGATGAGGGCTGGGGTCTGCCTTACCACTGCCAAGAGAAAACTCTTAAGTTTTTGTACCACCCTGAGTTAGCTGGTCAGTATTTCTTGAGGCATGGGTGTGGGCTCAATCATACTCATCACACACAACCAGGTTCAAGTTTCCTTCTCACTTACACTTACAGCAGACACAGCAAGCTGTGGTTAAGAAGGTGATAAAGATTAGGGGCTGGAGAAATGGCTCAGCAATTAAAACACTGGATACTCTTATAATGGACCTGGGCTTTATTTCCAGTACAAACAGGATAGCTCACAACCATCTCTAACTCCAGTTTGAGGGGATCTGATGCACTCTTCTATCTTCTGCTGACCAGCTGCATGCAAGCAGTCGACCTATATACATGTAAGCAAAACACCCATACATAGAAAATGAAACTAAAAAGTGGTAAAATTACAAACTGAAAGAAGAAAAAGACTGCCTTGGGCCTCTACCGTTTATTAACACCCAGCACAGTTCTCTTACACACAAAGAGTTGGTTTCTATTTAGCTTCCAAGTCTTCGATTGGGTCAAGCTCTGCTGTCTTCATGAGCAGACAGCAGTAGCCAGAGTCCCTTACACAGATGTTTCCTCTTCAATTAGGCAGTGAACTGACAAATATGGACCTTTAAAAGTGTATGGAATATGGTGTCCCAGTGGGCCCTGTAGCTTTCTCAAAGGTCTGTACAGACAACAGCCACCTGCTAGACTTACCTCTTTCTAAGTTTGTTTTCTGAACCAGCATTTTACTTTTAGCCTCAGAAGGCTCTGTTCTCAAGCTTCCCAGAACTACACTCTACTTGCAGTATTCTTTAGACCACAGCTTATAAAAGTAAATTCTTCCTGAGAGCTACTTCACTGCCCAAGAATCAACACAAAGTGAAAACGACCGCATCATCGTGCATTAGCCTTGAAATGACCAAGAGCTGAGAGTAAGAACCTATAAGGCCAACTGGCCTCAGATCACGTTCAGTAACAGCATTTGCTTGTTCAAATTATTCAGAGATTAAAGCCCTTAGGCACCCATAAGGAGAACACAATTTAAAGAAAATTGAATTACCAAAAATAGAGTATAGGCAAAGAAGCAAACTATGAAGTAATGAGCAAACAAAAGGAATCTGGAAACCAGGACTTACTGTCATTCTTGATGAGCCTTTTAACTTCCCTTTGTGTCTACCTTTTACCTTCTCTTGGATGATTATCCATTTCTTTCATCTCCCAAATTAGTTTGCATAGAACCATGAAAACATACTATAGCCAATGAAAGAGTATAATTCCAGTCTCTGTGCTCTTTGCTTTCACAGGTAGAGGCAAGAGGCATTAGGAGTGTGACTATGAATCCCTCCCATGTGGATGCCAGAGGATTTTGTGCACTATACAATTCCAAAAGTTCCATACAGGCAATAGTCATGCCTTTTGAGGAACATTTTAGAGTCCATCAAAAACTGGCAGTATATGGGTAGCAGGAAACTGAAATGGAGTCTCAGCACTGTCTGTGTATAAAGCAGACCAGTCCAGATTTCCCTCTTGCTCAGCTTGAAGCCCTGGAGGCAAAACATTCTAATAATGTGTACCAGGATACACACCTGCTCTCCAATCAGGCTCTAAATGCATGCAGGTGAGACCAATCCATAGTAAGTACTCCTTGTTTCAGAGAAAGACAGCACATAAAATAGTATGTGCTTCAAGAACTTTTCTGATCTGAAGTTCAAGGATATTTGTGTTTTGTTTTTGCTTTGGTTTTATTTGATTGCTTAAATTGTTCCTGCATTTACAAACTGTTATTTTCTTTTCCCACATCCCAATATCCATTTTTTCCCCCTTGGGCCCTAGGATTTTGTTTATTTTTGTAAAATGTCATATCATTTCTACATCTATCTAGACCTTCAGCTTCTTGTTACCCAAGGCCCTGCTGTATGCCATAATTCAGTACAGCACAGTCCCTTTCAACAGCATTTCTCACAGTGCATTTCTACTCACACAACTTGGTTTCAGCTTCACTCCTGTAAAAGAAGTGCTTCTGTCATAAGAGGAACAGGGGGATTTGGAGACTGGTAGAAGTCATATTTGCTTTTAGAAAAAGAAAATCCTCCACCCTTAGAAGCAACAATACAAAACATAGGATTATGAGCCAAACAGCTCATAGGTCAGAAGCAGACCCAACACCAAGACTGAATGTGTGAATGTAAAATAAAAGAAATACAAAGGAAAAGACATGTCTGCTCCTAGACATCGTGGAGGGTTCTGATATCTGGAAGAGAAAGCATAGCATAGCCTTAGGCAGGAGCACCTGAGAGAGTCTAGAATGGACATGACCTGCGTCATATTAGGAAAGTGGGAGGGGAATCAGATGCCACAGCCAAGAGGGCAAAAAGTAAGAAAGAGGTGGGTAATGAAAATGTCTGGATTATATAGGGAAAGGCCTTTAGGGAGGGAGAGTCCAGTCATTGTGCTGGAGAGTGCAGGGTAGAGGGTAGGGTATGCTAGCCATAACAAATAGGGACTGGGGGATGCTGGGCAAACTGGGAGGTCAGCTCTGCTTTGATATGTTAAGGAGGCACCTCAGCCATTTGTCCCAGGGTTTGAAAATTAACATTGTGAAACACTCTATCTCTAAATCATAATAGCAACTATAAATGTCTAATCCATGAATTTCATACCTTCGGACAGGGTAGAAGATAGTTAAGTATCTCCGAAAATGGGGTACACAGTAATAATATAAAAAGATCAAGAACCCTGGAGAAAAGTGAGATTCTAGTTCCAAGGTGGCTAAACAAAGTTGCCCTACTTTAGACAGTCTATATCCTATTCACGCTAGAGAACAATGGTCTTGTGCATTGGGAAATTTCTGAAGTCTGGTCCTGGCAAACAAGAACTGGTCATATAATCTAAAATCTATGGCATGTTCTGCTTAACCTGAAAAACTCAAACTCAGATGTACACCCAGCTAGCTGCTGCGAAGGTGTTTATTAGAATAACTAAGTAGGCTAATGTGAGCATGGCATTTTCAATATCAGGAAATTAGGTATAGTTCATTGTCCCTTGACTACATTCCGTCATTCTGATCACAAGTAATTGTGAACTTGCTCGAATTGAAAGCCAGCCAGCCAGAGCTCTTAAGCACATGCAGGCATTACAAGCTCCACAATCACATGCCCTGCTTACTTGGGTTTATTCTCTTTAGCACAATAAATGTGTGCGAAGCAGAGTTGAAGCTTGCCCTGAGAAAGCTGGCCCTCAGGCTTCCATTGAGAGACACTGTGTGGGCAAACAAAGCTCCCTCTTTGCAGCTTTACAAATGATAGGTTTTCACTGTGTAAGATGTTTTCACTGCATTCTTAAAGCATCTGCTGATGCAAACAGCACGGGCCAGCAATCCCAGTGTGGCATTGAATCTGGAAACAAGTGTCTATTCATGAAAGCCTCACCCTCACCCCTAGGGAGTTGCTTTCATTCAGAAATCTGAAGAACAGGACAAGAGGTCTGAAGCAAGATGCTTGGCTTATGCAGTGTGCTCCCACTCACCCTGTAGTACATCTCTCTAACCAGAGGCCTGCCTGGTGGTAAACCGGGTAGCTTCAAGATAGCACTGTGAGACGCTCACAGAGAAAGGGTGGTGAGAGCATCCTAGGAGCACTAAGACAAGAACCATCGGTATAGAGAAGGAAGTTTCTCCTGCCCAGTGTTGCAGAACAGTTCCAGAACAGAATGAAGCACACAACTGCTAAAGCTTAACCTTTCCAGCAGATGATTTGTTAGAGGGGAGTCTCTATTTATTTATTTTTAAATAATCATAAGATGGTGCAGACTGCTGCTGTGTCTTCTAATCTCCAAAGAGTATCACTTGACTTATTTGTCATTGTGCATTTCCCAGAGGGGACAATGGACAGAATTATGTCTCTACATAGATTCTAATGAGGTTATGTCTCTTTTCATCATTCCCACGGAAACAGCCTGGGTCCTTTTCTTGCAGCTGGCCTTGTGGGTAAGGTGTGTTCAATCCTCTTTATGAAGCCAATTTACTTTCATCATGATTGTGTTATGTCATTTCTTCACTGCAGTAATATTCTTTCAAGTACAATTTTTTCCCTCTGTGCTAACACGTCAAAAACTAAGTCAATGGAATCTTATAAAATAAGGAGCTCTAAATATCCTGTTGCAAACAATAAAATGATCTCAATTTTGCAATATTGAAGAATAAAATTCATAACTTGAAAGGTTGCGAGAATATAAACTGGCCATTAATCTTGGGAAGTTCTGAGAAGCCCTCCAGATCTGGCTTTGCCTTCTCTTTTCAGGCCATTCTTTCAGGATGCTGTCAGATTAAACACTTATGGCCAAGTCATGATTATCCATAGTGACCTGGCCATGGATAATTAAGACCTGTAGATCATAAAGACAGAAAATTAGAGTTAAGAGGAAATGCAGCAAGCTTGTAGTTCAGCTCATTCATTTATCAAGCGAGACAAGCAGCATTAAGGAGGTGAAGTGTCTTGCATAAATGCACCTCACAAGGGGTGGAGGGGAGGTTAGCACTATTTCCAACACAATCCTCACTTTTCTTGTTTTTGCTCTCTCTTTTCACAAGCAGTGTATTTGTTTCCTGAGCATACTCAGTGGACCTATTATCCGCCAAGTAAATGTTTTATATGGAGTAAACACTAATCACACTTGTCATATCTTTGTCCTGTATGCTCTTGATTTGAAGCCCCAGGTAAGTAACAGCAGAACAAGCACAGGGAGCATAAGAAGGGGCATAGGATGAGTGACTGAATATTGAATACTGCATTTTGACAGTCTAGCCAACTGTGTTTGGGCTCCTAAAGGGGATAGCCTAATACCTGTGCCATGGCCAGTGGCAGGTGACAGAAAGTATAGATTGTAAGTGACAGCTGGGGAAAAGTGCTGACGAGTATATAAAGACTGCAGGCCCTGTAGCATCAAGGGCAAGGCTTTCTATCTAGGATGGAGGGGCTCCTTTGACTTCTCCCGTTTGTTTGACTAACTGACAAGGGGAAGAAGTTGACATAACCAATGAGAGAGGAAAAGAGTAATCGCCACACTGCTCATGAACTAGCACTGATAAATAGCTAAAGAGTGCTCTGGGAAATGGGAGATCTGGTCCACACCCAGGTCAAAGTCTAGGCAACTTCAGCATAGTTCCTGAACCTTCCTAGGAAACAGCAATCAGAACTACTTCGAGATTTCATCGTACCCCAGTCAGAATGGCTGAGATCAATAAAATAAACACTGGCAAGGAAGTAGGGAAAGGGCAACACTTATTCATTGCTAGTGGGCATGAAAACTGGTAAAGGCACTGCAGAAATCAATGTGGAGATTCCTCAAAAATCCAAATGTCAGAAAGATTCAGTTATACTGCTCCTGTGCATATATCCAAAGGACTCTACATCTTCCTTCAGAAGTATTTGCTTGTTTGTGTTCCTTGCTGTTCTGTTCATAATAGCCAGAAATTGGAAACAGCCTAGATGTCCATCAATTAATGAGTAGATAATGAAAATGTGGTACATTTACACAATGGAATAAATATTTCACTGTTAAAAAATGAAATTATGAAAGGTAAATCATTTGCAGATAAATGAATGGAGCTAGAAAAATCTTCCTGGGTGAGGTAATCCAGATCCCAGCAGACAAATATTACATATTTTTCTTATATCGAGTGATAGCTTTTAAGGACTAGATATTCAGTTTGAATAACTGCAGAAGTTAGGGACTGGAGGGGGGTATCTTCCAAGGGAGTAGAGTGTTATTAAAAGATGGAGATCAAAGTAGAATAGCAAGATTAGATAGGGTGAGGGATGGGAGGGAAGGGTGAAAGAGGAAATATGGAGAAGGTCAACTAACATTAAAGGCCTTTTGAAAAGCGATGAAAACCCACTGCTGTAGATACTTCCTAAAATAAGTTCATATATGAAAGGAATGTAAATGAAGTCACCATACAATGGGGAAGACAAAGGCCCAACCAGACCTTTTATGCCACCAAGTAAAGCCTCCAGTACCAGAAATGAGTTACATTTTATCAGTCAAAGGGGTCCCACAGTCTCCCTGAACCTTTAAAACATCACTGGCTATTACCAAGTCTATTAGTAACTCTTTATAAATCAGTTTATGAAGATTAAGACTCTATTTCTAAACAGCCAATTTACTAATGCTCTGGAACATGGAGAAATCTAGTGCCAAACTAGAAGCATCACTCCTACTGACTGGCCTTCATGGTGCTGGGAGGTACTTTGCATGGTACCAGAAGGGGAAAGCAATAATCACCTTCACCTAGCTTTGAGCACTGTGACCGTCCTTCAAGATGTTCTGTTTTAATAGTGGAACAAATATTACAGCAACGCCAAGCACTGTTTAATTGGATTTAAGGCCTACTCCATGAGATTGAACTCATACATGATACTGCCAAGAGACCTAAGAACCTGAAATATAATAATAGGTCACTAACCTAGAGGGAAAACCTACTACTATTATTCTGCTAAAGGAACATAGCGATAAAATGACTAATGCCATATTGATATACCCATAGAGCAGAACATCATTCAGTTAACATCATAAAAAGCTTCTTGCACTAATGGATAATTAGCAAAGAGATCCATAATTGGACAATGTGGAGCATGAGAGACTTTGGAGCACACAACCCTAAAAGGGATATTGATGTGGGAATGTCTTTCTGTATGCCGTGCATATCAATCTTTAAATAAAGGACTGTTTTGGCCATGGCAGGCACCGAAGAAGACGTAGATGCAGAATCAAAATAGTTAGAAGACAGAGGGCAGAGTCAGAACAGATCAAGCCAAACACCCAAAGGGAGGAAAAAAACCATATAAAAAACACAGATGAGCCATGGACCACATGGCAGACAAATTAATAAAAATGAGTTAAATTAATATAAAAGAGCTAACTAACAATGTGTCTAAGCCATAGGCCAAACAACATAAACTTAATATAAATGTTTGAGTCATTTCTGTGGGCGGTGAGTGGCTAAAGGGTCTGGGGCAGCAGGTTTGTGAGACTGGACCTCTGGCTGCTTAGGGCCAAGAAACCTATTTGTAACAGGATATCTTTCATTATCAACCCCTCCTTTTGATGCTCAGGGATCTATGCGGAAGGAAGAAGAGGTGTAAAGCCTCTAAGAGCCAGAGGTAATGGATGACGCTAAGGAAAGTGTCACCTAGACACAACAGGACTGATGCTATATAAAATCAGAGACTGACAAGACACATGAACTATCCACATGTTTGACAGACACAATCCCAGCACTCACAAGGGGAAGTAGGCGCAAAGTGCCACTGAAAGCAAGAAGGTATTTGAAATTGATACTTGATGGGAAAAGGAAATTCAGTTTTCTCCAACAGATTGATGCCCCACATCTGGGGCAGGGTCCATGAGCAGGAGTAGTTAGCAAACACAAAACAGACAAACAGGCTCCATCTGCTATGGTGTATTTTGGTTTTGTTTTGTTTTTTTGGGGGGGGTTGTTTTTTTGTTATTTTGGGTGTGGTGTTCGTCTTATTGATTTATTGATTTTCTCTATGTTAGCTTGTTTGCCTGTTTTAATTTTCAGGTTTTGATATTTTTGTCAATATTTTTTTCTGTTTTTAATTGTTGCTGTTTTGGGAGAGAACATAAAGTTTGGAGGGTATAGAGGTGGGAATAATTTGGCAGGATTTAAAGAGTCAAAAGAATATGATCAAAATAATTTTATAAATATTTTAAAAAGAAAAAATAAAACAAATAAATAAATCTTCCCATGCATCAGCTTTTAACAAAAGCTTGGATAATTAGTTGTTCCATGTATGATAAAAATTATTGCCACAAACTGTTAATGTTTATTATGTACATGAGCATTCCTACACACACACACACACACACACACACACACACACACACACACACACACACACACACACAGACACACACATTCAAGCACATTCAATTGATGGATTGAACAAAGCCAAGCTGTTATTGGCAGTAGACCTTTAACACGCTCATAAACAGGTTTCTACAAGGTTCCAAGAGCTCTTGAACATTCTTCCTGATCTGCTGAGAAAGGGGAAATCCCTTTTCTTCAATGGAGTCTCATTGGTACCTCAACAACATCCAAGGTAGACCCCAGGACTAGGAGTAGTTATCTAATGCAAAACAGGTCCCCCCACTTTTTAATAATCACTTTCTTGGCTAGTATTCTACAGAGCACACATTCTGAACCACCCCCATGGATGAATTCTTAAATATGACTACATGGAATACAGGTTGAAAGATTGCTTCTCACATCACATACTGTTGTTGTCTTTTTACATAGCAGTCACAGAGAAAGTAAACTTACTATGACAGATAGTTTATAGCTGCAAAACCTAAATACATAATTTTCTTGCTTTGGATCATGAGGTCAAACTGAGAATACAATCTTGTGGTACTCATTTGTGAATGGGATTTAAGAATGTTGTGTAACAATTTTTACCACATTCTCATTGCTGAAATTACAGGGAGAGAATTCTGGGCTCCATTCTCCTCCTCAGGTTATTCATTATGCGGTATGTACATACAACAACAAAAAAATACTCCACAAAGATTATAATTCTTGAGACAATATAAGTAGCATGCCTAACTCTGATTTTAAAAGTGTGTAAAATGTCATGAGTTAAAAAGTAATATATATTACTGAAATTGTCCCTGAAATCATCAGTTAGCCTATTTGTAAGCATGTAAAATATGTATAATAAAAAATCCCCGATTGTAGGCGGAGTGTAGGCGGAGTTTACTTAGAAGGCACCAATACCAGATAGATATTTATTAAAATATAAACCAACACTCACGATACAGGTAACAGTTTATAGTAGCACCTGAACAGGGACTGAAGTCTGGAATGGTGGAAGAGTGATGGACGGACGATGGATTCCGATCCTGTCTCCCCAACAGCCAGGAACCAGGAAGAGAGCGTCTTGTGTTCCAGAAGCCCCTTTTCAATGGGCTTTCCCCGCCCCCTTCAGGGGCCCGGGACCCTGGATAAGTGTCTTTTGACCTTATCAGCTGACACCTGAATCCCACAACACCCGATGTCTTTAATTTTAAACTTAACACATATTTTGTAATTTCTTGACCTTTCACAATCCAATGTGTGACTTTCATCAAAGATGATCTTATTTTGGATACTTTTAGCCTCTCTGCTTACTATGAAATTACCTAGGAATAGACAAACCAATTCTCAGTGAAAAATGTCCCTTTCAGACAAAAGACATAGAAGTAACATGTGCTCATGCATACAGGAAGAAGGAAAACTGAGAGGCAAAGAAAGCCATTCAAAGTTGAGGAAGTTTACCTGCTTTGCCACAATGCTGTCCAAAGTTATTATAGCTGAAATCCTTGACTTTGGCTGTTTCCTCTATGATTTACTTCTGTAGAGCCATTCCATAGCTCTCAGATCTATTTGAATAATGTGAGAGGTATCTTTATCTCCATCAAATACAGGCCTCCTCAATAATGACTTAGTCCTCGATCATATCACATGCATGATCTTCCCAGTACTTTGAGTGGTGAACCCCACATCTTCATTATTCAAATTGCCTGTTCACAGTGCTGCATGTTCTCAGTGAGCACCTTTAATTGGCATCACCTGGCATACCCATCTTCTCTTTGCAGGGAACTTCCTCCTGCCTGCTCAGATGCTGGAAGGTTAGTGCATGCTTTCTTTATTACTGGTTCCTATATTCTTTTGAACAGAGTCTTACTAACACCAAGACACTACCCACTAAGACTGTTTCTCGGAGCTTTTGAATGACTTGCATAGAACTAATACCCCACTCCAATTCTCAACATGGTCATAAATTTTATTGCCAAGTGTCCCCAAAATCATTAGTCAGATAAGTTACAAGCATGTAAAATAATTACAACAAAAGCTCATCCATCTATACCTTTAAACTTGATATATTTTCTTGTCCATTCATAATCTAACTTGTGACTATCATCATGTCATAGATAGCCATGCATAGCATAAAAGTGGTGTAACAAGATACAGGAAAAAATACAATGTCCTAACCTTAAGCACTTGAAAAAGTGAATTTTCAAAAATAATGAAAATGTATACTTTACATCAAATAACCAATATACATCGTAGTAGAACTACTAGATTTTGTGTATAAAAATTTTGTGGCAACAAGAGAGTTCAATGTGTAGAGGTTACTTGGTATGCTTTACACAAACCACTCATAATTAATGGGGTGTTTAGTTAATTCTTGCTTTTCTATAGTATAAGGAGCAAGAAAAAGGTTTTCCACTTTTACTACTGATATTCAGCATTGTAATTTGGAGGTCCAGACAGAAAAGCCAAGCACTAGAGACCAGAGTTCAAACTCTAGAATCCTTGTAAGTGAGGAAGAAGAGAACTGACCCCACAAAGGTTGTGACCTCCAGACATCATCACTGCAAGTCACAGTCAGAGAATCTATTGCCGTAATTAATTGCCATGACCAAAAGCCACTCAGAGAGGGAAAGTTTTACTTCAATACCATATCCCAGTCCAAGTCAAGGCAGAAACATGGAAGTAGGAACTGAAGCAGAGGCCATGGAATACTGTTGCTTACTTGCTAGCCCCTCCTTGATTGTTCAGCTCAGCCTGTTTTCTTATAAAACCAAGGAACACCAGCCCAGGGATGGCACCGCTCACAATGGGCTAGGCCCTCACACAACAATTCCTAATCAAGAAAGTACTTGACAGACATAACTTTTAAGCTAGTCTTCTGAAGACCTTTTCTCAATTAAGATTCTCTCTTCCCAGATAAGTCCAGCTATGTGCCCGTTAACATAAAACTAGGCAACCCACTGCTTTTGTAACACAGAAACAAAATAAAACCAATTAGTAGTATTTGGTAGCAAAGCTAAACTATCCAATAACATGCATAAGGGAATTAGATTATGATAAGAACGTTTTCAGGAAACAAACCAAATTCTTACCTACTGCTCATTCATGTTCTGGCTTCAATCTCCAGCCCAGAGAAGAAGAAAAAGGAACAGAAGGTGGGGAAAAGGAGGTGAAAAGAAGCAAAGGGGGAAGACTAAAAGGGGGCAGGGAAGTGAGGGAGGAGGGGGGAATCTTATTCCCCAAGTGCAGGCGAACATCCTCAGGAGTTAACGAGTAGATACAAGAAATACTCCACATTTATTTCTGAAAAGTCGCAGGCTACAAATGGCCTAATATCTGCTCACAGATAAGCAGCTTAGTCAACAGGACACTTAGCAAATCCTTGCCTTCTGCTAAGACTAGGAACAAGACAAAAATGTCTGCTTTCAACACCAATATTCAATATTGTACTCTGGAGGCTCTAGCAGTACAGTCGGGCAAACTACTAAAATAAAAGATGAGCAGGAGAAATATCAGTTCCTAATTTACTGTTCTTTACTCATGCTGTCATCTGTTCAATGGTTACAGGGATTAACACAATAGGTGGTCCAATCTGTTAAGGCAGCTTAGTCAGGTTACAAGCACCATACAAGGTCAAAATTTGTGAATCAACAGCATTGTCTCCTCACTAGTGATGTTATATATACAGAGGCAATTTTTTCATTATGTAAAATGATGTTTTTTTCTTCATTTTCTTATTTTTTTTTATAAAAATGTCTTTTTTATCCATGTATCCACTTGCTCCCCCTCCCTTCACCCTTCCAATCTCTCCCAGTCAGCCTTCATCCACTCCCCTCCCCATCCCCCCATCCCCTCCCAGAAGGGCAAGAAGTCCCAAGGTAGGCCAGCTCAGCATGGCATATCCACATCCACTTAAAACACAAAATGAGAGAATCAAGAAAGCTTTGTAATCAGGTGTGGAGTACCAGAAGACACACAGATTCTTTACCCTGAACACTTCAGAGAAATGCTAAGAGAAACCAGAGATTTATGCAGACATACTTCTTTACTCTCCAAACTAGTCATTATGTTCAACAAACCCCAATTATCTCAACAGAATATCCAAATAAATGAAAAATGAATCCCAACATCATGTGGAAATATAAAAGATCCAAGAGAGTCAAAATAATCTTGATAAAAGAACGAAACTTCAAGCTCACAACTATTAAAACACACTATAAAATCATATTAATCATGCAGTACTAGAATAAAGATAAACGTTTAGTTAAACAGATTTTTAAAAAATATCCACAATACTACTTTTGGGCAATAGTACTAATGTAATTTGGTGAGGAAAGTGAATCTTTTCTTAATTTTTTTCAGTAAGAGTTGCTATTAAAAACATCTTCAATCTGAAAATAAAATGAGCTTTGATTTCTATTTTTGATCATATACTTAAATTTTTACTCAAGATAAATCAGAGACCTAAAACTAAAACTATAAAAGTTCTGGAAAAAATCCCAAATAAGACAAAATCTTGACTACCTTGAATGTATTAAAAAATGTCTTACCATATACACAAACCATTTTAAACCTAAAGGGGGTAAGTTGAACATATACATTGGCAAAGAAAACTCTTAAAATTGGATAATAAAATAAACATAAAATATAAGAGACTTATAAAAGGATATTTACAAGATGCTTAGGATATGGCTCAGTCCAAGTGTGAGGATTGGAGCTCAAACATGAAAAAATCCTGGTGGTCTGGTAGTCTTGGTAGCTGGCCAAAATCTCAGAATATAAGAGACAGAGGCTAGATAATCTCTACACCATCTAGGTAGCTAGACAAGTCAAATCAGTAAACTATTAACCAAGTGGGAAATCCTGTCTCTATATAGTTGGAGAGAGAAAGACAACTGGTATCAAACTTGGCACCTCCCCATGAACACATACATATACACATACCCTCTTACACATGTGCACATATACATGAACACATATGCACACTACATAGATATGTATACACACATAGTAAAGATATGCAATAAATGAGTGGAAAATAACTGAAAAGACAATAAAACATCATTAATCCCTCCAGATGCCTAGTAATACGACATCATGCTATTCTCCATCATCAAACTGAAAGTCTGGAAACCTACCCATAGGACATATTAGCAAGGTTGTGAAGCAAGTAGAGAGTTTTGAATATTTCTGATAAAAGTTTAATTACTTAGTAGAATAATGCAAAGTTTCTTATCAAGTTAAAAGATACAATTTTCCACACCATCATAATTCTAGGAGAAATGAATGTATATGGCTACTAAAGTACTGCACACTCAAGCATTTCTTACAGTGTTCCCGAGCAGAAACAACGCCAGTTCTCAGTGATGGGCAGAGAGATCAAGATATTGTGATAGTCCCCAAGTGAAACTGTAAACAGCGAAACTTAAACATATGTAAGATCTTCATCTTCATGTTGTTCTGATATAACACAGCCAAGACCACATAATACACGATTCCATTTGAACAAAACTCGAGAAAAAATCACCCATTTCTGACGGACACACCTATCTGTGGCTACTATTGGCAGGAGGTGGGCTACTAACAAGGACCACAGACATAAGTAAATTTTTTTCAAAGTATATCCCGATAGTAGATTTGATATATGAATCAAAATATTTTTCAAAACTTAACAGGAATGCATATTAAAATTGATGCCTCATGGAGGGTTTGCCCAAATAGCCTAAAACACTTAGTATAACACTCAGCCCCTCAAGCACATGCAAAATCCACACCTTTTATTCTGTGTTTATTATACTTGAACAGAATCGATTACTAGCATACCTAGATAAAGAATATAGACAAGAAAATAATGCAATTAGTCATTTGGGGTGCACAATTGGTAATTGAGTGGGAGGAGACACTTGAACAGTTTGTGGTGTTATCAAACTGCTGAATGTGATGTGTGTGGTGATATGTTTACAACAGTCAAACATCTTTGGGAATTCTTAACTGAGCATTATATATCCATTGTACTTCAGAACAAGTCTTTCTAAAAATCAAGGTCTCCAGTGAGTGTGTTTTAAGGACCTAAAAAAGATCAGGTTTCATATTGTTAGCATTTAGAGCTGGCCACTGAGCCACACCCTGTCCTGAGCCACATCCTCTCCCATTTAAAGCAAGGTTCCCTCAAGCATATCTCTTTCTTCCTTTGTTCTCTCTTGGGAGCTTCCCCATTTCACTTTCCCTTTTCCTTTCTTCCTCATTACTCTGTTTTGTTTTGTTTTTTTTGTTGTTGTTGTTGTTTTTTGTTTTTTGTTTTTTTTGTTTGTATTTTTGTTTTGCCTTCTCTGCTTTTATAATCACAAACTTTCTGTTAACCATGATCATATTCATGTGATAATATAAAGCTCTTTCCTACATAGCAACAGTGTTAAGAGTCTCCTGCTATCTGCCTCTGCCTTCTGCCATTTCCCACGTGCATCCATAAAAATCCACTACCAAATAACCGGGTATATGCAAAACATATCAAATATGTGCAAAATCCTAGCACACATAGCTGACATCTTGAACTGGGCTATGCCACATTGCACAAAGAGCCAATAGTTACACGTATCTATTCTAAGGAAATTAAAATTGAAAGTCTAAATCTTCATTCTATTAGTTATACTTCTATTATTCAATGAACATGTGAGCCAATGGCAACCACATCATATGGGACATTATTGGAAAACACCAGTGTAGACAAATGTAGAAGTGCTTGGCTAGTAATGAGCATGAAATGTGTATCTATTAGTAGAAAAGGATTAAATAGGCAAAAAGGCACAGGATGCTCAGTGGGTAAGAGCATTTTCTGCATAAGCATGAGGACCTGAGTTCAAATCCAGGGCACTCATATAAAATCCCAAGTACACCCATGTGTGCCTATAACTCCGGTGCTATGGTTTAGACATAGACAGATTCCAGGTGCTCAGTGACCAGCCAGCCTGGCTCAAGTAGAACCCCAGTCTCAGATAAAGACTCCCAGGAATAAGGCAGAGTGTGTTCTGACTTTCTCACTGGTCTCAGTCATGTGCTCAGACAGGCACACAAATGTATATATTACACAAATACCACTCAAAAAAATTAAAAGAAAAACAATATAGCAATTACTATGTACTCAGCCACTGTGATTATAGTTTACTGAATGTTTAGGGTACATATACCATTTTTTTAAAAAAATATTTTTTGTTACTGGAGATAGATTCCTTTCTCAGACAATATATCCTGATTATAATTTCCCTCCCTCTTACACCTCCCAGTTCCTCCTACCTCCCTCCAGATTCACTCCCTTTCTGTCTCTCATTAGGAAAGAACAAGTTTCTAAGAGATAATAAAACATAACAAAATAAAATATAATAAGATTAAAAAAAATTGTCACATTGGAGTTGAACAAAGCCAACCAACAGAAGGAGAGGAGCCTTCAAATAAGCCACAAGAACCAGAGACCCACATGTTCACATTGAGGTGTCCCAGAAAAAAAATACTAAACTAGAAGCCAGAATATATATACAGAAAATCTGTGCAGACCAATGCTTGCGGCTTCAGTCTCTATGAGTCTATTGAGATCTGCTCAGCTGATTTAGAGGGCCTGGCTCCCTTGTGCCCTTTGCCTCCTCTAGCTCTTCTAGTCTCTCTGTCACCTCTTCGGCAGGGCTCCCTGAGTTCCGAGAGGAGAAATTTGATGAAGACATCCTATTTAGAGATGCGTAACCCAAGGTCTTTCTCTAGCTACATGATGGCTGGCTGTGGGTCTCTGTATTTGTTACCACTTTAAAATATTCCTCAGTTGTTACTTGGTGAGACCACAATTTGAATTTTTGCTGCCATTATGGGTTACATAATATGGGATTATTTAATTGTCCTGCTGCGGGAAATTTCAACTATATTGTGCCATGTGTTCCTGTTTGGTTACAAATAAGTGGGGGGGGGACACTCCACCCAGAACACATAGGTGGAGGGGTGTGGGTAAAGAAGTGGAAGAGCTGAACTAACTAATAGCAAGCAGCTCATGGCATATGTTCCTGTAGGTGTTTGAAACTATGAATATAAACTTTTCATCATGATAAATGATACCTGAGAGACAATAACGGTAGGTAATAATCATTGGGTTCTCCTTGGTTCCCCCCCCCCCCCCATCTCTGCTGTCTAACTTGTAAAATCTGCTCTGGGCAAAGCAATACCCAATCAAATCTATATAGTTATTTCTTATCTGAGAACGTTAGACTGTATCAGTTCCTCAACCTAGAATGCTACCCGAGACATACTCGTCTTCCAATCCCAGTATGACTTAGAATCTCTTCCTTCTTCCCTTCCTTTTTCCATCTTCTTTCTAATGAACTCTGTCCTCATTTAGCCACTCTTCTTCAGCACTCAGCTCAAGTGCCATCTTCTCCAAGATGATGAATGCAGGGTGTGCACACATGATGAGCCTCACTGCAAAGTGATGTGTCTGCTTTTCCATGGCCAAATCTCTGTTCACCACAAAACCTCTTGATATTATTAGCAGGGATGACTAGAAACTGTAGTGAAGTCTGTTCCCCTTCCTGAAGAAGGTATGAGACACCTTGACAACTGTGCTCATCACTAGGGGACTCTCAATCATGATTATAGCAGTGAGGAGCTGAAGTTTGAGAAAATGCTAATGGATTAAAAGTAAACTCCATAAACTTAAAAGAAAAGTTGAAGCTAATCATGTTTAGAGCCACATTTAGTGCTACTTTTTGCCATACTAATGTGAATAGCCCTTGACAATACTTAGCTCCTGGCAAAATGACACAAAGCATATACATTCTATTCAGACTGAGCACCATCTGTAAATAATGATGGATATCAGTAATTTAATTCAGCATCTACAGAGTTACCTGAACAGGAAGAGAAGACAAAGTGCAGGGATCAGAATACAAAGAACTGTTTCTGACTTCCTTGTCTGCTCCTTTGTAAACTGTTTTAGAATTGTGTCTGTGTGACCTTGATTCTAGAAGGCAGTATCAGAGAAAAAGAGTGGCTGGGACCTGCTTCCTGTGCTTATCTGCTGCTACCCATGCAGTTCAATGAAGAATGGTCAAAGGCTGTCAGTCTCAGCCACATTACCCTGAGCGCCCATAAACCCTCCCCCATTTGCCAATCCTTAAAAATGGTACAGCTGTAAAACAATGTCAGTTGCAAGACAGCCCTAACTTCCCCTGTCAACAGCCCTGTTCCACTTCTCCGATATTACTCCTTGTTGCCAAGTCCATTTTGTAAATGAAATCTACCTTCTGAAAATCACCATATGAATATGTCAACAGGTCATGAAATATTTTCATTACAAATCTTAAAGAAAAACGTAGCTCTAAAGAAACAGTTTGAAAACCGTCTATTTCATTAAGTGTAAGTGTGAAATCTTGATGGAAAACATTTATTTTGGCAGCTTTCTATTCTGCTGGTGGCCCCAAAGTGTCCTGACTGCACTGTTTATGGAGGCATATAGAGCTGGGGCACTCTGGAGTGAATGAAAAACACCCTGCTAGGACCCTCTGGATCATGAGCACTAGGGAGAAACTGGGATAATTATTATGCAAATTCCAGGTATGAGCTTCTGAGGTGTCTTTGTCATTAGAGTTATTTCTTAATTGTCTACAGTAAGAGGCAAAGGCAGTGAGTTCCTGAGTTATTCATGTTTGAGTGTGGAACAAATGTATATATGTGCATGCATACGCCCCCATGCCCACCTTTGTTGCGAGAGCCATTTTCTCTCACTAGACATTCTTGCCACCAGCCTCTGTCTAGCAAAGTCTGCTTTTCATTAACGACCCACTACACACATCACTTGCCTGTAACTTATTTTCTTCTCCTGGGGAAAATACCAACTTCTAATTCTCTCACTGCTTTGGGAATCATATTGCTTGTGTTATAGCAAGCTATGATCATCTCTATGTGTCATCCTCTCCAGCTATCCTTGGGAGGTCCAAGGGATAGAATCAATGTCCAATTCACATCCTAGCTCCCACAGCCAAGCCTCAACAATGCCCAGCTAACACTAAATGGTTAGAAGAAATTGGCAAACACTGGACTGTAAGAAAGTAGAGCATGATAGTTACTACATTACCTGTCTAGAAATGAGAGGCCTCAGAAATCCACACAGAGGAACAGAAATACTCATGTGAGGTTATAGGCAACAGTGACTATTTCCAGATGACTCAAGCAGGAGAAGTTCCTTGAGGATCTTTAAACCAAGCTTGCTTCACAGTCTCGTGGCTTTCGCCAGGACACATTCAATGCACCCATACAGCTTAGTTTTGTCATTTAATATTTGGAAACAATTTCTGTCACTACTACATAAATGTGGCTATACCTTAGTACTATGATGCTTTACCAATTTCTTTTAGCCGATTTCCCTGTAAAGTTTTTGTGAATGTCGTGAACTTAATAAACGTGGACACAGAGAAAAGAAGGGCAATTGACTTCTTCCAGTTCCCACAGCTAATCGATAGCAAAGGAAGGACAAGAGCCTACATAGCACTGACTCTTGAATCTGATGGTGCTGGAGCACTGTCTGGTGCTGGCATAGCTTGTCTTCTAGAGTAAACACAATGGTCTCACTGCACAGAGAAACCTTAGGATGACAAGTTAAAGGGTATATTCTGAAGTCTCAGAAAAGGGCAGGCAGAAGCAGGGGCAGGAGTATTAAAACAAACACTTACCTCTTAGGTCTTTTAAAATATGTGAAAGAAGAATGGACAAGATGGGTACAAGCTCTGGCCAACAAGGACCGATGCTCTGAGCTTAATCCCCAGACCAATAACGTGGAAGGAGATAAGCGACAAATTGTCCTTTGACCTCCACCTTCGTGGCATATGCATGCAATTGTGTGCACATTCATGTGTGCACGTGTACACACACACACGCACACACTCACTAAATATATAAATTATTACAATAATAGATTTCAAACTTTAATGTGTTTGTTTGAGAAGTTCAGACAACACTGACAAAAGTTTTAGATGAAAGTTTATGCTAGAAGATGCCAGAAACTATTTTTAAGGTTAAAGTTATGTTAATATATAAACATTAGCATAAAATAAAGAAAAGGAAAAGAGGATTAAGGAATAAAAAGAAGCAAATAAAATACAAACTCAGAAACAGAACAGTAGGGATAAATGTTTGACAAACAATTTATAATTACATTTTGATTTCTTTGACAGTAGGTAGAATAAACATACCTACATAATCAGGCATTCTTGTCTGTCAGAGAGAAAAGCTTAACAGAGAGGATAATATGGAGGTGAATCTTCAGAGGTTAGTAGGAAGTGAAATGGTACCAAGGGAATTCAAAGTACTCATAAGCAAAACAACAAAATAAAACCCCAGAAGTATCAGTAGATCTGAGGAACATCCAGAAATCATCTTCTCTTCCCAAAGACAGGAACTGAGATACAGTTTGAATGTTTTTAAAATATCAACCTGAAATTGAATTGAATGAATGATTTCATGTAGTATTACTTTTTAATGTGGTAAACTAAAACAGCATTGTAATTAATTTTAATTGCATTGCTCTACATATTAAACATACCAATGTACAACTGTTACTCCATCCATCACTAGAATAGTCTTCTTGTCTTCACACACATACATATACATGGCACATATACCTAAACACACATATGAATCTACACACGTATGAAGAACCCATCACACACACACATACACACACACACACACACACACACACACACACACACACACAGAGAGAGAGAGAGAGAGAGAGAGAGAGAATGGAAAAGGTGGGGTTACTATTGACCACAGGAGTTTAATCCTGGTCTTTGGATTCCACTTTCATTCTGTTCTTCCCTTGCTATGCAGAAGATCTTGGATATGGTATCAGCTGACTGTAGTAGCAGAGTTTCTCGGGTCCCGGGCGGCCGAGACCCACAGACCTGCTGCCCAAGACTGCTTAGCTGCCCAGCCATCCACTCAGGCCCCCAGAAATGATTCAGACACTTATATTAACTGTATGCTGTTTGGCCTATGGCTCAGGCACATTGGTAGCTAGCTCTTACATCTTAATCAACCCATTTCTATTAACCTGTCTGCCACATGGCCCGTGGCTCACCTGTGTTCCTTACATGTTTCTTCTTGGGCAGCTAAATACAAATAGACTAGATATTGTAACTATAATTCTTGCTTGATAGCTATTTTGTTATATGTAATTTTGCTATGTTAAAATTGAAACCTTCCTTTTTGATTAGACAGAAAGGGGGAAGTGATGTGGGAATGCCTTTCTGTATGCTGTGAATCTCAATCTTTAAATAAAGGAGCTGTTTTGGGCCATGACAGGCACCATAGAAGAAGTAGGAGGAGAAATCAGAGCATAGGTAGGAAAGGAAGGGCGGAGTCAGAAGCAGATCGAGCTGAAGCCCACAGGAGCAACATGTAGGAACACAGGTGAGCCACGGGCCACGTGGCAGACAGATTAATAGAAATGGGTTGATTTAAGATGAAAGAGCTAGCTAGCAAAGTGCCTGAGCCATAGGCCAAACAGCATAAAGTTAATATAAGCATCTGAGTCATTTCTGAGGATCTGAGCGGCTGGGCGGCTAAGGGGTCTGGAGCTGCAGGTCTGTGGGCCAAGAAACCTTATTGTAACATTCTCTGAGTCTTCTGAGTTATCTAGTCACAAGCTTTTCCATCCTAAAGGGTAGTTTCTAATAGTATTTAGAGTTTCAAATCGTTTTAGCAAGAGAACAAGAACTTTAGTACTTGATATAAATACTAATATAAAATTTCTTTGCTGTTTATGTTTATCTTATTTCTTCTTTGTATAGTAAATATTGTCAATAAACTTTCTGAAATATCTCTCATCTCTAAGTATCCTCTATTAAATACTGTGTATATCATATAACTTTATGTATCTTAGACTCTACTAGAAAATGTTAAAATTTCTATCACAAAATGCAAGTGAAAAACTATACAACTGTGTGTTGCTAGTCTGTTCATAAGAAAGTATATTTCATGATAAGAATAAAAAAGCTCTAAAAATGCCTGGGAATTCGAGTGAACTTGTAGGACTTCCTTGTTTTCTGTCATTCAGCTTTCCATGACCCAGGAAGATTCTTTATTTACCTTCTATACAGTTCATCAACTTAAGAGATATCCACATATAAAACTGAATAGCTTCAAAATGGAGAACATGCAATTGCCTATATATTATATTCATTCTTAAATATGATTTATAAAAATGTCCCAATGTTGCTATTAAGATGAAGTAAAGCATGAAATAAGGGTACTTTGAGAACAGCATTTATAGAGACAAGATGGTGATGGACACTAACTCAGCACATGATAACGGAGAAAAACAAGGTTAGAAAATGAATCACTTCAATAAAGCGGCTATCTTACCCCAAACCAAGCAAAATGAGAATTAAATATCCAACAACACATTAAGCCAACCCCAGGAGGATGTGACTTGAAGGTCAATGTTTGGGTTTCTTAAAATTACAAGCAATCAGCAATCACAAGCCACAAACTCTCTTAAATGTGGAAAACATTTAAAAGAGAGTGTTCAGTTTTCCCTTAAAATTGAGTCTTAAGAGGAGATAATGTTAATGATTAAAGCATAACCTAACTGCCCTTCAAAAAGGGCTAGCACCAAATTTTAGATGGTCACAGACAGTGTTTTGATCAATGGTACTAATTTTGGTTACATTAAGTCATTTCAAAGCTTTTAAAAGTGTATTTAAATAAATTTTACAACTCCATTCACTTACTAATAATTTAAGGCTATATTTCAATGTCTTCCCATCACAGTGTACAATGTAGCTTGCCTTGATGCTTACTAATATCTGTTTTACTTCTGTGGTAACAAATCAGAAAATTAATGAATGTAATTAATCACAGTTTTAAAATGAATACAAGCAGAACCAGTGAGATTCTAATCTCACATCTGAGACAATTTAGAATTATATGACAGCTTTTAAAGAAACTGAATCCAACTGCTTTTTGCCATTAATGCATTATAAACTACTTTGTAAGAAATGCTACAACAGAATTCAACTTGTTAGTCATTCTGCTTTATTTAAGCTATAGTGGCATTCTGCGAAAGTGCAAGTAGAATGACCATGAAGATTGACTCCTCTGGTGGTGTCTGTGTGGGTGCCCATCTTCTTATGCCTGCACCACTCTGTCACAGGTTACCTCTGTAAGCCAGCTCAACCAAGATGTCCAACAGGCCCCTTAAGCTTAACATGACTAAAAACTGAACTCCTAACTTCCTTCATTTTCTTCCTGTCCTGCTGGAAAATTCAGTGTTGGCTATCTCTGGAGTCCTGACTGTCACATGTGCAGTCTGACAGTGGCTCAGGATGGGTGTACTTTCAAGATGTATTGTGTGATCTGGCCTTCATGCCACCTTCCTGGTCATGCCTTTGTTTGATCCAGCTGTGTGGTTCTTGTCTGCACAGGACAGAGAGCCTCTGTGGTGTTGTTTCTGTCCTCATACCATGTATCCAACTCCTAAAAGGCAGGCAGAGATGGCCTTCCCAAGGTCAATCAGCAATGAGCATGACTTTGACACTTCACAAGGGTTTATTCACATTCAGGCATCATCATAAAGTTCTACACAGAAGGAGCTTCCTTGTCAATCACTCCTGCAAATGTCAATAGAAGACCAGAATGAGTGTTGTTGTGCCCAAGGTCTTAAAGCTTTTAGGTGGCAAAACTGTGTTTCAGTCCCAATGACTGTCACACTGATAAGTACCACTAATGCTTCCTCTGAGGGTCCCTGCCAACATCGGAGTAGAAAGAGCATCTGTGAGATTCTATGCGGACTGTGCACCTTTCCACACATGGTCTTCCCATTTCCTTACCATTCTACTCCCATCTCAACACTCCTTGCCATTTGTCAAGCACAACAGTGTAGTGCTCCCACACTAGCATGTGATGCCCACTTGGATTTAAACAACCACACGGTTTTCACAGGTGTCAAGTTGTTAATACAGCCTTACCCACGTTCCCTTTATTTTATGAATTTTAATATTCATCTCACCTCTCTTCCCAGTTCCCTTGTAAGTTTTATTTTCATCTCTAACATTTAGTACCATCTGATACTTGTATATATGCATAATTTTCAGAATGCATATTACTGTTCCTATCACTGTTAACGTATACAACAGACATATTACATATATTTATAGTATATATATATATATATATATATATAACACAAACATACACATCACTTTTACACACATTACTTGTGCTTTACTACCACATAGGTTGAATGACAGTGAGTATTCTTGTTATTTCTTCTGGTCTCTAACACATTTGCTGGGCAGCCTTTTCCTACCATTATTTTTGGCAAATCAATCCAAGATCAATTGATCATGCATATGTGGACTTACTTCTAGTGTTTAGTACTTGGCTGGCTAAATAGAAGGCAGGGGTGGGAGCATGATCTGTGTCTTATAACTGACTAACATCTTTGCAGCATCAGATATGATTATGAATTGGTCACAAACAGAACCTGGGGAATTCTATCAATACCCATCTGAGCATCTCACCTTATGCACAGAGGAAATAATGATTTAAGATGAGAGTCTCGAGTTTCTTCTAAGTTATGACTGAAGAGCCCCATGTGAAGCATTTAGGGAGGAGAGAAACTATTTATAATGACAACTTTGGAGAAGGAGTCTTCACCTTAGGAAACAGGAGCAAGTTTCTTTACTTGTGTTGTATGTGGTATGTGCTCATATGTATCTGCAGAAATGTGTGAATACTATAAATTAACACAGGTGTCTCCTTCAGTTGCTCTCAACCTTACTATTTGATAAAAAGGTCTTTCATTAAACCTAGAGCTCGTCAACTGGGCTTCAGCTAGGTTGACTGGCCATGGAGTTTCTGCAATCTACTTTTCTCCATTTTTCTTGTCTACAGACTGAGATGACAGATTCATCTAGTCTGGGTGCTGTTGACACAAACTCATGCTCTCATCTTAGAGGAACGGTTCTTTCTGACTGAGCTGTCATCTCAGACCTAGGAACAAATATTTAAATTTGCAAAAGTTCTCATTGCCCTTTCTTAATTTTCAGAATGTGTGGTATTCACTGTTCTTCTAACTGTGATAAAATATATGACAAAATACTTTGACGTGAGAGTGGGTTATCTTGGTTCTTGTTTTGAGAAGGTATAGTCCACCATGCTTGGGAAGGCATGGGTGTTGTCAGCTGAACAGCAGCCAGAGCATGCTTCTGAGACCCCCTAACCTCAGACATCAGTAGAACAGGAAGCAGAGAGAGTAATGTCTGTGTTCAACTCTTTTTCTCATTTGATTAGGCCCAATCACATGAGATAGTGCTCTTCCACTCAGGGTGCATGTTACTCATCAGTTGTCTCAAGAAATTCCTCTACGGAAGCTGCAAAGCGTACCACACTAGTACCATAGGCATTTCTTACTCTAGCCAAGTTGAACATCAGATTGACATTCATGTTGACACACACATTTGAACATCTTAGAACACCATGTTTCAACTACACCAACTACAGTCCACAGAACATGAAGGGCTACTATGTTGATATCGGTTTTTAGAAAAGTGAAGAGTCGGGGGCTTCTAAATTGATTGATAGTTTAGGAGAAGAAAAGTGATCTGATCTCTAGGGCTACAATGAGAATTCTATGGTGGTGGCAGCTGTATAAGCTAACACTCATGACAGGAGTAATATTGTCAAGCTACATAGCATACCCAGAACCACTACTGGACAATTCTGAACTGGAGGCACAAAATGGTAAGCTGTCCCTCATAAAGGGCCCTAGTTGCACCGGGTCCACAGCTGGAATTCCAGATGACTGCAAGACTGTTGTTTATGCAATTCCTAAGTGCTCTGAGGTTTTTAGAGCTTCACACAGGCAAAGGCTTAAGCATGAAATAAACTAAAGCATCCAAATCAAGATAGAGGCTAGAAATTAAAATTAAAAACTGGCATGAACTTTTCTCTGGTGACTTGTTATCAGGTCAGTCATATGGACATTTTACCCAGAGCAGCCAGGCCATAGTTGAGAGGTTTCCCAGCATAACACATACATAACTTTTTAAGATGAGTACCTAAATATATCAAATTCTTCAGCATTTGATTGAAAAAATGCATAATAGTACACTTACAAATGTTCATCTTTCCCAGATCATCTACTATAGTTTCAAGGCCAGAAGGATGCCAGACATTGACCCAAGAAAGGGACAGATTTAGATACAAAGTTACATATTTAGCCCTTAATTTTCAAAATAAAATTTCTTTTTCTCTCATGTCCTGCTTTCCACTCATTGCTTTAGACTGCTCTGCAGCAAAGGTGTATTTTTAATTTTTCCAAAAGCCTTAACAGGATTTTGCCTAGTGGTATGCTGCAGTGAGAACCCAATTTCTTAAAAATATCACTTATCAGGCATTGGATTCCACTTCTGGGTATGGATTTTTCTATGGAGTATTTCTCACAATGTAACTAATTTAAGGACTTCTAAGTATTAAAGACCAGACATTATCCCAAACAGCCAGAGATGTCAGAGGGATCTACCCACAGTCAGTCTAGGAGGATCAGACAGTGGTAATTTACACCTTTAATCCCAGCACAGGGAGTATCTGGGAGTGGTGACCTACCCCCTTAATCCAAACTGAGTTTGAGACCATCTTAGTTTACAGAAGGAGTTCCAGGCTCCCAGCAGGCAGTGGTGGTGCCACACCTTAACTGAACAAACAAAGTACTTAAGGCAGACATAGAAAGGCAGAGTAGGCAGAAGAAGCCATGGCTCACACTGTTAGTCCCAGCACTTGGGAAGTAGAGACAAGAGAATCTCTATGAGTTCAAAGCCAGCCTGGTCTTCAAAGCAAGTTCCAGGACAGCAAGGACTGCTACACAGAAAACCCTGTCTGGGGAAAAAAATCAAAAAAAAAAAAAAAAAAAAAAAAAGACAGGATGAGATGGATCTGTCCCTCTGATATCTCCAACTGTTTTTATTATAATTGAAAATATCCCACATCCCTTGATCTCTTTATCTCTCTATTATATTTTCTGGCTTCTGCCTCTTCCACTTCTCAGCTTCTCCATCTTCTGCAAACTTCCAGGAGGATCATGGATTAATAGGCCAAACATATGCTTGTGCCTACATCAGGGAGTCATCTGGGAATGGGCCAGTGATGAGTAGATATGGGATGTAGGAATGCTTCATTATCAGTTAAAAGATATTGCTATCAGAGCTTTTGTGTGGCCTTAGAAGGCTGGAGATGGATAAGTGCCCTAGAAAACTGAAAATAACCAGAACAAGACTATGCACACAAGTTTACTTTTTTTTTTACTTCTTCAGAACTTAGCACAGGCACGTACCTTCACATATCATATTGTCTCCACACTAGTTTAGAAAATAAAACTTTCTGTAATACAATATGAATTCAATTTTCAATATGAAAAATATAGTTGAACATTTACTTATTTGCATTGTATTCTTGGTTATAAAATTTAGCAGATTATCTTCCTTTAAAGTAAGCATATAATCACAGTTATAGGAAAAACAATTTCATAGATGGAAATCTGACACTTCAGAATCTCTATGTAAAAAATATTAATAAGTAGTCAACCAATCGTCACCATACACTCACAGTTCAGATAAGAAGTTTATCAAGGGTTTACCTATAACAAATATACTCTTACTTCCATGAGTCCATAACTTTACTTCATTTATTAAGAAATTATTAAAAGGATCCAGATACAACTTACATACTCTTCTATCAACCATTTAAAATTCTGATAATTACATTTAAAAAGAAATCAAGGAATCCATTTTTATTCTTATGCTTGGGGTGGGTCTGTAAAAAATAAATAAATAAAAAAAACAAAACCCTAAGAGATCAAATACTTATTTTATTTTATTTTATTTTCTTGATTTTGGTTGGATCAAGAAAATCAGCTTTACCAAATATCATACACTTGATTTAGAGGAATCTATTTTTTAAGGAGAAAATGTGTCATTCAAATATGCTTATTTAAAAAGTTTTACCCTGATCCACCTGCGGATAATTCTGGTGAACACTTGTAAAATGTTTTAGAGGACTAGTGAGGCTGTTTGCACTCCAGGTCAGCTGTTGGACAATTAGCTGTTCTTAAAGATTGAGAATGTTTTATAAAGTGACAGCAATATAAGGCAGAGAAAACAATGGAAAATTATTTGCATTAAACGCTGAAGCAGTCTATCATCGTAATGCAGGACTAAACATGAAGGAGGAGTGTGTATCACATCTGTAAGTACTAGAGTAGATTGCAGCTCCTGAGAAGTCCAAGCAAAGAACATATTTCCTGTGCCTGGCATCTTTCAAAGATGCAAAGTGCATAAGTATTGCAAAGCTGTGTAGGTTTCTTTTATTACAAATATTAAATAAGTCATCTTTATATGGAAGGTAGAACTAGAAATGTCCTGAGTTACGTGCTATCCAGATAAATATGAATATTTTAAAAATTAACTCCCTAATACATAAAATGCATAAAGGTATTAATAAATTCAAAGCTACAGTTAAAGTATGTCTTACAGCAACATAATACTGGTCTCACAAAATGAATTCCTCCATCTCCTTCTCCTACTATATAGAATAATCTGGGGAGTATTGCTGGCTTTCTCTTAAGGTCAGGTTGCAAAACTTTATTAGTGTATCAGACTCACTATTACTATTATCTAGTTTAAGATACTGATATCTTCTAGGTTCACTTTTAATAAGCGATATAAATCTAGATATTTCATATGTTTATTATAAGGTTTCTAATACACCAAAGTATAAGTTTTCTAAATTAAGATGTCCATCACCTATGTTTCCACTGAGGGCAGGAGGATATCCATGATCTATCTTTCTGCCACCTGAGCCCATGTTGATGTCTATGGGCTAGGCTGCTGCTAGAGGCCATATTCATGTCCCTGGCCTTTGTTGCCTCAGAGTCCATATTGATGTCCTTGACCTGTGCTTCTTCCAAGGACTATGATAATGTCCATGATCCATGCAGAGAGGTTCAGGCATAGAGCTATATTGATCTCTGTGGTCTGTACTGCCAGCACCAGGGACTACGCTGAGGTCAGTAGCTTGTGCTGATGCCGGAGACCATGTGGATGTCCATGGTCTGGGTCTGTGCTGTCACCAGAAGCCATGTAGAGGTTCATGATCCATGCTCCCCCTAACTTCAAGAGCTGAGAAAACTACTTTTACAATGGTATTGATGACTCCAGATTCATAGCTGAGATGGAGAGACATGGAAGGCTTCTGTGATAATGTTTACCCACCAGCCCCCAAAGGAGGTAATAGGCTAGACAGAAAGCCATTGAAGAAAACATTTAAAAGTTTTGATAGGGTGTTGAAGCATAGCTCTCTAAAGTTGATGACATCTGGCTGGGGTATGGGTGAGGAAGGATTCAATTTTCTTTGAGGGTCTGTCTACAAGGAATTTGACCATGCTCCAGTGAGTACATGGACAACACAAATTAGTAAGCTCAAAAGGGTGAAGGACTAAGGGCTGGGTGTGTATGATCAGGATGCATGATGTGAAATTCCTAAATAATGGATAAAACCCCCTAGGTTTCTGCTGTACAGTCGCACCTGGGCCCTTACTCCACCACACCGGATCTTCTCTAGATTTCGTTTGAGTAGCATAGCTAAGGGTTTGCCATTCTTGCTCAGCTTCAAAGAACCAACCCTTGTTTCATGGATCCTGATATGTTGCGATCCCATTTGATTAATTTCATCTCTGAGCTTTGTGTCTCTTCCCTTCTATTGGTTTTGTGTGTTCATTGCTCTTGATTCTCCATGAACTTGAAGGCAATATCAGGGTGTTTTCTTTCCTAGACCTGTAGAAGCAAATGTGCCTGTTAGAACTGGCTTGGGGAGAAACTGTGGTTGGTACGTAAAATAAATAGAAAAAAAAATTACTTAAATAAAACAATTGAAAAAAACCAAAAGAACTGCCTTTGTTACGGGCCACAATTTTGATACAGTGTATCCTCATCTCCTGCTCTTCATTTGAACCTAGGATTTTTTTTTTTTAATCCTTTGCAAGATTTCTTTAGTGGCCCACGAACTGTTAGAAAGTATATTGTTCAATTTCTATGTGTTTGTATACTTTTTTTGCTGGTTATTTCTAGTTTTATTCGTTTACATTCTAGTGAGATGATGGAAATTATTTCATGATTCCATATTTTTTAAGAATGGCTTTATGAACTAAAGTGTCTATTTTGGAGAATATTCCATGGAGTATTTCAAAATTATATTCTGCAGTTTCTGGATAGACTGTTTTGTAGAAGTCATGTCTATTTATTTGAAATATAGTTTAATTCTGAAACTCCTTCAATTTTGTTGTTTCCTGAATGAGAGTTGTGTATTTAAGTGATCCAGATCATTATATTGTCTATTACGTTGTCTTCCTGTTCTCTTTCTCACATGCAGAAATGTGTTCAGCCAATGTCATGCTCCTAAGCCATGCCGTGCCTTTCCCACCATATAGACTCCTGTCTGAAACCATAACCTAAAAATAACCCTTTCTTCCTAAAGTTTATTCTTTTCCAATATTTATTCACAGAAATACATAAGCATAGTAATAAATGAACTGAACAGTAGATTCTCAAGAGAATAAGTACGAATGGCTGATACTAATGTGAATAAAGCAATTAACATTTTGGCTACTAGAAAAATACAAATGAAATCTGCTTTCAGAATGCATCTGATTTATGTCAAAATGTCTATCATGAAGAAAAGCCAACAAATGCACACTGACGTAGCAGGAAAATAAGCCCTTATACTCTAGTTCAGGAATGTAAATTAGTTCAGCTCCATGTAAATTATTATGTGGGGCCACCTTTTGATACAGCTGTATCTCTCCTGGGTATACCCCTGAGGAAATCCAAAACAGTACCTGCGCATCTCCATATATCACAACACTCTTAACAGTAGCTATAGAGTAAGCCCAAAAGCCAATCAACAAGCAGATAAATAAATAAAAAATGGTAACTGTATGTAATGGAGTATTTTTCACCTATAAAAAGAACAAAACCATTTCACTTTCAGGAAAATGAATGGAACTGGAAGCCATCATGTTATGTGCAATAAGCAAGATTTAGAAAGCATTGTTCTGGGATAATGCTCTTGTACACTGTAAAGATTTGTTGCTCATATTGGCTTAATTAAATACTGATTGGCCAGTAGGAAATATAGGCAGGGCTAGCAGACTAGGAGAATTCTGGGAAGCAGAGGAGCAGGGCAGACAGAGAGGGAGGAAGAAAAGAATGCTGCTCTGAGAAAAAGTGCCAAGCCACATGGCAAAACATAAATAAGAAATATGTTAACTTAAAGTATAAGCGTTAGTAAGTAATATGCCTGAGGCATAGACCAATCAGCTCGTAATTAATATAAGCCTTTGTGTGATTGTTTGGGACTGTGTGTCTGGATCTCTGGGCTAGGCAGGGCCAGAAACTTCAGACTACATTTTATTTCATTCATGGGGGCTAAGATAGAGAAAGACACATCAAAATGGAAGGAAAATTACCAAGGTAGTAGATTGTGACTTGGGGGAGCAGAAAAAAAAGGATTATATTAGTTATGTGCATGTATTAGATATGTGTGTATTTGCTGTATGTAATGTATATGCAATATTCATGCATGAAGATGTTATTACAAGGCTCATTATCTTATACAGTAGTCCATGATAATACAATATTTCAATGTTGATATAACAAAGAGAAAACTTTTTTAAAAGTCAAACTACATGTTTTATAAGTCAAAATAGTTACATGGTGTCTAGAGTGAAGAATGATTATAAATAGAAATGACATACAAGTTGAAACCAGAAAACCTACATTACAGTCTAATTCTACCATTTGGAGAAAGTAATTCAGTGCCTTGCTAATTCTACTATTTGGAGAAAGTAATTCAGTGCCTCGGACATTGCTAGTGTTCTTACAAAAGGGATAAAAAATAGTATCTAGCACATAGTACACTTGCCCTCACTAAGTGATAGTTGTATTTATTCTTTAACGTGTTTTGTAAGTCATTTTCTAAATGTAGAATTCTTGTATTAAAAATATATCCTGGACCATGCAGAAATAGCATCATTTGCAATAATCTGGCTTCTTGGCTGTTGTCCATTTCCTTCCTGCTATGACGGACCTTTCTTTGTGGTGCTGTATACTTGCTGTTGAAAGGGGGAGAAAATCATGCCTGTAACAGGATAAATACTTCGGATTAGATTTGAGACCTGCTCCCACAAGTGAAGAGGGATTCCATGTCTCTACTGAAATCCTAATCAAAGTCAATGGCTAGTTAAGTCTAAGATCATAGAGGAAAATTTATTGTTGCTATTTTTATAAATAATCATGTGAAATTTACTTGTAAATATTTATGTTTATACCTAGAACACCTGGGCTGTTTGCAACCTTGGTCAGAAAAGCTTCATTTCATGGGGGTAATAATTGATTCAGAGACAGAAAACTGGACAAGAGAAGAGTGTGTGGGCTCAGTTCTAGATGAGACAGCTTTATCAACCCTATCGTCTACCTCCATTAGGTCCAGAAAACATCACGCAAGAGGAGGCTGAAATAATGTAGGAGTGAGAGAATGCAGAAGAGAACTGTAAAATGCTGTCTTCTAAATATACCATGTCCATTGCACTCATGGGTTTGAACCAGCAGTTCTTACCTTCATAAGTCCTGTATGAAACCAAGCCAGACACAGTTCTAGCACAGTTATCCAGATCTTAATCTTTTTTGAGTTTTTGAAAGTAGGAAGTGTAGTTACTGAGGAAAGGAGAAACATTCTTCTCTGAGGGTGTGGCCATTGGTAGATTTCCCATGCTCCTGTGGATGGCCCCACACAGATACACATAGGTGTATCAATAATTAGACTTAGTGAGTTGTCCAAAAACAAAATAAATCAAAAAGATGCAAAGTTGGAAGCAATAGGGGAAGAGTTGGGGGTGTGAGATTAAATGATGACCATATTTCACTTTATATATGTACAAAAATCTCAGAAAATTTCATATATGCATACAATGGAATTGTAAAAAACAGTCTTAAAAAATAACAATTCATGGACTTGAAAGTGTTTTGATATTATTTCAGAGGTGACATGTAGTTATGATCCTACCTCATCCTTTTCATCTTTAAGCAATTCCTCTCCTTAACACTTACAGAGCCTGCTGTTCCTCAGAGCACAGATCCAAGCACTCTACCCTCAATCCTGTATCTCTCAGATTTCTATCAACTTTGTGATACCCAGTATTCCTTACTAATAATTCTGCTTCCTGTTCATTATTGCCATCTATTACCCATTCCATTAGCATATGAACAGAAGATGAACAAGGTACCCATCTGACTTTTCTATCTTTGACCTCAAATTACCATTTTCTCTGGTCTTCCCTTGTTACCTTATCCCACAGTCTTCCTTTGAGCTGTATCATCAGTAAACTTTGCTACAGAAGCTGATGAGACACAACTACATGGAACCCTTTATTGCATAGTGTTTGAAGTGCAGGAGCGTGATTGTTTCCTGAGGTCAGAGATGGGCCCAATAGAAGAGCAACAGCCTGGAGTTTTTGGGTTTCTGTTGAGAACCAATTGATAGATCCCTGCAGAGATATGTTAGTGGCTTGGCTTCTGGAAAGTCAGGAACTAAGGAGAGAGTACTGATCAGGAAACAGATGAAACCTGAATCACAGCAGTTATAATTAGATGGGCATTAAAAAAATTCCAAAGGGGTAGAAAAGATAACAGCAAAGGTACAGTAGAGATAACGATACAGATACTGCAGAGCTTAAAGCATCTTAGAGTGTCACTGACATATTTTCTGTACTTCTCCTTCTGACTCTCTGAGCACCAGCTAGAAGAGCTGCAAAGTACTGACTGCAAGACAATATGGGAGCACTCACAAAATAGGGGACTCCATCCCTATATTGGAGGATAGAATCTTATTTCCTGTCACAGCTGGAGCCCCGTGGGGACTGGCTCAGGCTTCTCTCTGTGGCTAAGAGGAAACATTTTCTAATACCTGAGTAAAAGGGAAGAGGGAAAGAGGTTTCATATTTTATATCACAAATCATGCTCATCAAAGTGGTACTGCCCAAACTCAATGTTTATAAGCCATCAGTGAGCCCCCAGATGGTACCACAGGCTGCTCTTCCATTTCTCAAGTAAGTTTGTTTTCTTACTATCTTCTAATACCACTTTTATATCTTCTCTCTTGACTCCAGGCTCCATCCCTTCCTCTTGTTCTCCTCCCTTTCTCTCCTCTGCCTTCTCCCTTCTATAATCTACCAGCTGGTAATTCCAAGTGCATTCCAAATTGGTCCATCTCTCCCTATCTATACCTCTCATGTCTCGCTCAAACTTTAGCAAATGTCTCCCAACTTCACACCAATTTTCCCCAAATCTCATTTCACATATTATCAAAAGTGATATTCTAACAATGTTATCATCACCATATCTTTCCCCATTTAATATACACTCACTAAAATTCTTTTTGCTAGCTACTGGATTACCCAGACATACTTTAAAAGAGCTTTTAAATAAGCTGGTGTATTAGTGGAACACAAATGCTTCTAACCTTCCAGACTCTGCCCTAGGAGAGGCCTTTATCATTCCATTTCATGAGTCTTTGTTCCTGTGTGATGTGGGATGGTCTTTCTTAAGTTGTGAATATGTGCTACTATCATTGGTCAATAAAGAAGCTGGTTTGGGGGTGGTAAGACAGCTTACAACCAGGTGGGAAATCTAAAAATAAATACAGGAGAAGAAGGGCAGGGTCGGGGAGACATGATCCAGCTACCCAAGAAGCAAGATATAATGAAATAAGTAATGCCATGAAGTCATGTGGCAAGACATAGATGAATATAAATGGGTTAATTTAAAATGTAAGATTAGCTAATAATAGCCTAAGCCACAGACCAAAGAGTTTGGAGTTAATATGAGTCTCTGAGTGATTATTTCATAAGTGGCTGTGGGACTTGGGGGCAGGGATAGACAGAGAAAAACTGCCCACTACAGTAAGGGTTCCAACCTGAGGCTGCAATTTCTACATGAAACCAGACAAAGCTTAAAAAGGGATTCTAGATTCTCAAACAAGTGAGTCAAATGAAGCTTTTTTTTTTTTTTTTTTTAAAAAGGTTTATTTATTATATATACAGTGTTATGCCTGCACGCCAGGGCACCAAATTTCATTATAGATGGTTGTGAGTCACCATGTGGTTGCTGGGAATTGAACTCAGGACCTCTGGAAGAGCACATCTTTTCAGATAGGCTCTGTTTGCTGGCAGTGAACAGATTTGGCTTCTTTAAGATACTGGTTGGTGCTGACAACAGAGATGTCTCTTTTGAAAGGTCCTGCTACAGAACATTTGAATGGAGTTTGTGTGCAATGTACTACAAGCTGTTTGCTGGTGGCATGGATCCACTGCTTCTCAGCCAGCGGTGAGCCTGGCTCCCAGAATTGTCTGTGAATGTACTTCAGCCATGTTGAAAAGCCAAGAGGAGCAGAGCCAGCAGTCAAAGCCACACTTTAGTCCTAACCACACAGGTTAACAATTTAAAAACTCTCCTGGTCAGAAAAAATTATAAATACACCATAAAACAGATTTAGGTGAAAAAAAAAAAAAACCTCTAAACAGATTACAATATGTGTAAAGATGTTTGTAGGCTTAGAAGAGAGAGGAAAAGGAATTTAGGCAGTTATATAAGGAAATATTTTTTAAAATTAAGTTTTTAAAGAGACAGTAAAAGTAATTTTTAAAAGCCATATAAAGATGGAAAATACACAGAGAGTCTGAATACTGTATAATATTTGGTTATCTTTGCGATTTTTAGCTGCTATAAGACATTCAATTGGAAAGGCTGCTAAATTAAACCTACATCCATATTTTAAGGGTATCTTGACTTCAAATTTGGGTTTAAGAATATGTTTCTTTGGAAAAGAATTTTTTCTTTTGATTATACAGAAGATGACAACCTGTGGATTGTTTCCAGGCTAATATGGTTTGACCAACCAAGACTCCGTGAAAGCAACTGGCTGAGATGATGCAACCTCATAGACTACTACAGCCAAGATTTAACTATAATTCTAAATTTTTCTCAAGATCCTCAAAAGATGGCCAGTATTCCCAGTGAGCGAAAGTAGTATGGAAACTACACCCAAATTTCCAAAATATTGTTTAAGAATGTTTGTGTTTATTTAAATGGGGTTGGTTGTAAATAGTTAATGGTTATAGACCATCTCTTTCTAAAGGAAAAAAAAAGCAAAATATCATTTTAAAGTGATGAAAAAGAGGTAGATTTTTAAATCTATTTTAATCCAAACAACTGTTAATCTCAAAATACTTTACATTGGTATGAATTTTGGTTTGTTATTACAAATTCAAAGTCATTTTATACTATATATATATATTTCTATTCATGTTTAAGACAATATTTATGCAACTCATTTAAAATTGTAATGTATAATTAAGAAATATAGATTAATAGTCAAGTGTTTTAACCAAAAACATAGTCACATTAGCTAAGTTTTAAGTATGCAAAGATATATTTCAGATAGGTAATCTTTAAGCACTTTAAAGATCTACAGAATATGGACTTTAAAATGTTTTAAGAGTTTAGACTTTTCTAGACTGTGTGGCATGTTTACTCTGGGCGGCATCAATTTACCTCAAGAAAATGATGGACATTGAAGAAACTCCATATGGAATTTGTTTTCTTTGTGTCAAAAATTATCTATTGGGCAAGAAACTGTTCTTGCCTTGACTGCTTGACAGCGTGCTGTATAAACTGGACATGAAAGAACCATAGGAAAATGATCACTGACCTTCCTTGCTTCACAGAAGAAGCTGCCAGACATTCTTCAGGACATTAGGAAAACAACAGACAAACTTTGTCAGTAGATAAGACAATCCTTCAAATTTTCTGCTCTACTAAAATGTCTTCCAGAGACTCTAGGCCTGTAGGATGGATGTCCTAATGTTGCAGAGGAACTTTGGGTGACTATCCAGGAAGCCAGATAGATGTTTTTGTCATTTCTAAAATTTTGGAAGTTGCTTGAAATGTGCTTTTTGTTACTCAGATAATATTATGTCCTTCTGGGGCCTTTGATGGAGTTGAAGTCTAGTTATAATTATAGTTTTTGTAAATTTAAAAGATGAATTAACATGAAACTTTAGACTTTTAGGATAGATTAGAGTATTTTCTTTAGTTTTGATAATTAGAAAGACTAGATATGGTAACTGTAATTCTAACTTGATAACTGTTTTGCTATATTTAATTTTCCAATGTTAAAGTTCAAATCTTTCTTTTTGATTATACAGAAAGTAGGAAATGATGTGGGATTATCTTTTGGTATGCTCTGAATATGTGTTCCTACCATTGATTAATAAAAAAGGTCTATTAATAAAAAATGGTCTATTGTAGACAGCTTACAGCCAGGTGGGAAATCAAAACAGAAGTATAAAAGAGTGGAGTTGTGGAGACACAATCCAGCTGCCCAAGGATCAAAATGTGAAAGTACTGGTAAACCACCAGTCACATGGAAATACATAGATGAAGAGAAATGAGTTAATTCAAGATGTTAAGAGCTATCTAGTAATACCCTGAACCATAAGCTAACAATTTTTAATCAATATAAGTCTCTGTGTGTTTGCTTGCGACCAAGTGGCTTCAGGACACAGGGAAACTTCCAACTACACCTGTATCTTTGTGATGCTTGTCACAACACTGACAGGCTACCTATTGTTATGCATAGGTGTGCTCAATTTTCTTGTTTTAGAATCTTTAAATGTAAAGATTTTGGGGTGCCTTCTGCCCAATGAAGAGTGTAAGGCCTGGAGATAGAGTTTGGAATTTGATAATATGCTGGAAATCTATGTTAATATCACAGCACTGAAGCATGGCTGTGAGTTGAAATTTATTAATGATCCTAGGTAGTTTCCACATAGAATAATGACTTTACTGGACCTCAACTACCCAAGGAAAGGAACATAACAGAAGTTAGACCACAGGAACAAGCCTTTGCTTAGGACTCAAGGAATCCACAGTTGTTAAATGACAGCCTGTCTGTGAAGCCAAGGGGAGCCTAATAAATGAGAACTAATATCTCATTCTTGAGCATTTCAGTCGGAGGTGATGTTAAAGCTGTGAGGCCTTTTAAGCAGTTAGCTCCTTAAGAGTTGTACTTACATAGATAGGACACTACTTACTTTGATTGAGATGGATTGAACACATACTTGGGACTCAGTGAGTAGTATGTTCAGCAGAAACTTAGGCATCTATCTCCTTGTATAGAAGAAGAGCTGCTCCATCCAGGTATTTCCTGCATTAGTTCAATTTTCAGATTAGAAACACCCCATAGGCTAGGTCAGCCTCCTTCTGAGATGCAAAGCCCTCCCAGGTGGACCTAGGCCAAGATCATTACTTTCCTTCTTAATCCACTTTGTTATGTTGGCTATGATTTCTGTCTTTTTTTCCTTGTAAAATAAAATTGTTTTTCTACTTAGATAAATCAATGTAGTCAGTTAGGGTACATGCCAGAACTAAATGATTTTGGTGTGCTATAAAGAAACAAAATAGACTTTTATGAAATCTTTAGATTGAAACTGACTTCTTCAAACTACACACATTAAGCCCGTTTTATTACTCAGTAACAAAACCACACAGTTTCAGAAGGGTGGGATAGGGTGGAGTGAATCTCAAGTCCTTAGTGCCTCCCACACATGTTTAACAACCGCGACTTTTTTTTTCTCCAGCTAATACTCTTTTGGACATTGACTGACTCAGATTCGGTGCTTAGTCTTTTAAAAATGCTTACAAAATGCATTTTACAGACTTCATGCTATAGGGGTTCTGTCAAATTTTATAACTGCTATAGTCTTATTTTCATGAGAACAAATAAGTGATATGAATATCAAAAATCATTATAGGAAAGAAATTTATATCAAGACTCAAAGAAAAGTAAGTTTTATTTCCTTGCTATAAAACTGTCATATAAAGAATGAAGGAAAGGAGAGAAAAGATGGAGAAGGAAAGGAGAGAAAACTACTGGTTAAGTTGCTCTTTTCCAGTCTCCTCAAGACAGTCAACATACTGTTGGCCTCTCTGTGTACATCGCCCCAGTCTTCACACAAAGTAGAGAAAGAGTTTATTTTGGATTAGGTTTCAGAGGATGGAGTCCATCATGGCCAAGAAGCCATGACAACAAGAAGAGAAAGAATCAGGAGCAGAAAGCTGGTTTGGTGGGTCACATTGACAGCCACACACAGGAAGGAGAGAGAGAGAGAGAGAGAGAGAGAGAGAGAGAGAGAGAGAGAGAGAGAGAGAGAGAGAGAGAGAGAGAGAGAGAGAGAGAGAGGGAAATAATGATCGGCAATAAACACCTCAAAGTCTTCCCATAATGGCCCATTTCCTTCAGCAAAGTTCTACCTCCTACAGGTTTTATAACCTTTCCAAACAGCACTACCAACTGTGTGTGTGTGTGGGATCAAGTGTTCAAATATAAGAACCTATAGAGAATAGTAATTATTCAAGCATCCATACCCCAAAAACTGAGAAAATAGTTGTTAAATGAAATGGAAGCCTGAATCAGCTGCTGGGCATCTTAGAACCACTCCGAAGTAGAGTACAGGCTTGATTTTTAGCCTTATGTCTCCTATAGGCAAAGTCTAGAGAATTCTGAGTTGTTCCAAAAAACAAGACCAGGGAAGAAGACCACTTACTTAAACATGCCTCCTCCCATACCTCTATCTTATTCCGATTGCCTAAAGTTTAAAGTTTTCACAAAAGCAGAGCATAAAACAGGCTGAGTTCCTGTGTGAAGGCACATCTTACAATCTTAACCTAAAACATGATCTGAGGATTCTGATGTAGAATTTATATTCCCTATCTATTTCCTGAAATATAAACAATGCTACCTTATTTATCAAATAATGACTCTTGAATCTCAATCAGTTGATTTACTTCCTGTGCCCCTCAGTTTATGAGAGTTGGAGTCTAGGATTTTGTTTCTTGTCAGAACTCCCTTAAATACCCCATCTTGTCTCCCATCATAGCACTATTCCAGGACTTCAAAAATACATGTGTATTTACTCAAATGGATAGATCTGCCAATAAAAAAATGGTCAGCAGTAGGCAAATAAGTTACCTGGAAGGAGCTAGGCATGGTCACTATGGTTAGTCACACTTGAATCTTTCCAAGGTAAATTTAGAAAATCATAGACATTTTTATGATTTGGAGAGAGTTCACTGGGAGGCATCTCAGCATAGGAACCTACCTAGATCAGTCAGGTGACCCAGAGCACCTAGTTCTTTCATGTTCATGCAGCAATACACCATCTAGGAATAAGATCTTCCTTCTGAGCTGTGCTGATTCTGTATATTCCTATTCACACAGATATTCACATTCACACACTCACATTCACACACACACACACACACACACACACACACACACACACACACACACACACACACACACAAATACCCTCCATCCATAAGCCTTCACCAATCCCAGCCACAAATATCTCTGTGGCATTGAATTTCTTTTATATGTATAAAGTACAAATTTATAATCTATATGACCCATTTAGCTTCTTAATGGGTCTATAAATATCATCTAGATTGATTTAGAAGACACCTCTTCAGAAGAAGACATGTGGCAAATCAGGCTGGGCATCCCCCACTGGCTGAATCATTCATTCCTGGACTCCTTGAAAGAATGCAACTCAAATTAATACATCACTGACTGTCATGAATTATAACTCTGAAGAATTGACAGAGTTGAGTATTTAGTTTCCAAATTCTAAGGAATCCTAGAATTTGGAAGGAAGAAAAGCAGGCATGTGAATTGTTCTGTGCACCTTACAACATTGCAGACTTGAATGTGCATCATTGATGAGGGCAGCATATGATAGCAACTCTATTCATCTTCCCAAAGAGAAGCCATCTTGATACAGCAGGCACCATCTCATTTTACAAAGGGACCCAATATGTAACCAGGCAGGGTGTAAAACATCCTTAATGCTGCCTTTTAGTAGCAAATGAGTATCAGGGACAGACTTTACTAGACAAAATAGACATCTTTTTGTCTTTGGAAAAAACAAAGATTGTCACCTAATAGAGCACGTTGGTTATGAATGAAGCAGAGAATTGTGCAGCTCATCTTTCATAACTATGCCATTGTGAGTCTAACTGGGACCAATCCTTCAAACATAAATAGACTGCACACCAGTGTTTGAGATAAAAATACAGGTAGTCTGTGTTTGCTTTTCCTGTCTGAGTAATGCCAACTCTAAGAGAGCAATGATTGACTGTACCAATATTTAAGGCATATTACCGGTATTGCCTATAGAACATAATTTTCTACATTAAAGACCAAAGCAAACATACCATAATGAGTTCCTATATACAACTCACAGTGTAAACAAGTAAACCACATTGGTTTTAAAGCCAAACCCAGTGTTTTCAGAATTTATCTCTCAAACATAAGCCAGGGCCCTCTGTAAGAGATCAAAAGCTGCAAGGTGAGTGATATCTTTCAGGCATGAGCTATTATTTTGTGATTCCTATTTGTGGCCTGTCTAGGTTATTTTATGCCTCTTTTACATATTCAGCAATGATCTATAGCATGAAATTGCAGTTTTAATCAAAAGCAGTAAAAAATTATTCAAGTAGTAAGAAACATAAAAAGTATCAGTTACCACTGAATAGATTCAGAGAGGCCTTGGGCTAGGCTGCCTACACCCCCCCCCCCCCAACACACACACACACACACACACACACACACACACACACACACACACACACACACACATTCACTCTGTAACTATCACCTCTAAGAAACTATGAAAAATTACAAATAATGTCCAAAGGGAATCCCTATGGCCCTTGGCTGTGGGACCACCCAGAAGAATGCAATGGTGGCCATATGAAGGGCAACATTCCTGATCCAGCAGTTGCCAGCATAGCTAAATGCCTTGGGATAGTTCTGGAACAGGAAAGACTTGGAACCACTGTCTGTCTTATATTAAATTGGAGCTCAGAGTCCCTTTTGCAAGTGGAGATGGAACTGGAGATCAAGATGTAGCAAAGGGCCCATAGAAAGGGTAGCTAATCTTTCCACTGAGCAGTGCCCTTTAGGAGGTCTCTGCAGCACTGAGTTTTATATTCCCAGGTCACCCTGGGACTCACAGTGGACCTCTAAGGGATAGGCCACTGATAAACAGCAATCACCCTTGCAGCATCTCCTTCCTGTGCCTCATGTCTTTACTGCCAGATATTCATAGACATAGAGACACAAAGCCCTTACAAATGTCACATAACCAGTAACTACCACTAGTCTTGTCTTGAGTAGCTTTGAAGTACGGTAGCCTCTTTTGCATTTAACATATTTTAATAAACTACACAATATTTTTCACATTTGAGAATTAAAAACCTAACATAGCCACATGTTAATTTTTCAACTGTGTCTTGAACTTCAATTTACCAATTTTTCACAAAGAAATACTTTGTATGAGACAAGTACCTTCTCTCTTTCTCTCTTCTTTCTCTTTTTTCTCTCTTCTATTTTCCCGCCTCTCTTTGTCTTTGTCTCTTTCTTCCTTTCTCCCTTCTCTCTTTCCATCTCTCCCTATTTCACTCTGCCCCTCTGCCTTTTCCATTTTTTCTATACCCATTTGTCTGGCACACAGACAGTGGTCTTTGCTTCAAAGAACTTCTCCCATGTTCGCACAGATACGGTTTGAAATGACTAGTGTAATATTTAACCACTTTGGACCTGAAAACATCTGACAGCAAATAAAGAATACAATGAAGTTGTAGATCCTGTTCAGTATTTTCATGGGATGTTGTCAACTTGAGAACATGATATTCCCAACAATGGCTCTGTCTGAGAACACTGATCTCAAAAACCTTAAACGCTGATACAATCTCCTCTCCTTTCTGTTTTCTTCCTCCAAGTACACTTGATCTTTGACTTCTTAAGGTCCTTCACCCATGCTGCTATTTATGTGTGTATTGCCTTCTCTCTTGCCCTGTCTAGCTCATGTTTTGTAGCTCTGGCATAAACACAGTCCTTGCTCAGATCATCACCTTTTTCTCTGGCCTTGGAGTTGAATGGTTCAGCAGTGCTATGGGAGAAAAATGAATCCTGCTGTGCCTGATGCTGCCAGCTGTGCTGTGATTCCCCCATGCATCTGGGAAGGGAGATCCATCACAAAGCTTTTCCACCTCCCCATTCTGCCCCTGCTTCCTGGCTGAGGCCATTCATTTCTTTGATGTCCCAAGCACAGTGAATTCTATAGCTTCTGGTTTACCTGTGAGCCTCTTTGTTTTCTAATAGGCTTGGGTTCATTGCCTTCCGCTATGGAACCATATGTTCTTAGTCTGTCCTCATCTTCACATTTCTTCTAAGGCAAAGTTCTATTAAGATGGTGTAAAACTGTCAGCTGTGTTTCTTCCTTTTCTGTTATTTTCGCAGCCAGCTACAGTCAGCGGCCATTTTCTGGAAGGATATCTTCTCAGTGGCCTGTAGACATCGGCTGGTGCTCTCCCAGAACTGGCGTAGTGGAAGGAGTAGCTGTCCTTTTGTCCTGAGCTGCAGCTGTGCTTCTTCCTTGGTATCACCTGACCATGCTTCTCTCTCTCTCTCTCTCTGAGTTGATCCTCCTTTCTAGTATTTTTCCTCTCTACACTTCACTCTTTGGGTTTTCCCAGTTAAAGCTATAACTGTTTGTAGAGATGAAACTTAAAAAAAATATAAAGCTCCCATGAAGACCAGGAAAGCTTGCTACAGTAAACCTGCAAACTGCTGCTTCAGCTTACCTGAGAAGCAAATGTGACTGGAGTAGAGAAACAAAAGATAAGTGCTGTATTAAAATTTAGTAGGATCCTTAAGAGCAGTTAGAGTGGGCTTTGGGAAAATGATATCATATCCGATTATAACCTGCCTCTGCATGGCACTTCTTCATCTGAGCCTAGTCCATGTCACACCTTGCCACCAGCATCAATGTTTCTCTAAGTGCCAACTCTACCCACTTGACCCGCCAGGCTTCCTTACTCATGCTGTTCCCTTCCAGTACTCAGTTTTTGTAGCTTTTTTATACAGCTAAGTCAGGTTCTTTTGGATTGAATATTAATGTGGACCATCCTCTGTGAACCCCTTGTTTCTTTAGGTCCTCACATATTCATTTTCATTGCATTTCTTTCTGAAGGTGCTTATTTCAACCATAATTAAATAGCTATCTCATGGTTTAGCATCATCTCCCTTGCTAGGCTGTCATTTATAAGAACAGGAAGATCTATTTCCTGTTTATTGTTTATTAATACCTAACACAGAATATAGAACATGTACATATCTCAATAAACATTTATATATTGGTGTGTGTATATGCATGTGTGTGTGTGAACAGAGGAATGGGATAAATGAAAAATAGATGATTAGAAAAATAAATGAATATGAGTCTGTTACATTCCTTTGGTCTCTATATAGTTAGCATCTCAAGTCTAATTATATTACTTAAAAATCAGTGGAGAAATTCTTTCACTCCTAAAGAATGTACTTCCAGATGTTGGATTAATCTGTCTGTTGGATGCTTGAAAATAAGATGTCCTTTAGGAGCAGAGAACAGATAGGTGGGTTAACTTCCTGGAGATCTCTTTTTAAGATTACCCATTGAAGACAGACTATTACATTTCATTGGTATAAATACCATTTGTTATGTTTTACAAATAAAGCCCCAACATTGTAAATATTGTCAACATGCTCCTTTTAATAAATATAACTATAAGCAAGAACTCAGAAATCCATAGAATTTGACGGATAAGAATGTGAATACTTGGATGCCTCATATAGGGGAAATTATGTAAAACCTGACACCCTTGAACACAAAATGTTTCTCACTCACCATTTCTAAGATCAAGAACACTTTGTTCTATTATGAATGAACAGAAAGACTGTATTAAAACATATTTTGCATCTGTATATCATTTCCTTTTATGAATATGGCAATGAGGAGAATTAGCCTCTCATAAATCTTGAACAAGAATCAATAGAGTAAAGGAGACTGCAGATGGATTTGTCAGCTGTAAGTTCCTAACAAATTACTCCTCTAGCCCCTACAAGCTTCCACACTGAAAGCTTAAGATTCTTGGAAATTGGGTGGTGATGCTTGACTTTCTGTATGGGAATGACGTCTACCAATGATAAGAGAACTCTTACTTTGTCTAAGTCTCCATATGATGTGTACTTAAGATTATTTACTCCTGCTCTGGTCCTCTCCACTCTCTTGCTCCTCTTCACTTCATTCTTTACAAACATCTTTCCTTCATGGCACACAGTGAGTCTCCCTGGACAAACATAATTTCACTCCCAGATTCAAGGTTCTTTGAGGCAATAGGACTCAAGTCCCTTTAATACCTGTCCCAGGAATGTCACCATGATGCCTGGTCAATATGTGTAGAGTTAAACTAAATTAAGCATCATTTTAAAAAAGATGTCTCTGGTATCATATGTTTTGGTAAAATTTTTGTCTCATATATATTAGTGTGATATAATGTGAAAATGCCATTTATAGATATGGTGGGATATCTTCAAGGGTGATGAGAAAATTACACTTAAGTGTGATAACATTTTGACACATCAGATCTGTATTACAGTAAAATTCATGATGTCATATTGAAAGAAATGATAAGAAAATGGCATTTTTTAAACAGTCATAAAGAAGTTGATGGTTTTACACCCCACTCAACCTATCCATGCACAGGCATGGGACAGCATGCCATTAGGTTCAAGTCTGTGGGCAAAAGTGAGTGCTCCTGCACTGACTGTCCTTGGCCTTATTAAATATCCACTCAGTGCTGTGCAGCTCATGATTTTATTATTTTGCTTTAAAACTATAAAGTGAATTTCTACTTGACCTCCTTAAATTTCAAAGTTTTACAATATATAGTTAAATACAAACCTGTCTTTCTTTGGACAGTCTCTCTCCCTCTCCCTCTCCCTCCCTCTCTCTCTCTCTTTCCCTCTCCCTCCCAATTTCTCTCTCTCCCTCTCTCTCTCACACACACATTAATGACTGCTAAATGTGCTTTCACTTTAGAGACTATGTTCAGTGCCTTAACCTGGATAAGTGTTTATGTTCGCAGTAACTTTGTACCCATGAGTTCACATGAATGGTTGTTTCATGTCTGTTGTGGCTGTTGTATGTAATTCAGCTAATCCATAAAATGACTCCTTGAGCTAAGCCACCTAAAATATTTTGTTTTCTTCTTTCCAAAAATGCATAAGAATCTGGCTTCTGTCCAGTGAGGGTCACAGTCTTTACGATTATCCTTATTAGCAGTGTCAGCTTCTGATGGGCTGGGCAAGACTGAACACACAGCTGCTTAGGTAAACCACCCATGGAAATCTGGCAGAAGAACAAAAATTGCTTGTCACTTATTTCTTATTATATTCAAACTGCTCAAAAGCGATCTTATTTTCTCTTCTGACATGTCTATCCTATTTGATTTCAGTCAAGCTTACTCCATAATCTTCTCATATTCCCTATCCCCAACTTCTAGAAATTCTTAGGCTTTCTGGTTTTTTTTTTTTCATTCTTAAAAATTGCTTTGTAACATTTTGTGTTAAATGTCAAGTCCTGACTAACCTTTTGCATGGTTAGAATATGCACACATGGTCTTATTGACCTTTTGGAATGTCCTTTATGAATTGGAAATACCAGTGATGGCAAACTTGTATTTATTTTTTTAAAATCCCTTTATAACAACCTTAAAACATTTACTGTTTTTTTTTAATTTAAATATAAAAACAGAACTTGAACATAATTCTGCTATTAAAAATTACAGTTTTCTGTGACTCAGACCCTATTCACAATGAGAATGTTAGTGTCATGTGCCTTACAAATGGGCTTCCTCTGTTTTATTGCTGAGTAAACTCTGAATTCTGTACCTTTCAAGGCTTAGTAAGTATTGGCGACAGAAGAAAAGTCTCTCTTACTAAACTCAAGCAATAGCACTCAAATAGCTGTATGACATTTGGGCTTTATCTTTCTGACAATCACCAAACAAAGGTGATTATGACATTAAGTAGGGTTTCTTCTTTATTCCCACTGATGGCTTATTTTTCAGAACTCTTGTAATATCTGTTTGCTTGTACCAAAACTCAAAGTAGCCACAGTTTATTCCATAAGTTGATACTACTTTCTTCCGGAGCATACCACTACATTGCTGCCCAGACAACAAGTGTCTGGGTCTGTTCTGAGAAGTAGGGTTCTCTGCAGATAAAAGTACACATCTTATGTGGGACTGAAATTGGACTTCCTGTTCTCTCAGCAGGGCATGTGGTTTCCTAAAAGAGCTGGATTGCAACATGTGTAGAGTAAGCGGTTTCTGGCCCGGACTTTTGGGCCCTAGCCTCAAGATTTAGGCCCACAGACCCACAGACCCACAGAGACACAGAGAGGCTTACAATAGTTTTAGGCTGATTGGCCTAAGGCCCAGGCATATAACTTGCTAACTCTTTACCCTTAAACTAACCCATGACTCTTCTCCTGTTCAGCCATGTGGCTTGGTATCTTTTCTCAGAGCAGCATAGTTGTCCTTTGCTTCTTCCAGCTTCTCTCTGGCATTCTGCTCTGTTCTGCCTATTCCTAGAGTCTTCTTAGTCTGGTAGCCCCGCCCACACTTCCTGTCTGCCTTTGGACAATGAGTGCTTTTCATTAAACTCATAGACGGGGACAATTATTTACAATGGGACAACATAATCTCCCTATAGTCACTGCATCCTACCATCACTGGAATACATTTTGCTAGAGTTGACATTGAGTCATTTAAAACAAGTTCCATTTTTCTGTTTTCTACAATTCCTTTCTCTTTTTTTGTATTTCTAAGAGATCTATCTGTAGATGGTTTAACTCAGTCAGCATAACAGGCTAAGTATGTTGGAAGCTTCAGAATCATCAACAGCAATAGTTCAATTTAACAAGTGCCATCTTTAGTTTTTAGTAGAACAAAGAGTGAGCATTTACATGCAGTCTAAAGATGAGTAAGAGATAGCACAGTGTCTGCTTTAGGATAAACATGGAGATAAAACTGAGGAAATTCAAACTATGGTGAAGTGAGTTGGAGGCAGCCACAAGCTACAGGCAGCTGTTGTTTTAGTGGGCAATGATGCTTAGTAGTAGATTTTTTTGAAAAACAGAAAACATGGTGTTTTCTGAACCACATGGTTTCCCTAAGACACATAGCTAAGTTTGGCCTAGAGAGAAGATGGTAGAGTAACGTAAAGTTGCTGATCACTGTGCTCAGAATATTTCAGCATAACAACTTTATTTATGAAACCTTTTAGGTGTGCCTTATTTTATTCTGACTGAAAAGTGAAATGATTATATTTGATATATAAAATGACCATATGTTCATTTTGCAAATGCTTCCCAAAAAAAGCAAAAGTTTGGTATCTAATTAAAACTGTTAAATAACTGAGCATTAAAAGAGTTAGAAGAATATCACAAGAAATATTTGAAAGTTGTTTTTTAAAGTATTGAGTAGACATAATAAATATTATAGATTTGTATGAAATAGAATAAACATAAATATGCATAATACAGTAATCAGAAGTTCTTTTTTGAGCAAACACTTTTTCACACTTGCCATCTATAGGCTACTTAATGAATTTCAGTCAATATACCATTAATTTTAAGGATGTTCAAGAAAAATTAGCCATTTATAAGCAAGTAAAAAATCTTTTGTGTGTGCATGAGGAGGCTGGTGGGAGAATGCTGGGACTGAACCTAGAAGATGGCATAGACTAAGCTGTACCAGGCTATACCTCCATCCCCAAGAAATCACTGTGAATAGTTTCTAAGGAGGACACTTATAACAAACATTTGTAATTAAGGAATCATAGTAGATTCTAAAAATGTATCTTGTCTTATGGAAAAATTGATTTCATCTATTCATTTTGTGGGGTATGTGATAACACTGGTAAACAATTTCCTTTTTTCAAAAGTGAGTTTTAGGCTTTTTCTTCTGATATATCTTAAGTTCTATGATGAAACCTTTTATTCAACAAAGAGTTGTTAATATCACCTTCTCCTTGGCTTTTGTAATTTCCTTAAATTTACTTCATTTTGCCAGATTGTTGAAAAGACACAGTTTTTCATTGTATGTGTCAAGTAAAAACTTTATTAAATATACTCAAGAATACAATGTATTTCAACTTCATGCTTCTGTTATGTCCATGTCTTATTTTGTACTAGTTAACCAAGAGCAGCCTTGAGTAACCAGGAGGAAAACATTCTATCCTGAAGCATTTTGTGTTTTTAAACTATTTTCTCTTTCTTCCAAATATGTTTGTGAAGTGTTCATTTCAGTTTTGCAAGAGGCCACAGGAATGTGACTTCTTTAGAACAGGCAGGATTCTGTCCTTCTGGCTTTTAGTGAGGCCAGTGTCTCAAAGGGCCAAGCTGATGAGGCCACGTGGGGATAGTGAGAAGGTATCTCTTGGGACAGCATCAACAGGCTTAGTTGCTTAACCACAGAGGAAACCTCAGGCAAGGTCCACACAGGTGGCACACACTCAGCACTTATTTAAACAAAACAGTTTAAAAATGTAAAGCCGAGCCATTTTAAGAGAAGCTCTAACATGGAAAGGCTTTTGGGCTCAGTGATTTGTAGGTCACAGAGAAACATCTTTTTTTTTTTTTTTTTTCAGGGCATTCCACTGTTATAGAGACATTTGGGACCATAGCTCCTTTAGTCTGGGTTTTCCATGACAGAACTGGGACTTCAAGTTTCTCAGAAAGTTCAGAATCTGCAATCATAGCTGGAAAGTATCATCCTCATTGCCGGCTATCCCTGCTTTCATGGGTAGTATTTCATGATTTTATTTCATTTTAGAGTGAAAAGGAGAAACAGGTATACAAGATTTTCCAGCTACAGCTCCACATGGAAACCCATTTTCCAAGTAAGCAAGTTGTAGATACTTGGAAGTATGCTGAGCTCTTCTGGTTGTCTCCCCTGGGAATGCGCAGCTGGATAGGGTTTGTTGTTTAAAGTAGCAAAGGAGAAAGGTGGCTTTTAGGGGGATAGCTCAGTGGAATGATCAATGGACTCTATGGGACATGGATACAAAAATGGGAAACATTCATTTTCCCCATCTCTGACAAGTCTCACTTGTATGACTGCAGTAACCATCTAGAAGCCCTTGGAATCTGAGACATAGAGTCTTCATGAATTTTCTGTTTGTTTCCCCTCCCATTTACAATGGATGGGTATTTCATGGGATTTGATTCCCAAAGACTATTTGTATGATCAAAATTGAAAGTCCTATTACCTTCCCTTTGGTTCACAGTTTCATATTTTATTTTTAAAAATCCCAAGGTCTTTGGAGCAAAAACACATTCTCTTTTTTTTATGTGTCCTATAATATGAATTTAGTATTCTGTATCTGAATAGAAGGGTGGGTTGGTAAAGAATTATAACACAAACTTAAAATTAGTGATTTGCATCTAATTTTGTAAAATCACACTAGCCCCTTAGTTTGTACTTTAATTTGTGTGTATGTGTGTGGGTGTGTATGTGTGTTTGTGTGTGTTGTAAAATACCCTTTTGATATTTGAAAATGTTAATTAAAGTGTGTGTGTGTGTGTGTTTGTTGTGTGTGTGTTCTTAGGAAACTTCCTAGACATCGGGTAGAGTGATATTTTCTTGAATTATCTTTTGCTTAGGAAATTGGAAGGAAATATCAAATATGATCATTGCTCCTTCCCAGAAGAATCATGACTGTTATTCAATAATTGATTCTCACAGCAACATTTGCCATATAATTTTCTTTTTTAGCAAGCTCTTAGTCAATCTGGGAACAAGAAGGTTGAAAAAATATGGGTTTTTATTAAATGTATGTGAAGCAATTCAGCACCTTAGGGAAAATCAGCTGAATGTTCAAAAGCCTCCCTGCAGCTGGGAAAGTAAAGGCATATAAACCATCTTCATGGTTAACTCCAAAACACGAAGGTTGGCTCTATACATCAGACTCATGTTTACCCAGAAGGACAGACTCCCATTTCTGTTGGGGATGTACCAGGAACAATTTCCTGTATGCACAGGAATGAAGTAAGCTGCTGGCAGTTTCTAGTCACAGAGCAAGAAGACTGAATGCCTTTAAAGGATTTAAGATTTCATCTTTAATAAGAATGGATTAACTCATAGTGCTTTATCATTCTCTGCTTAACAATCAATCATTTGCATTCTCCTTATAATTATTGCTATTTTTATGGACCATGATATTTTTGATATGTCACTAAATCAGCTTATTTTATAACTCAATTAATTTAAAAGTGAACTTTATGTCACTACTAAACAACGAAAAGTCATTGCCACAGGCCATAGATCAATCAAAACTGATGTCTTTACATTCTAATCTGGCATGATTGTCTGTTCAAGACTTTCTGCTTGATGGTCTTTTAACTCTTTGTGAAACTGAACCTACTATGCATGGATCACTGCATTTTATCCCACCATTGCATAAACTGGGGCTCTGTCCTCTGATGTTACAGACAAATTTCATTAACTATCTATCACCATAACTATTGTTCTTAGGAACTTTCTAGAAATATTTCATCAGCATTTATTTTATTGGTTGCCAGTTCTTGGAGAGATATAAAAAACCTTTTATGGCTGCTATGTCTTAATAAAGATAGTAGCAATAGATTCAGTAAGCATACTGTTAAAGCAGAAATCGAAGTGGTTCAAGAGGCACTCTAGATTCCTCAGTTTATCATCCAAGCTCTGTGATTTCTTGGGCTTGTAATCAATAATTATGCCTGTTCAGTGTCCTATGCTAATTGTAAGAGTTAACACAAAGAATGAAGAGAACATTGCCCAATACATGCTTTAAAGGCATTCCTGATTGAGCTGCATGGCTCAGTGGTTAAGAGCTGCTCTTACAGAGGCCTGAGTTTGACTCTCACATGGTAGCTCACAACCACTGAAATTCCAGCTCAAAAGCATTAATTTCCTCTTCCACAGACACGAGGGCTAAACCTGGAACATAGGCACACATGCAGGCAAAGCATCTATATACATTTTAAAAATTAGCATGTATCATGCCAGATAGCCTTGGGCCATAACATGGTAATAAATACAAAGCATAATAAGCCACATGGTATAGTAAGGTCTAGAAGTGAGCAAGGTAAACAGAGTCTTACTGACTGTGAGCCATACCACCATGCTCATCTGTATTCCAGCCTTCTTGAGTGTGTTACATGATATGCTGGGATGTGCTCCACAGCAAGACAGTGTTTGCTTGGAGCACATCCTCAGCCCTGGGCTTTGCAACAGCCATCGACTGAGAAACTTGGAGAGGGTCCTATGGAGGTGGTGATTAAAAGCTTGTAAAAGAAGATCTATGGAGGTAGGCTAGAGAAATTTGGCTTGTTTACTCTGGAGAAGAGAGGACGCATGGGTGATTTAATACCGCTATTGAAGCATAAGAGGGCTCTTTTCTAGAGCCTTGTGGTAATCCCTTCTATAACTCTCCAGAGATGCACTCAGGAGGGGGTGGACTGACAGTACAGTGAAGGATTTACAGTAGGTAGAAAAAGCTTTCAGTATGGAATTTTTTTTAAAAAAAAAAAAAAAGGAAAAGAAAAATGTGAAAGTGGAAGTTGGGGGAGGTTTTAGTTAGAAGAGTCATTTCAAATGGTTGACTATTTCCTACCTCAAGATGGTGGGGCATATTGTTCATGAAAATGCTTTCAGCCCATCAGACTCAGAAACAGCCCTAATAAGAGGACAATTCTTCCCATCAGCAATAGTGTACATTCAGGATTAGGAAGATCAAGAACCACTGATATAAACAGTGAACACTCTACTGGGGGTGAAGAAAAGAGAACTAGGAATATATCAGGCTCAGGACCGAGGCAAGCTATTCAAAACCGATATTATGGGATTTAATGAACAGCTATGAGGAACCAGATTCTAAGAGTCTGTAGTTAGTCTTTGATTTCTAGTTTGAGTGATGAAATGGATGTAGTGATGTTGGCAGTAATAAGGATTATAGGTGGGGCTAGTTTTGAGATATTAGGAGCCCAAGTTCATATACAGTGATAGGAAATGAGTGCATGACATTGACAGTGACTGTTGAGTCAAGCCATCAGGATTCGTAAATCATTTGTAAAATTATTCTAAAATTATTTTTTAGCCTAACATAACTAATTTGTACTCCTAAAATGGCTTATTAGCAGAAAAGTAAGTTTCCTGTTGTGAAGTAAGAAGTTTCTGGACCAGCCTAGCCCTGAGATCTAGATCAGTAATTCCAAATGATCACACAAAGTCTTATATTAATTACATGCTGTTTGGCCTATGGCTCAGGCTTATTACTTGCTAACTTGTACTCTTAAACTAGCCCATGATTAGCAAAGTGGCTTTGTACCTTTTCTCAAAGTAGCCTGGCATCTCTGCTCTGCTCTTTTTCTTCCCAGGGTTTTCTTAGTCTGGCAACCCTACCCATACGTTCTATCTGCTTTCTGGCCAATCAGCATTTTATTAAACCAGTAGGAGGGACAAATATTTACAAGGTACAAAAGCATAATCCTACAGCATTTTCTCTTTTTTAAACAAAACCTCAAATCTAATTTCCCTTAGATATTTTTTCCTATACCATTATCTATAACAACTTGTAACCAACACTGTAAACAAAGACAAACATTCATAATTCACTTTGGGGGGAATGTGAGCCTAGTTCTCTAGACTACTTCCTGATTATTAGGGGCACAGGTAATCTTGTGAGAACCCCCCCAAAATTTAGGACTGTGTACAAGTCCTCAGTGGAATAGTCAGTGAGGCTGGTCATCTCAGGCAGTCTCCTTGAAGCTCTTCTGGATGCAGAGCTCAGAGAAAACTGCAACAGAGATATTCTGAAATGCTGTATCATCTGGGTCATCTGTTCCTACTGGAAAACCTTTCAGGAGTTCTTCCTCAATCAAACCTAGTTTTTCTTAACCCAGAATGAAGCCACAACTTCTCATTGTCTGTGGAAGTAAAACCTCTTCTCCAAAGTAACATATCTTTTGACTTCGGTTTGGAAGTCAAAGCATTTACAAAATATGTAGGTTAAATTTAATCCAGCAGCATTTATAATCAAATGTCTCTGAGCAACTCTTGTTCCTTCCTCAGCAAACAATTCAAAAACAATATACCATACAGTATCCAGACTCTGTGTATTTTCCATCTTTATGTGGCTTATATATTTTTTACTTAATTTTTAAAAGGACGTTCTCTATCCTTTTTCTTTTCTCTTTTCTTGCTAAAGCCTACACATAATTTTAAACACACTGTAATCTGCCTAAAAGGTTTTTTTCTTTTGTCTGAATCTGTCTTTACTATATTGTTGGGCTATTTATACAAGTTTTTCTATTGTGAAGGAAAGTTATCTGATCCCTGGCTATATATGAGCCCTACATGTGGTGATATGGTTTATATTTAATAAAATCACCCTACAATATCAGAAGACAGAACCATCTCTCTCTCTCTCTCTTTTTTCCTTCCTTCCTTCCTTCCTTCCTTCCTTCCTTCCTTCCTTCCTTCCTTCCTTCCTTCCTTCCTTTCTTTCTTTCTTTCTTTCTTTCTTTCTTTCTTTCTTTCTTTCTTTCTTTCTCTCTTTCTTTCTTGTTTTGTTTCCGAGACAGGATTTTCTATGTAACAGTCCTGGCTTTCCTGGAACTTGCTTTGTAGACTAGACTGACATCAAACTTACAGAGATCCTCCTGCCTCTGCCTCCCAAGTGCTGGGACTAATGGCATGTGCCACCTCTGATGCCAGTAGGATTTTTGAAGGCTGCAGGATAGATCACCTTCCCAAAGAATGCTCTCACCTTTACCATCAATGTAAAAATCTAACTGCCTGTTTCCAAATGCCTCTGGAAGCTCCCTGAGAGATCGCTGATTGATTAGACAGAATTAGACAAAAATTGTATGTTTTTCTTCGTCATCCTGCCAAAGAATTATATTTTAAGGGTATTCATGAAGAAAGCATGTAACAGGAGACAAATGAGACATAGAGATGGAACATAGAAAAGAGCAGAGAGATCTAGCTGAGAGCTGGTCTGTTGCTCCATGAGCCTAAGAATGTGCGGGATGCAATGTGGCTGGACATTTCCCCACAGCGGTTCTACCTAGAGGTTCTCAGAATTCTGTCATATGTTTCTGCTCTTAAGTTCCATCCTCTTGGGCATTTCCCACACTCTGAACTGCTGCCGTGGGAAGAATTGAAGGTTTCTACTACCAAAGTCTAAGTCTCTTTTTATTTTATTGCGACTTTGTTTTTTCTCTATCACCTACAGAAGATACCTCACCAGAACACAGCCCTCTGCCTATGTGTTATTTGTACGGAGAACGTGTGAGAACGAGCCAATAGGTTGCCCTCTGAGGAAGTTACGCATTTGCTTTCTGGAGAGGACTGTGGGTAACTCCAGCTTCTGCACCACATCAAGAGTCAGAATATAGCCAAGCCCTCACCCAGCATGCACTGGCCACCCCAGCCCAGGCCTGTCTTCACAGCCACCAAAGAGGTTGTTTGGATTTTCTTTTGTTTTTAACCAAAAATGTCCTTTCCACAGCAATAATTTATACTAAAAAACATGCTTCATAATTAAATGGCTGAAATATGTTATAGAAGCCCATGATTCGAGCAGAAAATTTCAGGAAAGTTTGGTGGGGTTTTTTTGTTTTTGTTTTTTTGTTTTTTTTGTTTTGTTTTGTTTTGTTTTTTGTTTTTTTTTTTTTTTTTTGCTCATGGTTATCTGGACAACAGTTTAGACAGTGATTTTTTTTTTTTAATGTTGCAATAGTGGCCATTCAAGTTAATGATATATTTTTAAACATAAAAATACAAAACAAAACATGAAAGCTTAGCTATTAGTGGACTGACCCTCTCCCCCAGGGCTTCAGGCATATCCTTTGAGTTTTAAGCCTTGCAGAGATTGCAAACGGGTGGCTTAGACTTGTAAAACCTTGAGAATTTAACCAAAGCCAGAACTCCATCCTAATTTACTCCACCATTCTTCTCCATCATGAATATCCCACTGCCAAGGGCATGTTCAGAATCAATGATGTGATGCAGAATTCTCTAGACAAAACACCCCAGCAATTAGGTGACATCTACATGATGCATGAGCTTATCACTCTTTGCAGTTCTTAACTTTGAAAGACTGGGATTTCAGAAAGGGGGCACAGACAAGCAATGATCATTGTGTTCTTTGTGCATGTATTAAGCATTTAACGTTAACATTCAAGTAGTCTTATGGGCTTATTTATAGTTTGTAGAAGGGGTTTAAACAAGTCTTTATGGTTTCTATGAGAAAACTCAAATCCACAAAAGCACAATAAGGTTGACCCTATTTTATACATTGCCTTTGACGGGCCTATGGCAGCACTTACTACATGAAACAAAGGTAATACCAGTATGATGATTACAAACAAATGCTTTGAAAACAGAGCCAGTAAAAGCAGCCTGGGTCTGTGAGGCCCAAAGTTTTATGTTTTATAACTCAGTCTGTAAGGGCAGCTAAATAGTTGTTTTTAACCAATTCTGAGTAGGTGCTAAAATGACATTGGTACTATTTTAGTATTTTGGTAGAGATATTAAGTCTTGTAATTTTATCTGGCTTTTTAGGAGAACTGTTTACCAGAGGCCATGTGCCATGTACATACCCCAGCCCATTCTCTGGGTGCTTCATCAAAGCCTGCACAGAAGGGGTTACTTTGAGCCAGACCCCCAGTACTGGCCAGGTCCTCTGTGAATACAAATCTACTCCCTGCCCTCTGGTAGTTCAAGGACTACACAGACAGTATACAGACTACACAGAAACACTGTGCCACTTAGTATATCACCACTAAGCACTTTTTTCTTTATAGTTCTATCTATTTGTTGTGTATGTAATAGTACAAAGCATACATGGAGGCCAGAGAACATTCTGCAGAACTCATGTCTCTTCTTTCATCATGTGGGTCCTGAGGAATAAACTCAGGTTATCAGGCTTGACAGCAAGTGTTCAACATTGAGCCATCTTTCCAACCCTTAGCACAGTTCACACCACTAGACTGTTGACTTGAATGCCATGCATAGTAAGTGCTATGCATCACACGTAAGGAAATAACTCTTATACTTAAAAGCCCCTGTCTAATGGCTGTTAGGGCTTTGAGAGCAGAAAATTCAAAGACTTGCTCATCCGAAGGCTACCTAGAACCTGGTACACTATAAGTGTTCAGAAAGTATAATTAATAATAAATATAATTAATAATAAATGATAAAGAGTATAACATGAGAATTATGGGAAATGACAGTGCCTTTCAAGGTTTCTGTTTGGAGTGGTTTGTTAACAAAGACTTGGGCATGCCATAGTCAACTGAATATGTTCAGAATGAGACAAGAATGGTTGATAATTAAGAAGGTGGAGTACATTATATTATTATTACAATATACAATTTTACATGAGATCAGAATATGTCTCTTGTTTTCAAAATTAAGAGAGTGTCACGTATGAAACATACTGAAACAATTTTCTTATAATTTTTGGAAATAAATTCATCTGTTCACTGCGAAAGAGCATGAAAAATTTAAATTCCCAATAGAACTTTTTTTTCATTTTTGAGAAAATAAAAGTGCAATATAATGAGCAATGACAGAGATGTCTCCTCCCTCCTTATAATGTATCATTATAAAACCAAGGATAAGACTCAGAACAGAAAACATCTATGAGACTGTCCCTACCCCAAGCATGCCAGTCCCAAACAAGGCCCTTGCTCAGAGTCCAGCCTAAATTTCAAGGAATCTGTTGGCTCTGAGGTTTATCTCCTCAGAAGCTCTGGAATAGAAGGCATATTTGCTCTTCCTTTAGCATGTGTGTGTGAGTGTGTGTGAGTGTGTGTGTGTGCGTCTGTGCATGTGTGTGTGCATGTGTGTATCTCTCTCTCTCCCCCTCTCTCTTTCTCTCTCTCTCTCTCTCTGTATGTGTATGTTTTTTTTTCCCTCTTTACCCAAAACAAGTATGAAAATTTTTTTTAGAGGAAACAAAAGGACAAAATCTGAAAAATCATCCATTTCTGAGTCAGAATATCATGTTCAAGACTATTGACTCTGAAAACATGGTGTCTATCATAATGCTATGGAGCTGATTTTATTTTTGTTTCTTCTGATTATAATAGTTAAGATTCAGGGCACATATAGCTCTAAATTATAATAATGTGTCCACCTCCCCCGACAGACATAAAGCATATCTGGAGTAACTGGGAAACGATATATGAAAGACTTTATTTTAAAAAATGTTGCTACTGCTGGTATAGAGTCCACTGCATTCACTGTTCACTGTCAGCATCTGCTGATACAGCATCCACTGTGCTCATTGCTCACTGTCAGCATCTTTGGGTCTCAGAACAGAGCTACAAGAGGTCACTACAAATCTCAGAATCCAGCTGAGAAGGCCTGAGTCACAGGGACCTTAGGTAACATGGTCTACATCACAGAACCATCAAGCCCAGAACATGGACTTGGCTAGGGTAAACTGACCCTGGCTGTCTCCACATGAATAAATCCATGCTGGATATGTGGCTTCACACATTCTAGGAATTTTTTTCTCAAACTCTTTTCTCTGTGTCAAGAGATCAATCCTCACTCATTCCTCCTAATGCAGGGTGACTATCAGTACTTCCAAGCAGCATGTTCTGTCACTAAATCATTCTACAGGGTGTGGGAGATTATGTCATTACATTGTAAATAATTATCCCACCCACTGGTTTAATAAAAAGCGCTGATTGGCCAAAGGCAGGCAGGAAGTGTGGGCGGGGATATCAGACTAAGAAAACTCTGAGAACAGGAAGCACAGAGCAGAATGCCAGAGAGAAGCCGGAAAAAGCAGAGGACAACTATGCTGCTCTAAGAAAAGGTACCGAGCCACATGGCTGAACAGATTAAGAGTAATGGGTTAGATTAAGAGTAAAGAGTTAGCAAGTTGTATGCCTGGGCCTTAGGCTGATCAGACTAAAACTATTATAAGCATCTGTGTGTCTCTGCAGGTCTGTGGGTCTGCAGGTCTACACCTTGAGGTTAGGCCTGAAAGTCCGGGCCAGAAACCTCCTACTACAACAGGGGTCAAGGAAGGACATACCACTTTCTGATTCAACTCTTATTCTTTGTCTCTAGGCATTTCCTTCAGCATGCAATTGTGCGTTCTTTTTCTGTGTTGCTTTCTGGCTTATATTGGAAGCTCCATATAGGCAAGGGCCATGTCTGTGAATGTAACTCTAAATAAGTGTCTGTTGACTGCCTGATAGGATATGTATGTGATCTTCTAGGGTTCAGGTGAAGAGACCCTAATCCTAGTGCACGAGCATGAACGCTCTATTTAGTCTGAAAAAAGAGAAATTCCACATTCATTCATTAATATGTTAACTTCCTACTTAGATATGAGAAGAGTAATTTGGAAATAATAAGTCTATGATGCTTCCCTCCATCAACAGCATACACAGACAGTGATGGCACTCAGTGTCCACTTGAGAGGACAAAGTATAATCAGAGAGAAGTAACAAAGCTGTAGTGGTTTGAAAGAAAATGGCCTCCAAAGGGAGTGGCACCATTAGGAGGTGTGGCCTTGGTGGAGTAGGTGTGGTCTTTTTTGTAGGAACGATGGCACTTTGGAGGTAGACTTTGAGGTCTCACATATATCCAAGCCTTGCCCAGTGAGATAGACTACTTCCCATTGCCTGCACATCAAGATGTATTAAATCTCAGCTCCTTCTCCAATACCATGTTGATGTGGGATGTCTTTCTGTATGCTTTGAATTATCACTAGATAATAAAGGAACTGTTTTGGCCTGTGGAAATCATCTTAGAAGTACGTGGGAAATCTGAGCATAGTTAAAGGGAAAGAAGGCAGAGTCAGAAAGAGATGCTGTGAGCTGCCACTGAGAGAAGATATAAAGGAATTCAGGTAAGCCAAAAGCCATGTGGCAAGACATAGATTAATAGAAATGGGTTAAAAGATGCAAGAGCTAGCTGATAATATGTCTGAGCCATAGGCCAAGAAGCATGTAATTAATATAAGTATATGTGTTTCTTTGTGACTTTGGGACTGCTGGTCCAGACCATAGGGCTAGGCAGAGCTAAGCAGCTATAGGCAGGTTCAGATCTCAGGGATAATCAAGGCCAGAAACTTTGTACTACACCATGTCTGCCTGCATATCACCATGTTGTACCATAAAGATAATGGACTAAATCTCTGAAAATGCAAGCCACCCCAATTAAATGTTTAGAGTTTATAAGAGTTGTCATGGTCATGATGTCGCTTCACAGCAATAGAATACTCCCACCACCACAAAAAACCTAATGTAGGAAATACAGATGAGATCCAAAGTTCTGACAAATACAGCTTTCCTAACTACATGTCATAACACAAATCTTTTTTCCCATTTATTTATATAACCCCATGAGGAAGGCTGCTTACTATGTGTTATACAAAGAATGTATGTCTCAATTAAATAATAACACAGACTTAATACCCTAGCCTCATTTCAAGAATGCCCACTTAATACAAGAATTCCCTGAATACATTTTCTAATGTAAGTTGTACATATTCTCTATATTCCTCATTCTTTAATGAGAATCCTATCATGGGGCTGAATGCATGTAGTCCAAAAGGACACATGCCTCTGAAAAATCCATGTGAGCACTTGATGACTCCTTCTGCCAGCGTGCATCAGCTTTGGGCTGGAAGAATCCAATGAAGTATCGGTATACCAAGTTTTAGAGTTTAATATTTTAAATCTGTTAGTTCAAGACTCTGCTGACTGGAATGGACTGTAACAGATAACCTAATGTTCCTGAGTTTGTATAAAGTACTAGCACTTCACAGTTTACAAGCATCACCACTTTACAAGCACCATGATGGCAGAGGAGCTTCCTTGTGTTATCCATCTGATGGTTTGATGTGGAAATGTGTCACTGTAACCATACCATCCTAGAGAGACAGCCTCTTAGCTCATACCACTTTGATGTGAGTCCTGTTCTGTTCTGTGCTACAATAGATCCAGTCCCTTTCACTGTACAATGGGCTTCATAGCAGTTATGCATTACAGGAAGACCATGTTTTATCAGGTATTCAAAGATGGATATTAAGTTGATTGACAGATGTCTTTATTGCATACATTTTTTATGTTGCTATTGTTGCTGTCACAACAGTCTATCTTAAGGAAAATATAAATTCAAGCTTCATCAACACAGAGTTAAACTTGATGAAATAAGAGATGTCTCCTGATGTGACATCTGATGCCTCCATCAGTTTTCAGGTCTGACACCTAAAGTGAGCTAGGATCCTGTGGGTGAATATGAAAATTTTTAAATAATTTATTTTTTTAAGTTACAGTATAATTGTATAATTTTCTTCTCCTTTTTCCTCCCTTTAAGCCCCTTCTTCTACTTTTCTTAAGTTAATTCTAAAAGCTCATTCTCAGAACATAACAAATTGTTAACTCATGACACAAGTTTTAATAATTTGGTATGAGTCTGTGAAAGCTTGGGCCAAGAGCTCTCTTGGCCTCTGTACTTGCCTTTAGGAAAATTTGCCACTTAAAAAGGTGAAAAAAATCAATGTGAATCATATGTTATAGCGAAATCTACTATCTTTTGTGTAAGAGGCTTACTTTTATTCTAATTCCAAATAGTTTAAGTAAGATATCTTGTTTTCTGTATGAGAAGATTTGAAACTCTATACACTTTTTGATCGAATATACCATTCAGGAAATATCAAATTCTATCTATACTTTCTCTTGAATGCAGCAGTTGTTAAATTTCTTCTAAGGAAACATGAATGTCCCGCGCCAACTTCTCGCCCGCACGAAAAGGCACGGCACACGTAGGATCCTTCTGCAGCAAAGCTTTCATGCGTCTTGAGGGAGAGCATCAGCTTACAGAAAATGGAGACACTGAGGTAGGAAAAGCCCAATCCTTATATAGACCAAAGACCTCCGCCTTGGACATGTCACCTCTCTATAGGCTGCAGCTCATGACGCCACGGGAGAGGCGGAGAGACCAGTCTCGGAAAATTATCAAAGGCATGTGCCCTTGCCTTGTTTACTGACTCAGGCGGGTTGGCCAGCACCGGATATTGGTGCCATCTTGAGGGGCTGGGGCCAGCGGCTCCCAACACATGAACAAAGATAATTCATCTGTCCTGCTTCCTGTGACTGAAGTGACCTTCAAAACCCAGGTGTGTCACTTCATGAAGGCATTTTAAGGCCACAGAAGTGTGAAAAGGCAAAAAAAGTGTGAAAAGGGTCTGTGCTCTCCAGGCCCCAAGTCTTTTTTTATTATTATTATTACTCAGTCATATAGTCACAATATGCCATCTCATCTCAATTGATATCATACACACCAATGTCAAGAGAAAATGAAGAGATGTCTTTGCCCTTTGCTACTTTTCAAGAGCAAGAAAACATTTTTTTTTTTTTTTGGATTATGCCAAACAACTGTCCCTTTATTGTGGTAATATATTTAATATTTAATACAATCAGCCTGGACTATCAGAGAACAGATTCACCCACAGTCAAGCTATGAGGGTCAGAGAGTGGTGACTCAGGACTTTAATCCCATAACTCCAGAGAGAGAGAGAGATCTTTCTGTGTTTCTGTGAGTTCAAGGCCTAACCAAACAGTAGTAGTCCACAACTTTAATCCTAACTCTAGGATTATGATACAGAGTTGAACCTGGAAGTGGAACAATTGGGCAAAGAAGAGGTTTAAGGCAGGTGTAGGAAGAGGAGATTTATTCTGTAGAAGTGGTGAGCCAGGCTGAAGACTCTTGAAAATAGCTTTTACCCTAAAACATTGGCTGGGTGAGAGTTGACTATGGTCTGTTTCATCTCTCTGGTATTCCAGTTTTCCCCCAATATCTGGCTCTGAGTTTTCATTAAATACCAACTAGAATTCACATTTCACTTTATGTGTCAGTGGCTAGAGAGTGACAAATTTTCCTTCTGAAAATTAGTGAGTGAGAAATAGAGTAGCCACCACCATGGCTACTATCTGTACATAGTGAATGGGCTACATCAAGTTTCTCAAAAATATAAGTCCAAGTCCAAACTCCTGATAGCCATCAGTGCAATGGTGCTTGGAAATAGGGATATCACAAATGTGTCCAAGTTAAAGATTCTGGCGCCATGTTAGATTTAGAACAAGCTCTAAATTGAATTATTGGTGATATTGCAAGAGAAAAAAGATCAAGATGAGAGACACACCGAAGGTAGCAGTAGTGGAGGGTTTATATGGGGATTTAATAAGTTTCAGAAGTCTTCCAGCTTCCTCAGCCTTGCTTCCCTTGGAATGGCTTCCCTCTGTGTTTCTATCCTGTCTTAAGTACCCTTTTGTAAATTAAGGCATGGCCCAACCACTGCCTACTTGGGAGCCTGGAATTCCTTCTATAATCTGAAGTGACCTTGACTCAGTTAGGATTAAGGGTGTAGGTCACCACTCCCAGGATACTCCCTGTGCTGGGATTAAAGGTATGAATCACCACTCTGATTTTCTTAGACTAACTGTGGTTAGAGCTCTGGGACTTCTGGAGCTTTTACTAACCCCCCACATAGACTGTGGGTATATTCCCTCTGATATCTCCCAAACTTCTGAAACTTTTATTGAATCCCCACAGTTATAGCCATCTACAAACCCAGGAACACCAAGCACTGCCACCGCCTTCTAGAAACTAGAAGAGAGACATGATAAGCCAGCTCCCTAGAAAACTCCAGAGGGCCCGGGGAAAACCAATCATGACGACACTTTGAAAATAAAGTTATACCCCCCTGAACTGTTAAAGAATAAGTTTCTGTGGTTTTTGTGGCCCAGTCTGTGGTACATTGATTTAGTTGCCCTAGGAACTGATACAGAAGATCTGCTCCTTTCAGGACCCATCTTCTAAAGGACAGAAAGGACCCTGTGGGGTGAGGGGACAGGAGCATTGCTGCTGTGGGTGAGCATGGAGGGGGTGAGGGAGAAGGAACATTGCTGAGGGGATGAGCATGAAGGGGGTGAGGGGACAGGAGCATTGCTGTGGGATGAGCATGGAGGGGGTGAGGGGACAGGAGCATTGCTGCTGTGGGTGAGCATGGAGGGGGTGAGGGGACAGGAGCATTGCTACTGAGGGGAGCTTGGAGGAGGTGAGGGGAGAGGAAATTGCTAGGGGGATGAGCATGGAGGGGGTGAGGGGACAGGAGCATTGCTGGGGGGATGAGCATGGAGGGGGTGAGGAGACAGGAGCATTGCTGTGGGTGAGCATGGAGGGGGTGAGGGGACAGGAGCATTGCTGCTGGGGGGACAGAGCAAGGAAAGATATCTGATCTAGATAATCTAATTTTTAGTCCTCATTCACTCATTAAAATCTACTTTAAAACATTTAAAACTATTTAACTAATAATATAAAAACCATCTGTATCTATGGAGGACCATGTGGTGTTTCAATACCTGTATGTATCATGGGCTACCTGTATTGATGCCAACTTATCGATTTCCTTAAAACATGGTATTTCCTGACAAAATAATCTAATTTCATCTTTACAGTGGTTTTAAGTACAGTACATTAGCTATAGTGTTGTTTTACTTTTCAGCAACACAAAAACTTCTATCTAATCCTAATTCTGTACCTGTTAATAACCATTTTATCTTCCTCCATCTTCCTCAAAATCAGATTGTAAAATATGTGCTTTCTCTTTTTTTAATAGTTTGATATTTGCAAACAAAAATCAGGAATAGTACAGCACAGCATTTACATACCCTATAACAAATTCTCCCATTATAGTAATATTTTATAATATATTTACATAGATGTAAATAGTAGATTCCAAGTCTGTCTTTATTTCTCTCTGCCTCTATAGCAAATCTGTCCATGCATGGAAGTGCTCATTTAAAGTCTCTCAGATCTTCTGTATGTATTCACAAAAAATCTCAGTAATTTAATCTTAACATCCTACCCTCAGCCCCAAACATCAGGACCAGTCAATCAACATGCATCCCTAGAGCCCCAGTATCATTACACCCTCCCCCTTCTCATCTCCAATACCAGGAGCTGCTGTTTTCTGTGTCTATTACCTTTTTACACCTGAGAGAAGGCTTCCTGAGCTCAGCAATGTTGCTGTTTTTTTGTTTTTTTGTTTTTAACCTAGTGCCATGGGAATTCATTTTGAGTATTTTAGCATTCTTGATCATTACCTACCAAATGGCACTAACACCTCCCTACTACACTGTGATAACCAAGACACTGATCCCTAGGGTGGTAGAATATCCCTTGTTGAAAACCACTACCTCAGATTTTATTTTTTCATTGCCTTAAAAAAAAAAAAAAAAAAAAAAAAAACTAATTGGCAGTTTTCTATATTAAATCCTCTCTGTTCAAACAACTGCTGTGGTATCTGACACTCATCACCCACCAGGGCTCTGTGCTTACACTTGTACTTGCCCTTCAGTTACTTGACATCCTGGTCTTTCTGAAGACCCTAGGAATCATGACAATCTTTTCGTAAACCATCCCTCTGCCTTCACTGTTTCTATATTACAATCCTGTCCGAGTCCTCTCCCCACAAAAACTTATTCAAATCCTCATCAGCTTTTCTTTAACAGTTGCCTGCATCCCCCTCCCCCCCCCAAAATACCAGGCACTCTAATTGGCCATTAAATCCTCCAAGAAAAAGGGTTTTTCTGTAATTCTGCAGTTGTTAGTTACTATGTTTCATTGGACAGCTTCATTATCTTGCCTGAGCTTTATCTGCCATCTATTCAAATAATGGTTTGCTTCACATATTGTGGGTGTAAGATTATATATGAGCAATAAACAGACAACTGTATTGCTGTCATATTTTCCAAGGTCTTTGAAAATTCTATATCTTCTAACAGGGGCTGCTGTGAATGTTTGGATAAACACACAGCCACCAATCTGTATATAAATCTCACACACTTACAATGACAATTCTTTCAGCTACCTCCATTCAAGTTGGACCTTTGGCTCAGGCTCATAAAATGAAAGGGTTTTCAGATTTCTTTCTTCTCCTTTCTACTGCTACATGTCTAAGTGGTGACTGCATTGGGGCAGCTATTTTGAATCACAAGATGGAAGCTATGCATCATAGAGGCAGATGATGGAAGCCATGCATCATAGAGGCAGATCAACAATATATACAATGGCCATGTCTTCAACACTGTAAAGCCACCACAGAGGCCAGAATGTCCCCATCCTCAGCCAGATTCTGTGTGACAGAAATAAATTATTATTTCACTTTGTATCTCTTACTGTAAATGTCTCCACTGTAGCAGCTACACTGATATTTTAACTAAAAATATTCCCTTTATTACGTGAATTTCTATAATTTAGCCTATGTCATTTTTAAGTATTGTGTTTTGTTTTTCCTTTAACAACTTGAACATTAAAGATAAATAACAAAATGCACCATTCAGAAAAAGAACAGCTCTCTCCGTAATGGCCAGAAATACAGCAGCTCCACGTACCATGCTAGGACTCTAATTTTAATTATAGATATTATTTCTCCAACATCTCCCATCTACCTTGTCTATGTTTACATTGTTCCTTTCCCCCTTTTATTTCAAACAAGAAGGGTTTTTTTTTTTTCTCCTCCAACACTGTTGAGTAAAATGCAAACACTTACGAACTTAGTTATGTCAACATCATACAGAAAATAATACCACCAGGTGACCACAAGGATTTAAGAAGCCATACAACTTTTCCTTAAAGAAGCAGTTCTAGGTAAAAATTAAATCAATAAAGCAAAACAAAAATGTGAAGTCTCTTAATCCACAGAAGATGATGACTACTTCATATGAGGTTAAAATAGAGTTAAATTCACTGCAGAGCCTCTCACCATATGTGCAAATTTCTACAAAAGGGCAATGCTTTTGTATTTGGGCAATGAAATTCCCTCTAGGATCTACCCATTCATCTAATTTAATAAGCATTCGTTGATCATGAATGGGCATCTTTGTGGACAGACTTAAAGCATAATGCCAAGTTTTAGTCAAAACCATCTTTCCAGATTTCTTCTTTCTTACTGAATTTGCCCAAAGTCAGCAAGAGGAGGCAAAATCATTTTCTTTGTGTGAACACTTCAGACCTAGACTTATTGGTGCCCCATTCACCAGTGCCAACTCCAATCCCTGATTTAAGAAGCATTTAAATATCAGTAGAATAACCAGACACCTCAGGGTGCATTTAGGAAAAACAATAACTTCTCAAGTCCTCATGCTACACATTCTTAGGTATAATATTATTTTACTTCCTGGTGAGCAACATTTTGACACAAAAAATACTCCACTGATTTTTTTTTTTTTAAAGTCTCATGGTATGTAAAGAACTATTTTAATGTAGCATACTTTTTAGCTGATATGGAACTGGAGATTCAAAGAGGTAAATAGAATATATCAATGTTGGGATAGCCCAGAAAAGCCATACTTGGTAGAGAAAGGTTTTAGCCTGGGGAACAATACATCTACATGATAGGCATAACTCTGGTAGTGGTTTGCTAGAGATATGTAGATATGTAGATAAATTCAGGCAAAGCGAAATCTAAGGGAGTTGAGGACTGAATAGTACTCTTAGGGGCCTCTAACATTATTCACTTCTATGACTGCATAAATGGTAAAAAAAAAAAAAAAAAAAAAAAAAAAGATTCTTCAATATTCTGACCTTTGCTTGGACTTTGAACTGAGGTTTATTCTTAGTCAGGGTTTTTTTTGTTTCATCTTGATATGACCCACTAAAAAGATACTAAAGAAACAAGTGAAGAAACAGACAGCCAACCAACCAAATAATACATTAGTAGTACTGTCTGCCAACTGAAACTCCCTCCACAAAAACATAAGCCAAGAGTCAGGAAGTCTCGACTCTCAGACCCTCCTTTCTAAGAAAGAAAAGTGAACCAAACTTTCACTACCCAGTCATTGTTTCCTAGAGACAGCACATTACTCCCTAACCTAACAAGGTGTGGACAACCTATGGCGTAAGGAGACTATGGATGCAGCTCAATACATGTGGATAACAATGACATACTGAAATGCCCAATGTTTGGCCCTCGCGCCAGGCATTTACTGATGTTTCAATATTCTCTGTTGCTCTCATCTAAAGTCTTACTCTTTTTTTTAGGAGTCAATTTGAACCCCAGGTTTGTAATATGACAGCTGTCCACTCTTAGTCTTTTTTGGACCATCTGTTTGATCCATAACAACTTGGCATGTATCTCATGAATGTCAAGCTAGATCAAAGGCTGTTCCCTACAGGAAATATGACAGACCTATTTTTATACCTAGTGTGATAGCCTACACATAGCAGGTGCTCAATAAATATTTGCTGTTGATTAAGATGATGATAATGGTTCCTAGGGCTGACAAAGAAAAGAAATTACATAAAGAAGTTAGGGTAGGAGAGCATCCATCATAAAGAGAGGATATAATACAGCTGTAGAAATCAGATAAAGGCAGTAATAAAAAAGGAGGAGAAGGGGGAATAGGATCATCAGGGAGCTTAGAATTGTACCAGGACCAAACACTGTACTCTATATCTATTGCATTTATTTCTTCCCCATCATCCTAATGTATAATTTGAGATAATTTCCTAATATCTAGAAAATATTTTTATTACACAAAATGAGTTACTGACAACCTGAGAATAACTGGTCGCAAACAATTTATAAGTGAATATCTACCTAACAGAAATTCAGATGCTACTGGTTAAGCAGGCCTGTGCTATAGCTTATGTCTCAAGGAAGTGTGATGAGAGGGAAGTTTAGTAAAGAATGATCTATATCATGCTGCTTTTGTTTTTCAGCACTGTAGTGGAGACGACTTGCTTCCTTATATTTAACTCTCAGAAGGTATCTTCACAAGGAAAGTTATCTTTTAGTCACTCTCTGACACAACATTTACAAGGGTTCTTCTATGTTTATTTACCTAGGTAGCAAATTTTTAATGCTACGCAGTTACTAATGAACATACATATGGATGGAAGTCAGTCCAGTTAGCCCCAAGACTTTTGAGGTCATCTTGACGGCTTTTCTTTGGCAGAGAGGTTAAATGTACAACTCCCTTTTTTGTGAGTCTAAGATTCACAGAATATAACTTCCATTGCAACTTGTATCCATAAAGAAGTCGGAAGAGTGAACCCCACTCTGGTGAGACCCTCCCTGGTGGCTCTCACTACATGGATCTGCAGTGGACACTAAGTAAGACTGGACTTTTGAGGGTCAAGTGTAATCACCACTATCCTCTGGAAAGGCCCTAAGGGAGTATTTCGTTATCAAGTATACCTACTTTCAGAGCCTTTGTTCTCATAATGATTTCCAGAAAGGGATTTTGAGTAAAATTCCTCCTGCCATCCTCTAACAAAGCATGTTAACCCATCCCCAAGAGTAGAAATAAGAATTTAGTGAGATGATCCCTAAAATACTGCATTGGTCTACTGAATAGCTAGCCAACACTCTTTCGTTTCCTTCGGGTAGAGATCACTGACTTTTTTTCCAAACTCAATCAGACTTAGAATTCTGTTTTATAAATAGTTGGCTGACTCAAGCAATCCTCAAATCAAATCACATAAGACATTTTTATCCAGCCCTTGCCATTGCTCAACTTTGAATTGTGTTAATCAATTAAGTATCCTGGTTTTATTTGTTTGGAGCCTCCCATATAATGGAGGAAGAATCTCAATCCCTCATTGTTTACAACCTTTTATTTTTCCCATTAGCTGCAATTCAACAAATCTTTCAAATTAAGTATTTTGGCATTTTATAAGTTGGTTGGATTCAACAAAGTCACCACAGAACTGATTTTGATCAAAATAATCAAAACTTGGGGGACACAGCTACAAAGAACTCTACATGATTACAGGACACTCCAAAGGGTACCCCCAAACCTTCAAACATGCTGGGATCAAAAAAAAGCATGTGTTATTGTTTTGATTTGGGGGGTTGTGTGTGTGTGTGGTTTGTACATGTGTGTGTGTGCAGGTTTGAGATTGGTAATCTGTATGTAGCAAATCTTTATGCATTTTGAAAATTGAAAAAGTTACAAAAATTGTGTGTAAGGAGCAAGTTGTATGAAAACTCTGACCCTGCAACTCAATTTTTAAAAAGTGATAATGAGAAGGGTAGTTGAATTCACATCATATGGTACAAATTTTGTAACTGCATATATATTAAGGACAGAATTTGATAGCTGGTATCTTTTCTCAGTCATTATAACACTGATATAAAGTCATTATAACAATTATATACATAACCATATACATAATGCTCTTGTACACTGTAAAGGTTTGTTACTCCTATTGATTTAATAAAATGTTGATTGGTCAGTAGCAAGGCAAGAAATATAAGTGGGGTGACTAGACCTAGACTAGGAGAATTCTAGGAAGAGGAAAGGCAGAGCAGCAGATGCTAGCCAGACAAAGAGGAAGCAAGATGAGAATGCTGGACTGAAACATTGGTACCAATCCACATGGCTAAACATCGATAAGAATTATGGGTTAATTTATGTGTAAGAGATAATTAGTGATATGTTCGAATTACTGGCCCAGCAGTTACTATAATATTAAGCCTCTGAGTCAATTATTTGGGAAGTCAAGTATTTGAGAGTTCTGTTGAGACAGAAACCTACGATGACAAATGTTTTATCATTGGTAGATCTCAGTTTATTTGAATCCTTAACACATGACATCCAATTCAAGTAAAGTTTTCTTCATAAACTTTTAGTTAAGATGGCCTTTCTAAAGTTGTATTTTTATTGTTTTAAATTATGGGTACGTGTTTGTGGCAAGAATTGTGCATTCAAACGAGCTAGCAGAGGCCAGAGGCATTGGATCCTTCTTTATCTGGGGTTACAGATTGTTGTGAGCCACTCAGCATGGTGAGGACTAGAAAATTAACTCAAATCTTCTGCAAGAGCAGTATGTGTTCAGCAGTTAATGCTGAACCATCTTCCCAACTCTGGTTGTTTTTTAATCATTCTGTCCCTGACCAACAAGTGTAACTTTACTATGGACAAAACAAACAATCTTACCCAGGAGTTTTAATTTTCTACAACAGCATTCACAATGGTGTTGAATATTTCAACTCCAACCGAACTAGTTTCTACTTTTCTCTTTATCCTCAGAGTGGAATGCCAATAACCAAGTATTACTGGAATTTACTCAACTGATTTTTCTACTTGAATGAGCTAATGACACATAAAACAGAGCCATTAAATATTTATAAAATTCTACTGCAAATAGAACTAACATATTAATAGTTCTTGCTTTACTTTTCACACAAGGAATAATAAAAAGAAAGAGCTAAGCTAATTTGAGTAAACAGCCATTTAAGTCAGAGGGCAGGCTCCACAGAGTAACCACCAAGCACATTCTACAGCTGCTTGGATGATATTGTCTTGACCCTCTTCTGTCTTCTGGAATTAGCCTATTTCCCAATGTTCCTTCATTGCCTTTGTGTCTTTGTTTTACATATTTGCATCTGGTTTCTGGCACTATGGCAATCCACTCAGCAGAGAGCAAATATCAATAAATATCTTGTATGTTTCCCGCTGATTTTTCAGCCACTTGTGAAATGAAAGATTGCACAAAAAAAGGCTTTTAAGTCATAAGGAGTAGCTCACCTACAATCCTAAATTTGAGGCCTTTCTGGGCTATGTGTAGCAAATTTCAGGTCCACAGCAACCTGAGCCTTATAAAGTGAGAACAAATGTTTTGGTCTGTTTTGTTTGTTTGTTTGTTTGTTTGTTTGTTTTAGATAGGGTGTGTAACAGTCCTCCATGATGTCATGGAACTCACTTTGTAGACCAGGATGGTCTGGAACTCACAGAGGTCCACCTCTGCCCTCCAAAGCCTAGATCTAAAACAACAAACAACAAATAAAAACAACAGCAGGCTTGTTTAACACATTGTAATTGTTAAACATGAACAGTAAGCTAGACTTTCCCATTATCTTATTGGATACTCCCATGACAAAACTAGAATTACAGCTTAATTAGTCTTGAGCCTGGTGTGTGTGGGGGGGTGAATATGAGTAAATTTTACCCAGCTTCCAGAAAGAAACAAACTAAGCAATTGCTGTGACCATGAACCATTCAGATTCTAAGAGTTTTGCCTGTGCTTCTGGATAATTCTAAGGGCATAAAATAAATATATGGCCATAATCATATCCCTCAGGAAATGATAAAATCAATACACCAGAAATACTGGATTAATAGTAGAGTAAACAAGATATAAACTATTGCAGGAATCCTCCACCCTTATTCCATTTTGACCTAATGTATAATTTACTATGCTTCTCCACAGTCCCAAAAATGGGAAGTGGAGGAAACACTCATGACTTTGTACACCTTGAAGCTTGGGTCACAGGCCAGCTGACTGAAAACATCAAGTGTGTATCAGGGATAGCAGAATCAAGAACTTCCTCCACATAACCACACATCTTTTAGTATGCTAAAGTGTCCTGAATGGCTGATGTTTACAGGAGAACAGGAAAGGCTGGGCAAAGAGAGAGATGAAAATTTACTGTCCTTCAGTTTTCCTCATCATCTAGAGACAGGCTCGGCTCACTGCATTGGCATACCACACCTCTGAATGAGACCTTATAGAAGCCAGAATGACTTATTCTTTAAAGAATATTAATGGCGATCATTTAGAAAACAAACAAATAAATAAATCAGAAAAGAATTCCAAGTCATAGGCACAAACAGGCTTGTCCTTAGAAAGCTAGGATATATGGGTAGTCTACCTTTGCACACATACATGAAGTACTTAGGACATTAGTCTTAAAAAGAAAGATGCTAAGCTTTATGTTTCAAGAACAGAGAGAACAATCAGATTTGGTTTTCTGAGTAGCTAGTTCTCTTTAATTAGACTTGGAAATAAAGTTAATGTTCTTAAAATCATAACTTTAACTGCTGATATATACTCATGAATATGAGAAATACAATGTAGTCACATTTTTCTGGATTTGTGCATATCTAAATAAGGTTGAGTTTTACTAGTTAAATTTTTTAAAGTTGCATAAACAGGGTATTTAGAAAAATCACTTTTTGTGCTTTGAAGAAAATAATTACTTGTGAAAAAAAATGCCTATCTTGTTGACAAAAGAGCCCATCTTATAACATGAAAGTTTATAAAATAAAATCATACCAATAAAATACTCTTGGTAACTCCTGATCTCCTCCAAATTACCAAAATGATCAGCCTTCTGTGGTCACTGAGAGGGAAAGTATAACCTACAGAAAAATATTATCATCAATAATATAAAAAATATGCTTTTTACCCATGGTATTAATAAGTAATTTTTAAGCAAAGTAACCATGTTTTCATATATTAACTTCTTAATAGCATTATGAAATAAATGTATCAAGTATAATTCGGTCTCCTTTTAATGGCATAATGTACTACATTCCATTGCAACAGTTTGTTCCTAAAATAATGGAGCATTTTATATCTTTTTTCCCCAGTAACTTGTGTGGCATGGTAGTTTATGGGGCCTCTGGCAGTGGGACCAGAATTTATCTCTAGTGCATGAACTGGCTGTTTGGAGCCCTATAGAAGAACACTTTGCTCAGCCTTGATACAGGGTGGTAGGGCTTGTCTTGCCTCAACTTGATATGCCAGGCTTTGTTGACACCCCATGGGAGCCCTTACTCTCTCTGAGGAGTGGATGGGGGAGGGAAAAAGCTGACTTGTAGTGAGAAAAGAGGGAGGCGGTAAAACTGTGGTTGGTATAAAAAAAATGGGAAAAATATTTTAAATAAAAAAATTAAAGGCAAGAAACAATAAATCTATGAGAAAAATTCTAAGATAGTGTCAGAGTTTTTGCTTTAAATGGTATTATACACATGGTCCTGGGCTACCACGCTCTTTACATAAGTATCAAAGGGTAGGATTGCAGTTAGCATGTTATTATGCCTGTGAAAGACGTACATATTTTATAATGGGTAATCTTCTTATGCATGAGTTCATAACTGTGGAATCAATCACCATGTGATATTCAGTGAGATTTGCACAGTGGTTTCTCTATCATAATTTCTTCTTACAGAGAAGTAAAACTAACACACATTCTGCACCTTGCTGATAGTACTTTATAGTCATTATTAACCTAGTTCCAAGGCTCCATGTAAAAGGTTAGTGGTAAGTTGTTCAAAGTCAGATGGAGAGGGAAATTATTGGAATTGTGCTTCATCCCAAGCCAGGTTTACTGAAACTAACACTCTTTCCCTCTTTCTTGCCATTTCATCCGGCTGATTTCTCTGTTCTTTTTCTGTAATCCCCCTTTGAAATCTTGAATGCATAATACCAACTATAATGGATATAATATCAAATTGCTATTAGATTGAAAACTACTATGATTGCCAATATGTTTAGTGCTTTTAAAATCAGATATTGATTTAGAGTGAAAAAAAAGTCTTTGCAAGCTGATCTTTCTGGGAGATTGGGGCCTTCTTGATTTCTTAATTAATTGAAATGCTGGCAGGAATGATTTGGTTTTGGCTTTGGGACAGATGGAGAACTGACTACATATGATCCCCAGAGGCCCAGAAATGGGTACTGGCCAAAAATGCCACTTTGAAACATACTCAAGCCACTGTACCGATTGACAGTCACCTTAGTGTGAGAAATCCAGGACTCTCCCTCGGATATGTAGCATGAGAAGATGACATACCTATTGACACTGTCAGTAATAGGCAGCTATAAATGATGGCCATGATGGCCACAGCCCAGAGGCTGGTTTAGGACATGTCAATGGCATCCATAGATAATGTCTCTTGTGGTCAAGGTTTGAATCACATGCTTCCTGGGGGCTTTTGGCCATTTTGTATCATAATGATTATTAGAACGAAAGATTATATCATCCTGAAATATTTCAGATTCTTGGTATATAGCGTGCTAAACAAAGGCAAAAGTGGAGTCAGGGTTGTGATGTTGGGTACTGTTTTTCCTGAGCATATCTATTTTAACTGTGTGACAATTGTTTTCTATCTGTAATAAATCTTTGGATGCTATTTCTGTGTATTATATTTGAAGATGGTGTATTTCCCTTACAAAGAATAATTTTACCTCACATATGTCAGCAGTTATTATTTTCAGTTCATATTCATTACGTGTCCTTTTAATTGTGTGTGTTGTGAGAGAGAGAGAGAGAAAGAGAGAGAGAGAGAGAGAGAGAGAGAGAGAGAGAGAGAGAGAGAGAGAGAGAGAGGGAGAGGGAGGGGGAGGGGGAGGGGGAGGGAGAGGTGGAGAGATACAGAGACAGAGAGACTGAGACAGCAATAGTGAGAGAGATAGAGACCAAGACAGACATTGAGAGACAGAGAAACAGTTTCAGTTCCAATAGCTTGGAATCGTTGGGAGGAGTACTCTAAATCTTAAGCAGATTAAGTGTTTAAATTTCTTAAAAAACAAAACAAAACAAAACACAAAAACCTTACAGAAATATCTCTGTTTTGCTTATCCTGCATAGCTTTGTAATATTTCACACTAGTTTTATATTCATTTGCCTCTTCATAGAAAGAAATGCATTTCAGAAGGGGGGTAAGGTGCATGAACAAGCAGAAGAGCAGACCACATGGTGGTTCCTGTGATTGTCCTGTCACAGAGCTCTGTGCCTTCATCTGAAACTAAGAAGATTTAGCCAAATTAGTCATGAACTACAGACAGGTGGGGTCACCAAATTAAGAATGCTGGGAAGAGAAAGAGCAGAGTCAGGAGTCACAGCCAGATGCAGAGGAAGCAAGATGGGAATGCAGTACTGTGAAAAGGTACCAATCCACATGGATAAACATAGATGAGAATTATGGGTTAAGTGTAAGAGATAGATAGTAACAAGCCTCTGCTAATGAATAAGCATTTATAATTTACATTGAGCCTCTGAGTAATAATTTGTGAAGTGGCTGCTGGGTATTTGGGAATTGCCAGTGGGACAGAAACTTCTGCCTTCATTGTTGACTAGAGGTAAAATATTCTCATCACCAGAATAAAAGTTTAGAAGCTGTTTGTTGGGATATGAGAAAAGACAGGCATTGAGAGCAGAGAAAAGTCTAGACAATGTCGTCAGAGAGTCCCAAATGGGTAGAAAATAGAAGAAGGGGAAGTCACTCACACAATCTGGATCTCAGTGATCCACATATAAGTTAGTAAGGAAAAAGAAAGTGTATGCAGGAGAGTCAGGAAAAGTACCACCAGAATTTGAAGATCTTTATAAAGAAGAAGAAAAATAAATTCTCAAAGACGACCTGGTCTTTTAGTGGTAGAGCCACCATAAAAGTGATATGTTTTGTTTTATTGAACTGAAAAGGAAATGCGGCCTAAGAGATGAGCAATGAGCTTGTCTTTATATAGATCTAAACCTAAAATTCTAGTGGCTGACATCCAACGGATATTTTCTGGAGTTGAATAAAAACATTGAAAACGATATTTGTAGAAAGTTGAGATAGTCCTCAGATCTATTTACATAAAATTGAAATGTAAAAGTGGATGAAATGAGAAGAAAGAGAATGGGAAGAAATATCAGTAATGGACAAGAGGCTGAAACTTGAAGAACACACAGCAAGGAAGAGGAAAAATCTCAAAGTCAGTAATTGCAGCCCACATGGTGACTCACAACCTTAATCCCAGTGCTAAGGGATCTGACCCACTTTTCTGACCTGTAGGGACACCAGGCATACGTACGTACTTGCAAGCAAAGCACTCCAACACAGTTTTAAAAACAGAGATACATCTTTAAATAAATAAAAAAAAACCATTAGAAAATAAAGTGATTCAAGAAAGAGAGCATATATGTTACAAGAAAGAATCGTATGTAAGAGTAAGAGCCCTGGACTGGATTTCTACCTTTGCTTTGAGAAAGAAGCTGAGCAGGGGAAATACCAGGAGTGAAAATACAGCTAGAGAAGAAGGCCATGAAAAAATGTGTACAAGTCAGAAGAAGAAAATAATCAGTGAAAACATACTGAACACCTACTCGATGGGTTGGGTCAAGTGTAGGATGCAGACTACGTAAGTGGCCTCTACCTTCAGAAGGACTTAGGCAATGCATGTGCTCAAAAGGAGCCAACAGGTGCTGATCAAAGGACACCACTTGAGTGGTGGTGAGCTTAGGCAATAATTGGGGACTGAATATAAAACTTGTAGCCTCAAAGTTACAAACTACGGTGCCTCGCTGAGGGGTTGTTTCCACTTCCACTTCAGAGACATGCATCTAATCTTGCAGCATAGAAGCACCCACCCCCTACATGCACACACACTTTTTTTCATTATACATAAATGGTCCTACTTAAAATAGACTTTGAACAACTAGAGATGCTTCATATAATGGGAAACATGCTATTAATATAATTATATTTGCAACATTTAGCTTTAGAAAGTCATTTGGTTTTAACTGACAAAATTGTTTATATTTATAGTATATACCATGATATTTTGATCTACATATACATTGTACTGTTGTTGAAGTTCACATATATTAAATCATATACTTATCATATCTTTAGGCTGAGATTTAAATGATTTACTAAAATGAAATAATAAAAATATATTTTGCTCTCAAAACCTGTTCTACCCCATGAAAAGGGTCCAGACCATTCAATCTGAAAGAATATTACTGATTTCACAAAACAATTTTTATTTGTCCTCAATGGCAAGGACTCAAAATAGGGAGACTTATTAATCACAGGCTGGAGGGTCAAGATTAAGGAAACACTATTTTTAGTACAATGTTAAAATAATGTCCGGTTGTGTAGATTTTTATATGAGTGCTTATTTTAGTGACCAAAGAAATTTTAGAACACTTACTATTGTCAAAAAAAAAAACCAGAAGTGAAATTTGTTTTTTCTCACTTGAAAATTAAACAACACATACACACTAAGTATCTGTTCCATTCAAGATTTAACCAGATACAAAGTGATAATTAAGAGAGAGAAAAAAAAAGGGGAGATAGGAAATGCCTTCAGAGGATGGGAAATGTTCACAAAGTAAAGCATGTAACTGGATGCTTCTACAGAAGAAAGTATTTTCATTTTTCTCCCTATGACAGTTTAATAGACTGAAATTCTTTAGCAATTCGGTTTTATCGAGCTATTTTCTCCTGATGTCTCCACATGACCACATATTGTTTAGATCATTTAGCTAATTTAATACTTGCTTTCACTCCAATAAAACTGTCCACAGGCTTTCCTCTGACTTTATTCTTAAATTCTTTGATTACTAAGATGAAGAGGCCCGAGAAAGGGATTACAAATTCCCTGGCAACATGTGACAGTATAGTTAGGTCTCCCCGAATTTTGATAATTCTGTGTATCTTTGTGGTGTAAAGGCTGTTAACTTTTCAACAGCTCTGCGTCATGTCCCCTTTTAGAATATGGACACTCTGATGTGCTGAGCTTGCAATTTACAAACTGGCATTATACTCATAAAAATCAGATGCATGTGTATTTAGCTTTAATTACATGATCATGTATCTTAAACTGGGAAAAAAAATCAAAAACTTCTATGTATGATACAACCAAGAAGAGGTTAGAGAAGGGATCTGCTTCCTCAGTCAGCTAGGGGAGGGATGTGAAGGCAGAAAAAACATGTAAATATCCCACAGAAAAGAACAGCTCTAGAGAGAAAGAAAGCCTACAACACAGAGCTTGTTAGCTCCCCATGCTCACTCACATGTGAATTGAGTCTGAGGCTTCCCAATACTGAGCTGCATCCTCGGGCTCTTACATTTTACTCTAGGGCTGGTTTGCTTGCACTAGGTTGTCCAAGCTGGCAGCCTTGAATGCAAACTATAGTTCAGGCAGGACTTGAACTTGTAATCTTCTAGTCTTGGCCTCCTTCTGGAGTAGCTGCAACTGCAGAAGGGAACCATGTAGCCTGTTGTTTCTTTGGCTTTCTGCTGCCCTCGGGGCTAACGTGAAGTAGGAGAAGCACTCTGCACCTTCTTCTAGATTCTTTCCCACATAGCGGAGAAAAGACAGCAAGCCTCACTCTAAAGTGGCAATGAGTGTGGGGGTGCTATTTTTAGATGGGACCCAGAATTTTGGCTTTAGGGAATAAGAGAGGAAAAGGTGGGGCATGTAGGTTTCTCTCCCTCCCCTCACCAATGCCTGTTTTCACCTCTGGGGAAGCTGTAGCTTTTCCTGAGAACTTTCGTCAGAAACATCCCCAATGGCATCTCTGAACTGCTCATTAATGCCAAGCCAGTTCCTGATTGTGGTTTGTTGGAGCGTCTATTATCTTCTTGTTTAAGAAACAGGAACGATAGGAATGTTCTAGTCTTGACATGAGGCGCCATGTCTGCTATAAGCTTAAAATAAATGGCATAATAATAATAAATGGCATAATAATCACCTGGCACAGTTCAACATGCAAGAAGATCCCGAATAGACAGGAGATAGCTGTCTTATTTCAAACAGCACCCTCTGAGACGTTCTATAACTAACTTTTTTCTTAACCTACGACCTGCAGTTCATAGAACTTGCTGACAACCACTTCCTAGGGGCACAGAGAGCTTGTACTTACCACATGGAACCATGACAGCAATCATCTACCATGAAAAGAGGAGATTTAAGGACAGATATTTATGTTTCAATAACAAACTTAAATTCTAAATTTGTTATGATTGGTAACATTAACACAGTTCTCAAATTAAAAGAGAAGGAAACTTCCAGGCCATCAAACATTATAGGAAGGTCCAGAAAAGGACATACAGTTATAGAAGTGAGCATCGATCTATTCTGTTAAGGAGTCTCCACTTTCTAAGTAATTTGTTACAAACCACATTTCAAATACCACTACTCAGCAAGGGAGAAAAATGAGGTGTGAAGAGAAAAATTCACTGTGAACAAAGTAACTCTTGCCAAAACTGTATATTTAAGATTTCAGAAACCTGTAACCAAGTTAATCAGACTGTAGTAAAGGCTCACAAGAACTTCTCAAATATAGTATGTGTGAGAATCACCTATTTAAGCAGGGAATTCATAGTTCATCATCAGACAGCCTGGTCTATATATCTGCAATGGGACCCTAATATTAGTATTTTTAATAAAATTTCAGATAATACTGATTCAACTATGTATAGATGCTGTTAAATTATACTGGGATTACCATGGCTGATCACTAGGACTTTTTAGAACAACAAAAAGAAAAAAAAGATAGTACTGATGCTATATAGTCAGAGATAGCAAAGCCATCCACCACTGAGGTACACAGCAAGCTCAAGCTAGACCTGGGCACCTTGCTCTCTGATGGTAGTCCCACCTCTTAACTAGGAGTTTGAGTTTTTGTCACAAATGTGGATCTCACCTGCATAAAAGTAACTAATCTAAATACTAAGAAATGTGATGATCAGTCTTTGCACCAAAATGTATAAACATTTCAGGACTCCCCTCTCTATCTGTCAACACCTATCTTCAGGAGCCCAGGAGAGCACACCAGCCACTGATAAACATCTCTAAAATGTCAACATTTTGTCAAGTACAGCCCTGCCCTTACTAAAAGTTAACCATTCCTTGTCAGATGCCAGAATCACAGTGTGAATGATTACACACACACACATATACATACACTCCACTTTAATAATAAAAAAGGTAAGTAACTGGAGCTGGATAACTATTCACTGAGCTGTCCATAAAGCCTTGGTCTTTTGGTAGTATCTTGTACTAAAAAGAGAAATAATTAACGCAAAAAAATAAAAATAGCAGTTTATCAAATTCTTGGAAATGAAATTGTCACTCAGATGTTATTATAGCCTCAAAACAAGGGAAATCCATGTGTCACGCATATTCATCCTAATTTACTGTAGACAGTGGAGATCTGGTAATCTAGTTATTCACCACCTTTATAAGGCAGTATTCAGAGGCTCTGCATATAAGGAAGCAGGGATTATATAGGACATATTGTTACCTCCCACTCAATTTTTCTGTATACTTGAATTTCTCTAGAGTCTATTAAATTGTCTTAAAATATGTGTTAAATGCAAACACAGAGGTAACTGATGTGACTCTTCTTTCCACATGAGCCAAAGCCTCTCAAAAATTACCCTTTGTGCCAAATAGTTACTTAGCACCATGGAGTCCACATTTCTCTCATGTTGTATATGTTAGCATAAACCTTAAAGGTAGGGAAGGAAAAACTTGAGTACAGGACCTGCGTGATTTTTTTTTTTTTTTTTTTTTTTGCATATACCCTTCCTAAATTTTCAGTGGTTGGGTCCAGAGTACTGGAAGGGTTAGGTTGAAGCAGAAAACTAATTTGGGTTTTAAGAAATTAGAGCTTGAGGTACTGTGTGCCTGGCAGTACCTAGAATGATATGAACTCCTCAAAGGCACTTGCTATGTTATAAGAATGTTCGGAGTACATATATGTGCTGTAACGTCCGTGTCCCTCCCCAGCAAAGGGATTCTTTTGGTGCCTATCTACTGAATGGATAGAAGCTGTATTGACTTTCATTTCCTAATCATCTTGCTGATGTAAAGTTCAGACTCTGCATCATGGCTCCTTGTGGTCTAGTGAACTTCACTGCTCAATGGATGTATCACACTGAGTAGGTGTTTTTACACTTCAAGTTTTTGGCCTAAACAACATGTATTGTATCATCCTGTGTTCATTTTTGATTTAATTTCATGAGTTAGTATCAGTTATCTCCTTTGTCTCTGCAGATCAACTCTCCAGGTACAGTTTTGCTTGGCTTTGACAGCCTGCTCTCTCTGTACTCCAGATGTGGGCTTGAGCTGTGGTCATATCCAAAGGCTTGGTGGCAAGACAGTAAATGTCCTCTTAGGATCCCTCCAGTGTATTTACTCTCTTTGCTCAGATATTCCTCCCAAACCTTGCTCCCTCAAAAGAAGCAGAATACTTGGGGGAAAGGCTGCAATCTTTTGTGTACCACTAAACTGGATGGAAGGAACATCCCATCATCTCTGCAACACTTTGCTAAACCAGAACCACATCTTTGTCACAATCAGGAGAACGAACACCGATAGATGGCTAGCATCTTAGTAGCTGTCTCATACAATTCCTTTTCTGACCCCTAATAATTCACATCCCTTGCACATGGAATATCCACCCACCCCACTCTTAAGGCCTTTAATTGTTTCACAGAATGACATCATGGTATGTAAAACAGGTCCAGGTACCGATGATTCACCTCGGATATGAGTGCAGACTCCAGACTGAGGAAGGAAGGAAGAAAACCCCATCTTCCATACACATCAAACTATAATGCTGACCTGAGAACAGGAAATCCTATACACTGTTCTTTTCAAATTTGAATAAATAGAAGACCCAGGGAATCAGTGATATATAGAAATTCTACCTAAAATTCAGCCTATACCTTGTTAAGGGCACTCTGATCAGGTCTCAAAGCTAATATTCTTTCTCCCCATTTCTCAGCAATGCTCTTTGAGCTCTATACTGCATGTCCAACTCGATGTTTAAGAGTTACATGGGGCAGAAGATAGCAGCCCAACAAATAATCATAAACTTCCTAAAAACATGAGATTTTGAAGATCTGTTTATAGCATTTGGAGCATGAACAGTTTCTGTGTTTTGTGTTTCTGTTTGGGTTTTTTTATAATTAAAAAAATGAAGCTTTGCAGGGCATGGTGGGTAATGCCTATTTTCCCACTATTCAGGAGGCTGAGGCAGGAAGAGTGAGCCATGTCTACAATTTGAGACAATTATAAAAGTAAAAACATAAAAGCTGCAGGATGATTGAAGCTGAAGGGTTTTCCCAGACTGCTTTCTGACAGAACTGTGACGATCTAAAGATCTCATCTTACACTTTCTGCTCCCTTAAGTCCAAGTAAAATATCTGTGTATGTCATTGTTATAAGACCCCAAAATCTCTCCAAATCTACCAGAACTAATCTATATGTCACATTCTCAAGTCCCTTCAAGATAAGTCCATTAGTACTTTGGACACCTACTGACAGGGCTTAAAGACTAAGCCTTAAGTTTACCGAAGACCCTGACCCTGTTTATAATCGATACCTGCTTATAGTGATATCTTAACTTTAGCATCTTGGCTACATAAGAGGCAGAGAATTTTTAAAGCTATCAAGTGTTGGCTGCTTTGGTTTAATACCTCTTCTTCTAATTTCTCTCATTGCTGTTAAACTTCAGTGTTATCAGGAGAAAGGAAGCAGCCATCATCCCCAGCAACACTGTTTGGAACCTCCCAGGGTTTTAGGCATTGCTTTACTTGCTCTATAACTCTGTGGCACAGTGTTGCTGGGCTTCCTGATATTATATAAAAACTGACCCCAAGCTCCCAATGTCTAATAATACTTTCTTCACTTTTCTGCATTTATTACTCTGCAAAGCTCAAAATTCTGTGAGCACTGTGTTTCAGGTACTGTAAGCAAGGTGGTAATCTTCTGAAATACAAGGATTTCTAGTCTCTATTATCTGGTTTACAATCCATCCCATGCTTCGTTTGTTATTGGTAGCACTCCCATTTCTGTGTGCTGAAGTCTATATCTTTGTTGATACTTAACAATATATCAGTCTCTGTGAAAATTAACTAAGTTAGAGCATAATGAATACACATATTACAATATGTATGACAAATATAATCTGAATATGTATTACATTACTATGTCCATGTGAATTAGAAGGCAGCGAACATCTCAGAAAGGGTCAGCATAAACACTTGTAAGCTTTGTGATATGCTTAGCATCTTTGTTAATATTTCTTTTATGTGTGTAGTTTGGGTAATTTGCTTGTTTTTTATCCTTTAAGAATGAAAAACTAATTCCCACCAAAAGAAGAGTTTTGCCAAAAGAATCCATAGGTCTTATCTTGCTAATTCCCAGAATTGAAACATAAGTTTGGAGATGACAAAAAAGCCAATGTTTATACATTGCTCCATGGTCTGTGTATTGATAGGAGAGAAATGATGTCATCTAGAAGAGGGGCAATGTTTCGCATCCCAGGGACAGGTGACGTCAGCTTACAAAGAATGCTACAATTTTTCTTTACCAAACAATTTGCATGGAGGCAAGTAGAGAAAGTAGACCACAGAACAGGCAGAATCTAGAAAGCTGGATAGAATTACCTAATTGATACCTAGCCAGTACATAGCTGCTGCACATAGGGAAAAATAATGTGATCTATTACACTCAAGAGAAAATTTGATCATGATTGCATGCTCAGTTCTAAGATATGATTTCCAGAAGGAAAAAACATACTGCACATGGTTCACATTGTTCACATTGTTAGATTTGATGCCAAATCCAAAAGAATAGCAAGAACTGCCACAGATAGGAAGTTACACATGGTGGGAATTGAACCCTAACTTATTAATACATCTATCCTTCAACTCAACTTTTCCAAACCTGACTCTCCAACTTAGGAAGATTATGTAAACAAATTATTATGTTGAAGCTAAATGGGTGTTAGAAGTGGGTCTGGGAAAGGGGTTTATGCCTCCTGCTGGATTTAGGAACATGGAAAACCATGTTAGTATATGCCTAATATTAAAAATGAATATGGAAAACTCTACCAATTCCTCTATTATCATATTACTATATTTCTGTAGAGTTTGAACTTGGTCAAGGGCAACAATTACAAAATATTAAACATAAATGTCATTTCTAAACTGGGATCTATTATTACTTCCTAAGGGTGCCCTGGTATTGAAAACATTTCTTTCTGAGCCCATGACAGTGTTGCACGAATGAAGGAAACTCAGAGCCGGATCTCAAGGAAAGGCTGAGATATCAGAGAGAAAACACCACAGTTAGTTCTCACCCAGCTGTCTTTCAGCTTCCTCAGCCTCACTCCTCTTGGCTTCTTCTGCCTCTCTGTCTTTCTATGCCTGCCTTAAATACCCTCTTCACCCAGTTGTTTCACATACAGGTTAAGATTAAAGGTGTGACACCACCACTGCCTGCCTGGGAGCCTGGAACTCCTTCTGTAAACTAAGATGACCTCGAACTCAGATTTGATGGGATTAAGGGCAAAAGTCACCACTCCCTGATATTCCCTGTGCTGTGATTAAAGGTGTGAGTTACCACTGTCTGATCTACTTAGTCTGACTGTGGGTAGATCCCTCTGATATCATAGACTGTTTTTATTAAATTTGAATTATATCCCCACACATGACTTTGCTGAGCCAGAATGAGGAGAAAACTTACAATAGCTAATAATAACTATTACCTTTTAGGGAAGAGGTGTATACAAGCCAGATACTCACTACTGTGAGACTAGGCAAATGTGCAGTTTTACCAACCCAAATTTTTCACAGTTAATTTCCATTTGAGTAAAACTTATTACAAAAATCACTTTTACTCTTTATGAATACTAACTTGAAACTGGTCACAGAATAATGATTCCTTAAATCCAGAAATCATATTCTTCTGGCCATTCAAAATTTGAAGTTAAATGTCTTACTTTGTTACTAACACAAATCATTAGGTATGGTTTTCACATCACATTTTGATGTAACATGGGAAAATCACCCCCAGGAAATCCCTTTCTTCTGAAACAGATTATTCCTATAACTTTTATTTCATTTCATAATTATTTACTACACATCTAGGGTTGGGAAAGAGATCAGAAGCCAGGAAAAAGAACTACAGAATACCACATACATCATTCTCTGCAATTACACAATGTTCCCTTAAGAACATTAGGGAAAATATTCAACCACAGGACCCCTGACTTCATGTTTCTGAGTGCCAGGTAGAGAAAACCATTCCTTCTACTTTGACTTGTTGAACATTGGTTTATAGAAAGATGGTTGATACCGAAAATCATGACAAAAGTTCTCTGTTTCCCAACATCAAGAATCAGTTTCCAGTGACTTAAATGCTCAGGACAATGTTATGAACTTTATCTACCCAATCTTCTATAAATGCTTAGGAGCTGGTACTCTGGGTCCTGGACTCAAATACTGCTAATTCTGTGTCTTCCTCTAATAGAAATATGAAGTACCTGTCAGAAACGGGTGCTTCTTTAGTATATGTCTTCTGATTCTCTGATGATTACTTTGTAATAGGATTCCTGACTCTCAAATCCTGGGAGAATTCAATAGAACTACTTTAAGGTGTGCGCACACACACACACACACACACACACACACACACACACACACACACACACACACATATTTTCCTGGCATAAAGGAATATACAGAGGGGGCTAGATCTATTATAGTAGCTAAATCAGGCTACTATGTCATCCAGTGACAGTGCATTTAAAGGAATGTTTATGATCTTTAGGAAGGCTAGAGACTACATATGGAAATAGTTCTCAGTCCTGCCTATGCATTTGTGAGACCCAGGTCCATCCTTCTCCCTGTTCCAAATTGATGGATCTGTTGTGAGATTTGTGGATCTTTGTTTTGAGAAGACCTAGGTATTTCTGGTAAGTGGCTTTTAATAAGAAAAAAAAAAAATCTAGTGGTAGGCAACTCTTGGGTCATATCCTGCTCCATCACTAAGTCAAACACATTGCCTAACTACTGAAACATTCAAAGACCAATATTTCAATTACCAATGATCCTTCTCACCCACTATACCCACCGTACTAAGTCATGAGATCAAAGATAATGGGGAGCGTAAAATTAGTGCCAAGTCCTTAGACCGCCATCAGTTCTGAAGAAGTGAAACAGAACATACAAATGTTCAATTCAAGAAATCAAGCACCAAGCTGTGGGACCACAGGATAGATGCAGAAGTGTGTGGCATGTGGGAGCCTTGCACACTTGGAAGCTAAGATTTAATTCAAAGTTTAGAGCATGTAAAATTAGATGGTCACTTTCAAGTAACAATCCCTTTTCTTTCTCCAAGATCTTTTGAGGCCATTTACCATCCTTGCTTAGATTTTTCCCGGAGAAATACACAAGAAGATGCACAGCTGTGTGCCAGGTCCTTCCACTGCTCTTTCTCTATCTTAGTTCCCACTCTGATAAGTCTGGGATATTAATACCTACTCCGTGTGGTGGTTGTGAGACCTAAACAGCACTTCAGCACTGTAAATCTTGAGTACGTTCCTCAGCTTTAATATCCTACAGTTCTTGTTTCCACCTCAGACTGTCAATATCTACGCTCCTGATTGGCCCCTTTTCTTGATGCTCTCTGCATTTGGGTTTTGTCCATTGCAAATGTGAATAAAGAGAGAAGACCCCATAGGCTGAGTGATTTTCCTCAAGCTGCATACACTATGAGAGATGGCTCCGATGCTCAGAGAAAATGATTTTGATGTCTCAGTCCAGAAACTGACACCATACTAAATGATTCAGACTCAAGCTGTCATCAGCCACCCCTGTCTTGGCCTCCATCTAATCCCTCTGCAGGCAGTTCCCACTGATCCAACATGATCCTCCAGCATTAACAACTCAGCTTTGAAGCACAGTTAAAATACTTTGCATGCAGAGATGGCTACATTAAGATTTCAGCCTTAAGTTTCCTGAGCCACTCACACATACTCAACTTGTATTGAAATCATTTCAGTTTCAATGCCTCAAGTATAAGCCCTTAGTGAGGTCCTTTCTTCCCAGCAAATTGTTTCAATTTGTTTTCTGTTGCCAGTAACACAGTACCACAGATGAGGTAAGTTACATAGAAAATAAATTTTATTTGCATTACTACTCTGGAGGCCCGAGGTCAAGGGACCACATCTAATAATAGGTTTCTTGCTGGCAGCCCCCAACGAAGTGGATGAGTGCTACATACAAGAAGTAGGACATGTGCACTTTCTGTATGTGTTTCTGTCCTTTCCTTCATAGAAAGCCACCCAGATTCAATTATGGGGTTACCAATGCCATTATCTAGTCCTAATAACTCCTGCCCTTGCAAAGACTTCTTAATCAACCAGAACTTTAAAACAACTATATTTCCACCAACTTATTACTTCAGTAAGGATTAAATGTCAATACTTATTTAAGACACAAGTAATAAATCTTATTTAATTTTACCAGTGAAATAATTCTGAGTTCTCTCACCAAAGAAGTTAAATAAATGTCTTTTAGGGATACTTAGTGATAAGGAACACAGTGATATGTGCATGTCCTAGACAATCAACATTCCTATTCTCTATGCTTTGACATGTCTGGAACAGGGCTGCTCAGAGAGTACTGGTTTTTAGTGGCATTGCCCTTCATGTTTCTTGCTCATTAGCACTGCATCTCAACAGTGCAATACTCATGGTGCTTACAGGTGGCATCCTTGGAGTGACTGTCATGAGGAGCAAGGTCCTAGGGTTAAACAGTGTCACTGCTCTTATTGAGCATTTATTTTGAGAAAATTAGAGTCTATGAATTTTTACTGGAGTTTGCCAGAGTATTTAGTTGTGTTCTTGACTGCTGGTCATCTATGAGAGTTAACAAGAGGAAACCTTATAGGAGCACAGGCTTCAAAACCCTGATGAATATCCCTGTGACTCACACAGGTATGTGCTATGTTTCCTTGTATTCATAAGGTAATTAAAATAGCCTTCTCAAACTGAACCTAAATTGTTAGTAATTATGTACATGCAAAATATAAATATCAGTTAATAACTATGTGCCACTAGAAACCAATGTATTTAAGCTCACAAGTGTTTTTTAATGACGGAGGGTATTGAGGGAAATAAATCTTTAAGTGTCTTTCTTAGTATCGTAAAGAATGCTAACACAAACTCAAAAGGCAGTTAGGTCATAGGTTTAAATAATCACACAAGGCCACCATTGTGGAGAGAGTACATCATTGACTAAATACTACTAAGCAGGGCATGACTTGATTAAATGCTAACTCTCCAGATCTTCACTGGATAATTCAAGGCATGGGATTTTAGTCATAGAAAGTGACAGGGCACTATTTAGTTTGATGAAATCCATTTTTCAGATGAGACACTAGCATAAATGCTCTAAAAAAACACAGCTAACTGTGGGACCAATCTGGTCTTTTTTTTTTTTTTTTAACTTAAGAAAATTTTCATTTTAAGGTTTTGTTGATCCTTTACATTCCTCCTTAGGCTGGTTTGCTTAATTAACTGGTTCTATTATTATAAACATCCTCCATGAGCTGGAGAGATGGTTTGGCTATTAAAGACCTGGCTGACAACCAAAACAAAAGTCCTTCATTTAAAAATGTACAAAATTTTCTGTTTTAAACTGGATCATTATCCATGCCTGTATCTCTCAGGCTGTATAGGTACGAATGATCATTGTTGGTTGTTCTGTGCTCTAATGACCTCATAGTACAGATCATAGGTATCATGGTTCAGCTGTGAAATGTCACCTCGCAGGCTCATGTGTTTGAATGCTCAGTTCCCAGTTGGTGACACTGTTCAGAAAGATTGTTGCTCCTTTGAGCTGTGAGGTCTAGTTGATGAACTTAAGGCCACTGGATCAAAGGTTAGGCTTTATAGATTGACTCTGGTTCTAGACTGTGGTTCCTTTTCTTCCTCACCGTAAGAGGTGAGACAACCAGCCACCTCGTGCCCCCACCTCCATAGCTGCAAGACACACCCACTCCCATGTTTTCTCTGTCCTAATGGATGGAATCACATCAGACTCTGAGCCCAAGTTCCTCCTTTTTCTCTTAACTCTTTCTGTCAGCTTTCCTTACAGTGGCAAGAAAATAAGGAACACATAAATACATTTTTGACCACCTGATCTGAATACCTGATTGGTGCTAGGTAGGATTCAAAGTTCCCTCTGGCTTAATCAAAAACTGGAAAAGTGCAATATTAATGAAAGCATTCTGCCAGCTCTGTATATAAAGTGCTCTGTGCTTATTAACATAGTAATACATAATAAAACATCCACTGGCATTTTTTTCTTATTTTCATTACTTTCAGTTTTTGATAAGTACAATTTTAGATGATTATATTTTATAATGAATGACTGTGAAATAATACCGTTAAAGTACTTAAAACTACAAAGGGACAAGGAAATGAAAAATTACAAAGTGTACAGAAAAATAAGTTATGTGAGTAAATTACAGTGGAAACAGTCAAAATAAAAAGAGACCATCATAGATTCTGATCTTAACTGCAGATATTTTTCTACAAATGCCATGTTTGTGTAAAATTTTTTATTTGTGCACAAGTTTCCAGGCATTCTTTGGGGGGGGGAGTGTAGGCACATAGTACACAAGGAGAAACAAATAGGCAAGGTCCCCACTTTGTAATTTTGTATCAGCTACCAAACAAGATGCAAAGAACTGAAAGATGCAGAGGACTTTGAATCTTATGGGAGAAGTCCAGCCCTTATCTTCCTTCCTAATGCCAACCGTGGAACACAGATACTTGGAAGGGATCAAGACTCAGCATTCCTCTACAAATGAACCTATGACTCTCTTCTTTCCTCCTGCTCTCAATGCTGTCATTGGAAAGCAGCATTCATGCAAGGGATCTGGATTTTGGCACTAGCTCAACACAGGGAAATGGGTGGAGGGTGACTCCACTTACAGAGGCTTGCCTGGGTGCTGCTTCCATATCCACAGCTAATGCTTCATGAAAAAGTAATTTTAGTGACTCAGTTTGCTGATCACTTGCCTAGAGGCCATGACCTAAGTGCTTTGCTGGGTCCAAGTTCTCCAGATGCTCTTGATCCTGTTTGGAACACACATGCCAGAAACCCTGGAAAGCAGCAGCCTTTTCAGAAAGGCAATTCTGACTTGGTGGTCAGTGGGAGCCATCTGTTGGAAGACACAACCCTTCCCAAAGGCACCTTTCTTAGTAGCCACAGGGACCTAGAGGTCAGATTTCTTGGGGGAGACACTTCCACAGTGGAATTGTCTATTGAAATCCTAGGTGAGTATTTGTGGATATGGTCCAAATGAGATCACCTGCAATTTTTGGATTTTCACCAGAGAAAGCTGTTTTAGCAGAAAAGAAGGAACCTTCTTATTCTCAAAGCTGAGGTTCTTAACAGAACTTGTTATACTATTTATTTAAAGTAGGCATGTTTTTCTAGAATGTTCTCTTTGACTAGGAGGGAGTATTCTTTCAAAACTGCACCTAAAGCTCTCAATTGCTGTCACACCCTTGTAATTCTAGGTTCCTTTCTCCAGATGACCTATGTGTTGCATTGTGTCATGGAAAGTTCATTGGGATAGGCATCAAGAATCTGGCTTCTGATTTACTTACTTGCTCTGTGAACTTGGGCAAGTCACAGAAAGGACCCTGTTAGCTTTGAGCTTCCCATATGAAAAATGAAGGTGGTAGGAGAACTTTCTTGTTGCTTTAAGGTATTACTGCATTGAGTTTTACATGTCTTGTTATGCAGTATTCTGTCCTTAACAGCTTTCAGACCAGCCTGAGACTCTACAAGCTCAAAAACACCCTAATAAAATTCAAGAAAGACTAAAGTCTTGGGGTCCTCATTGGAAATACCTCTCCACAATATGGGAACCCGAGTTCCAGTGTGAAGGAAGTTATTTGCCATTTTGCATCCTTCTTGCATATATGTGAGACTTCTGTACCAATCAGGGATATATACACCATTTCTGGTTACAATGGGCAATAAGTGTTTGCCCGACCTACCCCATGACCAAAAGAACAAACATTTCCCCGACTAAAACTTTGGATAATGCTTGAAAGAGTCAAGAATTGCAAGAATTAATTAGACAAAAGATAGATCCTTTTTAAATCATAAATGTTATCATAAATATTAGCTCTCAGAGCATTTTAGAGTAAGTTCCATAGTTACAGAAGAACGTTTTCTGGCTTATCTCCTTTGTTCCAGAATCAGACATGAACTTTGTATCAATAAAGTATTTTATGCACTTTATAACATCTTTTCAGATGTGTGTGTATGGTATATGTGTGGTATATGTGGTATGTGGGTTTGCATGTGCGTTGTACACATGCATGTGAAATGTGTGTGCAATTATGTGAAAGATCTACACTGATTTCTGATATTTTCTTGAGATCACTCTTTACATGGTTTATTGAGGGATGGTCTCACCGAAACTAAAACTAGCAATTTGGGCTAGCTTGCCCTGGAGATCCCCTGTCTCTGCCTCCTGAATGCTAGGATTACAGGTGGCTGCCACACCTACCTCAGTTTCATGTGAATTCTGGGGATCCAAATTCAGGTTCATTTACCTTCTAGACAAGCACCATCTTCACTAAGCCACCTGCCCAGTTCTATATCATTTCATGATATGTTTCTTTTTCCTTTATTATTTTTGGATACAAATTTTATCATCCATAAGATTTCAAAAAATGTTATAACTTGGAATTTTGATTTCCATTTATGTCAGAACCCATGTGTTCAAGAAATTGACCACCTAAAAATATATGTAAGATATATAAGTACAATTAGCAAATAAAACATATAATCAAAATTAATTGTACAATATATTTACTTTATTTAGGGTTTATGTTGCTGTGCAGAAACTCCATAATCATCCTAACTATATAAAGGCAAAACCAAAAATTGGGTAGCTTACAGTTCAGAGTTTCAGTCCATTATCATCATGGTGGGACACGGTAGTGTACAGGCAGACATGGTTCTGCAGAAGTAGCTTATAGTTCTATATCTTATGCAGGCAACAGGAAACTGGGTATTGCTTGAGTATATATGGGACCTTAAAGCTCACCTTCTCAGTAATACTCCTCCAACAAGGCCATACCTACTCCAACAAAGCCACAGTTCCTAATAATGCCACTTCCTATGAGCCTATCTGGGACAGTTACTTTCAAATTACCACAATAGCTATGATAAAAGACTTAAGATTATTGGAGTGTATTGTAAATGGTGTTTGGCTTTGGTGGTTATGTGAAGAATACCTTTGGGTGTAGTCAGACGTTTCTGGCCTGGCCTAACCCCAAGATCCGAACCTGTCCACAGCTGCTTGGTTCCAAATAACCACACAGAGGTTTATGTTAATTACAAGCTGATTGGTCTATAGCTTAGGCTTACTACTTGCTAACTCTTATACTTTAAGTTAGCCCATATTTATACTTATGTTTAGCCATGTGGACTGGTACCTTTTTGCTCAGTGCAGCATTCTAATCCCGCTTCCTTTGCATCTTACTAGCATCTCCTGCTCTGTTCTTCTGCTTCTCAGAATTCTCCCAGTCTGCTTGCCCCACCTCTACTTCCTGTTTAGGTACGTGATCAATCAGCATTTTATTAAAACAATCAAGGTAACAAATATTTACAGTGTACAAGAGCTAAGTCCCACAGCACATACATATAAGATTGCACTAACGAAGTAGAGCAAACCTAAGTCTGAGCATCAGCTTTGGCTTAGGGGGATTTCTGCCCACTCTTCCAGGGCTGTTTCCATTTCTGAGGTGAAGGAAGCGAAGCAGTGCCTCAGATTTCCGGCATTTCCTCTACCCCAACACCCCATCTTGTCCTCTAGCAGGATCCTGATTTGGCCCACGTCTTACTCAGGTTCACGGGGACCACTAATTCTGGCTCGGAAGGAATGGAGACTATCCTGGAAATTGAGAAAAGTATTTTCCAGAATTAGACTATTTGTTGTTTAATCTTTTCCTTGGATGTGTTCCTTTTCCATAAAACTCTTCTCCCTGGTGTTTAATGCTCTAGTAACAATTTCATCATATTTGAAAATACACACATGTATGCGCACATGCACTATATACAGATATTTACATATGTATATTCACATTGTTGTGTGATGTGCAATTGACAAACTTTATTTCTGTTTTCACTACTGACTTTACACCTGACTTTATGACTATTTTTATACTATACAGAGCTCAGTCCTAACCCCTGCTACTCATACTCTGAGACTATACTTTAACAATTTTGTTAATTCTCAAGGCTCTCTGTGCCTCATCTGAGAAACTTGGCAAATTGTGAGGTTGAATTTGAAATGCAGGCTAGTATACAGTGCTTGATATTCCAAACTCCCCCAGGGGTAATTTAGCACACGCTGTATCAGTTGTGGAATGAGAAAGCGTCGTTCTTCGATTGAGTTTAAATTCTCCATATCACTGGTGCATGGGTTGAAAGTTTCTCCTGAAGTTTCTGAAGTTAAAAGTCCAGTAATGTTTAATTTAGCTCTGCCCTGTGTACTATTTTCTAAATGTTAAGAGATGGAAAAATGTGTGTTAAAGTAAGGTAGTGCTTTTGTGGCTGAATGCCCTTATCTGCAAGGCTGAAGCCCAAGAACAAAAGGAATTGCTTGGTAAACATTTATTTCAGCTTTATAAGGCCCATTAAGTTCACATATTCTTTGCATTTAAATTCAATTTAACATGCTACCATTTAACCTCATTCTCTGCACTATTGGCTTCTATGGCAGGGTGTTTTTTGTAGTCACCAAAGTAAAACCAATGACCAATGCTGGATTAGATTTTTACTGTCCTTTTCATGAGTGTCTGTGGAGCTGACATGTGTGGGAGGTCAGGTCATGTGTGTGGTGTGCACGTGCATGTGTGCAGGAATGTGTGGAGGTTCAAGTCCGACATCAGGAATCTTCCAAAATTGCTCTTCTACCTTATACTTTGAGGCAGGTTCTCTTTATCAAGCCCAGATATTGCTGATGTAGCTCGTCTGCCTAGTGAGCTTCCTCTGGGGATCACTGTCTCTGCCTTCCAAGGCTGTACAAGAGAGCTGACACACCCATCCAGCATTTACACGAGTCCTGGGGATCCAAACTGTCATCCTCTTGTTTATGTGACAGAGGCTTTAACCATGGAGCCATCTCTCCTACAGTCTGAAAACAAGAGAAAGGAGATTCTAGTGCCCACTTCATTTTTACTACAATGAATCTCTTGTAATTAATTCACTCACCTACAAAAAGGTGATTAAATGCTCATTAATTGGCTCTTTCCCAGGCATTCCTAAAGTTACTTGGAATACAGAGTGAATTAGAAAGCTGTACATACTACTGTGAGACAAAGGGGTTAAATATACATTCATAGTACAGTGGCTAAGGTCTTTTTGAAAAGTGAGTGCCACATGTTATGAGAGCAGAGAAAGGGGCAATCATTTGGTGCTATGGGTGTCATCAGAAAGGACTCTGGATTGAAATGATAGAAAAATTAAATTGTTACAAATATGGAGAAGGTGAATCCAAAGTGATAAGGAACATATTAAGGAATACAAAGATGGAAAGGGAAAAAAACGAGGAAGGAGAAATATGGAAATGATGAAATAATGAAGAATGGGAATGGACACGTGAAAGGAAGAACAAATACAATGTAAAGAGAAGGCACAGCCCTAGGAAGTAAAAGAGACATGGTCGGTGATGGGCATCAAGGTTCATGACTGCAGACCCCTTCCCCATTTCTGAGCTTTCTTCCTAACCATGGTTAGAAACTGTCATGTGACTAGTGATGGCCCTGAGTTATGAGTGTAGGTATTATGTTCAGGGCAGATCACCTCGCTTCTAGAAAGGGAACTGTCAGGGCTTTTTGACCTCAGGTACAAGAAGCAAGACTCATGGTGGAGATGCAGAGTGAACTGGGGTCCCTGGGTGGAGTGCAGTGAATTAGTCCCTGCTGCAGGCCTGGCGAGGCCTTGCTGCTGAGCAGTCCATGTTGAACTTTGGACATTTGGAGATGTGGATACTATAGACTGTCTATTACCTAAATGTCTCAGCTTACTAAAGACAACAAGCATCTCATCCCAGAGAGGTGATGCTTGCAGAACCTCTAAGCCTTGAAAACACCAGAGTTCTATTAGATAAATTAAAAAGTTTTAATCAGGTGTGCATGCTACTATTGATCATCATTCTGACTGAATAGAATAGATTAAAGGGGCAGCAGGCTTGAAGAGAAATGACTTATCTATATCTGATTGCTGAATGCCCACCTTTCCTTTGCTAGAATTAATTTGCTTCTTAAGACATGGAAGACTATTTTACTCGCACCTCATATGACTTAAATGCCCTTTTCTGATGCCAAACCACCCACCCACTTTTTTCAGACTTTCTTTCTGATAAGCATAGAACATGTTTCCTATGAGTGTATGTTAAAGGAGGAGAGAATGCCTTTGAAATCTGATTTCTTCAGATTCTGTGTCAGGTGGTCTGAGGCCAAATTAGTGTGCAAAGAGCAAGTAAATTGAGTCCAAATACTTCATAATTTTCCTTCATTAGCAAGTTTTGCAGGCTTCACTGAGTTTAATGAAAGAAGTACAATGTAAATCAAGTCTGTTCTCCCCAGGGGAATTGTTTAAATTCTCTTGGATCTAAGTATGGTCCAGTGTGTCAACATTCAAATATCAAAACATTTAGCTTAATTAAACTCTTCTCAAGTTCCCACTTCAATTCTGTGACTATGTTTAAGGTTTCAGGACCATAATCTTCCTCTTGCCAGAGTTTCCTTTACAAATTTAGCCCCTTAAACTTGGAGTCTAGAAGAACATAAAGGTCTAAGTCATGAGCTCTGGGCTTACTTAACACACCTGGTTTGTAAAATTGAAGGTGATTGAGGGGTAAATTGCAGGAAGAATCATCAATGAATATGAGCACAGTCGATGTCTCTGCTCCCTGTGCCTTTACTCTGAGATGCTTCTAACATGTTATATGTTTCTGCCTTTCACTGTAAAGGAGGTTAACATTCGTGTATAAGAAGGTAGATGCCACATTATGACTGAACATACTATACTGTTCAAAGTCACGAACACTTCAGAGAGCATCGTAGGAAGGGGGAAGAAGGCATAAAATTTCTAATATTTCAGCACTGCCGAAAATAAAGTACATTAATACATTTTTAAGCACATTTTTTTTCTAATTCTTTGGAAATTTTATATTATGCACTCCAATCTCACTCATTTCCTGGTCTGCCTGTATCTACCTTTAACTTTGTAGTATCTCTACCAAAGTACAATTAAAAAAGAAACAAAAAATAAGTTAAAATAAGTAAAAATATAAATAATATTAATTTAAAAGCAAATAAACAAAAACAAAACAAACAATAAAGCAAACTCCACTTTGCCCCATTGTCTTTGCTCCTTCTTCATTTATCACGGTGCCATTGGGAGCTGCTGTGTATCAGGCAGTATATGCTTCTGCCCAAACTGCTTTACTTGCATTGTGTAATGTGTTGTCATTCAGGTTCAAGGCCTTTGGCTTCTGGTACATCATTAATAGTGGACCCTTACCAAACCTCTTTTCAGAAATCCTTCATTTGCCCTAGTCATGGAGCACATCCTGTGGCTATGGTTCCATAGGACCACCCTTCACAAGCTCCAGCAGGTCAGAGATGGGGTGGGTGTTAGGAAGTGCCAACTAAAAGCCCTGGATGTGCATCTAGGGCGTAGTTGGGTTGTTGGTCTCACCCTGTCTTCAGATGATTTGCTGAAGATGCAAACAAACTACAGATGGTCATGCCTAGCACCTATAGACTGGCACACAGATAGAGTAGCAGACACTAGACATTGTGATCCATAGAAAATTACTCATTTGTTGAGCACCCATTACCATGCATAAAGCCTCAAAGAAGAGGTCCAGAGTACTAGTTAAAAGTACTGTTTATAATCCAAGTAGTATTAACTTACATATAACTGCTATGGAGCAACCCTTTTCTATACTATGAATATGTATTTTTCTCATTGGTTAATAAAAAGCTGACAGGCTGGGAGCTGGGCAGGAAGTTAAGTGGGAAAGCCAAACTGAGAATGATGGGAAGGAGAGCAAAGTCAGGAGAGATGCCAGCCAGCCACCAAAGAAGCAAGACATGCTAGAGGACAGGTAAAACTACAAGCCACATGACAGTACCTAGATTAATAGAAATCAGTTCATTTAAGCTGTAAGAGCTAGCTAGTAACAAGCTTGAGCTATCAGCTGAGCATTTAAAATTAATATAAACCTCTGTGTGGTAATTGGGAAAGCAGCTGTTATTTGGGAACAGGCAGTTGGGACAGAAAATGCCTGTTTACATACACAGACTGTTATTTCCTTAAAATTCAAGGAAAGTAACAGAGCAGGAAGAGATAAGTTTGGCTGGGTTGTAGACAGACTGGTACTAAATTGTTGTATGCTCTAATTATATCTGGCTCCCCTCCCCCCTCCATGCAAAAGAAACAAACTCTGTTTGAGAAAGTTAAATAAGATACTGTATTCAAAGTACATAGCTTGTAGAAAATTTACAGTATATGAGGCCACTTTCCATTCTTCAATTTTGCTCTGCACAGTGGTTAGCCATTCTGAAGACTTCTCTAGTGTGCTGTTCAGCCTTCTTCGGCTCTCTAAGACTTATAGGCTTTTCTCCTACATCCTGCCAAGTTTCTTGTTGCCTTTAGTTACCATGGGAGCCTCACCTGGGAAGCCTGCTATGATGGACTGTAACTTGGTCAGGAGTTCTTGAATCTTTGGCCTCACTGGAGTATAAACATTCAAAGACACAATTCAAACCTCATTATTACTGCCTGTTTCCTGATCTGAACACCCCACAAAGCCAGAAACCATGTCTATATTACTTTCTAGCATCAACAAAGGGCACAGAAATAGTACTTAAAACTCAGGGGATATTTTTCAAATACTTGTTAAATAATGAATGATCTGGTTGGGTCTTTTTAGACTCTTCATTTTATTTAGCATATTGTTCATTTTTTGATGTTCAAACTGCTGTTTAATTTTTCCTCCTCTATTAATGATTTTTTATTTTTATTTAAAAGTTTTTTATTTTTTATTTAAAAGTTTTTTTTTCATTTTATATACCAGCCACAGTTATCCCTCCTTCTCCTCTTTGCACTCACCCCTCAGCTTTCCCCCTCCCTACAACTCCATCCACTCTTCAGAGAAAGTAAAACCTCCCAAGGAGAGTCAACTAAGTCTTACAAATCAAGTTGAGGCAGAACCACCACCACCCATGGCTCCCCTGCATCAAGTCTGAGCTAAGTATCCCTCTATATAAAATGGGCTTCAAAAAGTCAGTTCATGCACTAGGAATAAATTGTGGTCCCATTGCCAGAGGCCCCCTAAACTGCCCAATAGACACAACTGTCTACCTTCAAAGGGCCTAGTTTGTGTTGCAGTGGGGTTTCTTGGTCCTGGGCGGCCAGAGGCCCAGACCCACAGACCTGCTTCACCAGATCCATTAGCTGCTGCTGCTCAGGCCCCCAGAAATGACTCAGACGCTTATATTAGCTTTATGCTGTTTGGCCTATGGCTCAGGAACATTGCTAGCTAGCTCTTATATCTTAATTCAACCCATTTCTATTAATCTGTCTGCCACGTGGCCCGTGGCTCACCTGTGTTCCTTACTTGTTTCTCCTTCGGCAGCTGGCTCGATCTGCCTCTGACTCTGCCCCAATTCTCCTACCTATGCTCTGATTTCTCTTCTTACTTTTTCTATGGTGTCTGTCATGGCCAAAAAAGCTTTTTTTTTTTAAAGATTGATATTCACAGCATACAGAAAGGCATTTCCACATTAAGTTTGTTTCCATGAAGTTTCTCCAGCTGTCAAGTCATAGTTAGTGAGCTCCTGGTAGCTAAGTTCAGCTGTCTCTATGGTTTTCTCCATCATGACCCTGACCCCTTTGCTCATATAATCCCTCCTCCCTCTCTTAGACTGGATTGGGAGCTCTGGGCCCAGTGCTTAGCTGTGAATCTCTGTATCTGCTTCAATTAGTTGCTGGATGAAGGTTCTATGATGATAATTAAGGTGGTTATCAATCTGATTACAAAAGAAGACAGGTTCAAGCACCATCTTTAGTATTGCCTGGAGTCTTAGCTGGGAATTTCTCTACAACCTGGTTTCTCTCTAACCCCAAATGTCTCGTTCTATCAAGATAAATCTTTCTTTGCTCTCCCTCTCTATCCCTCCCCAAGCTCAACCATCCCAATTCTGTTCACTTGTGTTCTCTTCCCATCTCCCCTTATCCCCTTTCCACCATGCTCCCAACATTTCCACTTCCCAGAGAGATCCATGGATGTCTCTCTTAGGGTCCTGCTTGTTACCTAGCTTTTCTGAGGTTGTGGACTGTAGCCTCATTATCCTTTGCTTTATGTCTAATATCCACTTATGAGTGAGTACATACTGTGTTTGTCTTTCTGGTTCTGAGTTACCTCACTCGGGATGATTTTTTTTTTTTTTTTTCTATTTCCATCCATTTACCTGCAAATTTCAAGATGTCTTTTTTTTTTTTCTTTTGAGTAGTACTCCACTGTGTAAATGTACCATTTTCTCCCCATTCTTTAGGTGAGGGGCATCTAGGTTGTTTCCAGGTTCTGGTTATTATGAATAATGCCACTATGAACATATTTGAGCAAATGTCCTTGTAAGAATGTGCATCCTTTGGGAATATACTCAAAAGTGGTATTGCTGAATCATGGGGTAGATTGATTCCCACTTTTCTGAGAAACTGCCATACTCATTTCCAATGTGGCTGAACAAGTTTACATTCCCACCAGCAGTGGAGGAGTGTTCCCCTTGCTCCACATCCCCTCCAGCATAGGCTGTCATCAGTGGTTTTGATCTTAGCCATTCTGACAGGTGTAAGATAGCATCTCAGGATCATTTTGATTTGCATTTCCCTGATTTCATTTTGCTGCCCAAACTACTGTTTAAATTTTCCTCCTCTATTAATACTTTTCTAAGACATTTTGTCTAAATACTTCTAACAATCCCTAGTTTCTGATATTTTTCAAGAACACAAATGATAAGATTTTATCTTTAGACAATAAGATGTGTCAAAAGGAGCACTCCTTTGCCTTTTATCCTGACAAACATATATTTTTGTTGTTTTTTTCCCATTGGTGAAAGAGAGATGTCAAGAATTCTAGGTCCTAAGGTCAACAGTCTTTGCTTAAAGTTGGTATCTGCCCTAAGTCTGTGAGATAACTCACTCTGAAGACCTTGGTGTAGTTGTAGGGTTTATTCCTGTTGTCTTCCCTTTGTCTTTTCTTTATGACCTCCCACAATAGTCGGGCCTTTGATTATCTTGATTTTCAGGTTCATATCAGCTCTATGAATGATCTTGGGCTTTGTATAGCAGTTTCTTTGTTACTTCTAGAATCATCTTCTCAAAACTTAGTACCCATCAAGTAGCCAGAGCTCTGGGAAGCTCCCCAGTTCTTCTGACAGCACCCCTAAACCTTGCCTTCCCTTGTCCTATGTCCTTCACTCTTCCTATCATAGTTCTAATTTTCAGAGTTCTGTTCCCTCTCTATCCTTTGACATGTGCGCGCGCATGTGTGTGTGTGTGTGTGTGTGTGTGTGTGCATATGAGTATGTGTATGTGAAAATGTATGTATGTGTGCATGTCAGAATTATTCCCATATTATAAAATCATTGTATTTTTACATAAAACTATTCCTAGGTGCAATGAAATATTTCTTCTGCAATTGGATGTAAACAATGTTTTCTTAAAACATTAATGAATTCAGTGAATCTTTGGCTTTCATAGGTTAGTGTGTGTCTGTGAGTGTATATGTTTATGTCTCTGTGTGTGTGTCTGTGAGTGTGTGTATGTGTTTGTGTGTGTGTGTGTGTGTGTATGTGTGTGTGTTAGCCACCATCAACATTGTGCAACTTAATTGTTTTAAAACATTACTGGAATTCTTTTTTCAACTTTAAGATTTGAGTCATAGTATAATGAATCAGGGAAACAATATGAGCTTGAAACCTAAATGTATTTAAGTTGAATAAAACTTCTCCTAAAAAGGCCCATTATTTCTAAATATAGAATTTGGTTTTCATTCATGCAATTTTTCCTCATGTACTAAAGCAGAGTCACACAAAATCCCATTCTACCCCCTAATCCTGTTTTAAAGAGCAAGGTTAGTTTGAATATTCTAAATGTACATACTTAAGTACATCTGTTAGTTATACCATGACACATTAGATAAAGGTCATGATGTCACAGCTCTGGGAATAAAACTCTATAGCAAGGGGATAGGGATTATGAGTATTATTCATAATGGCATGATGGCTGCCTGGAGCTCTGGGGACTCACTGAATCAAGAACAGCCACTGGAGATCCATTAGGAAAAGAAACTAGCCACCCCCTCAAGGGTAGGCAACTGTCAATTGGCATGGGCAGTATGTGGAGCCTTAAGGGGTGGGATCAGGCTGTGTTCCTGTGCATGGGATTGAGACTTGGAGTCCATTCCCTGCAGAGGAACATCTAACCCAGTCTTGATATTGGGATGAGCAAATTGGACTTGCCTGGAGTGGATGTGTACCCTGAGCTGATCCACCTTGGGACTTTTTGCCCGTTGGGAGGAGGCTGAAGGCTGACGGCGAGGAATTAGAAAGAGGGAAGGGAGAGGGAGCAGAGAGATACATAAATAGAAAAGACAGTTTTTTATAAAAAAATAAGTAAATAAAAATATAACAGGCTGAAACACAAAAAGTGTGCAACAAGTATAAAAATACACTATCAAATTCTTTATCATCAAGCATTCACACTTCAATCAAAACTGTGCATCTCAAGCGGTTTTCCAAAGCCCTTACCCATGCAATGGAAAAACTACATATGTTGACGAGAGAGAGGAGGGTGGTAGACAGGCACAGATATGAAGGTTTGTCAGAACTGGCCAGAACAGGATTCTACCATTATATTCACACAAATAAATGCTGTTGTTTTTATTAGTGGAGAAGGTAAAGGTGAAAGCAACCTTCATCCCGTATTTAGACAACAACATTGGTATGGGACTTATCCATGTTTCTTCCTGTCCCCTGACAAGCAGGCCATAAAAACAACATGAGAAGAAGTCAGAGGAAACATGGGCTGAACGCCAGTAAGAACCTGGAAGTGGTGGTCAAGAGAATGGAAAAATAAACAGTTCAGAGAATGGGTCAAAGGTCAACCCTGCCAGTGGGTCAGAAGCCATATAGGATAATGGAATGGAAATAGAACTTTGGATACACAAAGCATGCAGGTCTTGGTTTAACTCTTTCCTTTCCTAGTCATGTGGCTTTAGGTAAGTCTTCCAACTCTGCTGCCATGGGACCCCTTCTACAAAAGGGAGGTAATTGTGTATGTTGCCTAGTGTTCTTTTCAGCTGCAGGTAAAAGTGCTTAGTAACAGCTAACATTTGTAGAATCTCAGCATTTTGAATGAAGTTAACATCATTCATGGTAACACTGTAAGAAGGGTGTTATGCTTCTCCCCTATGTCACATAGCTGACAAATGGCAGATCTTGTACTCCCTGTTCCCACAGAATGCTCCTAAGCATGACTGAGGCCCTGCATACTATAAAGTAGCTCCACATTTCTATACAGTTACATGGTTGATAATAGATAATATACATATTCAGTGTCAGACATAGCAGTTATTATTTACTATACATTAACTACCAAGCATCATCACAGCCTTTTCAAGTTACTCTGTGACATCTCTGTTCACCAAAAAGGAAACTGAGACTGAATTTAAGGTTCAGAAATAGAATCTTAAGTCAGGAAATTTTGTTTTAACCCCAAAGTATGTTTTATCTTTTACCTTTCTGACAAATTTGATGGTATCCCTGACGGTTCTCACCAACTTTCTTCTGTTCCTGATTTCTATGTTTTCGTCCACACCTACATCTCTAACTCTAATGCCCAATAGTAATAATCTCCATCTTAGAATGACACCTCCTCTCACTGTGACCTTCCATGGCTCCCTTCTGGTTCCTCATTGTTTTTCCTTGTCTTTACTTTATCTCTCAGTGTGTAGGGATACAACCTTCTTTCCCCCATCCCTTCCTGGCTCGAGTAAACCTCTCATGAATCTCTAACAACACCTTCACTTCCCTTCACCTTCTGCTCCACACCTGCTTTTCTTTACAGCCTGTTCTTCCCTAATTTCCTCAGCCTCCTGCCTGCAGAAGCCTAAAGCACTTTTTTTCTGTGTTATTTAGCCCTACACATCAGGTTTGAACCCAGACCTATCCACTCAACCTCCTCTTCCCCAACCCACTATTTTTACAATTACCAAAGATTTTAGGACCACCTCCTGGGCCCTGACAACTATAAGAAAGGTAAGTTCAGCAACCTGGCCCAAAGGAAAAAAATTCAAGATATAAGTCATAGATAACAGCAGAATTTATTCAATGTAACCACATGAGAAAATATATTTATGCATGTGTCATTTGTCTGCCTGTCTTCTATCTTTCCTGTCTTTCTAAAACGCCTTACTTTACTGCTTACTCTTCCTCCACCACATACAATTTCTTCTTATGTTCTTCCTGAAATAGTTTTTATGAATACACTCCTAAGAATCAACATATGATCTTAAAAAATATGGCCTTCCCTTCTTTATTACTTATGGTGGTATTAATAACTATTGGCTAATTTTCTCACAGTAACATGGCTCTACATAAGCCTTCTCTTTATGCTGTATAATAATAGTCACTTTTTTTCCATGCAGGACCAGCTCCCATCTTTGTACAAGCATCAAGACAAGACCATGTTATTTGCCCACAATTCATATGCTTTGACAATTGTATTGCACTCAGGTTTAAACACAGGTCACAGTACTTACAAAACAAGCACTTTACCAATTGAGATATCTCTCCAGATACCTGATCCCCACCCCCTTTTTGGTCTTTTTTCTTTTATCAAGAATTTACTTTTCTCTATTTAATTTTCCCTTTCAAAAGTCAGGATAAAAAGTAACATATAGTAAAGTGTAGGTATCAGGCATTTTCCTTGCTGACATCTATTCTCTTTTTAGCAGCAATGTTATCCTGATTTTCCTTTTAGAAATAATACTTCCTACACTAGCTATAATATTGGCATGTGTACCAATCTAGAGTGTTTAAATTTCTAGGTCTAGGAATGGGAAATTGTGTTAGTTACTTTTCTATTGCTGTGACAAAATAGAGTGACCAAAACAAATTATGAAAGAAAGCATTTAATTGAAATTATGGTTTTAAAGGGTTAAAGTCAATAATGGAAGACCAAAGGCATGGTGGCAGAATGGCTTAGAGCTCACATCTTGATCCCCAAGTAGGGAGCAGAGAGAGAACACTGAGAATGTTATAAGTCTTTAAAACCTCAAAGCTTGCTCCCAGCATACATCTCCTCCAACTCGTCTACATGTCCTAATTCTTCCCAAACAGTTCCACCAGCTGGGGACCAAATATTCAAACATATGAGCCTTTGGGAACCATTCTCATTCAAATTATCACAGATCCTGTATTAAGCCAATCAGAAAGTTACTCTCTATCTCTAGGATTTATATTTGGGAAAGAGTGGAGCAAAGACTGAAAGTTGTTGAAGTTAACTCATCCCAGAAGAAAGTCTTGAGTTATTATAGCAGAATCCTCCTGAGACATGCTGGGCTACACTTTCCCCAAAGGCAAGCCAGATTTTTCTATGCATGTCACATATTGCCTCGTGACCTTCAGACACTTCTCTTCTTTGGAGAAACTACAAAATTTGTTTCTATCATTTATAACCCACCAAACATTGAGTGATACACACACATTTAGCAAGTCTTTGCTAAAGAAATGATAACCAAAGAACATCAAAGAAAGGAGTTTCTTAGTAAAAGAGAACTAACATTCATAAAAGCCTGAAAATTTGAAAAAAAAAAAAAAAAAAAAAAAGGTGTGTTCTAGATAGCCAGCTAATGGACACAGAGCACTCCTCTGCATCTAGACCACAAGACAAATGATAAGGTGACCATAGCTTTTGTTACAAAATAAGGCAGTTAGTGGAAGAAAGAACAAGTCATATTTTAGGAGAGAAGAAAAAACATGACTGAGAAGTTTGAAAACAATTATTAGTATACTGGAAAACTTTCCTGGTAAAACTTTATTGCAAGCCCATTAAAGATCTACAATATATAATGAAACTCTTAATGATTACTGGGAAGAACGCTCCTTGAGAAAATGTAATCCCATTCTCTCGGCAAGTTTCTTAGGAAGGTATCAACAATTTTCACCTAGCTCACTGGATTCTACAGATATATACATATAGATAGATAGGTGTATATGGATTGCTTTTCCTAATTTGGAGCAGTGCATGCAGTGTGTATAGTATCTTGGTAATCAATAATATAATTACACATTCAATTCCCCTACCTTTTTAATTATTTTCTCTTTACAGCTATTCAATAAAGGTCATTTTTTTTTCCTTTATCCATCATACATAATAAAGATTGCAAGCAGTGGGGGGAGGGGGTGTTGCAGAATGTTTTCCTTTAAGAGAGAGCTTTTCAGATGTGCTCTGTAATTTGTCATCCAGAGGAAAGAGTGTATCATCACTGCTTTAAAAAATAAATGAATTACATGGATTTGATGCACAGCAGGCTCGCAGATTTCATGCAGCCTTTGTATTGAACATATGTTTGCTCTCTGCTGTCTTCTCTCAGATTGCTGCAGACGCGCAGGAGATAAAACAGACAGGAAAGCAGCCAGCAGCATAGCCAATGGCTTGATAGGTCACCTCACTAATAAGATACAAAGTCAGAACCTACCTTCCAGACAGGAAATTAAATACATAGCAAGAATCCACCAACTCCATCCACAGCCTGAAGTCTAAGACTTTCCCCCTCATTACCACTCCTTCCCCTCCCCTTGCCTAGATGACTTCATAACATCAGATTAATATGAAACGGAAAAAATCCAATGTAGCTAAACATATTTCAGGTTTAGTCAAATCCTTATAGCCATACAAACATTTTCTTCTTTCTTCCAAGATGGGCCAATTATTGTGGCATTGCTGTAGGTGTACTGCCAGGTCTGTATTAGCCACTCCTCTGCCTCATTCTTCTGCTTGCTGCCAGCCCTGTCTCCAAGGCCCTAACTACCTTATCTCCAAATGTGTTCAGATCACGCTGGGTCCCGTTTCTCACTTTTATTGCTTTGGGTACTGTATCTTCTGTTCTCCAAAGGTGCTGACTCTTAGTAAATGGCACAGTCTTGGATTCCCGTAACTGCAGGAATATATCAATATGTGTGGGCATATATTTATAGGCGTATGTGGATATGTTTGGTATGAATCCTATTAATGGAAGTCTACTTCCTTACTGGGTTAAACTGGCTATTTTCCTTTGTTTATCTTAAAAATGGAATATCCTGGCCAATGAGATGGCCTGGCTGGTAGAGGTGATAGCCATCAAAGCCTGGCAGCCTGAGTTTGATCCCCTGAACCCACACAGTAGATGAAGAAAACTGACTCCTGTAAATTGTTCTTTGACCTACACAGGTGTGCCATGGCATATATATGGTTACAAATACATGCAAAATAATAGTAATAATAATAATAATATCTTTTTAAAAGAATAGGAAAGCTAGTACTGAGTATATCAATGAAAAGGTGATCCAATTACTACTAACAGAAAATATTTGTGAGAAGTTAACATGTGCTTTATATGAAATGCATCACACACATCACCCTTGAAAGAATGCTTTTTGGTAGTGCCATGACATTCTTTACTCCTATGCAGATCAAAACATATTAATTCAGAAGGTAGCATCTTCTTACAAAGATCATGAACACATGAGTCTTACTGTGCTGAATACCCTGCTGGTGTACAATCTCATTTCCAAACAGATATTTGTTTTTAAATGTGGGGCCACTTATTTAGTATTAGCAAGTAATAAATGTCACCATCAGATGTGCAGATAAAACTTTCAGTGAATAAATTTCCTGTGAATAAAAATTCATTTCCAGTGAATAAAAATTTGTTTTTATTTAACAAAACAATTGGGCTTTATAAAATTGCAATCAACACCCTAGTTTGCTACAATTAATATCAAATTGAAAGGTTCTTAGCACAATCTTCAAAATCTAATTGGAGAACTTTTTTTAGACCAATTGGCTTGATTCAACGGTTTTATTCTTTGAGCGAGTTTTAGCTGGATTCCAAACTGATTGGTAGATAGCCAACTCTATATTCTACTTTTCAGCATGTTTGCTCAAGGCTAATGGCACCAGTGGAATTCAGAGTACCACTATCAAAGGCTCAAGTTTTAGGCAAATTGCCTGTTCAAATGAAAGTGTACATTGGGTCTTATCTGAAATAACAAGGGGATTAAATCAGAAAGCAACTTAAGCTACCATCTCCAGTTTAGTGGGATTGCTGGCACACTGTTTGTAAATAAAGGGATATTCATCATTCCTCTGTGCCTTATGTTACCCAAAAGATATGCACAAACAAATGCTGTGTTGCCCCAGTGGGTGAGCATCTTACAATCACTTCATTTGCTATAGAATGCAAAGGGAGGTGGTTGTGAGAGGAGGCTACAAGTAGTTCAATATGGAACACAGAGAGCTGGAAGAAAGGACAGTGGGAGACACAGGGTGGGGAAATGGGGGAGAAAAAGGAAAAAACTGCTTCAGAAAGTTCAGTTGCTTTGGTAACAGAGTAGTAACTAAACAGTTTGGGATGCAGTATGGAAAACAGCACCCTGTATGTGAACTTTAAGTAGCACGATGATGGCCTTTTAACAGTTAGGCTTACTAAGCTACAAACTTCTCCCAGGACTGACTACATCATACTCAAAAATTCCTTTAACCTCCATTACAGTGTCCACTCAGAACAAGTAACAAATAGGTTGTGACTCCAACTGAAAATAATATTTCATCTCCACCTATCCAGAAAGGGTCTCTTCTACCCCTACGTGCACCTCGCCTTTGGTCTATACTTCAGGGAATGAATAGCACCCCAGGGAAAAATAAGTCAAAGCCTGTTTTTCCATCATAATTAACATAGCATTTGATCCCTTAGTAAGAGATAGGAGCAGAGGGTAGAAGACAGTGAGCGTGAGCAGGGAGGAGCTACATACACTGGGAAGCCTGCAGAAAATATTGTTCAAAACAACAAAACCTAAAAATATCCAGGCAGTGAAGGCACGTGTCTTTAATCCCAGCACACTGAAGGCAGAGACAGGCAGGTCTTGGTAAGTTTGAGACCAGCCTGCTCTACAAAGTGAGTTCCAGGACAGCCAGAAGTATAACGCAGAAAAACCTTGTCTCAACAACAACAACAAACCAAAAACAAAACAAATAACTAAAGATAATCTTCGACACCAATCAAAAGCTTAATTTATAGTGTGAATGTATGGTACAGATGAAGCAAATTTGTTCAGGAGAAACAGACTGACGATATGAGCCGAGCATGCATGAGTGTGTGTTGTGTCCTCTGATTCTATGCTGTGGTTTTTAGCTTGGTGTTTTATGGGATTTCTAGTAGTGGAAGTTGGGATATCTCTGACTCCTTTGCTGACTCTCGGGACTCTTTTTCTCCTATTGGGTTGCCTCACTCATACTTGATATAAGGGTTTGTACTTATTGCATCTTGTTATGCTGTATTCTGTTCATATCTCTGGGAGGCCAGTTCTTTTTTGAAGGAAACAGAGGCGGAGTAGACCTGAGGGAAATACTGAGAAGAGTGAAGGGAGGAAACTGTCGTCAGGACATATTGTATAAGAAAAGAATCTTTTTTAAAAAAAGAAAAAGGTACCTTTTAAAAAGTCAAAGAGAAGTATCCCACCCAGACCCTGAGACAGCAATCACCTATTCTTTTTTATTTGTGGTTCCTAGCTATGATTGTTTAGATATGGATATATATCCGAGTCCCTGTAGAAACCAGGGAAGTAACATGTACTAAGAAGGGGGTTCAAGAAAGATCAGTAGAGTGGATAACAATAGGAAAGGAAAATACTGGAAGAGGTGCTTCACCTGTAGAGGAGGTGGCAGGTCAATACAGAAGGAGAAGAAATAAACAATACTAAGGGTATTTTAAAAAGATACAGGGAATCATTTTAAGTTTGCCTAAAATTCTATATAATATTTATGTGTGCACTCAAAGAAATCTAATAAAAGTGGAGTTATAACACTTGGGTTTGAACTGCTTCCCCAAAGAGCCATAGACTAATGAAGTCCAGTACTAGCATGAGAAACTTCCTCTTAAGGTGTTGGGCATGTATTCAAGAGATCCCCAAACAATATGAGTTATTGCTGTTGCTTTGGATTGCCTCTTAGAATCTGAAGGTAAGGTCTTATTGCAGAAGACATCATGCTCTTTGGACACAGGACTAAGAGGAATAAAGCTAGAAATGACCTGGTAGCTGACTCCCTAGGGACTGGCTCTCACAGTACGAGAAGATGCCATGCAAGCTGCAAAGGAAGGAAGCAATCAGTAGTCCTTCTCAACCGTGTGAAAGCATCTGCCCTATGAACCACAATGCTGAGTGCACTGGAAAGATAAACACAATAGTGCAATAGTGGCATTTTTATCTTGGGAGTAACTAACTACTCCTTGATTTGCCTTAAGTCTAATTCAAAAGGAGAAAATTCTTGCATGGTACAGTGAACTAGCTAACTACCCATGACTGCAGAGGAGAACCTACTGCTGCCAGTTTTTTAAGCCAAATGTAATTTGTTTTCTAAATGCCTACACTTATACCTACAAATAAATATCTTTCTCACCATTCATCAAAGAAGCATCTTTTTTGCCACAGATAAAGACTATTACAGAGATTTGCAGCTGATTAAAATGCAGAGAATAAGTTACTAAGAGGCGCTTTTGCTCAGCCCCAACTCATATCTGCAAGACAAATTCCATACATAATGTACAGGGGAAAATCACCAAAGAGGGAACAGAAAGATTGTAAGAGCCAGAAACCCGTTGATAGATAGTGCCCCTTGTCATGACAGAAAGATGCCTATGAACTCACAGCATTTTGATTATATGAACAAGACCAGCAAAGTGATACCACCAGTAAAAATGCCAGTGTGGACAAGAAACTCCACATGGTTTCACCCCTAGACTGAATGAGAGAGGGAAAAGCAGTTTCCTCTGGGGATAAGCTCCAAATAGAATATTCACTCTCTAGTGGTCAGCCCTGAATACATGCAAATATGGGCAAAGCTAAATGGACTCAGTCGGTTATACATACATACATGCATGCATATATATGTATATATACACATATATACATGTAACAAGAGATAATAAATCTGGGAGGGCTTAAAGGGGAGAAGTTGAAAGGAATAATATAGATGCAGAGATAATTTATGTTTTCAAGAAACATGAAACTCTTAAAAAAAACCCTCTCATTTTTACAGAGCACTACTATGGGCTAGGAGCCTTTCTAAGGACATACTCAGCTGGAGGGAGAACCCCAGACATAGAAGTCAATGTTCAAATCCCAGGAAAGATCAGAGCAAGGATTTGGACCTAGATAATCTAAATTAGAACCAGCATTCAATCTATTGTGCCATGAAGAATATACTATGTTTCAGTTTTCTGCAATCTCCTATTACAGAAAGATTACTAATTATGAATTTAGCATTCTTATTCATTTAAACAGTCTTGGCAGCACCCATCCCGTGTCTTCTATTAGAAAATACTTGGCCAATATCTAGAAGGGGGGGGGAGATGCAAATTAAAACAAATTGCTGTAATTTTGAAAATAATAGTTATAAGTTTACTCTTTAGTCTTTTCATTAATTCACACAAAACTATTTCCAACAAACCCTAACCAAAAGGGGTTTTTGTGGCGCTTAAGAATTGAGCGCTTCTTTTTCTTTGCTCCAAATATGCAATTTCCTCGTTTTTGAGCCTTTTGGTTTATCATGGTCCTGCTTCAAACTGCCAGCCTCAAATTCTCTGGCCTACCCTTTTGCCAACAGAAATCAAACCTCATTTTCTCAGTGCAGGGTACCTTCCCATAATCCAAAGTACTTGGAACCAGAAGCATTTCAGATTTACGAGGATTCTGCTGTTTGTGCGTTTGTTTTAATTTAGGAATATTTGCCTAGACCCTGCCGATTAAGCATCCAAATTCTAAAACTCTAAATAAAAAGTGTTCCAGAATCTCAAACTTTTATAGTTGTAACACACCAGAAGTTTCAGACTGCAGAGTTTTTGCAGGTTTTTTGGGTCAGGAATGTTCAACCTGTAGCCTGTATCTATCTATGTAGAGCAAATCTCCCAAGCATCTTGAAAAATATGACTTTTCTACTGTGATTAGAACTCATGTTGCAGTTGTCTTTGCTACTCCCCAGCAGGACGTAGGCTCCTTACAGTTAGGTTTACTAAAAAGTAAATGCCAAGGTAAATGGTAGCTGAAGAAAAAAAAATCACTGCCCCTTAACTAGGAAAAAAGAAAATTTGCTCAATAAAGCTAAACAACATCTTCTGAGTGTTAGAAGAAATCTGTAGTGAAACAAACAAACAAACAAACCATGAAATAAACATAAGTAGACCACATTTCTCCTTAAAATGGTTAATCACTTTCTCCAAGCCTGGTTTTATGCAGAGATTTTTTTTTTTTTTTGCTCCTGCAGAGGTACACATCATCTACTTCCTTCTTAGCTGTGAATTTCTTAGGAATTTCAAAAATGGAGAAAATACTGACAAATAAGTCACTTCAAAGTATTGAAATAGACTGTTCTTTCTCCCTGAAGAGTTCACGCCTGTACTTTAAAGCACTGAGAAAGGACGAGTTGGATATGGACTCTCATCTTCAACCCTGAGCCTAAGCTTTACCAATGTTCATATTTAGTCTTCCTCTTTGTTAGTTTTTTCTGAAGCAAACAGCAGTTAACTCTCAGACAGCAAGCATTGTGCTTAGAGTGAATACCTACAAAGTCCCTTTGCATTTGCAAGAAAAAAAAATGACACAAAAGCAGAGCTCAACACGCCCATTTTTAAATTGCACAGAAGCAACTGCATATTATAGTTCCAGGAGAAATGACATAGGAACTACTTCACAATTGCTCTCTTAGCAGACTCCCTTTACATGACCACTGTTGAGACTTCTGTGTCAACACTGTCAACAGTCTGTGATATAGACAACATGGTTGGAAATAGCAAAAGGGAGGGGGGAGCTACTTGAGACATGTTCCTTGAATATCCCCAGCCAATAACCAATCAACGTTGACACCTTGGCACAGACTCCCCAGTTTTATACCTGGTGTCCATTGTCATTGCCAAAAGCTACACAGATTTGTAAGTGCTCATGATGAGCCAGTGTTCAACCTATCAACTAGATAGATGACCAAAAAAACAAAGAGCCACTTTCTACCAAAATGGAAAGGTTATAAGTAATGAAGAAAAAACAGTTCATTCACAAAATACCATTGTGACCTAAAACTAGGGGCAAAAATCCAATTTTTAAAAGGTTTTTTAAACTTAAGATAATATATAAAGGCATCTCTGATGTCTTTGATGCCTCAAATCGGCAGCAGTAAGAAAAAGAGGTTTGAGTGCTACTAATACGAAGAGCCAGGTGTTACAGAACGTTAGATTCTTAATCATTCTGCAACACAGGCATATCCAGATTTTAGAGTTGCAGATAGATTGTTTTAATTATGAAATTCAGGACAATAGTAAATTTCTAAATGTTAACACAAACAAGATTTTTTTTTCAAATATAAGTCTTTTTTCATCTACAAAAGTGATCTGGTAAACAACATTCCATACTAAAATTCTCCAGGTACCATCCATCCCCCTCAACACAAAAACAGCTATGAGGTTTCTTTAAGAAAAGCAATTTAAGCAGAGGTTAACAGAGGCCGCTTTTAAGGCTGATAAAAACAATAGAATAGTGTCTTTTTCACTGGATCTGAATAGGTTTCTAGTAGATGAAAATTTATGAGCAAAAGACATGAGTGCCAACATATTTCCAACAGCCAAAGAATGCAAATTTGAGTACAACTCTGAGCAAGAATGATCATTACTACTGTTTCTGGATAACATGAAGAGTGGGACTTTAACCATTATAGTCACTGTGTGTTCAAAGTACTTGTTTATTCACAAGACAACACAGAAAAAATCCCTTAAAGTGAGGGAGAAAACAATCCCAACCAAAGATGTAATTTAACCCATTGAATAGGAATAAATGCTACACTTCCCTCTACCTTAAATGGCCAACTGTGTACCATACCATTCTGCATGATTTTGTAATTCTGAGAACTTCACCCGACAACAAGATAACCTACCAGCATTTTATGATCTTCCTTCCTTCCATGAAAAGCTGCTACTAAACCTCTAGAAAAGTGAATCCCATATAAGCAAGAATATATTGCTTGCCTCTTTCATCTTTTAATACAGCATTGGGATAGACTATTTTATTTATAACTCATAACTTGGATATTTAATAAATTTATTATCAAATACATGAACATTCTTCTCTCTGTATTTGTGATTTGCCATTCCATTTGATTTTTAGATCTAGTAAGGGGTTGCATAAATGTTAAAATTTAACTGTCATTGTAACAGAGATGAAAGTCTAGAACTTTGAAAGGTGATTAGCTTATGATATCCTGTCTGCACATGGATTAATGCCATGATCTTGTGAATAGATGAGGGAATAGTTAGTTATAATGAGGACTTTGGCATGCTGCTTCTTATATGTATGCTCTCCTTCAGTGAAGTTGCATCTTCTACCACGAGAAACATGGCCTCTCAATATTGGATTTTGTTTTCTCCAATTGTATTTATCTTTCTCCTATGGCTTACAATCTGTCTACACTGTACTATTCTGTAATGGCAGCAGAGAAATACATAAAAGCAGGTTAATGGCACGTGTCTTCTGTTCCCTGTGAAGCCCCTCTATGAGAAAGCAATAACTCCTCATGAATCGGTCGAATAGTTTGTTCAACTCCTTTTGGACTAAAGAAATAATGTGGAAACAAAGGACACATATGTAACCTTGAAAGCCATGGAACTCACAAGTACAAACTCTCTGAAAAAAATAGTAGTGGATAAAGTCTAAGCTTGCTACCTTTTTACTGTAGCACAGACTGTAGGAGTCACACAAGCATGCATATGTATGGACACAGATAGCCCGAAAAACACAGAAGGCACTGATGACAGCTTCCTCTGCTTCCCATGAAATTAAAATCAAGTACATTCAAACTGCTTATAATTTCTGTTGCATATTCAGGAAATGCACCAGAAAGCTAGAGCTACTCAAACAGGGCCATTCAAAGAAACTGTCTACAGAAGGTCATAGAAGCCATATATAGAAGGCCATAGTAGCCCTGGATTTTGCAGTGGCTGAGAATAGGCTACCACATATGTTGCAGGGAGTATGGTGATGCTTCCCACTGGCTTCTGAGTACTGTAGTTGGTCACTGCATTGTCTGATGTGGGAATGCTTTTATGTATGCTGTGAATCTCAATCTTTAAATAAAGGAGCTGTTTTGGGCCATGGCGGGCACCATAGAAGAAGTAGGAGAAATCAAAGCATAGGTAGGAGAAGCAGGGGCGGAGTCAGAGGCAGATCGAGCCAGCCGCCCAAGGAGCAACATGTAAGGAACACGGGTGAGCCACGGGCCGGGGCCACGTGGCCCACAGATTAATAGAAATGGGATGATTTAAGATATAAGAGCTAGCTAGCAATGTGCCTGAGCCATAGGCCAAACAGCATGAAGTTAATAAAAGCGTCTGAGTCGTTTCTGGGGGCCTAGGCAGCAGTGCGCAGATAAGCGGTCCCGGGCGGCAGGTCTGTGGGTCCCGGATCTCTGGCGCACGGGACCCGAGAACCCACTACTACAGATGGCGCATCCAACGTGGGTCGATTATCCACTTAATGCCTGAAAAAGTTTAAAAAGGGTTTTAGCAGAAACTGAGCAAAGGCAGCTTCCAAATTGTGTATGTGAATCGGGTCTTTGTACAAAAAAAGCATGGTCCGGGTCACATTCAAAATGGCGCCGGCGGCGAGCTGGCGGCAGGCAGTGTAAGCTGCAGCTACAATCAGGAGGGTTCCTGAAAACTGACAGAAGACTCAGTAGCATGTGATTGATTTTAGATTTCTGCTTATTTTGAACAAAAAAAAAAAACCAAATTTTCTTCGTAACAGCATTTTCTTGGGTGTGCTCTGTTTACGGTCCGTTTAAGAAAACTTAGTGATTCAGCCTAATTTGCAAAAACTGTGCTTCTTTTTAGAGAATGTATTTTAAAAGCTCTTAAGGTTAAAAGATGATTAAGGATTCACAATAAAACAGATTCAGATAAAAAGAAAAACCTGTAAACGGGTTACAATGTTTGTAAAAGGTACATAGGCTTCAGAGAGAAAAGAAAGAGGTTAGAAAAAGTTTTTAAAGCGAGAAATAGAGTAATAAAAATATAATAAGCCACGTAAAGATGGAAAATAGACACAAAATCTGGATTTTGGTTGTTATTGTGTTTTCTTTTAATTTTTTAACTGTTAATGAGCTAACTGCAGAAAGACAATGGATTGCAAATACCAAGGCTACTAAGTTAAACAAGAATGTATTTTTTAAAGGTATTTTGATTTCAAAATTTGTGTCTAAGGATTTATTGCTTCGGAAGAGTTCTGCTTTTGTTTCCACAGAAGATGAGAGCCTGTGGATTGCTTCCAGGCAAATATGGTTTCATCAACCAAGACCCCCTGAAAAAACCTCTGATGAGAAGAGATGGCCAGATCAGCTTCACAGCTACAGATTATGACCCAGTCTCAACAATCCGTGAGATTTTCAATGCCCCTTAATCAGCAGGAAGTAGTAATGGATAACTTCGCCCAAATTCCCCAAATATTGTTTCTAAATGTTTGTTTTCATTATAAATGGTTAATGGTCTTAGTCAATCTCTTTCTAAGAAGAAAAGGGGGATATGGTATGTGAATGATTTTTTAAAAAAAATTAGATTGTTAAATTTACTTAGATCAAGAAATCAGCTGTTAATCTCAAAATGTTTTACATTGGTATAGATTTTGGTTTATTGATACAAATTTAAGGTCAATTTTGTTATGCTGTATGTGTTTTTCTATTCTTGTTTAAGGTATGATGTTCATGTAACTGTTTTAAAATTGTAGTGTATAATTAAGAAATGAAGGTTAATAGTCACTTTTGATAATCAAACTTATAGTTAGGTTAGTTAGGATTTTTAGGTATACAAAGATATATTTCAATTAGATAGGTAATCTTCAAATACTTCTAAGACCTACAGAATATGGCATTTAAAATGTTTTAAGAGCTTAGACTTTTCTGGACAGTGAGACAGATTTGTTCCTGGCAGCACCAATCTTCAAGAGAAAAATGGGCTTCGAAGAAACTCCATATGGAGTCTACTCTATTTGTGGTAATGGTTGGCCACTGAATAAGGACCTGTTCTTATATTGACTGCTTGACAGTATGCTGTTTAAACTGGACATGCATGTTCCATAAAAAGATGACCTCTGAACTTTGGCAGAACAAGCCTAGATGGTCATTCAGGTTCCTGCTTTGCAGGAAAAACTGTCAGACATTCTTCAGGACTCAAGGAGAAACAACGGATGAACTGTGTCAGAATGAGAAGAGAAGATTTCCTACTTCACTGAAATGAAAAGAGACTTTGGGCCTGTAGGCTGAAGATGGATGCCCCAACTTTATAAAAGAACTTTGGGTGACTGTCCAGGCAGATAGGTGTCATCTCTGTCCTTTCTAGCTTTTAGAAGTCGCTTGCACTTCTGGTTTACTTGGGTAAATATGTCCTTCTGTGGTCTTTGATGTAGTTGAAGATTAGATAGTTAGAGGTATAGTTTTTCTTAGTCATTTAAAAGATATATTAGATATAAAACTTTAGATTCATAAAGATAAGGTAGATGATACAATATTTTCTTTAATTTTGCTAAATACAAATAGACTAGATATTGTAACTGTAATTCTTGCTTGATAGCTATTTTGTTATATATAATTTTGCTATGTTAAAATTGAAACCTTCCTTTTTGATTAGAGAGAAAGGGGGAAGTGATGTGGGAATGCTTTTATGTATGCTGTGAATCTCAATCTTTAAATAAAGGAGCTGTTTTGGGCCATGGCGGGCACCATAGAAGAAGTAGGAGAAATCAAAGCATAGGTAGGAGAAGCAGGGGCGGAGTCAGAGGCAGATCGAGCCAGCCGCCCAAGGAGCAACATGTAAGGAGACACGGGTGAGCCACACGGGCCACGTGGCCCACAGATTAATAGAAATGGGTTGATTTAAGATGTAAGAGCTAGCTAGCAATGTGCCTGAGCCATAGGCCAAACAGCATGAAGTTAATAGAAGCGTCTGAGTCATTTCTGGGGGCCTGGGCGGCGGATAAGCGGTCCCGGGCGGCAGGTCTGTGGGTCCCGGATCTCTGGCGCACGGGACCCAGAGAACCCACTACTACAATTGTCCTTGAATAGATAAGTACAGAACTGCTAACCCAGGATCTTCTCAAACACACCTACCTACATGTAATCATGTATGCCTGACCTGCTTAGAAGGGGATTTTAAAGCTCCATTTGTCAAGTAAGAAGGACAAAGCTTTAGAATCTCATCAATACTATTTACAATGTACATAGAGCTGAAAAGACATCGATCCTCTCTTAATTTCAGTTCCCTCATGTGGGAATATTTTCAAATATAATAAAAACAGCTGGAGATGTCAGAGGGATCTACCCACAGTCAGTCTAGGAGGATCACACAGTGTAACTCACATCTTTAATCCTAGCATAAGGAATGTCCCAGGAGTGGTGACCTATGCCCTTAATCCAATCTGAGTTTGAGGTCATTTTAGTTTACAGAAGGAGTTCCAGGCTCCCAGACAGGCAGTGGAGGTGCCATGCCTTAACTGATCAGAGAAAGTATTTAAGGCAGGTATAGAAAGACAGAGCAGGTAGAAGAAGCCAGGAGGAGCCAGGCTGAGGAAGCTGGAAGATAGCTGGGCAAGATCTGACTGTGGTGTTTACTCTCTCTAATATCTCAAACTTTCCCAGGGATCTGGCCCTGAGTTTCCTTTATTCGTGCAACACTTGGCGTCCAATTTTGGGGCATGAATTCCTCCCCTCCCTATCCAAAAAACTGCACTTGCCTGTAAGAGCAACACGTGGCCGGAGGAGTAATTACTGGCAGGCTAGGCTTTCTGTTCTGAGTTATCTTCCAGCCGTAGGCAGACTGGCCACACATGTTTCTGTTTCACTCTCATCTGGGTAAGTCTTTCAGATGGTGGCCTCTTTATCCTGGTGGGTTGTTTCTTTTTTCTTTTTGGACCTCTCCGTGGGTTGCTATCATAGGAAGTAGCTGCCCCATTTCACAAACAATTGAATCATCAACAGACAACAATCAGTAAGTAAATCAATTTTTTTTAAAAAGAGGGAATTTGTTTAAAGCAATGGAGGGTGCTTGGTCATACTGTGATCTTTCACTAGATGATTTGATATTAAAAACAGTAAAGGAAAACATAAATAACGTAGATGGAACTTTCATAATGTTTATCATACTGTTTACAATGAGTATTTTTTGTTTGATTTCTATTATCACTTAAAAAGTAAATTAATATAAATCCAAAGAAAAAGGTCTTTTAAAAGCCTGCTGAGAGAGAACACATAGATGTTCAAATTCAAATAGAGGAATATGAAGGACAAATTTCAGCAAGGTCATCTAAAGTTAGACAAAACAGGCAACATTAATACACCCAGTAACCTTTAAAAAAATAAAGAATGATAAAGATGATACAGAAACTAGCTGGGCTCCAATACAAATGTTAGAATTACAGAGAGTAAAGGAAGCAATTGTAACATATGGGATGCATTCACTATTTGTAAAACAAATGTTGAACTCCTAGTCATGCTGTAACCAGGTTACCCCTAAATATTGGTTGGATATGGTTACAGCTGTGCTAGAGACAGAGCCGCTTATACAATGGAAATCATGGTGGAGGGAGGAGGCTAAAACAATAGAACAAAGAAGCAGAGCCAGAGGCATAGAAGTCTCCCAAGACCAACTTCTTGGCGAGGGAGATTATGCTGACATTGAAAGGCATTCATTATACAGTAAACATACTCTGGATTCATGTCACATGGCAGCTTTAAACGCCTGGGACCAGACTGAAGAAATATGAAAGAAAACTAAATCATTCACAAAAATAATTCAAAGCTCCAAAGAAACTTTTACAGACTTTTTTCACAGGCTAATAGCAGCAGTAAACAGAATAGTACCGGACTCAGAGCCAGGCGAATAATAATTGAATCACTGGCTTTTGAGAATGCCAGTGCACAATGTAGAAAAATACTGATACCTTTAAAAGCAAGGTCAGCACCTTTGGAGGACTGGATTCGTGAGACAATTAATCTAGAATCTTATGACAGTGATGATAACTGGGTAGAAGAGCTTATTTCAAGAGGTATAAGAAAAAAATCAAAATGTCAAATGTTACAATTGTGGAAGGCAAGGTCACTTAAAAAGAGATTGCAAACAAGGCATTCCTAGAAACAGTGCTTTTAATAGGGATAATCTCAAGAGAACATCCCTCCCTTCTAGAGTATGCAGAAGGGGTGGAAAAGGAAGACACTGGATGAATGAGTGTAGATCAACATGGGACAGACAAGGTAACTTTCTACCCTTGGGAAATGCCCCAAGAGGGCTTTCAAAAGCCTCCATATCAGGTAACTTTCTGCCCTCAGAAAATGCCCCAAGGGGACTTTCAAAAGCCCCCATATCAAATCCAATCCAGTTTTACCCTGCCATTGTGGAGGAAACACCTTCCCAGAACATTTAAAAAGATTAAAACCTATTTTAAAAAGACATACTACATTGAATGATAGAAAATCTACAGAAAAAGAAAAAAAATTCAGGAGAAATTAGGAAGTGAATATCTTGGCAAGCTTCTATCAATGAACAAAGGCTAAAATTAAAAGTACAAATAAATGATGTTATTATTGAAGGCATATTGGACACAGGCACGGATGTATCAATAATTTTACTAGAGTCACGGCATCCAAGTTGGTCCCTTTAGGAGGTAAATGTTCAGTTTTGGGGTATTGGGTCAATATCATAGGTAAAACAGAGTGCAAGATGGCTTGAGTGTATAGGACCAGAAGGACAGAGAGGAATATTGAAGCCATATGTGGCTTACATTGCTATAAATTTATGGAGAAGAGATTTACTACAACAGTAGAATGCACATATTATTATTCCTCCAAACACAGAAATAACCTATAGTAGCACATGGTTCTGGAAAAAAATAACAAAAGGTATTATGAGAAACTGTCACAGACCATTCAGGTTATAGAGAAACAAGGCAAAACAGCTGCTGATCTTTCAAAAACACCCACAGAACTACCTCTAAAATGGCTAACAGAGAAGCCTATATGGGTTCATCAATGGCCTCTAACAAAAGAGAAATTTCAGGCCTTAGAGCAGCTGGCACAGGAGCAGTTAAATGCTCAACATATAGAAGAATCAACCAGCCCTTGGAATTCTCCTGCATTTGTTGTTAAAAAGAAATCTGGAAAGTGGAGAATGGTAACAGACCTAAGGGCTATAAACAAGGTGATCCAGCCAATGGGTTCTCTAAAGTCTGGATTTCCTTTGCCTTCTCTGTTACCTAAAGAATGGCCTATTATAGTTAAAAGACTGTTTCTTACAATACCTTTACAAGAACAAGACAAAAAAAATTTGCCTTTACAGTGCCCACTTATAATAATTCTCAGCCTGTAAAGAGATACCAGTGGAGGGTCCTTCCTCAAGGAATGCTGAATAGCCATACTCTGTGCCAGTATTTTGTACAAAAACCAATAGAACAAATTTGTAACAAATTCCCACAATCTATAATTTATCATTACATGGACTATACCTTGTTGTCCAATTCAAACATGGATAGCTTAGAAAAACATTTTGAAGAAGTGAAAAGAATTTTGCCTGCTTGGGGATTACAGACTGGCCCAGAAAAAATACAAAGAGGGTATTGCATTAATTACTTAGGCTATAAAATAGGCCAACAAAAAATTAGACCCCAAAAGGTACAAATCAGGAGAGAGAGAGAATGAAGATACTTAATGATTTTCAAAGACTACTAGGAGACATTGCCAACTTATGACCCACTATTGGAATTAAAAATGAACTAGATAATTTGTTTAAAATCTTAAATGGTTACAAGGACTTACATAGTCCAAGAGAATTGTCACCTGAAGCTGAGAAAGAACTGGCTTTTGTGGAAAAGAAATTACAGGAGGCACATATGGATCATGTGGATCCAGATCTTAATTACATTCTAGTTATCTTGCCCTCTAAGCATTCTCCTACAGAAATTTTTATGCAAAGGGAAAATGTTATATTGGAATGGATATTTCTTCCACATAAACTAAGTAAGAAGTTAAAGACATATGTGGAAAAGATTTATGAACTTATTTTTAAAGGAAAATTAAGACTTTATTGTCAGAAATGGACCCAGCAAAAATTGTTGTACCTTTAACTAATGAAGAAATTGACTAATTATGGCTAGAAAATGAACCCTGATAAAGAGCCTGCAGTAATTTTTTGGGAGATATTAACAACAAATATCCTCAAAGCAAAATAATTGAATTTCTAAAGAAAACTAATTGGATTCTCTCTCGTATTGTATGAGACAAAACAATTTCTGGAGCCCCTACATTTTATACAAATGCAAACAAATCAGGAAAGGCAGGTTACAAATAAGAACATATAAGTAAAGTGGCTCAAAGCTCTTATAATTCTGTTCAAAAATCAGAATTGTATGATATCGTGATGGTATTAATGGACTTTACCAGACCTCTTTACATAGTCAATAACTCTACATAGTCACTGACTCTCAGTATGCAGAAAGAGTTGTTCTACACATTGAAACGGCTGATTTTATTAATGATGGATCAGAATTAACATCATTATTTATTCATTTACAAGAACTAATCAGGACTAGAAATCATCCCTTCTATATAACACACATTCAATCCTATATGGGTCTGCCAGGTCCTTTAGCAAGGTAATGATGAAATTGATAAATTATTAATAGGAAATGTACTAGAGGCCTCAGAATTTCATAAAAAGCATCACGCCAATAGCAAAGGATTAAAAAAAGATTTCTCTATCACTTGGGAACAAGCCAAAGAAATTGTAAAAAGGTGTCCCACCTGTTCTTTCTATAACCAAACTCCATTGCCAGCAGGAAGTAATCCTAAAGGCATACATAGAAATGAAATCTGGCAGATGGATGTACTTCATTTTACAGAATTTGTAAAATTAAGATATGTCCATCATACAACAGATACGTTTTCAGGATTTCAATGGGCAACTGCTTTGAGTTCAGAAAAGGCTGATTCTTTAACCACACGTTTGCTAGAAAGTATAGCCATCATGGGAATACCTGCACAAATAAAGACTGACAATGCTCCAGCATATGTCTCTAGTAAAATGAAACATTTTTTTCTTATTATAATATAAAGCATATCACAGGAATACCACACAATCCTACAGGGCAAGTAGTCATAGAGAGATCAAATTGAACTCTAAAGGATATGCTAAGTAAATAGAAAGGAATAACAAAGACCCACAGAGATAGAGTACATAATGCTTTGTTAACTTTGAATTTTCTCAGTGCTAATGAGAAAGGAACAACAGCTGCTAAAAGGCATTGGACTATAGAAAAAAACATCTGAACTAAATCAGCCTGTTTACTTCAAAGATGAACTAACCTCTGAATGGAAGCCAGGGTATGTGCTACGTTGGGGAAGGGGTTTTGCTTTTCTTTCCACAGGTGAAGAAAAGTTATGGACATCATCAAAATTAATAAAGACTCAATTTGAACCAGAGAAACTTCATGAAACTAAGAATTGATAGTGCATCCACCCATATTGCAATTCTATATGTTGTAAGAAAAAACAAACGGTGGGGGCAGGTTTCTGTTTCTATCTTTACAGAAAAACTGGAAATACCCATCTTCAAGAAGTGAAAAGACCTCAGACATCTAGACATCTAAAGCAAAAGGGAAGCTACCCAGGAAAATTTGCAAGCAAAAGAATAGCATAACTAACGGTACCAGTATACTTTATAGGGTAAAATCTCATTCCTTAACGTCTACAAATTTTTTTCTAAGTTGAAGTCCCAGTTTAATTATAATTTAAAGCTGGATTTAGAGTTAGTGTGGCTCTCTCATTCTCTCAACTCAAGCATACTTGTTAAAGAAAAATACAAAATCTCTGTATCATATCAGAAGAGCCACCTGATACAGGCAGAAAAATAACAAAAAATAAGGAACTATGCTATTGTTACTAATCCTATGCTGAATAAATACTTATATATTTAGCTTCCTATACATTGTGTTGGGTTATAGTCTTTTATCAGTTTTCTGGAGTGATGCAGGGCAATGCCTAATTGCAAACTTAAAGTATCCAAAAGGAAGATGGGGCCCCACAATGATAATTTCACAAGGACTCCGACAAAGTCACTAGGCTGACAAATACCAACCAAAGATCAGATTTGGACTACAAACTGCTCAGGACAATTTCTAGGTAGCTTGCTGAGACGAACCAGTTTTACAGATTACTATAGCCAGGACTTGAGACAAGCCATGCACTTTCCTGTAAAACAGAGATTGGACAACAAATAATACAGCAAATTTATTTGCTTATTTTGGGACTTGACATTTAATAAAACTTTTCTTTCAGGACCCCCAAAAGATGTCATTGCCCCCAGACTGCAGGAAGTAAATTTAAGAACACAGTGCCCATATTCCCAAGAGGTCGGATGGGTTGTTTTTGGTCCTTCAATGGCTTATGGATGCTGTCATTGTTTAGATTAATTAGTTAAAAATTGGTAATTGTTATGGTTAGAAAAAAGTTAAACAAGAACCATTAGATTCAAGATTTGTCTTTAAAAAATAGAAAGAAAAAGGCATACAGATATATAGGATATAAGAATAGATTATTGAATCTTCTTTTAAAAGTATTTACTAGCTTTAAATATTTTACATTGGATTGGATTTTTGGATATTGTATACAAATTGTGTATATTGAGATTAATTGTCTTACTGTACAAATATATCTTGTTCAAGGTAGTATACTTATTCATTTCATCTAACAATGTAATACAAGTTGCTAGTCCATGAAAGTTTTTATTACCAACTAGTTAGAATATAAATTAATGCAAGTTAGTAGTTAGACATTACATTCAAACATAGTCACATTATATATATTTTCAAGATCAAAACAAATATATTTTAGATGAACAGGTCTTCTTCAAACACTTCAGAGATCCATAGAATATGGCATTTAAAATATTTTAAGTACTTAGACTTTTCTGGACAGTGAGACAGGTCTGCTCCTGGCAGCATTGATCTACTTCAAGAGAAAAATGGGCATTGAAGAAACTCCATATGGAGTCTACTTTCTTTGTGGCAGTGGTTAGCCACTGGACAAGAAACTGTTCTTGTATTGACTGCTTGACAGTATGCTATATAAACTGGACATGCAGGTTCTCTAGGAAAGTGACCTCTGAACTTTGACAGAACAAGCTGAGATGGTCCTTCAGTTTCCTGCTTTTCAGAGAAAACTGTCAGATATTCTTCAGGACACAAGGATAAGTGACTGAACTATACCAGAATGGGCAGAGCAGATTTCCTGCTTCACTGAAATGAAAAGAGACTCTGGGCCTATAGGCTGAAGATGGATGCCCCAACTTTATAAAGGAACTTTGGATAACTGTCCAGACAGATAGATGTCATCTCTCTCATTTCTAGATTTTGGAAGTTGCTTGCACTTCCTGTTTACTTGGGTAAATATTATTTCCTTCTTGGGTCTCTGAGGTAGTTGAAAATGAGATATTTATAGTTAGTTTTTTAGTGACAGTTTTAGAAAATAAACTTTGAAGTTAAAGTGTATAAGTTTAAGAGACAGAAAAATAATAGTTTTTCGTTAGTCATACAAGTTAGAAAGAAAGTGAATTAAGTATAATCCTTTGGACTCATCAAAATGGGATAATTAATGAAATATTTTCTTTGAATTGTCAATTGTTAATGGGCTGGACATTACTCATTTATTGTTTATATATTGTATATAGTTATTGTACATATTGTATATGGTTTTTATTATGTTAGCCATAACCTTCTTTTTTAAATCTGACACAAAAGGGGATATGTGGGAATAGTTTCAAATATAATAAAAACATTTTCTTTATTTTATATATACAGGTGTTTTGCTTGAATGCACGTCTATGTGTCATGTGTGTGCCTGGTGCTCACAGAGAGCAGAAGTGACAATTAGATCTTCTGGAACTGGAGCTCACCACCACGTAGGTGCTGTGAATCTCAGCTGAGTCCATCTCTCCAGCCCTAACTCAGACTTTAAATGGGATTCATCCACTCATTCCTCACACAGTGTCTGAGGACAGCAGAAGTGTCCCTAGAAGTAAGCTCTACGGACCCCTTCACTCACTTCTACAACCAAGGCCCAACAGTACCTAAGAAACATCTGAATCTTCCAGCAAATATGAATGTTTCCTCTACTTTAATGTATGGTCATGTTCTTCAAACTACCATAACCAATAATATGTAGTGACATATTCTGAATTATAACTATTGTGAAAAATGTGCCAACAGTCACCAATTTCGAGGCCCCTAGGGTGGTGTAGGAGTTCATTGACATAAAGTATGTGAGTGTAAATTAGTTTTTTTACATCAAGGAGTTATTTAACTAACTATAAATTAAGGAAGTCAAAATATCCCACTTATTAAACAAATAAATGTGATAATTTGTGATGTAGACTAAGGGACAAAGATAATCAACCATGAATTACTGAGGACTATGTCTGGATGAGTGGGCTTAAGTGAATATTTTCTCTTACATGTTGAAATTGTTGGGCAATGAACATGAAGGTTTTTAATACATAATTTTAAAGTTTGTTACATGTGTCTATTACACTTAAGCTACATATTTTCACTGGGTATCATAATCACTCCAAGGGGTAAAAGCTGGCTCTGTAACATCTATAGGGTTGTAAGAATTTAATTTCACACAGCGAGTGGTAAGAGAAATTTGGTTTAAAACAAGGACTAAAAATTAACTTCTTGGACTAGAGAAGAAGGACACTAGATCAAAAGGGAGTATTGTGAGCACTATTTACATGAGGGGAAAAATCATTCTAATATTTTCCCATGTATTCTGTAAAGGGGCAGAAAGCACACTCTCTCTGTCTTAGTAACATGGCCCTTGTTCTACCCTGGTTGGCAGACAAGCATTAGCAGACCTGCCTATCAAGATGGCTGCTCTCAGCAAACTAAATCACTTATTGTACTTTATCATGATGGTATTCTTAGCCCTCATCTTCAATGAATTGATTTCTATTTCAATAATATTGAGATTTTTATATAAATGAGGCTCACATAAACACTAGCACATGGAACCAGGTCTGATTTATCATGGATTTACCACATATTTCAGGATATCCGAAAGATTAAAAAATAAATAAATAAATGTACATTCCTTGTGCACCACTGTCTTAACCTCTGCTGAATCAGTCTGCACTTGACTCTGGCAGTCAAGCAATACATCCAGAGGATCTGACTCTACTGGCTTTTGGAGGAGAAACAGGAAATGTGGCTGGTGGTTCCCAATCAGTAGCAGGAAACTTGAGGTATTATGAGTACATTGCTGGAAGAGTTAACAGGGATTTGATAGTTCATCAACATCTTACCAAGGACTCATCAGGCACATTCTAAGTACTTTCATTAGTCAAGATAGTCTTTACTGCCCAGCATTTTTGAAAGACCATTTAACCCATTTCCTCTTCTTCTTATCTTAATTGATATATATTCATTGTTCAGAGTCCTGGGTTTCACAAAGACAATCTATCTCCAGTATATCATGTACTTTGCTTCATCAGACCCCACCCAGCCCATCTCTTACTCCTCCCTATTTCTCCTGCTATAGTTCTTCCGACTCATGCTCCTCTTTGCTTTCATATCAAATATACATATATAAGTTCATGTGACTGCATGTGTATATGGAAGAATGTTTTATGTACCTATACAAAACCTAGTATCCACGAATTAAAGAAATATGCACTATTTTTCAATCTGGCTTATTTTGCTTTATACAATAATATCTAGTTGTATCTGTTATTTCAGAAAGACATGATTTTATTCTTTGTGTGCATGTATGTGTATGTGTTTATGTTGTATGTGCATGTGTGTTTGTATCATATTTTCTTTATTAAATTTTTGATGGGTATACCAGTTAGTTCTATAACTTGGCTTTTATAGATAATGCTCCTATAAACATGGGTTTGATATTTCTCTATGGTTTGTGCTCTGCAGTCTTTCTTGTAAATACTTAGAACTAATAGAGTTGGGTCATTTGGTAGTTCTGTTCTTAGGGTGTTTTATTTGGTTGATTTGAATTCCCACAATGACTTTCATAGTGACAGGACTAATTCCCATTTCCCACGCTGTATAAAAAGGGTTCCCTTCCCCACACCCTTTTTTAGGATTTAACTGTTTCATAATGCTCGGTCATCCACTACGATGATATTTAAGATGTGGGTCACCACTCCCTGACCTTCATGGTTTAACTGTGGATGACTCTGTCCTTTGATAATCCATGATAATTTTATTAAATATACAATATATCACCACATATTCCCTTTTTTCATAATAAAAAGGTTATAACTAGCATTAAAAACATATACAATAGGTATAATAATTATATACAATATATACAAGCAATAATTACATGAGTAATGTCCAGTCCATAAACAATTGACAAATTCAAGGAAAATATTCTATTATTTATCCTATTTTGGTAAGCCCAAAGGATTGTACCTAATTCACTTTATATCTAACATGTATTACTAACTGAAAACTACTTTTAATGTCTTTCAAACTTATATAGTTTAACCTCTAAGTGATTTCTTTTCTAAAACTGTCATTATAAAACTATAACCATCTCATCTTCAACTCCCTCAGAACTCAAGAAGGAAATAATATTAACTAAGTAAACAGGACATGCAAGAAAGCAACTTTCAAATAATGTGAAAAATGAAACTGTTGCCTGTACAGTCACCCAAGTTTCCTCTGGATCAATGAAGCACCCATCTTCTGCCTACAGGCCTAGCATATCAGATAGACTTCTCTGTGAAGCAGGATATTCTGAAAGACCTTCCTATCTTGTCCTGGCGAAGTTCTACAGTTCTTTTTGTGTGTGTGTGTGTGTGTGTATCCTGCTATTCCATTTTGGACATCATACTGTCAGCAGTCCAGGCAAGGTCACTTTCTTGCCCAGTGGCTAACTTTTGTCTCAAAGAATGTCAACTCCATATGGAGTTTCTTTGATGCCCATCATCTTCTCTGAAGTAGATTGGTATTGCCAACAGCAGACTTATCTCATAGTCATAAAAATAAAAAGCACCCATGTTATTAAAATTTCTAAAATGCCATATTCTGTAGCTCTCTGATGCGTTTAAAGAAGACCTGTCCATCTAAAATATATCTGTTTGACTTTGAAAACATGCTTAATATGACTATAAGTTTGATTGTAATGTCTAACTACTAACTTTCATTTCTTTATATCCTAATTAGTTGGTAATAATAACTATCAAGGAATAAAAATCTGTATTACAGTTTTAGCTGAACTGTATAGGTACAATACCTTGAACAAGTACAGAAATATATGTACAGTAACAAAATTAATCTCAACTTTGTATCAATATAAACAATTTGCATACAATATACAAAAATCCAATACAAAGGAAAATATTTAAACCAGTAATTTTTAGTAGATCCAATAATCTATTATAATTTGTAAAATTATACTACATAAAATGACCCAAACATTCCATGACTTTTCTTTCCCATAAATAGTTAAGTTCACTTTCATTTAGAGTAACTATCACACAGGTGTGATGTTTTTCAACTTTTGTACAAGAACAATAATGCCAGAGTCCCAGAGGCACTTTCAATGCTTCTGATTGTTATTCTGTTTATCCAGGCTCCTTGCCCTTCAAAATATAACACTTACCCCTTATTTGTGGCTTTGCTTCCATTAATTTTAGAGACCCAAAATTAACCACAGTCCAAACATACTAAATAGAAAATCACAGAGGCAAGAAAGATGATGTACTAAGCTTTTACTGCAGCATAAAATAATTATGTATTTATTACCAATTATTGATGTTAATTTTAATTGTGCCTAATGTATTAATTAATTATTATTACAGGTAGATAGATAAATTGATAGGTAGGGATAGTTTTTTTACACACACATGCATGCATATATGCACATGGCAGAAGATGTTAAGTAATGTCCGAAGTGGAAAGTACACTTGAACATCTAGGAATTCTTCTTCCACAAGCAAGGGAGCTCTAGGGAAATCACAATACGGTAAAACAATATTTGAAATTAAGAAAAGAGTAGTGATAGGCATCCAAGTTGTGCGACATGTTCCCCATGTTGCTTTGCCTTTTAAATATTGAACACTAAATCTTTTGTCCATTATTAAAATGTACAGATACTCTGAAAACACTCAAAGAGACATGATATAAAAGAAGTTTTTCTTTCCAAGAAAAATCCAAGAGATTAGTTGAAATTGGTTTCCTAACAAGCTGTAAATCGGTACTTAATTTCAGGATTTCTATTATCTTACTCATAAAACACTAACATGGCTACAATAAGAAAACCTAATTTGCTAAAGAAATATCACACGTTTACATCTTAGCCCATTTTATTTACCTTTATAATCTCCCCCATCCGTGCTAGAGTCAAGTGGCATATGAGGTAATGTTTGCACCTAGTCAACAGTCTCAATTCCAGACATTTGCAATAAATTTTTAAGGCCAAATACTGGGACTACATACACACCTGGAGTTTGAAGTGGGTTTTTGTACTGCAATACACTCCCAGGATATTTTAACATGGGCAATAGGCACGGGCTCATCTGAAATGCTGAGTTTTATAAGGACACACATTCCCCTGCATGGACTGATTGAACTCAATGCAATGTTAACTGGGCATGCATCTTATCTTTGACAAGGGTACTTGGCAGGAAAGGGAGATGAGGACACTTACAGCACAGTAGATTATAGGTCATTCTGTTTCCTACCACTGTTTACATCAAGTTGTCTTCTCCCACATCCTTTGCAGTACACATCCTCCTTTGAAGTGTACTGAGAACTGCTACTTTTGGGTACCTACAAACATCGTAGACTTCAGCCATGTGAAGAAGAAGGCTAAGTGGATGAGTTCGTCAGTCTTTATGTGGCCAGCTGGAGAGAGCCAGCAGCTAAATCTCAAAGACAACAATTATGGACCTTGGGAAGTCAGAGGAGTATTCATCTTCTAAAACCCTGTTTGTTATGAGGGATATATCACTGGCACAATATTCCTGAACCCCACCATGAACACTTTTCTTACTCAAGAACTATCTTCTTCTATGTAGGTTTCCATTTATTTTGAATTTGTTTGTTTGCTGTTGTTTTCAAATCAAAGACTTTCTAAATAACAAGGCTACTTGCTATTTAGCATGTGTCTCAACCAATATTTAAGGAACCTGGAGCAAGGGGCCAATACATTTCAGTGTTTTCAGGTGTTGGTTTCCTCAAGAGAGGAAGAGGCTGGTGAATGAAAACAACAAAATAAAAAGGGAAAGAACTATGCTCCTAGGTATGGTGGAAGAAGTTGCTTATAGATATGTAGGGGGAGTATCACCAGAGGCAGAGACATCGGGAAAATTATAGAGTAGACAAGTCCCTGAGCTGTGCCATGTGAGGAAAGGGGTAGGGGAATGGAGAAGAAAGTGAGGGGAACTGGGGGTAGAGGGGAACTGGTAGAGCAGCCAGGAGACCCAAAGTTACCAAACAAAGAGAGGAGGCAACCAAAAGAGTTGGATTATATAGGATAGAGCAGCCCAGGCCCCTGGGCTGGAGAGTTCAGGGTAGGAGCTATGGTATGCCATCCAGGAGGACCTTGAAACTGGTAGGGTCTGAGGGATGCTGAGGGAACCTTATGGCCAGGCCCGCTTTGATATGATTTGAGTAGGCACCTCAGCCATTTGTGATGTTAGGTTTAAAACCTAATATTTGCTATTTGCAATTCATTCTAATAAAACTGATGAGTGGTCTTAAATAAAATCAAGTGCATGTTAGAAACTCCCTGAATCTCATTTTGGTCATTTATGAAGACCATTAAGCTTAATTCCCATATGGTAAGGATTTAGGGATCCAAGTACAATTGCGTAATTAATGCCAAGCTGCTAGCACATAAAAAATTCTTTTCACTGCATTGTTTGCATATCTGCCACCCCAATCGAATATTAATACTTGTCTTCATCTCATAATCACGCATCTTCATAATTCTCAGGACTCTAAAGTCCTATCCGAGATTTAACTTTCCTTGCAGTAGAAACTTCCCATTTCAATGTTAATGCATGTAGAGAGAGAAAATGCTGTTGCAATTGTGTTAACTGGTCTTCCTGGTTATCTAGTGTGAATGTCTTCATGCTGTAGTGTTTGAAATGATAACATTTTAAAAAAAGATCTCGGTTATAAAAATACTGTGGTGAACAGGATCGCTATATTACCTTACTCAATATATGCATTGGCCATGAGTTGCTTGAAAGAGAAAAAGATGTCAATGTAAATTCTGAAATAGGAACTGAGGAGTTAAATTGCATCTCAGTTCTTATGCAAATGCACTGATGATGAACTAAGAAATGCAACTTTCTCACTTTTAAGTAGGTGGGGAATATGTTTTCTGGCTTCTCCTTGTGGGAGACACCACTGTACTCTCCCCAAATCACTGCCTCACAAATATGGATTACAGTAACTTACCATTCTCACTCTGTGAAATGAGAAAATAAACTCTGAGAATTTAAGCACCATTAAAAATGAAATATATAGATGAGGTAAGGTTAAAATTTTGACTCAGGAAAATGTCAGTAAGGAATGGCCCAAAGCAGGAGCAGAGAGCAGAAATAGAGGGCAGGAGCCAGCACATTTGAAAGCACCTAAGTTTGAAATAATTGCAAATGCCATTTGCTATGGAAAGAATAGGTTTATGTCTCACAACCCCATAGGTATGGGGACATTCTGAAATGCCATTCTATAATACACCTAAAATTTAATAACCAATAAATCAGCTTTTGGTTCTAGAAATGAATTTTCTGAAATGGTCATATATATATGTCTATATGTAAGAAAATCAGGCATGTTCCTCTCAATATTTATCTCAGAAAAGTTTAATAACTTATAAATTGTATACTGCTTATATAAGCTCTTATAAATCCCCCAAAGAAAATATACTACAATCATTATAGCTAACAGTTATTAGAAAAATGTGTCCAAAAGAGACTAATAAAGAAAGAATAAAAAATAAGCGTTTTTAATGGTAGCACATACAGTGCCTTATTATGGAGTCAAGCAAAGGGATGACAGATGGTATAGATTATCAGCCAGTGTCACATCACTCATTGGAAGGCATGTGCCAAGTCACTCACAACCACAGTCTAGTGTTGTGAGAGAAGCCCCACTTCGTTCCTGTCTCCCTAAACTCTGAGCTGAGTCACCTTACAACCAGGGGAAAAGATCCCAACTTTAGAAGAAAAAAAAAGCCTGGTCATTTCAAAACAAACTTTTTGTATTCTTGACAATGGTCCTTAAATATTAAAAGAGAAAGAAAGTGGGACTGTCCATGGCTACTGTAAAACCAATGTTCAGTTAACTAAGTTTAAAAGCTCTATAATTGCACAGGACAAGTACTTAAATTTGAGTATAAAACATATCATCTGTTTAGAAACCAATACCTCTAAAGTCAATTTCAGAACAAATCTGGATAACATTTATTATCCAACTAAATATCTCAAAAGCCATTTTTAGTTTTGATATGTGAGATTAAGAAAGAAACCAAATAAGTCTAACATGTTCCTGAGTTACTATTTCAAATAAATCAAATAAATTCAAAAATAGTTTCTTCACATTTTTAGTAGCCCAATTTTATTTTAACCAAATCCCATAACATATTTTACTTTGAAAATCTCAAATTTCAAGACTAATCACATATTTTAGATTCATTAGTTCACTCAACTACACAATAGCAAATCTCTTAAATATTAACAAAAATGTTAAACAAATTCTGAAGTTCAAACTCAAATGAATAGCTGCATTGTAATACAGTGCAAACAATTTCATTTCATTGTTGTATTTAATACTAAGTTTAAAGGACGTACATAGTATGTAAGACGTTCCCAGCCTTCACTATACATTAAAATCAGCCACATCTTTACAAGTTGGAATGGTGACACAATCTACCATCAGCTCATCCAACTTAAATCAGAGATTCTGGGGATGATGCCATCAGTGGTTGGTGATATGTACCTATGTCACAGAACTTCTGTTCTAAAAAAAAAATGCCACCTAAAGTTGTGGTTGTCAACCAGTGGGTCATGACCCCTTGGAGAATCTCATGACCTTGTTGCAAGGGTCTCCTAAAACCATCTACATATTATTTACTGTATTACAATTATTAACAGTATCAAAATTACAGTTATGAAGCAGCAATGAAATAATTTTATGGTTGAGGTCACCACAGCATGAAGAACTGTATTAGAGTGTAACAGCATTAGGAAGGTTGAGACCTACTGGTCTAAACAAAAAGCTGGCAGCACCAGCTCATGGTAACTGGGGGACTGAGACTGCTTCCATATGTTAATAGGGTCCCCAGGCCTGATTATAATACTGAATGCCCCTCATGAAATTTCAAATGAATTCTTCAAATAACTAATTCCCTATATGTGTACATGGACAACACATGAACTGAATCAATCACTTAAACTGAGCCTGCAATTCCACACACTCTTTGATAGTCCTATTTCCTGCTTAGTTTGATTCTTAATTCTGTTCATAGTCTTCATATCTGACAAGAGAGAATCATGACTCATAAATATTTAAATGACATTTGATTGAGTGCAGTATAATTTATGACTTCACCACAAAATCAGTATCATGTCACATCAATAGTGATCATGCATAACTGGATGAGGAATTGTCAAACATTATGGAGGAATACCTTATGGTATAAGGCAGGTAATTGTGCACATAGAAAATACATATGCATATTCTGTGACTAAGCCCTTAATTGTGTCTTTTCTCTTTTTTACAAACATCTGAGCATCAAGCTACTTTGATCCAAAGGCATAAATTGGAGCCTCCAACAATGAGCGAGCCTCTTACACTTGCCTTCACAGAAGTCAGGTCCCAGGAGGGTCATATGCATGAAATGGCTACCCTAAAAGACTACACCCTTATGGTAAAGGTGACCTAGAACTAAATATTCCATATTATTCATCAGCTTCCAGGGACTATGGAGAAATGTTCCTTAGTAAATAAGAGAACCAATATGGTTGCTCAGCAGAAGTTAATGGTGAGACCCTATTGCTGAAGACATACTTTGGCCTAGTTTTGTAAATTTGACCAATAGTCCATGGAGGGTGGTCACAAATCCCAAGGAGAACCTATTATTATTGGGCTGAATGGACATAGCATTAAACTGAACTTCAAATTTGTGTCTCTGTGTCCATAGATGTAGTACAGCTCTCAGATGTTACCAGAGATGTTTTATGTATAAGATGTGAACAAATGTTAATGATGAAACTCACAACTGATCAAGGTAAAAAGAAGTACCTGTGGAATTCACCACAAACAGGGCATCTCTATCACACTTCTTCTCTTAAGGCTCAGGGACAACCACAGAGAGATGATGGAAAGATTTTTTTTTAACCCTCAGGGTTGGGAAAGACTGTACTAAAACAGTGTCTTTTGGAAATGACCAGAGCAGCTGTGGTTTTCTAAATAAGATCAAGCCATTTATTATTTGATTATGGATGGGAGAGGGGCACATGAACTCCCACCTGTAGGTGAAATACTCACAGTGGCTGCTGGGTGAGCAAGAGTGAATGCTCCTTAAGGGTGTGGCCCTTTAGGTAGAACATGCTCCAGTATGTGGTCTTGTGCCCAAGAGCATATATGTAGCACAAAAAAAAATGATTAGGTGTATTAAAAAATGAACAGGACATGAAGTTAAAAGGTGCTGTAAGGATGTGGGTGATCCGGGGTATATATGTATAAAATATACAAAGAATTAGTAAAAACACTACATTTATAAAGGTCCAGAGAAGAAGGAAAAGTTCAATAAAAAAAACCTCTGTCTATGTGTCTGACTGAGGTAATAGCCTGGTCTTTGGTAAGTTTCAAAGCAAAGAAGCCTCAATCATTAGAGGAGGTTTGACATCAAGTTGATCTTGGGTTTGTGAAAAAATTCAAAACTTCCAAATAATTACACATTTATCCTAGACCACAGCAATGGTTGATGCAAAGAATTTTCAAGATTGATGCAAAGCCAGCACCCACAATGAGGCATATAAGGAGATAAAGTAACTGGAGCAAGAATTAGTATAAAATCCAAAGGCCTGTAGTGACCTTAGAGACTTCAATTACCAAAATGGCTGTGATATCATTCTTAATAAATGGTTACTTGCAATATCACTAGGAAAAAGGAAACCATAAAAGTGATTCTTCTTGAATATGGGTTGTTGAGCAGAGCAGACTGGGAGGCTTAAGCGAAAGAATGTACTCTTCACAGTTACAAAGGCTGGTGAAGTCAGGTGTTGTGTTTCTGGTTGACCATCAATATCTGCTGAGAACATTCTCTGTGGATTTCAGACAATCTTTTTCCCACTGTGTCCTCATCAGGTCTGGAGCATGAGCCTCTACCTTATGCTTCTATTCGTGAGGTCACTAATCCTACTCATGAGTATTCTAGTCTTTCCCAAGGTCCCTGCCTCTCAATGCCACCACAGCATGGGTTAAGATTTCCACACATTCTGTCTATTTCGATGACACAGAAGATAGTAGATGTTCTAGAAGAAAAACTTTGTGGGTTCCTGTGGATGTCCCCAGCTAAGACTCCTAGCAATACTGGCAAGGTGACTGAACTAGCCTTCCCCTGTAGTTATATTGGTCACCACCCTGTCATCATAGAATACATATCCAGTGACTGATGAAAGCAGATGCAGAGACCAGCAGTCAAGCACTTGGCCAAGCTCCTGAAGTTCTGTTGAAGAGAAGGAGGAGGAATTATTGGAGCAAGAAAGGTGGGTCAAGATCATGGTGGGGAAAAACCACAGAGACAGGTGACCTGAGCTAGTGGTAGCTCACAGACTCTTAATTGACAGCTGGAGAGCCTGCAACTGAACTAGGTCCTCTGAATGTCTGTGATAGTGTATAGGTTGATCAGTTTGTGGGGTCCCTGTCAATGGGAACAGGACTTATCCCAAGTAAATGAATTGGTTCTTTATAACCCATACCCTATGGTGGGATGCCTTACTCAGCACTCAGCCTTGGTGCAGTGGGATTTAGTCCTGCCCCAACTTGGTATGCCAGCCTATGTTGACTACCCAAGGGAGGCCTTACCCACTATAAGGAGTGGATGGGGGTGTGTGTGAGAAGGAGGTTGGGGTAGCAGGTGACGGGGAGGGATGGAGAACTGTGATTAGCATATAAAATGAAAAAAACTAAATAAAAATGAAAATGAAAAAGGCATTAGTTTTTTAAATGCTAAAACACTATAATGTGCAATAAAGTATGGTGATATATTCTATATTTAATAAAACCAGTCTGGAATATTAGAGAACAGATCCACCCATAGTCAAGCCAGGAGGGTCAGAGAGTGGTAGCTCACACCTTTAATCCTAACACAGAAAAGACGGGAGTGGTGACCTACACCTTTAATCTCATAACTTCAGAGACAGAGATCTTTCTGTGTTTCTGTGAGTTCAAGGCCTAACTACCAAACAGTAGTAGCTCATACCTTTAATCTTAACTCTAGAATATGGTGCAGAGTTTAACCCAAAAGTGAAACACCTGGGTAAAGAAAGTATTTAAGGCATATATAGGAAGACAGAGAATATTTCTATAGAAGCAATGAGAAGCTAGGCAGAGGACTCTCAAAGACAGCTTTTACCTTGAGGAGTTGGCTGAGTGAGAATTGACTGTGGTCTCTTTCCTCTCTTTGATATTCCATCTTTTCCCCAATATCTGGCTCTGAATTTTCATTTAATAACAATTAAAATTTGTGATACAATTAAGAGACTAAATGATGTGAAACATAGAATACTAAAATGATATAAAAGTAACAAATGACAGCAAAATGAGTAAGTTTACCAAAAACACTTCCCTTCACAAAAACACCATTTTTCAAATTATCCACAAGCAAGAAAACCTTTTCTGGATCTACCAGATCCAGGTAGAATCAGAAGGTCTATGTAGAACACAGAAATAGGAAAAAAAAATGCATCACTAAAAAAGGCAGAAAGAAAGTTTAACAATCCCCTTCTCACCCTGCTCTCAAACCCATGCAACACATGTAAAATCCTCATGTTGAGGAAAGATCTAAGCAAACACACTAATGACTCCATTATTAGGACCAAGCTAGCCCTTACTTTCCCAAGCAAATAGCTCAAGTATCCATTTACCCAGACACCAGACTGGCTCGTTTTGAGACTCCAAATTGAACCTGCTTGTAAATCACCGGCCAACCCAACTGCAGTATTTGGATAGACTAAATTGTCAAAAGATTTCTCACTTGCACTCAGTATAAAATACTCAGAAAAGAAACTGTTTCTTTAAGTGCACATATACCAAGGCCAGAGAGAATCAGGAAAGATTAATAGTTAATCATCTATGATAATCAAACTTATAGTCATGTTAGTTAGTTTTTTAGATATACAAAGATATAGTTCAAATAGTTAATCTTCAAACACTTCAAAGACCTACGGAATATGGCATTTATAATGTTCTAAGAACTTATACTTCTCTGGACAGTGAGACATGTCTACTCCTGGCAGCACCAATCTACTTTAAAAGGATGATAGGCATAAAAAAACCTTCATATGTTGTTTACTTTCTTTGTGGCAAAAGTTAGCCACTATGTAAGAGACTACTTTTGCTTCATCTGTCTGACAGTATGCTGTATTAACTGGACATGCAGGACCCATAGGAAAGTGACCTCTTAATTTAGACAGAACAAGCTGAGATGGTCCTTTAGGTTCTTGTGTCACAGAGAAAACTGTCAGACATTCTATAAGACACATGGAGAAGTAACTGACGAACCTTGACAAAATGGAGGGAACAGTCCTTCAAATTTCCTTCCTCACTGAATGCTATGCCAGAGAGGTTGAATACGGATGCTCCAACATTACAGAGAAAGTTTGTCCAGGCAGCCAGATAGCTCTGTAATTTCTAGAATTTTGGAAGTTCCTTACAATGCACTTTTTGTTTACTCAGATAATATTATATCCCTCTGTGGTCTTTGATGGAGTTGAAGACTAGATAGTTGTAATGATAGTTTTCCTTAGTTATAATAAAAGATAAATTAGAGATAAAACTTTAGTCTCACAAAAATAGTATATATGGTAGAATATTTTCTTTAATTTTGCTAAATACAAATAGACTAGATATTGTAACTGTAATTCTTGCTTGATGACTGTTTTGTTACATGTAATTTTATGTTAAAATTGAAACCATCCTTTTTGATTAGATAGAAAAGGGAAAGTGATGTGGGACATCTTTCTGTGTGCTCGGAACATGGATTATTATCATTGGTTAATAAAGAAAATGCTTTGGCCTATGGCAAGGCAGCTTAGAGGCAGGTAGGAAATCCAAGCAGAAATAAAGATGAAAGAGGGCAGAGTCACGCAGAGATGGTGCCCGGAAAGCACGATGTAATGGAACACAGGTAAAGCCATAGAGCTATGTTATAAGAGCTAGTTGATAATGAGCCTGAGCCATAGCTCAAACAGTTTGTAATTGATATAAACCTTTGAATAATTATTTAAAACAAGCTTCAGGATTGTAGGTGTGAAAGCTTCATCCAGACTGAGGGGCCTAGACAGGACACAAAAACTTTCAGCTATATGGATGGATGGATGGATGGATGGATGGATGGATGGATGGATGGATGGATGGACAGACAGATAACAAAACTGATTGAGTCCATTATCACTAGACTTATCCTTACAAGAAATGCTAACATGAGTTCAATCTGAAAAGAAAGTATCCTAATTAGTAAAAAGAACATCTCATGCAAGTTCCCAGGAACAGGAAGTCTATAGCTAAGTTCAGAATGCTCTAAATCTGCAATTATAACATGCAAGCAAGTCATATTGGACTCTCGTATAATATTGAAAAGCAAAGAATTTTAAAATATAGCTAATAATCTGCTAATGGTTATATAGTATAAATTATGACATATCAAGCAAATATAAGGAACCATAAAACTATTGGACTTTGTAAGTGGATCCAAGCTTAGTTATTAACATAAACTGCACTACTATGATGTTAAGATGTTCTACGTAAAACCCAACGTAAACATAAAGCAAAAGATGAGTAAACACACAAAAGTGAGCAGGGACTCAAAGTATCATGGAGCCACATGAAACATAGTAAAGGTGAAGAAAGACAGAAGCTACAAAACTGTCAATCAAACAATCAACAAGGTCCTGATGGCAAGTCCTCACCAAGGAGTAACTTTACTTTTATGTGTGTTAAGTCTCTAGTCAGAAAACAGGGAGTAGTTAAACATATAATCACATAAGTATCAATACTTATTTATGTAGAGGGCACATACTCTAAGGCATGTGTGCTTAGGCTAGAGAAAATCTTACTCAAATAAAAACCTGAGTTCAAGTATAGCTATACTTGTGTCAGCAAAATAAACTTTAGGCTTTTTGACTTAACTACAAAATTATATAGTCAAATATTCACTTTTTGAGGATATATCATCTATCTTTTCTATCCACAATAGTTATGAAGTAACAATCTTTAATAGAGTATATACGTGCAAACTATTCACCAGAATAAACAATGAGTCAGAGAAGAATAAAGAGGAAAATTTGAAATATCTCGAGACAAACAAAAATGGAAACACATCATAGCCCCAACTTATGGGATGCAATAAAAGCCAAGATGAAAGTCTGCAGCAATAAACACCTACATTGGAGAAAGAAAGCCCTTGACTTTGTACCAAAAGGAAATATTTTTTTAAAAACACATTAAGTCCAAAGCTATTAGAGAGAAGGAAACAGTAAAAACCCAGATCTGAAGTGAGTGAAATGGGACTATGAAACTCATTTTAAAGAGTAATTAAGGGAAGTTGTTTCCATTAGGTAAACAGGATCAACAAAATATAAAGAACTCTAAGAAAAGAATGGATTTTTAAATTGTCATAAATGAAAGAAGATACCATACAACTGTGATGCAGAATAGGAAGAATTTAAATGACTACCAAGCAATCACACTATCAAGCTGAATAATGTAGAACAAACATAAAAATAAATCTAAAGACTAAACTACTAAGTAACAGTTCCCTGTAATCAACAAATGAGGAACAAGAAGACTGAATCAATAATTAAAAAAAATTCTCCTAAGAAAGGAAAGACCAAATCCAGATAGTTTCAATGGGGAAGTCCACAAAATAATTAGAGAATACCAACACACTTTCTAAACTGCTAACAAAAGCTGAAGAGGAGGTGCCCTGGTCACTTCTCTGTTCCTATAACAAAACACACAAGACTGACGACTGTTGTAATGGGGTTTCTTGGTCTTGGGCAGCCTGAGGCCCAGACCCTGTCCCGCCAGACCCCTTAGCTGCCCAGCCACCCACCACTGCTCAGGCCCTTAGAAATGACTCAGACGCTTATATTAAGTTCATGCTGTTTGGCCTATGGCTCAGGCACATTGCTAGCTTGCTCTTACATCTTAAATCAACCCATTTCATTTATCTGTCTGCCACATGGCCCGTGGCTCACCTGTGTTCCTTACATGTTGCTCCTTTGGGCTTCAGCTCGGTCTGCCTCTGACCCCGCCCTGCTTCTCCTCCCTATGCTTTGATTTCTCCTCCTACTTCTTCTATGGTGCCTGTCATGGCCCAAAACAGCTCCTTTATTTAAAGATTGAGATTCACAGCATACAGAAAGGCATTCCCACATCAGACGACTTTAGAAAGAAAAAAGACTTATATAGATCACAGTCCTATAAGTAAAAGCATGATGCCGGCATCTCAGCAAGGGCCCATTGTGTCACTACTTGACAAAAAAAAAAAAAAATAGGCACTAAAAACCACTTCCACAGATACAAGATCACATGGAAAAGCAGGAGAAAATCAGTTTGAAAGAGGTTCAGGCCCATTCTTTATATGAGACCTACCTGTGAGAGAAGTCCATTAATTTCTTTTAAGACAGGGCCCTCATAGATCTAACTACTTACAGTGTTCCCCACATCTAGAAGTTTCTACTACCCTATCCCACACTGGAGACCATACTTGGAGCACATGAAACTGTGAGGACACACTCCCATCATTTTCAAACCACAGAGGGAAGCACATCTCAGTTGATTATGAAAGACCAGAGTTATTCAAAAAATCAAAGCCAGATGAGGATGCACTAAGAAAAATAGCAGAGTTAAACATCTCTGATAAGCACAGATGTAAAGAAAAATACCCAAAATCAAATTCAACCATGCATTACAAGGGTCATAACCATGACAAGTGAAGTTCCCCTAGGGATCCGGGGATGCTTTAATACATGGCAATTAATGTATATGATATACCACATTGGGAGAATGAAAGTTAGAAAATATGTTTTCAGGGTTGAAAAAGTAAGGGGAAATGATGTAATTATATTACAATATCAAAAATAATAGAAACAACAATAAAAAGATAAAAATCATAGGATAATCTTAAGAGGAAGACAAAGCATATGACAATGTGGAATATCCTGATGTATTAAAAACTTACAACAAATTAGATATAGAAAAAAATAAAGATTTCCTGCGGCAAACCCGCAGCTTCCATAGCCAAGGAAGCACTGAATGTGTCAGAGTGTCTATTCTTGATAATTCTGTTCAACATAGAGCTTGTGTTCATAGATAAGATAATTCAAATAAAATGAATTAAAGGCATCCATATCAGAAAACAGAAGTAACATGATCATATGAAAACAGCATGATCTTATAGATGTTTGAAAAGTCCCACTGCCATTGCCATAGAAACTGACTGAAATTTAAGAACAGGACCACATACAAAAGTTGATACACAAATCCAGCTGGGTTTCTTTATATGTAAATGTTATGCAAAATAGGATGCCTAGACACTCCTGCATACAATTACGTTTTTAAAAAGGAATATAATGAACTATGTGTCAGAGCACATGCCTGCAGACTGTTCCAGACAGAGAGGAGAATGGGTTTGAAGCCAGTGTCAGCAAGCCTAGGCTGAAAACATAAGACCCTGTTTTAAATACATAAATAAACAACACATAGGAAGGAATACTCGTGCAGTGAAAACTATGAGGGACGGATGAATAAAACTGAAGACAATACTTTAACAAATGAAAAGATACACCATGTCAGGACCAGAAGACTAAATACTGCCACGTGCCTATGTGACCCGTATTAGTTACAGCCATTTTAAGGACCGGAACTGAGAGAATTAATACATATTAAAAAGGGATTTCTTAGAGTGGTTTGCAGGATGTGATTTGGCTAGTCCAAAAATGACTGTCTCTTGATGGAAAGGCCAAGAATCTGGTCACGTGTTTAGCTCATGATATCTCAAGTGGTCTTCAGTCCACATTTTAATACTAAAAGAGTGGGCCCTAATATCAGCAGAGGAATACCTCAGAATCCAGGCAGGTGAGCTTGCTAGCAAGTGAGGGCAGGCAAGCAAAAAGCCGTCAATTCCTTCCTACACTGCCTTTTATGTGGGCTACCATGAGAAGATGTGGCCCAGATTTAGGGTTGGTCTTCCTCTTCCAACCTCAAATGATCCAAATCATGAAAATTCCTCAAAAGCATGCCCAGCTGCTTGATTTTAGTTGATTCCAGATGTAGTTAAGTTAATGGCCAAGAGCAGCCAAAATATCACCCAAAGTGATCTAAGAATCTAATATAATCTTTATAAAAATTCAAATATCCTTTTTTATACACATAGAAAAGAAAAAATACTAAGTAAATATGAACTACAAAAGGTCTGAATATAGCTAAAATACTGTCAAGAAAAACAAATGTGGAGGCATCATGCTTTCTGATTTTAAATTATACTGCAGCCTGTCTTGGAGGCATCTGAAGGCTTGACCTTAATAAATATGCCATGAAAACCCGTGTTCCTCCTCTTCACTTTCCCCACATCATCACAGTCCCATATTCCTAACTCAGCACTCCTTCTCCATTGCTTGCTACCCAAGAATCTGAGACATCCTGACTACACGAAACTTCCCCTTTCTTCTGACACCTACAAGAAAAGGTCCCCACTCTGCTTCATGGGCCTGAGGTCTGAGAAGAATCCCTGCCTATCTATATAGCATGGAGACCTGAATCCTCCTCAGAACCCCTCCCATGCCTTGTCTGTCTGTACTTCTGTCCACTGTGTTAATGACTTCAAATAAACTTGTTATTCAAAAGGAGAAACCTTCAGTGTCTGAATTGAACCTCAAACATGAGACCTTTCAAGGTCTTTTCTAAACATGATTAGAATTCCACAAGGCAAGTGCATACAGCATATACACTGAATCATCCTTTGCTTTCATAAAATAAGAGAAAAAATGACTAACAATTGCATTTTAGCTATTAGAACTGCATCTGTGAGGCAGGCAGAAAGACCACTAAAACAACTAGAGTTTATAAAATAAAATTGAATAAAGGCCCAGCCAGCAAAACTGCAGTTACTTAGATCTGGCAACACTATAAAAACAGCTGTTGACATGGAAAAAAATTACTTTCCCAAAGTCGCAGAAGTGCTCACTTTCTCAGTAAAAGCACAAGTAGTTTGTGGATTAAGAATAATTTTTCTCTTTTCGATGTTTTGCTCAGGGATTAAGTTACATACTTACCATTTCTAAGCGACTTAGTTTACTGTGACTATGTGTGTCCTGGACTTTAAAACCTACTTAAATTTAGAGTTAAAGGACAGTTGATGGTTTTCAGTCATGTAAAGGCTAAGAAGCCAAAACGAATTTAAGTCTTAAGACAAAAAAGCCCAGTACACAGATCCCAAGGACTTGCCTCCTGTCAAATGACTTAGAAAACAGACTATTTTAAATTAATCTTTTTTATATCCTAATAAAATGATAATTTGTCACAAACCATCCATCTTATAATTCTTACTTGCTGTTCAAGTGAAACAAAATTATTGTCTATGTTGGACAGCAATGCATTCTAAAATGAAAACTCTATAATACTTCATACCATCAAATCAATGCTCAAAGACAATGAGTTTGTCCAGTTGTCCTTCGTAAACATAGCATCCTGTTTTGCCAAGTGTAAAAACTTTATTATATGCTACAGTCGTGGACAAACTGTATGATTTTCCCTATAACATTCTCAGCACGAAACTTCTATATAATTATGGGGGGAAAAGCTTGTCCAAATTCTTAGTGCTCTAGTACAATTGATCTGGAAGAGAGATAGATAACAAGGACAATGTAACATTTTCTTTTTCTTTACATTTTGTTTATAACCACTTTAAATCAAGTCATATCTGTGTGCCAAATACAGTAGTAAATCTTTATATTTATGGGAAATGGATATCATATAATCAGTGCTTTCACATTTGTGGATGTTGGAATGTCATTTTATTCAAGCATATTTCTGGTTTATATTTCCTTTCATAGAAATCATCTGAGGATACCTAGAAAGTATTAAAGAGGTAAAAGCACTCAGGATGGTATGGCTATTATTCTAAATACTTCTAAGTAAATATGCATTTTTATTTCACAATGTATAACTTAATAATCTATCCAAATTTAGCCTTATAAGAATACAGGATATTAAAGCCATGAAGACCAGAAGTTGAACAGTCTTCTAAAGAGAAAAACAACAAACAAAAAGCTGTTTGTTGATACAAGCAATGATAATGAAATATACATCCCTTCTAAATTTACTCAAAGACATTAGAAACTTATTTAGAATGCAATTATAAAGCATAAGTGATAATGGTGGTCAGTAAACATAAAATATTTTTCATGACCAGCAACAAGGTGAGGGGAACGAACTAAAAGTAATAATATAGTAATAATATAGAGGCATTTACTTTGGACAGTCAGAATTTGCTGCTTGGTATGCTTTTATTAGCACTCCTTATTTATATAGAAGTAACCAGTGTGATGTACTAATATCTTTAGAGCTTACCACTCACCTCACTAATTAATTTTACTTCTCCCTACCTAGATTTTCATGTTACTTTAGCAGTTTTTGAGAAGATAGATTTGGACATAACAATTACCAGTGTTCTTAAATATTTTAAGTTAAACACGGGGAGAATATTACACACTTCCCTCTGTGCTAGATATTAACAGGATAGTTAATGATTCTTCTATAAGTTTTATATTTTAAAAAAGCTGAGAATTTTTCCAGGATATAATTGATAAAAATTATTTGAAAGCAAGTAGAATTACAAGGATGTAAACCTTCCAAGACGGTACTTTTGTCTTCAGAGAGGAACAAAGACCAGGCAGATTTGATGGGCATATTGCTAAAAAAGAGGTGGCCAAATGATGTCTTGAAAAGCTTGAAAAATGGGCCTTCCTCAAAGGGACAGGAGAATCCCTGAGCTAATCCCTCCTTTGAGCTTTCCATAAACTTGCGATTGTTGCTTCAGTGTGCCCTATTCTATGCTGACTTCAGCAGGGGTGAACTGGAATTGGGAGTGTAACTAAACACTTCATTAATGCCTCCACTTTGACAAGCCTTGGTTTTTTTAAAAAATACATATTTTTTTTTAACTTATACCCACCGAAAGATATCAATGGATATATAACATAAAAATGAACTTCTATTCTTACTCATTTTTATAAAAAATATAGGATGACCATCATAATGGGTAGGGCTATGATGTATATCATTCAAATAAACCTGGCCTCCACTGCTGAACCATGTGAATGACTGATAATTGAATGTGTTTAGCCCCTTTTACAATATTCTTGAATACATACATTTTATAGAAATGATTGGACTTCAGTTTCATTTCAAAAGAAAGGCCTATCTTTGAAAATATGAAACAAAAGATAACCAAATTCTATTATTTTAATGAGAGTTTAAATTTTTATTATTTATTGAGCATGTAATCTTGGGCACATATGTGGTGAGGTGCACGTGTGCAAGTCAGAGGATAGCTTGGTGGAGTTGGTTTTCCCTCTACCTTTATGTTGGTTCTGGGAATTAAACTCAGGTTGCTAAGCTTGTTCAGAATAATAAACCATCTCAGTAGATCCTTAATGAAATGCTTAAACATCTATAGTTTTATGGCCACTCAAGATACAGGATATGTATATATAAATTAGATACCTAGTGATCATTTTCTCTCTTCTCCTCTTTTTCTCTCTGTCTCTCACATACACACACAGAGTAGTAGTATTTACCTATATCACATGACAACACAAAGTTACCATTTCTGAGTAGGACACAAACCAGCAAAGTGGAAAGGGAAAATGGACAAGAATGAGGCAAGGTGAATATAACAAAGCACAGTGGTATGCACATGGGCCCTAATAAGATCTAATCATAAGAACTGAAACCCAGCTGCTAGTAGTCTAGACATAGTGACCAGGTGTTATAAGATCATGCAAATTTGTCAAGTATTTAAAATATGTATTCATAATTGGATCATATACAGTATTAAATTCTTGGCAATTAATTTAACATAAGATGTTAATTGGGCTCCAGAGAGCATATCATCTGTATTCTCATCTTTTATTAAAAATAGATTTCTTCTCATAATATATTCTGATTATGGTTTTCCCTCTCAGTCCCTCCATACCTCCCCTCTCCAGTCTGGTCAGCACCTTCTGGCTCTCACCAGAAAACAAACAGGCATCTAAGAGATAATAACATAATTGCATAAAATTAAAACACAATGGAAAGTGTTTTAATTTTAAAACACACACACACACACACACACACACACACACACACACACACACAAACAGAAGGAAAAGAATCCAAGGAAGTAGGAGAAATAGATATGAACAATGAGACACACTCATTCTCACACTCAGGACTCTCATGAAAATAAAAAGCCAGAAGCCAGAATGTATACACAAAACTTATAAGGAAAATAAATCTTAATTTTTTTAAAGCCCTGATCTAACATTAAGAGTCAAAGAACCTCCAGAGATTCTCTTGAGTTTATCTTTTTTTGGCCAGCTGTTACTGGGCATATGGCCTGTCCTTCCTTAAGAGTAGTTTGCTTCCCCAGTAAGACTCCCTTGAGAAAAGTAACTTGTATTTTGAAAGTAGATATAAATTGAAGATTTCTAGGTTAGAGGTGAGGGCATGTATCCACCTCTCCTTGTAACTCTAGGACCCTGAAGTAGTTTGCATGAAAATGGCACCACAGGCTCATGGGAACTGGCACTACTAGGAGGTGCAGCCTGATTGGACTAGGCAGGGATCTGCTGGAGGAAGCATCTCACTGGGGGTGGACCTTAGGCTCTCAGATGCTCTCATTCTCTTCCTGCTGCGTACAGATCTCAGCTACCTCTCTAGCACTCTGTCTACCTGCAGGCCATTATGCTTTCTGCAATGATGACATTGGTCTAAACCTCTGAACTGTAAGCCAGCCCCAGTGAAATGTGTTCCTTTATAAAAACTGTCATGGTCATGATATTATCTCTTCACAGCAATAAAACCCTAAAACAAAAGTTGGGACCATGGACTGGGGGACTGCTGGAATAGGCCTGAACATGCTTTTGTTTGGAAGAATGTAGACTTTGGGACTTTCTTTACATTAGAAAAGCAGTTGAACATTCAAAGTGGGGCTTAATGAGTCATCCTAGTAGAGACATGAAAGACAATAGAGCTGAGGGTGATTTGAACTGTGGGGGACTGGCTAAAGAGGTTTCAGAAGAAAAGGCTGCTAGCATGTGGCTTAGAGACTGTCCATGTGATATTATGTTGAAAAATGTGTCTTTTATCCTTGTCCAAAAAATCTGCCTGAGGCCAAATTTAATTATGTTTTCAGAGGAGATTTCAGAAAAACCTGGTATAGATCGTGTTCTATGGTTATTAGTGGCCATGCTTATGCAGATCTATAATGAAAAGGGGCGGGCTGAGTAAGGAAGTAACAAAATGTACAATTTGAGGAGAAGGGGGCATCAGGAAGTAGAATAGCGCTAAATCCTGTGTTAAAGGAGGGAAACAGATTAAAGAAAACCTTTATAATACCTGGAGTAAAGGGAATGGTTACCTCAGGTTAAGATCCCACCCAGCTAAGCCCCAAAGTCGTAAAAATGAATTAAAGAACAATTCAGAGCCAGGTGTATTGGTACATACCTGTAATTCCAGCACTCCAGAGGCAGGCAGATCTCTGAGTTTGAGGCCAACCTGGTTTACAGATCAAGCTTCAGGGCAGCCAAGTAAACCATCAAAGACAGAAAGCTGGTAAAGATGGAATTGAACAAGGTGGGAATGTTCCAGCCCCAGCAAGCAGCAGCACTTGGTGGCTTTGACCACATGGTTCTGGTTTTAGAGTTAGGGACAGAAGAAAGGGGTTATGAAATCTCTCTCTGCGACTCAGGAACGGCATCAAGACAAGGCATGTGTCGGGGATGGGGAATGCCTGCTGAGGAGAGCTGCTAATAGAGAGTGGAACCAGCCCAAGGAAAAGAAGTGTGTTAGTCAACAAAGCTGAAAGGAGCTGGAGATCTGAAGAGCCCTTTGACATCAGACATGGAGATGCAGAGCTTGGGTTCAGTATTTCTTTACTATGCCCTCTTCCCTCTCTTTTAGATTGGTAATGTATATCCCATTCCATTTATGTTGGAAGTAAGTGATATTTCCTTTCATTTTGATTTTATAGGTGATTACAGTTAAGAAATTGTATGAGTCTCAGAAGAGACTTTGAACTTTGGACCTTAAAACAATGTTGAGGATACTATAGACCATAAGACTTTTGAAGTTGGACTAAATACGATAAATGACTAAATGTCATTTTTACAATATTACATAGCTATAAGCTTATGGGGGCCAGGGAATAGAATGTGATAATCTGAATAAAAATGGCCCTATAGATTTATGGGACTGGCAATATTAGGAGGTATAACCTTGTTGTAGTAGGTGTGACTTTGTTGGAGAAAAACAGTGTCACTGGGGAAAAACAGTGTCACTGGGGAAGGGCTTTGGGGTCTCAGAAGCTCAAGCCAGGCCTAATGTGTCTCATTCTCTTCCTGCTGCCTGCAGATCCAGATGTAGAACTCTCAGCTCCTTCTCTAGTACCAAGTCTGCCTGCATGCCACCATGCTCCCTGCCATGATGATAATGAACTAAAATTTCTGAACTGTAAGCCAGGCATAATTAAATGTTTTCCTGTATAAGAGTTGTTGTGGTCATTTTGTCTTTTCATAGCAATAAAACTCTAACTAGACAGAACCCACATGATATAGACCTTTGCAGGCCCTGTGCATGTTGTCACAGTCTCTGTGATTTCATATGCATATCAGTCCCGTTGTGTTTAGAAGGCCTTGTTACCTTGGTACCCTCCATCTGCTCTAACTTTCCTTCCACCTCCTCTTCCAGAAAGTTCCCTGAATCCTGAGGGGAGAATCTGATGAAGACATCCCATCCCATTAAGGGCTGAAATGAACTCTTTTTAAAGTTGGTATCTGGCTCAAAAAAGAAATTTGTTTTCAATGTTCAAAAAACACTGGGCAGTTTGCTTGATGACGTTTTAGACTCCATTAAAAACCTTCCCAAATTTATTGAATAACATTACATTATTTTATTTCCTCATAGTTGACAACTCTTTAAATACAAATAGGCCATATTACATAAAACAAACTGTTGCTATTTAATTGTGTGTGTGTATGTGCACGCGCATAGATATGTGTGTACATAATAACAAATTTACTAAGAAGCAAAGGTATATAGAAATGTTTAGGAAAAGCTTTATTGTGTGAACATGGCATATTGACAATTAATTGTATACAATGGTCCAAATAGTTGTTTTTCCCTTCCCAGTTATGTACCAGATTCATTAGACTTCATTCTTACCCTAAAATCACATAGTTTAGTGGGGAAAGACATGTAAGCAGATTGTTTCAACAAATACGATAAATGAGCCTCAATAAGCCAGTGTGGGGATGAGTGAAAACAGAGTCAGTGAAGCATGCAGATGTCACCAAACCCACCAGCTGGATGGCAACAGAGCAGGAACAACTTCTCTGCCTAAAACCATAGGAATAAAGGGAGTAAAGACAGAGATATTGTGGACCAAGAACCAGCAAAGGCCCAGAGGCAAGTCAGCTCATGGCTATACAGGTGACAGTCAGTGAAGTTTAAATTTAAAGATGAAATAGGAAAAAGGACAGGTTGCTAAGTGACAAGACCAGGTCACCAAAAGGATTTGTATTCCATGACCAAGTGCTTCCTTTTTACTCTGAAGACAAGTAAATCACTGAAGGGTTTTAGAGAAGAAAATGTCATGAATGTTCATGTGAATAATTTTATAAAGAGGTCATTACCACATTTGAGTAATAGCTAACAAGGCAGTTAAGGCAAAGAGGAGGGTCTTATGGGCTCCTGGAGAAGACACACGGTTCTTTGTTGCTGTTGAGGTGGAGGAAAAGTGGATATTAGACAAGCAAATGAAATAGGAAATAAAATACAGATGACCAAACAGGGAGACTAAAGAAACACAAGGTCAAAGCAAGTAAAAGTCACTCCAGAAACTCATGGAGACAGTATAGCAAGCATTCAAATATGCAGCTCAAAGACCAGCTAAAAGCCCAAGGCTATTAAAGATCAGCCCATGTATGGAAAGGTTGTTTTGGCATGTGTCGTTACAATAGCATAAACTTCTGATTTAGTTGGGTAAGTAAACCCCAATTAAGTATTTTTCTTTATAAGAGCTGCCATGGTTACTCTTCATACCAATAGAACTTAAAAGACAAAAGGTTTTTAAAAAAAGTTAATATGGTCTTAAATCATATCAAGGGGTATAGATTATCTAGTCAGCTAATGTTTTTACTTATTAGAATATGACTGGATGATGTGTCTAAAACCAGAGATCTCCTTAAGGCAGTTTTCCCCCTCTGTTTCTATTAGTTTCATTCTTAGTGATTCAGTCTGATTGCCTATTCTGAGAAGATTATCACATTATTCTCTCTGTTGAAGGATAAAGTGTTCTGGAAATGTTCTGTTGCATTACATCTCCTTCCTACTTCCTTTAAAGCTTATTTCTGATACCACAGCAAACTTAGATTCAACAGGCTGTCTATTGAGGACTCCATTTCTGCTCTATTTGTCTTTTTCATTTCTGCTAATTTGTTATCTAAGCAAAGGACTCTGCAGAGTTAATCCACGCATGTAAAACATCCTGCAGGATGGTAATGTGTACTAAATCAGGAAGTAAGGGCCAAAATTCATAGGAAGAGGTACAAAAAAAAATGCCTCACAAGAAAGACCTAGTGAGACACATCATATATTAGAGCCCAGAACTATTCATCAGAACTATAATGATAATTATCTGGAAGTTTGAATTGATAAAAAATCCTTCAAAGCTAATTATCATAAAGTAATTACAATCATCATTATCATCAGTCTGCTCTTATATTCTGAAGTTAGATTCTTCTCTCTAAATTGGTTAGCATATCTTCAATTCTTTAAAGATGAATAATAATAGATATAATGCTACTGACTTTTATTGAGATAGTACCACGAGGCAGGCATGTTACATAATCCTTCACAGGAATCCTTAGACTCAAACAGACAATGAAGCTCATAGTTCACAAGTAGTCAGTGAGCAGGTCAAGAGTGGGCCACATACCTTGGCTGTTGGCAGAAACTAAGTCTGAGGAGATATTTCAGGATCCCTGGATGAATAAAGAAAAACATACCCTAGGCAAAACAAGAAAAATTAGCCAGCATCTTTGAAAAAACTATCAAAAGTATGTATGTGCATAAATAACTTACCTCAGCAACTGTAAGAGTGTTTCAGAAAACTAGTTGGTACCCTGGGTTGATTACAAAAGGATTCTATTCCAGAGATAGATGATAATCTTTGCTTGAATTACCTAGCCTCCCACACTCCCTTTGTCATCAATAAGGCTCTGCTAAGGGCTCATTATAAAGGACTGTGTAGCAAGACTGAGTTTTGGCTCAACAGAAATTAGTGATAGTATTTCTATTGTTGCTCATCTTTAAGGAATTACACACTAGACAATTTATAGAGGAATTTAACTTTAAAATACAAGAAAAGAAACTATAGGGCAAATTTGATTAAGAAAAAGATAAAAATTAGTTATTTGAATTTTGTGGGTTTATATGACTTAATAAGCAAAAAATAAATAAATAAAAAATAAAAATAAACAACGAAAAAATCCAAACCCTTTTCTTCAGAGAACTGTAGAAAGTAGCCATACTTGCTATTTACTCTTTCTTTTTACATCCTATAGTTTTGTGACAGTACTAACAGTGCTTTGCAATGTTCATTTATTAATATTCTGAAAGTTTCTAGGACAGAGATTAATCTGAGTCTATCTTGGATATTATTGGATTTCAGCATTCCTACAATTCAAACCAAATTTTCAACAATGTTACAAATGGCTTTTATTGCTTTACATTTAATTTTAATCATATGAAATTTATTTCTTTTTTGCTAGTTTAAATTTGTCTAGAGAACATATTATAGAAGATGATGATTGGCAGGCAGTAATCTCCACTTGGGAGGTACAGCATCAGAGAAAGGTAGGCTTGACTTCATTTTGTACATAGGATCCTATCACTACTGAACCAAGACATCTGTGGGTTCTGAGTGAACAAAGTTGCCTAGCATTTTTTAGACTGATCACAGAGTCAACCACATGTCCATGAGTTTATTTTTGTAGGCTCATGAGGACTTTAGCTGCTACAGAATAAATTATTCAAGCACTGTTGAATTGCAGTTCTGAAAATAACTTCCTGTTGGTTGTAAAAATTGTCAAAACTTTGAATACCACTTTATCATACAATGAAATTTTAAGAACATCACAGCATCATTTAGTAGGATTCAGTTGGTTTGGGATGTCTCTGATGATTACTTAAATTTAAAATAAAGTAGTGTGGTTGTTTTTATTTCTTCCTAAGTCATGATAAGTACATGCCATCAGCTAGTAATCAACATTGATGGCATACTTTTTATTTCAAAATTCCAAAAATGTTGTGCAATCAATTAGAAATCTATATGCAAGACTTTCGTCTATATTAACTCATCAGTACTAAATGTAAATATATTCTCTAGAGATTTAGAGCATAGAATATGCTAAGCTTAGATTATATCATGTTTCCTTTTTATAGAAATAAATGGTTCATTTTTATTCTGGCACTAAGATGTTTCCTTTGGAAAAAATGTTCATAATGAGGAATTGAGATAATTCTACTAAAATATAAGTCAGAAAACATGCAAAAAAAGAAATGAAAATTGCCACAAGGTCAAAAAAATGTTTTATTCAGTATTTTGATGCTGGTTTCTAAGTTGTGCCACATACTATGCTGATGTCACAAAAGTGCTCAATTGGAGAAAAAACATGAATTTTGAAATGAAAATTATTTTCCTGAGAAAAATTATAAAAGAAAATAAATAAACTTTTATTATTTTTACTTTTTAAGTTAATTGTGGGTCCATCTGCAGCTATAGGAAGCAATACACAAACATCCCACTGACCCTTGACCAGTTTACATTGAAGATACTTCTTTTTTAAAAATATTTGTTTTTCCTGCATGTATATTTGTGAGCCATGCGTGTCTTTCACCTACAGAGGTCAGAAGAAGGTACCAGATCCCTTGGAACTGGAGTTCTAGGTGTCTTTGAGCCACCCTAGGTGCTAGGAAAGAAATCCAGCTCCTGTGTATGAACAAGTGCTCAAATGCTGAGCCATGTCTCTCCAGTCTTTAAGGGAGATTCATTTTTATAGGATGCTTTCAATGATAAAAAGCCATCCATTATTTTTTTTTATTAATATGATCATTCAGGTACATATGTTGTGGTTAGGATCCTAAATGTTCATCAAATTCCCATGTGTTCCCAGAATGAAGTTCCTGGGAGGTGACAGAAACTCTCAGGTTCTCTCAGGACATTGACGTAGTGTCACAACAGCAATAATGGAGTTCCAGTTCTTTCTTTTCTGCTCTTTCTGTTGCTCCCCAGCTGTGAGGCTCTGCTCTACCACACATCAGGAGCAATTAGAAACAAAGATAAAAACCTCCAAAAGCTTAAGCCAAAAGAGACTGTTTCCCTTTATAAGCTGATTTGTCCCTAGTATTTGTTATAGTGGTTTGTTAAAGTGTGTCACAGTAAGCGGTAGTATGCGGTATGGTACGTGGTTCAATACAGTTTTTTCACATGTATAGATTGATGTGCCATCTACTACAGACAAGGCTCAGAAGCATTTCATAACTACACAGGGCACACCTAGGATAGCCCTGGTCACTTCCCTCTGCCTGCTCCTCTCTGGACTCACTACCTGTTCTCTACCATCTTAATATTATCTTCAAAATGATATATATTTATATTTATTATATTTGTGTGTGTGTGTGTGCATGCACACATTGAGCACATATGTGCTCATGCACATACGTGCACATGTGCACATGCTTAAGCATCTGGGGTGCTTGCCCTTTTGTATGCAGAAGCCAAAAGAGGAAGTCTGGCTTACAATTAATGTCTAGCCCTTCAGTTAGCAAGATCATATCATCAGGACTTAAATTTTTCTAACAATGCCTTAATTGCTCACCTCCTACTGTTTATCATATGAACTACCTTCCCACCTCCACTACCACTGCTACCAAATTTTACTTAAATAATTATCTGTCCATCTTGTTTTCTCTAAGAAAGTTCCTTCTGACATAACTACTCTCATTTTCTTCTCAGAGTGTCCCCGACAGAGCAGCCCCTCTTCTCCAGCTTTCCACTCATGTTTAAAAGCCCCATTTATTTTAGAGGACAGACAAGTAAATATGAGAAAAGGGAACATAGCGAAGTGTTATTCATAGACTGTGCAGGGATTTATAGGGAGTCACAGCACGATTCCTTTGAGTCTTCTCATTGTTAAGTTAAAAGTGAAAAGGGGAAAAGCTTCACCCTCCAAAAGGAAGCTGGAGACAACGGTGACAATCAACATAGATTAAAGGAAAAGCAGGCTTTACTAAAATTGCCCAAATGGGCCTCACAATCTAGCTTGCTTATCTCAAAGGCATTTTGCCAAATGGTAGTTAATTGTATATTTCAGTGCCTGATAGAGGGAATTCTATCTCCTGTGGACCAGCCCTGATACAGGGTGACTTCATGAGAAATAGTTTCAACTGATGTGGCTCCTTGAGTACTGACAATGACTTCACCAAGAAACTTGGCAAACAGACTGTGTACTTTGGGTATGATGTCACAGCTCAACCCGGGAAACAATTGCATGCTCTGTGAAATTGTCTTCAAAGGAAAATAAACTGGACATGTGAAAGAAAAGAGATGAAAACACACTTAAAACTTAAAAATATCACGATAGCAGGAACCATCATTTTAACCTACATCCTCTGGGGGCGGTGGTGTAATCTGAGTACCCGAGGGGTTTTTAAAAAAATTGCAAGCAGATTAAAAACTTAAAATCTCCAAATTCTGTTCATGCTGGTGCCAGAATCTCACACTGCCCTGTTGTCCAGCCCAATCATAACTGTTATAGATTCAGATTCATTCTCTACAGAAGATTCACTTGACACACATCCAGCTGTCCATAGAATTTTGCTGCAAAGTTTGCTGTATAAGGTAGAGCTGAATGATGAGAGATGGAAAATGTAAAAGAATGTCTTTAACCAAAGCTTGTTTCCATAGACACAGATTATAACTAAATATTGAAAAATAATATCCCAAACCATGAAAACATAAAAGACTTATGATAGATTGTGTAAAAGGTACCCTGTGATTTGCAGAATGAAGCTTCAAGCCCCAAGTATGATCTCAAACTCTACAGGTGTTCAGTCCCTACAAGCTACGAGAAAATCCAAATACTGGAGATGAGAATTACAATCTGGAAATTGGGGTCCAATCTCTGACACCTTTAGTTGTGCTATGTCTTAGGGGAGGGCCGACAAAACTCCCTTGTTGGTTCTTCGTAATCTGAACAGTAAAGTTTACCAAGCTTGAAGGCTGGGAGGAGATCTGTCCTCATACAACAAACCTCTGTATCAAAGTGAGCTTCTAAGACACGTGTAAAAACTCTAGTGATCTGTTTTCACTGTGTAGGACTGAGAGGAAACTATCTCTTGGGATTGTCAGAACGGACCTCAGCTGAGTGGCCACACCCACCCCACTCCACCTTCAAGTAGCTGAGAAGGTTTAGAGGAAAGAACTGTAGCATAGTGTGCCTGGAAAGTACTTCTCAGCAGGGATGTGCCACACCAATTCCAGGGGTGCTCCAAACCAAATATTGCCAAATTAGAAAGAAATCTATCCACCCCAAACTCTGGAGGCATGAAACAACAGTGAAATGGAAGTATCGGCCTTCATGACCTCCTTTACAAATATTTCCAACTCTCCCAAAAGTTAATTTGCCCATTAGAAATAAGAAAGCAGAACCTCAAAGAACACAAAACCATATCCAAACTCCCACAGTGAGACCCTGATGGAGACTGGGTCCATACTCAGGACCAAACAATACCAAAAGGCTTTGAGTGTATTTTACTTGCTGTCTCATAAAGCTCCAAAACATGGACAGACAAGTTACCTGCAGGAAAAGGGAATAGTTTAGTGTAAATTTAAAATTATCTTCAAGCCTAAACTATTGTTTCTAGAAGGATATAAGCTTAGCAAAAGCTTCTTAAAACAAAAACAGAATCATAATAATTTAGAATAAAGAAAGAAATGGGTGGCAATGGAAAAGCTTTACACGGCCCATGTTCACTGAGAATTTACTATGTGCCAGGAATTAACTGAGCTGCTGATGTTCTAAGAGATTGAAAATGAAATTTAAGCGGTTGTGTGATATGGGAATGTCTTTCTGTATGCTGTGAAATAAAGGAACTGTTTTGTCCCATGACAGGCACCATAGCAGTAGGCAGGAATCAGAACATAGGTAAGAGAAGGAAGGCAGAGCTGAGAGAAAGATTGAGCCAGCCACCTAAGGAAGCAACGTGTAAAGAAACACAGGTGAGCCATGGGCCATGTAGTAATGGAGATGGGCTGAATTAAGACGAAAGAGCTAGCTAGCAATATACAAACAGCATGAAATTAATATAAGCATCTGAGTCATGGAGGGGGGGGGGGAGCGGCCATGGGCTGATGGGGACCATGGGGCTAGTCGGGCCAGAAATCTCCTGTTACAACTGTGGGGAGTGGTGAGATAAAATGTTAAAAAGGAACCAGCCGTGAGGGAAGAAAATATCCTTCACGTACAGGAGAGAGTGTAGGTCTTTGAGAAAGAGCAACATTGCACACCAAGCAGTGCTGCACATGAAGCTGGGATGAATTAGGATGCAGGTGATGAAAGATAACCACATCTGGATCCCAGAACAGGTGTCCTACAGAAGGCCAAGCACACATTTGGCAAGGAGTTGGGCCTTCCATGGGGTCCCCCAACTTACTCTCTACAGCAATGACTAAGACTACACTCCATTACATTCTTCCATTCTTTGCACCAAATCCTTGCTAGGCAAACAATCACATGGAACAGATCTATATCTCCTAGTCTCCCTTGGTGATAGATGTTTCTACCTAACCAAGTTCTGGTCATTAAGATAAGCCCATAAGTCACTATGGGCTCCCTCCAGTTGATATTCATGTCAGAATCAGTTCTACTTTATTCCTTTACCCTTTATTGCTATATAAAATTTAGTGTGATACAAACCTAAAAATTTGGTTCAGAGAGGTACCATGGAAGGGCAATGAATGAGGGTACAAGATAGGTCATAATGGCAGAAAATGGCTGAGACTGTCAATGTTTAAAATACATTTTGTATCTTTTTAAAAATTAAAATTTTATTATAAAAACTTACAAACATAAAATGTCACAAACTGAGAATAGCCAGACCTAAAAATCTATCTTGATGAGCTTCTATATGGTTAGAATAGCCATGCTTAAGCTGTGGAGCTTACTCTATTACTATCAAACATGGATCTTACACTTTTACTATCAAATATGTTTTATGCATGTATCCCCTGCCACAAAAAAAATCATTACATAACTAGAACTACATAAACAATTTCCATTATCTGAGGAAAGACTAAATACAGATAATGGATAAGGAAGAGGATACAAAGCATTTTTGGTCCTTCTATCAGTCAGTCTAGTTTAGGGATTATTACAGTCTGAAAATATGTTTTCTATAGTAACTCATAGATATACTTGAAAGGTAAGTGTCCCGATGTGGTGGGATTTAGGTGTTAGCTGATAAGGTGGATCTTTATGTAAGTTTATGACCAGTCTGGTCTACAGAATGAGTTCCAAGATAGTCAAGGCTACATGGGGAAAGTCAGTCTTGAAAAAAATGAAAAAAATTTAGCCATGATTATGACACACAACAAATACTTTTTAGAAGGTTGTTGTAAGAGGCATATAATTATCTATTGATACAACACCAATTAAACCACTTCTAGTCATACGTAAGTTGCAGTTCTCCAGGGTGAGAAAAAGTATGGCCTTAAGTCACATCCTACATGAAAAATGACATTCATCAAGCCACTGCAAGTCTAAACTCTGGGCAAGCCACGAAGTTTGAGTTTAACTTTTTATTTATCTTATTTGAGAACTTAAACCAAACATTCAACATGTGTAGAAATTCTTTCACATTTTAAACTATGCAGAAAATCTGTTGGAAAGGTGAAAACTGCACCTGAACATATGAGAGCAGTGGCCACTTCAAGTTGCTCCTCCTCAGGCAGGAAGCTGAAATACAAACAGCGAGGCTGGTTCAAAGGGGACTGAATCTGGAATGGTTGGAGATGCTCAACTCAATAGTTTTATGCTCCTACTTTACTAAATCAAGATTATGCCAAACTCAAACTGGCAAAAATGTCAAGTATGACTGTATTATTACCCAACTGATATGATTTTTCTCTTCTCAACTGTGATCTGAAGCTATAACGAGCTCAGATTTCTCAAAGAATTTCTTTGAGCTATCCAGCATGAATGTCACACAGTATTTATTCCAAGCATGTCTCACATGGTCTCAAACATGGCTTCCAGTCTTCTTTCTCTTTGCATGGGAAGAAATACGGGATTTTACTTTGATATAAATCCACATTTTAAATCACCTTACTTGAACTTCCCTGGAATGTATTATAAATAAAGCATACAATGGAACAGAAATTGCAGCTAATTAATGTAATTAGGGACAAATAAAGGAAAGAACATTTTGTCCAATGCCCAATTAATGAGCTATTCTTCATCATGGGATAGGCAAGTTATTTTGGCTTGGGATCTTGCCTAAAACATTGCTAACACTATGTGAATTTTTCTTGGAAGTAAAAAGTCAACTAAAACAATCTTCCTGTAATAAAAATCAACGTGATAAAGTTGCTCAGAAAACTTGTGTCTCCAATAAACAAGACTGCTAAGTATTTCCCAAGATGGAGGGGATGTTTCTACAAGTTGCTTCTTTCCCCTATTATCTCATCTGAGCATCTAGTAGAAAAACAGATCATAAAATCATTTACTGGTCTCTGCTGTCCTGCATTGTGAAATACCACACTGCTGTTAGTAGGAACCCAGGAGGTGGATTTGTATGAAAAGAGGATTGTGCACTCCTGCCAAATACATCCTACTAGGGGAGTTTGAATGGAAAGAGGAGAAATGTCTGAAGGTACCAAAAGGAATAATGAGACCCCTTGGCAAGAAAACAAGTGGCTGGAAAAGAGCACAGCAAATGAGGCAATGTGCTTTGGTAGGTGGGTGTACTGATTTCCTAGGGCAGTCCTGTGTACCACCAACTGGGTGGCTCACAACAAAAGAGGATAGAAGTCTTAAATCAAGGTAGGCATGGTCATACATCTTCTGATGAGTCTAGGAAACAACCCCCCTCCAGCTCTTCCTCATTTCTAGAGACTCCTAGTAACCCTTGTTGTTACTTAATTGGAACTACCTCACACTGTTCTATGCCTCTATCTTTGCACAGCCTTCTTTGCATTTCAAAGTGGTTTCTCCTAAGGACCCATGTCAGCAGCTTTCTGGCCCATCCTAAATCAGTAAAACTTCAACTGATGGCTTCAACAAAATTAACAAAGCCCCCTTTCCCTTTAAAAATGTTCATTATGATGATGGTTTTTCTACATCTGACCACAATTCCCCTCCCTCCTTTCCTACCAGTGCCTCCTCCACCAATATTGTTCTCCACCTGATCTAGTCCTCTTCCATTTCCCTTTGGAAAACAGCAGGCCTCCCATGGATATCAACCAAACATGGCATATCAAGATTCAGTAAAATTGGGCACCTTTCCTTGTATTAAGATTGGATAATGCAACACAATATTAAGAATTTGGGTCCCAAAAGCCAGCAAAAGAGTCAGAGACAGGCCCTGTTCCCACTGTTAGGAGTCCCAAAAGAAGAGACCAAGCTACACAACTGTCACATATATTCAGAGGGCCTTGGTCAGTCCCATGTAAGCTCCCTGGCTGACGGTTCAATCTCTGTGAGTCCCTCTGAGCCCAGGTTGGTTGGTTCTGTGGGTTTTCTCTGACTCCTAAAATACCTGCCCAACTTTGTAGGATTCTCCAAGTTCAGCCCAATGTGTGACAATGGGTCCCTGCATCAGATTTCATCAGTTTCTCATGACAATTGGGCTAGGCATCAATCTATGAGTAGAGCAGAATGTCATGAGGAAATCATTTCATTGACTATCTTTTTCCCAGTTGTTTGTTTCTATCCTGGGTCTCTGGGCTATCCAGCCTTTTGGTACTGGCTCTCCAAGCAGTTTCAGGGGTGATCTCACTCTCCATGGCATGGGTCTGAAAGCTGAAACAATCATTGGTTAACCACTCCCACAATTTCAGCTCCACCTTTATGTCACTACATCTTGTAGGCAGGACAAATTGTAGGTTGAATATAATGTGACAGGGCTGGGGTCCAAGTTCCTTGCTGGAAGTATTGTATGGTTACAGAAAATGGCCAATTTAGGCTCCATAACCCACATTGCTAGGAGTCTTAGCTAGGGTCACCCTTGTAAATTCTGGGGAGTCTCTACTGCACTAGATAATTCCCATTGTCTCTCTTAGTGCTCTCTCCCTTCATGCTCCCTCCACCAGGTCCATCCTGTTCCCACCCCAGACCTCCTCAATGTCTTTTCTATTTCCTATTCCCATGGAGGTTTGTGTGCTCCCCACTTGAGTCCTTCCTTATTACTTAACCTCTCTGGGGTTTGTGGGTTGTAGTATGGTTATCCTTTAGAGCTAATATCTACTTATAAGTGAATATATACCCTGTCTGTCTTTCTGAGTCTGAGTTATTACATTCAGGATTATTTCTTTACTAGTTCCATCTATTTGCCAAGAAATTTCCTGATGCCACTGTTTTTTAACACTCCATTGTGTGCCACATTTTCTTAATTTGTTCTTTGGTTAAGGAACATCTAGGTTGTTTCCAGTTTCTGGCTATTACAAATAAAGCTGCTATGAACATAATCAAGCCAAGTGTCCTTGTCGTAGGAAGGAGCATCCTTTGGATATATGCCCAGAAGTGGTATAGCTGAGTCTTGAGGTAGATCAACTCCCACTTTTCTGAGAAACCACCATATTGATTTCCAAAGTACAAGTTTGCACTTCCACCAGCAATGGAACAGTGATCCCTTGCTCCATGTCCCCTCCAGCATGAGCTATCACTTGTGTGTTTGATCTCAGCCATTCTGACAGGTCTAAGATGGACTCTCAGAGGCATTTTGATTTGCATTTCTCTGATGGCTAAAGATGGTGAACATTTCTTTAAGTGTTACTAGGCTATTTGAGATTCTTCTAATGAGAATTATCTGTTTAGATCTGTATACCATTTTTAAAATTTGATTTGTTTTTTAAATGTCTAGTTTCTTGAATTTTTTATATAGTTTGTAAATCACCCCTCTGTCTGATATGGGGTTGCTGAAGATCTTTTCCAATTCTGCAGGCTGCCATTTTGTGTTCATTGCCTTACAGCAGCTTTTTCATTTCCATGAAGTTCCATTTATTTTTGTCAATCTTAGTGCCTCTGCGATTGGTGTTCTGTTCAGAATTTTCTGTGCCAATGAGCTCAAGGATATTTCCCACTTTCTCTATCAGGTTCAGTGTATCTGGTTTTATGTTGAGGTCTTTGATCCACTTGGACTTGAGTTTTGTACAGAGTGATAGATATGAATCTACTTGTATCTAGAGCCAGGATAAGTAGAGGACTGGTTTATGGGAGAGTGACTGAGGCATTGCTTCTCCAGTAATATTCCCAATGCTAGAGGTATGTGGTCTGTAAGACCCATAGGAACACTTTGCGAGTCTTATACTTAAATAGACCTCTAGGAGTTATAGTGATGACTCCTTACTATATTACTATATGTTTGCCTTGCCTTTAAAGCATGAGTACCTGAGTTCAAAACCCCAGCACCCATATGTGTGAATGGGATTGGCCACTCCCCCTTCAGGAGCCCATGACCCATTGTGGTGATATTTTGTATATTTAATAAAATCAGCCAGGAGTATCAGAGAACAGAATCACCCACAGTCAAGCCATGAAGGTCAAAGAGTGGTGGTGACCCACACATTTAATCTCACCATCACCCAGGAGACAGAGATCTTTCTGAATTTCTGTGAGTTCAAGGTCTAAAAGCCAAGCAGTAGTAGCTCACACCTTTAATCCTAACTCTAAGATTATAATACACAGTTGAACCAGAAAGTAAAATTGCTTGGCAGGGAAGATTCATAAAGCAGGAGAAGGCATAAATCCATTAATTCTGTAGAAGCTACCAGTCAGGCTGAGGACCCTTGAATATAACACTTTCCCTATTTGGCCTGAGACGTTCGCTGGGTGAGATTTGACTGTGGTCTGTTTCCTCTTTCTGATATCCCAGCTTTCCCCCAATGTTTGGCTCTGAGTTTTCATTATATGCTGACTAGAGTTTCTGAAATAACCATCTAAAACCAGAGCATTGTGGCACACATCTGAAGCCCCAGTGCTTAGCACACAGAGAAAGGTGAATCAGTGGAGCTAGCTGCCTACCCAATTAGTGAGGTTCCAGTTCAGTGAGGTACCATGACTCATAATGTAAGGTACAGAGTAACTGAGCAAGACTCTTGAGCTTGACCTTTCACCTTCATGTACATGAACATATACATGAAAATGTCCACCACACACTAAAAACCTGTCTTTGCACTTTAAACTTGTGAACATTGGGATTTTTTTTAATTCTGGATAATCTTGTAGCTCTATGGTTTCAGCTCCTGCATGATCATGCTCACAGTTCCCAGACACAAGTATAGGATGATCTTCACTGTTGTGAGTTAATGAAGAAAGAAGAGCTGTGAGGGGGATACTTAACTTTTATGTTAAGCCAAGGGAAGTCAATAGACCATTGTTGCTCACAGAGGAATCCAACGGACTAAATGGAACAAGAAAACTGAGTCATCCAAAACATATTGTGTGTCAGCACTCCAGCCAGTGACAGGGATACAGTCAGTAGGGCTTCCCACCAGGAAGGGAACTCACTGTAGACTTGGCTTTACTCTTTCTCCTCTTCAAGCCTCCTATTTGCTTCAAACAAATGAAATCTTGGGAACATTATCAAGAACAGTGCCAACTCCATCAGTACCAGGAATATTCTCAATTCTACAGTCAATACTATTTAGCAAGTAGTACAAGTGAACAAAAAAAATGCTTAAAACCCAGTCTACACTGTTCTTTAAGTGTGGTAATCAGGCAAGAGGTTTAGCTCATGTTTCTGCAAAACACTGAAGTCATGTTTCCTAATAGTTCTTTGAATCACACCAAGAAACAGGACAAGGCAAAACTGATTCAGGAAAAATAGAACTTTCTGTGGAAGGAAGTGTTTTATTTGTAACATGGTAGTCACAGGAACAACTATGAATACTTGAACTTAAAAATAAACAATTTGGGTTTTTCCAGAATGCGTAGTTAGTTACTATTTGTGAGAACTTAAGTGAATGATTTTTTAAAATTATTTTCATTGAAAGATTTGAGTTCTAAAAATTCCAATATGAAAATAGGATAAAGGAATAAAACATCAGAGATTTCTACAAGCACTGTGTCTCCAATCCTAAATTCGGAATTCTTCGAGATTAGAACTTAAACAAAGAAAGTAAATTTAAGAAAGAAAAAAATACTCATTTCATACTGTTGACAGTGTAGGCTGAAGATTCTCCTCTTCTGGGTCTTATGAAGGCACTTCCAGAGTTTCCCAAGGCCTATATAAGCCGATTATTTTCTTTCCACATGCATCATTATTATATTTACAGTTTTTCTATGAGCTTAAAAATTGTGTTTTCTTTCATTGGGCTTCCCAGATGTGTATGCTTACAGTACTTTGTAAGAGGTACAAGAGATATGGGCACTCTTTTCATCTTTCTGTACAAGCAATGCTCCGAGATCAACTGCATACCTATGACTGTACATGTGTACAGCTATGTGATTATTAGAAATTGATTTAATTGAATAAAAGTGCTTCATTTCTCCAAAGATATTTTTTGTATGTTCATTTTATTTTATTTTATAAAAAGGTACTTTCTATTCATGTATCCCCCTACTCCCCCTCCCTTCCCTCTTTCCAATACCTTCCAGTCAGCCTTCAGCCTCTCCTTCCCTCCCCCCAAAGAGTAAGGTGTGTCAGCTCAGCATGGCACATCAACTTCAAACAAGTCCAATTTCCTCATCCCAATATCAAGACGGGGTTAGGTGTTCCTCTGCTGGGAATGGGCTCCAAGGTGCCAGCCCACACAGAAACACAGTCTGATCCAACCCCTCGAGGGTCCACATACTGCCCATGCCAATCGACAGTTGCCTATTTTGAAGGGCCTATCTTCTTTTCCCAATGGATCTCTAGTGGCTGTTCTTGATTCAGTGAGCTCCCCAGAGCTCCAGCCAGCCTTCACCGTGGTAATTTCCCTCTTAATCCCTATCCCCTTACTCATACAGACTCACATTCAATGCTCCCATGGACCATGAACTCAGCCCAGTGCTCAGCCATGAATCTCCGGCTCCACCTCTATTCATTGTTGGATGTAGGTTCTGTGATGATACTTAGTGTGTTTATTCATTTGATTATAGGGGAAGTCCTGTTTAGGCGCTCCCTCTACTATTGGTTGGTGTACTGGGATTACATTGTTAGAGTGTATATAATTATCCCGCCTACTGGTTTAATAAAAATGATTGGCCAAAGGCAGACAGGAAGTATGGGCAGAGCTACCAGACTAAGAAAACTGGGAACAGGAAGAAAAGGGCAGAAATGCCACAGAGATACCACAGAGACATCAGAGAAGCAGATGCAGAGGACACCTATGCTGCTCTGAGAAAAGGTACCGAGCCACATGGCTGAACAGGATAAGAATCATGGGTTAGTAAGAGCAACAGCTAGCAAGTTATATGCCTGGTCCCCAGGTCAATCAGCATACAGTTAATGCAAGTGTCTGAGTGTTTCAGTGGGATTATGAGACCGTGGGTCTGAAAGTCCAGGCCACGGGGCTAGACTGGAAAGTCCAGGCCAGAAACCTCATACTACAGGTTGGAAACCCAGCCAGGGACATCCTGTGAGTTGTTAGAGGTTTTCCTAGCACCTGATCTCTTTTTAAAACCACACTGGCTTCCTCTTTCAAGATATTCATCTCTCTCTCTCTTTTTTTTTTTTTTTTCTCCCTCTGTGTTGCTAATCTCACTCAACTATCTCCTTCTCCCATGATTTGTTCTCACCTCTTCTTGGTTGCACCTGTTATGAGCCTAATTTGCTAAGGTGATCTTCTCTATTTTCTCTTTCTAGGGGAATCTCTGGATATCTCTCTTAGGTTCCTTCTGATCCCAAACTATTCATGGGTTGTAGTTTGCAGCTTGGGGTATTCTCTGTTTTTGGTCTAATATCCACTTATGTGTGAGTACATGCCAAGCCTCTCTTTCTGGGCCTCACTCAGGAGTATATTCTCTAAATCTATTCATTTGCCTGCAAATTTTAGGATGTCATTTTTTTTAAACTGCCTGATGAACAGTACTCCATTGTGTAGATGTAGCACAGTTTATCAATCCATTCTTCTTCAGTTGAAGGGAAGGTTGTTTCCAGGTTCATGCTCTTAACAAATAATACTGTTATGAACTCAGTTGAGCTAATGCCTTTGGGGTAGAATGTGTATTCTTTGTGTATATGCCCAATAGTGCTATAGCTAGATCCTTGGGGAGACTTATCTCTCCTGGTAGCTTGTCTTTTAATAACTAGGGCTAGGCTTCATTTGTGATTTTTCTGTAGAACTGGGATGGGTGCTGTCAACAGAATATAAAATCCATACAGGTAAAGTTTCTCCTTGGCTATTCAGGCCTCAAGCATGCCTTTGTTTCCTGTAATAGCATAGAATGAACCCAAAAATGAAGAGTGCACTTGAGCATTAATAGCAGCAGGAAGAGCATGGGGAATTTGCTGCAAAAGCAATGCAGTGTGTCTTGTGATGTAGCTTTCCCCCACAGGGAACTCTGGTGTGCAATATCATAAAGATGTCTTTCTAGCCTCCAAATAATGCAGACAGTAAGTATAATGACAATCATGAAGTTCTGTGGAGGACTTATAATATAACTAAGTTAGTAGAGTGCTAGCTGGCAAATAGAAATCTCCAGATTTGATTCCCAGCATCACACAAGCCAGAAGTAATGGTACACATCTGGAATGTAAGCACTTAAGAAGTGATGGAAGGATGACCAGGACCAAGGTAATCATCTCCTATATAAGAAGATCAAGACGAGCCTGGACTAGAGAAGCTCTGTAAATCTGACAAGAGTATCATCAAATTCATGTGCGAGTCAAGGTATGAACAGAGATAGACCGGGGTAGGAGAGACTGTATGAAAGGGTAGAGATGAAGACACTGTTCTGAAGATGGTGTTTCTTGTATTATAATATTCATATTTGAACTGTAGTTATCAAAGCATTGAGCTAACTATTCAGAACAATTCCAGAAGACTATTTAACAGAACAGAAAGGCCAGACACAATCACATACTTACATGAGAATTAAAATATCAAAACTAGGATTATAATTAGGAGGCAAATAAAAGAGTAGCCAGGAAATTTTGTTAGAATAACAATCTTCCACAGGGACGAAACCAATTAGCTCTCTACCTCACAGTAAGCAAAACAAAATCCAAATAGATTAACTGCTTAGAAATACAGGATAAAAACCTTCAAAAATATTTTGTAGGTTTATTTTATCACTTTGGTGGTAGGAATTTGCTCAGAAACAAATCCTGAAATGCTTCACAGAGGAAATGTGCATATATGACGAGAGAAAAAAATAATTATAATTTCAGTTAAAAGCCATTATACATACTAGAACAAATACTCGGAACCTACAAAAGGAAAGGAGGCTTGGCACAGAGCTCATGAGTCCAGCGTGCCCAAGTACCTGAACCAAATCACCAAAACTGTGAGTTGAGGACGGGGCTGGGGGGCAGGGGTGATGTTTGTTTAGTTGGCTGTTTTCCTCTTCTTCTTCATTTTCCTTTTTATCCTTCATTAATTAATTCTTTCCAGCCAGATCATATTTTCTTTTCCCTCTCCCCTCTTCTCCTAATCTCTCCACCAATTCATTCCTCCTCTTAAAGAAACAGTGAAGGATTAGAACCCACACAACACCAAGACTGCCTAACGTTACTGAGGGACAGCACGAAAGTAAACAGCAAACATACAGCAGGGAGAAGGATCCTGGACTGTCTACTAACCCTACAGAAGGGCTATGTCCCCCCAACCGGAGACGGATGTAGAGAGACCCTACTGTGCTAACAACTGAAAGTCATTTTGGAAGCAACAACTTGTCAACCACTGGTGAGGATGTGAGAAAAAAGAACCACTGTGTGGGACTGCTGAGACTAGAGCCACTGGAGATGACAACTATTACACACACACACACACACACACACACACACACACACACACACACACACACACACACACACATGAGCCAGTGAGAGAGACAGAGACAGAGAGGGAGAAAGACAAGAGACAGAGACAGAAAACAAAAAAGGAATATTTGTCTACTAAGACTAGGCAATTCCATAGCTCTCTGTACACTGTGGAAAACTCCACATAGGTGGACATGGATGTATGTCAAAGATGACCTCTAAGCATTGTCTATGGTAGTAAATATAGGGAACAATACAAATGACTTCTTACCCTTCTTTATTTGGAGGAGCATAACTGTGGACCAGGACTAGGTATGGCAACTAGTACATTTACATGAGGGTTACACCTTCCTCATTTTACTCTAAAATATTGCATACAGTTCATTAATTAAACTTCCTTCAGTTACTCAATACCATCTGCTTCCAATTGTGACCCCCCCAAGTGGTTATAAATCTACATGTTTATCAGTAGATAAAGGTCTAATTCTGATACATTCATGTAATGAAAATGTATTATTAAAATTAAGTAACTATATCACTTTTGTATCAGAATAGGTAGATCACAAAATGATAGTGTGAAATAAACACAGAAGTTAAAAATGTTGTTTCATGCTGTGTTATAAAATATATGTAAATATATAGAACATAAACATGAGAGATAAACATTTAAAGGACAGATGGAAAGAAACTGTTGGGATACACAGTCATTTTTCTAGAAAAGAAAGGATTAGGAAAAGAGGCTAAAAGAATAAATTCCTACAAAATGTTGCTTTATATTTATTCTAGATGTTAGCTTTAGAAGTATCCTACAAAATTATGTACCATTAATTTTATTTTAATATTTTAAGCACAATTTTAAGATAGTTTCACAATTTAAAAACTGATTTATTTTTAATTTAACATGTTCATTAAGTATTTGATAAATTCATAGAAAGTATTGAATTTCTCCTTCACTCATCCTCTTGACTTCTCACAGACCCACTTTTATCTCCTCACACTGCCCTATTTCATGTTCTTTTTCATTTCTTCTTCTTTTTTTTAAGCCTTGTGCAGGTCTTGTGTAGGCAACCACTGCTGTCATATGTTCATGTAATAACAGTCCTTTCAGAAGACACTGTTTCGCTCTGGTCCTCCAAATCTGTGGTACTTATAATCTTTCTTGCCTCCCTTCTGGGTCCATCCCTAAGTCGTGGGAGGTGGGGTAAGACAGATGTCTAATTTGTTGATGACTGCTCCAATGTTCTCATATTTTCTTCGCCTTGATCAGTATCACCATCCACTGCACAAAAAGACTTTGCTAATGGGACTGAGCACTATAGCATTTTATGGGCATGGGAGATGGATTTGGAAGGCATTCTGATACTATGTTTATTTAGCAAAATAATACTAGTAGGTTAATGGAATCTTGTGCCTACTGCTATAGCTCTTGGTTGTACACAAGAACATGATGGTAAGACCTCATTGCTGACATCACCACACACGTTGGTCACATGGAAAAATCAAATTGGTACCGACCAAAAAGCCTCCTGTCCACTGGCTAGCTTTCACAGTTCTGGAAAGTGTTCTGGCAGAAAATAGTCAGCATTTCTCAGTTGTGAATCCTGTGAACTACAATAATGACTCCATGACACCGTATGGTATCGTAATGACATAAATATTAAGAAATAGCCATTTTATGGTTGAATTAAAGACATCATCTCTAGAAGGAAACACATTCCTAGTACTATAAACCCAATTAAATTCTCCCTTTGATTTTTAAATAGCCATAATTACAACAATAGCAACATATAATAAAGTTTTGGTTAAATGTGGCAGTTAATACTGTCAAGTTGATAGGACCTAGAATCCCTAACGGTTCAAACCTCTGGGCACACCCAAGAGGGACTTTCTTAATCCGATTAACAGAAATGCAAAGACCCACCCAAAGCATGGATAATGCACCTATAGGTGGCCTAGATGGAAGGAAGATGAAGGGAAAGCTCCGTATTTTTCTATCTACTTGCTTTCCTGTCTGCTGATGGCCTATTGCTAGGTTACAGCTGCCATTAATGATATCATCCTTTTCTGACATCAGATCCAGATTCTTCAGCTTTCCAGAAGACTGCAACAACAGGGACTCCTTAGGAACCCATCAAGCCTTTGGTATCACATTGGGGTTGATAAGGCATCCAGCCTCATAGACTGAGCAACGACCTGGTTCCCAACCTCTTCAGCACTCAGATAGCTATTGTTAGTATCAATCCATACCATGTAAGCAATAAAATATATGCCCTTTTAATGTAGATTCATTCAATCAGTTCTGTTCCTATAGAGAACTGTCTCATACAGTTTGAGATGCCAGGAGTTGTTCTCAAGAATCAGAATTGTAAGAATAAATTTCTCTTGTGAACTCGGTAATATCTGGGCACGCTCATCTATTTAATGAAACCTACAGTAGCTAAAGATTTTTCTAATAGCATAGGAAGAATTGAAAAAAAAATCCATGAAATAAACTATTTAAAGAACAATATAAGATGATTGTATTTAACATGCTTGATTTGCCTATTGCCGAGAGCAAAGATTTTGGTGGCCTCTGTATATAAAACTTTTGAGAATTCGTGAGAAAGTAAAGAATAAAATCATGCTGAATGGTTGCCTCTAATATCTCTGGATAAAGTAACCAAAGAAAAGAATGATCTCAGAGAACAAATTTTCCAGCTCTGGATGCATATAAACAATATAAAGATTTCAAAGAGTGCCCAGGAAAAGAATCTTCACTCCAACAGCCATAGGAGATGTTTCAGAAAATGAAATTCAAACCCTCATCATGTCATTGGTTGACATAAATGAAAGTGAGAACAAGTCTCAGTCTTGGAGCAGCCTAGTTGTTAAGGGCACTAACTGGAAAAGAATGGGGTCCTGTAACTTTGGATACAGATGCACAGAAGGACCCTAATGAGGCTGAAGGCATTGAACACTCACATTCAAATGGGTTCATTTTGTCTGGGACGTGGTCTCCCCACCCTCATCAGAAAATGCATCCCCATCTGTAGGAAGTAAGTGAAGTCCTAGGTGAGTGTGCATTGTTGACACAAAAATAGCCATGTGTAGGACCCCAGTGCCTCAGACCAATGGGAGTGGCAAAACAAAGCCATTCCAAAGTGAGGCTCAGATATATGGAAAAACCTCCATGGATCTGAACAAAAATGTGGACAATGTATACAGAAAATGATTATCATAGCTTTCCCCCTTATATGTTTACAGCTCAAAGTCTGTTCTTCTATAGAGACTTCTCCCACTGAGATTAAATATGCCTCCTTATTCAGCTATATACTACAAACCCCACCTCCTTATTAACCTGCATACTACACATCCTACCTCCTTGTTCACCTGTAATAATGCCACCTTCCTGAAGTTGTATATGATAAATACACTGAGCTTTAGGGAATTGTGGCTTCCCCATAAGCGTGTCCAGTCTACCCAATCCTCTGTCCTATGTCAATGTTCTTCCTTTATTCTTTCACATGCTTCAGTTAGTCAGCCCGTGGATCTGTGTAGCACATGCACTAAAGCATTGCCTGGAGACATTAACCGTGTCCTCCTCTGAAAGAAATTTTAAGTGAGTTTATGCTGATGCCCCTCATGGCCAACCCATATTAGCTTCTAGAAACATAACTAGACTCCAGGTTAAGCAAGGCCCCCAAGTGAGGTAGAATGGGATCTATAAAGAGGTGTACCATATTCTTAAAAATCTTAATTAGTTTTCTAACTAATTCAAGCAGAAATTTTGGGGACATGTGGGAATAAAATTTAAGGATATTGAATAATTATGAAAAGGACACAAAAATAGATCAAGTTTAATTAATCAACATGAGCCTATGAAGTAGAAATACTGGGTTTAATTTTGTAGCTCTCACAGTATAAAAAGAAGTTTGCTAAGAGTTTATTTGACAGAATGGATAAAGTGCAAGGTTTTTTTGTTTGGTTTTGTTGTTTTTTAAAAAGGTGATGTTCTTGCGTTTCCTGATATCACATGGCTTAGTGTTGATAAAGGATGTGAAGATCAGGACTTTGAATGTTTAAGTGGACTTACCATTTAAAATACAATCTTCCTGACTTTCTGACTTTTACAATCATTCTGTCCGTTCCTCTACCACATTCCCTGGGCCTTAGGTGTGAGAGTGTTTTGTAGATATGTCTACTGGGAGTAGGCTCCACAACTCTGTATTTTGATTTGCTGTAGTTTTCTATGATGGTATCCGTCTTTTGCAAACAGGAATTTCATTGATGAAGGTGAAGATTATATTTATTTGTAGGTATAAGGACAAATGTTTTCATATTGCTTATAGGAATCTAGTGATAGTTTAGTATATTAGCAGTAGCAGATTCTCCTCCAATAACTATGAGTAGCACTGAGTACTTATATAGGTTTCTGCTACCAGCCATAATCCCTCTTGTTGAGTGGGTCTTAAGTCCAATTAGAGAGCTGTTGATTACTGCCAAGTGTTAGTGCCACTACTGCACCCTTGGGAGTGAGTCATGGGCAGTAGTTGATGTGGTTTCATAGGCAACATGGCTAGGCAGGAATCTTGTCCCTCCTTTGGAAGCTTGTATGATGCCTTTTAGTTCCATGAAAGTTTGTCCTCTAGGAGGGGGCATTCAGGTCAGTTCCAATTAAGTGTCTCTAGACCCTGTTTCTGAAGTGTTTGATGTCTTTATCCTGGGGGACTTAACTCTACCTCCAGGAAGGTGTTACGAAGGGCAACAACAATAGGCTGTATGTTTTGATAGTCTCTTGGACAGCACTGGTCAACAGCTCAAAAGGGGGCCTCTTATGTCTGATATTGGGGTTTGGTAGGTGGTCTTTGGCTCTTGGAGGGCATACTATCAGCCCATTGTCTCCTAGTGATATGAAAATCTAAATCCAGAAAGTTTCACCAACATTATTACCCAAACTTGAAAAGAATAAGGATAATGCCAAAGAACATGACTAGGAAGATTCTGGGAAAAACCCACAAGGCTGGAACTCTATACAAAGAACTAAAGAAGGCTGGGAGCAGGAGGGAGAGGTGATCTGTTCATCCAGTGCCAAACTGTCAGAGCTGAAAATATAACATTCAATAACATTATATAGACTTTATACACATACATGTCCACATTCAATAGAAATTAGGTTAAAAAGAACAAGCCATGAATTTAACAGAGAGGAGAGAGGTGTATATTGGCAATTTTTGAAGAAGAAAGCAGAAGGGAAAGGAGAAATTTAATTGTATTGTAACCACAATTTGTTTTTTAAAGTTAAAACCCAGTCTTCACAGTAGGAGGGTCCACTATACATGCCCTCCACTGAAGCTGTAAGAAACAGACTTATGAGAGGAGCATACTTGATATAGGTTCTGAAACTCATCTTCTTCTTATGTAATATCTTACAACAGGAGACATTGCTGTTCTATCAATGATGTAAGTGCAATGGATCTAATTGAACCTCACAGTTACAAGGGTTGAGTGGCAGTACTGAACTGTCAAAGGAAAGGTGTGAATAATTGCTTTGATAAGCAGTATAAATAAAGCAATGTTTCTTGTAGTTACATATCCAACACATCTCATATTCAAGTAAGGCCTGCTTCTCTTGAGAAAGGACTTTGCTACCATACTGAGAAGTTTTACTATTAGTCTTTCTCCCATCCTTCTTCAAAGGGGTCCAAGCCTTTTACTATGTAACTGTAAATTGGGTAAAAGAAAATAATCAGACACTTCCGCACCTGCTAGACACAGATTCCAACTAATGACTTCAATTACAGTTCCTATGTCAAATGTGGTTTCCTTATTTGAGCATATTAACACATCTCATCTGATATGCAGCTATTTATCTTGCAAATGCTTTTCTTCCGTACATATATGTAAAGAGCATCATAAGTAATATTCTTTCAGCTTGTGAAGACATCAGTTCACCTTTACTGTTTATTTCAAAGGACCAATAATTCTACAGCTTTGTATTAGATTTTAATTGACAGAAATCTTGCTCACCTATCTCTTCCACAGCCTGTGACAGTGATCCACTATAATGATAAAACATTGATATGACCAAACTGAGCAGGAGGTAGCAACTACTCTGGAATTGCTAAAAGCATTTGTGCCACATGGTAGACAGTAAATCCAGCTAAAATTCAAGGGCCTTCTACTTCAGTAATATTTCTAGGAGCCTAGTAATATGGGGGCATGTACAGATAGATATTCCTTTTAACATGAAAAATAAATAGTCATCCTTGGCTTCTCCCACCTCTAATAAAAAATCACAAGACTTACAAAGCCTATGTAGATTTTGGAGAAAGCACATTCCTAGTGGATGTATTACTCCAACCCATAAATCAAATGGCATGGAAAGCTGTTGATTTTAAATGGGACTCTTTTGAAGATAAGGCTCTTCCACAGGCCCAAGCCTGGTGTGTAGGATGTTTTTCTATTTGATACAGCACACTAATAGTACTTGAGGCATCAGGGGCAGATAAGGATGTTGTCTGTAGACTTTTGAAGGCCTCCATAGGTAAACAAAATTGGAAGTCCTTGGGATTTGGGAGCAAGGCCCCAGCATCATTTGCAGATAGCTATTTTCCCCTGAGAGACACTTCTTGGCCTTAATTGAAAAGAGACAATTGGGCCTTAGTAGAAACTGAATATTTTACAATGTACCACCAAGCCACTATATGCACTGAGCTGGTCATTATAACCTATGCATTATTTTGCCCACCAATCATGTAAATGAACATACACATCAATCCATCATCAAATGGAAGAGAACTATGTATGTATTCATACATTAAGTATGAATGTAATCATACTTAAGCAGGTAATGAGGGCACAAGAAAAATATATGAAGATGTTACACAAATGCCCTTAGTTTCTACTCCTGTTGCAATGTCTTTTCAGTGCCTCTGTCTCCAAGCAACTCCTTGTGGATTCATGGGGTAGGCCTCATGATCAGTTGGATGATAAAGAGAAGACTGGGTTGTGGCTTACCAAGGATTCTAAATGATATGCAGGCACCATCCAAAGCTGGGAAGCTGTAGCATTACAGCCTTTCTGGATAATTTTGAAAAATACTAGTGATAAGAAATCTTTATAGTGGGCAGACTAAGGGTCTCATATCTCATATAGGTGTGAAATACACATTGCAAATACAAAGTATAGTTCTATATGTGGAATAAATTTTGTCTCCTCAAATTCAGATGTTAAAATCCTGACCTCCAACATGATAACTTAAGACGATGAAGCCTAAGAGGGTGATCAGTGCCCTTACCGAAGGGATACCAGGAAATTCCCTCACCCTATCCCTGCCATTCTGTGAGTTATAGAAGACAGCGACCTATGCATTAGGAAGCAAGCCCTCACCAGACACCAAGTCAGCCAGAGTCTGATTTCCAAGCCTCTGAAGTATGAGAAATAAGTTTCTGTTGTTCATAGCCAGACTGTGGTATCTCAGCTGAATAGCCTGTTCACACTAGGACTGCAATGTATTTTTAACTATCACATATTTTCTTGCATATATTAGTAAGCAGGATAAGTATATTAACTTGTATACTATATACAACACCATTTGAAAAATGAGACCTGAGATATATTTGAGTGCACAGTAAAAATATTCTCACAAATTACAGGATAAATTTTGGAGATTGTGTAAGAAATTTTATAGATTCTTTAAGGAAGTTGTATAAGATATGCTAACCTCAAATAGGGAATAAGCTCTTATTTTTCACCAAGTACATCAATGCTTACAGGCTTCTTTCCTCCTTTTCAACATAATTCTTTATTGATTCTTTGGGATTTCACATCATACACCCCAATCTGATTTACCTCCCTGTCCCTCCATATCCCCTCCTTACATCAGTAGTACCCCCAAAGAAGCCCCCAAATCAATTAAAAGCAAAATAAATAAACAAAAATAACTTCACTCCTCCATCATTCCAACACCTCTTCATTAATCCCAGTGGCATTGGGTGCTGTGGTGTGTCACAGGTACACTCTTTTATCCAACCTGCCCTACCTATATAATGTCCATTGCAAAGAATCATTGGTCTGGTTCAAAGCCTCTGGCATACCATCATTACCAGACTCTCACCAAAACTTTCTTCAGATATCCTACCACTTCTGTGAATTATGGGGACTCGTTGGCTACTACCTCTCTGCAAGGACCAGTTCCTTCATACACTCCAGCAGGTCATAGATGGGCAGATATTACGGTGGGCCAACCCAAAGTCCAGGATGTGGGTCTGGGTGGTAACTGAGCTGATCAACATAGGCCTTTGGGGCTGCTCCCTCAAGTAAGTGGCAGAACCAGCTCTTCTAGGTCCATGACGTAAGGGACAGCCCTTCTACACCTGCCCATGGTAGAGACATTTCTCCAGAGTGCATAGGGGAAGGTCAGCTCTCCCAAGGGAGACAGGGCCAGCTCTTTCCTGCAGGCTTTTTAAGCACACTGGTTAAACTTACACTGGTTCCTTTGCATGGCAATAGAAATATAAATTTTATAGCCACAAGCTGAAAAATAGCAAATTGTAAAAGCTGTGTATTTTCCCAGTGAAATGAGGAGGAGGACAAGGTAGAATTTAAAATCCCACTGCTGGGAGATCACCTGCCTGAATATACTAACGCAAAACATGTGTGGTTTCTCACTCATATGACATGTAACCAGAAAATAACTCAAAATGGCACAGAGAAATTAAACCATGGGGGAAGAAAGATATCTCAGTGGTTAGAGCATTTGTTGCTCTTCTAGAAGACCCAAGTTTGATTTCCAGCACATCAGGTGGCTTGCTACCACCTGGAAGTTTGGCTCCATAAGGTCCAACACCCTCTTCCAGCTGTAGCAGGTGCATACACACATGTTTATACACATGTAAATACAACTTCAAATTAAAAATAAGTCTTTTGAAAAGGAAAATAGTTTTAATGATCAGCATCAAAACCAGTAGTCACAACATAAGTGTATATGGAATTATTTGTCAACAGTATTAGAAATAACTGAAAGAGGAAGGAGTGATGTGTACAAAAGCCACATGTCCTAACCATGGAAGTCAAAGGATGTGACAGCTTGCTGAATCAAATACATAGCCAACTCTAACATAGCATTTGAAAAGTTAAACTCTGTTCCCAGAGTGATTTTTCGCTTATATTCCTGCTTCAATAAACCACATGATAATCCAGGCAATCTATATCCCCAAGAATCACTAATCTACCAAATTCTGTTGCAAGAACACATCTATATCTCTGACTCCACCCTATATCAGCTTCGTTTTTATTCTCAGATCTTTAGCATGCCTTCTTGTCTCATTTCTCATATCCATTGCCCCCACAATCACATAAACAAAACACCCCAGTTCTCCTCATTTCTCTACTCAGCCAAGAAGGATCAAGTATGATGTCATGCTTCATCGACACCTTCCTTTAGTTATGCTGACATTACCAGTTCCTTAACACATGCTTCTAGGACTGTGGTGAAACATTCGCTGGAGTAGACAAACATTGCTAAAATATTTACCTCTCTAGCTTGCTCAGATCATGCATTTCCAAAGGACAAAAGTAACATATCATTTTCCATTTTCTCCTCCTTTTTTTGAATATGGTGTATTCAAAATATAACCTCTATGTGAGGGAATGAATAATGCACAACTTCAAAAACTACCAGTGTCCCAGCAGAGGCAGAGCAGGTAATTTCTCAGTTTGAGGCTATTCTGATCTATAGAGCTACACACTGAGACCCTGTCTCAAACAAACAAAACTCCATGAAAATATAGTAAGCTACATTATAATCTATTTTTTTCATTACATGAGATAAAGCCTCCCTTCAGGCAAAATTTTACATATCAACAGTCATTACACCATTGTTATCAACCAAGCACACTCTTTTTAAGACAGGATTTTGATAAGCTGATCTCAAACTTAAGATCCTCCTGTCTCAGCCTCCAGGGTAGCTGAGATTACAAGTGTACACTACCATGTTCAGGTTACACATTGTAAGGATTCCCAGCACATAGCAGCCACGAGGTAAACCCAACATGGCACAGGGTGAAATAAGAATTCCCTGTATGTAGTCCCCACATGGTAAACCCAACATGGCATCAGCAGAACAGCATGCCCTTAGCATGTGCCTACCTAAATCTGTGCCCATACACTCTCTTAAAAGGAGCAGCTATATGAAAGTCTCTCTCTCTCTCTTCTGCTTCTCTTCCTCGTGCTCACTTGGCAACTCCCTTGAATAAATCCTAATGTGGCATCTGGTAGTGTGTATCTGATCTCACGCACAAAACCAACACACATTATTTTTCAAAGACTCTCAAAAATGAGTTCAATAAAAAAGATCCTGGTAAGAAGATTTTAAAAGTTTTTAGAATAAGTTAAGATAAGAAATACAAAAAGAGATTCAAAAGGAGATGTGTTTGATTAGAACAGAAGACATCAATTAGACAATTAGACAATTAGAAAATTAGACACTGGGTATTGAAATGTTTTTAAGGAGGCATCTGATAGAGAGGGACTTGGAAAGCCTAAGCAACACTACCTATATACTAATAAATGAATGAATGAATGAAGAAAGAAAGAAAGAAAGAAAGAAAGAAGGAAGGAAGGAAGGAAGGAAGGAAGGAAGGAAGGAAGGAAGGAAGAAAGAAAGAAAGAAAGAAAGAAAGAAAGAAAGAAAGAAAGAAAGAAAGAAAGAAAGAAAGAAAGAAAGAAAGAAAGAAAGAAAGAAAGAAAGCTTATAGGAGGAAAAAGATCCCAAATGTGTAGAAGAAAAATAATTGATAGAAATAATTTCTCAGGATTGAAGGAAGACAAAGCTATTTTGTGCTGTCTGGAGTTGTGGAACTAACCTATGTACAGAAGACATAAAACTATATCACACATAACACTGAAAAATAAGAGCCAGTGGTTATTGAAGAAATGTAAGGATTTGATAGTTGAGTGTGGAGAGATTATCAACATAAGCAAAGATAATTTTTCTTCCAATCAGGACAAAAATATTAGACAAAAAATACTATAATAATTTGCACCCCCCCCCCAAAAGGAAAGAAAAGTATGGGCTTAAGTGGTGGAATGTCATGGAAAAGCAATTGAAAGTTGGAAATTTTACTATAGATTCACTTATAATAGCTTCACACCTAAACAAAGAAAGAAAACTGTGCTTTTAAAAAGGTCACTGTTTTCACAGTTCCTTGAAAAGTCCAGGAAAGATAAGCCAAACAAATAATAAAGGCTGTTATCATTGAAGATGCCTGAGACTCTTCTACGGTGGAGTCAGGGTCTTCCTAAAGCCCAAGTGATACCCATTTGCAGTCAATACAGTTCTGAGGAACATCTGTGGCTGATGGGTCAGCTATTGGGAATATGAGCTTTGATCAAACCTGTAACAGTGAAAAAGAGCCAATTAAACAAGTAGTCATGGAGATGACATCCTGCCTTTGGCAGGAGGACAGAGAGGATGTCCCACAAGCACCTGGAGGCATTGCTTTAGAAATGTTTCCACTTTCATGTACAGAGACTGAGGCAAAACCTTACAAATTTTCCAAGAGTCGAATTACACAAAACTCATGTTACTCAATACCCAAGAACCCATGTGAAACGAGTTTGCACATAAGGCCCTTGTGCCTTATGTCATTTTACAGGACTGTTCCACCTCCCTGACTACAGCACCACAGCATAGTTTGAATGCTCAGCTCCAGCACACACCCTATCTAAATTAGAGATGAGTGCACACAACTACTTACTGGAACCTCAGAAATTCTTAAATTATAATTCAAACATTCGACATTAACAAAGAACACTTTTTCCAAGCATAGTTTCCCTTGGTTTTTAAACCCATGTGTATTTCAAGGCTGGGGGAAGGGGAGGAACCCATCTGTTTTTGATCATTTTTGCTGAACTCATCAGGATATCACTAGAGAAGTCACCAGTGTCCACAACACTTTCTCCTCTCCCTAGATTCCTATTGCTTCTTATTCTAAAAGCAAGTAGGGTACCAAGTCACAATTAAATACACACGAATAACAACACTATCGTTTTAATACAGTCCTCAAGATCTACACAGTTTAAACAGAGGCATTAGAACCTTCCTCTTTTCCTAATGCCTCGATATGTTACTTTGTTGATGGAGTACTATGTTTTAATCTACTTTAAGTAAAAGGAACAAGCATTATTATAATATACAGTAGACTATATAGTGTAGAATAATTCTCAATTTGTGTCAGCTTTATTAAACATTTATTATACCTGGTCCCTAAGAGAGTAATACAAAATAGCATTTAAAAAAGTATACCAAACCCTACTCTACATGCACAGGGTTAATATTAACCAAGTTTATGAGGTTGTTTAAAAGTAACATACCACTCCCCTCACCCACCATAGAAATAATAATACAGAATTGAGAGCTCGGGTCTTGACCAACTCATATTAAGCTGGAATTAATTCAAGAGACCTTGGCTTGGCAATGGCTATAGAAAAGAGATAAAGGGCAACAAGAGCAAACATTCATGGTGCTACAAAAGGTACAGGTTCAAATTCAGTTCAACTCCTAGCTGCTTCCATATTAACAACTAGGTCATTTCTATAAGAGATGCAGCCTCCCCAGGAAGGACTGTTGATGGAAAAGAAGGGGGGTGAAATGTGAAAGAGAGCAAAGGGGGTAATATGTAAGGACCTAGGGGAAAGAAAGAGAGGGAAGAGATGTAATTACAACATCAAAATGTTTAAATAGAAAAATAAATTTGGAAAGATAAAGGCAGCTCCCAGCCACACCCACAACACTCTGATTCCTTGGTTTATTCTTCTTTACTGTCTGCAGCATCATTACAGAACAATGCTTCCAAAACTGGACTCGGCATGTATGAGTGAAAAAGTCTGAGGGTCTTGGTCTCAACCCTGAAAAAAGCAGATAGCTGGTTATGGTTAGACCTGGTTAGAGACTACATCGGCCAGTGGACAGACATGTCCCTTGAGCACAAAGTGTACATGCCAGTAAGTAGAGTCAACACCTATGGGAAACCTCTCAACACAACCCACTGTAACATACTATCCATGTACCAGAAGTCACATGGAACACATCAAAAGCCATAAAACTCACCGCCAGTATCACTGGCAGCTTCTCACTCTTCAAGAGCATACCTTAAGTTTTATTTGAGAAAGGGGACAGAAATAAGCCAAATTCTGACAACTCATCCTTGCAGGCCAATGCTAGGGTGGAGAGATATCTGGCAGAAAGCAAGGGTGGTACCTGCCCTTGATCCTCTGGTATTTTTGATGGGCAGGGATAAAAATGAACATAGAGCTGACTGAGAAAAGGTAAGAAGAGATATACAGTGTGATCCAGCAGATATTTACCATAGAAGTGTAGGACTCCTCACCTTGGTAGCTTGTCAGCATTGACAGGCCCTCAGAAACCAACTTCTCAAACCTCTTCCCTTTTGAGGCTTCCTTCAAAAGCCTCCCAACATTTCAAGGCTTGCCTGAAACTGCCCAGCCCAACAAGTACTTCAGCACTGGGCCTATATTCCCTCCTCCAGGCCCTAAATGATAGAAGGCTTCCTCATTACCATGTCTGAACATCAATAAGTTTCTTAATGATATTATGGCTAAATGTAATCTGCTTTGAGCTCCAGGCAATGAAAATAGAGTACACCTCAGTGGGTAGAGCCAAAAGAACCATAATCAACAAATGGATGGTACAACTGTCTAAATAAAGCATAGAAAGTGGAGCCTTCAATGACTGTGTTCAACTGAAAAGAGAAGCAATAACAGATCCATAGAGTAAGATTAGGCATACTGGACTTATATGTAGACTCATTTCAAACAGAAATAGAATTATATAAGAAGCAGAAAGGAATTATTCTTAGATAAAGTGACATAAGCCTACCTATCACCAAATTGGAAGAGTAGACTGAGTAAGGGTTTTATTTTGCTTTATTTCAAGACATAAATACCAAATGTAGAGCCCTGGGGTATCTTTTAGGATAAAAAAATAGCAAAAGAGCAGTGAGTGGAGAATAATTATTAAAAGAAAGCTTGGAAGAGCAGGTCACAGAAGTGACCAGGTATTATAAATCCCTGGGAAACTGGGAAATCCCTGGAGGGCATATAACATGGAGATATGACCTGGCACAAGTTAACAGGACCGTCCAGATTACATACTGAGAAGAGCATGTGAGCCCTTGAGGCTAATTAAATAGTACATTTCTGGTAATCTAAGTAAGACATGGCTGAGCCAAATACAGGGTCAGTCATCAAAAGTGGCATGGGAGAGAAACAGGAGTCACAAATGACCACAGGGCTTTTGGTCTGAGCCAATGAATCACTGAATTGCCTTTTAGTGAGGTGGCTGGTGGCAGCTGTGGGATCATGTCTTCAGACAGGAGTAGCCACATGAAATTCACTATTGATGACACATACTGCCAATATCAAAGCTATCCATTCAGTGTTACAGAAGAGAGAACCAAGAGCAGAAGCAGACAGCCCAGAAATGAGCCTGAAGAACACACTTTTGAAGTTAAGTACTCATACAAGAAAGAGTGTGTGAGGTTGTTCAAAGGCGTCCTAAATGTTACCACAGGAGAGACATCAAAAGATCCAGTAGGACATAAAGAGAAAGGCAGAGACTGGAACGAACTCCACAAAACCAGGAACACTAAGGAATGATGGAAGCCACCAGACTAGGAAGAGACAAGGAACAGGCTCCTCCCAGGGCCTACAGAAGAAGCAGGGAAGTTCTTGGTGACCAAGATTTTTAAATTCCCATTTTCTGGACATGTCTTCTTTGCTGTCATTTGATGTAGAATCTTACTGTACTATAAACAGGCTCTAACATGACCCCTGACTCAGCCTCCTGATACCTGTATTATGGGCGTGTGCTCCAACATGTGACTGTCTGGGGCTTTGTTGTTCTTCTTTTAAAACATTTGGTTTGTGGCACTTTATTTTTTTACAGCATCCATAAGAAGCACACATAACTTCATCTAAGGCAATGGTTTTCAGCCTTCCTTATGCCACAGTCCATTAATATAATTCCTCATGTTGTGGTGGCCCACAACCATAAATTTATTTTGTTGTTACTTTATAAATGTACCTTTCTACTATTATGTATAGTAATATAAGTATCTGATATGCAGGATATGTGATGAGACCCCTAAAGGGTTTGTGACTCACATGTTCAGAACCACTGATCTAAGGAAGGTCTTCCATCAGTAGTGCTAGGCTGGGTACTTTGTACCCAAGAATAAATAGGATTTAATCCTTTCCTCAAAGATTAAGGATCTTTTGTAATTAATCTGACAGAAATGATGTAAAACAATCAAGAAAATAAGAACTGACACCACTTGTATTGAGAAATTATCAAGTTCAGCTCCACGTACAGGAAATTTCCCAGGTTAATGAGCCCAACGGAATTCCACTGAGCTTATAGATTCCATACATATGTCTTAATACAAAAAGCCCACAATTTGGATAACAATTATCTAACTGCTTAGATCGTTGTACTCAAGATGAAAAACACCCCTAACTCTACGGGTCCCTACCCAAGCCACAGAATAGACTTGAGAATGAAGGGAATAATCCTAGATTCTTAGTATCATTAATAGTGAATTTTATGTGACTATTTGGGGTCTGGAGGCAAGGCATTGGAATCTTGAGATGATAAAGTATGGCAGATTGTCCAAAGGAATCTCAACTACTAACATAAAAGAGAAGGGGGGGGAAGATGATGTACATAAAACAGAAGATAAAGACTAAAGCAGGAGGCAGAAATTGATATTGTAATCTGTTCCAAAATCCCACCCTCAAAGATACTCAGAGTGAATTTCTTTATAAGAGAAGTTTATACAGTTCTAGTTAGAAAAATTGCAGGTAACTTAAAAAATGTTTATCAGAAGGAAGTCTTCTAACTGAAACAGACTTATCAGGACACCAAAAGCCTAAGTGGCAATGATAACCAGCTAGTCACTATATACAAACTCAATTGTTTCTCATTATCTCTCAAAAGTGGCATCAAATAACTATGCGCCCAATGTCCAGCTTCATCTGTTCTACAGCAAAGACCTCTATGGTAGTTTGAATAAAATGGCCTCCATAGCTCATATACTTGAATGCTTGGTCGCCAGTGGGTAGAACTGTCTAAAAGGATTAGGAGGTGTGGCCATGTTGGAGAGGGTGTGGCCTTGTTGGAGAAAGTGTGCCATCAGGGGGTGGCCTTTGAGGTTGCAGACACTCAAGCCAGGCCCAGTCTCTCTTCTGCCTCTCTGCCTGGGTATCAATGTGAAGCTTTCAAATACTTCTCCAGTACCACCTGCCAGCTAATATGCGTCTTGCCATGATGTTAGTGGACTAAGCCTCTGAAACTGTAAGCAAGTCTCCAATTAAATATTTTCTCTTATAAAAATTGATTTGGTGATGGTATTTCTTCACAGAAATAGAGCAATAACTAAGATAGCATTGCAGCAACTGATGGAAGAGTGGCCAATGACCTTGGAAGTACCAGTTCAATTTTCAGAGGCTATTGAAACAACTCCAAGGAAGGGATATGAGAGCTCTGATTGACTGACAAGCTGCCTCAAATCCCACCCACTAGCATTCATGCATGGAAAGTGATCTGCTTAGGAGAAAAATCTAACAGCAGCAACAACAAAATCTAACAGGAATGGCACGCTGCCAGAGATGGACAAAGATTCTGCAACATGAACTGGAGTAAAATGCAATCCAAATACTCCAGTCTGCAGGGTTCTGTTGAGCCCTCTCTACCCAGTATCTGAAGCAATGGTTCTCAACCTTCCTAATGCTGTAACCCTTTAATATAGCTCCTCATGTCATGGTGACCCCCAACCATATAACTATTTTGTTGCTACTTTGTAGCCATAATTTTGTTACTGTTATGAATATAAATATCTTACATGCAGAATATCTGATCTATGTCCCCCAAAAGGTTGTGACCCACAGGTTGAGAACTGCTGATCTAGAGTGTGCTCTAACTTTAACTGAGATCATTTTTCATAATGCACAATAGAAAGATGATAATCTACCAACTTGTTTCAAATCAAGACTGCAAGAAACTTCCAAACTATAGATCCTTGGGTTTGGGAATTTATCCTTATCTAGCTCTGATCCTCAATGGAACTTAATGAACATCCTTACTTATCATAAGGCAACACATTTATGGGGCTGGATTATGGTCACAGATGCAGTAACTTTCAGGTAAATGCCAATCAAACTATTTAAGGCCTCATCAGAGGCACAAGAAGAAAGATGATGCTGACCTGATATGGTGGTTTAAAAGAAAATGACCCCAAAGAGAGTAGCACTACTCAGAGGTGTGCCCTTGTTGGAGCAGGTATGGCTTTGTTGGAAGAACTGTGTCACTAAGGAGGTGAGCTTTAAGGTCTGATATATGCTCAAGTTCCTGCCCACTGTCTAAGACCATTTCTTGTCTGAATATCAAGATGTAGCCAGCACCAAGTCTCTCTGCATATCACCATGCCCCCTGCCATGATGATAATGGACTGAATCTTTGAAAATGTAAGCCACCCAGCTAAATGTTTATCCCTTATAAGAGTTGTTATAAGTATGATGTCTCTTCAAAGCAACAGAAACCATAAAGCAGAAGTTAGTACCAGGTACTGGGGAATTGATATAAAAGGCCTAACAAATTCTTTTGTTTGGAGATTTGGCCTTTGGTGCTTTGGATTAGGAAAATGGTGGGATGCATTAGGCACTATATAATGGGCCATACTAGTAGGAGCATGGAAGACAACGCTGTTGGCAATGATTTCAACTGTTGGTCCTTCCTCAAGTAGTTTTGGGGGGAAAGAATTTTAGCATGCTGCCTACAGATCATTTTCGTGATATTTTGGTGAAGAGCTTTGCTGTTTTTTGTCATTGTCTGAAGAGTCTGCTTGATGCTAAAGAGAAGAGTCTTGAATTAATTCCATTGGCAGAAGAATTCTCAAAACAGCCTGCTATTGACACTGTTTTGTGGCTATTAGTGGTAACTATAATGACCAACAAGAAAGACATTTTTGTGGAGAAAAGGAACATCAAAAAGTGGAATGAAGCCAAATCCTGTGTTCAAAGGAATAAACAGATTAAGAAATGGAATAAAGAAAGTGGAGACCTTAGGGCAAGATCCCACCAAGCTAAGTTTGGAACTTATGAAAAGGAATTAAAGAAAACTTTAGAGCAGGGCATATAAGGGGCATTCCTTTAATCCCAGCACTGGAAAGGGAGAGGCTGGCCATTCTCTGTGTTTGAGGCCAGCATGGTATAGCCATAAAAAAAAAACCCAGAAAGTTGGAGAAGATGTAATTGAACAAGGAGACCATGTCCCAGGTCCAATAAGCAGCAGAACTTGGCAGCTTCAGCCACATGTTATAGAGTTAAGGATAGGAGAAAGGGGCTATGGAATTTGCCTTCATAACTAAGGAAAGCCAGTGAGGCCATTGAGTGAAGCTGTGAAATTGAAACCTGGATTGCCTTGGAGCCCCAAGATGTCGGAGATGTCAGAGTGTGGGATATCTGCTGAGAAAAGGTGCTAAAAGGAACTGGAACCAGATCAAAAGAAAAAAGTGTTTTTCAGTCAACAAAGTTAAAACAAGTTGGAGATATGAAGATTGTTTTGACACTAGACAAGAATATGCAGTTTGGAGTTTGCCTAGCTAGTTTTCAGTCTTGCATTGGTCTGGTATTTCCTCTCAATGCTTTCGTCCCTATGTTTTGGAATAGTAATGTATATCCTGTGTACCATTATATGTTGGAAGTATGTGATTATTTTGATTTTTACATGATATTACAGTTAAGAGATTGATTGAATCTCAAAATAGACTTAACTCTAGATTTTTAAATAAGTTTGAAACTGTTATAGATTATGGGGACTTCTCAAGTTAGACTGAATACATTTTTTGCCTTAAGGAATGGCTATAAGTATTTGGGACTTATGGAGTTTGGAATATTGTAGTTTGAAAGAGAATGGCTCCCAAAGGGAGGGGCACTACGAGAAGGTGTTGCCTTGCTAGAGCAGATCTGGCCCTGTTGGAGGAAGTGTGTCACAGTGAAGGTGGCTTGGAGGTCTATATATGCTCAAGATACCACTCAGTGCCTGAGATCACTTCCTATTGTCTGCATATCAAGATGTAGCCGGAACCAAGTCTGCCTGCATGCCGCCATGCTCCTGCCATGTGGATAATGAACTGAACCTCTAAAAATATAAGACACTCAATTAAATGTTTTTCCTTTATAAATAATTAACATCGTTATGTCTCTTCACAGCAATAGAAACCTTAAGACATACCACCTTCTTCCAGAAGCAAAAGGCAGTTCAAAGAAGTATAGTACTTCTGGAAAAAAATCCAATTTTCAAACTAACTTTTTTGAAGGTTTTGAATTAAAAATGAAGAAAGTTTTCCTGTTCAGGGTCAGTGGTTTGTCTCAAAATGGGTTTCCCTCTAAACATTCAAAGAAAGTGGCAAGACTACAAGTTGAATGGATGACAAAGGCAGTCTCAGGAGCACCTCAGTACTCAGTTGACTATGCCCCCTAAATCCACCAATCTCAGAAGACTTCCATTCTTTTATTCTAAAGAAAGAAGTTTTATAAGGGAGAAAGAGAGAGAGAGAGGAAAAAAAAACCCTCAAAAGCTGCAGAAGAAATACTGGGTTCAAATTTCTGCTCTCATTCCCAGGCTACCTTTTGCTCACACACAACTACAGCAATGTCATCTCATAGATCAGTTACCGCCGCATTGTGAAGCAGACTTGCAATGGGTCTCTTTATTCCTCTTTAAACAAATAGACCCTATTTGATGAACAGATGAACACGAGATGAGGCACTGGTCTTTATTTGTAGTTCATAAAGAGACTACAAGGTGATTTGAGATCTGAAAATAACCCATTGGTATAATGCTCTGTTTTTTAAGGACAATGGTGCCAGGAGCCAAACCAGAACCTTCTTTGGGCTTGTATTCAGCTAGAAAGATGCTAATCTGTGCCTAGCATGAGGCAGCCACACAGAAAGAGTGTGGCAATGAGTTTTGTTGCTATGGTTCATACATACAGAGCGTTTAGATCCATTCTCTCTGCTCCATCCCATCATGTTTTATTTTACAATTTTAAAAGATGATATGAACAAAACCCTTTCTAAACTAGAACTCCTGCCTCGGTTTTCAGTGCTATCTATCCTTTGAGTCTTGGCTACTTAACCACTCTTACATTTTTGAAAGTGGCTTGTCAATCCATTTGAATACAGGCATCAGTTGCATTCTTATGTATGTATATATGTATGTATGTATATATGTATGTATTTATGTAAGTACGTATAATTTTTCAAGTGTGCTGTGGCTTGAGTGACTTTTTGAGCTTGCAAATGTCCCCATGATCTCTGATACTGGGAAGTGTGGCCATGGAACAGAGTTCCTGTGGGGACACCAGGATTGGGACTTTATTTTATTTTGCATTGCTAAGCAATGCAAATACAAAAGGTACAGAAGTTTCACATTCCACTCCCCAGATTACTTCACCAGCAATTCAACATTCTCTCCCTCCATCTCTCTCATACAGACCAGGCACCAGAGTGACATTGAGAGCTACCAACCACAACGCTGAATAACTTCTACTTGAGCCTTACAAACTGCCATTTTATATGTTTCCAAGAATTAGCTCTTTAAAAATGTTAATTTATTTTTCCATAGCTGTGAATGGCTAATGTTTCTTGAACTAATACCCCGAAGGTTCTTATATGATTAACAGGGTATATATTTGTTTAATAAACAAAACAAACTTTAGAGTAGTTTTACCACTGCATAGTTTTGAAGAAGGATTTAGTTACTTCTTGATCTGTCAATCATACGTGGAGTTAGATGTGGCATATATGTTAATCACTGTTCTGTTGCTGAGAAGAGAACTCATGATCAAGGCAACTCTTATTAAAGCAAGTATTTAATTGGGGACTTGTTTACAGGTTTAGAGGCTGAGTCCATTATCATCATGGTGGGGTACATGGAGGCATTCATAGACCATTCAAACCACCACAGCTTGAATTAACAATGGTGGGGATGACAGACATAAGCCAAAAAATGCAAACAAGTATCATTACAAATCACAAGTATTATAACTGGGTGTTTTGGGATGAAACAACCAAAGTGAGTCAATGTCAGCTGTGCTGAGACACGGAAGGACAGAATTTTAGAGGGTTATGTAAGCTTCAGACCAGAGAGATGACCACACTAATAAAAAATAAACGAAAGAGCATCGAAACAGAAAATAAAACAGTGTCAAATCCCTGGACTAAGAGCAATATTGATTCTCTTAAGGTTGTGGCACAGAGTTTGTGAGAAGTGATGGGAAATGCCACAGAGTATTCATTCAATGACATAATTCTGGAAGACTTGCCATATCTTGAGAAAGATGTGTACATACTGGTCCAGGAATTTCAAAAAGATGCTTACTAGGTCTCAACAAGTAAGACTCTTGCCATGTTGTAGCATATTTAAACTGTCAGAAGGAAAGCTAGCTGAGCATGATAGTGTAATGTTGAAATTTTAGCATATAGAGGATGGGGCTGGACAAGTTCAAGTGCCAGGCCACCTTGGGATACATAGACATTTTCTTGAATAATTAATAATAAAAAAAAAAGATACCACTTAAGTGAAAAGATAACTATAAAAGAAACTTCCCAGCTCATTAATAAAGCAAATACACGATGTGCTGGCTGGTTTATGTCAACCTGAAACACTCTAAAGTCATCTGGGAGGAGGAACCTCAATCGAGCAAATGCCTCTATAAGATAAGGTTATAGGTAAGCCTACAGGGCACTTTCTTAATTAGTGATTAATAGAGGAGGGCCAGCCCATTGTGGGTAATGCCATCCCTGGGCTGGTAGCCATGGGTTCTATAAGAAATCAGGCTGAGCAGGCCATAGAAGTGAGCCAGAAAGAAGCACTCCTCCACGGCCTCTGATCAGCCCCTGACTCCGGGTTCCTGCCCTGCTTGAGTTCCTGTCCTCACAGCTTTTAATAATGAACTGTTACGTGAAACTGTCATTGAAATAAAACTTTTCCTCTCCAAGTTGGTTGTCATGGTGTTTTATCTCAGCAATAGTAACCCTAACTATGACAACAAAGAAAAGTGAAACAAACCATACAAACATAGAAAACCTCTAAGCCTCAGCAATGAACAAGAGAGAGTGGAAGGATTTAGAAAAGCTAAGAAAGTAGATAAAGGCTCAGAGAGTGACTTGCCAATATTCATCTTGAATACATATTAAGTTCCTTCCTCAAAATATGTGGACCAACTGAATGTCTCTTTTTGTTAGGTCTAGTTTTAAAAATATGGTGTCAAGGAAGAACTCGGTCTACCACTTTTACAGTGAAGAGATGGGGAAGCTAAACCATGTAAATGGAAATCCGCAATCATCAGGAGTAGCTTTTCCCAGATAGAATATGGCTTGAAGCAAAAACTTTACAAACAAAACTGAAAAAGAAAAGATAATTGCTATCGAGCAATACAGGATCCAGGACAGGCATGGTGGTTGACCCTAAAGTTCTAACTACCTCAGCAACGTTGGAGGCTGAAACCTGGGGACTACTTGAGCCCAGGAATGTGAGCCAACCTTGGAAAAATAGCAACCTTTGCATCAAAATAAAAAGACAGAAACACAAGAGTTAGCTCAAACAAGAGGTGATAACCATCATGGTTACTCTGCTGGAGTACTCAAGTACAGAATACAGAGAGCAGACCAAATGCTAGACTATACTACTAATAATAGTTAGAGGCACCCCATTTTCATCAATGGACAGAACATCCATCCAGATGCCCCTCAAAGAAGAAATCATCTAAGAAAAATAGAAAATTGTTCTACAGACCAAACAAAAAGACATTTACATAGCTTTATCTACTATTTATAGTTAACTGATTTTTTGAATTTTTGCTCATTTTTTAAAATAAGGTCTTGCCAAGAAGACTAGGCTGTCATGAAAATTGAAAGTTTCTTGCCTCAGCTTCTGAGAGAGAGTACCCAAGATGACTCAGTCAACTCATTTTTTTACAAAGGTAGCAAGACAAAGGTAGTATTTATCTCCAATAAAATATAATATGTATACTGGATACCCATCTGCAGAAAAAAGAAATCCCCATATACCTTACTATATACAAAAATGAACTCAAAGCAGATCCAAGATTTAAATGTCAGACCCAACTCTGAAAATTAGAGATTTTTTTTTTTTTTTTAGGACATTGACTTAGGCAAAAGTTTCTTGGATATGGACACAATAACAAAGATAAGCAAACAAGAAATAACTAGAAAATTATATGATAACAAAACATTTTTGTAGCAAAAGCATTGAATAAAGAGACAAACTTCAAAAATGGAAGAACATATCTAGGATCTATTCACCCAAAAAGGAACTGTTTCCTAGAATATATAAAGAACTGAAAATCTATGAGAAAAACCAATTAGTTGTTTGTTGCCAAAGAGTCAGTCCTGAAAACATATATACAAGAAGCATTATGTGGGCTCAACAGCTTATATTTAGGAATACACACACACACACACACACACACACACACACACACACACACACACACACACACACTCACACGTATATACAAATACACAGATAGGCACAATGACAATGGGAAACAAGGCCACGAATTTGAAGGAGAGTGGTGAGGGGCATGAGAGTTTGGAGGGAGAAAAAGGAAGGAAGAGACATTGTAATAAAACCACAATCTCAAAAATGAACAAATGAAAACTAACAGAAAAGGTTCAGGGGTGTGAATATGGGCCCCAAGGTGCTTGCCATGCAAGCATGAGAACCTAAGTTCATATCCCTAACTTGAAAATCAATATTAGGTGTGTCAGTATACATCTGTAACCCTAGCCCTGGAGAAGGAAGCAGATGAAAGCCCAGAGCTTGTTTCCAGCTCGTCTAACTAATGGGTGACATCTCAGTTTCATGAAGAAACCCTGTTTCACAAAATAAGGTTAAAGCTGAAAAAAAGACACTGGATACTGAGCCCTGGTCTCCACAATCACGTGTAAACACATATCACCTATGCATGCACACACCTGCACACGTGGATCACGTTATACATCACTAATTACCAAGGGAAAACAAAACTATAGCATTGTCTCAGCCCAGTTAGCATGGCTCCTGGTAAGGATGCAGGCAACTAGAACTGTCAGTCATTGGTGGTAATGGCGATATATTGTGTATCTAAAAAGGTTTACCTGAAGAGCAGAGGACAGACCCACCCACAGAGTTAGCTACAGAGGTCAAAGTGGTGACACACCTTTAATCCTAACACTGGGAGGCAGAAGCAGAGATCCTTCAGGATCTCTGTGAGTTCAAGACCAAACAGAACCAGGCAGTGGTGGCACACACCTTTAATTCCAGCACTTGGGATCCCATGATATGCCCCCAGTACTTGGGAAACACACACAGGCCTTTAACCCTCATACTAGGAAAGTTGAATAAGGAAGTGAGATAGTTGAGAGAGAAAGATTTAAGTGGGGAGGAGGCAGGAGTCAGCCCTTTGCCTGTACCCTGTAACCCCCTTCCTTTTCATCTGAGGACTTAAGGCATTAAGTTTGAGGGTTCATGGAAACAGGCCTGAGGAGTGACTGGATGAGAACTGGCAGTGGATTGTTTCTCTGTCTCTCCAATCTTATAGCTTTCCCCCAATATCTGGCTCTGGGTTTTTTCTATCAGACCAATTAGGATTTGTGCAATAGTTGGTTACAATGCACATTAGCATGATCATTATGGAAAACAATGAGGCTCCTCCATCTAAAAACTAGAAAGAGGCCTAACATAATATTCAGTGACCCTGCCTCTGGGAGATATTCAAGTAAATCTAAGTTCATGTATGAAGACATCTGCTCTGGTACATTTGCTGTCACACTGTTCACTCAGTAGCCAAATAAGCAATTAACCAAAGTGCCCACCAATTTAATTGTGTGTGTGTGTGTGTGTGTGTGTGTGTGTGTGTGTGTGTGTGTGAGAGAGAGAGAGAGAGAGAGAGAGAGAGAGAGAGAGAGAGAGAGAGAGAGAGAGAGAGAGAGAAATTATATTGAGAGAAATATTCAAAGAAGCTATTCCCATAAACACAAATGGAACTGGCCACAACCTGTCCACAGTGGTTACAAGAATCTTGGAAATGTAGGCGGGGGAGGGATGAAGAGTGGTTGGTAGACTGGGTTAGGGTTGATAGGATTAATTTCTAATGCTGTCTAGCACAATAGGAAAACCACAGTTGACAACAACTAACTGACTATCTCAAAGCAGCCAGTGGAGAGGATTCCAGATGTCTCCACTAAGAAGAGATGTGCATGTTTGATGACAAATTAACTGGTGATACTGGTCTGATCATTATGCATTTGCATAAACTTGTCCAAATGTCACCCTGCACCACAAACACATACAATTACTGTGGCAACTGAGAATAAGAACAAATTTTCAAAGGAACATTTTCATATTCTAAGCAGAAATGTCTTTTTATTTTAGAATTTATGCTTGTCATCAGCCCACTAAAACATGTAATATGAGTGTCCATTCTGTGGATTTTAAACAAGTCTCAAAGGATTCCTGACTAATTTGTTCCAAGTTATATGATTATCAAATTGCAGAAGATGTTTGGATCCCAATCTCCTGCCTTTCCTTCCAGTATACCTCCCAACCCTAACCTATCCCATGCACCATGCCATGCAGCAACCAAATGAGATGCCTGCATTGGACATACTGATTCATAGTTTACCTCCCTATATATACTAAGAGGAAGGTACACACAAAATATGTTATATCTTTTCTTATATGATCCTGGATCTTACAAGGAAGAAAGAGTATCACTGTCACATACTGTCCTCTATCTTTCAGACTGCAACTAAAGTAAAAGGTGCCTTGGTTCTGTGGATTTGGTTGAATTCCAACAAGTAGTAGAATGTCACTAAGATTTTTTATTTTAACAATTAGATTTCTGGAAAAAGCCCAATAGTTCTGTATTTTAAAGAAAAATCATTTCCTAGAGTACACAAAATTTGAAAACTAGATGTCTGCAAAGGCAGGTGATATGAGAATGTCTTTTTGTATGCTATGAATATCAATCTTTAAATAAAGGAGCTGTTTTGGCCCATGACCAGCACCATAGAAAAAGTAGGAGTTGAAATCAGAGCATAGGTAGGAGGAAGGCAGAGTCAGTTCAGACTGAGCCAGCCACCCAAGGAGAAACATGTAAGGAACACAGGTGAGCCACAGGCCACGTGGCAGACAGATTAATGGAAATGAGTTGAGTTAAGATGAAGGAGCTAGATAGCAATGTGCTTGAGCCATAGGCCAAACAGCATGAAGCTAATATAAGTGTCTGAATCATTTTGGGGGCCTAAGCAGCAGTGGGCATCTAAGGGTTCTGGGGCTGCAGGTCTGTGAGTCTGGACCTCTGGCTGCCAGGGGCCAAGAAACCTTATTGTAACAGGCAGGTGCCTATTTTATATAGAAAATGAACTTGAATATAAGGAAAAATGTAATACTAATGTTACAGCAATATGATATGGAAGGAATTCACTGTCCACCAATAAATGAAAAAATGGATAAAATATGTGATAAGTATAAGCAGCGGAGTACTAGTCAGACTCAAAGAGAAACGAAATTCTGGCACATGCTGTGACATGCATGAAACTTGTGTATGTAATATTAAATACATAAGCTAGTCACACAATAAAAAATTATGTTTTATTCTCCTTATGTAATGAACCTCATACAGCAAGTTCAGAGACAGAGGAAATAGAAAGGAAGTTGCCTGGAGCTGAGAGAAAAACATAGAGAATTGTTGGATAGACATAATTTCAACTTTACAAGATAATGAATGTTCTGGAAATGGATGGCTAAGAAGTGCACTTAACATCCATGAACAGCCATTTGGGAATAGTTAAGGAAGTGGAATGATAACCCGTATGACCTCTTCAATGCAAATGTGGGTGCCAGGTGTGGCAGTTGGGTTCTCTCACACTGAACCCATCAAAAAGGCTCACAATACATTTTATTTGTATAACTTCTGGTTGTAGGACACAGAAGTTCTTAACTGGTCAGGGACAGAACTATGATTGAGAAGTCAAGGAAGAGCTATGAGCATGTCTAGCCCTGAGCAAGAGGAGGCTAGAAGACTGGCTATTACTTAAATGCCCAATTCAAAGTTTAAATATCTTGATGGGCTCACAGAGTATCATCATCCAGTGGGATTCTCATCTTTTTTCTCTTTGGTATCCAAGGTGATGGGTCTCCAGAGTGATGAGCCATCCTTAAGATGATGTATCCTTAGTGATTTGTTTTAGCTGTTGGAGGGATTAGAATCACAGTGGGAAGTTCCTCCCAGCTGGCTTCTAGCAAGACTAAGAAGAAATTTAACCATCATTTAATTTTAGGTTAAAGCAATAAGTCTGCCTCTCTTGGCTGCAGATGGGCACTGCAGTGTTGAATTGAGCCAAGGCCATGATGTCCTATATCTAGGCAACATTTTCTTTATCAAGAAGAAATCATTCATGAGAAACAGCTATCTAAACAATGTCTCGTACAAACTTGAGCTTAATTTCTGGAACCATGATTCTTTGGACTGTTAAAGAAACTTACAATGGCAGCTGGGATTACCATTTGAGAGAACAGAGTGATAAAAACAAGAGGTAGAAATTGGCTGCAGAGTATAGGGGAAAAACAGTCCCTTCAAACTACCAGTTTCTTTGTTGGTTAAAAGCCAGAAATGTCCTTAGCACCTTGGCATCCTCATCCTTGCCAATGACCAGAGATATGTGAAGCATCTGGGGCTTCTGAATCCTGACCTGGTTCCTAAATTATTCTAGGGTAACCTCTTGAGAAGGGGTAGGAGATTGTTAGGAAAGCAGTAGAGGTCCATTGAAGAAAAACTCCTGACCAAGAGACTAGATTCTGGCCTGGGTAGAGGCCTGACATCCCAGTTTAACAGGATCGATGACCTGACAAAGGGACCACCCTTCAGGAAGGCAGGATTGATTTAATCCATGCTAAAGTGATGGGAAAATAATTAACAATTCCTTTAATACTGTGTTTTTCCCTCACAGAGTTCCCACCCTACAAACACAAGCCAAGCTGTGTCTAAGGTACAACTTTTCCTTTCTCTTTTCATTTCCTCCCTGTCTTTCTTTGGATGCCAGCCAGAACCTCAAGTTATTTTTTTTTCTGATATATTTCTCTACAGCCCCCTCCCTGCCATGTGGTGGGCTCCAAAACTGCAACTTAAATGTTATGTCCCCACCCCCTTCTCTCTTTCAATCTCCTCCTCCAGGAAGCCGCTGAGATTTATAGCATGCCTGCCCTGAGGCTGTGGTTGGGGGTCTTTCAAACTCTAATAAAATTGTCCTTGAGTTTCCAAAACTAAGACAACAAAGAAAGATTGTGACATGTTTTAAAATGTCTATATTTCTAATGTGTGTGCCAAAGTTCATTTTAGATGCTTGTACAATAGTGTCAGGTCATTTATTCCAAAGTGCACACATGGGGAAAACAGTCTTGGCACACCCTGGAAGTCTTGAAAAAGCTAAGGCAAATGGAACCAAAGCAAGAAAGCAGTGTTCTTGGGATAGCACGATAGTTAGCACCCTTTAAAGATTCATCTGGGAAATAAAATGTGAGCAGAGCAATAGCCATGGTCTCTCAGTGGAGTGTCTATGTAGGACAGTATGCCCTCTCCCTACCCTGGAGCCTGTCACCTGTGGGTTGAGATGGAGCCTCCATCAGCTTCACTGTATAGCCACATGGAAGCCATCCAGTGTTGTGCCTGCAGTGGTCAGCCACCCTGCCTGCCTCTCTTGACAGATACAGAGCTTCAGAAGGATATTTACAAAAATGAGCATCTAGTTTCAGGTGACATCAACAAAAGCATCTCAGAACAAGCAACCTTGAATCCTCAAAGAACACTTAAAAGTGATCACTTTTCATAAAATGTACATGATTTTAACCATGACTACTAACATTTTAAAAAATGTCCTTCCATGCACCCACAGACTGTGATACCGTGAGGAGTGTATATGGGTAATTTGTTTGGCTGGTTTACAGCAGTGCTGAGAACACCCTAAATAATGGCACATGAAACATTTCCATCTTCACCTCCATGAACCCAGCAACAGATGCTAAGTCACGGTGTAGAAAAAAGGTGTTCAGCTGCACGTACCCCATTTCACCAAGTGTCAGGTTCCTGGACGCTTGGGATGCTTTTCTAAATCAGTATCTGTTAATCTTCCAGGACATGATGCCTCAGGGGAAAATACACAGAAGCCTATTTCCAACAGGTCATCTAAGGGTGGCTCAGGGTGGAGGGCTTTCTTCTCCCTTTCCAAGCTCAGTCCCCTGCTACAGAGGGACTGAGCTGAAGCTATTCCCAAACATCTGAAAACCATTTATGAAAAACAGAGGTTACTACAAATAAAGAAACTTTAAGCTAGTGGTTCATATCTTTAGTTCATGATGTAACTAGACACTAAAATAATAGTGTATGCTCTAGTGGGGAAATCCACTGCACAGTTATGAGGCTTGCTGGTCCTCTCCCATCCCTCCCACCCCCAAACTGAGAACATGTCACTCAACTTCCAAAGACTTTATTTTGCTCATCTGTAGAGAAGAGAGTTTCGATGAGTTTTTCTCTAATGTGGCCTTTGGTCCTGCCATGTGTGAATGCTCTCTGGGAATGTGGGTAAGGAAATGGTAAGAATTGGCTCTTGTAACAAATGCAGATTCCTAAACCTGCCTAGTTCTACTGAATCAGAATCATTGAGAATGAGTCCTCAAAGTCTGCAATAAAATGACAGGGCAGCCCAGTAGGTAAAGGTACTTGCCATCAAGCCTCATAACTTGAGTTCCATCCCCAGAATATCCATGTAATGTAAGGTAGGAACAGACTCCTACAAGCCCTCTGACCTACACACACACACACACACACACACACACACACACACACACACACACACAACTTAACACACAGTCAATGTAAAAGATGTTTCTCAGCTTTTACTTATCCAGCACTATCCATTAGTGAATTCTGGATTGTGCAATATAGCAGAAATTACTTAGGAGCACTGATGTTTGTTACCACAAAATTAAATAAATCTTTAAAGTAGTTGACTCCTGTAGGTCAAGACTCCTTTGGAGTCAAATGATCCTTTAGTAGGGGTTACCTAAGACCATAGAAAAACACAGATATTTACAATATGATTCATAACAGAAGCAATTGTTACAGTTATGAAGTAGCAACAAAGATAATTTTAGGTTGAGGGTCAACACAACATAAGGAACTGTATTAAAGGACAACAGAATTAGGAAAGTTGAAAAGCTTTATATTTCTAGCCATACAGATTCAAAGTAATGTGCAAAGTATAAAAGAAATACATGGCCCCATTCTGCTACTCCACTACCCCAAAGGGATGCTGTCTCTAGTTAAATACCTTCTCAGTGCAAAGTTAAAGGTTAAAATTGATATGAAATCAATAATGATTCCAAACCATTTCCCTTTTCGGACTGCCTCATTGACATCATCCACCAAACATACAAAAAAAGGTCTAAATAGCAATCACACCTTTGAGACTGAATTTTAATACATATAAGATATTTCAAGGCCAGATTTTTACATCATGGTAAATCCACATTCTCTCATAAAACTGTGTCCAGACAGCAAGATTGGTAAAACAATAAAAAAGTTCCATTGTCCATCTTTTATCACATAGGCTGGGTTTACTTAAGCAGAAAATGGGAAGTAAAGAGTTACTAAAAATGTGAAAACTATTTTAAAGATGAGTGTATGGATGGAGAAAAGGTCTCTTATTGTGTTTGGCCACCAGAAAGTCATGTAAGCAAGTGTACATGCTGAGGAAAACTCTGACTGTCTGCCGTCCGGAGGCTCTCACGTCCGGAATGAGGCCCTACACCTCTACTCAGTCTCAGTCCAAGTTGGATTTTGTCTTTGTTCTGTTGTTTTCCTGCTGCTTGTTTGGTTTTATAATATTGATCATGTTAGATGGAGACTGACTCAGCTCAGTATCTGACAGGGTGCAGCATCCCAGAACAAGTCCTTGGGATTTGGGGATGACTCAGGATAGAAAGATAGAATAACTGAAGGAAATCAATCGTGCTGACTTCCCATCAAACACAGCAGGTTGAACACTGTATTCTCTCCGTTTTCTCCCAGATGCCTGCTAAAGTAACAGTAAATAAATAAACATGACAAGAGAACTGGAAAGGAGACAACGCCGGACCAAAGATGCCAATAAATTTTTGGAGCAGGACAACGTGGAAGGGAATTGTTACTGACTAGTGGAGCCCTGTCTCCAGAGAAGCGGGAGGAGGAGAAGACAGGCCCTCTTGGCCTGTAGACAACAGAAGGGTTTGCATTAGGGGAGACCTGGTGTTATGCTAAGGGGGTTGGAATATGCCCACAGCTTGGCACATTGGCAGAGGATCTATATAAGTATCACTGTCAGAAAATAAAATCAAGAAAATATTTTAGAAAGTGTAACCATAGCAGAACAGGAAAGAAATACAGACAAAAGAAAAATGACTGCACTGGACAGGTTTCACTCCAGGAGAACAGGAACCAACAGGTATCTAAAAAAGACGAGAGCATAAGACATTAGGAAAAAAGTCTGTGAGAGTCAGCATTCTTCAAACAAAGTGATACAGCACACCGATGGCCAAAAATAATATAGCATAACAAGTTTCAATAATGTACACCAAGTTCTAGCATCATAAAACAATAGCATAGTGGTCAAAACACTACAGCTGATAGACCAATTCCAGCTCATAACCTCCTTTTGTAAATAATTTATTACAGTGTGGGTGTGCTCACTCATCCACCTGCTCATTAAGTCTGCAATCCTGCTACAGTGTCGTACCTGAGAAGGAATAGCCAGGTTCCAGACAGCCCACAAACATGAGACATTTACTATACCATTCTTAAAAACAAAACAAAACAAAAACAGATCTAGAACACCAGGCATGGAGTAAAGTTCTGGATGATCCCAGAAATACTAACAATAAAAAATCAGGCTAAAGACAATGAAAATAGATTAAAAAGAACTGCACTGGCTACTTCACAACAATATGAAACACCAGAAAAGAACTACAAACTACATTCTAGGAGAATGTTACAGAGAGTAAGATCAAGAAATGAATTATTTCATGTTAGTCCTGTATGACATGGAAAAGAAATAAATGAGAAAACAGAATAGTTTTCCAAATACAAAATAATTCAAATTTTTACTTTTACACTCAGTTCTTTGCCGGAGGTGGCACAGGGGATTTGGCAAAACAAAACACAGAGACAGGTCTTCCCCCAACAGCTCCATGGGTAGCTGTGCAGAAAACAGCCAGGTGTGGAGACAAGACCTTGAAAGGAGAGGCTCCAGCAGAGCAGAGGGTCATCTGGCCGGGAAAGGACATAGAGCTCTGTGATAGCTTCACAGTAAAACAGGGAGAGAGACAGTCACATGGCAGAGGGCTTCTATTTTAACCAAGGTGTAAATAAAAAAGTACTAAACATTGGAAGTCAGAGAAACGCAAATAGAAACCACCACTGTGAGCCATCTATCCAATCCTTTGAGAATGACTGTGACTGCAATGAGATAATGTCAAGGGTTATGGAGGATGTGCAGAAACTGGCATCGTCATGCCTGGCTGGTGGAAATATGTAAAGGTATAGAAACCCTGGAGTTCTTCAGAGATTAAACACAATGCAAGGTATGTGCCAATGAGAATGGATACATTTCTACGCAATAATGTGTGAATATATATAGAAGCATCATTGATAATTCCTAAAAAGTGAGGCAAAATATCTATCAATAAACAAAATGCTCTGTGTTTAATAGATGTTTATTCAGCCACGAAAAGAAATAATCTACCTAAATCTGCTACAACTCAGATGAACATTGGAAACATAAGTAGAAGTCAATTCAAAAGTCCAGATATTGGAAGATGCCACTCATATGAAAATCCAGAGTCAATAAAATAAGATGAATTCATGTTATTTAGGACTACAGTGAAAGGGATCTACAAGGTGTGGTGGTTTGAATGAAAATATCCCTATAGACTCAGGGATTGCATGCTTACTCCCCAGTTGATAAACTGTTAGGAAGGAATTAGGAGGACCTTCTTCTTGTCAGGATCTTCTCAGCCCTGAAAACCCTGCCTAGCTATTGGATATTCAGCTTCTTTTAAACCAATAACAGTGACATATCTTTACACAGTGTGCTCAAAGATCTCACAACAGACTAACTCTCTGTAACTGTAAGCAAGTCCCCAGATAAATACTTTCTTTTATAAGAGTTATATTGGTCAAAGTGTCTCTTCACAGCAATACAACAGTAACTAAGACATGAAGTGCTATCTAAAGGAAACAAGGTTCTTTTTCAAAAAAAGTTTCTGTAATTTTTGGCTAGCATATACAGAAATGTTTTTTCCCAATAAGTATGTATTAGTAAGCTTTACAGGGATTCTGAGGTACCGAAAAAGTATAAAATTGAACTTGGTAATGATCATACATATCTGTAAATCTAATAGGACCCACTGATTTATGCATTTGAAATGGCTTAATGATGTGGTATGTAAGTTGTAAGTTAATACATTAAAGAAAGATTAAAGATGTACTAGAAAGCAGAATGATCGACTACTTAGAGACTGAAATTATTACAATATATTCACACTATCATTGATTTTAATGTAATAAAGACAATGTAATAAAAAATAAAATGGCTTGTATACTTTCATAATACTGAAATGGAATAAAATGCATTAAAAAGTCACATTCACATCTTACTACAATAATTATAAAATAACTAGCATTAAAAACTACAAAGGCTTAAAAAGGCAATGTATAATTTAAAGGAAAATGTCATTTAGTAGAAGTAAAATTACCATTTGATAAGTTTATGTATCAACACCAAAACTTCAAAATAAAGCAATATCAGCTGAACAATACAATAGATACAATAGATGAAGTCTTCACTATCTCTCTCAAAAATTGATATAATATACATAAAGCAGAAATTATATAAAATATTGGAACAGCACTATTAGCTAGGTTGACTTCATTTATATTTGCAGGCCATCCAAGGAAATTGTAAAACAGGCTGGCCAAAGAAGTTATAAAAATGTTAGTACTTTCCAAATACACATAGATCATTTGTTAAGACTGGCCATTTCTGAAAAAAAAAAAAAGACAGCATCTCAACAATGTGCTGGTCTAACTGGATGCCAACATCTAGAATAATGCAAATAGATCCATATATATCATCCTGCACAAAATTCAAGTCCAAGTGGATCAAAGACCTCAACATAAATCTAGACATACTGAACCTAATAGAAGAGAAAGTGGGAAATAGCCTTGAATGCACTGGCACAGGAGGCAACTTCCTGAACAGAATATCAATCATGCAAACACTAAGAACAACAATTGATAAGTGGGACTTCATCAAACTGAAAAGCTTGTGTAAGTCAAAGGACAGTGTGAAAAGGACAACATTCCAGGTTACAGAATTGGAAAAGATCTTTACCAACCCCACATCTGACAGACGGCTGATTTCCAACATATATAAAGAACTCAAGAAACTAAACATCAACAAATCAAATAATCTAATATAAAAATGGGGTACAGGTCTAAATAGAGAGTTCTCAACAGCAGAATCTCAAATGTTTAAATAGAAACATTTAAAGAAATATTCAACATCCTTAGCCATCAGAGAAATGCAAAACAAAAATCTCTAAGATTTCCTCTTTATCTGTCATAATGGCTAAGATCAAAAACACAAGTGACAGCTGATGATGCTGAGGATGTGGAGCAAGGGGAACACTCCTCTATTGCTGGTGAAAGTAAAAATTTGTGTAGCCATGTTGGAAATCAATATAGCTGTTCCTCGGAAAATTGGGAATTGACCTACCTCAAGACACACCTAGACCACTCTTAGGCATACAAAGGATGCTCTACAACAGTTCAAGGAAACCTGCTCAACTTAAAGTCAGAGACCTTGGCTAGAGTCAAAAATGACTGGCAGTACAAAATAAGTCAGTGAAATGATTACTAATGATATTCTGCTATACTCATAGATGAGTACCTAGCTCAACTGTCATCAGAGGGGCTTCATCCAGCAATTGATGGAAACAGACAAAGAGACCCACAGGTAAACATTAGGTGGACCTTAGGAATCCTGTGGAAGAGGGTGTAGTACGAGTTTTTTTCGGGCTTCAAGGTTTTAGACTTACAGATCCGCAGTCCCACAGTCCCGCAGTCCCGCAGTCCCACAGTCCCGCAGTCCCGCAGTCCAACAGACAGATGTTTACAATAGTTATTAGCTGATCGGCCTAAGGCCCAGGCATACAACTTGCTAGCTCTCTACCCTTCATCTAACCCATGACTCTTATCCTGTTCAACCATGGGGCTCGGTACCCTTTTTTTTTAGAGCAGCATAGTTGTCCCTGCTTCTTCTGGCTTCTCTCTGGCATTCTGCTCTGTGCTTCCTGTTCTCAGAGTTTTCTTAGTCTGGTAGCCCCACCCAGACTTCCTCTCTGCCTTTGGCCAATCAGCACTTTTTATTAAACCAGTGGGTGGGATAATTATTTATAATGAAACAACACCATCTCCCACAAGAGGAAGAGGAAGAATTGCAGGAGCCAGAGAGGTCAAGGACACACACAATCAACTAAACTGCATGACAAGTGCTCACAGAGACAGATCTTCCAACCATAGAGCTTGCACAGGACTGATCTAGGCCCTCTGCACATATGTTACAGTCATATAGCTTGGTCTTCTAATGGGACTCCTAACAGTGAGAGCAACGATTGTCTCTGACTGTTACCTGCTTTGGGGACCCTTTCCTCACACTGAGTTGCCTTGTCCAGTTTTATAGAGAAGGGTACCTAATCTTGCTACAACCTGCTATGCCATGACTGACTGATATATATGAAGTCTATCCTTTCTTGAAAGAAATAAGGAGGACTGGAGGGAGGTGTTCAGGGGATACGTTGGAAGGAGAGTAGGGAAGGAGGGGAAACTGTGATCAGGCTTGGAAAAATTAATTAATTAGCTAACTATTTAATTAAAAGAATGGCCATTTCTAAACCTTAAGATACTCACCAAAAACCTTATCATTCAAGTTATATGAAGTTTCTCTTTTGACCAGAAAAGAATTACTCTGGAAATTGATAACAGAGAGATATTTAGAAAATTCTCAAATATTTAGTAGCTAAAAAATTTATTTCTAAATAAAATGTGATGAAGAACATTTCAAGCTGAAGAAAATCAAAATACATGCTTGCTCCACTAAATTATTAGTGGAGGAAATGTGTGTTACTAAGCCCCTGTGTCTGCAAAAACAATTATCCAATGAAGTCCCATATGGCTTCATCGAAAATCTAGAAAAATGAGATAAAAGTGCACAATAGAGTAAGAAAATTTAATAAAGTCTATGAAACAGAGATGAAGAAAAAACAATAGAGAAAATTCACAGCACAAAAGGCTGAGTCTGGGGCCTGTAAGATAGTTTAGGTATTAAATGCTACTCTAGCAGAGGAGAGAAGCCAAGTTGAGTTCCCATCACTCACATGGTGGTTAATGAGTGTATGCTACCTACAACTTCAGAGGATTCAACACCCTTTTCTGGCCTCCATGGGCACCAGGCATGAATGTGGTACATATATATATGTGCAGTCTAACATCCATACACATAAAAAATTATGCTTTCATAAAATGAAAAACCTATTGAGCTTATTGACCAGAGAAAAAGAAATATCAATATCAAGCTTGAAACTATGATCTAACTATACTCTCAATAGCATTATACTTGATAAGAGGATATTATGAACTACTTTATGCTAATATATTAAAAACTTAGATGAAATTAGAAAATGTGGAAGACAAACCACCAACACTAACCCAAGATGTAGTAGATCATCTGAATAGCCTATAGTTTCAAGAAACTAAATTTCAATTACAAATCTTCTTGCAAAACAAACTCTAGATCCAGATGGCTCAAGGCTAAATTTTCAAACTCATATGCAAAGGAAATACTCATGTGCAAACTTTTCTAGAACACTGAAAATCAGAAATCATTTCCTTACTTATTTAATGAGACCAGCATCACTCTGATACCAAAACCAGATAATAATAATAATAATAATAATAATAATAATAATAATAATAATAATAATAACAATAATAATAAACTTTCTGAATTAAAAATATTTTTAATTTAAAAGATGGAAAATATCATCATCCATGGATATAGATGCAAAAAGTCTAAACAAATTTTAATAGCTTGAATCCAATAATATTTTAAAGATGTTTTTCTACACAGAAGGCCAGAAAATAGTATCAGATTCCCTGAAACTGGAGTAATGTGGATGCTGGGAACTGAACCAGAGTTTTCAGCAATAGCAAAAAGTGTTCTTAACAGCTAAGCCATCTCTAGACCCTCAGTAATACTTTAAAGAATAATACTAATATTAGGTTAGTCTTGACTGTCAGCTTGCCTGGCCTTTGAGATGCCTAGAGGATGTAGAATTAAACCCTGAAGGCTGTGTATGAAAGGGACTTTCCAGAGAGGACTGCTAAGTGGAGTATGATTGAAGATGAAAACCTACCCTAAAAGCAGTCAGTAACATCCAGTAGGTCAGGGAGCACATGAACTAAAAGTAGAAAATAATCCAGTTCTCAGCTTGGATGCTACTGGATTCTCTGCCTCTCTAGCATGCAGAAAGATAAACTGTTCAGTCTTCAATTGAGTGAGTCAATAGTACAGTCTAATGCGCATGCACACATATATGTACATGTATATATAAGCATGTGTATGTGTACATGGTATGTACATATATTCACATATATGTATGTATGTATGCACACATACATATAAGATCTGTCCTCTGGACAACACTAACACCATGTTAGAATTGATTTTATTCCAGAATGAAAAAATAGGTTTAACATTCAAAACTCAGTGGAGACATTTCCCTGTACTAAGACACACACACACCAAATATTACATATGTTATATAATTATCATATATCATATGATAATCTTTCCATTTTTTTCTTTCCATTTTCTTTTTCACTGTGAGATAGAGTTATGCTATGAAGCCCAGGATGACCAATATCTCGGCCTCCTAAGTGTTAGGATTATAAGTATATACCATGACATCAATCCTTAACATCATTTGTGATTTCAGGCCTCTCATCATGTGAAGAATGAAATGAATTACTACGGTCTATAGAGGGCACATATAAGCAACCTACAGTCAATATCACACTTCATAGAAAACACTATTTCTTTTCCTAGAGATGAAGAACAAGTAGAGATATCTATTTTTATCATTTCAGACAATGTTATTACACAAGAAAAATTAAATTCAATGTTAATAAATTGTATTTACACATGTCGTGGTCATTTGTGTGGAAAATACAAAAGGAAAAGAACAAAAAGATCTACCCCAACCAGTAAATGAGCTTAGCAAATTTTCAGATCATAATAACAATATTCAAAAGCAATTATATTTTTACAAACTAAGAATGGAAAATGGGAACTGAAAAGTTAAGGAGTAGCACCATTTAAAATATTTCAAAGAAGAAATGCACAAAAGTAGGAGTGAAGATCAGTGGGGAATGCTTGCCTACTCTGTGTGAGACCTTGGGTTACAGCCCCACTACAGGAAGGAAGTAGAGGGGGAAGAAGGTAACAGAAAGAAGGCTAAACAGAAAAGGTAGGAGAAGAGAAAATCTGGCTAAAACTTATGTAACATCAGTACACTGATAATTTAAGTAGTACTTAGAAGAACTAACTCATAGAGGAGCATACAATATCCATGGTCATGGTCAATATTGTGAATGGCAATTCTCTCAAAGCCAACCTAGAAACTAAAACAATCCCAATCAACTCTTTGTCTGCATTTTTTAAAACTGGAGAATGGATTTGAAATACACACAGGATAGCCAGATCAAAATCCTTGAAAACAAAAAACAGAAATAAATAATCCAATTTCTGAGTTCAAGACTTATTATCAAAGGGGTGTAGATGCGAGTATTTGCCTGGCTTATGTGGAGGCCCTGGGTTCAATCACTAGGACTGTGCAAAAACTAAGTACAATTTAAAAATCAAAACTATAGCAATATAGTACCTAGAACAGTGGTTCTCAATCTTCCTTATGTTGTGACCTTTTAATAAAGTTCTTCATGTTATCATGATCCCTACCATAAAATTATTTCTGTTGTTACTTTATAACCATAATTTTGCTACTGCTATGAATTATAATGTAAATATGTGATATGCAGGATATCTGATATGTGGCCCCCAAAGGAATTACAACCAACAAGTTGAGAGGTGCTAACCTTGAAGCTTGGCAGGGACATGTTCACTAAAATATAATGAAAGAATCTGAAAATAGACTCATTCATGTATGAATACTGGTTTTGATGAAGGCACACAGAAAATCTAATAGCAATAGGATGATGGGTTTTTTTAAAAAAAAAAAAAAAAAAGTTGCACTACAGTAGCATATCCAAATGTGAAAGTCAAACATAGACACATAGGCTGCATCATATATGAAAGGTAACCTAAATCTATCAAACTTCTATAAGTAAATCCCTGTGCCTGTGAGCTAGACAGATATATCTTAAAAGGGAACAAATTCAAAATCTCCTTTAAAACAATTTAGTAAGTCCAATTTCATCAAAATTAAAATATCCCTATGATCCTGTCAACTTGGTGTGACTGAGAACCATCTAGTAGACAAACCTCTGGGAGTATTTGTAGGGGCATTTCCAGAATGGCATAAGTGAGGTAGTAATGCACAAGTTAGCTTATTGTGGGCAGTATCATTCCATGAGCTGGTGTCTGAACTAAGTAAGAAGCAGGAGGTAAGCTGAGTACCTATGTTCGTCTTTCTCTGATTCCTGACTATGGACAAAATGCAGGCTTCTGTCATCATACCTCTCTGCTGTGATGAACTGTACTCTAAAATAGTGGCCCAAAATAAACCTCTCTTCCCTTAGGTTATTTTTGTTGGGTATTTTTGTCACATACAAAAAAGAAAAAGTTACTAAACACTATCCAAAGACATTACTTAGAAAAAAAACAAAAAGACACACCAAAGACTTGTAAGAAAATAAATTAAATCATACATTTGATAAAGAATCCTGTATAGTCACCAATAAGAAAACTAACAACCTATTTTTTTTAATGTTGAATAGAAACTTTGCTAACATTTCTAGTCATGCACAATATGACACTCTAGTGACTACCAACAGGACAGTGGTTCCCTAAAATTAGCCACAGGACTCAGTCTATATGTGAGTTCTCTTAAGCACTGATAAAACTATTTCATGTTGCATTTTTCAGAATGTGTCTCCACTGTCAAGAGATGCATGACTATATATTCTTCCTAAATAAACTAGTGGGGAAATGTTCAACATCCTTAATCACTAAGGAATTATAAACTAAAACTAACACTGAGTTATCACTGTTTGTATGGTAAAAGATCGCCAGGTGTTGGCAAGCATGCAGAGGAAATATGTTTCCCATGTATCACTGCAAGAGATGCAAAATAGTAGACAAGTCATTTCCCTCCACCCACAGGCAACACACCTCAGCATTTCAGTGGATGCATGGAAACAGGGATGGTGCCAACGTGACCTTCTGAATATACACATATGCCTTCGATGTAAAAGATCAACAGGACTAGTAACACTTTAAGACTTAGAATTATGATTTGTATATGTCTCAAATTTTCCATATCATATTTTCAGATCACAAGTACCAACACTACAGAAATCAAAACTGCGGATCAAGAGGGACTAGCTACTTTAGAACATTTTGAAATCTTAGTTTCTTAGAAAGTTGGACATCACCTACAATTTGAGTCAGCTATTATGCAAATAACTTTTAGCAAGAGACAAATGAGACCTGTTGTCTCTGTAAATCTGTGTGCAAAAATGCTCAAAAAAACTTCATTTGTAAAGCCAAGGAGAGAAGAAATGCATAAGGTCTCGATAGGTGTGAACAGATATTCAACAAACTATGATATAAACGCCCAGAAACAAAAGGCAAAACATTATTGCTACATGCTACAGCATGAATGAGCTCAAAATAATTATGCTGAGTAAAAAATAAAAATAAAAAACCAAGTCACAAATGATAAGAGTCTATCATCCTACTAACAGAAAATATCATAAAATGTAATACACACTATCAAAACATTGTTATTTTCCTGATGATATTGGCTTCAAATGTGGATGAGAGGGAGGTGGTTTCAAAGGCCATTAAAAACATTTGGTAAATACGGTGTCATTGGAGTATGCCAATGTGAAACATGCCAAGTTTTACATTTTAAATGTGAACAGCTTTAAATGTGACACAACTTATTGTGTGCCAATTATATCTCAGAATATACTGAACAAACCATAATGCTGCCTGGGGGAGGGGAATATCTGAGCTCAGAAGACTCCTTGCTTGGAGCAAGCAGTTGAAGTAGCAGCTTTTTTTTCAAAGCCCTGGGTTTGTTTTTAACCATTTAGAGTAGTCATTATTCTGGGAAAAAGTGGAAAGAAAAAAAAAAAAGAAAAAGAAAAAGAAACCACTGTCAATTGCACACCCCAGAATAAAACATAAGCAAGTCTTCTTCAAGGTCCTTTGTTGAGAAGAAAACTCATTCTGGCATTCTTGGGACTATGCATTTCACTACTGAATTCCTAAGGACACCACTTGAATATTGCCATGGATGAAAATATTTTTTGTTTGAGAGGACCACCACAAAGTGCCATTTTAAGTCAGAATTAATGGGTTGTATTCATTACCAACATACCAACTGACCATTCTTATCTGTGGAGGATATAGATGTTACTATGTAAGTCCTTATCGGGAAGCAACTTGGGAAATGGTGTAGAGTCAGGTTCAGCCTATAAAATGAGGTTAATCAGTAAAATAATCAGCTTCATGGGAACCTAAGGAATGAGCCAAGAGATATTACAAATTTAGGAGAATAACTATCAGAAGCAAAAACAAACCCAAAACGCCTGAAAGTAGGAAGACAATGAGACGAAAGAACTGCTGGATTTCCAAACAATTTTCATATACATTGAAATTTTTCTTAAGCTATTGATGACGTCTGGTTGACAGCAGGTCTCAATGGCCTCTCTTCTATTCAAGCGACAATGGGCTCAATAAAGGTCAGATAAACTAGTGGACTGACTTTCATGTAGTCAGTGTTCTGATTTTATAAGAACTATGCAAATGTCAAACAATGCTCAAATACTATGATACTGGATACTGGCTATAGACTGATTTCTTGATTTAATATTAAATATCTCAAATTTCTGATCTGTTCTACTCAGTGATTATAAAAATATCCATGTTAAATGAAGCCAATAAACTGTAAATGCGGCTACTTTAGTTACTATCCAAAAGAACCCTCAAAAACATCCCAGGATATGCCAGGATTCCTTTCCTCCTCTCTGCCCACTCCTGATAAGTTCTGTCAGGTTTCTCAGGTGTAGAGCAGCTCAGAGGATGGCAGTGCCCACTTGGAACTCCAAATCTGTATTATAAGCTTCCTCCAGGAGGAGTGGTTGTGAATTAGGGCAAGGAAAACAGGTGTGGGTGTTTTGGAGACCAGTTTACTCTGAATGCTAAAACCCACAATGACTTTAAACAAGGCCAGGTGAGCAAACATTTGAAACAAACAAAAATAAATAAAATAAAACGCACACTCCTAAGGAAACTCATTAAGGGTTATTCAGTGCCTTTGTTGGATTCAGTATTACCAAACAATTTATCCAAACCTCAAGGACAAGGTAGAGTTTCTATCCATGTGAGCACTTTAAACAAAAGGATGAGGACCTGCCTGGTATTGCTGATGCTTGGCAGTACCTTGGAGAACTTAGGGCAAGGCCCTCGATGCACCAAAGATGAAATTAAAAGTTGAGAACCTCAACTAGTGACTAGTACGGCAAAGTCAGGTCAAGTCTCCAGTGCACATGCTTACGCGCCCTTCACTGTTCTTACATATTGATTGGGAGTCATGGTTCTGTAAGAAGTGATCACCTCGGGGCAGAGCATTTTCCCCCTAGGCTTTTCAATCTAGCAGCAGAGTTTAATGACCTGACCCTACTCCTCTAAGACGCTGACGTAGTCCACCTGAGATTTGCCCATCACCATAGGAACTCCCAAAGGGAGGTCATTCTCCTTGGGCTGAACTATTGAGAAGCCTGCCACGGATCAAGGCTGTGGGCACAAAGCAAGCTTATAACTAACACCATTGTTTCTAGTATGTTCTGCCACCATCTAAGCGGGTTTCTGAAAAGAGTTCCATTACTAAGGAAGCCCCAGGCCCTCATTTCTAGCCTGTTCTGGGCTTCTCAAAAGCATTCATACCTGGTCCTCTCTCTCCAAAAGTGTACCGTTGCCATGAAATTGGCTACTAACACAGAGATATGAAAACGAATTTCAAAACATATGCAAAAGCAAAGAAAGGAAATCCCCCAATTTGGACAAGTCTCCATAATCAAAACAGAGGAAGGGAGGCTATCTGGCGATAATTCGCGCCAAGAGTATTTGGGCATTTTCCCAGAATTACCAAAGTAATCCTGTGAAAATCACATTTACGTAGGCGAAATTATGAACAAGCTACCCAAGTGGTGAGTGTTAATTAAAAGTTACCTGGCTCTCTAAAGCAATCAACGGTGGTTTGCACTTTATCACGACCCTCCCTTGACCTCTGCTCTAGTTCTTAAGCAGGTGCCCCAGAGATTTGCAGTAATGCCAATCTGGGTTTTATACTGTCAGGACCCTTCTAGGTAGCCTGATGGAACCCCACTTTCTGCCTCGCCAGGCAAAAATTACAGGAGGACTTAGAGTGGGTGTGGCAAGAACCAATCTTCCTGCTACCGCCCACCCCCACCCCCTCAGCCTGCTGAGAAGCCCACCTGTTTTGCAGTTCTCACACTTAAACAGTCCTCCCGGGACACAAAGGGACTCTGGTGACAATGTCAGATGTTCACGGGTGTTGGAAGAACAAATACTATCCTCCAAGCCTCTCCCAGGAAAACAAGATAGGGGCATTCAGCAAAGGGCTGGCCCTAAGGGATGCGGGGTCTTGCGCTCCGGGGAAATAACAGCTCCAGGGTTCGGTCAGCGCCTTCTTGCCCAAGTCTGCCCAGCTGGAAGAGAGAGCTGGGCGCGGGCGAGAAGCAGGGTCCCAGGAAGTTCTGCCCAGAGCGTGACCCCGCCAGTCTGGCACTAGACGCCAACACCCTTCAATCCTCCTTCACCACCTGTCCCGTGTTCCGGAGACGGCTGAGCCTCCCGACAGAACTTCGCGAAAAAGTGCGCTCCCCGAAGTGACACTCCGGCTCCAGCAGAGGCTAGCGGGGAGAGGGGGGCCCAGTAGAGTTAAGATGCTCAGGCTATCCTACCTGTCCGGCGACACAGAGGAGGCACCAGGTGCCACCGATGAGATGAGCCAGGAAACCCGGGGGCCCGCGCGCAGCGAGGCGGGACATGGTCCTGGCGGGGACACGGAGCGGTGGCTGCGGACCCCTGGCTGACAGGCGCAGCGCTGGGCGGGTGGGCGCGTCTCCGCAGCGGCAGCACAACTCGTCCGCTCTGAATGGGAGCGCGTGCGCCCGGTTGGGGGCGTTCCGCTCGAGTGCGGCAGTCCCCGCCCGGTGGCTCTGCGACCCCGCCCCAGCACCCTCCTGCTCCTCCCTCCGGGGTCGTCCAAAAGCGCCAGGACAGCACCGTTCGCATCCGGAAAAAGCTAGCAGGGCTGCTCGCTGCCTCCTATTTTCTTGATTTAAAAGGAGAGTAACGACTGCCCATCTTGCTCAGGTTTCGAGCGCCACTCTGCCTGCCCCCGACAATGAAGGTCCCCTGAGTGCTGGCGTTTTCTCTGGGCCCAGTGATTGGATCGGCACTGGAGAGACCTCACTATTCCAGGTTGCAGTTCTGGGGCCCCGAGCTGCTTTGGTTGCTCCAGAACCTCTGGACCAGGCGACCCTTAAGAAACTTGCGACCACATAGAATGGGGACCATGTCTGTCCGTAGGCATCTGTTCCCAGGCCTCTCGCGGTGATTCTACCATGGAACAGGTTTGATTTGCCGGGTGAGACTGGCAAAGAAGAACTGGCTCATGAGCCGCTGGAACCCAAAACAGTTGGGTTCGGACACTCTGGAGCTGGAGCCAGCAGCGCCAGGCACAGCAGAGAACTTAAGGGACCAGATCAATAAGATTAACTTTGTTGACTGTTTCTCTCCCCTTCTCTGCTTTATACCACGTTTGAATTACACTTCAAGCTTTACCCTAAAACAAAACACACTTTGCGCACTCTATTGTGGTCCTTTTACAACCAGGCCACAGCTCTTTTCTTCCTGAAAGCCTAGAGCTCCAGAGCCACTCGCCCAAAGCATCTTTATATGAAAGCAAGTCCCCACCCTCCCAACGGTCTTCCAGGCCACTCCACCCTCTCCAACCTTGGCAGCAAAGCTGGAAGAGGCAGGGAGCTGGCCTCACTTCAATAAACTTGATGATAAGGGGAGTCAGCCCTGCCCTCCTGAAGTCACTTCTGTGAAGTTCCCATGTGCTCTTACTAGGATGAACCCTAGCAACCATTCACTTGCTCCACATATTCCTGGATTCCTTCCTACCCGCTGGGCACTATGCTTAAATGTTACAGCCCACCAGTGACCAAGAGGAACACTTTTGTTATTCTTGCTTTTGGAATGCTAAGCTCAGAGGTCAAGTTTTTTTTTTTTTTTTTTGTTTTGTTTTTTTGTTTTTTTTAAAATTGTTGAGCTTTATATCACTTAAAAAATTGTAAAGAGGAAAGAACAAATTCCACACACACAGCACAGAGGCTGTAAACACGGAAGACAAAATGTCAAGCTAGGATGAGTAAATCACAGGCTTATCACTAAAGGATGGGCTGTGTTGCTGGGAAGGAGTGCTTCACATGTTGTAGGGCTACCATGCTGGAAGCAAGAAGAGACTGAGTCAGGCAGTAGTGTTAGGCAGCAACAGCCAATGAAATCCATAAATAACCCACAAGATGTGTACAATCATCTCACCTTGACACATAAGAACACTGACACTGGCATTTGTTGGCTGTGAAGCTGCCAGGGACAGAACCAAGTCCAAGAAGGGACACAGCCACAAAACTTTGGCACAGGGGGTGGGGGTGGGGGGCATCCTCCAAACCCTCAAATTTTCTAATCTAAATTCAATAGACATCACACTGGTGAATAAACTAAAGCCCAGGATCATAACCATGTGATGTCTCCCTTCACCTCCATGGAATTAGGAAAGCACAGCATCCTTTCCTCAAGCAGTGAGATATAAAACAAACAGACGCTTAAAGTTAATTAATATGGGAATTAAACATAGGATTTTTAAATTATAGAAAGTCCAAAAGGAAGGAGATAACCTAGGAAGATTATGATACCTGTCCATGAGATCCTGGGGACTTACAATACTGGATTAGTCTGTCTGCAGAACACAGAAAGGCTGTGAGAAAAGTGTCACAGAGCATAAGTACTGTCTCTCCTAGTGTACTGTGAGGAGAAGGCCCTTCCTCAGAACACCTCACAGGGTACATTTCCAGATCCCTGACCAGTCACCAGAACCAAAATCTATAGGGATTTTGTTCATTTGTGGTGTTATGGGCTTCAAATTCCTTCCACACCCTATACCTCATCGGCAGTTTGAAACATGACTAAGACAGGTTCCCCACACCACTACCAAATATCAATTCGCCTGGATGACACATAGGGTGAATAATATGAAACAAATGCCGTGACCACTCAATAATATAACCAGGACAAAGGAAGTCCTAAGACTCAGGAGAGGGGACAGAAGACCCCCCCCCCCCCAGCCTCCATCAATGGCTTTTTCCCTAGCGCCAACCTTGCCATAAGCCCCAAGACCCTTTGCCTGAAACTTGCAGCAGCAGAGTGTTTGGCTAGCACATTACCCTTGGAGGAGGAGCCATGCCATGCCATTGCTGGGCTGACTCAGTCTGTGTTCCTCCCAGTGATACTTCTGCTCTGCAGAGGGTCAGAGTGTTTCACTCCTTCCTGGGTCTTCATTTCCCTCCCTGTTCCTTTTAATCTACAGTCTTGCTTAGGTTCCCCAGCCTTTCAACAACAGTCTCCCACTATACTGCACTCTCACCTCTTAGTCTTTCTTTAACCTCAACTCAAAATGACCTACTTTGGCCCACTGGATAGAAGCTGAGAACTACAAGAAAAAACTAAAGAACGGACCGACAGATGTCATGTCACATCACATGCACCAGCGTCAGGTGGATCTCCATTACTGCCCATCAACCTGTATTTCATAGACCTTAGGTTCATTTCTATGTCATCTGATGACTAGTTCAACCTTCATCACTTTCTAGAAATCCCAGACTCATCCTTACCTTGCCCTCTTTCAGACACTGGAAATTCTAAACTTCTAGACTATCAGAAAAAAACATATAGGGGAATTATTTCTACCAAATCTATTTTTATCCACTACCACATGGCCTTTCTGTTTTCTTTGCAAAGGTAGTTCTTGGGACTCTAGTCTAATCTTCAATTGCTTTCAAACTGTAAATATGTGTCAATTTTCCATCCTTTCTATGGTACATGCCACAACTTCCTACCAACTGAATCTTTCTACTTCTCAATATGTAAGCACATTCAAGCCTCTTCTTCCTATGAAAAAGACCAGAGAGGTAGTCCTGCCTCCAGTGAGTATCCTCTCACCATCACCACTATACCTCTCAAAGAAAGATTATGCCTTTCTGTTTGTCTTTTGTCTTCCTTCCTTCCCTCCTTCCTTCCTTCCCTCCTTCCTTTCTTCCCTCCTATTTAACTATCAATCCATTCCAGTCACAACTGGGCCCCCAAATCTCAATGCAAACTGCTCTAGTCACCAATGGCCTCCATGAACATACACCACACATGTATCCTCACAGAATCATGGAACATGGTTGATTATTGCTCCCATCATGGAACCTTCTTAGTCCAATGCTCTGTCAATAAGTTGCTATTTCTGGAAGCTGACCATCCACCATGTGCCTTTTCCTCCACATCCTCAAATCTAATTAGCTCATTACTGGGCTTCTTCCATATCTGAGTTGACTATTTTTATTTATATAATGGTTTTGTTATTCATTTATTTATTTATTTATATGCTTTGATATATCTGTATTTCTCCTCTAGAAAATGTATTTGAATTTGTGACCATGCTTTCATTAGCGAAATTCGGCAACCAAAGTCTACCCTTACCTTTACTGGGGTGTATATTCTGTGAAGACAATACACTGTTTTATTCCAATGTCTCATCAACCCAAATCACTACTACATGTTTGACAGATTGACATTTGTTTAATTAATAAGTGGATGAAGTAATAATACTTCACATCATTCAGAGGGCTGTTGTGGGAACCAATTGACAGAGAGAGCAAGCCCTTTCAATAAGCTTTTTATTTGATTGCCTTTAAATTCAGGACCTAGAATCATCCTAGGAATATAGTAAGCACTCAGAAACAGATCGCTAAAGGAATAGACAGAATTTGAAATCCACTAATAAATGAAGAGCCTATCTAATTAGGTAAATTTACAGCAAATTTTCCAATAAAAATCTTTAAGCCCATTTTTAATTCCTAAGTAAATAATTAAAATGACAACAAATAATAATATTTGACGTAAAACCAATCATGTTCATCACCAAAGTAATGTCCCCCAATAAGAAATTGTATAAATTATATATTAAGAAAGTCTGCCATTGTACAAATGATCTTTTTCCTCCCCAGAATACTTAGAAGCAAGGAGGAAAGAAATCCACATTCAGTTACTCAGAGCCAAGACTTATCTAAATTGTTCTAATGAATACATAGGATACAACATAAAATGTTAAGCAAGAAAGGAATTTTCTGATAGCTGGCTCAAATCCTGTTTTATGCCCCTCTTGGTCTTTAACTAGCTAGGGATTCCCTCTTTGTCAGCCTTTATTTCCCTCTGCAGACAAGCAAAACCCAGAGCAAAGCTGTTCAGGCAAGCAAAAGGTTCATTTTTGACGAGTCGAATGTCATACACATTGTTCAAAGAAAATATACATACCTGCATTACACAGTTCAAAGTCTCTTCCCTTGAGCAGGGCTGTTTCAACAATAAAGCAGGCCACGGAGACATGTGACTTCAACTATTACAAACTGTTAAATTATGTGCACAATAAAAATGATAGGAAACATAAAGTAGACTCTGTAGCGCTCACAGAAATGACTCAAAGCTATATTTCAAGAAAATAAATACTGGAAACCAACAGTTTTATATACTTTCCACCCCAACTTACTCAATGTTCTAATTTTGTCTTTTCTAGGGATCTTTTTCTTTAGTATTGGCTACTGTATTTCTGGGCTTTTACATAGTAAGCATAAATATTAGCTGATCCTACACAAACAGACTCATTTGAATTAACATGCAGGTCAAAATACTTAAAATCACTCTGTATCCTTCAAAGGGAAAGCCTGGGTCTCCTGGGACTCTGACTTATCGGGAGCCTTATCTTTCTGTTCCGTCACATAGTGAGCAGTGTTTGAGCTCACAGCCATGTTCTGGCACGCGCCTCACTGTGCTGATGCTCTCCTGTTAGTAATGTACACACTTAATCTCCTGATGTCAGCTTGCAGGAGGCTCAAGGCTAAAATATGACTGCATTTGTTTTTCTTACCACATAAAAATGACATCACAAACTGTTAAGAAGTTAAACCATATATTATGGCTTCATTTAAGAGTCACCATTTGCGTCATATGACTGCCCAGCAGGGGCTGAATCTAACACACTTAACATTCCCGAGCCTAATAACATACATAAGCTCCTCTGGGTGCGGCCTATTGGGTGTGGTTTCATCACACAAAAAATCTTATATAATAACCTTTCCAAAACTTTTCGTTCTTTCTCCATGTGTTGAAGGATTTGTACAAATAATGCAGTCAAGGACAACAGAGAGGTTGAAAGAATAAAACATTGCATTTCGAACTGACACACTGATTTTTCTCTTTTGCTCTTGGGGGCCTCAAAAACTGTTTACCTGAAAATAGCAACAAGGTTTTTCATAATTCAGTCTGTCAACAATAGACAGCCTCCACGTTCTCCCACTTATTCTGAGAGTATGTGAAAAAGTAAAAATTATAATCCTTCATTTTTCAAAATACATGAGTAAATTTCAGAAAATAGATGCATGAAAGAAACTTGTAACTTCACAATTTCTCTTCCTCACTAGATCACCCCTCACACCTCTCACACAGTGGGCACTCAATAAGCATTTGGTAAACTACATTGAATTACAGTACTGTATTTTAACACCACTGATCAGCTCTGTAAAAGGCACATGGTGGTTCTAGATATATACACCAGGATTTATAAGACCAATATTTATACAGTCAGAATGTCCATTCTCCAAAGTGTTGATATGCCAGCTCTAATATGTAATTCAAAGTATTATAAGTGACATAGTGGGTAGATTTCAATCAGCTAATTTAATTTATTGTGGTGGTTTTTCTTGTAAAGCAGTGTCTTTTGGGAACCCAAGCACCCTACATTGTTTAGTTTTGATACACTCTCCTCCATTACAACAGAGGCCCAAGAACAGCTTCTGCCCTGGTCTCCCAGGCACCCCTCCCCAGGAGCTGGTAGCTCCACTAAGTCCAAAGCTTCCAGAATACCTCCTAGTGCTGGCTCTCTGTGCATTACAAAACTACTTCAGAAATATTAGTTACTGCCATCTACCTATAAAGCAACACTCCATTTTTCAGTTGTCACATGTGACTGAAAATTATGTAATCAACTTTTGCTTTTATTTAAAAACCAAGTGTCCAAATAAAAGGGGAACAGGCATTTTTTGAACAGATATTGGCCTCAGTTTCCCCAGAGGCAATGGAAAATATTGCATTTTATTTGCTTTAAAAGAAGTATCAGTTTGTTATATGAACATAGTTTTGCTGCAAAAGCCAAATTTAACACTACTACTTGGATTGCACTACAAAAATCACACAATGAAAATAAACACATGGGTACAGGACTGTTTACTTGGTTTCCTTCTCATGAACAACTTAATAAAACATTTTCTTACACATCAGAATGAAAACATTGTGGTGTGAAATACAATTTGAAAGCAGTTTTTACTTTTGGCTCCCAACTAATGACTGTGTATCACACACGCTGTCCTTTTTTGAAGATGTAGCTACTAATGATCTCACATGACTCGGGAGAATAGGAACAAAGACTGTGAAACATGGCTTAGGGTTATTTCCCAACTGCACCAGGGCTTGGAAAAACACAAACAAGGAAATTAAAACACTACCATGAAAATCAAAGGCAGCCAATTAAAAAAATAATAATAACAATAAAAAATGACTCAGAAGAAATTTTCCACCTTTGTTTATAGGATTACATAAGCTAACATGTAGAAAGTGTTTTGTAAATTGTAAAGTGCTATTGAAGACATATTCATCATTCAGTGTTACTTTGCTCTGATCCAGAAAAATTCTGGCCACCTCACAAAGATACACTTAAGCAGAGGGTTAGAGAAATAACTCAGAAGTTTAGCATACATACTGCTCTTGCAAAGAAACCATATTGGGAGGCTCATAATCCAGTATAATTTGAGCTCTGAGGTAATCTGACACCCTCTTCTAGCCTCCACCAGCATTTACATTCATGTGCTTATAAAGAAACATGCACAAATATACATGTTTAATTAAATGTTTAATTAAAACGCTCAATATTGTCAATATGTCAAAAGATGGACACCAATTGGATATCCAATACTAAATGGTTAACCCTGAAAACATGTACAGACTGGTGACATTATACAGACCAAGCAGGATATATTTATGTATTTAGGAATATGTGTATATATGTGTGTATATAACAACAACACACACATATGTATATGACAACAATTAAAGAAAAAGAGGCCCATGACAAAGAATTACGTGAGAATATTAACATTCTGTGGTCTATTGTGTGATTATGGTGACATCTCAGGTTCTTTGCTCTTTTGATATTGTTTGAATGTTTTCACTTGGGCTAGAAATTGATTTTGTAATTAAATGAAGCCATGAGGGTCTTTCCATTCTGAAAAACAAATAATGAATGAGGAAGGCAAGCGAAGATCCAGCCTGAAGTTTGAGTCAGGAATAACCTGAATACAAATGCACACTGCATATCTGTGGAACCTGAACAACTGTGATGCCCGAAGAGAGAAAGGATCAGACTGGTGACAGGCTTGAGGCATCATGGGCTTTGGCACCATTCAGAAAAGCTTCATGGTCACCTCCCTATGCTACATGGTTGCATTTTATCAGACATGTGCACATAGTAGTTTTAGCACAAATGACAGTAAAATTGTTTGTTATCTATACTGTCTACCACTTAGAACAAAAATTTTTAACAGTGACTTTCCTCTCTAAATTATACCTTTAAACATTCCAAATGAAAGACAAGACACAGAAGGGAGCTCAGGACTGATGTGGAGAGAACTGTGTCTGTCTAGGGGAAAGTGTCACCCCCCACAAGGCCCAGATGACAGAGGGAAGAGATGGGAGCCTCTTGGGATTTACCTGGAATATCCACTGGTTTCAGCCATATGGGCTGGGAGCCTATAGCTGGTGTGGGTCAGCCAAAGTTTTGAGATGGAGAGGAGTCATAGTCAGAAACAGAACAATCTCCATACCCCAGGAGCTGTTTCAGGTAAACATGTAAATGTTGGCCACCAGTACATGGACCATCCTTTTAGATAGTTGAGGGAATGGCAGAATAGTAAACAATTCTATAAGTAGCATTTTTTCATTTTTAAAAAATGAAATGGTCATAAAGTAGCAAGAGAAATGCTCCTAGAAACCTCTTTTTAAGTCTTCTTCAAGCCTGTAAGGTTTCTGGCCTGGGCTTTCCAGGCTAGCCTTATGGTCCAGACTTTCGGGCCTAACCTCAAGGTTTGGATCCACAGACCTGCAGACCTGAAGCCCCACAGACACACACAGAGAGATGCTTATATTAATTGTACACTGATTGACTTGGGGCCCAGGCGTATAACTTCCTAGCTCTTACTCTTAATCTAACCCATGACTCTTATCCTGTTCAACCAGGCGGCTCAGTACCTTTTCTCAGAGTAGCATCATTGTCCTCTGCATCTTCTGGCTTCTCTAGCAACTCTGTGGCATTTCTGCTCTGTTCTTCCTGTTCCTAGAGTTTTCTTAGTCTGGTAGCCCCATCCATACTTTCTGTCTGCCTTTGGCCTATCAGCATTTTTTATTAAACCGGTGGGTGGAACAATTATTTACAATGGAACAACATAATCCCCCTACAATTCTGGTCAGTGGTCAGCAGGCACTTCCCTCCTAGACAGCTCCTCGAACAGTAGCCATCGCACACTGAGGTGAGATGCCTGCTGTCTCCTTATACCTGTACTGAGTCTCCTGAGAGTGAGAACTGTGTCATATGTTAAATCCCCTACTACATATTAGATACTTCACCATACTTCGTGAGGGAAGAGGAGAGAAGAAAAGAAAAATGGGGAGCAAGAGGGGGAAAAACACAAGCATTCAACAAGATCTTAAACATTACAATGTAATGGCTGGGTGCAAATATCTGACTATATATGGATTCTATTAATAGAAAGAAATAACAAAAGGTATGAAAATGCTTTTATGCTGAGGAGAAAGAAAGAAAAAAATGCTGCCTAGATTTAAGCATGAACATTTGTACACCTATGTAAATAAATGTTTTAAAAAATGTAAAGCACAGGGAAAGAGCATAGACTAGCATACCCATCCTTGTCTGTTTAACCATGCTATGCAGAGACTTTACTTTGGTGCAAATGTCATTTTGGTGATTTCATCATCTTTCAAAGGGGTAGAATAAAGAAAGAGAAAAACCTGTGAGCAAGCATATGGAGCAAGCAGAGCCTTCTGAAATACTGTGCATCAAACGCTGATGACTAGAGCACATGAACATGTGCAAATGGCAGTGCTAACTGCATAGACAGTTGTCCCTAGTCACTGCCAGAGCCTCCTTGAGCATCACCACAAAGTCTGAATGTCTATCAGAGACTACACAGCTCTTTACTAGCCATCATTTTAGGCAAATTTTAGACTTAGGAAAACAAAGCACGAATACTTTATAAAAGGGTAAAAGTCGTGAATTATTTCAGGAATTTGCTCTTTTATGCAACATTTACACTTTCCTAAATATTTCCACATACTTTCTAACAGATGTCATTTCCTTTTAACCTTGATCCTTAAGACCTCAAGAGAAATCAGTGCACAAACCGAGCAAATCTCCAGAGACATGCTCATTCATTATAACTCACACCATATTAATATCTAATACCATCTATGCTCAAAACTCCAGTTCCCATCCACTTGCTAATTTAACAACTACATCTCTGCATTTCTGCAAAGGATCCCACATGTTGCCATGCCCCTCATCTCATTCCAGGTAGCAACTATTGTTTCTGTTCCTCAGTTTTGTAACAAAGACACTGATATTTCCAGCTTCTGTGTATCCATTTCCCACTGAAGACACTGTATGATTAATATCTCAGTAATCTGGGTTTTCTCTTACATGTTTTGGGGTTTTGTTTACTCGGAACTTTTACACACAATGAAGAATTATAATGTTAAACTCTGAACTTATTGTTTCCCTTATTAATAATAATTACTTCTCTGGGGTGCTGGCCTGTTGTGCACAGTTACAAATACTTGTGGGAAGTATTGGGGAAATGAGTGGCTGAGGTGAAAGTTCTGAATTTGTAGTGTTACTAATTATCTCACAAATCAGAATAATTAATATTTTACAAGAGAGGTCATAGATTATGAGGTATGGGTAAAGTCTGTGTGCTTGTCACAGCAAGCTCAGTGCATTGGCTTTAGAATCACTTGACTTTTTGCTAAAGAACCTACTTAATACCTAAAAATCATAATCTTTATTATTTTTAATATTTAAGCATCTCTTTCCATGTTTTAATATTATTAAACTAAAAAATAAATAATTTGGATTAAAATGGATTATGTGAGCAATATTGTCCTCTATATGGCTCCAAATACCTCGATCTAACATGACTTCTCTTATAAGAAAGCATTAACCCTCACTGCATCTGACACCAACAGCTATAGCAGTGCTGAGATCTTCCCTTCTCTCTCTCTCTCTCTCTCTCTCTCTCTCTCTCTCTCTCTCTCTCTCTCTCTCTCACACACACACACACACACACACACACACACACACACTTCATGCTAGCCTACCAGAAAAGATTCTGTAGTGGACTTTCCAGGAAAAGGGTGTGAACTCTGGAGTCTTATTTCTCTTTGAGATCAAAGTGGTTTACTAGGTCAAATCTCTCACTTTGGAAGATTATAGTCCAGTTTTGGGAGAATTGGAAACCATCAGACTAACTAGCAAGATGAAGAGTTAGCAAATGAAGAGGACTTGAACCATGAAAGATTCAGCTAGTGAATCTGGGCTCAGTGCCGGGCTTAAAAGGTGAATGTTTTATTACTTGGCAAGATTCCCACCACATGTCACTCCTGATGTCTTGGACATTCTAATCCTTTCATACATCAGTTCTGTAAAGGCTCACATTTCTTCTTCTGGGTCAAGAACCGAAGGCAGATTTCACAGACACTGGAGATGCCCCACCCTGTATGAAGGAATGAGTAGGAAATGGGAACACACTGAGAGATATTTCCTGAATTTACTGTTGGAGATGTGAACAAACCTTGTGGCTGTATACCAGATGATGCTTTCCTTACTTCTGTTACGTATGTCACACAAGGATGGTACATATCAACAGTTTCAATGGGTCAGGCAGATAGATGAGTCATTTATGAAGAAAGAGAGTACAGCAATACACAGAGACTTGATGTTTAGCTAAAAGGAGCTTTTAAAATTGAACAAACCAAACAAAATAGTGAGATTTTAATACTACCCATGTGGTCCCTAGGAAAGCATCGTCAAACTTCCCTCTAAAATATCTGCAGTGATTCAGAAGGAAAGAGAAATAGAAAGAGGTGTTTACTTTGTTTTCCTGTTGCTGTAATAAAATATCTTGAGGAAAAACAACTCAAAGAAGAACAGGTTTTTTTTTGGCTCACAATTCCAGATGATACATAACATATAGCCTATGATAAATAGCCCAACATTTCAATCTTCTTTTAAATACATTTGGTTTTCAATATTATGAATTGCTTTAAAAATATATTTTAAACATTCCCTTCCATTGCAGGGAAGCCAAGGTGGCAAGAATCTGAAGTTAACAGATCCCATCCATTCGCAGTCAAGAGCAGAGAACAATGTATACATACAGGCCAATGCTCAGCTCACTCTCCCCATTTTATATAGTCTAGGATCACCTGTGCAGGTTCCTGCCCATAATTAAAACTTAAATCTTTCCATACTAACCTAGACAAACCTTCCTAGACACCTCAGAAGGTAATCTTCAGCTAGACAGCCTCTCACTCGCTCACAGGTGTCACCTCTTATGTGTCAATGTGACAATTAATACTAACTACCACAACTCGTAAGTATAATAAACATCAGTGCTACCAGTAAGGATTTTGCTACATTTCAAAATGGAAGTTATACTTCCAAGATATTCTGTCATGCCGTACTTACCCTGAGTCCATAAGACTTTTCCTCTCTTAAGTATCTGAAGAGACATCTAAACACTACTCCAGATACAAAGTCAGGAGATTTCAAGTGATTTTCTTTTTGTGGGAGGAAAAACAATGTTTGTTTGGATCTCCTTAGCTAATTCTCTATGAACAAACACAACTTTTAGAAAGCAGTGAGTATTAAGTAGAAAGGGACATCATAAAAATTTCTACCACACAAGAGGTACTCCCAGAGAAACCCATTTCCAAACATGGGGTTGTACCTAGTAAAGAGCCTAGCAGGGAAGGAGACTCTGTCCCATTCTCAAGGATGCCGTAGAATAGCTAAGAGCATCATCCTTTAAATGCCTTAATATTTCAATCTATACACCTACCATAACCATTTAAACTATTCCCTATTCTAGAATACCTATTTTCAGTATTTGAGAGAGGTTTATGATAAATAAGCCTATGATAAATAACCCAACATCTCAATCTTCTTTTAAATACATTTGTTTTTCAATATTATGAACTGCTCTAAAAATATTCATTTAATTTCTTTACTGCATTTACATACTCCTCTTATTCCATCTCTCAAGACATTATCTCATTTGTTAATGCATGCATCTATTTACTAAGTTTAGGTTATTTTCTTGAGGGAATTTACAAGGAGGTTTATAGTTTTTTGAGTGATGGAAGGCTAACATACAGCATAGTGTGTATGAGCAAAAATGAATGTCCATGGGATGAGTGAATGGGAATAAAACAAGTGAGAGTTAGTGAGAACTCTTACATCCAACCATACTGTGACTGAGAAGTTCACACTACAAAGTCTTAAGACTAAAAATGCTTCAAAAGGAATGATAGGCTGTAGGTACTGTGGGCAAAGGCTTGTTATACTGTTTTCCAGGTATAAGGATGACGCCTGGGACAACCACAAGAATACAAGATGGCAGATTAGCAGTTGAAATCACTGACATACTCAACTGTGAACATTTTGATTCTAATATAAACATGTTTATATAATTAGACAGGAACATCTACTTTTTTAAATCAGTAGCCTAAATAGGAAATATATGACATATTACAAATAACAGCACAATAAAGAGTCATTCTGTATGCATGGACCAATGAAGGCAATGGGGAGAATCTGGTAACCCATTGGCCTGTGAACACTTCACTGCATCTACTAGCTTTTGGAAAGCTGCACTGCTTTCATCTCTCCAAATTAACACAGGAGCAGAGAAGGGGGTGGGTAAGGAGAGAATATTGAGAGGAACAGCTAAAAGAACTTTGTTAGTTAAAACTTAGACTATTTGAACTGAGTGTGTTTCCTGTTAACATTTTTAATCTTGGAAATATTACATTATCTCCCTCTAAATACAATCTAGAAATATTTTTAAACCATGAACACAACACTAAAACTTAGTAATAATATTTTTCTTAGGTTGTTCATTCAACCTGCCTCAGTGAGAAACAAAATACAACATGTATCTTGAGTGGTGAGAACATGTGGGTAAAGAAGCTGTCACAGACAAAAAGAGGAGAAAGACTGGGGACCAGGAATTACCTTTGAAAGAATGCTCTAGAGAAGATTTCCCCAGTCGGACCTCTCCTTCTTTCTCCACAGTCTATCAAAACAGCGCCACTAGCTGGGGACAAAGAGTTCGGTACCTGAGCCTGTGAAGAACATTTCATATTCAAACCCAAACATACAAGAAAAGAAGCGCAGATTCTGAATGAAGACTGCAATGTAACAGTCATATAGGCATCACATTCTGAAGAGATAAAACCAGACTTATTAAGTGACCTCAGCAGCATCACCATTAACAGTAACAAGGCAAGAATTTTTTTAATAGCTAACTAGTTGGCCCTCTGAAGCAGCTGAACAAGAAAGATCTGTATTATGGGCAGATTTATAGCTATCTCTTGGACATTAAGAACAAATTCCTAGTAAAATATTTATATGTCATTTTATGAGATATTTTTAATCCACAGCATACCTCCATACTTGACTAAAGCTCAAAATAGAACCCTTTGAGTAAACAGTATGTTCACATCTAAACTTCAAGAAATTATTATGTTATTTTTTTATCTTTTGAGAATAATCTGAGAGATTATATTGATTTGTTTAATTAAAATATCTAAATTAACAAGAAGCACCTTTCAGAAATTAAGTGATATTTACATTATTTCAAGGTCTTAAGTTGGAAAAAGATGACCTATTAAGGAAAAAAACTTAGGGCATTTTTTGGAGTTATGCAGTAGTTTTAAAAGCGTAGATATGAGATAGCAGTTGTAAAGAGGCTAACAGGCCATGTTCTGATAGTGCAGGGATGCTGATCACTAGTGGCCTGGTTGGATCAACTTAGTACATTTACAGGCACTTACCATTATGTAGAAGTGGATACTTTTTATAGGAGCTTGTAATTTTAAACTTACAAATTTGGTCTTAAATCTAATGCATTTGAATCACTAATGTCCATTTAATACACGAAAAAAATGTCCAATATATCAAATTTCCTGATAATGGCATTTAATTGTGCTGAAAGTTTGAACTTGTGATCCAGTCATCTAAACTATAGGATGAACTCTACACGACTCCACTTGCCACATCACAAATATTTTGAATGTTTTCTAGTTCTACTTAGTACTAGTTATTAGGATTCTACTTGAATGTAGACATGGACTGCCGTAGCCCCATTCTCAAGTCTGTGTTGATAGAGCTGGAATTTACATTTCAGCACTGGAATTATGAAAACCATCTCTTCTTTGTAAAAAGAAAAAAAAAGGAAGACATAATGAAAGCAGTATCACACCCTGGAGCTCAATCCCCATCACCTTTACTTAACAAGACTTGCATCAGAATCATTATTCCTGTTATTTCAATAGCCTTAAGCCTCTCTAAGCACCATATAACTTGACAAGCATTTTTCAGTTCAAAGGGTACAGCATGATTTCTCAGTCCTTGGTCTTACAATGTGCCATGATCAGGACATGTAAAAACCCAGAGATTGTAACTCTGCCTTTAGTGCAAATGTATCAAATTACTTCTCTAAGCTCTTAATTCAGTGCAGGCTATTTAAATGCGTGCTTAGATATGCCAGAGATGAGCTGAGTCCTAAGGATTCATTGATAATCCAGTCAATGCCTTTGCCCTGATATAGCTTATATTCTAGTACTAGGAACAGACAACAACAACAGCAAAAATAAACAGACAAAAGGAAAGGAAGGAAGGAAGGAAGGAAGGAAGGAAGGGAGGGAGGGAGGGAGGGAGGGAGGGAGGGAGGGAGGGAGGGAGGGAGGGAGGGAGGGAGGGAGGGAGGGAAGGAAGGAAGGAAGGAAGGAAGGAAGGAAGGAAGGAAGGAAGGAAGGAAGGAAGAGAGAAACAGAGAGAACACAGCACCTAACACCAAAAGTCTACCTGCCATGGAGTCGTAGCGATGTAGGTCTATTAGTTTATGAAGGGAAATTAGGGAAAGAAGTCTTCACAAAATGAGAGAAGTCATGGAAGAGATAGGATGGAAGGCAATTTTGCCTGCCATCATAGTGAAAAAGCATGTTACTAAAACACAGCATAATGAAAGGATAGTGGTCAGAAGTGGTCAGAGAGATGCCCAGGTGCTGGCTTCCCACATTAGTCCCCTCCAGGACACATCTTGAAATGCAGTTCCCATGATTAGCAGGTGTTAGCAGGTGGGACCCTTGAACAGTGATTGGACCTTAGGGCTCTGCCACTATCAGGGGAGAAGATTCTTTAGAAAGAGTAAATCTCGCCAATTTAAATTCTCCCCATCCTCTCATTTTCTCACTTTCCCACTTTTCTGTCTCCTCCATCTTTACTACCACCCCCTTTCTCCATTTTCCCAGTTCCCCCCACCCCCTCTATCTCCTCTATGCCATCTTTCTTTTCTCCATCTCCCCTCTGTCCCCTTCCACCTTGTTTGGAACAGCATTCTAAAAGATATGTTGGATGTCTTGAAACTAAATTCTGAGCCCTTGGCAGAAGCCAAACCAGTTATTTTCTTGATCTTGGACTTTCTAGTACTTGAAACTGTGAGACATTAATTTTCTTTTATTTAGAAACTACCTAGTAACTCTATTATAGCTCACAGAAAGCACCAAGACCCAAGGTCTTTGTGATTATGGTAAAGACTCTGGAATTCATTGAGAATTCATCTAGAATTCAGTGAGAAGTCATTAGTGGATCCTACAGATCCCTGACTGCAGGAAGGAAGGTTACCTGAATGGGATGGGATAGCCTAGGATACTTAGAAAGCTATTATTATTAAGGGCCCAACCAAAAATGAGATGAGGTGAGAATAGGGGTGTTGGTGAGAAACCACCATATGCATACTCTATCTTTCTGCTGGATTTGTGGGTTTTAATTTTTCAGAAGAACTACCAACAGTGATTTTAATTGTTAGGTGTGAGTAACTTACAGAAAAAGAAAAAGAGAAAATACAGAAAGTTCCTTTTGGATGTGTAAAATAAGGACTTACTATTTTAAACACTGGCACAGAGAAGTAAACCTGGCAATTGCTGTGTGTTTTCTGTTGCTGCTTAACTAATTACCACAAATTCGAAAGTTTCAAACAACACCTACTTATTATCTCACCCTTTGTGTGAGTTAGAATTCCAGGGACAAGAGAGTTAGGCCATTTGCTCAGGGTCTCACCAGGCAGAAATCATGGTGTCAGCCAGGGCTATGATTCGCATCTGAGGCTTGGGACATGTTTCCAAACTCACTGGCTGTTGGCAAGAATTCATTTCCTTGCAGCTGTATGAGCGAGGCCCCAGTGTTCCTGCTGGCTCTAATACAAGCATCACTCCCAGATACTAGGGCCTCCTCCCGTTTTCTTGCCATGGATTCCCTCACACGAGTTACACCAGAGCTGGTTGCTTTCTTCCAGGCCTGCAGAAGGACATCTTTCTGATGTTTCATCTGCTTTTAAATGCTCAGCTGACTGCCGGGCCCACCGAGGCAATATCTTTCTATTATCTCAAATTCTAGTTGACTGATTAGTATCCCAGTAACAGGAAAGATAACATGTCATGGTTACAAACTCTGCCCACAATTAAGGGGGAAGTGATTATAAAGGGCATATACAACAGAGACAGGGACCCTGGAAATCACTCTAGTGTCTGCCTACTATGTTGGTTATGGGGGTTAGAGAGTCTGGAGTTTAGTGGTAATTTGGGACTGTTGAACTGGATAAAAGAGCCTTGAGAGACTGTAGATAGAAAACATGAGATTAATATAAAAGACAATAAAGTCTAATACTTTCTAAGCACATCCCTCCAGGAACCCAGGAACATATCTATATATTGCTCATTTAATTTCCAGAACAACATTTTGAGTTACTTAAAACCAGTTTCACAGATAAGAGCCTAATTCACTCACTCAAGTTAATGCACTCACTCAAACTCCGTCAGTTATCTAGTTAATAGGCTCAAGATTTGAAGCCAGGCAATCTGATTCCCTGGTCATTCAATATTATATCATTGAAGAAGTGATTTAGGAATAAATTTCCAATATTTATATGTCAGAACAAAAAGATCAATTAAAGGAGATACTGAAGAATCAGACTTTAAGACAAAAGATTATATCATGAGCCTAATGTAGAAAGCCCCATAAGATGAAGTCAGTGGCAATCTAGGTAAAATACTAATATTTGAAGATGAATTTCCCAAGTTCTTCATAAAAGTACAGCAGAATGATGCCCTCCCTAGCATGTGCACTCAGTGAATACCTATTTTGTTGGCTGGACACTAGGTGTATCAGTGAGATAAATCTTCCCTGTCCTTTAAGAGATTTCATCAAAAAGTGAAAGGGGGGTGATAGTAGTTTGCAAATAAGGACCTTATGAGCTCATTCTTGACAGTGCTAGAAAGAAATTCAGAGGTGAGCAAGATAATTAGAACTGAGTCTGTCAGCTTTCATTTTATTATTACCTTGCCAGAGCTGCTCCAGTAGAATAGCCCAGACTAGGTGGCCCAAGAAAAGAGAACTCATCTCCCCCCAGTTCTGAAGGACAGCAATCCAAGAATATGATGCTATCACTGTTTATTTCTAATGCAATGTAGTCTGAGTGTATTGCGGCTGCACTGAGAAAAGATTTTAAGATCTGGAAGTTTACAGGCACTGGAAATTTATTACTCACAGTTCTAGAAGATGGAAATCCCAAGATTTCCAGTAATTCAGTGTCTAGTGAGGGTCACAGTTTGTCAATTCCATGGACAGTGTCTTCTATATTGGCTCATATGGCAGAGTAAATAAACAGTCTTCCTCACTTGGGAGTAAGCGAATGCAATTTAAACAAGCAGAAAATACAACCTAGGACTTCACACACACTAAAATAAAAACAACAACATCAAGAAAGACAGGAAATAGCAGGTGGTGGTGAGGATGTGGAAACATGTAAACTGTCTTTGCTTGTGGAATTTTTAAAATGGCACAATGACTTCAGAAAACAGCTTGGCACCTCCTCAACATTTGCAGTCCCTCTGGTTGGTCATCTGAGAAAGAAACGCCCCTACACTAGCATTCACTGTCAGCACCCTCTCTCCTCTGTCTCTGGCACTCTGACACTAACGTCCTTTGTCCCTACTAAAGTTCTTTGTTCTGGACATTTTCTACTCTTAGACTCATACAACAAGTAGTCTTTTGTGTCAATACAAACTCATGGATTTGCACTCAAGGGAATTGAAAACATATGTCCATATAACAATGTGTGTATCCGTATTTGAAGCATCATTATTTCCAAAAGCCACAAGAAGAAACATCCAAAATGGTTACGGAGCCATAAACGGACACCCCATAGAATCTATACAGTGATGTATTGTTACTCAGCCATAAAAGGGCACAGAGTGCTATGGTGACAAACCACTGCCATCTTCAAAAGGGGGAGATAAACAGAGGAAGGTCACAGGTTTCAGGCCTGCTTAGGTTATACGGGCAGGGAAATAAAAGGAAAATGAAATAGTGCTGCAAGAGACAACGAAGCTTGAGGATATTGTGCAAAGAGAAAGACACTAGACATAAAAGACCACATGGTGTCATAGGCTCCAACGGCAGAAGCTGTACAGAGTGGGAAAAGCCATGGAAAAAAGTAGGTTAGTGGTTATTTGAGCCTGGAAACAGGAGCAAATGGAAAATGAATGCCAACAGGTAAAGACTTTCTTTCTGAGGTGATAAAAATGCTCTAAAATTAGGACATGGTTATATTCATATACCTTCCTAACATTAAAACTGCTGAATAGTACTCTTTGAAAAAGAAAATGTTACAATATGCAAATTACAGCTCTATGAAATATCTTCTGTAATAATAGTTTGACCTAATTACTCAACTATATTTTAATTTTATGCTTAGCTTTATTATTAAGAACTGTTTTTCATAGAAAGTTTGATACTTCCTAGGTACATGAAATTTAACATGAATGAAGACTCCTTAAGAATTAATAGGCCAAAGGGATTAATAGAAATGATAGCATATAGCTCAAATAATACATGATGTAACAAAAACCAGGACAATGATACATAAGGTACCAGATAAAATCTGCCATACAACCAAACCTATCTTGACATAATTCCTTTGCCTTGCCTGCCCTTTGGAGACGGTCAAGTAAGACAAGACAGAGAGAGGAAAAACAACAGGACATTATTTTGCCTGTCCCTACACCCCCACCATGGTCAATGGTCTCCAGGGTCCCTACACCCCCACCATGGTCAATGGTCTCCAGGGTCCCAAGTAAGCTTTCATTATTCAGCCAAGTAAGTGTGCTCGTGACTCCTGCCTCTGAGAGCGCAGTTCTTCAAGCACGCTTCCCAGTGAGCCTTTCTTTGTTCCTGTCTTGATTCAAATTATATCTTATTGTCAAAATCACCAACTCATGATTCCCTTACTTCTGTCATATCTTAATCTCTGAGTCCTTGAGAAAATAGGTGTAACATCACACTGAAATGGTAGACTTGTCAGTTTCATGAAGACAGTAATGATGGATACTTGTCAAAGCCTTTATCTTGCACATAGGCTTTCTATTCACATCATAGATCCATTCCCTAGGTCAGTGATCAGTCATCCAAGAAAGCTGGTGACTTCTGAGTTGGGTTTTTTTTTTTTTTAAACAATCACCGTTTTTTAAAATACAAGTTTGTATATAGCTGAGGCTAGCTTCCATCTCCCTGTGTAGCTGAGGATCACCTGAACTCTTTATTTTCCTGACAGCTGTACCATCATGCACAGTGATTACAACCCGTGGAGAAGGTTGTCCCAGAATGCCTCAATTGTGTATATTTTTAAAGGAACATTGACAATGAGAATATCTGCCAGTAAAAATTACTCTGAAATGGTTGGCAACCTTAACTATAGTCATTTCCCCATTTATTTAACCTTAAAAACATTTCCAATGATTTAAGCTATTTCCTGTGCTTCACGGTATAGCTTCCCACAGCAGAACAACTTTACATCATCACGTGAGAATGCACGATGGGGAATGGTCGGGCTAATGAAGAACGGTTTTGTCTCAGCACAGTTGAGAACACCAGTAGCTACTTTCTTCTTCCTCCTTATCTTTCTTCTTCCTCCTTTTATTTCACACGCATGAAGCCCAGGTGTTATATGGCCGTGTTTCGGGCAGGTGAGCTCCAGGAAGGGCAGCAGATGCAGGCTCCTTCACATCTCCCTCGGCATCCATTTGCCCAGCTCTTATGCTCTAGGTTGATTGGATTCCAGCAACACTAGCAAGTGCATTCGAGTTAAAACCACGGAGGAGAATGAGAATGGGGAACTGCCTCCTTATTCATAAAGGGTTTTTGCTAGTTTTTGTGCTCTGTGGGCCTTGTCCATCAGGATCTTACAGAACTACATTACTGAATGTGTCTTCTCTGTGGAAACATTTTGGTTCATTTTGCCTTTAAGTTTTCCATCTTCAATTCTTATGGAGAGTAAAGAAAAGCAGCAGCTAACAATCCATGTCACCCTCAAAACAAGGATTCTCTTAAGAAAGAAAATAGGACTGTCACTCATTTCTAAAAAAACACATTCAAAGATAAACTGCTTGGCCCAGAGGGATCGCCTACAGCATCTCCTCCCACACAAAAGGCACATTTAAGTCATTTCACGCACAAAAAGACAAATAAAGAAGGCTTCCCGCACCACTGCCAGAGCACCTGTAAGCCAGCTGCCTGTGCCAAGTCACTGCATCACATGTTGTCTCCAAGAAGCATTGTGCACATTCCCATATTCCTCTGTCCTCCGGGGAAACAGAAAGAGTTCTGCTGCCAAGGCTCCGTCCTCAAATGCTCATCTTCATTACAGAATTGTGGGTACCATCTGTGTTGTGGGGACACTTGGGGACTTTTTAATTTTGCTTGTTTTTTTTAACATTCTTTTCAGATATTTTCATGTTGAAACACAAATTTATTAAATAAAAGTTTTAAGAATCCTAATGAGAGCCATCCTCATCCTTTGGGTGAAGCTGTGGATTCCATAGGGTGATAGATTATAAATTTAGGGTAACATTTCATCTGATAAATTGTTTCTTCACTTATATATTACACTCTCTTTACTTCACCGTATATTACGCTCTCTACCAGCAATTGGTAAAACAACTCCTTTCAGGTTTGTGCTGCCACAAGTTTGAGGCCTTTTCCTGTTTTTTGGTTTTTGGTTTTTTTTTCTTTTTCCAGTTAGAAGCAAGGCTGCCAACTCCGTGGACACTCATGCCATTACCACCTTTGATGTATGTGTCATATAAGCCCGAAGGTTCTGCTTTATTCTCACTCCTTGACATAGGGGCCACATCTCTGATGCCAGGTCACTTCTTCCCTCTCTCTGAAACAAACCACAGCTGCCCCTCCCCCACCCCCCAGAGCAATCACTGAGGTTTTATGGTTAGATCAATATCGGTGACTCCTCAAGCTACTAACCCAGACCAAAGGATGGCGTTAGAGTCCCAATTACAGAGCCATGTAAGACAGTCTAAACTTAAGCAACTGTAGAAGGCAGGAAGCATTTTGATTTAAAAAACAAACAAACAAAACAATGCCATCTCTTATGACAAAGTAAATAATTCCTCAGTATTTTCATTATAAACTGGCCCAGTCTAAGGGAGGAGTCCCATGCTGTTTTTGGTTTAATATCTTTCAGCTCTGTGCTTAACATTTCCATGTTTTAAAAACTTTGCCTGTGTTGAACCCACAGCATTCACAATTTTCATTTATATATTATTTCATATTATTTTATTTACATATTATATATATATGTAATTTACACATAATAAGTGCTAGCAGACAGTGGACTCTGAGAGCTTAGCCATATCACAGTCACTGCAGGCATCAGAAGAAAGGGCTGTGAGCTGCTCCCCTGGGAGGAGAGGAAATGTATTAGAAGAGGGAATACAAACATTGTCACATAACAGACATATCAGTGACATTCTGTACATGAGCAGATAGGTATGTTGATTGAAGAATCAGGGAACAAAACGCCAATGACAACATGAGTGTCTCTGCAAACTTAAGGAGACCCATCTCTGCTGTCCGGTCGTTAGCCTCTGACCTTACTTACTGAATGAAGGGTAAAAAACAGAGGTAAGCAAAAAGACTTGATCTTAAGTTCACAAAACAGACGGCCAAAAACTGGGTCCAAGAAAAATAATTGAAATGAAAAATACAAAATAATGGAGGCAAGTTCATTAATGAGCTCTAAGGGATGGATTGCTCACTCCAAAGCCAAAAAGGATGGAGTAGACAGTCTTAGGGAAGTGAGAAAGCCACCACAGGACACTTAGTTTTCTGGCAAATTTTCTAATGCTCTCAAGGTCTCCAGTTGGTGTAGAAGGGCTACTGCTCCACTTCAAGTGGAGCATACACCTAGCTTTGTGTGAACTCACCAACAGGAGTTTCTGTTGCATATTTCAGAAATATCCTTGCAAGAGACAGCATGCTTTTGACTTCAGAATTAACAAGGAAATGAGTGACAGTCTAAATCTCACACATAATTTTAAAAGACAGTGCACTTTTCTGAGAGGTGCCAGCCTTGCATAGGGAACAGACTCAGGAGGTCTCTCCCATGTGAGACTCTTCACTGATATTTGATACACAAAAATGAAGACCCAGGCAGCACCCAGGAATTCACTGTGGAATTACATTCATTTTTATTCAAATTTTAAGAAATCAAAACCAGATAGTGTGAAATTCTGAATGACTATTAGATCCTAGGCACTGTGCCTCATGTACCTAATGGGTAGGTCAGTAAGAGAATGGAAAAAAAGTATTTACCACATGATGCATCCTACTGTAGGATTTCAGCTGCAGGCATGGCCACTGACCTCTGGGTACAAGCTGATATCAATTCTGAAACACACCTAAATGTATGTTGCCAGAGGAAGAACTTGATATATACAATTAAAATAATGTGTGAATGCTACTATATAAAGAAAACATCACAATAACTGGCATTTTCTAATGGCATTTAAATGTATGTGAATGCATATAGGAGAGATAGGTAAGCCCTCAAATGTGGTAACAGCCATGCCAACGTAAAAGTTGGGGTTATAATGGTCAAAGGGGATTTTTATTTGATTTGATTGAATTAATTACTTTTCAGGATATTTTATTCCATGTGTTTCTTATGCAAGAAGAAATAATAAACATTTAATTAAAGGTTATGTATACCATCTGGTCTAGGGAAAACTGATCACAAACCCGGAAGGTGTGCCTTGAAGGAGGGTAATATTTATAGCTGAACAGTAAGCACAATGTACCCGTCACACTTTCCCAGGCTTATAACCCAGCTCTCTCACTGAGAAGTTACTCAGCTTCTCCTTTTCCTCAGCTATAAAGTAGAAGAAATAATTAAACCCTACATTAGCAGGACAGAGTAAGAATTAAGTAAGTTAATATATGCAAAATTTGAATGCTCCTAGTTCACATTGTACATTAATTATATTTATTTTTATTTAGATCACCTAACTGTCCCCTTCAGTAAGTACTATAGACAATAGGAAGCCCCTATGTCTACATAGACTCATGAGAAAGGTGGCATGGTTGCAGCATGGTGACAAGGGTCAGGATGAGGAATGGAGTGTAGAGTTACCAAAGAAGTCAGTAAGGTAAAGATAAGGAGCCTATGTTGTGGGATGTCTTTCTGTATGCTGTGAATATAATTTATTAATAAAGAGGATGTTTTAACCTATACCAAGGCAGCTTAGAGGCAGGTGGGAATTCCAAGCATAGACAAAGGAGAAGAGCAGAGTCAACAGGACTCTGCAAGCTGCCACCCAAGGAAGCAAGGTGTAAAAGTGCAGGTAAGCCATGAGTCATATGGAAAGACACAGATTAATAAAAATGGGTTGAGTTAGGTTGTAATATGAACCTGAGCCATAGACAGAACATTTGGAACTAATATCAGCCTCTGAATAATTATTTTATAAATGGCAGCTATGGGACAGGTCTGTTCTTTTGAACCGAGAGAAAGGTGTCTTTGCTGGGCAGTCCCCTGTAGGAAATGGACATGTTTCCTTTAGTTTAAAGCAAAACATAGCAAGAGCTAGCTGTGTGAACTTTCAGGATACAAACTACTTCTGGCTTCTTCTTCACACATCTTGTAAGTAAAGAATAAAGACTCACAACATGTTAAAAATCTTACCTGCGTTTATATAATCTAAGTTTCATGGCTCACCATCTTTCTGTTAAAATAAACCAAGAAGGAAAGGAAAGGAAGAAATGATGTCCCTCTGTAAAGTACATTAGGGATACAGAAGAGAAGAGGCCATCAGTTGACTTCCAAAATGAATCCCTTCATCCTGTGGGACACAGTCCTCCCTCCAGTCCAAATTCTGTTGGTCCTGGCTGAGCATCCGTGTGACTTCTGACTCTTCAGTCTAGCCTCCATATGTTTCTCCAACTTGTTCCTATCATCATATGCAGAAGGTTTGCAGAGGATTTGGTCACGTGCTCAATTGGGCAGCAGTCTTCCCCTGTCTCAAGTGAATTGTTTTATTTAGGATAAGCCTGAATTTAGTAAGTTTATCTAAATCAACACCAAATTCCAGAGGTTTAAATGCTGACAGAAAAATCAGCTTTTAAAAAGTGAATCTTCCACCCCCACCTCAACTCTTTATTCAACAGAAGTATTTGCTTGAATTGACTGAGAAAGGCTGCCGCAGGATGGAGTGTTTAAAACAGTTCAAAGCACTGAGCTCTTCTTCCAAATTATGTGCATCTCTAAGTAGAGAACTGATTAAATACTGATGCCTAATAGCATCATAGCCAGCCAGGATCCAAGTTCCTGTCATCCTTCCTAGTTAGAAGTCACACTAGTTAACCCATACATCACTGAAGTGAGTTGAAGTCTCCTCTCTGACATAGAGCTCTATGTCAGTGACAAGGAGTAAGTTTCTAGGTATCCCCCCAAAATGATGAGTATCACTGATAATCTGTAAAGCTACAGAAGAATAATTTTGGTAAACATTGGCATATTTTAATATATACTCAATTTGGTGAGCTTTGCAGAAATATTTGCTTAGTGGGAGTCAGAAGCCGGTAGCCACGTGGCGATCTAGCATATAGTGACTCCCAGAAACACAGATAGTATAGCAGGTGACATCTGAAGGAAAAACGGTCATAGTGGAAGGTGCTGGTGCCTAGCAACCACAAAACATGATGGGAACATAAAGAGCACTGTGGTCAACACAGGCCTACTGAGACAGGGACTACGTGCTCTTCAAAATTTCATTAAATTTCTGGTCCTACTGTAACCAATCCTCTCAAGTCTAGTAGCTTAAATAATACAAATTGATTCTCTGACAGATCTGAAGGTAAAACTCCTACAACGTGCTTGATGCTGGCAAAGCCTTAGTGTTGACGAGCTATGTCCCTCAGGAGGTTTCAGAGAATCAACTATCCATGGTTCTTTCAGCTTCCAGATGCTTCTGGGAATCCTTTACTTGGAAAGGTACTACCCCAATGTCTGCTTCTGTCATCACATCTCCTTCTCTGACTGGCTCACCGCCCTCTGCTTCCCCTTGTACAGGATATCTGTCTTTATATTGGGCCTACCTGAATGAGCTGTCCATCAAGCCTGGACTTCACTGCAGTTGCAAAGCCATACACAAGAAGCCAAGATTTAATTTCCCTGCCTCAAAGAGATAACTGGAAAACTGGGGGAGAGGAGAGATAACATGCAGCTTTTCACCCAATGGCCCAGGGCACATCGGAACACCGCCAAGAGAGAGAAATAAAAAACATGTCCCTGTAGTCCTTGTTCTCTGCCTGAAGACTGCGTTGTGACACTGTGACATTCCTGGGAATGCAGAACCAGCATCTATTCACCACAAAGAAATGATGATGCCAAAGTGAGGGTACCACCCACACCCGAGTCCTGCTAAGAGGTGTTCTCTACCACATAGAGGAGGCCCAAAGTCTTGAACACTTCTGGAATATAGGAAAAGCTTCATGCAGGATGTGAGACCATCACTCAAGCACAGGGTACTCCAGCATCATCATATTAAATGCTTCTCTTGGTCTTAAGAACATCAGCTTAAACCACTGTCCTAAGCAAAGATAACTGACCATATAATTGAGTACTCTTTGAAACAGTTCAACTTTCTATCTGTTCATGAAACCCATGCAGTTTTGGCTTCCTCCTCAGTGACAAAGAGCCTTTTCCAAAAACAGTATTAATAGAGAAAAGGAAGAGCAGGCCAGGGACATTCTAAACAATGATTTCATGCTTTGGGTTTATCCTGGGTTTCCCCATGTTTCCAAGGTAACCATTTATTGTAAAGACTTAGCATCTTAGGGGTTAAGTTAGAAGGCAAAGTCTCACAAAATTAGTAGAATTTTATGTTAGAATACTTTCTAGAAGTCCAAGAGTGCAGCAAGGAGCCCAAGCCAGGGGCTGACCAGCTCTACTCCCACTCTCTCTGTGAGTGGCCTGGGCTTGAAGGGCAGTAGAAAACATTTTCTTCATTGGATCATATGTCCTACTTTGCCATGGCAACTGGATGATCTAAAGAGAGGAGAGGAAACTTTTTGAGTAATAAGGTAATGCTTATCATTCTAGCAAGAATCATGACCAAGAACTTAGTATGGAATTCTTATGTTGGAATGTTGGTCAGCAAGAAAGTAACATTCACTAGGGCACCCAGGCCTTAAAGTGAGCATAAAAGGGAACTTCAGCAAAAATATTGATAATGTGCACTCCATCTTCTCTCCCCTTCTCCCCTGAGGCACAAAGACACTTGAACAAAGACAGACAGAGCAAAATTATTACCAGCACTTGGGATTGGGATGCCTTGGAAAGAAACTGGCTGCCCTCACTCATAGGGTTACACATGAGTACACATTACACATGAATTCATCTTGGAATGGAGAGTCAATTAGGAGTGCTAACTATGGATCCCGAGCTGGCATAGTACAATGACTCCAGCAAAAGCTCCTCATTTTCACAACAGATCCTACTTACAAACTTTCAGCATACACATTTTCAAGATCATAAACAAAGTGATTTTCCCCAAAGCCAGATAACATTAACTTTTCCTTTCAGCTTCTGACAAGGAAGATACCTTTGACTCCTCATTCTCAATTTACTGTCTACAAGGTGATATTCTATTTATGGTTAGTGCTTAATGTTTTGATCAGAGCAAAGCGAGATGTTTGAAAGAGCTGTTTTAGAAGGTTTCAAAGGCCATGAAAAAATTCATAAGTGAAAAAACTTGAAAGTGGCAAGAAGGTGACAGCTGTCCATAGACTGCTGGGATGCAGTCATTCATTAAGAAGAACCATTTCAAAGAACAAAGAGCAATCGCACAAAGGAGCATCTCTGAGCTTATGCCAAGAAAAGCAAGTGCCAAAGCCGTTGTTCATATAGAATACTTATCTTTACTATCAGAACTCTACTAGCCTAGTGTTAACTTAAAAGAAGGTTCTAGAGATGTTGCAGAACTGTATGGGAGAATTTCAAAAGAAGCAGAGTTGGTTTTCTTTTTGCAGAAATGGTCAAGAGAATGTAGAGCAGCAAACAGGAAAATTCCCTGGGTTTAAGTTTAAAGCCCCACTCATGAAGGACCTGGGAAAAAAGGGACCTAGATTATTAAAAATGAACACTGTGCAAAATGAGTTAAAGCTATCTTGTGATGCTCTTACAGAGGCATCATAATTTGGCTACTCTGTTGCAGAGGGAGGTCAGTTCCCAATTTTGTTGAGAATAGAATCCATTCACATCAGAATGTCCAGTTCTCAGCTTTGCAGAGCCAAGGCACATGACAAAGAAGGAATCTCTCTGGCAAGCAAGTTTTGAAAACACCTTGGAGAGAAAAGCTGTGTCTCTGCCCAATTCTATCTTCTATCCCTCAGAGAGATGGAGCTGCAGGGAAGTCCATAAGCTGTGTGATTGCGGTTACCAAGGATAATGCGGTTCAGTGGAAAATAGTCTCTGCTCTTGCGTGTATTTACACACAAACACACACACACACACACACACATACAAAGAGAGAGAGCATTTAAAAGGCAACAAGATCATACAGATCATACAGGTGCTTAAGATAGTACCAATTGTGAGATAGGTGTTCACTACAGTTGAAAAATAATAAAAATTCATTGAAGACAAACATTTAACTCTTGCTCAGTAGGATTCCTTAGTGGAAGGTGGAGGAGCCACCTTTGTTTATCTTAGAGGGCTTATAAGTGAATACACTTAAGTACACTTAAGGACCGTCTCTCCCCCTCTCCCTCTCCCTCTCCCTCTCCCTCTCCCTCTCCCTCTCCCTCTCCCTCTCCCTCTCCCTCTCCCTCTCCCTCTCCCTCTCCCTCTCCCTCTCCCTCTCCCCCTCCCCCTTCCCCCTCCCTCCCTCCCTCCCTCCCTTCCTCCCTCCCTCCCTATCTCTCTCTCTCTGTATGTGTGTGTTGCATTGAGGGTCTTAAACCCTAGGCCCTTTGTGCACCAGGAAAGTGTTCCTACAGTGAGCCATCAGTCCAATCTCAGTTGGATTAGAACTGAGAAGCAGAGTAAACTAGATTGATCTCTGTAGAAAATCAACAGGAAATGGAGGAGGGAAGAACCAAGGATAGAAGTGACAGGGGAGGAGGGCTCATGATGAGCAGGCTAGAGACAGAAAGGTGGAAGGAACAGTTCCTGACTTTGGCAATTACAATGCTTCAAGAAGAAGAATGTCAGTTTTCATTTGCATAAGATTACCCTCCAGATATCATTGGGACTTTGCGACTGATGGAAAAGAATTAGAGTTTCTCCCAATGGAAGGATAAGGTACTGGGAAGGGACAAAAGGAAAGCCCCTTTATGCCTAATGTATTCATTCTAAGAATTCAGTCAAGCTACTAAAAGAAAGCCACAACCACCACCTCCCTACCCAAATACACATGCACACACACACTCTATACACACACACACACACACACACATATATATATACACACACATAGATGCACATGCACACCCATGTGCACACATGCACACAAGCATGCACACACATCCCTACACATGCACACACATACTCACACATACATGTACATGTAGATGTACATACACACTCATGAACACACACATATATACACACACACATAGACACACATACACACACAGTTTATTCATCACTACTGCCATCAAGAACCTCCAGGAATATTGGAAAAAAATCACATGCATTTGTATATTTTTCGTGTTTTTTTTTTTTTATCAATAATTCCTAAACCTAAAAGGCCAAGAAATTCAAGCAAATAGAGATCTTAGGCCCACTCAGAAGCTCAAAGCTGGCACTCCTCCCTAGATGGCTCTCCAAGTCCTCACTCCCACTCCAACTGCAGTACAGCTCCAAATCCTAGGATTCTCTTCAATCTCCTAATGACTTCCAGAGCATTTCCAAGAGACAGAATAAACCTGTCAGGAGAAAAAGTCAGGTAGCCTGCAGGTCTTTTAGCAGTCAATCTCCCCCTATTAGAGGGATCCCTGGACATTCCTCCATGCCTTGTGAGGAAGGGCTCTGTGTTGCCTGTTCTTCTGGCAGACCGTCTATGTTAGTTACATTTATTTGCCTTCCCTTAGCATGGAAGTCTTCAATATACTAGGTGATATTTGGAGCATCTGAAAAGTCAAACCAATTAAAATACCTAACAGTCAAGGCAAGGGAGGAAGGGGCATTGTAAAGATATCCAACTTCTAGGAAATGGATAAAGATAAGCTCTTCATCTAGAAGAGTTCAAATATTCCTCAGGGACTTGTGATTAGTTAGTTGCAGGTTGGTTTGTTGCTTTGACTCTTACGGAATATAGAATTTAATTTAATTTAATTTAAAAGCCAGCTAACCTCTGCAGCTTTGGTACCATATGCATTTTCTGTTCAAGATATATGGAGAGGTTGTTTCCATTCTCGAGGCGTATCACCTGTACCAGCTGGAAACCACACACAGACTCAAGATACACAGGTCTGTCTCCCCTGCCTTCCTCAAGACAATCTGCAATCCTCATCTAGTTCATAATGCTCAACATAGCATGCTGCTGCTCCAATAATTCTGCATAATGGTGTCTTGTTTTTCCCAGTCAGTTGTTCTTGGGGAGCAAACCCATTGGATATTGGCACAAAAATCTATATTGAATGTAACCAGAAGCCTCACCATTTATGAAAAGGCCAACAAAAAATAAAGTAGTATCTCTTGGTTCATTTCTTCTACAAGTTTGTATGAGATAAAGGCTCTCTCAAAATCAATGAAACCTAACTGTCTTTGAAATTTGATTGTTTTTGTTGCTAAATAATATTTAACCATAATCTCCTTTTATTTCCTCAACCCTACAGTCCTATAGCATATTTCAGTTACACTAGCATTCTGTTGGCAATTCCTTTCTTTATGGAATGACTTTCTAATTGGCTTAAACATAAAACAATTGTGTCACAGAAGAAAAATGCCCATTACCATTAAGCTTACACTCTGCACTATTAACATCCACAATGAGGGAGGGAGGCCTGGGGAAGACCTAGGACTCTAAAGCCCTAGTCTAGAATTAAATGTGTGCTAATCTATCATTGTATCATACTATAAAAGCACTCTGCTGCTGCCTCAGCCTTCACACTGCACGAAATTAGTTCATATATATTTCCCATTTGGGGTTATGGGCAAAGTTCCACTGAGATCTTGTCCAGGAAATTCCCTTAGAGCTTTCAGGGTCATAAGTCCTGCAGGTTTATGATGGTTTGATTTTAACTTCTGACTGCATTGGGCAAGATTTTACATACGTGATGATAGCAGGCCTCACTGCAAGCCAAAGTGTTCTGCAATCCAATTGGTGCTAAGTCCTGCAGATTCCCTAAAGCCTAGCAAGGAAGTTGAGGAGAAGAATAAAACACACCAAAAAAATAGACTTGTTGCTAGGCACACAAAGTTTGGCCCTCCAAAATGTTACGGGATTGACTTAAGAATATGTACACTTGTGAATTTTTATAGAAAATGTGTCCTGAATTCTATGGCTTTCCTGCATCTGATGTGTCTACAATCACTTGGAAATTCTAGGAGACTCAAAGAGTTGAATCTTAAAAACCAATGCCAATAAGAAAGAACCACAAACCCAACCAGGACTCCTTGATTTTTGAGAACATGCTGACATCTTCCACCAATGGGTTCATGATCATTCTTTCTCCTCCAAAGCTACCCAATACATCTAATAAGGTGGAAGTCTTTAATCATTTCAAGGTTGATTTTCATATATATATATAATATTTGGGTACCATTTCTCTTTAGGGTTCATAAAATATATTTGCTTCACTTTCAAGACAGGCAAGAAAAAACACAAACAGTTTTTACTTATGTTCATTTCTTCTTTTAACCCTTTTATATTGTTACATTTGGACCTAAACATTTGGTTTAGAATATAAGTTCCTCTTGTGGGGAAATGGGCGTGCTGGTTATATTTTTTTTTTCAACTTGACACAAGATAGAGTCATCTGGGAAGAAGGAAACTTAATTGAGTGTCTGTCTTCATCAGATGGCCTGTAGGCAAGTCTATGGGGGATTGTCTTGATTGATGATTGATGTGGGGTGGCCCATCCCATTGTTGCCAGTGCTAGTTGGTATATGAGCTGAACAAGCCAAGGAGAAGAAGGAAAAGCCATGTTCTACCAAGGCCAGCTCTTGCTTCTAGGTTCCTTCCTTGAGCCCCTGCTCTGGCTTTCTTTGATAATGGATTGTGACCAGGAACACACATTTTTCATCCTTGGTGGCTTTTGGTCATGACATTTATGGAAGCAACAGAAAAGCACACTACTGGAAAAGTAATATTTAGTACAAATGGAGGCAAATGGCAAGGATCTATGTTATCTCCCGTGTCCTCAGTTCTGCAGGGCTTTGGAAGTCAGGAAAAAGCTATGGGGTTTCTCCCAGGAGGACAGATGTGGGTCAAACAATATTACATGATTCAAAAGCAGATTTAGAGATTGCACGAGACCCTAACCTGTGATCATTTGTCAATCACACCTCCACAATTTTCACAACCAAGAATCTTCCACCAGAGAAATGCAGATGGCTCCAGGAAATATTTTAGGAGCAAAGTGAAGGAAGCTGGTCACCTCAAGTCAGAGACAAGGTTTTCAGCCTGATTATTTGGCATCTTGTCATCATACGGTCAGACTCAGGAACTCAGCTGCCATTTGAAAATTATGCTTTTGCTAAAATGGTAGTCGCAGAAATAAGTTCAGAAGTTTGATTTGGGTGGAATATCTTGTTCATACGGTTTACATATTTTACCTTTTTTGTTTGCTTTTGGTTTCTCCTCCCTTCCTACTTTTCGTGTACGTGTGGGAAGTAAAATGGAAAAAATACAGAAAATCAAAGCACAGGGCTTTCAAAGCTGACAAGCAAACTTAATAACCCAAGGCATGCTATATTTTTAGTATCCACTCACACACATAGATGCAACCTTTTACATATTCTTACAATTAACAGTTATTCCTGTGGTAACTTTCCTTTAGTTATTGGCAACAAAATAAATGAATGCCAACTCTGACAAGGGCTGATTAATGTTGCTCATATGAAAGAGATGTAAAACAAAGAGATAGTACCACAGTAAGATGAGAGGCAACCCCTGTTATACAACCATAATACCTAAGAATGCCCGATTGCTTTAAGGCATTAACAATCTCCTAGCAGCCACAGGAAAATGAGAAGGAGTGGGGAATGGAGAAAAAAAGAAATTAAGATTATTCAGAATTTTTATTTGTCCTTGTCTCTCAGCTACACTGCCCAATGAAACTATGGAGAACCAATCAGAGTCTCAGTTCTGTTGAAAGTAACCAGAACCTCAGAACAACTGAGGCAATTTCAGGTGCATCTGAGCACAAATGCATGCACATGTGCACACAGGTATGCGCACACAGGCATGCACACACACATGTATGGCATACACCTTTTAAACTACACCCAGATCCAGTCATTGTGCAGCCCTGCCAGGAAATCACCAGCGCGCAGGGCAGTTCATCAGAATGAGCAGAGAATGATGCTTGTAAAGCAGCCTTTGAGGACGCTGTGGTTTTTACTGAAAGACTTTGCTGAGCTTCAACAGCTCAACTGTTGGAGCCCAAGCCCTGTTCCAGTGCCAAGCATTTATCCACACACCATTCGCTTGCAGGGAAGACTCAGCTCTGTCAACATCCTTGTGATTAGAGGAAGGTACTCCTCCTCCCATTCCACATGTAAGGTGTGTCCCCTGGTAATGAAGTCATAGTGGGCTGAATGTACAGGCTTGAAATGAGCTGCAGTACCAATCCTCAGGAGGGACAGGAGAGCTGGTCAGTATCCCACAGTACCTGACCCCTTGGCCCAGAAAACACAATCGGCTTTCAGGGTTGTACAACTTTTCCATTCAGGTGTTTCCAAGCTCTGCTATTAGATCATTATAATTTACAGGACCTCTCCGCATAAGGTGGATGGGTTAAAAGATCAGATAGTTTCATCAATGGAGTCTTTCTGTCAATGCAAGCTTGCCAGACAATGAGGGACTTTGTTCCACGAAACCCAGTCCTCATTAGACGTCTCTCTGCTTCGGAAAACCAGTCCCAGCTGAATAGGCCTTTCTTTCCCACCATGTACATGATGTGTTATCTACAAGGATATCAAAATAACCATATTTTGAAATAAAAGGCTTTCTACATTTAAGAAATGAAGACTGGGGTAAAGCTGAATTTAAAATAGCTCGTGGTTGGGAGTACATTTTTCAGCTTCTCCCAGAAGATTGACAAAACACATAAAACACACAAGCACACACAAAATTACACAACCAATGGAAGTGTAAGTAAATGACTTATTGTAAGAATGAAGGCACTCAAGCACATGAAGGGTCGGTCCCCTTCTATCCATCTCAGTGAACATCTACAGAGTTAGAATGCACATTCTGAAGCCATGGAACTATGATTACAGATTTACATTTTCACTCATTTGAATGACTTCTTTAAGTTAGCTGTGTGATAATTTTGTGTGTTAGTTTGAAATAAAATGAGTAATTTTTTAGAGATAAAAAGATCAATTTCTATTACCTACAGAATTAGATATTTAAAATTGAACACACAGTCCCTGATTCTTTGTAGCTATGGCACTCCCAAAACAGATAGTTAGATAGAAGTCTCTCCCTAGGCTCCCTATGGGTAATGTATTTCACAATCTGCTGCTGTCCCTTGTCCTCTCCCCTCTGCTCCCTCATCTTTCCTCTATATCCAGTCAGAGACAGAAAGCCCCAGAAAAGGAATGAATGGTACAGACTTCCAATGTAAAAACCACAACAGACAGTCCCCCTTTGAGGATCAGCACATCCTAGGTTTGGGACCTTCTAGCATTCCAACAGCCCCAAAATGTCAAAGGTTGGAATGATGCTTGTCAGTCTAACAAGTGTGCTTGAAAAATTTTCAGCCTAGGGTTAAAAGAGTAGTCTAGATTGTAGAGATATTAATACACTGTTAAGATTCTCATTTAAAGAATAAGGTTGTGATGGTTCCTTTATGTCAACTTGCCACAAGCTAGAGTCATTCAGGAAGAATGGCCCACTAGATTGTCCTGTGGACAAGCCTGTGGAGCCTTTTTAAATTGAAGGTCTATGACTGATATGGAAGGTTCCAGCTCACTATAGGTGGTACCACTCCTGACCTGGTAGTCCTGGGTGCTATAAGAAGGCAGGATGTGCATGCAATGTGTTACAAGTCAGTAACCAGAGATTCTCCATGGCCCCTTCATCAGTTCCTGCCTCCACGTTCCTGCCCTGACTGTCCACAGTGAAGATATGAACAATATGTAAAACAAACCTTTTCCTTCCCGAGTTACCTCTGGTTTGATGTTTGTAACAGCAATAGAAACTCTAGCTAAAATACAGGCCAAAGAAAGGTCAAAAAGAAAATGAGTTTGAAAATTACTGTGTGTCTTAAAAAAAAAATGATGACAAAGAAGAAAAAGAGCTTGGAGGTTGAAATCCTAATATCAACAGACTTAGAGAATGAACCAGAAGGAAAATTTTATAAAGCCATCTCTCATCCTCTCACTGGGAAGACATGGAGGGACAAACCCACATTGAACGGAGACTGAAATAATAAATCTGAGGGGAAATACATGAGAAGCTATGACACAAACTGTCAAAACATGAACCACTGGACAGCAGAATTTTAACCTATAGTACAAACACAGTTAACCCTAACAGACATGAAGTGCTTAATGGCATATCATATACTAGGTGATCAATAGAGACCTCTAAAATAATACAGAGCCAGGTTTAGTGGCACAAGCCCAGAAGCTCAGATTTTTGGGCAGTTAAGAAAGGAGGACCTCACATTTATGTACCATGTGGACTGCATAGTGAGCTCAGGGTAAGCCTGGAAAACTTTGTGAGGTACTGTTTCAAACTAAAACTCTTTTAAAGAGAGAAAAGAGGCTAGAGCTCAGGGTGCAGTACTTCCCAGCATCCATGTGAGACCTCAGTCAATCCCCAGTGCTGTAACACAGGAAAAGAATGGAAAAAGAACACTGGTGGTACCAGAGTGTGTCTCTCAAACTGTACATTTGCTCTTCCTGTTGCCTAGAAGAAGGAACAAGAAGACGAGGACTTGGGCTGGAGAGATGACTCAGCGGTTTGGAGCACTGGCTACCCTTCCAGAGGACCCAGGTTCAATTCCCAGCATCCATATGGCATCTCACAACTGTCTGTAACTCCTGTTCCAGATCTTACACACATAAAATAAAGCTAAATAAATTATTTTTAAAAATAAGAATGACACAGACTTCTCTAACCGATGGAACTAACTCCATAGTGACTATGTGCCCTTCTTTGAACTCAGAAGGGAAAGAGGGTAGGTTGTGATGGAGATTTTATTTCATTTTGCATGGAAACCACATCCTTATCAAGGAATGGAATGCAGACTCCCTTACAACTCTTTCAGCACATAAGCAGAGAGGAGCCTGAATTATGAGTTCCATTTTCAGTCCTTAATAGAATAAGACCTGTTGGCTATGGATGGTCCAGTGGATAACAATGCTGCAACTGCATCCTGGAAACCATCCATCCTATGCCCTGAAGAACCTCAGTGTAATCCCTAGTGTCATGTAAGATGTTGTTTTTTCTGAATTCTATCTTATACCACTCTCCCAAATAAAATTAAGCTATACTACACAATTGAGATTGAAATGATTCTAATGTGTTTGGTATTTTCTAGCTTTCTTTTTATTTGAAGCCAATCAAACAACAATGATTAAATAAGTTCATAATCAGCCACCTAAAGGGAAACAAATAAAGTGCTAAAATAATAACACCCATTGTTAGACCATCATCCATCAGGCCACTGGCATGCTGTTCACCTCTCCAGTTGTGAGGCCCGTCAACCTAATGATTTTAGGCTGGGCTGGAACAGAGCTCCAGAGTAAGCATTCCCAGAAACCCACACCACTGCCTCCCTTCCTTTTCAATTAGACTCCAAAACATGTGTGACCTGGAAGCTGGAGTTGGTGGGGTAGCCTCTGCCTGCCTGGCTTTTTACTGCTGACAGGAAGGACAGGTTTTCAAGTTAATGGACATGGTAGTTCAGAGAGTATAAATATGGCAGAGTGGGATGATGGAAGAGTTTGAAATCAGGAGCATAGTCAGCTCTACTTCTGCATTTGAGAACTGTGTGATTCAGTGTTCCAAAGCCTCAGTTCCAAAATCCCAAGATGAGGATATTGATAGTTTCTTTGTAGAGCTAGTGAGAGACAAAGGGGGAAACCCTTGGGGCAACAGTCAACATCAAGTCTTCTTAAAAGACATGGGAAGTCTATAAAGGGTAATCTAGAGAATTGCCCAGCAAATAAGAAGCAAGAGAAGGAAAGAGCAGCACAGAGAGAATCATAACACTAGCATTAGATTCCTACACACCTGAGCACGGACTGGCTTTTCATTTCGAAGCTCTGTGAATAAGAAAGCCCCTTATACACACCATGTGTTAGGAAACTTTATCATCACTCTGACACAAAAATGCTGACATAGACAACTTAAGAAAAGACTTGTTTTAGTTCACAGTTCAGATTTCAGAGCAGAGTCTTTAGCTTTGTCAATTCTGGTCCCCTAATGAGGCAGAGCATCAAGGCAACATTGACGCATGAAGGAAGAAGACCTTCCCTCAAGGTGTCAGGAAACACAGGACAAGGAGGGGACTAGAACCAGGAGTCACTTTTAAAGATGCATTTCCTCCAGATGGCCCTGCGGTTTAAAGTCTACCCATGCCCAGACACCAGCTGGAGAACAAACACTCAAAAATACACTAGAGGGAGACAGTTCATATTCAAAGCATAGCATGGGTGCACATGCATGCACACACACACACACACACACACACACACACACACACACACACACACACACACAGAAAGACAGACAGACAGAAATAGAGACACAGAAAGAGAGCTACTTGTTCATATAGCAAAATAATAGGAAATCTACCTGGTAGAATTAAATAGATCACATTGGCAAGATGCTATGTGTAATTCCTGGCATATTTGCCATATGGTAAGAGCTTCTGTAGACAGCTACAATATTTTAAATGATTTAGTATATAAATACTATTTTTATTTATATATTATGTATTCTACATGTTAAACATAAATATATACGATTAGTTCTTTAATATGTACTGTAGCATATCTTACATGCTATAATATGCACTGTAGTGTTTAATATGTACTATATAGCATATATAACATATTTTTTTCTACAAATTACTAAGAAATACAAGGAAATGCAGTAGGTTTAAGAACACTCCAGGCACACATGCATATTTTATGTTGGTTACCATGATAGGTAGATAATCAGTACTTCTGTCATAGACACATGTATCTGTAGTAAGAGGTTTCTGGCCCGGACTTTCTGGCCTAGCCTCAAGGTTTAGGCTCGCAAACCCACAGACCCGCAGAGACACACAGATGCTTACAATAGTTTTAGGCTGATTGGCCTAAGGCCCAGGCATATAACTTGCTAACTCTTTACCCTTAATCTAACCCATGACTCTTCTCCTGTTCAGCCATGCAGCTCGGTACCTTTCTCAGAGCAGCATGGTTGTCCTCTGTTTCTTCTGGTTTCTCTCTGTCATTCTACTGTTCCTAGATTCTTCTTAGTCTGATAGCCCCACCCATACTTCCTGTCTGCCTTTGGCCAATCAGCGCTTTCTATTAAACTCATAGGCGGGGACAATTATTTACAATGGAACAACATAATCTCCCTACATGTATCTATTATAGTAGCTTACCAAAATTTTCTTATTTTTGTTATAGATTCCACACTAAGTGTCAGGAACTATGCTATGAGTTTGTATGTTTTATTTTAAATTAATTCATACAGAAGAAGATATGAATATTGATTTTGAAGCCATAATCTCAGAGCCATGATTGTGTTAGTGGTACCTGCTTAGTAAAACACTGCACTTAAAAAAAAAAAGAGTTTTAGATATAGAATTATGTGTGCATCTGAACAGATCAAGAAAACCTGACCAGGCCCCCAGAGGTACCTACAAAGACTGACAAGTAGCTCATAGGATAGGGGAGTAGCTAAAGGTCCACAGCCCTTCTTCCTGGCCTGGACTCCTCCTGGCCTTGGCTTCCATTGCAGAGAGGTGAGATGGACTGAAATCTGAGTTCTTGGGAGAATCTCTAATCAAAGGAAAAACTGACAGATATCACTTATGTGGATCCAAGTCACCCAGGAGAAACACTTTGCAAGCCAAGGTCCAGTGCAGCTATGAGAACAAATTCTGAAAGCCACCCTGAAGGCAGAATCTGATGGGCACCAACCTGGCCAGCTCTAGCCAAGGCCAGTAAAGCAGGACACATGGGACCTAGGATTATTCACTTTCCCACAGTTATCTGTGAATTTTAATGACTCTGGGACCTTTCCCAGAATGCCTAAAATTTGGTTATTTATTTATCACACCAAGAGATGTCAATACTTCACATGGCAGATATAGTAAAACAAATCCCACTATTATAATACTCAGACAGCTAGAGTATAATTATGTTCTTCATATTTCAAAAAGGATTTGCAACATTTCTCCTGAATGACTGGAAATTTTGGTATCCATTGGCATTAGTAATGTTTTAGTTTTATTGACTGGGTTTTGTTTGAACAGAACATAAGTCTAAAACATTTCTGATTTTCTTATTTTCTTATTTATAAGTCATCTATAGCCAATCATCATAAATTGTGTAAGAAACTAAAATGAGGCCTGCCACATGGGTAAAATGACTGATAAAAGGGCAAACTAGATGTCTCAGAATGTAAAGGCACTTTCTTTGTAAGCCTGATAGCCTGACTCTCACTCTTTAAACTCATGGAGGGGGAAGAAGAGCCAACCTCATAAATCTGTCTTTTGATCTCCATAAGTATGCTATGGCATATGCCCCTACAATAATAATTTAAAATTCAAAGTTTAAAAAATGCACATATTATTACTTAGATGTAAAATGATACAATTATGTTTTAAAGATCTATTGCTGCATTGCCCTCTGCAGTGTGCAAAGGTCTGGAGAGCTGGACCTTAGGTGAGGCAGAATTAGAAAGGCAGAGGGATAGTGGAACAGAACCAGTAAGATGGAGTGAAAGGAAGGATGGGGATGCTGGTAGATGGTAAGCAGAAGAAAAGCCAGCAGTGTGGCTTCGACTCCCTCCATCCTTCATGAAGCAGACCCCATAGTCCCAAGTCCCTACAGGCCTCTCTTCCTCTCAGCATCAGGGAAGTAGCTTCCCCACTTTTCAACTAGTGGCATCCTTATGTGAAATGTCTCTTGGTCTAACTTTTTCTCAGTCCGTCCCTAAATAGAACTGCAGACCTCAGGAAAGCAGTCAACTCCAGATGTACAGTAAGCCAGAGGGGTCAACACTCTAATGAAAAGCGTGGGATTTTTTAATCTCTTGGTGGAGCTATTGTAAGTCATATGAACTTCACAGTAAGTGGAAATGTAAGTGGAAACTGATTTAGCTGCTAGGAGATCTACCTATTCTTTTATGAGAAAGATGAACATACCTTGCCTCTCCTTGGAGGTTAAGTGAGAAGCTTAGGCCTCTCCATGGGTCAGAAATTCACATGATCTATCCTGCTGCAGGATACAATTCCTTCATGCTACAGAAAAGAAAACAAAAATCTAAATTTATTCCTCAAACTTCATTTGGAAGAGAGAGAAACATAAGCTTAGAGAAAACAAGAGGGAAGGCTCTTTTCTAACAGAAATAGGAAACATGTTAGTACCACCTACCTACATTGTACACTGAATATAAGTAAATACAAATGAAAGATTTAAAAGAACGAAACAAAGATAGAAAATAACCAAAGGATACGGAATATAGTATCAAATAAAATTCATCCCATGGGGCAGAATATTGCTCTTCAGAAACACTTTGAGATAAGACATTTTAAATATCTAAATTCTACAAATAAAAATAATAAAATAACAGAAGGGGCTGAATAGATGCCCAATGGACATTTAAAGAGAAGAAAGGAAAAATTACCCAAAAGTAACATACTATATCATATAAATAATTAAGAACCGAGAACAATAAAGGTATGACTATATTCTTTAATCTGAAAGTCTTGTATTCTACAGTAAATATTAACAAGAGTGGCAGTATCTATAGCACCCAGAAAAGAATTCTGCATAGAGAATAGATAAAAATATAGTTCACGTGATACATCGGGTTTTATTACTCACAAGCATAGGAAACAAGGATTGGTGAAGATATGAAGAAATGGAATTTTGTGAGCTGCTGGAAAGAAGGTAAAGCTGACAGGAAAATGTCACAGCAGTTGTGGTAGCACATGCCTTTATCTCAGCACTCTGGAGGTGAAGGCAAGCAGGTTTCCACAAGTTCAAGACCAGCCTGGTCTATGAGTTCCAGGGTAGCCTATCTCAACCAAACAACAAATTAAACACAAAATTATTATTTTATTGAGCTAATCTACTTTAGGAGATACACACATACATACACACACACATACATATACATATCTATGTACACATACACATATGTATATGTATCTATATGAAACAGTTGAAAGCTGAGTCTTAGACATCTGTACCACATTCACATTTATAGCAGAGTTGTTCCAATAGAAAAAAAAAGGTAGAAGACTAGATGCCTAGTGACAGATTACTTCATAAAAAAAAGGTACATACACACTACTAAATACCATTTACACACACTATAATATGCATGAACTTTGAAAGTATTAGGTTAAATGAAATAAGCCAGTCACCAGGGGAAAACACTGTATGATTTTACAGATATGTATTACCTATCAGGTCAAATGCAAAGATGTAAAACAGAATGTTATTTTCTGGGTGTGAGAACAGGGATGTATAAGGAATTGCTTCAAGGGTATGTAGTCTCATTTTTACAAGAGGGAAAGATCTGCAGATGGATAGTGGTTATGGCTGCACTGCTGTGTGGACGCACTTGACATTGCTTAACTGTATATTTTACCATAGATATAGTATTCATTTTGGCTGTTTATTTTATAAAACTTTCTATTTTTTAAATGAACAACTATATTGGTAATTGAATATTCTATTATATATTTTTATTTAAGTTTTTTTTAACATACCCACCACTGCCCCCCCCCCCTTTTCCAGTCAACTCATTGACCCATCTATTCCTCAGAAAGGGTAAAGATTCCCAGGGTGAGTCAATGCAGTCTCCTATATCCAGTTGAGGTAGAACAAAGCTTTGCCTCAGTATCAAGGTTGAGCAAGGTGTTTCTCTGTAGAGAATGGGCTCTAAGAAGCCAGTTCATGCTTTAGGACTAAATTCTGGTCCCACTATCAGAAGCTCCACAAACTGCCCAGGCCTGCCATTCAGCCCATTACATTCAGAGGGCCTAGTTCAGTCTCATGCAGGTTCCTCAGCTGTCAGTTCAGAGTCAGTGAGCTGCCACTAGCTCAGGTCAGCTGTCTCTGTGGGTCTCCTCCTCATGATCTTGACCCCTTTGTTCATATAATCTCTCCTCTCCCTTGTCTTATACTGGACTGGGAACTCAACCCAGTGCTTAGCTGTGGATCTCTGCATCTGCTTCCATCAGTTGCTAGATGAAGGTTCTATAATGACAATTAGAGTGGTCATCAGTTTGAATATGGGGAAAGGCCAGTTTAGGTACCTTCTCCATTATTGTTTACAGTCTTAGCTGGGGTCATCTTTGTGAACTCTTTGGTGTCTCCCTAGCACCAAGGTCCTCTCTAACCCCATACTGGCTTCCTCTATAAACAAACCTATTCTTTAATTCTCCTCCCTCCCCATTATGGGCCCATTTACTCAGGAGACTTTATCTATTTCCCGTTCCCAGGAGGATCCATAGATGGTTCCTCCTTGTTGTCGGGGTTTGTTTTAGTCTTTCTGTGTCTTTGTTACCTCACTCAAGATGATTTTTTTTTCTAGTTCCATACATTTGCTGCAAATTTCAGGATGTCACCATTTTTTCGGCTGAGTAGTGCTTCATTGTGTAAATGTACCACTATTTTTTTTTAAATTTATTCTTCATTTGAGGGACAACTAGGTTGTTTCCAGGTTATAACAATTACAAATAATGCTGCTATGAACATCACTGAGCAAATGTCCTTGTAGTAAGAATGTGCATCCTCTCTCTTTTGTTCTTCCTTTCCCCCCACTCTGCTAGAGGGTGTAACCCAATCTCTTCCTCCTTTCCTTTCTCTTCTTCTATTCTCTCTCTTTCCCTCTCTCCATCTATCTTCTCCCTCTTTATTTATAATAATAAAGTCTTTCTAAGTAGGAAAATAATGTGCATCTTTTGGGTATGTGCCAAAGAGTGGTATTGTTCTATCATTGGGTTAATTGATTCCCAGTTTTCTGAGGAACCACCATACTGATTTCCAAAGTGGCTACACAAATTCACATTTCTGTCAGCAATGGAGGAGTGTTCCCCTTACTCCACACCCCCTCAAACATAGGCTGTCATCAGTGTTTTTGATCTTAGCCATTCTGACAGGTGTAAGATCGTATCTCAGAGTTATTCTGATTTGCTTTTCCCTGGTGGTAAAGATGTTGAATAATTCTTTAAGTGTCTTTCAGCCATTTGAGATTCTTCTCTTGAAAATTCTTTATCTCTATACCTCATTTTTAAATTGGATTATTTGATTTTTTTGATATCTAGTTTCTTGAGTTCTTTATTTATTTTAAAGGTCAGCCCTTGATCAGATATAGGATTGACTGTGTCCTTTGCCTTACAGAAGCTTCTCAGTTTCAGAAGGTTCCATGTATTAACTGTTGCTCTCAGTGTTTATGCTACTGGTGTTATAGTTAGGAAGTGGGATCCTGTGCTGATACATTTAAGAATATTGTCCACTTTTTTTCTATCAGGTTCAATGTAACTGGGTTTATGTTGAGGTCTTTAATTCATTTAAACTTGAATTTTATGCAGGGTGATAGATATGGATCTATTTGCATTCTTCTACATGCCACCACAATCCAATTATGCCAGCACCACTTGGTGAAGTCCCTTATTTTTTCCACTGTATATTTTTGGATTCTTTGTTGAGAATCAGGTGTTCATAGGTGTGTGGATTGATGTCAGGTCTTCAGTTTGATTCCATTGTTCCACATGTTGGCTTTTATGTCAGTACCAAGCTGTTTTTATTACTACAGCTCTATAGTAGAGCTTGAAGTCAGAGATGGTGATGCCTCTAAAAGTTCTTTTATTGAACAGGATTGTTTTGGCAATTCTGAGGTTCTTGTTTTTTCATATGAGTTGGGTATTATCCTTTCAAGGTCTGTGAATAATTGTGTTGGAGTTTTGGTGGAGATGGGATTGAATCTGTAGATTGCCTTTTGTGAGGTGACCATTTTTATTATGTTGGTCCTACCTATCCAGGAACACGGGAGATCTTTCCATTGTCTGATATCTTCTTCAGTTTCTTTCTTCAGTGAGCTAAAGTTCTTGTTAGACTGGTCTTTCACTTCTTTGATCAGAGTTACGCCAAGATATCTCGTGCTATTTGCAGTTAACGTAAAGAATGATGTTTCCCTGGTTTCTTTCTCAGTCCTTTTATCATTTGTGTATAGAAGGCTATTGATTTTTTTTTAGTTAATCTGATATTCTGCCTTATCACTGAAGGTGTTTATCAGCTCTAGGAGTCGCCTGGTAGAATTTTGGGATAACTTATGGATACTATAATATCATCGCACATAGCAAAAGTTTTACTTTTTTCCAATTTGTAACCCCTGGATCTCCTTCAGTTGTTTTACTGATCTAGCTAGAACTTCAATTACTCTATTGAATAGTTATGAGGAGAGATGACAGCCTTTTCTTGTTCCTGATTTTAGTCTGTGTTCAAGTGAATATGAACCATATAAATATATTCATAAATTTGGAAATTTGTATTATTTTTTAAGAATTTTAATGCTTTATTTTGAAATTTTTTATTTTATTGTATTAACATTCTTTCATTCATTTTAAATACTGACCACAATTTTCCCTCCCTCCTCTACTCCTGTTCCCTTCTCCGGCTCCCATCGACCCCTCTCACCATCCACACCTCCTCCTCCATTCAGAATGGGCCAGGCCTCTCATGGGCTTGAACAAAGTATGACACCAAGTTGAGGTAGGACCAAGCTCCTCTCTCTGTCTAAAGGTTTGACTAGATAATCCAACAGGTTCCCAAAAGCCAGCTAAGTACCAGAAAAGGTCCTGATCTCAATGTTAAAAGCCTTACAAACAAGCTACACAACTGTCACATACATGCAAAGTGCCTAGGAGGGTCTCATGCAGGCTCCCTAACTGTCTCTGTGCCCCTCCTCCCCACCCAGTCAGACTTTGATGTCCTCTGGCTCTTATAATCCCTTCTCTTCTTCTTCAGAAAGACTCCTGAAAATAGTTGACTGTGGGTCTCTGCATCTGATTCCATTAGTTACTGTATAAAGGCTCTCTGGTGGCAATTAGGGTAGTTACCAATCTGATTACAGTAGAAAGCCAGCTCAGATGCCCTCTCCACTATTGCTAGGAGTCTTAGCTGGGGTATCCTTGTGGGTTCCTGTAAGTTTCCCAGGTACCAGGTTTCTCCCTAACCCAAAAATATTTGCTCATAAGAAGTCTTTTTTGTTACTCTCTCTTTTCATTTCTGATTTTGTTAATTGGATATTGTTTCTCTGCCTTTTGGTTTGTTTGGATAAGGGTTTGTCTATCTTGTTGATTTTCTCAAACAACCAACTTTTTGTTTCATTAATTCTTTATATTGTTCTCTTTGTTTCTCTTTTGTTGGTTTCATCCCTATGTTTGATTATTTCCTGCTGTCTACTCCTCCTCTGTGAGTTTGCTTCTTTTTGTTCTAGAGTTTTCAGGTGTACTACTAAGTTGCTGTGTGAGATTTCTCCAACTTCTTTACGTATGCACTTAGTGCTATAAACTTTCCTCTTAGCACTGCTTTCATAATGTCCCATAAGTTTGGGTATGTTGTGTGTTACAATAAGGTTTCTTGGCCCCAGACGCCAGAGGTCCAAACCCACAGACCTACTGCGCCAGACCCCTTAGCCAGCTGCAACTGATCAGGCCCCCATACATGATCAGACACTTATATTAACTTCATGCTGTCTGGTCTATAGCTCAGGCACATTGCTAACTTGCTCTTACATCTTAACTCAACCCATTCTCATTAATCTGTCTGCCACGTGGCCCGGGACTCAACTGTGTTCCTTACGTGCTCTTCTTGGGCGGCTGGCTCAGTCTGTCTCTGACTCTGCCCTTCCTTTCCTACTATTCTGATTCTCCACCTACTTTTTCTACAGTGCCTGCCATGGGGCAAAACAGCTCTTTTATTTAAAGATTGATATTCACAGCATAAAGAAAGGCATTTCCACATCACCTCCCCCTTTCTGTCTAATCAAAAAGGAAGGTTTCAATTTTAACATAGCAAAATTACATATAACAAAATAACTATCAAGCAAGATTTACAGCTGCAATATCTAATCTATTTGTATTTAGCAAAATTAAAGAAAATACTCTATCATCTACCTTATCCTTATGAATCTAAAGTTTCATATCCAATATACCTTTCAAATGTCTAAGAAAAACTATACCTATAACTATATAATCTTAAACTACATCAAAGACCACAGAAGAACATAATATTTACCTAAGTAAACCAGAACTGCAAGCAACTTTCAAAATCTAGAAATGACAGAGATAACACCTATCTGCCTGGACTGTCACCCAAAGTTCCTTTATAAAGTTGGGGCATCAATCTTCAGACCACAGGCCCAGAGTCTCTTCATTTCAGTGAAGCAGGAAATCTGCTCTGTCTATTCATCAGTCACTTTTCCTCCAGTCCTGAAGAATGTCTGACAGTTTTCTCTATAAAGCAGGAACCAGAATGACCATCTTGGCTTGTTCTGCCAATGTTCAAAGGTCACCTTCCTATGGAACCTGCATGTCCAGTTTAAACAGCATATTGTCAAGCAGTCAATATACGAACAGGTTCATATCCAGTGGCCAACCAATGCCACAAAGAAACTAATCTCCATATGGAGTTTCTTTGATGCCCATTTTTCTCTTGAAGTAAATTGGTGCTGCCAGGAGCAGACCTGTCTCACTGTCCAGAAAAGTCTATGTTTTTAAAACATTTTAAATGCCATATTCTGTAGGTCTTAGAAGTGTTTGAAGATTATCTATCTAATTGAATTATATCTTTGTATACCTAAAAATCTAACTAACATGTATTTCTTAATTATACATTACAATTTTAAATCAGTTACATGAACATCATACCTTAAACAAGAGTAGAAAAATACATACAGCATAACAAAATTGACTTTAAATTTGCACCAATAAGCTAAAATCCATGCCAATGTAAAACATTTTGAGATTAACAGCTGATTTGGATTAAAGTAAATTCAATAATCTAATTTTTTAAATTATTGATATACCATATCCCCTTTTTCTTCTTAGAAAGAGATTAACTATGACCATTAACTGTTTATAATGAAAACAAACATTTATAAACAATATTTTGGGAATTTGGGCATAGTTTTCCATTATCACTTCCTGCTGATTAAGGGACGCTGGAAATCTTACAGATTCTTAAGACTGGATCATCTTAGTCTGTATCCCTGAAGCTGATATGGCCATCTCTTCCCATCAGAGAATTTTCAGGGGGTCTTGGTTGATGAAACAATATTTGCCTAGAAGAAATCCACAGGTTCTCATCTTCTATGGAAACAAAAGCAGAACTCTTCCAAAGCAATATATCTTTAGACACAAATTTTAAAGTCAAGATACCTTTAAAATATATATTCTTGCTTAACTTAGCAGCCCTTGCAATCCATTGTCTTTCTGCAGTTAGCTCATTAACAGTTAAAAAATTAAAAGAAAACACAATAATAACCAAAATCCAGATTTTGTGTCTATTTTCCATCTTTATGTGGCTTGTTATATTTTTATTACTCTATTTCTCTTTTTTAAAGACTTTATCTTCTTTCTTTTCTCTCTGAAGCCTATGAACCTTTTAAACACATTGTAACCCATTTACAGGCTTTTTGCTTTCATCTGAATCTGTTTTATTGTGAATCCTTAATCATTTTCCAACCAGAAGAGCTTTTAAAATACTCGTACTCTCTTAAAGAGCAACATAGTTCTTGCAGATAAAGGTGAATCAGTAAGTTCTCTTAAAGGGACCACATCTCTGTTTACCGCCAGCAAACAAAGCAGACCCAAGAAAATGCTGCTACTAAGAAACCGTCTTTGTTTCCTTTTTGTTCAAAATAAACAAAAACCTTAAATCAATCACATGCTACTGTGAGACTTCAGGAACCGGCCTGGTTGCAGCTTACACTGCCTGCCGCCAGTCCGCTGGCACCATTTTGAATGTGGCCTGTGCTGTGCTTTCTCTGTACAATGGCCTGCTTCAGATATACAATTTGGAAGCTGCTTTGGCTCAGTTTCTGTGTTCTAGAGCCCTTTCAAATCGTTCTCTGGCTTTATGTGGGTGTTCATCCCACATTGGGATGTCATCTGTTACAATGCAGCATCTTTGCCCCAGGAGGCCAGAGGTCCAGACCCACAGACCTGCAGCCCCAGACAGACCCCTTAGCTGCCCGCTGCTGCTCAGTCCCCTAAAATGACTCAGACGCTCATATTAAGTTCATGCTGTTTGGCCTATGGCTCAGGCACATTACTAGCTAACTCTTACATCTTAACTCAACCCATTTCCATTAATATGTCTGCCACGTGGCCCAGGGCTCACCTGGGTTCCTTACATGCTTCTTCTTGGGCGGCTGGCTCGGTCTGTCTCTGACTCTGCCCTTCCTTTCCTACTATTCTGATTCTCCACCTACTTTTCCTACAGTGCCTGCCATGGGACAAAACGGCTCCTTTATTTAAAGACTGATATTCACAGCATTCAGAAAGACTTTCCCACATCAGTTGTGCCTTCATTTTCATTGAAATCTGGAAAGTCTTTAATTTTTTTATTTCTTTCTTGACCCAGTGGTAATTCAGTTGAGAGTTGTTCCATTTTCATGAGTTTTTAGGCTTTCTATAGTTTGTGTTATTGTTGAATTCTAATTTTAATCCATAATGATTCAATAAAATACAGGGGATTGTTTCAATATTTTTAGATCTGTTGAGATTTGCTTTGTGAGTATGTGGTCAAATTTAGAGAGGGTTCCATGAGGTACTAAGAAGGTATACTCTTTTGTGTTTGGGTGAAATGTTCTATAGATGCTTGTTAAGTCCATCTGAGTTAGTTCCCTTGTTTCTCTGTTAAGTTTCTGTCTGGAAGACCTGTTTATTGGCTAGAGTGTGGTGTTGAAGTCTCCCACTATTATGTATGGGATTTGATATGTAATCTAAGCTTTAGTAATACACAGTAAAACTTTCAATCACCATAAACAGAAAAATCAAGATATTCCATGACAAAACCAAATTTAAACAATATCTATCTACAAATCCAGTCCTACAGAGAGTGTTAGAAGGAAAACTCCAACCCAAGGAAGTTAGTTGCACCCAGGAAAACACAACCATTAAATAATCTCAAATAAACAAAACCCAAAAGAGGGGGGAAAAATACATATTACCACCAACAACAATAATAAACCCAAAACATAACAGGAATTAACAAAAACTACTCATTAATATTCCTTAATATTAATGGATTTAATTCATGTATATAAAAACACCAACAAACAGAATGGATATGAAAACAAGATCTATCCTTTTGCTGCACACAAGAAACACACTTAAAAGACAGGCATTAATTACCTCAGAGTAAAGGGTTTGTGAAAGATTTTCCAACAGATGGACTTAAGAAAGTGTAGCTATTCTAAAATCTAACAAATTGACTTCAAACTAAAATTAACTGAAAGAGAGGACACTTCATATTTAACACAGGAAAAAAAAACCATCAAAATAAAGTCTTACTTTGAATATTTGTGCTCCAAATACAATGATACACACATTTGAAAATTCTTAAAACAAAATAATTTTAGAATAAAATATTTGAATACGAAATGTGAATCATTCAGAACTGAAAAAGACAATATAAATCATTGGTACTAGAGACTAAATCTACTTAAATTAAAACTCAGACTAAAAATTGAAATAATTGTTTACCAGACTGAAAATATCTGACATTAAATTTATCTTAATTCTATAACAAACCAATATCCTACTAGATTTTAAAAACAAACTTTTTTTTTAATCTTGTCACGTCAGCCAAGATAGAGAATCAGCTGTAGCTATGTTAGGCTCATCTATACAAGTTTACATCTTGTCATATCTAGACTTAAGAACAGCCCTTCTTCAGAGAATGCTATTGTCACTGTAGAAAGTGAAACACCTCAGTCCCAAGACAAAGTGTGTTCAACTTTGAGGCAATCATCATGTTCAGTCATTATTCATTTACTATAGTAGGCAAACACAATCAAGTCTTTCACCATTGAGAAGAGACTTTAAGTACAGAGCTTGGAGAAATTGGATTGGACATACAAAAACATTAATCCCATCTTTTCCAAAAATAATTGGTTTATTCCTTATATAGTTAAAAGAAGTCTACTCCTTCTAACTAGACCCCACTTCTCACTTTGCATTATCTTACAATAATGCAATCACATGACTGCATCATATATTTGTCCTTTGACTAAGTCAGAACCTTCATGAGCTTATCACTCCCAAATCACATAAGTGTTTGGGAAGTACTGCAGTTAAGTATACAGAACAAGGACATTCTGCTGGTTATTGCATGAAAATGAGGGAAAAGAATATACACATACATATAGATATATATTCTCTCTGTCTAATACACACACACATCTAAAGGGAAGCTGAAGGAAAACCACTGGTAGACAATTAAAATGTGCTGTTTTAGCACATCAACACTGAATTTAAAAGCAGAGAGGTCAATTTATAACAGCATGTACCTGTGGGTTAAGGACAATTGCTTCTTTTTCTGGAAAAGTGCACAGCAGATGATGAAGAGATTGAGAGTGAGTTATTTTCTGGAAGACTGCTCTCATATAAACTCCAAAATAGAGCTATGTTTTCTCCAATATGCCAAGTCTTGTGCAGAACAAGAGAATGCTGAGGAAGGGTCTGAAATATTGGAGAAGGGAGTAAGCAGAATGTCTAAGCAGGCCAACTAGAAGATTGATGACCAGTGGGATTTTTATAACCAGACAGATTCTCATTTAGACAGAAGCCGAGGGGAGTAAAGAAAATGAGAAACAGGAGAGAAAAGAAAGACCACAATATGTTAACAAAGAGGTAGAAAATTTAAAAGTCAACTAGGAATCTGATCTTGAGAACTGATCAACTAGAGTACACTGGCACAGTATACAATTAGACAACCTCTAGGTCTTTATAGAGGCTTAAAGGCATACAAAAATTATTTTCTTCAATGTGTATAAAAATCTGAAAGTGTGTGTGTGTGTGTGTGTGTGTGTGTGTGTGTGTGTGTGTGTGTTTACTATATATTAGCCACAGGGCCATTTAAAGAGTGCATCTCTTAATCTAAAATTGTTCACAGAAAGTTTATGTCCCAGATGGTGTATCTTCTAACTTAAGAGCTTGGGACATTTTCTGCATTCCTACACTGCCATATATGACAATTCTCAAACAAGTAGTCTTGTTAATTTGGCTCAAATAGAAGAAGTTTTATACACATCTAACAAGTAAACAAAGCTTTAACATAAGTAGAAATTGGAAATACTATTAGGGAGGAATATGCTGCTAGAGTCAATTTTACATACTTTAAACAAACAAATCTTTGCTCACTTATGACTTGGTGTTTTATTAGATTATACGTATGCTACATGTCATTCCAAAAGAATCTGGTATACGTGTTATACACAATGTGTGTAGTTGTGACGCAAGCACTGGCAGCCTCCCAAAATATAGTTCAGTACTTTTACCCTGATCAAAAAGATCAAGTTGCCAAGGTTTTCAATTCTCAATAATTTAAACAATTTTTATCCATAGTGGCAATGTTAAAATGCATCTTTCCATTAACATTAAGCCTTGTCTGAACATCAGTATTAAAGTAGCTTTGTTATGTATCAGGAATCAGGAGTTGGTTTCAATGCCTTTGAGAAAATTATTGCACAGAGACTTTGTTCCCTTCATCACTGATCATTTCTCCTGGCTCAGTGCTACCCATATGCTCCTCCTCTTCACTCTGTTTCCTCTGGCTGTCAGCAGCTTCCAGCAAATGAGTCTTATTCTGTCATTTAGATTTAGAGTCCATCGAAAGAAGTGAAGGAGTCACCAAATTCTAACTTACTTAGATACATTTGATCTTGAAGTAGGAGCGCTATACTGTAGCTAATAAATTATTATGTCCTCACGTTCAGGTCCACCACCTCTACCAAAACAAACCAGGGGACACATTGATGGAACTGATAGCTTCATTGAAGTGACATTAACACTACCCATTTTTTTCTTTTATTGAAAATAGATGTTTCTCACACAATACATTCTGATCATGGCTTCCTTTCTCTCTACTCCTCTAGTTCTCCACATCTTCCTTCCCATCAGGATCCACCCCTTTCTGTCTCTCACTAGAAAGCAGTCATCTAAGGGTTAATAATAAAATATAATAGATATTAACAATAAAAAATTAAATAGGACAAAACAAATAGAGAAAACAAGTCCAAGAAACAGATGTAGATTCAGAGCTGGCACATTTGCACTCTCAGAAATATCATTAAATACAAAACTTGGAATTGTAATATAAACGAGCAAATAAAATAAAAATAATATTTTCTTTTAAAAAAACCAAAAAACAAAAACCCTGGTATGACATTATGAGACAAGGAACCTTCAAAGATGCTATTGAGTTCATTTTTTGTTGGACATCTACTGCTGGGCCTGTGGCCTACACTTGAGTAGTTAGTTTCCCCAGTGAGACGCTCTAGGACAGTGTTTTCTCAGCTTTCTGAATACTGTGACCCTTTAATACAGTTCCTCATATTGTGGTGACCTCCAACTATAAAATCATTTCATTGCTACTTTATAACTGTAATTTTGCTACTACTATGAATTGTAATGTAAATATCTGATATGTAGGATTTCTGATATGTGACTCCTGGGGGAGTCTTGACCCTCAGGTTGAGAACCACTGCTCTAGGTGACAATTAGTTTATCATTTGTAAGTGGTTATCAATTGGAGATAATTTCTTAGCTCGAGATGAGGACATGTCCATTTCTCCTTTCAGCTCAAGGATCCTATCTGGTACAGACCTGTGCAGGACTTTTACATATTGCATCAATCTCTGTAAGTAGATATATGCACCAGCCCTATTGTGAAAAGAAGGCTTTTCACCTTTGGTGCTCTCCATCCCCTCTGGTTCTTACAAAATTTCTTCCTCCTCTTCTGCAGTGTCCCCTGAGGGGAAGAATTTGATGTTTGATGGAAACATTCTTTTTATGGCTGAATGCTCCAAGGTTCCACTCTCTGCATATTGTCTGGCTGTGGGTCTCTGTATGTCTTCCCCTCTGCTATAGAATGGAGCTTCTCTAATGATGGCCAAGCAAGGCACTGACCTATAAGTATAGCAGAATGTCAGTAGGAGTCATTTTATTGCTGTTTCTTTTGTAGAACAGTAGTATTTGGTTTACCCTAGGTCCCTGCACTATGTAGTCTTGGGTTCTTAGTCATGCAAGTATTTGCAGTCTGAAGTTTCTGACTTGTCCAGCTCAAGGTCCAGACCTGCAATCCCTCAGCTGCTTAACCCAAAATAATCATACAAAGGCTTATATTAATTATAAGCTGTTTGGTTTATGACTGACTCAAGCTCATTTCTTGCTAGCTCTTTCAACTTAACTCATTTTCACTAATTTGTGTATTGCCATGTGGTTCATGGATTACCTGTGTTTCTTTACATCTTGCTTCCTCAGGTGGCAGCTGACAGAATTTCTGTGTGACTCTGTCCTCCTTCTCCTTTATCTATGCTTAGATTTCTTGACTGCTTATAAAGAACTTTGCCATAGGTCAAAACAGTTCCTGTATTAACCAGCACTAAAGCATATTCTCAGTGTAGGAAAGATATCCCACATCAAATGTTGGCAGATATGGATTCCATTTCATGAAGTGGGGCTTAAATCAAAGCAGGTATTGTTGGTGACTCCCACAATATTTGTACCACTACTGCACTAGAGCATCTTGCTGGCAAGGCAACATTGTAGATGGAAGAATTTGTAGCTGGATTGGTATTTACATTTCTCCTTTGGGGGCATGCCGAGTACCCTTCTGTACCAGAGATGCTGTCAGACATGAGTGAAGGCTCCATGTAGGTGCCATGAATTGTCTTAAGTGTTGTCCTCAGCAAGAGCTCTTGCTATCAGTATGTAATGTAGAGAGAAACCTATAGTCAGCAACAGCCTGGGTTGTTTGAGGGTTTCCATGGGATACTTTTGGCTAACAACGCAATTCCCAGTGCTAGTTGGGACTCTGTCTCCTTCATTATTTATCAATTTCATTTAGATTGTCTTACATATGTGTATATTTTACGAAGTGTCTACTATATTTGGTTTCCATATAACCCTTAATTTTAGCTGTCATTCATCCCATATTCCTTCATCACATATTCCCTTCCTCATCTACCTCTTTCCTCTACCTACTTGATCCTTCCATTAAAGATTCCCCACACATATTCATCCATAAATATCTGTTATAATTTTTCTTCCTAGGGAGATCTCTCACTACCCACTGGTCTCTTACTCTATATCTAACCTTTTTGGTTCTGTGGATTGTAGCTTGCTCATCTTTGGCATAATAGCTAGCATACACATACAAGTGAATATTTACCATATTTGTCTTTCTGTGTTACCTCACTGAGGATGATTTTTTTTTTTTTAGTTTTATCCATCTACCTATGAACTTCATGATTTAATTTAACAGTGGAGTAATATTCTATGTAAAATATATCACATTTTCTTATCTTTTCATCCATTGACAGACATCTCGGTTGTTTCCAATTTCTGGCGATTATGAATAGAGCAGCATTTTGTAGTATTATGTTTCTGGCCCGGACTTTCCGGCCTAACCTCAAGGTCTAGGCCCACAGTCCCGCAGACCCGCAAACCCGCAGACCCGCAGACCCGCAGACCCGCATTCCTCAGAGACACACAGACTCTTTCATTAGTTTTTGGCTCATCAGCCTCAGGCCCAGGCATATCACTTGCTAGCTCTCTACCCTTCATTTAACCCATGTCTCTTGTTCAGCCATGTGGCTCGGTACCTTTCTTTAGAGCTGCATGGTTGTCCTCTGCTTCCTGTGGCTTCTCTCTGGTGCTCTCCTGGCACTCTGCTCTCAGAGATTTTTCTTAGTCTGGTAGTCCCGCCTACACTTCCTGCCTGCCTTTGGCCAATCAGCTCTTTTTATTATTATTTAAAACAATTATTTAAAAATGAAACAACACAACCTCCCACAGCATTTAACACAGTTGAGCAAGTGTCTCTGTGGTAAGATAAATCATCTTTTGGGTACATGCCCAAGGGTGGTATAACTAGATTTGAGGTAGATAGATTCCAAACTTCCCGAGGAACTTCCGCACTGATTTCCATAGTATCTGTACAAGTTTGCACTCCCATCAACAAAGGATGAGTGTTTTTCTTACTCCACATATTCACTAGCCTGAGCTGCTACTTGTTTTATTGGCTTTAGCCATTCTGAACAGTATAAGATAAAATCCCAAAATAGTTTTGATTTGCATTTTACTGATGACTAGGGATGTTAAACATATCGTCATGTGCTTTTCAGCCATTTGAGTTTCTTCTTTTGAGAATTCTCTGTTTAGATCAGTATTCTTTTAAATTGCATTGTTTTTTAGATATCTAATTTTTATACATTTTATATATCTTGTATATATAAAATATATTTATTGATTCTGTGAAATATTTTCCCATTCTGTAGGCTACTGCTTTGTCCAAATGTCAGTGTCTTTTGCTTTACAGAAGCTTTTCAGTCCTATGAGGTCCCATTTATTAATTGTTGATTTTAGTGGCCATGCTAATAGTATTCTGTTGAGAAAGTCTCTTCCGAGCCAATGAGAGCAAGGATACTCTTCATTTTTTCTTCTATTAGATTCATGGTATCTGGCCTTATGTTCAAGTCCTTCACCCATTTGGAGTTGTTTGTGCAGGGTGATAAATTCGGATCTATTCAGATTCTTCTATATGCAATCATCCAGTTTGACTGGCACCATTTGTTGAGGATCCTGACTTTTTTCCAATAACACTATTCATCTTGAAGAAAAAGCCTTCCACAATTTCAGAAGGGGAAAGAAAGGTATGATGTGTTGGGTGGCAGAGTTCTCTCCTGGGACATGATCATTGTCTGGTAAGTCTTTAGGGCCAAAAGACTTGCTTCGAGCCCCATGCCCTAGGTCCCTGGCTAACACACTAATTTTGCAAATGTAAAACAGTAACTGGTAAAGAAAGAATTTCCAGGCAGCCCTAGAATTTAGACTGGCAAGTCAGGTGGTAAGATAGACAAAGCGGGGAATGTAGAGGTCTTTGGAGGAACCCTCCTAGTAAACCAGGGTTCATTTTTATTCACTCTTAATTAGTATTCAAATTGGACATTTTTGAATACGTAGACCCTCTACAATTGAAGCTGCAACCTAATTCTCATGGCGACAATATTAAGAAATGACTAGCTATAAAGGAGTATATGTGTGGATATGTGGGTCCCTTTTAAAAAAGCATGGAGAGGGCTTGTTCTTTCTTTTGGTCTTCTATGGGAAGTCTCGGCGCCTCTCTAAAGAATGTTATCACTTGGACTCATCTTGAAAGAATGAATTGAGCCTTTTTCTAGCATGGATTTGCTAACTTATTGGTCATACACACTCCAGCTTCCAGAACTGTGAGAAATCAATTGCCATTACCTATCCATTCCCGTCTTGGATATTTTGTTTTAGCAGCAAAAATGGACTAAGACAAGCTTTATCTCTAAAATGAAAGATCTTTTCTTATAAAGGATGCTTTACATGTCACAATATCTTCCATTCTCAAGATTGAGAATTACTTTCTTGGAAGCATACAAAGGTCTTAGAGATTTTTAGAAAATTTGATGCCTAAACTAAGCACAGTTATAAGGATCTAAGAATGTGGTTTATATTGCTCCTTCATAGTAATATGGAAAATATTTTTTAAGCTCCGATGTGGATGTGGCCTTTAAAAGTATCTCAACATTTATAAAAGATCAGTGCCTGATTGTTGTAATCTTTAAATGTATTGATTTTTAAGCTAGCACATGCTACAATTAAAGCACTTTCTCTGTTTCTATTTGAAAAGAGTTCACATCCTATGTTACAGAATTCCATATTTCTTAATCAACCTTAAATTGCTCACTGGCTTTACACTACGTAAGAATGAGAGCGCATTTCTTGGTACATAGCCGCCAAACTCCTGAACACATTTTCTAATCAAATCCTCATGTTCCCCTCATAGATTTTCTTTATATCTGGGTGGGGACAATCTCCCCAAAGTTCAAGTCTGAGGTCATAGACCTCTGTTTAAACCACAGGGACTAAGGGTCTGGCAAAAGAAGGGGGTGAACGAACTGAGCCACAGAGACTTGAGGCTGCCTTCTTGTCCCCACGAATTTTCTATTACATCTGGTACTACAGGGAGCTTTAGAAAGAATGAACAATGTTAGTCCCCATATATACATCAGCTGCTGAGAATTTGCCACGATTCTTGGTTGAGAATGAAAACACGGATCCACAAGTCTGTATAACTAATAGTAAAATTGGTTTTCCCAAGGGTTGGCAAAAGGAGCTCTGTAATTGGGAACATTTCAAGGGTGTATAAGATGAGCATTCAATGCTGGAAAGCATTAAACAGGGTTTTACAGTATGTGAAGCTCAGCACGGGTTTGCTTTATACTCCTTCTTCAAGAAAGAAACTGTTACATCATTCTCCCTGGGGACAAATCACCCATTTGGGCAAAAGGAACCACATCATGAATAAAGGGCAAGGCCAGCTTCATCAACACAGATGTCTGCTCTGACCTCGTGAAAAGGGAAAAATACTTTTTACAATAGAAATCAGATTTGAGATCTAACCTCTGGGAGGGTCATTTCTTAACGTGTTTCTTGTTTAGACTGATTAGCACTGAATCTATTCATTGTGGAAGGAACATCACTGAATGCATTCTTGATTCTTGAGATGTGGGACATCAAAATAAAGCATGTGAACAGAGCTTTCTCCTTAGCTTCTAGGCAGGTGATGCTATTGGATCCTTCTCTCTCTCTCTCTCTCTCTCTCTCTCTCTCTCTCTCTCTCTCTCTCTCTCTCTCTCTCTCTCTCTCTCTCTCTCTCTCTCTCTCTCTCTCTCTCTCTGCAGGCAGGTGAGGCAGGTGTGAGCCAACCTCCCAACAGGAATGTTCCACATCAGAGACCCCAGCATCACACCTGGGACTTATTGGCCTTACTTTTTTGGACAATTCGTTAACTAGGCTAAAGATTAAATAGGCCTTGAAGTATGCACAACCACTTCCATTCCTAAGTGTCATCAACTTCAGCCTAGGAAGTAGGAATTCTGTGGAAGTGTCCTAAAGAGAGGGCTGCCCCACAGGCCCTACACCCACACCAGAAACACGCTTCAGCTTTCAAAGGCCCCAGATGAAATACCTGAGCACAACTGAATGATCTTTCAAATTATAATCGCCTCCTTGCCATAGTTTTAAAGACAAGATAACACACATTCAAAGTAATACTTTCAATATCACATACTTAGAGACAGCTGTACATTAAAAAACATGTTTGATTAGGAAACCAGATTATTTTAAACTTACTTATTTTTTTCTCTCATTTATAAAATTCTTGAAGTTTTCTTTTGATTTATGTGAATAAAATGAATGTATTGGTGAAAAGTATGCATCCTCGTGTTTTAAAAACAGCATCATCCCCTTCCTACCATGTGCTGGTCTCCCAGTGCATAAGCTCCCATAAGTCACAATGGGCTTCCAGTCTAATGGGTGAGAGAGACTAATAAACAATTATAATTAAGTGCTGTAATTACATATTGGCAAAGGGAGATATGGGACCCTGTGCACATACAGAAGGGAGCTGGCAAAGAAGAAGCAATTTCTGTGTCTATTGTTTGCCAGCATCTCCTGCCAGTCCCAGCTTCTCTATTTCTGCAGTGTCCTAGTTTTTGAAGCATCTGAAGGGATTTACATGGGTGGAATCTGGGTTCAGGAAAAAAGCTCCTAGAGGTAAGGAAGCAGATTTAAGTAGAAGCCATCTAATTCTTGAGAGCTGGACCATGGCATGCCAAAGAGGCTCTGCTGATTCTAGGTAATAGGTTGGTTTGAGTACAACAGTGGGGTGGATGAGTGGAGGTGAAAAAATAAAGAGAATTAGCATGAAGGTTGGGCTGCATCTTGTGAAATATGATATGGGTCTAAACTGGACACGAGGCAGAGAGGGACTAAGGTCAGAGATACTGAATAAGTAGAGCTGAGTGATAATGGATGACGGAAAGCAAGAAGAATCTAGGGTAAATTCCCATCTAGCATCTTGGCTTATCTAGGATAGTTTAAAATCTACTGCCTTAGATGGTCTATTCTCAGGGGAATGCATAGCACTCATTTATTCATTCATACATCCATTCATTCTACAGATGAATGTTAAAGTAGCCACACCCTGTCCGAGGCAGTGGAGACAGACAGCAAAGTAACACCAGCACTCACCTACCTGGGGCTTAATTCCAATGAAGAATCACAAGTCCACTGAAATAGCACGTGACAGTATGACAGCGAGAGTCATTAAAAGAGGCCCAAGATTCATTAAGGGCAAATAAATAAATCTTCCATAGAACAACTGGTCATAAATGTTAGGAAGAACAGGGATGAGCTACGGAGAGCTGTTGTATTAAGTTTCTGGCCAGCAATTTCCGGTCCTGCCTCATGGCCTGGACTTTCTGGCCTACAGTCCCATAGTCCCACTGAAACACACAGACACCTGTATTAATTGTATGCTGATTGACCTGGGACTCAGGCATATAACTTGCTAGCTGTTGCTCTTAAACTAACAATGACTCTTGTTCAGCCATTAGGTTCAGTACCTTTTCTCAGAGCAGCATTTCAACTTCTTTCCTTTGCATCTACTGGCATCTCATTGTGGTGTGTCTGTGGCTTCTCTGTGGCATTTCTGCCCCGTTCATCCTGTTCCCAGAGTTTTCTTTGTCTGGTAGGCCCACCCATACTTCCTGTCTCCCTTTGGCCAATCAGCGTTTTTATTAATCCAGTAGGCAGTACAATAATTTACAATATAACAACATAATTCCACTACAGAGAACAAATCAAGAATGCTGGGTAATAAAAAACATTGGGGGGGGCATGTTAAGCAGAGATGTAAAGAGAATAAGAATAGAGGTATATAGAAGTATGACAGGGAATAGGAGCAGGGTACCATCCTCCACAGAGGTAACCACCACCCAAATATAGTCTATTCCCAAGTGTGTTCCCTGAAAGGCCTAACTGAGGCAGTACCCCACCCTTCTCCAGTCCCAGCAAAATACTACAGTTCTTTTTGAAATTTTTTTAAATTGAAAATAGATTCTTTTCTCATATAATACATCCTGACCATAGTTCTCCCTGTGAGAGCCACCACCCCATTTGTGCCCCTGGAAGGACCCCAACAACTGCCATTTGTAAATTGCCCTATTTATGAATCCCTGTCTGATCAAATAAACCTCCAAATTAGAAGGTGCCCAAGTTTATCCTTCAACATGCCTTCACAAAATATCTTCAGTTTGTTACATAGAGAAACTCTGAGTTGTAGAAGGCAAAAGGCCAGGGCAGGACAGGACAATCTAAGAGACTCTCCTGCAAGAATAAGTGAAATGGAAAAGGTATGTTTAAGACAAGGACAGTCCCCCTCCCCCAGGATGCAGAGAATACCCAAGTCTGCTAACAGGACTAGTGTTTAAAGGCAACAGTATTGTATAGTACTGTCCGGCAAGAAGTCCTTGCATTTGCCACACACTGACAGCAAGCTCACTTTCATTCAGAAAGCAAAGGAGGCCTGTCTCAAAGAACCAGGGTTGGAAAAGAGACAACAAAGGTAACTCTAGGGATCCCTAAGTCATGGGGTGCAGGGAGGTGGGGGAGTCACTTGAAGGTAGGAAAGTGGCAGCCAGTAGGAAAGATAGCCACATGTATACCCAGACAAATAAGCCATGGGGTATGGAGGGGGGCGTATAAGTCACTTGAAGGTAACAGCCAATATGAAAGCTAGCCACATGAATATTTAGACAAAGGCTGTAGGGAGATGCTGTGGTGTCCTGTAGGGGTGCTGAGAACTGACCTGAGGCATCAGAGGACAACAGGGGAGGGTAGGAGTGTCTCACAAAACTTACCTCTGGTCAAGTGAAATGAGGCCAGAAACATGAATGGAAAAGTAAGACATGAGTAGTGGATATCTTCTGTGAAGAAGAGGAGGAAAGGGGACATCTAACCAGGCAGGGAGCAGATGTGTGTTCATGCATTTATTTAGATAGAGAGAGCAAAGAGATGAGCAAACGTTGAGATGATAGAAAAGACTAAAAAACGGGAAGGATTGCAGGTAGAGGCCTGGGACCAGAGACCCTTCACAGGAAAGGAGGTGAGTTCTGGAGGTCTTACAGCTAGAAGGGACACATTCACAACATTGAATTGTGATTTGCTTTTACATTTCTCTTCCATTTCTTATCACCTCCCTATCTAAACTCAGGAAGCATTCTGTGGGAATACTCAGATTCCAGCTGTGCCTAGCCAAAGCAAGTCTGAAGACCAAGTGTTTTTGATTTTTAAGAAATGGGCATCAAGACCAGGCCATTAAGGCTATAGCATAGGCCCATGAGTCAGCAGTTGTATGGCAAGAAGGAAGTCCTAGCAAAGAGGCCAAATATGACATTCATGTATAATTTTCCTACCACACTAGAGGTTAATAAAATGCCTTCCTTGATGGAAGGAGACCCTAGAGAGAAGTCCAAAAATGGTGCCACCTTAAAGAGAGGCAGCAAAGACCTTCATGTTATGTTGGCACTCTGTTGATTCCATATCCGTCTATTGCTTGTGGTGATTCTGATGAATAAAAACAGATGCTGGAATCACTGTGGCATTCAAGTCCTGGCCATTCATATTCTGCCTGATCTATAATCTGCATCAGTTTCCTTGGCCTTAAAGGGGAAGAAGTTAGAGGTAATGTGAGTGTTTGAATGAGGATCCAGCTAGATAATTCATGAACAGTCCCTGAACAGGGGGAATATGTTTACAGAAAGCACTTGTAAGACTGAGATCTGACTTGCTTTGGCCATCTAGTAGTCTATATGGTTACCCTATTTTTACACTGGGGCATAATGGTGGGACTTTGTCTTTGGCATTCCCAGCAAAAACTTTGAAAAGTCCAACTCAAAGGCACATCAGAGATCTCAAAGCATAGACAATGAACTATGCAAGTCTTGAATTTTAACCATCCCTTCCCACTTGTCTCCACCACAGCTCTGTTCTATTTATTATATGACAACATAGGAGAAAAGGTCTGGCAATGCTCCTGATGCTTTCATTTCTGACCTTCAGTTCAATGACTATAGAATTACATTGCTCAAGGTCATACCAGGATGTGAAACCTGCATTTACATTTTGTGTTGCATAATGACAGTATTTCTGGATTCATTTCTGGTTACTAAGAGATACTGAGTGAAATAGAACACTAGTATTTAGAAATTATATAGCTATCAAAAAAGCTATATATTCTCTAATTTAAAATTATCCTGATTGTTGAGGGCTGGAGAGATGGCCCAGTGGTTAAGAGCACTGGCTGCCAGAGAACCTGGGTTTCATTTCCCCACACCTACATGGCAAGTTCCTAACTGCCTGTAACTCCAGTTTCAGGTGCTAAGTTGCCCTTTCACAGACATATATGCAATGTGCATGAAATAAAATATATATTATTTTATTATTATATTATTAGATAAATTTAATTAAAAGTAGCCTGGTTCTCTACTATAGTACAACAGACTTCTCAACACTTTGTGATTTAAGACAAAAACTTCATTTTCTTTCCCATGATTCTGGGGCTTATGGGCTCAGGTGGTCTTACTTATAGGGTGTCTCCTAGGTGGCTATGGTCAGATGGTGAGCTGGGACTGGTATCATGTAAAGGTTTGGTAGGCTTCTAAGTGGGAACAGCATTTCCAGATGACCACGGAGTCTCCTGACCAAGCCATTCCTTCCCTAGAAAACTATTAGAGCTTTTTGTAAAACCCAAGAATTTATTTCAGTAGTGGTGACACAAAAAGCATTAGGATGGTCGTGGTGGGTCAGGGCAGGAGGCAGATACAGACTTGAGATGGTTCAATGGAAACCATAGATCTTACAAATGGAAGCCTTGGGCAAAGGTTACTGTGCGCTTTCTAAGTTCTGTTCACTTGCTGTGAGCAGGCTGGACATCCCTGAACTGTCTAGCTTCATTGTCCTTAGCTCTCAAAAGAAGTTAATGGTTCTTGTGCTAGGGTATTTGTGAAGGGCAATACTTGTGTATTTGGTGTTTGCTAAGAATTTCAAGATAGAAGGAGGCTTCCCATCTAGTGCTGAGCTCCAATATTGCCCAACAAGATAACCCAGTGTTAAGAAACTTGAGTTGTTGGATCTCTGATGTAACTGGAGTCAAACATTCCTTGCCCTATTGTAAGCTCAAACAAAAAAAAAATGTTTTTGATGAACAAACTTGTTCATAGATACTTGTTTTTACCTGCATAAGTGTCTTTGTAGGGTGTCCCCTAAAGAAAACCACAGACATGGCTTACATTGATGACTCATTGGTTTTTATTACAGTAGTTAAAACACCTTTTTATGCTGTGAGTCTGGCTCTGAGAAAAAGGGAGTTCAGATCACAACATGCTCTAAGTGGGTGTGTGCCGGAAATGCCCACTGCTAGCCCTTTATACATAGTACCTCTCCCATAAACTGTCAGATCTCCTGGTGACAGCTAAATATGTGCTTTAGATGTGTGTTAAAATTCAGGCATGCCAGGCAGGCTCAGATTTCATCTTGCTGAATCACCTTCTGCATGGGTCCTGGAGCAATAACCCCAGCTTAGATTAAATTACTATCAGGTAGAGTTATAATAAAAAAAAACTGACTGGGGAAATGGTTTTGACATTTAAGGGCATCACAGAGTTCTTACTTGTTTAAGTGCCTTTAAAAAATTAGAGGAGGGCTTTCCCCCCCCCTAAAATATTTTGTGGGGCTTTACAAGCTATCTGAAAATGGACCAGCAAGAGTAATTTATACTTCCATCAGTATCGATGCTTGGACAAGCCTTCTGCTCAAGGGACAGTGAAGCATCCAGAGCTAACTTGAGTTCTCAAGATTCCAAGAATCAAGATGCCTCAAGCTCAAGGTTGGGGTGAGCACAGAGGCAAACCTACCATTTTTTTTTTCTTACTTTACAAGATTATCTCTTTGTACCACATATAAGAAACTGATTGAAATAGCAGGCCAGGGATGGGGAGAACCACCCAGATCAGTGGTTAAATTTATAGTGGGCAAGTTCCTCACCATCTTTCCTGGTCACATGCAAAGTTGATGATGAGTAAGATGACCCATTTAGTATTGACCCATTTAGCACATGTGACCAGTCCATACTCTCACATGCAGGGTCTGTTTGTTTCTTTTATCTCTAAAGAAAATTATTTTTTTTTGCAGGTATCAGCAAAAATCTTTTACTGATTTTGGATTTTGAGATCAAGAAATAAATTCATTATCAAACTTAAGTGGAAATAGATATGGAGGCAATTTGTAATTAAATAAATTGAATTCAGATCACCAAACAAGTATTTCTTGAAGTTCTCAGCACATATATAGTAATAATTTCAAAGTCAATTTTATTTAACCATAGACATAAAAAAGTGATATCTCAAAGAAAATATCCAAATAATGTAGCCAAGCGTGAGCTAAGGAAAATTTTGCTCTGAGTTGCAAATGCCACATTTGAGGAGGGAGAAGTGATAATTTGGGACATATACAAAGGAGAGAGATTAGAGTAGAAGGAAGATGTGAACATGAAACATAGATAGTCTTCATGGGCAGGTACTTAGGGGAGGGAGGAGACCGGGAGGCAAAGGAATATGATGCCTTTACTTAAGGAGTCATGCAGTTTTTAATTCCTTTCCATGATTGTTCCTGGACTAGATTAAAGGTGCATGAATCACTCAAGTATAGATGGGCATCTCAGTGGAAGTGAGTTCCCTGCCATGGTAAAACTGTAAGGTCCCTTACATGGTGATTCAAGAGAAAGATAGACCTGAGAAAAAGTTGGCAAAGCTTGATGATGAGTAAGATAACCTGTTATTTTATATGACCCTGAACATTTACCTTCTGAGCTTCAGTTGCTGTGTTAGGAGATGAAGGTGACAGTGTCTGTCTGATAATGTCTTGGTAAATAAATTTACTAATGAATAGAACTCTAGATCTGCTTAACATGTAGCACCTGCTCTTACCTTTAATCACAAGTGTTAGAGGCTTTATAGCCTCAATCGTCAAACATAAGCTTTCCAAATTATCTTGTTTCTGGAAACTTGGGTTAGAATACTTCATTTCTGTAACCACAGTGTGTGGCCAGGTCATCACCCTAGTGTGTCTACTGGGAGCTGCTCTGGAGAGAAGTATGAGGGAGAGAGCAGCGAGCCGTGAAGAGAGGATGAGCACTGATCTTGGCCCCATGTACTCACAGCCAGAAACGCAGGCCAGGGATTAGCAGGGAGGTTGCTGTGTTTTGACTTTTATATGATGACTATTTTTATTTGGCTTTCATAGAATAAAATATCCAATGGGTACATGGCCGTCTTCCTGAAAGTCGGTGCTGATGTTGACATTACTCCGTGACAGACAAGTGAGAAATGTGGTGTTGGCTGAGTGTGTTTATAGGCACGCCAGATACATCCCGGACATACGTAGAGCAACACTCTTCTCATCCAACCCCAGCTGCCTCCACGAATGCACAACCTTCAAATACAGACATCTAAAAGCCCTTTTTTGCCTCTATGTCTTCCAACTTTATTATTCTCAAGTTCCTAGTGAAATAAAACAAACAAATAAACAAAAAATAAAGTACAACATTCCCCCCCAGGAAAAGGACATTGGTTTGGGGACTATAGGGGTACATAGTTATGTTTTAAACTACTTTAGTAACTGTTAGGCTAAAGCCAGCACCAGGACTCAAGCCTTCATAAATACTCATCAGTAACACTTATGCACACACACACACACACACACACACACAGCATATAGTGACTTTTAAAGAGTTTTTTAAATTCAATTTAAAACCATACAAGCCCACAGTAGTTACACAATTCAATAATTTCTACTAAATATATAGAAATGTATTTGAAATCATCACAGGATGTCAGAGCCTCCTCTGTGCCAACCTGTTGCAGTCTATTTTTATTTCTGTACCATCATTGACATATCTGAGACCATATCCTGCTCTTATAGACTTACTTCCCAGGGCCTGTCATATAAATGATAGCAAACCATATACAATTGTTCTCCGAACTCCAAAGTAGAAAGCAGTCCTTCGAAAAAAACATGCTACCTGCATATATTTCATAGGGGTCCTTTATTAAGTTGTAGAAATTATTTTCCATTTACTGGAAGATTCTTTCCATCATGAATACTATATATTTCATAAGATAAGTATTTTTTATCCATTTTTATGTTATGTATTTTTTTATTTATATTACCAGGTTGATATGGCATTCATTACATTGACTAATTTCTAGAAACTAAACCAATATTATTACTGAACAAAATTCTACTTTGACAGAGTACATAATTCTTTTTATGTGTTGTTGTGCTAATATCTTTTAGAGTTTGAACTTATATTAATAAATATTGGTTTGCAGTTTTCTTGTGGTATCTCTGTCTGTCTGAGGCTCGGGTGATATTGACTTTATGGAAGTTAAAGTGGTCTTTCCATAGTGTGTGAAAGACTGTGCTAGCATTCCTCACTTTGAACAAACAGGGAGAGAACAGCCTAAGAGGAAGGATTCTTTAGTTTGGCGTTTCTGTGGTTTCAGTCCAAACTTGGCTAGAACTCTGATGAAAGGCCTGTGTTTCCCAGGTACTAGGAGCATAGGCATGGGATTCAGAGTCTTCTGATCTTCAGGCTAGTTTTGTGGTGATGTATTGTATATCTAATAAAGTTTTCCTGAAGATCAGAGGACAGAACCACTCACAGAGTTAGCCTTAGAGGTCAGGGAATAGTGAGCCACACTTTTAATCCCAGCATTCTGGAGGCAATGATCTACCTGGTTTCTGTGAGTTCAAGGCCAGAGAAAGATGGTGGTAGCACACACCTTTAAACCTAGCACTTGGGATCCCATGCCTATGTTCCTAGTACTTGGGAAACACATGCCTTTAATCCTAGCACTAAGAAAGTTGAACCAGGAAGTGAGATAGCTGAGCTAAGAAAGATAAGGCTGGAGAAGGCAGGATTGGCCCTTATCTGTGACCTCCTTCCCTTTCAGCTGAAGCCTCAGAGGCATTCAGTCTGAGGATCCATGAGATAGGCCTAAGGAATTGGCTAGGTGAGAAGTGGTTGTGGCTTGTTTTTTTCTCTCTGATCTTTCAGCTTTTCTCCCAATATCTAGTTTTGGGTTTTTATTATAAGACCAAGTAGAATTCATGCAATATCAACTCACAAAGATCCAGGCGGATCTATGCATCTGCCTCCTGAATTAAAAGTGTGTGTCACTACTGCCTGGCTTCTATTACCAACTCTGTGGCTGGTTCTGTCCTCTGATTTTCAAGCAAGTTCTATTTCTTAGAATAAAACTTTTATTACAGAAAAATAGAAATATCCATCTTCAAGAACTCAAAAGATCTTGGACATCTAGAACTCTAAATTAGAGGAAAGGCCATCCAGAAAAAAAAATTACAAGCAAAGAAAAATCAGTCCTGTTGATACCAATATACTCCACAGGATAAAAATCTCATTGCCTAACATCTATATCTCTTTACTTTTAAGAAAAGTTGAAGTCCCAGCTCAAATTGAAAAATAAATTTGGCTTTGGAGTTGGAGTGTGGCTCTCTCCTTCTCTAAGCCCAAGCATGCTTGTTAAATAAAAATGTAAAATCTCTGTATCATATCAGAAAAGCCACCTGATATGAGACAGAAGAAAAGCCAAAATTAAGGGACTATTCTATTGCTACTAATCTCATGATCTTTTGGTTTATTTTGACTTTTTAAAACATCTTAATGTATGAATTTTATATCAAAATTTATAAGATTAATATATAGATATATTAAACTTTTGTCATGACATTAATGGCCATATAGATAACTAACTAATTCTAGAAAAAGGGCTTCATATAGCTTCCTGTACATCGCTTTGGATTTGAGTCTCTATCAGTTTTCTGCTGTGAATCATGACATGCCTAACTGCAACCTTTGAAGTCTCCAAAAGGAAGACGGGGCCTCACAAAGGTTATTTCACATGGACTATGATAACACCATTAAGCTGACATATACCACCTAAAGAGTGACTTTGGACTACAAATTGCCTAGGACAATTTCGAGGTGGCTAGCTGAGTTGATTCAGCCTCAAAGACTATTCTAGCCAGGACTTGAGACAAGCCCTGCACTTTCCCGTTTTGCAGAGACAGGACAACAAATGATACAGCTACTTCTTCCAGGACTTGACAATTAATCCAAATTTCTTATTTGTAGGATCCCCTAAAGATACCATTATCCCAAACAGCAGGAAGTAAATTTAAGTACATTATGCCCACATTTCCATGAGGTAGAATGGGTGGTTCTAAGTCTTTCAAAGAGTTATCGATAATTGTCAGTGTTTAGGATAATTGGTTACAAATTTTTATTGGTTATTTCTAGGAAAAAATAAACAAAAGAAATTAGATTCATGGTTCTTATTTTAAAAGGGAAAGGGAGGGGAGGGAAGGGGAGGGGAGGGGAGAGGAGGGGAGGGAAGGATGGGATACAGATATAATAGGGCAAAAGGGAAGATTATTGAATCTACTCTGAAAATAAAAAGAGGGAACATGGATATGATAGGATTAAAAAGTAGATTATTGAGTCTAATTTTAGGAAGCAACTATTAATTTAAAATATTTCATATTAGATTGGATTTTGTAATTGTATACAAATTGTGTATATTGATGAAAGTTGAGGTTAATTTTGTTACTGCACATATATTTCTACCTTTGTTCAAAGTATTGTACCTATACAGCTCATCTAACAATGTAATGAAAATTGCTAATTCTTGAAAATTATTATTATCAACTAATTAATTAGTATATAAAGAAATGCAAGCTAGTCATCATTACAACCAAACTTATAGTTGTGTTAGATGTGTTTTCAAGGTAAAACAGATATATATTTTAGATAAATAAAGTAGTCTTTAAGCACTTCAGAGACCTACAGAATATGGTATTTTAGGTATTTTAATAACATAGGTTCTTTTTATTTTTATGATGATGAGACATGTCTGTTCATGGCATCACCAATCTACTTCAGAGAAGATTATGGGCATTGGGTAGGGGAGGGGTGAACTGGGAGGAGTGAGGCCAGGGCTGGCCAGGAGGGATTGGGAGAGGGGAGGGGAGGGAGCAGGGGGATATATTGATGGAGATGACATTTTTTTTTTATGAAAATAAAACTTAAAAAAGGAAACTACATATGGAGCTTACTCTTTTTGTGTAAAAGTTAGACATTGGGCAAGACAGCGCTCTTACCTTGACTGCTGTCTGAGATGGACAAGCAGGTCACAGAATAAAGGACTGTTGAACTTTGCCAAGACAGGGTAGGACAGCACTACAGAATAACCTGCTTCACAGATAAGTCTGTCAGATATGCTAGGCTTATAGGTCTGTATGGATGCCCAATGTTGCATAGAAAACTTGGGTAACTGTTCACACAGCCAGCTGTTTCTGTCATTTCTCATATTTGTGGAAGTCACTTGCTCACACTTCCTGTTTACTCAGTTAATATTATTTCCTTCTCAGGTCTTTGAGGGAGTTGAAGATTAGATAGTTATAGTTTTCCTAGTTGCAGATTCAGTAAAGAAACTCACTAAGAGGTATAAAGTTTGAGAGACATCAAAAGAAAGTTTTAGGTTAGTAATACAAATTAGTTGGAAAGTAAATTAGGTACAATTCGTTGGATTCACCATAATTGGATAATAAAGCATTTTTTTCTGAATTTGTCAATTGTTAATGGACTAGACATTATTAATGTAATTCTTGCCTGTTATATATTATATATAGCTATTGTACTTATTTATATAGTTTTTCTTATATTAGTTATAACTTCCTTTTTATTCTTAACAAAAGGGGATGTGTTGTGATATATTGTGTGCCTGAAAATCAGAGGACAGGATCAGACAGAGATTTAGCCATGAAGGTCAGGGAGTGGTAACCTACACATTTAATCCTAGCACTGGGTATGCAAAGATCAGTCTAGATATTTGTGAGTTCAAAGCCAAATAGAATCAGGTGATGGAGGCACACACTTTAATCCCAGTGCTTGATATCTCATGCCTCTGTTTGCAGTACTTGGAAACACCCCCCCCCCCCAAAAAAAAACCACACACACACACACACACACCTTTAATATCAGCACTAGGAAAATTGAACCGGGAAGTGAGATAGCTGGGTTGAGAAAGAAAGATAAGGCTGGAGGAAGAAAAAGTTCAGTCCTTCATCTGTTATGTCTTCCCTTTCAGCTGAGGATCAGAGAGGCATTCAGTTTGAGGATCCGTGAGACTGGCCTGAGGAGTTGGCCAGGTGAGAAGTGGCTGAGGCTTGTTCCTCTGTGTCTCTTATCTTTCAGCTTTTCCTCAATATCTGGCTCTGGGTTTTTATTATAAGACCAAATAGAATTCATGCAATAGGCATTGAATATTTTCAAGCATGATAGAGAAGCAGTCAAAAACATCAATAAAGTTATAAAGAATAGGTTCTTAGAGAATGATCTGCCAGGAAGTCTCCAGAAATTACCCACCATGGTAAAGTCAAATTACTTTATATTTTACTGAATGGGTCAGATCTTTTCTACTCCCGATCCATGCTGAGTAAAGCACCAGAGAGAAGATTTACCATCAGGCACCAGAGAGAAGATTTACCATCAGGCATATTTAAGTATTAAGCTCACAAGGAAAAAAAAATCACATAGATTTCACTTCCTAAAAAGTGCAATAGCTTCTGTTCACCTCACAACACCATTTATGGATTGAAAGGGCATATTAGGCTAAAAGAATGTTTCTGCAGTAAGTACAATTATAGGAGGATCTTAGAAGTTTGTAGCAAACACTACCAATGTTTGCCGCTTTGAGACAGGGTCTCGTGTAGCCAAAAGCATCCCTGAACTCCTGATCTATCTTCTGCTACCTCCCAGATGCTAAAATTTCAGGTGTGCTTGACCATACTAGTAATCAATAAACCATTTTAACAAACCAAACACTGAAGCTCTCTTCCAACAGGAGACATATAAATGTCTAATTCATTTATTAAAGGTGTTCACCATCATTAGTCATCAGGAAAATTTTAAACTCCAATAAAATACTTAGTAACTAGAAGGACTAAAATGACAAATAATGACAGCAACAAATACTGACAAGATATGAATCAATTTGAACTTTGATATATATAGCACTGCCTGAGAGTGGAGGGTCACACAAATGCCTTGGAAAATGGCTGGGCTACACCTTGGGGAAGTCAAGCATATATGAATTCCCACATTCCAAAGAGATCATGTGAACAAACCAAAGCACAATTGGGGGGATGGCTGGCTCAGTCATTAATGTGAAGATCTCACAAGTGTGAGGACCCATGTTTGATACCCCAATCCACATACAAAAACCAGGTGGTCATGGAAACCTGTAATCCCAGCACTGAGGATGCAGATGTGGGTGTATTCTTCATATTCACTGACAAAGAGCCTATCCGAACCAGAGAACTGTTAGCTGATCACAGGAATGGCACCCAATGTCCTCTGGCCTCCAAATGCATGTGCATATGTGTGAAGGCACACATGGGCATACCCACAAACCCATGTACATACTCAAAACCCAGGTAAGATCATATTCTGTCTTATTCCATGAATAGAAACCTTAGAGGAAATTGTATAAAAGGGAAACTAATCAAAGTTTACTATGAGTTTATAGGGCACACTTTAAAAAAAATGTAAAAGAAGGGCTAGGAGATAGTATTCCTTCCTAAAAATTGTTTCTCACCTCCATATGTGTGCTTTGGCATGCACTCCCTCCAAATAAATAAATGTATTAAAATATCTAATGTAAAGAAAAAACTATCTCAATATAGATTCACTAATTTCTTTCCTGTCAAAAGTCTAAAGAAACACAGAAAATGTTTTATGTACCCTTGAACTGCATTCTCGCTTGTCATGAGGTACCTCTTTCAGGAAATTGAGTTACCCTCCTGTGACACACTAGGAGACAACTATAGTTAAGTAGAATCACATTGCATCTCATGAGACTGTTTCATTAGATATTAGTAAATGCTCTTCTCTTCTTTGGAAAGTAAGAAGCTCTAATGGCTTCCTGTTGTGCTCTGTGGGGCATCATATATACACTCCAGATGTAAGTCTGCCAGTTTGGAGGTTGCTGGCTTCAGACCATTACAACAGGGTTTTCAGCCACCTGCAATACAAAATATCTTCACAGATAAAGCCTGGCATGGAGAAGGGAGCCAGCTCACGAATATAATCCTCATTCATGTTAAAGCAATAAATTGTTACAGTGTCTAATATGAGAGGCCTGTAACCCCTCTAAGAAAAATAAGAGAAGGATCATTCAACCATGTGTAGAGACTGGGGTATGAAGTCGGTGTGAAGCTTGGGAGGAGCCATGGCCTGAGTTAAAATGAGGTACCAGAGTGGAGAGAAGATGGAATTCAGAGGCAGGCAAACAGCAGAATCCAAATCCGCTCAGGCAAAAGACTACAACCTTAATGATGGATGGGATGTGGGAACTGATAGAGAAGGTAACCACGACTAGCCCAGGTTTCGGCACATGCTACTGGGTATGTGATAGTACAAGGGAAAACTCCTGAAGTAGGGGAGGGCAATGAGGAATTCGGCTTTGGGGAATTCTAGGCTGGAGTTGTTCAAAAGGAGTCTTGTGGAGAGTATGAATGTGGTATTGGTCTACTGCAGCGAGTCTCAGCTTTTCTGATGCTTAGCATGAGCTGGTTGCAAGGAAAAGGCCAGCCCCTCTCCCTGATAATGCTTTCCTCCTGGTCCTCAAGCTTGAGGAAGATTGAAAAAGATGGCTGGTCTTCTCTTCTCGGTGGTTCTGTATCAAGGTCTGAAGCTTCCTGTCTCCTAGGCAGAAGATCCTACTTACTCTTAGGCCTAACATGCCTGGTGGTTTGCATTACCGTTTCTCCATCACAAAATGGAACTCTATTCATCTTTCAATTATTATGCTTTTATCTTACATCAGATTCTGAACTAGAATCAGATAGGCAATATGCATAAACATGACCTGTGTTTATGACTCATAGTGAAAATGCATGTGAACACAGATGTAATATGATACAATCACTAGAGTCCCAGGGTGTAGCTGAACTTCAGTGGTCAGACAGCACCGTAAAGAGGAGGAGCAAATACAAGAGAAGAGAGAGCAGACAGACAGTGAAGAAAGTGTTAAGGATCAGCTAGTCAAAGCAAGACATAGAAGAGGAGACATGTCTAAAGATAAGATCCTGTAAAGACCTGTTGTGCGAGAGAGCCTGGTATGTTGATAGTAAATGGTTGCAGATCATTTCGTGTGACCAGACTATAATGTACAAGGACAGAAGTGTGTGAGGTAAGTCTGGAGGGAAAACGGGCAGTTTGTTTACAGAGCAAGTGCTAAGCCTTGCATGGGGTTTAATGTTCCACAGGCAAGAATGGCCTTTTTCTCATCTGTACTTCCCCACTAGAAGTGCATTAACCACTTGGAAGAGGAAAGGCAGTATCACGAGTAATCAAGGAAGGCCGCTAGCTGGCTAGTGATGTTGTTTTGCAACTCTAGTAAAGCAGGCTGTGTCATCAAGGGCTGGAATTTCAGGGACAGCCCAGCCAACTGTAGCTGACATTGAGCTCAAGGTCTAGTACCACTGGGATGCAGCAGCCATGGGGTCTAAAACAGAACATTTCCATGGCTCCGGGTGACATGAAAATTGATAGGGTCTGGACGCTGGGTACTAGCCTAACTACAGTTCTTGCTTAAGGTAGATAATTAACTATCCTGTGTAGAACAAGTTAGTTCTACAGGATGTGGAAATGACTAGTTTCCTAGGGAAAATAGCCACAATAGCAAGAGCCACAGGGATTTCCAGGACTTAAAAGTACACAGAAACTGCAAGCCATGAGGAAGACAGATGAAAAAGTGAGTGTGACAGCAATTATGGATATTACTCCCCTAACACACACACACACACACACACACACACACACACACACACACACACACACACACACACACGCACACACACACCTCTGTCTTTATGGCAATAAACTGATTTCCACCACTTCATGAAGGAAGGGATCCTGATGGTATTCTCAAACTTTGCATTAAAGCTATGAGATTTCATAGCATATACGAGGCTACACAGGGTAAGACTTACTATTTTATGTACCACTAACATGATAAAATATTGCTAATCTTAAGAGCTAAGAAATGATAAGGTATTAAATTGGCATTAGTCATGTTGGCCAAGTTTCTCACGCTCCCTCCAAACTGGGCACTGGCTAAAGAGCACTTCCTAACCCCATTGTGGTTTACTATAGTCACGTGACTAATTCAGATTAAAGATCCATGAGTGAAAATGACCAACTAATTACAAGTTTGACACCATCTAGGTACCTCTTCCCCATTCGTACAGCTACCATATGGGCTGGCAGCCACAGTGAAAACAGTATGTAAGACACAGGACTTGCTAGTATGGCAGGACCATCAAGTTCTATGTCAGTTCCTTCTTTGTGCTCCTGAGGTGGCTAACACTAGGGAACACATGCAAACTTGAAAACAGTCAGCTTTCCTCACACCTATCAATCTCCTTTCTCCCTTATTGTACTCATGTTTTAAAATAGGAAGTAGTATTTAGTTCTGGTCCATATGCATACTTTTCAGGAATACCTTGGTTTCATATAACTTATTCCATTCGACCCCTAAGTATGTTCAAGAAAGCACCATGCTGAATCTTCATTGTTGACTTGGCTGGATTTGTAATCACCACGAAAATAAAGTAGGAAGCAGGAGAGACAGGGAACTTGGAAGGCCTAAGAATGGAGAGGAGACCCTCACTCAGGGATGCAGGTGAAGACCCCTACCAGCAGAGAAGCAAGGATTTCAGGTAACTAACAACTGCATTGGCCCTTTTCCTCTCTCAGCTATAAGCCTGTGATTTTCTAGGACTGTCAAAGAAGCCAATACCCAGGCTCTCAGGTTTGTGTTTATTCACTTCTTGAATACCTCACTTCCTCCACCCTTGCACTTAAGCCCATATTAAAATGGTTTTAGCAAAATCACCAACTCTGCCTAATTATACTGAAATAATTTTCAGCATTAGTTAAAAATCCTAGTTTTTCCTCACTAAAAATCATAAAAGATGAGGGGGAACTCTTGCCTCAAAGGGTGACAGTGTAGAGCTGTGTCTTTTCTCACTGCTGACATGTATTGTCCATGAGGATGTTTCCAGAAAGGTCTGACAGAGGAAGGGAAGGTCTGGAACTAGATAAACACAAGTTGAGCTGCATAGCAGAATTCATCTCTCTTTTCTTCCAGATGGTGAACACAAATTTGCCTCCTGTTAATGTTGCTATGGCTTCTCGGCCATGACGGAATTTGCCCTTGAACTATGAGCCAAAATAAACTCCCTTCCCTATACTTCCCTTGTCAGCAACAACTGGCATTGGAGTCCATAGGTTATAATTTCCCATTCTGGATTTTACTCCATGGTCACCTTAGGCACGGGTACAAAGGAAGATGGTGGAAAGCTAGCACATATATTTGCAGCCACTGGGAAAGAGATGATATTACAAAAGTGGAGCGAGGGTGAAGATGTGTTCACCGTGATGGGAAAGTTGATGCTGTAGCCTAGATTGCTGAAAGGGCCCAGAAAGTTTCCGTGAAATGTAATTTAATGTGCAGTGCTTCTAAATGGGCCATGTGTAGATTTTTTAATACAAACAAAAGCTCTAGCCCCCCCCCCCCACCCCCATTCTGGATTTGAACCACTATCATTCACTAAAAGAAGTCAGGGTTCTTAGAAGAGCAGGCTAATACAGTAGAGCTGGAAAAGTACAGGATGAGCCTAGATCAATTTACTGGTCCAGATGGTCGGCTTTTGCTAACAGACCTGTTAAGTGGTGGGTGTCTACTTTAAGTAGCCCAACCTAGAACAACTTGGTCCTCAAAGTAAGTTTGTATCCCATGGACTATAACCCCTAGAATTCGACAAGAATCCATTGTTTTACACCCACATACATAAACAAGTGACAAAGAAATCTCACATATAGAAGTAAGCCAGCAAATAGAGAAACATGAAGTAAGGAAAATATCACCTGTTAGTAGGTATAGTAATAACCATTTGGGGCAAGAATCTCAAACCATGTAAAACTAAGAAGCAAAGTTTGGTGACAGACAGGATTTTTAGATAGTCTGTAAGTGCATTGCACAAGAAGAGATAAAATTAGCTGCATCCTACTATGTTGGACTGGAGTCTGAACCAGAAAATTATTTAAAGCATGTTAGCAAGATCTGAATTGGTCTGTAGACTGGAACACAATAGAAACTGTATGAATACTAATTTCTTGGTTTTGATAACAGTGTAATCATTATATAAAGTTGTTCCCTTATTTTATGAAATCCATGCTGATAGACTTAGGTGTAAAGACGTCTTATGGCAGATGTAGTTGCTGGTGACTCAGGGAGGCAGAGGAACATTAACATCTTAAAAAATCTCACTTAAAAGCATAAGGGGATTCTTAAATATTTTTTGAAATGTCTTTATAAGTTTGAAAGTATTTCAAACTATGTTTTTAAAAGTTAAAAAATGGTAATTTGGGGGGATATCTGCTTAAAAATAAAACCATGGAAACCATACATGGTGGACTGGAGGAAAATTATAGGTAGGAGATTTTTATTTTTCTACTTATACTCAGTATGGATCCAGGACATCCTTCCAATGTACATGTACAATTTAACATTTTCTAGGTTAATTCCATAATGCCTGTGGCCAGTAAATGCTGGTTCTGTTCATATGCCCACATATGCATTCAGGTATTAAATGCCTGTGACACGCCAGGAAGAGTTCTGAGCATCTCCTTAGGTCACACCACCCAAAGGACAAAAAGTGCCCAATAAAGATTTTGATTATTCTGCTGAGTGCTTCCCCACTTTAGCTTTTCCTAACTGCTAAGAAACCAAGCAGTTTTACAAAGTTTCAGCTAGGTCATTTCAAACTCGGGCTTTTAATCATGTTCTTTGTCTTCATGCTTGGTCAGTATCTAATAGGAAAAGAAACAGAATAACAGGATCTATGCACTGTAGTTGGAAAAGGCATTGAACTGGGTGTCATACACACACCAAAGAGCTGTGTGACTTTAAGCAACTCACTTATGTAATCCTCATTCATAAAATCATTCAAAAAGATTGAAACACAATCTTCATTGGTATTAAGGTAGCATCTCTCTTAACAAAACAAGTTGTTTATCCATGAAAATGAGTTTTTTTTTCCTGCTAAATAAAATCATTGGATATTTCATTTGATTCTGAAGGTTGACCTTTGCTTGAGTTCATAGCATTGACATTACTTTAGCCAAGGGAAGGATTACAACAAAGAGGCAGCATTCCCACACCCAAGATCTATTTTATGGTTATGCCTGCCAGCTTTGCTATGTTTAGCTTAAACTATTTCTGGATGTGTAACAGTTAATCACCTCTTCCAATGCAAAGTTAAAGAAGAAAATGCTAGGAAAAAAAAACAAAACAAAACTTAAAAGGTCTGTAATCACTCCTGGATGCCCCCCGAACTCTCATCCCCACCCTCCCATCTCTCTGATATAGCTGCAACAGCAGACTTATTTGCTGTTTTTGTGTCTAGAGACTCAGGAGTCCATTGCTCTCAGTATTGGCATGACTTCAACAGTTCTAAGTTGTCAAGTTGTTGGAAGAGCTGTGCCCAGTTTTGCATGAAAGGCAGGATTTGGGCATATATATCTTAGAATCATTTTCCAGGCTACGTTTTTCCCCTTGGGCTATTCATCTATGCTAGTCTTTGGCTCTTCCCCCATGTTGAAATGTCTAACACATCATCCTTTCTCTTCCTGACTATTAAGCAAAACTCTATTTACTTTTAACAAATTTTTCTTTGATATCATTGTTACTTTTCTCAAAGGAAAATTAATCTAAGTAAGAAGGTTATGTTTGGTTTCCCTTATGAAGCCAGAGACGGGAATACAATAGGAATCTCATATCCCAGAGGAATGTAAGGAATCCCAAAGATGGCCATTAGGAAGGCTTTCTGTAGCAGAAAACAAAAACAGTAAAAAATGGGCTATGTCCATTGATACAGGCAAGATAAATGGATCCTGAATCCTATTAGACTCCTAAAGTCTTGAAGTTTCTATAAAAGCAATCAAATATTCTAATTCATCTGTTAGATATTAAAATTGCACTCTATTGTATTAGAATCTAACACATAATTCTTAAAAATCATTACAGTAACAATATAAAAATGATATGGGAATTCTGTAATATTTGCTTTCTTGTATTTTCTCATCTCTTACCTATCTCTGTGTGTATATATGTGCACATGTGTGTGTATGTGCATTGTGTGTACACCTATATGTGGATGTGGATGTGCACTGTTTCTATTTACCTAGCAGGTTGAAGGTCAAGGCTTAAGAACCACATTTAAGACTTTTAAAAAGACTCTTCTTATGTAATTTTGCAAGGCTTATGTTGAAACATATGGGGGGCACATGATGCCTGGTTACACTGTTAGGAACACAATTTTTGTTGAATTTTTTTTTATATACAGTCTATTATGATCGTGTGTTTCTCCCTTTATTCCAGATCTTTCCCATCTCCCAACCCACCAACTTCATGCCCCTTCTCTCTTTCTCTCTCTCTCTGAGAAAAGAAATGGACAAACAGAAGGAAAAAACACACATAAGAAACTCTCTGTCATGCACATGCCCACATAATATAAAAGCAAGAGATTACTAAAACAAAACAAAATGCCTAAACAGAAAGAGACAAAAGAACTACAGAAAACATCAGTGGGGTTGGTGTCATCTGCGGCGAGGTGTGGGTCCCGTCCTTAAGTGTGATTGCATCTGAGAAAACTACTATTTTTCCTTTGCAGGTCTGTGTCAATTGCAGATAGCTTCTTGGTCAGGGTTGGGAGCCCATGTCCACCTCTCTCTGTCAGCACATGTACCTTGTACAGGCCTTGTGCATGCTGCCACAGTTTCTGTAATTCATGTGTCAGTCCTGTTGTGTCTGGAAGACACTCTTGGGGTCATCCATCACATCTGACTATAATCTTTTGGCTTCCTCTTCCATGTGGCTCCCTGAGCCCCTAGTGGAGGAATTTCATGGAAACATCTCATTTAAGACTAAATGTTCCAAAGTCTCTCACTCTCTGCATATTGTACGGTTGTGGGACTCTGTATCTGTTCCCATGACTGCAAGAGGAAGCTACTCTGTTAATGACAGAGCAAGACACTGTCCTATGGATATACCAGAAGGTCATCAAAAGTTATTTTATTGCTGTGTTCCTTTAGCAGAACAGCAGTATTTGGTTTTCCCCTAGGTTCCTGGCTACCCGAGCAGTATCAGGCAGGAAGGGATACAAATCTGACCACCTGAAAAAATAGTGTTAGTCTGCCTTTCTATTTTGCAAGATATACATTCTTTACAATCACTGGGCTCTGTAAAATTGTGCAAATGTGGTATCCTTGGTATCAGAAGAGGCAGAGTAAAGACTCTGACCTCTGACCTTAACCATCAATCATGAGAAGGAACCTGCTTCCTGCTGGTTGTCAACTGTGAAGGCCAACTGGGCACCCTGGACTTCATGCCCCACCTGAAAACAACACACAAATTATGCCACCCTCTTCCCACTGAAGCAGGGTCAAGAAGCCTGTACAATAAGACTGGGAATCTTATAAAACACTAACTAAAATTTCAGGTTTCAAGTAAGAAGCATTTGTCACATTTAGAGGCATGAAAACCTTGACTTGAGTGTGAAGGACAGAGAGTAACTGCCAGCACCTAGACAGAGCTGACAGTGGAGACGCCGGACACAAGAGCTGCAAACCAGCGATTGCAGAAATGCTTTTGGAAAAAATAAGGCACAATGGAAACAGACGAACAGAATGCTAAGTCAGCGGAAGAGAAAGCTTCAGCAAGTAAATATGATCTGTGCCAGAACTTTACAACCCAAAGTACAGTCAGTGGAATTTAAAATGTAGTGAATGATCACAACAGAAAGGGAGGAAAGAAAAAAGTCAAGGAAGTACCTGGAGTCAGAAGAATCTTATCAACAGAGAAACATCTCGAGAAAAAAGAACAAAACCCTGGGGGCCAGTGGCACTGTAATAAAAGAGCTGTACCCACTTCATCGAAGTCTCAGAGAGGAAAAGAAAGTTCCAGGAAGTCTCCACTTGTGAGGAGTAAGACCTGAGTCCTAGTCTAGAGCTGGACATGCTTGATGCCAGCACAGCACAGCACTGGCCCGGTACTGACTGTCTGGCCCTGTTCAGTTCTTCCAAGGCTGGGCCCAGATGGAGTCTACAGTGTGTAGCCATATGAACAGCTAGAAGCTTCTCTCTGGTGAGCCTACAGTGTCTAAGAGAAGCCTAGGTGTTGAAGCCTGCCAGACCTCACAGCAACCTTAATGAGCACAATTAAAGCATATCAATCCAGTTATTTTTAAAGCAATTTAGAATAGTGTGGCAATTGTAAAGTGCCAAGAAATAGCCATGGCCCAAAACAATTCCATCCTAACACATGCTAAACCAGCTGCAGCATGGTGTGGTGATGTGTTCTCATCATTTGAGAATCAGAAAAAGTGATCAACTAATTTCTAATTATCCTAGAAATGAGAATCCCCCCCCCCCACTGTGGATTTTTGCAATCAGAGATTCTATGCACAAGTTCTTCACAGTTTACCTATAAGGATATATTGTCTCCAAGGTACTCAAGAGAAACACACTTGCTGTTCATTCTGAAGATGTCACTCAGACTCTCCCTAGTTTTCATCTACATAAAGGAACACTAAGATGGTGTGAACTAACTCCAAGGTTTCGTTTCTGAATACATACATTTTCAGACTTGTGCCTATCTGAAATACACTGCCTCACAGAACTATTTCATTGATGATGATGTGGGAAGAGGGTGGGACTGAGGAGCTTATGATAAATCAAAGCAACAACCAAAACAGGTAACTTAGTCTCCACCAAACATCATATGGACCACACACAAGGGGATAAGCAGCTCTTCACACTCCTTAAGGCCTTTTTTCCAGAGCCTGAGAACATAAGCTAAAAGGCATGAAAGGTGGATTTGAGGTGTACAGAAGGACAAAAAATGAGTAATATGTGCTTCCTTCTCCATAGAGTTCACAGAATGGCCAGAAAGGCACACACATAAACAGCAAAGCACAGTACGGCCTAGCAATGATGAGAACGAACACTTCTGCTACCCTCTGCCAAAGCAACACACACCAGCCTGGGCAGCGCCCTGGGGGATGCTTTTTCTGGTTTGTTTTTCTATATTCCCTATGCTTCCATAAAGTTCGGCTTTTCTTGAACACTCAATAAAACAAGTAGAACACCAGCTGGCCCATCTCTCTTCACCTGCAAAGAGAAGACTGATTTTCATGAAATGGTCACCTAGCTACCTTTGGTCACTATGCTCTGCTTGTGCATGGGGAGGCTCCTTTGAGACTTGCTTTCCTGTTCCCCTAGTGGTGTGCAAGGAAAGGCTTCCTTTCTGGTAGTAAGTGACACTCCTTATCAGGTTCCAAAACAGGAGTATGTCCTCGCTTATCCTTTGGTTTCCTATCTTGAAGAATTAAGGTTCAAGTTTCCTGGGGTTTGTTTGGAAGACTCCTGAATGGCACCACCTAGTTTTATGTTAAGAAATTACTCTCTCCTAGATCCTGCCCTTCAACCTGGTTCCCAGCAGGATACTTCTGCCTACTCAGAGCATTCAGTCAAAAGGCAGGCATTATTCTGAGTCTCTTACATCTTTTCTGCTGTCATCCAAGAACTGGAATGTGTGTGTGTTTGTCCCTTGGAGATAAGTAAAAATCTATTATCTAACACTCTCTACTTTTTACCCTGTCATTCTCCTGTAAGAAGAATATTTCTTGATCCCCGGAGCTCCTTGGTAGCACTTAGGGTTAGCCGCTTTCTCCTGCAGATACAGGGCCATGCAATCTGTCTGCAGACACACCGTACTTCTGAGTCCTGACCAAGAGTGAGCAGAAAACAGCGTCCACACAGTTCTCTATGGTTGTTCCTCATCACAACAGTGAACAGAAACTCTACTAACCCTCAAAGCCTGCGAAAGCCCAAGAGCAAATTGTTCTTTTTACTCTGTTTTTATACCAGAACTAGTAAACTGTTTGAAATGGCATGGGGGGAGACAATAACGAAGCTATATATTTAGCACATATGTAAGTACAACTTTATAGCACATTGGTAATTTAATTATGTTTCTTCTTGCTATCCAAAACAGGTTGAACCTACATTTAATGCCAGGAAGTCAGATATGCCCTTGATGGGAGATCGGTGATTTAGTTTACCATCTGGGGAAATTTGCAACATAGCCCAGGTTTGTAAAGTAAAGCATTCCTCAAAACCTCACAGTTGTTTGTTCTGGAAATTATTACAAGAACTCTCTCAGAACCTTATAGTTTCTCTCTGGTAGCTCCCACATGCTAGCACAGCCAAAATTATAAGATAGATAAAAGTAAAATTGAACCCTTTAGCAGTTATGCATACTATTATATGCATAATTTATGCATATTATTTTGCTTATAATCTATACCAATTATTATAAGTAGAAAAGGCTTATGAGTCACCGACACAGGGTCCCCTAACAAATGGCTCCCTTATTGTATCTGTGCCATATGAAGACACAGGAGGCTTGAACTGACCAGTCACTACGGTAGCACTGCAAAGGACCAGCATGGATTACGCTTTTAGAAGCATGTGCTCTGAGCCCAGAGGGAAAGGAAAGAACGCTCCAGGCAAAAGGGCAGCGCACAGCAAAAAAATCAAAGCTACATCCTTTCTGAAGCAACCCACATATACCCAAGGTATTTAGAACAGAGGCTGAAAAGCAGAGCTGAGGGGCAGGTGATACCAACGTAAAAGCAAGCCAAGGTCCCTAAGGACCTTGTGCAGGGTTTATAAACAAAGGGAAAATACACTTAAAGCCATGATTTAGGAAGCTCACTGGGAGACAGTGGGAGAAAAAGGGAAAAGGTAAGCCTGAGAGGTGAATGAACGAGTAAAAATGGAGTCAGGAGGAGGAAGGGCCTGAGCAGGGCTGCACTGAGAAGCAGAGGTGATCCGTAGAAAAACGGGATGTTTCACGATGAATCCCTCTGCAGATATTTTTCCTGAGCTGTTAGGTATATCTATTAGAAGAATCTTGTGTATGTAAATAGCTAGAAGCCGTTGGATGTTGCCTTGGTCTCCCTTTTTTTTTTTTTTTTTTTTTTTTTTTTTTTTTTTTTTTTTTCAGAGTTGAGCCTGAGAAAGCCTCGCCTCAGATTCAGGTGTGTGGGCGCCGCTTGGTGGCCACTTTCGGAATTACATATATGGGATAGAACTATCAAGGTCAAGATCAGGGAGAGAGGCATGTTGTCAACATGTCTTAAAGTGACAAATGCCACGGGTGTCGGGGGCGTTGTTGCATTTTTCAGAGGAGAGTGTTGTCCCCCCATTTGGTTATACAAACAGATATTTTAAAGAGGCTTGCCTTTGATAACATAAAAAAAACTGCCATTCCTGTAGGAATAGAGTGAAGCCAGCATGCCCTTGCCCCTGGCGTTTGTATAGGGCCTTGAAGATCACCCAAACCTAACAGTGCTGTCAATCACAGGATGATGTAAGAAGTACCCATTGTGTAGTCAACCACTGTTAAAGTCAGAGATCCTGGTGCTGGCCACAGTTGTTTTGTGGTACAAAAAGGGTTAAGGTTGGTGAGCAGTTCGGCTCTGCTTAGACTACTCCCTCATCATCGTCATCATCATCGTCATCGTCATAACCTACTCTGATGGCACACACCTGTGATTTTAGCACTAGAGAGATGCCGGAAGTGAGGATGAGGAGTTCAAAGCCGGAAGTGAGGATGAGGAGTTCAAAGCCTTCCACCTAAGTCACATAGGGAGTTCCTGACCAGCCTGCACTACATAAAATTAGCTCAGAAGACAAAAGACAGAAAGGAGGCTAAAGAGGAGAGAGATGAGACAGAAGTGGGGTCCTGTAACAATTCTCTTTCTCTCGGATCCTTAGGAAGCCACCCTGTCAGCCTGGCTGTCAACTGCGTGCCACCTGTGACTGCCACCGTGATCTCCCCAGCAGGGCCACTCATGGGGATTCTGAAATAGCCTCCTAGAGGACATCGGCTTAACTCACCCACCGCTGTAGACAGTTTTTTGAAAGTAAATTATATATGCCCCTGCGCTAAAGATTCCCTCCCTCTGAGGTAAAAATTAACCACCCCTTACTCCGTGCTTTGGCTCCTGCTGCTTCATGAGAGCCCTTTAAACATGCTGCCACTGTCCCATGCTAGAGTCTCTGTGTATTTTCAAGTCTAGAAAGTTCTGCCATTTGTGGGATATAGTATCAACCCAAAATAATAAATTTTACTATGCCTTTTTTTTGTTTTCCCTTAAGATATTTTTCCTGATATTATATGGTTATACATTTGTTGATTTGCCTGTCTCACAACCTGGAGTATATATATCCCATGAAGGCAAGAATTGAATGTGGTCCATTTAACTGTTAGTTTCAGCTCTTACAACAATGCCAGGCATGTACTAGGTTGGAAAATACTAACCAAGGAATGGATACACTGTCTTCATTTCCACACCCAGGCCTATTGGCATAACCCATCTACTCTCACAACATCCCTGAGGAAATGGAGCAGGCTTTGGAGCGTGTGATGAGTTAGAACCTTTTCAGTTCGCCACCATATGCCCCTTAGACCACTCTAGCTGCTCTCAGGAACTCAGTGGCTGTATCTTTCAGCCTAAGGAGTGTCTGTCGTTTAGCAGTGAATTTCAGAGGGGGACAAGAGCAGTCTGTCTTCGCTCTGCACAACTGCCATGCAGCACATGATGCACTAATCCAGAAAACTCTATCTTTAAATAAGCAATGCATGATTCCGGAAGGCTGCCTAAGAAACTCAGGATCACTTCTCTCATGGACAACAAAAAAGTAAAGTTAGCTTTAACGCTACAGAAATCAAACCATCTCTGAAGGATGCTCAGCCAAAGACCGCAGTGCCCTCTGCTGGCCAAGGTACCTAACAAAGCTAGGGAAGGACGTTGATGGGTCACAAAGAAACCATATTTTCTTTAAATGATCAGTGAAATTGCTACAAAGTATTTCTATTTGTATTAGTTGGGTTTCTCTAGGGGAACAAGACTGGTAGAGTGGATATATATAAAGAATTTACTAATCGGCAACAGCTGGGAGGCTGAGAACCCCAAAATGCCTCAGAGTAGTCTCACAATGGCTGTCTCTTACGGGCCAACAACTCAAGGGAGTGGCTGAGTCCAGGACATTGTATGCCTCAGCATTCCACTCTGGAACCCACAATCTAGAAAGTTCCATACAATCTAGAAAGTTCCACATCAACAATAGAAGCCTGGAAATCCTGCTTCTGCTATCAGAAAAGGAAGCAGTGGCGGGGTGTGTCAAATGGTGTGGCAAAAAGGCCAAGAGCCAAAGATATGTCATCTTTCTTCTGCCATGGCCTCTGCATCTGGGCTGCTACCAGAAGGTATTACCCACACTCAGGGTGGGGCTTCCCACAGCAATCAAGACAATCAGAGCAGTTCTTTGCATGAGGCTCCCAGCTCAGTGATAATAATTTGTGCCAAGCCAACACTAACCATCACACAATTCCTCCAAAGAAATTTGGCCATGGCTACGGTAGTGGTGGATATCCAGTCTGTTTCCAAGGGATTGGGACGAGGGGAGAGAAATATTGAAACACATAGAAGGGAATAAATAATGTCACCTAGAAGACAGGATGGACATTGACTCAGCATGTGCAGGTGTGAGGTGATGCCTGAGCTGACATTTGGAAGGAAACAGTGTCCACATGCAAGTTACATCCTAAGAGAGGAAGCCAGAGATGAGCAGGTAAAGAGAAAGAGAACGCGTCTAGATCAGGCTTGAAAGTTGCAGTAATTATTTTTGTTTGCTGCCTTCTCATCAACCAATCACCAACCATGTTCTCTCTTGATGATGGCCCTTCGTTTCAGTGGATGAAAAATACCAGATACTCATTTTCCAGGTGACTTTCTGATTAGACATGGCCATGTGTCCCAGTCATGACCAGTGATTTATATGTAAAGGTATTTTCCAGAGGGGAAGCTGAGATACAGTTTCTTCCAGGATGCAGACACAAAGGAGACACCCACGAAGAGAGAGCATCCCTTTCAATCTGCTCTTTAACTTGTGTGAAGATGTTGCCTTGAGAGTCACCTGGCAACAGTGAATTAAGTGCTTTGGGGAATGGAAACCCTGGATGATATCGCAGGGTTGGTAAACTACCCAACTGCACCTGTCTTTGGATTTCTTGGTTTGGAAGAAAATACAAACCTTGTGGCCTACATCACTTTTGATTAGATATTGTTATTTTTAGCCAATCGTGTGTGTGTGTGTGTGTGTGTGTGTGTGTGTGTGTGTGTGTGTGTGTGTGTACACTGATACATTCACGTTCTATGGTGTACTGGTTGGTTTCTGTCAGCCTGACACAAACCTGGAATATCTTAGAAAGTAAATCAACACTGAGGAATTGCCTCCATCAGAATGCTCCATAGCATGTCTGTGGAGCATTTTCTTGATTGCTTAGGGAGAGGTGAGGTCCCATTCCCACACAGAAGGACCAGGGCTATATAAAAAGATATCTGATATTGGGATCTTACTGACTCTGAACTAACACACACACACACACCACACACACATATAATACATTTCAAAAATGTTCAATTTCAAGTAAGCAAAGAATAATAAAGATGAAAATAATCAGATTATTTGCAGGTGTAAAGAGAAAGGGGAAATGCTGAAATGTGGCTCTTCTCTCCTACGTACTAGGAATGAAATGAGTGGACATATTTACATATACATTTTTATAAAAATTAGAAAGCAAAATACACAGGCATTGCTCACTCACAAGGGCAGCCAGTTTGTGAAATGAAGTGAGACATAAGAAATGAATCTCTAGTTGGGGTTTCAGTAATGAGGTAAGTTGATGGGCCATTTCTTGATATGCAGATTTGAAGAGAAATAAATCAAGGATGGGGTGGAGGTTATGGATCAGTTGTGGCACACCAGCTATGTGGTACCAAGATGTGACGGCTAGCAGACAGTGAGCAACCGTCTAGAGCTCAGGTTGACCTAAGACAGTACAAATATACTGACACATACTAGGGAATTGAAGCCAAGAAAGGCACTTGTAGGAAGCACATGTGTAGAGAGGAAGATAAGAAAAGTGTGCCAGAGAAGAGCCTCCTGGTGGCCATCCCTCATAGCAGATGGGCAGAACAACCACGGACAGCAAGGAGAGAGAATGATCTACAGTGGTAAATTGTGGTAAATCAAGCTTTCAGAAGGATTAAAAAAAAAAAAAAAGCAACAATAGAATAAGCAAGCAAACAAAAAAGCTGACTCCTTATATCAGAAGAGGTGGACAGGCAGTAAGAAGAGGACATGGTGCTGACCTTTGCCATCCCCACACCATGGTTACTGTTCATGCCAAGTACAGAAGGCAGAGTTACACCAAATGGATGGATGGAGTGGACATGACTTAATGTTTCTGTCACAAAGATGCCAGCGAAAGGGAGGAGAAAGACTGACAATTAAGGAATGCATAGAACCTGGGCAGGTGTTTTTGCAAAATATATTTGTAAAAATATAATCTTATTTATATATTGAAGAGAAAGAATTACCAGGAAGGATAATGGCAGGCAAAAGACGGGAAGTCAGGTGAGGTCCCTGAGGGTTTCCTGGATTCTCTGGAGAATATAGACACCAATGTTACAAGTAAATTCAAAATCACAGCTCCTTCTAAAGGGACAGAAATCCAAACCTTGAATGGCAATTTAATTCTAGTTAATATTGGAGCACTTGACTTCTAGTGGGTTATGTGAGGGTTTTACCACAGTGTCAAATTATCTAAAGGACAGGCACTTCAGCTGTCAACTACAGAGTTACCACAGAGCCCCTCTTTCTTAAGGAAAGGCTAGGAGCCTTTAAGCCTGGGAAGTTGGCAACTGTGTGTGCATCCCACAGAGCACTGGACTCCTTTACTGGGTGGAATTTTCTTCCTCTGCCAACCATCACTTTCTCCTTAATACCCAGGAAATTATTCTTCTCTACAGATGGTGGCCAAATTGTATCATTTTTGATCCAAATAATTTCACTTTTGTATACATCTAAAGGTGAAAGTGACATGTTCCTGTGTTTTTTCACAGGTTAAATGTTCATAGACCATCTCTTCAGTGAGAATGTAGGAGCATATCATGCTCTCTCATGATTGTGACAGCTAGAAAGACTTTAAAACATAACCTTGGCGATTAAGATCTGTATTGTTTTTACCTTAGCTGTCAATAATTCAGTGCTATACAATATCAGGACCCAATCATCATTTGGATTGCTTATCCCATATTCATGGTCTCCTCTGATGATCCTAGGGGGCATTTGTCCTATGTCCCTCTTACCTAGCAGTCAATTAGCTCTTCAATCAGATGTTCCTTTTGAATGTTCACTGAACTTTTTAAGAAGATAGTGACTCTTTCTTGAGATGTGTGGGCAGTGGCCAGTATTAGATGTAAGACCCAGGAAGCTCCCAAATGAAGATTCCCATGCTGTTTAGTTGACCTACACCACAAAAGGGAATATGTTAAACAAAAAATGGCTAGGTTAAGCCATCTTGAAAGAGGAGGCTTGGTAATCTCTCAAAATATGCAGAGAAGGAGAACCGGAGAGTAGAACATGGCATGCCAGACCCGGAAGAGCTCCATAGTGAAAATAACTGCATCAGGGAAATCAGCACAGTGAAGCTGAGCATTGTGATTAACAACTAGCTGAAATCAGGTCAAACACACCCAGACTGAAGTGGAGGCTTCCACATAGCTCACCTTTGCAAAAAAAAAAAAAAAAAAACCACAGACTGGATGGTTTGGCTTATGCTATATGCCTTCCCACCAACTGGTATCCCGCATTGCTTGAGTGAATGTTTAACCATCGTTAAATAAATAAATCCTTGCCTCGCATCCTCCTGAGGCCCATTACATGTGTCTGCCCATGTGAGAAACAGCTTGTTCCCACAAATCCTTGCCTGAAATCTGAAGCATCTGGTCCAGTGACTTCAGTTTCAGCTTTATGTTTGAAAGCATAGCTTGATTTTGCTGTTCACTAGCATAACTCATGGGATTAATACACTCACAGGCCTTTAATCAGAGCTCAGCTTCAGAGCCTCTGGAGAGTAAGATGTTGTATTTGTGAGAACCCCCCACCTCCAAGACCTATGAGGATAATGGGGGAAGGAGAAACACCATAAAGCAACTTAAACATGAACATATTGTCAATTGCAGGGCTAGCCTCATGCTAACAAGAGGTCAAAGCATGCCTAAAAAAACCAGATTTTTCTTTTTCTCATCCTGAGAGCAGCAGGGGTTGGCTGTTCCTCCACCTTACCCATGCAGATCCCAACAGTTAGGCTTCCCCAAAGCCCCAATGCATGTAGCAACACGTCTCTAAGGAAGGATTAATTGTTGCTTATCATACCACTGAAACATCCTAGGCTGAGCTGCCTATGACTTTATAAGGTTCCTTTCCCCAGCCACCACTGTTCCCAGGGATGCAAATGAAGTGTTTTAGATGTTCTTGCCCAAATAAAGGCATATTGCCACATGAATCATTTTTTCTAGGGAATAAATATCTGTTGCCCCTTCCAAGAGTAAAGGTCTCAGATTCTACTCTAGCACCATGTCTGCCTGCATACTGCTGGGCTTCCCACCGTGATAACAAACCAAGCCTCTGACACTGTAAGCAAGCCCTCAACTAAAGGTTTCTTCCTTTACAGTTGCCTTGATCATGATGTCTCTTCACAGCAATAGAACTGAGAGGTCAATAACCATAAACATAAGAGGGACAAAATATAAACACTAACTATAAAGTAAGATGAAATTGTAAAGGAAACATTCTGAGGAACCAGAAGCCAGTTGAGCTTAGACTGTGGAGGGATGGAGAGAAGCAAGTAACTAAGAGAGCTTGACAATAAGGGGCTGGGTGACCAGTGACTCTGTATCTGGTACCCCACTTGCAATTTAGGAGCTAATTTTCAAACTCCAGCACTTTCCCCTTGTACGACATTCAGCATAAATCTTAGTGACTTTTCCATAGCTATGAGTAAGGACCATGTCCAAAGCAATTTAGAGAAAAAAGAGCTTATTGGGGCTTAACCTACAATCACCATGACAGAACATGGCAGCACCCAGGCAAGCATGGTGCCAGAGAAGGAGCTGAGAACTGATTTCTGCTCTACAAGCAGATCAGAAACTAAATGAGAATAACATGGGCTTTTGAAGCCTCAAAGCCTGTACCCCATGACACTCCTCCTCCAAGGAAGTCACACCTTCTAATCTATCAACTGGGGACCAAGCGGTCATATAATGTATGCCTATGGACCCATTATCATTCAAGCTGCCGGAGAAGCCTACTGCCATTTACACGTATTTGTGGGTTTGTGTGTATGTGTGTGTGTGTGTGTGTGTGTGTGTGTGTGTGTGTGTGTGTGTGTGTGTGTAATCCAAAAGGTTATATAAAGAATACCTCTACAGCTCTTCACCATATACTTTTGGGACAGAATCTCTTACTGACCTCTTCTCTGTTGCTGTGATAAAATATTGGCCAAAATCAGCTTAGGGGAAGAAAGGGTTTACTACATCTCACAATTCATCAGAGAAGCCAAAATAGCTCAAGACATGAACCTGGACACAGGAACTGGAGCAGAGACCATGAAGGAACATTGCTCACTGACATGCTTTCCAGAGATTTCCCAACTTGCTTTCTATTATAACTCAGGCATTGCCCACAGTGGGATGGGCCTTCCTACATCAGTCAACAATGAAGAAAATGCCTCATAGATGTGCCCGCAGGCCAATCTGAGAGAGGCATTTCCTCAATTAAGGTTCTCTTTTCCCAGGTCACTCTAGTATGTATCAAGTAGTAAGAACTAACCAGTATTATAAAACTGGAGCTCACTATTTGTCTAGACTGACTAGCCAGTGGGTTCTCCTGTGTCTCACCCCAGTGCTGTGTTTACCATTGCATCTGAGATTTATGTGGATGCTGGAATCAGACTCAGATTGTGCAGTAAGAATGTTGCCTTATCTCTACACATAAGACTTGCAGTGTCATAACATATCAGGTACAGAATTAAGAAATGAATAAGTGACCAAGATTGAATTATTCTGTTCTTGTCATCTACAAATAACAAAAGACTCAAATGGTACCATTAAGTGTCATATGCACTGAAAAGAGGTGCAAAAGAGGATTTTGGGGGGAATGGAAGTGGCTTTCCCATAAAGCTATGCTTCTATTAAAAGTGTGTCACAGAGGGAAAACAACATAGCATGGGCTGGAAGAACCCACCCACTCTGGTTCTGGAATCTGTGAACCTTGTTGTGGTGTTACATATTTACATATTACATATTTAATAAAATCAGTCTGGAATATCAGATAACAAATCAACCCACAGTCAATACAGGGGGATCAGAGAGTGGTAACTCACACCTTTAATCCCAGCAAGGGGAAAGACCAGGAATGGTGAGCTGCACCTTTAATATCAGCAGATCTGAGTTTGAGGCCAGCTTGATTTACAGAGGGAGTTCCAGGCTCCGAGGCAGGTAGTGGTGATGCCAGGCCTTTAATCTTATAACTCCAGAGAGAGAAATCTTTCTGTGTTTCTGAGTTCAAGGCCAACTACCAAATAGTTATGTCCATACCTTTAATCTTAACCTGGATGTGAAACAACTGGACAAAGAAGGTATTTAAGGCAGGTATAGAAAGACAGAGGAGGCAGTAGAAGCCATGAGGAGCGAGGCTGAGGAAGCTGGAAGACAGCTAGTGAGAGTTGACTGTGGTTGTTTCCTCTCTTTGATATTTCAGCCTTTCCCTGATAGCTGAGTTTCCTTTAACACAGCCAGAATTCGTGCAACACCTTGGCTTTACTTTATCTGTATCTTTCACTGTTTTAAATACTTCATATATGTTAAATCACTTAGCCCTCGATGATAATTAAGAACTCATAGGTCTTTATCCTTCAACTGAAGAAACCAAGGTGCAGCGTGAGTTTACCCCACATAGAGCTGGAGGTGGAGGGCAAGCACACTTTTGTATTTTGAACTTGAGTTTTTGTCCCTTATCAGGAAAATACGAGTCATGTGATGTGACTTTGTCTGCTGTGACTTTGAAGTCAGAAAAACTTGTGTTAGGATTGGGAGCCTCAGTTCATTCACAGCGAGACCAGTGTCTTTCTCTTGAGTCTGCTGCACAAATTAAATGAGGTACTATATGTAAAGTAGCCATGGAAACTCTTGGGAAAGTTTCATCTCCCAGTGAAAGGTTAAAGCAAGATACGTGGAATATTTGAGCATTTGAGACTTTATCAGAACAAGATACTCGCCAAAATAATGTAAGAAAGTTAAAATTAGATACTGCTAGGTGCCTATTATTTCTGCCTTGAGGAAAAACAAAGTATGTTTGAACATGCATTCCTTCTTCTGGGAATATGGTAGCTAGCACTTAGTAGTAGCACTCAGCTCTTATATGCAAACAAACCCTTTCTATATCCACAGGCATCACTGAGAGCTATGTCAGCCTGTGGAAATAGATTGTGAACATAAGCAGGAACCATAATCACTAAGTACCATCTGACCAGTGATCAGATAGTTATGGGTGTGGGCCTCTTGATTACCTCTCATTCATGGACTACTGCTTCTATCTTATTGGGATTTAAAATAAAAAGTGGAAATCAAACTACAATGTACAAAATTCTCTAAAGATTAACAATATAGTTTGAAATAAAATAACTCTTTAGTCAGAATAGGAACTCTAGTTCAGATATGGCAGTGGAATATGACAGTGATTCTCCACTTCCCACAACACTATACAAAATAAAATGAATAGAAACACAACGGATGGGTAGGTTAAACAACTTTCATCAAGGCTGGAGAGGAATAGAAGCCCCAGGCTCAAGAAACATCTGTAGTCTTTCCAAAATACCTAGAGTAGATGTAGAAGGTGCATAGAAGAATCTAGGAGAGAACGCACAGAAGATACTGTGAGAATATGCTTTCTCTAGGTAACTGGCTTTAGCTTACACCAGGTAAACCTCCCTATATATAAAACACGATTTACGAAAGCTGGGAAGAGGAGGCAGAAATGGGTTGAGAAGCTGTGTTGTTTGGTGGGGAGTGTGTTAAGGACATCACTTCAAACTCCTCTTGGATCATTCTTTGGGCTGTTTGGATACAGATAGGCAATGTCTTGCCTTGAGCTAAGGATGCTTACCTCACTCTCCTACCCAGTCATGAGAAACTCAGATGTGAGGTACAGGAACCAATAGATGGTTCTTCCCTCTTACTTCCATGTGAAGAGTTCTCAGGAGACTCCAGTGGGATTGATCACCAGTTGGCAAAGCAGAACACCTAAATGTGCCTTTGAATTGGCTGCTCCTCTGTACTAATGATCTGCTTTCTGGGGTCACCACAGATGAAAGCCTATATGAAAGCCCTTGAATCAGGGACCATCTTTTGGGGCATCAGGCTACAAAACCTATAAATGACCCTGAAAAGCCTGTGCTTTGAATGGAATTTTGCTGAGGCCATTTTCCATCCCCAGTTAGGAGAAAGTAAGTTTGGCATTTATGGTGGTCACCGAGGGGCAAAGCATCAATTAGTAACTTTTTCCCAAGGGGTTTGGCATAGGCATAGGAAGAAAGTGAACAGCTACGCACAGTAATCAAAGACTGTAGAGCAATGGCAGTCATAAAGAGCATGGCACTGGCTATTTTAAGTAAGGATTTGAACCTCCTGAAAACAGAAAATTATAACTATTGGTCAGCATACCATAAGCTGTGAAAACAGGGGGTCTCTATGAAGTCTTTAAGAGCCTCAGAATATGCCAAAGGGACAAGCTGCCTAAGAAATGGAGTTCTCATATACCAAACCACAGAAAATAACAGAGCTGGATAGATGGACAATCCTCAGAAGTTTCAAGTTTTAGATTCTAGCAGAAACAGGGGGTGGGGGTGGGATGAACGTCAGTAGACCTGTCTCAAAAGCATTGAACTGAGGCAGGGTGCGAGAAGTACTAGTGTGAATTGAAGAATACTCATGACCATGAAGAGGGCTGTCTTGTGACTGACATTGGAGAACCTAGAGACTGTCCTAAGTTCTGCAGGACTCCTTTGCAGTAGACAAGGGGAAGATGCTGGGGCCATGCTCCACAGAGTTTATAAGGAAGGCATGAGACTCATAGAGTGGAACATGGGATGTTTTTCCACACGGAGGCCTGGTTGGGCCAGTATTGTTTATCCACTTAACAAAAATGCCTCACATTTGTACTTTAAATATTGCTTTCTTCAAGTGTCATGAAGACAGGGGCAGCAGGAAGGGCTGACTGTACATGCACACAGATTCATTGTACACAAACCACTTCAGTAAAATGGCTTTTAAGTGACTCCTAAGAATACTGCTCATGCTGTGGTGGTTTGAAATAATAATGGCCCCCAAACATAGGTTCAAATGTTTGAATGCTTGGTCCCTAGTTAGCGGAATTGTTTGGAAAGGAATAGGAAGTGTGACCTTGAAAAAGACAGATGCATCACTGGGTGTTGAGGTTGCAAAAGCCCATATTATTTTCCAGACACCTCTCTGCCTCATACTTGCTGATCAGGATGTAAACTCTCAGCTACTGCTCCAGCACCATGGCTGCCTGTCTGTAGCATGGTCCCCATAATGACAGTCACAGACTCAGCCTCTGGAACTGTAAGTCAAATTAAACTCTTTCTTCTAGAAGTTACCCTGGTCATGTGGCTTTGTCACAGAAGTAGAAAAGTAGCTAAGGCATATGCTGAGTGTAACGTTTATGATTGTCCCTGAAGACAGACTTTCTTGATGGTTCAAGGTTAAATGCTTTTCATCTGGGGCCCAGAAAACAAAAGGCACAGATAATAAGCCAGTTCAGAGTAGTCAATGCACAGTCATTATGAGTGGCTGAATAATTAAATCAACTGATCCACAATGGTGTTTATTAGAAGAGCAGAGACATGGTTTTATTCCTGAAGATTACATATTTTACTGGTTATCAGCTTGACACTAAGACCTACTAGAAACAACCAACTAAACATGTCTTGAGCAGTACACAGATTTTAAGTATACAGATTTTAAGCTCTGCCACAACAGCAAAACCCTACAATTATTAGAGGTATTTGTCAAGCTTTTTAATTGATTAATTGATGTGTATTTTGACCACCAGAGGGCAATGTAGGCCTCATGAAACTACTCAGCAGAAAATGAACCAAAACGGGTGTAGGAGGGATGTAAAGCCTGAATTGTGGTCAAGAGGCACTGCAGTGTTGGTGCCCCAGTCTAGTGCATCAATCTGCTCGGGTTTTATCATATTCATAAACTACCTTCCTCCTCCTGCTGGTTCTTATATAAGCTCAGCTCTCTGATGGTCCTACAAAAGACAAGTCTGTCACTTCTGGTGTCACTTCTGATCTTTATACTCTGCACTGCTCCTCTGTCATCCTGTGGGAAACACTTGTATGACAGGGTGAGATGAAACCGGTTCCTTCTCCCCTCCTTGGTTGCTAACACATTCCAACTCTTCTTCTATCATAAGCCAATTTCCCAGGATGAATCAGGTTTATATAAGACCACTGGCATGTGAGTACAGGATGGGTCAGGATGCCGATATATTATGCGGATCCTAGCCCACCTCTAGGTGACAGTTGGAATCTCAGTGATCAGGATGCAAGATTAGGAAGGGCTTAAGACTCCTGTCTGCACCCTGGCAGCATGTGCTCTTGGGATACTAATATGAATTATGTCATGTATCAGTCCAAATCAGAAAACTGGGAATTCTGACGAAGCCCTATAAAGGCCCTGATATAGCCTAACTTTCTCTGGTTCCATCACAAGACACAGAATGACCAGGAAAACATCAACAAATTATTACAAGATGGGAAGTCTGGATAGGCAGATACTCAACACACATCTGTCACCAATGTTTCTTAGGTTTGTGGTATTACTTTGGGTGAACTTGGAAATATATGTTTAAAATCATACTGAATCAACCCATAGTCATAACTCTTTTGACACGCCAAAGATGGTAAAATGCCAGTGAATAGAACCCTAATTTAAAATATTTGTATGCAGCCTCGTGCTTCCAAAATCTGGGAGTCTCTTGAACAAGGTCTACAGTGTTTATCTTAGTTGAGGTTCTGTTGATAAAACATTACAAGCAAAACCAACTTTGGGAGGAAAGGGTCTATTTCATCTTATAGCCCATTGTTCATCATCTAGGAAAATCAGGGCAGGAACTCAGGGCAGGAGCCTAGAGGCAGAAACTGGTGCACTTATGAAGGTGTGCTTCTTACTGGTTTGCTCAGCCCTCTTTCTTATATGCCCCAAAGCCACTTGTTAGGGGAAGTACCACCTACACTAGGCTGGGCCTCCACATCTCTTTTACTAATTAAGAAAATGCCCTACAGGCTGGCTTACAGGCCAATCTCATGCAGCATTTTGTCAGTTGATTTTTCATCTTCCCAAATGTCTGTAGCTTGTGCCCAGTTGACATAAAAACCAGGCGGAACAATTGACAAACTGACTCAGACTTTCTTGGTCACAGGAAAGCAGTGCCACAGTGGGACTCAAGTGGTATTCTCAGGTCTGCAAAAGATGCCTGCACTTCTCCCAGCATCCTGAAAGCTTTAGTTAATGTGTGAGCACAAAGGAAAATGTTACTGGAAAATAACAGAACAATGTGTTATCTTTCCTCATTTGATGCTGACTCACAGTGAGCTTACTGTTCGGTACAGAGACTTGCTGTTAGTTTCTCCTTTGAGCTACAAAAATAGTCCATAAGTAATTCCCCATGACTGCACCTAGAAAGCAGAAGGGATGCTTGGCTGGTCAGAACATGGCTCGCGTGCACACACCTCTTCTGAACTCCTGTTGTGTGTAGACCATGCACTCCCTCTGTTGACATTTGGCCTTGTCACTGTGTGGTGTTGCTGATGGCTCTTTGCTAATGGTAGATATTTTCATTTCCAGCTAGCTTTGTGTCTGAAAAATTATCAGGAGTTTATAAGATGCCACAAAGTTAATTAAAGGCATGCAAGATCACACTTTAAGTTTTGATCAACTTTAATCAGAATGAAATTTCATATAAGAGACTGTTACAGTATTATTGCCACTTTCCCTCCCAATGTAAAGCGTGGGTTATTATTTTTGTATAATTTGAATTATTAACTTTCTCTTCTGTGTGAGGTAGATAGTATTTTTATATTATTAGCCTCACCACAAAATTATTTTCAAAGGTTCATTGCAAAAAAGAATTTACACCCCTTTGACATTAGTTAGACACATTGTGTGGTCCATACTTTCATGCTGTAAAATTAGGAAGATACTTACATCTTACATCTGTACATCCCTGTTGTCGCCTGACCAAAGATGGAGACAGGCAGATCCCTGGAGCTCCCTGGCTCACCTGTGGATCTTGTGCAAAATCATGTGCCAACACTGGCTTTGGAGATGAAAGTATTTAATAAGATCTTAGTTTGTTCATTTTATGAGTTTCTAGAGTGGTAGAATACTTATAAAGATATATTTAATAAGTATATAAATAATAACATTTGAGTAATTACTTTCAAAGTAAAAATAGGAATATTGCCTTTTCCTGGTCCATCTAAAAGAACACATTTGGATGGGAGCATATTAAGGTGTTACTGTGATCTTATTTGGAAGGTTATGGCAGCCAGATGACTTGAAACAGGTTTGTTTATATGTGTCATAGTTCAAGTTTAAATTATGTTTTATCTGTATTTTATATTTAAATCAATTAATATGCTACAATTGTCATTTTCTGAAATGTTTTTGTGGTCATGTGCAAGTGTGATGGCACCCCAGAGGTTAACCTTCTGTCACTCTTTGGGCATTATCTTTGTGTTGGGGGGGGGGTTGCACATATGCGTTCATGGACATGAACATATGTGGACATGCATATAGAGACCAAAGGAAACCTCAGAGGTTGCTCCTCAAAAACTGTCCACCTTATTTTTTGAGACAGGTCTCTTACCAGGACCTATGGCTGGCTGGCTAGTCAGTTCTAAGAATTTGCCTGTCTTAACTTTCCATCTCCCATGGGCTGGGATTATAGGCACATGGCACCACAGTGACATCTTACCTGGTTTGCTAGGTCTCAAGTCTTCATGCTTACATGGCAAATCTTTACCAGCTGTGCCACCCTCCCTGCCCCCACCATATTACCTTTTCCTATAGATGTATAAACTGCATATTTTAAGATAAATTTAGATTAAAGAGGCCTGAATTCTGGCTCATACCTATAATCTCAGTGCTGGGGAGATGGAGACAGGCAGATCCCTGGAGCTCCCTGGCTCACCTGTCACCCAGACAGCCTAGCCAAACTGATAAGTTCTGGGCAGTGAGATATACCATCTTAAAAAAAAAAAGTCCAGTGGAGGACAGTTAAGGAAGAAACCCAATACTCACCTCTGGTCTCCACACCCTTCCTCACACATGAATATGTACACATACATACCCCATAAATAAATGAACAGGTGGAGTCTCATAAATAAAACCATTTTAGCAATTTCATGTACATATGCTAAATGATTTTTGTTGTAGATTTAGAAGCAAAGTGCAGGGAAGTATTATAGGTAAAATAAAAGTTGTGAGGTAGAAGACGAGGCAGAAAGCCTTGCTTCCCAGGAAGGAACACAGAAGTATGACAGAAATTGGGGGTGAGAGAGCTCACCCAGAAGAGGGCACAATGTGTCATAAAGAAGCCTATGAGGGCACATTCCAGCTTTCAAAATATAAGTGGAAAACAGGGGAACACATGCAAAATGAGAGAGGGTGGATACTGAGGGAGGGCTAAAGAGTTAAGTGGCATTGGGAACAGGGGGATGACCCTGTATGAATGGACACTGGTATTCCCAGAAGGCACAAATTAAGTGAAAACTAAGTACAAGGAATGGGATAGCTCCATACAAGATGCTGGTTGGGAAGGCCCAACATGTCTCCTGAACAACTCAGACTGTTCATCATCCTTGGTTGCTCACCATAGCATCATGGTCCACTGCTGAAGGCCCGGCACATTTCTGGCTGCAGTATATAGAAAAATTCATCTCAAATTGGCATGCAGAGTTCATCCCTGACTAGTTTTCACAGTGCCAGAAGGTACTATTCAGCCTTCCAGGGAAAGGACATCAATGGCCTTATGTAGGGCTGGACCCCTGCATGATGCAATACCAATCTACAGGCAAGACAATGGCAATGGTGGTACCCATGTCACTGGGTAACTGCCCACTTTCTGATTAGATATGAGACCTTTTCTACAGGAGAAAGTTTCATGCTTTGTATTCTTAACTGTGGTCCAGAACCCACGGCTGCTAAGGTAGCAAGCCTAAGTTAGAACCTATTTTCATTACTTCTTCAATGATAATGCTGTCAAAATATCCTCTAAATATTTTTAATCTATAACCACAGACCTGGGCTGCAGTTGACAGTAGTAAACACAGAGATACAAATGACCAAAATGCTAAGAATAAGAGACTATATGCTTAGCTTTAAATATGACATATTTAACACACCTACCATCTGGAAACATCATGGAAGAGGAGCCAGGAGCCAAGTGATATGGGGAGAGCTGTGAAATACACCAATGATTATCTCAATCATGAACTACAACTGTGGTAACCTGCACAAGATCCACACAAAATCAAACCAACCAAAATTCTACATAGAGGGATTAGCAATCTCCAGGCCCCACTTCTTACTGAGAAGCTAACAGTGGTAGATAATTGCAGAGGAAGGAAGAATCCTTCTTTTTTGAAGGTGTGGCCTCTGGTGGGTTTCCCATGCTCCCTCCAGTGCATGGCGCTATGCCCCCACACACCACACGTGGTCAACACTAACTGTATTTAAACACTTCAAGTTGGTTGAAAGGTGTGCTGGGGAGCTGAAGAAGGAAGTAGAAAGCAGAAGTATATTTCGCTATACAGATATATGAAATTAAAAATAAAGAAATATTAAAAACAAAAATCCCAGAAGTCTGGCCAACTTATTTTATTTCCTCATTTTTAATACTGTATTCTCCTGCTGACATCACCATTTATTAAATCATGTCATTTTCTTCCCTTACTCATCTTCTCCCTCACGTTCTTCTTTCTCCTTCTTAGTCTTCCTGACACCAGTGTCTAAACTAGCTCACCTCTTGTTTCTTGAGCTTCCCCTGTATGCAACAAGGTTGGAGATGAGCTTGGGACCAGGTCTGAATTGGCTGCACTCAAAGGCAATGGAGATCAAAGGAGCCTTGGTCCATCCACTGTCGGACTAAGGAACTGACTCACGGGTAAGGAAGAGGCAGAACCCTCTGTTTCACCGTCAGCAGTATTTATTGGAAACAGCAATGCTTCCCATGGAGAGTTTATACATGAAGCAGGAAGTAGCCTTTCACTCCACATGATCCACCACCGTGGCACATTGGAAGCAGCACATTAGATCTCTGAGACAGTCTGTACAGATAGATAAATAGAACTCTGGGTGCCTAATGGGATTTCCATGACTGAAGAGGGGGAAATAATCAAAAGACCAACACTGATCAGCTTGCACAGCACTGTACACACAAAATTAAGATGTGATAAAAGGGTTAAAGTAATAACTCAAGTGGGAAAGGGTTATTATGTGCAGCCACATACCTTAAACTGCAAAGCACAAAAATCATCTTTATTTGGTCCTCATTGAGGGCAGAATATACACAAATGATGTTCAAGGAACACAAGATAAATGTGTGAAGGACGGTCACTATGTCTTGTCCTATGGAGATGTGGGAAATGCTTACTAGTGTTTTTCTCTTATGTCACTGCGGCAAAGGGACTCGGGAAATGGATTGATTCCTGGGTAAGTAAACAGAGAAGGGAAGACAGCTATTCCCCCTTCTTATATCCTTCAGAAATGGGCTACGTATATACACAGTTCTGTACAACAAGGAATCTGAGCTCGGAGACCACGTTTTCTGTTTTTTGTTTTGTTTCCCAATTCATCCTGGAGAATTTTCTATTTTCAGACAATATACAGAACATTCACCAGCTCACTCAGAAATAAATGGGAACCACCCACCATAGTGCTTTATAGCAGTAAGCAGGGAGGGGAGAAAACTGGTATGTCTCAGACATGGGAGATAGATGATTGATTGACTGGTTGATAGATAGACAGATAGATAATAGATAGATAGATAGACAATAGGTAGGTAGGTAGATAGGTAGGTAGGTAGGTAGGTAGGTAGATAGATAGATAGATAGATAGATAGATAGATAGATAGATAGATAGATAGATAGATAGATAGATAGATGGAAGTAGGAGAACAAAAGTGCTTTGGATAATTAATACTTTTGTTGATGGCATCAAAAGCCCAAGTTGTTTGGACCAGCAGACAATTTGCTGGTAGGGGATGTTTTGGCCAACAATTCTGTGACTCACATATTTAGGAAGGGAAAGTGCAACAGAAAGGACTTTCTCCTCTGTACATGGAGAACTTGAGACCTGGAGATGGCCCCTGGGTGAGAGACAATATCTTCAGTGAGGAGAGTTTCTCTGTGATGTGGCTCACAGGTATGTTATCAGAAGCCACACCCTCCTGAGAACTGTGAAGAGCAGTTCTTTGACCACTGGTTAGTCTCAGGGTGTTTTAAAGCATGTGCCAGGCCCACTTGTCTTGGAAGATACAATCTATCACCGGGTCTCCTGTAGGAGCACACAGGTCAACCCAGGACATGTGTTGGCTTGATGACTCATCCACTGCGGCCTGCGTTCATGATGTGTTGGAAGCAGCATTACCAAAGCAGTGGTTAAACGTAACTATCTGGGTCAGAAGGAGGTGAGCCAGCCAGCGTAAGATCCTAATGGGGCAGAGGAACCAGAATTTCTACATAGTTGATGGGAAAAAAGCCAGACTGGCCATGAAGCATCCCCTCATACCAGTTCTCATCAATTTGATTAGTGAGTGTGATGATATCGCCCTCTTTAAAACCCAATTCCCCTTCATTTTCAGGTTCAAAGTCATACAGGGCTCGGCAGCAGGGCTGATCCATTTGGACACCTGAGAATCAGAGGCAGAGAACATAGAAGGTCATAAAAGGGTATTTGAGCAGCCTGCTCCATCTACCAGACTTCTGCTCCCATTTCCCAGTCACTCATCTCCCCTGTCTTCATCTTCCTCCAGCATCCACTACAAGAGCATCTTTGTCTTCTACCAGTTTTCCCTTTGTCCCCTAGAGCTTTATGAGTTGTTGAACATTCTTGGTTGCTATTTCCAGTATAAAAATGGTTACATGTGCATTTGTGGTAATTCTAACAGATTTCATAAGGTTTATCTTTCTGACGATGTGGAGAGATTGGAAAAAGATGCCTTAGGAGTTTAGGATTAAAATAAGGTTAACTATAGACATGGCCAAATCCATTCATCTCCATCTTCTTAAATATCTTCACACTCAAAATAGTATAATTAGTTACACAGATAATATTCTAAAACCTCAGAATCATAGGCCAGTTCTCATTCTTTCAAACTGATAACTCCAGATTCTGGAGACCTGCCATATTAAGGAGAAAACATACAAAAGCACTAAGCCCAGGGTGTTTCTCCCCGTGGCCTGCTTCTTCATCTAAAGTTATAGCTAACAGAATTTGCTTTAAATGATTGTGTCACTAAATGATAAAAGGTCTTAAAACCATAGTTTATATTGATAAATTGATATGTGATATATACACATTAGTACTGTATAAGAACCATAGCCTACAAGAATAACTATGGCATACATTAATAAAAATGGACTGCATCTTAAAAGGGATCTATTTTAAGTGAGTAAACATATTAATACAGCATGTACATAAATAAAAATGTCAAAAAGTGCATGTGGGCCCTACACTAGCTAGATGTCTTAAAAATGAAACAATACAATTAATTTTTTAAAGAGAAGTCACCAAATGGAAAATTAAGTGCATATTTTGTTTCTGGGCAAGAAGAAGTACAATCATAGATAATTTACATAATGAATTCCAGGGCCACTGCTGTCTAGGCCCTACACTGGGCAACACTGGACATTCTGAGCTATGAACAGACTCAGTTTATCTTCTTCCTTGTATTACAACAGCACGTTATAAAAAGTTATCTGCTGTAGTAAATCAATTGATAGTGATACAGGAGAATGGGATAAAGTTGTGCATCTTTAATGTAAATATCCAGTGTCAGATGGATCCCCACTCTTTAACCTAGACAATTTCCCAGTTGGAAATGAATGAAGAGAGAATCTGGGTCAAATTTGTATGTGGGTAGTTGAGGATGATCACAGCAATGAAGAGAATGAACCAGTGGGTAGAATCAATATTCCTGAGGGATAAAAATATAGCTTTCATCATGCTGACCACAATACACACAAAATGATGAACTGGTTTACAGTAGAGAGTAAAAAGAAATAGCAGGTGTTGAGGTTTGTAATCTATCATCCATCTACAGATATAATCAAACATATGCTTCCTGGAGCTGCCATCTGTGGGTGATAGGGGATGTATGTGTCTTCACAGCCCACTGGCTTAGCACTCAGTCCCACCTCAGCAGACTCACAGCAGAGGGAAAGGCAGGTGAAATTATGGCATGATTTACAAGCACAAAGGAGAATGAATGGTGTTCACTGGGCAACAAATGTCTTTAATCCCAGCACCTCAATGGCAGAGACAGAGTAGATCTCTATCAGTTTAAGGCCAACACGATCTATAATGTGGATTCCTAGACAGCCAGGATTACACAGAGAAATCTTGTCTCTAAAAACCATTAAAAAAAGAAATAAACCAAGCAAGTGTAGTGGGTGGCCTGTGTATGCTAAAGCATGAGAGAAAACACGAAGCAGATAAAGTTTTAGAGAGAAGAAAAATAAAGTGGGGTGATGGGACAGGGTAATAATATCCATGAACAGAGCTCCTACGTGACAACTCTTTCAGGTGGAGCAGACTGCTGCACAGTTGTTATGTAGGGGAAATAGCATGCTCTGAATGTTCTCAACATTGTCTATAGTTGTGCCCAATCCCAGGAGAGGGGATCCCTAGCCATCAGCTGCTTACCTCCAGGTTTGGGTGTGCCTGTGTGGGAGAGACCTCCATTGGGCTGAGTGCTATCTCCAGTTGCAAACTCTAGGCTCATGCGTGGTTTGGGCTGATATTCTCTTCTTGGCTGAGATGAAGCTTGTCTTATTCTGTATCACAAAGAGCAGAGGTGAAAAGGAATTAATGATATAGCCAATTAAAAAGTGAATAGAAAGAAGGGAAAATCCAGGAGCTGCCCGGCTCACTGAGAAATCTGCTATGATCTAGTGGAAAATGTGCTTAAGAATCCTTGATCTCCCACATGCGTGCAATGTGTTCTTGGGGAAGTTTCCCATCTTGTCCTCACTGTCTTCATCCTTTCTCCCAAGGTCCCACTCCTGCATTTATGGTAAATATGCACCATGTTAGGAGCCAGGATCATAAAAGTGCACAGGACACAGCTGTTGCCCCAAAGCAGCTTGTGCCGCATAGGAGAATGAGCAGGCACCGCTGACCGCTATAGATAACAGTGTTCTCATACAGATTTCCATGAACAGCTCACAATGCATGAGGCAGGGGTCAGCAAAACAGTTTAAGAAGGAGATCACCAGTCTGCAAGGGAATACATGAAAGAAAGCTAATTCATGCAGGAACACGGGGAGGTTTGGAGGTAGAAGGAACTGCCAGGGCCAGGTGGAAATGAGCAGACAGCAGAGTGGGGAAGAAATAAAGAGGACCGGGAAAAGGAGACTGGTCAGTGGCTTCTGTCCATCACTAAATCTTTTCCAGCTTTAGATATTCACTATTTTACTTTAAGGTGGGGAAGGTGAGGGGGTCTAACAATTCTAGAGTTATACTGATCTCAAATATGTTTGAGATGAGAAAAAAAACACACACACATTCCTTTCACTTTCAACAGATGTGAGAGGCACATAGTGTTGCTGTGGTGTTCTGACGTGCTGGTTTTAAACCTTTCTATCACAGAAGCTTTAGTATTGGACACTCTTCCAGAAGGGTGCATCAAAAATTTATACAAAAAACACAAATTGAAGATGGAGGATTCTAAGAATGGGGGAGACCAGCTAGAGCAAAACAATGAAAAAGAGGTGGTACTTCCAGGAGGCAGCCTGTGAGCAGAGCCTTCATTGGACATTCAGCCACCAATGACCTAGAGGCACCTCTTGTGGGCACGACATGTTTTTAAAAATAAAGACTGCTATGTAATCATTTGATATATTTATTTATCAAAGACAATCCTCCTTTATCTAATTAAATAAAGCAAGAATAGTAAGGTTCCTGGTTAATAATAAGATCACCTGACTAAATAAAGTGTAAGTAATACTTCACTTCAATGTTCTTTTGATGTTATAGTTATACGAAAGGGATTTCTAAGCAATAGAAACTTCACTGCAAATTCTGATATTTTCTTAGGCTAGTAACACTTAGAATAATGCCCTCTAAAAGCTCCACAAGTCCCACTCAGACATGGAATCACAGCTTAGACCACTGACAGTTTTCAGTACACTCAACACTAAGCTATGTTGTTCTAGAGGTCAGGGGTATCAAAGCCCTTGCCCTTATGAGAATATAACTCAACCTGATGTTCATTAAGGCACACCTCTATTATAGCACAGGGTCATAGCACACATTCAGTTAGGCTATACCTCACAACCCCAAAGAGCCCTATTCACATAGAAAACGATTAAAGCCGGTCAGGTGGCAGATTTAAGGAGGCTGAACAGGCACATGGAAGCAGGCCTCTCTGAAAGTGAATAGCCAAGAATGAAAAGCCACGGGCTTCCCAACAAGTTAATTTGACTGTGTGCCCAGCCTGAATCACTGCGTGAGATCCTTGGTTATTATGTCACCTTCCTGAGCGCCACAGTGCTCCTCAACTATTAGGTCCGCAGAGCTCTTTCAAAGTGTTCATACCATGGGAGCCATACAGAATACTGCTCAGTAACTCCCAGCCGCCATCATCAACAGAATTCTGGTGTACCATCTATGTTAGCAAATGTACAACTTATACATCAGCATCTCATCAACACAAGATTAGAGTCAGAAGAAAGGCAAGGCACAGTGCCCAACAAAGTCTGGCTGTCAGTCCACAAGGCACCTGTGTCTGGTAAGCCGGACTGTGGACCAAGGCTCAACCCCAAATGAATTCTTTTATTTCAATTTCTTTGCACATCATTTTCTAGCAGGTGAGAAACCCATGGAGTGTAACTTACCTTTCCTCCAGCCTGACGGTGACTTGCTGCAGGATCTGCACTGCTTGTTTGTGGTACTCCAGCTGTGCCTGCACCAGTGCAGAGAGCTGGCTCACCTGTTCAATCTGTAGAAGGATGGGAAGACTGGGCTTCAGTTACCAGGTTACTACTGTTCTGAAGCAGTGCACAAATGCAGCCCAGGTGCTGGGGAGGACAATTACTATGCAGCCTGCCATAATAGTACATATGGTTCTACAGGTTCTAAGATGATTTTGAATATGAGAGCATCCTCATGCTTAGGATCCTGCATGCAGTACCTAAAAAGAAGAAGCAGTGAGCATCCTTGAGAAGGTCTCATTGCTTTCATTAAATAATTTTTGTGCCTAACTATAAACTTTCTGGATAAGCTTCTTTCATTGAGGTCCTACAGAGGAAAGATTCAGTGACTAGAAGGCTCTTTGCTTCTTGCCTGCAGTAGCCAACATGAAATCCAAGCATCATTTTACATTCTAATAACTGATGGTAATAAAAAAGAGGGAAATTGATTTCTCACTTCAGGTACCATGGGGTGGAATAAATCTTTTGACCTTTTAGGCTGATCCAAGTGGGATTTAAAACTAATTATCAAATATTATAACCAGCCTTACCTTTAGGAGTCTTATGTTATGAACCAGCTGAGTAGTAGCCCCCATGTCAAGAAGGGCAATGAAGCCCATTCTCTGCGTGCAAGGGTATAGGCGGAGGGCCCAGGGTACATGCTGATTCAAGTTTCCTATAGTATTTCACTTGAGTGACTAGGAGGACAATAGTCATCTGTGGATAAAACCACACTGTCTCTAGGTGATGAGGACTATACATGTTCAACATACTTGAATTCCCTCTTAGGAGGTAAACCAACTGGGTGATGTGGTGGCTAATTTTGGATGGTAACATGGCTAATTTAAAAGGATTCTTAAAAACCTAGCAAAGCATGATCTTTTGGGAAGTCTGTACAAATACATGCAGGCTAGATATGCATTTGAATCAGAGGAATGAACTAGGTGAACTGCAGCACATCTAACATGGCAGGTCCTGTCCAGTCCATGAGGGTCCAAATAAAACAAATGGTAAAAGAGAGATTCACTCTCCTCTCCCCCGGGGCCAGAGACTCAGCTACTCTAGCCGTTGGACATCAGAGCTTCCAGCTCCATCCTTGAGATTTGTTCTCCACCTCTGCTTAGTTCTCTAGCCTCTGGCCACAAAATAAACTAGCTCATAACCATCATTCATTCTTAGGTCTTTAGAATTGGCCATGTTTCCAACTTCTCTGGTTCCTCAACTTCCCGGAGGTATATGTGAGACATCCCTGCCTCCATCATCTCTCCAATAGGTAATTTCCCTTTCCTACCTGATCTCCAGCTAAGCATATTCTATCTACACTACCTGTTTGCTAAACACTGTGGTTTTCTCAGAGGATTTCCTGCCAAGCAAGTGATGAGTACATAAAATCCTGCCAACATTGCAGCTGAACTGATGGGTTGGAAGATCAATATGAACCGTGACAGGAAAACTGGCTCCACATGTTAAATAAGGAAGAAAGGACTACTCAGGTGGCTTTGAAGCTCAAAGAACTCAACAGAATTAAATGTTCAAATGAGTAATAATTTTCTACTCTGCAGATGCAGAAACAATTCCAAAACATCCCAACTGTGCCCTGAACATAGTGCCTAGGCTACAATCATCAATTCCATTTTGTATTTTTTTTTTTAATGAAAATGTCAACCTCACTTCCACATATTGGCCATCTTATCATTTTTGGATGCAAAATTCTGAATGTACTTTAGCTGTCTTTCTTAACTGGAGATCAATATGCTCTATATTTAAACTGTAGTTTCTAAGATGCTGGATGTATATGTGAGTTATCACAGGCATTCTTTATCTTGGCACTATTGGTAATATTTTAAGATTTATTAATAAACAAAGTTCTGGTTAAATAAAACTACAGTTAAGAAGGAACTTACCATTCTATGTCTATTTTATGACAAGTTATTCAAAAGCAGCAGTCACCTATGTGTGCTCATCACTTAGTATAACCAGACAGTAGCATGTTACACAATATATCTTTCAACACATCAGTGCTGTGCCTATGTGATAAAATTAAATGAAAACCCAGAGGAGAGTAGCTTACATCCATCTCCAAGAGATTGAACATGCTTGACTCAGCAATTTCCTTAGACTCATCAAATTTCTCCAGTGCCTGGCGAAGCTCTTCGTCTGGAATCTTGCCTTGTCGTTTCTTCTTATAATCAAAGTCCAAGCGCCGACCTTCCAACTTTTTCAGGTGATGCTGAAAAAGTCAAGGTCGAGAATATGCTTCAGAGGGGCACACTGGGGAAAAGGCCTGCTTGGCCCTCATTTCTCTTGTATCCTAGGAGCCTCCAAAATGAGACTGGCTGTATTGGAAATTGTATGTCACCAGAGAAATAAAGACACATGCTTCAGCAAAGATGATGTTTCAAAGGGCTAACTGTGCAGTGGACCATTACAAATAACTCAGAATGAGAAATAAATCACTGAAAGATTTGATTTGTCAGTTCCAAGTCAAAGTCAAGTTAAATGAGGCTTCTTCCTCCAAATGACAAGAAAGGAATATGAGTATACATTCCCACACATTCCTCCTCAGGAAAAGGATGCACACAAGTCACACTCCTCAAGAGAAATGGAATATTGGAAGAAAGCAAAGGAAACCCCCTTTCTCTGAGTTAAAGGTAGAAGCAATAAAATTCTTCTTTTCTTGACTAATCTAGTTTACTAGAATCATCTAATGTGTCTATTAAGAATACAGACTCCTGACTACCTGAGTCAGAATATCCAGGGCTGAGCCTAGTAATCCAGCACATGCCTCATGTGACAGAGGCAGCTTATGACTTAGCATTAAACTTCTCCATGGAATGTGACACAGTTCAGTCACAAATGCAAACTTCAAGGAACCTTGGAAGAGATTTCATCAAATGCCCTCTCCCACAACCTGTTACAACCCCTCCCTGCATTACCTGCAATAAGGTTCCCAGTCTCTCTAGGGACTAGGTTAAGAAGGGTTTTTTCGTTTGTTTGTTTGTTTGTTTGCTTCTTTTAAGATCAATAGTATTTTTGCCTTAGTAGCTGTAGAATTCTATAATTAATAGGGAAGAGGAAAGAATCATTTTTCCCTAGTTCCTTCGTGTGTATAAACCAGGGAGAAAGAAGATAAAAACACACACAGGAGAAGTAAAGGACTGGTAAGGTAAGAGACAGGTAATGTTCCTCTGGCCACATTTCCTACCCTTAACTCCTAACTATGCGGGTTTTCTTTAGGCAGTGGTGTTCTTGAAAAGCACCAGAACTAACAGCCAGTCAGAGACAAAGCCAGTTGAATGTATCAGAAATAGCTCAATTGTTCTGTATGTTTTAGAAAAAGTGGTTATTTCCTCTCCATTCCAACAACAATCATGAAAATATAAAAACTGTGTAAGACTGTTATAGTAGCTACTTATTTAAGCTAACACAAAGTACAATTAGCATTTAAGGGTCAGCCAACCATTCCTATTAACAAATGCACAAATCCCCAGATATAGGACGACATCCTTTTATAGAAAAAAAAAAAAATGGTGTCATGACCATTTAAGAAGGACGTTAACCCCAGATGGTTCAATAGACTGCTCGGGAGCAGCAGAGCCACAGCTGTGACACTGGGTTGAAGAACCTTTGGTTTCTAGTTGCTGCTGTCTTGAGGGACTCTTTGGAATTCATGTGCTCACTGCTGTGTGACTCGTTAAGTGCTATTTGGACAGATGACCATCTGCATGTGTATGGAAACTGCACAGACCTGAATCTCTCTCAGATCTTTGTCATGAAGATTCTGAAGGGGGTCGATGAAGTTCTGCTTCACTTCCATGTCCAAAGAGTCCTTCACCTCGGAGAGCTCCCTCATGGCTTCTCCTACCTCACCAAGGGCTGGACCTGAGAGGGGGAGATGAAGATGTCACACCAGGAAGAACAAACGTGAGGGGCTTTGCAATGGCAGCCTTCAAGATGACATGTAGGGATTGCCTCTGTCCTATGAAGACAGCAGAGGCAAAAAGGAACCCATGGTGCTCTCTAGACAACAGTAGCTTTCCTATTTACCACAGACCATTCTGAAAACTAGGTTTCGCAGCCCTTTACAAGGAGGACTATCCCTCCTTACGAAAAATGTAACACTTTACTCTGAGCAGTATTTTGGAATGCTCTCTGTCTTCTGTGATAAGCACTAAGTGCCAGTAATATGAGATCAGTTGAATCTCAATGCTTTCAGCAGAAGCATGTACCAAGGACAGAGAACTAGAGTCCAGAAAGGCCCCATATCAATCCGGGATGAAGACAGAGGTGTTTGGGGTCCCGAGAGCCAGAAAAGGGAGACGGGATAAATGATGCTTTTCCTGGGGGAGTAGAATCAAGAGACCACACACAAATGAACAGCAGATTAATCAGAGAAAGCCCAGGTGGCAAATCATGCTGACTGTGCTTGCTCACTTTGTCTCTTTACCAATCTCTTGCCAGATACATCCAGTAAAGAGCCAGGACATCTGGGCATGTCTGCCAAAACGGCAGTAAGACGAGGGCCCATTAGAGAAAAGGGACAAAAATCCTTAGACCCTAAAATCACATTTTAGCCCTCATGGGTAATATCTACAATTAAGAATTAAAATATAAAACAGCTGGCCGATGATCTCGAGAGTTGCTATTCGCCAGCATTATAACCTCCATGAACAGCAACCGTGTGACAAAGACTATTTACCAAAGTTGCAATCATCGCCCAGCTCCCTGCCGAACTTGAGCATGGCTTCTGCCAACAGTGCTTCCGCCTGAGGATAGCCTGGCCCCTTTTCTTGGCCTCGGATTTTTGACATGGTGTTGATCATGCTGAGCTTAGCTCTGGAAGCTAAAGACAAAGAGAAAACAGCCTTTAGAGCAAACAGCACTACATAATGGGAACAGGGCTGACTGGAGACCCAAGTCTCGAATCAGCCTACACACCTACTCTGCTCCTACAGCTGCCCCTTCACTGGGCTCACAGTGTATTGCATACAATATGTGGGCAATTGAATATACATCACCTCTATTTTTTTTTTCCTTAAAATCCAGGTTGGATTACACAGCAAGACAAAGCATAGGTCTTGATGAGGTTAGCATTGTGGGCTTGGATGCTGTCCCCACATCTTCCCATCCTTCTCACTGCAGTGACTTTGGGGGTTTGGCAGGCTATTGAGAGTATTCTGGAAATACATGAACTATATTCTTATCTCCAAGTTTTATTTCTGTTTCATATCTCAGCTCTAGGACTACAGAATGATGGTTAACTTGAGAAGTGTGGACCTGGGCTTCGTTTCACTTACAGCATGTATAAAACAATTTTCAAAATCATTTTTCTACTAGTACTAAAATATTTATAATATAATTCATTAAAAAAATCTAATTACTTCTCTTAAACATTTCAGCTAAAGATTTTTGTTCTCAAAGATTACATCTCAATTGCTTTTCTATTTTGTTTTTATAGGAAGGTGACTAGTGAAAGAAGCCACTTTAGTAACATTACTGAAAATTATGATTTGACTGACTCCCGGTCTTTCACTCATTATCAGAGTTAATTACACATTGACTTAGGACTGAGTCCATAATGACAGCTGCATGAAAACCCATGAGGAAATCACAGTTGAAAGTAAAAGTACTTCTGCCATTCAGGACTAATATTTGATCTTAAACATATAGTTCAAATAGGCTTTTATTTAAACTCTGGGCTTCCAAGGCACAGAGTGGAAATGAGAAAAGTTATCCATATTCACAAAGTTTATAATGAACTGAAGACAGAGTCTGTTATAAGCGCAATTAGAGTAAAGTGCTTAAATTAAATGCCAAGATGGGAGACTACAGTAAGTCACAGAAACAAGGCCCAGAGGGTGGGGCATCGTAAAGGAAAATGCCTATAGGGAAAGCATCATTGAGCTATAGTATGCAGCAGCAAGTGGCTGTAATATCACATGTAAAGCTAGTGGTGACCATAAAATTTTCCATTTCTATACCTCAAGCTTTTATAGAAAAGTATATCATACATGTTAAATTTGAGGAAGTTGAAGCACCTCATAATCACCTTTTCACTGGGAAAGACCTGCACAGCCCTTTCTACCAGCCAGTCAGGGCTGAGATCCAGGACAGAGCTCCTGCTGCTCAGTGCTCCTTACAGCACAATAAAGAGTCAGTTAGAAAGGAGCAACTGGTAAGTACTAGGTCGATGCTAGGGCTGACACTAGACAGCAGAACAGAGAAACAGCAGCAACCACATACACAGAAGGAAATTGCAGACCCCAGAAAATAAGGGCAGGGTGAACAGGAGAAAAGAAAGGATGCGGACACCAGAGGACCACAGTAACAGCATCCTAAGAGGCCACCACACCCAGTTCAATCATGCATCGTTCATGATGAATACCTTCTATGAACATTAGTTATTGATTTATGACTATGTTTTAGGTTTGTTAAGGTCTGCTTTTCATAAACAGTCTGATGTACTGTGGCTGACTTTCAAATATTTTGAATGTTGTTAAATTATATAGAGCCTTGGTATTTTACTAATTACTTAGGAACACACTGAAATACATTCTATTTCTTTAGGAAAAGGTAGAAAGTCATAAGATTTTATTTCTTCAAATACTCTAAAAACTTATACATTTCACATGTTTAAAGAGACTGTCTTTTGTATTCATTTGTGGACTCATTGCAGTCTCAATAACCTTGGATTGATAAAATGTCTGTGTCCTTTAAAAATATCACCAGACTGCTAAAGTACCATCCTCCAATGTTAGCATAATTGTTTCAGAATGCTTTTATAAAATACTGATTTAACAAAACCCCTAAGAAACAGGTACGGTCGGTAGCCCTAAATCCTTTCTCCCCTAAGTAGACCTGACTCCTGTCTTTCACATGATCTCCCCTCTCAACGGTCACTCCACCCTTCTCCTGGTTCACTAGCTTAATAATGAGGACACAAGACTACTAATACCATCCTCTCTCCTGATATATGAAAGGGAGACCTGCCACAGTGCTGTCTTTGTCTCCCAGCAAAGGCCAGCACAAAGCAGCATGTCCAGTATGCGTTAACACATCTGCTGCAGGTCTGACATGATGAGCAGCCCTCCAGGAGAAGACAAGCATGGCAACAGTCCTGCTCACACGATCTGGTTCCTAAGATGAGAGCTTTCTAAGGTATAACAGAGAATAGACAAAATAGAGTCTTATTTCTCTAGATGGAAGAGAAAAGGTGTGGGAGTCTAAGAGATGTCTTTTAAGAACAGCCAGCCATGCTGAGGGTAGGATTTCATGATAGTCAATGTATGTACTCATCAGCTGGTATGGTTTAAATCTGGGTTGTGTCCCTAGATGTTAAGGGTTTGGTGTCAGAGAGGGTCTTGCTCTCACTCAATCTCTCTCCTTTGTTCCAATACATGATCCTAGCATGATATGCTGCCATTCTTATGGTTTTCACAGGCCAATCTAATGGAGCCCATGTGTGGACTCTGAGCTAAACAAACATGGATTTGCTTTACAGGTACCCAGTGTGTGATATATCATTATAATCATGCAAAGGTGGCCATATACCAGCCCATGTCCTCTATTTTTCAACAAGGAATCCAACAGCCTGTTTGGAGCCTCTGAAGGGCAAGGTGTGTGGTGGATGTGTCTCCAAAATAAAAAGTCCACTGGAAACCTAACACAAAAACAGAGGAGACTGTAGGGCCCTGACTTCAGACAGGAAAAGGTGGGCTACACACCATTTGAGAAAAGAGACACTAGAAAAAATAAAGCAGCAATTAATTGAAATTTATTACAGAAAATACCTTATAAGGGTACTTTCAATTAATAAAATAAAAAAAGGTCCATAAGTGACAGTTTCAAATGACGTCACCAAGGTTACAATTCTTTTTTCTTTCCTGAGCTAAATAAACTAAAGGAAAACTTACATCAAGTAAAAAGATAGGAAGGAAATCTAGAAAAGAGCAATGCAAGGCGAGGAAACAGAACAGGACAGCCAAGATCTCAAGGACCCATGATAGCCGTACAGCCCCAATACAGTGCAGGTTAATGCTGAAGTGGCCATTGCTCCCTGTGCTCCCATGCTCCCCGTGGATCTAAGAAACAGTATCACATACACATACTGACAGCCATAGAGACAGACACAATAATGGGTGGGCAGGCAAGGAACAATTTCATCTTCCAGAATGGGAATCGGCAAATAGAAGGCTAAAACTGAGGAGGGGGAACAGGCTTGATACAGGACTGTTAATTTAGCAACTGGAGGTAAAAACCAACCAACCAACCAACCAACCAACCAACCAACCAACCAGCCAACCAACCAGCCAGCCAACCAACCAACCAACCAGCCAGCCAACCAACCAACCAACCAACCAGCCAACCAACCAACCAGCCAACCAGCCAACCATCTCAGGAGTCTTTACATTTTGCTTTTCAGGAGCAGAAATGGGAAGGGGAAGAGATTTCAACCTCGAGGGCAGTACTTTGTGTGTAAAGTAATTTTAAATAACAAATTCATACATTATTTCCTTTTCGGAAAAAAAAAATTAATTAAAAGTTCCCAGCCCCCGACTTTACTACCCAGAAGAAAAGTTTGGCCATTATCCAGTGACTGAGGCAGATAGAGATCTGACAGGACAGCCATGTATAATATTAAGAGTGTGACTACCATGTGGGTTTTTTTGTTTTTTGGATTTTTTTTTTTTAATCCTACCAACCCATGAACATGCTTTTCATTTTTGGAGATCTTCTTTAATTTCTTTCTTCAAAAACTTAAAGATCTTGTCATGCAGGAATCTCACTTGTGTGGTTAGAGTTACCACCATACGCTATTTTATATTATTTGTGGCTATTGTAAACAGTGTTGTTTCTCTTGATTTCTTTCTCAGCTCATTTAGCATTTGTAAACAGGAGGGCTACTGATTCTTTATTGTTGTTTTTTAACTACTCTCGAATCCTTTCACATTACCACAAGTGTTTATCAGCTATAGAAGTTCCCTGGTAGAATTTTGGGGGTCATTTATGCATACTATCATATCATCTGCAAATAGAGTTTGACTTCTTTCCAATTTGTATCCCCTTGATCGCCTTACGTTGCTTAATGCTCTTTGAGCACTATATTGAATAGATATGGAGAGGGTGGGCAGCCTTGTCTTGTTCCTGACTTTAATGGAATCGCTTTGATTTCTTTCCATTTAAGTTAGTGTTGGCTGTCAGCTTCCTGTATATGGCTTTTACTATGTTTAGGGATGTTCCCTGTATCCCTGATCTCTCCAGAACGTTTATCATGAAGGGGTGATAGATTTTTGTCAAAGGTTTTTTTCAGCATCTAATGAGATAATCATGTGGGTTTTTTCTTTCAGTCTGTTTATGTAGTAGATTATATTGACAGATTTATCATATTAAATGATCTCTGCATCTCTTGGATGAAGCCTACCTGATCATGGTGTGTGATTTTTTGATGTATTTTTGGATTCAGTTTGCCGGTATTTTATTGAATATTTTTATAACAATGTTCATGAGGGAGACTGGTCTGTAATTCTCTTTGTTGCATTTTTGTGTAGTTTAGGTATCAGGGTAACTTAGTCTGTTTGTGGCCCCCTAATAGTGGGATCAGGACCTGCCCCTGATGCATGAGCTTGCTTTTTTGGAACCCATTCCCCATGCAGGGTGCCTTTCTTGCCCAGCCTTGATGCAGGGAAAGGAGCTTGGTCCTGCCTCAGTGTGCTATGACTTGCTTTGTTGATTCATGGGAGGCCTGCCCCTTTCTGAAGGAGGAAGAGAAGATGGAAGGTGGGAGGAGTAAACAGGAAGAGAGGGGGGGGGGAACTATTTGGTATGTTAAGTAAATGAAAAAATTCATTAAAAAAAAGAAGAAAGACAAGTTAATTGACTTTCCAGCGAGGTGGGAGTTGGAGCCAATACATTTGTTTAGATATATAGAGAACCACCAAGAACTGTTGGAGCGACATGTGTTCACTAGCTTAAAAGGCTGTTGGCCAAGGAGAGAAAAGTTAATGTGGATGGACATGTAAAATAGGACCAGAAAACAGCATCAAGGGAAAGACTTGGTGGATCTGTGAGGTGGTTGACTGCAAAGACATTTATTGGGTAAACTGCAGGCTCAAAACATAGAACGACCACAAAAGGTTGGTGCAATCCCCCCAAACGGCTCTGCTGCTGTGCCCCCAGAAAGAACAGCTTCTTTTCTAACTTAAGATCTCTCTACCTTTTAAAGAAAACCAAAGTGGGATCTGAATTGTTACCAACTCCCAGGGTGAGCTTAATACAGCCTCTAGCCTCCTACTGAGCCTTCTAATTCTGGACACAGCTGAAGGGAAACCCAGGCCCTGCACCAAGCTATGCAGTACTAGGCTGGCTCTGTCAGCAGTTGTCTGGTCAAAAGCAGTGTCCCTCTGAGTCTCTGCTCAGCCATCCTCAGGCTGCCTATCTACCAAAGCAGAAACTAGCTGGGAATGCTCAACACCGACACTTCTGTAGTCGTAAATGTAATTTTTTATTTCTTAATCCAAAGAAGCAAACAAACAGGAAGTCAAATCATTATCATGTCTTGATATCTCCCATGGGAAGTATGTAGTGTATCAGCTTTGAGCTCTTTCAGACATAGGGAAAAGCCAGGCTGTGTATCTTTCCCTCTGTGTGTCCTGAAGATGATCTTATTCAGAAGGTTGATATCAATATTCATTTATAAAAAGGAAACGAGCCTGTATTAGTTAACAGGGCTCTTCCTCCTCCTTTCGTGCCTGTCTAGGCTCTTATGATGGGACACTGCTGACATCTTCTCGGGACACACCGTGGTCCTGCAGGGAACTATATTTCAGAGTCTCCCTTCCTGAACATTTCCACGTGCCAAGTGAGAGCTGGTCCAAAGCAAGGGTTTGCAAAATTTGAGTGGTGACAACAAAGTGGACACAAGATACCACGAGAGCAGTTATTGGTGGGAGAGGCGAGAGGTGGGGTCAAAGGTGTCTTCCTCCCACTTAGAGTTAAACCATTTCACTTAAAAGTTTTAAAAGTTCCTCCTCCAATGTCCCTTTTAGAAAAGGCTTCCCTTTTCAAGTGCAAGCCTGCTTCCCTCTGTGCCCTGAGATGGAGCAGGAGGATGAGGGATTCATGCCCTGCAGTGTTTGGTCTGACAGGCAGCTGGCTGGACAGCAGGAGCACTGTGGGTGGCCTGGCTGGCATTTCCCTCCTGCACATTAGCTTCTACAGTTGCCAGGCCTCACTGTCCTTAGGATTTCCTTCCTAATGCAGGTAAGGTAGCATCCCATCCCCATCCTGCTTAGTTTACAAGGCAGTCCACTTCCCTAGGAAGCACCAGTTTTAAATCATGCTATGAAAATCAGCTTAATGACAAAATCTCTGTGAATTAGGAAACAAACTCCCATTTCCCTAACAAAGAAGAGAGTCCCGAAGCTGAATTATGGGTCCTAAATGACCAAAAACACACATTAATTTAAAGTGGTAGCTCAGCAGTCAGTACACACAAGGGCAGGTCTCAACCTGTGACCCCAAGACAAACTTCCATCTCCAGAAATACTTACATTGTTATTCATAACACTAGCAAAATTACAGTTATGAAGTAAGAACAAAAACATTTTACATTTGGAGGTCACCACAAAATGAGGAACTGTGTTAAAGGAACAGCATTAGTTAGGTTGAGAATCACTTCTCAAGAGGGTAATGCCTGCAGGCTGGGTGAGTTCTGGGCCAGCTGACTACACAAAGATGTAGGGCAGCCTGGGCACAGAGCAACACCCTATCTCTCACACACTAAATCAATCGGTCATTACAGAGGTCACACTGGAAAGATTTATGCATCTCTTGTCCAGTAAAGTTTGGAATTTCACTACAAGTTTGGTCATTTACCAAAAATAAAAAAAGTTTAAAGGATTTCCTTGTAATGACAAATGACACAGTATTTGATAAATACCTACTCTGTGAAGGTAGCTGTACTAGTGCGGTTTGCTCTCAAGAAGCTTGTCATCTACACAGCTTCACTGACATGGGGCAGGAAGTGGCTCATACTGTAGGGCATCTATACTACACTAAGGAGCACACACCTCCTAAAACCAGGGCTGGGAGGTTCCTAGAGCAAGAACTACCTGAGCTGGGTTTCTGAAAAATGAAGTTAAAAGGTAGAGTTAGAAAATCCTTTCTGAGGATCCCTAGAAACAAGCTAAGCCCATGAAACAGGTGTCTGAGGAACTCAGAGGTACTGCTCTGGGGGAAGGGCACATTTGGATACTAATATGGCAATATTTGCTACATCTGCACACAGTTCTAGAACTCCACCTACTTGTATATTTCCCCTAGAAATGTGTCAATAGACAAAACAGATGTCTACAAATGTGCTACTCAGTTTTGATAAAGAGCTACTGAGAAATCAATTTGGAGTTTTCTGAGTAAAATAAAATGGAACTACTATAAAACCCAGCTGTTTCACTTCTGTGCATATACCCAAAGAACTCCACTTCTTCCTATAGAGATACATGGACCCCATGCTTTCCCCTGTTCTATTCATTATAGCTAGGAAATACAAACAACTTAGTTGTTCATCAACAGATGAATGGAAAATGAAAACTTAGTACAGATACAAAATAAAATACAATTTAGCTCTAAGGAAAAATGAACCCGAAAACTTTCAGAAAAGTGGATGTACTTAGAATGTATAATACAAATTGAGGTCACCCGATCTTGGGGAGGGGGTTACATTGTCCCTTGCTGTTGGATGGTCTTTCTGTATGTTGTGAATATGTGTTGGTACCATTGGTTAATAAAGAAGCTGTTTTGGCCTATGGCAAGACAAGATAGATAGGCATGAAATCTAAGCAGAGATATAGGGAAAAGAAAGGCAAGTCAGGGAGCCACCAAGAAGCAAGATGTGAAAACTCCAGTAAGCCACCAGCAACACGGTGATATATAGACTAATAGAAATGGGTTAATTTAAGATATAAGAGCTAGCTAGTAAGAAGCCTGAGCCACAGATCAAACAGTTTGTAATTAACATCAAGCCTCTGAGTGATTATAAGGTGGCCGCTGGACCACGGGGCCAGGTGGGACAGAGAAAGGCTTCAGGCTACAGTCCATGATGTGTGATCCTATCCTAAAATGCATACACATATGTAACTAGAGACACGCATGTGTAGGTATAGTAGAACATTTAGAAAGGAGATCAAGAAAGAGAATGAAGAAAAGAAAAAAATGCCTACAAGGGAGTTCACATTATAGTATATTTGGTCTAGGTCTTCTGAACACTCCCTCAATGGACAACACATTCTCAAAGCAAAAGTGGGAAGTATCCACCTGTGATTCCATGAGGATCTGTTCCATACAGAGAGATTCAATTTAAAAAATCTTTTCCACTGAATATTCCTGTAGGATGCAGTTCATTATAACCACTATGGAACTTAATTTATTTTATTCTTAAAATAGTTATCAATTTATAGAATATGAAGATTGTCAGAAGTATTATTAAAATACCATAATTGTAAAAAAAAAAAAAAACCCACAACTAGAATGCTTTGAAATAAGGATATATTGTCCTTGAATCTCAGAGAGCAGCTTGCCAGTAATAAACACATTTTTTAAAATTAAGAAAAATTTTTTGTAAGTTATAGCCAGGTTTACACTTGTTCTCAAGGTTAGCTTCCTTTCATCCACTGTGATACCAACTAAAAATATATTGACAGGCATCTGCCACAGCAAGGACAGAGAGCCCTTGCCCTTGGCTAATATTTATGAATATAAGAGATACTCTAGGTCAGAACAGGTGGCCACATCATTTCCTGAGACACATCTTCATGTTCTGATTGTTAGGCGAAATATGATTTCTCCCAACATCTATTGGGGAAGAATTAAAATGGGGAACTGTTTTCTAGATGTTTCCATGGCTTATAGGACCTCATTTCTTTTCCAGCTCTACCTCAGAAAAGCCAGGCATCATTGCACAAGAGAGGAGAGATCTTCAGCAAGATGATTCTGACAGATTGCAGGGCTACTCATCAATGCTACCATCTGGACTACAGACATAAAAAGATCTGTAAGGCACCTTTTAAAAGCAGAATATCAGAAACACATTTCACTCTGGGCTCTCATTTAGAAGCACCTACCACACACGATTCACATATACCATCTTTTTAATCCTTGCAATAGTCTGTCAGACAGGTTTTCTTTTTCTGTCTTACAGAGAAGCAGAGAAACATGACGATTTCATGAAGACTTCACTTTTAAAGAACTAACAGTGGTCCATCAGGAATGTTTCTACTAAATCACAACTTCATTCATGCTGTGCGAATACAGACTCCAGGGAAACACAAGAATGCTACAGGTGATTATTCGCCATGAAATCTAATATAAAAATTATCAAGACAATTCTTGCAGGCCCAACCCAACAGCTATCCATAGGATTATGCACCAGGGACAAAAAAGAATCTACCCCTAGAACACAAACCTTTTCTGTCCCCTGTAGAATATTATCCAACCTCAAAAAGGCAGAGAATTTTACATATGCTTTAACATAAGTAAGCCTTGATGATATCAGAAGCAAAATGAGCAAGTAAAAGGAAAAAGAAGAAGTTACATGAATCCAGCCACATGGGGTATTAAGAGCACATGAAGTTATGGCAGCAGAATGTAGACTGGAAGTTGTTAGAAAATGGGAAATTATTATTCAGTGTGAATATTTTTTTTTTAATTTTCACACATGAAAGGGCTTATGGGAGTAGACCATGCTGATGACTGTACTGAAATGTATGCTTAAAATTAGTTAAGATGGTGAATTTTAAATCATCTGAATTTTACCACAACAAAACCCTCAATTTTGAATTGATATTGCTTAGAGCTTTATTATCATCCTTATGAGTCTGACATGTACTAAGTCTATGCACAAGTGTGCTTGGTGCCCTTGGTTGCAATAACTTGGTTGCTGAGAACTGGACCTATGTCTTCCCTAAGAGAAGTATGCACTCTTAATTGAGCCACCTCTCCATCCCCTTAACTTTGAATTATTTTAATTAAATTTGTAAAAGCTAGTACCAGAATTACAATGGAAACATGAGTATAAATCTGTAAATCACACAACTATATCTGGGTTTCATTCTTTCAATCAAATATATGTAATGGATAGTAGGTTTTGCACATGTTTCGTGATGGTACGATCCAGCAGCTATATGGCAGATTTACACCTGTCTATTACTCTGAACTTTTGCCCTCTGGTGCTCCCGTAACTGTGAACACAGTATCCCCCCAACTCCATACACACCTCAGTTTGTACACTAATGATGACAGAATAACCACAAAGATGTAACATTTCCTAAGCAATAAAAGCTTAGGAAAAGCTCCTGGGCTGCAGACAATTACTTTAGTGGCTAAATTCTGCAAAGAACTGAGGAAAGAAAAGGCCTGCTTGCACCTTGTCTAAGCAAGCGACTCAAGTACTGGAGCATGCCACTTTCAACCTAAATAACTGTATTTATGTAATACCACTCTCTGAGGTGATGGTGCTCTTCCAGGCCCTGAGTGGGAAGCAGCAGGGTGGTATTTAAAGACACTGTGCTATGGTATATTCCACAGCTATAAGAACTCGTGACATGGACAGGACAGAAAACATTTCCCACCTCAGGCAAGGATGCTGCAAGGTACCAATAGAGATCTCACAATATGTCCCAAGAAAGCAAGCAACTGCACTCTAAGAGCAATAAATATTTTGGACAATTTAAAAAATACACAACCATTACTGAGTAACATTTGGATTCTCTGCATCTGTGGGGCTTTAGAGGAAAGAGTGGCATTTGGCATTAGGACACTGGTGGAGAAAGGTGGAGGAAGGTCTTAGACCGAACTTTCCTGAGACTCTGCTTCAGGACAGGTGGAGTTATGGACCTGAGATGTTCTCTGGATGAACTGGGGAGGAAAGATGAGTAACATGTCCTGAACACCTAAGAAGTAATAGGCATGCTGATAAGTATCTTCCACAACTATATTTCCACAAATAGAAAAATCTCCAACCTTGGCACAGGATGGGTTGTCTTTCATTGTGTCAGTGGTAAGGACACTACATCATAAGCTGAAAACGGTAACAGGTGCTCCCAATATACCTTTGAGGTACTGTCCTATAAGGTAACTGGGAGCTAACATTAAGAGTTGCAAACAATCCAACAACCCACAAAAATGATGGGAAACTCCATGCAGGACACACTTACTACATCAAAGTTTCTGTAACGTAAAGAATTCCCAAACTTGTCTACATTAGTGATGTTTGTTATCTGGGTCAGTTAGTTAACAGAAAGGAAGACTAGACAATTAGGAACCTATTAACTTTCAATATTTTTCACAAAGAATTTATAAAATTAGGAAAGCCCTCTAACCTTTTTAATAAATATAATATATGGTCCATCTTAAGACATGTTTTCTTCTTTCTTGTATTTATTCTCAAAAGACCTATCCCTCTGAAATTCAACATTTCCTCATAATTATATAAGAAAATCAATCCTTTTTATGTTTTGAATCACTTCTCAATGTCAAGATTTGCAAAAGTAAAATTTCTGTCTATGAGTAAATACACATCTCTTTCTCATGAAATGAAGGCTGGATGTTGTATATTCCCTCATACATCTATGTGGACACACAGAGGGCAAAGATATGCTGGGATATATGATGATGAAGGATCAGATCCTCCTGCCCAGCAGGAAATAACTATATTATCGAACCCAGCATTTGGTTAAATGGATGCCAAATGACATATAATTAATGTTCAGTTCCACTGCTAACAAATACCTGATTATCATGATATGAATTCACTATGGAAGGAGATGACTAAAGAACGGTCTGTGGGAAATAGATACAATTTTAATATAAAATTATCCCAGAGACTAATGAAGCATTTAAAAATTAATGCAGCATGTTTTTACTTCCCCAGGTAATATTATTCCATAAGTGAAAAATTATTAAAAAAAAAAAAACCTCTCAACAGAAATCCAATATCCCCAGTTTAATACTACATGCTGCATAAACAGCTCACATGCATCAGGGAAGGCTCCTCTGCAGAACAGCAAGTGCCTGCTATGCATAATAATTCCCATGTGTGAACTGCTTCTTCCCTCAAGCATCTTGGACATTTATATTGTATTATAACACTCGGGTCAGAGCAATTGCTCCATGAAAACTGAAAAAGCCTCTGGCAAAAAAAAAGATGGCCAGCCTAGAAAGGCCCCATGCTGTAATCCGACCACAGCTATTCCCCTAGTAGACAGGAAACATCACGAAGTGAATTTTTAGGAGATTAAGATAATTAAAGCTGTTTTGATGGGAATCTAATGTTCATTTTTTTGTAAGTAAAGAAACCCTTCAATAAACAAACCAAGAAGCTAAATGCCAAATCTTTATGAAACTTTGTTTTGCCCACACATATTCTAGAGTTGATGTTTACATCTAGAGAAAATGCATGTCAGATGCCCCATGTGCATCCGAGGGAATGATAATCCAAGGAAAATGAAGTTTTCTTCCTCTGTCCTTCTGGAGCAGCTGTAATCCATCAACCAGCCATGCTTCATGACTCACATTGCCAAGAGCAGACTGGCTGCCTGTGCTTGAGATGAGCCCAGAGAATGCAGCAGACGTGAAATGGTTATAGGACCCGAAAGAGCTGTCCACTGTGTATGGTGGACAGGAATGGGCAGTTCAGCCAGGCAGGGAGGCCTTATAAACCAGTCTAATCCTAAAAGCATGAAAAGAAACTTCATGTTTTATGTAACATAATAGGATCAGATTTGCCATTTTAAAATGCCACTCTATAAGTGGCCAGGGATGAACATGGACCTTCATAAGGCATGCTCACGAATTCCCGAAAATCAAACAAAATCTTCTTCAAAGCTTTTTAGATAAAAACTGAGTTTAAAAAAATATACAAGTTTTGAGAGTCTTGAACTGTAAGATGTGAAACCAGCACCTAGGCTGGTACTTTAACAGAGTACTCTTTAAATAACCTCAAAGTGTAAATTCCCATAATTCCATTATCCTGTCTATAAGAATCTGTTCTTTGGCCCTAGTCATGATCCTCACCTAACTGAAGCCAGATCCTGTATATTTAGTGCCAATATTCAGCCTCCAGATGGGTTAATCCAGCTTTAGTTCCTGTGAGGCAGAGTGAGGAACAGATGTAGATAACTTAGGGATTCTCTCTGTTCTGCTATGCCAAAGCACTGAGTACCTCTGGGTGTTGGTTAAACCCCTGCATCCCTTATGCAAGGACAACCAGCCACTTTCTAGGATGTGATGCCAGTTTCCAGGAAAAGAAATTTAGAGAGAAATCAAACACTACCAGCCATAAATTATCAATATGAATTATTTAGGTTATATAGGATTACTATTTGGAATTTTGTTTGGTTCTAAATTCTTTGATGTGACCTTTATTTGCATTTTTATGCGAGCTGCCCCAAAGTAACTGCTTTTCTAAAGAAGATGTGAATTTGCCTGATGATGGCCTTAAGCTTTGATTTGTTTTTCTGCGGTTGTTGTTTGCCCATTCAATTTTCAGAGTAAGAAAATAATTACAATGACAAGCAATCAACACAATTAGTACTCTATTGTGATGTGCTATTTCTAAAAATTTCTATTTGCTCCAATTACCTCTTTTGATCTATCATTAAAATAACAAAAAAATCTTAGTCCCTCAATATGTTTTTTTTTTCTTTCTGAATTTCCATGGTACATATACTGAAAGCAAAGGACCTCCCGCACCCAAATGAAGTAGAGCATCCTTCTCAGAGGAAACATCATGCATGGATGGCCATGGGCTTGGGAGGCAATGAGACCTGAGTTCCCATAATGATTTATGTAGCTTAACCTGGTGTGGTGGTTTGAATAAGAACAGACAATCTGCAGGCTCATATACTTGGATGTTATCCATTACCAGAAAGACTAGAAGGATTAGGTGTGGATTTGCTGGTGTAGGTGTGAACAAAGTGTGTCCTTAGGGATGGACTTTGAGGTTTCAAAAGCCCAGGTCAGATACACACAGTCTCTCTCTCTCTCTCTCTCTCTCTCTCTCTCTCTCTCTCTCTCTCTCTCTCTCTCTCTCTCTCTCTCTCTCTCTCTCTCAATTCATGGACTAAACCTCTAAACCTATAAGCAAGCTCCCAATTAATTGCTATCTTTTTTAAGAGTTGCCTTGGTCAACCTCAGTCTCTTCAGAGCAATAAAAGAGTAACTAAGACACCTGGTCATTGTTTAAACACCTTGGTCTACTGCTTGTTTTGTTTTTCTAGGAAAAACAAGTCTACCTAGCAATATCACTTTCTAGCGCTACTATTTTAATTTACCACAAAACTGACTGTCTTCAAACAGTGGGATTTATGCTCTCACAAAAGGATGCCACAGATATGAACTCAAAATCTTGAGAGTCGGTTCCCGGGGGAGGCTTTATGGGAGACCCTTGGCCCTTCTGCATGGTATGGCTCCTGGCACTCTCTGGCTTGTGATAGCACAATTCCAGTGTCTGTTTATTCTTTACTTGGTCATGTTCCTGTGTTTCCCAGCATCTTTTCTGTTAAGAAGATTAGTACTGGCTTCAGGGCCCACTCCTAAATTTAGGGTGAATTTATCTGAAAATACCTCGAAAACAGTATTTCCAAGTAAGCTCACATTATCAAGTCTGGGTACTTGTAAATTTATAAGGAGATAATGCTCAACTCAACATAGCTACCTACAACATAGTATGATTTCATTAAAATTAGGAAAAACAATTAGTAGTCATGAGTCTTTACTAAGAATCTATATTACTCTGTGTGTGTCTGTCTGTCTGTACATGTATAATATGTACATGTGTCTTAGTTTAGGGTTTCTGTTGTAAAGAGACACCATGGCCATGGCAACTCTTATAAAGGAAACATTTAATCAAGGTGGCTTACAGTTCAGAGATTTAAGTCAATATTGTCTGGTTGGAAGCAAGGCATCATGCAGGCTGACGTGGGGCTGGAGCTGGGAGTCATTATATCTTGATCTAAAGGCAACAGGAAATGAACTGAGACACTTGGCAGTATCTTGAGCACATATGAGACCTCAAAGCTCACCTCCAACTTTCTCCAACAAGGCCACACCTACTCCAACAAAGCCACACCTCCTAATAGTGCCACTCCCTTTGAGGGTCATTTTCTTTCAAACCACCACAATGTGCTGTGTATAATTTGTGTATTCTTTGTGAGTGTATGAGAGCAGGCACAGCTCATCTGTAACTTCTGAAATTTCTCTGTTCAGTTCCATAGCTGTGTTTTCAATTGGAGTGTTTGTTTTCTTGTATGCGTTTCTTTGAGCTCTTTGAATTTTGGATATTAAGCCTCTATTTAATGTATAGCTGTCAAAGATTGTGTCCCATCCTGTAGGCTGTCTCTTTGTAACTGTTTTTTAGCTTCACGGGGTCCTGTGTATTAGCTGTTTGGCTTTATGGTATTCACAGCATGTATGTGGAGGGCAGAGGACAACCTTAGGGAGGTGTCAGTCCAAGTTTTTTTTATCTTGTTTGATATTTGAGACAGGATTTGCTTCTTCATATAAAAGGCAAGGTGGCCCTCCAGCTTCTTGGGATTTCTCTATTTCTGCGCCCCAACTCCTGGTAAGGGTATACTATAATTCTAGGAATGTTACACTGCTTTTGGACTTATGTGTATTCCAGAGATTCTAAGCCAAGTTATCAAGCATGCATGGTGATGACCTGATCACTGAGCCAACTCACCTGGCCCACAAAGTGATTTTTTTTTAACTACATTTTACACTATAAATTGATTGCATTTTATTTTTATATTAGAAAAATCACTTTAGAAGAAAAATTATTACAGATTACCAACAAAATTCATAGTTATTAGAACAATCCTAAAATATATATGCATTTCATGAGATTAGAAGCTAAAAGATAAACATGAATTTCTAGACACACATTACCTACAAAAGTTAAATCAAGATGAGCTAAATAATTTCAACACCTCTAGTAGTATAACAAACAATAAAGAAGTATGAAGACTATCCAACTAAAAATTTCTAGGTCTAGATGGATACAAGGGTGAACTTAACCAGACTTTCAAAGGAAAACTACCATAATGCATTTCAAATTATTCTATAAAACAGAAAAAGAAGCAACACTGTCTATCTTTGTTTATTTATTTTTTACAAAACCAATATAAAGCTAATATTATCCTGATACCTCAACTAGATAAACACACCACACACAGTGGGAGTCAGGAATAAACGTAATATTTGAAAACTAATAACTGAATTCAAGAAAGAACAAACAAATATTATTCACTGTGATCAATTCAACATATAAAAATCAATAAATAGGATAGAAATCAAATGATCATCTCAATAGATGCAGAAAAGGCTTTGGACAAGATTCATTATTCCTTCATGATAAAGTTACAAAGAAACTGGGAACAGAGGGAATATCTGTATACAATAAAGGCAATATATAGGAAAACTATAGCCAGCATTATATCACATAGGGAAAAACTCAAAACATTTCATTAACATCAGGAACAAGACAAGGTTGGCCACTTTTTTACCCTCATTCAGTATAGAATTGGAATCTTAGCAAGAACAATAAGAGAAGCAATTTAAAAGAAAACATACAGGAAAGGAAGAGGGAAAGTATCTTTATTTGTGGATGATTAAAATCAACACATCAAACCCTAAGGTCTCTACTAGAAAACTCTTACAATACACCGATATGTTCAACACCTTGGCAAGATACAAAGTTAACATTAAAAAAATCAGTAGCCTTTCCATAAACCATTATCAAAGATGATGAGGAAGAAACTGGTAAAACAATTTGATTGACAAATGCCATATACACAAAAATAGAATGACCTTCATCAAAGACGTAAAAGACTTCTCAAACATTAAAGCACTAAGAAAAAATTGAAGGAGGCATTTGAATATGCAAATACATATCCCATGCTCATATTGGGAGAATCAACATTATAAAAATGGCTATCTTACTAAACACAATCTATATATTCAACATAATCCCCATCAAAAATCTAATGGCATTCCTCACAGAAATAGAAACAAAACACATTAAAATTCATCTGGAAGCACAGGCATCAAAATAATCCTGAGCAAAAAAACCAGTAAGGCTACAGGCTTCACTATTCCTCATATCAAGTTATATTGATATGGCTGGAAAACAGTGGGTGTTGTTGAAAAATATATCGAAAGAATACAACAGAGAATCCAGCTAAGAACCCCAACAATTACTGCTACTTGATATTTTACAAGGACACCAAAAATACTCATTGGAGAAAAGACAGCTTCTTTAATAAATGAAGCTGGGAACTTCGGTATCTCCATGCAGAAAAATTATCCAGATCTTAATTTTCACCTCTCCAAATATCAAACCCAAACAGAAGAAAGACCTTAAGGTAATGCTGTAATGCCTGAAATGGCTAGAGGTAAAAATCGGGAAAACATCATCATACTGGGTTAATCAAGTCTCAGAATAGGGTCTAAATGTTCAGGAAATAAGGCCAAACAGCTAATACACAGGACCCCATGAAGTTAGAAAACAGTTACAAAGAGACAGCCTACAGGATGGGACACAATCTTTGACAGCTATACATTAAATAGAGGCTTAATATCCAAAATTCAAAGAGCTCAAAAAAAGCACATGCAAGAAAACAAACACTCCAATTGAAAACATAGCTATGGAACTGAACAGAGAAATTTCAGAAGTTATAGATGTCAAATAAATATTTTTAAAAGTATTTAAGATCTACATAAAAAGTGTTAGTCATCAGAGAAATGCAAATTAAAAGTCCTTTGAGACTCCATCTCACTCTAGTCTGAGCAGCCATTATCAGGATAAATGACAACACCTGCTGGTCAGAACCTGGAGGACGGACAGAATGGGACCCTTATTCAGTCACAGTAGGAGTGTAATCGAGAGCAAACACTAGAAAAATCAAAGCAGAGATTTCTCAAAACCCTGAAAGCAGAATTTCCATATGATCCAGCAGTACCACTCCTGAGCATAAATGCAAAGGAACATTGGCCATCGTGTTGACTGTTGCTCTATTCACAATAGCAAGGAAATAAAATAAAACCAGGCCAGCCCCAAATGAAAGCGTGAGACACACTGAAATTTACTCAGCTATCAAACAGGATTATATAACGTATAGAATATTGGCTAGAATAAGTGTGGCAACCTAGATTCAGAAAGACAAATGATACATGTTCTCTCTCACACATGTATCTTACTTTTGAACTTTATGCATATGCTTATGAGGGAGTGGTTTCTGTGCAGGCCAAGGAGCTGGAAATAGGCTGTGGGAGGGGAAACTGAGGCTTTGGCGAGGTGAGGTAAGTAGATTAAGCTACTATAAAAGCAAAAGTGTGAGGGCAAGAAAACAGTAGCAGAGATGGAGGCAAGAGGGCAGAGAGTACAGATGGATAAAAAAGGCCATAAAGTAACTTACTACTATGGAAACTAATTAAAAATATGATTAAAAAAAAAGAAAACAAAAAAGTGTGTAAGCAGTGCCACAGTGCCCTGTGCTAGTAAATAACGCTGTTCCCAGAAGTCATCAGTTATTAAACAATAATGCCAGTGCCAGAGCGCCAATAATTTCCCTATGGAATGTTGGTCACGGAGGCTCCTGATGTACCTCAATAATACAAGCCACTGTCATAGCTGCCTCCCTAATCTAGACTATAAGGCCATTTATTGAGGATGCTACACTGTCAGATAGGAGAACACAAAAAAATGGAGTTGAACTGAGCTAGAGGCTTCCTCCCTGCTAGCTAGCTCCCATATCTCCAGAAGGTTCTTTTCAGGCTGCTAGGGGAAAGCTTTCAACTGTCATACCCAGCTGTGGACCCTGCATGCCACATTAGCAACAACAGCCAAGCAAGATGTGTTTCTTGGTGCAACAGTGGCATGTCTATTATCGAGGCAACCAGCCCCTTCCTGGTTAAATTTGTGGCTCACTTCATGAGAGAAAATACATGCCTACTTCCAACTTAATGAAAAAGCCCACCATGGGGAGGACACAGGTCTTAGGGGATAGCCTAAAGCAGTTATTTTCCTAAATGGACATGTTATCCCTCAAAATTTTTTCTAAATATTTTATTTCTGCCCATAGATTAGTGCTGCCATCAGCTTTGATGAGAGATGGTTCTTCTGTCATAAAGAGTAGTTACTGCGGAGACTCATAACTAGCAAAGTTCAAGAGTGGGATATTGAGTGCTCAGCACAAAAAGAGACATCTACTCTAGCCTCCAACATTTGGGGAACAGTGTGGTAGAGTCTGCTTCCTCCTGACACTCCCTTATTACCCTTAAACCCTGCATCTGAACCCACCGAGACATAATAGTTGCCTGGATCTCAAGGACTCCCATAAACGTAGCATCTTAAGTGATAGTCCCAAAGAAACTAGACTCAGTGGGAGGATAATCAGTTTTCCAAAGCCTCATATTTCATCTAAGTAGCACATTCAGCCTTGCTAGGGTCAAGAACTGAAGCCCATACAATGTAAGAAGGCCTATAATGACACTAGTGTCTTCTGCTTTACCAAAAGATATCAACAGCCATACCTGGGTCTCTCTTCTATTATCTCTACTATAATTTCTGTCTGAGATCTAGTGTAAGAGGTTAGCAGCAACTAATGCTGGCCTGTGACATGCCTGAAGAAGAGAAAAGACAGCCTCTATGCTGTATGAGCACAAACCATTTGTATTTCACAAAATACTTGGCTTCCTCTTTTTCTTATCTTTTGGACATCATCACAACCCATCTCAAAGCTATCTCATGTTCACTTCCTTACCATTTCTTAAAAAACTGAAGATCAGCTGAAAAGACCTTGTAGCTACCCTGACATGATGTGTCACCCAAGCTGTCCACACTCCCTGTTAGAGACACCATGGTTAGATAAAATGCCACGTATCTTGCAAACATTTCAATGTGAGCTTTAAAATGATCCCTCCCTCACAGAAGGAGACACCTGGAATCTAACCTGTCAATCAGCGAGAGGCTAACATGAGGGAACTCCAGCTGTACAAAACAACACTTACCCGGATTGGGTTGAAGGTATTCAATTGTTTTAGTCATTATTTCCATCACAGCTCTGCTGGTGACATCCACTTTCTGAAATGAAAATAAAATATGATAAATGGCACGATCATTTGCTTTAGAGCTAGACTTTTCTGAAGCCCATACAGGACGCCAGTGGGACAAGCAAGAACCTCCAGGAGGAGCAGCTAGAGAGAATGAGTGACTTCCTGTCTAGCCCTGTTTGTTTAAAAGCATATCTACCCAAGAAGAAAACTGGTAAATGTGTTTCAAAGTACACTTCATTGCCTTTCAGCAAAATCAATATAGACTTTGCAATAACATTTTGCCTTCAAGCTTTTACTAGATGCCATTAATGGGACTTGACATCAGGTTTTTCTCCCATAAAGAATAATGCTGGGACACTCAGGTCATTGAAGAGATAGAGCTTATTAGCCAGCCTGGAGACCTGAGTTTAATTCCTAGAATCCACATAAACATAGGAGAGAAGTAACTCTGTCTTCTGACCTCCATACTCATACTGTGGCATAGACATTTCCACATATATATCAAGCACATGGTGTGTGTGTTGGGGGGAACAAATAAAATAATAACAATAATAACTTATTAAGAGATTATGTCTTCTCTTGGTAGGTCTGCAATGCCATATGACTCTCACCTCTGACTTCAGAAAGCTTCCCTTTTTACTTTCCCATAGCTGCAAGTAATTTCAGAAGATACTAGAGTATAGATGATGTAGAAGTTTAGATAGAATCTGGAACTCTATGAGTTTACCAAGTAATCATCCATGATGTAATGGCAGATAGCAATGAAGAAGCTCTTTGTTGTCACCCACCCTTTTCCCATGCTCCAGTAAGAGAGCCTAATAAACTCACAGGATCATAAAAAAAAGACTATGTCTTCAATCCTGCTTATACTATGTACATTCTGACATCTTCGGAATATAAATGTCCTCAGTAAACACCTCTAGTTCTTGTTGAACATTTGGCTAATTATTAATACCAAATTCTGACACTAAAATTCCTGTCTCTGAACACATTATCTGTGAATGGCCAACATTTCCCCCAGAAGTACACCCTGCCTTCTCCACACGGCCAGATTAGGAAAACATTATAAGATAGAGCCAAATACTTTTCTCCATGAAAATCTTTTCTTATGAGGCTGTGAAGGGCATCATACCACAGATGACTAACAGTAATAAACCAATTCCCCTGCTACTGATATCTTTGTTTTATCACTTTTTAAAGGACCACAAGGTTCCTAACTAATCTCCACAACTAACAGTATTTGCTAAAACCTGCTGTGTAGAGAGTAAATCTTTTTCTCTTCTATACTATGTCTATTAAAATATCTTATTTAATTTTTCAATATTTAATAACTTCTTATCCTGCCAAAGTCATAACATGAAGTTGGGATTATGAGGATAAGTAAAACCACATTATTTTTGTTGTGACACTGTAGTGGTAATGGTATAAAATAACTTTTACAAGTATTCTCTTTTGGATGCATTAGCTTGCTGGTGAACCACTGTCCTTTTGGTTGACTCAAATTTTAAGATACTTGAGGCTCAGGTGATTAGTGCTAAAGGAGTGGCGTCTCCCTGGAGTGGAGCACTTCCAAAGGAGGTCCTATCAGAATGCCAAGCAACCTTATAGACTCAAGTCATAGAATGCTTGATACCGTGGAAAGAGTTCAAGGTTGAATCCAGAATAAACATGTGGAAAATGCAGAAAACAACAGAGGACAAACAAAGATCATCTATTGACTTTAAGACAGATGGGGGTTGAAGCATTAGATCAAATGTATCCAGTGTCCTCTGGGGCCATTCCAGGAAGAAACTGAGTCCAAAGGCCAAGGTTTCTAAGAAAGAAAGCACTGGAAGGCTTGAGACTTGAACCAGTCGATATCCATTTGATTCTGTGGCATCATCTTCTGCCAGAAGGTTGACATGTTTTTAACTCTCCCCATCTCTTTCTCAATAAGCAGAGATTTAAGCATCATTACATGAAAGAGAAAACAGATACAAAGCTTGCTGCACACTGCTATGTTTTTGATGAAAGTGAAAGGTCTCCACAAGAAGACATGAAGTGATATTTCTCCCCAATACCACACTAGAGCTGGAAGGTACTTTGCACTATTCCGAATAGAGGTTAAAAACCTCAGAGGAGCATTCCACCAGGATCAGGAACAAAGAACTGCCACTCTATTTTCTGGTTAGTCATGTAGGTCCCCAAAACTTATGGGACTTTGATCTATAGGAACTATATAGACCTGACCCCACAGAGGTGATGCTACCATATTGATTTGCTAGACCCCTTATCTCCAACTCTTTTGCCTTTTCAACAGAGGCTGTAGCAGCAGGGCCTGCTATACACTGTCCATATGTGAGTCAGAAAGAAAGAGGTGGGAAGCCATTCATAGGGATCAAGCCAATAGTCCCAGACCTCCAGAGACCTTAGAGATAAAAAGATTAAGAGTATTGTATTTGGTCCCAGAGTAGAATTAAACATTAAATGGAATGGAGACAAAAAAAAAAAATCTTAGTGTTGTAGTAGCGTGGTTTCTTGGTCCTGGGCGGCCAGAGGTTCAGACCCATAGACCTTCAGCCCGAGACCCCTTAGCCGCCTGCTGCTGCTGCTCAGGTCCCCAAAAATGACTCAACCGCTTATATTAACTTCAAGCTGTTTGGCCTATGGCTCAGGCACATTGCTAGCTAGCTCCTACATCTTAACTCAACCCATTTCCATTAAACTGTCTGCCACGTGGCCCGTGGCTCACCTGTGTTCCTTACATGTTGCTCCTTTGGGCTTCTGACTCGCTCTGTCTGACTCTGCCCTGCTTCTCTTACCTATGCTCTGATTTCTCCTCATACTTTTCTATGGTGCCTGTCATGGGCCAAAACAGCTCCTTTATTTAAAGATTGATATTCACAGCATACAGAAAGACATTCCCACATCACAGTGTTCCCAATGGTTTGACAAAAGTCACCTAAGAAACTGACAACACAGATATTTTGGACTCTGTGCTCACTAATGAAAACACCTTCAGTACTTCTGTTATCAATACAAGACAAGCTCCACTGAATTACTTGATAGGAGCATGATATAATCTTCACTTGAAATTTACTTTAATATTATAAACTTTATTATAAAAACTGGCATAAACACATCACACACCAAAATTAACCAGACTCAAAGTCTTTACAACTCAGTGAACTTCTATACAGTTAGAACAGGCATTTGGAACAGAAGCTGTGTAGGTTCACATTAAACTTTACACTTTCAGTACAGAATATATTTTAGGCATTTATCACTTTTGAAAAGAATTTCATCCAATATGGTTATTTTTGTGGTTTCTTTTCAGGACAAGCACAGCATGGAATAGCCTTTAGCAAATTCTTCTACTGGCCCTTTACTTTTTATTGGATTCTGCTGGGCTATCCCCTGGGAAAGATAATGGACACAAGAGCAAGAAATCAGTAGAATCTCTGATTTTTAAAAATTACTCAAAGATTCAGAGAGAGGGAAATGAACTTCTCAGGCTCACATAAGTAGTAATGGGATTATAAAAGAAAAGTCCATCTTCCCCAAGGCCATAGTTGGAGGTTTCCAAAAAAGAGAACTGGAAATGAATTGTCTAATGACCACTCATTATTCTAAAGACATCTTCCAGGAGAAGTGACTAATTTCTACCTTCTATTTTTTATTCTTGGGATTATGGCTAAACTGCAAACCAAGCACAAAAGGTGGTAATCCTTAATACATCTTGTTAGGTTCCTGCTAGGAAAGCCATTCACATACCTAAATGGGGAATATCCAGCCATATATTCTCTTAATACTAAATCTGGTAACATAGGCATAAGTATTTATCATTTATTAAAACTAACAAGAGCTTAATGTCATATAAGGACAGCACAATTTAACATTGAGTTTATGGTGTATATCTGTTAGTTTTTACATTGTCCAAATTTACTAATCTGAACATGACTTTTGGTGTATTCTTAACTACAGTATCTTCTACTTTGGGAGAGGTCTCAAGTTTTCATTTTTAGTTAACCCTGCTTTGATTGTGAAAGAACATTGCTTTAGATATGAAAGTATATTACTTTAGATATGAAGCATCTCCCCAGAATGTTCACATCTGAAGATTTGGTGGATCCACTCAGTGCAAGGTGGCTGAGACATGAGGGCTCTGCTATGAGTGATGGATTAATTCACTGATGGGCTCACAACTGACTATTGAGAGCCTGTGAGAACTATGGAAAGTGGGGCCTGCTCCGAGAAACAGAATTGCTAAAGGTATGTTTTTGACAGTTGTGTCTGTCCCCAGCCCCCTCAGTTCTCATCTCTGTATCCCAACCATCATGCATTGGACTGAAGCCACATGCTGCTGTTGTCATGAAGCTCTGCATCACATTAAGTCCAAAGCAATGAGCCAGTTAACCTTGAAATAAAACTTTAGAAAAACTCTGAATCAAAATACTTAAACTGTTGCTCTCAAGCATCTGTTATAGTCATGAATTTTTTTGTTATTGTTTTGTTTGTTTGTTTTTGTTTCTAGCACAGAGGCTACTGGAGACGACTGTTCAAAGGAAATAAACTGTAAATGTAAACAACACGGCCCATATTCAAGGACTGTAAACCCATGTGTAAAATATGGCTTTTTAAAAGACAGAATCATAGGCACATATTCTTCACAGACTCTGGACTTTTATTTCCATATTCTTAATGCCCAGGGTTTAGCAACTCTTGATACTTTTGATTCTTCCATTAACCAGTCTTGAAATATATAACTACGAGTCCAGAAAAACAATACAGAAATGGCTTCCTTGGGACAGGGAGGTAGCTGGGTGGGTAAAGTGTAGAAAGAATTCTAATTGGTCTTAATAACAAAAACCTGGAGTCAGATATAAAGTAAATGCTAAAAAAAATCAGAAAGACAAAAAAGCAAGCCATAGCCACTTTCTACCTTACCAACTCCTTAGCCTGCTAGGAGGGCTGAGTTCCTATCTCTGACTGCTTTATATTTTTCTCTCTCTGAGCAGTCATATCAGTTCCTATTTCCTTCTCCCTAGCGTTGGGATTAAAGGTGTGTGCCACCACTGCCTGGCCTCTATGCTTAACCTTGCCCTCTGATCTCCAGGCAAGCTTTATTTGTTAGAACACAAAATATCACCACAGTAACATGTTTGGCACATAAGCTTGAAGGCCTGAGTTTGGAGCTCTACAACCCACCAGATCCAGTAGCACAAGCTTTTTAATCCAATGTGCCCTACTGTCAGATGGTATTTAGAACAGGAAATGCACAGATCATCTAGCCTGACACACAGCTATAAATAGGAGACACTGTCTCAAACAGTGTGGAAGCTGAGGCCAGACACAGGTTCATTCCTGTGGCTTTAGAATGCCTGTTCGTCCTACACTCCATACAACAACATTTTCCAGTTAATGAGGGGTTGCCAAACTATGACCAATGGTCCAGCTATGCCAGTAAGTCATCAGGAAGGGTGAGCTTCAAAGGCATCCTTCTGTGTGGCCTGAGAGGTAACAGCCTGTCTCCAAACTGCCCTGCTTTAAAGCTCATATCGTGTATTCAAAAAGTCCAACTAATAATTTGCAAAATAAAGAAGGGATTACGCTCTGGTTATTTAGGAATTCATTGTAATTTTCCTCATTTCCTTAAGTATCCCTTCCCTGTGTATAGGTTTTGATACACCCTAAACATACATGCAAACCTTAAAGGATAAAAAAAGAAGTTAATATTTCTATTCTATTCTATATAATAATCATAAAAATTTCTAATTTCAGTGTCCTCTAAATTTTGTTTTGTTTCTTTTAAGATAGCTATACTCACTGACAGAAGAACAGCCAATGGGTTCTTTCTGTGCTTCAATAGCTCTAGAGAGGAGTTACAACCTAGAGGGCAAAGACCTGCAGCCCCCAAAGTCTCAAAGATTTACCAAAAGAATGTGCTGGCCCTGAACTAAGGTGTAAACTTTGAGCATGTCATGCTTAATCTAAAAATGAGGTTGGTATTTCCAGCCCAGCAATATCAGATACCAGAACACTAAAAGGCAATCAACTGACATAATGGGATTATTGTTTCATACATAGATCTATGAATATATAATGTTATCCCCTGTAGAAAATAAATCAGTATTTTCCAAACTTAAAAAATGTGGAAACATCTGGAATTTTTTATAGAGCAATGGAAGAGAGACATTATTTCATACTGTCAGGTGATAGAAGCAGAACAGCTCATATGTGGCACAGGTAAGTCTGTGGGCTTGATAATCAATAATAATGACATGAGTTATATGCCCACATAGATAAGGAAAAGTTCCTAAGGGTTATGTCATAGAACTTAAAAGGTCATATAAAACACCAAAATATTTTCAATTTTTTAAATTTTATTATTACTGTAGCTAAGAATATACATGCATTCATGTGAAGGTCTGAAAGAAAACAGCTAAATAAGTAAGTCACAGGGAAATGATAAAAGCAGCATCCTGGGAAAGCCTGTCTGGCAGAAAGACTGGCTGATCCAAGAGTGGTTATTTTTAATTGCTCCCTACTGACTCTGGGAGAATTAATAGCCATCTCCAATCTGCCTGCTTTAAAGTAGAAACTATATATCCAAAAAGGCTGACAGATAATATTTTGAAAATTAAGGATCGTTTAGGCTCTGGTCAATCTAATATATTAATTTTAATTTTGTCAATCTTCTTAGGCATTGCCCCATACCAAGTATAGCTTGGAAATACACTGTACACACCTAACTAAGAGGAAGCCTGTCTCCATTAGATGTTCAGGCAGAGCAGAAGGATGTCTTTGAAACTCATCTTGTTTGTGACCCAAGCCCTCATTCTAGCTTACACTACCAAGTGAATGTTTTAGAGCAGTAGTGATTCATGCCTCTTTCACTACTATTCCACAAAGGAGACCCCAGGTATCACAGTGGACCCCAAGTCTACTCAGAAAAGGTATTCTGAGTATACTGGCTGCAATGCTGTTTCTCTCTTCTCTTCCATTTGATACACATCATTGAAATCCAAGAGTGGTATCTTTTAAAAGTGCACTGTTAGTAGGAAATTACTTGCTACAAAACTCAAGCCAACATTATTAAACGTAAGTTCTCTCTTAAAGTGGACCAGGTGGTTTCTACTCTTGAATTCTCATTCTTACACTAGGGAATGGATGAGACTAAACCTCTCTTCCTGCAGTAGCTGAAGCATGAAGATAATGGCCATGAACACCATCTACCTGCCCTCTACACCAACAATCCTCACCCTCTCACATTCAATTGGAATGACAGCTTTTCTTTTCTCTCTCCAGATCTTGCCCTTCTTAAAACTTGATTTAGGACTCCCATTAGGAATTCTATTTTCATTTAAAGGGCTCACTTCCGTGTTTCTAGCCCCAGAACCTTTTGTGACTTAAACGAAGAATTTCCCAAGATGCTTTTGGGCTGCAGAAAGACTCTATGCTCTTTGACTGGGAGTCTTACGTGATACTCACAGGCAATGCAAGAGAAGATTTGAAGATTCAGCTCAGTAGTCTCTCTTCTAGAAGTTTCTGTTGCTCTAAGAAACCTGTGTTTGGCCTTCCTCTGGTGTCTTTCATAGAATTCCTTCAAGGACACTAAATATTATGTCTTATTTTGTATCTATTTATATTCCCTTTTCCCCCCACCCAAACTGAAAACTCCTTGAGGAATTGGGCCTCATGTACCTCTTGTGTTTCTAGTTCCCAGCACAATGTTGGGCACATGGAGGTATTTATGTATTTTCCAACTGAATTAATGAATACATCAACAAACCAACTCAACAAAACCTTCCCCCATTCTGTATAACTGATGGCAATCTGAGAAGAAACCAGAAGTTCCTCAAATTCCAGAATCTTCTAATACCAGCCATCAACAACAGAATTCTGCAGCTTTATAAAGAAGAAAATTCCCAAATGTCTGGATCATAGACAGAAATTTAGCCTATATTTAATGAAACTGTTAAGCAATGAAAACATTTACAGTTAAAATGAAAGCAACTCCATGCAAGGTCCTTAAGAGAAAGAGAATAATGATTAAGGAGACAACACAGCCAAAGGCTTCAAGCATCAGCTAGGGAAGGGAAGGCTGATGCTGAGCAAGAATGGGGTGGTACTGCATCTCAGTAGTAGAGCAGATTAGGTTGAGATTAGAGAGAACTTCTAGGAACAGCTCTCCCAGGAGAGCTGCTTGCTGGCTTGCTGCAGACCTCTAATTTATTTCAGATTATTGACTAATTGCACCTCTGAGAGTACAGCTAAATAAAGCCTTCTCCACCTCAGACATTTACTGAACAGAAAAACAATTTTGAAAGGTTAGATGCTGATTCTTTGTAGGCTTGGGAATACTGAGTTAAAAATTTTTTGAGTCCCTAACTTGTTAAGATTCAAAATCTACAACAAGTGTTCTTCAGTGACTGTAGAAACAATCTATCTCCCAATACACTCAGTACAAACTGAGCACAAACTGAAGGAAAAAAATCACAGATAAGACAAAGGATGTGCACAATAAATTAAACTATTTCTACACTGTGCTGAAATTCAAATATCTTAAATTTACTTGGAGAAAAATCCCAAATGCAGGAGCACAGGTAGGTTCTTCAATCGAAAGTTTGCTTTATTATAAAATAATTTAAATTTGAAACAAACACTCCAGAGACTTTTGATGAAATAAGGAACATAAATCTTATATTTCATCTTCAGACTCTGAGGGAACTCTGTGGATATTTGCCTAAAGTAAAATGCTTGGCAAGATTCTCTCGTTTTAATTAGTATGTTAGACTGGCATGGGTTTCGGAGCAAAATAAGTCTCCAAAGGTCTAATTAGTTGCTCAGTGATTAAACTCCACTCCTCACATTCCCTTTGCTTTTTAGTTTTATGTAAGACAAAAAGAGCTAGCTTGTCTTAGCTTTCCAGGCAGCTGTGCAATGCAGGACTCACTCCTGACATCTGTACACTTCAATTTCCTAATTACTTACCTAAGCTTCTATAATGATGTGGTATATAGTCATGCAACATACCCAAGTGCTCTCAAAAGGAGAGAATGGGGAGAGACTAAGGAGGTAGAAGCAAGTACCCAGAGGTTGGTGCAAACTAACAGATCTGTGAGTTTCTCAGGAGGAAGTAAAGCTGTCAGTCTGAGGATGTGTATTTGTCTAGAGACATAGACATTGACAGGGAATGGGTAAGTTACTGTTTCCACCATCATGAAAGTCAGTGTTTAACAGCTTTGTTTGAAGATGAAAAGGAAACTGGCAATAAGGACAGACTTGGACTTCAGTTGGGAAAAGTAGCTGCCAAGTACTGAGTATTGGAGGTTAAATTCTCAGGCTTTGGAGCAAGACTCAGAACACTGATAAAGGATATCAACAAGGACAGCTATTAGCAAAGCCAAGGTAAAGAACTGAGGCAGAATGGCTGGCCAGGCTGAAACTGTCCAGTTGTATTTTACAAGACCAGGTATTTTGGCTACATCTTTTCAAGAGCTCCACTGTTCTCTCCAGTTTGCTTCTGTGTCCATTCCTTTATTTGAAACATACTAGGTTCTCAACTCTGGTTCAGTACCCTCGGTTTCACAAGAAGTTCATCAAATCTCCAGCCCCAGGCTTAGTTAGTGGTGTCCCAGCATCATTGCTTATCTATCTGCTGGGTCTTACCCCTATGCTGTCAACACCACACATCTGGGAATCTTATCTATATCACAAGTCACAGACGCCTGAAACAAGTAATTTTTAGTTTACCCATGAATCCATTGGCTAGAAAACTGAAAAGATGGGAAGCATCAAGGAACATTCTGTTTAACTCATCAGAAACTTAGCAAACCAGCTCACTGGGAAGGAGATAGACTAATAAAAACAAAATATTGGGCCCATAAGAATCTTCTGGGAGAGTCAAACTAAAATATAAAGAAAATATTTTTGTTAGAATGGAGTACAGAGGCAAAATATTAATAATGCTTAAATGTGTTCTCTGTGTGTCATGGGTTGACAACACCGTCTTTAAGCCCAGGGACTAGGCCTTCATTACCTGCCCATAGTACTCTTTGTACACTTCAACAAGCACTCATGCTCTAAGTCTAAACATCTCTTGCTGTGAACAACCTCAAAGTGAAAGAGAAAATAATACATCTAATATCTCAAGAGAAAAAGAGCCTCAAGTCACAAACTCCAGCCTCACTTGTTGAGAACCTATGTTTCAGACAGAATGCTAAACAATGCTTTTCTTTAGTCAATAGTAAACATTCTTAAGTGAGTTTAGTATTCTCATTTACTGCCATATGAATAATAGAAACTCCAAGAAAATCCTGGACTTTTACAGGAAGAGATGGAAGCAGAGTTTAGGACAGATCAATGGGACTCCTCATTATTCTCATGTGCCTCTAGTAAGAACCGTATTCATAGGAAAGTCCCCTGAAGTCAGAGACTCAAAGCCTCTTCTTTACAAGATTTGAGACATCATTCTCCATTTTCTTCCCTTTCCTTTCTGCCTCGCCAAAATTCAACCTCAGCTCTACATCACCACCCTGATCAAGAAAAGTGATAGCAAAGCCTCCCAGGAAATGTGCACCAACAATATTCTTCTTCACAGAGGTTCTATCCTCTGGATGGACGCAGGGTAAACAGGCTGGTTTCCAGCTCCTATGTCAAAATATTCAATGAAAGGAGTGTGGGGTTTTGTTTGTTTTGTTTTCTTTGTCTTCTATTTTAAGAAACAGAACCACTGGAGACTCTAGTGCAGAACTTCTCATTCCCCTGTTCGGGAAGACTCACCCTTTCCATCTCCTTGAAGTCATCATCTAGCTTGGTGCCTTCAGCTCCACCAACCTTCTCACTCACTTTCTGCAGAAGAAGACAATGAAAGGGAAGCATTAGAAATAGTTTCTTTCCTTTACGAAGATGTGTTAAAAGCGTTAGGCACATTTAAAAACAGCACCACATATAACCTTGGGACCATTCTCTCTCTCTCTCTCTGACTGGTAGGTAGTTCCAATTTCGTAGCATTACAGGATTAGCTAAGCAACATCTCACTGGTTATCCACCTGGTGGGTCCTGAAGTAGGAATTCTAACCTGCATCTTCTGATTTCAACCCCAGCGCTCTTTCTATTATACAAATCACTTTACAACTACCAAATTGCTAACATTTTCCCCTGTAAATCCTAGGGAACAGCAGCATCACATGATAATCATTTTCCTCTGATAATGGATCTGAGATGCTCCTCCGTAGAAAATTGCTACTTGTTTAACCTGCTTCTCAATGGGCTATTGAACAGATAATCACAAGCATCCATTTAACTGTTAAGAAGTGAGCCCGGAGTACTCCAGATAAAAGGATTTAGAGCTATATCAAACTGTGTTGAAAGATTTCCTTGCTACTCAATCATTTTCCATATCTCAACATCTTATATTTATCAATTAACATATACAAATTATCATAGTACACTTAAAAATTCCTGTTAATAAAAATGGGTATACTAGTCTTTTCTGAAATAATTATTCAAATTAAAGACGATAAAAATGTAAGAAAGATTGCATAAAAAATGATTTTCATCAAAGATGGGATTATTGAATTTTTTCAAATACTCCAACTATAAAGGTGGATGAATGTTTTCCCCCACGATATCACTGTACTATACAAAGTCCACACAAAGAGATACCAATTATGAGCTCTAATTCCCTTCAAGGGTTGCTCGGCTAAGAGTGTTTACAGAGAATCCCACTGTGGTCTGCCTATAGCAATCTTTACAACAATGTGAGCTTTCTCAGTGGCTCATGTTTCTTGAAGACTTAGCTCCAATCCCTGAACCTAAAAGTAATTCAGTCTGTTGCTGTTTCCAGAGGTTTTTTTCTTACCCTTTCTTTCTCTCTGCCTTTCTCCAAGAGGAAAATCTTCAGAAGAGACTACCATTACTATATAAAATATACAGGCCCTAGAGGCTTCTATGAGGACCAATCTGGCCTCAGCCACTTCAAACTGGCCATAATTGATGCCTTAAAATACATGCTCATAACCATAAGGGCCCCCTTAAATGGGAACTTCCTCAAAAGCCAACCTAAAATCTGCCTGGGGGCCTTGGCAACAAAAGTAAAGACCTAATGTAAAATAACCCGAACCAGCAAAATTACCACTCCCCAGCAGCATATACCAGCAAAGCAAAGCCCTTCCTCCTGGCTGGGAGGAGGACATATAAAGGCTTGTCCCTTCCTCAATAAGTTAAACTTGTTTATTTCAACTAATTCTCCAAAACTATACATTGTCTCTGTGCCCTCTTGCCTCACCCCCCCCCAAAAAAAACTAGCAGAGCTCAAAGCATAGGCAGCACCAACATTACTACTACAGGTGAGATACCACTGTTTACTGCATCAACAGTAACAGACATAATACAGCATGGGATTGAACCTTCCCAGATGATGTACATGGAGGTATCATGAAAATTATATGGTGTAAGAAAAACCTGCTTCTAAACCTACAATTTATGCAACAAACTCTACCCCCCAATAAAGTGCACCCCTACTTATAGCACCCTGGTTTCTTAAAGTAGTTTATTTAACTTTCATGCCACTCTTTGAGGAGCTAAACTTTTCTGTAATGCAGTCATCAAAAGGGTCAATGCTTCAAACAGACAGATTAATGAAAATAATATCAATAAATCTGTGTCACTGTCACCTTTGCTCAGTGGCAGTGATTTAACTCATAATCCACCCCTTCTTCTGTCTTAATCTCAAAATATATAGTTGACCACTATTTTGGAACAAGCAAACTCTAATATACTTCAAGACCTAAACAATAAAGAAATATTTGTTGGACAACTATATTGCTCTCTCCATTCTATACAACTGTCTCTAACATTAGAAAAGCCATGTCCAAAATCGCATGTTGTCAGGAGATCTTATAGTTAGACCCCTCATGTGACCTATAACTGAGGTTACAGGTCCTCGTTTACTTGTAAAATGGACAGCAAAAGCATATAGCTAAGAAATGCTTCCATGTGTATAAATTAAAAGAATTCTGATATTGAGGAGATAGTCCAGTTTTAATAAACTCTTTTTAAAAATACATGATCTTCATGCAAATCACAAGAATTCATATCATATTTTCAACAAAATATTATGCAACTAAGAACTGTTTTTATTTCTCTTCTTTCTGCAGCCATCAAACACTAAGCACTACAGTAGCTGACTAGATATCTAATGAGATACTAGGGTCATGCTAGTGGTTAGTAACTAACTCATATGGACCTCAACCCATTGTGCTACTGGCTTCAGATATTTTGTTTACAAAGCATTCCCAAAAGTGGATGGAGAAGAAAAGGGAACACAACTAGATTAGAGCAAGAAAAATTATTACTTTTTCCTACTAAAGCTGGTATTTAAGCTTCTTTAAAATGGTTTACCACAGAGAGCAGATAAAGTTAGCAAGTTCACACAGATAAAGTACTAATTGGCTGGGTGATATATAACTTCCTTTTCAAGTTATATTCCTGGGAGGGAAGCAGTACTCAAAATAATTTCCACATATTCTCTTTGATATTTTTCCAGGTAATGAAGTATGGATACACACACACACACACACACACACACACACACACACACACTCACACACACACATGTATGTATGTATCCATCCCACAAACAGATAAATATTGGGCTACTTCAATAACAACTGGCTTATTCTGTAGGAGTATGACAAATATACCTTTTGTTTGAATAAGTGCTCCTAAAACTTCACACCTCATGAATAAGAATCAAGGTAAGAGAAATGGGTCTCTTGAGTCCACGTGCCCAATGATAAAGAATTCTGACTTATCAGGTAACTGTGCAATTAGTTTACACATAAGTGGATCCTAAAACTAAGATATAATAATAGATACTATATTTAGTATTTCACATACTATTTAATATTCTAGACATTTTAAAATGTGCGTACTTATTTAAACAAACTTTAAGATAAAGCTACTAATTCAAACAGAGAAGTACAGGACAGCCAATATTTGTAATACATACGAAATAAAACAACACTAAATACAACTTCCCAATGCAATTTAAAAACCTGTAACATTAAGGGTTCAAGATGGTCAATGTATTAAAAAAATATATCCTGTTTGTATAACAGGGAGCTTATCCTAATTGTCTCTGCAACTACACTCCCCTTATGCACTGTGTTCCAATGCAACCAATAATCTTTTAAATTAAAAAAAAAAAGTAAACCAATTACCTTACTCTTCTCTTGTACCCTTGACTATATTCCCTAAGAAAAACTTGGTAAAAATTTGCCAAAGTGAACTGCAATGTGATGTCTGCATTGAACAAGAGAGAGGCAAATAGAATGGATCATTCTTGGTAGTCTTTTGGGAAGTATAGCTTTTCAATAACAATAACAAGCAGGTCTAGTTTACATCTAATTCTTAATCCTCCCCGCACAGTCTCAGGGTTCTGGGAGCCAGAAAAACCTTAGCAGTGGCAATGCCATTTGGGAACCAGCATATTAAGCTTCCTTTTCTCTAGAAGAATCCTTCCCCAGAAGCCAGGCAGCTTCCCCAGTTCTTAACCTAATTAGCTGAGTCCCTTCCCAGGAATTAGGTAACCTTCCTGGGGTTGAACAATAGCTAAGATTAGATAGGTCTCTATGATAAGACATCCTGTTGGCAGAATTGCCTGCAGCTGTGTGAATTCCTGCTTTGCTTAATCTTTGACTTACCCTTCCCCCTAAAGGACTGTGTGTACTGCTGAGAAGAATAAAGTTTCAGAGCTTGATCAGAATACTGTCTTGCTCTCATTCTTCATATTTCTTGTTCCTTTATTTGTTCACCCCCTTCCTTAGGTCCACATTGTTAGACCCCGTGGGCAAGGGCATCAGGCTGTTATCTATCTGCTAAATAAGTATAATGTAAGGAGAATCAGAAACATGAGACATCTTTAATAAACAACTACTGTCCAAAGGATGCTGACCTGCTTTGCAGCAATGACTCATCAGCCCTCCAGCCACCTGTCACCTCCAGGCTCTATCCTTTCTTTGAAGCTCTGATCCTGGCCAGCACTGCATTTTATTTACCAAACATATAAAAGCCAGCTATCTGTCATCATCAAAAATAGACACTATTACCTCTTCTTTAGGTCCTAACTTCTCTGTTTACTTCTGGTTTTGCTCAGTTTTAGCTCTTAGTGTTGCAGGACATTTGATCACACTGTGAATCCCACGATTATATTTACTGGAAAAATCTGTTTCTAGTTGTAGTGTGGCTCAGCCCTAGCACATATCTTTAATCCAAGAGATTTCTACTAGAGTAAACAGGATTAAATAGAGTCAACCATAAGTCAAGAGGCAGAGCACACAACCAGCTAAAAGGAGTAACCATAAAAATTAAGATGAAGTCAGTAAGATGGATAGAGAGATACCCAGGAAGTAGAAGGGAAGAACGGTTTGAGGAGTTTCATTTGAGATGGTACAGGAGAAAACTTGCTTTCTGCAATGTTCGAAGAAGAGGAAGGTCAGCTAGGCACTTTCTCTGCCTCTCTGAGCTAGCAGGCTTTCACCCTAGCATCTGGCTCCAGAGTTTTTATTGGTAAAACTGAAAGACAAAAACTTAGTCAAAAACAATATTCCACAAAGACAATTTTTTGCATATACTAAACATACTGCATTTATGTCTTCTTTATAACTGTACCTACTCCATTTTCTCCTCTTTAAATCCTATATATTGTTAAAGATGTCCACTTAGACATTTAACTTTTCCATCATTGGTTAGTGCTTAACTTAACACCAAGTTTTCAGACTTTTTTGAAACTCTAGATGATAACCACTATTTCACTATTAAATTTACAAAGGACTTTTGCCCCCAGTGAACTCTAATGTAAAAAATGAGGAACTCATACTGCATGTGTTTTACTGAAAAGAAAAATGTCTAACACCTCACTAATGAACATAATGAACAGAGGCAAGAGAAAGAATACCCTAATGAGAATTACTAAGGAAGACACTTACACGTGAGTTAACACTGGCTCTGAACCTCTATGAGTTAGAGATACCCTCTAAATACATTTTGTCTTTGTAAGGAATAGATTTTAAAGATCAGAAAATTCAAACAACTACGATGTTTGGCACTTTTTGTTGGCTATAGGTTGAATTTTTTTTATATTTTTAATTAAAAAATAATTACATCACTTCTCATTTCTCTTTCCTTCTCTATCCACTTACTTGGTGCAATGATTTTTCAAATTATGCAAGAGATATGAATTTCAGTACTTTTTACAAAGTAATCTCTCAAAAGTAAAATTGGCAAATGCCTAACATTTCTGCCTCAATTTCTTCACCTGAGAAGTGGGACAAACATAATTCAACACTAGATGACTTTACAATTAAACAAGATTATATTTAGAAGAAAATGTTGCAAATTAAAAATGAAAATTATTCTTAAAGTAGTGAATCTTCTTTGGACAAGCTTTGCACCAAATCATGTCCTAGCACATGCTAAAGAAGCCACCCTACCTGATAATAACATTCCCTGTTTAAGGGTTACTATCACTTAACAAAAAAACATACACACACACAAGGTGGGACTTTTAGCTTTTATTTACATTTTGATAAAGCTAAGGTTCAAGCTCTTTACAAAGAAGCTACTGTAGTTATCTCATAGCATGCTATTCTCTTTCCCTTTCTGTAGAGTGTTATACCAGAAACAGAAAGTGCATCCTTTAATCCTCATAAACGGCTTTAATGACACTCATTTCAACAAGTAGAAACTCTGAATGCAACAGCTGACAGTGTCAGAAAGGTTAATCTTACAGCAGTATTTTCTTGACACTGAGCTTCTATGTGCAGGTCTAGACTGTTCCAGATGGTGTCACTCTTATGGGTGGAAGACAGGGTAGATTCCCTTTATGGAATATGAGTCTCACACCAGCTTTTCTCAGTCCTTAAACTGAAATGCTTAAATGCCACGATGCTTCAAAAATGGATTTTTAAAACATATACATTGATCTTTGCCATTCAGGCATTTAAAATTTTTCTTCTTTATAAGTAAAACTATTTTTATGTATCTTTTAGATTGAGCAAATTCTGTTTCTGAGTCAGAACTCTTTCATAGTTTGTTCTAAAAAAATTCAACAGGATAAAGACTGGTTTTCTTTGAATATCAACACTTAAATCCCTTGAGAGAAGCTTCGGTGATGCCAACTACTTGGTCTTTCTAAAAGTCCACCTGCCCTATCTTCTTCCTTGTCAAATATTATGCAGAAAATGCAGGCATCAGTCTATAGCAGGGTTTCTCAACCTTCCTTATACTGTGACCCTTTTATTAAAGGTTAGTTAATACATTGTGGTGATCTCTTCAACCATGAAATTATTTTTGTTTTTACTTCATAACTACAATTCTGCTACTGTTATGCATTATAATGTAAATATCTGTGTTTTCCAATGGCCTTAGGCAAACTTTGTTAAAAGGTCTTTTGACCCAAAGAGGTCATGACCCACAGGTTGTGAACCACTGAGCATAATGCACTTTTTCTAATGTGATTTTCTGAGGTTAAAGGAATAACCTTCTAATCTCCATTTTCCAAAAAGAGAAATTTCCCATTGATGACAGAGCTAATTACTTTCAAATACTCTTCTAAAGAAGCAGGTGAACTTACCTCTTGTGTTCTGTGCAAAATGAGCCCCTCACTAGGAAGATACTTTATAAGTTATTAAATCTACAGTTTCATTAGCAAGTAGCCTTATTTTTCATCTCCTAGAAAACTGTTAATGAGATTATTTTAAGAAGCATTTTTTCCAGCCCTTCCCATAATGTAGTTCTTCACTGAATAAAAAGCAATTTATTGCAGTTTACAAGAGGAAAGTGCCTCTTCCATAGTGCTTTCTATTCTGATAGCAGAAGAATTTTATTGCTTTTTCTGTGCATCATATTTTTACTAAAAGACAGTCTCATAAGGCTTAAAACACAACTATGTAATGTAGGGCTTGTTTCTTCAACTCTGCTGAAAGCTGTGTCAAAAACTCACTCAATTAAAGAAATAGAACTCACGAAGAGAAAGGCACAGTGTTAATAATGAAGTTTTAGATATGTTTAACAAATGGCCTAGAACACACTTGCTGCCTGATGACTCCATCAACACGGCAAGGAGGGTGTCCAATCTGGGCTTTAGTTAATAAGAGCCTTCTTCTATGAATTAGCTTTTTAAAATACAAATTTTCCAGAACCCATTTCTTCATCTATAAAATGGGGCCAGAGTATGTGGACTTAGAAACTAGAGAACTGTATGACTCCTTACTGAAATTACCATGCCTGTCTCTGAGCTAATCACTCATGTTCCAGTACCTAAATCTTCAGCAATCAAGAAAGGGGTGCTAGGAATCTGCTTTTGTAGTGGTCAGGTAAAGGAAATTATCCTCAACAATGTGGGCAACTTTCATCCAGTCACATAAAAAGCTTTTAGAATAAAATCAAAGTTACTGTGGTGGAAAAGAAAAACTTCCTCAAGACAGCCCGCCCCACATCTCAGACAGTACTGCATGAGCCAATTTACTGAAACAGAATCCCCTCCCTCCCCATCCTCTCTGTGTATCCTCCTGCATCTGTTTCTCTTAAGCAGTGGTTGTCAACCTGTGGGTCATGACCCCATTGGAGTTTCAAATGGCCCTTTCTTGGGGGCTGCATATCAGATATTATATTACCATATTAATTAAACAGTAGCAAAATTACAGTTACGAAGTAGCATCGAAAATAATTTTATGGTTGAGGTCACCCCGACATGAGGAGCTGCAGTAAAGAATGGCAGAATTAGGAAGGTTGAGAACCCCTGCTCTAAAGAAAGGCACGGGGCATGGTTCTCCCTCCGCTGTGCTTTTACAGTTCAGCAAAAGCCCATGGACGAGAAAGGGAGGAGAGGAGAAAATACAACACAGAGTCGGGGAAAATAACATGGTGCCTTCCTTTCCTTTGAGACAAGACATCATCCATCACCAATGATGGCATGAGCCTGTTAGACCAGGCTGGCCTTGAACTGTTCTAATTTTCCACGTGCTAGAATTAGAGTCATGTTCCATATGGCAGGTTCCATTGTTCCTTTCATATTAAGGTTAATTTTGGTGGAAATAATATTTATTAAATAGGGATATATATATTAATAAATCAGCTTTAGTTTAAGCCTACCAAATGGAAAGACGACAATGGAGGGCAAAGTAATATCCTCAGTGTGTCATGAATTTTGCTAGCACTGAAGCCCGGGTTCCTTGACCTCATCCCAATGAAACTTCTCGTAAAGATTCTATCAGGGTTGCTAAACCTACATGTACTTTTTATGAGAAATTATATTAAAATATTAACTTGTTTTCAAGCTCCATTTATACTGAAATTTTACTAGTAAACATTTTCTTGGTTACCAACAAGAGTTGACTGATAACACATCTATAGTACTGACTTCCAATAGCAAATGTCTAAGCCACCCTGGGTACGCTACCTGAACGCCCTAATTACTAGGTCATCGCCACCTCCCTAAAGCCTGCCAGAGCCCTCTGTGCAGCTGTACCCTGCTTCAGTACTTGTTAGATTGTATATTTCCTTAACATAACGGCTTATTCAAGTGCTTTTTTTGTTGGTGCTCTTTTAAAGGTACTGATTTTGATCTTACTCACTGGGTCCTCATAATCCTCATAGGCCAACATATGGAACTAGTCTTCAGTGCATAAAACAAACAAAAAATAAAAATAAAAAAGCAAGAATTTAGTCCAGGGTTTTTCCTTCATCTTTCTTTTTGTATTCATCTCATGCTAACATTATTGCTCCACAAAAAAATAAATAAATAAAAAATAAAAAACACTGGATTTTCTGCCTTCTCTTTCCCATTAAATCCCTCCTACCAGTGGCAAAACTTGAGGACCAGAAGTTGTTAGAGAAAATAGGGTAATTCTAATCAAGGCTGCCCTGGCACATGCTCTAACATTATGACCGTGTGAGAGGACTGAGGGTGGGCAAGGAGGTAGGGCCAACAAGGAAGCAAGGGAAGGGTCCTGATGAACAACATAAAACAGCATAGAGGTTTGAGACTGCCATAACAAAGCTCGCTCATCTCCATCCTGACATAGTAGATCCAAAGGGTAACGTGCAGGCTGCAGGCAGGCTGCAGTGTTTCTACTTGTAGAATGGAATGAAATCCAACAAATCATGGCAAAAGCTTGTGCTGGCCCACTTAAAGCAGCAATTAGTCAGGGCAGTCAGTGCCTCACCATTTATTTATTTAGTTTAGTAATTTAACCTTATTTTTATTTGCATTGGTCTAAGGGCGTCAGATATTGTGGAACTGGAGTTACAGACAGTTGTGAGCTGCCATGTGGGGGCTGAGAATTGAACCTGGGCCTTCTGGATGAACAACCGGTGCTTTTAGCCTTTGAGCCATCTCTTCCAGCTGCTTTGGCTCTTTATATGCTTCTCTAGATACCCTTTCTCTTCCTCAATTGCCTCCATCACTACAATAGAAATGTCTAACCTCTAATCTCTCCTGTGCATTCATTTGAGAACATTCACTGGTCATGTGCAGTGTCAGGTACCCTGTAAGGAAGGCATGTGAAAAACCGATAGGGAAGCATACATTTTTAAGAGGCTGGCATGGTGGAAGACTGGAGAAAGAAGGTGAAGTCATGAAAGTGGAGCTGAAGAAGCTAGCGAAGCCAGATTCTGCAAGCTCTTGAGGTCCAAATAAAAGCCTTCCTATTTGCAATTAGAGAGCATATTAGTTTTGTTATTACTCAAATAAATATCATACTCTAAATGATACAAACAATAGAAATATATCTCCTCATTCTGAAGGCTAGAAGACTAAGGGAGTAGTAGACTGATGCTGTGTGATGGCTGTTCAGATGACGTGGAGGTAGTTCCCACCGCATCCTCATGTTACATGGGCTCTACCCTCAAGATCTCATCTAACCCTAATTCTGAGCAAAGATCAGAACCCTCGAAGCAAGATCACTTTATGTTGGGACTCCCACATTTAATACTGGAGGATATGAGCACTCAGATTTACATCTAAGAGAAAAACGATTGAAATTATATGCTGTAAATTATCACTCTAGATATCCTCAATGCAAAGTCACTGGGCCATATGACAGTCCTCTATCACGGAGGGATTCTGCATCAAGAAAAAGGTTCACTGCTGCTCAGAGGCCTACACAAGGCATTTTGCTTTTGATCACAGTCATGCCTGCTTGAGGCTGGCATGCAGAAAAGAACATACGGCTCCTCCCTGGAAGCAGTCCTACAGCCTCGAGCCCCAAGATTGTCAATAAAAACATCCTGTTCTCCCAGTGAGCTTAGTGAACAGATTCTTTAAAAATATTCTGCTGCTTTTTCTTTCTCCCTGTTCTCTCTGTCAGCTCTCTTAGAGAGGTCCCTCTCTTAGAGAAAGCAATATATTTTTGGTATTAAATTAAATACAAATATACATGGTATTAAATTTTCCAGGACCTGAAGAAAACTTCCTAATAAATTATTTTAAAGTTTCCTTCAAATTGTGTTTCTTTTGACTAGACAATCCAATCTTAATGATATATTTTTAAATTCAGACATCATGTCCAACCTGTCATTAAATTCAAGAAAATATCTTTCGTACAGTGAAAGGTTTTAGAAGCCCAGGTAGAGACAGCTCCTCTCCAGTTAGAAGAAAGCCAGAAGAAGGTCTCAGATGTGACTACTGTGGGCACCATTTTTTTGCCCTTGTCAAGTCCAGAAACGTTCTTTTATTCTTACAACAAATTGATTTGAGATCTGATAAGCATGCTCATGTAGAAAATAATTCTCCTGCATCACCAGCATCAGGTTTTCCAGAGAGAATGAAGTGAAGATGCAAAGCAGCTCCTCACAGAAATCCAGCACATCATTTCAAGCTTGAAAATGCACATCATGCTATTTAAAACAAAAATAGCTAGCCACAGTGGCTGCAGGTGTTTCTGAGTAAAAGAATAAAATGTGGCGGGTATTCCTTCCTTCTTGCTGTTCTATGGGGTGAGTGAGTGTGTGTGTGGGGTGTGTGTGTGTCTGTCTGTGAGCGTGTGCTCCATTCCTTATATTGTTCTGGAGTTCTCTAATGCAGAGCCCGAGCTATGGATGGAGTACATCAGCATGCTGGGTGGTGGTACTAGCAAGATCAGGAGGAACATAAAGAGAGGGACAGGGAGAAGGTAAAGCCATGGGACAGGTACTCTTGAACATTGAGACTCCATCCTACAAGGCTCCTGTGGGGAGCCAAGGAGAGAATCATTCAATACAGTCCCTTGGATGATTCAAAAACTATGCAATCTTCTGTCTGATCTATGTTCTGTTTGGTTAAAGATTGCCTTCAGGCTTTCTAGGTCCTGTGAATTGAGAACAAACCCAAGAAGTGCGCAAGATAACATGGAGCACAGAGGTTGCAGCTAGAATGTTGGAGCTGCCTGTGAGACCCAGAAATAGGGCATGGATACTGACATGCCAGCCATCTGCACATCAAGGACCTAGAGTTTTTAAGTAAAAGGGAAATAGAAATATTTTAGGACTAAAAGTCAGGTATATCAAGTGTCACATGTCCTATTTTTGTTTTCTCGACAATAGTCTAACAATACAATCATTTTATTGTGACTTTTCAAAAAAACAGTAATGAATTAGATTTGGCTCATACCCTATAGACTTCTGATCCCCATAGTGTCAACAACAAACATTCCACTATTGTTTGTTGTTAGTTAACTAACCTACATGGTACCATATAGGCTGCATCTTCTGTAACCTATACACATCAAACTTACACATGTTAATTTACAGAGGTCAATCATTCATTTTACCTGCTACACAGCAAAATGTGTTTCTCTATATTCTCACCAGTGTATCCAAGGTTCTTTTATATTTTTCATGATTAAAATTTCTCAGCAATAAAAGTCCCTCTGTGTTCCTATTCCATTTGAGTTTTCTCTAGAATATTGAGCCTAAAATAAAATTCCTTCCACAGGTATGTGTGCGTGTATGATTGTTAATTTCAGTTGTCAGCTTGGCAAGATAACAGAATCACATGTAAGGAAATCACTGATGGGCTGTCTAAATTGCCTATTAGTGATTCTCTTCTTAAATCTTTAATAAGTAAATCAGTAAATTAATCAATCTGTCTGTTAACTTACTAGTGTGGGATAGTATGTACCACATGGCTCATGTGTGGAGAACCGAGGACACCTTGTAGTGATTACAGGACAAACTGCCTTTGATCTGCCAGACCAAGGGTTTTCTTTACTGGGTCCGTGGAGGTGGAAAGATCTGCCCTAGTGTGAGTGCACTGTTTCTGGCTAAGTCCTGGACCAACGGAAAAGGAGAGAAAGAGATAGCATGGGGATTTATTGTTGGGATGGAATATATAGAGCTGTTTACTTGTTGGTTACAGATGTGTTGTTACAGTTGTCCCGTACTCTTACAGCTGTGACGTCCTCCCAGTGATGGGCCGTAATCTGCAACTGTGAGCCACATAAAAGCTTTCTCTGCCATTTTGTTTTGTCATAGTATTTTATGACAGCGACAAAGAAATAAAAACAGGACAACATATAATTTTCAAACTGCCTAGTCACTGCCACCCTGCAACCCCATAGTGCTAGCATTTACAGTGACACCCGAATATCCCCAACATTTGGTTCCCTACACTTTCTCCAATACTTAGTTTTATCAGAATTCTAAATATTTGCAAACACAATAATTGGGACTTTATTATGTTATACTGTCATGCTGAAGTTCTCATAAATACCAGACCAGTTGGTTGGGTATTACTGAGACAACTGGATATGAGGGAAACGGTATCTGATTCACAGTTTATCAGGCCAGATAGAATTGTTTACACAGAGTTAAACACATGCATTCAACAATTAAACGCACTTTTAATTTTACTACCCAGGAAGTAATCAGTTACCAACTCATAACCGGTGTGCACTGTGTGTTCCTCCCCCATAAGGAAGTAGAGATTGCACCCAGTCACCGACCAGCAGCCAAGTCAGGCCCAGAAGTTGTCAAAACTGATGGCTGGCCCAGACAAGAGGTATGGCAGGCTAGAATACAGCCCTTGAGCCTCAGTCAATGAAGCAACACAAGGCATCAAAGCAGCCCCACATCGGCATGTTAGGATGAAGAGCCCAGAAAACTCATGGGAAGTGTTTGAATATTATAAAGGCCTAGATGGGGCATCTAAGCCACTGTACTCAATATATCTCTTTCCATAAAAATTTAACACAAGTAATAAGATTTTTCCACACCTTGCTAACATTTTAGTTTTAGCATCCTCCTAGCCACATAAAAATTGGCACTTGGGTAGTGTGGATGGATGGTGGTGGGCTTTCTGAAATACTACTCACCCTCTGTAAGAAACCTTCTTTATGTGATGTTAAACTTTCAATGTCTTATAGATTAGGGTTCTTTGTTTGTTTGTTTGTTTGTTTGTTTAAAGATGAAAAGTCAGGAAAGAGATTAATTAAAGAGTTTAAAGGATGACACCTAGCATGAAGAGGGAATGGTACCACTAGTGGTCACAGGGTCACTGGGTGAAAATCTAAGTGTCTTGGATGAGCTGCCACTCTTTAGTTTGTTACTCGAGGAGGTTCCCAAGGACACCAAATGATAAAGGTCACTGCCACTGCTGTTGGCTTCATGTCAGAATAGATAATGAGATCCTCTTGATGAAGATGCTGGATGCTTTAGGCTAGAGCAGAAGTAAAAGTTTCCTCACTGATGGCTGGCTTTTATAGAACCAGCAGGTAGAGTATAAGCCACTAAGGGAGAGGTATTTCCAATAGCACCACTCATCTACAGACACTGTACAGAGTAATATCAACACTCTAGGAAAAATGTGTCCAGTGGTCCAATAATGACAACATGAATAACCAACAGCTTTCTGATTAGATTTATTCCCCATTCCATAGGAGGGAACACACATATGGTTCTATAAGACAGTACAAAAGGCTACAGTTGGAAAGGTCATGGGCCTGATAGCCATGCTACTGTCATTGTTTGGTTCAGTAAATGTGATGATCCTATCAAACTGCCTTCTAAATGTTTATTGAGGTTTATGCCCATAGATAACTGTTATTGTCAGCCTTAGCTGGTCATGGAGGAAAATAATCTTTTTCCAATAGACAATGTACTACAGGGACTCATAACCCATGAAGCTCTTGAGAGAAAGTTACTTCTGTAGCACAGTGTTCAAATACATAGCCATAGATGAAGAAAACTGATCAGACATCTACATGATACTCTCCAAGTCTCAGAGAACTTGGATCATAGATGCAGGGAGTATAAGAGCCAGAGGAAGGGTAGGAGAACTATATAGCCATCTCTTTTTGAAACTGAAATTTCTTCTTGAAATTGAAGCATTCCATCCTTGAAGGAAGTTCACTAAGACTTGGGATCTTAAACAATCCACAAGCTTCAGGAAGATCCAGAAACTAACAAGATTCATAAAATTGTTCCCAATATTATATGTGTAGTAACAACTGCTGGGAAGAGCAGACTCTCCCTCTGGTCAAGATCCTGGAAATTTGTTCAGGAAGTGCCAGGGGACACAGCTCTTGTACTTTGTCACTCATGCATTTTATGATGTATCTACCTTGAGTCATCTGTGTTAAATAATTCCTTACTCCTAAAGTAACCCGAACAAACTTAGTACAATGACTACTTTGTCTGTCATTAGAGTTGAATAGATTTTGTTCACGTCTCACCAGGAAATGCACACAATGGCAAATGCTGAAGATGAAGAAATTATAAGCCATAGAAACTCATCAGCAAAATGAAAAGCTTTGCTATCCTAGAGATATAGCTGTAACTTCTAATCAAGCGACTGATAAACTATACCAAAATGGGTAGAGCAGATTTCCTGCTTCACTAAAATAAAAAAATACTCTAGGCCTGTAGGCTAAAGATAAATGCCCCAACTTTATAAAAAAAAAAAAAAAAAAAAAAAACAAAAAAACTTTAGATGACTGTCCAGGCAAATAAGTGTCATCTCTGTCATTTCTAGATTTTAAAAATTACTAACACTTCCAGTTCACTTTGGTATTATATCCTTCTATAGTTTTGATGTAATTAAAGATTAGATAGTTATAAATATAGTTTTTCTTAGTCATTTAAAAAATATATTAGACATAAAACTTTAGATTCACCAAGATAAGATAAATAATAAAATATTTTCTTTAATTTTGCTAAATACAAATAGACTAAATATTATAATTCTTGCTTAATAGCTATTTTGTTATATATAATTTTGTTATGTTGAAATTAAAACCTTCCTTTTTAATTAGACAGAAACGGGGAAATGATGTGAAAATGTCTTTCTATATACTATAAATATCAATCTTTAAATAAAAGAGCTGTTTTAGCCCATGACCAACACCATAAAAAAGTAGAAAATCAAAATAAATTTTAAAAAAGACAAAGTCAAAAAAAAAAAAAAATCAAGCCAGCCAACCCCCCTCCAAAAAAAAAATATAAAAAACACAAGAGAGCCATGGGCCACGTAACAGACAGATTAATAAAAATAAATTAAATTAAGATAGAAGACCTAACTACCAATATGCCTAAGCCATAGGACAGTATAAAATTAATATAAGTGTCTAAATAATTTTTAAAGGCCTAAACAACAGCGGGCAGTTAAACGATCTAAGACTACAAATCTATGAGTTCAAGACCCCTGTTCAGACAGTCCCAAAACTTCATTGTAACAAATACTAACTGAACATTAAGCTCTGCTACCCATCCCCGAGGTCCTCCCTAGAGGAATTAATTAAAACCATATTTCTTTCAGTCTGGAAGATCCAGATGTCTGTACTGGATCTTGCCAAGAAAGGTTGGACAGGAATCTCTAAACCACTAGAGATTTGCTGAACTCAGGAAAAGCTAAAATCCCTGAACTCTGGAAAACACACACACATACACACAAAATCCCAGGAAACTTTAAACACCAATTCAATCCAAACCCTTTAGGTAGACCTGGAGGTGACTTGAAGTAACTCAAACTAAACAGATACAAGACAGAACAAAATAACACCATAGGCTATATACTGTAGGGTAAAGAGTTCATCTAGCCAGTTACTAAATATATGTCCAAATGATCAAACAAATAACACGAATCAACTTCCAGATGAGAAAATCAGCACTTAGAGATACAATAATCTTTATACAAAGAAATTGAGACTTCTTGCTTTTCTCATAGGGATTATGAGGAGAAGTCCCACAGATATGGCTGGCTGGAGCTCTGGGGAGCTCACTGAATCAGGAATTACCACTGGAGATCCATCCGGAGGGGGAGCTGGGCCCTCTGGGAGTGGGCAGCTTCCAACTGGCATGAGCAGTATGTGGAGCCACGAGGGGTGGGATCAGACTGTGTTCCTGTTCATGGTCTGGCACCTTGGAGCCCATTCCCTGCAGAAGAACACCCAGCCCAACACTGACTTTGGGATGAGTGGATCGGACATGCCTGGAGTGGATGTGCCATGCTGAGCTGGCCCACTTTGGGACTTCTCAGTCTTTTGGGGGAGGGGATGGGTGGATGGGGAGGGGTGAGGCTGAGGGCTGGCTGGGAGGGAGGAGGGGAGGGGAGCAGGAGGATATAATGATGGAGATGACATATTTTTAATGAAAAAATCAAATAAAATTAAAAAAGAGTTTAAATCAAATTTAATTTAAAAAAAATCATATAGAACTTTCTGTCTGTACTTCAATGCCAGAGAAGCATAACTTTTGCTAATTCACATAAAGTGGACAAGACTTGAACATCAATTGAATTAATGATAAAACTTCTTGTTACAAACATCTTCTGGCATGGAGTGAAATTATTTGAAGTTATATATTTTCTACGATTATATATAATATATAAAATATACCATATGTAAGTAAGCATATATAATTTCATTTATTTCAGAAAAATGTGACAAAAGGGTGTAAGTAGCAGTTTTCTCTGTTTTTCCCATTTGACTTTTAACCATTTATTTCTCAAGACTATAATATACTTACATAATTACTAAACTGTTATCTACTTAGGAAGCCAGTTGTCTTTCTAGGCTAAAGGAAAACAAGAGTGAAATAGAAATATCATAATCTTGGAGCTCTCAGATATCAAGTCTTATGACGTCTTTGGTAAAAATGGAAGATTGCTGCACAAACTCTAGTTGGTATTTAATGAAAATCCAGAGCCAGATATTGGGGAAAAGCCAGAATATCAGAGAAAATAGACCACTGTTACAATAAGGTTTCTGACCCTATCCAGGCACAGGTCCAGACCCACAGACCTGCAGCCCCAGTCTGCTTAGCTGCCCACCTCTGATTAGGCCCCCAAAATGACTCAGACGTTTATATTAACTTCATGCTGTTTGGCCAATGGCTCAGGCACATTGCTACCTAGCTCCTTCATCTTAAGTCAACCCATTCTCATTAATCTGTCCCGTGGCTCACCTGTGTTCCTTACATGTTTCTTCTTTGGGCGTCTGGCTCAATCTGTCTCTGACTCCACCTTCTTTCTCATATTTATGTGCTCCTGCCTCTGGCTACGGTGTTCACCAAGGATCAAAACATCTCCTTTATATAAAGACTGCTTTCACACCATACAGAAAGACATTCCCACATCAGACCACAGTCAATTCTCACCCATCCAACTTCTCAGGCCAAACAGGAAGTGCTAGCTTCAAGTGTCCTTCACCTGGCTGGTAGCTACTACAGAATGCCTGACTGTCTGCCTAAGCCTGCCTTTAGTATCTTCCCTGCCCAGCTATTTCACTTCTGGGTTCAACTCTGCATCATATCCTAGAGTTAGAATTAAAGGTATGAGCAACAACTGTTTGGTTGTTAGGCCTTGAACTCTCAGAAATAAAGATCTCTGTCTCCTGAGTGGGATTGAAGGCGTGAGTTACCACTCTCTGACCCTCATGGCTTGACTGTGGGTGATTCTATTCTCTGATATTCCAGGATGATTTTATTAAATATAAAATATATCACCACAGAAAGGAGTTTTGATCTCTGAAAATTAAGCTTTGTTGCTCTCATCTGGAAAGTGCTGAATCTGGTGCAGGAGGTGCCATCAATTGCCATATGTTCCCTGCCAGGTCTCTGAAGGGCAATATATGCCATTGCAAAATGACCTTACAAGTTTACAAAATTACCTTGATCATCTAAGAACTTGCTTCTTTAACATTCCATTAAGCTGCTTAAAAGCCGACACTAATTATTAACAATTATTTCCCTGTACTTGGCCATGTTGGGATGTCTGATGAGAGAGAGGAACAACTGAACGCACAGCCTAACCAGTCTCTGACACAGAATCAGTACATCTGAGAGAGACTTTAAGATCGCTTATTTCTGGGCTTTACAATGCATGACAACCTCCCATAAAAATGGACCTTGGGTGACTATTATGAAGATGACTGTGGATAGAGACATTTTATTTTTGTATCCATGTTAAACGTTAAGTGTTAAAAATGTTAAAATCACTATTTTTTGAAGAAACAAAAGAACATCATATAGTTATAACTACCCAACTCCTGTTTTTCCTTGGCTCCAGTTCTTCCACATAGCCCTAATCAGTGATCTATTCTTTAACATTGTTACATGTATAGACAGGCATACAAGTGTGTGTATAAAAAAGTCTTTCAATTAAAACTTACATGAACCTTGCATAAAAAACCAAAACATCCAATTAAAACAAAATCAAACAATGGACAATCGCTAGACAGCAGGCAGTTCCTCTGCATGACCCAAATGTTAGGTAAAGACATAAAAGGCTGCCATTAAAAATAAATTCAAGGGGACAAGGCATGATGACAATGTTTTACTAATCAGAGGCCATGAATAAAAATATACAAAACTTGTGGAAACCAAATGAAAATCTGTAAGTAACAAAGTACAAAGCAAAAACCTCACAAGGCGGCCAAGTGGTTTTTGCATTAGCAGAAGCAAGAACTGGAACAGCTGATCGTGGCTGATTAAATAGTCCAAGAAAGACAAGGGGTGGGGGGACTAAAGAAAACACCACTGAGCCTGGAATCACACAAGCACTAAATGTATGAATACATTTACTGTGAAAACTCAGGAGATGGAGAGAATGGGGCAGGCACAAATGATAGGCCAAGAGCTAACAGAGAAAACTACCAAGTTGGCAAAGAGCATTTCTAGACGTTTAAAGCACACAAGTCTGGAAATGCCTAGGACACAGAGAGGTCCAAAGCTGAGAGACAAACTTAGTTCTTGAAGTCAATAAAATACTACATGTTGACTCTCACAATGAAAGCACAGGAAGACTGTCGGCTGGACTCTCATCAAAAACATCCGAGGCCAAAGGCAGCAGTGTGACATGTCCACGGTGCTAAGTCAGGAACAAGTACATTTGTATTAGGAGAGACACAAAAATCCAGAAAAAAAAATCTGAGAATTGCCTTGGCAGGTAATAGAAAACTTGAAACAAATACAGAGTGAAGGGGGACATGAGAGCTAGAATAAATAAGCAGGTGAAGGGCAAAATCATAAGTAAACAAGTTGTGATTATGTCCTTTGTCCAGATTGTACTGGAAACCTGCAATTTTAAGAAGGGGATAATTCAGAAAATCATCTATTTATGTGGTTCAGAAATTTATGACAACTTCAAGACTCTTTCATCTCAGCAGGCTACTGAGTGACATTCCCTAACCTCTCATCTGCCAAAAAGAACTTTGTATTTACAGGTGATTTATGGAAAGGGTCGAAAATCATCTACTACCGAAAAACTTCTGACTAAATTATTAGTAACAATTTACAAACACAGGTCCTGTGGGTGATGTTGAAGGCAAAGTCAATGCCACCATAGAAGTCATCTGTTCAAACATTTTACAGGATATGTAGAGATAGAATTTTGCTTTGTTGTTTTAAGTAGTGAACACAGGAGCGCTAAAAGGCTCCTCTCTGTAATTTCAGAAAAATGCATTATGTGGCACTGGTAAGTCGCATTCCAAGAAAAGGGACAGGGCACATCAGTAGAGCTCATATAATAAGAGGCAGCTAATTCCATTTTGAGCACCCTGGTCACCTGTACTTGACACATCATCCTGCTTGTTATTGTCATATAGAAAAATACACCACTGAAAAGAACAGTAAGGGATGGTAAAGGGTGCCTGCATCAGACAGGGAGGAGCAGAGATGCCCAGGGGGATGAATGCTCATAGCCACTTTAAACAGAAGACCTTTAAACCGGTTTTACTTCATTCTAGAGTTAGGTAATGAACACTTCCAAGATGTCTTCTTTTGGCTGATGGGACATTGGTCTAAGTGTGGTCTAGCCCTGAGATAACTGACAGATAACAGTGAGAGTTAAAATGACACTGAATATGGAAAAAACTAGTATTTGTATTAAAATGAAGAGCATTAATGCTCACTCAGTAAAGGGCTGTCATAATTACATTTGTCTTAACTTGTCAGGCACAGACTATGTCACATAAACAAGGGCTTGGCTACGGTGGTTAACATCTTTGCTCCCAGCACTTGGGAAGCAGAGGCAAGATCTCTATGAATTTGAAGCCAGACTCATCTGCATGGTTAGTTCTAGACTAGCCAAAGCCACATAATAAGACCCTTTCTTTTAAAAAGATAGGATAGGAGATAGGCAGGTTAAATTTCACATTTCCTGGGTAACAATCCTCAGGCTTTCTGGTTACATCAACCTGAGCAAGGGTTTGCCTTCTCAATGCCCTGAGATTCCTCATATATTGTGCGAGTTAACAATATCATCATTGTGAAAAATATCCATCATAAACAACTTGAGAAAGCAATGGCTTATTTTAGCTCACAATTCCAGGGTGGAGGTCCATCATGGCAAAGGAGTCATGATGATAAGCACTTCAGGCAGCAGGCACTTGGAAGCAAAGGGACATAAAGGATACTGCCCAGCTGCCTCTCCTTTATATGCAGGCTAGAACACAGACCCAGGAATGGTGGAAAAGTTATTATTATATTGTAAAGTACAAATAAATTACCACTAAAATGGTGCAATTTAATTATAAAAATACTTTAAAAAGATAGAATTGGGCTGCACAGTGAGGCCTTGTCTACAAAGCAAAACAAAGCAGATGAGGACATCATGTATCAAGCTGATCTCCACTTGAGTTTATAATGACTACATATGACTTTTATATTTCTACAAGAAAAGCTGAAATGTCAAGTTCCATAAACACTCTGGATGTTTCTTTGTCAGTGCTGGTTTCCAGAACTAGATAGGGGAGTTAGTGTGCAACTAAAGGCCAGAATCAAAATTAGAAGCCAAACGAACTTCCAGGCTGTAGAGAGACCACAAGTCCAAGCAAATGAGAAGAGCCAACTATACCCCAACTCACTGTAGCTGATGTGATGTATCCAATAGGTTATATCAAATAACCTATAATGGAAGACAACATACTCCATGCCTCATAAAGATGCACAATTTGGCCAGTTAAAAGCAGAATAAATAATCAAATGTGGGAATAAATCTTCACCTTCATAAGTCACTGTACTTTAAATATGAATAATCAACTACCAGGAAGTTGAAACTTCCAAATATATAGCTAAAGTTATCATGCTGTTTTTTCCTTATATTTATGAGCTGCCTTAACCTTGGCAGCTCACAAAAAAAAAAAAAAAAAAAAAAAAACAGAAAAAACAAAAACAAAAACAAAAACAAAACCAAACAAACAAACAAAAAAACCCATTGACTAGAATTAGGCCTGGAAAGCATTTCTAGGAATAATCTAGAAATAGATGACTCATACATACAGGGTTTTATGTTTTAAAAGTTGTGGTTTCATTTATTTTAACCAGGTTAAAAAGAAGTAATTTTGAAACTGCGGAGAGACAAAAAAGCACCATTTACTGACTGTGAAGGAGGCACTTCATTTTCACAACTCTAAAGACAAGGTTGGTTATACTGCTCCTAGTATAGTCAATGAACTCAGATGTAATCCTCAAGTAGTATTGGTATGTCTGTGCATCTGTGCTTGCTAAACAAGACAGCAAGGATGAAGATTAGGTAAGACAAAAACAGAATGTCGCATTCTTCTGACATCTTCACTTAAATTCTTGATATTAAAATTGACCCATCAAAGCTATTGGAAGAAAGGATGGAAGGATAGATGGAACATGGGCAGAAAGGATGCTGATCACTCCCCACAACTGAGCCAGTTCCAGAAACTAATTAAAAACTCACTATCTTGGACTACTAGGTGAGAATACCTGGAAGTGGGGCTTGGGAACTCTCTTGTAAGCATAATAAATACTGCCACACAGAACATCTTCCCAGGCCTGACCTCAGGAGCATGTCAGATCAGTGAACAGCATCTCTTCTTCATTTTATCTCTTCTACTGGCAAATCAATGGGATTTTAAAGCAAAGCCTGGTAAGTTGCTCTAACACCCTGTGAGTGGAAAACAGCATAATCCAGTGCTGCAAAAGATGGCTCTGGATTTTGCCTCTGCTTTCTGCTGAACATGTTTACTGCTTGCTCCATATGGCAGATGCTAAAGCCTTACCACTGCCATCTGGAATTGCAAAGTATTCAGAAAGGAAAATATCAGTAGAGACAAAGTGTGCTCTGCTTAGAAGACTTGAGTTCACATAGAAATTCAGTTGTCTTTTGTAAGGGCGGAGTCCAAATAGTGGCAGAGAAAATATCTGAATAGTGAATTTAATGTTTCCACACCTGTGGTCACCACAATACACCAAAATTCATTAAATTTTAGGACTCAGATGTTTCTAGCAGAATCTTTAAATTGAGATGATCTAAGACATAGCATCCTTCAGAATAAAGGAAAGAATCAACTATTGATACATCGTTGATTAGCACCACTAATAACAGCAACACATCCATAGCTCATCATTACATTCTGGGCTTGCCTCATTTGTCTGCCTTAATTTCACCTTCTCAGAACTAGGTGATACCCAGCAATCACTGCTCAATTCTCTTGATGTTCTTAGCCCCATGCTTCATCCTGGGAGAGACAGCATGTTCTTCTGACTCTAGCTTGAGGCGTGCATCTGCTCCTCAAGAAGGCAGACTGACTTTTTTCTACTACATTCCACAAGCCAGAGATGAGACAACTGAGCCCCCACAGAGATCTGCACAGGTGACATGGGAAGGAAGGGAGCAATGTGGTCTTGAAACTGAAATGGGCTACTGTGGGGTAGTGTGGTTAGACTCCGCTCATAACAGCACAAGAGAAAAAAGAGCGGTGATTAGCAGGGGACTGCTAAGCTATTATAAGTACACTGTAATTGTAACTACACCCAAAAATGTCTAAAATAGAAAATACATTCTCTAAAAGGGGGAGGTATACTGGAAGGATTTTGTGGAGAGATTGGAGACTCAGCCACATAACCTGTAGGGTTTCCTCTTTCGAAATTCTGGTCCTTCTACCTCCACTTTTAAGTATTAAGACTTTGCTCCTTCCTCAGAGGTCTCAAAGTACTCTGCCCTCAGCAAAGCCTTCACTCTACTGCCAATGCTTTTACTTCAGTCTTCCTGGTGGAAGAGTCAGATATTAGAAAGCAAGACACAATCTTATTCCTCTCTACATACCCAGTGCCCTTCCACAGACTCCAGAACATACTAGAAGCTCTAGGCATATTTGTTAAATTAATGAATGCCAGTTCGACTTTTCAGAAATTAAAAACATTACTATAATGTGCATGTATACAGTTTATAAGTGCCCCCTCAATAGGCTACATATTGAAGGCCGGTCTCTAGTTCATGGGCCCAACCATTACAAATTTTATTATGAAGATTCTGATTTAATAAATTAATTAGTCTGTTGGTAGATTTGTAATTTGATGACATTACTGTAAAATAATGGAATGTTTTTAAAGTGGAGCCTGTTAGGAAGAAATAAGTCAAAAAGGATTATGCCTTTGAAGGCTGCATCTTGCCCTTGGTTCCCTGGGTCTCTCTCTGCTTTTCAGATGCCATGGGGAGAACAGTTTGCCTCATCAGGACCTCTGCTTTGCAAAGATCCAAAGCAAACAAGCCAACTGAGCATTTCCTGAAACCAGAGCCTTGGTGAATCTTTCGTCCACTGTACTCTTCCAATAACCATAACACCCTGACTAACACCAGGGTCAGAGCATTAAACACAGATATTCATGTGCATACTAAAATCCCTTTTCCTCATATGCATTCTTTACATTCACATGCTAGTCTCTACTTTCACTCAAAAAGTTAATGACGCTGCCTGGTGGACCATTAAACACTAATGGTGGATAAATGCACTCATGGTCCATCATTGATAGAATGCTGAACACAGCACTGGAAATAGGATAATACCCACGACCTTGCTCTCTGCTGAGGAATATCACATACTTGTACCCATGTCTATGTAGAGATCACATATCTTTGGTTTCATGAAGCACATGAGAAACAGGTTCTCGAGGCTGGCATTAGGAGGCTGATAAAATGCTGTTAGAGAAGGTTTTAATAATGTCATGCCAGATGGCAGAGCACTGAAAGAGCAGGCAAACTTGGTGAGACCATAGATCATGGCTTTCAGAAGCAAATGCCTCAACTAAAATAAATATTGGTTTCTAACTGCATATGAGACAGACGATAACCGATTCTTTTCAACTTCATTAATAATCCTGGAAAAGAATAATAACTAAATTTTAAAAGTGGTTCAGCTTTTGTTATGAGGACAACAATTTCAACTTCTATACAAAATGAAAAATAGTCACACCACAAAAAAAATCAAAATGAATGAAAATATACAGTACTGAGATGGAAGTTTTTTATATAAACCATGAAACACCTGAAATTCAAGTTTTGTTTTTAGGTCCAGTGAGAATTACAATCTGTGGTAAAGAAGAATCTCAAATACACTTCAAATTTCTCAAACTAAATCTTGTAATTGGGTTAGATTTGCACAGTCTAATTTCTTCAACAGGACTACAAAGTCTTTAAATAGTTCACTTTAAGCATCTCAGAAGCAGCCCTCCTTCATCCTGTAAGTTTAAAACAAACTAAAGGGCACTGCCTCAACCACACAGGGGCCAGCAGGCTGCACAGCTGCCACAGCCCTAACCTGAACCTCATCATGTAAGCACACGTATCTGGCCCCTGTATATTTATTAGACTTAGAAAACCAAGACTTTTGATTTACTCCTCAACCTTGTTATGATTTACAGGCCTAAGTTAGAATATATCCAAACTGGAATTGTTACTCACAGGGTTCTTGAATTATTTAAAGTATAGTTTCTCTAAGAATCACTTGACATGAAAACCACACATAGTTTAATACCATAAATATAGTGCACAGAACGTAATAATTAGTTAGGATGTAGAAAAACTCATCAGTACTCAACCCAAAAGACAAACTGAAATACAAGTTGAAGATGACAGAGGGAAAGGACCAGAGAGAGCCAGACTAGTGCTAAGAGGCAAGCAAGGAGAGAAAGAAAGAAAGAATCCAGGTGAGTGAGGAAGGCTTGTCTGGACAAAGTGCCCCATTCCATCTCAGGGTTTCCAGGACAGCATTGACCCTCAGGCCAATCCTAACAGAGATTCAAGGAGAGGAGGTTTGCACACTCTGCATAATGTGCTAGGAACATCATATGCAAACTCTACATGCTCCCAAGAAGTTAAGTATGAAAATGCATCTTTCTTCACAATTATATTTGGATGGGATGCAATAAGTAAGTACAAATGATGGGGGTATATGAAATGATATGCATTTAGGAAGTCACCTTAAGATCCGTTTGTGTAAAGACAGAATTTTGATTATCAGTAGCAAGTGGACAGGCTAGTCAATTATCAGAGGTAAGTAAATGGCTGGTGTCACTGTTCAATGATGTTGAGAATGTTATTCTGATTTGATGAAACCTAACTATGTTTTCACAAGTTAGCTGGAGACCAAAATGAGACATTAGAAATTCATTTAGATTGTGTTCACAAGTACACCAAGGAGACAAAGCACAAAGCATGGAGAGTTCTGCCAGATTCATGGCATATGTCTCCCTGGAAGCATTGGGCTGTTCTCCTAATTTTCTGGTCTACAACATGCACCAAGTAGTGATTGGTTGCCTACCATTGTCAGGCTTGTAGCTTATAGGTAGAGAGCTTAACAAAGAGGTACACCTAAACACTCTCAGCACTACAGGATATTACAATTTTCTTAGAATGTCATCTGCTTAAATGTTCTTTTATGACTATTTTACTGAGGCAAAACCTTACAGCAGACTTTCCTAACTCTTGTCAAGGCTCTTATGTGAGGATGCTTTTCAAAATGTCTTTACTCATTTGAACTAAGATTAGTCTTGGATATCAAGATGGCAATCATATAAAAAAGATCTAAAAATCACACAGCTAAATCTGGAAGGGGAAGACCATACAAGGAAGGCTTCCTTCATAAATAGCAGTGCCCATTGATACGAAATAAATTATAATGAAAATAGTGCCTATCATATATTTACTAACACAGAAATTTATGATAGAAAAATCATCATGAGGTGTTTTTATCAGAGTGAGGAAAATAGAGTAATTCATGAGTTTGATTTTGAAAATCATTCCTGCTGAGTATGACAGGTCAACAGTGTGGTGCAAAATGGACAATGGGAAAGCTTATAACAGGAGCTAAGACAGCAGCAATGGGGCAAAGGGTTGAAATTAGACACGCGCGCGCGCGCGCACACACACACACACACACACACACACACACACACACACACACACACACACACACACGCAGGCAGGCTAATGCCCTGCGTGCTTTATGAAATCACACATTCTAAGAGAATAGAGATAGTCTTTCTAAGGAATGGGCCTACAGCAAGGGCACAGCCAAGGAACATCCTTCACTACTGTCACTCCAGAATAAAGAGGATAAACTCTCATAGGCATCGACCCTAATCTTCTGTTAAAATATTATTTGAAATCTTATTATTTATGCTCAATACAATTATTTTGATATTGCTCAGTGTGCTTGCTGTGGTATTATACTTTTGTACATTGTGGATATATGTCCCTCCTACTGGTTGAATAAAATGCTGATCAGCCAGAAGGCAGACAGGGAAGTATGGGCATAGTTCTCTAAGCTACTTCCTGAAGATTGGGGGCGATGGTAATCTTATACAGACCCATATTAAAAAAAATTATGATTATGGACAAGTCCTTAGTGAAGTAGTCTGTAATGCTCAGTCAGTCTCCTTGAAGTAGTTTTGGATATAGAACTCAGAGGAAACTACAACAGAGACACTCTGAAATGCTGAATCATCTGGGCCATCTATTTCCATTGGAGACTTCTCAGGTTTTCTTCCTTGATCAAACCTTATTTTCTTTAACAGCCTCTTATTTTCTTTGGAAAGAAAAAGAAAATCTCTTTTCTGAAGTAGTATATCTTTTGATTTCAATTATAAAGTCAACTCATTTAAAAAATATATAGGTTGGATTAATCCATCAGCATTTATAATCAAATGTCTTTTAGCAGCTTTTACTACTTCATTTGTAGTCAATAAACTTAAAGACAATAACATACAGTATGAAGACACTCTTTGTAATTTCCATCTTTGTGTCGCTTATTTTTTTTAATCTATTTTCTTTAAGGACTATATCTGTTTTCCTTTTTCTTTTATCTCTCAAGCCTACATATATGTTTAAATATACTACACATAATTTTAAACATACTAGAAACCATTTAGAATTTGTTTTTTAATCTGTCTTTACTGTATATCTTATCTTTTTCTGTTTCTGACCATATCTTTAATCCGCCAAGGTGTACCTAGGATTAAAGGCTATGGTATCTGACTCAACCCAGCACCTCTCTTTCTGATCTCACTTTAATCTTCCAAGGTGTGGGTAATATTAAAGGCTTGGGTAGGGAGGCTGGCTGACTCCACCCAGCTCCTAGTCTAGCTTCAAAGAGAGTTTATCTTTTTAGCAGAGGTACTAGCAGAAGCCACAATTACTTCTGAGGAATTTTAGGGTCCACATTGCCATCAAGTAGAACACTGTTGTCTACTGCTCATGAACTCCATTTAAGTATTTGGCAGCAGGGCCCCTTAAAGAGTCACATGATTTTTACTGAGTCAGGAAGCCTCTATTAAAAAAAAAAAAAAAAAAAAAAAAAGCCATGCCTCTGCTTGCCTCCAGCAAACAGCTGACCCAAGACAATGCTGCTACTAAGGATCTGTAGAGGGCTGCAGAGCCACACCTTAAAGATGGTGCTGGCTTCTGCCTCCCACCTTCCTGATGGTGAGTGCTCTCTGGGGTAAACAACTCCTTATTTGGCTAAGGCTGAGTGCTTGGTTTGCTTCTTTGTATGTGGACCTATTGGCAAGGCCCACGTGGCGCTTGGTGATTGGTTATCCTGAAGGCAGATAGCTGGGCGGGGTTTTCCCCCCAGAGGAGAGAAAGGAACAGAGAAACAGAGATAGAAGATTCATGTACAAGGTCCTGAATAAATCACTGAAAGAAGAGCCTGGTGTCGTGTCTTTCTTGCAGGTGAGGTGGAAGCAACAAGGATCCATCCTTGACTCTGTTCCCTTTTTGTCTGTAAGAGCAGTAATCTGTGATAAGCAGCTTATGCTTGTACTGAATCATCTGTGAGACATTGGAAACTGGCCTTTTTGTAGCTTAAGCTGTAGGCTGCAAACCTGACATTTTGTAGCTCAAGCCCACATGCCACTCTGTACCATAGGCCAAAACATTCCTTTTATTAACCATTGATATTCACAGAGTACAGAAGGACATCCCACATCCGGTGCTCTCATTAGTCTTTAGCTCTAGATCTCCAGAATATTTTTATTAAATTATTTTAAAAAGAATCTTGGTAAACTACCTACCACATGTTAATCTAAATGCATGATCATACTCATTTAAAAATCTAATGAAAGAGTGTAACATAAAAGTCTGGGCATAAATTTCCCAATTAATTTATCTCAGAAGGAGCTCAAAGTTCCTTATGAAAAATGGTTTACTTAGGCAGTTGGTAAAATGTATTTGTTTGTTTGTTTCTTCCGGTGAGCAATAGAAATGCCTCAGATAACTCTGTTAGACTTTGTTTCATGGTAGCTAGAAATCCTGGAGGCAGCAACCTGTTACTTACACATCTCATTTGTGTTGAGTGTCCTTCAAAACTGTGGGGTCCCAGCCAGTGGCTGACATGGGTTCAGTGGAAGTTGCTAAGCTGTCATCTGCTAAGGTCCTACACACAGGACAAAGCAGCAAGCTTCATTCAGGTCAGAGCAGGATCCAGGATTGATGAGAGAAGATAATCAGGCCCAGCTAACAGAGACATTAACAGATTCAGAGCATGTTAGAGCTCTGTAAGGGAAGCACTTCTAAATTTAGTTGAAAAGGAAATTTCTACAGCATAGCCTTCCAGTTTTAAAAAAAAATTCTAAAGTTATAGAATGCACATGTCTATGTTTTAATATGCATATTATATATCTGAAGATTCATTTTCATTAAAAAATGAGCATGGGTATTAGAGTAGCACTAATTTTAGAGCTGTGATAATGGAATCTTTATGTTAAAGCAAAGACAACCTTCTATACTCATATACATACCAAGACTGTCTTATAGATACTATGGTGTGGCAGCGTGGACAATCTTCCCCATAAACAAACCTGGCCCTGAGGTTTCTCTACTTGCTTTTCCATCTTTCAGTTTTTTTGCAGGTCCAGTTTGTTGTTGCTGGACTTGGGGTTTTGTTTTCTGCATTGCAGCATGCTATCTTTTCAAAAGATGTACCTAAGTTCTTTCTATTTTAACTTTCTAGGTCTAGGGCCACAATTAGAAAAGCTTTCACTAAACAAATGGTATTTAACTTCTTCCACAGTTTCTTCTTCTGGTGTTTCCTGATTTCAGACAAGCCTAACTAGAAGCCAGGTTTAAACAGTGGCTTATTCCATGTGGAACTTATACAAAGATAAGCATAAACTACAAACCCCTGATCAAACTTTCCCAATTGTCTCAATGCTACATTACTTGTTGAGTTATCGAATTCATATTGGCTGAATTAAAACTCACTTATATCTTACCTTAAATTCCCTTATGCATTTATGTCTACAGACTCCTTATTACTGTTCAATGTTCTCTTATTCATGAAGTACTAGTGCCTTAAATATAAAAGATTTTAAAACATTTTTGATGTGTATTAAAGCTAATTTTCCTTGTTTGCCTTTCTTATAATTCCCTGGTTATATTTAGCCACATTTCATATAATTTATGATAAGCTTATCATTTTACAAAAAGTAACTTTTAGAGTTAAGAATGTAACTTCTAACTCTGGAATATGAAGCTTGCCTTACATAAGCACAATCTTGATTTAAAAACAAAAATGTATTACATTCCACTGCCAGCCTAGATTACATCACCCCTTGGTCATGCTGTCTTTGTATCCACAAAATCACGATATCCTTTGGTATTTGTAATGTTACTGAGGAGGACTTCAATACATAGTACTTTTATATTTAAAAAAAGAAAGTCATCCTGAGCCATTTCTAATTTTAGTTTTTAAGGTCCTACTGCATCTGAGATCTTTCCCCCACTGTTCTATCTAATTGCTGTCTATACCTAAGGTATTTGTAGATGTTAACATACCTGTGTGCTAAGAATAAGTGTGCTTATCACAGATTTTCACTTGAGTCTGTAAGAGTCCACAGATACAATCCCAGTGTGTAATAGCAGTGACTTATAATCACTTTTATAGTTTCTATACACCTACCTTTTTTTTTTTTCTGTTGGATTGTGTTGGAAACAAAGTACCTCAAACTTGAGGAATAACACAGATTCTTGCATTCTTGACCTCATGAATATTTCACTGTTAAGTTATGATCTGTTTGTGAAGTTTAAAGAGATTAAGGAAGCATAGATTTACTGATGATAGGACTTAGCATAAGAAATAAACACCGAACTTGGTCAGCCATCAGCAATGATATTCTCTCTTTTTGTGTTATTAAGACTGACTGTAGAGATTCATGCATTCTAAGTAATTCCTCTATCACTGAGGTAAATTACAGTTCTGTGCTGGGTAGTTTTTTTGTCAACTTGACACAATCTAAAATCATCAGAGAGTAGGGAACCTCAATTTAAAAAAAAAAAAAATGCCTAGATAAGATTGGGCAAGCTTGCAGGGCATTATCTTAATTGGTGATTGATGAGAGAGGGAACAGCCCTTATGGATAGTACTATCCTTAGGCTGGTAGTCTTGAGTTCTATAAGAAAGGAGGCTGAGTAATCCATGAGGGATCAAGCCAAGAAGAAGCACCCTTCCATGACCTCTGTATCAGCGCCTGCCTCTAGGTTCCTGTCCTGTTTAAGTCCCTGTCCTGACTTCCTTTGAAGACATAGAGTGATATGAAGGAGCAAGCCAAACAAACCCATCCCTCCAGGTTGTCTCTGGTCATGGTGTTTTATCACAGCAATACTAACTCTAACCAAGATAAAGCTCCATTAGAAGTTATGAAGATAAATGTATAGCTATCATATACCTAAGTCCACACATGGTGGAAACAGTTTCCTTGATAGAAAGTAATCATTACAGATTTGCAACAAACCCAACTTCAGGTATCATTAATATTTATTGGGAAAAAGACAACATAAATATTTTCACTCACAGACCTATTGCCTTGATTCCACATTGCTTTTATGTGTGCACAGTCATAATACATTCTTTTAGCTAATCATTTGAAAGCAAATTACTGCTTTGTAATACTTTATGCCCAAACATTTGACTAAATATCTTTTTAGAATAAGTACACTACCTCAACCATCCACTGCCAGCACTTACTCCAATATCCCATCTAAGATCAGTAACTTCCTAATATCATCTAATTTTATCTGCATAGAGATTTGTCTATTCTATTTCCCTAACATTAATTTTTATCACAATGCTGAGGTCACATCTTTAAGTCCTTTAATCCCGACATGCCACACTCTCATTATAGCTTTTTCTCACAAGAGTGATTTTTTTTTTTCCCAGTTGTATGTGTGGCTTCTATAGCCCAGGCCAACTCATGGTCCTCCTCCATTATGAGCCTCAGACTCACAATTCTAGCAATACATGTAGCCATATAGCTTGTCACTGACTTTGGGAAGGGGGCAGGCCAATAATCTTAGAGAATGCTTCAATTTGATTAGAGAATATTCTAAACCTCAGGCCACCTAAATGTTTCTTGATGGCATGCCACCCATCTTATCATTGTGTCTGTAATTTCTGATACACACGACTTAAAGTGGTTTTAGTAATTTTTTAAAAATTATTGCATAAGTTACTATATAGATACTTTTCAACCAGAATCCAATAAAAATTTTACGCAACTGACCATATCACACTAGAAGGTACAAAATACAATTCTGCCCCACTATTCCTGGTTTAGTCTCAGCCTGATCATGTGATTGATGTGCTGACCACCAGTTTCCTCTGTTATGAAAGTGTATTTGACTTTCCATTTCATAGTAATTTTTTAGAATGAGACTTTGACACTACGAAAATATGTTATGGGCTTTAGAATTTTTTTTATGTGACTTTACTAGAATCAATTTGTTATTGCTAATTTGAGAATTAGAATTTCTCTAACTTTGTCATCCCTTATTATCAACAGCTGGCAAATTCAATGATCTTTTGGAGGTTCTTTTTTTCTTCTCACAATGCTTTGAGCTTTGCTTTTTTTCTTAGCCTTACACATCTTTTGTTTACATATTATGATTTCTGACTCTGTATTTATGGGTTTTCTGTATGTTTGTGTAGTAGGACAGGCCCATGGCCAAGGCATGCAAATAATGTACTTCCTTATGAGCCAACCTGGAGTCTGCCTGAGGGCCTAGCAACAGCTACTGTCCAATGTTCCTGATTGCTCAGATTTTGCCTAGCAACAGGTACTGCCCAGAGTTCTTGACTGTTGGGAATCTGCCTAGCAACAGATGCCTTCAGATCTGATTGCGCCCAGCCAATGAGTAACAGCCATGCAATATTACCAACCAGATCATGACCAGGCCTTGGTGCTGGGAGGAGGGTATATAAGGCTCTACTATTTGCTGAATAAATGAGTTAGTCCATTTCAACTGACTCCTGGGACCTGTGTTGTTGACTCTGTGCCTTCTCATCCCCTCCCACAAGGGAACTGTTAGGACCCAGCAACATTTATGACCTTGTGTGTATCAACATCTGTATGTGTTTCTTGGCTTTTCCTTTAGCTTTATTTTTCTGTTTGTTGTGTCATATTCTGGCTTATTTCATCATCATGATTATCATCATCATTATTAATTTAAATTTCTGCTTGTATTCTAAAGAGAGAGAGAGAGAAAGGGTGTGAACTTGGGTGGTGGAGAACTGGAGAGGATCTATGAGGAGTTGGGGGAGAGGAATCCAAAATTAGAATTTATTGAAGAAAAACTATTTTTAATAAATAAATAACCATTATTGTATAAAATAAAGAAGAGAAAGAGGAAGAAAGGATTGAGGGAGAGAGGGCAGGAGGGCAGGAAGGAAGGAAAGGGAAGTAGATAGAGGCCTGGATAGGGACCAGCTTTGCCAGTGGGTAGAGCATTTGCTGTGAAAATTTGATGGCCTCTTTTGAAATCCCTAGTGACTTTGCAAAGCTGGATATGCCTGCACATAGCTCTAGCTCCACTACTCCTATAGCAAGTCGGCTGGTAAAGACAGGTGGGTCTTCCTGGCAAAAGAAGCTCATGGGTCACCTAGCCTGGTGAACACAGCAACAAAGAGTGATGCTGTTGCAAACAAGATAAAGGTTAAGACTGACTTACAAGGTTGCTTTCTGGCATGCATGGCAAAGAATGAACACACACATACGCAGAGAAAGAGAGAGAGACAGAGAGACAGATACAAAGACAAACAGAAACAGAACACACACACACCAGAGAAAAGTCATTCCTTTGTTTTAAAAAGAAAAGCACAAAGATAAGCATTCATTTAATGCTTGCCATCTCTCAACTTAATCTTCTGAAATAGTTAATCCAAAGTCATTTTCCCATAACATGATTAACAATCATTTTTCAACCCTTCTGTATCTCCCTGTTTTTACATGTCTCTTGCATATAGTACAGGATCACTTCTTGCTTTCTGATCCAAAGCAAAAATACTTCAAGTCAATTTAACCTAGTAATTTTATTGGTTATGTAGTGTTATGAGTTTGTTATCTCCAAAAGCTCAAGTTAAAGTAATAACTTTTAATACTGTGGCTGTGACCTTACTTGGAAATACAATCACATTTAGAATCCTGTACAGATGTAATCAAGATGTTATATTATTCTACATGGGTTATTCCTTCAATAAATATGAGTGGTGTACTAATAAAAAGAGGAAAACAGGGGCTAAAAGATGGCACAGCAGTTATGATCACTTGTTTTTACAATGGACTCAGGTTTGCCTCCCAGCAGTTCAGAACTGTCTGCAGCTCCAGTTCCAGAGGATCTGATTCCCCCTTCTTACCTTGACCCCAATGGGCACCAAGTACACACCTGGTGCACAGACATGCATGCATGCAAAACACTCAGGCACATAACATTAATAAATCTAAACGTTTTTTATAAAGAAAACAACATATATAGTGACGAAAAGAATGGAATGTGACAAAAATAGCAAAGGCTAGGGCGATGTCTCTAGAGGTGAAGGACACAGAATATCACGAAGTCATTGAACAGGCTCTCTCCTTGAGCTGTCCAGTCGTACAGCTATTGGCATTACAACTCCATACTTCTGGCCTCTAGAACTGTGAGAGACTGTAACCCTGTTTACATTTCCATATATGGGCTGTATTTACATCCCCTCTTATTCTGCTTCCTCACATTCATTGCCTCTTTCTTTTGTTACTGTTATACAAATGCATGTGCTCACACACATATATGCATATAAATGAATGAATATATAGACTCAGCCTGTTGTTTTCATCTACTGCTGCACATCTGTATGCACTTAGAGCTGATCACTTGGATTGGATAAACAATTAGGGGGCTCGGCTTACCCTGTGGGAGAACGATATCTCCTCTTTTTACAGTTATTTGCTGCCTACTGGCTCTTCATTGAGGAACAGGCCTTGGAAGATTCCCCCTCCTGCATTGGCTTGTCAACTGCTATTGTCATTGTTCAGGACTTGAAGGCGCCCAGTTTCTAAAACTCTGTTACAGTGGCACCAGCCAAACTGTCCTCAATTGTCCTGGTATTAATTCTGTTGTATTTTAGTCAATAGTTTCTCTTTAAGTTGAAATGATTATTATTACTGTTCATTTTAATTTACATAATCTAGACATATACAAATATATAAAAATAAAAGTTTTTATTAGGGCTGTAGAAATTTTTTAGTCAGTAAAGTGTTTTGGAAAAGCAAGTAGCTTTCACAGTGCCAGACAGTGCTATGTAAACTCTTAAAGGGTGATATCGCTCACAGCCTGACCCAACTGTCAACACTGTGCACTACCATAATGCACAGCATGGCAAGAAATACCCATGGGTGCAATAGATGCATAAAAATATATGAGAGTTTAAACAAGAGACTTTCGAATAGGGTTTAAGACCTACTCCACAGGAAGAAATGCATGTCTGGCAATGTTAAATCAGGCCAAGGACCCATGGCAAGGGAACTTATAGGTCCCAGAAGTGAACCTACTATTACTCTGCTAAATAGACATTATCTCAGACTGCTCTCTACATTTGTGCTCTCTACCCACCAATTAGTGCAGCTCTCAGATCTCAGCAAAGAAACTTCTCTGGATAGTGAATAGTGGTTGGTTATCACAGAAACTCACAAATGGTAGAAGTGCAAAGAAAGGTGTCCATGGAGTGCTTAGAGGCAACAGGGACATCTAGATGTCACACCCCACTTTCCCAGGGCTCAGACACCATCAAGGAAAAAACAGTAAAAGGAGCAAGAACCAGAAGTCAGGAAGGACTACAGTTTTAAAAAAAAAAAGTGTCTTAAGATGTTACAGGACCACTGTATTCATGAGCTCACAGAAATGGTGTTTGCCTGCATGAAAGCTGTGTGTGATAAAGCCAGACGGCATTCCAGCATGAATGGGCTGAGATGTACATGAGCTCCTATCCCTAGTGAAGGAGCTACTGAACACAGATGGCTTCTTCAAGAATAGTCAGTTTTCTTTAAGAGTGTGGCCCCTGCTAGGCTGACCACAGTCTAGCAGACGCTTCATATCCAGGAGTATATGAGCAACACAAATTTGATTCAGCAGCTCATAAAATAAACACATAACTAAATAACAGATGTGTAAATACAAAACACATAGCTTGATGAAAATCAGCCAAGCACTCCATTCACCTCTTTAAATATGGACCTTGACAATGCATTCACCTGTGTCACGTGGTTTGTACTTTCAAAGTTATCATTATTTATACCATATGTTCAAGTAGTTAAACTGTAACTAAAAGGATCAGAAGCCACACAGCCTTGCTGCCAACAGACCTTTAGCTCAGAACCTTCCTTGTAAATTCTAAGAGATTCTTCAAATCAGTCACAAGCATGGGACACAGGGAATACTCCTAAAGAGTAAGCTTAAACACCGGAAAATCGTGAAAAATCAGAATGAGAAAAGAATCTGGCCAAACAACAAAAGATGTGGCTGGAGAAAGGTCTGTGCCTTTGAGACTACACACGGTTCTTCCACCAGGACCTGCGTTCAGTTCCTAGGACCCACTTTAGGTGCACACAATGGCCTGCAATCCCATTCCCAAAGGATCAGATACCTCTAGTTATTACAAGTTCCTGTGTTCATACATACACAAATATCCTCACACAGACACATAAATGCATACACATAAATACAAAACTTAAAAAAACAAACAAAAGATGGACAATAATTGGTTACTTTCAGAAAAGCAACATCTATCAAAAATTGGTACTGAGTAATCTATGGTCATAAGGGCTGAATAAAAAGGCCAAGGGAGAGATTTTCCCCACCCAGACTACAAGAGACCCTGTTTCAAAAGCATGTTAATATTAATATGAAAAAATTCTGGTGTTATTTCAGCTTACAAATGGATTTAGAGAATTACTTTAGTAACTTTTATCTTGGTGAATTTACACTTATGATACAAAGTGAATCAACTATACATGGAAAACACAATTCAAAGATTAGACATGGTTAGAAGGCTAAGAGAAACCCGACAATTCCTTCAAGTATCATAGGAGACCATGAGCTAATTGACTTTTCTCTGAATCTAAGTGGGGCAATAAAACTAACTCATTACTGAGATTTGGGGGACAAAGCAAGAAAACGAATAAATCCCTAGGAGAGGGATCCTAAGAGATAAGAAGCTCAATTTCTCTAGAGATAGTATCAATAAGTGCTTAGTCAATTGTTCCTTCCTGAAGGCCATCATAGTCAAAGCTGTTTTCTTATAGAGTGATCACCAGCACAGGAGACAAGAAGGGCACTCTGGTTCTCACGCATCAATATAAACAAGTATATTTTATTCTGGAATACAATTTGCAGTCAAAATTTAACAGGTCTAGATACTGGTATCACAGCATGGCTCCTGGGTTTCAAAAGAAATGAACAGAAATCCAAAGGAGAAGTATAAAGGCACCATGTTGAATAATGGAAATGATCTAAATGTTTACCATTTGATGGCTGGCTAAATAAATAATGGCACAGGTTGTCAGGGACATACTAGGTGACATAGAAAATATATGAGGCATTGATCTAACTCACTTGCCAATATTCAAACAGCCATATGATTTATGCTGGGACATCAGGCTCATGAGAAGTCACAGTCCCTTGGGTGTGGGATGCACACTGCTAGACAGCAAGGTGGTCAGCGTTCAACAGTGGAACCCCACAGCACATATTAAAGGGCAGAGAGAATCGGGAAACAGGTAGTTCCAAGGCTCTTCCCTGCTTGAAAGCAGATCTTGATGGACTTCACATTTTGGCTGTGTAAACTTAGTAGTAATGGTTGGGGGGGGGGGGGGGAGCAGGGAACAGGGTACGGAAGTTATTCCTGGAGGCAATACTGAAATTCCCGTCAATATAGCAAGGATGTATTTCACTCGAATTTAATTTAGTTGGAGAAAATATAAGATAGAATTGCTTATTTCCTTCACCTTGGGTGATATGAAAGTGTTCATGCTGCCTACACAAAAATCTAATAGTATCTTTACCAATGACTGACAGCCACTCAATCATATCTTCATATGTATGGAAATAATTCAGAAAAAGTTTTGACTTTTCCTTCACATCTTTCTGCATTTGACCTTTTAAAAATGCATATACTATGTCCTTGGGAAAAGAAAAGAGATTTGAGAAAAAATAATGACTAAGAGAGATAATTTTAGAAGTGACTAAATGACCCTCAAGGCCAGGAGCATCTTCTATTGTCTTGTGGCCTACATAGAATAGGAGATAAAATAAATATACTCCAACATCCTTATTTATACAAACACAAAGCAAGAAATTTGCTGTATGACCTCTGCAGACACATTCTATTTATATATTTATCTTATACTCTATGGTATACCCTTATAACGCGTCAACTTCAGGAGATTAAATCTTATCTCCTGATATTTCCTATCTTTCTAATTTATCTAAAGACTAAAATTACAGCCCTTCTAGCTAAATATATTCATATACATTGACAAATACTTTCCAGATTTTCATGTTTCTCTCTCACTCACTAAAACATTCCATGTCTACCCAGATACTCTTCTATTTTAGTAGAATGAAAAATCTAACATTAAAAAAAGGTAATCATTTTATAATTCTAGCATTTGGGAGACTAGCATCCAGGGGCAACAGGATGTGTTTGTGCTCTACAATAAGAAAGAGACACACAGAATAGCAGCAATCATTGGCAACATGGCCTGAGCTATTTTATGAGTCAGAAATTCAATTTGAGACAGCACTGTTTAGGCAAAACAACGGAAGCCTTTGAGGAGGGGGCACTTAAGATGTTGACCAAAATCAAAAGTGACTATATGTAGCTTGCAATCCAAATCTGTAGTCTACCTACCCACAATTCTTTCTACCTACTACATGTTATTGGTCTTTAAATTCTTCAATTAATAAGCTCCTCTAGAAAAGCATCTGCTCGAGTATACTCATGGCTGACAAAAACCTAAGAAGGTCAACATGGAACAAGACTGGGGTAAATAAGAACTAAGAAGGATGGATAGAAATGAGTATGTATTCAGAACAGCCCATTCCAGACTTAGAAATTTCAACACTAACCCAATTTCAGCAATAATGTAATAGCAATAAATACTGAAATAGCAATGAGTAAAGGAAAAGATATATATGTATATGTATATATATATATAGAGAGAGAGAGAGAGAGAGTATATATATATATATATATATATATATATATATATATATAGAGAGAGAGAGAGAGAGAGAGAGAGAGAGAGAGAGAGAGCGAAAGGGGGAGGGAATAAGTGTGGGGAGGGGAGATCTTGGGCTGCATTGAGAACTGTAGGACAGGAGAAATGGTCACTCGGTCTATCCTAAGCTCAAGAAGCATATACAGATGTTTGATGTGGTTTCTTTAACTGCGTCTTCATCAAAAACTGTGCAATGGGAGATTTGTAGCAATGCTCTAAAAGTGTAACCCTTAATTCACAAAAACAAATATTGCCTTGCACTCCTCAGGTGATGTTTTGAACACAAGAGTCTTGACCAACTACTACTCTGACATAGATAACAAATTCATTTGAAGAAAAGCCCAAGGTAAACACTGCCATGCCGGCTGTGAATAGGGAAGAGAACAGATGTGTACACAGCTGTTAGCAGTGACTCTGACCAACCTAAAATCCAAAATTCTATATCCCACATGGCCTTGTAGGAACTGTGATTAAAGCAACCCAATTCCTGAAGAGGAAATTTGCCTTAGCACAAAGTCACAACACCAGCCTTGAGTGCACCCTCTGATCTGTAGGAGGTGAGGAGTTTCTGTGCATTCCGTCTGTCTTAAATTCCTCTTCACCAGGTACAAGCCTGAAGAGGATGGTGAGGAAAAGCTGGCTCTAGAGATGCTGTGTAAAGGCCCTGGCAAGACATGCTATTCAAGCATCCACATAAAAGGCATGGGCTTAGAAATGCTCCAAACAGGAGTGGAGGATAGCACCAAGAAGAAAGGGAACTTCTTTCTTACTATAAAACATTCAAGTGTGCTTTCTGCCTAGTTTTATCCAACTGTTTCAGATACAGTAAATTTCCTTCAAGGTACAAAAATAAATTTGAAAACATAATTAAAAAATTTAAAAGTACTAATGTGTACTGAAAATAGTCTTAGAATTATGATGTCATCTTTCAAGAAGGGCTCTTAAACACAGCTCTGTAATGTCATCAGTTTGGGCTTGTCCTGGGTTTTTAAACTACCTCTAATTTTCAAAATTGTACTTTAGGATGATAGAAGACATTCACTGAAGGGGAAAGGAAAGGAAGGACGCAAGGAAGTCACATGATTGGAATATCACTTCAGAAAATCTCAGAATTTTCAGAGCCTGCACCAAAACTGGCAAATATTTCCTCTTTTCCAGGTGTCTTTTCTCTGTGAGCCACTATCTCTCTACTCCCCTCCCATATCTCTCCATCTGTCTGCATGTGTGTGGGGGTAGGTCTATATGACAAGGCGAATATGTGTGTGTTACAGTGTCCATGTAGAGGAGTCATAGGCCAGTTTTCAGGACTTGGCCCTCTCCTTCCACCATGGATTTTAGGGCTCCAAGTCAGTTCCTAAGGCTTAGCCAGCAAGCTCCATTACCTGCTGAGCCTCCCATCATTCCATCAAATGTTGTTAAAATGCACCAACAATTGGCTCAGAAATAAAACCTTTGTCTTATGAAATACAGGTCAAAGAAATAACCCTGATGATTCCCACCAGTTCTTTTGGATAAAATGTTGTTCTTCTATTTCAGAAACATCAACATTTTTTCCACTGATGTTTTCATTTTAAAAAAACAAATCGAATGAATTTCTCTTTGCTTATTCCTGCCAAGAAGAAATCCACCCTTAGCACTCTGCCTAAAGGCCACAGAAAGACTGTGATTATATAACTGTCATTCGACCCCCCACCACCACCCGCGAGCATTAATACAGAAAGAGCTTTTTATAGAGGAGGTCAGAAGGCCCTGGGCAAGCATGCAGGGTGTCTACTGCCTCCTGGTTTCCTGCTGATGGTTGCCATCTGCAGGAGTGTACTGGGATCTAAGCAATGCCATTTGTTTCCCAGAGATTATATGACACCATAAACCTTACTGATTTGGTGAAAAGAATCCAGTTACTCCTTGCGTACACAGAAAGCAGTGACTAGGTAATGTTTCTAGCCTTTGAGATATAAAAAAATCCAATATTTGCTGATACCTTAGGCATCAAATCTTTTTGAATCAGGCAGAGGCTAGCTCATGGGGGTCCCCAGTTCCTCCCACATCCTTTGCCATGGGTCTGTCATCTGAGGAAAACAGAAAATAGCATTTTAGATGGAGAAAATAAAAACAGCTTAGTAGGATGTTGAGCTAAGAAATGCAATTGAAAACTGAAACCTTATCAACTGGACAAAACCCAGCAGGGGACCAGAATAGAGATGGGAAGATATTTGTACAGCTCTCTGTCCAATCAGTCCTCTGAGGTTCCCGCAGTGACCATTCCAGATCCTCTTCTCTCTCACCATCCCTTCATACATTCTCGTCTTCCTTCACTACTGATCTCACAGGGCACCCTCTTTTTTTCAATGTACAAAAATGTGGTTGCTGTGAAAGAAGAAAATTCCAAGGGCATAGCTGCGCCCACCCACCCACCCAAACCACTCAGATGTCGGCAGGATTTGTGAATATGGGAAGTCTGTTTATATCAGTTATTTTAATGTCTCAGAGAAATACCCTAAAATAACTCATTTCCCACTTCACCACTACACATCAATCTTTAGCTGCTGGTAGAGAATTTCATTTCTAGCTCCCACATACTTGCAACACTCATACTCTCAAAGGAGCTTTATTCTCCCCTGCCCAAGTTCTCCTCTCTCAGTAGACAGGAAAGAGCCAATACGACAAGCAATCTCTCAGCTGCTGCAGGCATGCCACACTTAGTGGACAGCAGACATAGTGATCTTGGGGTTGAAAAGAATGCTTTCTTCCTGGCATAAAAAGCACCCAGTACACACCAGCCTGGAAATGCTTCAAGTTCTGCTAATATCTCCATTTTCCTTAATAGGATTTTTCATCCTCAATGAATGAATGAGTCTTTCCAGTCAGCAAAGGAAAATACTACTAATGAAAATTGTGATAATATTATTAGGTGGAAAAAAAAAAGAAAGATGAAATCTAGCATGTATTTCACATGAATTCAGGTCACTCACCAGCTCCCCCAATTTTCAATATACACATAGTTATGGACTCTTCCACCTACAGAAGTACCATCGCTACCATATGATTAGGTCCAACACACAATTATTGTTCCATATATACCGATACTTGGATGCCAGTTGAGGAAGCAAATCCAATGTCCTCCCCCAGCACTGTGCTTATCCAGCATTCTACCCACTGCTTGTTTCATTAGCTCAACAGAGAACTGGAGGTTTTAGTTATTTAGTTATTCCAACAAAATGACTATAGAAAGAAATTTACTAATTCCCAAGAGATAATAGCAATGTCTTTTTATTTGCCTGTAAAAACCATTGTAAAGACAGAGAGACAGAGAGACAGACAGACAGACAGACAGACAGACAGACAGAGAGATCAATAGTGGAATAAACAGTCCCCTACACACATTTCACTTGCACAGGGATGTTCATGTTTGCAATCCTTTCCAAAATTCACATTGAGAAAACAAAGTAAAACAAAATAATTTTCTGGGTCTCATCACAGAGGAACTGGCAAGGCCTGGGAAACATATTTATTTCCTCATTTGTCCAGTGAATCCCAAAGAGGATTCATGGGATTCCCTCCTGCAAGACTTCCATGCCAGTAGGAAGACAAGCACTTGCTGAAGAAGAAAACATCACACACAAGCCTCAAAAGACCCCAGCACATGTGACCAAACATTACCATTTCTTTATTAAAAGAAAAGATACTATGTAAATTCCCAAGCTCATTATTGGTATTACCAGACAAGTAAATTCCAACCACTTTCTGATTTTTTAAATTTTTCAATAGGTGATACAATGCCATAGTTCAAAAAAGCAAAATAGTGTTCAGAAATCTATAGTGAAAATATTTCTAATCCACCTTTGCTTTCCAGGACCTTTCCTTCCCCTATGTAATATTTATAATATGTTTAAGCAATCTCACATGCAGATTTTTTGTTTATACTTCCAAGGTTTCATTAAATGTGTACTTACACATGCCCACATGCACTTATGTTCAAACACACACAGACACACACACACACCCCACTATACACTATCCCCTATTTTAAAATAAAAGTTTACAAGTTTTGTTTTAATTTTTTTGGCACTACTTAATCTCTATTAATATACATTTAGTTGGTCTCCCAAATGTTTGCCATTTCAACACATTGTACTTAATAAACATGGAGGTTATGTTACACCAAAGCCTACCCTAGATACACTTCTTAGAAACTGACTGCATTTTTGATTTTAATAGTTACTGTCAAATTGGGTTCTCTTCTTCTGGTTCTTCTGATCAAAGTAGGCAGCTTTTCAGATGGTCTACTGAAGAACATAAGGCTGGAGCTGGTGAGATGGCTTGATTAGTAAGTTAACTTCTGCACATGCAAGACCATTTGAATTGTAATCTCCAGAATCCTGGGGAGAAGCCAGGCTGATGCACTGGGAAGGCAGAGACAGGCGGGTAACTCCAGGCCACTAAGAGACCCTGTCTCAAAAACAAGGAAGAAGGTACCTGTATTGGATGGTCACAATCTAGAGTCATCCAAGAGGAAGGAGTCTCAGGTGAGGAACGGCCTCTATGAGATCCAGCTCTAAGGATTTTTCTCAATTAGTGATCATGGGGGTGGGCCAAGTCCATGGTGGATGGTGCCATCCCTGGGCTGGTAGTCCTGGGATCTATAAGAAATCAGACTGAGCAAGTCCAGGGGAAGCAAGCTAGTAAGTACCCCTCCTCCATGGCCTCTGCATCAGCTCCTGCCTCCAGGTACCTGGCCTGTTTGAGTTCCTGTCCTGACTTCCTTCAGTGATGAACAACAATATAGAAGTATAAACTGAATAAACCCTTTCCTCCCCAACTTGCTTTTTGGTCATGATGTTTTTTGGTTTTTTTGGTTTTTTTGTTTTTTTTTTTTTTTTGTTTTTTTTTCAGCAATTAAAACCCTAACTGCACCTGTGTAACAATGCCCATGGTTGTCCCTGGCTTACATATGGGGTCTCTCTCTCTCTCTCTCTCTCTCTCTCTCTCTCTCTCTCTCTCTCTCTCTCTCTCTCTCTCTGTCTCTCTCTCTCTCTCTCTCTCTCTCTCTCTCTCTCTCTCTCTCTGTCTCTCTGTCTCTCTCTCTCTCTCTCTCTCTCTCTCACACACACACACACACACACACACAGAGAATATAGTAAAATATAATAAATAAACAAATAGGTGTATGGAGTATGTGGTTCTTAATAACAACTGTGAAAAGCATATAAAACATTTGATTTCAAAAAGACAAATATATAAAAGGGCAAAATTCCACAAAGAAGGAAAGTTGAACAGCAAAAAAAAAAAGAGAGAGAGAGAGAGAGAGAGAGAGAGAGAGAGAGAGAGAGAGAGAGAGAGATAATATCATGTACATTCCATACTATTATTAGGATACCACAAATTTATCTGGTTAATAAAATCCAAAACATTTTATTTTAAAATCCTTAATTCCCCCAATTTTTGTTATAAGCAAGAGTAACAAATTAAAGCGGAAACTCAATTAATTTGTATATTTTAAAAAAAATCAGTCATGGCCTATATGATCCAGTAAACTGTTTATCATTTCCTAGCTTTAGAGTTGAAGACCAACAAGAAGAAAGATGGACAAATCCTGCCAAAAATTAATCCTGAGTGGACTAGCTTAGATTCTGGTCCCCAAAATAAAGGCTACCAAGTAATGTTCTAGCAGAGCTATCCAAACAATAAGCTCATGTCCAGTTTTCTATCACCTGTCAAATTTACAAAGAACTAGTGATGCTTTCTGATTAATAAAATATAAGCAAATTTAAAGACTTGGATGGAAATTTATGTCTAAAGGGGAAGAGTTCAAACTTTGGGGGGAAGTTACCAAGTAACAATGCGCCAGACACCAAGACAAACTGGGATATTAAAGCCTGAGGAATATCTTAGAAAAGGAAGAGAAAAGGAAGTACAGCAAGCAGATGGGGCAGACTGCTGTGACACAGTCTTCTGGACAGGACACTGTCCCCAGGAACTCACTGCAGCTATGGCTACCTACACTAGGCAGAGAATATCAGGCAGCACTTCAGCAGAAAGCACTGACCGGACTCAAGGGGTTACAAAAAATGGGAAGTGTTGGAGAATGTCTGGGGAGAGGTAGGAGTGATGATCTGGAGGACAGTATGATCAAGATTCAGTGTACACATGGATGAGGTTGTGTGAGGATTTAATAAAAGCTCCAAAAGTTTTGGAGATATCAGAGGGAATCGGGAATCTACCCACAGTCCATGTGGGGGGTAAATAAAAGCTCCAGAAGTTTTGGAGATCTACCCACAGTCAGTCTAGGAGAATCAGAGAGTGGTGATTCACACCTTTAATCCCAGCACAGGGAAGCATCCTGGTAGTGGTGACCTACACCCTTACTCCCAACTGAGTAGAGGTCATTTTAGATTACAAAAGGAATTCCAGGCTCCCAAGCAGGCAGTGGTGGGGCCACGCCTTAATTTACCAAGAGAGTATTTAAGGCTTAAGGCAGGCACAGAAAGGAGGAAAAGGAAGCCAAGAGAAGCCAGGCTGAGGAAGCTGGAAGACAGCTAGGGAAGATTTGACTGTGGTGTTTACTCTCCCTAATATCTCCGACTTCCTCAGAGATCTATCCCTGAGTCTCATTTATTCGTGCAACAAGGTTGTCCCAAATCTTCCTAGTCTGTGCATCTGTTGCATGGAAGCATCCTGGTGCTAAGGAAGAAAGGGCAGCATGAGTCTGGGGTCTACAGGTCAAGCCTCTTCCTCCCATCTAAGGTTCAGATAATACTGCAGAGGATGGGACAGAACCAGGGGATCAGGAAGGCTGCTGCAAGATGGTGTGGTGTGGATGTGACAGGAAAATTGCACACACAAATTCTCAACAACATGGTGCCCGAGCAAGGTCTGTATAATAATAACACTCATTCATCATGGATGGGAATTTCACAAGACCCTCCCCCTAGATGAAGAGCTACAGGCAGTCTGGCTGCTCAGAGAGGAAGAGTCCATGTTCTTCAGGGAGGATCCCCCTGATTGATTATCCAATCCCAAGTGCTTAGACCTAAACACGTGTATACAGGAGCAACACTAAATGAAGTCTAGGGTGTGTGTGTCCTAATCTTGACCCTTCATCCATAAAAGTAGCCATAAAACAAGAAATAGCTTCACCCAGAGATCTTGGTTCCCATTGCCACACGTAGAAGTTTTCTCTAAGGCTCCTAGGTCCTACAATCATCCAAGACAAAAGACATAGTTAAGGCTACTGAGCTTGTGATCCTTATATAATCACCTAAAAGTATAAAAGTAAGTGCAAAAGAATCTAAAATATTTGGTCACTACTCCCTTAAAAACCCAAAGGAACCTGCAGACTCAAAAGACAGGTAATCCCTTGGCATAATAAAGTGAAAACAAACACATAAAGGCTAGTTGACAAAAAAGCTGGCTTGCCAGGACACACACACATCATCAACTCTAAGTATCCATACCAGGACTCTGATCGGTTACAAAAAGCTCCTGATAACTCCATTGTGCAACACGTGCTTCCTTCTCCACAATATGAGCTTATAGAAAACTGTAGTTGCCAAGACTTTGGGAATGAGGCTTAGGAGGCCAGGGGCCAAGAGGTAGACTTGAGTTACTTATTGCTGATCTCCATGGTTACACTCACTCAGGAAAGTTCTACTCAGTGACCCAGTGACCATGGGGAAATGTTTGATGAGTAAAGAATCTCTATTATGAGAAGATCATTTGTTTGCACTATGAGTTTTTTCAAAATTTTTATATCTTATGCCTGGCATTTTGCCAGTTATTCCTGGTAAGTGTGAGTGGTTGGAACGGGAGTAGGAGGGGTGTTGATTCCAACTAAGCAGACTGTTCACTCAAGCCCCAGTGTATACACTGCTGTTGCCAAGCTGTTGATGGGCTTAGCTCCACGCAGGAACTTAGTGTCTCAGCAGTACAATTATCAGATGTGAGAAGACAGAATCGGCCAAGTTTCTACGTTTTCAACCTCATTGGCTTGGTTATAAAACAACAGCAGAGAAGTGGTTAATTCTAACAGTACACATGAGCCAGGACAACTGAGGCCAAAGCCAAAGAAGACAAAAGTGAAGGGAGCTGCAACACGGTGGCACTTGATCGTGGCAGGAAGGGAGCCTGGGCAGAGTCTCAAGCAAAGCCAGCCACACTCAGCTTTATGCAGTGCCTGCAGCCTCTAAATGGTAATTCCAAAAGCAGTTTAAGGAGGGATGTAAGCAAAGACAAGGATGTGACCCATAAATGCTACTAAGCAGTAACTTCCTACCAGGCTCTGAGCTGGGTTCTGCAGCGGACAGAGATAAGTCAGAGGCACAGCTACTGTAGCATAAGCAAAGACAAACAGCCATTTGTAACAGAGCCAAAAAGCAATGTGCTGTTGGCATTCTGAAAAGGGACAAGGCATTCTTAGGATAGTTCCCTAGCACACACCTCCCACATGCCACACATCTTCCCAGGGGCCACAGACGTAACAAAAAAACCCAGCTGACAAAGTCCCCAGTCTCATATGAACTAGTTTATATGAGGATAGACATAAAAGTAAATTATTATTATTATTTCAAGACATTCTGATTATTACAAAGAAAAATTACACAGGGTGATGGCTATAACCTATGAGAAATAGCAGAATGAACAGAATCATCAGAATAGATCTTTCTAATAAGGTATTGTTTGTGAAACAAAGAAATTGAAACGAACAGGACCTGTGAGATAGCAGCTGCAGACATGGGAAATTAAGGGAAGGCACCAGGGTAAACTGTTCAAGCACAGCAGCAAGACCAGTGAGGCCAGGACAATGCTAAGGGGTGGGAGGCACAGGGCAGTGCTAAGGAGGAGTGGTTGAGAAGAAATGGAGACAGGGCGGCCTTATGAGGCAGACCTTATAGGCCACTGCAGACAATCTAAAACAGGGCTCACATGCTCTGGGCTTCAAAATATGAGTCCCCTAATTACAAATCCCTTTTATTAATATGACAAACATTGTTTAATTCATAAAGCAAGATTGGTACAAGAAGTGCATAGACTATTTACATCCCTCCTCCTTTATTTAATAATATCCTGTCTCCTTCAGGATTCCATCCAAGCTACCAGGGTACATTTGGTGTGACTGATAGCAATAAGGCTCCTCTTAGATGTGACAGTTTTCCGGACTCTGGTTGCAGTGGGCTTCATTTTAGGATTTCTAGTAAGTTGTATTATAGATTGTTTACTGGACTTTGATATGACTTTATAGTAGTTGTAGGCTTTGAGGAAGAAGACCACAACAGTATTCTGAGAACTGCATTTGTGAGATTCTGTCAGCATGATTTACCCTGCTCTTGCTGACCTGGGCTGTGGAGTAGCTGTCCTATTCCTGACTGTAAAGTTACTCCTGGGTGGACTCTCAGCTTGAAGTCTGCATGAGCAGCTCACCTTTGGAGACAGGCAACTCAAAATTCTCTCACTTTAGGACAGACTGCAGGCATTATTTATACTTCTGCCGAAGAAAGGTGTTTCCCCTTCCTGCTGGAATATATTCAAAAATCTACTTACATTGGAATGAACTCACCGTTATTAACTTGATATTTCAGTTTATGAAATAATTCTATCCTGCTCATTTTTCATTGCTCAAATTATTCAGTCCCTGGCCTGTGGGAGGTCTTGGAGAGGACTCTTCCCATCACATGCTCTATTTTTGTTAAATATTTTCTAACTTTATGTTCCTACAAAAGGCTTCAGACTCTTGCCTGTGTGCTCCCCTAGGCCTAGGTCAACTATTTCATCAAGGTGCTATGGCTCTGTCCACCAGAGAATAGCATTAGAAATCAAACCTGAGCTCTGAGTATGCTCATGGCCACCGCTACATTCTGCCAGTGGCTCTTACTATCTCCCTTCCACTGCTTGTAATGCATTTCATGCTTCCCATTGAAGACTGTGTTACTTCTCATCTTATATCCAGTGATCTCCTTTGACTCAGTTTCTATCACAGTATACACTGTTCTTCTATAACTGATTAAGGCAACACAGATCAAATATTAACATAACCAAAATTTACTACCTAAAAGGCAATTATAATAGTTAAAATATTAGTCAAAATGTTTCTCTTTTATATTTCTGAAAAATTTCATAAAAACCCATGTGATAGATAGAGATGGATAACCTTGGACCCTGCAACTAGTTCGGTGGAGACTACTCCTCAGGGACCTATGTTAAAGACTCTCACTACCCAGAGTAGGGGTATGGAGAGGGGGTGAAACCTTTCCAGGGGAATGTTCTTAGGGAATATTTTCACATATCTTCGAAGGAGGCATGTGTATGTGAGTGTGTAAGAGTATGTAAATCTATTTGAGGAGTATGCTTGTGTATGTGTGCATGTGTGTAAGTGTATATGTGAGAGAGTGTGAATGTGTTTGAGAGGTGTATGTGTGTCTGTGTTTTCTCACTCAAGTGCTTCCCACGACCCAGTTTCTCTCTTACCAGAATCCAAAGGCCATTGAGCTGCCCAAATATAGAACTATATCCTTCAGAACCACCAGTGAAAACAATCCTTTTCTCTGTGTATGTCAATCATCATAGGCAGTTAATTGTAGTAAAGAAAGTTAATATACAAGACTTTCCAGTAAATGTAAATAATGCAGATAATTTTGACTCTACATTAGGGATTCATCTCTAAATTAGTACAAGTTTAAAACATGTTCAGAGGTATTTGAAATTTCAAGTAGAGCAAGAAAATAAACTCTGAAACTATGAGAAATCTGCTACTGCCATGTTGAACACCCTGTGCTTATCTTCAAGGCTATAGGACTATACACATATACTATCAGCCATATTTTAAATGAGTTTTAATACAGAACAAACTTGTCTGTGGGCAGATATCTTCACCACAGTCACACATAAGAAACTAAAACCATAAAATTAATTTTTTGCTACTTCATAATTGTAATTTTCCCATTGTTACTAATTGTAGCATAAATATCTAATATGCAGGATATCTGATATGTGGCCCCAAAAGGATCATGACCCCCTGAGACGCATTGCTTTAACCCCATCAAAAGTTATTTTATTCTCATTCTCTCTCTCTTTTTTGTTGTGTGTGTGTGTGTGTGTGTGTGTGTGTGTGTGTGTGTGTGTGTGTGTGTGTATGTATGTGTGTCTGTGTGTATATGTGTGTTTTGCTTGTTTGTTTGTTCGGTTTTTGGTAGTACCGGCTGTCCTGTGTCCTGAAACTAGCTCTATAAACAAGGCTGGCATTGAACTCACAGGAGATTCACCTGCCCCCACTGGGATTAAAGGTGTGTGCCACCACCTCCAAGTTAAAAAAAAAAATAGTTATTCTAAATTTTCTTATACTTGTAGCACGGTTCTCCTGCTTTCTCCTGCCTCATCTGTGTGCTTCATTTTCCAACTTCTTAGGACTTCTTGGTAATCTGGAACTGAAGGACTATTTGTATAGAATTGTAGAGAAAGAAGTAAAGATGTGTGTGTGTGTATGTGTGTGTGTGTGTGTGTGTGTGTGTGTATGTGTGTGTATGTGTGTGTGACTGAAAATGAGCCTGACTTCTCTTCTGTTAATTTTAAGAGCAGAACTGGCTCAATTTAGTCAGGAGGTAACAGCTAAATTTTGGGTTTACTGTTGCCATGGCTACCCTCTACTCAGACATGTTCCAAGTGACTCAGGGCAGCACTGGCTTCTGGCCAGTTTCCTCAGTGTCAGCTCTATCCTCTGATCAGGTTCTCTCTCTGTGCTCCACGCTCCTTCATCTTCCAGGGCAGTAGAAGGACCTTCCTGTCCCTCCTTCCCTGTGCAGTACTTGCTGTGTACAAAGGAGGAGGCAGTCTTTTAGTCAAGGGCAGTCACAGGCTGGATGTGTGTATCTGGGGTTGGGGCGGGGCTTCCCACCGGATTTGCTCCTCCCCCAGCTGTAGGATCTCTGACAGTCATAGTGGAAAGTCTCTCTCCCTGTAGATCATGGCATATTAACCAATGCGCTGCCATCACACATAATTTTAAACAGAGTGCGCAGGGCCCCACCCATAGTAAAAGGTTTCTCAATATGCAGCTTTAAAAGAGTAATTCAGAATCAAACATAAAATTTTCAAATATTTCTAGCAGTATCCCCTCGGTTACATCGTGCCTTTCTTCTGAACTTACAACATGTGCTTGATCCATGCAATTTCTATGAATATTTCATGAAATGTGTGGACTCAAATTCAAGCCTATCTATCTCATGCTTGGAGTTTCAATATTTTTATTGTACATACAAAGTCTTCTCTTATAGAAACATTATGGTTTAACAATGGAAAACAGTAAGTTTTATTTTTCTGCCATCATTGCCCAGCATCTAACTGACAAATTAGTATGTCTTTGAACTGTATGGGATTGCTTGAATTATTAAAACTGCTGTTTCTAATTTGAGTTTCACCATAAAATTATTAAACGTCTTCCGGCCTGAAATAAGAACAAATTTTCTAAAAATGCTATATGACCATAAACATGCCTCTGTGGTGTTTGTGGTATGTATTTGTGTGAATAAATGTTCTCAGCCCAATGATTATAGACTCAAACTATCAATCAGCTCTGAAAAATGACAATATATACCAACTTTTAGTTCTTTATGTAAAAATCAGAAATCCATCTAGTACCCAGGAAATTTGATTTCCTCTTAGCTATCAGTAAAAACATATTTCTAAGCATTTAAAAAATAAATGTTATGTTTATCAGCAACTACTTGGTCTGTACGTCTATTTTATGTAACTACACACCCAGAACTGTATAAAGGTTTCTTAGGCCAAAAGTGACTACAGGTGGACAACTTTTATAAAGAACCCTGCTCTAGATAGATAGGGATGTTTGTTTCCCCCAGATACCCTGAGATGAAGGTGGCCAGCCTTGCAGTCACTTAAGGAAGAAAAAGGTGTTCCAAGCAAAGAGAGCAGGGAAGCAAGCAAATGTCACAACTCTGGCACTGGGCAAAGTTGATTTCAAACTAGAACTAGTCACCCCCCTGTGATGAAGAAAGCCATGTCTTTGAGCTGGGGCATCTCACTGATCTATGCTATGCTGGCCAGCAAGGCCCAGGGATCTGCTTGTCTCTGTGTCCCTAGAGGTAGACTTCCAAGAGTGTGTGTTGCCATATCTGGCTATTTTTACATGAGTTCTCAAGAGTGAACTGTCACAGGCACTTTACCAGCTGAATTATCTCAACCTCTAAAATGTTACTGTTTAGAAGTAATTCAAACCAATACCCTTTGTGTTCCATGGTGGTTTTCATAGAATTTGTAATTGGCACTGTTTTTTTTTCATAGTCTCACTACGTAGCATAAGCTGATCCTGAGTGCATGACCTACCTTCCTCCTGGCTGGTCTGACTACAGGTGAATGTATGTCACTGTTCCCAGCCCGTCTGTCCAGTTTGATTGCATGTTTTCTCTACTGAGTCAGCAGAATTACTGGTAACACAGTGCTCTTCCACGGAAGCCCTAAGTCAGACTTAGTATTTGTTTTTAAATGTTGGTCAAAGACAGAGGGAAAATGGGATGAGAACAGAGAAAACCAGAAATACTAACTGGCATTATTAAATACTACCACTCATTAAAGTACAAGTTCACTACACAAATGCACCTGTTTGCCACATACCTCTTCCTTCTTAACTCTAGGCTTAAGGCTAACACCGACTCATGACAGCCTATCGTAAGTGTTTTTCTGCTTCTGTCCTGTCTTTCCAAAGTAATCAATCTTAAGCATCTTTGGAAGCTTGTAAATGTATAAATGGACAAGAAGTAGATGTGGATTGTGTGAAATAATAACATATTCACTTAACACATTAAGGGAAACATTGTGAAACCAGAAAGAAGCAGTTAGTATAAGTATAGTATGAGGCCAACCTGGTCTGTATGGTGAATGCCAGGACAGCCAGGGATACCTAGAAAAACCCTATCTCAAAACAAACAAACAAAATAATTAAAAAGATGCTTTTAAAAAAAAAGCTTCTAACTGATAATATTTTAAGGTACTCACTTTAAAACTAATAGTGAACTATAGCCCACATAATGCCAAGGACTACAGGTAGACAAAAATCAGACAATCATATGTGATTATAAAAGTCAAAAGACAGGCAAACAAGACCATACAGTGAACACGGGAAAGGACAAGGGGACAAAACACTGGAGCAGGCTGCAGTGCACACACTAAAGGGCACAAGTCATGAATAGAATAGATACATTATTTTTGTTTTAAAAAGAGAAAATGAATCTGTGAACATTGCAGTGAGCCTATGTAGCAAAGTGTGGCTCATAAAGCCACATAATAATCATACAGCAAGACAGAATATGCAGCAGCATCTGTGAGACACTACTTGAACTGTTATGTCCAGAACTTTTCCATTCTAGATGCTCAGATATCTGCAAAGTTAGAGAGGCAAGGAAAGAAATGAAAAGGGAGAATTATTAAGATTAGTAATTAGTCAACAACAGCTGTACAACATACAGTGAAAAAGGAGGCGTTCTGTGAAGCTACGAAACTTGGATGCATTTCTCTCCATCCTGATCTTTCTTTTCTCACTTCCCTGCCCCCTGAGGTAGACACAAAGCTTCTAAGCACTAACCAAATCTAATACACAAGTAAAACCACTAGAATTTTGCTAAAAGCATTCCTGAGAAGAGATAACTGCACAGACACAGCATGTATGCATTCTCAAAGCACTACTGTTTTTCCTCCTCTTTAATACGCAAAACATTCTGTAGTTCGGGGTGGGGTGGGGATGCTTCTGGGGAACTTAAATACCTTTCAGTAAACATGGGGTCTTTTGTTTTGTTCTGTTTCTGATGGATACTGACATTAACCAGATGCTTATAATAGCCACATGAAAGGAAATTTCCTTAAGCACTTAAAGGCAGTTCCCAAATGTGTACTACACTACAGTAGGAAAGCAAGCTGCCAGATAGGTAGAGTTAATTCCCCCACTGAAACGAGGTCATAAACACTCAAGTCTGCCGACAATAGCTCACTAATAGAAAGTAACTGAATATAAGCATTGCATTAGTTATCAGCTCACACTATTTCTATTTCAAATAGTAGTTAAATAAGGATATTATTTTTCTCTTCTCTGTGTGCTGGAAGTACTTTCTTTTAATTTAAAAAAAGATGATTCACTCCATAAGACCCCACTAAAACGATGAACAAATCTGTTGAATACCACAAGGGCTTCAAATGTTTATTATATTGTACCTAAAGAAATGCAGACCCTTCTACAGAAGGGGCATGACCCCTTACAGCAGGGAGACCTCCATTTTGCACAGACAATTTATGATTCAATGTAACCCCCATCTTTCCTGAAAGCTTAAAAGTAATATTTAATTTCACATGGGAATTTGAAATTTTTAAAAAAATTAAAACTAAAAAAAATAACTGCTTGAGATATAGTCATTACAAATTTCAAGTTATACTACAGAGTTATAGTAATTAAAATCAAACAAAAACATGGTACTAGCATAAGTACCAACACATTGATCAACAGAAGAAAACTAGGGACCTGGATATAAGTCTGCACACCTACAGCCATCTGGATTTTTTACAAAGAAGCCAAAAATATACACTGGAGAAAAGATAGCATTTTCAACAAATGGCGCTAGTCAAATTGGATAGATTCAGGGACAAGAATGAGACTAGATCTTATCTTTCATCCTATCAAAAACTTCAATTACAAATGGATTAAGGTCCTTTATATAAGACTTAATAGCTAGAATCTAATAGAGCTATTTGTAAGAATTCTTGAACTTGCAGGCCAGAAAATGACTCTCTGACCCCAACAGCACGAGTATAAACACCAACAACTAACAGTGAGGCCACAGGAAACTAAACAACTCCTGTACAGCAAAGGATACCATCAGTCAGTTAAAGCGACAATCTACAGAATGGGGAAAGAGATCTTAACCAGTTATATTTCTAACAGACAATTAACTCTAGAATCTACAGAAACAAACCTAAGCTTCAAGAAAACAAACATTCCAATTAAAAAGTTTGGTGTGTAACTAAACAGATAGTGTCAAAAGATGAAGTACAAATGGGTTAGAAACATTGTTTAAGTTCTCGGTGGCCTTAGCCATCAGGGAAATGCAAATTCAAACTCCTTGAGACTGAATCTCATCCTAGTCAGAAAGGCCTCGTTTTAAAAAGGCAAATGACAGAATATACTGCGGAAGCTGTAGGGAAAAGAAAACACTCATTCACTGCTGGTGGAATACTGATGCAATTAATGCTGCCAATATGGACTCGACCTGGACGTTCCTCAAGAGGCTGGAAAGAGTTACCACAAAAATCCAGTGATGTCAATACTAGGCATTTATGTATATGGGATATATGTGGGGGGGGTGCACATGTGTGCACACACAGGACTCTATCTTACTACAGAGATATTTGCTCATCTAGGTTCATTGTGCTCTGTATTCAGAATAGCCAGGAAATGGAAACAAGCCAGACATCCATCAACTGTTAGATGCACAATAAAAATGAGGCAATCTAGACCCAGAAGACCAGACATAGATTTCTTTTCGTGTGTGGATGTAATCTGTGATATGTATATTTCAATTCAAATACCCACAGAGGTTAGATAAGTAGTAAGGGGCTATGGAGAAGGAGGGATTCTTCATGAAAGACAGCTACACTGTAGTGATATAAAGGAAGATGGGGGAACATGGGAAGATTAACATGCATTGGGAATGGGAGGGTAGAGGGGGGAAGATGGAGAGGGATACCTAACAATAAAGGCCTTTCAAAAGGACTGAAGAGCTTCCTAATTGTGTGTCTGTGTATGTGTGTGTGTGTGTGTGTGTGTATACACATATAGGAATATAAACAGATTTACTCTATAATGCCAGACAATTCTCCAACTATACACCCCATACTAATAAAAATTCCAGTGTCAGGAATGGGTTACCTCTTTTTGCTGTACTGAATATACTGCTAGAAGAGAAAAGTAATTGTCAATGTCACCCAAATGTGAAGCCTAATGAGATACAGCAATGACTTGTTTAGCACTATACACCTACTGATGTAGTAGTGGTAGAAATGTTACAGGAATGTAGCCAACCACTTTCTGATTGGATTTATGACCTGCTCCACAAGACACAACCTATAATTGGCAGCATAAGAGAGTCCAAAACTTGTGGCTAAGAAGGGTGATGGCCACAAGGGGAGGAATTACTACTAACGTTCTGCTACAAAGACACAATCTTAAAGTGACTTCTACTGACATTTTGCTATGCCAATACATCAGAGCATCTCTCCTTAAAGAAGCTTCTTCTTACAGGAAATGGCAATTAACACAGGGACCCTCAAGTAGTCAATGTGCAAAGAATAAAAGCCTGTGGAGTGGTCAGCCCTAAAGTGGATGTCTTTATCACACCCCTCCCCTCCAGGCTCAGGGATCTTTGTGAATAACTCCACACCCATGAGTCTGGCTAGCAGAAATTAGACTTGATAGGTTATTTTTAAAAGGGGGAAAAAAGAGGTTATGAGGTTTCAAGGTGGGGAATTGGGAATGAATCTGGAGAAGTTTTGGAGAGAAACAGCAAAGATGATTAAAATATACTGCATGAAATTCTCAGAGAATTAGTAAAAATTATAGGTCATTCTAAATAAGGGAGGCATAAAAACTTAAAATGTGTGCAGTGTCTACCATAGAAATAAGACAATGTTCACAAGGTAGCCAGGGTTTACAGACTTCTAACAAGGAGTACTTTTCTAGTGACAGATACTTCCATCCATGAGTGTTCACTCTTTCCCATGTGACTTAGCTGCTCTTCCATCCAGTTAAGATCTGGTCTCATGATTTACACTGATAATCAGTGCACCCCTGGACCTGGGCCTGGAGGTCCCACCCATACATCCTTGCTGTTCCTAGACTATCACATAGAGAAAGAAAAAGCCCTGTGATGGGGAGAGAAGCAGAGCTGGGCCAACAGTAAACTTCTAGATATGCATGTAAGATCACATGAATCACAGGATGCACGAAAACTCATGAGTGACTCAAGAAAGGACCAAAGGATATATATTCAGCTGAAACCAACCAAATAATTATTTTCCAATAAAATAATAACAAAGTAAGATGTATATTTTTAAGCCATTATGTTTTGAGGTAACAGATACCAAAAATAAATACAAAGAATATGTAACTAATTCTCATGGACACCATGGAAGACAAAGACATTCCTTGCTCCCACTACACAGATAATACTGCATAAGTAAATAAAAGGTCACCTCATAATTGCTTACGCTGCCACATTAGGTCAGAAGAATATAAAAGGAAATAGAATATAGACATCTTTTGCCCACTGTGAGATTTTTATCAGATTTTTGTGCTTGTAGTTTAGAAGATTGACTCAGAGGGCCAGCACAAGGGCAGGAGAATGGGTCAAGGTCAAAGAGAATAAACAAAAAACAGACTTGGAGAGAACTGTTGAGGGAGAAGGGGGACATGACAAACTGTATGTGAGGGTAACAAGGCAGGACGTGTAATGGCTCAGTGATGGTTCCAGGTGTCAACCAAGCCAGTGCAGAGCAGAGGAGGCACATAAATCTTTTCAGACATACAGACAAGAGAAGAATTCTTTACAGGGCATTTTCAAATGTGACCTATTAATAAAATGTCCAGCAAATGTTGGACTATGTAAGATTAAGTTTTTAAAAATAAGATTGTCACTGGATATACAGTTAGACATCACTATATAAGAGTTAAATCCATGGAAAGCTGATATCTAACTCAGAGAGAGCTGTAGGTATATGAGATTGCACCACCTAACATAGGCTTTATAAAAAATCAGTCACTACTTGGATCTCCCAGAGTGGGGAGAAAGAGACAGGGACTATTCAGAAAAAGGGAAGTCACCTTGCTTGAAAGTATACAACCTTGTGGATTAAGGTCAAGATGCCTACCTTCATTAAACTAAATGTCTACTCAAAACCAGCTAATTCTCAAGGTCTACGTGCCATACCATATGCATCTGGGCTCCTTTTCTGGGTGATTCTATTACTTAATTCACTAATCTTGCCAAATAAGCTCCAGGTAGAAGAGCCTAGAAGACAGCTGACTATAATGGCTATTTGGGTTTCTGATCAATCAATTATTTATATTTTGGTATCTTAGAATAAAGCAAGTGATACACACATCTGGTGATGCATGTTTAGATGCTTGGAAACCAAGATATTTTATGTCTTCCTTCTCTCAATTTTCACTACTGCCAAACCACAAACTTTAATATCTATATCAACCCAATTAACCACAAAGTAAAGAAATTTACCATCACTATTTTAAAACTTAGAAATAAATGTATGTATCTTATACACTAGGGTAAATTTAAGTAAAAATATAACATCAGATTGCAGAGGTAAATTTCCAGTTAGGCTCCAGGGAACTTTCTGGGCTTTGACATTAGTCAGGAGGCAATTCCTAGTGATTCTATTGACTGAAGTGGGGTTAATTAGCTATGGTATTTCATTTCAGTCAAGGGATGCTCACAATCTTTGATGAGGAAACAGAGCTGCTAAATACGCACAGAACTGCTGAAACAACCGGAAGCCTTTCAGAGTCAAGGTCACCAAGATATTACCAAGTACTTCTAATGCCATTATTAAGTCCGTAAAACCTACAGCTTTGGCTCTGTTTTCCTACAGTTAATTATATGTAGGACAAAAGGGAGGAACCGAAGAAGTTATTCAAAGAATCCTAAATTGAGCCAATGTTATTTTCTTTTGCATCAATTCACTGTAATATAGTATATAAATGTAAAGCTTCTTTCTCCTTCCCAGAATTCGCAACTGTCTTATGATGATACGAACCCATGAATGATTCACTTTCATTTTTAAAAATGGCAATACGTAGAGGAAAAAATAAAGGCTATAAATGTACTTCAGGTGAACAATACAAAGGAGGCCAAGGACTAAAAGCACTTGAAGCTTGAGGTTTTTGTCCTACAAATCACCTTCCTCTATTTTATTTTGCATCACACACTTACAGATATATGTACAGCTAGAGAAATAACAAAAAAGCTCGCTTTGCTAACATGCTCTTGGTAATCATCCACTTTACCCAAAGGACATTAAAAAAACAGCCCCCATATTTTAATTAGAACTTTTGGCTTAATAACACTTCTGCCATGTCCTCTAGCAGCTAGCAACTTTGTTTGGTCACACTCGGTGAAAGCTTGGCATGTAATCATGGCTAAAAATAAAGACCGTTTACAAGTGGGGGAGAAAAAGATTTTTTTTTCCTGTTCCAGTGTTTTCTTCCTTAGTATTCATTTATTAAAATTGCCACTGGTGGTGACAACAGCCAAGAACTGGAGATTGGAGAGGTGTCTCTCTCCATGCCCAAGCAACAATAAAAACAACAGTTTCATTAATGAAGTGCCAAGGTTTTAGATCATGATATCCCAATAGTCTTGATTTAATTTTAAGAAAGCTTACTTTCGGATTTTTTTTAAACTGTGGTTTATTTTAGCTTCTATCTCGTGTTGATCTATGAGCAGAAGCTTCACTTTAATCACAGATTCATAACAGTCAGTCTGCAAGACCTGGGTTATGTTAAACAGGGTATGCTGTTATCAGCCTTGACATCTCTATGATGGATTCTTTCACAGGATCATTAATAACACTGTAATTAGCAAGTAGCTATGAAATATCAGTCCTGAATTATAAAACAACAATATGAAATCCATATTTCAGAAACCTTTTAATTCCAGGATAAGTTCCTAGCCGTTAGATTTGCCTTTTATGAAATTAATCAGAGTATATGTATTAAAGTTTTGATCCAATGAAGAAATGGAATGCATAATATCTAAATCAGTAAGAGGAAAACAATTATAAAATGACAAATGGAAGAAAGCAGGAGAGTAAGTGCGAAAGGGACCCAACCCAGGGTGTTATGCACACGCCTAAGGCCCCTACTACAGTCCCAGACCTAACTTGTTATGTTTTTAATGCATGCATTCTGCTATTTACCACACTTCTAAAACAGAGACACAGAGACAGACCAAGGGCCCACCTCTTTTGATACTGGACATTCATAAACCATTGTGAAATATATTAAAATCATGTTAAAACTGTTAACATTAATAATTCATTTTGTCTGTTTCAAAAATTTCTCCTGATGTTCTTTTTCCTAGAAATAAATCAGGACACTGGAAATGGAGAAGCAGCTATGGACTGTCTGGTACTATCTACACTGCTCTCAGTCAAAGAGGTCTTGGCTATATAGATGGCCAGCACTGATGCCAGGGCCTGTGCTATCTTTAATGATCCTTGGACATCTTGAAACAACTCTTAAAAAGACAGTTGTCAACTGTCCTAACTACTGAAGGCACAGCCCCAGCCAGAACTGTTTAGCTTTTTGCAAAGACATATCTTGGAAAACCATATTTCCAGCTCGGCCAGAGAGACTATTTTTACTGGCCAAAGAGACTCCTGTGTGACCAGGGTTGGTCAAAGCATAAGCCCCAACGGTCGTGGTGGGTACTAAAGGCAAGGCTGTGTTTGGCCAAACAAATGGCTGTGATTGGTTCAAGCAGTTTTCCAGCTTTATAAGCAGTGCTCTCTGCTACTCTTCCCCGATGCTGCAACATCAGGTCCTGTACAGATCCTGTGGAGTGGCCTTCCCTAGTCATTCAGCTGCAGCAGACATAGCAGAAGATAGCAGCCATTGGGAAAATTACCTATGGTGGGCACTAGGTACAAACTCTGCCCATGTGCACCATGCAGTGGCTTGACAGTTCAAGATCCCACTGACACCACAGGAATCCAGGGTCTTGGGAATCTATTCCTGCTTCCAGGCCATCAAACAGCTCTGTGTACCTTCCTGAGCCCGTTCTTCTAAGCACAACAGCATCCACAACTGAGGTGGTCAAGTGATTGTGGGGGAAATGCCAGGAACTGGCACCCAGTTTCCAATACTCACTGCTGGGTTCATAATTAGTTTTGTTTGCTACTGGCATTTAGTGCCCAAGCCCTAAGCTTTACTGCCAAGTAGCCAGAACCACTGATTGACAGCTGAAGCTCTGACACAGAGGCCTTGGACCACAGGTCTTAGTCTACACCACCACTCTGACTGCCCACTGTTGATACCCAGGGATTTCATCTGCCCAGTGAGCATCCTGGCTCTGTGGAAGGGTATGGCTGCACCCAGTGCACAATGAACAAATGAACTTCTGATGTCCATTCCTAAGTACTGTCTCCAGGGAGACAGGTGCCTAGAGTTGTTCTAGCAGTAACCATGGACAACAAAGGAAGGAGTAGTTGAACAGTTTAATAGGGCCAGGATGGGGATATGAGACAGAGATTAAAACACTTATCATGCAGGTATGAGCCCCAGAACCCACACAATGCTGAGCAGTGTCTGGAGAATCCCTGGAGCAAGCTGGCTAACCAAAATAGCTATCCAGTGAGTTCAGGGTTCAACTGTGATGCTGGGTCTTAGTTATTGAGGCAGAGAGCAGTCAAAAAATACTGACATCCACCTTGAGGCTCAGCATGTACACATATGCTTAAATCCACACATGAACATATACACTTCATGTACACACAAGGGAAGGAATTTAGAAAAGAAGAGCCATGTTAGGAAAAAGGTATTAGTTTCATGCGATTGATAGGCACACACTACCAGATGCCACAGGGAAGTTTATTCGGGGGAGTTGCTGAGAGAAAGGGGAAGAGGGAAAAAGAGGAGAGGGAGGAGAGAGAGAGAGAGAGAGAGAGAGAGAGAGAGAGAGAGAGAGAGAGAGAGAGAGAGAGAGAGAGAGAGAGAGAGAGAGAGAGAGAGAGAGAGGTGGGGGGCTGGGGCTCCTTTTAAGAGAGCGGCTGGGCACAGACTTACGTAGTCACACCTATCAAATGTTGGTTTACCACATGGCCTCTACATGCCCTGAATCATTACAAAAGGAAGTAGAAGTAGAGATAACAAGAGGGCAGAGAGCTGACAAAAGGGAGCCAGGGACAGGAAAAGCAGACCTTGGTCACCAGAAGATTCAAGGGAACTGTCAAGTCTTCAAGGCCAATGGTGTCAGACTCTGGGCTGAGAGTTGGAGAACTGGTCAATGTCAAGTGGCTAAGGGTCTCAGTGTCAAGGGCCTGCACAGCACAGGGTTATAAGCTAAACAATGAAGGAGAGTCAGATTACCAACTCGGGAATGATGGGCTGTAATATTAGAGGATGATACTGCTCCTTCTGCCAACCACTGTGTCTGCTCCGGGGAGTGGGGGGGAGCCAAAAGAAGTTGACGCATTGCTCAAAAAGTGACAGATAAAGAAATGACTGACTGCTCTGTTCCCACTAAGATCGGGAACAAGACAAGGTGCTCCATTCCCAGCAGCCCTGTTCACATGGTGCTTTGAGTCCCAGCTAAAGCTACAAGACAAGAAAAAAACAAAAGGGATAAAACAGGAAAAGTATCCTACTTTTCCCATGACCTGACTCTATACCTTAGAGACTCCAAAGACATCACCAGCTGACACGCACTTTCAACAAAGAGGCAAGCTACAAGGTTAACATGTGAAGATGGCTGTCCTGTATCCCAAGACAAATAGACTAGGGGTGGGGGGGAGACCAGGAAAAAATCGCATTCATTATAGCCTCAAAGTAAACAAAATACCCTAAAATAAACCTAACCAAGGAAGTGAATGAATTAAACAATGAAAATCTTAAACATTAAAGAAAGAAATTGAAGAAGACCACAGAAGATGTAGAGATGTCTAATGCATGTAGGCTGGTAGTATTGATACTGTTAAAATGGCCATCATACTAAAAGCAATGTACAATGTTCATTGTAACCCCCATATAAATTTCAAACAATTCTTAACATAAATTGGAAAAAAAAAAAAAAAACACCTCAAAATTCCCATGTTTAAAACTCACATAAAAGCACAAAAAGACTCTGGATAACAAATATGATTCTAAACTATGAATGATGGAGGTGTCTTCATTTCTGATTTCAAGTTATACAACAAAGCCACAGTTGTAAAATCAGCCTGGTACTAGCACAAAACCAGATGTTGATCAGTGGAATAGAACTGAGAAACTGGTGTAAGTCCACACACCTACAGCTACCTATTTTTTTTTTTTTTTGGACAAAGTTATCAAATATACGCATTGGAGAGATGACAGCATCTTTATCAAATGGTGTAAGAGAAACATCCCCATGTATAAGATGTATATTAACTCTTCTCTCACACTCTAACAAAAAATCATTTCCAAGTAGATCAAAAACTTCAATATTTGCCCTGAAACTCTGAAACGTCTTGAAGAGTAGGAGTATACTTCATGATGTATGCTCAAGGAAAGGCATTGTGGCTATACTCTAGTCTCCCAGGATAGAACTAACATTTACAACTGGAATGTCACAAAATGAAAAGGCCTCTGTACTGCAGAGGAGACAGTTGTCTGAGACAGCCTACGAATTGGGGGAAAGGATCTTTGTCAGCTAAACATCTGACAGTGGATTGTGGTCTAGAATACATGAGGGGCACAGTTAGCCGAAAGCAGAGAGCAGCCACGGACTCTCGCTGATGGGATGTGAAGACTGGTAAAATCTCCCGATGCTTACCCATCAGCAACAGGTCAGCTCTAATACAGTCCTGACTAGGTGAACTGCCTCTAACTGGAGAGCCTACTTGCCAGTCATGGTGCATGCCGTCTCCATATGTTCTTACCACAGCTAGCGCTATAAGAGATGAGGAGTCTACCCTTCAGAAAGAAGAATTGCAGTGGTCTACATCTCTATCAGGTGGTAGAGTTACAATACATTTGTGTCTGCTTGATACTTCCATTGTCAAGTTGTATACACCTTCCAGTATACAAGAGAGGAGAGGTAAGTCTGGGACACCAGTAGGTCCTGACATTAATCTTGGCAAGAACATGGCCCTAGGAAAACCAAAATCCTTTTGAATTCTATAATGATGGCAGGAAAAGTCATGGTATCTCTAGGAACAGTCTGGAAGACTTTAACGTATGCACTAACCTCATCATTTCACAGAACTGCTGAATCAAAAAACAAATCCACTCTAAAAAACTCACTAATAAATATCACTTTGAATCATCTTTTAATAAGTATTCAAGACAAGTAAAAGAATCCAGTGGGGATAATTCACCGTGTCCATACCACTGAAATCAGGTTTTGTATTAAAACACATAGCGCTGTGGCTGGCAGATATAGCAGGCATTTAACAAGCAACAGTATTTATTTGTTCTAATTCACTAAATGCTACCACAATACTTTTTCATACACAATGCAATGATTTAGTAAACTCAGATGAAACAAAGTTTTTTTGCTAGATATTCTAAAGAGAAAGGGAAAAAAAATGCCATGAAAGGATCTCACTGTTCAATCACAACTAGAAAAGTCCACTCAATTTTAGAATTCTCTGTGAGATAACAGGCCTCCATTTGCTCTTCCCTATAAAAGACAAGCTACTTGGAGGTAGCTGGCAAGGTTTCTTCTAAGAGTGGCTTCCAGTCAGGCAGTGGTGAACGCATGCCCTTAATCCCAGCACTCAGGAGGCAGAGGCAGGTGGATCTCTGAACTACAAAGCAAGAAGCCAGGGCTATTACACAGAGAAAGCCTAAAAACTTTGTCTCAAAAAAAAAAAGAAAGAAAGAGAGAGAGAGGGAGGGAGGGAGAGAGAGAGAAAAAAAGAAAGAAAGAAAAAAAGAAAGAAAGTGAGAGAGAAAGAAAGAAGGAAAGAAGGAAAGAAAGAAAGAAAGAAAGAAAGAAAGAGAGAGAGAGAGAGAAAGAAAGAAAGGAAGAAAGAAAGAAAGAAAGGAAGGAAGAAAGAGAGAGAGAGAGAGAGAGAGAGAGAAAGAAAGAAAGAAAGAAAGAAAGAAAGAAAGAAAGAAAGAAAGAAAGAAAGAAAGAAAGAAAGAAAGAAAGAAAGAAAGAAAGAAAGAAAGAAAGAAAGAAAGAAAGAAAGAAAGAAAGAAAGAAAGAAAGAAAGGAAGAAGCAAAGCAGCTTTACACTCCCCATTGGAGAGGACAATCAATGGGCAGTGGCAGATCAGATTGAAGTTTAATTGACAACTTTGTGACTTTCAAAATTATAGCACTTTACTCACTGTTCCTTAAACTGACTCTCTGTGAGCAAAGACTCTAGCTTCCACACCAGGAGGAAGTGTGGCCAACAACCCTGCCTCAAACATGAGCTACTGGAACATCATTGTACGTCTTTAATCTCACTTGGATGCTTATCTCCACAGCCATTATCAGAAACAGCTGATTTTTATCAAGCCACCAAAATTACACAGAATCTTAATGTTTGGGTTACTCCAAAGTGAGGCCCAGGGAAACCTCCCACTAAGATAACAGGTAAGTAGGGTTTGAGAGTTTATGCTCCAAGAATAATGATTAAGATAAAGGGCTTACAAACAGGAAATCGGCAGAAAAGAATGTATTTCAGCAAATGGTGCTGGGAAAAATGGATGTTCACGCAGAGGAATGAAATGAGACCCTGATCAATCAAATAAAAAATAACCTCAGACAGATCAAGGGCCTAAACCTGAAGCTGAAACACTGGATCAAACACTGAAACTGCTGGATTTAAGCATAGGCAGTGTCTCACATGATAGAGGTGTAAGAAAAAAACTTCCAAAAAAGACTTTCCTAAGAACAAAAGCCAACAATTAACAAGTGGGACTTCATAAAACTAGAAAGCTTCAGCACAGCTAAAGAAACAACCACCCAAGTGAAGAGGAAGCCCAAAGAGTGGGAAAGAATTCTTGCTACCTATACATCTTACAGAGAATCAACATGCAGAATATATTATAAAAAAAACTTCAAAAACTAATATAAAAGATCCACTCAAAAATGGGCTGAAGACCAAAATAGAGAGGTCTCAAAAAATGGCTTAGAAATATCTCCAAAGCCACTTATTTGCCCTAGTAACTAGGGAAATACAAATCCAAACCACTGCGGTATTTCATCTTAAGCCTGCCAGGAGCGCAAAGATCACAACCAACAACAAACACCAGAGGGAAGGCAGGGAAGAGGCTCTTGCTCACTGTTGAGGAGCTTGCAAGCCTGTGCATCCACTACAGAAATCACTGTGGAGAATTCTCAAAAAGCTAAAACTACATCTAACCTACCATCACTCCTTCCTATGTGCCCAAAGGGCGCACCATCCTCCTCCACAGATACTTGCTCATCCCTGCCTATTGATGCCCTATTCACAGAAGTTAGGAAATGAAAATAACTTAAATATCCTTTACAGATATGGATGATAAAAACATGTGCATATATTGCATGGATTAGTATTCAGCTGTAAGGTCAAATAAATCATGAACTCTTCAGCTAAATAGACGGCAGAAAAAAAAAACAAAAAAACAAAAACAAAACAACAACAACAAAAAAAACAAAACAAAGAACACACTAAGTAGGTAACCCAGATCCAGAAAGACAAATGTTCTTTTTAGCTCCAAATTTTCAGATGTTAGTCCGTATCCTGTAGTAACTGAAGAAACCAGGAAAGCAAAATGAAACCCTTGTCAGGTAGTGGGTGGGGAGGCAAGCAAGGGAGAGGGAAATAGCAGGGCACAGATGATCAGGGAAAAACTTCTATTTAGGAAGAGGGACATAAATACAGAAAGAGGGGAAAGAATAAGCTAACAGTCTGTCTGAAAACAGTCAAAAGGAATTCTACTATTAGCTCTCTACCTAAGGGAAAAATACTGTAATCCACATAAGCCTGTGTATTAATATACATATATATTTAATTGAAATTTTCTCATATGTATCAACAATGCTCCCTCTAAGTGCCAAAGACCATTTCACAAAAAAATAAAATAAAATAAAATAAAAAATACAAGGCATGAAAAAATGTTATCTTACGTTGTTATTCAGGACATTACTGTTCTTGTGCTTACTTGCCCAGCGGGCATGAAAGGTAAACTCCTATGGTGGAAGGTGCTATGCACTTCAGAATCAGGGCCCAGAGGCCCCTGATCTGGAACTGGCTGAATATCTCTTCACTGAAGACTAGCTGTCATGATAACAGAAAGCACTATGCAAGCTTCCAAGAAAAGAAGCAACCAATAGCCCTACCCAATTATGATGCCCATGAACCACACTAATGACCCTAAGGGTGCAGTAGTGGCACACATACCTTGGTGGTCACCAACTGCCCTTTAATTGAACTTGAGATTGATTCAACATCAGCAAGAAGGAAACCATGCCTGATACTGGAAACCTAACCAACTACTCACTACTAGCCAAGTCATGGTTCTTGAAGAACCTATAGCCACTACGTTACTAAACCAGTATAATCCCTAGCCACATTCTAAATATCTGTCTTTATAACCCCAAAATGAGTGGTTCCCACCTCTTACAAATCAGACTTTTCTTTGCAGCAGTGGCCATTACAGAAAGCTCCAACCAACCAAAATGCAGAATTGTGAAACCCAGCCCCAGCACCTGAGTCTCAAGAACATTGAAGAGGAGGCGGAAGAGTCAGAGGGTAGGGGTTTGCTGTGAGTTTTTGGCCCCTAGGACTGTCGGGCGCTCACCTGTACATAAAGGGTCAACAACACAACGACAAAACATACGCTGAGCAACAACAACACTTAATATACAGAAGTGGACAGGGGAAAGTACACGAGGCCTCAGTCCTGCACAAAGACGCGTAAGCCAGCTATATAATGAGTGCCTATTACGTTACGCACCTAGACTGTGTATAGTGTTAGTCTGCTTACAAAGCTCAGTCAGGCACAATATCCCAACTGGTCCTCATAACTGCCTTGGGAAGCAGGTGTTTTCACTACTGTTCCTAATTCATAGATAAGAAAGCAAACATAACAAGGTGACTGACCTATAAAGCACACATAATTACAGGGGCTGCATCAGAATCCAAGTTATTTTCAGTACACTACAAATACTATCCATACAGCCATGGCCCTGCCAAGACCACGGAAGGCTCTTGTCTGTCCATAGTTGTTAAAGGGGAACTGAAAGACACCCCACCTCCAAGTTCCATGTGCTCCCACTTGCACTGTCAGTTTTATAAATGCTGCGTGTATACACGTCTAGGAAGTGTTTATAATAGTACACTAAAGGGAAACTTTCTAAAATCTTTATAGACAGACAGTTTCTGGTATGTAGGAATATGTGTTAGTCATCATTAAATATAAAGTGTTTGGCAGCTAGCAGGCACTAAAAAACTGAAACTAAAATACTAAGTCAATGGGGCTGTTTATCAGATCACATTCCTCCACACTTTATTCATGAGTATTCCTCAGAAAAAAAGTCACATTTTATTTACACCTCAGGATTTTTTATATCTCTCAATTCTAAGAAGTGTCTGTTACACTAAACCTTAAATAGTTAAGTGCTACTCAATCCATTATTTTCTAGAAGCCATAAATGAGCACTTTGTTAAAATCTTCATCATAAGAAAGTTAGGATATTTCCATAAAATTATATTTTCAAATTAAATTATGTCCTGCTTAATTTGTGGAGCAATTATATGAAAATAAGAGAATATCTAGTAAAAAGTCTTTTTGGCATGCAGAAGTGTTCTGGAACATTCAAAAAAATAATAATGTAATATAAGCAGCTACCACCCGCAGTCACTACTCTAAGAGCATGACTGGATACAAAAAGACACCGATCACTGGCACAAACATCCATAATCCATGTTTTGAAAATGTGGGCATCGTTCTCTAGGCTACTTCCTGCTGAATGGGGACGCTGACAATCTCATAGAAATCCAAAGAAAAATTTAGGATTATGCACAAGTCTTTAATGGAATACTCTTTAAGGCTGGGTCATCTCAGCCAGTCTTCTTGAAATTGTTCTGGATACAGAGCTCAGGAAACTCCAACAGAGGTGCTCTGAAATGCTGAATCATCTGGGCCATCCATTTCCATTGGAGATTTTTCAGGGGGTCTTCCTCTATCAAACTTTATATTCTTTATCCAAGAATAAATCCACAGCCTCTCATTTTCTGTGAAAATAAAAAGAAAACCTCTTCTCCAAAGTAGCATATCTTTGGATTTCAATTTTAAAGTAACAAATAACAAATAACAAATAACAATTTGTTATTGTCACTGATTGCTTATGAAAATGACATTGCAAATATAATAGATTTCTTTTTTTTTTTTTTTACAAGTGAGCACAGGCAAGGTCATATCACTTGCAAATATGGCAATGACATAGTATTTTAATTTATAGAATTCTCATGATGTACACTCGGTGAAAACTATTAGCTTTCAATAAACTAGCTTTTACAAAAGGCCGATCAGATATTCTCCATGTTTTATGCTATATTGGTGTGACGGTTCACCTTATCAACTTTACCGGCTATCAAATCCCTGGGGTGATTCTGTACACTTTGAAACTGCTGCTCTAGTTGAACAGGAAAAAAAAAAAAAAACTTGAATGTGGGTGGCGCCATCCCATGGGCTGGGCCCACATACTGAATACAGAGGAAAAAGTGAGCTGAGAGCTGACATTTCTGTCTCTGTTTTCTGAGTAGAGCCGCTGTGACAAGTTGTCTCATGCCCCTGCTACCCTGGGTTTCTCTACCTTGACAGACTGAGTCCCCGCAGACTGTGAGCCAAACAGACCCCTCTTGTCTTTGGTGGCTTCTGTTTAGTAATCTGTCACGAGACAGGAAAAGTAAGGAAGACAATCAGTCCATTGCTCATTTTCTGGGGAATATCATCCATCAAAACCATGGAAAGACCTTCTCATCTGGTTACACGTGGATAATCACCAGAGCAAACCATTCATCAAATAATTACAACAAATTATTTTCTAAGAAAAACAACTTAATGAGATGGTGATACAGAGAACATCAACACATTTCATGTAGAAATCAAAGAATTCAAATACTGTCTAATTAACAGCTAATTTTTAGAAAGCCAACATAAGGCAATAAATTCTAACTTCTTCTAGATCTTTTCCCAAAAAATATGAAGCCCTAGGCCAGCTGGTACTTGCCTTTAATCCAAGTACTAGCGTGAATCTCGAGTTCAAGACTAGCCTGATCTATGTGGCATGTCCCAGGCAAGGCAAAACACAGTAAGACTCTGTCTCCTTATAGAAACAAACAAAAGAAAGCCCTGCTCCTCAGCAAAGAAGCCCTTCATCATTTTGTTCAAGAGCAGAAGGAAATGAACAGATAGCTCTGTCCTGAGCTTCTTCATCAGCCTATTTTTGGTCAAAGAGTAGTAGTTCCTGAAACTGTTGAGTCAACCTCATTTTATTAACACAGGAACTAACATTTCTCATGAGAAAATAAGATTAAAGACCATGAAAGTTTCGATATCTGGATAAAGCTTTGGAGGTATGATGAAACTATTTATCCAAAGATCAGGAACTTAATTTTACTTTAAGAATAAACAAATTCAACATTATATTTGGTTACATATTTTCTCTAATACATTTTCTCCCATGATGCTACAGTATAAGCATGTCAGTAAGAGGGGAAAAAAATAGAATCAAATTCCTTAATACTGACCAGTTCATTTGCCCATGAAATTGAGGTCAATCTACCTTAGAGCCACCATTGAGCTATAAAATATTGTTATAATTTTTATTGCTTCTGTAATTAAGCTGAGCTGTGAACCAAAGCAGAGTCTTTAAAACACCCTGTGATGCAAAACCACAGCTCTTATTTCAAATGGAGTAAAAGAGAGTTTATTCTGAAGCCAGGTGTAAGTATCCAAGGCTTATAGGTTACCCTAAATGCTACACTTCAGAATGATAACAGTTATGTGAAGTTTTATAGTAACTATACAAAGAAAGCCCCAGGGATTTAAAAATCCCTGTGTGAGAACATCAGCTAGGTGAACAGCTAAGCAAGGGTGTCTCTGCCATAGGTCTTAGACGGCACCCTTGGTCTTCTGTCTGTAGAAACTAGGTGTCCTCTTTGTATATCCTGGAAGGAATTTTACCCAAGAATCACAAGGGTATTTGGTGAAATACAGAAGTGGGAATATATGGCTATTAAAGAGGCAAAGACAACCCATATAACATGTCTGTGGACTTCTAGCATCCCAGCCCTCCACAGCCATATTTCTGTCAGTCGGCCTTGTAGAACCTTCAATGTATATCTGGTTCAAAAGTAGAAGGGGTGTTCAGTTCACAATCCCAAACAAGTTTAAAGTTTTATATGTTGGATACACACAATTTTGGTTCTGGTCAGGGCATATGTTTTTTGTTTGTTTTTTTAATACGGCATCTAAACCAAAACTGCATTAGAAATAAAAAAGCACATTACTAGAATGCAGCACCAAGAGATAGGGAGAGAGAAGCTTGTTTACATAAATACTTCTGGATTCCTCATAAAACTGCTGGGCCACAGCAGGCTGAACCAGGCCTGCAGAGATAGGTATTGACTCACAGGAAGCAACCACAGCCACCACAGGGCTCAACTATGTGCAGAGTGCCTAAATGTTGGGAACAGACTTAAGCAGAGGTGGAGCCTCAGAAGGAGACCAAAGGCATCAGCCAACATGAAGTAAATGCACCTCAACCATTTAAAACTTTACTTTTGGTGATATGTCAAAATAAATCTAATGTTTGGTTACTGGAAAGAAAGTTGTTGTGAACTTTCATCACTAACAACAAAATTCTATATTCTATGTGGTGTTTCTTAATCTTTTCAGATTATTAAGCTGTAACATAAAAAAAAATATGTTTAATTCACTGGGTGTCTGTGTGAACACATATAGATGTGTGCTCTTATCTATATGGGTATGTGTGTGGAGGGCAGAAGGCAACTCAGGTCTTGCTCTCCGGAGGCCTTCTGCCTTGTTTGTTGAGGTAGGCATCTTTGTGGGGCTTGTCGGTTGGTTAGGCTGGCTGGCTGCGGAGCCCAGCAACCCTTCTGTGCCTACTTCCCAGAACTAAGAATGCAAATCTCGCTTTTTACCTGGGTGCTGCCAGAAACTGAACATGAGTCTTCTTGCTTGTGTGACAAGCACTTTTTCAATTTACCTATCTCCCCAATCCTTTTAACTTACTTTTTGATAATTCTAACAACTTGGAGTCAACTTAAAAGGTATCTAAGCCTTAAAATGAGACCTTTTCATATGGTCTTATTAGAATAAACACTGTTCATTTCTAACACCACTTCCCATGCTGTATATTAAGGAGGGATGCAAAACATACTATCCAACTTCCCACCAGATGCTCAGATGTAGAGAGAAAAAAGTGACAGCTCATAGGGTCACTCCTTACTGTTGTCTCTCTAGCTACCAAATCATTATTATTATTATTGCTGATATTATTATTTGACTTATTGACTTGCTACACTCAATTTTCCCTTACTACTTTCTCTCCAGAGACATGACTTAGGATCCCTTAGATGTCTATAGGGGAAAAGAAAATACAAGTTTCTCCAACACTCCCTCATCACCTTCCTCCACTGAAGACTATTAAGACAATATAGAGAACCAGTGGTTCTATGAACATCTGCAGAATGGAGTCACATTTTTTTGAGACATGGTTAATGCTACTACAGAGCTCCTACAGCCTAACAAATAGCCTGAGGAGCACAGGGGAATTGAAATCATGCTACCAGAAGCCAATTCTGTGTCTCTTCGCTGTTTCTTAGATTCTTTCACATCTTGTGGTCCAGCTCCAGCTGTAGGACGTTACCCTCCATCACTGGATAAGGTGTTCTTACTTCCTTTGGTTCACTAGTTCTTTTACATAGCAACCATTAACTTTTATCTACAACTTTATTTTCATGGTTTCTTTCTCCAGTTCCCTCTTAGGAGGTTCTTAGACACTCTAACCATACTAGATTCTAACCTAGGCTTTTGCATGAGTCTTACTGACGGTCACAATGCTGTCAGGAACAAGAGCCTACTAAGAAATCAAAACCTCAGTTGCATAGCCAAGAAACAAGAGATGTTCTAGTGCTGCATTTTCAGACTGCCTATCCATTCATTTTATAAACAAAGTTTCACTGAACACAGGAGAAAATACTGCTGTCCCTTCCCACTAAGTATGCGATGATTCAAAGGTTAACAACCCAGAAACCCCTCTGTGCACTGTGCAATCACCACCACAGCAGAAATAGTATAAAAATGTCATGATCAGACACAGGAAAGCAGGGCAGCAGGGTCTGCAAACAGAAGGAGCATCTAACCCCAGAAGTAATAAAACTTCCAACCCAGTCCTCTTCTGGTCAGGAAGTTCTCATTTGACTTTGTACCCCTTGCCCTTTCACGGTATGCTGTCCTCTCTTTGGCATGGCACCTAGAAGCTTCTAAGTCCCGCATGGATAAAATCCAAGCCTGCAAGACAGAGAGAATGGGACAATGCCTTTGTACACTATAAAGTTTTGTCACTCAAACTTGTTTAATAAAACACTGCTTGGCCAGTAGCCAGGCAGGAAGTATATGCAGGACACCAAACCAAGAGAATTCTGGGAAGAGGAAGGGCAGAGGCAGAGATGCCAGCCAGCCACTGAGAAAACAGAACACATAGAAATAAGATAATAGGACATGAGCCACATGGCAAAGTATAGGTAGAAATATGGCTTAATTTTAGTGTAAGATTTAGTTAGTAACAAACCTGAACAACTGGCCTCGCATTTATAAGTAATATTAAGCCTCCAAGTCAATTATTTGGGAAGTTGCTGGTGGGATAGAAATTTCCATTTACAGCCTGTCATTTAAAAAGCATTGTCCAGTTACTGCTCTCTAGTTTAAAAAACATCTTTCAGTCATTTTCTTTTGACATAAACTGGTATTTTCAATCCCATTTCACACATCCTTACAGACTGAGTGACAGCCTTGGCTAGCGTGACTCCCTTACCACTGTGGCCCAGTGGCATCTTGAGTCTAGAGACACTGCTGCTCACTTGGTGACTCTCTGGAGGTTTGCTTGGAAAAATGGCAGAATAAGCTACTTAGAGTTCAGCTTTATCTTCCAGAATTCAGGAAGGAAACTGAAACAGAGCCTAACAGAGAGGGAAAGACAGGACTGAATTCTTACTTTCTTCAGTGCCCGAGGGCAATGCCTAACTTCAAACAACTTCTCCTGTAGTCATGTGAATCTTGTTTCAGAGGAGATGCTGATTCTCAGAAAAAGGACTGGTTCTCAATCCTCCTACACAATGAGAGAATTTAACATGAGAACTTGCTTTACCAGTGTCAGGTTCAAAGAAAACTAATTCCCCAAACTCTTAAAAAGCAGTCCAAATGTCCAGAAATGAATTCAACCTGGACTATAGGAGGATTTCTGGTGCTTAGAAAAAAGGCCAGCAGTTCTTGGAAACTTGTGAAACAGTTCACCTCTACCAAAAGGAGTCATTTCCCTTACCTTTGACAGAGGGTATGTATGGTTACCCTGGGACCTATCAGCATATCAAAGCATGTGCTGGCCTTCAGGCTCTCTCCATATCACAAGTACCTGTTTTCACAACTAAGTTTTCTCCATAAATAGGTATCAAAACATTTGTAATGCTACAACAGCTTTTCAGAGACTACTGTCATCTGTAAAGGACAGAAATGTGGTTTTCACAGTCTAGCTGTAGGAGCCACCAAAGCCCTACCAGAGCAGGTAATAAACCATCAAGTGTAATTCTGAAAAGGCAAATAATTTACAATAGCCTTAGGCAAGATAACCAGGGTAAAATAAGAAAGGGGCGGGGATAGGAAGGGCAGATAAAAAGACTTGGCTGAGATCACTACCTTCCACCTGCAAGAAAGCAAACTCTAAGTGATCAAAAGTCAGGAGGAAAAACAGCTGGAATAACAGAACTACTGAGCTAAGAAATGGGAAATAGTCTGGTCTACAGAGTGAATTCCAGGACAGCCAATCAAGGATGCACAAAAATAAATAATAAGAGAGAAACAAAAATAAATAATAAAAATAATAAAAACAAAATACCTGATAATTAGCATAAGAATAAACATAATACTAAAAATATAAATACAAAAGGAAATGGAAAGAGTCAGCTAGTTAGCTATAAACATCTTTCATATCAATAATAAAATCAAGAGTTATTTAGCTAGGCATCACCTGAAAGAATTCACCACTAAGAGGCAGTCAAAATAATGAAGAAATGTAGCTAGAACACAGTAAGGACTAAGAGCTTGTCAAGACTGCTCACAGGACAGTTTTTCTATGCTACAAAGATCAGTCAGGATAAAGGAAACTGCAGGCAACAGAAACTATTTATCCACAAATAAACCTGACAAAAAGTATTGGGAAGAAAATGGTGAAATACTAAGAAGATGTTTGAAAATTGCTGACTGTGTGGAAAGCAAAGACGGTAACCAGGCAGGATGAGTTAGCTAGCAGTTTCGTGTTGTCAAGGTTACCGATAATTAATTCATAACTTCGGAGCACTTCCTTTACAGTCTATCAGAAATTTTCCACCGTACAGAGATTACATGTAAAAATATGCATGATGGTATAAAAGTAAATTAATAGCCTAGAAACTTGGATATTATTTGGAGAAAATAAAGCGAAAGCCAGAAAAGGCTTATCCTCTTCTATACTATAATTAGTCATAGTGCTTAAGTAATAATTTTAAAAAACTAATGACATAAAAATCAAGAAGAATAGAGAAAAACCCCAAAATTGGTTATTCTATCATTTTCTGTCACACACACCTGGTGTGCACAAGACAAGGGCAAAGAGGAAGTTAAGGCAGTGATGGGTGAGCAGGGAAGGGGAGAAAAGCAGGTAGTACCTAGAATAGTAAGACACAAATACTTCAAAATGCTCTGGGCAATCTTTCATGTATATACATCCCAAATACGACAGTCTGCAATGTGTTCCCATCTGCTCTATCCTTCATGCTACTATTTACCAATATTTTACAAAATTTTCTCCAGTGCATTGTCCATACATAACATGGACATCATCTCCTACACTCTAAAACCAAATTTTAAGAATGACTTCATTATTAAGTTTGAGGATTGCAGACCATCACGTTTTTTTATACTTCAAATTGTTACATGAATCTCATTTATTTTCAGTTTAAATAAAACCCTAACAGTAATCAATTTTACTTATCTTATGCCTGTATACAATATAGGTAATAATTTATTCCATGACTAAGTTGAGGACATGAATAAAAATAGCCTCTTCACAACTGTGTGTTATAATTGTTAATTAGTGTATGTGTACACATATACCCACCCATGCATTCATGTGCATAGCAATTGTGTGACTCAGGACAATTTTAGAATCAGTTCTCTCCTTCCATGTGCATCCTGGGAATCACATCCAGGTCATGAGGTTCACAGACAAGTGCCTTTAGCCACTACAGAACCATCTCATCCACCTTCCAACTGTTGTTTTTAAAGATCTAATCAGTTTTGAAATAGTGACAACTTCATCTCTGGGAAAATATCCTTATCAGTATACTAGAGATGTGGTACACACACATACACACACATACACACATACACACACACACACACACACCACATGCGTGCGCACACACATACACACACTCACACACTCACGCACACAGGCATACACACACACACACCAAAAATACGCAACCAACCAAACTAATGGACTCAAAGGGTTCAAAAGGTTTTCTTTTAAAATAACTTGGTATGAGTCATCTCATTTTTTACCGATTCCAGTATAAAATCTATGAAAACTAGTAACTGTAGATTTCTCCTCATTTCTCTCTGTATAAGAGATTAATCTGCAGCATCTATATTTGTCAGAAATCCAAACACAACAAGTTTTAGACTTCTGAATAAAAGAATATTGCTTTATTTTTCTTTACTAAAAATACTGAACATGTTATTTTTCTCATGCCAAGAATATGCCTTATATTTTTTTTTAATTATGTTGCCTTGTTTCAGGCTAACAAGTTAAGTATTACATCATAAATTAACACTTCATTCTAGGTAGAAAAGATGAGCTTTGGGCATTTCTTACTGTCTTTAAAATGTCAGACATTTGAAAACTGGTTTATCCTTGTCATACAATTGATTTTTCATTTTTACTCTGAAAACAGAGATATTTTAAACAAATAACATATTTTTATGAGAAAACAAGAATTGAATGCAGAGTGAACAGATCTGACTAACAGATTGTCCCTTACCTACTACTACAAGCAAACAACCACAGGAGCCTGAGAGTAAGTTTAATTTCTAAGGGCCTGGAAGGCCCCAAGAAAAGCTGTACTCTTGGAAACATGGATTTAGAAGGCTGAAATCCAACACTGAACTTAAGCACAGATTTTTGTGGTACTAAAAAACTAGTCTACTGAAGAAAAATTCTTTAGATTCTTTATAAAGTTCACAATATTATTTACTTATCCTAATAACATAAAACCAAAAATATTATACCCCCTTTTTTCTTTCTAATGTTCTCCTGTGTCCTGCTCAAATCGTAGCAGTGAATTATTATCACTGCTAGTAACCAAGTTAATGACACTCAAGACACACTTGTGTGCTCTGAGGGAATGTTGTTTCCACTGTTCCCTTGTCCCCGAATGCTTGCCTATGAACTTATTCATTCAGAGACATTTCAGTACTTTTGGGCTTGAGGAACTCTTTCTTGAGTAAAAACAGACATATCCACAGAGAGTAAACAGAACAAGTATCCCAAGAGAGCTATGAGTAGAGGCTTATGGGTACTCAGAAGAGGTGTCTAAAATTCAGAAGCAACTGTCAGTTAAGACTGTTGTGCTTGGCAGGGAAGAGGAACTTCAACTGAGAAAACCCTTCCATTAGGCTGGCCTGTAGGGATATCTGTGGTTTTCTTGATTAATGATTGATGTGCAAAGGACCAGCCTACCAGGGAGATTACTACCCCTGATTAGGTGGTCCTCAATTGTGTAAGACAGTAGGCTGAAATACACACACGGACAAAGCCAGCAAGCAGCATTCCTCTGTGGCCTCTCCTTCGTTCCTGCCTCCAGGTTTCATCCTTGAGTTCCTGCCTGCACTTCCTGTCACACAGGGCAGTAAGATGAAAATGAAATAAGCCCTTCACAAGTTGTTTCTGTCCATGACGTTTATAATGCAAAAGGAACCAAACTAAGACAACGGGGGACTTGAGGTCAATCTTCTAGTGCCTGAATCTTGGACCACAACTCAGCCAGTGTCCACACATCAGCCTGGGCCACAACTCAGCCAGTGTCAATTCACCAGGCTGGACCACAACTCAGCCAGTGTCCACCCATCAGCCTGGACCACAACTCAACCAGGGTCCACCCATCAGCCTGGACCACAACTCAGCCAGTGTCCACTCACCAGCATGGGTCACAACTCAGCCAGTGTCCACTCACCAACATTGGCCACAATTCAGCCAGCGTCGACCCACCAGCCTGGACCACAACTCAGCCAGGGTCAACCCCTGGACCACAACCCCTCCAGAGTCCATCCCCCAACTATACTTGCCCAGATAGAAATCTTCATTCACAAAGTATGAAGGTGATGTGATCTCGACTGCAGGGCTGAGCTACGTCATGAGCTGACTTGGCACTGGCCTTGGAGTGCTTATTTTCAAATGGAAAAGTTCTCAAACTCAAGCATGCAATTGACTCCAAACTCCACCCATCCAGTTCTCACACAGGGCCCTACTATAGAGTACCCTATTAGAGCAACTAAGACTCACTAAGCTCATACTGATAACTCTGCTAAGCGAAGAGGGAAAACAACTGTACATGTACACACATGAAGGAATTGAAATTTCCCAGTCTGTTCTAGTGTTTGTAGGGCAAAGTACGTATTATAAAGATAACATCATAAATAAAACTGCCCAAGAAAAGCAGTGTAGGAACACTCAAGAAAAAAACATAAGTGGCCCTCATCCTGACTTTGGCTCCAAGGACCATGTTAAGGACAAGGTAAGTAATATCAATTCAGTAGACTTCAGAGAGACAATATGAATAAATATCAATTCCGTACCAGTATAAACTAAATATTTGGCTTGATCTAGGATAAGGGTAATTAATTCTATAGCTACTAAACACATAAAATTGGGAAATAATCTTCCTTAACTAAAAGATAAAGGTATCTAATTTCCTTAGTGATTATCCAAATAGCTCAACTATGGGCAGTTATATTGTGGTGTCATTAGTATAAAGAGGGTCATTGTCTGGAGTTAAAATCAGGACAGTGAATGATTTGGTTACATCACACTGCTAAGGCCAAATGCTGTGACAAAGGGTTTCTTTATGCAAAGAGTTTAGCTGAAAAGCAGCTAAACTTGTAAGGTAGGGATATGATCTGGAATAAAATGCTGGAATTTCAGAGATATAAGGCAAACTGTTCATCATGCAGAACATCCATATGGTTTTGACTACCCCCATGCTGCCCACACTGATAAGTGTGCACAGATCTAGGAATATATTCTAGGCCTCCCAAACCAAGGGTTGCTCATGCTAGAAATTTCTTTTAAGAATATTACTTTTTAAACACCATACATAAAATTTGCACATGCATGTACACACACAAATCCCACATCCAAACCCAATTAATATCCTATGAAAAGCATAGCAAGGAGATAAAAGATGATAAGAAAATCTTCTGCCAAAAAAGCAAAGGACCCATTTGCTCTGACTGCTCTGGTAGATCTTGGCCATACACTATATTCATAATCTCTGGCTGACACTACTTGGCTGACAAACAGTTACTATAGAAAATAGCAATTGTTACTGTGTGGCATTCATCTTTCCAAATCTACCATTCAGCAATAGTCCCTACCTTGAGATGTTAAACACAGGAGTAGCTTAGCAACCTAAAACTCCACTTTGCTTGGGTTATGCACACACTCCTCCCCTAACAATGTACCTAGCTACCTGGACCATCATCTAAATTGAGCTGCATATACATCTCTCTTCAAATATTGCAATAAATCTCTTCTCCTTCCGTAGCACTTTGCTGAGTCCACTTTTCTATAGTCAGTTTCCATCTGAACATGTCTCAAAATGTTCAGGAACTGGAGAAAAGGATATGATATAATCTCAACTAGTTCTAAACGCATACACAGTAAGGCAAACAGTTCCCTTAGTGAACATTTAGAGAGATACAGCTATTTACCATCTTCTGCCTATCTGGACAGGCATATGACTGAAGTTAGACATGTTATAGGAAAGGGCATGCACAATAAAGAAATAACCCAATCTGTCAATCAAACAGAAAACTGTCACCCTACCTCTAGGAACCAACCCCTCCCTCTTCCTAGAACCAAAAAGGTGTCCCCAAACTATAACCAATGTCCTTGGGTCCACCAAGTTAAGAAGACAATGATTCAAAAGCATTGTAGCTGATCTATACTATTGCTTTGCTTCCGAATCAATATTGCCACTTTATGTGTACTTCTTCAGTTCTATGAAAAAGATGCCAAGAACCTGGAAACACCCAGTTCAGACAGTGGTCACCCTTGACCCCAATAATATTGTAAGCTGGCAGTAAAAAGTCCCTGAAAAACCTCAAGAGCTGGTGTGACCATTCAGAGTGGCCAGGCTTCACTTTCCTCAAGACAGAAACTACTAACCTATGTACCTACGCCTAAGTTTGTATGTCCCATCTGTAGGTCTACCTATTGTTTAGTGGATTTATATTACAATCAAACCCAAGAAAGTCAGTGACAAGGACAATTAGGATAGTCATTGTCCACCAAATAATCCATTGCCAAAATAAATATGACAGAATGAGACGATTAACTATATTCCACTACAGCTAGGGATGCTTTCTTAATATTTATTTCTCCCTCTAGGAACAAAGAAAAGTTGAACAAACCCAAGCAGTTACTGTTCCATCATCACTGTCTCCAAGGAGAGGAAGGGCTGTTACCTAGCAATCTGAAACTAGAAGGTCCTCACCAACATAATTATTTTGTGGGGGAAAGACAGATCATTTATTACACTAGTACTGTAACTCTGATTATCAACTCAATCACAAGAAAAAATAGCATGTGGACTAGTGTTCTATTTTATTTATGAATTTACATTTCTTATTGTATAAATTCAAAATTAAAACATTTTTTAAGTTTAAGGAAATAAATGAAACATTCTAACATTTTTTTTCTTATTTCCACATATCTGCTAATGCATTTTCAGTGTGAAACTATTGATCTACCCCATTCCATAGCTGGATATGCAATTCATACTTAATTAGAATAGAGGATGCATTACCCTCAACTACAGTGACTATAATGCCTTTGTTGATTGTAATGACATGTAGTAAGTACTTCTATAGTAATGTTCTCCTACTACAACTTTCTCACTGATGAGTTAAAGAATTTGAAGAAACAGTTTGGGATTTCCCTCACACACACCCCCTGATGACACCATTACCCACAAGAAAACCTGTAATAAACTATGATTGCAGTCCCAGAGGCCATGTGAGTCATAGACTATCTTCCCTCCATTCTCCTGAATAGGCACAGATTCTTATTGTGAATATTATTCATATTTTTCTCTGTGTGGGACAAAATACTTATGTAAAATACCTATGTAAATAAAGTTGAAAAGGAAAGGTCTATTTCCCTTCATAGCAGGAAAGGAGAAGTAAGGAGAGGGAGATTTAAGTGGCTCAGGGATTGGAGGGTAGAGTGCGGGATGTTGGGGGGGCGGGTATAACTAACTCTGAGGATGTTTACAAAGCCATATGAAAGTGATCTACTTCCTCCAGTGAGGCCCCAATTACTAATAGACCCTTGATCTATAAATGTATGCAATAAATTGTCAATATATCGATGACATTAGCATCCTCATGATTTAATCACCCCACCAAGGAGGACACAAGTCTTCAACGTGGCTGTTTTTATCAGACGCTTCAAAGCCTAACACTGTGGCCATCAATACTGCACTGAAACCTGAGAGGAACCAAGTTTAGAGACTAACTCAGCACAGAAAACACCACAGGTCATCATCATGGCAGTTGTGAAACTATAGTTAGCCCAGCCTTCAAAGACAAATAGCTTTCCTAGGACCCGCGTTGTACCACCCATGTGCAGAACCTTCCTATAGCATTTCAAAAGGCAAAATGCATTCCTAATACATATATAAAAGGAGAGAAAATAGGGATAGGAAAATAAATTTCAAAATAAGAAATTAGGAGTCTTGTAGATACAATGAAATCTAAACATTAAGAATAAAGTGTGGTTTTAACTGAATTGATTATCTATACAGAAAACAAATCCTGATATCCAATTCCATTAGAGCTGGAGGAAGTTTCCAAGATCAACTTACAGTATGAAAGTTCATCAGAGACAAAAGACTAGGCAAATCAGGTTAGAAAACCCATAAATCTTGACAGTGTAGGGAGAGTGTAGTGAAGCCTAGGGATGTCAGAGCTGGAGCATATCTACCCTCATCTCTAAAGAATGAATTACCAAATACCATTGTTTTCTGTTTCTTTTCTTTTCTTTGTCCTGAAAACAAAATGTAATGACAAAAACTGATTTACCTAGAAGGAAACCAGAGCAGTGAGGAATCTGCTCTAGGAATTGATTTACCTGGAAGAAACATAGAGCAGTGAGGAATCTGCTATATGCACATCACATAGCTGGCCAGTGTACGGCTCATACTTTGAGGCTTGCTTTATTAGCTGATCAATTTCTAAAGGTGAAGGCCAAAGACAGCTCTCCCTTCACCTATCACATAATCACCATTTTTTAGTCAGAGCTCCAACTAAAGCCAAAACATCAAATAGTAGGTTCAGACTGGACACTTCCTTCTATTCTCAAAGGTCAAAGATTAAGTCATCACTACTTATCCTGTCTCCCATCATTCTGACTCTGTCTGCATTCTGAATAACATAAAATCATTTAGAACCCCTACCCCCCAAAATGAGGATTCTTACATCTCACTCGAGAGACCTAGCTACAGTAAGAATGGAATTTAACAAGACATTCTTGTCTCCACGTGACTCCACAGTAGATGGCTTGAAATCACACTTAAACAGTAGTATATGGCAGAAAATATGCAAAAAGAAATATTTGAGAAAGCACCTGAAAGCCAGATTTTTATATAAACAGGTTTCTTTTAGGCTGAGACACTTTGAACCTAAGTGAAGGAAGAAAGTGAGTATAGAGATGACCACCAATAGAAGGATGATCACAGAAAAAAGGGCTTCATGCAAGCCAAACACCCTTGGAATATAAAGCGAGAGGATCCATGGAAGCTGGCAAAGATGCAGCGGGAGACTGCCAAGGCCAGTATGCTCATCCTCAAGTTCTCATTTTCCCCAACCACTCTGCAGAACTGCCCACACCACAGAGCTCTAATGCTAAAGTTTCAGGAGAGAGGCTCAGAGACAAGACACTTCATTTCCATCATGATGCTGTAACACTACTAAAATTAAAACTCAATGCAATGTCAAGATCATGCAACACCATTGCTTAAAAGTTAAGGGCCAGAAGCATCAGATATAGCATGCCAATTCAGGTCTCTTAGCTCCTAGCTACCCAAATGTCATACATTCCAAAGGCCAACATCCCAGCTTGTCTCTGAATCTTCCACGAAAGGCCACATCCTGAACTCTGATGCAGCTCCATGCAGCTTGATGGATAGGGGGGAAAAGGCAATTTAATTTTCTGGAAGTTAATTAAAATATTGATTTTTATACACAGTATTACATACCACCATATGCTGTGTTAGGGTGAGTGTTACTTCTAAAAATACAAAAGCTTCTCTGATAGAATTGGATCTGAGATCAATTCCTAGCTGGCAACCTACATGCAGCCTTGTTTCCCTCCAAAGATACATAGCTGGCAGGGAGGTGCCCACTAATGGGTAGTGCCCAATATGCAGTTTGAACAGGGCAATCTACCCAGAATTTCTTACTTCTAACTAAAGCTAGCCATTAAAAACAAAAGGAGAAAAATAAATGAAGCACCAATCCAGAGAAAGTAAAGCCCCACACCTGCTGCTAAGGCCTCAAGCAGAACTAGGCTGTTATAACCACATTCATCTCAAGTAGCAGCCAAAATGTATAAAGTCTCCATAGCAAACTAAAGCACATATGGGGATGGAGAGGGGGGCATCCAGAGTTATAGAAAAAAACAGAAGCATCTGAGTCTGAACCTAGCCCATACTAAAGTGATCTGGCTAGCTTTTTATAAGGGCCATCACTTGGAACCAGCACTACATTCAAGGAACTCCTTAATCTTCCTGTTTCTAACTACTCATAAAGTTCTATTCAGGTTGGGGCACTTAAGGAAGTGAGGGAGTCAGGAGCATGATTATACATATTTCTAAAATGTCCACATGCTGGTAACAATGCAAAGCACTTGGCTGACTTGCTATCACTTTAAATAGAGCCTATTATGGATTAGGTTTAATATAGCGAGCTGAGTTTCTGAGGAAGGGAAGGGAGCATCGCCAGGAACAGCTGGTTACGTATGTCTGATGTTGAGGGACTTGGGCAAATGCTACCTTGCAGAGACTTCCCTCCTCTAGCGGAGCTCAGTTCTTGGACTTTCATCTTCATGACTAGCATGAGCAGCAGCAGGCAAGATACATGAAAGTCACGATGTGAAGAGGCAGTGAGAGGCTTGTGCCAAGTCTTCCCAGACTTTGGGTATATTGCTAGGTCCCTAGAGCACTGAGTCCCTAATGCACAATTAGGTCCTCTCACAATTCACAGTCACTGTTGACAGCAGGTGTCTTCTGCACAGGCCATCTGGAACCTCCATCTCAGTAGGTCTACCTGCATTCCTTTGTTACCACTGAGGGAGGAAGGGGTACAGGAAGCTAATAAACACCTTTTCAAACACCATCACAGCACAGCACAGGGATTTACTTTTTAATTGATGACATTTATACTATGACATACAAATTATACTCTTAAAATTAAAATGTTTCATGCCAATGTGACTACATCTACAAGACCCTATAATTACGATGACTCTAATTATTTCCCATTTGTAAAGCAGACGGACGGTGCCTGCTACCACTTTACTTCTGCTTCTCTTCATTCTCCCACTGAGTGACTATTGTTAAGATAGTCACAGTTGTGGGCTCTCAGTCAAAAAGAGCTCTGAGTTGGACCAGGAATAAAGAACTCAGAGATGTGGTTGGCTCTGCCATTCCTCTCCAAAGCTCACACTAGTTATATCCCCCCAGTCTCCCATCCTGGGGAGCCTTAAACATTCAGCACTGGGGAGATGGCTCAGAGGTCAAAGGATTTGCTGCATAAGTGGGAAAACTTTGGCTCAAATCTTGGAACCTATATAAAGCATAATGTGGGACAGTATGAAATGCCAATCTTCCTACAGGGAAGGAAGGCAGAGACAGGAATGCTGGGAAGCTGGCAGGACAGCTAGCCTGGCATGAGAATCAATACCACAATACCAATAGGAAAGAGATCCTACATTAAACGTGGGGGGCAGGGGGAGGGGGTAAAAGAAAAAGAAACAGAAAGGAAAGAATGCTGGCTACAGAATCTGGCAGACATTATTTAAATTTCTGCTTCTGTGTTTTATAGTGGAAACCTGTTATTTATTCATTAGTACCTAAATTGCAGGTTAGTCTGGGGAATCAGCTGAGGTAAAAGTACATGCAGCACATAAATCAGGGTCTGACAGGAACTGAAAGCTAGGGCAGCCGTCCTGCATTCTACAGGTGCAGAGGAAAGAGAATCCCAAATTCTACAATAAAAGAGGCCGTTCTCAAGACCTTCCTTCTCCCTTGTCCCTCTCTTCAACAGATTAAAGGGCTCACAATCTATAGAGACTCCAGGAGACAAAGGCAGCCCTTCAAAGGAACTGAGGAAGACAAGAGAGACCATGACTTAGTAAAAGCACTGCCCCAGCTACCTGGGAAATAATATGTACAAGTCCAAGGAAGCCCTCCCCACAGAATGCACCCTTGCAGAATCTAACACTGTACTTTGCTCCAAGGTATCCATGAGCTTCTTAAGAACTCCCGAATAAGTCCTGAGCCATGCCTGGGCTACCAGCAGAGGTAAGCGTGGATGTGTCATGCCTTATCTACACAGAGACTGCCTCGGCTTTACTACAACCGCCTCCTCCCACCTCCTCCATCTCCTATGTGCTTGAGGCTCAGTTGAGATCAGTGGTTCTCAGCCTTCCTAACACCGGGACCCTTTAATACCATTCCTCACGGTGTGGTGACCCCCAATCATAACATTATTTTCATTAATACGTCATAACTGTGATTTTGCTACTATTATGAATCATAATGTAAATAGCTGATATATGACCCCACCCATATAGGAGGTCATGACCCACAGGTTGAAACTACAGCTGAGCTCCACCCTCTGCCTGGGAGGGAGGGGTGGGAAGAAGGAGAAAAGGAAAAGAGGAATAAAAGGAAAGAGAAGACCAATCATTACTGCTATGAGGAAAGTCTTTAATAATATAACAAAAGTCAAACACAAGACAGGCAATATCACAAGGAGAGCACACCAGCACGCCTGCCTGCCTGAAGCCAGACCTCAGGCCCAGTGAGGCCTCCACAGAGGTAAGTGTGGCTCTCTAATTTTAGGTCATCCTCACTGCCCATAAAGTCCCACCTCTTCTCATACCACTCTAGTCATTCCTAAACATGACCTGAGGCCCCTGTCACGGACTGAGAGTCCCTTGACATATGGAGGCCGAACAGGAACAAGCAGGCTATAGGTAGGGATGAGAACCAAGCCCAGATCTGCACCTGCTGAGCACACAAACAAGGGCCATCTGCTGTACTTCATGGCCAGAGCACCCTGTGGGAAGCACAACCCCACAAGAGGACACACCCCCATCCCCAGCTGACAGCCCATCAGCTCCAGCAGAGGAGCTCATGGGAAGCTGCCTAGAACAAAGGGCAGGAGACAGGAGCTTCTCCACACTGCTTCTGTGAGCACAGGCAACCACACAGATGCTCTTTACAGTTTCCCTCCTTGCCTAGGGGTGATTCTAGGGTTTAATTCAGACTTCCCGGAGTGACCTCAACTTCCCTTTCACTTTGAAAGAACTATCTCTTGGTATGTTCTGTGAAACCACAGAAAAGAAGCTTCCTCAGAAGTTTCCCTCCCTTCCCACCCCATCCATTTCTCAAACCCAAGATATTTCCAGAGCCCCACTTACATTCCTGGGTCTTCCCGGGTCATGGATCACAGTGAAGAAACCTCAAGCTGAGGGCAGCTGCCTCATTACTACAAAGTTACTTTCTTAGCCTAACTTCCTGTCCTATGAAACTGGAATGTCTCTCTCCCCAGCATCTCATGGGAGATGTACAAACTCCTTTAAAGTAGCACAACACTGGTAAGGAAATGTCAGAAACCTGCAGCTGAATTAAAGATGGCAGGATCCTTGCCAGGAGGTAGGTTATTTTAAAAGGAGGAGCTTGAGAGATGGCTCAAAGGCCAAGAGCAGCTCATCCAGAGAACCAGGAATCAATTCCCAGCCCCCACATGGCAGCTCACAACTGTCGGCAACACTAGTTCTGGGGGGATCTGACACCCTCACAGAGATACACATAGGCAAACACCAATGCGCATAAAACAAAAATTATTTACTAATTTATTTTTAAAAGCATGGCTTGCTGGAGCTCTTCCATAGTGATTGTAATCAGCCACAAAGTAGCACAAGCTGGGCCCAGACTGGAATCCACAGAACCCCAGTGACAGATGAGTGGCCCTCTAGGCAGCTCCTTCCATGAAAACCAGAACACCCTGCTACTCATTCACCCACACGCACCCAATGTTACAGGAGGAACTGGGAGCTCTGGAATCCATATTAGCAATAAACTAAAAAATGGGGATACAGGGAGAGCACACAGAAGGCTGACTGGTGAACATGGAAGGTACTGGGATGGAAAATTGGATTCCACAAGAATCGCCATTAATTGCTCTGATTTTGATAGAACTCAGAGTATCTACATTATTTTAAAATGTCTCCCCCATTGATTTTTACAAGAGAAGAACAAATGATTGTTTAAAATCTGCCCTGCCAAGGTGACCTTCTGAAAAGGATCCAAACCACTCACACTATATGCCAACAGGGACTGCAGGGCCCACACTAATCAGGAGGAATTGGAGAACCACCTCAAAGCCAAAGAATTGATTTTAAAGGAAAAACACAACCTTAAATTTTTTTAAATATCAAAAAATTAAATATCATAAAGGATAAGGAAAACCAGAGAAATGTTTTTGTGGGGATATTTTCAAATATAATAAAAACAAATGGAGATATCAGAGGGATCTACCCACAGTCAGTCTAGGAGGATCAGACAGAGGTAACTCACACCTTTAATCCTAGCACAGGGAATATCCAGGAGTGGTGACCTACGCTCTTAATCCAATCTGAGTTTGAGGTCATTTTAGTTTACAGAAGGAGTTCCAGGCTCCCAGGCAGGCAGTGGTGGGGGCACGCCTTAACTGCCTTAACTGAGCAAAGAAAGTATTTAAGGCAGGCATAGAAAGACAGAGCAGGTAGAAGAAGCCATGGCTCACACTTGGGAAGCAGAGGCAGGAGAATCTCTGTGAACTCAAAGCCAGCCTGGTCTTCAAAGTAAGTTCCAAAACAGCCAGGACTGTTACACAGAAAACTCTGTCTGGGGAAAAAAGGAAAAAAAAAAAAAAAAAAAAAAAAACCAACAAAAAAAACCAAGGTGAGATGTATCTGTCCCTCTGGTATCTCCAACTGTTTTTATTATAATTGAAAATATCCGCCACATATTTTTAAAAGAAGCTAATCAATGAAATAGAATGAAATAACTGACTGCAGACAATATATTAGTCATGCATTGGGTTAACTGTCCAATTTAAAAGATAAATGTTAGACTTGAGTTTTCAGGTTTTATCGATGTAATTACTTGGGCTCCTAATTAAGTTTGGCTATATAGGAGAATGTATCAATTCCTAGGAGATATTTTAGAGGTAAAGGGCCACTGCACCTTAACGGACCCTCAAAATGCTTCAGAAGCTGTGCGTGTGAGTACATGGTAGGAAATGAAAAGAAAAATAAAGCAAATTTAACAATAGATAAATGTGAGTTACATTTATTAAGGTATTCTGTGTATATTTTTCTGCAAGTTTAGAATTATTTCCAAATAAAAGGGTTTTGTTTATTTATTGCTGTTTAAAGCTGCTTTTTCTCCTCATCCTCTGATTACATTGCTTCTGGACTAGTGTCCTGTCCTAATTTCCAGACCATCATTCTCCCCTGAATTTTCTACTGACTCTCTGTCACCTCTATCCTTGGTTTATGTCCTGAGGCCCTCTTGTTCTCAGGCCACAATCTGCCCAGTACAGGATCTCATTCACATTCTAGGTTCCTGTCAGACCACAGCTTATAGATCTGGAGTCATAGACACAGTTGGGGTCCTGACAAGGAAACACAACAACTTATCCCCAGCCCTTACTGCTGAGAAGCCCAGGCAGATGAAGCGAAGTGAGACACACAGACCCACTGTTTATAGTACACTCACAAGTAGCAAGCTAAAGTGAGTGATTACTTTAAGATGAGAGAGGAAGGGAGGAACTGAGGAAGATCAAGTTTAATTTCACTCTACTGTATCATAGCAAGTACAGCCATCTTCAAACACTGCAATAATGTCTTTGCTTCATTCCCTTGGATACCTCTGCCAACTAAGAGATCAGTAGGCCAGGCTTGGGATTCATCACCACCACCACCTCTTATCAAAAGTGATCCTCACCTTCTTGTTTAAAATCCAGGACACTTGGAATACCTTCCAGCTCAGTCTTTGGGAATAAGATCAACCCCCAGGCTACATCAGAACACCACAGGTATACTAAGTCCCCAGTAGAATTTATCTAAACTTTCTACTTAGAATCACTAAATTTTTTTGTTTCTTTGTTTGTTTACTTTGTGAATCAATTAAAAGAATCAAGTGAGACATAGGAATTTGGGAGGAGAAGAATCCACATTCCACTATTTGTTACTCATCAGTGGCCTAGGCACCCATAAGAGCATCTCTTTTCCTGCCCTTTTAGGGAGGCTGCTGAAATTACTACCAGCCCCTGGCAGATTTCTGCCTAATACTGGAAGCTATCCCCCCATCTGAGAGTGCAGATGGCTTATTTGCATATTATAATTCTCCTACTTGATGACTGTTTGGGGGGATTATAGGAAGAAGCAGATGGATGGACAAACTCTGTGTTAATGTGTCACTCTGGCAAGTAACCAGGCTAATAATGAATCTCTAAACAATACACTTTCAACACAATTCATAAAGTGCATTCATTAAAAGGTCACTAGGAACTGAACACCAATTCTGATAATGCCAAAACGACAAATTCAGAAATACCCTGGCCTTAGTTGGTCCAGCTTTACAATTTTTATGTTCATTCTTTACATTTGATATCAAAAGATGGAAGAAACTAACAATTTCAAGAATGTACATAAATAGGCCATTGGGTATCAAAGACCAAAGTGGAATTATTATAAAAGTTAAGGGTTGGGGAGCAAAAGTTTTCCTTAGGAATACAAACACACACACACACACACACCCCATTCCATTTAATGGGGTGTATGTGTGTGTAGGAGTGAGTGGGGGTAGAGGGTGTGATTTCAGGGCTGACTACTTGGTATTGGATAACCAATTGCGGAGGGGGGGGGGGCTTATCCCTGGGAGGACTCTCTGCCATTTCCAGCACTCCTTAGTTGCCTGTAGCCCATTGCCTATGGGCTGGAATCTGTGAGATTTTCCTCTTCTGGGTTGGCATGTCAATTGGTGGTCCTCTTCAAGTCTTAACTAGGCAGTCGTATTGCTGAGGTATCATGGGTGAAGTTTCCTTGTAATTTCTAGAACAAACAGTTTCACAGTCGCTTTCCTGGTCTTCTGGCTCTTAAAATCTTTCTGTAACCTCTTCCACAATGTTCCCTGAGCATAAGGTTCAGGAATTGTGTCGTAGGTGTATCAGCTAAGAACTTGTACTCCGTTTTTTGACCAGTTGACTTTTCTGTAATGATCTCCTGCTGCAAAGTGGAGTTTCTTGATGATGTGAAACCCTCACTCATCTACAGCTAAAAGCAGAGAAATTTAGACTGTAGCTAGGAATCGTCATGGGCTTTAGTAACTGGAAGGAGCGGTTTTTCCTCTGAGATCTGTGACCTCATTTATCCCAGGTGGTTTACCATAGAATTTTTGAAAAATTATTTTCATCTTGAGTCACTCAAATTATGGCTTTAATTCTCTACAAGGTTCACACATAAGCTGGTTTGAGAAACAGGCACCTGTTAGTCCCTATACCATGTCCAGTCATAGGTAGAGATCCTGGAATAACTAAAAATATTCCTAGTAGGAATGCTTCAGGCAGAGTTAAGGGGCAATAGCCATATTCTTGGCCTTTCCTACCTGAGTGGAGCCTTAAGACTCCTTGGCAATACTCTGTGTGAGTCAGGGGCTGAGTGCAATAAAACAGAAACACACCACACAAAGGCATCATGTAGTTGTAGCCACGGAGTGTTACAAAGAGTAGAAAGTGAATGAAGGAAGTGCAAAGATCATTATGACAGCATTCGAGCCACTGGCAGGGTGGAAGCCAAGTGCTGCACACATTTCAAAGACACAATTACCAGAATCTCCCAGAGTCATTTTCTAATTGTAGTACGATCAGTTATTCAAGTCCTACAAACATGTCTTACCAATAAAGATATTCACTGTAAAATTTATCTTTAGAAGAAAAGAAGGTTACAGTTGCCTTCTCTCTGATTGTCAATTGTGTAAGCAAGTGTGCAAATACATTATAAAATTATCTAGTACCCTCTTCCAACTCCTTTCCTCCCCTGATGCTTCCAAGTTGATAGCCTTTCTCATTGAGGATTGTTGCCCCATGCATTAATCTTAAAGAGGCATTAAAACAACACAATTAAATGTATACACAGGTCCTGTTAACCACTTGAAATTTGTTGAAGTCTTTAAAATTGTACTTTTCCATAAATTACAGTGTAAGTAGGTTATAATAATCATTTTGTAATAAGAAATCTTGAGGAACTCAGACCCGTGAGTTTTGGGTTACTGTGTCACAAGTATTTTGGAGACAGCCTTAACCTTTAGCCTTGAAAGGTTCCTCCTTATCCATCCAATCACCAAGTACAATCCTTCACCCTTGACAATTTCCTCCTCGTCTATCCAGTCAATCACTAAGTTTAATGGAGTCTTTCTTGAGAGGTCTTTCTGGAGATTGCATTTTTCTCCAGCCCCACTGCTGGCTCATTGGCTAAATTTACCACTTCTTTCCCACATCTAGATTTATTGCATGAATTCTATTTAGTATTACAATAAAGTCCAGAGCCAGATATTGGGGGAAAAGTTGAAATATCAGAGAGACAGGAAACAAACCACAGCCACTTCTCACCAAACCAACTCTTCAGGATGAGCAGGGTAGGTCCTGTCTCCACAAGTCCTCAGCCTGACTTGGCATGCAGGCAAAAGGGAAAAATTTCTGCCTTCCCCTGCCTTATGTTTCTTTCTCTGCCTAGCTATTTTACTTTCTCTTTCAACATTTCTAGAGCTAGGATTAAAGGTAGGTGCCATCACTGCCTGACTCTGTTTGGTCTTGAACTCACAGATTCAGATGATCACTGCCTCCAAGTGCTAGGATTAAAGGCCTGGGTCACCACTCCCTGACCTGCATGGCTTGGCTCTGTCCTCTGATATTTCAGGTTATTTTTGTTTAATATAGCACAGCATAGACTTCTACATCTAGCCTCTGAATATTTGTCCCTCAAGCTAGCAGCCAACCTTTGCTTCGATACAGTTTCGGTTCTCCCACCTTATCATCTGTACATCTATCGCTGACGTGATCTGTGTGTCAGTCCCATCAGTTAAATGGAGACAACAAATATCAGAACCTGCTCATGGACTGTGCCGAGGCTTAAGTGGGCATCACGAGATCAGAATAGTGACCAATGCCAAAGAGACGATTGGCTGGATCTCAACATCAAACGCCAGTGTGACACAGTGTGACAGAACAGACACCCCATAAATACTGCTGAGTGTTGCTGAAGACATGCACTCACCACATCCAGCAAGACTCTTTTTTGCCTAGGTTTTTAAACTTCTAAACTTTGGCTTCCTGACCAACTAAAACTAAAAACAAAACAGAAAAACAACAACAAATAATAATAAAATACTAAATTCCGAGCCATCTGTCCTATCTTTTCAAACCTCAAGATACTACATTCACAGAGCAGAAACCAGGGGAGGAAATCTTATCACTTCGATGCTGTGTTCATGATGGTGAAGTACTTGCAGCAGACTGAACCAGGATGTTTTATTACTTGTGAAAAGTAAAAAAGCGCAGTTCCTCAGTGGGCATTTAACTGGGTTGGTGCATTAACGTCATACCTTGCCTTTTTCATTATGGTACTATACATTCAGAACTAAATTAGGTTAAAAATTAGTTTCTAAACTAATTTGAATCACTCACAAAAGCCAAAAACATTAAGAAGCAACGGTCTACTGAAACAGCAAGCTATGTTAGTAGCAGAGTTAAAAAAGGAACTTACTGTAGTCATGGATGAGAATGTCAAAACTAATACTTTGGAATTTTTAAATAAAGAAGTGCTTTTTGATTAAAAAAAAAACAGTAGCAATATTTTTTTCCTCTCGTTATTTCATAAAGATTTATAATCGTTATCTTTTCTTCTCAATCACGTGTAGCAAATCCCCCAATGCCAAACTCCCTCCTCTACAAATTAAAAATATTCTTACACAGACACACACTATGTCTTTTATTAGTTCAGTGCATAAATAATTTGACATATTTCATCCCATTGTTTCTAATTCCTAAAATAATTTCCACATAGCCAACCAGCTGCTCATGTCCCTGTGCCTCATACTGTGATTTCCTCACAATGGGACAAAATTCAGTAGTTGACTTTCTGACAAAATGGGCCAAAGACTCGCTGTGAATATCCTATGTCACCCTGTTTTTCTCTATGGGTCTTCTGATGATGCTGGCATTGCTGCTCTTATGAAGCACACAATGAAACCCAGGGCCTTGGCATGCTAAGCATGCGGGTAAACACGGCGTAGCTTGGTAAGCATGTTTCGTACAAAATGTTCTGGCTATAGTGGAATAAATATAATGATTGCTAACTACTACCGATCAAGAGCCAACATAGGAAATCCTGGAGAAAGCCAGCCAAAGGCCAGGTCATGACTCCCAACAACACTCTCTGGGATCCTGAGCCCTAATTTTACCTTCTTATTTACAGAACTACAATCTTCCAAACAATAAGGAAAATAATGGGTGTAAAAATTGCTAAGTTACTAGTGAAAGTTATCTACATATTTATTTTGCTGTCTGAGTTCTACAGAATAAACATTGCATTTTCCAGAAAAAAGAAATGTAGAATTATGTTAAGAAGATCTCTTTATTCTGGCAAAGTGTTTGCTTGGTTTTCCATTTAATTGTTAAATTTTCCACAATGAATGTGTTTTAACTAGGGAAAATAAAAAAATATGGGAAAAACTGACAAATGAATACTGCATTTAAAAATTCACTTTATTCATTAAAGTGGCAGTTACTCTTATGGTTTTAAGAACTGCTGACTGTTCTCAGGAAGCATTTCCTGCAAACAGCTTTAGAGCAGGTGCACAGACCCATCCCTCTGAGGGTGCCCACCTGGTAAACACTCAGCAATGGCTGGCTTGCTCTACTTACTTGGCACCTGAGCAGGCAACACATGGCCATAGCATCCACAGTAACTGGAAAAGGCCAAGGACAGAAAGCTAAAAGCTAGGAGGGTAGAGCATTCAAGAGACCTGGGGAGGGGGAACACTCATCCTTCTCAGGATGGCTCACAGGTCAGCACCTCCATGTCCTTTGAGGTCAGAAACTTTGTTCTTAGGTAAAAATGCTGTAATAGCATTTTCTGAGTGTGGGCAAAGGTATATCTCTTAAGAGGCCTTCTATTCTCCTTTACATTTGTCTCCATCAATTACATCACCATTGTAACAACTGCCTCCTTTAGAGAAAGCAGGGACTCCGCTGCTGGAAAGAACACCATCACTGAACACAACAGCCTGCAGTCTCTCTGCGCCTTGGCTTCTCCGTTTCCATGTAACAGTAACAGCCCACAAGAGCATCACTCTGACACATGAGGGCATCATGCTACGTATGGTTGCTTGGCCTACTCCCCGGGGTTTGCCCTACTAAAGAAAATAACTACCCTGTCCCAATTCCAGTGCCATCAAAGACTCTGACATAGATCTTCAGTGGGCCAGCCCCTCCCAGCCCCTCCTACTCCCTGAAGCTCAGCCAAGTCAATTTCCTTGACATTAGGGCTCAATCAAGTTCTCATTTTCTCCAACAGAGGGATCTGGCTAGACCTGTCAAATCTCCAAACCTAAGAGAATACGGATTTTTATATCTTTCCCTTGTCAGAAAATATGCATTTTCAGCAACACACATACACCAGAAATTTTGTCTAGATTTTGAAAAACAAAAACAAAAAACAAAATTATTAAGACTTTGCTAAGACCATCACTTCACATCATCAGCATCAAAATAAATAAATATAAAAATAAAAGAGGTAACCAGGTTAAAGAACCTTACATCACAAAAAAAGGCATGCTATGTGTGGTGATATATTTTATATTTAATAAAACCAATCTTGAATATCAGAGAACAGAATTATCCACAGTCATGAAGCCATGAAGGTCAGAGGGTGGTAACGCAAGTCTTTAATCTCAGCACAGGAATGACTGAGTGGTGACACTCAGGAGACAGATTTTTGTTTTGTTTTTGTGAGTTTAAAGTTTAGAAACAAAACAGTACTTCACACCTTTAAAGTGAAACAACTGGGCGGAGAAGGTATTTAAGGCAAGTGTAGGCAGACAGTTAGGGATTTTATAGGCCCAATTTGCCAAGCAGAGGACTCTTGAAGACAGCTTTTACCCTGCTGAGTGAGAGTTGACTGTAGTCTGTTTCCTCTCTCTAATATTCCAGCTTTTCCCAATAGCCGGCTTTAAGTTTTCTTTAAATACCAAGTAGAATTTGTGCTTGAAAAGCTAGATAAATGGCATTTTGCCCAGAGCCTTCTCAAAAAGAGCCAAATAACTGAGTGTAACCAGCAAATAGCGAAACGGAGAGATGGCCATAAAGCAAGCACAAAGCCCTTTAGGAAGTGGCCACACAAAATCCCCAGTATTGTCCAAACTCATCTGATTCCCCAGGAAGTGTGCCAAATAAGGCACAGGCGATTAAGATGAGCTGAGACTTGGTGGGAAGGTGGGAGGCAGGGCGGTGGGAAGGGGCATTTCATGTTACTAAAAGAAAAGTTTGCACTTCAAAATGACCATGTCATCTTCCTGGTCACTTTATATTATGTGCATTGTGAACCGACTATTGCACAATGAACAGACCACACGGTATTCTGAAGGACAGACTTCTTCAAGTCTTTAAATACCATGGAGAACTAAAATCTGGTCTGTATTTGACTGACAAGAATCTTAGAGGTAAGCAAAGACAGTGTGGAAATGATTGTTGCTTCCCTCTGGGGCTCTGAAATTCCCAGAGATTGGGAACTGCAGGGAATAGTCTTTGGGAGATAGACAATTGGGTGGTTCCAGCCATTGCTGTTATTTATCTGAACGCGATATTTTCTCTTTTAATTTTCAGCAACATCAGCTGGATATTTTGAAGTAACAAGCACCATTTTTCAGCAGGAAATAGGTCCTTCCCCTAACCTGATTTCCTGCCACTAGTTTTGTGAAGAGAGTAATGAAAAGTAATCTAAACTTCCTAAAGAAAAAAATGGAAATTTCTACTTTGTTTCTCAGCCGAATACATTTAACATTGTCCTTATTACACTGTGCAGCTCTCAGAGCTAGAGTGTGTCTGTGAGGAAAGTATTCACATATTCAGACTGCTCCTGTTGAATACGATTATAATGGCAAAGCAGTCTCCATTATAGAAAGGCTCTGGCCATACTCAACATTGGTGACATGAAAACACATGACAAGTGAAAAACTCCACCCACAAAGGACCTTGCATTGAATGCCGTCACATACAAACATCCAGAATGGAAACAGGGGAGATGGCTCAGAGGTTAAAGGACAAAATTTTCTTCCAGAAGATCTGAGTTCAATTCCCAGCACCACCTGTGCCTAACTCCAGATGACTTTTCTAGCCTCTGCAGGTACCTGCACTCATGTCCATACCCACACAGGTGAACACATACATGTAGCTAAAAATACATCTAGTTAAGTTCCTTTCACAGAAAGGCAGTCTGTCAATGACAGTGACTGATTGTCTGGAGCTTCTAGAATCCAGTGGTCATTAAGGACAAACAAACGCTGTGAATACTAACTGTTAGATTATTTCTATTCAAGCAATGGAACTGTTCTGCCGCTGATGCTGATGGCAGCAGTGTTTGCAAAAGCCTGTGAATATACTTAAATCCCTTGAATTATACATTTTAGACATGTTTTAGGTGGGTAGATGCATTGTACATTAGTTGTATCTTAAAATTGAGAAATTTGCTAGTAAAATGAGAATGTGCTCATTTCACTTAACATACTTAATATACTCACAAATGAAATGCATTCTTTTCATTACTTTTACAGGCACCCAGCTCCCGTTCCTCACTCACATAATTCAACTCTTAAGATCTCTGGTCTTCTACATTCAGAGCTGCACTTTGCAAACTTAACATACAAAAGAATACCCGCAGAACTTATTAAGGCATCAACTATGATTCCTGACATCTGAAGTAGAAACTGAGAATGTACATTTCTAGAAGCCCCAGGTGTGGGCAAGGTAAGGTGTCTGGCAGCAACAGGCTGAACCACACACATGGATTAATTTCCCAGCATGGGCACTAAGCATTGGGCTCAGCTGCCATCACCAGTCCAGCCACAGTCCACACCCAGATGTACCCGGAAAGACTTCCTCCTCCTTGTTCTCCGGGGGGGAGGGGGGGGGGTTGACAGAGATAATGCTCCCACTGAGAACACTGAGAAGTCAGAGTTCCTAAGTTCCTACACTGAGGGGTCACAGGCCGGCCTTCTATACTGGCTCTGCTGCTAAGGGACCTACCAACAGAGGCCCTTGAGATAAAGCAAACACAACTAAATACTAATCTTCATGTGGCTGCTCCTGGTGTGAAAAGAACAACTCATGGGAAGAGCTTAAAGAACCACAGATAATTATTTTGGGGGGGAGGAGGGGAGTCAAGTTGCCATTTTAGTCTCCAAACAATAAACACACAGAGAGATGCAACTGGGCAACAGTTCTAGAGGCCAAGAATCCCTAATGCCTCCTTGTATGGTGTTGAATGCCCAGGCCAAGGCCACTCTTCCTTATGGGAGTGAGAGAGCAGGGCCAGTCCCCCCATTAAGGGAGACTTTGGGGACCAAAGTGAACCAACTCATTTTGGGAAGCAGTGAAAGACTTTATTCCCTGTCTCAGGGATCAACCAGTTTGCGTGTTAATGTCCTTATAGACTGTGAGTTTAGTAATGAGGAGCTTTGCCAACAGCACTGAATTCACACACATCTCAAGCACACCATGCCAATTACATGAGAATCCGAGGTATCTAAGCACACTGCAGCCGGAAGGAAGCGAAGCCAATAAAGTTCTAAGTGATATTCCTTTTTCCATTAACTTGCAGTGCCCTGAGAATGGCAGCAAATATAATTCAATGAAAAATGCAGTTCAGTTTCCAGGAACAATTTTGACCAAGAACAAAAAGAAGAAAAGAATAAAAAATTGCCGATTGTCTATTCTTTATCCATTGTCACATATTTATCCATGCAAGGAGGCTACTCCTATAGTCATGAAATTACTCAAGAAATACAGAATTAAGGAGATATTTCTCCTTTAGAAAAAAAAGTCCTAAAAATAAGCTTAAAGGATTTTAGAAATCTAACACTGCACTTAGTATCACAAAGTACACTTAAAATCAGATATTCTGTGGGTCTATTCCTTATACCAAAATGATAGTTAAATTTTATGAAATAAAAGAGTCATAACAGATATTTCTATCCATGGAGATGGCTCAGTTGGTGATGTCTTCTTCCTGCACAACAAGCATGATGACCTGGGTTCAGACCCAGCATCCATGTAAACGCTGACTGTTACTGTGGTATATGTCTGTAACCACAGCAGTGAGTGGGCCAACTGAATCTCAGGTACCCACTGGCCAGTCACGCCAGTACAGAAGGCTCCAGGTTCAGTGAGAGACCCTGTCTCAAAAAATAAGGTGAAAAGCAATAGAAAACGTCTGACTTTAACTTATAGCCCAAATACACACATATCCCATAATATATACATACACTATTTGTACAAGTGTATGTATGCACACACACACACAGAGGGGAGATTTTTCTAGTTTGAAAAATTAGTATATGACACTCTAATAAAACATTAAAAATTGAACTTAATAATAGAAGAGGAAAATTATTGTTCACTATATGACAGACTTTTGTGTGCATTCTGGTATTTAATCGGTGCATTTCCCAAAGACTATGAATTGGGAAATGATAGTACTTGCCCACATTTGCACACATTGGATCTCAATTCAAGTTGTGCACAGAGTAAAGACTGTACAAGTGATAGTGTGGCCCAGTGATCAATTTAGTGGGACCAAAAAGTCAACCCTTCACGTAGCAGTTCAGAAACACACTTACCATCAGCAATGCCTTTTCAGCGGCCAAATGTGCTAGAGGCTTTTATGTCAACTTGATACAAACTAGAGTCATCTGAGAGGAGGAAGCTCAATACAGAAAGTGCCTCCCTAAGACCAGGCTGTAGATAAGCCTGTACAGCATTTTTGTAAATGGCTATCAGTGGAGGAGGACTCGGCCCATTGTGGGTAGGGCCATGCCTGGGCTGGTGGTCCTCAGTTCTATAATAAAGCAGGCTGAGCAAGCCATGCGGAGCAAGCCAGTAAGCTGCATTCCTCCATTCCTCCATGGCCTGTGCATCAGCTCCTGCCTCCAGGCTCCTGCCCTGCTTGAGTTTCTGTTCTGATTTCCTTTGATAATTAACAGTGACATGGTAGTGTAAGCCAAATGGCCAAAGTATTTTATCACAGCAGTAGTAACCTGAACTATGATACCAATCTTGTATCTGGAGTTTTCAGAGGCTAAAATGTGAATCTTTTAGACACAACCATGATATGTTATGCCCAGGCTTCCAAGAGGACCCACTTACCTCCCTTATGAAGCCTCGTCCTCCCCCACTCTCCCCATATCACACTTTAACATGATCTTCAACTTTCTCATCATTCTCCTCATATCAAGTACTTTCTGGAGATTGCATATTAGGGATTCACACACTTGATATGGCCCCGATATCATTCTTGACTCACGGGTATTTATAAGCCCTTCCCACTAAATATGACAAAGGCTACCCCCATAGGACAGACCTTCCAGGTCAACATGGCCCTTCTAACGAACTCTAGGCTTTTGAATTTCTTGTAATTGTCAAGAGTTGTCTAGAGACAAAGATCATAACCTTAAAAAGATTTTAATGGATGTGATAAACAAACTGGGCATCTTTGCTTTTCCCATCAATCCTAAATGCCCCTTGCAAAATCTCCAAGAGAGCCTTTACTTTTACTTACAGGACTCAGGGTTTGCAATCATGAAACCTGGGATCGAAATAATTCTTCCTAGTAAACTATGATCTCAAGGATGCTATGACATCTTTCCATTTTCACACAAATTACTGTTTGATAAATGCCCAGATTGAGAGTGTACTGGTAGATAGCTCAGCAATCTAAGGTGTTTGCCAATCAAGCCTGGACACCTGGGTGATCCTCAGAACCCATGTAAAAGTAGAAGGACAGAATCAATTCAGTAAAGTTATCCTGTGACCGCTACATGGGTGCGCACATGTGCAGCACACACACATGCACACATCATACATGTATACACAATGATACTACCGATGATAGATAGTGTTAATAATTAATAAAACCAGTGACCCTGAAAGCCAGGATTGCATCTTAATTAGCACAGCTTCTCCCTAAAGTATAACACGGCAGTAGCAGACTGTAATCAATCAGCTTACCCACTATGCTGGGAAATGAAGGAAAGGATCTGCTACTACAGATCTCTGCCCATTAAAACAGCTGGTGTTTCTAAATATATACATAGTTTATTTATATGTATATACACAAAATATGCAAATGTCATATATTGTATCTAAATAAATCATTTATAATATATTACATATGAATTATATGTGTAAATGAATTGTGAATTCTATTCTATCTATGATGCCATATGTAATACTTAACATATTATACATACATATAATGGTAGACTATATTAAATATTCTATCTTCTCCATGGAGTATTATGTGCACACTTGCTAAAAAGAATAGTAAGGGCCAAAGATGACTCAGCAAGTAAAGGTATTTGCTACACAAGCCTGGAACCCTGAATTTTACCCCAAACCAGTTATAAATAGAAGAAACAGATCTATAAGGTTGTCCTCAGACCTACACACATACACTCCACCCCACACACACACACTCCACATACACACACACCACACATTCACACACACCCCACATACACACACCCCACATGCATACACACACCCCACACGCATACATACACACACACACACACACAAAAAAAAAAAAAAAACCACACACACAAGGCAGGGGGAGTTCTTCAATTTGAACAGTATGCTTCCCATTGTTACTGAAACAATACCTCTCTTCTTTAAGGAATCCTTATCACACATTTCATTGTACAAATCTGTTTAACTTCAACCCCAGCTGACAGTCCCTTTGCTTTGTGCCTTGAGGAATAATTTTATTTGCTTTTGAAACATCTGTACAAGGAAGAGTGAAGCCTCACAGAAGCATCTGCAAAACTCTCGAATTTCAGGTCTCAGTTTCTCACGATCCTCTGCCTAGAGAATGTCAAAGCAGCTTAAAATAACATGTCGCATCCCTCACAAACTGTCAGTTCACGTGAGAAGCATGAGTCAGAAGCAAAACACTCATTACTTCCAAGCTACGTGAGGAAGAACCAATCTGTTAATTCTGTTCATTAAATTTCCATGGATAGACTTCTACAATAAAATGTGAGTGTGATAAGGGTCCCTTAAAGATACTAATTTTAAAAAGCAAAACAATCATTTCTAAATATCTTTCTCACTGTTTACATATTAGCAGTCTCCTAACTACAACTCCACTTCATTTCAGCAGAAGAGCTTAAGAAAAAGAAACATCTTAATGTTCTTCAAGATAATAAACACTGTCCATCATTACACTGCCCAAGTATTTGGGAAAAAAAGATTCAGTAGAACCATGCCATCAACTGCATTTAATCCATGAATTTGAATGAGCCATTTGTGATTGCTTCAACAAGTTATTTTCACTTAATTTAACATGAGGCAATTCTGTATATATAAAACAAACGGGCTTTAAAGACAAGCTATGGGATCCTTGTTGAGGTTTTAGGCATTCACAATTACAATAAGTAAAATTCAATAGTGTGTCTGTCACATGTGTAATGTGAACAGGGAAGCCTGTATGAGAAAGCAAAGTTCTCTCTTGCTCAGGAGCCTTTGGAATCTGTGTCTCAAATGTGTGGTGTCTTTAGCAATAGGGACTCACCCTCCTCTACCTCTTGGGGGCAATCATGACAATAACAATAGGCTGTATGTTTAGGCCTCTCTTGGACAACCCCAACCAATAACTCAAGAGGAGCATCAGGTGTTTATTAGATAGATGCCCTTTGGCTCTTGAGGGGAACATTGTCATCTCAGATGGGAAAAGTTCATTTAAACTACATATGTATATGTATTATAGGGTTTTTCAGGGAGATTAATAGCATGACTCCTTACGACATTTTTACACAACCTTAGTGTTAAAGCCTACTCCCTAGTTTCCATGGTACCAGAGATTCTACACAATCTTCCAAATGAGGGAAGCAACCAAAAGTCTTACCCAACTATAATATTTATGTACCACAGCAATGACACATAACACCATAAACAAAAGGGCACACTATTGGCAAGCATGTCTAGGCAGTGACCAATAGTTCTTTGACTGGACTTAGAGATAAAAGTATACTGACTCCATTGGGATCAAGTCCAGTTGTTGACAGTGCCTGATAGAGAAAGGAACTCACATCAGATAAGAAAACACACATGCTGCCTATTCTGGCACTAGAGTTTTGAATCTTCTCTGGATTGGTTTGGTTTGGTGAATGTTATATTTATCCATCTTGGCTGCTACAGCAGGATACTCAAGTCTGCGTAGCATAAAGAAAAGGGACTTACCTCACCATCTTGGAATGTGAAAGTAAGTATAACATGTATTATACATGTGAGGTTCCCCTTGCAGAATTTCACTGTTGCTTTCCTACAATGAGAGACCCTGGGATCCATGGACATCAAACCCAGAGCCTGTTCAAGAGGGATCACATGCCCAAGCATGAAGTCAGACAAATGGGGCCTTCTGTCAACTCTCTTAAGAAAAGCCAGCCGTGAGAACTTTATCCATTTCTTTCTATCTTTAGGAGCCTTCTACCAGGCTCCAACTCTCAAAGATTCCATACCCTCTCAGTGTCTCGCCCCCCTCCACCCCCGGTGAATAAGCTTCCAGCACACAGACCCTCAGAGGGCACACTCACACCATAACTGAACCACAGTAGACATGTGCACTGCTGAAGGCTTCCTTAACTAGAAATGGCTTAGATGATGTCAAATTTTACCCAATGAGTTTCATGACATGCAGTCTGTAGTATTCCATTACATAAGAACACTTACAGGAACATGAAGCATAAACATGCATTTAGGTGGTCGGTAGTATGACTGTGGTATGATTGTGATGCTGGGGGCCAATCCTCTTCACAGAGGAGCTGTGTACAAAACATCATTTTCTGCTTCTGTGTACCCATGTACCATTCAGTACTCAGTCTCTTCACCTCTTTGTCCTCTTACATGATCATTTGACCCTGTGTATCACCAGCCCAGCTGGCACACTGTGCCTGATGCATGCTTCATAGATGGACACAGATGACCCCCTGGGACATATCACTACAGGATAGAGTTTCTTCCAGAAGCTAATGAGGCTGAGCAAGTATAACTGGGCAGCAAGAAAATAAGTCAGCAGAGTGTGGGTGTTCATCAACTAGAGTCAGAAGCAAATGTCCTTGTGAAATAATACTAATGTTTGTCCCTGCCTCAAGTGAAGCCAATTTCTACCTACACCCCCTCTACCCAGCTTATACAAGTTATCTAAAGGAGGTAGGTAACCTTTTCCTCAAGAAACCCTGGAAAGGTGACCCATGAGAATACGTCTCCAGCTACACCCAGAAACTAGAGCTCAGCCTGTCCTCAGCATTGCTCATGCAGGCTACATCTTTACAGAGTCCAAGCCTCTTCTCCTTGCAGTAACTTCCCTTTACCCACTGACCACTAAGCCAGTGCATTAGGCACACCCCCCTTCATGGTCACCATACCCAAGCAAGCCTTGGCCTGTTGCACCAATTCTGGTTGTACTGAATGAAACTCAAGGCCAGACATCATGGAAAAGCTGGAATATCAGAGAGAGGAAAGAGACCACAGTCAATTCTCATCCAGCCAACTTCTCAAAGTATGAACTATCTTCCAGCTTCCTCAGCCTCGTTCCTCTTTGCTTTTGCAGAATAAATCTGTCTTTCTATGCCTGCCCTAAATACCTTCTTCACCCAGTTGTTTTACTTCCAGGTTAAGATTAAAGGTGTGCACTACTACTATTTGGTAGTTAGCCTTGGACTCACAGAAACACAGAAAGATCTCTGTTTCTTGAGTTATGGGATTAAAGGCCTAGGTCACCACTCCCAAGTCTTTCCCTTTGCTGGGATTAAAGGTGTGAGTCACCACTCTCTGACCCCCCTGGATTGACTGTGGGTGGATCTGTTCTCTGATATTCCAGACTGGTTTTATTAAATATATAACATATCACCACATTGGCCCATGCTGATGTTTTCACACTGCTAACCAGGACCAATGGAGCATAGGGCTAAGGATAGGGGGAAGCGGATTGCCACAATGTGCAATCCTTAGGTTGCTGTCCCCAAATCCTCCTTGGAACACGCCAGTAGCAGCAACAGTAGCAAACACAGCATAATGAACAGCTAACATTTGCTCCTTGTTGTATTAGAAAGCACCACAATGAGTGGAGAGGCTTAGGGATCAGCTCAGGTCACCCTCAGAACAAGCTCTTAGAATGTTTGCACTATCACTGTCATACAGATGCAGAATGTCTGAGGGAGATGGCCATGCATACACACTTGGTAAACAGGTAGAAGAGCTGTTGCATACAAGGCAGGACACTTGCTGCAGACTAGACTGTCTCTTCTAAAAGTCTGAAGATTGCTTGTACCAGCAAGGGATAAACCACCTCACTTCTGAGACAAGTTTTCTCACCTAGTAATGAAACTTTTGGAGCAACTGACCCTTTCCAACCAATAGCTGAGTGTTCAGCATAGGACAAGAAAAGTTATTCCCACTGTGGCAAGAACCTTAGAAACAGAGAGCCTCATTCTGTTTGGTTTAATCTTTTCATTGTTATTTTTAGTGAGCTATATAGAAGAGAAAGTCACCATCTTGACCATCTGTAAGTGTATACAGTCAGTAGCAAAAATGCATTTCATATTTTGTAATACCATCTACCTCTAGAACTCCGTCAATCCCAATTCAAATTTCATAAGAAATCCCTGACTCTCTCTCTTTGCAGTCACCACATTCTGATTTCTGTCCTTAGCAATGTGATTACTCCAGTTTCTCAAGAGTGAGATCATAGAGTATATGCTGTTTTAAGACTAGTTTATTTAACTGAGTATAATATCCCTGTAGTTCACCCACACATACAAGCAGACTTTTCCACACTCTCTTGCCTACACACCCCAACTTCTTCACCTTTAGCTCCAGCATCTAATGACAAATATCTCTGGAAAAGATACATCAAAATCAATTTTACTCCTGTTAAAAATGGTTGTTAGAAAAAAATGAGACTGCTCATAAACAAATTAAAATGTATTATCCTTCCTGAATGAAGCTGAGCTGCCTAGATCCATGCCTGGAACTGTAGCATGTCCTCAAGAGTGAGTCACATACAACATGTACACTCTATGACAGGTCCTAGCTCCTGGCACAAGTGCATTCCTTTGCCTGTGACTGCAGAATAAAATAACACACTACCTAAAAGAGACTGTCTCTTGGAAAAGAGCCATACAGAAGGAAGGTAATAGATATGCTTTTTAGAGAATTAAAGGTGGATTTTTCTTAATAGAGCATCAATTACTACAGTAACTGTAGAATTTCTTTTAATCACCCAGAAGTTAGTTCAAGCTTTAAAAATTCTTTGATAATAGTAGTCCTCATGGATATTACCCTCCTCTTGGAAAAAAGTAAAGTCAGCTGTCTTGATAATATCTGCTGAAATCCTTTTCCAAGTCCAGAATACTGGACCAATTTGTATGTTGACAGCAAAAGGGATCTGGCTATTCCTCTACCTGGAGGTCAAATCTGAACTGGGAGATATGAATCCTCATGATCTCCTGGAAATGGACAAAAAAAATAAGGTGGTTGACAGCCTCTATGTTACTAAACACTTGTAAAGAGAGACAAAAAGGTCTTATAAAAATGTTCTGGCCACAATATACCAAATAAAAAAATAGTTCTGAAAGTTTCACGATAACACAAAAGTATAAGGTACTGAAATGCTATGTGTTGTAAAATATTTGTATGCTGTGTAAAGATATGTTTGCTGTGATCGGTGTAATAAAAAGCTGAGTGGCCAATAGTTAAGTAGGAGGTATAGGAGGGACTTCCTTGGAGAGAAAGGAAGAGGAGGGGGAAGCTAGGTGCAAAGGAGATGCCAGGAGACACAGAGCAAACAGGAGGTGCAAGATGGGAGAGGAGTAATGATGATACGTGATTGAGTGTAGATTGATTTAAAAAAATATATGGGTTAATTTAAGTTATAAAAGCTAGTTAGAAACAAGCCTTGGCTATAGGCCAGGCTTTCATAATTAATAAGAAGTTTCTGTGTCATTATTTGGGAGCTGACTGGTGGGACAGAAAAAGATTCGTTACAGTTACAACTATGATCTGACAGTGATTTCCCAGGTAAAAACAGAGTTATGGAACACCAGTTAAAGTGATTCTCAATTTGTTTGTTTGTTTTGAAATAATAAACAACAGCAATAAAAAGAAAAAAATCAAATATCCACACATGATTCTTGGAAGACAAAGGAAAAGCCAGGCGTAGTTCTGCTTCTGGAGTGGAGCAAGGGAGCCTCTGCAAAGGGAGCCGAATAGACCCTACCTAATTAGAACTGCACTGCACAGAGATAAAAGCCAAGGGGTCCCACTGTGAGGCATGGTCCCAGGTTTATAATCATCTGGCAGGGTACTTTGGGCTCCAGTAACATCCTACTGGAGCCCAAAGCATCACCAACACTAAGTGTGAGCCTTCTTCCTGTTAGGCCATACCATCCAATACAATAGCTGCTCAAGTTAGCGCTTTCATGAAGACTGGCCATGTGGTAGAGGCAGAAAAGCTGTCTTAAGCTAAAATGAATGGCTCTTTCCAACACTGAAGACAGTATGGGTTTGGGTTAGCAATGTGAATGTGCCATGATCCATTGATTTCAGCCCAAAGATGAGATTCCTGGCATGAAAATGTGACTAAATTCTCTCTTATAACTAGTAGGACTGTGAGGGTTTTACTAAATCCATGCCAGAGGAAATAGGGTGATAGGGTGAAAAGGCCTGCCATGTGGATTCTCATAAGGACCACAGCCCAGGCGACCAGGGCTCATGCTACAGAGAAAGATTAAACAAGTCCCCTCAGTAGCTGCACTGATTTCAAATGACTAAAAAGTTACTCCTGACTCCACTTCAGCCTCCAAAGGACTTGAAATTTTACTGTGCCATCTACCTATCCAGTGACTTCCCCATCCATTCCCCACAAAATAGAAAAACCAAATACAGATGTGCTTTGTTTTAGTAAATAACTTCACCAGGCTCTGAAGATTACTGGGGAAGATTACTGAAGATTATTTTATTTCTATAATGACCAAAGAAGATACACGAGGTGAAGGAAACAATATCCAGGTAGCCTCTTAACAAGACAAGCACACACACACGCATACAGGAAGAAACCAGCCATTTACCATTGAAAGAAAAAACACCAAAAAGAAAAATGTGAGTCATCAATTACACTCAGTGATTTCATGGAAAGCAGCAGGCTGCTTATGAGTCTAAAAATAAGCCCTCAGCTCATTTTTCCCCGTCCCTCGTTTTCTTCCATATACATTTGCAACTGAATAATACCTATTAATGAATAGATCTTTCAGGATAATGTGAGCTTCAACAAGCAATAGAAATGAGCCTGCTCATGGCAGGTGCCCCCACCCACTAACAGGACCAGAGCTATGGCTGAAGATTCTGAGCAGCACCTTGAGAAAAGAGAATCATAAAGCTTGTTACTGAACAAAAAGGGGGAAAATCTCAGATTTTTTTTTAAAGGTGCACTGCATACTACAGCTTCAAGGGTTTTAGAATTATTATATCCTCAACCTTAACTCTAAATTTATATATATAGTTTTTAATCTATACAATGTGCAACGTGTCCCTCTGTGTTCTGCTCTGCTTTCAAGTATGTCAGAGGACATGGAGGTTTCTCTTTAATTCCAAATGTATTCTCACACTGTGAATTTCCATAAAACCAGTACTCAAAATTCACAAAGTCTAATGCAGAATACCCGTGCACCGAACCACACTGGCTGCTGCATAGTAAATACTGTTGGCAGGTCTGAAATCTGCATAGCCCTCGCCATAAAAAGCAGATACCTTTTAACAGAACCGAAATTGTATTCCAAAGATGTATCATTTGCAATTATTATTCAGCTAGATCATCCCTAAATGCAGGGCAGGTGGGGGGTGCTCCATCATTAATGCTTTATTAAGCTGTTCTCTGAAGAGCTCTGAGGAAAGACTGGCATCACAAGCAGCTGTGCTTGTTAGTACTCTGAGGGAGATGTGTGTGGAGACAGCTTGTCTGAATGTCCTCAGCATCACACTGTCACTGGGGCCTTCAGGGTCTCCTCTGTTTTCTCCCTCTTTTGTCGCTCCCACTTTCAGGCTGAAGAATATAGGGCATTCAACAAAAACAGACTTTAAAAAGTGATGCCTACAAACTGGCTTCTTGGAGCCCATTTCCCTACAGAGGAACACCTTTCTCAGCCTTGATACTAGGGGGAGGTTCTTGGTCTTAACTCAACTGGATGTGCCAGACTGCGTTGACTCATCCTGGGAGTTCTTACATCAAGGGTCTAGGTGGTTGGACCCACATCTCCATTGACTCCGCCCTCCTTCCCCTATCTATGCTCTGATTTCCCCGCCTACTCTTAAGATACCTGACATAGGCCAAGACAGTTCTTTTATTAACAAATGACATCCACAGCATACAGAAAGGCATCCCACATCATGTAATCCCAAATTCTGTACTTTAATTGTGTTAATTTGTGATCCTAAATCCCCTTATTTGTTTTAATTATGTTGATGTGGTAGTTCTTCATTTCTATGTAGAAAACAAATTACCAGCCTACAACATCTGTATCTTAACTCATGCTCAGAAAGCCTCTCTCCATTTCAGAAGGACCCACATTTTCCTTCTGCTACTTCATAACTTTTACTTTCATATTTGCAGCAACTTAAAACACTAAAATTTGCTTTAGTGTAAAGGATTGAAAGAAGAACCCAGTTTTTATACATGAATGAATAGCTAACTGTCCACATGTCATTTACTAAACCACCTATCCCTCTGGGCAGTGACTTGAAATGCTTCTCTCCCATTTACCAATTCACAAGTGTTCATGGACTACTGGGGGACTATGTTCTTGTATACTAAATATTTGTCCCTCCTACTGGTTTAATAAAAAGCTGATTGGCCAGAGGGTAGACAGGAAGTGTGGGTGGTGCTACCAGACTAAGAAAACTCTGGGAAGAGGAAGAGCAGAGATGCCAGCAGATGCAGAGGAAAAGAGATGAGAATGCTGTTCTGAGAAAAGGTAGTAAGGCAAGTAACTAATCATGGGTTAGTTGAAGAGTAAGAATTAGCAAGTAATATGGCTGAGCCATGGGCCAAACAGCAGGTAATTAATATAAGGCTGTGATTATTTGGGACTGCTGGTCTGGATCTCTAGGCTAGGCTGGACTAGAAACTTCTTACCACAGTGGACTACTACTACATTTGCAATTGTGTTCCATTGACTGGGAAAGGACTTACTAGATAAACTATTTAAGGTGTCCTCTGCCAGTGTCAAATTCTGCCTCCACCATCAATGGATAGCTTTGTTGCTTCGATAAACTCCCAACTTCTCTGTGTCTTTGTTTCCTTAGCAGTATAGTGGTTACAGTAGTGCCAGCTCTATGGATTATTGTGAGGGTCCACTTAGATAGGGAAAACTAGATGGTATTATTGATGCTTACTGTCATCATCATGGTCACATAAAGGCATCAACTTGACCCCTGCCATCAGGATTTAGAAAGTAAAGGAAAGAGACATTTACTCCATAGCTACAAATTTCAAATATATTCACAATCATGAAAATTATGTCAAGGAAACTAAAGAAATCCTATAAGATTAAAAAAAAAAAAAAAAAAAAAAAAACTCTAAGAAGTAACATCTGGGCCCAGACAAAGGATAAATGAATGTGAACCAGCCCTAGAGGATGAGTGGGTATGGACCAGCCTTAAAGGATAAGTGGGCATGAACCAGCCCCCAAACTGATAGGTCATAGGCAGGAAGCAAGGTATGCACAGGTCACCTCACTGGTCTTACAACCATAAGCTGCCTGGTCTTGGATGCTCATCCACATTTGTCACCTTAATTCACAAAAGGCTGGTTTCTGGACACTCCTGACTTCTCAGTTTAAAGTCACATCCTCAGGGAGACAAATACTCCACAATCGCACCCTGCTGAGTGCGCTGGTAAGAAATCACAGAGGCTCTCAAAGCTGGAGACATTCTCAGACCCTAGCATCCTAAGACACAAGGTTCTTTATACCCACAAGACCATCCTCTCCAATCAAAAGCATGTAAATGCCTGTCAAACTGCCTTCCACTCTTAGATAAACATAAACAGAGGTACCATGCTAATGGTTTTGATGCTTTTAGTTGGTAAGAATTTCCCAGATATACTTAATAAATAGCATTTAACCCTTAGCTGCTCTACATACTGAAAATGAGAAGTTCTCTACAGCAGAGTTATCCTCAGCACAGTCTTTTGTTATACTTGTGACCAGTGTCCCTCTCATACTTGCATGACTGCTAGACTTTGTCAATCACTGCATTACCAGGTTCACATTAGCAGGGGATGAACATTCTATTCACATCTCCACATTGAGATCATAGCCACAGCCTGGCAAGTCCTGGTTTCCTACTAAGTACCTGCAAGATTCATGTCTAGAATACAGACATGGAAAAACTTGCCCTAGACTGGGGGAGATTAACAGAAGGTTGGGGGATGTGTCAAGAAGGCTTCCCATTTTTTTGATCTTTGAAGCCAGAATGCCTTGAGAGTCTTTAATCACAGAAGTGGCAAAGATGTAGGTGTGACTTGCATGTGAACAACGGAGGACATCAGGAGTTGAGGTTTTTCCAACTGTGAGATGACCACAGGTTGCATTGCATCAAGGCTGGTGAAAATAATGAGCATGGACAGTGTTTCAAAAGCTGACATTGTGACAAATACCAATGTTTCACAAGGACAGATTTGGGATCAGAAAGGAAATCTCTATAGGACTAATAGCCTCACATAAATGGCTAGGCTGAACAACATGGAAAAAAGCATTAAAAGGACAGTCAGAAAGCAAGTATAAGCCCCCACCCCAGAGAGGGTTCTGGGTCTCACATATTACTCCTTCCAGGGTCATTAATTACCAACCGTGTTTTAAAAGATAGTTCACGTGTGTGCCACGTATAGTGAATGTACAACATTATTCTGTCAAAACAAACACAGATGCCAAAGACCTTTTCATTGCCATATTAGTAAGTCAATTTCTCCTTAATTTATTACTACTTAGAAATTATCAAGTAAAAATATATTGTAAAGTTTCTCTCCCACAATGCTATGAGGGAAAGCTCCCTGAATTACTAGCCTTCAAAATTCATAACATTTCTGGAAAAAAAATCTTCTGCCTATAAAATCCTTCCTAATGATGCAGGTTCTTATGCCTGTGAATGGCTTTTCTGGCAAGAGGCACCCTCCGGCCCTTGAAACTTTGGATATTTGGAGAATAGCATCAGCATCCACTGTGTTCTCAGCTGCTCCTCTCCTTCCCACCAGCCATGTGAGCATGGAGTCAGTCAAAGAAGCCTGTGCATCTACACAAGGAATGTACAAGATGCCTCCAATCGCTCACATCCTTTTTGTGGATACTGAACAAGTCACACAGCCTCTGTTTTCTCAGCTAAATTTTTGGTGCCAATATGTATACCTTCTTCGTGGACAGGTACTACAATGGTATAAATTAAACATATGCACGTCATAAAATGCTACAATGTAACTTAGTGGTCCTCAATAAAGTTAAACTGATGCTTCATTTGTGATAATGAAGAAATCAAAACGGACATTTAACAGTCTTTACTACTTAAAGAGTAAAATCATGATCATCTACTTATTTAACATAAAGAACTCTTATTTGGCAAGGATGGTTTTTCTAAAAGCTTCAGCACTGAAGTCAGCATTTTATCTTAGAGGTATAATGTGTGATTAGCATGAGCAAGGACCTACATCAATCCCCAGGACCACCATCCGAATCCCCTAGATACACCAAGGAAAAGGAAGAGGAGGAAAGGAAAGCAGTGACATTTTCAAAAATTCCCAAACCTATTTTCAAAATATAGGTAATTATCTACTTAAAAAACAAAACAAACAAAAATCATACATGACTTAGGATATAGCAAACAGCACAGCATTTGTCTAACATGTACAGGGCTATATCCAACCCCCAATACCTCAAAAATAATTCTGTATTTGTATGTGTGTGTAAGTGTGTATGTATGAGAGTCTCTCTCTCTCTCTCTCTCTCTCTCTCTCTCTCTCTCTCTCTCTCTCTCTCTCTCTCTCTCTCTCACACACACACACACACACACACACAGAGAGAGAGAGAGAGAGAGAGAGAGAGAGAGAGAGAGAGAGAGAGCCCTCCAAGATTTAAGAACTTCTGAAAGCAAACCACCATTATCTGATACACAGGTAATTTGTAGCAAATCTTTTAAAAGGAGTTTTAAAGGAAGGACAAAGGAGGAAAAATAAAGAGAAACAGAAGGAAACAGATGGGTGTGGAGGTTTTAATAATCAAGTATGAAAAACTAACTACACCCTGCTTTGAATGTGGGGTTTTTTTTCTTTTTAATCATAGTTAGACCGTAGAAGTCCTGTCATACAGAAACTTGGTAAACACTGCCTGCGCCACTATTTCCCAAATTCATCTGGCCTCTCTGTATACATTCCCCATATTCTGTGTATTCACAGAAACTATAAAACAAGCATAGGAGCTGTAGTGGGAGAGGATTGTTTAATGTCAGTAACCAAATGTGACCACAGCAGGGCTGGGAAGCCATTGCAACAGCTCCCAGGAAGGGGCTGGGCTGAGGTGTAAGCATCACCAAGTGATGCAGGAAGCAAAGACAAAACACCCTTGAAATCACAGCGGTGAGCAAGTGAAGGAGAGATACCCAAACAGTCTGTGATGCTCCATTATTTTTCAGTCGTTATGTACACCACAGACCAAGAGGGACTATGAACCCAACAATACACTCAGAGCAAAGGAAATAAAATAGTAAAGCAATCAGGAATCCATCCTGCTAAAGGAGTTTTAAAATTAATTCGCTTATACAGCAGTTTATTAACATGCATCTTAATAACTTTCAGAAAAACCTGAATGTCAGGTTGTAGCTTCACCTGTACCAGCAATGCCACTTGTGAGTGGAGAATGCTGCACAGCATCCTTCTTTTCAGGAACCACCAATGGAGCACCTCCTACAGAATCGACAGATGCCAGTGCCCTACTATGCTACTTCCACCTTCCTTCAAAAACCACTCTCACCTATGCCATGTGGTCAGCCTACCAGAAACTATACTCTTAAAGCAAACTGACTCTCTGTGTAGCTAATAGTTCCGAAGCTAGGAGCGGGAGATTGTGAGGCCCTTTTCCATGCTGGGTTGTTTTCTAAATGTGTCAAATAAACCAAAATAAGAAGTATGCATCAAATAAAATCATCAGTTCTGCAGAAGCACACACTATTAGTCAAAATATCTCATTACATCTCAAATTTAATGAGACTGCAGAGGTTGGAAAAGTGAGCAATACCACGGAAATGATCTCAAATTATGTTTCTCAGAGATTGATGACATGAATTCCAGGGCCCACCAAAAGGTGAGCAATCTTTGGAGACACACTTATCCCAGTATATGGTACCTTTGGTGTTACAAGTGACCTTGTTAGACTTGTGCCTTTTAGGCAGAGCCTTCATTTCCTAGGCAACATCAGGACAGTGGCTTTTCTATATCCTGTTTACTTTGAGATACAGAAATGGTGTATTACTTTTTCATTATTGCTTCCTATACTTTGCACTTTTATGTCCACTAAATTGAATCCCCACCCCATCCCCAAACACTGTTCTCTTATTTCAAAGGGCATCACAAGGAATGTCCCCTATCTGCTTATGGCATGTCTGCACTCTAATTCACTTTTCCTTACTAGAATGCCACTGCTTTCAAGTCAGTCTTCTGAAGCAAGCCAAAAGCGAGGGATGTCCAGGGTTCCTGGCCAAAGGCCAGGAGACTGAGGAGGGACAGCTCCCACCTAGTGAAAGGCACACCTTTCTGTAGACGGAGTTTTACTTTCAAGGCGCCAGTCCAAAATTAATATTTATTAGAATATAAATTAACACTCACAATATTAGTAACAGCTTATGGTGTGGCACCTGAACAAGGACTGGCGTATCCAAGTGATGGACGAGCGATGGAAGAATGATGGATTCCGATTCTGTCTGTCCAGCAGCCAGCAGCCAGGAACCAGGAAGAGAGCTCCTCATGTCCCAGCAGCCACTTATCAATGGGCTTGGCCACACCCCCTCCAGGGTCCCGGAAGTGTCTTCTGACCTTATCGGCTGACACCTTAATCCCGCCACATCTCCCCCTTTTGTCTAACTAAGAAGGTCCTAAACTAAGACTATGTACAATAGGAATTATTATGAGTTAGCAACCGCAAATACCTATTCTTCAACCCCTTCAAGACCTGAGAAGGAAGATATATCACTTGAAAGTCAGAAGTATATGGAAGTAGTGGCTTCCAAAATTTGGGAGAGGACAGCAACACAGCTACCTGGACAATCACCTCTGGTTTTTTGCGCCGTTGGAGCATCTATCATATTGGCTACAGGCCTATGGTATCTGACAGATCTTCTCACAAGCAGGGCAATTTTGGAGGGACTGTCTTATCCTGTCCAGGCAGGTTTCGTCAGTCTCCATCCATCAACTTGTTCCTCCAGCTTGGACACCATGTGTGTACTGTCAATAATCAAGGTAAGGACAGTTCCCTACTCAGCCGGCCATTCTCTGCCAAAAGGACAAACACCAATGGAGTATCCTCGATGCTCATACCATCTTGGGAAAGGAGCAGTGACACCAGGAGTCATTGTGCCTCTCATGGCTGAATTTCAAATATTAAATGCCATATTCTCTGGGTCTATGAAATGGTTGAAGATTTCTGTCTATCTATGATATTCTAACCTGTATCTGAGATGATTGGGATATGGTACCTTAAGTAATGTTGACAGTAGTTTTTATTGTCCTAAGGAATAAACCCTGTACTAAAATTAGAATACCTATATAAGAAGTGTACAATCCCTGAACAATGACTTTTAGTATGACTATCAAACATTAGCCAGGGGTATATTACCATGTAAAGTGGCCACAGCATTTTAGACATGTATATACATATATATCATCTAAACAGAGGTATATAAAACATCTTGTGCATATATCATAACTAGTGCAATCATACATTATATCTAGTATAGTTAAATGAAGGTAGTAATTGCATAGTGTACATGACAATGATGTGCAAATATTTTAAACAGAGATAGAAGCATATATAAAATATAGCAATAAAGTATGCTCATCATAAGTAGATTGAGTCCTCACATCAGCAAACATGCCTTCACCAAGGATTTGGTCCTGAGAAGCAAAGAAACCCCTAATTTTTCCTTGTTGTTCCAAGGTCTTGGCCTCCTCTCTAAACCAGCCTCTCCACTGTAAATTCTGACTTTGGTCCAAGACAGCAGCCGTTAGCTGCATCCAATCAGTTGGTAGAATCCGGTTTTTTGCTGACCATGAATTTAGAAGCTGCTTCACATAAGTAGAGTGTATACCATGCATTGATATTGCCTCTTTAAAATCCTTGATGTCTCTCATATGTACTGGCTCATAGCTATACTCTACATATTCTGATGTTCCCCCAGGTGTTATCTTTGTCTGAATAGTAGCTGGGAACAATAGTGGTGGGGAAGGGGGTAGCCCTGTTATGTTTACCACCTTGGGTAGAGTATCTCCAGTACCATAATATCCCATTGGGGGTTGACCTGAACTGTTCTGAGCACAAGATGCATCACTACCCTTTTCCAGTATTGCAATGCTATCCTCCCATTCTTGAATTTTGGATACTACGGGTTCCTATTCCTGGATTTTGGATACTACAGGTTCCCATTCCTGGATTTTGGATACTACTGGTTTCCATTCTTGAAGTTTAGATACTATTGATTTTTCTAGAGCTTGAGTGTCCTGATGAAGCAGTCCTTCCAAAGACCTCACTGAGTCAGCAATTTTTCGAATCCCATCATTAACATAATTAATGATTTTCTTGTTCTCATCATTAATGTAGTCAACAAGTTTCTTGTTTTCATAATTTACATAGAGCCTATATTTCTCTTGTACAGTGTTATCCTTATCTACAGAGGAAGCCTTATCTGAAAGCTAGTTGTAACCAATTTCCAGAGTATCCATCCTTTTTGCCATTTTAGTGTTTGACAGTTCCACATCACATACCTTGGACAGTAACTGTCGATTTACATTTTGCACCTGTTTAACCTCATCTGCCACTGTAGAGTTCGATAGTTCCATAATACATAATCTGGACAATAATTGTTGGTTTCCATTTGACAACTCTGTCATCATCCTCTTATTTTGAAAAATAAAAGAGAAATAAGCCAAAAAATAGTAGGACTGGGGTATTGAATCCTTCAAGATATTCATTTAAAAATTTATCAACCACCATGGCAAAATATGACCTAAACTCTTCAAAAGAATAATAGTCAGCCATTGCGTCAATTCAGATGTAATTACACTATTTAGTACACAGGTGTCACAGTAGCGTTCAATTCCCTGCCCACTGTATGGTAGATGCAGAGACTCTCAGCAGCAGGAAGCTGCGGGCTGAAAACCGAGTGCTGCAGCGGGCTGAAAGCAGAGCCAGGTGCTGTGGTAGGCCTGCGAGTTGAAAACCATGCCTGAGCACTGAGCCGAAAACTCAAGTCTGCGCACTGAGCTGAAATTTCGCGTCTGCGCACTGAGCTGAAGTCCCGTGTCTGCGCACTGAACTGAAATCTCACGCTCAGGCACTGCGCCGAAAACCCTCGCCTACACACTGGACCAGCTGGCTGGAAACCACGACCGGCTAGCAAGAGGGAGCTTTAAGCCCAAGTGAACAGTCTGTATGTCCCCTGGCTTCTTACAGTTTAGGGCACAGGGCCGAGGACGTTGGGCGCCAGATGTAGACGGAGTTTTAATTTCAAGGCGCCAGTCCAAAATTAATATTTATTAGAATATAAATTAACACTCACAATATTAGTAACAGCTTATGGTGGCACCTGAACAAGGACTGGCGTATCCAAGCGATGGACGAGCGATGGACGAGCGATGGAAGGACGATGGATTCCGATTCTGTATGTCCAGCAGCCAGCAGCCAGGAACCAGGAAGAGAGCTCCTCCTGTCCCAGCAGCCACTTATCAATGGGCTTGGCCACACCCCCTCCAGGGTCTTCTGACCTTATCGGCTGACACCTTAATCCTGCCACACCTTTCTTACCACATGTCCCAGCTGCCCTCTTCCAGCACACAAAGCAGGCAGTGCTTGACACAGGTACAATAGAAGGGGTAAGGACACAAAAATCTTCATTTCAGTTGCATGTTTATGGTATTCGACCACTTACTTCTCCTTGGAGAAACAAGAAATGTGGCTGTGCATTCAGAAGAATCTCCAGTAACACAATTCAATCCTGGGCTCCACAGAGGGCAGGGCAAGTAAGTATTCCTAAGTAAGTTCAATGCCAAAGAAGAAACGTTTCCTAGAAACCAGGTTCACTCTCAGTTCCTTCCAATCCTCCCAATATCTTTCTGGTCCTTGTCTTCAACTCAGCATGGGAAGGTAGGGGTGGAACAAATAAATGAAGATGGGGTTTAAAGAAAATTCAGCAATTGACTTAATATCCAATCACCAAAGCTAGGAACACAAACTGCTCATCCAAAATTCCACTGCCTAGGAATAATCAATGCTTAATGCTCATATGAAGAAAACCATTCGAGCAATAGAGCCTTGCACATAAATTAGCCATATATTTTACCTACCCTCATTATAATACTGGATTTATTCATATAACATATTTTGTGGGGGTTAGTTTGCAACAATTTCAAATAACTCCTTATACCAATACATATCACTCTTTGGATTGAAAAGCTATGGACATTTTATTTATAAGAGACACACTAGGATTTGGGTTTGATATTTGGGTTATTTCAAGTCTCATAGTAACTACTAAAAGGAACAATCTTGTTCCCAGTCTTGTATGGTATTCTGTGAATGAGCTGGAAATCAGAACTATGAGAAGAGAGCCACTGGTGCGCAGGCGCATTACATCAGCCTGTACTCTTTCCGTCAGCAGGAACCTGCAGCTCCTGGGGGAATTCTCAGACTCCAGTGCAGAGGCAGGGTGCCCAGAAGTTTGAGGCCAGACTAAGTTACATCAGTGTGACACTGTCTCAGCTCCTGACACGAAAACAAAATAAGAGACAGCCACATTCAGATAGTCTTCCTACCTGACAATGTTGTCACCCTGTTCATCTCTGCCCACGTAAGCAATGACAAACTGTGTGTCGTTACCTTGACTTCTGCATTTTAACCTCAGTCATCCACAGTACCGTCATACTGCTTGTCTACTTTTTATACCAAAGGTTCACCTTTCCTTACTGATGACTAACAACTTCTAGATGTTCTCTGTTTTGACATCAAGCTACAACAAGACTCATGGCAGATGTACTAGGTGTTGTTTCAAAACCTAACTCTACCATGGAAGCTTCACCTTAACCTCTCCAAACTTCATAAAAAGGGCTTTAATAATGACATAACATCATGAGGTTTTGTGGGTAGTAGAGGACCTTAAACATTGCCTCGCTAATTAGTCATTTCTACAATTAGGAAAGCTTGTTTTAAATTTACAACTATATGAGGGTATGCTGTAACATCTAAGTAAAAGGTTATAACCACATCTGTAAAAATAAACAAAAATATATACCTAGACACAACCTGAAATTATAAAGATTAGAGAAAATAAACAGAGATGGAGTTTCAGTCAGCAAACGTTAGGTGGAAGTCTACTATAGGACAGGACCTGGTATATGATGAAGAATAAAGAGGTGAGCTCCCCAGAGGACACCAGCGAGGGAGATGGTGATTTCAGAATAGAGTAGCAACTGATCTACTTAAAGAGCTACTATGGGCAATTTCCAATGGATATCGACAGACAGGCATTTGACCCACACTAAACGTGGGGTGGCTAAGTATCCCTGAGATAATATCAAGCTAAGACCTTTAAAGAGAAGTAGTGATTAATTGAGTATAATATAGAACACAGCAAGGAACTGTCCAGAGAGAAGAGCACAGAAGAAAGGCTGCAAAGCAACAACATCCATTTTGCAGAACAAACATCATTCGGCAAAGATGTGAAAGGCTCAGTAACATTATTAGAGAGGGACACAGGCAAAGAGCTACAAGAGACAAGACAATCAGCCAAAGTGATTCCAACTCCTTGTGGGGGTTACAGAGGCTCAATTCTGGGAGCCACAAGGAGCCACTGAATAGCTTTAAGTTGAAATACAATTTCAGGATTGTTCTTCAGATCACTACAGGGCTGCGGGTGTGGCTCAGTACAGCTGCCTAACATGCAGATGACAAAGCTCCTTGAGTGGATTCCCACAGGAGAGACAAGCAAGCAAACAAAATGACAGCTAGATTTCAATAACAGAATTAAGATTGCAAAGCTAAGGTTTACAAACCTAAAATCATGCCCCCAAGCTCCCTCAGCTATGGAACTGTAGGAAGGAGGTATGGAAAGGAAGCATCTATAGTCAGTGACTAGGGACCCCTCTGGGGCTTCAAAGGCACTCAGCTTCTCCACTGGGCTCCCACCGACCACTCTCCCTAGTGACTGGTGGCCTCACGCCACAATGTAAATCAGTCACAGTCTTTCTTAATGTTCACGTCCACCTTCTGAACTAGTGACACATGCCACTCTAAACAAATAGCCTCTCCTTTTGTGATAATCAAATCTCATAGCTGATATAAATAGAAAATTCCCTGATGGTCAGAGGATAGGGAGCCATTTATAAGCTCAAGCTGTCAGAGGAACTTGTGAGTGATACTGTCAAGGCAGAAAAGCAAGGACTCTCTCTTCCTGTGCTCTCACTACTACAGTCAACACAGAATTTGTAGAACTTCATCTCGGGAAGTCTATAGAGATTTCTTTTAGTATAAGCAGACAGTTCTGCAGGTGTTTCTACAGCAGACGCCATTGGATCCTCTCACTCAACTCACTCCGACCCTGTCTGGAAATGCTATCAGATCAACAAGGCTATTCCTGCCTACTGGATACCAATCACCTGCTCATGTTATATCCTGTTCTTCTAAACAACCTGCTATAAATTATAGCTGTCTTAAATGGAGAGAAATTCACGGGAACAAGACAAGGCTGTCCACTCTCTCCATGCCTATTTAATCTAGTATTTGAAGTCTTAAACAGAGCAATAAGACAACTGAAGGAGATCAAGGAGACACAAACTGGAAAAGAAGTCTAAAGTCTTATTTGCAGATATTGTGATAACACATATATTTAAAAAAATCACCAGGAAACTCCTACAGCTAATAGTCACTTTCAGCAAAATAGATGGATATAAAATCAGTGGCCCCACTATATACAAATCACAAATGCACTGAAGAAAAAAAATCAGGGAAATAACAACTTCACAATAGACTTGGATAATATATAAAATTATATAAAAATGTTATAAAATGTAATAAAATAAATAACAAACAAAATACTAAAACTCTAAGGAAGCAAATGAAAAAACTTACATGACTAAGAAAAATGTCTTTAAGACATTGTAGAAAGGAACTGAAAGAGATGAAAAATCTCCCACGCTCATGAATCACTGGGACTAATAAAAATGCCCATCCTACCAAAACAATCACAGATTCGATGCAATGCCCATCAAAATCCAACACAATTCCTCACATATCTTGAAAAGACAATTTTCATCTTCATATACAAACACGCATACATGCACACATACAAACAGGTTAGCTAAAAAAAATAAAAGAGCCACTGGAGGCATGACCAGCCCTTATTTCAAGCTGTACTACAGAGCTACAGTAATAAAATCATCACACTACTGGCATAAAAAAGCAGACATGTCAATTAATGAAATTGAATTGAAAGAAATAGACATATATCAACATAACTTATGGACACCTGATTTTTTATATATACAAAGAAGCCAGAAATACATCCTGGAAAAATGACATCTTCAACAAATAGTGCTGGTCAAAATGGACAGCTTCATATAGAAGAACGCAAATAGATCCATACTTACCACCATGTACAAAACTCAACTCCAAATAGATCAAGACTCATATACCAAAACTGATAAGAAAGAAAAGTGAAAAATAGCCTCAAACTCACTGGTCAGAAGATTTTCTGAACAGAATACCATTAGTATAGAGATTAAAATCAACAATTAAAAAGGGGCCAAATGAAACTGATAAGCTTCTGTACAGCAAAGGACATTGTCATTTGGACAAAGTGGCAACCTAAAGAATAGGAAGATTTTCACCAACTACACATCCATAGAGGGCTACTATTGAAAACGTATGAAGAACTCAGAAAACTAGATACCTAAGAAAGTAAATAATCCAATTATAAAATGAGGTACAGATATAAACAGAATAGTCTCAAAAGAGGAAACTCAAATATCTGAGAAACACTTATAGAAATGTTACATCCTTAGTCATCTGAGAAATGCAAATCACAACTACTTTGAAATTTTATCTTACCCCTGTCCTAATGGCTAAGATCCTAAACACAGGTGACAGCTCATGCTGGCAAGGATGTGGAACAAGGGGAACACCACCATTGCTGGGGGAAGTACAAACTTGTCCAGTCATTATGGAAATTAGTGTGGTAGTTCCTCAGGAAAATGGAAATTAATCTGCCTCAAGATCCAGCTATACAACTGAGCACACACCCAAAGGTCACTTCATCCTACTACAGAGACACTTGCTTAATCATGTTCACTGCTGCTCTATTCATAGCAGCCAGAAATTGGAAACAACTTCTGTCCCTCAACAGAAGAATGGATAAAGGGAATGTGGTACACTTACACAAGAGTATTACTCAGTCATATAAAACAATTAAATCCACAGGTAAGGAATGGAAATAGAAGAAAATCAATCTGAGTGAAGTAACCTGGGTCCAGAAAAACAAACGTGATATGTGGATATCAGCTGTTAAGTCAGTGATAACCAAGTTACAACCCATAGAACTCCCAAGGATTAGGTGTAGAGTAAGGGGCTAGGAAGGACAGATAGTGTTCCCCAAGAAAGCTAAATAGGAAAGTTAGTTATCGAGGATTGGGGTGGGGCTAGAACTGGAGGATCAAGCAGAGAAAGGGAAGGCAGAGGGGGGGACAAGGGAGGTAATAGAAGGAGAGACATATAAAATTCAGGTCCCTTTGGAAGGTAGTATGGAAACCTAATTCAAATAGAAGCTTCCTAAAATATTTACATATGTAAAGGCAATCTAAATGAAACTGCCAAACAGTGAGGGAGATGGAGCCCCAAATGGCCATCCCTTGTTGATATGGAAAGGTGCATGTTCTACCAACTAAGAACACAGAAACAAAGCCAAAAAAAAAAAAAAAAAAAAAAAAAAGCTTCCTAGTTGTGTCTCTCAAGTGGACCATGGTACAGAGTAGCATGTGGGCTTAAGCTGCATAATGTTGAGCTTGCAGCATGCAGCTTAAGCTGCAGAAAGGCTGGTTCCTGAAGTCTCACAAGAGCTTCGATGTAAGCATAAACTGTATAAGATGGATTTAAGGTTTCTGTTCATACAGACAAAAAGGGAACAGATTTCAAGATGGCTTCTTAGTGGCAGCATTTTTTTCAGAGGGTTCTGTTTGCTGGCGGCAAGCACATGCATGGCTCCTTTAAGAGATGTTTCCTGACTTAGCTTTAGCTGAAAAATAAATAAATAAATAACAAAAACCATGTGGCTCTTTTAAGAGGCTCTGCTGCCAAATACTTAAATGGAATTCATGAGCAGCAGGTGGCTGGGCTTTACTTGGTGACAGTGAGGACCCTAAAATTCCCCAGAGTTGGGATGGTAAATGTGGTTCCTGCCAGTACCTCTGCCAAATCACCTTAGCTGAGCCTCTAATCCTAGCCACACCTTAGCTGATTAAAGGTCAAAAGATATGTTACTTTGGAGAAGAGGTTTTCTCTTTATTTCCATGGATAATGAGGGGTGGTGAATTCATTCCAGTTTAAGAAAAATACAGTTTGATTGACCAAAACCCCCTGAAGGCAACTGGTTGAAATGATGCAGACTCACAGACTACTACAGTCATGATTTAACTATAATTCTGAATTTTCTCAGGATCCCTATAAGATTGCCAGTAGTGCCCCAATCTGCAAGAAGTGGTTTATAGAAACCTACACCCAAATTTCAAAAAAAAAAGTTTATAAATGCTTGTTTTCATTATAAATGGTTAATGGTCATAGTCAATCTCTTTCTGGGGAAAAACAGGGGTATGATATAGGAATAATAAGAAAAAAAGATAGATTGTTAATCTCAAAATACTTTACATTGATAAAGATTTTAGTTTATTGACACAAATTTAAGGTTAATTTTGTTACACTGTATATTTATGCTCTTGTTTAAGGTATGTTTATGAAATTCTTTAAAAATATAATATAGTTGAATATAAATCAATAATCATCTGTGATAATCAAATTTATAGTCATTTTAGTTAGATTTTTAGATATACAAAGATATATTCTAATTAGATGGCAATCTTTAAACACTTCAAAGACCTACAGTCTATAGCATTTAAAATATTTTAAGAACTTAGACATTTTTGGACAGACAGCAGACATACCTGCTCCTGGCAGCACCTAGCTACTTCAAGAGGACTATGGGCACTGAAGAAACTCCATATAGAGTTTACTTTCTTTGTGGCAAAAGTTAGCCACTAGGCAAGAGACTGTTTTTGTTCTTGCCTTGACTGCTTGACAGTGTGCTATATAAACTGGACATACAGGACCCATAGGAAAGTGACCTCTGGAACTTTGCCAGAACAAGCCGAGATGGTCCTTCAAAGTTCATGCTTAGCAGAGACTGTCACACATTCTGCAGGACACAGGGAAAAGCAACTGACAAACTATGCCAGAATGGGCAGAGCAGTCCTTCAAATTTCCTGCTTCAGGTCTACCATATACTCCAGGCCTGTAGGCTGAAGGCTGGTGACCTAATATTACAAGGGAACTTTGGGTGATTGTCTAGGTAGCCAGATGTTTCTGTCACTTTCCGATTTTGGAAGTTGCTTGCAATGCACTTCATGTTTTCTCAGGCAATATTATATTGTTCTGTGGTCTTTGATTCTTTGATAGAGTTGAGGATCAGATAGTTATAATTATAATTTTCTTTAATTATAATAAAAGGTAAATTATGTATGAAACTTCAGACTCACAAGGATAAGATAGATAATAGAATATTTTTCTAATTTTGTAAAATACAAATAGAGTAGATATTATAACTGTAATTTTTGCTTGATAGCTGTTTTGTTATGTGTAATTTTACTATGTTGAAATTGAAACCTTTCCTTTTGATTAGACCGAAAAGGCGAAGTGATATGGAATGTCTTTCTGTATGCTGTGAATGTGCTTTATTATTGGTTAATAAAGGAACTGTTTTGGTTTATGGCAAAACAGCTTAGAGGTGGGCAGGAAATCTAAATATAAAGGGGAAGGAAGAGTCAGACAAAGGGCTTGAAGCTGCCACCCAAAGAAGCAAGATATAAAAGTACAGGTAGGCCAGGAGCCACGTGGCAAAACATAGATTAATAAAAATGGGTTGATTTAAGTTGTAAGAGCTAGCAAGCAATAAGCCTGAGCCATAGGCCAAATAGTTTGTAATCAACATAAGCCTTTGTGTGATTACTGGGATTAAGCAGCTGTGGGTGGTCTGGACCTCAGGAGTAGGACAGGCCAGAAACATTTTACTACATCTTGTCACCAAATAAGCCTTCAAATATTGGTATTGTATCATATTAATTGTGTTGTTGGCCAAATGGGGCCCCATGGGAATCACCAAACAACCCAACTGAGAATATAGGTTGCTCTCTACAAACTGACAACAAGGCTCCTCTGCTGAAGACAACCTCTATACAACTCACTAAATATGGAGAAATCAAGCTGGTCCCTACCTGGAGCCCTCACCCCTAATGGTCAGTAGTATTCTTGGTACTGGAAGGTACTCTGCACACTACCATAGGAAAATCACAAACACCAATGTACCATACACCCTTCAACCATAATGATTTTCTTTCTGCCTGAAAGATATTAGTTAAAAGGTAGCATGAAGCTTGTGAAAGTAACCAACCAATATCTGATCTGAATTTAGGCTCACTCCATGAGACGTAACTGCTAACATGCCTAACACTGGTTGGGTGATCAAGAACCTGGGACCAGATTGGCCAGGGACATAGGGAAAAATCAAATATTACTTACTGTTCTAAAATATATATATATATATATATATATATATATATATATATATATATATATATATATATATATATATATATCAAACAACAACAAAAACCAAAAATGAAGCAATAAAATGGCATTCTGCTATACTCATAGATCACTTTCTATTTGTTCAGCCATTATCAGAGAAGCTTCCTTCTGCAGTAGAAGGGAACAAACACAGAAATTCACAGCCAGACACTATTTTCAGAATGAGAGACCTTGGAAAGCTCAGCCACAAATGGAATGTCTTTATAAAATCTTCCTTTTAGGGTTTAGGGAATTCTGCAGAAGAGGAAGTGATATGGGAATGTCTTTCTATATGCTGTGAATATCAACTTTTAAATAAAGGGGATGTTCTGGCCCATGACAGGCACCATAGAAAAAGTAGATAGGGGATCAGAATAGGTAGGAAAGGATGGGTGGAGTCAGAGACAGACCGAGCCAGCTGCCAAAGAAGAAACATGTAAGGATCACAGGTAAGCCACGGGCCACGTGGCAGACAGATTAATGGAAATGGGTTGAGTTAAGATGAAGGAGCAAGCTAGCAATGTGCCTGAGCCATAGACCAAACAGCATGAACTTAATAAAAGCATCTGAATCATTTTGAGGGGGCCTAAGAAGCGGCTAAGGGGTCTGGGGCAGCAGGTCTGTGAGTCTGGACCTCTGGTGGCCCGGGGCCAAGAAACCTTAATGCAACAAGGAAGTGGAAAGGTTTAAGAGGCAGAGAGGATGAAGGATAGCAAATAAAACAAGGCTCTGTAAACCAACATGCCTGAAGCACATATGGGCCCTCTGAGACCGAGGCCACATGGATGGTGCACCAGATGGAGTCCTCGAGATGAAAAACAGAAGTGGACACTTGCCACCATCCCTGACCCAGAGCAATCTTCAATTGAAATTCAAATGAAAACCTTGTTTCTTCAGTGATACTCTTCTGGAGGAAACTAGCTATTCTTAAGGGTAGACTGCATGCCCAGCAGTAATGGCCAACAAAAAAATGAACTCAATGGCATCTTTGGAGGTTCCTTGTTGCCTGATGTCATATCAATGTTTTGCCTTTTAAAAAACTTTTTCTTGGGATTTTTAATTTGTATTTTACTTTATATTTTTTTCTTCTCTCTTTTCACCCTACAAATTCTTTCCATATACGTTACGGCTTCCAGGTTAGTTTTTTATGGGATTTCTGAGTGTGCAAATGAGCGAGTCTGTTTTTTGTGCCTTCTCTTGGGATCTTTTCCTTCTGCTTACTTTGTCCAATTATGATGTATCAGTTCTTATTTTATTATTATCCTTTAGAATCTGGTTTCTCATGAGAGACAAGGTGAGGATGGGGATGGATGGGAGGAGAAGCGGGAAGAGAGAGAGGAACTAGGGAAGCAGAGACAAGCAACTGTAATGCAGATATGTCATGTGAGGGAAAAGGTCTATTTTCAATGACTGGCAAATAAATAAAATAATTAAATAAAGAAATAAACTGCCGTTGCCACTGCCCTTTACTGGGTTGCAGTAATTTGGTTATCTGTCACATAGAAACCCAAAAAATGTTTACGTACAATTGTGCACTTCAAAGAATAATTTCCAGGTTACCACTGAGCAGGCAGACCAAAGAGGGGCACGGTGTGAGGTAGGGAGCAGGCCACAGCTGTGGGTCTCTCCATACACAGTACCCTCCAGCAAGCTCCGCTGGCCCAGCAGCAGGAGTCCTTCCATACACTGTGATGATACATTCTTTGAAGGCTTCTTTAAGAAGTTATGGCTGACCACATCCTTGGCTGCTGATTATCAATTTAACCTTTAGCCCTTTCCCCCTCTCTAGAGGTTAGGGAGAGGCTTAAGTTCTCCATCCTCAAGTTACCCCGACACCTGGGTCCCAACCCCATTCTGAAGCTGTAAAGGGACCCCAGTCACCAGTGATTTCACTGGGGGTGAGATTTTAACTTTGCAGAAAATTCCAAGGGTGTTTAAAAGTCTTTTGCCAGGAAGCTGGGACCAACGCCAAATATATACTGCATAATAGCACTCCTTCTTGAGTAAGGGGTCACTTCAGTTTCTCTCTGCTTTTTTACTTCTAGAAAGTCTCAGGAAATTGCTAGTATCTCATTTTGCTAATATTGTCTAACAAGGCAGAACAAACCTCAAGTACATATATTTACTCAAGTAAGAGTATATTAGTATATAGTATTTTTTAATAAATAGCTTTTTTAATGAAAATGGTACTATGCCTGAGTTCAGCTCCATACTGCAGCTACTTGGAAGTAGGTGGAGATAAGATAATTCTGAGTTCCAGGGCAGCTTGGAACATTCAGAAATCTCCTCACACACCCACAAAACAAACAAACAAACCAAGGCTGAAATGATTTGTTTTAAAATTAATGCAGAGTAATGATTAATTTTTTATGTCATATCATCAAGCTCAGCTGATAAAACAGTACCTCCTTCTAAGTGTGTCTCAGAGGGAGTTTTCTAGAATACATTAGCATTTTAAGCAGACTAAACTAAATCTATCCAATCTCTTAGGGATCTAGAAAGAAGAGCAGAAGGAGAGGAATTTACTTTTTTCTACTGTCTGGACTGGCTTACATCTTCCTCTGCCTTCACACACCAGAACTGCACGTTCAAGAGTCTTGATTCCGAGTTTTAAAAACAGGTTTTAGTCTCCTGCTTTAGCAAGTTAAGTTATACCCTCAACTATCATGGTTCCTGGGTCTCCATTTAGACTGAACTACAAACTCATTTTCCCTGGTTTCCCAATCACCGCCCAGGGCATAGTGAAGGATTTTTGGACATTCATAGTTTCATGAGCTACTACTGCCCATGATAAAGCCCTTCTTATATCTTAGGCATTCTAGCTGAAGAATCCTAACTAAATGTCAGCTTAAAACCATATTCACTCAAAAGCTCACAGTGGCACCTGTATCCATCAAAGCAACTGTCAAGCTTGGGAAATAGACAAATTATTCCACCGTATAGAAAGAGGCTACAGCTTCCAAGAGACCAACTTTTAAGTTGACTCGAACGAATCATTCACAGGGGCAAGCAGTAGACATGGTGTCACTGAACAAGAATAGAGATGTTTAAAGTGATTAATTCTCACATCATGATAGGCACATAACTCCCGTGTCTCTGAAAAGCGGAAGTAAATAACAGTTATCATGTTTTGGCAAACAATTGACAGAGATTTTATAATGTTTCCCTTTTAGCACATAACCTTTCATGTCAGGTAGTTTATGGTAAAAATGATCCAACAGTTTTATGGAAAATAATTTGTTCAACTAAGTGGACCAAGGGATAGAGCTCAAGTAAAGGTTGGGTGTGCTAGAAATATGATGGGAGTCACACAAAAAAGAGACCTCCACTCCAACTTAAGTGTCTCGACAAGACAAAACTTGACCTTCATCAGGAGGGTGTGCTCAGAAGAGCAAGCACAGGGGCCAGGAAGTGCTCTTGCCTTTTATTCTAGCACAGGTGAAGAAGTCTTTTCTGCTTTGGCTGGGATCTGACCTGATAGTCTTGTGATTAGCTGGTTTTCCAAGAGTCGGGCTCAAAGGGAAGGAAAGAAAAGGAGGAGACCCATTCAAGTCACAGCATGTCCACCTAGACAAAGATTTTAGCAGTTGGTGGTGAGTGAATTTGCATAAAAGTTTTGAAGGTGGGGGAGATTTTAATGCCTTGTCATAAATACAAGTTTTACAACGTTTGATGGAAAAGACTATTATTTAATGTTTTTTTGCAGGCATGAGAGGAAAATGGATCTTCAGACATCAGCTTTTTAACTTGCCTGAGTAAACTCTTCACGTTGCTGCTCACAATCCAATGTCCAGAAATCATTTCACTAGTGTACAAATGGTGAATGGAGTTCTTAGTGAAAGGGTGGGGGTTTGGGGGGTCTCCCTTACTCACATGCACATGTGAGCAATTCCATAGCTAACAGCTTAAAAATGACAAGGGAGCCACTGTACACAGCACTACCCTCAAGAGAAAGGAGTGCAGCAGGGCCACCTCAGCGAGCACTGTGGGCAGACAAGCATGAAAACTGAGTGCTACAGTCAATTCCTACACGACACTTGGCCTTTAGGTTACTTACTCAAATACAGAACCATCTCTTCTCTTCATGGCCAAGCTGCTCACTTGACACTGGCATGGGGCAGTATGACCCAGAGTCCCTTTAAATATTTTGGTTTCCTTAAAAATAATTTTTAAATAGCCTCAGAAGGTAACTCACAGACTAAATACTGGAGCTGAAGAAGTGGGAGGTGTCTTGAACATCAACATCAAGGTCATACATATTGGGATAAAGACAGAAGCAGACCTGGCAGAAGTTTACCTATCTGATAGAGTTCAAGAAGGCCATACCTTCTAGAGTAAGGGGGTGACAGCAGGGAATAAGGAAGCACAAGGTGCCCAGAGCCTTTGTTGTTGTTCATTTTGTTGAGAAGCTGCAAAACTGCTCCACTCTCAGGCCCTTGGCTGCAAACATGACTCACCATCCATTCCTTTGTGCCAACTAAGGAGGAAATATTTAACCTTGATGGTCTTTGGTTTAGCAGTAAGAGCCGCTCACAGTGACCTAAACTCTGAGTCAGGAAGGAATAACTAACTGATTTATAGCTGTCAGTTTACCTTTGGTTCTGTGGTCTCCAGACATTGCTTGATCTTTAAGCTTACCATTACCACATTAGTGGCTCTGTGTCCCTTACGAGAAGGCCAGGGTTGGTTGGCTCCAATCTAGTAATGGAAGGAAGCACTTCAGAAAGTACTTCAAACAACTGAGATTCCCACCATAATATCTGAGATCCATCTCCCTGTGGAGTTTTAATTCTCTGCTACTGAGTGGTAATAACCAATGATACTGCCATTTGACCCAGAAGAAACAGACATATTGGTATCTCTGTGCCCCACATGGTCCAAAAAAGAGATGGCTGCAGGAGACCTTTTAATTCCCTTTTTTCCTGCCTAGAATCCCCTACAAACAGCAAGTCCACCTGTGGTAACATACCCTTTCAGCACAGGTCATCACGGGATGCAGGAGCTCACCCTTTCACAATTATGCCTAGTACATTGTACACCAGCTGTCCTAGAGGACCAGGCTGAACCATACATAGATCCACACGTCATGTCAAATGTGGTAGAGTCCACTCTTGCAGTCAGTCCTGCTGCTTACATCACTAGCTGCCCATGCCTAAGTATGCTACATGACTTTAATCTTCAACAAAAATTCCAGGAAGGACTTCAAACTCTCCTGCAGACATCTGATGTGCTGGAGGCAGAGATAGTCATTGTCCTGTGTCTATGCTTCTATAAGTCTCCCACAAGTACAAAAGCAGATACAGAGTGAAAGATTGGCCACCCTATTCTCCCTAGGAGAAATTCAAACTTACTCTTTAAGATTAACAATTAAAAATATTTCTTGTTCAAAGGTACCTCATTCTAAAGTTGATAAAGCTATCACTGTATTATCAGCACAGCCAACTAAGAGCCGCTTGGGAAACATTTACTAATGCCACTGCTCACAAAAGACCAAGGAACCAAAAGAATTAACTTGAGTTTCACAAAAAAAAGAAAAAAAAAAGAAAGAGAAAATCTGAGCATCATAAGGAGAAAATGGTAAATAACAAAATCTCTTAACTGTACTTAAATTTTATACCTGTGTATATGGACATACATCAACAAACTGCACTTAAGTTTAATTCATGTGATATAGATATGCTGCATGTGTGTAGATACGCTGAAAATTAGCGAATTAACCATGTAAATAAATGCTATACACAAAAGGAAGAATTATAGTTCTTCTTTTTGTAGAAACTCAAAGAACTTCTTATATTTGTGTGTGTGTGTGTTGAGGCAGGGTCTCACAATATTTTCCAATCTAGCTTTAAACTAGATTTTCTCCTTCCTCAGCCTCCAGTTGCCCTGCTATCAACCAAGGGCAATGGTTTATTCTTTGAGAATTTCCTACGTGTATACAATGAGATATGTTTGTATGCCTCCTGCATTCCTCATTTCTTACCTCGAATTTCCCCAGTATTCTCCCAACACTTCCACCTCCTGGTTTCATGGTTGGTTCCTTTTTCCTTTTGATAATCCACTAAGTCCAATTAGGGTTGCACATGTATGAATGAGTATGTGCCCATCCATTGGCAGAAGGGAAACATACCATGCTACACGCTAAAAGAAGAGTGAGCTCCCAGAAACTAGCAACTACTCATAGCCCCTGGGTAAGGAGAGTCACCTGAAAATATCTTCCCAATCTCCAATGGGATCTCTGCCTGGCTTGATTTTATTTAGGTCTTGTACAAGTACCTACAGTTCCTGAAAGTCTGTGAGTACAGTGGCTGTGCCATGTCCTGTAGGCAGCATCCCCCTCCCCCAGACCCCCAAATCTTATGGTCTTTCAGCCTCCTCCTCTATGGTATTCCCTGAGCCTTGGGATCTGAAGTGGGAGAGGATATAATAAAGATGTCCCATTTAAACTGAGCACTCAGTCTCCTCCCAGCACGTTGGTTGACTGGTTAGAAGTCTTAGCAATGACTGCTGCCCCCTAGAAAAAGAAGTTTATCTGACCAAGGTAGTAAAAACAAACATTTAGAAAGCAATTTCATAGCAGGACCACTAAGTAAAACAACAATGGTAGGTTCTAGTCTAGGACCCATGCAGCATGGGCTTTTAACCAGGTTATAGAGACAGGTATGTGGAGCAGGCCTTCAATCTAATCAGGAAGCAGTGGGTTACACCATAACACTTGTGCCACAACTGCACCAGGTACACTTCTTGCCTGGTAGACATTATAGCTCAGCACTGGGTAAGACCATTAATGCCTTTCTTTCACTGATGTATTTTCTCCCCCAGGAGACTGCATAGTATTTTCCAACACTATGAAAGCTAGCTGGCAATGCCCTTTGTTAAAAGAGAGAGAGAGAGAGAGCGCACGCTTATATAACCATACAGTCTTCTTTTTCCTGCATAACTGTATTTGGAGTAACATTCTTTTTGACCAACATAAAAGGAAAGAGGGCTCACATAAACCTTAGCATATAAAGTTGCCACACTTTTCCAGTATTCTCTCCCCTAGGGCAGCCTTCTAAACCCTGTGATGACAGCAGACCCATTCAGAATCACCCTGGGTCCCTGAAGCAAATAAAAGAAAGAAAAAGGAATTTGACCGGCCAAGACCTATTGGTTTAATCAAGTCATCTAAATTAATACAACTAAACTGGATAAATCTGGATTGCAAAAGCGCCACACTGGTTGAAATCAGGCCTAGAAGAGTTTCCTACAATGATAAACATCTCATAGAACTGGGAAGAAGAAAAGAGGTCGATGTCGCGCGCACACCTCGCCCGCAAGGATGATGTGACACCAGGCTCTTCTTTCAGTGGTTTATTCAGGACCTTGAAACTTCTTCTGCCTCTGCTACTGCCTCTGCTACTGCCTCTCCTACTGGGAAAAACCCACTTCCAGCTATATACCCTCTGGACTGCTAGTCACGGGGCGCCACGTGGGCCATGCCAATAGATCCAGGTGCACGGAAGCAAGCCACACCTGGAAGCAAGCCACGAGCTTAGCCTTAGCCAAATAAGGAGTTGTTTATCTCAGAGAGCTCTCACCTCGGGAAGGTGAAAGGCAGAAGCCAGCACCATCTTCAAGGTGCGGCCACGCGGCTCTCTACAGGTTGAGATCTTCCTATCAAGCTCTGGAGACAGAGGACACCTAAATGGCATGACTCAAGAGCCAAGCACCTTGTTATTTAAGTCAGGACCTCTCGTTGGGACCAGATGCTCTTGCTAACTATAAAATAGCCAGCAAGTCCCAGGGATCGCTTGTATCTGCGTTCCCAGCACTGGCATAACAAGCATTCTCTTCACCCCTGTACATGCTGGAGATCCTGTTTGTACCACACAAGCATCTTACTGACTAAACATCTTCCAAAGTCCCCTAAGCAAATTTTGAAAGAAATTGTATTGCCTGTGGTGGTATGAATATGAATGTTCTCCACAAGCCTGAGTGTCTGAACATTCGGTTTGGGTGATGCAGCCTTGCTGGAAGAAGTATGTCACATCCCTTTTAATTCCTCTGCTCAGTACTTGGGTTAGAAGATGTGAGCTCTCAGCTCCGGGATCCTTCTGCCACAGCTGCCACTTGCTTCTGGACTATCCTTCTAGACTCATCCTTCTAGAACAATAAGCTGAAATTTCCTTCTTCTATGACTCACCTTGGCCATGGCATTTTACTCCAGCAACAGAAAAGTAGAGCCTCTAGCCAATCAGCCTAGGGCCATCAGTAGTTCGAACAGTCCCACATTACATAAGCAGAAGTGCTAAAGGAAGGTTCAATTTCTCCCACAGATGTCAGGCTTCCTCACTATGACAGACCAAATACAAGAAGAAATAAAAAGAATTCTTCCCAAATTACAGGTTGATGAAGAACAGTTACTGTAGAGGCTGAGTCTTCACAGCACTGAATAGCAGGACAGTTACTGCAGGGGCTGGGCCTTACCAATCTAAACTTGTCAGGACAACAGCAGTAACACAGCAGGAATGAAGGGCTGGACTCCCATTCTGTCCTTTCTCAACAGACATGTGCACTGGGCACAGGGAATCTTGTATATTTAAATGTACAGGCAGACAATGTGTCTGTATATACAAAAGTATTGTGCCTGATACGTAGGTGTTTCTTGGCACTATAAAATTGTCTTGACAAAACATCTTACAGAAAGTTTTCATTATAAGAAATATATCTCTGTTTTGAATAATGAAATTTGATTATGAATAGTGAAATTTAATAATGAATAAAAATTTATAAGAGGTCGTTTAGAAGCCTAAGGAGTAGAGCAGACATCCAGGAGAAAGGGATGTTCTTCTAAAGTGTTCTCCATGCTTCAGCCCTCTTACGGCCACACTTGGCTGAACATCTGCAAGAACAGGAGCAAGGCTGTGTTGTTACAAAGAACAATGGGAAAGACTGGGGGAAGGTCAGGGCAATTCACTTATTTCTTATCCACAGTCACTGGACAGTCTGGTCCTAATACAAAATTAGTCAGCCAAGTACCCACATTGAACATTAGAATGGTTGAGTTATAATTGTTTATCTCTTCCTATTTTCTCAACTGCATTCTAAACAAGTCTGAGTTCCTGGGAGGCCTGGACTCTATAAGCAGCACTAAAGGGTGAGCAGCGTAAAATCTGCCCTATGAGACCTGGTTTCCCTGTTCCTAAGTACAATTGCCCTTGCCTCGCATTTTTAGATCAACTCATGCTGTCTGCAATAATATTGTAATTAATCGGAAAGGTGCTCAAAACTTTTCTAGCTAGATTAAAACCAAAACATAGAAACAACATTAATGAATCCTCATGAAGGAAAAAGTTTCCAAAAACTAACTGAATCAAACTTCAGTCAGGGAGAGCCACAGTTCCAGGAAAATTATTTAGTTTCTAGGTCCATGTCCAATGTCAAGTGTATGGATGAGTGTGACCTCATTAACAATCTTTTAAAAAAAGTAAAGACAAAAACATGGGTCAAGTCCCCTGAATCATGCACACACAGTACTCTCCCCAGAAATTAGTTCATCAATCCAGCATCTCTAGGTAGGTCTCATATTTGGCTGTCTCTAAAATTAGTTCAGAGAAGACCTCATTTGGGTCAGGTACTGTCATGTCCAGTTGGAGAAGATAGATGGATTCTCTCCTAAAAATATGATCAATTCTCGCCCTACATTTTTACTCTGTAGAGGAAGACAGATATTAAGAATGCCTATAAGAAGCTGGTGACCAGCTAAGCATCCTATCAAAGAAATTCACTCATAATGTTTGGCATATAATTTCACAAAATATTCAGGGCCACAGCCTATTGACATAGCCACCAAAAGGATAGAGTCATAGGAGCCGTGGGCCAAGCAATAAGCCAAATTTATGATTTCAAAGGACTAGTAGGTTTGGGCATAAAGCAATCAATTAAGAAAGTTTAAAAAATTAATACATAAAGTAAAAACTGAGTGTTTAATTAAATACCTTGAGAAGTTTAATATCTCCTAAATCAACAAACACATAGGCAGACTTACAGAAAATATTTCATGGTAAATAACATGAAAGCATGAATAAATGAATTACAGAAAGGCCAAGAACACCAATAGAATCACGTTTTCTCAAGTATAAAACCCTAATGCAACAGTATGCTCCCACCAGACTGTGTCACAGTCACATCCTGCCCAAATGAGTTTTGTCATTAAAAACTAGTTCTCTGTTGGATGAGAAGAATATGATCAGGGGAATTAGGCTAAGGAAGAAAGAATATTTAATTGACAGTGTTACATAAAGGGTAAGCTTATTGTTTTGTTAAAATTATTTTCAGAACCATAGAAACAGAGAAGTCAGTAAAAGTGTTTTAGTTATAAAGTTTGTTGTGAAAAAATTAGAAGTAAATGTGGGTACTGTGGTTTGAACATCTGCCTAAAGAGGTCACGTGCTAGACTCTCAACACAGCAACATTGGAAGGTAGGACTCAGGGAGGAAAGAAGTGTATCACAGGAACACAGTCCTCACAAGTGGTTTAAAATTTTCCTCTCATAAATTCATTCTCCCTCTTGAGAAACTGGAGGTGTCCAGTGAGACGGCTGTTTAAAAAGACAGACAGACAGACAGACAGAAAGAAAGAAAGAAAGAAAGAAAGAAAGAAAGAAAGAAAGAAAGAAAGAAAGAAAGAAAGAAAGAAACTGTCCTTTTATTTTGCTTTTTAATACACCAGGAATTAAGCATCACCAGCCCTCAGCAGAAGCAGCCACATAATCCTGGATTTCCCTGCCTGCAGAATCATGAGCCAAAATAAGCCTCTTTCTAAAATCACTCAATATCTGATATTGTTACAACAGAAAACAGAGTAAGGTTAACGGGCACATGTTTGTCTCAGTGCAGATGACTATAACATAGTACCAAAGGTGAGTAACTTACGCATATTAGGTATTTATTTCTCACAGTTTGTAAGTCTAAACAAATGTAAGATCAGAATGCCAGTAGATGTTTGTCCAATGGAAACTCCTTTTGAAGATGGTATCTTGTTGCTTACCTCCCCCCCAAATTGTGCCAGATTGTAATGAGTGCTTTCTTCAACCTAGAGGAGCACTAATTCCATATGTGAGGGTGGAGCCCTCAGACTTAATAATCTTCTAAATCCTAACTCCTAATACTATTTTATTAGCAATTAATTTTCAACACGTGAATTTGTAGTGGCACCAAACCAGACTCTAGCAGTATCATACCAGCTTATTTAAAAAACAAGAAAGCGTATCTGGGTCCATGCAAAAGAAAATGATGTAGTAGTTAGAGATAGAACTGTCCCTCTAAATGTTGAATCAAATGCAGTATTAAGAATACTGTCACAAATCCTCTTATGCAAAACAGGTCGCTGGTACTTGAAGTGTATTCTCCAAAAATATTTATGTTGAATGTCTAGTTCCATTAACTCAGAATGTGACCTGACGTGAAAATAAGGACATTGCTAATAGGGTCATACTCAAGCAAACAGGCTCCTACTCCAAGATGACTGGTCCTTGTAAAACAGAAATGTGAGCAGGAACACAAACAATGATACCATGTGAACATGAAAACTAGATCAAGCCAATGTATCTACAAATTAAGATCAACCAAACTACCATTAGAGCCCCCAAAGCTGGAAACAAGGCCTGGGACAGCTCTTGCCTGGTGCTGTCAGAGGGAACATGGCCTTCCTGCTGCAGTCCGTACATCTCTGTTGTTTAAGTCACCCAGGTCAATTCTAATATGAGAACCATCGGGACACACCCTAATCAGAAATGCCAAACCAGTGGCACAGACACTGAAGGCATATTCTTGTATTAACAAAATCCCACCCCTGGATAATATAATCAAGAAGCTCAGTTCTACAGACAGGGGAAGTGTCACCTTCCACAGACCAGCAAGGCAGTCCTCAACTGGAGCAGCTCCAGGCCTGAAACTTCCTCGGTAGCTAAGGTCAGATTCAGGAACCAGGGTGGGAAAATGGCTGCAGAAGCAGGATATGACCATACCTCTGAGCACACAGATACCTGCCTTTACACATACTCCAAACTATGCTCAAGAGAGTAACCTTTGCCTTGAGTTTTTAAAGACTAGGGTCCATTAAGCTATGAGTAAGTCTGCGTGTGTTGCTTCACCTTTAAAACAAAAGGCTTTTTTCATCAAAGGAAGAAAATGATAGTGGTCGTGACCTGGGTTCAGGGCAGTAAACAGCAAGTTCACCTACAGTGGAACTCTTGCAAGCCTAGAAAGAGGTTTTCCCCACATTCAGAGCTGCATAGAATCTCAGAATTAACCGAAATGAGTCAGATGGTCACAGAGCCTGTTACCAAATTTACAGCTTCTAGCTGCGTTATCACCAGTGGAAGAGATGGTATCTGACACTAACAAAATTACCCTTAATGTTAAAAGCTATCACTTATTAAGCAATTTCTATGTATGCTCTACAAATTCATTTATCCCTGAGAAATTAATATTACTCTCATTTTTTAGCCAGAGGAAATTCAAAACCCAGCTTGCTTAAATTCAGAGACAGTAGAAGGGGTATTCAAATCTTAGATTTCCTTCCCCAAAGCCAAGGCTCCTAAATACCTTGTTGTCAAAAAAGCATTTGATGTTAGTAAAATCAATGCCTCCATCTAGTTGAGAAATATGGCAAGTACCATACCAAAAAAAAAAAAAAAAAAAAAAACGATGCCCTAGCACACAGATTCGATCAGTAAAATGAAAAGTTGTCAGAAGTCAACAATGAGCTTGATAGGGAGATGACAAACAATTCTAGTGAGAAAACTAAAAATAAATAGTTAGAAGTACTTTCCTAAAACGGCTTTTTTTTCCTGCATTTCTACGCTAATCTAATTAATTTCATTAAGGTAAAGTCTGGAGCCAGCAGCGATGCTTACAGGTGAACTTCACCTTGCCTGTGTCACATGCTTAAGGAATGTCGCCTTTTCTCTATACTGCTTCCTATAGTACTGATCCTGTGGTACTCTAGAACGAGAAATAACTGAAAACGCACTATTAAAGCTAGTTTATGATGAGGACCTTTAAGGCTAGATTATGCAAAAGTATTTAACGGCTTATCAATAAAGTCTTTTGTTGCTAAATATATCGTAAAATTGAACCTGTTCCAAATGAATAAAAGGATTGTAATTCCACCACACATTATGTAAGAAATGGGTCACATCATCAAGTATTTATGCATATTTTCTCTTTGTAAAATCTTTCAGATGGTCCCAATGAGATTTAAATTATGAAGATCTGGATTAGATGTATTTAATCACAGCTTATTCACCACACACAGAAAATCTGGTACATCTAGCAAACGACTCGCTAAAAATAATCAGACGGTGATTTTCAAGTTTTTAACAACGGAGTTATGGCTTTGGCAGTAAAATCCGTGGGGGAAACTTGAAAAACATCAAGCCACGGCTTCAAATAAGCTCCACCAAGGAGTTCTCCAGGGAAAAGTTAATGCTTGCATGCACCTAGAAGGAACCACAGTCTCCCATGCTGGGATCCTGGGGCGGCCTGGGAAGGAGGGGTTTGGAGAAGGCCGGCAAGCACCGATCCCCGAGCGCAAATCGCGGGCACCTCCGCAGCCTCCAACGCGAGCACCGCTCCAGCCTGCACATCCCAGGACAGTGGGACGCACCGCACCGCAAGGTCACCGAAACCAGGCGACTTTACATAATCTCCCGCCGCCCCGCCAGGCACCTGCGCGGCACCCTCCGTGAGGCTCCCTAGGGCTGCGGTGCGGGGACCGACCTCCTGGAATCCGGGTGGGGAGCCGAGATGGCGGGTACAGGGAGCGGCGATGCCAGAGACTGGGAGCTGAGGACTAAGAGCCAGGGTGGCAGAGATGGTGGGGACTCGGGGCGGGAAGAGGAAGCAGGGATGCGGCGGGCAGGGAGCGGAGTCGGGAAACGGGTCACGGAGCCGGACCACGGCGTAGCTCCCTACGGGGACCGGACCGGGTCAGGTAGGGTGCGGAGGAGGGGGGCGGCCGTCCGCTGGGGCCACCCCCGGCACACCTGCACGCGTCCTACCTGAGTGGCTTTGTGGAACTGCTTCTTGAGCCCTGCCACCGACATGATGGGATGCGGGAGGCCCCGCGGCGGGCGGCTCTGGACGCGGAGATGTGACGGGGGTCGCCTGACCGCCGCTGGTCCTGCAGCCGCGGGAGCTGCTGGAACGGGGGCGCGGCGCGGGACGCGGGCTTGTGCGGAGAGACACCCTGACGTCAGGGCGGGTGATGCGGCCTCTTAAAGGGGACGCGGGAAGCCCCGCCCCGGGCGCCGGCGGGAGGCAGGTGAGCTCTCAAAACGCCCGCAACTGTGTAGGAGCGAGAGCCCCTATAGGTTCCGAAGCCGGAGTGATCTTCAGCCTTAGGGGTGGATTGTGACCCTGGCAGACTAGTCACAGTAGATGGGCAGTCCTGACTCAGGTGACCCAGTCTCCAGGTAGCCGCAGTGGCGCTGCCAGCACACTGCCCTTGCCCTTTGAGCCTGGCCTCCCAGAAGCTCAAAGCGGGGTGGTGGCCTGTGTGGATCATGAATAAGTCATTGCTCATTTCATGGCCTGCCTTCTCCTTGCTTGGTTGGGCGCAGAAAACATTTCTCTGCCTTATTTCAATATCCTTTAAGCTTGTATCACCCTAGAGAAATGCATCAAACCATCAATCCGTCCTCACCCCCTCATTCCCCCACTACTTACCCCCACCCTCACCTCACCCCCAACCCAGTCTAGAACAACTTAACCACTTAGGATAAAGAGCTTGACTGAAACAGAGTTTTGAGTTATTACTACTGTAATAGAATTTAATCTTCTATTTACAAAAGCAAAAAAAAAAAAAAAGCTGAATGTGAACTGGGCATTCATACAATTATCATAAAGATTTTGGGTTGGTTTTCACTATAGCGTTTTTATATAATGTGGAAAGGCAGAGGAGTAAGTTATACAAAGACCACATATGGACAAAAGGTGGAGTTGGGTGAAGGGCACAGAACAGCACTGGGCGTCTTCTATGGTCTTACAAGCAGCTGCTTTGTTGTTTTTCTTGTACTGAAGAGCCTGTAGAGGGAACTCAAATGCTGGCCACACCTGCGCCTGTGGATCAAAGTGATGAGCAAGAGAGGCCAGAGTGATAGAGGCCAAAAGGAGAGTAATTCCCAAGGATGTGTAAAAAGTCCACATGGAGGGATCCAGTCTCTAGAAATACAGTAATCCTATTCCCAAACCCCTACTGCCTGGTGTAAGGAAAGTGTAGGCACTTCTAAGAAATAAAGCTTGCCTGAAGATCAGAGGGCAGAGCCAGCCACAGAGTTATCCATAGAGACCAGGCAGTGATGTCACACACCTTTAATCATAGCACTCAGGAGGCAGAGGCAGAGGCCACACTGGACTAATTAGAGATTAATCCAGTCTAAAAGAGAAACAGAGACAGGCAGTGTGGCACACACCTTCAATCCCAACACTTGGGATCTCATGCCTCTGCTCCCTGTACTTGGGAAGCACACATGCCTTTAATCCCAGCACTAGGAAAGTTGAGGTATTAAGTGATATGGCTGGGCAGAGAAAGGAATCTAAGACAGAAGACATTCCTGGACATTCCATTCTCTTTCTACTGAGGAAACAGAGGCATGTGGATCTCAGCAAGTTTCAGGCCAGACTGGTCTACAAAGTGAATTCCAGGACAGCCAAGACTGTAACACAGAGAAACCATCTTGGAGGGAAAACAATACAAAACAAAACAAAAACACAAACAAAAAACTAAAGCAACTTTAGTTGCTGCAGCTTGAATGAGCATAAACTGAGGGATATTGTAAGGGGATCTTAGACATGGGCTGGGTACCAGTCATCCTTACTGATGTGAACAACAGCACAACAGAATACTGGAGCAGTGAGAAGCCCTCAGCCTCTCCCCTTCCCCCACCCACCCAGTCTGCAGAGTAAAGCCAAGGGTAGGAATAGATCTGTAGTCCTGTGCTTGCTGCTGTCCATTCGAATATCTTCCTGTGACAGTCTTTTAAACTACTTGTTCTAGGAAGAGGCGCTGGGAAAAGGTTTAAGAAAGAAGGGACATGTTACTTCTTGGCAAAGAATTCAGCTTCTGGGCCACAATTCCATCACGATCCAGAGCGAGGATGAGTTGGGCCAGAAGCTAAGGTTTGGTTGGTATTAGATTGGTGAGAAGTAAATCTAAATAAATTTAATCCAGAGTTGAAGTCATTAAGTGTGACCTCTTCTCTGTTTTCCTTGGTTTTAAAAATGGTTTTTTTCCATCATATCTATAATGGGAAACACATTTCACAGTCATTTTTACTGCTTGGTTCCTTGTCTAGCAATGGAGAACATTTTTTAGAGAGTGGACCTGGGCCAAAGCTGCCAAGAGGCAGGGCAATTGATCTGCAAAGGGAAGTGTCTGAAGTTCATGGCTTTGGTCTCAAACATGAAAGAGGTGAAATGGGACCTGAAGAGGCTCCTCAGAACTTTTGAGTACTTAACCTTGAATAAAGCAGATCTCCACCCTTCTCTGGGTCTTTGACTACTTTCTTTGAAAGTGTATTCCACTGAACATCAGAGGAAATACTGCAGGCTCTGACTAAGAACAACAAAGCTCTTTGAATCTACTAATACCACCTACATCTCACCAAAATCAGTAATTCTATGTAAGCCACAATTGGTGCTTGTGAAAAACTGGAAGAGAGGTGTTGAGAACCTCCTTTTGGAAGGCATCGTAGAGTGAGGTATTAGAAGATAGTATAGAAAGATGTCAAGAAAGACAAAGTAAACCTTAAATCCCAACATCAGTAGTTCTCAAAGCTTTCGAATGCTGCAACTTCCTCATGCTGTGCTGACCCCCAACCATAAATTATTTTCATTGCTACTTCATAAGTGTAGTTTTGCTACTGTTATGAATCATTATGTAAAATCTGTGCTTTTTGATGGACTAGGCAACCCCTGTGAAAGGGTCATTTTATGCTCAAAAGGGCCATGACCCACAGGCTGAGCATTGTAGAATATGATTTTAAGATGTGTTACATTTGTTTATGCTGTAGAACATTTGTTTAACGATGCACAGATGTGTTGATTCCTTTATGCTACACTTGCTTAACTCTGTGAAGCTGTGTTACTTGCCTGTCTAAAACACTCTCATAAAGAGCCGAATGACCAATAGCAAGGCAGGAGAAAGGATAGGCAGGGCTGGCAGGCAGAGAGAAAAATAGAGATATCTGGGAGGAAAAGAAGAAAAAGCAAGAGAGATCAAAGAGCAATAAAAGAAGGGACCGCTACACAGTCACCCACGAATTAAGAGTGAAAGATCAGGGAAGGGAGACTCAATACAGATGTGTATGAGTTCACATTAGACCAAGTTTGTAGCAGAGGTACACAGGCTCAAAAAAAAAAAAAAAAATGGAGGGAAAGACAAAAAAGGTAGAGGATGAGGAAATACTTCAAAGACAAAGGACTGCCAGGAAAGTTGGGACACTTCAAGCTGACATGTAAATGATAATTAATGCTTTGATGATGCTGATGATGCAGGTGACTGATGGCTTTCCTTCAGTGATTAGGTTAATGGGATGTAGGTAGTTGAAGAGGAAGCCTTCCTAAGGAAACTGTGCTTGGGAGGGAGAAGGACTGTGTTACAGGAATAAGACTTTCACATTCTACCTCAAAGAGACCTCCCATATGTACCTCCCTGTGTAGCTGTTGGGGTGAAAAAAACCTGGAGGCAGAGATATGAAGGTAGCCTTCTCCTTGATTTCTCAATTCTAGGAAAGTCTTAGTCCTATCCACTCTGGGCAAACATCAGTGCTTTTGGGTAAGCTTCCAGGAGCACAAAATGTTTCTCATGCCACTCACCAAGGACCGCTTTAATACAGGGCCATGTGGAAAGGCTGTTGAATGTGAGATCTAGCGTGCTAAGATTGCCGTGTCTGTGACACTGTTGTCCAATCACTCAATCATTCTCATCTACAGTTAACACTGATGCAACTGTCCCGAGTCTGTGGTAGTAGTAAAGATGAATAAGTCACTGCCTTGGGTCTGCTCTGAAGTCTGAAACTAGGACCAAATGTCTTTGCTCTGATATGATACATGTGCTCACTGAGCTGCACAGGAATTCTGGAGCTGTTTACCCTTGTGCTGACCAGAGGTTGACAACGCGGTCAACAGAGAGAGAGAGGAAGGTCTCTTTTGATCTGCCTCCTGGGATCCATAGCCCCATGAAATGTACTAAGGATGTCTCTATTTTCTCTGTTCAACCTGGGAGCCTGGTATTCTCTGGAAGCTTTGTTACAAGGCAAAAAGAATTGGTGCATAAATGATGTGATGAAATTATTGCTGACCGTGATTTTATTGCCCAATTAGTGAGGTGGTACCATGTAGAAGATTGGGACTTCCTTGAGCTGACCTAGGTTTATTTACTATTTTTACAGTGATTTTTATCTCAGGAGGCTAGAGGGTAATATGTTGATCAAAGCCTTTCCTCACTGACCTTTGCTTCAACATGCTCTGTGCTTTGAGCCTTTGTTCTAGATCCTTTGCAGTGGAAGAACTCCTGTGTTAGGACCCTACGTTCAAGTCAGAATAAATGCCTTTAAAAGGATGGTTTGAATCACTGGCCTGAAACACCACCGTGGGCAGGAGCTCTCAGCTCTTTTTGGTTGGTTATGCCACCCAGCTCCCAAATACATCACATATGGAGACTTGTTTTTAATTACAAATGCCCAGCCTCAGCTTGGCTTACTTCTTACCTCCTTAACCACAAGGACCTTAACTTGTATATCTCTCAGCAGACCATATGAACACCCACTGGCTATAGCCTAATTGATTAAAAAAAAAAAACTGATTAGATTTTTAAAAATTTACTGTTTTACATGAAACTAAACATATCTGCATATGAGCAGATGATCAGTAGTTCTGGCTGCTCCCATGTCAACCATTTCTGTACCTTGGGTCTCCAGGGTCTGGTCAACTCTGAGATTTCCTGATGTCTTTCCTTTAGCATCCTTTAGCAGCCTTTTAGCATCAGATAAAATTCCTTTCTGTTTGTGACCACTAGCTCTTGCCTTGCTCTTCCCTGCAATAGCATTGAAATATCATCCATTTCTGTGCTGGCTCCAACTCAAACACAGAGATTTGGGAAGCTATAGTTTAGCCCACAGACTTCTTTTTCAGAGAAGAGTAGTCGGATCAGCAAGAAAGGTAGTATTTTAGGTAGCGCCAATTCTCCCTGTGAGACATTGACATTCTGATTTATAATCAGCCCTTTCCCTTATTTGATTAGTATGTGTCAGAAAGACTACCAAGGCCATAACCTCCCTCAGTCCCTGGGAATTGGCAGCTGAATGCTTGTAAGTAAATGTCAAACAATTAGATTGTGAGAGTGTCGTGTCCAGTTCTAGAATGAGAATAGCTTTAACTAGGAACAAATTGTTAGAGCATCTATACCATGAGTTTGTCTATTCTATTCCCGGGTAGATATTACCACAAAAGATGCTAAAGACAGCTAACATAGCCCTGCACATAGAATCTGGCTAGTCGGCTGCTGAAGCATTGTGTTAAAGAGGTCATGTTCTGTTGCTATTTTAGTAGCTAGCGAGCTATGCAGAGAAAAGCTATTCCTCAGTCACAGAACACGTTTTACCCATTAGCTGGAGGTTGCATTCTCCTGATTATGGGAATCAAGAAGGAGAAAGGAGAGCTATTTTGGTTTAACATAAACCGGTCAACGATACTAAGAGCTCAGGGTACTGCCTCTGCTCATCTGTTAGCATGAGCATTATACATATAAAAATGTATTGGTTATACCTTACTATGCTTTTAAAAGGGCAAGAATACTTCTTTAAAGGGGGATAAAACAATTCACAATTTATAACTATTTAATAGATTACTTATGATTGGTTAGAATCCCCTTTAACCTTTTAAAATATTATATAGATTGCTGTTATTATATGTAATCATTGACTATTTCTTCTCTGATGCACACATATAAAGTTGACTTCATTGACAATAAATTAGGTATAAATCATCATTTAAAACCCGCATTTCAAATATTTTAGTTATTATTAAAATTCCTCCATCTCAGGAATACAGATTTTTCTCCCAGGGTCTTGTAAGAAGGATGTCAAGTACAGAGTTTCTTAGAACAAAGATTTTGAAAACATTTTAGGTCCAGGAGGAGACACTTGCCTTGACTTGGGGAACATTGATCATCAAGTCCTGGGGTGTGGGCTCTGAGGTGTGTGGGCTCTGAGGTGTGTACTGCAGTGAGGAAGGATTTCACAACCAACAAATAGGTAAGAGCAATGAATACACATGACTGAGGTGTCTTTACTCTGTGAGGTAGAATTGCCTAAGGAGGCAGGGATGAGAGATGTAGGGCAAGGGATGTAATTGCCTTTAAAAACAAAAAATTAGGGAATTCTGGGCATGATAGTAGCCAGTTGCATGGCAGATGTGACTATAATAGAAACTTACTGGATTATTAAGCCTGGGCACTAAAAGATTAAAGAGGAGAGTAGAGGGCAGGTAGAGATGTCACCTGGTACAGGAAAGGAGATGCCTGTATCCCTGAGATAGAATAGTGGTACAGAGAAAGAATGTAGAGATGGAGTTCTGAATAATGGAGAGCACCTCAGGAGATAGGTGGGGATCAGTTAGCCAAATCAAGGGGATGACGAATGGCTCATAATTTCTGGGATTAGGGACCCCCAGAACTGATGATCTCATGTCAGCTTCTATTGTCAGCCTCAGGACCCTTTGTACCTTGTAGGGGCATTGTGTTGTTTCATGGTAAATAATTGTCCCACCCACTGGTTTAATAAAAAGAGCTGATTGGCCAAAGGCAGGCAGGAAGTGTAGGTGGGGCTACCAGACTAAGAAAATCTCTGAGAACAGAATGCCAGACAGAGCACCAGAGAGAAGCCAGAGGAAGCCAAGGACAACTATGCAGCTTTAAAGAAAGGTACCGAGCTGCATGGCTGAACAAGAGACATGGGTTAGATGAAGGGTACAGAGTTACCAAGCTATATGCCTGGGTCTTAAACCGATCAGCCAAAAACTATTGAAAGAATCTGTGTGTCTCTGTGGGTCTGCGGGTCTGCGGGACTGCGGGTCTGCGGGCCTAGACCTTGAGGTTAGGCCCGAAAGTCAGGGCCAGAAACCTCATACTACAGTACCTGTGTACCCTGATAGCCCCACTCAAAAGGTCAGTCTCTGATACATCCCTTTGTCTGACCAGGTCTTAGAAAATCCTGTTCTTTCTACCTGTTTTCTGCTTTATAGCTGGCTAAATCTGTGTGTCCTCAAATGACTCCGTTTAAAAGGCTTCTCTGACCTCCCTCACAGAGTTGATCTCAACAATATAGTCTGCTACAGCTAAGTACTACTCTCCTTTGAAGCTCTTGTCACAGCTGTGGTTTTGCACTAATTATTGTATCTTCTTGCATGTTTAGCGTGCCTCTTTCCCTGCCACACTGCAAATTCCACAGAGGCATATACCACTGCCTTATGCCCACTACTGCATGTCCAGTATATACTGCCAGTCACTGAGAAACTTCTCAGTAGGGCATTGTGTAAATAACTGAAAGAATGCATGAGCTAATCAATTATTTTTTATGAGTAGAGAAGCTTTAAGAAATTATAATTTAAAAAAAAGAAGCTCAAAGTCCTCCCAAGCCCACCTAAACACGAACTGAGACCCCACAAAAAAGTCTCTTAGTAGCCACTGCATGAAAACTACCTCCACTGATGAGTGTATGATTGAGCCTTTTTAAGTAACGTGAACGTGTGTGTGTGTGTGTGTGTGTGTGTGTGTGTGTGTGTGTGTGTGTGTGTGTGTGTGTGTGTGTGTTAGGAAGCCAAGGAAAGGCCTCAGGGTGAAGCTGAGACAAAGGATTCTAAAATTTGCTTTGGAGGAAATCCCAGATCACTCACTCAAGGAAGCCCAAGATATACAAGACGACATTCAAATCTGAGCCTAGAACATACAGGAAAATAACTATAAATTCAGAGCAACAATGGTAAAGAAACCTCTAGCCAGTAATATACCAGGAAATCCATTAGGGTAAAGCATCAAGACATCAAAATGTAAATAAAAGGTTGGCTTTTCATGAGGCAAAGCTTTTCTCCCCTTCTTTTTATGCTTATTATGTTATCTGGATTCCCTAAAATATCCCCAGTGTTCAAAGGTAGCCAGTGGCCAGCAGCAGCACTAGATACCTTATATGATTGATTAACTGAGGCCCCATCCCACTTGCCTTTAAAAACAAAAAATTAGGGAATTCTGGGCATGATAGTAGCCAGTTGCAGGACGCTTGACTTGGGGCAGGCCACGCCCTCCAGGTAATTTTGATGCACAGCTGGTGTCAGAGCCCTGGTCTCAACCCTGCAGTGCTGAGAGGGACAAGCAGAAACCACAAGGCTAGGTGCCTTAGCCAAACACTAACAGATTCCCTACAGATAGCTGTTTCCTCAAATGTACTACTTCCAATATTTTTATTCCACAAGCAAAGGGATTGACTTGAGTTTATTAGAAAGTGTGCTGGAGGTTTGTGGTTTATATCAGTTTACGGGAGCTATTGTAATGAGCTTCCACCTCGCACTTAAAAATACAGGAACTCATTTTTCACATTGAAGACATGTTTGAGTTTGCAGATGTGTATGGGGGGCTCATAAAGGCTAGAGGCATCAGATCTCACTGGAAGTAGAGTGAGCAATAGTGAGCCACCCAACTGGGAACCAAACGTGGGTCCTCTACAAAAGCAGTTCATGATTCTAACTTCTAGGTATCCCTCCAGCCTCTCAACTCATACTTTTGGAGGTTGGAAGTCTGTGGTGAATTTCTTCTGAGGGTTCAGGCAGAAAAAAAAAATCTACCTATGAGTTTTGGGGTATAGCTAACAATCTGACATTCCTTTCTGTGTAGATGTGACACATGGAAGGCATACTTGTCTCCCTTCATGACCTTCTCTCTCTTGTATTTTTTCCCAAACTTCATTGGAAGGAAATGAGTGGAGTACAGAAATGGCTTGTTGTGGGAATATGTTATGTTCCATTGTAAATAATTGTCCCACCTACTGCTTTAATAAAAACACCCATTGGCAGAAGGCAGACAGGAAGTGTGGGTGGGTCTACCAGACTAAGAAAACTCTGAAAAAAGGAAGAGCAGAGCAAAGACTCCAGAGAGATGGCAGCAAAGAGAGACACCAACAAACACAGAGGAAAGACAACCATGCTGCTCTGAGAAAAGGTACCAAGCCACATGGCTAAACAGATTAAAGGAAATAGACTGAATTAAGATGAAAGAGCTAGCTAGCAATATGCCTGAGTCATAGGCCTAGAAGCATGAAATTAACATAAGCTTCTGTGTGTTTCTGTGGGATTGCAGGTCTGTGGATCTGGATTATGGGCCAGATAGGCCAGAAAAGTCATATTACAATGGCTAAGTTGTTAAAAGTGCTTATTGCTCTTCAAGAGGACTGGAGTTCCATTCCTTGCACCCATGTCTGAGAGCTCACAACTACCGTTCCAGGGGATCCTGTTATAATATGGTTTCTTGGCCCCGGGCGGCCAGCGGTCCAGACCCACAGACCTGATACCCCAGACCCCTTAGCTGCCCGTTGCTTAGGCCCCGAAAATTATTCAGATGCTTATATTAACTTCATGCTGTTTGGCCTATGGCTTAGGTACATTGCTAGCTAGCTCTTTCATCTTAACCCATTTCTTAAGCTTTCTCAGGCTTTATGTGGGTATTTGGCCCACACTGGGATGCCATCTATTACAATAAGTTTTCCTGGTCCCTGGCAGCCAGAGGTCCAGACCGCAGACTTGTGGTCCCAGACCACTTAGCCGCCCACCACTGCTCAGGCCCCCCAAAATGATTCAGACGCTTATATTAATTTCATGCTGTTTGGCCTATGGCTTAAGCACATTGATAGCTAGTTATTTCTCTTAACTCAACCCATTTCCATTAATCTGTCTGCCACATGGCCCATGGCTCACTTGTGTTCCTTACATGTTTTTTCTTTGGGCAGCTGACTCCGCCCTTCCTTTCCTACCTACTCTGATTCCCCACCTACTTTTTCTATGGTGCCTGTCATGGGCCAAAAAAGCTCCTTTATTTAAAGATTGATATTCACAGCATACAGAAAGACATTCCCACATCAGGATCCAACACCCTCTTCTGCCTTCTGTTGGTCTTTACCCCTATAGACACACATAAATAAATCTTGTAAAAAGATGATTGTAGATGTTGGTTTAAGAGTCAAATTATGCCCTTTTTAATTTAGCTAATCAAAATTGAAATGTCTCCTTTCATAATCAGGTCTCCTCTGGAGGTACTAGGGAATCTGGGATGTCCACATGCTTTTCTGGTGAACACAATTCAACTTATGATATGGTCCAAAATTCTTTTTGAAAGTAGAGCTCTGACTTATAATATTTATATTTAAAGTATTTTGACTTTGTGATGCTAATAAAAACATAAAACTTATATGTGTCTATTTGGAATCCTATCTTAGTTCAGCCTTTTCTGGTAAAATGTCACACAGTGGGATAATCTCTAGCACAGGTGATCACAAAGGGCTTTCCATTTTTGGAACCCCAAATCTATATAGAATATCCAAATGTCTTCTATGTGGATATAGTTCTTCTGTCTTATAATTCTAGAACACTAGCCAACAAACAAAGGAGTTACTCAATACTTTATTATTAGATGGGCTTTGTATTAGATTATTTTAGCCACCTAAAAGGTAATTGTTCTGATTAATCTCATCAAGGTTGAGTCATCTGGGAAAAGGCAACTTCAACTGAGAAAATGCCTTCATCAGATTGGGCTACAGGCAAATCTGTAGGGGCATTTTTATGATTGATGACTGCCTGGGAGGCTTAGCCCATTGAGGACAAGAGGTCCTGGGTTGTATAAGAAAGCAGGCTAAGCAAGCCGTTGAGAGTAAGCCAGAAAGCAGTTTTTCTGTGTGGTTCCTGCCCTGACTTCACTGGATGATAGACTGTAATCAGGATGTGATGCCTAGTAAACCCTGCCCTAAGTTACTTTTGGTCTTGATGCTTGTAACCCATTATTAAGTAAACCAGGATGGAACACACAGTTAAGGGAGGCTGGACTAAGCTACGATGTTTAGGATAGGAGTATTAAATACATTTTCTTCATAAGGTTTTCTGGCTTACAGTGGAGTTTGGTCAGATGGAACTCTATCATAATGAAGGATTTTCTTCTCATTCCTCACCTTTGCAAAGACAGAAACACAAAGGTACTCGGCAGCATCTTCATTTTATACCACTGTTAAAAACAAGTCACAAGGAAGGCGGCATTACTGCCACCTCAATGCGTCCTCAAAACAGTGATGACTGAAGGCACTGTTACAAGATATTCTTCTCCAGGCCTACACAATTAAACATAAGAGGTCTCCCACCCCACCCCAGACTTAATCACTAGCAGTCTATAAACACACAGTTTAAAGATCATAGTATCTGTCACCCATCACCCATTCCTGTGCTCCTGTGGCTATAGCCATCTAAAACCCATTCTGGACAGAAAGGAAGACTCATTAAACCTGACGACATAGAACACGAACCCAGGGGTTCCATAAATTCAGAACTATTTTTGACAAGCCTCTGGCTTCACAGATTCTCCTAAAGAAAAGTTAAAAATATGTGCTATTAAATTAATGTATCAAATGAGAAAAGTGAGAGCTGGCTGCTGTTTTCAGTTCTCTGTCTCCCCTGCTCAGCCTATGGAAGCTCTACCAGCTGAGAATGTTTCACTACAGCAGCTTTCTATATAGAAATTCTGCAAACCAGAAGGTGATGGAAAGCTCTTACCTAGACTTCACAAAGAAAATCTTTTAAACACAGTCACTGAGAAGATGGCTAGGGACAGGTGATAAGACCCGGGATATTTCAATAAATGTAATTCAAGTGCCCAAGAAAGTAAATGAAAATGATCAACTCCAGGATAATGACTATTTCTCATTTCCTGCATTTCACATAATTTAAAATTATTCAAGAAGGACTAATATGTCTTTTGTAACTTAAGTATTGTTTCTAAGTTTTCTTCTATTTTATTGTTTTTATTATTTAAAACACTACATACTTTTCACTTTTAAAATATGTTTTAAATATGCATGTGTATGTGTGTGCCTGTGTGAATTTATGTGTGCACTAGGTGTCCTCTGCAGTCAGAAGGCAGCACTGGATACCCTAGAACTAGAGTTACAGGTGAGTGGATGCTGTCCCGTGTAGGTGCTGGGAATCAAACCCAGGTTCTCTGCAAGAGCAGCAAGTGCTCTTAGTTCTGAGCAATCCGTTCACCTCACTTTTGAGTAAATAAGCCCCCTTTTAATACTTTGAAAACTCTAATTCAGTGGTTCTAAACCTTCCCAATGCTGGGACTTCTCATGGTGTGATGACCCCTTCTCATAAAGTTATTTTTGTTGCTACTTCATATCTGTAATCTTGCTACTGTTATGAATTGTAATACAAATACACTCTGGTCTTGAGTGGCCTCTGTGAAAGTATCAATTGAGCTCCTCAAAGGGGTCATGACCTGCAGGTTGAGAACCACTGATCTAGTTGTGTACAACAAGAAAAATGAAAATTATTTTTCATAAAAATATTTTATAGTGATCATACAACCAAACATTTTCTTTTTTTCCCATCTTGTTGAGATGGGTCGTTAGATTCTTAGGCTGTGCTAGATCTCACTAAATAACTCAAGCATGAACTTGAACCTCTGATTCTTCTGCCTCTGTCTCTTGAATGTTAGGATTATAAACCTGCACCATCTTATTCAGCTACTAAATATTTTCAAAACCAATGTACCTTAAAAAGCAACTAAAAGACAATGTGTCTAATATAGGAAATTTAAATAGCTCAGTAAAAAGCAAAAACTCTCACAAAATAGGAAACTGAGAAAAGCGTGGTTTGCTCACTGAAATGATAAGAATAACTATTAGTGTTTCTGTTCCTGTGATAAGCATCATGAACAAAAGCATCTAAAGGAGAAGAGGATTTGTTTCACTTCTACATCACAGTTTATCACCAAGAGGAGTCAGGGAAAATAGCATAAGCAGAAACAGAGGCCACAGAGGAGCACTGATCACTGACTTTCTCCTGAGGCTCGTGTTCAGCTACCTTTCTTGGACCTCCAGGACTGCCTTCCCAGGGCTGGCACCACCCTCAATGGGCTCAGTCCTCTCATGCTCATCCTTTAAAGTGCCTACAGGCAAATCTGATAGAGGCATTTTCTCCTTCAAGGTACCTACCCTCTTTCCCAAGCCACGCTTTGACAAAAGCTAGCCAGCACACTTGGACAGTGCTTAGAATGGGGATAAAGAACTGAGGTTAATGGCTAAAGAAAATATAATTTCCACTGGGAACAATGAAATTGTTTGAAAATGCATTGTGGTGAAGGTGTACACGCTATTTGAGATCATGAAATACATGAGTGAATTTCATGTTATATGGATTAGATCTCTGTAGAAATAAGACAATGATATAATAATATCAAGATAGTAATCAACACATTATATAATAGAAAAGTAATGAAACAGTCAAAAACTCTAAAATCATGAAATCGATGGCCTGGAGAGATGGATCAGCAGTTAGCATTTGCTGCATAATCATGAAGAACAGAGTTCAGATCCCAAGTCCCAAGAATAAGACGTGTTTCCCTGCTCACTTGTAATCATAGCTAAGAGTGTTCCAGTGTCCTCTTCTGGTCCACATGTGCACAGGCACATGACTAAACACATGTACCTACCCATACACACTCAAAAGTAAATAAATCTTAAAAGATGAAGAAATGGAATGTCAAAACCTAGAAAGGCTTCCATGCACGAAGAAGACAGAAAGGTAAAAATGTATGTAGAAGAATGAGCTAGCATGCTTCATTTTGTTATAATAGAAAATAGATTTTTTTTTTTCACGTAAAATATTTTGACATGGTTTCTCTTTCTACAAGTCCTCCCTGGTCGTCCCAATCCACACTTATCTATGCCCTTCCTGTCATTAGAAAACAAACAGACATCAGAAAAAATAATAAAAGAATTCAAGAAAAACAAAGAAACCATAATAGGATAAAATGAACAGAAAAAGTTTCTAAGACAACACATATAGACTCAGAGGCACAGTCACACCCATGGAAATCCCGTAAAACCACAGAACTTGGAAACCATTATATGGAAGAAAAAGACCTATAAGGTAAACGAAATAACAGCCGCAAAAACAACTCCAGAAATACCACTGAGTTTGTTTTGTGTTTGGTCCTTTCCTGCTGGACCTGGGCCTGCCCTTCAGTCTTGTTTGTTTACCCAGTGAGACTCTGTGGAGAGTTTTCCTTTGCAAGCAGTTAACAACTGGAGATAGCTTCTGGGTTAGGGATGGAACCATGTGTGTCCTCACAGCGCTAAGACTCCATCTGAGTTCAGCTAGTTCAGGCCCTGCACATGCCACCACAGTCTCTGCGAGCTCATACATGCATCATTCTGGCTGTATCTAAAATATCGTGTTACCTTGGTATCTTCCATCCCCCACTGGCTCTTAGAGTCCTTTTCCTACCTCTTCTGCAGAGTTCCGTGAGCCCCATGGGGAGAGATTTGAAAAAGATATCCCATTTAGGATTGAATATCCAAGGATCTCCCACCCTCTGCACTCGGCACATTGCCCAGTTCCGGGTCTCTGTATTTCTCTCCATCTACTGCAGGAGGAAGTTTCTCTGATGATGGTTGAGCAAGGAACTGATCTATGGATGTAGCAAAATGTGTTAGAAGTCATTCTATTGCTGAGGTTGCTTTTATAACAAGTCCACGCTCTTGATTACTAACCCACTCTTATGCATTAATGCAAAACCCTCATGACAATCACCTTTCAGCGGTACTGCTTCTAGGATTAAGTTTTCAACATGTGAACATTGGGGACACATTAGCACCATGAAAAATGTCTAGATGTCAAGGCTTATACCCCAGTGTTTAGATATTTGTCACTGCATAACCAGTTATAAAGCATTTAAACCATCTGGGCTGTATCCTCTGGGTTTTAAGATAAATGTGATAGTTTAGCTTCTTCTAATTTCTATTATAATTTCTGTTTTGATCTGTGGGATATACAAATTACCTGTTTAATTTTCAAGAATATGATTTGTAGGCATCCCTTTAGTTTTGCAGCCTAATCATTCATAATTACTCTGTAGATTTAGAAGTACATGTTTGGTTAAAAATCTTTTAACACTAAATTGAAAACTAGCTTTAGGAACCAGCATATGGTAGATTTTGTAAATGTTCTATTCAATTAGAGTCCTTTTGGCTAAACTTTGAATTTCAAATATTTATGTCTTTATGTTTTAGGCATGTTTCTTATAAACCCCATAAATGCCTGTAGGTAGAAATGTTTTTCTCTTAATTGGAGCATTTAATTTTCTCATTTCTAATAGCATGTGTGTCTGTGTTTAAAACACAACCCTGCTTTTCATCTTTTTTTAGGCCTATCTGTCCCCTTCCCCCATTATCTTGCTTGGCTACTTCATGTTTATTACTATTTTTCATTACTATTGGTTTCAACACCCCTCTTCTAATCTTCAGAATGTTGGGCTGTGGGAGATGGCTCAGAGGGCTTGCAGTACAGGGGTGAAGATCAGAGATGGGATCTCCAGATCCATGTAAAATGCCAGGTGGGCCTGCAAGCTGGAATTCCAGTTCCTAGAGGGCAGAGATAAGAGATTCCCAAAGCAAGCTGACTTGCTGACTCTCTATATCAGTAAGATCTGAGATTAATGGACTCTTCTTCAGTGAATAAGATGGAGAGTAATTGAGGAAGACTCCTAGTGCTCTTCCACATGTGTGTGCACACATATGCACGAGCACTCCTCATCTGTGTGGCTCCCTATGCGCACACACACACACACAATTTATCAGAGAGGAAAGTTATCTTTGGGATTACAATATTACAAATTAGAAATCTTAATTTGTCAGAATAGAACATTTATTGAGATTCTTACCCTATTCTTAAATAATGCAAGGATTCAATAATACTTTAACCTCATTATGTGATTCCCTAATTCATGATTATGAGAGTTATCATTTTTATACATCCAATATTCATTTAAACAAATTCATAAATTTATTTTTATTACTGTTTCTTTCTTCCTGCTTCTCCCACCTTCCATCTGGGAACATTTTTTTTCTGACTAAAAAGAAAAAATAACTTTTGGGATTCTGAAAGAGTAGGTATGCTGGTGGTAAATTCTGCCTCTCCTTCTCTGACAGTGTCTTCATTTCCACTGCATTTTTTGAAGAAAAAAATCAAATTTCAGATTGCCAGTTATTTTTTTCAGGATTTGGAATTTTCCTCAGTACCTATTACTTTTCACATAAAGTCAGCTCACAGCCCAGTTTTTATGATTTAGGGAACTTTTACTCTCACTCACTGCAATTCCACCTACTCTTAGGGTTCTTGTTAATAAGAGACAGGGTCTCATATATCCCAGCCTGGCCTCCAAACTAGCTAGAAAGTGAAGCATGACCTTGAACTTCTGATCCTCCTGCCCCAATCCGAAGTGCTCAGGCTACTACCAGGATCCATTCTTTCTCTTGATTCTAGGAGCTTTTTCAATACTTTGTTGGTTTTATCTTATTTTTTTTTAATCAAGTATAGTGTTTGACTCTTATGGGTATTTCTTTTTATTTAAAAGATTCCTGACTGTTACTAATTTGTTAAGAATTTATCACAAAATGGCTGAATTTCATAATATATGTTTGATCTATTTAATTTAAATAATTATAATTTCCTCTTCACTCTGTGGTTGATTTTCATTTATCTACAATTTGGTCATATTGCATACCTGTTTTATATAAATCTACAGGATATATTTGCTACCAACTTGTTTATAATTTTGCAAATATGTTTATAAGACTCATTGGCCTACCATATTCCTTTATTACAATGCTGGAGAATTTGTAAAGAATTCATTCAGATATCTTTGGGTATTTTGGAACCACCTAAATCCAATGTTAGGACTAGAAGTGGGTCTAACCTGCTCTGCCATCACTAAGGATACCAGTATAAATATAGGAAAATATTAGGTTAAAATTTACATAGATAAAACATATAATGACAAGCTACTAAAAAGTAAGCTCTGAAGCCAAAACATGTGCTGTCTTTGCCATTCCAACAACCATGAGGTCAATACCCACAAAAATATGCACTGGACTGGTGGACATTGGCTCAGGACCCATAATTTTGTAAGGTATGTAGCCAATAAATCAGATTTAGAATAATATGGCACATGCCTTCGTTCAATCCCAGGAAGGAAAATATAGACAACAGGTTAAGCAAATACTACCTTCAAAAGTGTCCTTTTGTTTGGAATTCAGTTGTGTTTATACATCTTAAAGCAGGCATTTGCTTTTCTCATGAAACATTTTCTAAAAGGAGAGAAGTGAGTGCATGGAATGAGGAGTGTGGAGACTCTGCCTGGTCATCTACAATGTTAACTGATTCTCTTTTGCTCCCGGGGAGAAACGGAGACATGGTTTTGCTGAGTGATAAATATATTTACAGCAAACATCACTAGGTCCTTGAAAATCCTGAGAATGAAATATGAGGCCATAAAATGCATGAAGAATAACACAGGCAATAGCAAAGTAGAGGCGAATTTCTTGGAACAGGGGAATCACAATGACTGAATTCCCTCTTACAGCATGTTGTTACAACAAAAATATTTATATTTCCACTGAGCACTAATTCTCTGGAATAAAAGGATCTGTTCCAAGCAAAGACCAAGACAGAAAACACATATCCTGAAGGTAACTGGAAAACATACTCTATGTCCTATCACCCGTGCCAAGGGAGATTTATTAGCTACACAGCATTTAGCCATGCCTGCAAACACTTGCAGTAAAAAGCATATATAAAAAACAGACCCAATCTTTTCCCCTTGGACATTCCATTCCAAAGAGCAAGACGTGTATGTCTTGCTCATTCTCTATGGACACATACTGCAAGTCATTTTTTTTCAACAGGAGGATTCTTAGCAGCGTTATTCCACCAAATAAGAATCAAATTGATGGGGTTTACATGTGTCTTTGAAAAAATGGGGCAGAAAGCAGGCACAATGGCTCTGAATAAAAATGTTGCTTCAGCAACAGTATATTGAAGGAATCATAGATTATGGGAGGAAAAGTTGATGCAGATAGGAATTATGAAACAAATTTCAGTGGTCTGAGCTTCATTCTCCCTTGCCCTTCCTCACCTACCCATCTTCTTCCCCACTCTCTCATTTTCAGACCTATTACAGAGAGTCCAAAGAAATAGTTCTCTACTTTAAATCTGCTGGAAAATTCACAATAAAAGGTCTACCAATGCTCAATCTTAATGCAGGAGTTACACAGAGCAGAGTAGCAGTAGTGGGTCTGAAACATACAGGATTTGAGGCCCCTATTGGAAATCCCACACAATTACATATACAAAATTAGGAGGTCATCAGAAATCTGGTTATTTTTGGAACCACCTTCATCTTAAATGTTGGCAAGAAATTGAGACTCTTACCTAGCCCTGGTCCCTGCATACTGCAATACAGATCTTTACTAGGCAATATGGGTCCACTGGAGAAATAGTTACATGATTATTATGGGGTAATAAACTATTCTCTGATTGTTTTTTGAGCCCCGTTTCATTGGCAGGGAATTTCTATCTAATAGTATAATTGTGATCAAAAGCCCATGGTTGGGATGTCATAGCCCATATCTGGGAGTTCATAGTTCATGGATAGTGGTCATAGCCTGTCTGGAGAGGTCATGGGGTCGTAGAGTGGACCTTATTACTGTTATTTTGCTAATTGGTCCTGCTATGAAACTGACTTATAGATATTTATTTTTGTGCAGAGACTCATAAATAATTGGAGTGCTGAGAAGTGACCCAGAACTCAGCCTTAAATAAAATATCTTTCTTAACTGTTTCCGTCCCAGCCCAGACCAAGACTTGGGGAACATTGCAGAAAAAAAAGATTAAAAGTCTGTAAAAGCTAGGAGGCGGGGAGGATGTTGTGCAATGCCATATTCTAGGTACAATATAACTATATCAATTATGAATCCACAGCAATTCTAGTTACCTTCCCAAGATCTGAATGAGATCAAGTTAGACAAAATTTCAACATTGAGGAGGGATTCTCAAAGTTCCACTCTTTACTGGAGAGCTGTTGTCAGGTGACAGTTGCTGGGAAAAGGAGAATCATCCTTCTTTGAGGATGAAGACTCTGGTAGGTTACCCATGCTCCAGTGGGTCGTCCCACACCATGCATATATGGGAAGAATTAAATTGACCTAGTGGATTATTAAAAAGAAGAAGAGATAAAGCTGGAAGGGGTATGTGTTAAGGGACCCATGGGAAGTTGAAGGGAGATGTAGGGAAGTGATATCATCATATTTCATTGGATACATGTATGGAATTCTCAAAGAATTTTTTAATAGGAAAAAATCAAAGAAAAATACAAATTTAAAAATCAAAAGATGCACGTGAAACTGACCTTTTGTCACACTGGTGCCTCTGACAAACCAAGTGACATCAGTGACTGAGGCTGGGGGAAGGCCCACATGCTAGCAGCATCTCTGCTGTAGCCTTCATGGGCGTTGACTGGTCTGCAGGGTAGTACCCACAGAAGCCCTGCGTGAAATTCCTCCAGTGTGGAGGATGTTGTGGGTGTGCTTAAGGATGGCGTGGACATCAAGAAAATGTTTTAGCAGCATGGCAGAAGGAGACGACAGACTGAATGTGGGAGGAAATAGTGGCTTCCAGAGCTTTTTCTTTGGAAACATATTAAAGCCTATCCCCTCCTAGGAAGTAGACAGCTGGGACACATGGAAGGCACTAAGGCAGTTCTTCTGAATGCATGGTCTATAGATTGTCTTAGTTTTAGATTACTCCTGTGCTTTGTAAAGAAAGATGAAACATCTAGAGCCACCTAGCTTATATTATGTGTGTCTGTGTGAGGATCACAGGAGTGTGTAGTCTATAATAAATGTCATGTGACCCTCGTGGAAGGTTGCTATGGGATTATGCTCTTGTACTTTATAAATATGTGTTCTTCCTACTGGTTTAATAAAATGCTGATTGGCCAGGAGGCAGATAGGAAGTGTGGGTGGAACTACCAGACTAAGAAAACTCTGGGATGAGGAAGAGCAGAGATGCCACAGACACAGAGGAAAGAAGATGAGAACGCTGCTCTGAGAAAAGGTAGCAAGCCATTTGGGTTAGTGTAAGAGTTATCAAATAAGCCCTCAATCAAATCCTTTATTTTATAAGCCTCTTTGGCCATTGTGTCTTCTTACAACAGTAACACTGTAACTAAGACACCATGTGAGACAAATCAGCTGAGCTCCAACAGACTCAACTTTCTGACACCCTCCTTAGCACCCGTGTTGACACTCAGCTGTACATGTTGACAAGTGGCAGATAAAGTGTCCTAAGAAACAAAAGGCTTCACGAGATAAATGAAAAAATGTGCTTGTCAAGGACAATGCCAACACTAGTATCCTCTTATTCTTAATTAGATCAGTTTTGCCTCTAACTCGTAAATTAAAAAAAAATAATTCTAGGTATATTGTTAACCTTGTAGCCATAGTATGTGCCCTAAATTGAGCCTTTGGTCTAGTTTTCCCCTGAATAGTAACGGTGATTATGACATTTGTATGTATTATTGCTTTATCCCTCAGAATTTTAATTTCATAGGAGTATAGACCACACTCTATGTAGTAAAGAGTCATCTCCATCAGTTATGAAGAAAGAGTAAATGTGATTAAAGCTTGCGAAGAGTAGAGAGTAATGTAACTGAGGAACCAAATAGCCAGTTACAACCTGACAGAACCCAATTTTAAGGGAGACTGTCTTCTCATTCACTGAGGCTCTTTCAACAGGAAGCTTTCCACACATGAAGCCCAGGAAAGGATGATAGTGCATTCATGCCTATCTTGCCCTAGGCCGAAGGATCAAATAGATTTCCTCACCCCACAGATTTCACTGAGTTCTCTTCATAACATCTTCTCACCACACCGAGCACACTGTATTCTCTTCATCATGTCCCCAGCCTACAAAACTCACCCCATCTCACTCCACAGAGCTCACTTCATTTTCTTACTTCATCTCCATATCCACAGAACTATCGTATTATCCTTACCCCATGCTATCTTTACTCTAGACTCTTCTGTATTTCCTTTTTGAGCAGTGGCTGTATATGTTCTTAGTTCTTTTTTTTTTTTTTTTTTTTTTTTTTTTTTTTTGACTCCTGATGTCTCCTCTGGACCCTTTCCTTTGACAATCACAGGAGCTCAATCTTTTAGATCCCATCAGGTCAGAAACAAAGTGCTGTGCCCACTTTCTTCCAAGTTGGAAATTATATCCTGGAGGGAGATCGTTAGGACTGAGAAAATGAAGATAACTTGTGTTAGTTTCTGGAATCTTCAGGGTATAGAGGCCTCTCCCTACAGTTATGCAAGCAATACAGCTGATGAGATAGAAAACAGAGCTACTTGCAAGCTCAGAAAGAGCTTAAGAGATGCAGATTTCATGAGCTTCCCTCCATGCTGGGGTGTGTCCTTGGTGATATGGCTGCCTGGATGTTATCTATGCTCCTGTAAGTGACTCCTCATCTGTGCTCTGTTAGTAACCCCTATAAACCCATTGGCTCACTAATCTGGACTTGGGGTGAATAAATGTTTGTCCACACCTCCCCAGACATGCATGGGGTAAGTTTTCTGTCATTCTTCATTGACTATCAGATCTCAGATACTGAGTGATACTTTGCTGGCACAATAAACTTAGTGAATTTATCACTTTCAATGGCTAAGAACTACCTGGGTCAATATGTGTGTGTGTGTGTGTGTGTGTGTGTGTGTGTGTGTGTGTGTGTGTGTGTGTGTGTGCAATATGTGTGTAGCATGTATTAGCAATATGTGTGATATGTATGCAATGTGTATGTGCAAAGTATGTGCCGTGTGTACAATATGTGGGGCCTATTTCTTCCTACTTTGCTATTGTCTCTCCTGTGGACTCCTTTGTGTCCTGGAAACACTCCTGTCAGGCCGTCTCATTCCGCTATCTTTCTTCATGAGAGATTGTCATTGTACTGGTTTTGCTTTTGTGGAAAGCAACCTCTTTAAAAAGTAACAGAATTATCTTGGCTTGGGCAAGTGTGTCAGTGGGCTGAAGAGATGTCCTGAACCATTTTCACACCTTGGTGCAGGGTGTCACCCATCCCAATTAATGGAGAATTTATCTATCATGCAAAATTGTGTTTCCACTGGGAATGACCCCAAAGTAGAGGGCCTTAAATGAAAACTGCAAATTCCCACCCCACTGGTTTGAGCTAAATACCCTCCACTGGGTCCCATGTGTGGACACAGTAGCCAGTGTGGAAATGGGCCCCCTGCATGCTCTGTCGGGCAAGCAGCTTACCTGCCATCTCAAAACAGAGTTACAGCTGTAGCCTACTAGTGCAAACTAGGCCATGTGGATGGGTGTGGAGCCCTAAGCAGAGTCAAGGCTCTGGAGAATACTGGCTGCTGCTCACACAAACCTTGGAAATGCTGTGTTTTGCATCCAATACTATGTATGCTTTAGGCTTCTTAGTCATTCCCTAAAATGGTGTCCACTAAATCCTAGCTTCCTAACAAGACACAGGGAGTGATTACCAACACTATTTTAACTCTCGGATCTGTTAGAAAAGCACTTCCTATCCCCTCTGCTAAAATAAGAACTCTACTGCCATATCCTTAGAGGTGAGACATATGCCTAAAAAAAGACTAGGCTTAAAGTGACATCTTTTTCATTCTACTTTTTAAAGTATGAAGACAAGCCAACAAAATTAAATCCTATCTGTAGCCTTTATAGTTTATTCAGTGTTGTAAAAACTTATGTCTTAAAAATGGATTTTTATTTTTCTTCTTTCCCTCTTAACTGGTCTCAAAGAGATGCCTGATTCCTAGTATGTTCTCGTCCCCCATCCCATATATGTCCCCATTTATTTTATTCCCTTCTTTCTCTGTTATGGTGGGACATGTTTCTCTCCAACATGGATGAAAATTCTTGAGCCTTGAATTGTGATACAATAACTCTGAGGACATACACAATTATAGCAGTACCTCAGCTCAGTTATGTCAGTGCTGATGTAGGAAGTTTTTCTGTACATGGTCAATATGCTTTATTACCATTTGTTAATAAAGAAGCTGTTCTGGCCATTGGTAGGGCAGCTTAGAAGCAGGCAGGAATCCAAGCAGAAATAAAGACAAAGGAGGGCAGAGTCAGGAGATGCAGCAGGCTGCTGCCCAGAAAGCAAGATGTAATGGAACACAGGTAAAGCCACAGAACACATGGCAATACAATAGGTTAATAGAAATGGGTTGAGTTATAAGAGCTAGTTGGCAATGAGCCTGAGCCATAGGTCAAACAGTTTTTAATTAATATTAGCCTCTGAGTAATTATTTTATAAGCAGCTATAGGACCAAGGGTGGGAGAGATTTGTTTGGACCAAGGGGTCCTAATGGGACAGAGAAACTTCTGGTTACATAATGCAATTCTTAGAGTTCCTGAAAAGCAGTAGGATAGGTGCTGTTGAAAGCAAGTCCAAACACATTGTTTAATCAGATACAGCACCTCTGTGATCGACATATGAAAGCTACCACTGCTGTGGTGGACATATGAAACACCGCAAGAGCTGCCAAGTGTGACTCAGACATGTTATATAAGGGATGAAGTGTTGGTGCTGTATTTGCCTGTCCAAAGTCCTGGCTTCAACCCCTAACTCCACAAAATGTTATAATGTACCATACTTCAAATTAAGATAAAACTGTGTTTTCTTGACATATCCAAATCCTATGTCCAAAGGTGATAATGCTGTCACCTTTGCCTTAAATGCCATCTGTAAAGTATACAACTTAGGAAAAAAAAAAGACTTTAAGATTGTTTTATCTGCTTTGTAAATAGTTTGGGAGCTCATCAATTAAACATACAATTCCCATGAAACATGCTAATTTATCCAGGGTAACTAACCAAGAGAAATGAAAGCTTGTCCATGTGAACTTCTACATCAGTGTTCATAGTAGAACAGTTGACAGTAGTGAAAAATACCCAAGTATCTATTTCCAGTAATCTATTCACAGAAATAGAATATAATTATAAATAAAATAGGACAAGTTAGTGATACATTCTACAAAATGAATGAAAGGTGAAGATATTATGCCTAAGAGAAGAAGCCAGTCACGATCAACCACATATTATTCAATTTACACTATGTCCAGAGTAGGCAAATCTGTGAAACAGAAAGATGAGTCATCTCCTAGACCTCAGGAAAAGTCTGTGAGAAGAGCAGGAGAGGTAGCAAGTGAACACTGATGCTAAGCCCTTATTGACAAGAGGTAAGATTCATTCAAGTTTCAGAAAGTATCATGTCGAAGTATGAACTGCCTGCACTAAATGACTCGAGTGTCATGTGAATTTTATCTTGATAAAGATGACGCTTTAAAGATGGTGAAAGTTGGGCTGACTCAGTTGGCTCAGTCGGTAAAGGAGCTTGCCAGCAAGTCTGACAACCTGGATTCGATCCTGAGACCTACATAGTGGAAGGACTAAACTGAGTCCAGCTGTTGTCCTCTGACCTCCACATGCAAGCTATTGTGTGGAAACACGCATGCAAACAAATAGATGTGAAAAATGGGGACATGGAAAAAGAATCTTTAGTACAGTGTGTAAGTTTCATTGCACTATCATTGTGTAACCCATGCAGGCAGGCCCCGCCCCTTTGACATTGTGACACTGTGTTATTCCTTACAAAGATCACACTGGAGAACTATCCAAGAAGTTATCAAAAAAAAAAAAAAAATTCAAAGAGGGTCTCCTAAAATTTTAAGTAAATTTAAAGATTTGGCCTGGAACTCATTCATTCCTTGCCTCTGTCTTGTCTGGCTACATGCAGCCCAGAGTCACAGGGTGGATAAACCTGAAACCTCTTGGGAATGCGAATTCTCAAATCTGCTACCAACAGTGGTAACAATACATCCAGGCCACAAAGGCAGAGGACCTGAGATAGCATCTATCTTGACAGCATCCAGCTCCACCTCTGGAGTGAGATCCTTGCTAAAGCAACACAGTGAGAGGCTAGTGTACTACCAGGGCTGACAGAGGCGGCCTGAAGCTCTTGACCCCCACCTCCTTGCAATATTGCAGAGTGGTTGAGTGTCCTGGCTGGTTTTATGCCAACTTGACACAAGTTAAAATCACTTGAGAGGAGGGAACCTCAATTGAACAATGCCTCCATAAAGTCAGGCTATATAGGCAATCCTGTAGTGCATTTCTAAAATTAGTGATTGGTGTGGAAGGGTCTAGGCCATTGTGAGTGATACCACACTAGAACTGTTGGTCCTGGGTTCCATGAAGAGACTGATCCAGACATAAGGACCATGCCGGTTAGCAGCACTCCTCTGTGGCTTTTGCATCCGCTCCTGCCTCAAAATCCCTCCCAGTTTGAGCTCCTGCTTTGCCTTTCCTGAATGGATTAAAATTCAGGATATGTAAGTCAAAGAAACCCTTTCCTCTCCAAGTTGCCTTTGGTCATGGTGTGTCGTATAGCAATAGTAACCCTAACTGAGAGACTGAGCTTTACTCCCCTGAGTGGCTCAGTGCGATAAGACTTTCCAAATGATTCTATGCTGAGAGTGAGAGGAAGCGAAGAGATGAATAGAAAGTTGGGGTTATTTACTTGGGGACTGGAGAGGGGAAATGCAAGAAGCAGAAACAGAACAGGTTACAAGAAGTAGAAACTGAGAGTTACCATCCCGGCCGTGCATTGGTAGACATCTAGATGGTGACCCCAGAGGCAGTTAGACACAGTACACAGGGCAAGAACTTGCTGGCGTAGGGTGCTGTCCCATCACTTTTTAAACACATCATCTTACATTCTCATTTTTTTGAAAAAACATTTATTAAATTCCCACTAGAAGCTGTTACAGCCGAAGGGAGCCTGAGAAGACATCATGACTTGATGGCCTAGTACAAGGTTGGAGTTTTGATGGGAACTTCAGCACTGGTTTTGACCAGTAGCCAGGAACGTTCACGCTAACTTTTCTATAAGAAAATAAGCCACATTGTCTCAAACCACCAAATCAAATTCTGTAGTTGTAGAATGCATTTCAAGGAGGGGTTGTTTTTTGAGATAGATTCATGGTGTCGCTGAGGCTAGCCTAGAACTCACGATCTCCTGACTTGCTTCCTGAGTGCTTGCGTAGTTGTGAGCCACCACACTGACTAGAATGAATTCTTGATTTCATAATGTACAGTAGAAAGAAAGGGGAGTTTGGAGCCAGACATGATGTGGGACTACTGTCTTTGTGTATGCTGTGAATATCAATCTTTAAATAAAGGAGTTGTTTTGGTCCATGACAGGCACCATAGAAGAAGTAGGTGGGAAATCAGAATAGGTAGGAAAGGAAGGGCGGAGTCAGAGAGAGATCAAGCCAGATGCCCAAAGGAGCAACATGTGAGGAACACAGGTGAGTCACGGGCCATGTGGCAGACAGATTAATGAAAATGGGTTGAGTTAAGATAGAGAACTAGCCAGCAATGTGCCTAAGCCATAGGCCAAACAGCATGAAATTAATATAAGCATCTGAGTCATTTCTGGGGGCCTAAGCAGTAGCGGGCAGCTAAGGGGTCTGGGGCTACAGGTCTGTGGGACCTCTGGTCGGCTGGGGCCCAAAAAATCTTATTGTAACACAGACATTCCAATTCTGCTCAATTATGTGAGTTACCTGCCCACCCTGAAACTTGGCTTCCTTGTCTGTAAAATGGGAATAATATGAGTTGATATCTGGACTTCTGGGAAACATCACTGATTCTTTATAATATGCTCACAATGAAAATAAATCTTAGAAATTTTCTCATTCTTTAAAAAATTATGCAATTTGCTTTCCTGTTATGGTTCACAGTACAAGCACTTCTTGTAGATGTGCCTTTCACCCATAATAAATAGTTCTTCAAGAAAAAATATTTATTGAAGCTGCTCTAATAGCTGGTAAATATTTGGTGAACATATTTTTTGTTTGGATCCCATGCCAGATATCTTCAGGATCAGAAGACATTTCCCACCAGTGATGTTTGATTGTTTTTTTTTTTTTTTTGGTTTTTTTTTTTTTTTTTTAACTAATGGATGTATAAAGCTTAAAAAAAAAAAACCCAAAAAACTAACAAGTAAACAAAAAAACAGTGTTAGGGCTGGAGAGATTGACTCAGTAGTTACGGAGCACTGGGTGTTCTTCCAGAAGATCCAGGTTCAATTCACATAGCAGCTAACAACTATCTGAAACTCTAGCTCCAAGAGATCCAACACACTCACACAGACATTTATGGAGGCAATACACCAATGCACATAAAATAAAATAAAATAAAATAAAATAAAATAAAATAAAATATAAAATAAAATAAAATAAAATAAAATAGTGTCTGTAGTCAAGACGTAGAGTTAAGTTACAGGCAAAATCTCAATATAAGTTCCATATTAGTTGATAATTATAAAGCAGCATTTTTCCTTCAGCAAACATAGGAATATTTGGGTGTTGGAGTGGGGTTTCTTGGTCCCGGTCCGCCAGAGGCCCAGACCCACAGACCTGCCACACCAGACCCCTTAGTAGCCCGCCGCTGCTCAGGCCTCCAGAAATGACTCCAACGCTTATATTAACTTCATGCTGTTTGGCCTATGGCTCAGGCACATTGCTAGCTAGCTCTTACATCTTAAATCAACCCATTTCTATTAATCTGTCTGCCACGTGGCCCATGGCTCACCTGTGTTCCTTATATGTTGCTCCTTTGGGCTTCAGCTCTGTCTGTCTGACCCCGCCCTGCTTCTCCTACCTATGCTTTGATTTCTCCTCCTACTTCTTCTATGGTGCCTGTCATGGCCCAAAACAGCTCCTTTATTTAAAGGTTGATATTCACAGCGTACAGAAAGGCATTCCCACATCATTTGGGTATATATACATAGTTGTATAAAGTAAATATATACATTTACACTGAATTAACAGAAAACTCAGATACTAAAGCTCAAAACAATTTTCTTTCATTCTAGAAAGAAATGTCATGCTTCTCATTCTGTTGAGAGCAGATAGCTGGGTTCAATCTCAGTCCTGATACAGTCAGGATGTCCTTAGCAGAGTCATTTAGTATCTTTGTGCTCCAAGTACCCCATCAGTCTATGAAATGGAGACTGTTATGGTACATAATACGTAGGATCTTCACAAGGACTGAATAATTCTTGTTTATTTTGTTTTTTGAGACAGTTTTCTGTGTAGCTCTGGCTATCCTGGAACTTACCTTGTAGATCAGGCTAGCCTCAAACTCGTGGAGATTACCCCTGTCTCTGTCTCCCAAGTTCTGGGATTATACATGTCCCACCACTACCTGGCCTAGGAATGCTTTTTAACACTGCCCGATTCCAGCAGGAATCCTAGACAGTCAGTCAGGTGGTTTTATGTAACTATTTTTTCCAGTATAAAATTGTAGCTTATACCTATTTCTGAACATTATCAGGTCCTTGTCAGTTCTGGCCTCTCCTGTGAGCCATCTGTTCTTTCACCTCAGGGATCCTGGTTTCTTCACTTCTCCCTACAGCGCTTCTTCAACACCTCTTCCCCCACATGGTTGGTTATTTCACCACAAAGGTTTCAAGGTGAACCTAAACCCAACAGAGCTGCCAGCCAGAAGCCACATCTATGCAGCAATGCATCCCAACAGCCAGGAAACTAGATCCGGCCCCAGCGTCTGTCCTAGAGCTCTCAAAGCAGGATACTCTGACTTGACACAGATATAAAGAAGCACAGACTTCGGTCATTCTACCACGAAATGAGACCAAAGGAAACTCATCTCTCTGCTGGAACAGTGGAAAACTACTGGGGATATAACCTTCGATGTGGAGGGCTGGAGTAAACCATGAGTACTTAAGTGTTTAAGAGGCAAGGAAGCAGCATGTGCTGTGTGTTACTGCCCTCCAGTGTCTGCTAGCATTAGCATTGCTTGGGTTTTACTGGGAACAGCCAGTTAGGGCCGACTTTTCTGACCAGTTTTGATGAAGATGGCTTGCTTTATTATGTCCAGTGAGTTTCCATGTCTTTCCGAGTTACAAGTTTCTTATTCAGGAAAGTAAAGCCTGTTACAGATCAAAGGAGCAGTGAGCACACCTGGAAAGGAAGACTGGACAACGGAAGGGGTTGTTTTGAAGGTGAAACCCCGTAGAGGGTTATCTAAAACCAATTATACGCAGAAAAGAGAAGCACTCCCAATTTCTGGCTGAGCCCACTCAGTCCACTCTCCATAACAAAAGTCAACCGTCTTTCTCTGACTACGTGGCATTTAGTTAGATATTAGGGTCTTGTGCTTCGGAGTTTAATAAAAAACAATGAACCAGTCGATCTCTTTTCAGCATCTCTGAGGACAGTTGGCTGCTGCGTTTGGCTGCTTCTGAGTAAACATTACATGAGGTCTAAAGGATAACTGGTTATTTCCTCAGATTCCTTCTGAATCTTGTGTCTGCTTTGATACCAGTAACCCATAACAGCCTTAGAACAGTCGCCTTTCTTCAGGGCGCCTCCTTCCTCTTCATCAGCCCACAAGGCTGTCTGCATGTTTGCGGGTAACTGCACCAAGCAACAGTACGCATACACATCTCTCTCTCTCTCTCTCTTTCTCTCCCACCCGCCTCGGAGTGTATATAGTCTATTTGTCCTAAATTAAACTTAATCTTTTCTCAGTTGCAACTCTGAGAACATAATCCCTGTTCTACAGAAGTGGTTCAGAAATGACTACAAGAACCAGAATTAGATGTGAACTTGAAATGACTGGCTCAAATGTCCTATTAACTATCATCGATCATACCATGCTGCTTTCCCTAACGAAAGAAGTCAAAGAAAGGCAATAATACATGACGGACTTTAAAAAAAAAAATGAAGTTGAATAAAAGCATTGTTTTACTCATTTTAGGAATTCTTCAGACACCGGTGACCTCAAGTCACCAGCTAGAATTCTGTGTCGTTTATTTTTTCAGTGATGGTCATAGCAAAGAGGTCCAAGCACTCATCATCACCTCATTATGATGCAGTCCAGTCAGCTACAAGTATGTTGTGAGGCCTTTTGCAGTCAGGATGTAAGAACGAAGCACATTAGCAAGAACAGGCGTGTTATCCCGGCGTGAGTTTCTCCCTTACTTCTTCCGTTTCAAGACCCCTTTAGATCTTTCTAACTGCTTCAGTGTCCCAGGAGGAAATCTGAATAAGTTTTGTTTTTGTAATAAACCATCAAGGAAGGAAATGCAGAAAAAGTTTAGATGTGTTGCTTTAAAACCCAGAAAGAAAGTGAAAGTGATTTCTAATCCCAGCTTCAGAGAGAGCTTTTGAGAAGCACAGGGCTTTTAGAATAGAAACATCCTTTATTCAAGCCTGCCATCTTGAGGTCAATTAGAGAAATTCTTAGCCCTTTCGGAGCATCTATGCCATATTAAAAAAAAAAAAAAAAAAAAAAAAAAAGTGGGAATTTTTTTTGGCTGGGGGCAGGAAGGGAATGGGAATTTTAAAACAAACAACTAAGGTGCAAGTAAAATGAAGAATAACGGTGAGGGAGCTCACATCGGAAGCCTGCCAATATCTGTTTATGAATGAGCAGTCGGCATTTGGTTGGATCGCAGTCTTGATGGACTCTCCAGAGATTGACAGGAGCACACTCACAGTTGGACACTTGTTGCAGTAAGAAAGAGCTCTCTCTAAGAGGAAGTCCAGAGAGCTCAGCAAGGGAACCATGGGGCTTATTCCAGCGTTCAACTTTCAGGGAAACAGAGCTTTGGAGTGGAGGTGTGAGATGGCTGTTAGAAACAATGAATCAGTATTGATACATTATTATTAACTAATTTATGCAGGTTTTCAAATTTCTTTACTTAAAACCCAAGATCCAACTCCCTTTCAGTGCCAAAGACTGAGCCCTGGAGCCTACATATACTAGGTTAGCACACAGCAGCCACACCACACCCTGAACTCTAATCTCTTGTTGTCCCTGAATCACACCTAGATAATATGTGTTTAGTGATTATGTCCCTGTCATCTGCTCTTGGGTATAACAGCCTCTAGTTTCTGTTTGGTTCCCACTGCAGTTTTAAGGGCTGTTGGAGGTCTTGCCACTGGGCTCTGCCTAATATTTGCCCCAAGTTTCAGCTGACATTGTGGAGTTCTTGGGAGGAAACCAGCATGGGTAAAGCTTTACTCTTATCCCATCTCAAGACGAATTCCATCGACACACATGTATGGATGTTATTTGGAATTTATTTAGAGATATCTATTCACCTTCATTCACTTGGTTTCCTAATCACTTATTCATGTCTATTTGGGCTTATAAATATTTATCTTACACATTGGTTTATAATCAAGTGCTACTAAATGGGATGATTGATTGACTGGCACAAGATCTCACCATGTACACCAAGCTGGCTATCCAGTTATTCTGCCATAAAACTCCAATCTTTCTGTCTCCACCTCCTAAGTACTGAGATCACAAACATGCACTGCCATGATCATTTTTATTTATGTGGTTGATTATATTCTCTTAAAATTTTCCTTATTGGTTTCTACGTCCTTCTGAGATAGTCCCATCCACACATTTTTTCTTAAGCACCTCTTTTCTTTATGGTACTACACAGTGTTTTGAGGCACAGCTCATGTATTTCTGTGTGTCAGTTCTTGGATCAGCCAGTGTTCCAAGAAGTGCTGTACTAGAAGGAAAGATATGAGCTGTAGGTAGTTGTGCAATGCTGTTGTAATATTATTGCTTCTTAATGCTCTCAGACGAGCTAACCAGACTCTTCAACTCTGATTCATTCTTAGATCACTCGAAACTTCTTCCCTTGCTATACATGGATTTCAGTCTCATAGTGGTAATTCTGACTCTTCCAGATACACACACACACACACACACACACACACACACACACACACACACACACACACACACACACACACACGGGGGAGGGAGTCAACTGGAATGCAGTAAGAACTTAGATTCTCATCAGTAAGCATTCCTAAAACACATGCTCCATGAGTGAAAGGAATTATTTGTGAATGTTAAATTCTGGATAACCATTGAATTCACAACTATTGTTTTAATCATTGTGCTTATTCATAAGGATTTTTTCTAATTTGAAAGTCACCAATGGCTGAGAGATAATCATAGCAGTGTGTCTAACTTGCATTATTTACCCCAAGCACATTTTAAATATTAACCTAGTAGACAATGTCTTATACCAATTTACCTAAAGTTTGGAAAAAATTTAGGAACATCTAGTTAATCTTATCCTTTATTGCTCTGTAAGACTTGTTTCATGCAAACTACTGTGTTGTGCTTTATTATATCATTCAAAGATATTTCTATTTTAATGTACTGTTATTTTAAGATGGTAGAGTGGACAAAGGTTCTGGCAGAACAAGTTTGGTGTCATGAGTTTGATCACCCATATAAAGACAAAAGGGGATAACTGACTCCATGAAGTTTTCTTTGGCTTCCATGTGTGCACCCTTATCACAGACATAATAAATAATAATAATAGAAAGAATGAAATTCAAATTCCTTTTAATAGTTTCATTTGTCCTATATCCCATCTAACTGTACTCAGTGACTGATGAGGCACTTAAAGACACTTTCTAAATAGATGCAACCATTCTCATATAATTGAAAATTAAATAAAGGTCTAAAAAGTACAACTTAGCTGTTGCTACAATTTATACTTAAAACTTTGTAAATTTTAATAACATTTTAAATGGACATAGATTATTATTATATATAAACATACATATACAAATACCTCTGAATTATAGAGAAGCTACAAAAAGTACTAATTCATTTAATTCATAAACAGTATAGACTAATTTGGTTTTTGTTGTTTTTAATTTTTTTTCAGATTTTTTTTCAGTTTACATAGCAACCACAGATTCCCCTCTCATTCATGCTCTCACTTCTTCCCAGCTTACCCCTGACACACAACCCTCCCCTTCTCTGAAAGGATAAGACCTCCCATGGGGAGTCAGTAAAATCTGGTACATTTAGCTGAAGCAGGTCCACCCCATCCCCCCCCAAAACACACACACACACACACACACACACACACACACACACACACACACACACACACACACACATTAAGGCTGTTCAAAGTGACCCATCATAGGTAATAAGTACCAAAAAGCCAGCTCATGCACCAGGGATAGATCCTGATCCCACTTCTAGGGGCCCCTTAAATAAACCAAGCCACACAACTGTCGCCCTTATGCAGAGGGCCTAGTCTTATCCAGGCAAGCTCCACAGCTGTCAATCTAAAATTTATGAGTTCCCACTAGCTTGGTTTGGTAGTCTCTGTAGATTTCCCCATCATGATCTTGACTTCCTTCTTATACTTCCTCTTCCCTCTCTTTGACTGGTCTCCTATAGCTTGGCCTGGTGCTTGGCTGTGGATCTTTGCATCTGCTTTCATTAGTTACTGGATGAAAGCTCTATGGTGACAGGGTATTCATCAATCTGATTATCTGAGTAGGCCAGCTCAGGCACCTTCTACACTATTGCTAGTAGTCTAAGCTACAGTGATCTTTGTGGGTTTCTGGGAACTCCTCTAGCACCAGATTTCTTCCTAACCCCACAATGTCTTCCTTTATCAAAGTATCTTTTATTGCTTTCTCACTCTGTCCCTTTTCCAGCTCAACCATCCTGTTCCCTTGCTGCAATAAGGTTTCTTGGTCCCGGGTGGCCAGAGGCCCAGACCCACAGACCTCTAGCCCCAGAACCCTTAGATGCCTGCCACTGATCAGGCCCCCAGAAATTACTCAAACATTTATATTAGCTTCATGCTGTTTGGCCTATGGCTCAGGCACATTGCTAGCTAGCTCTTACATCTTAACTCATTTTCATTAATCTAACCTGCCACATGGCCAGTGGCTTACCTGTATTCCTTACATGGTTCTTCTTTGGGCTTCTGGCTCAGTCTGTCTGACTCCACCCTGCTTCTACTACCTATGTTCTGATTTCCCCTCCTACTTTTCTATGGTGCCTGTCATGGGCCAAAACAGCTCCTTTATTTAAAGATTGATATCACAGCATACAGAAAGACATTCCCACATCACCTCCCCCTTTCTGTCTAATCAAAAAGTTTTCAATTTTAACATAGCAAAATTACATATAACAAAATAGCCATCAAGCAAGAATTACAGTTACAATATCTAGTCTATTTGTATTTAGCAAAATTAAAGAAAATATTCTATTATCTACCTTATCCTTATGAATCTAAAGTTTCATATCCAATATACCTTTCAAATGTCTAAGGAAAACTATACCTATAACTTTCTAATCTTCAACTACATCAAAGACCACAGAAGGATATATTTACCCAAGTAAACGGGAAATGCAAGCAACCTCTAAAATCTAGAAATGACAGAGATGACACCTATCTGCCTGAATAGTCACCCAAAGTTCCTTTATAAAGTTGGGTCATCCATATTCAGCCTACAAGCCCAGAGTCTCTTTTCATTTCAGTGAAGCTGGAAATCTGCTCTGTCCATTCTTTTATAATTCATCAATTGCTTCTCTTTGTGTCCTGAAGAATATTTGACAGTTTTCTCTGAAAAGCAGGAACCTGAACGACCATCTCAGCATGTTCTGTCAAAGTTCAGAGGTCACTTTCCTATGGAACTTGCATGTCCAGTTCAAACAGCATACTATGAAACAGTCAATACAAGAACAGGTTCATGTCTAGTGGCTAACTGATGCCACAAAGAAACTAATCTCCATATGGAGTTTCTTCGATGCCCATTTTTCTCTTGAAGTAAATTGGTGCTATTAGGAGCAGACCTATCTCACTGTCCAGAAAAGTCTAAGTTCTTAAAGCTTTTTAAATGCCATATTCTGTAGGTCTTAGAAGTCTTTGAAGATTACTTATCTAATTGAATTATATCTTTGTATACCTAAAAATCTAACTAACATACATTTCTTAGTTATACATTACAATTTTAAATTAGTTACATAAACGTCATAGAAAAATACATACAGCATAAGAAAATTGACCTAAATTTTTATCAATAAACCAAAATCCATACCAATGTAAAACATTTTGATATTAACAGTTGATTTCCTGATCTAAGTAAATTCAATAATCTAATTTTTAAAAAATCATTCATATACCATATCCCCTTTTTCTTCTTAGAAAGAGATTAACTATGATCATTAACCATTTATAATGAAAACAAATATTTATAAACAATATTTTGGAAATTTGGGTGTAGTCATGGGCCAAAATAGCTCCTTTATTTAAAGATTGATGTTCACAGCATACAGAAAGACATTCCCACATCATTCCCTCATGTTCTCATCCCTTCTCTCCTCTACTGCTCCCTCGCACCCCTAGTTTACTCAGGAGATCTCACCTATTTCCCCTTCCCAGGGTGTTCCATGTGTCCCTCTTGGGTCCTACTTGTTATCTTGCTTCTCTGGAGCTGTGGATGTCCTGGTTGTCCCTTGCTTTATGTTTAGCATCAACTATGAGTGAGTACATGCCAATTTTGTCTTTCTTAGTCTAGATTACCTCACTTGGTATGATATATTCTAGTTCCATCCATTTGCTTGCAAATTTCATGATGTCATTTTTTTTACAGCTGATTAATATTCCATTGTGTAGTATAGGATCACATATTTTTTTTTTCAGCCATTCTTCAGTTGAGGGGCATCTAAGTTGTTTCTAGGTTCAAGCTATTACAAATAATGCTGCTATGAACATAGCTGAGCAAGTGTCCTTGTGGTATGATTGAGAATCCCTTGGGTATATTCCCAATAGTGGTATCACTGGGTCTTAAGGTAGATTGATTCACAATTTTCTGAGAAGTTGCCATACTGATTTCCAAAGAGAATGTACAAGTTTGTACTCCTACCAGCAGTAGAGGAATATTCCCCTTACTCTACACCCTCGTCAATATAATCTGTCATCAGTGTTTTTGATCTTAGCCATTCTGGCAAGTGTAAGATGGTATCTCAGAGTTGTTTTGATTTGCATTTCTCTGATGACTAAGGATGTTGAGCAAGTCCTTAAATGTTCCTTGTACATTTGAGATTCCTCATTTGAGAATTCACTGTTTAGATCTGTATCCCATTTTTTAATTGGATTGTTTGATATTTTGATGTCTAGTTTCTTGAGTTTTTCAAAATATATTTTGAAGATCGCTCTCTATCAGATAAGGGGTTGGTGAAGATCTTTTCCCATTCTATAGATTGCCATTTTGTCTTATTTATCATGTCCTTTGCCTTACAGAAAGTTTCATTTATTAATTGTTGTTCTTAGTGTCTGTGCTACTGATGTTATATTTAGGAAGTGGTCTCTTGTGCCAATGTGTTCAAGGCTACTCCCTATTTTCTCTTCTATCAGGTTCAGTGAAACTGGATTTGTGTTTAGGTCTTTGATATGCTTGGATATGAGTTTTGTGCATGGCAATAGATATGAATTTGTTGCAATATTTTACATGTTGACATTCAGTTATGCCAGTACCATTTGCTGAATATGCTTGCTTTTTTTCATTGTAGAGTTTTGAATTTTTTGTCAAAAGTCGGGTGTTCATAGGTGTGAGGATTAATGTCAGGGTCTTTCACTTAATTTCATTGTGCCACATGTGGGCTTTTATGCCAACATCAACCTGTTTTTATTACTATAGCTCTATAGTAGAGCTTGAAATCAGAGATGGTGATTCCTCCAGAAGTTGCTTTATTGTACAGAATTGGTTTTAACTATACTGAGGTTTTTTTTTCTATATTATGGTGATATATTGAATATTTAATAAAAATAATCTGAAATACCAGAAGAACAGAGCCATCACAGAGCCAAGCCATGAAGGTCAGGGAACAGTGACCCATGCCTTTAATCCTATCACTTAGGAAGCAGAGATCCATCTGGATCTCTGTGAGTTCAAGTCCTAACAGAGTCAAGTGATGGTGGCGCTCACCTTAATCCTAGCTCTAGGAAAGTTGAACCAGGAAGTGGGATAGCTGGGCAGAGACAGAGAAGGAAGGAGTTCAGCTTCACCCTACACTTCCCTTTTCAGCTGAGGATGGTGATATTGGAGTCAATAGGAGAATTCCACGGAGACAGGCTGAGGAATTGGCTAGGTGAGAAGTGGCTGTGGGTTGTTTTTCTGTCTCTCTGATATTTCAGCTTTTCCCCAACATCTGGCTTCAGGTTTGTATGATAATACCAAATATCATTCCTCTATTGATAACAGCATTTCAGACACTCATGGTAAGTGGTCAGGCTAAAGCATCATGTGGCATAAAGTTAGAAAATAATTTTATCAATGAAAAATTGAAATAATATCAGATAACAACACCCAATGTACTTTATTTCTAGGAAGTAAAATGAACCCAATTCAAGGGGTCTTCACAGAAGTGTCAGAGTTCCTGTTTAGTGTGAATTTCTTACTCTGACAAGGGCAGATACAGAACAGAGGAGAGGGAGTTTTAAGTGTGTGCACAAATACTGATTTGAGGGTCCTGGTGCAGGCAGAGAAGGCCTCAGCTGAATGCCTGTTTTTTGTTAATGGTTAATGGAAACACACTAGAGTTAAAAGAATTGAGTTGTGGTACATTGCAGTGAGAAAAAAATGCACACAACAGAGAGCCACAGAACATTTGAACCATATTTATTAGGTAGAACTTGGACTTAGTAGATGCTACAGGAAGCAAGGGTGTGCTCTGGACTCAATGCTTAAAAAATTAGGGCACTCATGACTGGGTGTCTCAATAGCTGCTATGCTTGAAGAGAGAAGGCTGGAGTGAGGCAGGTACCTGGTGGAGAATGCAGCAGTCCCACCTGATAGTGAAGACAGAGATATGCTGGGACCATTTTCATCATTTGGGTTATTTTATGGCAGTGGGACTAAATGAAAGTTTACAATTCTTCCTTATGGTTGTTTTAGGAATGAAGTAAATTGGCAAGATACTTATATTTCCATCTATATTCAAAGATAAGATTAGAGAGGGGTCACATTTTATCTTACTGTAGTAGAGTAGTTTTCTATGATCCTGGTATCTTGAAAAGTTTGTTTGAAAGGAAGGCAGCAAAGCCAGCTTCTAGCAAGTCCGTGGCCTGCGACAGTACCAAGAAGCTTTCAGATGACAGGGACTAATTTTATCATTTTTTGTCAATATCTAGAACCTAAATCTAGAGAGATAGGAAGTCAGATAGCTGATAAGTAAATATTCCAAACTAAGGTTTTATTCTTAAAATCATGAGTATAACATACATAAAAGGTGTTTTTAAGACTTTTAATGTGTATGAATACGTATTTTGTCTGCATGTATATGTACATGTCTCACCTGCAGAAGCCAGAAGAGAGCATCAGACCCTCTAGACCACATAAGTACTGGGACATAAGAGAGTGCTTGGGTCCTCTGAAAGAGCAACATCTGCTCTTAACCACTCAACTATCTTTCCATATCATAAGGGTATTTTGATAGAGCTAATGAATCAGCAATTAGGAGGATTTAAAATAAAAAATAAATATTCATATTCTCATGGGGCTTACCAAAAACAGATTGAACTTGAAGTTGAATTGAATAGAATTAGTATCAGAGAATTTGAATGATTAATTCTATGCAACCAATTGAGTGGGCCATGGAGTAATGACCTAAATATTACCCTGGGCTGTCTGTGTGGCTACTTCTAGATGAGACTTACATTTGACTTAGTAGATTGGGTACAGCAAATTTCCCTCCTAATGGGCACTGTCCATTCAATAAAATATGTGAGTAGAACAAAAATGGCAATTTAAAAGGGGACCCTTCCCCCACCTGAGGCTCTCGTGCTGGCACATCTGCTGACTTTAGAAACATCAGCTTTTAGACTAGAACTCTGCCATTAGCTCCTCTGGCTCTGTACCTGCTGAAGAGGTTGGCATGGGTGCTCTGTCTCTGTCTCTCTGTCTGTCTAAATAGCCCTCTCTATGTCTCTTTCTATTCTAATTAAATAGCAAGTTACATATTGATAGTACCAGGATGAATTCTGAGAAGGGTTTCTTGAATCTTTCTCATTTTAGAAAATATGTTAAAAACCTAAAGAAAGAATACAGGGCACTTTTCAAGAGGAAAAAGCAAAGATTTTCTCTCTCTCTCTCTCTTTTTTTGATGTAAACTGTTTTTAAACCAAAGAAGTTTCTACAGCTCCATGGGGGTTATCCCTTTAATGGAAGGATGTGCTCAATTGACAGGTGCTCCCTAATGCACAGGCTGATCGATTTCACTAACTGCTGCAGGCCTCCACTTCTAGATAGTGACTCTTTCAGGAGATTACAAACACAGGGCAGCTCCATTTCCTTAGATAGAAGTATAAAACTTTCACAAATATCAGTTATAAGCAAATGCCAAAGATACATTTATGAGGAAAAGCTCACACAACACACCACACTGTTAAAGATAGGAAGTAGGGACAAATAATTCATAAGAAAATGTTCATACTTAGTTTCCACTGAAAAATCAAGACTGAGTTATATCTGAGTTAATTTTCACTGACTAAGTCATTTTAAAGGAATACATGTGCATAAATTAGTATGCTATCAGTAACCCTCTTCAGGCTCTAGGGTCAATCATAGTAATTTGGACAGTAAAGCTTCCAAACACTGAGGTTTCTAGATGGATCAGAAAGATAATCCTTGCAGTGATGGTTGGATCACTGAACAAAGTCCATGCACCTACATTCACAAGCATTCTAGCTTACCCACATAGCTAGAGGCACAATAGTGCCTTTTTACTCAATGATTTTATCCCCTGAGATTTAAAGGCTGTATGAGGTCTGGAATTTGGTTTGAAGATCAAAGTCAGGATTGAATACTAGCAAAGGGTTTCAAAGTCCTTAGGTTGGCTTTTCTACACTTTTGCTGTTGGATTGTTGGCATACTAACAGCTGAGAATAATTTTTTGTATAGAGCTGGTGGAGGAATTAAGTCCAAAAATACTCTGCTTAGATCATAGGTCAATTAGTAGCCATCTACCCCATTCCAAAGTAAATTGTATTCCTGGAAGGAAAGTAGTGGACATTTATATATGACAAGCAATCTTCAAGTATTATCTCCAAAATCCTTACAAAATCCCCAGGAGACACTTGGTCTTCTGTTGTCACAGGAGAAAGGAACTAAGACAACACAGTAAGGGGTAGTAGGAAATGCTCTGAACTGGGTAGGGGTGACCAATGTGGGCTTCACTTAAGTGGTTCATGAATCTATAGTATCATAAAGATCATATACAGAAAGTTATAAACATCTCTTCTAATAGTGACCAAAAACTGTAAGGGGAAATAAAATTTTTGAAACATTGTATCTACAAATAAACAGACATTTTACAATATTCTAGAGCCACCCTAGGGACAACGCCAGCAGTTAAATTGCCAGGTCCTGTCAAATCAACCCAAGCTCTGAGCACATTTGGTCCTGGAACTTGGGGCTTGTTGTGCCAAAGGGCAGTGCTCTCCTGTTGGCACTGAGAAGGGTCGGTCTCCACCTACTCATCTCTTACCTGCATAGTTGTGAGTTGCCAGCTGGTGATAGCAGAGCTCCATGCCACTGAGGAGAAGAAGGAGCACTCCTAAGAATAAAGAAGGCCACACAAGAGCTCACTGGCTTCAGTTCAAAGAACTGGCTATGAAGGAGTATTGATACTCCTAAGGAGTTATACAGAGAATGCCTCTTCAATGACCAGCTTGATGACATTTCCAAGGTGCCTGTCAGGTTTGCTTCTCTCAGTTTATATCTTCCAGCTTCTCCAAGCATATCTCAAACAGCTCTCTCTGCTGTGTAGAGGATACTTGGTATATCCTCTGAGAATAAAGCTTGCCTGAAGATCAGAGGGCAGAGCCAGTCACAGAGTTATCCATAGAGGCGAGTCAATGGTGGCACATACCTTTAATCCAAGCACTATGAAGGTTGAGACAGGAAGTGATGTGGCTGGGCAGAGAAAGGAATATAAGGTGGGAGGAGACAGGAGTTCAGCCCTTCCTACCCTTGTCTTCCCCTTTCAGCTGAAAACTTAGAGGTATTCAGTTTGAGAATTCATGAAAACAGGATCTTCTTTAAACCTGAGGATTCAGTAGTGGCAAGAAGTTTCTCTTGTGGCTTGTTTCTCTGTCGCTCTGATCTTTTAGCATTTACCCCAATATCTGGCTCTGGGTTTTTATTCTAAGACCAATTAAGATCTGTGCACCACTCTACCATGACCTATGCACATGCTCCCAACCTCTCTTCTCTCCAGGGATCTTCTAAACCAAAAGGCTCTCTTTAATCTCATCTAGGAATCCTGTAGATTTGAGATTCAATGCCCAAATATCTTAATCAAAGCACGTGGGGTCTTTTCTTCTTTTTATTAACTTTGACAACTGCCATATGCCTTTATGAGCTAAATTATTTCACATAGAGACTCAAATATTATTTTCAAATTTGTATTGTAACTTCTTTTCACTTCTAGAACAAATAACCCTCCCTAGAATTTTTTTTAATGATTCAAAGATAAACTACATTTTATAACCAAAATCAGCAACTTTAATTAATGTCCTTCAGAGGAACAATATATATTTTAGAAAATTGCCTATGCCTGGCCTTCATCACCTAAGCATTAAGTTTGAAAGGTGAGGGGGCTATAAGGAATACTGTTGGTTACAAATACACACCCACCTAAAATCTGATTAGGGTGTGGGGGGGAATAGCTGTCAGTAAAGTGTTCGAAATGAGACTCTGAATTCAATCCCTGTATCCATGTAAAATGTCAGGTGTGCAAGTATGCACCTATAATTCTAGCCCAGAGAAGCGAAGACAGGAGGCTCTCCAGAGCTTGCTAACCTGCTAAGTTGGCTCAAATAAGGAGCTACAGACCAGTGAAAGACTCTGACTTGAAGAACATAAACAAGATTCCCAAGGGTGATACCTGAGGTTGACCTATAACCTCTTATATACACATTAAAATAAGCAGCTTTATCTCAGAGAAACACAGCTCCCTCTTGATCATGTGATTGCCTAAGCTCCAATGTCTCTCACACCTCTCACCTCTGAGGCAGAAATCATGTTTTTCAGACTGTTTCCAGTCAAAGTTTTCATTGCACCAATGGGAGGTACCTAACTATGACTTGGAAAGCTAAGCCATGACAACACCATGGTCTGAACAGCTTTTCCCTGCTCCAGCTTAACTCTTGTCCCCAAGTCATTAAGCAATCCAGCATCAGCTCCACTTATGTGCCACTCCTCCTAATTTGTGTATTAAATTCTTCACTTTAGAACATTCATGGTGGCTCTATTTTAAGGAATGACATCAAAAGCTACATGTATGGCTTAAATGTTCAAAAAGAAAACATTTTATAAAATCTTGCAATATTTGGTCAATGAAAGAAGGCAAACAATAGTAAGTAACAGAATAAGTAGAAAAAACTTTCTCTTTTATCAATGGCTGAATTCACACAAAGTATGTAGGCAATATTTTCTGTCTCCCCAGCAAGCTCTCAAATACAAGAGACTTATTATTAATTTTAAATGCTCCACTGACAGCTTAGACTTGTTACTAACTCATTCTTACAACTTAAATTGACATATATTTCTTATCTAAGTTCTTCCACGTGGCACAGTACCTTTCCTCAGTACATGCTCATCTTGCTTCTCCTTTTCTCCTTGCATCTCCTGGTGATCTTCCTTCATCCCAGAGCTCTCCCTTGTCGGCAAGTCCTGCATAATCTCCCTCTTCCCAGCTATTGACCACCTAGCTCTTTATTAACTCAATGAGAGCAACACATCTTGACAGTGTATAAAAAGATTAATGCACAACAAAAGTAAATGTCTGAATACAGGATAGGCTCTTCTGAAAGCTATCTGTATGAACAAAAACATAAGATTTCAGCTTAGAAAACATTGCCTTTTTTGCTTCCTTTCCCATACTAAAGAAATCTGGCTGTAATACTCAACTCCACTGGGTTATTTGGCCTATTTCCCAGCATGCTCTTGTCTGACTCTAGCCATATCTATCTAGCCTAACATATCTTGCTGGCATTGGCTGGCAAGACTTCTTATAAAGTGTTTGACATTCTCATTTCTGCATAGTAAAAATCACTTAATGAATGTACTAAAAGTTGGGTGCCCTGAAATTGCTGGAGGAAAAGGTCATACAAATTTAATATATACATAACTCATTCTTCATAGTTGAGGAAGTTATAGTTCAACATTATAGACATTAAAAATGCAAAGAAGCACTGGGTCCTCAAAGAGCATGTGCAGGGCTCCATTGAGCATATGCAATATCATGCATCACCTTGTATCACTAGCCTTGAAGTCCTCAGAGTTCCAGGACAGTGAACTTTATGAAAAAAATTAATTTTAAACAGTAAGATGATAAAGTTATATTTAATTATATTTAAAACATTACTTTTTTCCTTAGTAAAGATTATGTTAAAGCTACATTAAAATGAGTAAAAAAGATGTTAATTGCACACATTTGACTATCTCACTCTGTAACACTATATTTATTGAAGTAAATTTTTTTGTGGGGATTTAATAAAGTTTCAGAAGTTTTGGAGATATCAGAGGGAATCTACCCACAGTCTATGTGTGGGGTTAGTAAAAGCTCCAGAAGTCCCACAGTCCCTAGCTCAGTCGGTAGAGCATGAGACTCTTAATCTCAGGGTTGTGGGTTCAAGCCCCACGTTGGGCGCCATTTCTGGCCTGGACTTTTGGGCCTAACCTCAAGGTTTAGGACCCACAGACCTGCAGACCCACAGACCCACAGTCCCACAGTCCCACAGTCCCACAGTCCCACAGTCCCACAGTCCCACAGAGACACACAGATGCTTTCAATGGTTTTAGGCTGATTGGTCTAAGGCCCAAGCATATAACCTGCTAGCTCTTTACCCTTTATCTAACCCATGTCTCTTGTTCAGCCATGAGGCGTGGTACCTTTTCTTAGAGCAACATAGTTGTCCTCTGCTTCTTCCGGGCCTCTCTCTGGAATTCTCTCTAGCATTCTCCTCTTTGCTTCCTGTTCTCAGAGTTTTTAGTCTGGTAGCCCCGCCCACACTTCCTGCCTGCCTTTGGCCAATCAGCACTTTTTATTAAACCAGTGGGTGGGACAATTATTTACCATGAAACAACACAATATCCCTCCCTACATTTTTTCTTGGTAACAAACACTAGATCACAGTGGCAATTTGTGGTAATATATTTTGTATTCAATAAAATCAGCCTGGAATATCAGACAACAGAATCACTCAATGGCCATTGATGAACCCATATAGGCTTATCTCTTAGCCATTTTAAAGGCAGTGCTGTGGGTGCCTTTGAAAGATCAGCAGCTGTTGTACTTTGTTTCCGTACAACTTGAATGGTTTGTGACTGTTTCTCATAATACCTTCTAATGTTTTTTTTTTTTTTTCCTGGAAGCATGTTAGCTTATGATTTATTTGTGTATAAGTCTCATACCCAGAAATTCATAGCAATGTTCACCGTCTATGGCTTTAATTTCCTCTGTCCTTCTGGCCCTATATATTCAAGCCATCTTGTACTCTGTTTTACCTTGGATAATGTTCCAATTCCCCAAAACTGAACATTAACCTCCTAAAGGGGCCAATTTGATGCCAAGATTCTGGTGCAATTGTTACATCTATCCCTGTGTCTATTAAACCTTCAATAGTAATATCATTTATTCCTTTTTTAAAATTTTGGCCTTTGTTTGTTTATAGAGCTTGCCAAATATTTGCTTTATGGTTTTTCCTAAGTTTTTTTGTTCCCTTCCCTATAGATTTTTGTATTGTCCAGAGCAGAATGGATTTTTAAATTAGGCTTTAGTTTCTTTAATTTCTCTGAGAAGGTGTTTCCTCCATGATTGCAGGTTAAGACTGAACTGTATTTGATATGGGGGCTTTCTTCCAAAAGCCCAATTAGGGCATTTCCCCAAGGCAAAATGTTACCATGTCTGTTTCTTGTTGACTTGCACTCATTAGTCCAAGGCCTCCCCTTCGCCACACCTTTTGCAAACTTCAGAATGGAGGGGAGTTCTCTTGAGATTATTCCTAACAAAGACACCCAAAGAAGCAACATGTAAGGAACACAGGTGAGCCATGGGCCATGTGGCAGGACAGATTAATGAAAATGGGTTGAATTAAAATGAAGAAATCAGCTAGCAATGTGCCTAAGCCATAGGCCAAACAGCATAAAGTTAATATAAGTGTCTATGTGTTTCATTGGGACTTTGGGATTGCTGTTCCAGATAAGTGGTGGCAGGTAGGTCTGAACTATGGGACTAGTTCAGGCCACAAACCTCAATGCTATAGATGGTGTTCTGGAAAAAGCTTTGTTTACAGTCTCTTTTTACATGACCTTGCCTTCCACAATTGTAATACTGATTTTTTTATAACTATAGAAAAGGTATAAGAAGATGTCTAAACAGTTATAAGCCATTTGGGGGGCCTGAGCAGTGGCATGTGACTAGGCAACTGGAATTGCAGGTCTGTGGGTCTGGACCTCTGGCCACAAGGGGCCAGAAACCTAATGTTACAGATGGCATCCCAATGTGGGCCAAACATCTACATAAAGCCTGAGAAAGCTTACAAAGTGTTCTAGAGCACAGAAACAGAGCCAAAAGCAGCTTCCAAGTTGTGTCTTTGATGAGGTCATAGTACAGGTGTTTGGGATTGAATTTCAAAATGGCAAGTCCATGGCAGGCAGCAAAAGATGGAAAAGGCTGGCTTCCAAAGTCTCACAGAAGATTCAATATAAATAACAAGCTACATATGATCAGTTTTGAACAAAAATGGAACAGAGTCAAAGATGTTTTCTTGGTAGCTGTATTTTCTTGTGTCTGCTCTGTTTGCTGGCTGTGAGCTCCTTTAAGAGAATCTTCCTGACTCAGAACTAGTGGCAAAAACTATGTGGCTCCTTAAAAGATCCTGATGGCAAATACTTAAGTGGAATGAGCAGTGGGAAGTGGCTCTACTCTATTTGATAGTGTGGACCCTAACATTCCCTGGAGTTGGGGTAGTAAAAAATTTCACAATATTTATACCATTTCCCCATATTGGGAAGGTAAAAACACGGTTCTGGCACCTCCACTGTGTTGAAAATCCACCAAGTGAGGCAGAGTCAGCAGCCAAAGCAGTACTGCATACTCTGGCATTTTAATACATTCCTGGTTAAAAAATGATTAATGATATGTAATAAAACAGATTTAGATGGAAAAAGAAACCTCTATAAATGGATTACAAAGTGGTAAAAAAAAAAAAAAAGAATACGTACTCTGAGGGAGAAAAGAAAAAGGGCAGAGAAATTTCTTTTAAAAAGAGAAATACCATAATAAAAAGATAAAAAGCCATGTAAAGATGGAAAATACACAACGAGTCTAGATTATGGGTATTATTCTGTTTTATTTTAATTTTTGAACTATTAATGAAGTAACTGCAGAAAGACATTTGATTACAAAGGCTTCTAAGTTAAACCAACATATATATTTCAAAGGTATCTTGACTTTAAAATTTGGGTTTAAGGATATGTTTCTATGGAAAAGAGGATCTGCTTTTACTTCCACAGAAGATGAGAACCTATGGATTGCTTCTAGGCAAATATTGTTTCATAAACCAAGACCACCTGAAAATTCTCTGATAGGAAGAGATGGTCACATTAGCTTCAAGGCTAAGATGATCAGCTTCAGGACCCATCATAAGACTGCAAGTGACCTTCAATCAGCAGGAAGTAGTAATGGAAAGCTACATCCAAATTCCCAAATTAATGTGTATAGATGTTTGTTTTCATTATAAATGGTTAAAGGTCATAGTCAACCTCTTTCTAAAAAGGCTGGGGATATGGTATAGAAATTATTTTAAAAAGATAGATTATTGAATTTACTTTAATCCAAAAATTAGCTGTTAATCTCAAAATATTTTAAATTGGTATGGATTTTGGCTTATTGATACAAATTTAAGGTCAATTTTGTTACGCTGTATTTCTTTATTCTTGTTTAAGGTATGATGTTTATGCAACTCATTTAAAATTATAATGTGTAATTGAAAATGCAAATTAATAATCATCTGTGATAACCAAATTTATAGTTCTGTTAGATTTTTTTAGGTATGCAAAGACATATTTCAATTCGACAGGTAATCTTCAAACACTTCAAAGCCTACAGAATATGACATTTAAAATATTTTAAGAACTTAGACTTTTCGGGATAGTGAGACAGTCTGTTCCTGGCAGGACCAATCTACTTCAAGAGAATAATGGGAATTGAATAAACTTCATGTGGTATTTACTTCCATTGTGGCAAAAGTTAGCCACCAGACAAGAAACTGTTCTTGTATTGACTGCTTGGCCGTATGCTGTTTAAACTGGACATGAAGGTTCCCTAGGAAAGTGACCTCTTAACTTTGGCAGAACAAACCAAGATGGTCTTTCAGGTTCCTGCTTTGCAGAGAAGACTTCCAGACATTCTTCAGGACACAAGGAGAAGCAACTGATAAAGAACTATGTCAGAATGGGCAAAGCAGTCCTTCAGATTTCCTGCTTCACTGAAAGGTATGCCAGAGACCCTGGGCCTGTAGGCTGAAGATGGATGCCTCAATGTTACAAAGGAACTTTGGGTGACTGTCAAAGCAGACAGGTGTCATCTCTGTCATTTCTAGATTTTGGAAGTTGCTTGCACTTCCTTTTAACTCGGGCAATATTATATCCTTCTGTGGTCCTTGATGTAGTTGAAGATTTGATAGTTTTAGGTATATTTTTTCTTAGTTATTTAAAAAGGTATATTAAATATGAAACTTTACATTCACAAGGATTAGGTAGATGATAGAAAATTTTCTTTAAATTTGTTAAATACAGATAGACTAGATATTATAACTGTAATTCTTGCTTGATAGCTATTTTGTTTATATGTAATTTTGATATGTTAAAATTGAAACCTCCCTTTTTAATTAGACAGAAAAGGGGAAGTGATTTGGGAATGTCTTTCTGTATGCTGTGACTATCATTATTTAAATAAAGGGACTTTTTTGGCCTATGACAGACACCATACAAGAAGGTGGAGGAATCAGAGCATAGGTATGTGGGGATATGTTTCATATTTAATAAAAACCAGTCTGAAATATCAGAGATATCTACCCATAGTCAATCCAGGAGGGACAGAGAATGGTGATTTACACCTTTAATCCCAGCACAGGGAATATCCAGGAGTGGTGAACTTTGCCCAACTGGAAGTGGTGACCTATGCCTTTAATCTTAGCAGATCTGAGTTTGAGGTCAGCTTAGTTTATAGAGGGAGTTACAGGCTCCCAGGCAGGCAGTTGTGGTACCATGCCTTTAATCTTAACCTGGATGTGAAACAACTGGGCAAAGAGGATATTTAAGGCAGACATAGAAAGACAGAGGGGCAGTAGAAACTACAAGGAGCAAGGCTGAGGAAGCTGAAAGACAGTTGGGTGAGATCTGACTGGGGTGTTTCCTCTCTTTGATATTTCAGCCTTTCCCTGAGATCTGGTTCTGAGTTTCCTTTATTTGTGAAACACTTGGCATCCAACTTTGAGGCACGAATTTGCCCCCGCCCCCTCCCCAAAATAAATAAAGGTGCTTGCCAGGCAGAGAAACACTTGGCAAGAAGTGTAGTTACTGGCTTGCTAAGCTTTCTGTTCTGAGTTAACCTCCAGTCTTAGACAGACCAGCCACATGTGTTTTCATTTCATTTTAATCTTCTGGGTAAGTTTTTCAGACAGTGGCCTCTTCTAGTGGGTTGTGGGCTGTTTTCTTCTTCTCCTCCTCCTCCTCCTCCTGCTTCTCCTCCTCCTCCTCCTCCTCCTCCTCCTCCTCCTCCTCCTTCTTCTCTCTCTCTCTCTCTCTCTCTCTCTCTCTCTCTCTCTCTCTCTCTCTCTCTCTCTCTCTCTCTCTCTCTCTCCCTCTCTCTCTCAACTTCTCCTTGGGCTTCTATCACACTAGGTAGCTCCCCACATTACAGTCGTTTGAATCATCACTGACAACTAGATTGATTAGTAAATCAGATTTTTTCTAAAAGGGGGGAATTAGTTTAAGGCAATTGAGGGTGTTTGGTCTTTCTGTAATCATTCTCTAGATGATTTGATATTGGAACCAGTGAGGAAAATATAAATAAAGTATATGGGATTATCATCATAATGATTTTCATACTGTTCATCATGCATATTTTTGTTTGACCATTTAAAAAGTCAATTAAAGTATATGCCAATAAAAAAGTCTTAGAAAAGCCTGTCAAGAGAGCACACAAAAATATTCAAACTCAAACAGAAGAATATAAAGAACCAATTAAGCAAGGTTGTCTAAATTTACACAAAACAGCCAACATTAATGCATCCAGTAACCTTTTAAAAAATTGAAGAATGATTAAAATGATAGATAAGCTAGTTGGGCTCTGGTACAAATGCTAGAATTAAGGAGAGTAAAAGAAGCAATTGTGACAAATGGGATGCATTCACCATTTGTAAAACAAATGCTAAATAGCTGGTCATCCTGTAACCAGATCATCCCTAAAGATTAGTTAGATATGGTTACTGCTGTTTCAGAGGCTGGGCCACTTTCACAGAGGGAAACATGGTGGAAGAAGGAGGTTAAAACAATAGAACAAAGAAGCAGAGCTAGAGGCATAGAAGTCTCCCAGGACCAACTTCTTGGGGAAGGGGATTATGCTGATATTGAAAGGCAATCCTTATACAATGAACATACTCTGGTTTATGCTGTATGGCAGCTTTAAATGTCGGGGATCGAATTGAAGAAATAGGAAAGAAAACTGAATCATTCACGAAAGTAATTCAAAACCCGAAATAAACGTTTACAGACTTTTTGCACAAATTAACTGCCCCAGTAAACAGCATGGTATTGGACTCAGAAGCCAGATGAATAATAATCGAATCACTGGCTTTTAATAATGCTAATGCACAATGTAGAAAAATACTAGAACTTTTAAAGGCAAGGTTGGCACCTTTGGAGAATTGGATTCGTGAGACAGTCTAGACTCTTATGATGGTGATGATAACTGGGTAGGAGAGTTTATTTTTAGAGGTATAAGAAAAAGTCAAAATGTTAAATGTTGCAATTGTGGAAGGCAAGGTCACATAAAAATAAATTGTAAATAAGGTATTCCCCGAAACAGTGCTTTTGTTAGGAATAATCCCAAGAGAACACCCTCCCTTCTGGAGTATGCAGTAGGTGTAGAAAAGGAAGACATTGGACTAATGAGTGCAGATCAACAATGGACAGACAAGGTAACTTTCTGTCCTTGGAAAATGCCCCAAGGGGGCTTTCAAAAGTCTCCATATCAAATCCAATCCAATCTTACCCCGTCATTGTGGAATTGTGGAGGAAATACCTTTCCACAACAATTAAAGAAATTAAAACCTATTTTTAAAAGACATACTATACCGCATGATAGAAAATATATAGAAAAAGAAAAAATTCAGGAAAAATTATAAAGCAAGTACTTTGGCAAGCTTCTATCAATGAACAAAGGTCAAAATTAAAAGTACAAATAAATGATGCTATTATTGAAGGTTATTGGACACAGGAGTGGATGTATCAATAATTTCACCAGAGTCTTAGCATCCAAATTGGCCCCTTCTGGAGGTAAATGTTCATTTTGGGGGGGGGGGATTGGGTTGTTATCCCAGATAGAACAGAGTGCAAGGTGTCTTGAGTGTATAAGACCAGAAGGACATAGAGGAATATTAAAGCCATATGTGTCTAACATAAACTTACAGGGACAAGATTTACTACAACAATGGGACACAGAGATTACTATTCCTCCAAACACAAAATAAACCATAAACTAGCACATGTTTCTGGAGAAAAAACTATTAGAAGGTATTATGAGAAATAACCACAGACCGTTCAGGTCATATATAAACAAGGCACAACAGCTCCTGATATTTTAAAGACACCCACAGCACTACCTCTAAAATGGCTAACAGAGAAGCCTATATGGGTTTATCAATGGCCTTTAACAAAAGAGAAATTGCGAGCCTTAGAGCAGCTGGTACAGGAGCAGTTAAATACTCAGCATATAGAAGAATCAACCAGCCCTTATAAATCTCCTGTACTTGGTATTAAAAAGGAATCTGGAAAGTAGAGAATGGTAATAGACCTAAGGGTGATAAACAAGGTGATCCAGTCAATGGGCTCTCAACAATCTTGGATTCCTTTGTCACCTGAAGCTGAGAAAGAATAATTGGCTTTGGTGGAAAAGAAATTACAGGATGCACATGTGGATTGTGTGGATCCAGACCTTAATTGCATTCTAGTTATCTTGCCCTCTAAGCATTCTCCTACAGGAATTTTAATGCAAAGCGAAAATGTTATATTGGGATGGATATTTCTAACACATAAACTGAGTAACAAATTAAAGACATATGTGGAAAAAGATTTCTGAAATGATTTTTAAAGGAAAATTAAGATTTTGTAAATTGACAGGAATGGTCTTAGCAGAAATTGTTGTACCTTTAACTAATGAAGAAATTGACCAATTATGGGTAGAAAATGAACTTTGGCAAAGAGCCTACAGTGATTTTTTGGGTGATATTAACAACAAATATCCTCAAAGCAAAAGAATTGAATTTCTAAAGAAAACTAATTGGATTCTTCCTCATATTGTACAAGATACAATTCTAGAGCCCTTACATTTTATAATGATACAAACAAATCAGGAAAGGCAGGTTACAAATCAGAACATAGAAATAAAGTGGCTCAAAGCCCTTATAATTCTGTTCCTAAGTCAGAATTATATACTGTCATGATGGTAGTAATGGATTTTACTTGACCTCTTAATATATTCACTGACTCTCAGTATGCAGAAAGAGTTGTAATACACATCGAAATGGCTGATTTTATTAATGATGAGTCAGAATTAACATCATTTATTCTGTTACAAGAAATAATCAGGACTAGAGATTATCCCTTCACACATTCGATCCCATACAGGTCTGCCAGGTCCTTTAGCACAAGGTAATGATGAAATTGACAAATTATTAATAGAAAATGTGATAGAGGCCTCAGAGTTTCATAAAAAGCATCACATCAATAGCAAAGGATTAAAAAAAGATTTCTCTATCACTTGGGAACAAGCCAAAGAAATTGTAAAAAGGTGTCCCACCTGTTTTTCCTTAACTAAACTATTGCAAGCAGGAAATAATCTTAAAGGTATACATAGAAATTAAATATGGCCAATAGATATATTTCATTTTACAGGATTTGGAAAATTAATATGTGTCCATCATACAATAGATACATTTTCAGGATTTCAATGGGCAACTGCTTTGAGTTCAGAAAAGACTGATTCTGTAATCACACATTTGCAGAAGTTATGGCCATTATGGGAATACATGCACAAATAAAGACTGACAATGCTCCAGCATGTCTCTAGTAAAATGAAACGATTTTTTGCTTTATAATATAAAGCATATTACAGGAATACTACACAATCCTACAGGGCAAGCAATCATAGAGATATCAAATCGAATTCTAAAGGATATAACAAAGGAATAACAAAGACCCCAGAGATAGACTACATAATGCTTTATTAACTTTGAATTTTCTCAATGCTAATGAGAAAGGAACAACAGCTGCTGAAAGGCATTGGACTACAGGAAAAAAAGCTGAATTACATCAGCCTGTTTACTTCAAAGATGTACTAACCTCTGAATATAAGCCAGGATATGTTCTGCATTGGGGAAGGGCTTTTGATTTTATTTCCACAGGTGAAGAAACATTATAGATACCATCAAAATTAATAAAGACTAGATTTGAACCAGAGAAACTTCATGAAAATAAGAATTGATAGTATACCCACCCATATTACAATTCTTTAAGTAGTAAGAAAAAAAAATGATTTGGGGCAGGTTTTTGTTTTTGTCTTTACAGAAAATTGGAAATACCCATCTTCAAGAAATTAAAAGACCTTGGACATCTAGACGTATAAAACAGAAGGTAAGCTATCCAGAAAAATTTACAAGCAAAAGAATATCAGACCTATTGGTACCAGTATACTCTATAGGGTAAAATCTCATTGTTTAACCTTTCTATACTTTTTTTTGTAACTTGAAGTCCCAGTTTAATTATAATTTAAAGCTGACTTTAGAGTTGGAGTGTGGCTATCCCCTTTTCTACATTCAAGCATACTTGTTAAAGGAAAATAAAAAAAATCTCTATAATCATATCAGAAGAGCCACCTGATATGGGACAGAAGAATAACTAAAAATAAGAGACTATTCTATTCTTACTAATCCTATGCTGAATAAAGTTATATATTTCGCTTCCTGTACATTGTTCTGGGTTTTAGTCTCTTATCAGTTTTCTGCAGTGACCCATGACAGTGCCTAATTGTGAACTTGAAGTATCTAAAAGGTAGATGGAGCCCCCAATGATGATTTCACACGGACTCTGACAAAGCCACCAGGCTGGCAAACACCAACCAAAGATCACATTTGGACTACAAACTGCTCAGGACAATTTTGAGTTGGCTAGCTGAGATGAACCAGCATTACAGATTACTATAGTCAGGACTTGAGACAAGTTGTGCCCTTTCCTGTTATGCTAAGACTGGACAAAAAATGATACTGCTACTTATTTCAGGACTTGACAATTAACAAAACTTTTCAGGATTCCCTAAAGATGCTAGTCCATGAAAGTTTTTATTACCAACTAATTGTGATATAAAGAAATGTGAGTTAGTAGTTAGACATTACATTCAAACATAGTCATATTAGATATGTTTTTAAGATCAAACAGATATATTTTAGATGAACAGGTCTTCTTCAAACACTTCAGAGATCCATAGATTATGATATTTAAGATATTTTAATAACATAGGTTCTTATTATTCTTATGACAATGGGACGTCTGCTCCTGGCAGCACCACTATACTTCAGAGAAGATGATGGACATCTAAGAAACTCCATACACAGTTGACCTTTGTAATGAAAGTTAGCCACTGGGCAAGAAAGTATTTTGCCTTGACTGCTGACAGTATGATGTTCAAAATGGACAAGCAGGAGACACACCCACAAGAGACTTGTTGAACCTTGCCAAGACAAGGTAGCAAGGTCTTTGAGAATATCCTGCTTCACAGAGAAGTCTGTCAGACATGTTAGACCTGTAGGCTGAAGATGGATACTTCAATGATATAGAAGAATCTTGACTATCCAGGCAGCCAGATGTTTCATTCTTTACATTTTTTTGGAAGTTGCCTTCTTGCCCATGCTTTTTAGTTAAATATTATTTCCTTCTTTGGTATCTGATGTAGTTCAAGATGAGATAGTTTTCTAGTGACTGTTTTAGAGAAGAAACTTCAAAGTTAAAGTATGTAAGTTTGAGAGACATCAAAACAATAGTTTTTAGTGAGTAATGTAAGTTAGATAGAAAGTGAATTAGGTATAATCCTTTGGACTCACAAAAATAGGACAATTAATGTAATATTTTCTTTGAATTGTTAATGGACTGGACATTACTCATATAATTATTATTTGTATATATTATATATGATTATTCTACTTATTGTATATGGGTTTTTATGTTAGTTATAGCCTTCTTTTTTAATTTTGACACAAAGGGGGATATCTTGGGATATGTTACATATTTAATAAAAACCAGTCTGAGATATCAGAGAGATCTACCCACAGTCAGTCTAGGAGGGTCAGACAGTGGTAACTCACACCTTTAATCCCAGCACAGGGAATATCTGGGAGTGGTGACCTAGCCCTTAATCCCAGCAGATCTGAGTCTGAGGCCAGTTTAGTTTACAGAGGGAGTTCCAGGCTCCCAGGCAGGCAGTGGTGGTGCCATGTCTGGTTATGAAACAACTGAGTGAAGAGGGTATTTAAGGAAGGCATAGAAAGACAGGACAGGCAGTAGAAACCACAAGGAATAAGGCTGAGGAAGCTGGAAGACAGCTGGGTGAGATCTGACTGTGGTGTTTCCTCTCTTTGATATTTCAGCCTTTCCCTGAGATCTGGCCTCCGAGTTTCCTTTATTCATGCAACAATAGGTAGGAGAAGGAGGGTGGAGTCAGGAGAGACTCAGCCAACTGCTCAAGATTCAGCATGTAAGGTAACATAGGTGAGCCACGGGCCACATGGCAGGACTGATGAATGGAAATGGGATGAATTAAGATGAAGGAACTAGCTAGCAATATGCCTGAGACATAGACAGAACAGCATGAAACTAATATAAGTGTCTGAGTCATTTTGGTGGGGTGGGGAAAGCGGCTGCAGGCAGATCTGCACCATGGGGCTAGTTGGACCAGAAACTTCCTGTTACAGTTCTAAATTAATTGTATCATGAATCCACTCCTCCAAGGGTGCTCAACTTGCTTTTAACAGCCTAACTATTCTTTTACATTGTGAGTTAGCATTTTCAAAAGCCAGAGGTTCAATTATTATCTGCCTAGCTTCTGAATCTGATTAATATCAGTCTTCAATCCTCTGATTTGGTAACTATGTAGATGTGCCTTTTTTTTCTCAATAGCTGTATTACCAGGTCCTGTGCTCAAGACACAGACTCCTTTGCTCAGTGTATATTTAGTTAGTCCCTACTATATGCCAGGTAGTAGGATTATAGCCAGGACATGAAATAGAACCCATAACCAAGTTATTGCTCATGTGGAGAGCTATGGGTGCTACCTTTTAGTATGACACTTTGGAAAGTGATACTTTTTCTAGGTGGCCTCCTCTTTCCTTTATGTGTGAGGTCTGGGTTTAAAGGCATTCTCAATCTCTTCTACTCTGCAGTTAAGTCACAGGAAAGACTTTCATGTGACAAGTGTCCTGCCTACACCAAGAGAAAAGGACTGATGACATGGGTATCTGAATAAACAGGCCTTGAGAGGCCATGCCATTTTATTACTAGTATACACACCCCTTGCCCAATCATATTTGTAAATGACTATCCAGAATCCATTGAATTTAAGCATAAAAGTATTCAATTTTCCATGAGCCTCATGAAATCTTTATTTCTAAAGATTTATGTGCTACATAATGTCTTAGTTAGAGTTTTTATTGCTGTGAGGAGACACCATGACCATGACAATTCTTATAAAGATAACATTTTATAAGGTGGCAGCTTACAGTTTTAGAGATTCAGTCCATTATCATCATGATGGAGAACATTGTGGCATTCAGGTTGATGTGGTGCTAGAGCTGAGAATCCTACACCTTGCAGGCAAAAGATAGTCGATTGAGACACTAAGTGGTATCCTGAGCATAGTAAACCTCAAATCTGGCCCCTGCCTATCTGTTGTATGAGTCTGCATTTGTGCCTCCCACATGCTGTTTTGTGAACCTCTCCCTGTGTCTATGTCTGTATATCTCTGTGTGTCTCTTTGTTTGTCCATAACAAATTGTTAAGGCTTTACTCTCTCTTTTATTGAACAGCATAGAAAGTGCCATATGGGGAAGAAATAAAGGATACTTCACAGAGGAAAATCCATGAAAGAGTTTTACAAAGATTAAGTTACTGACTCCAACTGGCCCAAATGATAAACAGCATTACAAACATTAGTTATCAAACAATATCTGTATATTGTATTCAATAGTTTTGGTAAATATTAACTTATAAGCTTTTTTCAACCTATATTTGTCTTAGCAAGTAATATATATATATAGATACACACGAATTACTCTTATGTCAGGAACATGGAAGAGTATATAACAAGATTATAGTTATGTATTATATTGTGTTGTAAAAGTTGATGACATGGGAAATGGAAGGCAAGTAAGGTTGGTTTTTACACTTTTCTCTTAAAGGCATGTTAAACAGCCTGAGTATATATTAGGACATGAGATGTAAGACTTAGGTGATCTCAAGATGATTATTAACTCTGGCTGTGAAGTCCAGTAGAACTTCCAGTCTCCTAGAATGTAAGAGATACTCCTATCAGCTGTCTACAAAGAATCTGGAACTGAGATGGGGCCCCCACCGCAACAACTCCTACTAGTGAAACAAGAATAAAAGAGAGAGTATGAGAGAGAGAGTAAGAGACAGGTAGACAGACAGACAGAGGCAAAAATAGAGAAATCAAGAACCTGGTGTGTAGTGGGATTCAGGTGTCAGCTGATAAGGTCCTAAGACACTTATCCAGGGTCCCAAGCTCCTGGAGGGGGTGTGGCCAACCTGGAGGGGGTGTGGCCAACCCCATTAATAAGGGGCTTCTGGGACACGAGGAGGTCTCTTCCTGGTTCCTGGCTGCTGGAGAGACAGGATCGGAATTCATCATCCATCCATCGCTCGTCCATCGCTCGTCCATCGCTCGGATACTCCAGTCCCTGTTCATGTGCCACTATAAGCTGTTACTAATATCGTGAGTGTTGATTTATATTCTAATAAATATTTATCTTGGACTGGTGCCTTGTAAGTAAAACTCCGCCTACAAAAAAGGTTGCAAGATAGCTCTCTATGATTATCCTTCAGGTCACATTTATAATTAGAATTCCAAATAGAGTTAACCACTATTCTGAGAATGGTTATAGATGTATATAGTCAGTCCATTAGGATATAACCATTGTTTTAGCTTTTACAGAATTCCAGAGAGATGCCTTCGCCCTTAAGTCAGCAAGAAGCAAGCTTGTGAAAGACTATGCCCCCTTTCCCAATAAGTTTTGTGCTCTGAGGGTTGTGAGTAATTATTATTCTGATAGAATAGTTATAAATTAAAATTGAGTTGAGGACAGAACAATAATATAGCCTCAAGGATCTCTTTTGAAGAAAAGAAATGAGATAGCTAGGATAGATAAAGGTAGATTGTTCTACCTACCTGTAAACAATATTAGCTGAATATATAGGCTAAGCTAATGACAATTTGCATTGGCATAGGTATTTGTATATTGATACAAATGTGAAATCATCTTATATGTTTAATTGAGATAATTTGTACATTGGTACAAAGTTTAATCTGAAATTGCTTTATATAACCAAAGCAACTTGTACATCAATATAAAACTTAATCTGTAACTGTTATATAAAATTGAATCTATAATTGCTGTATTTTATATATGCTTCTACCTCTGTTTAAAATATTTCCACATTATTGTCATGTCCACTATGCAGTTACTACCTCCATTTAACTATACTAGATATAATGTATGATTGCACTAGTTATGATATATGCACAAGATGCTTTATATACCTCTGTTTGGATGATATATATGTATATATATATGTCTAAAATACTGTGGCCACTTTACATGGTATATATACTCCTGGCTAATGTTTGAAAGTCATACTAAAAGTCATTGTTCAGAGATTATACACCCTATATAAGTAATCTAATTTTTAGTACAAGGTTTATTCCTTAAGACAATAAAAACCGCAGTCAACATTACTTAAGGTGCCATGTCACAATCATCTCAGATACAGGTTAGAATATCATAGATAGACAGGAGTGTTCAACCATTTCATAGACCCAGAGAATATGGCATTTAACATTTGGAATTCGGCTGCAAGAGACATGACGACTCCTGGTGTCACTACTCCTTTCCCGAGATGGTGTTGAGCATCAAGGATACTCCTTTGGAGTTTATCCTTTTGGCAGAGAATGGCTGGTTGGGTAAAGAACTGCCCTTACCTTGATAGCTGACAGTACACATATGATGTCCAAGCTGGATGGAGACTGACGAAACCTGCCTGGACATCATATGACAGTCCCTCCAAAATTGCCCTGCTTGTGAAAAGATCTGTCAGATACCATAGGCCTGTAGCCAATATGATGGATGCTCCAACAATGCACAAAACCAGAGGTGATTATCCAGGTAGCCGTGTTGCTGTCCTCTTCCAAATTTTGGAAGCCACTACTTCCATGTACTTCTGACTTTCAGGTGATACATTTTCCTTCTCAGGTCTTGAAAGGGTTGAAGGATGGGTATTTAAGGTTACTACCCTATTTTCCCTTAGCAAGGAACATTCAGGTGTTGAATTTTCACTTTCCCATATGAACCTTTTGAAGTAATTTATACCCCCTACCATCTACCAATATTCTAGAAATGTATGATGTACTTTATATGTGTTAGGTTTTGGTTGTAATTTGTGCCTTATCCTCTCCTAGATACTACCTCATAATAATTCCTATTTTATGTATATAGTTTAGAACCTTTTTAGTTAGACAAAAGGGGGAGATGTGGTGGGATTCAAGTGTCAGCTGATAAGATCCAACGATGTTTATCCAGTGTCCTGAAGGGGGAGTGGCCAACCCCATTGATAAGGAGCTTTTGGGACCCTGGGAATGCCCGTTTTCCTGGTTCCTGACTGCTGGAGAGACCGGTTTGGCATCCATCATCCATCGCTTGGATATTCCAGTCCCTGTTCAGGTGCCACTATAAGCTTTTACCTGTATAGTTAGTGTTGGTTTATATTTTAATAAATATTAATCTTAGATTGGTGCATTTTAAGAGAAACTCCACCTACAGAAAAGTAATATAAAATTAAAGTGCATTAAAAATAAGGATAGATCAAGAAGAGTAAGCTTCAATGTAAGAAAGATGTCACTGTTCCCTAAATTGATCCAGCCACTGAATACAGTCTCAGAAAAATCTCAGTAAGGCTTTCTGTAGATCTTATAAATACATAGACACACACAGATGTAGTAGGAGGTTTCGGCCCCAACTTTTGGCCTTATCTCAACGTTTAGACCCGCAGATCCACAGACCTGCAGAGACACATAGAGGCTTACTATAGTTTTAGGCTGATCGACCTAAGGCCCAGGCATATAACTTGCTAGCTCTCTGCTCTTCATCTAATCCATGACTCATCCTGTTCAGCCATGGGGCTCGGTATCTTTTCTCACAGCAGCATGATTGTCCTCTATTTCCTCCAGCTTCTCTCTGGTGTTCTGCTCTGTGCTTCCTGTTCTCAGAGTTTTCTTAGTCTGGTAGCCCCGCCCACACTTCCTGCCTGCCTTTGGCCAATCAGCATTTTTTATTAAACCAGTGGGTGGGATAATTATTTACAATAAAACAACACAATCCCCCCCACTCAGACACACACACACACACACACACACACACACACACACACACACACACACACATGCACATACACACACACAAACATACTACAAAGAACAAAGTGGAAGGAATCACAGCACTTGATTATGCGGTTTATGGTGTGGGCACAGAAAATGAAATGTTTGTATGTACCTTCACCACAACATGTACAAGATCTGACTAAAGAGTGATATGAGGTGCCAGTTTCAAAAAGACAAACACACATATGCATACCAGAACACAGCACAGAATGCCACACCAGTGGGTTTAACAAACATTGTACAAAAATGTAGAAGCAACTTGTAAAGGATCTTTTCAGAAAACTGTGTAGGGCAGTTAAACATTCTAAAGCTAAACAAAACTAACTCAAAAATAGCCATGTATTTAAAAATAAAAAAAGAAGGCCAATATAAAAGCTTTAAAATAAAGAGAAAACCTTTTGAGAGATTGCTCAGCATTTTTGTTAGACATGGTCCAAAATATAATAATAATAATTAATAATAATAATAATTTTGGCATATATATGTATATTACTGAAGGTGGAAAGCAAAGTGACAGTCTAGGAAGTAATTTTTGCAAGCATATAGCCCATGATGGACTAGGGTTGCTTCCATAGTATTAAACTTTCAATCTTACAAGCAAATAAAGGCAAAAATAACTACTAAATTTTACTTAAATTGGACAAAATACACCAACCTTGAAATATATGCAGAAGAAAGGAGAATTTACTGTCTTTTCCATAATGCTATCCTCCAATATAACCACAGTGAGATTCTACCACATAGTCAGTAGCATGGCTAAAATAAAGTTATAGCCCAAAATTGCTGTCCAAGTATGAATAAAGCACAGATGTCTTCAGGAATGACTAGTTTAAGGAAATATGATATATACACACACTATGAACTACTACTCAACAATAAAAAGTAAGAGATCATAAATATATACAAATTGGATGAATTCATGGGGAATTATGTTAAGTAAAATGGTCAGCTCCAGTGCATGGTCCCCCTGATATTTTTGAAAAGTCATAATTTTAGAGGTGAGACAGTCTAATAGTTGACAGGTGTTTGGGGGTATGGATGAGGAAGTGATTAAAAAACGTGTAAAATGGGGAAATGGGGCTTGCTATGTCATAGAACCATCCTTTATCTTAATGTGGGGGCAGACACTTGGTCTCTCTCATGTGATCAAATTGTATTGAGACAGCACACACAAACACAAATAAAGTCAACTAAATCTTAACAACACAGATTAATAAATATCATTACATTATATAACCTATGTATTTGATTGTTTTGTTTTGGGGACAGAATCTCACTGTATAGCCTGGCTGGCTTGAAAATAATTATGTAGACCAGGCTGGCCTGTAAATCATTATGTAGACCAGGATAGCTTGAAACTCAGAGATCTATTTGGCTTCTCATCCAAAGTGCTGGCTTTAAGGTATGAGCCACCATACCAAGCCTCTATGCTGTGCTTTTACAAAACTTTGCCTGTTTATGAAGCTGGATAAAATGAGAATGGAATACCTTGTTTTATTTATTTAGAAAAGAAATTTGCACAACAATACACTTCCACTAAATGTAACACATATTCCAAGAGAAGAGCATAGAGAAAATACAGTGTTCTAGATATCAATACCCAACACAAAGCCACAATAATTAGAGTATATTTGAATAGACATTCAGTTGTGCATAGCAGAGAATCTATAAATAGATCCATATGTCTTTGAAGAATCAGGATATCACGAAGCAGGTATTTCACAGCATTGAGGAAAGAAATAGTGAAGTGTTAGAAATTTTACTATTAAGTTGGAAAAATAATATTGCATATAAAATAAATTTAGGTTGGATTTAAAATCAACATGTAGTTCATAGGCATCATAGCTAGGGAGGATTATTGGTTGCAAGATATCCCTAGGAGGTACAATAGTGGGGTTCATATCTTGGCAGTATGCAATCTTGGCAATATCTAATGGGATATAAGGCCTGCTCAGCCTGGTACTAGAAACCTACAGAAAAATCTGGAGGTAAACTAGCATAATTCCTAAGTGCATTCCAAATGCTTCCTTATGTCCACAGATAAGATTATCTGTCAACTCTCATCAAAGCAACTTCTTTTAGCAACAGAAGGAGACTGTTACAGAAACCCTCAACTGATCCTAGAGTGCCCAGCCACGGCGGACAAATCTACAATCCAAATTCTGCACTCAAGGCTCAGGGAAAGTCACGGAAGTCAGGGAGGAAAGATTGTAAGAGCCAGAGATCCAGGAAGGCTGCTGTGAGATTGTGTTTCATAGAAGTGACAGGGAAGTTTCATCCATGATACCTCAACCTTATGGCTGCCTAAACAATATCTGAACAAGGGCAACAAAAACAGACATCCTAATGTGGAATGAAGAAATTTCACAGGGCCCACTCCTAATTGAAGAACTACAGGCAACCAAGGAAGGCCGAGAACACAAGTTAACCTCCCCAGTAATGAGCCCTAAATGGGTTATGCAATAACTACTGGTCAACCCCCAAATCATATACATCCAAGTAACATTAACTGGGCTCAGCAGGCTGTGTGCACATAAGTATGCATTTATATAATGTGGTGGTTTGAATAGGAATGCCCTAAAGGCTCATGGACTGTAATGGTGGTCATTAGGGAATGGTCCTGCTCAGAAGGGATTAGGAGGTGTGGCATTGTTTGAGGAAATGTTTCATTGGGGGTGCCATTTGAGGATGAGAAGGGTGTGCCAAGCACAAAGTGTTTTTTTTCTCCTGCTGCCTGAGATCCTGATACAGAATTCTCTGTAGTAGGAGGTTTCTGGCCCAGACTTTCAGGCCTAGCCTCAAGGTTTAGACCCACAGATCCAGACTTATATAGACACATAGATGCTTACATTAATTTTAGGCTGATTGGCCTAAGGCCCAGGCATATAACTTGCTAACTCTTTACCCTTAAACTAACCCATGATTTTTATCCTGTTCAGCCATGGGGCTCGGTACCTTTTCTCAGAGCAGCATAGGTGTCCTCTGCTTCTTCTGGCTTGCCTAGCAACTCTGGAGTCTCTATGACATTTCTGCTTTGTTCTTCCTGTTCCCAGAGTTTTCTTAGTCTGATAGCCCCGCCCACACTTCCTGTCTGCCTTTGGCCAATCAGCGCCTTTTATTAAAATCATAGGCAGGACAATTATTTACAATATAATATCATAAATCCACTACAATTCTCAGCCTCTATGTCTGCCTGCATGCTGCCATGCTCCCTGCCATGAAAATAATGGACTAAACCTCTGCAAGTTTAAGAAAGTTTCAGTAAAATTCAATTCTTTCTTTTATAAGAGTTGCCATGGTTCTGGACTCTCTTCACAGCAATGGAACTACTGGCAAAGACATGTAATAATAACAATGAAAATAAAAGACATTTGAGAGGGGTGGGGAGATGCTCAGGAAGGGAGAACATGGAAGGGGCTGAATGGAGGAAAGGGATGGGGATGCTATATTTTAATACTTTTAAAAAACCTAAAATCAACATGTAAGAAAAAAGCCATATAGCTAGTATTATATAGGGGTTTAAAGACAATTTTTAGATACATAGGAGGTTTAAAAGAAAAACGAAAAGAAATGGCATATAATTAACGTTTAAATCTATTTCTGTGAATTAAAGTAAATGTAATGGCCTTAAGGCTTGAAAACTACACTGGCTGTTAACTTGCCGCTTTGCAATAACTGGTAGATAATAAATTTGCCCCATAAACAAATGAACACTCTTCAAAGACACATGGCTCTTCTTCATAGATCTGATAGTCCCTCGCCGTGGCAGACAGCTCTCTTCTGGACACAGTCCCCTGATGATCCCTGGCCAGGTTTACTTAGAGCAGTGTGGTTCTCAACCTTCCTAAGGCTGTGACTCTTTAATACAGATCCTCATTCTGTGGTGACACTCAATCTTGAAATTATTTCCTTTACTACTTCATAACTGTAATTTTGCTATTGCAATTAATTAATTGTAATGTAAATATCTGATAATCAGCCCTCAAAGGGGTTGAGAACCACTGAGTTTGAGCATCTCTTTGTGGGAAACCTTAGAAACTAGACATCTGTATTGCGGGTCTCTTACTGGATTTTCCAGAGAGCTGCTAGACATTTTTTATGGATATCACAGCACCAGAGCTTGTGCAGGTCCCTGGCACAGGGGGAAGAGTACAAGGTGGAGCTGAATCCTTTGCAGAGTCTTTTTGTGCACATAATGTTCATATGCAAGAACATGGGTGCTGGGGCATGAGTCCTTACCTTCGACCACGTGTGAGACAAAGACGCCCATGTTTGACGTTGTGCAAATGCTGTGAAAGCCAAGCTGGCTGGCCTGAGAGTCTTTGTGTTTACATACTCAGGCAGCAGCAATAAGATGGTAGGTTCTGGGGAATCTAGACTCAGGCCCTCACATTTTTCAGGCAAGTGAGTGACCAGCTGAGCCACTTCTCAACACCTGACCATCTTCCTCCAAGATTTCTTAGTCAATGAATAATAGAAATGCTCTCCCAGCTGAAAGCTACTTTCTCTGAACTCTGAAGCTGCTGCCCAAGGACTTTGCTCCAGTCACTGGGCATGAAGTGTGAGGGTCTATTCTACCTTTTGAAGGGACTCTCTAAAGGGTCTCAAAACTTTTAGAAGTCAAAAGTTACTTCCAAAGTTACACAGGGGATGGTTGGTTACTTTAATTTACTGCACTGGTAAATCCTTAAGGTACTGATAGTCTTCTGGCATGGGCCAGGCATGAAGACTTTTTCCGATCTCTTGTTCATGATGTCACTAACACAGTAGAAGCATGATGTCCTGCAGAAACAAAATTCCTTCAGGTATGTCAGCAAGAGTATTCCTGTGACTGGAGGGAAGACTCGGCCATGCTGTGTCTGTTACTGCCTGTGCACTTGCATATTGCTTTTGATCTTCCCTCCTTAAAAAACCACCCGGGACACCTAGATGTGACCTCCCCCTCTGGCGAGGAGAGTTCTTTAGCTTTCCATCATCTAGTGGTGATAAGAGGTCAATTCTGGAGGCCCTAAGTTCCAACTGTCTTCTGTTAAACTACTACAAATAAATACTCACTCTAAGAAAAACCCACACGTACCTACCAAAGACAGCTTCAAGGCAAATCTGTCTTCTCTGATCATGAAGCTTCTCAAGCCTGAGAGCCTGCTGAGGTAGGCAGCTCCTGATGGGGGTCTTAAGACTGCCTCGGACGATGATTAGCAAGGAATTAAAGTTCTCAGTTCAGCAGCCTTGGCGGAACTGAATTCTGCTGACAACTATGGAGTGACCTGTGAGTTAAGCCTGCAATGCCTGTAGCCTCTGGGAGTCTGTCAGGGCCTTCAACTGCCCTTTGGTCAGATTTCAATGCTGCTGATTAACCCCAATAAGGGTTGAGGTGGTTTTTTTTCTGCAGTAGTTACATCTGTGCTTGCTTTTTAGATTTTTTTCAGCTTCTTTCAGGTAATAGATCTATAAAAGATGTGGCCTGTCCAACTCATGTCATCCTTTCTTCATCAGCCAGAGCTGTCTGTAAAGAACGTAGAGGAAGGTTTCAGAGACAAAAATAATGACTTAAATATAGACAAGGTTAGAATGGCAGAGACTAAGCAGAATTTAAATGGAAAATTGTTAAAAATAATTAAAGTCAAGCAATGATGTGTATAAGTACCCGTTAAAATAAAAATTCACAAATTTCAAATACGTTCTACAATCTACTAATTTCACTAATTGTCTTTTATAAACAAAAATTTTTGTTCCATTTTCAAACTGCCTTCTAACTATGTTTATACCTGTGGCATAGGGCTACTCTCACACTTGGGCAGAGATGTTTCCCTCAACTATGGAGAAAGGTTAATGAAGAGCTTAGTTACACCTGGTTTATGTACTGTGCTTGTTGAGGACTCAGCAGTAAATGGGATGTCTATATCACTGCTCCAGAGCCCAAGGAATATAATGGAAGATGGAGGAAAGAATGTAGAACCGCAGGCTGGGGAGACATGTTGTGAAACATAATCAGCTTTGGATAGGACATTTCCCTTTCAGTGATGAGCACACATAACTACACAAAACCTGCACAAGATTCACCCATTCAATATTCCAGCATGGACTGGGGTGGTACTCATAAAGCAGCACTCATTCCTGAGGAAGTTTAGAATTTAATGATTAATAAGGGAGGAGGTGATATTTTCATCAATAGAAACTAGACCTTGGTTCCTATTTATACAACCAATTCTATCTAAATTCAGTGGATCAAAAAAAAAAAAATCACAAAAGTAGGAAGGAGACCAACTGGGAAGAAAAAGGGCTCAGAAGGAGAGGAAAGGGGACAAAAAGGGTGATAGGAATAGATATAATGACAATACATTTTATATATACATTTTGTCAGATCTTAAGAAGTCGTATCCATCCAAAATCCTGCACACAAATATTCATAGTAACCATATGCAATAGCCAAAAATGTATTAGGAATTTCCCCCAAAGGATTCAAGCATATATACAAAGGAAGTTATTTTTTAAGGAATTAGTTTGTAGAAGTATAGAAGCTAGCAAGTTCAAAGTATACTGGATGACCCAGCAGCAGGCTGGAAATCTGGGGAGAGCCAGGGATACATTTCATGCTCACAGACTGCCTGCTGGCCTGTTCCTCTCTGTCTTGGTTGAAGGAGGCCACTTTCTCTTTCATCCATTTAATTGGATGAGGCCCACTCTACGTTCTGTAAAGCTGTGTGCTTTATTTAAAATGCCCTGACTTCAATGGTAATTTCAGTGGAATAACCCTTTCTGAAACATCCAAAATGTTTGATTTTGTATCAAAACTCATCATTGTAAGTCCACCCCATCTACCTAACATGCACCCAAACCAAATTCATAGCCAAACAAGCAGGAAATGCTTGTGATAATTACAGGGCTTGTTTCTGGAACTGGTCACATAGCCATAGCTATTATTCATAACCCCTATCTTCTACTACTTATACTAGGTCTCTGCTTATCTCAGCAAGTACCTTAGTGTCACAGTTCTTTATCTGGTGGGAAGATAAGAACCGTCAGTCTTTGAGGAATCTGGGGCATTAGCTTTTATTACTGAGTTGGGCTGTAGTTTTTCTTTTAACTTGTTCACAGAACATAATGATACTAAAAGATGCCCTTAGGAATATATTGTTCAGATATATTTCTCTTACATCCTATGTTAGTGATCTTTTTATTTCAATAATAAATATTTCACAAAAGCAAGTTGAGGCTTTGTATTGGCTCAGTTTGAGTATACAGTCTATCATGGTGGGGAAGGTATGGTGGCAGATAGCTCTGTGGTCAATGCAATATCTAGCCTGGACTCCTTTGCTCACATTCTGATAGAAGGAGAAGAAAGCTGGAGACACAAAGTGGTCCTTGGCTGTTAAGTTTCATACTCTGCCCCTGTCCAGGTGATCCACTTTTCCACAAAGGTTCTCCTCTTGAAGGTTCTACAACGTTCCAAAAGAGCAATGCCAGCTACACATCCTTGGACCAAGCATTCGTCAGCTAAGTCTGTGGGGCAGCATTTCACATCCAAACTACAATTGTGGAATAGTAGTCCTAATGCTAATTAGCCTCCACAACACTCACCCAAACCAGAGGAGCATCCTCCTTTGTCTGTTTAGTGGGGAGTCATGTGTAGTGGCTAGTAACAGATTCAACAGTTTCTTGAATCATTGCTGTGTTTCCTGGTAAAAGAACTTGTCCCTTTGAAGCTAACACACACACACATACATACACACACATACATGCATTCTATAAGGTTAAGGAAATATGAAATATCTTTTAATGGCTCACTTGGGGTAATAATGGGCCATGTCCCAGATTCTTAGGTTGTGCTAACTACCTGGTACTACAACTGAGTTTTCAAAGCCAGCTGGTCTATCGAACCAGCTGGTCTGAGGTAATGGAGATCATGAACCCCATGAGTCCACTCCCATACTTCATTTGCTATGAAGTGAATTCCTTATTCATACCAAGTGCTCTGTGGAATGCTAGGAAGGTGAATACAGCATTCTTCAGATGTGAAGATATCAGTATTGGCAGACGCATTATGTGCAGAGAAAGCAGATCCACAACCAGAGTAAATGTCTAGTCAAGTTAGAACAAAATACTGTCCCTTCTATGATGTATATGATTCTGTGTGATCAACCTACCACTGGGTGGCTGGATTATCACCCTGAGAATGGTGTCATATCAGGAGTTAGATGCTTGCTGTTTGGTGGACAAGACAGAATAGAATCCATGCAAGCTTTATTCCACCACATTAGATCACTTGCTGAAGAGCAGGCTGATGATCATTCACAAAATAGTTTATCTTATTCTCTTATTATATTATTAATTTATTGAGACTATTATTTAATGAGCACAACATAAAAGACAAATCTCTTCATGGTATTTAACCATTCTTAGCTTGTCTACATACCTCTTCTGCAAACATTCTTTCCACCATTTTCCAATTATATTTCTCCATTTTTTGACTATTGAAGTTAGGTAATGCACTTGTACTTTGAAAGAATAAATGGATAGACCATTGGATACATAATCTAAATATACATACAAACTTCATACAACCACTTCAAAAAATGTGTGTAAAAACTTGAGAATCCATTATCTGTAGTGTGTATGTGGGTAAAAGTGTGTTTGTGGGTATGCGGAGGTACCAGAGGCCAGCTTCAGAGCCTGAGAGTTGCTCTTGAGGGGTTTCCCACATTGTTTTTTTTTTGTTGTTGTTGTTTTTTGTTTGTTTTTGTTTTGAGTCAGTGTCTCTGTGTTACCTGGTATATCAGTTAGAGTATTCAGGCTCAGCAGGGACCCCAGGATCTAACTGTCTCGACCACCAACCTCACGTTCAGGGATCCCAAGTGAGTACAACAATGTTCAGAATGGTTTTTAGACATGGATATCAAACTGAGGTCCTCATGCTTCTGTGGCATTTTACCAATGGTCTTAGTTTCTTTTCTGTGGTTCTGACTAAAACATCCTGACAAAAAGCAATTTAAGGAACAGGTTTCTTTTAACTTAACAGTCCCAGATTATAGTCCCTCATATCAGAGAAGTCAGTGCAGCAGGAATTTAAACAGCTAGTCATACCAATCCAGTCAAGAGAAGGCAGGGAGTACATACATGCACGCTTTTCACTTGCTTGCTTGCTTCCTGTACAGCTTGATATCTCCACTTTATATAGCTAAGAAGATCCTTCCAAAGGAATGATGCCACCTAGTGGGATGGGTCTTCCCACATCCATTCACTTAAGGCAATCTTCCAGACTTGTCCAACCCAATGTAGACAGTCCTTCACTGGGACTACTTTCACAGATGATTCTATGTTATGTGTTCAAGTGGACTATTAGTGCCAGCCATCACACCAACCGACCTGTCTTCCCACCCTATTTATTGTTATATTTATAATATTGTTCTAGGACCAGTTTCTGGATTTTGACAAAATGCTATATAAGATTATATCATGTGGAGAGACTATTAAAAGCTGTTTTCAAACTGTGTAAATTACTCTTGTAAGTTTTCCCCCTTTTTGACACAGAATTTCTCTATATACATCTGTCTGGCCTGAAACTTGTTATATAGACCTATCTGGCCTTGAACTCAGGGTGAGCTCCTGCCTCTGACTCCAAAGTTCCATGATTAAAGGCATGTGTCACTATGACCAGTCCTAGTAACTTCTTGTGAATATTAAGCTACTTTAAAATAATTTCATAAAACTCACAAAAAATGCCTTAGCTTTAATTTTCTATTTTGAATTTGCATCTATAAAGAATCACAATTGGTAATGGGGGAGAAGTGAACAATTAGCTAAAATAAAAGATATTTATAGAAAACAGGTAGTGGGTTAAATTTTCTAACCAGAGAAAGTCCCAGGAAGATGTTTCCTGTTGCTTTATGTTGACTACCAGTACCTTGACATCAGCCAAGAAAGGAACCTGCAAAACTTGCTTATTTCTCTGCCAAGAATACTTCAAGCATGAATGTGAAGGGTCTACTTCTTCAGGTCAAGAGTGTGGTGGGGCACAAGTGAAGCTTCTAACCTTCTCTCTACTGGTCATCAGAGTCCCACATACTAGAATTGGGAAGAACAGCATTACATTTTCTGCCATGATCCCTGAAGACCTGAGGCAGGAAATGTGCCTTTTTTCCCCTGCTCTCCTCAGTGGTAATATCCTAGAAGGAGGAAAGGACCAAAGGAGCCAGCCTTGTGCTTTTGTGAACTGAGAAGTGAAAAAAGAGTTCTGGTCTATGGAAAGGAAACCTAGGAACAGAAAACAGCAAAACATGTGCTTCCTCAGTTCAACATCAGATGATTGTCCAAGAAGGCTTTGTTTTATGTTATTTTAAATTTTATAATGTATATTTATGTTGAACATATTCACCCCACCCCCATCCTAGACAGTTTTACTTGTTTTCATGTCACATACACACATATATAATTTTGTCTATATAAGATCTGTATAGACCTCAGAACCATAAATAAGAGAAATATATTGCATCTGTGTTTCTGAGGCTGGCAGATGAGTTAATTCTTTTTTATGTCTAATACAATTCCTATATATGTGTGTACATATTCGATATATCACACTTCTTTAACCATTCCAATCTTGCTGGAGACCTAGGTTGGTTTTGTAGTTTTAGTTATAAGGAACAGTGCTACAATAGACATCGATGTCCAAGGACTTTTGTGATCTTAACCAGCTATCCATTTCTGAGTATGTACCTTCATGTCTTCAAGTCAACATATACCACAGAGATGCTTGTACTCAATGTTTATAGCAAGGTTTAAAAAATCATGTATTTGATGAAAATTTTCATTGTACAAGAAATCATTTTTATTATATTAAAGCACTCCCAAATTTTATGTTACTATCACAGGAAGTTACAGCCACAGGAATGTAGAATTAAAAAGAGCAAGTCTTCTGCTGGTGAATTTCATGGCTCTTCTGAACACAGACATTAAGACCAGTGAAGGGCTCTCTCCAAGGAGTTCCAGCTACTCATCCTTCCTGTTTGTTTTTTATAGTTATGTGAGGGCACTAAGAAAGGCTTTCTCAGTGTGGTTATAAATTTCTCACAGTAATTTTCATTCGGGGACCTCCAGACCCAAGGATGACTTGTGCTATTGGACAGAATACTACATAACTTTGAATAGTGACGACTGCAAGCAGAACTTTCCATGGGAGCTCGGGCCAGTGCTCCTGAGACTACCCCTCCCCTCATCCTACCTTCTAAACATAGGACCATCATTGTCTACAGCAATAGCTTCCATCCAAAGATACACGAAGAGTTTCTCTATTGTTGAATTATTTTTAAACTTTGAGAATTCTTTATTTTCAGTAGGGGACCTTTGTCAGCTAGATGGGTGACAGATATGATTTGGACAAGGTGAGAATATGTCTGTAGCTTGTTATTCCCTGAGCAAACATTTTAAATTTTGGTATAATTTTGGCCAGTTTTTCCATCCTACAGTATACATATCTTGCAATTCCTCACTAAAATTTAGGTCCTAGAAGATTTTCTTTCACATTGACTTTAACATCTTATGTTTAAATATATGCTCCATCTTGAGCCAATGTCTTTTACATGAAATAACTGAGCATTAACACTAGGGTTGGAGAGAGGTTTCAGCAGGTATATTGCTTGCGGTCAAAGTGTGAGGACCTGAGTTCAAATTCAGCCACTCACATAAAAACTAGGCAGAGCTTTTAATGTCAGAACGGAAAGGAAGATAATGGGGGCATGCCGGCCAGACATTCTAGTAGAAATGTCAAGTTCCAGTTTGAGAGATAGTTTCCAAACATAAGAAGTGACTGAGGACACCAGAGTAATGATTATAAAGTTAAAAGACACTTATGTAGCACATGAAAGTGTCGTACTGTGCATGTGTATATATATATATATATATGCATATATATATGTATATATGATGCACATATATATTTGAAAATTCATCTGTATTTGATCATATTCAATTCATCCCAGATCTATCCCTTCTCTACCCTTCCAATTTTGTCTTTTTAAAAAATTAGGCCAACAAGATCAAATTGTACTGTCCATTTCAAGTATTCTTGGATGTATGGCTTTCCACTGGAGTGTGGTTGATTTGCCAGTGGCTACACCCTTAGGGGACAGGGATGTCTCTTCACCCAGCAGCTAATCCTTGTCCATACTTCCCTTACTCCCTCTTCATCTGTGTCCCAATATGTGGGGTTAAGGTCAAATTCTATTTTTTCCTTCTTGTAAGGATGTCTAGTTGCTTCCTACCATTTGTTGGAGTGACTATTTTGCCTCCACAGGATTTTTAAGACTTTTCCTACAATCGCCTGGGCATATTTGGCATATTCATGGCTTTCTATTTTATTCCACTGGTCTATTCCTTTGCCAATACACTTGTTAGCATGGCTAAAAGGCACAACTTGAAATGTATAAAATATAGCAGGGTATTTACTTCATATTCACTTTGCCTTGCCATATAAATAATAGAATATTCATGTTAAACCTATCAATTTGGAGATATTTGTCATATTTTATTATACTGACTACCCCCATGTAGTTCATGTTTTTAATATGATTTATTTAAACCTTTGTTTTGTTATATAAGTTTTATAGCTTTGATATTTAAATACTGAAGATGTTTTGTCAAATTCATACCACCAAAGATGTCTGTCATCCATGGGGAAACAAATAAAATCATAGTCTTCGTTTCTACATATTCATCCCTAATATATAGATATACAGCTGGGGTTTGTTACATTCTCTTGTACACTCACAGCTTGATGATTTTTTTTTTTTTTTTTGCTGCTGTTTGCTTGATTTAGATGCAGATTCCTTTTCTTCCTATCTGTATGCATTCCACTTTCTTTCATTGTATTTTCCTCCCTGCTGCAGACTGGATGTTGTTTCCCCTATTAGGGTTCATAAGAGTGTTGAGAGATGAATGAAGTCTTGGCCTTATTGCTGACTTTAGGAGAAAGTGCTGTCCCTGTTGTTTAGCACAATGGTGGTAGCAGGTTTTATTTATTTTTTTTGAAGATTTTCATAATAAAAATGAGGAACTACTTCATTTGTTTTCTGAAGTCCTCTTTTGCTTGTGTAGTTTTTTAACCATTTATTTTGTATGGGCTGTGAGCACATATATCAGGCATTTGTGACTAGAAGCGTTGGTTCTCTCTTCCTATGTGGATTCTGGGGATCAGAGGTTTATAGGATTGGTGGCCGGTGAGTCATCTGCCTGGTCCTTTTGCCAACTGCTTTTCCTACTTCATATTATTATTACATAGAACTTACTTTTTAGCTTGTTAACAAAGTGACTCAGCCTTCTGTGTATCTTTTGATCAAAGCACCTTATGAACATGAAGTTATGAATATTTTATCAAGTTGTATTCATTTTCTACTGTCGCATTCACAAATTACCACGAACTTGCCAGCTTTAAACAAGAAATACTATTCCCTACTAGATCTGGATGTTCAAACTCAAACTTACTGGGCCAATCAGTTTTGAAGGAAACATGTTTTGTTGCCTCTTCTAGTCTCCAAGGGTCAGACACATACATTTTTTTGCTATGGACCCCTTCTTCTATACTTAAAACCAGCAGTGCAGAATTTTCAAATTTCTGTCCTTTAGCTTGCAACTGGAAGTATGCACCTCCCCATCCAACTGCCTTCTGTAAGAATCCATGTGGACAGTCCAAATAATCCTCCTCATGATCTTAATCACACTGCAAAGTCCTTCAAGCCACACAAGAAATCCAGAAGCTAATGGAGCTAACAGACATTGCAAAGAGACTTTTTTTTTTTTTTTTTTTTTTTAGGTGAACTCAGTTTCTTTCTTGCTGCCTCCTGTCTCTCGTTCTTTTGAGGTAGCCTTATTTTTATAACAAAGTCCTGGGTCAGGCTGTTATATTCGACTGTGTAACTTTCTGGCTGACACGGTCCTGGGAACGGCAGCACTGTGAGTAATGCCAACTCTGGTTATCTAAGTGTACGGCATTCTTTAGTGCCAGTCTAGCATCATTATCCAACACAAGATTCTGCTATCCAATGAGGGACACAATGAAACATGCTGCTTCATATCTTAAGAGTGTAAGTTCCATTGCTCTGGCAGGTTGGATATGTCCTAATATTTTTGAACGTTCAGTAATTTGGTATTTGGGACTTGGCAGTATTGTTTTCAACTTAAACTGTGTCCCTGTGTTGTAGCATGCTGAGCAGCAGTTCCAAGTTAGGACCAGACTCCATTCAGCCTCTGCCTGTCACCAGCTCCACTGCCACAGTGTTAAAGCTATACCAACCAGATGGTGTGCAAAGAAATGAGGGTCACAAAATTTCAATACATCTTTATTGATACGACATTAAGATTAAATCTCATATGATTTTACATTCTACAAATTATTGTTTTTAAAACAGTTTAAAGTAAAAAAAAATTGTCTGTGGACCATATAAAAGTAGGTGGCAGGCTAGATTTGGCTATGGGCCATAATTTGCCAACCCCTGCCTTAATCTCATGGATCTACATTCTAAGGAGAAAATAAAAATAAAACATAAAACAAAAAGTGACCATATTAAAAATAGATGATTTAATGTAAACAATAAGATACTCAGAGAATATGTCTATGAGGAAACTGATAAAATGAACCTGAAGAATGAGAAGACAGGTAAGAATAAAGGTGCGCAGAGTATTCTTCAAAGACAGGACAACTACATCAAGAGAAGAGGCCAAGTTCAGTGACTCAGAGTCACCAAGTGTGTGTGACAAGACCACAGTGAGGAAGTACAGTGACGGGACATTCAGGAAGCAAATACAACGATCCATCATGGTGAGAAGGCCTTGTTAATTAGATGACCGTGATAGCTTTGTAAGGTCTATGCCAACATTAGACACCGGTGTGCTGGCCCCTGCTGATTTATATGACTTCACAAGGACAGAAAGGGGGAGAAAACAGTTTTTATTTTTGCCATATAGTTCTAGAAAAAGACAGTATCTCCTGTATAATACAGTGTGTCAATGAAAATAGGTACAACGGAACACACAGGAGCTTCATCCGATGCTCCTCCTTCACTTTAGGATAATTTACTTATGTTCTTCTCACCACACAAATATGTTATTCACTGGATCACAAAGGACCATTTGTAACAGTTTTATGTAAAAGTGTAGTTTTCATATAAATTTGAAATATTAAGTCCTTTATTTACACCTTTATTTTTTCTCAGACCAATCTCTATATGACAAGCTTGTTATAGCTTCTTTCTTTGTTCTGGAGGAAAAACCACTTTTAAGTTTGTATTCGTGACAATATTTTTATGCAATAAATGTCAAATGTTAGACATTCCTTTTCAGTGGTTATGCACTCAGCTAGTTTCACCTGTTCAGCATTCAATTAATTTCAGAAGTTTCTTATTTTGATATTGAAGCCAACTGCTGATACCTGGAGCAGGCACTGTTCTTGAATGTTTACAACCGTGGCACACAAAATTCTCATGTTTGAACACACACACACACAATGTTCCATAACACTAGCTATGCCTATCTTGAGTACTATAACACTATCTAATGTCTTTCATAACTGTTAAATATCCTTCGGTTAGTTTCTTGCTTTCATTTACTTTCTCCAGGACTGCTTCTAGTAAATATGAGGCAAAAGGAAGCTGTAAGAGAAAAACAAAGAAATTATCAAAACTTGGCATTTTTTTTTCAGTTCAACAGCATATACAAGGGGCTGACAAGATGGCTCAGAAGATTAAGGCACTTGCCATAAGACATGAGTTACATTCCCAGAATCCATGTAGTAGAAGGCAAAAACTCACCACTGACATTGTCATCAGACCTACACATACATACATACATACATACATACATACACACACATACATACATACATACATACACATACATACATACACACATACATACATACATACACACACATACATACATACACACACATACATACATACATATAGACAGAAGACAGACACACACACACTATATGATGTGCATGCTTATACACAACCACACAAACAAAGAAATACAAATCGGAAAAAAACTGATAAACCACTCAGTAAATATCATTAAGTCATTAGAATTTAGCTGTCTGTAACTTTCAAGTCATAATGGTATTCTACTAGATCTCTTTTCAACAGATCTTCCTGGGTAGTGTGGGTAATTTTGGCTCTTCTAATAAAAAATGATAAAAGAGCAGAAGTAAAATGAAAAAAGATAAACGCCTTATTGAACAATTCATGGTTTACTGACCATGTTAATGATGTAATCTGCAATACAAGCAGCTAAGCCATTCATCTTCAATCAGCTGGTCAATAGCAGGTTACAGTCATCTCTAGGGCACACAGGCCCACAGTAGTACTATATGTTCATCACTCATAAAAGAATGAGAGAGAACTATCAATACACTTGTCTGTATGAGAGCCCAATACCTCAAGAGTTACAGGATAAAATTTCAGAGAGAAAAAATGAGGAAAGTATGCCCATTGATTAAGTTGTTAAAGTTTGTTTGGTATATCAAAGTGTAATACACATGTTTCAGAAACTGCTGAGCTTATGAAATGTGAGCACATTTTAAAATTTCATAATTGATACAACTTTGCTGGTAGTTTTGCTGTTCCCACTGCTTCCTTGGCTCGCTGTAGAATACGGACATACCCCATATATGAGCTGTCAGTAAGGAAAAGTCTGGATGTTGCCTCAAATAACTTCTGAGGTTCGGCTTATATCTTTTTATCTTGTTCCCTCTCACTGATCTCACATAAGAAGCCCGTCATAATTAGGAAATTCATTAATTATTTCTTGGGTTTGTCTCTTTGATTGATCAGGAAAATACTATTTTTTTTATTTTACTAAATATGTTAGGATGCTTAGAGTATTCATATCCATTTCATGGAAGGCAGTTGTGTCAGGCTTTTGCGGTATTAGGACAAGTACTGGTAGTGTCCCTAGTCAGGACTGATCAAAGACAGCTCGCCTGCCTTTGTATGGCCCCAAAGGATCACATTAGGTCAATAAGATGGTTCCTCCCTGAATTTAAACTGGTAAGAAGAGAAAGTATTGGCTAAGATCTTAAAGTAGCTTCATACTTTTTAACTAGTCTTTTCCGAAAGACAGTCTGGGTATATGTCTGCTTCTCCTAAACTCAAGAGCTTTGCACATCTATCTCACCTGAAATTTACCAGAGAAGAAAGTATCAAAACAAGATATTTCTTTAGTTCTAAGGAACAACTGAGCATAAGATATGTATGCTTTCATGAAAGAGCCTTTCTAGGTAGAAAAGCATCATAATAAACATATACGCACAACATCCACATTTCAGTTTTAGAAATGTGGGAAGAGAACATTAGATAAAGAGAAAGGATGTTATTTGCTTCTTGAAGACAATAACAATTCTTGCTTTGACAAATAGCATGTCTGGGGTGCAGAAAGGAGTGACACTGACAAAACTGCTGGTTTTACTAATTTGATAATTAAGTCATCAGGGCATTAATATTAGCTTTTAGAGAATGCATAATAAAAAGGACTCACTTTGGTCTGGCAAGCACTAGGCCCCAAATGGCAAGACCCTTGGGTAACTATTACTTAACTATGTACATAAATGCGCATTTCTATCTGAAAGCGAGATAGATAAGATGTAACAATCTCCCATCTTTTATTGGCAGAAACAGAGGCAGAAGTGAATGCTTAAAAGTTCATTTTCTAATTTTTCTCGACAAATGATTGTCTGACCAAGCAAGTCTGAGTAGCAGCAAACTTTAAACTAGTTCCATTATCCCCATACCTCTAACATGTCTTTAAGGTGCTGCCTGGGCACAATGCCAGTTTTTAAGTCCAGTCTTTGCTCCTTTCTCACAGTCTATTTCCATAGTCTCATGTTCAATTTCTGCTCTGTGGAACACATGCTCGCTTTGTGATGACCTAGCTAACAATGCTCCATTTCTCACATTTTTCTCCTCTAAACTCAGCATTCATTCTGGCAAGTTTATAAGTGTGTTGTTTATTATTGTAATGGCAGGTTAGTTCAAATGGTCGCAAAAATATACATTTTGTTGTTTGAGAATTCCATACATGTATATAATGTCTTTTGGTCAAAGACAGCCTCTTTTTCCTCTCTTGTAATTCTTTGCCTGTCCTCGAAACCAGTTTCCCTCCAAAATGCATGGACTCTGTTCTTAAACCACTGAGTTCACTTAATGCTACCTGTATGTGCATGGACTGTAGGACCATCTACTAAATCATGAGTAATCTTTAGGGGACCAGATCCCTGAAAAAAAAACAAAAAACAAAAACTGTCATGAGCCATAAGCTGCCAATAATTCCTTGGGTAAGGATGAGACTCTGGGAGACACTCCTCCATCCATCCTGAGATTTTGTAGGTTTTATTTTATAGAACTGTGTATGCAGTTACAGTTGCTGTGGGTTCATGTGTACAAAAGCCTTTTTATGACAAATTAAAGAAAATTTAAAATTATTTAAGGGTTCCATTTGCTCAGTGGATAAGAGCTCTTGCTGCATTACAACTCTGGGGTGGAGATAAGTATGAGGTCCTGATTCATATTCATGGTACCTAGGTAAAGCTGGATGTGATGTATGCACCTGTAACCATGAAACTGTGGGTGGAAACAAGAGCTCATTAAAGACCAAACAGCTTAGCCTTCACATGGAAAGCTCTAGGTTCAGAGAGACCCTGCGTACTGGATACAAGCTAGGGAGTGAGAGAGCAGGATATACAATGTCCTCTTTTGGCCTCTAAAAATTTGTGTGTGGGTGTGTGCACCGTAGTGGGATTATGTTAAATTAAATAATTGTCCTGACTACTGGTTTAATAAAAATGTTGATTGGCCAAAGGCAGACAGGAAGTATGGGCAGGGCTACTAGACTAAGAAAACTCTGAGAACAGGAATAACAGGGCAGAGACACCACAGAGATACCAGAGAAGCAGATGCAGAGGACACTTATAACAGAGCCGCATGACTCAACAGGATAAGAATTATGAGTTAGTTTAAGGGTAAAAAGTTAGCAAGTTATATGCCTGGGCCCCAGATCAATCAGTGTACAATTAATATAAGTGTCTGTGTGTTTCAATGCGACTATGGGACTGTGGGTCTGTGGGTCTAGGTCACAAGGCTAGGCTGGAAAGTCTGGACCAGAAACTTAATACAACAGTGCACTTGTATATATACATCCACAAAATGTGTATAACATACACAAAAATAAATAAAAATATATAATCAATCTTAAGAAATTATATAACTGAAAATTTATGTAATTTTTATAAAATAGTTAAATTTAATAAATTTAAAGAAAGATTAAGGAAAACTCAAATTATAAAACATTGATAAATGGTTATGAAATATTTAATAAACAGATACATTGTTTTCAAATGAGCACATCCTCAAATCAACTAGAAAGTTCTCATAGACTCTCTTGCATATGATTATGGGTCTTTCTATGCAATAGGTGCGTCAGTTTCAAAAATAATACTCCTTCCTAAGTTTAGACCATTTATTTATTTAGCAAAATTTTTAGTAAGTTATACAAATAAGATTCTGCTTAATTTAGAATTCATAAAAAATTCCTAAGAGATTAATAATGAGATTTATCAGTCAAAAGCCATTTCGGTTGAGAGTCAGCACTTATACCATATACAGATCACCATTAAAATGTAAATATCACAAGTAAATGTTAATCTAAAGTTAGCTGGAATATAATAATCTTTAGTAATACATAAAAGCTCTTCAAAGCCCACTTAATTTCATTTCAAAAAATGTGTTCATGTGTGTCTGTGTAGGTAAGTGTGTGGTGGAATTTAGGTGTTAGCTGATAGGGTTGGAAGGCATGTCTTCAGAGTCTTAGGAGCTTGAATAGGGTTTGGCTAGCCCTGTTGAAAGTGGCTGTTGGGATCTTGAGTGGCTTGTTTGGTTTTTTTCTTTTTAGAGATTGGATCAGTATTTATTGTTTAAATCATTTTATTTTTAAAAGTTGTCTTAAGGCTTAACTTATATCTGTGAGTATTAAAATACTGTCTAATATTGATACTATATTGATATATTTCAAGTAAAATTTACTACTTTAGCTGGTGTCGCTGGGTGGTCCCCTAGCCCATTCTGTGCAGAGGGTAGGTGGAGTGTTCAGCCCTGGGAGTCTGTGCTCCCGTGTGTGGGCTGGACGCTGCCCAGGTTTAACTTATATATGTGAGTGTTAAAATATCCTCCAATAAATATTAATCCTATATTGATATATTTCAAGTAAAATTTACTACATTATATGTGTGTGTGAGTACAGTGGAATTTAGAACAGGGTGTTAAAATTCCTGGAACTGAAGTCAGAGATGGTTATGAACTCTGACATGGGTGCTGGGACTTACATATTGATTTTGAACTCGGGTCCTCTGCAAGAAGTATTCCTAGCTGCTGACCTATATAATAACCCCCTCCTCAAAAATCTTATGAGAATTACATGCACATCAGTTCCTAAGAACTGATAGAGTTCTATATTGGTCAGTTAGGAGTAAAACCATACTTTAAAATATGCTATATCTAGGAAAATTCTTTAAAAATCTCATGACTTGCCTAATTGTTTTAGATGCATGCAGAGTCTGGGGTTACAGAATTATACCACCATTAATAGTTGAAGTATTTTTTAAGTATAAAGTATTTTTAAGAACCTGGAAATATGTACCTTCTGCTACTTTCGAGTCCATATCATGAGTAAGTTTATTTCCTCTGGACAGTTCACAATCAATGATGCTGTTTCTACATGCATTCTGAAGGCTGTTAGGCCTCTCCAACAAATACCTCATACACAGGAAACACCACTGCCCTTTTCATGACAGGATTTTAGGGTTAGATTTAAATGGCACCTCGACTGGCCAACATACACATTCCATCAAATATACACAAAACAACAAACGTGACTATTACACTGTCTCTTCACCTTCAAAGATGTGTGTTTCGTCACAGTGTTCAGGGGGCCTGCATGCTTTTTTTCTCCTACATAAAAAGGAGAAGTGAAGGTCCCAGTTCTGTAAGAGCAGAGTGACAACATTAATTCTCTGGCATCTGAAAAAGTGGAGCAGGAAGATTTGATGCTGAGTAAGATTTTTTGCTAGAAAAGTTTATCAATGTCTGAACAATTAAATGTTTGCATGGTCCATCTTGAGAAGGTGATTTTCAGTGGCTTGGTTGTCCCTGTTGTTAAAGGTGATTTGTTTCTGGAGGGATTTCCTGAAGTCATACAGATATTTAGTCTCCCTTTTGCTTTTTGGAACTGGTTTGCCACTGTCAGAGTTCTAAAATCATCCAAACTCAGAAGATGTGGTTAGATTCCTGTATTAGGTGAGATAAAATGTAAATGTTTGAGAACTCTCTTAAGAAAACATTGAAGCCTAATATTCATGACTCCAAAACATCAGCATTGACTGGAATATTAGATAATCGCTTAAAATTGAAAGCTGAACAATTTACACATCTAAGGGAAAAAGCTAACAATGCAACCATTTTTATTATTGTCATTTGTTTGAAGATTCTTCAAAAGACGTTAACTGTGAAAATATCTTACTTGAACTTACAAAATAAAAACATAAAATTTTTATAGTATAGCTGCTGGTCAAATGACTGGATACAAGATTCAAGACATTCCAAGGAAGGCCATTGGAGTTTGCAGCCAAATTAAGGGTACAAAATTTAGTATAATACTATGTACCTACTTATTCACACATCAATATAGACTCATGCAGGCACAGACTTTCATATCTAAATGAGAAATTAGGAGAGTAGACTTGTTAAATTAATTAGAAATACTATGAGAAGGAAGAAGCCCTTGGTGATTAAATTTGGCACTTGATTTTGAAACACGTTTCCTAGAGGCCACTCAGATTTCTCCTGCTCATCCTCGTGGATGCATCTCTTGGAGTACCATTGAAAGCTGTCAGAAAAGGCTGCAGCTGATGCCTTCAATTCTGGTAGAATCTCTAATTTGTCATCACTTAAAATTTGAAAATGGATCTAGAAGCCAGACAAGAACTGAAAATAATTACGACATTTCAATTATTTTAATCTTTTTCTTTTGCCTCAGATAATAAGTAAATAAAATTTTAAGCAAAATGGTAAATTATCCTACTTAGGAAGTTCTCAGTAGATAGTGACCTTTAGTAAGATATTTCAGGGTTTAAAAAAGAAATTGTTAGCAAATTCTTTATCTTCTGGGTAGGTCATCTAAGATTTAAGAGAAAAGTGTGACCATTAACGTTAGCTGAGCCTTTCCTGCAAAGCCAGCAGCATCCCAGGTCTGTAATAAGGTTCTGCATCAGGCTCCTGTGGAATACTGGAATATTATTGATAATTTATGTGCTAGACTGATGCCTATTATCAGAATCTCCATGAGAGGTAGTGTTGTCTTACCCGACTCAGACCTATCAAGTCATTTCTACTAAACTAATGACATGTATGCTCATAGGCCAAAGGAGTTCCTTTGCCACCAAGATAATTCCTTCCCTATACCTTCCTGACCTCAATTTGGGCCAGTGATACTTTTGGTGAACACTGAGGCCTCTCACATTCTTCTTTTTACTTCACCTACACACACCACATGTATTTCAACTATGGGAACCTGTTTTACTGACAAAGGCAACACATAGTAGAAAAAACAACATATTTAGTATCAGTAGTGAATGTTCTTAAATATGATTCCTTTATCCAAAGCCAAGAACTATAGTAGAGGACATGTTCACTTACAGTTATGAGCTATCTAATTGGTTCAGGCAACTGTAGCACAGTATCATAGACGGAGTGGCTTACACAAGCATTTAAACCTCACAGTTTAGCCAGTTTAGCTGTATTCAGTGTCTGTAGAGGGTACTACTTGTTTGTGGGCTATATGGTCTTCTCTGTGTTCTTGTGTGGTACAGAGAAGAAATAACAAGCTCCTTTATCACACAGGCTCTAATTCCATTCATGAGTGACCTGCCCTCATGACCCAATCACCTCCCCAAATGTCCACCTAAGCAACAATGCAGAGGTTTATGATTCATACATCCCCTAACAAATATTTTTTTCTAAAAGTTAAGCTGCTTCTTTACCTAAATTAATTTTCAAATTCACAATATAAACACTGGTGTTCATACCTAGTTCTTTTGAATGCCCCAAGTAATGTTTAATATCTATATAAGGAGAAGACTCCTATTTCTAACCAAAGATTGTAAGTTTCTGAAAGCTCATCTCTGTTAGCTGAAAGGAATAAATTGATGTGTGTGTGTGTGTGTGTGTGTGTGTGTGTGTGTGTGTGTGTGTGTGTGTGTGTGTGAAAGAGAGAGAGATAGGCACAGAGAGAGACAGAGAGACACTTCTATGCCCATCAATATGCATTGGGACAGTTTCTACTTCTATGTAACTGTTAGACAAGTCTATACTCAGGAGCCTGCTTTCAGCTCTGTTAAGTAGTATACTGCAAAGCAGGATTTCTGGGCAATATAAATCTTTTGAGGAGTGGCCAAAGTGCTTTACTTTCCCATCAGTGATGTGGACAGGTTCTGTTTTCTTCCCACTTTCACAGAAACCTTGATGTTTTCTTGTTTTAGAGTTTTAAAAACTCAGGTTCTAAATTATTTCCCTTGCCTCCCACGGTGACCAATGCTGCCATATAACATGGACATCCTGTAAACATTTTTGAATGGACACACTGCTAAAGATGAAGGACAATCTACTGATATGTGCATAAGACTTAATTTTAGATTACCAGTTGTAAACTATTTTATTATAATACAAGGATATGTTTTTGAGTATATAAAACTACACAAAGATGGCTACAAAAACATGAAAAATAGCTACCACAATGCCCATAATATAGTTTAGAGTTTAATAACTTTAAAAAGTTGCTTTAAACTTTAACAAAAGAGGCTTTTTTTTTTCTTGAACAAAGGCAAGCTTCATGTTGTTACATAAAAAACCCTGAAATAGGGTGGGTGAAGAATTTAAATCTTGCTCTTTCGGCTAGTTGTGGGGAAAGTCTGAGTGAGCATGTGGTTTTGTATGTATGAGAGCAGGTAAGGGTACAGCATGTGAGCACGTGAGCATACATCGCTAACACCAGGAAGCAGGCATGCTCGGGGGATGGTTTTGGAGTTCCATAAGGGGACTGAGTTAACTTCTGTGCTGACAGTTCCCTCCAACTACAAAGGCAGCAGTGGTGAGGGAGGGGGAATCACATTCCCAGGCATTCTATAGAATTAAGCATATTTTTACATACATTGAAGAAAATGACCACTTTAAACTTCAGCATTTGTAAGATCTGAAGCAACTAACAGGAGCAGAGACATTTAAAGCAAAGGGAAACTAACGAGAATACAGCTCCTTATTAGCCACTGAAGGAGAAAAAGGGGTTAATATAATAAAAGATAATACAAGTATTTGGGCTTTCAATCTTTTCTTGTTAACCTAAAAATGTGAAATATTTTCTTAAACTGAGGCCATACCAACACAAAGCTTGGATGAATTAAGGAAAAACAGAATACTTCAAATAATATTAACTTACTAAAACGTCTATGGCCTTAGTAACTACTGAATGTTTTCTCCCTAACACACTGGTTCTCTTGATCGCTGAAGTTCTTCAATGTACCTTCAATTTTCTCACTGTGCTCTTGTGTGCTGCATTAAGTCTGGATACTGTGGGCGGCCCTCCTGCTTCCACAGCTGTGAACATCCAGACCGCTACCCCCAGCTCTTCCATCTCCACATCCCTGCAGGACACCTCTTTCCAAGGTCTGCTCTTGCTCAAATGCCAAAATCATCTGGTGTCATCTGTATTTTCAGCCATTCCACTACATGAACACAAATTCTAGGGTTTCCCCTTATCTTTGCTTCTTTGTTTCTCTCACAAATTATAAATTTAAAAGCATATCAATATGAAAAGAAAGCACAAGTAAGAATTTTAAGATAAAGACATCCATACCACAGAAAAATGAAAGCATATCTCAGAAAGATATTTTTCTCTGTGATTATTACCAGGAATCTGCAAACTTCAGAAAAACATCGACCATGTAGAACTACCAATGTTCTTATAACTACTTGAAATAGTGAGGTTATGGCCTTGCATTCTTTAATTCAACATATCCAACTGTAAAAAGGGTCTAATGTTCCATTCTAGTGTTTTCTAACCATGACAGTAATAGGTATTGTGTAACAGAGTTTCACTATGTCACATGGCAGAATCTGCTTTTTATTTTGTGGCAAACATATCACAAATATAAAATGTCATCATGAAAGCAGTCAATAACTATGGGACTGATTAGTCTCAATATTCAGGATTATACCACACAATAACCAACAATACTGAAGGAAGACAGACAAGATACATTCTACACTTTTATCTTTTAAATATTTTAATATTATTATACCAGAATCTAGTCAGATACTTTTGTAGGGAATATGTCCGCTTACTCCACAGCTCAGAGACTATGTAAATGCATACACAAGAAGACAGAGAAGCTGTAAAACAACAACACATATTTACAGTTTTGCCCTTACAACTCTGTGAGCATCGCAAACTCTAAAAACCTGATGGGCACAGGAAACATTTCTGAAAATACAGAACAAATATAATTGCTGGGAAAGAGGGAAAAAAAGAAAGGAGATGTTTTCTATTTCATAGATTTTTCTCTTGGGCACAATTATAAAGTAACATTCAAGTGCAACCATTGAAATGCCTATTTTTCTTCTCACAAAATCCAAAGACATCAGCAAAATCACCTATGTCAGTAATAAAAACAGGAAAGTCTTTGGCTTTTTAAATGTTATCATACTGTCACAACAGAATAAAATTAGCTTGAAAAACGATCTAAAGGCATATGATGCAGTTCATTATGTACAGCAGCAACAGCAGTGCTTCTCAGTGTTCATAAAGACTGCTCCATTAAATTTAGCTCCAGTCAATAATTAGGAGTCCACAAATAAACCCGGGCAATTAAATCAATACTACCAGGCAATTATATTCCAGAGTCCAGGCTCAGTGGCACAAAAAGGCACTATATCAAAGTGCAGTATTCAGCAGTCTGATGCCATTTCAACAGGGAATTTTAACACTGAACAGAATAAGTATCTGTCCAGATAATGCAGAATATGTACATGCACTTTTACATTTGTAAAACACACATGCCACAAGATACACAAGTGCATGCACGCATACATATACACCCACAGACACACACATGCATACACACCACACCACATCACAGCACAACACACACACAAACAACAACCACCTTCAAAGTAGTTCTGGTATCAGTATAGCTTTGGCAAGATTAAAACATTGATTTATTATTTTATGGGCATAATTGATGATAAAATTTCTAATTAAAGGAACTACAAGGTCCTAGTCACAGTGAACACTTAGAAAATCATTACAAGGTCATTTATGTAATTTTTAAGCTTAAAACACTTTATAGAAACTATCAGTGAACTCCTTCATTACCAGGTACTGGGCTGAGCCTGGGCAAGCAACATAATTAAGAAATAAGCTCTCTAGACTGGAGGGCTCATCAGTTAAGAGCATGTACTGTTCTTACAAAGGGCCTGAATTTATTTCTGGGCACACATACTGGCAGCTTACACCTGCCTGTAAGTTCAGCTTTAGAGGGATCTGATACTTCTGGCCTATGCAGGCATCTGTACTTATGTGTACCCTCACACAATATGATTCAAAATAAAGGTACATCTTAAGTAAGAGATATGATTCTTCTTCTCAAAAGCAAGTTGTCACTTCACAAGGCCTTGCTTCCTACCCATGCATCTGTATATTTCAATAACTTTAACCAAATGTCACCATTCATATTCTGCTACTGAAGCAGTTTCAGATGTTTCAAAAATATACAAAGTTAACACTAACTTACTTATTGCTCCTTGTTTCTTGTTTTGGTGTTGGGGGTTGGACCCAAGTCGCTGTACATGTTAATCATGGAGATATAACCACTGTGCTGTCTCCAGCCCTTTCATTGCTTTATTATTGACTTTACTAAAAACACAGTAAATGCAACTTGGTAATACTGACATAAAATAACAATTCTTAATATCAACTTCTGTTATTAATCTTACAGAAGCATTCACAGTGTCTTTCAAAAAAATCACTGGTTGATACTGTTTTCTTGCTATTGTGACACTTATATTTTAACTTTTATTTACTTCAAGTTGGTTTTCAGATAAACAATTAGGGTGAGAAAAAACGGACTACAATGAAAAAGTTTTAGAATGCATTACAAGCTGTCAGTGATGTCAAAACAAAAGCTCGCTATGACTGGAAAAGTAAGGCTCTCACCTGCCAATAAACTGCCCTTGATCACTTACAAGAGGGGCACATCCCAGCAGACTATGTGTGTATTAAAAAAATACTTGAAAGGGGAGGAAAAGTATATCACACTGGTCACAGTAGCAGCCTCAATAGAGCCCTCAGGGACTGCGGCCCGTCTTGGGCTTGTCATCCTCGATGCAGCTTTCCACTCGGCCCAGAAAACGTCGATAGGAAAATGTTTGAGGGGCCTCTGGTGGAAATTTTTTCATTCTTTCTGCATTGACAGGATGCCAAATCAATATTTACTTCCCACTAACAAGCTGCTCGAGGTCTCAGTAGAAAATATTGTAGAGAATGCGGGAAGACACAGTAATAAACAGCTGTCTGGCTGTGAGGAAAACATGAATTGACTGGAAACAGGTCCACAGTAAAAGGTCACCGAAACCCATGAACTCCTCAGGTGTCCGTATCAACTCCCTACTTTAAAGACACTAATAAAGAATCTCTTTCCTAAGAGGTCTGAGAGAATGGATCCTTTTCACTCTAGCAAGCAGAGAGGTTGACTCAATAATTTAATTAATGCACTCGCTGAGGCCCATGCTGGCTCTTTCTCAAGGCATTTGCTTCATTTGTTAAGTCCAGAAGTACAGATAGGGGTTAACTTTACTGCTGACTTCTGGACTCCTTCCTTACCTAGAAGTAAATAAGAGTATCTGCAAATGTAAGACCAGAAGTATTTATTTGGAAGTTTTAATAAATAAAGCACAAATCTGAAATACCTGTCCTTCCAGAAGTTTCTGAATATACAGCAGCCATTCCTTGTCATTTTCAGCATCTATCTTTGCCTTTTCAATTTCCTAGGAAAAATAAAAACTGATACATTAGCTGATATGAACTTACTCATTCTGCTAGAATCTAGAAGCCAGATATTGACAACATCTATAGAAATATCAACCAAGGGTGGCCCTGTCTCTTCCAACATGGAATATTTAAACCCATCATAATATATATATGTATATTATATACGTTTAAATGTAAGTTATATATATGTAGTTAACTTATATTTACATACATGTGGAAGCAGTAGCTCTATTTATCTATTTCATAACAAATTAAGAATTTTTTTCAGCTTCCACACTGTGTGTCAAGGTAGGAATGGATGGGAGTAAAAGGATGGAACACAGTAAAAAAAAAAAAAAAAAAAAAAAAAAGCAATGTAGGGCTGGAAAGAGGGCTCAGTGATGAAGAGCTGCTCCTGCAGAGGACCAGATCTTGGCTCCCAGAATCCATGTCAGGGGACTTACAGCAGCCTGAAACTGCAGTTCTAAGGAACTCAACTCTATTTTCTGGCTTATGCAGTGATTCATTCTCTCTCTCTCTCTCTCTCTCTCTCTCTCTCTCTCTCTCTCTCTCTCTCTCTCTCTCTCTCTCTCTCTCTCTGGGAGCACACACACTCCCAGAGGCACACCATCAACCCAAACTCTAATTAGGTGTCTGCAGCAATTATGACGAAGACCCTTCTTAGGCACTGCTGACTCCTCCTGTGCACATTGTTTGATCCTACATGTGATAATAGTCTTTTTCTTCCATGTCCAGAGTTAATCAGAAAGCCACAGATGTTGGCACAAATGTGAGATTGGGAAACAGGGAAAGTGATGGCTCATCATCCCACTCACCCAAAGGATGAAAATAATATCTACAAAATTCCTTTGGCTTCTTTCCAAAACTTCTTGGCAGTTTAAATATCTTTGCATTATAGATCTTCTGTGTAGCAGAAAATCTCTTAGATGCTCGAGGCCAGGCATTTCATAGAGGATGGTCTCATACAAATACTTAAATCTATTACTTCATTTCATCACTGAGCAAATATTTATTGGGATGATCTTGGTATCATCCTGTCTTAAATTTCCAACCACTAAATGATTGAAAACTTCTATTCTCAGAACAAACCATCCTTCATAGCTTTAAAGAATACAACAGATGAGACACGGTCATTCCTCCAGGGCCACTGAGAGGAATACAATCCACCCAAACAGGAGTATCTCAGCCATTTTAAAACAGTAAATACTTTCAAGAAACAGGATTATCAAAATAATTATAAATTCAGCCATGGAAGCCAATAAATTTGTAACAAACAAATAAACAAACAAACAAAAAACCACATAAGAGATTTTTTTTTTTCAAATTAATGGTGACTTGACTGAACTACGTCTATTAGAGTGGTCAAAAGGGAACAAGGTCCAGGAAACTGAAGCTTCACAGGTCCCAATGTCAATGTCTGCATGTGACATCAGGCATGCATATAGTACAAACAACACAGGAGAGCAAAGCACTTAAATGCATAAAATACAATAATCCAAAAAAGTGACTTCCGCTGCTGGGTGAGGTGGTACAGACCCATAGTCTAAAAGTGTCAAAAGGCTGAAAACAGTAAGGACCTTGCTTCACACACACACAATGACAAGAACCCTGGTTTACAAGGTCTAAAATGTGATTAGCTAAAGAAGAGACGGCTGACATGAGTAATAAGCAGCATGGATTATTATGTCTTAGGGGTAGAGTTGGTTATACTGTAAATATGTTTCTCCAGCAACTTGACAATAGCCTGTAAAATGAAATCCTAAAAATTATAAAACAAAAAAATGCATTTTGATAAAAGGGAAACAAGCCCTTTATTAATAAATATTTAAGTGATCTTACCACTTCACTTTCTGTGTCCATTATTTCCTCGAGGTCTGTCTGTGAAATGTTCAGGATGGATGCTGCCAAGGTCTGGGCTTTATGGGTTGAGGTTTTAAAAGCATGTCTGTCTTTCTGCATCTTCTTAAGCTCTCTGATTCGATGTCTGGTCCTATGGACATCACTTTGTAACTCTTTGACTAAAGCCTAAAACATATTAGAAAAAACATGGGCTCATATGGAAGTCATAATATAGACAAAATGGCCAAAACATAAAAATGTGACTGTACTAGCAAATCATTTTTATTAAGTGCACTGTGATTTTATTTATTTTGGAAGAGAATGGGCTGCTATCTACTCATTGCCATTATGTAATAAAAGATCTCTTAAATCACCTCTTAACTACCTTTTTTTTATTAGCTAAAGCTCTCCAAACTCACAACTAGATAGGCTAACTGGTGTTTGGTGGTCAAGCCTGTTACCTGTTTTCATGATAATGCAAAATTGAGCTGCGGAGATAGTTTTATTTATCTGTAAACATACTATTTGCATATTAATTGTAATAGACCATTGCACAGTGGGCTTAATTGTTACATGGCTGATTAAAGATGGCCACTGAAAAGTCACTTCTGTAATATTTTACAAAAACTAGAGATACTTTGAGAACAAGTAGAGTAACAGTACAATGCAATCATGTATTGCAAGGAGGGAATGGATTGAAAACACAAACACATGAGGAAGCTGGAACAATGTCCCCAACATTTTTTTTTCTTTAAGAAATCAACAAGTGCTAGTGTATATCACTCCTATGGGCAAATAATAAAAACACTTTTTACTTGTATCACTGGATTTCTGTGTGATGATATAAGGATAGTTTTGGAAGACCAATGCAGGCTGGCCAGATGTTGGACTGTTTCTACACTTTGTTAGTTCAAAAGTTTCACTAAACAATCATTCTCATTTATTTTTTCAGCAGCTCTCTGATACAAGGTGAAAAGTGAAGTAACCACAACAAGGTATATGGGTTGCTGTAGGCTTGTTGTGGGGATATGTTTCAAATTTAATAAAAATCAGTTTGAAATATCAGAAGTATCTATCCATAGTCAGTCTAGGACGATCAGACAGTGGTAACTCACAGCTTTAATAACAGCACAGGGAAAATCCAGGAGTGGTGACCTATGCTCTTAATCCCAAAAGATCTGAGTTTGAGGCCAGTTTAGTTTACAGAGAGAGATCCAGGCTCCCAGGCAGGCAGTGGTGGTGCCATGCTTTTAATCTTAACCTGGATGTGAAACAACTGAGGAAGAGGGTATTTAAGGCAGTCATAGAAAGACAGATGGAGGCAGAAGAAGCCAGGAGGAGTGAGGCTGTGGAAGCTGGAAGACAGCTGGGTGAGATCTGACTGTGGTGTTTCCTCTCTTTGATATCTCAGCCTTTCCCTGAGATCTGGCCCTGAATTACCTTTATTTGTGCAACAGCTGGTAGCTGTTATTTGATTCTCTATTCTTCCTCCCAAATACTATCAATTTATACCTTCTCTCTCTCTCTCTCTCTCTCTCTCTCTCTCTCTCTCTCTCTCTCTCTTCCTCTCTCTCTCTCTCTCTCTCTCTCTCTCACACACACACACACACACACACACACACACACACACACACACACGCACGCACACACACACACACACACAAATATGCAGTGAAATACGTTTCTCCATTGTATTAGCAAACACTAATCTGATACTTCAGTACGATTTGCTTTTATAACTGTTCCAAATTCACATTTCTATTGTTACAAATCAAGTGGAGAATCAGTCTTAACATACTTAAACTTTCAATTGTTTTTGTAATTTACAATATGCTAGTGAAATCATATTTGGCTATTGCATATGTTGAATTTTTCATAGTTTATTTTTTTTTGTCTATTATATTGTTTCATGAAGGAAGGTTTTATGTAGTTGTCTTAATTAAGTTTCCATTGCTGTGATAGACACCATGACCACAAGCAACTTGGAGAGAAAAGGTCAAAATTTGGCAGGAACTGAAGGCAGGAACCTGGAGGCAAGCAGAAGCCACAGGGCAACAATGCTTATTGACATGTTCTCACGGATCCTTTTCTTTGCTTTTTTTTTTTTTTCACAAACCATGGATATATTGTGCCTATGGATGTCACTACTCACAGTGGGCTGGGCCTTGCCACATCAATCATTCATTAAGAAAATGCCTCACAGACTTGCTAACACATCAACCTGATGTGTCCATTTTTTTTTTTCCAATTCAGATTCCCTCTTCCCAGGGGACACACAGTAGTAGAATTGATAAATCTTTAAAAAGTATTCTTTTTCTATCTTTTACAGTTGATTTTTCTTTTTGATGTGACTCATGGGCCTGGAAAAAGACTCTGAGATCATCTTTCTGCAGGAGACTCTGGAGGATACTTGAGAATAGCACCCTACATATTCAATTATAAAATGTCAAACACAGGAAAGTTGAAAGAAATGTTTAGGGCACATATACTAACAACCTATGTATTATAATCAACTTTCTATATTTGATTTATCATATACCTATTATCCATCTTACATTCTTGAGGTATTTCAAGGAAGGTGGCAGGTATCTATATGGCTGATCTCTATCTATACACACTGTCATGGATATCACTAAAGATGAATATTTTTAGTTCTTCTTAGATCAACTTTCTACACAAAGATATCATAATGGTATAGTTTATGAGGTTTTACTAAGATGAAAACTTTGGCTAACCTACATCCAGGTTAAAGTAGATAGCATTTTTGTGTGTTATGGTTCGAATACAAAAAATTCCTCATAGGCTCATGTAAAATTGAACACTTGGTTCCTATCTCATATGTTTAGGGTGTTGTAGCACAGGATGTAGCCCTACCTTGTAGAAGTGGTCAACTTGGAATTGGAAGTTTACAAACCAGCTCTAGTCCTCTTGTCTCTCAGCCTTGATCTCTGGAGATGTAAGCTGGATGCCTCCCACATGTCATCACAGCTACAAGGTGTAATAGTCATGGCTAAGCCTTACCAAGATCCAGTCCAACCTAGATAGGGAACCCAAATAAAACTCTTTCTTAAATTGCTTCTTGTCAAGTATATGGTTGTAGCAACAAGAATGACCATAACTTAAAAAATTTCATTCATGTCCTTTCCTGTTTGTGGTAATTTGAATGTAAATGCCCCCATGATCTCATAGGGCGTGGCATTATTAGGAGGTATGGCTTTGTTGGAGTGAGTAAGGCCTTGTTGAAGGAAGTGTGCCACGGTGAGGGCATGTTTTGAGGTTTCTTATGTTCAGAATACCACCCAGTCAGTCAGTTGACTTCCTATTACCTGCAAGATGTAGGACTCTCAGCTACTCCTCTAGCAACATATCTGCCTGCTTGTCACCATGCTCCCTGCCATGATGCTAATGGCCTGAACCTCTGAAAGTGCAAGTGGGTCACCCCAATTAAATGTTTTTCTTTGTAAGAGTTATTGTAGTCATGGCATCTCTTCACAGCAATAAAGCCCTAACTAATTAAGACACTAGCCAATCCCTAGTTAGTCAGTTCTCCTAATATCATTTATTGAAGAACCAGTACGTTTACTGTCACATGCTCCTCCTGTCTGTCACTTATTAGTTAATGATATACAGATTTATTAATGACCTCTCTACTCTGTTCAAAGGCTTATGCTTCTTATTTTATATCAGTATCATGAAGGTTTTATTATGATATCTTTGTGATATAGTTTCAAACCAGAAAATATAATACCTCTAGCTTAATTCTTCTTGTTCAACATTGCTTTGTTTAGCCAACATATTCTATGAGTTTATACACATTTTTCTTATTTATGTTAAAACATTATAGGACAACTAATAGCAACTGTGTGAATAAATATATATAAATACAGACACAGACACAGACACAGACACAGACACACAGACACACACACACACACACACACACACACACACACACATATTTTGGGCACTAAGGCATTTTAACAGTATTAGTTCTTCCAATCCATGAACATAGCCAATTTTTCCATTTATATTTTCAATTATTTCACCAATAGCATATTTTTCAGTGACTAGATTGCATTATCTTGGTTAATTTTACTCCTGGTTCCCCTTATTGTTTTGCAGTTACTGTAAATGACCATTTTTCTCATTTCTGTTTTAGAGAGTATGCTCTTAATGTAGAGAGATAAAACTAAATTTTATATATTGGTTTTTGGAAGCAGCAAACAATATTAAGTTTATTTATTTTGAGATATAGACCTATGGTTTTTTATGTCTAAAACTGTGTAATCTGCAAACAAATGTTACTTTTTACCTTGTGAATTCTATAACTTTAATCCTTTTACTTTGGTCCTAATTTTACAGGAAAAAATGCATTTCTGTAACTTTTAAGTTTTATTATATTGAGATCCTCTCACTCTATACTTAATACGTTGAGTTTTTAAACATGAAAACATGGAATCTGATAAAATTCTTTTTCTATAGCTATTGAGTAATATGACTTTTTTTCTATTCTACTAATTTAGCATCTCATATGTATTTATTTGCATATTTCAGCCACCCAGAGACCAAATCCCATTTCAATTTGGTGTATGTTTTTAATGTGGCTCAACAGTACTGTTAGAAATTCTTGCATCTGTGTCTGAGTGACACTGGAATGTAATTTTCTTCTCTCACCATGGCCTCAAATAACTTTAAGTTCAGTGTAATACTGACCTTGTAAATAAAGTTTGTAAGTGTTCTTTCCTCTTTAATTTTTTTTGGAAGAGTTTAAGAAGAACTGGCATTAATTCTTCTTTAAATGCTGGGCCAGGCATTTAAAGCCATATGGTACTGGGATTGTTTGCCAGGAGGGTTCTGATTACTGACTCAATTGCCTTACTTGTTATTCATTTGGATTTTGTATTTTTTCATGATTCGGTCTTGGTGGGTAGTTGATCTTCAGGAATTTCCATTTATTATAGCTTATCTAACTTCTTAGCATATAATTGTTCACAGTATTCTCTTATGACCTGGATCACATCTTGGTTAGCAGTCATATTTCTCTAGTTAGAATAATAAAATCTTTTTTTTTTTGTTTTGTTTTCCTTAATTACTTTAGCTACAGATTTGCCAATCTTATATTTAAAAAATTAGCATAGTTTTCCTGATCTTTGTTTTGGTTCCGATTCCTCTCATCTGAGCTGTTTCTTTCCCCGGGCTTACTAGTCCCTTCCCTCTGTTAACTTTGGGCTCGATTACTCCTCCCTTGCTCTATAATATTTAAAGTTAGACTGTGCACTTGAACCGGTCCCCTCAAAATCCTCTCAGACACCTGGCAGGTTGTGCTTCTATCTCCATTTCTCTCATATTTCTATGGGGGCCAAATTGCTTAACTTCACACATTCACGAATTTCCCATGATCGGTTTGTATTTTTACACAAATAGGGTTAGGAAAGACGCTTCATATGCTTTAATCTTTTGAATTTTAAGACTTGTTTTTGTGGCCCCACATTCGCCTATTCTGTAGAATGTCCTATATGTGTCAGTGAGGACCACATGGTCCTGATGCTGCTCAGTTTTGCTGTTTAGATAGGACCTACTGCTGACAGTCATCATCATCCCCTTCTTGATTCACTTCCTCCAGCGCTATTAGCAGCTGCTTCACATACCTGGTGTACCAGTGCTTGCGGAGCAAACGGAATTGTTTGGTCATTTCCTTTGACTGTTTATTAATTAAACTAATATAAATCCAGACACACATTTTCTTCTACCTCTTCTCTTTCTGTTAGGTGTGCCTTTATAGCTAGATTGAGGCTTTGTATGATCATTAGAAAAGAAAAAAAATCTATTCGGCCACCAGATCTTCTGAGTACTGTCAGGCACTGTATTGACCGTTTCCACTTGTTAATTGTTTTCTGTCTGCTCCTCTGCTCCTTTATTCTTTCTCTATTCTGGGTGTTTTCTTGGGGGACTTTTTGTTGGTGCATATGCTTTGAGGTCTTTCTTAATTCTCTGAATCCCCACTTTAGGATTTCCTTTGTCAATACCTTGTGGCTTTCATAAAACACCTTACAGGTAGCTCCCTACGTTCAGCTGTTAACAGCATTGCATAATGATCACATATAGATCGCACTGCTCACATTTTAGAGATTAGATATTATTATTCACAAATATGGTTCTATTATATATCCAAGAGCAATTTTTTGCTACTTAGTTTCTAAAGACTTTAATTTTTAGGTCCTAATTGAAAGTCATTTTTGCAACCCTATTGCAATGCTCGAGAGTGCTGATTTGTGTCTGTTTCAACTTTATTACACAGAGTTCTTTATCTCTACTCAAGGAACTCTGGACAGCATTTCCGTTAAGGTACAAACTGCACGTCAGCTCACTGGGCAGCCCCTGTTCTCTCCCTTGTTCTGAAGGACGTTTTTTTGACCATAGTATTGTTGAATGGCAGTTTTTCTCTCACTATGAAATCATCCCATATTCTCCTGATCTTCAAGGCCTCTATGAGCAGTCCATCGGCAGTCTTATGGTGGAGTTATAAGGGATTCTTGTGTATGGTGAGTCACAGTTTCTTCCTTTTTCAACGTGTGTGTGTGTGTGTGTGTGTGTGTGTGTGCGCGCGCGCGCGCGCGCGCGCGCCTTTGTGCTCAGTCTTTGGGGGTATCTTTGCATCTATGAATCTGTACCTTCTCTCTCCAAATTTGGAAAACTTTCTGCTTTGATTTCTTAAAATAGTCTTTCTGTTCCTTTATCTCTCTTTTCTAAAATTCACATCATACATATATATTTAATTTGATGATGTCTCATAAGCTGTGATTTTATTCACCTTTTCATGAAAAAAAACCTGTTTTCCTGTGTAATTTTTAATGACATATACCTCCTCTTATGCTTTTTAAAATATCCTACTGAAGCATTTTACTAAACATTTTATTTCAGTTTTGTATTGTCATTATAATTATTTTTCTTCATAGAAATATCTAATTGATATCAGTTTCATTTTCTGTTAGTAACACACACACACACACACTCATGCACACCCCCCACATATATCAATATTTGTGTAAGGAAATATATCTGTGTGCATGCATGTAGAGGCCAGAATATGACTCCAGATGTCTTTACTGCTGTCCTTTGCCTTTAGTCATTGCCTTTCATGGACTCAGAAGCTGAGTGTTTCTGGTCCGCTCTTTACAGTGAGCTATGGTATTGCTTCTCTCTGGAACTCGATGCACAGCCATGCCCCGCTGGGGATTATCTGAGATCCTCATCCTTACACAGCAAGCACTCTTACCCTCTCCCTAACAAGGAAAGTAAAGTAAGTCCCTAACTCCATTTCCTGTGTCTTCCTTTTCCAGCATCTTATATTGAAATTTTATTTTGATATTCTTGCTCTTTTACTTAAAACTATCTTAGAAAATCAAGTTTCAGGTCCACTATAGTCTTAAAAATTAAATTTAAGTAGATACATTTTGACTACTTTTTTGGGTCAAATCATAATTATACTATATTCAGGGTGATAGTGAAGATAGTTTTTGCCTTTATAAATTTGTTAGGTAAAGATGTAAAATAAGTTGTTGCGAATGTTGTAGATAGATTTGGGAAAAAAGGAATTCTTATATTTTTCTATTTTGTATTACTGATCTTGAGTATATTATAGATTAGACATACTCTGAGAAAGTAAAGGTTATCTCATCAATTTCTTTGTTTTGTTTCCATACTTCCTTCAAGTTTTGCTTACCCTGTTGTTAGGGACATAAAGAGGATTCACATTCTCATTTGCAAATTAACAATATTTAGCAATATAAAATGACTCCCTTTCCCTCTATAATAATCATTAATTGTCCCAATATCAGAGGACATTTTCAACATGAGAACTCTTTCTTGGACAGAGATCTCAACTTACAACTACTGTGTTTTCAGTTGTGATGATTTCCTGAGATCAGCAGCAATAGTCAGCAAACTATTACACTGCACTCTTACTAAAGCTACTTTTCTAGCCTTATTTTCTTCAAGTTTTCTTGTCTTTATCCATGAGCCTTGAGTGTATTCGCTAATAACATGATCACCATAATGGATCCACTACACAGCACTATTCAGATGTGGGGGTAGGCAGGCTACTTAGAAATTCTAAAGTCACCATTCTTCTCATGGCTTCCTGAAAAAAATAATTCATCTTTAAAAACAGCTTTTTGAAAAATTATGAAGCTTGAAATCTAGGTTCTGTAACTCCAAGGTGGGGGTGTGTCAGGTATTTGTCCTCCTGTCTAAGAGAATCCCGAGGTACCTTTGTCTCAACAGTATTTAAACAGTTTTACTGATATATAATTTACACAGTTCAAAGTTTATCTGGTAATATATTCTTAGTAAGAACTTTTTCTTTTAAAAGCTCTCATTTTACTTTAGTGAGATAAAGATTAAATATGAATTCAGGTTAAATTTTATTACAGAAGTGTTTAAAACTCATAACTAAGAGAATAGATGTGTGTCTAAGTATTATCAATTGCAAATATAAACATAAAACTGGAATGTTCAACAAATGTCTACACTGAAGGAAAAAGAAGTATGTCCTGTGCATCTAACTAAATATTATCAAACAAAAATCCATACTGAGAATGAAACCACATACACTTTCCAGCTAAACACTGCTCTTTGGCTGCTATATATTTTTAGTTAAAACAACAACAACAAAAACACGAGAAAATGGTGCTCGGTACATGACTCTTACACACAAGCACATTAACAAGCCTATATATCAAGGCTGACTCAAACTGCGCAAATACTTCTAGAAATTTCCCTAGTGTGTTTTATCCAGTTATTAGGAGAATTCAAAGCCTCAGCTCTGCCACACATATCCAGCCCAGATGCTCAAAGCACTTGATTTCACCCCAGGGCAAAATTCCATATTCAAGACTAGATCTAGAGCAGATGGCCACTCCACCTCTTCCATAATCTGGTTGTGCCCTACAAGTAAATGAAAAGACTAAAGGGAACGCAGTTTCCACAACAGAACCAGAACAAACATTAGTACTATTAAAACTACGGATAATATTTATTAAGTAGTTTAGTTTACATGCTATCTAACAAGCTTTGTGTAGAATGCATTGTGATTATTATGATCCACGTAAGAACTATATATATAGCTAAGAATAGCTCTCACCTTTACAGTTTTAGTCAGAAAAGAAGCTATAATTCTGGTACCATGTGTATGTATCTGTATATCTGATCAATTCTTCAAGAATTTAATGAGCTTTATTTGCTGACAGTACTATAAGAAAATTATTGATAATGTTTCTGCCCCCAAGGTGGCTATATAATACACTTGAAACAAAACAAAATAAAAAAGTTTATAATTGCATTTTAATTGTACACAGCATAACTGATCAGGAGATAACTATTCTCTTAACTTACTACTGCTATCAGTAATAATAGTTGATACTTGGAGAGCAGTTCTGGTTTGTTAGGAACCATTCTGAACTTTTAGATATGATTTATTCAGACCCTAACCTCAGGTATGCTCTATTATTATAATCTGAGAGTGAAACTGAGGTACAGAGAATAGAAGTTTGGACGCAATGCAGTTAACACAGAAGAGTCGGAAGTCATCCAGTGTGTGCTGCCTGAGCTGGTGGCCCCTGAGCATCTCTGCCCAGTCCTAGGTCATCTGTGTAAGACAAGAAGGGGCTGGTTCCTTTAACTAAGACCCAATTTCCCTGTCCTGACCAATACTTCTGGGATTAGCTGCTGGTAACCTTTGATTAAGAAAACTTAAAAAGAGACACAATTAAAACACATGTCAAATTACCATTGGAAATTGGGAATTTTTTAAGTTTTAAATGCCAGATATCATTTTCTACTATAGATTCAATTGTTAGACATAATATAATACTTCTATAACTACATGCACATATGTCTGTGTACCACAGGTGTGCCTGGTGCCCTTGGAGGCCAGAAGATGGTTCCAGATCCCTTAAAACTGTGTTTACAAATGGCTGTGAGGCACCTCGTAGGTATTTGGAACTGAGTTTGGGTTCTCTGCCTATGAGGTTAGTACTCTTAACCACTGCGCCATCTTTCTATCCTCCATCTAAATCTTTATTCAATAGTTAACTTGTCAAATGCAGATTTGGGGTCCTACCCAATTGGGACCATGATTCAGTACATTCAGGGCCAATATTATATATTTTGTTTAAGCACACGAGAACAAATGATTCTGAAATTGGTAATATAAAAGCTAATATCTTAAATCAAGTATAAAAATATTTAAAAAATACTAAACATGGGCTGTATTACACAATATTTTGAGACAGGTTATCAAGGCATGTGCCAATATGCCTGGAATGTATTACACTCTTTAAGATAATATTCAAATAAAAATCCATGGAACTGTAACCATCTCAAATTTATTTATCAATTATTTATACTTTATAAAATTACGTTAGTATGTCACCTTTAAGCATCAATATGTCCTTTAAATAGCCAGCTGGACTTAGAGGCAGCCCAATGTAGGTGCTGAGAACTGAGCTTAGAACTGAGCAAGGGCAGTAAGTGTTCTTAACCACTGTGCCACCTGCAGAGAACTTAGGGAGCTGTGAATGAGTGATTCCTATTATGGTGTCATGGAGAAGAAGGCAGTGAATGGAAATGTAATTTTACAGAAAGGTATTAAAAATCGGTGAAGATTTCATAAGTGGAAAATGCATATCTACTGAGGCAATCTGACTGCCTAAGTGTCCCCTTTCAGCCCTGTTTCTACATGCTGGCTTTCATGCCATCTGCAAGAGGAGGACCGGGAGTCCTTGCTCACCAAAGCCTGAATGTCAGGGGAAAGCAGTCTGGGGACAGCAGGGAAAAGAGCATCTTTCTTCCCTATTGCAAACCACTTTAGAGTCAACATTGAAGGTCGGGAGGACTACCATTAAGATTTCACATTCCAATGCAAATGCACGCCTATTCTTTTCAAGACACTATGCTACAGGCTGTGAAGATAAAGATTAATAAAGTATTGTTCGTGCACTTGAGGAAATGCCATGGTTTAGCTAGCAGTGATAGATGCTTACTAACTACATGACAAAGAATAAAAGGCACTGGATGGAGTTATGGACACTTTGTAGAGATTAAACAGGGCAGAACAATCACAGGCTCTCTGCCTCACTGCCTGCAGCTTGTGAATCCCTAGCATTGCCTCAGCTGCTGCAGATAAGGATGAGTGTTGAATTTTCTTTCCCTCCAGCAATCACGGCCTGGCAGGTTCTTGGTGTAGCCAGTTCATAAACCTTTCTGGGCTTCTCCAAAGTTTAGGCAGCATCTAGATAACACACCTGAGCTACTACTTATGTGCAGACATTCAGCTGCCTTTATGGTCTCCTAAGTCATTCGATACCCCTTAGGGTATACTGAATTTAAGGACCTCTTGGTTTAACTGAACACAGGAGTATCTTTATCCTTGCTCAGGTAATTTTGAAAACAGTGGAAATGACTTAACAGTGGAAATGACTTAATTCATTTCAAACTTATCTTGATTACTTGACAACTACCATTTTATTATTAAGCTAATGTTGAGAAAGAAATATTAATAGGGTGAGTAATTTAAAACTCAAACCATAAAATCTGTCACAGAGAAGTTTTGAACACTGTGACCCATGAGATGGAGAAAAGGTTTGTTGAGTAGTAGAGCAAGAAGAAAGCCGGCAGCATAGCTGTGATCCTCATGAGGAGCAGAGGCAGGAGGATTGCAGTCTGAGGCCAGCTGTATGTGGTGAGATCCTCCCCCCCCCCCCATAAGAAGTCAGCAATAACAGAAGCAAGGAAGTGGAGACGCTGCCTCTGACTGAAGGAAGTGCACCCGAGTAAGCCATCACTGACTCGAACCTTCACAAAGACGGTGAGCTCTTCTGTTCTTTCATTGGCTGCCAGCAGCTTCTTCTGCACACCTTCCAGGGCCTGTTCACTCTGCAGTGCTAGGCTCCGGAGCTGCTCTGCTGCTGCTGTCTTAAACTGTGCCATTGCTGTTTCTGTGGTATTGATTTTTGATATGAGGAGACCCAGCTTGACGTCCTGCAGAGAATTGATATTCATAATAAAGTCCTTCAACAACTTAGTGTGAACATGATTTATACAAATTAGACAAAAAGATTTCATTATTCTATACTTGCCACTTAATTTTATTTGGGTAAAGGCAATACTTGCCTTTTTATTTTGCAAATACTTCACGATCGTTAAAGTAAAACTAAGTTTTAGAGTTTCATGTAGTGATGTGGTACTCTTTAGGTATGTGCCATCATTAAGTAGTTATAGTGACATAAGGAGACAAGAGTGGCAGAATTAAAAATGAGAATGTCGTCATATTAGCATTTCTAAATGAATGTTCAGAAGCGTACCTTTTTTTCTAACTCCTCTTTAGTTTTCTGATACATCTGTTCATACTGAGACTTCTCTTTCACAGCAACACCAAGTCTTTGCTTTAGTGAATCCACTGATACCTTCTTGCTGGAACATTCTTCAGTTAATGTCTTCACCTGCAATAGAGGTTGAAAGGTAATTACTGTTACTAGGCATCATAGTAGGATACTGTATTGCTTCATCAGAAACTGAATGAGTCTAATTGCATCCGCTGTCTCATAAATTTTATCAAATTCAAGTAGTCTACTTGTAGTATTCATATTATGAAGAAACTAGCAATTCTTAAGTTAAATACCAAACTAAAATGTCACAAAATGCTTGATATGTATAACAGAATGATAGCAACATTCTTTACACGGCTCAAAGAATAATAGAGAAAACCTGTTCATCTTATGTTTAATGCCCTAAAGAAATAATTATTTAAACAAGCCCGTTAAAGCTGCATCTGAAATGACTGAAGCAAAAGTAAAGGCGGCTGAAGAGGTGGCGCAGTTAAAAGAATGTATTATTTTGTAGGTGACACAGGTTCAATTCCTAGGACCCACATGGCAGCTCACAACCACCTGTAACTCCAGTTCCAGGGGATCTGAACCATTTTTTGACCTCTGCAAAGTACCAGGCATGCATATAGTGCACATAGTATACATACAGGCAAAACCCAATATAGATAAAAATGTAAAGCTTTTATGGGTTGCATAAATGGCATTTAAAAGAATTTTAAATAAAACCCTTTTAGTTTAGGGCCAGATATTATACAGCTATCTTGAAAAGACTCCTCTCCCGTGAAGACTAAATTAATTCTACAGAAGAAAAATGGCAGTTTTTTTAAAAAGGGCTTTTGATAGTTATTGGCATAATAATTGCATTGGTACATTAGCCTGATTCTGTTCTTATAAACTGTAGCTTTATATAATATAAAATAATAAATAGGACATCATTATATACAACAGAAATACTAGCGATTTTAAAAATTAAACATTTTCCTTCAAGACAGGACACAAACAGGCAGACTCTGTGTGTATATTATGTATGGAATTTTGGAGTCTTAAATTCTGAAAAAAATAAAAACTGGCACATTACAACTGTCAATACATATCCTGCAAGTATTTCCCATAGTTCCTTAGTAGTGAATATTTATGTTATGATTAACACAACAGAAAATGATTTATCAGCAAAGACAAAAAAATCGGTACCTTTTTTTCAAGACTTTCTAACATTTCACTAAAGCTCTCATGGCTTTCTGAATTTACTTTCTGTCGGAATTTCAAGTCCTCAATCAGATGTCTTTTCATGGTTATATCTCTCTCCATTCGAGATGTCCTAAGGAGAGAAGATTTTAACAGGTACAGAAAATATCTTGACATAGTGTATCCATTATTATTTCTACTGTTAGTTTTGAAAAGCTGATATTAATGCCATTATGTTAGTAAATCAAACTGCATTGAAATATCTATACTTTATTAAAATCCATAATCTGTTAGTGAACTTGTTACTATTACATACTTGCAATATAGCAAAAGGAAGATTAAATGAAACCATTATAATTTATATCATTTACAAAAACTTAGATTATATTTAAATTACATTTTTATAGTGCTTAGAAATACTGAAGTGATACTTGAGACAATCAAAATCCTAACAATGTTAAGAATACTGTAATTTCAATAAAAATGTAAAAAGAATCTTATAAAATGCAAAGAAACTAAAATGAGATGTACTGTTTAATTCAATCAATTGAGATTGAACTCACCTGTACTTTAGTTTAAGATGGTAGCTATTATGAAATGGTCATGTCAGAGATATCCACTTCTGATCTTTAACTAGGCTGGTGACCTGAGTGACAGGAGCCTACACTGATTAGACCTTGTTATATGTAGCTGCCAGTACAAATGCTCATGTACTGACTCATTCTTCAGAAGCCTTCCATAAATTCAGACTTTTAGATTCAAGCATGGAGACAGTGGATAAAGGAGCCAGGATTCAGTGTTTCCCTAGACTTCTCAACAGTAACCACTAAGAAACACTGCCTTTGATCTATAAACTTGCAGACATCTTCAGGTTTGGAGGATTTGGGGGAGAGGGCCTCACTGTAGCCCAGGCTGGTCTCACCTTCGGGGCGATGTCCTTAGCTCAGTCCTTCCTCACACTGGAGTCACAAGTATAAGCCACTGCATTCAGCCAACAATCCTCTGTCTAAGTTTCATTTATTAATATCATATTAAGTAAAGCTTCACTCATAATTCTGCCTATAGATAGGCATTTGAGAAATTTATCAATGACAAGTCCTATCGAAACATATTATCACATAAAGGCTTTGCTAAAGTCATGAAGTACAGAGAAAGCGAGCCACTTCTGTTCAATCTGATAGATATTTAAACTTTTTAAAATGCTATGTACAAAAGAACCTCTAGCTATTTTATAAGCAAACAGAACTTCTATAAATCTAGAAATTAACTCTGTGCAAGTACAAAATGATATATTCCCTTAGTTAAGAATTCACAATTGCAGCTTTTTGTTTACTCTCAAAGTCATTACTTTATATTTATTTAAATTATGCTAGCTAAGGAAAATCTAGTTTTAATATTTTACTCTAACTAAAAACTAGCAACCAGATCATCATTAATTATGCTACATGTTGTATTCTTTAAAATTCCATCTTACGTAGGCTTAAATTTGATTTAAGGGGATAGGGTGATGACTCAATTAGAGCACTGGCTGTCCTTCCAGAGGACCTGGGTTCAGTTCCCAGCACCACATGACAGCTCACGACTGTCTGTGGCCTCAGTTCTAGGGGTCTGACATCTTTGCACAGACATATTCAAGGAAAACACTGATATACATAAAAGACAAGTAAATGAATCATTGCAAATGTTTAAAAAATCCCCTCATGGTCTTAAAAAGTAAAATCTTACAGTGAAAGATAAATATTGGTTTTACTTTGGGGATGGACTGGTAAGGAGACAGGCTGACCACTAGGTGGCACCAAATACAATAGATAGAAATATGAAATCCTACTTCTCATGCATCGCCTTTATATGGTCTTCTTTGGCTAGGAGTTCCAGTTTCAGAGACTTCACATTTGAAGACTGTTTAGTGAGCTCATTAGTTGCATTCTGGATTAAAATAAACACAAACTTCAATTATCTTTCAATCTTGGTCAAAAACAAAAGGCACTGTTTTGAGAGAACCACATTTATTTTCATTATGTTAATAATGACTAAAATGTACCTTTAATGTTTTATTTGATTTTTTATAATTTACAATAAAGATAACATATTTCTAGTAAAATTATGATATGTCATGCCAGACCATACAGACACATGAGCAATAGTATAAAACTCAAATATTTTAATGCGAAATATGAACTGTCAAAGTAAAATGTAATTATGTAATCGAGAGTCTTGCTGGCTCAGTAAGATCACTTGAAACGAGTGACAGATTAACTCACAAACTGGGATAGATTAGATGTGACCACAAATAACTTGCTGTGCCCCCAAAAGTATGACAGCTGTTTGCCAGCTCTTTGTATCTGTCTCATCTGTGGTTTGCTTTACCGAGAGAACGTGGCTGAAAGGACACTGTTTACTTCCGCCTTTGCTGTCCGGAATTGTTGCCCTGGGATTACCTCGCCAGGAAGCCAGTCCAAGGCCACAAGAAGGGCACCGAGGTGCTAGTGCTGACAGTTTATTTGAAGATAATCTCTTCAAGAATACTAAAAAACTGAATCTTATTAATACTAAATTCCTCTTTGATCAACTTTCTGAAAGTAGTAATTATTACTTAAGGATTTATACACAATTACGGGATTTTTAAAGTGGATAAGGTATTTGAGGTAATTCTTGTTATTCACATCTAAGAATCAGGATACCACTGTATCAAGATAGCTAACTTTGCATTTAGATTTGAGTTCCAGTTAAATATATAATCTGACACACCATTTAGTCTTGTTGATATTTTAGCTTTCTCACTCCTGAGATAATCATTAAAATGCTCAAACCAATACATCTTGTAAGTTCAGGAAGCATTAAGCCAATACAAACAAACTGTAATGGATCTAAAAGTATTTGGAATAGAATTTCACTAATATTTCTGTGTGCACACTCGTGTGAATGGTGCCTATGTGGAGAGCAGGTGACAATCTGTTGGAACTGGTTCTTTCTTTCCAGTATTTAGTTCCTCAGAATCAAACTCAGGATATCAGGCTACACAAGCATCTTTATTCAAACCATTTCACCAGTTCCTCGCTAATAACTCAAAATTACAATAAATTCTTTTCAATATATCTATTCCTCAATTTAAGTGTTTGATGCCATTTTTTAATTTGAAAATATGATAATATTATGGTAAATAATGTAACATATATAAATTTAAATTTTCAAATAATTTTTATATGAAATTTAAAAAAACTCAAATAATTCAATGGCTTTTAAATGTTATAAAATTTAACCAAATGTGTTTAAATATAAAATTTCACTTTATTGCATATTTACAGTGATATGTAGTATTTCTAACATTGCCAGAAGAAGGTACTTAAAAATAGTGAGTTTGCTAAAAGATTAAAAGTCTACTTAATAATTAATATTAAGTCCTTTCTGAAATGATCCCTCATTAAGTTAGTAATTTACATGTGAATCATACACAGTATATTACTAATATACCACTATACAATGTTATGGTGGCTTTAGAGACTACTGTGGTATATTTATTTTGATTCCCAATGATCCCCCAAAACCTTTTACTTTCAAATTTTATATCTACATTAACTTTTTCAAATTTTTTTTTTTTTGGTATTGTTTTTGGTTTTTTGAGACAGTGTTTCTCTGTGTAGCCCTGGCTGTTCTAGAACCAGCTCTAAAAACCATGCTGGCCTCGAACTTGAGAGATCCACCTGCCTCTGCCTCCCAAGTGCTGGGTGTACAGACACACACACACACTTCTCTCTCTTCTCTCTCTCTCTCTCTCTCTCTCTCTCTCTCTCTCTCTCTCTCTCTCTCTCTCTCTCTCTCTCTCTCTCTCTCTAAATATTCCTGCCTAAAACATCCATCCTGTCTTTTAATATGCACACTGTAAACTTGTTCCTGAAACATTTTTTTGTTGAGAAGTAAAACAAATGAACCTCAAACTTTATTTAAAATGGAAACCAAAGGGCAACATGCTGTTTGTACTGTCTTCAAGGAGTATGTTTTGTACATGTTAAGATAGTTGCTTGATTTCTTTCTGTTTTGAGACCTAAAGCTATATTTTATATAGCTAAAAATGCCGAGTCCATGACTTGTGGATAATGGAGGAATTAAAGAATTAAAAACAGAAATATGCCAATATCACCATCATTTACTGGATGGAACCTCTGTTATTTTAGCTCCTAATACCACCTTGGTGTCCACCTCTGTGGAGTGCCTTGAGGAAACATGCCTAATGTTCCTAAATATCAGCTGGAAACAACTTACTTCCTAGTTAATCACCACTTGCAGTGACGTGTCATGAGTTAACTTGTGTCCCTGTAAATTATATAGTGAAGTTCTCACTCGGTGCTTCGGAACAGGCTGTACTTAGAGATATTTCTTTGGAGTGAGAACTCGTGTGTAATGAGGTCTCTGGAAGGCCCTAATATAATTTGACAGGTACCTCTGTAAAGTAGGATTCTTTGGAGGAAGGTCATGTGAAAATAAAGGAAGAAGGCTGCTCTCTAAACAAGAAGCAAGGACCCAGAAGAGGAAAGAAAAGGCAACACTTTAGATCATGCCCCTTCAGCCTGCAGAACTGTAAGAAACCAATGTGCTTTTTGTTTGTTTGTTTATTTTGAGACAGGGTCTTCCTATGTAGCTCTGGTTGTACTGGGGCTCACTATGTAGACCAGGCTGGCTTCAAACTCACAGACTTTTCTTTACATGCCTCTGTCTCCAGGGTGCTGAGATTAAAGTAATGTGCCATAGGTCTGAATGGAATGTTTTAAGCCAGTCAAGCCAGCCAGTGATATTTTCTTACAGCAGTCTCAGCAAACTAATTTGAAAGAATATTGAAACAAATTTTGAGTAGCATGGATTATTATGTGCTTAAATTTCTTCTAGAAAAGTGTCTATACTAACACATAAGACAGCATGAAAGCAAACATAATCCTTTTTATCTCTAGACAGCAAGCATCCACAGAGAGCCAAGATGTTTGATACTTTCTCAATGCCCCATCTTTCTGATTCACTGTCCTTCTGAAACTACACAGATATTTTATTCATACACAGGTAAAAATCATAATGTAAGTATCTTATGCAGATGTATTTATAGGGGAAATTACATTAGACCACTTTCAAATTTTAATTATTGGAACATTAGTAGTAAGCAAACCCAAATATGTCAAAAAATCCCTCAATTTAAAATTATTAAAGCTATTATAACTAAAAATATTTAGAAGTAAGAAGACACTGGCTCTACCATTATATTTCCTCCTGGTGAAAGTTAAATTATGATCATGAATACTCAAACCATACAAAAGAGCTACAGCTCAACATCTATACAGTAATATTAAAGACAAAGGTATTGGCCCCATCTTCAGGTACATGAGGCCTAAACCCTGAAACACTTAATTTATAAACTGTATTTATATTCCTGGGGAAAATGCATTTTAAGAAGATGTACTTACTCCAAATGTGTATGATTTTCTTTACAGTTCCATGTAAAAATTATCTAAGTTCTATCTAAGAAGCAGCTAAATTAATGCCAGTTTTATGACTCATTATCTAGTTATTATCTAATGGCTGGCTTACATTTTACTTTATTTTATTCTACTTAAGCCCAGCTTAAACCAACATACTCTGAATTGGTTGGTGGTGACACACACTTTTAATCTCAGCACTTGGGAGGCAGAGGCTGGCAGATCTCCAAGTTCAAGGCCAGCCTGGTCTGCAGAGTGAGTTCCAGGTCAGCCAGAGCTACATAGAGAAACCCCATCTTGAGAACCTAAAATAAAAATGTGATAGTCTGGACTTATAAAAGCTATGCATCCGCGTGGTAGTTTGCTATCTTACTGCCTTCGGGGCAGTCAGTTATCCTAATTACAAAGCACTCAATGCATCTACAGTTGGAGTTTCCCTTCTAATGATGCTCATCATAGCAACGATCCTATATCAACTTCTGTCAGCTTCTGAGCAACAATTCTCACTGAAAAAAATAGTTAAGTATGTGGAATATAATCAGTTTCTTTTAAGCAGAAAAATGAACTTTCTGTTTAAAAGCATGGATCTTGTTTCTTACAATTCTATGTAACTAATGTGAGCCTCCCTTTTAAGTTACTGGCAAGTTATCTGGAGTTAGACATAATTCTTTATAGATAAAAAGAACTGTACTCAGGTCCCCACCCCAAGTTTATCTTGCTGCAGGCAATCAGAACATCCATCTTTGTTTCAGTTGTCTTTTCTCCCCATTTCCACAGTCTCTTCTCTGTATTCTGATCACCAACCAACAACTCAGTAATTACATCAATAGCAAGTGTAGAGGAAAACAACTCTTATTTATTGATATAACATGTTAGAAAGGATTCTGTTCATCTGGACCAAGGAGGGCGAGCAGCCAGGAGTGGAATATTAGAGAAGAAAGTGGCTACTTTTCATTAGCTCCTAAGGCAGGATATGGTGCTTATTACTCAATAATAAGAAGAAGAAACTCAAATAACAACAGAAAGAGAATAGACCTGTGGGCCGTAATGACTAAGTCAAATGTATTTTCATGTTTTTGAAATATTTTATCATGGTGACCTTTCCTGAACTAAATTAGAATCAATTAACTACATCTTTAGGGATACAGTGACTCATGAGATGTATCTGTGCCCCGCATACTATATAATCACCTTCAGTTTACACTGCAATTGCTTCATTTCCAAATCCACACTCCTTGAAGGACCCAGTGTGGTAACTTGCATCTGTGGGGCCATTACTCTAGAAACTTCTTCAGCCAAGCTTGTTACATCAGATGAAGATTCCAGTTTCTTTAGCAAATCTTCTTTTTCTTTTCTAAGTCCAGTCAAATCAAGAGTTAGCTTCTTAAAAGAGAAAGATACAAAAGTAATTAGAGCTAATCTAATGATCGTCAGTGTAAATTGTACTGGTTTGGTCTTTCTCATGGCGATCATTGCTTTGCTCTCTCACACACAGATTTGAGAACTCTGACTTTTGGGCGGCTGTGCTTGGTAAGAACCAAGCAGAAGCAGGACGAGATAACAGATGTTAGTGTGTATTCCACTGGGTAGATCTTCCCTACCCTCCATAGCAGCCAAAACACTTCTCATTTAGCAACAGAAATGCTAAATCCAATTAACAGATGAGGCTTGTTAGGGATTTAGTTAAAATAAATAGTATGCAAATAAACTCACTCAGTTTTATCTACTTGATTGATAATTGATCAGTCATATTTGTAACATTGAGATAAAATCACCGTAACATTCCTGCATCTAACATTTAAAAAACATATTTTTGCTAAATCACATATTGGAAATGTTTTCAAAAAGAGAAAAAAAATACCACCTTCATGTTCGTCCTTCTCCTTTGCCAATATCATCAGTGGACGTCATCAAGTTGTAACAGCAGAACAACTCAGATCTTTGAGAGTAATTGCACATTTATTTTTACAAAATAGCAGTCTTACATAAAGAACAATTACACCAAATGATTCTCAGCTTGCTCTGAGGAAAAGTTCTTTCCTTTTTATTAATTCCAATTAGGAACAGCAAATGATGCCATCAAGTAACTAAAGGGCATAGGGCATAGTACTATAAACATGGGATATGCTATACTGAAAACTATAACTACAACCTGTAGAAACTCTCCAATAAATTCATGGTTAAATATGTGCTTGTATATATAGCATACACTGCTAATATGAACACTTAATACAATGAATTTGTACCCAGTGTTTCAAAAGTTTGGCAAAAGAGCATCGGCAAAGTGTGCTTTAGCTTAAAAATTATTAGTTTGTCTATGTTTTATCATATGATCTAGCTTCATGATTCTATAGATATTTCAGGACACACTTATTTATATACTGCTCCTGATAGTTAATACCTACACTTAAACTCCTAATTTTTAAAATATAGACCTCTTCTTGGTACAATCCACGCCTGACTCCTACTTCCTTCCCACTAATTCTCTATGTCCAATCAATGTCCAGCTCTGTACATTATGACATATTCATTTATTTTCATTCTTTTCTGCCACTCACTCAATGCGAACTTTTATATTCCACTGAGGCTACAGCTACAGCCCACTCTCTCTGTGTCCCCATTCCAACCTTCCCCTACCTTCAATGCCACTTTACCCCACTTCCGACACCAAAACTATGTTATTACCTTGTTCGGAGTTCTACCAGGGCATTCATGCTAAACGTAATAAAGTTAAGCTGTTTGAAGATAATGGAAGATTTAGCTTCAGTTTGTGTTCCAGTAGACGTCACCTAAAGTCAACATTGCTTACTACACCCCAGGCCTGTCTGCCACTTCTCCATCAGAAGCTCAACACATAGTACTTAGCTGAGTCGCTTTGTGTTTTTAAGGAAAACTTGTGATTTCTTTTAAACAAAGATTTTGTTGCTAGTTATCTTTTTATTCAGCAAAGTAGTGTTTATATTATTTTAGTTCCCACATCACAATGATTTTCCTTATCTATGAATCCTGGTATATGTTAAATATAGATAAGAATGGGTTTTACTGTCATGTTTTAATACATGTATTTTGATCATGCTGACCCTTCCCTAACCCTCTCTTGCCCTCCTCCAACCAATCTCCTTTCTCTTCCCAACTAGTATCCTTTCTTCCTTCAGGTCAATTTTATTATTGTTTATTATTATTATTATCATTATTATTATTATTATTATTATTATTATTATTATTTGTGCCTTCAGGGAGGGGCAAGACCTCATGAGTGTCCCCTCCCCTCCTATGACATAACACCGACAGGTCCAGTCTAGGTCTTGTCAAGAATGCAATGGCCTGAAGACAGCTTTCTACATTTCCTCCAGCTAGTACAATCTTTCCACCACTTCTTCCACGATGTTCCCTGAGCCATGGAGGGAGTGTGATTAGCTACGAGTCTGCAATGTCTTCACTCACTGTAATAGAATCTCCCCAAACTAAAAGTCACAATCTCTAGCACTGAGTTTCTTCCTCAGCTGTACTGAGTTGGGGTGTGTCATTTTCAATTACTCCTGTTACTGGAAATTCTAAAGCTCCCGTTTACCTGTGTGTTCATAATATATAAATATGATGTCAGAACTAAAAGAAACTTCTACATTTTTCAAATTCCCTATGCAGCACAGGAAAGTTGGGTTTAAAAAAGGCTTTGTCCTTCCTACAAACAGGCCTAAGTTTTCTTTAATTTGTTATAGGCCTAAAACATCACAGTTCTGTTCCTTCTATGTTAGCAAGTTCTAACACCACACATGTGTCTCTACCCCCTTCCAGAAAAGATTAACCCAATAAAAACAAAAAGTACATGAATATATACATGTTAAAATCAATCCAACAATATAAAAGGCATTACAGGAAGAAACAGTAAAATTATGGAGACAGTAAACAGGAACACTACTTCATCAAAGTAAATAATATTTGGGGCTGGGGAGACATATGTATATAGTTCAGTTCATAGGAATGAGGCCTGAGTTTGATCCCCAACACTGTATCTGGGGGTTAGCATGTTTTTACTCAGGAGAATCCTAAGTGTGAAGTTATCCTCAGCTACTTAGTAAAGCCAACCTCCAATCTGGGAAATATGAGATCCTGTCTAAATCAACACACACACACACACACACACACACACACACACACACACACACACACACACACACACACACACACACACACACCAGCTTAAACAGTTTTTAAAATCTATAGTCTTTAAGGCATATTTCTAATATTTGTTATATGTAGAATTTCCTCAACATTTTCAACAAATTACTTGGACTGTCTTCCAAGCATCTCTCAGCTTAGGAATTCAATGTACATGAGAAATTCTACAGACAACCCAAGAAGTAGGCATAAATGTCATGTGATTATACTTGGTTTGTCCTGTAAGAAAGGCAGCTTTGTTATAAAAAGAGCATTCTATATAGCTGCCAAATACATTAATGTTACCCTGAACATCACTATTATCCTATTATTAGTGGCCTGATTTAGTTTTGTTCTTATTGTTCCATCTCTAACCAAACATTTAAGATATTTATGTCCATCATACTTAAGAGAAGTGATATGACACAGATGAAAGAACCATAATTCCTTCTAATTCTCTGGATCTATTGCTCCACATATAGGGTCATTTCCTCTTTTAAAAACAGAGATGACACTTACCTATCTAATGATAGCAGATTTAAGGTTAGAATTTTAAAAATATCCACAAAGCCCTTCATAGACTTTAAAATGGGTAGTATTATTGGGAGCATTACCACTCTGTGGTTTTTACCTTCAAGGGCCTGGGGATATTTTTTTAAAGATTAAGACACACATTAATAAAGTTGTTTTGCTTAGTGTGTATATATAATAATTCTATCCTTTGCCTTAAGATAGAGCTTCAGTTTAGGTTCCCTGTGAGTTGTTTGCTTATTAAAGATCCACTCCTCTGCTTCTGTGTCTCTAGCACCACGGTTCTCCCATATTCTTCTGAAACTCTATCTCATTTAATCAATTACAATAAGAATTGAGATGTATTAACATAATTCTGTATAGAATTAGTATAAATAAAGGTTATAAGATAGAACTTAACACTATAGCCTTAAATTGGTTACTGCTTACAAATTATTTATTAAATACAACACTGAGATAGAACTGATATGTTATATGTTATAGTAAGCAAATGAGGCTGCTCTGGAGCAGTGTATTCTGGGTATGACAGGTCATAGTCCTCCTGAACTCACATCAACTGCAATTACTAGCAGAACTGTAGTACAAGACTGGATCCACTAACATTTGTAATGGAAAAGGGCAGAGGCTCAAAAAGCTCTATCCTCCTGTGAGGATTTATAGGCAGTTAACTGTTGAAGGAAGCAGGAACTCATAAGGTCATGCCCCTTTTTGGGCATGTACAGACAGTTAAGGGAGAGAAGGAGACATTTTCTTTAGTGGTGTAGCCATTGAGAAGTTGCCTACGCTACTGCAGTTAACTCTTGACCCATGTTCCCCTAAATATCCATATAAAACTCCTTTGTTTTTTGGTTTGTCATAGGTGTTAGGCTGGAATGAATTGACATTGTCTCCTTAGGAAAATTTCACACAGCACAGGCACAGAGTGCATGATTTCATTCACAGGTGACATATGCAATAATGCTGACCTCATGGAAGGCAAAAGCAGAATTGTGGTTCCCAGACACTGAGAGAAGCAGTAGGAAAGACATGATCAGAGGTTCAATGATGAGGACAAAAGTTTATTTGGATAGGAATAATCTGGTGTATACGGTAGGTGGCTACACCTTATGATAATGCACTGATTATTTCAAAAGACTAGAAGCAAGGATTTTGAATCTTTATATTTTAAAGAAATAATAAATGATTGAGACACATATGTTTAACACAATTTAAGTAAGATCCAATATGTTTAAAAACACATGGTGCCCCATACATACAAATCGTTTTCTATATCAATTTTTTGTATTTAAATAAAAATATGGAATACTGAAAAAAATCCTTCAAAAAGGGAAAAGAAAACTCTTCAAGCAAATGCAAGGACATTGTACATATATGGAAGAACTATTCTTAAGTAATAAGTTGACAGCAAACTATTCTCAAATAACTCTAATGAACCACATTCTAACACTGTCCTTTTCACAGTGGTGGGGTTTGTTTATAAAATGGGCTAACACTGTAATGATTATATGGTTATACACTGTTAATTATGAAGGAATTATGTAAATGTAATTAAAGCTCCTAATCAAGTGACATGCAGGCAGGGTGTCTTGACTGACCAGTCTAATCAAATGAAGTCTTAGAAACAGTCTATGGACTCTCCTTGAGACAGTGATTCTCCTACTGGCATGAAGTGAGTTCCCATGTCAGAGAACTATGCATAAAGCTAGTAGCAAAAGACCTAAGGGAGGTGAATTAGTTACGTGTTGCTGGGATAATACCACACAAAGAACTTAAGAGTTTATTTTGGATCACAATTCAGCATTACAGTTAATTATGGTGGTGTGCTGGCTACTTTTATGTCATCTTGATACAAGCCAGAGTCATTTGGTAAGAGGACACCTCATTCAAGAAAATATCCCTACAAGACTGGTCTGTGAGCAAACCAGTATACAGTATCTCCCATGATCTTTTCGGCCCCTGCCTCCAGGTTCCTACCTCAAGTTTCGACCTTGACTTCCCTAAATAATGAATTACAAGTTATAAGATTAAAGAACTTACTTCTTCTCCAAGTTGATTTTTGTCATGTGTTTGTAATAGAGGCCCTAAGATATAATTGGTCCCAGGTATTGAGTATTACCACAACAGACCTGACCATGTGTTCTTGGGAGGACTGTGGTAGCATTTAGACATTGGGCTAGAAAAGTCATTCAATGCTCAGCGCTCAGCTGACTGTTTTGTTAGATCTTGGAAGATAAGAATGTTGAGAGCAATGCAGATGATGGAAACCTGGCTTGTCAAGTTTCAGAGGTAAGTTAGAGTCCCTTAAATTCTCAATTGTCTGAATTAATAATCTGTGGTCCTGTTCAGCTGGACCTGAAGAATCAGCTGTGATTAAGAAGCCACCAGCATCAATGAAGAGACTCTTCTGAGAATTGTTTACTCAGGGTTAGCACAGAGGACCAAGCCTGGACCTTGTGCTGGATGCCAAACTTGGTAATGTGTTAAAGTCTTCCAGGTACTGGTTTTGAAGGTGTGAAAGGGTCACAGAAAGCATCTAAAATTTAGCACCATGTGGCAACATTAGACTCCCCAAAGGGAACCCAGGACAGGCTATTGGTGAAGGTGGCACACAGTTGCAGAGACTCCAGAAGTTTGTACCATTGGACAACAGAAAAGGATGCCAGTGGAGCCAGATTGAACCTAGAAGACATGATATATGTGCTATGGCAAGCCTTTTGGAGCCTAGAAGATTCTGAGTCCAGAAATCTAACTATGAGCTGTACACTGCTGAATTATGATCTGCTCTGCAACTGTGCCATGATTCTTTCTTCTTGGATTAAGCATACATGGAACCAACAGTGGAGAGACTTCTGGAGTTTCACAGAGAACTATAAGTTTTAGGAATACTATTGTTGTTTTAGAGAAACTTTGGATATTTCAGAGAAAATTTGAACTTGAAAGAGACATAACTTTTAAAGTCCTTGAATTTTTAAAAGCTGTTGGATTTTTATACTAGAATGTTTTATACTGTGATATTAACATTAACATACCATTTGGGGAATAAATGAAAAAGAAAGGATTGTAGTTGAATAGTGTTATGTTTGTGTGCTCTGGCTAGTTTTATGTCAATATGACGCAAGCTAGAGTCATTTGTGGAGAACCTTAATTTAAAAAAAAAAAAAAAAAAGGCCTCCAGGCAAGATCTAGGAACTCCATGTAAGACACTGCCCACTGCAAGCTAACACTCCTTAAAAGCTGTGCAATAACCCCAGACTTCACCTCTCCCCCAGGCTCCATACTAGGGCCCACAGCCCTGGAAGCCTTATGGGAGAGGCCAACTGTTCTTAGGAACCCCGGGTAAGGTATGACCCAATACCCACAAAGCTCCTTTAAGCCTGAACAGCAATTCCAGACTATATATTTTCCCAAACCTGGCTCTATATCCTTGCCTACAACATCAGAAGAGGACATCTAATTTTTAGAGACCAGGCTGGAACTAGGGACCCCAGTTAAAACTCTGCCCACTGCCCACTAATACTCTTTAAAGCCCACCAGACAACCCTAGACTGTACCCCCTCCCTTGGGCTTCATAGTAGGGTCCACAATTCTGGCAGTTGTACCAAAGGCCAGAATGCTCCTATGGACCTCAAGGAAGACACCTGCCTACTGTCCACTAAATCTCTTTAAGTCTATCCAACAATGATGCCACACTGCACCCCCACCTCTGGGCCTTATATCCCTGCCTACTACTTTGGGAGTAGTCTTCTGCTTTATTGGAGGCCAGGCTGCTCCTAAGAACCCCAGGTAAGACATTGCCTACTACCCACAAAAACCCTGTAAGCCTGCCCAACAACCTCAGACTACAAACCTCTACCCTGGTCCCATATCCTGGTCTACAACTTCGGAAGAAGACTTCTGCTTTACCAGAGGCCAGGCTTGAAAAATGGACCCCAAGCCTAAAACTTCAGAAGAAGAGTTCAGCTTTACTAGAACACAGGCTGGATCTTGGGACTTGAGAATCAGAAGTTTTGCTGTAGGCCAGACCAGATATAGGGACCTCAATTGGAACCCCTTCTCCTGGCCTACAATTTCGGAAGAAAAGTTTGGCTTTACAAGAGGCCAGGGCATATATAGAGACCCTAGCCCCAAAATCCCATAGGGAACAACCTACTGGACCTGAAGGTACAGTAGTCACCAGAAACCTTGGCCATTTAGACTAGTAGAACAGAGAGAAAAGAGAAACCAAGAAACAAAACACCCATCTAACAAAGACAAACACAAGAATCAACACCTAGACCTATAATCACCCCAAATCCAGATGCCTACACATCAGTGTAAGAACACAATTAATAACAGAAGGGCAATATGGTACCACCAGAGCTCAGCTATCCTACATAGAAAGACCAGAACAACCCAACACAGCTGAAGCCCAAGACAATGACCTTAAAAAATGTTATGAAAATTATAGAGGTCATTAAAGAGGATCTGAACAAATCCCTTGAAGAAACTGAGGTAAATACAAACACAAAATTGGAAGAAAATCAGTAAGTCCCTAAAAGAAAGCTAAGAAAACAAACAAGCAGATAGAGGAAACTGTTCAAGACCTGAAAATGGAAATAGAAGCAATGAAGAAAACACAAACTGAGGGAATCCTGGACGGAATATCAAGGTAAGCATCAGTAACTACAGATGCAAGTAAAACCAACAGAGTATGAGATCATAGGAACAGAAGAGAAGAGGCCTAGATCAAAACCTCAGAGAACATATGTAACAAAATTACAGAAGAAAAATTTCCCAACATAAATAAGAACATGCCTATAAAGGGAAAAGCTTACAGAACACCAAATAGATTGGACCAGAAGAGAAAATTCTCTCACCACATAATAATCAAAACACTTAAACATACAGAACAAAACAAGAATATTAAAATCTGCAAGGAAAATAGGCCAAGTAACATGTAAAGGCAGATCTATTAGAATCATACCCACTAAAATCCAGAAGCGCCTGGACTGATGTCTTGAAGACTCTAAGAGATCACAGATGCCATCCCAGATTACTATACCCCACAAAACTGTCAATCATCATACATGGAGAAAACAAGATATTTCATGACAAAGTCAAATTTAAACAACTATATACAAATCCAGCCCTACGGAAGATACTAGAAGGAAAGCTTCAACCCCAGGAAGTTAACTACACCCACTGAAAGACAAGTAATAGACAATTTTATACAAGCAAAAACCGAAGAATGGAAAAGCAGACACACACAGACAGACACACAGCACATACAGACACACAAACACACACACACGCATTACTACCACTACCAAAAAGCCCCTCAAATTAACAATCAATGGTCATTAACATCCTGATATTTTCTGTCAGCTTACCTGATGCACATAATCTACTAATATTTTAATTATCATCTGCAGCGCCACAGCCTCACAGTCAGTGCTGGCAATTACAACTGCAATAAGTAGGTTTAAACTAAGTCTCTACTGATCTATAAGCCAACAAAGACTCTGGAGTCAGATGTCTGCTAGATCAGAGAGGACTAGACCTTGTTTTTTGGTTTTAACAAAATCCAATATCCCTTCATGATAAAAGTCTTGGAGTGGTCAGAGGTCAAAGGGATATGATAAAAGCAATATATAGTATATAGATTGCCAGCACCAATTAAATGGTGAAAAACTCAAAGCAAGTCCACTAAAATTAAAAACAAGACAAGACTGTCCATTCTCCTCATACCTGTTGAATATAGTACTTGAAGTTCTAGCTAGAACAATAAGACAACTAAAGGAGATCAAGGGGAAACAAATTGAAGAGGAAAAAGTCAAAGTATTATTATTCGTAGATGATGATTGTATACATAAGCACACAAAAATTCTACCAGGGAATTCCTATAGTTGATAAACACCTTTAGTCAAATGGCTAGATATAAGATTAATTTAAAAAGTAGCCTTCCTTTATGAAAATGATAAACAGTTTGAGAAAGAAATCAGAAAATCAACATCTTTTACAATAGCCTCAAACAATAGAAAATATTTTGGTTTAATTTGAACCCAAGTGAAATACCTGCATGAAAAGAACTTCAAGTTTCTGAAGAGAGAAACTGAAGAAGATATAAGATGATGAAAAGATCTCCCATGCTCTTGGATAGGTAGAATTAACACAGTAAAAATGGCAATAGTAACTAAAATCAATCTATAAGTTCAATGCAATCCCCATTAAAATCATAGCACAATTCTTGAAAGACCTTGAAATTGACTTTGAATGAACAATATTCAATTCAAATGAAAAAATTTAAAAAATCCAGGATATCTGAAACAATCCTGTACAATAAAAGAACCTCAGAGCTATCACCATCCCTGATTTCAAGCTTGACTACAGAGCTATTGTAATAAAAACAGCCTGGTATTGGCATAAAAACAGACAGATGGATCAACAGAAACAAATAAACATGGAGAAGAATTCAAGGTGATCCATATCTATCACCTTGCACAAAACTCAAGTCCAAGTGGATCATAGACTTCTGCATGAATCCAGATATACTGAACCTGATAGAAGAGAAAGTGCGGCACAATTTGGAATGTTTTGGCACAGGAGACCACTTCCTGAATAGAACACCAACAGCACAGGCACTAAGATCAGAAGTTAATAAATGGAACTTCATGAAATTGAAATGTTTCTGTGAGGCAAAAGACACTGTCAATAGAACAAAACAGCAGCCTACAGAATGAGAAAAGATCTTCACCAGCCACACATCTGACAGAGGAATGCTTTCCAAAATATAAAAATAACCCAAGAAACTCAAGGAATCAAAAAAACCAAACAATCCAATTGAAAAACAGAGTACAGATGTAAACAGAGAATACTCAACAGAAGTATAGCTAATGGTCAAGAAACATTTGAGGAAATATTCAACATCCTTAGTCATCAGGAAAATGCAAATCGAAAAAAATTATAAGATTCCATGTTACACCTGTCAGAATGACTAAGGTCAAAAACAGAAGCAGCAGCTCAGAGTGGAGAGGATGGAGTACATATCCTTAATTCTGCAACTTTCATGCTTATAAAAACTATGACATGTAACCCATACTGCCAAGATTCTGTTGCCAGCTCAGAATGGAGTCTATCTCCCTTGAACCACCAGCTCATCAGCTTCTAGGTACTTTTTTCTGAGAAAACATTTTCCTAGGCAGGGCACCTTTCCAGGGGCAATCTCTGTTTCAATAAGGTTGTATCATAAGAAATAAATTTGAATTTTCATAACATCTTTGATGGATGGGAGTATCGTCTTTAGGCACCTTTCTGAATGATCCAATGAAGAGAATAAAGATCCAAACAATATTAGTGCTTATTTTTGGTCTGTGTTCTCCTTCTCTGTGAATTTGAATTTGCTCAGACAACATACTTCACTAAACTTCCCATTTTTATTACCTTCTGGCTCTTTCTCCTGGTAATAAAAATAAGTGCACTAAGTTGTAGCCATGTAACATCTTGAATGTTGTTGCTTTTGAAGCTTCCTCTACTAAAGAAATTAGTCTATCAATCTTGGATTCAACTGTTGTGGAATAATCTTTTTGTAGACTGAGAAGATGTTTCTTTGCCAAGGTGGATAGATTGTTGAGTCTACTTTTGAACAACCACTAGTCTCAAATATGTACATTGGTACGGATTTTTATATATATTGACACAAGTTAAAGCTTATTTTCTTATACTGTACATACATTATTACTCTTGTTCAAGTTACTGTATGTATGCAGCTCATTTAACAATGTAATACATTGAATGATTTCTAGTCCTTGAAATCTATTTAGGATTATATAGAAATAGGTTTAGTTAGTCATCTCTAACAATCAAACTAATAGTCATGTTAGGTATGTTTTCAAAGTAACACAGAGATATATTTTAAATATATTCAAAGACTACAAAATGTGACATTCTAATGCTTTAGTATCACAGGGCTTTTCATGACAGGGAGACATGGCTGCTCCTAGCAACACCAGTATTCTTCATAGAAGGATGACGGGCATCTAAGAACCTCCATATGGAGTTTGCTTTCTTTGTGGCAAAGCTAGCCATTCTGGCAAGAAACTAACTGCCCTTACCTCGATTGCTGACAGTTACTGTCCAAACTGGACAATCAGGAAACAAAAGACAACAACTACCAAACTTTGCCAGGACAGGTAACACAATTCTTCAAAATTCCTGCTTCACAAATATGTCACATATGCTAGGCCTAAGATCAATTCCCCAAAGGTTTCACAGAAAACCTGGGTAACTGCCGGGCTGCTAGCTGTTTCTTTCATTTAGATAGTTTTGGAAGTTGCTTCCTCTACACATTCTGTTTTTATAGGTCATATTATATACTTACTGGGTCTCTGATGGAGTTGAAGACAAGGTATTTATAATTACAGTTTTATTGCAAAATTCAAAAAAGAAACTCACAAAAGAGGTATAAAAAGTTTATGATTGAGAGACATAAAAGCTTAAATTTTTTATCTAATAAATGTTTTAAGGTCTAAAAAAAGTATTTACACTGATAAAAAAAAACTATGATAAAAATAGTACAAAACTTTAGACTTACTAGTATAGGACAGATATTACAGTACTTTCTCCAGATTTGTCAAATACATATGGGCTAATTAATCATTGTGAATGTAATTCTTACTTGAAAATTTCATGTGGGATGACCATATACAAATCACTTTTACTATTCTGGGCTTCATCATAACATATTTTAGAGAATTTGGATGTAAGAGCCTAGATTAATTACTCAAAATCTACCATATTTTTTGTATATCATGTGGCTTAGGGAGTCTGTTTTTTCATTAATAAAAAATGATGTTATAAGCTTTGCTTTTAGGAAGCTAAATCTAGACACAGTAATACTCAACAACAGACTAAGTTTATTAGCTATACTTTGCATTAATCACTATGACAAAATATCAATTCCATAAAAAATTACCACAAGGTTATCAGCTTAAAAATAACATCTAGTTATTACCTCCTATTTCCCTTGGGTCAGGTTTCAGCCTCAGTATACAGGTTCTCATAATCAGACTATCACAAGTAGTATCTCTTTCTCAGCTGGTGTAGGCCTGTGGGTAGCTCACATATCACTGATCAGGAAGAAGGCAGGCAAAACCATCAAATGCATGCCTCCTTCTTAAGTTTGCACCATTTTACAAAATAGTGCCCATCATTTGGGGAAACTTTTTCAACATATGAGACTTTGTTTGACATACTTTAACCATAATAGTGTATTGTAATTAGTTTCTGACTCGGACTAAGCCCAAGATCCAGACCAGCAAGTCTCAAATAAACTGCCCACAGCTGCTGGGTCCCAAATAATAACAAAAAGGCTTATATTAATTACAGGCTTCTTGGCCCATGGCTTAGGCATATTGCTAGCTAGCTTTTGCATCTTAATCCATTTCTATTAATCTATGTCTTGCCACGCGACCAGTGGCTTACCTGAATTCCTTTACATCTTTCTTCTCAGCAGCAACTCACAGAGTCTCTTGTCTGATTCCGTCCTTCTTTCCCTTTATCTATGCTTGAATTTTCTGCTGCCCATAAGCTAGCTTGCCATAACCATTCCTTTATTATCCAATGATATTTCACAGCACATAGAAAGGCATCCCACATCAAGAGTGAGCATTTTAAAGAAGTAGAAACAAAGGGAGCTGCTGTTCCCCTCAATGCTAGTTCGGGAAATCCTGACTACTTTCCTTCTATGTATCTCCATGATATATTGTATCCTCCAAACTAGGAACAGCATCACATGTCCATACAACCATGCAGCTTTTGAGCTTTCACACTGGAGAAACCATCAACCAGAGCACAAGAAACTGCAAGGCAGTCCTGATGAAATTGAATTTTCTTCTCCATCAGGGCACCTGGGTAAATATTTAATGTTCAAGGATGAAATATTAGAAAAAGAAACAGGACTAATCAAGATTTGGGTCCTTTAGAATACTAAAGACCCAATATACTGAAAAGCTTTTATAAAAAAAAGTCTGAACCACTTCACTAATCACTTCACAATGTGATTTCAGAGACCGATTTTGGTGGACCAGACTGAGCACTGCCTTTTCAACAAACAGGATGCTCTGTTACACATGTGTAGAAAGGGCATCTGAGTATCTACACACTTTAGAAGCAGCACTCCAAGGACATGATAGAACAGGGTACAGTTAGAGTGAGAAGTGACTCTGGCTCATCATTTTTTTTGCACGCATGGTAACTTACTTTTCACCACCAGAGTAAAGGTTTAATCTAATAATTACTTATAAAAATTACAGTATGTTTTGATAGTAGGACCTAAAAGACACGCTTAGAAATTCTAAAGAAGCAGCAAGCCAAAATTTGAGGAGTGACATTATAGTTACATTTTTTATTGGAAAGCTCTTGGAGACAAAGAGCTTAAGTGGCAAGTGAGCTCTTTCCTGTCCACACCAGGATAAAGGTCAAAAAATAGCCAGAGAAGCCAGGAAAATATAGCTCACTCTGGTAGCTATACTGTGGTTTCTCCTGGAGACAGACAGACGGACAGACAGACAGACACACACACAAGGGGGAGAGAGGGGGGATGAGAGAGAGAGAATGAGAGAGAGACTGGGGCTGTATGTCAGTATGTAGCCCAGACTGGCCTCAAACACTGCATTCTGGCCTCAGCCACCACTGTGTTGGAATTTAGAGAAATGCGTCACCACATCTGGGTCCCAACATTCCAATCTTGAGCTCCTATGAGCACTGACAAAGGACACTAATGCAGAATAAAAAATAAAAATTCATTCATATTTCCTACTCAAGTAATTCTTATTTGTACTAACAGAGGCAGCAATTTAAAATTATCAAACAATAAGTATAACAATTTCGTCATCAAAATTGTCTTGAAGTAGAATAATGACAAAATTCAAATTTCATAATATCTTGTGACTTTTACGGAGAAGAGACTCCTAAATTACACTGTAAAGTTTGTGACATTTTATTGGTGGGTATAGCTAATATCGTCTTAGTCGGAATATTGCTCTTTCATAGGGGACAAAGCTGAAATCAAGCATAGTCACATAATCATGTAAGTTATTAAGACAATTTGGCCTCCAACACATTTTCTATCCAAGTACATACAAAGATAATACAGTTTAGTTTCAGAACGTTCAAATTTAGTAAGAGTTCTAGGTTTAAAAGAGGACCTTTTCTCTGTTTTGATATTTGAGCCCATACAGGATTTTTAAAAACAAAATATCACCAACAAAAGTATCTTAGACAGAAAATGTAATTGTCCATGTAATGAAATACTGAATGAAAATTCTACTCAGTTACAGCATCACTCACAAAAACTCCTTTCTGATAGATGCAGTTATTAAAAGTCTAAAGTATGTTCAGAAAGTGTCAAGCAAATGAAGGTAATGTAGAGGACTTTCCCCTGATGCATTTGCTAGCAGTTAGACTTCAGTAGCCTTTAGAGACCATTAAGTACCCCTGGCTAATTGGGCAATGGTGAATTAATCCTCCTTTTATTCCAGCAGCACTATTTTAACGCCCTTATACTCTGTCAGTGTAGTGTCTGAATGACAAAATAATATTGTGCATGAATAATAAGCAGAAAAGTTAGATTAACATTCCATGTTTCACATGCCATACCTGTGTCAGAGAACTTTCTTTTTAAGTCACTGACATTCAACTTTCTTAAACAATCTCATGTTGACATCGTTTTGAGGCGAATTTTCCTAATTACTGTTAATTGCCTATCAAGGAGAAAACTCATGAGTGCAGTTGTCTAGCACAAAGTTAGCTCCACTGTGCATATTAAAGACAAAGCATGACACTCAGGCACTGCTCTGTTAAAAGGTCATATTAGTAACACAATTAACAAAGCATTTTTTTATGGTTCTGAAAATGCCAATCTGTCTTGATGTGTTCAAATTAGGTTTTATCATAGAAATATGAGTGTCTGCATATGGATAGCAGGTAGGCTACTCTGGGTAACATTTACAAAGGGTAAAATTAATTCAATATCCTTATACTTGGTCATATAAGTACTAGGTAATGGCCAACTAAAAGAGTGGGTTTTTTTTGTAAGTATCATTGAATATAATTTCTCAGAATATAAACAATACTATTCTAAATCTCAAATGTTTTTCAAAGGTGTTTACTAACATTTTAAATTTTGAAAACAGTCTCTGAAACATTTAACATTAATTCTTAATTGATCTTATGGTTTTGATATTACAGAAAGCTGTAATGTTTCTGTAATGTTATACATTGCCAAATAATCAGAATAACTAGATTAATATCAAAGTTAAACTACATCAGTTCAATTTCTGGTCCCATAAGTATGTGAAAAATTATGGCTATAAAAATGTGGCATATATAAAATTTGGAAGTTAGCATATGAAATTGGCAACAATTAATAAGAGCTTATTTGTTGTCTTGCTATTACTTCAAATGCCATATTCAAATTAACTGGAAATAGAGATATTTTATTTACATCAGATACTTGGAACCAAAGTAAACCATCACTACCAGAGTGATCTCTCAATATCCATGTGGTAAGATTCAATGTCAGCCCTTAATACCCACTGTGAGGCTGACACCCTTCCATGTGATGCCTGTTTCCAGCAGGAATAAAAGAGAGGGTAATCTCACCTGATTCCAAAGACTACGGAATGTCTTTTAAAGCACATCAGGCTCATGTTACATCTCCATCTCCTACTTCTATTGTGGAAACTATTTTAGCCCAAGTGTTCACTGTATACCCCCCCACTTTTAATTTTGTCTTTCACTCTTTTGTCAATATTTTTTCAGTTACTGAAATTATTTGGAGGCAAGAATAAAAATGTCAATTCCCCAAACACACACACACACACACACACACACACACACACACACACACACACACACGATCACTGATTAAACTGTGTATAATCATTTAACAAAAATGGAAGTTGTTCTAGGGCGATGTTAACACTCTGTTTTAGTATAGGATAACCATAAATTTTCAGGTAGCATATATAAGGGCATTCATATGTATAATACAATATTCTAATCATTAAAAGTAGCAATGAAATGTGTATGAAATAAAAAGAACTAAGAGGAAGCATGTGTGGGAGAGAGGCTTGTGTGGTGTGGGCTGTATACTATATGCCTGCATGCAAAAGACCTTTACCTAGCCCCTGTGTAATAAATTAAAACAGAAAATGAATTCAAAAATAGTAAGTACAGTTAAATATCACAATCCAATAGTCAAACATGTTCTAATTTGTCATTTTCAAGATTAGTATTTTAATGAGACAAATGTATTTGAAATTATATTGTTACAAAAAGAAACATTGCATAAATGAGTGACTGCAATATCTCATACTGTTTCATCATAAACAAAAGGGAAGGTTTTTAATTGATACTGTCCAGTCTGCATTTTCTTTTGTATATTTTCTCTGTAAGATTGAAAGTAAAAACAGATTATAAGAAACATGATTTTCTAGCACACAGTGTTCTAAATAATAATAACAGTCCCTAACAATCATTTGCAGATATTGTGTTAACAAATATCACTAAGTTCATCTAGAAGATCGGACATTGGAACAAGACAGTCACGTCCAATTCCACATGGATTCTGAGCTCAGATCCTGGATTTTGCACAGTTTGCCTTGTGAACATGATCCGAGTGACATTTCACAAATTCCTGGATAAATGTTGCTACACTCTGCCAGGAGAGAGACAGGCTATGTCATGCACAGATCAATAATCGCACTGTGTTTCATCAGCCTCAAAATAAAAAATGCTTCATCTGGCAAAAGCCATGTCCCTAGAGAATCTGACAGATATAAACTGAATAGCTTACAACAATTGTGTACCACACAATCTACTGGTGTAAGTAAAAGAAACTTTGGGGAAGGGTAATGTGAATCATAGAGAGTTGTTTTCTATGTTTTTATCCAAGGACAATGAGGCTATTTAAAAATCTGATAATTCTTGGCAAGAAAAAAAAAAAGGCCAGTAGTTCACCGCTTCCAACATTTTGATTAAAAGATATATAAACAACTATCAAAAAATAAATTTAGGAAAAACTGACAAAAATATCAAAATAAGTACACGAAATGTTAATGTAGATTCATAGGATGTGACACATTTATAATTCAAGAGCTTGCTAAGCATATTTTGAAATGTGGTATCTATATACTGGATAAACCTAAGAGCCCAGGGCATTCGCTTACTGGGTTATATTCCATGCCCTAACACTCACTCAAGTTTTTTTTTTATTTGAGGTTTAATTAAACCAATTTAAGGTTAATTAGTTAATATAATTAAATAAGAAATGTCACAAAGAAAAAACTCAAATCCTAAAATTGAACTAGTTTATTTGCTTCTGCTCCAAAAATCTGAGAATAAAATATATTGTCACAGAATGTATCAGACTCAGAGTAGGGGGTCAAATCTCTTCAAGGAATTTAGAAGAAACAAGTGTTTATTATTTCAAAAAAGCAGTAGTGTACATTTGTAGTACTTATGCTTACAGGCTGCATGTGAATCCTGTGATCATCTTGTTCTCCAGGTCACAGTTTAGAAACATCTCTTATTAACTTTTAAGAAATATTACTGTCTTAGCTTTGTTTCAGATTGCTGTGAGAAATTGCAATAATCATGCAACTTTAAAAGACAATGACTAATTTGGGGCTCATTGTTCCAGAGCTTCAGTCCATGACAAAATGGTGTGGAGTGTGGTGGTAACAGAAAAGCCAGGCACTGGAGCAGGAAGAAGCTTAGGTCTTTTACTTTTTGCTGATTGCTGCATATTTTTACTAAAATAATAACCATTATTAGATGTATGTTTCTTGAGTCTTTTACAGTATTTTTTATTATTTAAAGCAATTTTAGAACTTAAAAATATTTTGTTCATATCCTTTTTCTCCCATCCTTCCACTCCCCTCCACTTATCCAACTTTAAAGAGAAGCAAAACCCCAATACAACAACTAAATTTCCACACCTAGGAAAACAAAATTAAACCATCCCCAAAAGAAAGAAAAACATCAAATCCCTCTCCTCAGAGTTCAGGGAAGCCACTGAAAAGGAAGAAGAAAGCGTCTAAGAGCCAGAGGGGATGGAGGGCACTAGGAGAACATGAGCAAAGATCACATGGACCCTGAAGCAGCATAGAGCCTGCACAGGTCTGCATCAGGTCTTCTAATTCTATGTATAAATTTTGCTTCCAATTTAGTGCTTCTAGGGGATTCCTGAATGTGCAAATGACTGGGTCTCTGACTCTGTGCCTTCTCTTGGGCTCTTTCCCTTCTGTTGGTTTGTCTTGTCCAACTTCGATATCAAAGTTTTTGTTTTATCTTCTTATATTTTATCAAATAATTGAAATAAATGAATGAATGAGTAATAAATAAATAAATGTGAACCTAGGTACTAGGGTAAAGCTTAACAACTGAACCGTCACTTATACCTGCTGGGAAGGGAAATTTAGTTTTCCCCAGCAGAGTGACACTGGGTATACAAACCATTCCAGGACAGTTCTTATGCTCAGGAAGGCTCACATGTTGATCCATATGCATTACTGAGAATGGCATGGGATTCTGAGGACCTCAAAGCCGACTAACAGTGACACAACTCCTCCAACATGGCCACACCTCCTAATCCTTTCCAAATAGTTCCACCAACTGGGACCAAATATTCAAACATATAATGAGCCTATGGGCACCATTATCATTCAAACCTCCTTAACTGTCATACTTTCTTCTGTCATACTTTCTACTTACCTAAAATCCTGGAGCTAGTTAGGTAACTAGAGCTGCTATTAATATAGTGAAATAATCAATATAATTAACATAGTGATATAACTTCCATTAGAAAACAACGTTTTTATGCAAAACAGAATTCAGAGTATTAAAAGCCTAAGGACTAGAAAACTGACCAGAATAATTGAAATAGCCCCTGTAGGGTTTGTGACAAACAGGAAACAGAATACGCTTCATTCTCTTTGAAAAATGCCCTGACTGAGCTCACTAACCTTCACATCATACCAAACCTCCACTGCTTTTATGGCAAACATTTATTGTGCTTCTTAAACGAGATCAAAGCTTTCAACTCCTTGCTGGGAACCAAACCAGACAGTAAATCAAGTTTTCCACATTCATTGAAAATGGGCCATGTCCTCAATTATGCTTACATCTGTGGGAGTTATCAAAAATGTTTAATATAAGATTTTTTCTTTACTTGAAGAAGCCTATTAACTATAAAAACAACACAATTTATCAATCTTACTCTCAAAAGTTTTTAACTTTTACCTGGAGGCCATCTTCAAAAAGGAGGATTATTAAACTAAGATTAAGTAATAGATTGTGGGCATAGAGACGGATCAGAGGCCAAGTGCTTACTGCTCCTGTAGAGGACCCAAAGGTGGTTCCCAGAAATCATGTCAAGAAGCTTATAATTACTTTTACTTCCAGCCCCATGAGATTTCATGCCCACCCTCTGGCCTCCATGGGCATCTGTATATACATGGTATATATAAGTCACACAAGCACACACACACCTATATATAAAATAAATATTTTTTCAAGGAAATACCTGTGTTGCTTTAAATGAGAACTATCCCTTATGGACTCTAGTATTTGAATATATATTTATTATATAAAATACATAATGGGAATTTTGTCTGAGTGCATTCATGTGCACTATGTATGTATGTGCAGGTGTCTGCGGAGGCCATATGAAGACACTAGATTCCTTGGAATTAGAGTTACTGATGGTTTTGGAGTTACAGATGGGAACTTAAGCCCTGGGGTTCTCTATAACAAGAACAAGTACTCTTAACACTAAGCCATCTTTCCAGCCTGTACTATTTAAATGCTTGGTCCCAAGGTTGTGGTGTTGTTTGGTGACATTATGGAATCTAGGAGGTGTATCCTGTTAGAGAAAATACATCAATAGATATAAGCATTGGGAACGTATGTATCCATTTCCTCATCTGACTTCTAGTTCACCCTCTCAGCTTCTTGTTTGTAAATGAAGATGTAACCACTCATCTTATTGCTCCCGATACATGCTGTACATCTGACCCTCTGGAACCATATGCCAAAATAAACTTTCTGCTATAAGTGGTTTCTGGTCATGGTAATAGAAAACCAACTAACAAATAGATTTAGGTTGTGATCCTGAAGTTACCACTTCATACCTTGGGCAAATATTTCAATTCTTTAAGACTTAATTACATTGCACACAAACAATGGGCACTGTCTTCTTTATAAAGCTTCATGATAAGCTAATTAAAAGAAAAAATAAAAAGCCTAAAAATTAGGTCCAATAGTCATTTAATGAAAGCTATCTGGTGTTTTTATAATTTGTTTTGTTTTGTTTTGTTTTTTGTTTTTTAACATCATAGAAGCAAAGAGCACAAAGTCTGCCATTAGGCTGCTGAGTCAGCAGTCCTGGGTTGCAATTTACAGGCCATGGCATTAGCTAAGTTATAATCCCATTCTTAGGCTCTCCATTTGTACCAAAGGATCAGCTGTAGAGCTGGCTTCATTGAATAAATGTCTGAAGTAACGAATAAGTTATGTAATGAGCTTATAACAGCACTTGACACTTAACACATGCAAAAGTATTGGCAAATACTGTTTTAATTAAGAACACAATGTAACATTTGAAAGAATAGATCCATCCACACAGACTGGAGGCAATGTATGGTTTGTGGAAGAGAGGATTCTTTACTATGACAGATGTTTGATGTGAGAAAGAAAAAATTATAAGAATAGATCTGTTGAGCAAACTGCAGTAGAAGGTGTAAGAGATGCAGGCATGGGAACAGACGCTTCCCCAATACAGAAACAAAACAAAACAAAACAAACATGCATTTAGAATAGAAGTTTGGGGAACAGTGAACACAAATAGTGATTTTTAATGTATATTAATATAAAGCACATTAAACATAGTCAAGTGCATAATAAGGTGAGGACACTAAAGAATATAAAATGGATAAAACAATCCCATTTTTAAAGTATTTATAAAATGTAAATAGTTCTCAAAAGAGAGCAAAAGACAAATATCTACATACCACAAGAAAATATGGTTACTTGCTTCTCTTTTATCATACAGTACTGAAGCTTATCCAAATGGTAATAAAAGCAGCTGGCAGTACCTTGTAAAGACCAAGAATGTGGGAAGTGTTTCTACAAAAATATCACTCATTACTTGTCATAGTCTAAGGCCTACTAAAACTGAATATTCTATCATAAGAGAATTTTATTATTATTTATTCATACTATTCCCAGAGTTACATCTAGCCACTGAAAGACTAGTATACATAACCAAGAAGTGGAAAAGAAAGTAGAAGAACCAGCAGCAAGACTCAGGTGACATATTTTGAACATTCCATTCAATAACAGTATAATCTACTGACTAATTTAAGTGGCCATAAAATGGCTAGTATCAATTGCATTCTGGGCCGTAAAACAAACCTCAACAAAGTTAAATCCATAGACTATATGATAAAATTAAATATAAAAAAACTGATGGCAGAGAGACAGAGTAATATCTCCAAATACTCTGAATCTAAGTAACATATTCCTCAATAATACAAAAGGTGAAGAGTAACAGTTGGAGAAAAATCTCTTAAAATAAGTGTAACTTTATAAAAATGTCATATATAAAACATACATAATGTTTTAGTAGCAGAAGTTTTGCAAAGGACAATTCTAGTACTACACAATTCATCAGAAAAGATGATTCTGAACCACACAGTGGTAAGCTAGCATGGTGGCTCTGTGCTGGTTAAGGAAGAAGGATCACAAAATAATGCAATGCACTCAGGGAAAACAAAACAGAAAAACACTAAAACAAAAAGCAAACACTTACAAAGCAAACTCAAGGTTGACAGAATGTTGTTAAGATCAAGAAAAAGAGAAAAGAGAAGAGAGAATTAAAAATACCTTATAGGGTAGCCACTAAAAGTTACCCGAAACACAGGGACAAGCGTCTACTGGAGGTAACAGGAGAACAAAAAGGAGCCTAATGTCCCTAAATCAACAGTTAACAGAAAGGAAAATGCCTCAGCTATCTTAGGAAATGACACAGAATTCCTAAACTAAATGTAAAATTCTGAAGGGTGTGGTGGCATGCATCTTCAGTATCAGTACATTTGAGGCAGAGACGGGAAGATCTCTGAATTTCAGCCTCTAAAGTTTTAGAGAATGTCTCTAAAACAGCAACAAACAAAACCAAACATAGTCCAAATCTTTGCAATTAAAAATCCTCAGAGTTAAGAAAAGAAGGTAGCTTTAACTTGGTATGTTGTATATTAAGGGTACGTCATGTATGCACTTCATACATGAAGGTGAGCCTTGGAGTCAACCTCCAAACAATGCAGCTGCTTTGTAAAGCAGTATATTTATTTATGTTTTGCCTTTTAATTTTGTTTACATCATTTTCCTGCTTTTATCTATTTTCTGTTTTTATCAAAAATGTACTCATGACATTTCATTTTGCAAATATAGGCATACATTTTATTAGTATGCAGACTTGTCTTCATATTTAATAAATGGCAATATTTTAAAATTATTTCCTGAATGATTGATTATAAACATTAAGTGTTGGATTTCTATGTTTGCTTTATGCCTGTACACCCAGTACTGCCTACAACCCACAGGAAAAGTAAAGAGTAGATTAGGATGTAGCATACTCTCAGTGTTTTTAGAGCTGATTCATATTTTGATTATATAACTGGCCACACTTAAGCTGGAGCTTTATGTAAAGGTGTAGTACAAAATGGCAGAAGTACGTTTGTTTATGAACATTTTGGAAATTCTGCTCAGAATTTACTTAACCATTTTTGTTTTTTAAATTCTAATCACTAATCCTAACAGCAATTTTAAAAATCAATATTCTAATATAATACAATATAATAATGTTCTAATTTTAAACCAACAAGCTGAAGAACAATGGCAAGCCAATAGCTTTAAAGTCTTTGCATTTTGTAATTAAAGCATCATGTTTCTATAAGATCAAAGTATCTATATGTGCAATAAGAACAGTTAAGTTTGTAACACACAACAGCCTGGAGTTTGAGCTGTCTTGTTTCAGGAGTGTCTACTGGTTACCTCAGACCCATTACACATCTTGTTTTAAGGTTTGGTGACTCCACTTGCAGACACCTTTTACTGTCACCAACTGGATCAGGTTTGTGACACATGTGGAGTCATGGACACAATTTAAGGTAATAGGTTCTAAATTAACACCCCCAACTTTTTTAAAAAAACAAAAAACTTGTATATCTGTGTAACACAAATGGGAACTAAAGCTACATGTAAAATAAACTACTCGTATGTTAAACATCTTAAAGTTCTCTTTACCTTTATTGTCTGCCTGCTGGTCTGGAAGCGGTGATCAGATATTTGCTGCTGATGGAGGAGTTTCTCATTTGCTTCTTTATATTCCTTAGCAGACAGCTCTGCTGCTTTCCTGGCGTTATGAAGCAGACTGTTTTGTTGCTGCAAGGAGATAATCCGTTCTCGTAATAAAATAGTGTTGCTGCTGGATTTCTGGGCAGGTGCACTTTTATACTTTTCTCTGTTGACTAAATAAAAATAATATTGTGTATACTTTACAAAATCAGGTCAAAGTTATACAGACATTATTAGCTTCTTATTACACTCTTACCCCTGGCAGGAGCCGTTAGATATACGCTCTTCTGCATGCTTCCACTCCTCCTCTGAGAAGCTATGTTCTTGGTATTCTTATGAGAAATAGCCTACATTTGAAAGGTCCAGAAAAACGTGAGTAGTACTGACAATGTCAAAGAAATGCACTTGTCAGTTAAAGTATATTCAAGTAGATAAAATGTATAGACAACACAATTCTACAATTGATTCCTCAATTCCATCCTCAGATATATATTTTTTAATATGTACAATAAATTGAAAGTTGAACTATCAGGTAGAAGACATAAACATGAAATCAACTCAAAAGGAGAATTTAACCCCAGGACAGTTTTAAGAAGTAGGAGTAAGTGACAGCGATGGCAATGAGGCCTAGGCATTTCATGAAGCAGCCTCCAGCAGTCTGGGCGCTTTGTTCTGATGCTTCTCCTGTTTGAATGTGGACATGAGAAGCTACTGGAAAATGAGGTTCAAACAGTGATAACACATTTTTGTGGCTTTCATACTGGGAGGGGTGGCTCATATTGGAGAGACCGAGGCAAGAAGATCACTTCAAGGTGCAGACCAGCAGGAATCACATGGGAAGCTCCAAGCCAGCCTGGCTTTTGAGAACTGAATGGGAATCTCCTATAGCATTAGTCCAGCTGCCCCCCGACCCCCATGTCTCTTCCAGGAACCAGTGAAAGACTTCCTATCTCCCTACATCTGGTAAGCACTGTTTATTTTCCTGGGATTAGTATCTATGAATGTGACAACTGGGTTGCAGTTACGGCTTTGTGTAACTGGTAGTTACAGTTTTTTCAGAAACTATCAAGAAATTTTCTGGAATGCTACACTGTTGTCTTCGAAAATCACACTAACAAATCTTGAACCCCATCATCTCTACATGTTCTTAGCTCTTGGGGCTGACATTATTTTCATTAAGGCATCCTTTGTGATCCTGAGTTTCCTGAAAGGTTAGTGACACTCAACAACTTTTTGTGTGATTATTTGTCACCCAGCTATCTTTTGGGGTAAACTGTCTATTCATGCCTTGCCTACTCCCAATTGGATTGCTGTATCTTTCATGGATGGAGTTTGAGAGTTCTTTATACCACTCAACGCGTGAAATCTTTATCAGATACTGGGCACCAGCCACACTGTCTCACCTTCTAAGTAGGAACTTTTGCTTTGCAAAAGTTACTTTATTGTAATCTAATTTATGGATCTTGGATTGGTTATCAAGACTAATAATTCTTTATTCATCAGATATTAGGTTCTGAATTTTTTCTTACACATTTCCTTCTCTGAGTTTTATAACTTAAATGTCACACTTTTATATGTTATGCACCAAGTTAACTTAGACATAAGATTTGGGGTTTAGGTATAGATTCCTGTTTTTGCTTAGGAATATTTTTCAGTATTATAATTTTTATTTGAAACTTTCAGTATCTTTACTTCTTTGTTAAGATTCTTTATTAACAGGCTGCTGTACCTATCACAATCACTCACTGAAATACTTAACAGTGACAGTTGGTATGTAGTAAGTATCATATATACCATATTATTCCATATCTACTATCAGGCTTTTCTCTTTTGTTGATTGATCTTTCTTATAAAAGCTGCAGTATTATTGGTTCTTAATATACTGAGTGATTTCCAATTGCATTGTGAATAGTTGGGATATTGAGTGTGAAGACTCTTGATATTATCTGCATTTTATTTGAACAGACACCTCAAATACTTTCTTGAGACTAGAGGCATAACATCAATTATACAAGTTGAGAATGGAAATCCAGTCTCTAGAGACACCACAGTTGAAGAGACACACATCATTACTGCTCTGTGGGGTGGAAGTTCAGGTTCTCCAATGGGCATCTGCTTTTACTACTGAAGCTCAAAGACAGAGAGAGCCTTGTTATTACCCCACATGGCCTACTGTGACAACAAGGAGCCGTGGGGGCTTGTTAGGAATGAGGTATTAGGTTTAAAGTCTTCTCTGCACTTGGCTATGAAATCACCCTGCTAGGAAAGAAAGGGAAATCTCTCAGATGGCGACATGTTCAGTTCTCTGTAATCGAGTGAATGAAGAAGAAGAAACCAAAGCTCCTTTGTGGATCCTCTAATACTCTACCCACATAGGAGGAGTTGAGATAAAAGCTGCCTCCTCATACATTTATGAGAGTCTAGGTACCCAATAGGCCTTTAGTGTTAGGAGTAGAGTCATATTTTCCATGGATTTGGCTGATATAAGGCAGTAATTATGGAACGTTTTCCGTCTTGCTAGGCTAACCCTCCCTTCATCCTCTAGCTGGAAAGAGCACAGAATATTTAGGGACTTTTATATCTTTATTATTACAGTTTACAGGTTACAGGTGTCTCAGTATCTAAGACAGCACACAGGGAACTCAGAAAATTCAATACTAAGTTGAATCTCCAGACCTGGGTTATCCATTTAATTTTTTCCCTTGTCTTTCAAATTCCAGAGTAATTTGTATTAGTTTATATCTATCATCCTATCTATATAAGGAAAAAGTTGATCAACTGGACTGTATTAAAATACGTTATCTTATTTAAAAGGTCTCAGAGAATTAGATAGATGAATAGATAAATGATAGATACATTAGATTAAATATGTTGAAGGAGTTTAATATTTTTTCAAAATACACACACACAAATAATAAGGTCCTATACCTAGCATACTCTCTATATAAGAAAATATAGATAATTTGCTTATAAAATGGACAGACATGAAAAGGCATTTTAGTAAAGAATTATAAGTGGTCAATAACTGCAAAGAAAAGGCTAATATCTCTCAATATTTTGGTAATCACAGAAATCCCTCAATGATGAACCTCCAAACACACAGAAAAGGCTGAAATGAGAAAGTATAACATACTAAGTGATGAGATTTTCATTACTACCTGGGTGTGCAGAGAAGTGGTACCATATTTAAGAAAGTAAAAAGTGCCAATCATAATCTCAGAAACTTACCAGCCATGGAGCAGTAATTTATGTTTTCATTTTAACTACAGAAATGTCCACATTTATGTGACAAATAGAATATACAAGAGAATATTCATTGCAACATTATTTGCAGGAAATCTGAAGGATTCTAACAATATATTTGACAATGTGTAGCATATTCAGATAACAAAGTACTATTTACAGGACTGAAAAGGAATGAACAAGAGAAACTAGGTACCAGAGGCTCTTCATGACCTACTTCATAATAATAACCCTAAAACAGGAAGTGACTGAATTAAAATCAAGATAATGGTTATTCCAGGGGTTGGCAATGTAGTCTAATATTTTCAAAGCACACTGGCTAAAATTTGATTATTTATTTTCTGTTAAAATCATGTGTTTGCAATATCAGTGAGAACTTGTGTTTATTCTGTTTACAAACTTATTAGGCTGCACATATATAATTACAAGTAAACAAATCAGTCCATCAAGTAATATGCGGAAAAACAGCACCAAGAAAAAATATTTAAAATATTTTTAACCAGGGTCTCTCAGTATGTAAATCCGGCTAGGCTGGCCTAGTACACTTGATCTTCCTGCCTCAGCCCAAACACTAATTTTCTGTAGAAACTACCTATTTATTATTAGTCAGGTAGCAGGAGTATAGTAAAAATAAACATCATCATACTGAAAGCTCACAAAAGCATGAATTTCTTTGCTGTATTTCATATTCTTAAAAATAATTATGAACTTATTACTAGTTTTTCATTCTTTCTTTGTCTGAGATAAGAATATCTTAAAATTAATAAGCATATTGCTTATTTTCATTTTATCTTGCAAATATAGCAAACTGGTTTTGAAAATGATGTGGGATGTCTCAGTATACTGTGGATATGCTTTTTTTTTTTTTTTTACCATTTGTTAATAAAGAAGCTGTTTTGGTCTATGGCAAAGCAGCTTAGAGGTAGACAGGAAATCTAAGCAGAGATAAAGAAGTACAGAGTTAAAGAGAAGCTGCAAGCTTCTGTCCAGAAAACAAGATGTGGTGGAACACAAGTAAAGCCACAGAACACAGGAAATACATAGATTAATAGAAATGGGTTGAGTTAAGTTGTAAGAGCTAGTTGGTAATGAACCTGAGCCATAGACCAAACAATTTGTAATTAATATTAGCCTCTGTGTAATTATTTCATAAGCAGCTGCAGGACCTCAGGTAGAAGAGCTTTAACTGGATCGAGGGACCTGGACCAGTCAGAAAAACTCAGGCTACAATTAAAAAGCTTTTTTTGCTGTCTATTTTCAAGAAGACATAATTTTAGGGATTCTAATTTAATCAATGGCACCATGTATCGATTTAAGTTATATAGAGAGAACAAAATTAAGGAATATGGCATAGCTAAGCTAAGATCTAGTTACCTTCAGGGCCTTGCCATCCTCACGTGAGTATGTCTGCATTTCACTCTGTTGAACACAGCTGTCTTGTGTTTGATCAGTTGCTTTCTGGTCTCCATCATCTGATATAGGGCTTATCTTCTCAGATGTTTCCACAATAATTGTTCCCAAATTTTGAGAGTGTGTCTCAGAATCACTGCTTTAAATATAAAAGTTTTTTGGGGGGTGTGAGGCTATGAGGCTACAAATCCCAACAAGACACACCTGTATATGACTTCTCTAAACTTGATGGCCAAATGGTTTACCATAGATCATATACAAATACATATAGCTATGTCTAATTTAAATACTCATTGATTCTCAATATTAAAATCCATTTAAACTTATTTACAGATATAAAGATTTCATTAGGAAGCTAGATACCTGGCATCAAATCCCTGCTAGCATTTCTGCAGCACTTCTATAGTCAGTTCAGGAAACACATGCTGCCTCACTGAAAGAGTTTCTTTGCCAGGACACATGGAGTTTGATTCTTTTTTACAACAGAAAAATTTTCCCACCAAGAATAAAATTTTTGTCTCTTGGGCTTCTGCTATGGACTATAGTTTCATCCCTTATGATTGAAAAAGCACATCCACCATGAACCAGGAACTTTTATAAAGTAAGTGTTAAGGAAGAAAATAAATAAAACAGGAGGAAACAACCCAAAAACACTGCCTTCTCATGTCATCCTATTGACTGGGAAAACGGAACCAAATAAAAATAAGTCAGATATATAGCACACTAGTAGTGATGTGTTCAGAGAAAAACAAATTAAAGCATGAAGAGATCAACCATTTTGAAGGTCATTTAATAGCAATCACAAACACGCAAATTATAGCATTCAGAAGCTATCTCACTCCAGACAGAATGGAAGTCATTACAAAAACAAGTAGCAAATTCTGGCAAGGACGTCAACAAAAGAGAACTCTTATATAATGGCTATGAGAATGGAAAGTAGTCCATCACTGTGGAAAACAGTATAAAAGTCAAAAATTAATACTAGATCTCCCTTGTAATTCAGTTAGACCACTCTTGGGTACTTACCTGAAGGACTTCAAGTCAATATACCAAAGAGATACTTGCACAATGTTCCCACAGCACTACTCACAATAACTAAATTATGGAAGCAAAGGAAGTGTTCAAACACAGGGAAGAATGAAGACAGTGTATGTGACATAAAGGACACAGTGGAATTCTTTTCCACCAGGAAGAATGAAGTTACATTGCTTGAAAGAAAATGGGTGCAATTGGAGATACTAAGTGATAAAGTCATTTTCAGAAAGACAAATCCCATGTTTTCTCTTATTCACAAATAAGGTTTTACACAGATACATAAACACAGATCTAACATGACAGTAGATGTGGTGGTTTGACTAAGAATGGCTCACATGGGCTTATATATTCAGATGCTTACTCAACAGGGAACAGAACTGTTTAAAAGGATTAGAAATATTAGGAAAGGTGGTCTTGTTGGAGGACGTGTGTCACTGATGGTGGGCTTTGAGGCTTCAAAGCCCATGCCAGGCTCTCTCTCTCTCTCTCTCTCTCTCTCTCTCTCTCTCTCTCTCTCTCTCTCTCTCTCTCTCTCCCTCCCTCCCTCCCTCCCTCCCTCCCTCCCTCCCTCCCTCCCTCCCTCCCTCCCTCCCTCCCTCCCTCTCTCTCTCTCTCTCTCTCTCTCTCTCTCTCTTTGTGTTTCATAAGGATCAGAATGTAGAACTCTCAACCTCTTCTCCAGTACCATGCCTGTCTGTATGTTGCTATTCTGTCTGCCATGATGATAATGGAGTAAGCTGTAGTGGTATTGTGTTCTGTTCCACTGTAGATAATTGTCCTGCCTACTGGTTTAATTAAAATGCTGTTTGGCTGAAAGGCAGACAGGAAGTATGGGCAGGGCTACCAGACTAAGAAAATTCTGGGAACAGAAAGAACAGAACAGAATGACAGAGAGATGCCAGATAAGCCAGCAGAATGCAGAGGACAACTATGCTGCTCTGAGAAAAGGTACCGAGCCACATGGCTAAACAGTATAAGAGTCATGGGTTAGTTTAAGGGTAAAGAGTCAGCAAGTTAAATGTCTGGGCCCTAGGCAGATCAGCATAAAATTAATGTAAGCATCTGTGTGTTTGTGTGGGACTGTGGGTCTGTGGGTCTGGACCGACTAGACAGACCAGAAACATAATACAACTTAAAACTGTAAGCAAGCCCGATTAAATGTTTTCCCTTTAAAGAGTTATTCTGGTCATGGTGTCACTTCACAGCAATGAAATATTAGGAGAAGTAAAACAAAAGAGTGAGGGGAAAATAAGGGTGGAGGATGCTTGGAGCAGGAGCATATCAGAGACTTATATGAAAACATAATTCATACCATGTAATAAATATCTACCACTAAAAGTCATTTTAAAACAAACAAACAAACCCACAGACGTTCTAAGGCTGAGAACACAAAAGTAGCCTTCACATGGATATACTAGAGCTATTTCATACAGATATAAACACTGAGACATTTTTAAGAAAACCCTCATGATTTGTTCTAATTTTCCTAATTGGAATGATTTTGAGGTGCTTTACTGCCCTTGTCACTCTAGAACATGCCCTAGCTTATGCTGATGTAAAAAACATGACAAGAATTCAAATTCTCATCCTAAGAACTGTCCACTAAGTGTTACTTAGAAGAATTTCTGAAGAGTAAAATTATGTAAGTCTCTCTTGCATGTCCATTCTAAAATAGACTCATGTAGTATTTCTACATAGAGTCTATTAAATATTTTATTTCTTTCACAGTAGCTAACAACTGCCATTTTGTGCTCAAGAAGCCTGCTCTGTAGACTTTTGTATAACTTTACGTTCCTAGTCTGCTGAGTTCTTTGAGAATCATCATTCTAAATTGTATTTGTATCTTTTTTCTGCTTTTTGGGTGCTATTTTAATGACAAAGTTTATAAACATACTTTGTTAGGATTCAGACATACTGCTAGTTGGTTTGATAATGCTTTAATGATATAAGATGTAGGCTGGGCAACAGGCAAGTGGTAGAGCATCCAGTTATGGTTCAGTCCTGGAGGGCGGGTAGGAGAAAAGACAGGTTCATCTGATCAAAATTCCCTTTGAAGAGCTCATTCAGACTTACAGAAATACATTGTGTGTGTGTGTGTGTGTGTGTGTGTGTGTGTGTGTGTGTGTGTGAGTACACACACGTGTGGGTATGTGAGTGCTCACTTGTGTATGCATATACATTGTATGCATGTGTGTCCATGCCTGTAGAGGCCTGAAGTTTATATACCACGTTTTCCTTAGTTGCTCATAACCTTCTTTAAAGAGACAAGTTCTCTCACTGAGCCCTGAGCTCACCAATTAAATAAAGTCTGGCCAGTGAGCTCTAGGATTCACCTGTTTTTACATCAAATCCCACCTCCTCCCAATGAAAGAGACAGCTAGTGTGTCATAGAAATGACCTTTTTGTAGGAGCTCAGGATCAGAGCTTGTGCAGGACGTTGTTCCCTGTCTGAGTCATCTTTCCAGCCCCAGATCTTCTTTTTAAAACATTTATGAGTGACTCTTTTATAATGTCCTGATACCTTATATAGGTTTGACTTAAACTATTCTTCTTTGTGTTTGATTTTTAAATGTCAGAACAGCAACTTAACAAATTAATCAGTTCTTTTAATATTCTGAAACTCAGCATGTCTGAATCAGAACAGTAGACTTGATATACTTACTTTGTTATTTTATTGATATTTCTATTTATAATTTTCTGTTTGTCCAAAACTTAGCAAGAATTCAACATGCAATGTCTAAAATGTGAAAAGTGACATGATCATTATATCTAGTCAAACATATAGTGATGGAATTGACTGAAAATATTCCTGAGGTAGAGTGGCTTTAAAGGTGTAGCAGCGTTTCATATTCCTTCCATTTACTCACTTTCAAAGAATTATCCAGTGTATACAGTGTTTCATGAATGCTCACTGATGAGAAACTTCTACAATAATTAGCCCTCAGAAAGTACATATTCTATCTAGGAAAAAGACACTAAACACAATAGATTGTGAAAGGTTATACAGTGTGCTATAAGGTAAGAAGAGCCACTGGGAAACAAAACTAAGCAGAGAAAAGCGAAGACATTCAGAGACCAAGACACAAAATGAGGACAAGGCTGCATTTGGAACAGAATTGCCTCTGGGACAGTCTTAGAGAAGAGGTATAAGGACTTGGATAGCTAAGAAATGCCACACAGAAGACAGGGGCACAGCTGAGGTAGATGTCCCTGATCAACAGGAAGAGTTATCAGTATGATGTGGCCAGATAAGACCAGTTAAAACTTTCTGGTTAGGAAAGTGGACAAATAATAAAATGCATGTCAGGCTGTAACAACAGAAGTGGTAAGGGTGGCCAAAGAGTGCTTTTTAGAAGAGATCTATGACAGTTTCCCAATTGATTGGATGTTGGAAATGAAGACTGGACTCAAAAATGATTCGTGAAAGAACTGTCATTATTTAGGAAGGGATTCTGTATGGGGAAGTTCTTAAGTGCAGTTTAGGAAATCAGATACAAAGTATAATATTAAACTGACTTTTAGCCTTAAATTCAGGAGTGAAATCTACTATGTTAATTTAAATTTTGGGATAGCTGCAATGCCAACATTAGTTAAATATTTATAAATATGAAATCACAAAGGAATTTAGATTAAGAAAAAAAAAGAGAAATATCTAGGATTTGAACTCCTTAAAAAAAAAGAGATGGGAGGTATGGGAAGAAGAAAAAATTAAATAGCACTATCCTTGAATGTCATCAATGGCGCTGTGGGTGAGTTTCATTGAGAAAACTGTGGCAGTGATGACCACATACAAAGCAGAACATGGCCAAGTGTATAGAAATCAGCTCTATTAAAAGCTGCTGACAGGGCAACTGTGGAAGAATTGAAAGTTACCCTCTGCATTTGGCAATATGGTCATATAGAAACAATAAAATCATCTAGAAAAATGATGAGGTCTAAGTAAATTGGAAATAAGGACTAAAGAATGCTTTGAGGTTTTGCTGCCAAGGGCAACAAAGTCATCTAGACACAAGAATAGTGACAGGTAGAGCCAATCTTCTAATTTCCAGACATGCTTCAAATTCCACCTCAATGATGGTAAACAGGTATGACTTACATGATGTCTCCCTCTCTGACTGTTACTACAGCGACTGAGAAGCTAAGTGGAACAGTCCTAGCTACTGCCTCCACAAACAGCAGGGAGATTCTCAAGGGAAAGTTATTCTGCATTGAGTAATAGGATCCTTGTTTTTCTGTTGTTGGGGAAAACAAAGGGACCAAAAGCAATCTGAGGAGGAAAACATTTGTTTTAGTTTATAGGTAACAGTCCATTATTGAGAAAAGCCAGAGATAGAACTCGAGGGAAGAGCCTGGACCCAAAACCATGGAGGATTCCTGATTCTGGCTTATTCCCAGGTTCACATTCAGTAACTTTCCCTACATAACCTATGCCAAGTGCCCAAGGACAGTAGTGTTCACAGTGGAATGAGGCCTCTCATAACAATTAGAAATCAATAAAATGCCTCACAGAAATGCCCACAAGCTGATGTGGTAGAAGCAGTTCCTCAACCGAGGTCTCCACTCCCACATGTCAGGCCAAATAAGCCACTGCAATCTTCAAACAACTAAGCCCAAGGTCATAATGAGAAGAAACATCTCAAGTGAGCTCTTTGGTTCCATAGTGACAGAAGATAACTAACCTGTAAGACTTATTCTTGAAACTATGCACTGCTATCGGTGAAATAAGAATAAATATTAATTAAAGATACTGCCTACGCTCAAGCCTTCTAGTCTGTTTCTACTGTATAACGTAGTAAGACCAGAACATTACATGATATAGTTCATTATCATATATCCTTTGCTAACATATGTGTCTTCAACTCTGGGAGATGGTGTGTAAGAGATCACAGGGTTACATGTACAAAACCAAGGATGGTGGCATTTACAAAAGTCCAAAGGAAAATGCATGCAAAAAACAAATATCCGTTATCAGAAAACAACTTGACACCCTTTATGATGGAAGAGGTCCATTGTAATAACCCAGAGGCTAAGGGGCTGGCTAGCTCCAGCAGAGAACCATGCCACACTGGGGTCTTGGAACTGGCTTCTGTTGAATATTAAATGGTGCCAGTAGTCAGGTTGGTATTAGTGAGAAAGCAGTTGTCTTGGACTCATGCAAAGCAATGGAGCAGTAGTAAATAGGTAGTGTTTTCATTACATAAAGCAGAAATACTTGGAGAATAGCCACCAGCCGCATGATAGGTCACATTGCTCATGGGTATAAAGGCTGATCCTCTTCCAAAAGGTCCATCTAACTAAGTTCCATAAAACTCCCTATCACTAATCTTCCAAAATTTCCTTCAAAGTTTCTGATATTTAGAAAGATACTTCATGTGATTTAATCTTCCAGTATTTAACATCAAATGTCACTGCTTTCTTTTGAAGGGAATAATGGACAATGGACAGTAATGAGGTACATTACCTGTTATTTTCCAGAGTCTTTAGGATACTTGTGTACAAATATATATTTTTAGGAGTTAGATCATGTTATTATGGAGTCCAGGAAGTTTAAAATCTACAGTGTAGGTCAGTTGACTGGATATCAGGGGTGCCAATAGTGTGACTACATTTCAAAATTGGCAGCATACACTGTGTTTGGGGGACTGATGATCCAGTTCCAGTCTGAAGACCTGCAGAGAGCATTCCAGGAGAGTTAGTGGGACAGTTGAAAGCTAAAGAAATCACTAGAGAATTAAATCCTCCTTAATTCCCATTTTTAGTTTTGATGAGAAATTTGCATGAATTAAAAACATCTGAGCACTTGGGAGGAGAAGGCAGGGGATCAGGATTTAGAAGCCAGCTTGTCTTGCAGGAGACATTGTCTCTAAAGATACTTAAAATCTGCTTCACCTCCGAGCTTTATCAAGTGTTGTAATGAAAAACGGCTGCTAACTGAAGAACATGCCATGAAGCTCTATAAAGTGACTCTCTTGCTTTTCAGAAGCTCCATGGATCATCTCCTTGTATTCCACTCAGTACTCAAATCATATGGATCTGACTAAGCTCCATCCTAGAAAACAGGATGTATGACCTAGCACTCACCTATTTAAATGCTAGCCTCATCTAGGCACACCCTCCAAGCTAAAAACGTAAGATTAACTCTCAAGGCATGTTGAGAGAAGCAGGGTAAACATAAGAAGCTGACAGGCATCTTCCAACACGGACAGCTATTTACATACTAGACTTTCACTACAATTAAAGAGCCAAGGAAGAGATCATGGTGCCTTGTTTTAATATAATTAAAGAAAATAAATATTTAAAGGCATCTTAGTTGCTCTTCTGTTGTTGTGAAGAAACACTATGATGAGGGCATTTAACTCAGGACTTGCTAATAGTTAAAGGCTGAGGCTACAGTAGTCATGGTGGGGGGGAAAGGACAGGCAGACAGCAGGCAATATGGTGCTAGAGCAGTAGCTGCAAGCTTATGTGTTGAGTCAACAACCACGAGGTGTCCTGGAGTGCATGAGAATGCTAACTGAGAATTTTAGGGGCTTCTGAGACCTCAAATGTCCCCTCTCACTGGCACACTGCCATCAACAAGGCCACACCTTCACCCTATCCCTCCAGCTGTCTTTTCAGTCATAGGTATATTCTCCAAATAGTCTCCTTTCTGCTGTTTACATTCCACATAGTTCTGCATTTCCTTCCATCTGGCACATACAATATGTATATGAATATATGCAAATAATAATTTATACATAAGTATATATGACACATGAAATAAAACCTTCTTTTTCCCATTACTCTCTCATTTCTCCTTCTCCCTGTCTGTAAACCTCTTCATTGTCCCTCATATTCCCTACTATATTTTCATGTCAGAAATATAGATATAGACAGGCAGACAGAGAGACAGCGTTTTACATTTCAATCCATATTGTCTTTCTGGATCTGATTTATGAACTTCTGCTTTTTTTCTCTTATTACTACTAAATGAGTATGGTGACAGTTAGTTTATACTATCAACTTGATACAGCCTAGAGTCACTTGGGAAGAGGAAACCTCAGTTGACGAACTGCCTCCAGACTGGCCTGTGATTTGTCTGTGAGATATTGTCTTGATTAGGAAGGGAAAAGGCCCAGGCAAGTATGGATAGCCACATACCTAGGCAGATGGACCCTGCTGTATTAGACAGCTAGCTGAGCATGAGTCAGTAAGTAAACTGGAACAGCATTGCTCTACAGTCTCTGCTTCAGTTCTTGAAGATCTTGCTGTGACATCTCTCAATGTTGGACTCTTACCAGGGGAGTCAACCATACAATCTCTTTTTTTCTAAAGCTGTTTTTGGTCAGATTGCTTTATCATGCAAAACCAACAAGAATAAACATGCTCTTATACACTATGTGAGATATATAATGTTACTGTACATTACATACACATGACTAAGCTCCATTTTTCTCAGTATTCAAATAATCATCTTCCACTGTATGTCTTAGGATTTCTATTGCTGAGATAAAATATCATGACCAAAAGCAACTTGGGAAAGAAGAGATTTATTTCATCTTACAGCTCTCAGGTCACAATCATTTGTTGAGAGAATTCAGGGCAGGAACCTGAGGCAGAGACCATGGAGGAAAGCTGTTTTACTGGCTTGTTCCCCATAGTTTGCTCATGCTTTCTTATAAATCCTGAGACTACGTGCCCAGGGGGAGCACTGCCCGCAGTGAGCTGGGCCCTCCCACATCAATCATTTGTCAACATAGTGCCCTAAAGACTGACATGCCTACAAGCAATCGGATAGAAGCATTTCTTCAACTGAGGGTCTTCTTCCTAGATAACTCCAGTCTGTGTTAAGTTGACAAGAAACTGAGCACCACAGTACAAAACCCATAAGAAATAAACTCCCATGAACACCTGTGATATCCCACTGTGTAATTTCTCATGTGTGAGAGTTCTTTCAGCTAACTGGTTTCTGAGACTATCTGTCCAGCACCTGTGCCAAAATGAATTACACTGCTGAACAACGTGAATGATATTCTTACATTTAAAAAGCACAGTGATATTTCTTCAAAACACAGGGATTTTTGAACATTCATTGATATGATTAAATCAAAATTGAACATATTACCTAACTTTTATGTATTTATCAATAATACATAGACTCAGACATAAATAAGCTGTACCAATATGTTATGAAAAGTACAGAGGTACTATATTGTTGGGGTACATAATGCAGTTGACACTAGATCTTCCTTGAAAAAATGGGTAAATATTTAGTGGATTTTTGAGTTGGGTACGATTTTGTTTACAATTGCTTCTAAGACTGGGGAAGAAGAAATTGAGAAAATGTAAAAAGAAAGAGAAAATACAGATTCAATCCTCTGGCCTTGTCTTCATTAATGTTTTTTGAAAACACTCTCTCTTACTGTCTCTCTGTGTATACACATGTGCACATGCATGTCATAAGCATGTGTAATGATCAAAGGACAGTTCATAGAAGTTGGCTTTCTTCTTCTACCACAATAATCCTGAGAATCACTATCATGTCGCCAGGCTTGGTACAGGCACCTTTACCCAGTCAGCTTTCTCACATGCCCCATAAACATGCCTTTATGGTTTCTTTATCTTTCTAAAGACTAGGAACTTCACTTTGTAATCATTTAAAATGTTTCCCAAACTCTATCAGCACATTGAACCAGCTAATAATCTTCAAATAAAACTGACGCTTTAAGACTACCTCAGATTATAGTAACATTGGTTTGGAATACTATATATAGGACCACTCTGTTATTATAGTGTGCAAACAGTTGTTCAGGGTCAGTAAACAATTCTACAAACTATGCCATTTTGCCATCGAGAAAACTTTGATAGAAAGAGTATTAGAACACTTGAGAAAACAGGCCTAGAAACAAGGTCTCCTTCCCCTTTCTTTCCTGTCTATTACTCTTTATTTTCACCCAAAGAAAAATGGCATCAACCCAAGTAATGACAAGAAGTAGACTATGTGTACTGCTTTGAATGAGAACTGCCCTTCACTGTACTGGGTTGGGGCAGTGTCTGCTGAGGGTTAGGTAGTGTTGCCTTTCTGAAGTAAGTTATGTCGCTACAGCGGACTTTGAGAGCTGAGACCTCATACCACTTCCAATTCATTCTCTGCTTTGTGCTTGAAGTTCAATATGAAGTCTCAGTTTCCTGTTCCTGCTGCCATGCCTACTCTCAGCTGCCATGCTGTCCCCCCTATAATGGATTCCAAACCTCTGGAAGCATAAACAAAATTAAACTTTTTCTTCGATAAGTAGCCTTGATTGTGGTGTTTTATAAAGCAATAGAAAAGTAATTAATATCGACCCTTTCCTCCAAAGCAAAGCATAAAATGCACACTTACTCTCACCTATGCCTGTCTCTCAGTGAAATGAAATCCCTTCATCTACATGCTCAATAGGAGAACCTCCAGTCTCAGATGCCCGAGAAGGAGTGCCATGCAGGGCCTTAGAACACCCTACACAGAAAGAAATCACTGAATCGCTCCATCTTGGACCTTTGCTCTTATTTTGGACATGGCATACTTATACTTCTTTTTGTCTACATTTTTACATAACTGTCCACTTTTCATGAAAGCTAAGCATAAAATAAACCCCTTCTTCGATTCTTTGGGCTTTCGTTCATCTTCCACTGTCATGTAAAACTGAAAAATAAATGTCCTGTTTTTCTTCAGTATGTCTGTTGCTACAGGAATGTGAGCCATGCTACTGCTGGGGGCGAGGAGCCACATCACTTCCCACCCCATAAACACACGCGCACACACATTTCCATTACATTTTAATGTCATTTTCATTTCTATACTTGTGGGAAAAAAGAATCCCTAGTCATCCCACATTTAAAACAATACTGCCGAAGAGCTTAAAACAAACAAGACCAGAGAAAATAAATGTAGGAAACAAGGAAGACATTTTAAAACCACGGCAAAGTGGACAACTTGTTGGGAACTCTAACAATGAGCTTCTTTACTGTACAGGTGTAAATAAGAGGTGCTGTCTGTCCTTTGCTTCTATGCTTCAAGTGTATATAGATGGGGTAGAACCATGGACAGACTTCTAGTATTCACTTCTTGATAGTCAGCGGTGGCTTAATGACTCAAGAACACATATCTGTTCAACTCTTAAGTAAATTTTAACTTCCAGTTAAAGTTTGTACAATGACTTTCCATAATATGCACATGAAATAATTAGTGAAGATGGTTCTTAATTTAAAGGCTGTTAAACAGCTTGTAGACATCTGGTAACAAGCTGAAATGGGTCATTCAAAATTTATCTAACTAAATTAAGGGGGGAAAATGTTTCTCCTCCCTGGTTGGCATGTCACAAGATAACTAAACCGACTTAGTAGGCTTGCCTGGGAATCCTTAGCTGTCAGTGGTGAATATGCAAAGGGCCAGCAAATTAAATCAACCTGCCAAACTGTCAATTTCAAGCCTCATGACTGCATGAAAATAGCATCACTGGAAGAAATCAAGCATTGCCATCTTTTGGGTTTCCTGGCACCTATTCAAATACTCATGCAGTTGTGGCTAATTTTGCATGCAAATTTCAGTCAATAAGCTCAGAACAAGACCTCCCAAGATATTTCAAAGGCTCTGACAGTATTTTTTCTGAATACCAAATCGACAGTAGTTGAAATTCAATCTCCATTTGCCGGTGCTTTACATATGCACACTGTCCCCATCACAGCGCTAAGTTAATGAGAGCCTTACCTGCCTTCACTCACATCCTCCCAGCCGTCCTTGCTGAGGTTCTCAACGTGGCTCATAACCTTGATAGAGTGATTGAGAACAGTGTGGTGGCGACCCACAGAGATCTTTTTCTTGGCAGCTTTAAATTTCACCTTGGTAGTGGTTGTCTTGCAACCATTCTGCTGGGCTCTCCCAGCTGTGGTAGCCATTGCGGAGTTAGCTTTGTCTGTGGGATGGTGCAGTTTCTCCTCTGAACCCACTGCCTCTTCATTCTCCTTTCTCAAAGCCTTAGCTTCTGCCACCTGCCTTCTCAGGGTAGTGACCTCCCTCTCCAGCTCAGCGATCTTCATCTCCAGTTCACCTCTGTCGCTTTCCACGTCCTGACTCATCTTCAGCAGCTGCTCTAGCTCTCTTTCCCTCACCTCGGAATCTTCTTGATAGTGTTTTAGATGGGATTTCAGGAAATCGTTTTCTTTCTTTAACTTTTTATTCCCCTCTTTTAATTTTCTTGACTTTTTCTCAAAAGACCTTAACCGATTTTCCAACTCAATGACCTAAGCAAGAAAGTTTAATTTATTCCTTTAAATTTTAAACCATAATCTACTTCATTTTTAATTATCATTTCAAACTGAGTAAAGAAAGTTACATTTAGCACAAGGACAAAATGAATCTGAAGCAGTTAATTTCTAAATAATTTTAAGGTGATGTAAATGAATACATTCAGAAATGCAATCATACATCTGCTGAATAATGGACAGATGGTAGAAGTTAAAGTCTTTCGCAAAGTGATACAGAACTGAGGATGTCAGTGAGCTTCAGAGTTCTCTAATCCCGTAGATGCTTTGGTTATACATTTTCATGTGAAAAGAAATGCTTTCAGAAAAATAAACTGTTTAGAGAAATAGCCTTAAAATGGGCTCAGAGAAACAAAGCACTTGACAAACAGATTAAAAGTGATCGCAAAATAAGTAACCTGTATCAGTTTTATTTCTAAATTTGAAAAGTACCATTTTTAATTCTCATGTAGTACTTACTTTATACGATATTTTCCCAAAATAATGTTCAACAATCTAAAATTATAAGAATTTGAAGGTTGCCTATTAATAAAACATTTCCATTTATTTCAATAAATATTGTACTATTGTAGGACACAGTGATGCTCAAATACACCCCAGGTCCTATGCATCAATAGCCACTGGAAAGACATACACTTGCACATCTTAAAGCAATACATGATAGAACATAAATACTGTAGGTCTAAACACCTGTAATTATTATGGAAGGAAGTTTGGATTTATAACTTGAAAAAGAATAAGAGTTGTTATTTGAAAAGTAACATTTTACTATTTTTCAAAATATTTTTATAAATGTAATTAAAACAGAAGCTCCAAAACTACTTTTGCAAAGAACTGACTCTGTATTTGAGCCCACAAAACAACGCCAAGCAGAACAGTAATCCAATGTCTTCACATTTGTATGTCACCTCAAGAAGCAGAGATGAGTTACTGTCTCTAACTTTATCTATTGAATCATTTAGAATTCCACAAAAAGCCATAGGGTCAGATAGCTTTACATGTTCAATTGAGGATAGCTATCCATGAGGCCAAAAGGTTGCATTCTCGGGACTAACAAATTAACAACTTAACACGTTATTGGACCCTTTGATGATAGCGCTGAGCTAACATAGTAACAGGCAGACCACACCTTGACCAAGACCAATTCACATCTTCTATTTTAAACTAAACCTAGAGCTCATGTCAGTACATATAGACTCTAAAATAAAGATGTCATCAAAGCCCTCCATTCATTGCTTTTAGTAATGTGTTTTTGGGGCTCAAGAGATAGTCCACTCAGTAAAGTATTCACATCCAGCATGAAGGTCTGAGTTTTATCCCCAGAACTTATATCCAAAAAGCCAAGGTGTTCTAAAGCTTGGGAGGCAGGGATGTGTGGAGTCCTGCATCTCACTGACCAGCTAGCCTAACCTACTTAACAAATAAATGAATTTTAGGCCAGTAAAAGACTCCATCTCCAAAAAAAGGGGAGGGGGAGGTGGATTGTGCCTGAGGTGGTGTCAGATCTCCACAAATATGCATATGCACACATCACACCACACACAGGAATATACACATGTACGAAGGAAATTCAAATGAGTCTAATCTTGGAAGCTCTTGAATATAGCTACTCAGACATGAAAGACAGAAGGCTGTAACCCCAAGGTAGTTTGGGCTACAGAATGAGTTCAAACCCAGCCTGCGTAACTTAAAGTCCCTGTATCAAAATAAAAGTGTGTGTGTGTGTGTGTGTGTGTGTGTGTGTGTGTGTGTGTGTGTGTGTTCATACACTTAAAATCACTTCATTGAACCTGATAATATATTTTGTAAAAAGAGATAAAGCAAGACAAATGCTAAAATTTGAAGGCAGCATTTTACTATCAATGATGGTGGCGTTGTATTGTGACTACAGGCTGACATGGATGGTCCTATTAAAACACAGGAAACTACACTAAATCATAGGCTAAATTTTTATTGACAATAAGTCACACGCAGTTTCAAGTTTACATTATAAAGATCTTGCTGTTATACTGTGGCAAAGTTATAAATAAAAAAGCAATTTCTGCCTGTTGCAGAAGAGCAGGCCTCCTGACCCATCTGTACTTAAACTCCTCACTTATAACTAATAAGCACATACATTATACATTTTGTTAACTTTTCTTTTTTCATTTCCTCCCCTCCACCTATAAAAATATTTTTAATCTATGTCCAAGAAACCACAAGTGTTTACACATTTATATTTCTAACATTGATTTCTTTTACCCCATTTTGGCAAGCCAATGATTTTGAATTATGAATTTAAATTAAGGATTCACACATGGTTTAAGTTCATGAGCCCTCATTTTAAAATATAATCCTTTATGGTAAAATTCCGATTTAACTTGCTCAGCTCAATATCTTAGAGATTAGAGTACCTTCTGTAATGTCTGCTCCGGTATTACTTTCTCATTCTTCTCTGGAGTACTCTTCTTGACCCCAGCAACTTCATGGTGTCTAAAGAGTTGTTCTGGAAACAAATAAATAATATATTATGGCATATCATACATTGCAAAACAGTGTACTGTCATTTTAAGAGGGAAAGTTTTGTGATTTTTCAACTATAATCTAGTCTATTGTCTTATCAAATATTTGGCCAGAACTAAATGGTGACCTTTTCTAGGAGTTTTTGGTCACATAAATATGTATTTTTATAGTGTCATATTTTTCCCTGCAATGTTAAGACTTTCAAAGGTACAACAGATCTGCAGGTTAACAATGCTATACTTTCATTCCCATGCTCGTGCCTTTTGTAGACTATTCTGCCTTTACCTTAAAAGCAGGATTCACTGCCGTTTTATCTACAGCCTCTACTAGTTTTGTTCTGCTGATCCTGTTTCCTGCCAGGAGGATCAAAGTGATCGCTGAACAAAGCAAATGGTAACAGAATTAGAGATAGAAACCACTGCAGTGCATGAACCCTTCTTCCAGGGAAAGACCAGGCCCAGGCAGGTTAAACCATAAAAGTCTCATTTCTGGAGGCCCTGTGTCTTCCTAAGAAATAAGCCCGCATTCATGGGTGAAATTGTTTGACAAATCACTCCTGCACGGGCTGGCAACTAACTACCACAGCTTTCTCAGTGCAGCAAAATCCTGCAAGTAATTTACTGAGTTAAAGGAAATGCTGTCATAAATTTTTCATTACCATTAAAATTCATCCAGACTTATAACTAACTTTTATTTACAAATAGGTTATAGTGGTGAAGTTATCACATTTTACTGAATTCCTGCACTGTCTTTTAAGTACAATGTTCTTAAAGAACAAAGCAGGGATCAGAAAAAAATTTGCAACGCTACAAGGGTATATATCTGTGTTAGTTTCCTTTGCTTTAAAGTAAGGCTGACTGCTGTAGGTCAGTGTAAAACTTTGATTTATCAACAAAGGAAGAGAAAACAATATTATTCTCTGTAGAATAGAAATCCTCCTGATAAAAACAGGGACTAACAAGTTTGTTAGAGTGAATTAGGCATTTCTTTTGTCTTTGAAACATGACATACTCAATTAAAACTTCTGTGCTCATGAAATAAATAGAACACTGTCCTAAGAATAATAAAAGCTAGAATAGGTAGAATTTGCCTCTTGGGGAATACGCAGTTTACCTTGATAATAATCTATCAGCTCCCAAGCTTCTTTTTCTGGTCCCCTAACACCATGATGCTGAATTCATTTACAGCACTCTTCAGCAATATAGAAATAATATGCAAATACAATTCATCTGTTCTAGTCATTTAAATATCTCCTATAGTTCTGAGTGAAACATTTGTCCTTAAAATAAAATAACAGTCATATATTCACATAGCACAGAATACTAACATCTACATATTGTTAATAAATAAACAGTGAAGAATGATATTTAAAAGAATTTCCTTGTTGAATATTTGGTCTTTGGTATGTGCAAGAAATACTGCACAGAAAAGCTGAGCATGCTCACTTGTGGATGTCACCCAGAAAATTTCTTTTCTTGTCTTTATAGAATCTATAAAAACACTGAAGCAGGATCATGAGGAGGAGACCCACAGACATGGCTGACCCGAGCTTTTGGTAACTCACTGACTCTGAAATGACAGCTGAGGAACCTGCATGAGCCCTCCAAATGTAGATGATTGGCATGGGTAGTTTTTGGAGCCTCTTGAAATAGGACAAGGGTTTATTCCTGATGCGTGAACTGGCTTTTTTAGCCCATTCCCTACAGAGGAACATCTTACTCAGCCTTGATACTGGGGGTGGGATTGTGGGGGGGGGGGGTGGACCACCTCAACTGGCTATGCCAGACCAAAATGACTCACCTTGGGATTCCTTGCTCTCCCTGGGGAATGGATGGGGGGATGGGGTGCAGAGGGGGCTGAGAAAGGACTGGGAAGAGGGGAGGGAGGGGGAACAGTGTTGCATATGGAAAAAAATAAAGATTAAAAAATGCTAAAGCAGTTAGGCTCAGGCTATGAAGTGAAGCAGGGAATATATTCTTAGCAACTTCAGTAAAAGCAGCAGGATGTGAAAACTGAAGCAAGAGGGCCTAGTTAAGAAAATGACATTTCTTCTCTCTTCTCCCCCCGCCCCCTGAAAGTGTGCTTCATTCTTCAGAGATTTATTTTATCATATAGTTTAAATGCTTTAGTTTTTACTAGAATTAAAATTCTTTTGGATTCATACTCTTACTCAGAAATGTCTTTTCCTTTTCTGTTTTTAAATCCTAACTTTGTTAATAGTTTGTTAAAATTTTGTTTTATTTTATTTTTTCCTTTCCTTTCAATCTTCTTGGTTTACCATGGAGGTAAAGAAATTTTTACCCTCTCCCTATCTTGGAGTCTGAGTGCACTGAACTAACTGGAGATTTTTTTTTTTTTGCGGGGGGGGGGGGGGGGGGATGAATACCACCTAAACTATAAAAACTGCAGAAGAGTTAGATGGTTCAAGCTTCAGAACTCTCACTAGGAGAAAAAAAAAAGAGAGATAGAGCAGGGAACTGAGGAAATTTTTAGAGGTAGAAAATGACCTTTAGAGAACCTGAGCGGGTCTGAGGAACAGGCAATGTCCTGGGACAGAGGTGAACACGGAAACTGTAGAAATATTGAAGGATGCCTTTCCATGTCCTGGAGTCATCAGATCAGATGCTATCTTTAAAGAGAATTGTCAGATACCTTGAGTTAATCCCTGGCTAATGAGATTTTAAGGGGGGGCGGGGCCCAAGGCAGATAAGGTAATTCAAATGGTACCCTGAGCCTGATAGCAATATGCAAAGAAAGGTCAGAAATATCTAGGTTCTGAGGTGGCTGAAAGGTAGCTTAATAAAGGCAATTTCCTCTACTTAACTTCAAACTGCTCAGCATGGCTGGGGTATAGGTGCTCAGCACACAGGGCCTGGAGAAGAAAGATTCTGAGTTCCAGGTCAACCTGGGCTGCACTCATGTAAAAGTGTCATTAATTTGGGCTAATATTTTCCAGCCCCAACATTCCATTGAATAATTAATCTAAATTATTCTGCAACTTTTTACTGTTATTATTATTTTATATTATCATTTTAATTACAGTGACATAATTTTTAAAATTTATGATAATTTTCCACATTTTAATATTTAATTATTTAAACATTTATAAAATGTTTGTTCTAATAATTACGCTTCTGATAAACTGTGAACATCATTTCAGCATTTTAAATTTGATTTCCACTAGTTTTATTTGCATTTCAATGCTTAACAGTAAAATGCAACTGGTAAGCATCCTAAATTAGTGTTATTATTTTATAAGATTCATTGCTGTCATTTGGTATATAGTCATTTAGCATTCAGTAGGTTGTATTTTTACACTATGTAATAACACAATACATGTTATTGCCCCCTCCCCAAATGCAAAAGAGAACATGGAAAAAGTGAAAACTTTGTTCTGCTAAATGAAACAAACAGGAGGCAAGTGGGGGGTCATGGTCCTCAACTCAGGACTCCTCCTCCACCTTTCCTACAGATCTGGCTTGAACTCAGCTCATCAGACCTGTGCAGCAACAGCTTTAGCAGCTGAACCATCTTTCAAGTCCCATTTAAAAGTTTTAAGAAATTGTAAACTGTTCAAAGGGGGATATTTAAGAGCTCACTGTACTGTTTGTTCACGAGACATAAAAATTGAGTATATTATAAACAAATAAAGGGAGAAACTAAAATTCTTAAACTCAACAAAAACTAATTTCATAATGCTAAAGTTGTATATTAATTAAAAATTACCTTCTCTTTTCTCTACCATGCACCTATTCAATTCTTGTATTGTTGTTTTATCGATAGACATATGCACTTTTAGTTCATCCAATTCGTCTTGGAGATTCATCCTATGAAAAATTCAAGCAATTAACAATTACATAAAATGTGTAAATTAAGAAATGACATAGTAAAAAAAATGAGCAAAGACAACTGCAGAGTAGAAAATGGTAAGATAAAATAAATAACATGGTAATTACATATATTCAATGACATTTTCAGCATGAAAATAGACTTCTATGAGAATATATGTTTTACTACTATGTACTATGAACTTCATACAACAAACATGCCAAATACTCTATGCACATATTGGTGTTGGAAGACTGACTAAGCCTAAGCTGTCTTTAAATTTACATTTTTTCCTTGGCCTCTTGTTTGCTGAAATTTTAGGCACATATTATGTTTGGAGTGGTATGGTGGGTATAGGGCAAAAATAAAAATCTAGAACAGAGACCACAAAAGAGAGAAAAAGAAGGTAGTAGAACTGTATTAGTTTGAATGTAATTGGGCCCATAATCCCATAATTTCATACAGAATGGCACTATTAGGAAGTGTGGCTTTGTTGGAATGGGTATGGCTTTGTTGGAGGATATGTGCCAATGTGAAGGCAGGCTCTGATATTTCATATACTTAGAATACAATCCAGTGTGTCAGTTGATTTCCTGCTGCCTTCTGGCCAAGATGTGGCTAGCACTGTGGCTGCTTGCACATTGCCATGCTCCTGGCCATGGACCTCTAAAAATGTAAGTCATCACTTCAATTAAATGTTTTCTTTGTAAAAGTTGCTGTTGTCATGGTGTCTCTTCCTAACAATGAAAACCCCAAAAGACAGAAGTTGGTACCAGAACTGGGGTATTGGTGTAACAGGCTTACCTATGCTTTTGTTGGAAGTAATATGGGCCTTGGTACTTTGGATTATAAAAGCAATAAAATGCTTTAAGTACTGCTTATTGGGGCATAGCAGTAGGAGCATGAAAGACAATGATGTTGATAATGATTTGAAATATCAGAATCTGGCTCAAGAGATTTCAGTGAAGAATTTTAGTATGTTACCTATAAATCATTTTTGTGATGTTTTGGTGAAGGAAGTGGCTGCATTTTGCATTTGTCGGAAGAGTTTTCATGAGGATAAAGAGTTTCAGATTAATTTGGTTGGCAAAAGAACTTTCAAAACAGCATAGTATAGACTCGGTACTGTGGATATTAGTGGTAACTCTGATGGAGATATATAATGAAAGGTACAAGCTGAGTAAGAAAAAAATATTTGAGAAAGAAAGGGCTTTAGAAAGATGAATAAAGCTATATTCTCTGTCCAAGGAGATGGATGGATTAAGAAATGGAATAAAGGGAGTGGTGACCTCAGGCAATGGTGACACATGCCTTTACCACTAGCACTCCAGAGGCAGGCAGAGGCAGGCAGATCTCTGTGAGTTCAAGGCTACCCTGTGAAAGACAGAAAGCTAGTGAAAATGTAATTAAATAAAGAGGCCATGTTCCTGTCCCAAGAAGCAGCAGAATTTGGCAGCTTTGGTCATGTGGTCCTGCTTTATAGTTAAGGACAAAAGAAAGGAGTTAAGATCCTGTGATTCTGGTTATCTGGGGTTGAAGAATCAGCTGCGATTAACAAGATACCAGAACTACTAAAGCAAAATTTTGCTTTGCTGGGATACTTGATGCAAGACAGCTGGAGCTAAGAAATTTACAGTGAATTAAGAAGAGACCAGAATTACTGAGGTGAAGTCTTCTGGGAAATGTTTCCTAAGAGTTCAGAGAAGCTATGTTCTAGAAGCAGCCAACATTGTACGTCATGCTGGTAGCTGAACTTGGTAATGTATAAGTACCACCCAGGTGAAAGGATCAGTGGAGAACAGCTGAGGCTTGGCACTGTGAGAGGCTAGGAAAGGCCTCAGTGGCAGATGAAGGCCAAGGTCTAAAGGGGCTATGGAAAGAATCTGAGGCTTGGCACCATGAGGAAAGCCTATGAGAGGCTATTAGTGAAAGTGCAACCCAGTTACAGCAGAGGACCCCAGTGTTTTGGAGATGCCGGTACCCCGAAATGACCACCAAGAACAGCAGTAGCAGTGGAGTGGAGCCAGCTAGAACCTAGAAAATGAGCTGTGTACCACACAGGGCAGAGCCAGAGAAGTGACTCAGGCCCCTTGGAGGATTCATGAGTGGATCCCAGATATTGCCTGTTTAGAATTTTGTAATTATCCAAGATATTAGAAATTCCAGAGCCATGGAATACCTGCTGAAGAGAGCTGCTAACAGGGAATAGAACCAGCCCAAGAGAAAGAAGTGTGTTGCAGTCAACAAAGCTGAATGGAATTAGAGATGTGAAGAGCATTTTGACATCAGAAATGGAGATGTGGAGTTTTGAGTTTGCCCAGCTGACTTTCATCTTGCTTTGGTCCAGCACTCCCTCATTATGTTCCTTTTTCTGTGTTTTGGAGTGGTAATGTATATCCTGTACCATTATATGTAGTCAGAAGTTTCTGGCCTGGCCTACCCCCAAGGTCTGGACCTGCCTGAAGCTTTTTTTGTTCCAAATAATGCCACAAAGTTTTATATTAATTACAAACTGTTTGGCTTATTGCTCATGCTCATTACCTACTAGCTTCTACAACTTAACTCAACCTATTCTTATTAATCTATGTCTTGCCACATGGCTAGTGGCTTACTGGTACTTACACATATTGCTTCTTTGAGTAGCAGCTTGCAGGGTCTTCTTCCTCTTTTATGTATTCTTATATTTCCTGCCTCTAAGTTACTTTGCCATAGACCAAAACAGTATCTTTATTAATAAATAATAATAAAGTATGTTCACAGAAAAACATTCCACATCAATTATATTCTATCCTTGTCACATTATCCCAGCTCACTGTTCTGGTTGAAGCCCACTTTTCCACTAGAGGCCAGGCCAATATCCTAAACTCTAAGTAAGACTGCTCCACCTCACCTGCACTCACTCAACAAAACTCCAACTGTTTCTCTGTTCCTCATCACCTTCCACACCATCGGAGTGTAGATCAGCTCCCTGAAAACCCCACCCCTGCCTGCACCCACCCAGTATAACCCCAAGTGCCCAAGTGTCCCTGGTCTCTTTCTCACCTTGTCTGGCCCACAACTCTTGGGGAAACCTCCTACTCCACCGGAAGCCAGAACAGCATCCTGAACCCCAGGTAAAACTGTCTCCCCCCTTTCTCTTGCATGCTCACCCAGCATAACTCTAATCCCCCCCCCATTACCATATCTCAGCCTACACCTCTGCAGAACCTTGCTACCCCTTCAGAGAACAGGTCAGTTCCCTGAAAACCAGAGGCCAAACCAATATTCTGATCCCCAGACACCAGGCCAACTTTCTGAAAACCAGACAGAAGCCTTGTACCCTACCACAAGCCAGGCCAGCAACATGAACCCCAGAGGATCACTAGTCAAATCAGAAGCCATGCACACAGCCAGCACTCCAACCCCAAACTTGGGCAGCAATCTTCTGCTAGACTAGAAACCATCCAAGGCACTAGCAATCCAGGTCCCAATGCAGGCAGAGGCACTTTACTCAACTACATATGGGCTATGGTAACCAGAAGACCAGAGAGAAAGCAGAAACCAAGGAAGAAAACACACATCCTACAAAGACAAATCCAGAAATTGGCACTTAGATTATAATCACTGCAAACCCAGCTGCCTGTGCCTCAGTTAAGAACACAATCAACACCAGCCAAGGCAATGTCACCATCAGAGCCCAGACATCCCACTACGGCAAACCCTGAATATACACAGCTAAAGCACAAGAAAATGACCTTAAAACCAACTTCATTATGATGATAGAGGTCCTTATAGAGAAAATGAATAAATCCCTTAAAGAAATCAAGGAAAACACAATTAAAAAGTGGGGGAAATCAATAAGGCCCTTAAGCAATGGCAAGAAAACCAGAAAAATAAACATAGTTGGTGGAAATAAATGAAACTGTTTAAGACCTGAAAATGGAAAAAGAAGCAATAAAGGAAACACATCTGAGGGAATTCTGAAAATGGAATATTAAGGTAAGCACCAGGAACTACAGATTCAAGGATCACCAATAGAATAAAAGAGATGGAAGAGAGAATCTCAGATGTTGAAGACATAATTGAAGAAATAGACACATCAGTTAGAAACAAATGTTAAATCTAAAATATTCCTGACACAAAATATACAGGAAATCTGGGATACTATAAAAAGATCAAACTTAAAAATAATAAAAATAAAAGAAAGAGAATTCCCAGCTCAAAGGCCCAGAAAATATTTTTTAACAAAATCATAGAGGAATAATTTCCTATCTTAAGGAAGGACATGCCTATCAAGGTACAGAAAGCTTATGGAACACCAAACAGATTGGACCAGAAAAGAAAGACATAATAATCAAAACACTAAACACACAGAACAAAGTAGAATATTAAAAGAAAAAGGAGAAAAAGGCCAAATAACATGAAGGCAGACCTAAAGAATTAGACCAGATTTCTCAGTGGAAACTCTAAAAGCCAGAACGCCTGCACAGAAGTGCTGAAGATTTTAAGAGACTACAGATGCCACTCCAGGCTACAGGACCCAGTAAAAACGTTCAATTACCATACATGGGGAAAACAAGATATTCTATTATAAGCCAAATTTAAACAGTATGACCCACAAATCCATCACTAGGGAAAGTACTAGAAGGAAAACTCTAACCCAAAAAGCACAAGCAATAAATAATCTCACATCAGCACAACAAAAAGGAAAACACCCCGACACCAGACACACAACAGTTACATACTCTTACCATTAACAACCACAACAAAATAACAAGCACTATCATTGGTCATTGATATTTCTCAATATCAAATTTGCTCTCAATTCCCAAATAAAAAACAAATTAATAGAATGGATGAAAAACAAGATCCATCCTTCTGCTGGATACAAGAAACATACTTCAACATCAATGATAGGCATTACATCAAAATAAAAGATCTTCCAAGATAGTGGCTCTAAGACGCTAACTTCAGTAGCTCTTCTAATGCATAAATAAATAGACTTCTTTAAAAGTTTTTCTGTTTGCTTTTCAGTGAACACACTAAACACAGCTCCTCCTCCCTCCCTGTAGAATGTATAAGTCCTAGAGGCTTCTCAGGGCCTGGCAGCAAGCCTGGCCTCAATCAGTTCAAACTGGTTGTAACTGGTGTCTTAAAACATGTGCTCATAGCCATGAGGAGGACCCCTTGAGTGGGCTCTTCGTCATAAGGCAGCCTGGGATGTGCTTGGGGGCCTTGGCAGTAGAGGCTTGTCCTCATGTGAGATGACCTGGACCAGCAAGAGATAACCACTCCCACCACTCCACATAGGCAGATGCCAGCAAAGCCAAGCTTTCCCTCTGGCTGGGAGGAGGACATATAAAAGGCTTACCCCTTCCTCAATAAATTGGGCTTGTTTGTTTCAACTAGTTCCTAAAATCTGAGTCTTTGTTCTCTGCCCCTTCTTGCCCCCTCCTCTAAGGGGGAACCAGCAGGACCTAAAGCACAGGCAACATCAACACCTCCCCTCACACTGCTCCTCTCCTATGTCCTCTCCACCTCAGCCCCATCCACTCCTCCAAAGAGGAAAGCGCCTACCTTAAATACTCAAAAAAAAAGATTGAATACTTCAAATAGAGAGAGAGGAAAAAAAAAAGCAAAGAGAATAGACTTCTAACTAAAATTAATTAAACAGATAGTTAAGGACTCATTAAAAAAAAAAATCACCTGGATTGCATCTCAATTCTCAACATCTAGTCACCAAACACATTTGTAACGAAAAAGTTATGATCTAAACCAACCTAACAGATATCTACAGAACATTTTACCCAAACACAAATGATTATACTTTCTTTTCAGCACCTCATGGACCATTCTCCAAACTTGACTACATATGCAGTCAGAAAGCAAGTATTAAAAGATACAAGAAAATTGAAATTACCCCAATGTGATAATTGGAATGTAAATAGCCCCCATAATCTCCTAGGGAGTGGCACTATTAGGAGGTGTGGCTTTGTTGAAGAGAATACAGCCTTGTTGGAGAAAGTGTGTCACTGTGGGAGTAGGCTTTGAGGTTTCCTAAACTCAGGATACCACCCATTATGCTAATCGACTTCCTGTTGCCTGAAAGATGTAGAACTCTCAGCAATTCCTTCAGCATCGTATCTGCTATGCTCCCCACCACGGCGATAATAAACTGAACTTCTAAAACTGTAAGTAAGCCTCCTCAATTAAAAGTTTCCTTGTGGGGATTTAATAAAGTTTCAGAAGTTTTGGAGATATCAGAGGGAACCTACCCACAGTTTATGTGGGGGGTTAATAAAAGCTCCAGAAGTCCCAGAGTTCTAACCACAGTCAGTCTAGGAAAATCAGAGTGGTGATTCAAACCTTTAATCCCAGCACAGGGAGTATCCTGGGAGTGGTGACCTACACCCTTAATCCTAACTGAGTCAAGGTCACTTCAGATTATAGAAGGAATTCCAGGCTCCCAGGCAGGTGTGGTGGGGCCACGCCTTAATTACAGCAAGAATACTTAAGACGGGATTCAAACACAGAGAAAGCCATTCCAAGGGAATCAAGGCTGAGGAAGCTAGAAGACAGTTGGGTAAGATTTGACTGTGGTGTTTATTCCCTCTAGTATCTCCAACTTCTTCAGAGATCTATCCCTGAGTCTCATTATTTCGTGCGACAATTGGCGCCCAATGTGGGGCTCGAACCCATGACTCTGAGATTAAGAGTCTCATGCTCCAGAACTTCTGGAGCTTTTACTAACCCCCCACATAGACTGTGGGTAGATTCCCTCTGATATCTCCAAAACTTCTGAAACTTTATTAAATCCCCACATTTCCTAATGAAAGTTTCCATGGTAATGGTGTCTCTTCACAGCAATATCCCAGGGACTGGGATATTGTTGTGATAGTCCTGATATGTAACTATATGGGCACAGAAAGAATCAGAGACCACTTTTAAGGCATTTCTTTTATTACCTTGGATCAGATCCTGGGAGCTGGTCTCCCGTGGTCTGCATTAGCTGATAGTGTGATAGGCTACGGGGACTTTTGAAATTGTACTGAATGCATTTTGTATTATGATGTTACAAGTTTATGGGAGACAAGGAGTATAGTAGTTCAAATGAAACTAGCCCCCATAATCTCATAGGTAGTGGCACTATTAGGAGGTGTAGATTTGTTGAAGTGGATATGGCCTTGTTGGAGAAAATGTGTTACTGTTAGAGTGGGCTTTGAGGTTTCCTGTGCTCAGGATACCACCCAGTATGTTAGTTCACTTACTGTTGCCTTAAAGATGTAGGACTCTCAGCTCCCTCTCCAGCACCATGTCTGCCTGCATGCTGCCATGCTCCCCACCATGATGATAATAAACTGAAGCTCTAAAACTGTAAGCATGCCTCCTCAGTTAAATGTTTTCCTAATAAGGTACCATGCTTATGGTATCTCTTCAGAGCAATAGAAACCCTAACTAAGACATCCTTATATCTTATCAGATCACCATGGATTAAAGCTGTATTTCAACAACAACAGAAACAAAAAAAAAAATCTACAAACTCCTGGAAACTGAACAACTCTTTCTTGAATTAGCATTGGGTCAAGGAAGAAATAGGAAAAATATTAAAGACTTATTAGAATTCAATAAAAATAAATGCCCAACATATCCAGGCTTATTTGACATAATGAAAGTGGTGCCAAGAGGAAAATTATAGCAGTAAGTGCCTTCATAAAGAATTTGGGGAGATCTTATACTATGGACTTAACAGCACACTTGAAAGCTTTAGAACAAAAAGAAGCAAATACATCTAAGTGGAGTAGATAGCAGGGAATAATCAAACTGAAGACTTAAATCAATAAAATACAAAGAGAACAAAACAAAAATAAATGAAACAAAGAGTTGGTTGCTTGAGAAAACCAACGTGATAGACAAACACTTATCCAAACTAACTAAAGGGCAGAGAGTATCCAAATTAGAAACAAAAAGAGGGACATAGCAACAAACACTAAGGAAAGCAAAAAAAAAAAAAAAAAAATCATTAGGTCATATTTAAAAACCTATACTCCACAAAATCAAAAAATCTAAACAAAGTGTACAAATTTCTTAATAAATACCAAGTACCAAAATTAGGATCAAGATTAGATGAATAATTCAAATAGATCTATAATCCTTAAGAAAATAGAAACAATCATTAAAATTCTCCCAATCAAGGAAAAAAAAAAAAAAGCCCAGAACCAGATAATTTTTGCACAGAATTCTACAAGACCTTCAAAGAGGAGCTAAAACCAATACTCCTCAAATTATTCCAAAAACAGATACAGAAGCAGCACTGCCAAATTCTTTAAATGAGGCCAATGTCATGCTAACACACAAACCACACAAAGACAACAAAGAAAAAGAATTACAGACCAATCTGCTTCATGAACACTGATGCAAAAATACTGGCAAACTGAATCCAAAAACACATCAAAAAGATCATCCACCATGATCAACAATCCTGTACAAAAAAGAACCTCTGGAGGTGTCACTATTCCCAGTTTAAAGCTCTACTACAGAGCTATAGTAATAAAAGCAGCATGGCATTGGCTTAAAAACAGAGACTTGAATCAATGGAATCAAACTGAAGACTCAGACATAATCCACACACCTATGAATACCTGATTTTCAACAAATAAGCCAAAATTATACAATGGGGAAAAGTATCTTCAACAAATGGTGCTGGTCTAACTGGATCTCTGCATGTAGAAGAAAGCAAATAGATTCATCTATCACCTGCCCCAAACTCAAGTCCAAGTAGATCAAAGACCTTAGTCTAAATCCAGATACACTGACCCTGCTAGTAGAGAAGGTGGGAAACAGCCTTCAAGACATTGTCACAGGAGATAATTTCCTCAAAAGAACACCAATCGCACAAATACTAAGATTGACAATAAATGGGACCTCATGAAAAAGGAAAAGCTTCTGTAAGTCTGTAAGGCAAAGGACATTGTCAGTAGGACTAAACCGCAGTCTACAGAATGGGAAAAGATCTTCACCAGTCCCACATCTGACAGAGGACTGATAAAAAAAAAAATTCAAGAAACTAAACAGTAACAAGACCAAGTATCCAATTTAGAAGTAAAGTACAGTCTAAACAGAGAATTCTCCATAGGAGCATCTTAAATGGCCAAAAAACACTATAAAGAAATGTTCAACATCCTTATCCATCAGGGAAATGCAAATCAAAAAGATTCTGAGATTCCATTTTACAGCTGTCAGAATGGCTAAAATTAGAAACAGAGATGACAGCCTATGCTGGAGAGGATGTGGAGTAAGGGGAACACTCCTCCATTGCTGGTGGGAGTGTAAACTTGTACAGTCACTTTGGAAATTAGTATGATGGTTTCTGAGAAAACTGGGAATCAACAACCTCAAGACCCAGCTATCCCACTCTTGGGCATATACCCAAAGGATACTCCATCCTACCACAAAGACACTTCCTCAACTAAGTTCTTAATAGCTTTATTCATAATAGCCAGAACCTGGAAACAACCTAGACATCCCTCACCAAAGAACAGATTTTTTTAAAAATGTGGTACATTTGCAGAATGGTATATTACTTAGCTGTTTAAAGCAATGACATCATGAATTTTTCAGGCAAATGTATGAACCTAGAAAAACAAACAAGACGAACAAACAAACAAAAACCATGATGAGTGAAGTAACCCTGACCCAGAAAGACAAACATGGTATCTACTCACTTATAAGTGAATGTTAGCTGTAAAGTAAAGGATAATCATGCTACAATCCACAGACCTAAAGAGGCTAGGCAATAAGAAGGGCTTAAGTCAGGGGAATGCTAGATCTCCCTGGGAAAAGGAAATAGAAGTTATTTTGTGAATGGACAGGGGGCAGGTGAGGATGGGAACTGGGGGATCTGATAGGAGGTTGAGGCAGAGAATACTGAAAGAGATGACTGAAAAGTGGGGGTATTTGGGGGTCACATAGAAACCTGGTACAAGGGAAACTTTTAGGAAATTTACAAGGATGACCCCAGGTAAGACTCCTAACAATAGGGAATACATAGCCTCAACTGGCCATTTTCTGTAACCAGGCAAGACTTCAAGTGCAGGAATTGGGGCACTAACCAGCCACACCACCTCTGACCTAGTCTGTTTTCCCTAAGGGATGTTCTGAGGTAAGAGCAGCACAAAGATTGTGGGACTAGACAGGCAATGACTGGTCCGGCCTGAGACCCATGCCACAAGAATAAGCCCATCCCCAACACTGCCTGGAGTACCAGGACCCATATACTGGATGGCCTGGATATCTTGGATAGAACCAAACATGACTGGAAGAAAAAAAAATGTCAATGTAATGTTACCTAATGATATTCTGCTATAATCACTGACTGCTACTTAGCCCAATTGTCATTAGAGAGGCTTCATCAATCAACTGATAGAAACAGATGCAGATCTCATCGTCAAACATTAGACTGAGCTCAGAGAATATTGATGAAGAGGGGGAAGCAGGACAGTAGAAGCCAGAGGTGTCAATGGTATCACCAGAAACACAGCCAATTAACCTGGGATCATAAGAACTCACAGAGACTACAGACTAAACCAATAGGAAAGCCTGAATGAACTGATCTAGGACCCTGCATATGCATGACAATTGTGTAGCCTGGTATTCTTGTGGGACTCCTAACAGTGGGGCACAGGAGCCGTCTCTAACTCTTGATGGCTTTGGGGGCCCTATTCCTCATAATGGGTTGCTTTGACCAGCCTTAATACAAGGAAGGGTGCTTAGTCTTACTACAATTTGATGTCTTTTTTTTTTTTTTTAAATATTCATGGGGAGGCGGAGAGGAGCAGAGAGGAGGTGGAGGTGAGACTGGGGGGAGAGGAAAGAGGAGAAACTGTGGTCATGATGTATAATATAATATACATATAATAAAAACATGTATATAATATACATATAAATGCATATAAAAGAAAAAGCAGCTCATCCACACTTAACTATAGAAACAAAATTCACCTGTTTTCCTGGCTGATAACACTCAGTATATGGCCTGGATATGCTATAAACTATGCTCCTCCCTTTATCCACTCTGCAGAAGGGTAAAATCGGAAGTAATAAACACCAAACTCTGGTAAGAACCTAGGACAAGTGGACAGTCTGGGGTTTCGGTTGCTGTCTAATCATTAAGCCTGGGCCTGAGTGGCAGAAACATAAATGCCCCATTCTGTCTGTTATTCTTATTGCCAGAGATGTCACAGGAGCAGACAGAAAGAGTCAAGCACAGGCAAGTATTCTTCCTCAATTTAATGGAACCATGTTTTTGTTGTGTTATCATAACTGAAAATGGCATAAGCCAATTATCCTGATTATTGCCTTTTTGAAAACAGTGTATTAAGTGTTGTTTATATTCAAACAACATAAACCCTTTTCTTTCTTTTTTTTTTAAAGAATATGAATAAATGTCAATAAAAAAGAGATGGGCCAATGAGGAATAAGAAATACTACTAATAGAGAAAACTATCAAATTTACAAGGCAGACAAACAAATCATATTCAAAGCTACTTGAAGAAAATCAGCATGATTTGGAAATTTGTATGCCAAGGATTGAAACAGCATCTAATTTATCAAAGGAAACACCAACAGACATAAAAAAGGAGATTCTGGCCCCAATGTAAGAGTGGATGAGTTTTAATAGAAAGAAAAGCAAAAGACTGAAACCCAAACAAGATCACACTGGCTGCATAATCCTGGACCTAACAGGATGCAAAGGTCTGTGGTGTTTGAAAGAGAATGTGGAAGCATTAGGACGTATGTCACTAGGGGTGGAATTAAGGTTTCAAAAGACTTGTGCCAGCACAGTATGCTCTCTGCCTCCTGTTTGTGGTTTGAGACGGGAACTCCCGGCTGTTCCTGCCACCATGCTGTTGCTCAGCCATCTTGGACCCAAAGCTTTTGGAAGTGTAAGCCCAATTAAGTACTTTCTTTTATTTAAAAATAAAAATGAAAGAAAAGAAAACGAGGGCAGGGGGAAGATGGCTCATCTTTACAGCTTTACATCTACATACATGTGTGCATACACATGCAGGTACATACATGTTCATTCACACCCCTTCATTGATATGTACCTGCATTTCCCCACACTTATAACCACTGTATTTTATGAAGGCATATGTGAACAAAGCCATCTGCTAGCATTTTCACTGTCTCACCTGCTGAAGTTATATAGCACATTGCATATATCATAGAGACATTCCAGTATCAAATCTAATAATTCAATCAATAGAAATTCTAACACTGATCTTTTGTAAATAATATAGGTTTGTATTACAAATATAAATATAAAATACAATGTACATTTATACTCAGCTGTTTTGCTGGGCACTACAAGCCATTAGCAGGTTTGGTAGTCAGTGAGGATGGATCCTCCCTTCAAAGTCAGCTTTAGACTCCATCTCACATTTCCCCAGGCAACACACACACAAAGAACAGTATCATAATTGTTTCACAAGTTTAAAAATATCTCATGAAAGGAAGGAAGATAAAGGAATCAAAGTTTTCTCATGGCCAAGCAAGGGCAAGCTACTACCCCCTGTCAAAAGAATAGACTCATATTGTGATATTAATATTAACATGCCATCTTGGGAACAAATGAGAAAGAAAAGTAATAGTAGTATGTTGTCAAGTTAACAGAAGGTCACATGCACAGGCAATTTCCTTGTCAACTTTACCCAAGCCAGAGTCATTCGGGAAGAGGCAACATCAGTTAAGAAAATGCTCTCCCAGATATCCCTTTTAGTCTTATTTATATGTACGAGTGTCTGTGTATGGACACCTGTGTGAGTGCAGGTACCTGCAGAGGCCAGAAGAAATCAGATCCTCTGGAGCTGGAAGGGCAGGCAGCTGTGAACTGCCTGAGGCTGGTGCTAGGAAATGAACTCAGAGATCCTTTGTAAGGGTGGTTAACAGTCTGTAACTGCTGAGCCATCCTCTCAAGTCAAGAAAAATCCTTAAAGCAAAAAAATTTATGGTCTCTATTTTCCATGGGAATAATTATTTAAATAATTAAATTTATAGTTTAATACCCAGATGTATATTTTTTGTTTTGTTTAAGTGAGCATACATATACATATATAAAGATTTTAAATATATATAACATGCTCTCTGGAAGAATTCAGATTTAGGTTTACAAATACAAAGACACAGGGCCACTTAACCACTTAGCCACATGATTAGTTCAGATAAGGATTCTTATTTGCTTAGCCGATAGCACACAGCATACTAAAACAGTATGACTTGATAGAGAAAAGACAAATGTACTTCATCTCAACTCAGGATGCAGAGTATCTGGAAGACACTCAGGAAAATGTGCCCTGGTGACATAAACATTCCACTCAGAACAGGAAGATAAGTATTCAGTTGCCAGTGAACCTCCACCAAATAATGAATGCTAGGCATAGTGAGCCTTTAAAAAAAATCAAACCAAAGCAAAGCATTTTTGTGTGTGTGTGTGACCCAAGCCCAATTAAGTGGGAAGGCAGTATCTGCAGGTTTTCTCAAAAAATCCTCAAGTATTATTATGAAGAACCTACATCTGATAAACATTATCTTCTTGAGTGAACTTCAAATAGCCTTCTAAACTTTCTCATAGACCCATTGTGCACTTGATGGATGTTAGAGATTTACATGTCTGCTGAGTCAGTATGGCAGGAACCCTTTGCCCCAAGTATCTAATTACACTCACAGGCTCACTCTTCCTCCACTGTTCCCAAGGTGACTCATCACCCAGAGCTGTCTTTAGCAAGAATTCCTCAGGTCAGCTTAGCTATCTGCATACCTGTGGTGTTTTCTGTTAGTATTCTACAGCCAGTGATTCCATTCTGCTCTCAAGTTGTTAATTCTCACACTCCCAGCCTACACATGAGGCTAAAACCAATCTTTCTTGCCATTGCAGAATCCCAGGTATGCCTACAGTAATTGTGCTGAAGCAATCCTTCCCCATTATATTTTAACAGGTATCATAAAGTATTTTTTCTTTCAAACATAAATTTCAAACATAAATTTCACAGAAAAATACAAGAGGAGTTAGAACATATCTTGAACTTATAAAAAATTAAAACACAGTATTTCAGAATTTGTGAGAAACAACTAAAACAATCCATAGCTAGAGTGTCGGCATTGTCAACAGAAAAGGAGATCTACAAAGCTGTAAGCTGCCTACAAAAGTAGCTGGAAAAAAACACACTAATCACAATTCACATACATTGCTGCAATCTGGATGTCCTCTTTCATGAAGCCTAGGTAAATATTTTTCTCTTTTTACAGAATTGTCAGATTTTACAGAATTACAGATTTTCCTTTTTTTATTCATTCATAGTAATTCTTTACATAATGAATACTAATCCTTTTCTAGATATAAACACTATGAATCATTTTTCATTCTAAGGTAGTTTTTAAAATTCATTTAGTAGTGTCTTACAATGAACAAAAGTTCACTATGGTAAACCTTAATAAATTTTAGTTCATATTAACTGTTCAATATAGAACTCTTTACCTACTACAAGGTCACACAAAAATATTCTCTTATATGCGTGTCTAAATGCTTATATATTGCCTCTAATACTTTCTAATATAATGTTTCTAATATAAATGTTTTATTGCTTAATCCACAGTTATACTTGCATTAAATCAAGAGCTGACTTTTGGATTTGCTGTGAGACAAACTATTCAATTCATAAAAATAAAAATATTTAATTGAATTTTTTGGTATCATTAAGCATGTAGTCATGTGGTATTTGATTACTTTCAACTATTATTAGTTATAAGAACTGCTATATATTTGTTGATATACAAATTTCTTTAGTGTCAATAACAAGAATGGGAATTATTAGATTTATGTATATATAATTGAAATTATATTAATAAGAATGTTAAAAGTGGAAAAGCAAATAATATTCAAACAGCTTTTTCAAAATTATTATACCAGATTTAATTCATCATTATTATTTTTGTGAAAAAGCAGGACAGTCTATAAATATTATTATCTTATACAATAATATATTACTTTATGGAACTAATAATTATTTAAATTAATTGATCATTACTATTAGCAATGAATATGGTACAACAAATACTTTAAAATAGTTCAATGGTGCTTAAAATTGAATACAGAATTACTAAAGCCAGGAACGGTGGCACATTCCTATAATTCCAGCTTTTATAAAAGGAATAATAATCATAAATTCAAGGCCAGGCTGAGCAACCTAGGAAGATTCTATCTCAACATATAAAAAAAAGAAAATTACTATGTGATTCAATACGGCTTATTTTTCTTCTATATTTAAAATAACAGAAAACAAATTATTCAATTGCTCACGAAATAAATGTAAAAACAAAGAAAATAATGTCTAATATATACTCCATTGTAGATAAATCTTCACAATATTATGCAAAGAAAAATGCTGGATACAAGTGTTAAATACAATATGGTTCTGTTTGTATGAACCAATGATAATATGTAAATCCACAGGTAAAAAAATGGCAGTTTTGTGCTTGACCAGACCTAGGGGAAGCAACAAATGGAGAAAGAGAGTGAGTGCCCAGGGTGTGTGAGGTTTCCTTTGGAGACCATAAAATGTTTTGGAATTAAAGATGCTAGTTTTCAACTTTGTGAATGAGATGTGATAAGTGGTACCCATTGTGCACTATGGAAATGAACTAAGGGGCTGGAGAGACAGATTACTAAGTAATGTTACTTGCTATGCAAATATGAGACCTGCATGTGGTCTCCCACTCCTCCGAGGAATGCAGAGAGAATGATTCTCAGGGTCTCTGGATACCAGGCTACCTCCACATTCAGTGAAATAACTATCTCAAGTGAATAAGGAAGAGAGTGATACAGAGTGATATAGCAGGACCCCAACATTGTCCCCTGGCTGCACTGACACCTGTTGTATAGCTATTTCCTTCAAGGCGAGACAAAACACTCCTTAAAGGGGCAAGCTCCTTAAGTTGGTTTGTAAATAATAACTGATCAGATGCAGTAGGATCCTTCTTCCCCATATATAAACTGTAAGGATTACTTGACAGACATTCTCAAACCAGTCATGCTGCTGGGAGATGAAGAAACCAGGCCAGCTGAGCCATCCTGAATAGGCTCAGACCAACTGAGCAGTGTGGAAAAGACACTTTCCAGCCTACAGAGCTGCCTGTGAATTATACAGCATGTTTCAGAGTTTCAACCTTTGTGAGCCATCACCCATGCTGGGTGGCCTTTCCAAGATTCAACTCTTTTTGAGTCTCATTTCTGTTCCCACAGGTAACTATTTACCTATATTCCTGTAAGCAAACCAAATAAAACTCATTAGCCCACTAAGGTGGGCTATTATAGTACACTCACCTATGTGTAGTTATGTTTGTGGTCAGTTCCCTATCTGGGGTGGGGGTGGGGTAGATGTTTGGTCGTGTATTTTAGGAATGGTGTCATACAACAGCACCAAAAATTATTATGTACTTAACACACACACATACACAGAAATACACAAATAAAACAAAATTAAATTATCATTAATTCACATATTATTAGTGGTTATCTAAAAATTTGTTATGAAAATGTCATCTTCTGAAGATAGTTTTCTAGAAATTTTATTTTCACCTTGATAGCTCCTAAATCCTCACCCATAATATCATATTTATACACACTCCCACAAGCACAATAAAAAAAATCAGAGGTCTTGTTTACAGCAGAAATATTGGGTGAGTTTCTTGATATTTCTTTTAGCAGCTTAAGCAATTGTTACTGATTTTATAAAATATTTGAAGTGTGGCATACTATTCTTAAACTTTAACCCGAAGAGAAGACAGTACTCTAACTTGTAGATAATAATAAAAAATGATTAAAAGACTATTAAAGAATACATGTAACTAAAATAAAATTCTACATCTATTTTAGTTAATTGAAGGTTTTTATTAAAAATTTGATGTTACTTTGCCATTGATCCCAGTTCAGTTTCACTGACAAAGACTCCCAATGTTAATGAGGAAAAAATTCCATTCCATTATCCTTTATCAAATATTTTGCACTCAATTGTTTATTTTTAGGAACAAATGTGAAGGAGGGAATGGTTAAAACAGAGGAGCTGATGCTTAATTTTGTTAAATAAGAGGCTTAGATTTTAAAAGCAAAAGAGAAATATCAAAGGATAATGTGGGTACCTATACTATGAAGTGCAACAATATATTTCTGTTTAATTGTTTTGCATGTGATGCTGAGAATAAAACCTAGGGCTTCACCTGTATGCTACCACTGAGGTACATTTCAAGTCTCCTGAATTATATTTTACAAGTCACCTGGAAGTACTGGCAGAAAACAAATTAGATAAGGAATAAGGTGTGTGTGTGTGTGTGTGTGTGTGTGTGTGTGTGTGTGTGTGTGTGTGTGTGTGTGTGTGTGTGTGTGTGTGTGTGTGTGTGTGTTTAAATATTCTGTTTTTAATTATGTGTGTGTATGGGGGTAACCATGAATGCAAGTGACCATGAAGGCTAGAAGAGAGTGTCAGACACCCCTAGAACTGGAGTTATAGACAGCTGATTGGAACTGAATTTAGGTCCTCTCCAAGAGCTGTATGTACTTAACTGTGAAACAATCTCTCCATTCACAACATGGAAATATTTATAAAAGTTTATTTTAATAGACTGGGAAATAAATGGTTCAGTTCAGTTCAGACTAAACTGAAGTGTTTGGATTAATTCTGTTGGCAGAAGAAATCTAAAAGCAGCCTAGTGTAGACTCTGCTTTGTAGATATTAGTGGTAACTCTAATGAAGATTTATAACGAAAAACAGCAAGCCAAGCAGGGTAAATTACAAAATATAAATTCTGAGGAGGAAAAGAGCCCCAGAAAGTGAAATAGAGCTAATTACTGTGTTCAAAGACATAAACAGATTAAGGGATGGAATATAGGAAGTGGTGACTTCAGGGTAATATCCTGTCTAGCTAAGTCTCCAACTTGGGAAAAGGAACTAAAGAAAAGCTTAGAGCCAGGAGTGGTGATGCACACTTTTAATCCCAGCACTGAAAAGCAGAGGGTGGCAGATCTCTGAGTCTGAATCTATCCTGGTCTAGAGATCTACTCTCAGGATAGTCAAGCTTAGACAATGAAGAACAGAAAGCTGATGAAGATGTGACTGAATCAGAGGGCCATGTTCCAGCCCCAGCAAGAAGCAGAACTTAGCAGCTTTGGCCACATGGTCCTGGCTTTAGAGTTAAGTACAGAAGAAACAGGCTATGGAATTTTCTTTTGAGCCTAAAGAAGCCACTGAGGCCAGGCATGTGTCAGGGATGTCCCTGAATGGAGGCCTAGAGAGGTCACTGTATGAAGCCTGCATTGCCTTGGAGAACCCAAGATGTTAGAGATGCCAGAGCCATGGGAACCTGCTGAGGAGAGCTGCTGACAGGGACTGGAACCATCCAAGAGAAGGAAGTGTGTTACAGTCAGCATGGCTGAAAAGGCATGAAGAGCTGCTTTGGTCCCGTCTCCTCACTGTGCTCCCTTCCCTACATGTACAACGGTAACATACATCCTATTCCATTAGATAGTGGAAGCATCTGATCTGTGTTTTGATTTTGATTTTATATGGGATTAGAGTTAAGATATTACGTAAATCTCAAAAGAGACTTTGAACTTTGGGCTCTTAAATTTGTTCAGACTGATAGACTATGAGGACTTTTAAAGTTGGACTAAATGCATTTCTGAATTATGCTATTGTTACAAGTTTATGGGGGCAGGAAGTGGAATGTAGTTGGGAAATAATTGGTCCCACAATCTCGCAGGGAGCAGCCCTACTAGGAGACATGGCTTTGTTGGAAGAAGTGTTCATGAGGGTGGGCATTAAGGTTCCTCTGCTCAGGATACTGCCCAGTTAGTAAGGCAGTTTTCTGTTGCTTTCTAACCAAGATATAGCCAGTATCACATCTATCTGCATGCCATCATGCCCCCATCATAGTAATAATGGACTGGACCTCTAAATCTATAAACAACTTACCCCAATTAAATGTTTTCTTTATAAGAGCTAACATGGTCATAGTTTCTCTTCACAGCAATAAAAACCCTAAGACAAGCAGCAGTAACTTTCACAAAATGTGAAATATCATGGGGCTGGAGAGATGGCTCAGTAGTTAAAAGAACTTGCTGCTCTCCCAGAGCAACTAGGTTCAGTTCCAACTCCATATGGAGGCAAACCACTGTCTTAAACTCCTATTTCAGGGGATCTGATGCCTTCTTCTGGCTTTTGTAGGCATGTGATAAACAGTCCTATGCAGGCAAAATACCCATATACATAAAATAAATGAATCCTTTTTAAAAATGGAACATAGGCTGGCAATGGTGGTGAACACCTTTAAACCCCAGCACTTGAGAGGCAGAGGCAGACACATCTCTATAGAGCCAGTTCCATGACAGCCATGGCTACACAGAGAAACCCTGTCTTGGGTTAGGGTGGGGACACCAAATGTTAGCTCCTAGTTATTGGATATCTTGCCTAGGTTTCTCTGACTTGATTTTATTACCCTTGGGGAAACAGTCTTGTTGTATCTTAATTGTGTTTACCCTAAACTTAAGTTAAACCTCTAATTCCAAATGGGGAGTCATTGGGGTCTACACTTGGGACCAGTTAGAACTTTCATGCTGGGATAAAAACTGTTTTAAAGACAAAAGGAAGACATTTACAGAGAACCTCCTCCAGCTGACAACTTGATCTTGGCCACTCTAGCCTCCATAACTGAGAAATAATTATGTTAGTTATTTGAATCACTTAGCGGTACACTGACTTAGCACTGTAAGATGATGTATTCATTGATAATTCATAGCTCTAATTTTTACTTGCTCATGTGTTTTCAAAATTTATTTGTTTATAAAATGTTTTAAACACATTAGAGGTACTGCACTTTTTAAAACTTACTTACATCATTATATAAACAAGTCTGATGTAAGTATAAAAAAACTGTTAGGGTTTGATTACTGACTCATGTTTTTCCTCATTGGTGTTAGGGTCTGAGTTAATGTCACAATGGCAGAAACAATAATATACCTGGAAAAACATTTTATAAGTAGCTTAAATTATGTCTAACAGTTTATAATATACACAAGTAGGTAAATGTATGTTAAAGGGAGTTAAAAAATTGTTAAGGAAGGCTGTTAAACTGTGGCTATAGAAATCTGTTTACTAAACAATGCATTTCTATCATTAGTATTGATAATGTTAAAATGCAAAATTAAATGTTCTCAAAAACATATTAATAAAAACATAATCTTCAACTATATTAGTATGCATTATTAGATATTTTAAGATACATTATGTTTTCTATTTACATATGAATAGAAATATATATTCTTTTTGTGCGTTTTTAATTTAAAAAGTATTTTTCCTTCACTGTTCCCCCTCTCTCCCCTCCTCCTTGTCTTCCCTCAGCCTTCCCCCACACCATCCCCCATTCATTCCCCAGGGAGGGCAAGGAATCCTAAGAAGAGTCAGTTCAGTCTGACACATCCATTGTGGTAGGTCAGAGTCCCTCCCCCCCAGTCAAGGCTGGGTTAGGTGTTCCTCTATAGGGAATGGGCTCCAAGAAGCCAGTTCATACACTAGGAATAAATTCTGGTCCTCCTGCAAGAGGCTCCACAAACTGCCCACACTGTTTTACTGTTGTCTACATTGGGTTTAGTTCCTTTCCCTGAAGGTTCCTCAGTGGTATTTCTGAGTCAGTGAGCTCCCAATAGCTTGGGTCAGCCATCTCTGTGGGTCTCCTCCTCATGATCCTGATCCCTTTGCTCATATATTCTCTCCTCCCTCTCTCTCTTCAGCTGGACCAGGAGCTGGATATTTTCTTTAATTTTGACTTCTACACTTTATTATCATGCAAACTAGGTTATCTCTTCTTAATCTCTGTTATTGACTTAAATCCAGCCTTCAAGACAGGGATTTAAATGGAAATTTTAATTAATGTTCAAGACACTAATATTTTCACATTGCATAAAGCATTGATTCAATTGCTAACCTGAATGCCTATAATTACACCACCTCTGGATTGCACTTTATACATGAAAGTGATGAACACTATATTCTACCAATAATGTCACAGCCACTTAACTTCTAGTAGTCAGTTTAAAGTATAGCCATTTCTCAGGGAGTTTTGCTTTACTATTTTTCTTTGTATGAGTAGAATAAACATTTTTTTCTCATGTCTCTAGTGTTTTTACTATTGTTCCTATCACACTACTAGGTTATGAGGTCCTAAAAATTGGGGGTAACCCATTGTTTCTCTCCTTTTCCCTCTGCTTAGCAAAGAACCGAAATGTAACATTTAACATGAGCTACACTTTCCTGATTTATGTATTTAATGATTCAGAAATATATGGTAAATGTTATCACATCCAGTAATCATTCTACGGGTAGGGGGCTCAGCTATGGCTGGTAATGTATAACAAATGATTTCCTGATTTAGATGACTGTAATTTGAGACAGATAATGAGCCCTTTTTACAGTTGTATACAACATGCAGACTATAATATACTTTTTTGAGATGGAGTCTTACTATGCTGCCTAGACAGTTCACAAACTCCTGGAACAGAAAGAAATCCTACTGCCTCTGATTCCCAAGTGCCCAGGAATACAGGAACATGTCACCATGCCCAGCAGCAAATGTTTTGACTCAAATGTTTTTATTTTTGAAATGTTAGCAAATATTAAAATCTGTAGGCTCCATAATTTAGCCTTTAGTAAGGCAACATGTTCAACTGAGTAAGAATGCCAAAGGAAGCATTGACATTTCTGAGTACTTTTGTTGCTTCTTACTATGAAACAACCAAAGGGTGATTTTTACCTCCCTGGGACATAGTCATGCCTATATCTAGTCAAAGACACGTCAGTCTTTGAAACAATTATTCTTCTGTAAACCACTGAATATTCAGTCTCTAGTGCCTATTTTCTGAAACATACTGGTAAATATTACTTAATTAATGTCTACGCAAATGTCTGCAAGATAAATCATGAAGAAGGCAGTCAATTCTTTAGTTCATAGATTTTTTTTTTTTTAATATTTTGGTGTCTTGTTAAAATACAGTAAAAACAAGTAGTATATTTCATAAATTTGTATGAAATGATTTAGAAAATAAATTTCAAAGAAATGTTTAAATCTTTAAATTTCTAGGCCACAGAAGTACTTATTATTTCAGACCAAGCCCTTCTTGCACCACACATATAACCTGTAAGATAAGACACCACCTTAGAGTAAAAAGACAGACAGAAGTACTAATATCAAATGAGACCAGAAGTAGGCAAGTGTTGCTATGCTAATATATGGCAAATAAATAATAACCAAAAGAGATAACGAGGGAGACCATCAGTTAACAAAGAGGAGGTTACTATCAGAAACATAAATGCAACAAACTCTGGGGTGTTCAATTTCACTTAAAAAAAAAAAAAGACTAGATTTAAAGACACAGTTAAACATAAATCCATTAATGGTATTTAATTTTAATACTCCACTTTCCATTTTACAGGTTGTCTGACCAAAAATAGAACAGAGAAACATCATCATTATTTATCATATATCAAACTGACCTAACAAATATCTACAGAGCATCTCACCAAAAAAACTAGAGAATACACTTCTATTCAGCAGCACATGAAAGCTTTCTAAAAATAGAGCCTGTCCTAGGACATAAAACAAATATTTACAAATTAAAAAAGCATGAAGCCACTATTTGTATCTGGCTACAATGTCATAAAACTTAAAACTGACAGTAAACACACTTCTAATAAAAACATAAACTCATGGCGATTAAGCAACATATTAACGATTTGTGGAATGATCAAAGGAAAATTAAGAAAAATAAAAAAATTCCTGGATCTATATAAAATTAGAAACACAATACAACAAAATGCCTGGAACATATTGAAAGCAGTCCATGAGGGAAATTTATAGCTCAAAGTTCCTACATTAGATAAATCAGAAAGAGTACACATAACTGACTTACTAACAATGCAACTCAAAACTTTGGAACCAATCAAATCCAAATACAGTATATGGCAAGAAATATAAAAAAAATAAGAGCAGAAATCAATGAAATAGAAAGAAAGAAAATAATACCAAGAAGTAACAAATGTACAAGCTGGTTCTTTGAGAAGATAAATGATGGGGAAACTCTTATCCCAACTAACCAACTGAAAGTGAGCAAAGACCCAAACTAACAGAACAAGAACTGGTTAGAGAAACACCAGAAAAAAAATCAGATTACAAGGAAATATTTTTAAAACATGCACTACATTAAACTAAAAAATATAAGAAATGAATACATTTATAAATTCATTATAACTATAAAAATTAAACCAGGAAGATATCAGAAACCTAATCAAATCCATTACAAATGAGGAGATTGAAAAAGTGTGGTTGTTTGAGAATGATCCCTGTAGACACAGATATTTAAATACTTGGTCCTAAGTTGTTAGAATTGTCCGGGAATTAGGAGGTGTGGCTTTCTTGGAGGAGATAGGGCCCACTGGGGGAGGAGGATTCTGGGATGACCTTTGAAGTTTCAAGAGCCCACACCTTTCCAGTTGGCTCTCCCTGTGTCTTAGGGTTGTTGTTTCGACACTTATGTTCTCAGTTAATTCTCCAGTGCCTGCCTGGCCACCTGCTGCCAAGCTCACCACCATAATGATCATGGACCATTCTCTGAAACTGTAAGCAAGCCCCCAACTAAATGCTTTCTTTTATAATCTGCCTTGGTAATAGGGTCATTGTTGTGGGATATTACTTTAACTGTGTAAAGGTGTGTTGCATTTCTTCATGTTGCCTTCGTTTAATGATAAAATGATGTGTGTTTCATTATGTAAAATGTGTTGCATTTCTTTCCCCTTGCCTGCCTACAGCATCTTAAGGTCTAGTAAAGAGCTGAAGAGCTAATAGCTCGGCAGAGAATGAACAGGCAGAACTGGAAGGCAGAATGAATAAATAGGAGGAGAAATCCAGGCTGGAAAAGAACAACAGGAAGAAGAGAATGAGGGAGAAAGAGAGGAGCACACCTGAGACAGGAGCCTGGCGGCCACCAGCCCCGCAGACTCAAGAAGCAGCGAGAGTAAGATCTGCTGAGGGAAAGAAGGGTAAAATGCCCCGAGGCAAAAGGTACATGAAGAGCAACAGGTTAATGTAAGTTAAAAGAGCTAGCCTGAATTGTGCTAACGTTTCTGTGCCATGATTTGGGAGCTGGTTGGTGGCCTAAAAAGAAAATTTTTGGTACAGATCATATCATATGTTGGCTAGTTTTATGTCAGCTTGACACCAAGTAGAGTTATCTTAAAGGAAGAAACCTCAATGGAGAAAAATGCCTCCAGAAGATTGTGCTGTAGGGCATTTTCTTAATTAGTGACTGATGGTTTTGGCCATGGAGTTTCATCACAGGAATAGAAACTTTGGACAGGTCTCTTCACTGCAACAGAAAAGTAACTAGGATGAATAGCAATTGAACACCTTCTAGCTAAAAGGTGCCCAGGGCTCAATGTATCCACAACAGAAATCTACAAAGAACCAATTCTTCTTAAGCTCTCAGAAGAATAAAAACAGAAGAAACACTGCCAAATTCCTTCGATATAGTCAGTATTAACCTAACACTAAAACCAGGCAAAGACACACCAGAAAAGAAAACAACAGGCCCAAAGACTCAGGATGCTCAACTAAATAATTGCAAACAGAAAGCTGACAGACAACAAAATGATTAAACACCGTAACGAATTTTCCTTTGTCCCTGAAACAGAGGGACAGCTCAACACATGCGAGTCAACAAATGTAATAATCCACATAAACTGAGACAAAAATAATTCACCAAGATCATCTCAATTGATGCAGAAAAAAATCCAATATGCTTTCATAATGAAAGTCCTAGAGAGTATAGGGTTAGAGGAAATATATTTCAACTTATTAAAAGTGGCATATGAGAAAGTCACAGCCACCAACATCCTAAATGGAGAAAATCAAGAACAAATTCCACTCAAGTCAGAAAGAAGACAAGGATGTCTACTATTCCCACTCCTTTTCAACACTGTGCTTGAAGAACTAGATGGAGAAATAAGGCAAGAGAAGGAAAGTAAAGAGATTCAAATAAAAAAAGAAGTCAAACAACCCCGATCTGCTAATCTCAGAGATCCAATTCCTGTCACAGTCCAAAGTTCCAAAATCTTCATTTCTCCAATATAACATGGCCAAGTTCTTGACAGGAACATGCTACTCTCTGTTAGAAACTTCTGTGTTAGTAACTGTTCTATTGCTGTGGCAAAATAAGATGATCAATACAACTTCAAAAGAGTTTATTTGGGCTTATAGTTCCAAAGAGTAAGAGTCCATCATGATAGGACATGGCAGCAAGTAGCAGGCATGGTGGCAGAAGCAGAAGGCTAAGGGCTCATTTTTGTAACTGGGAATACAAGCACACACATACACACACACACACACAGAGAGAGAGAGAGAGAGAGAGAGAGAGAGAGAGAGAGAGAGAGAGAGAGAGAGAGAGAGAGAGAAGCAAGCAATTTAGAACTGGAATTGGCACCTGGATTTTCAGCTCAAAGCCCATCTTCAGTGACATTCTCTCTTTCTGGCAAGGCATTCCACCTAAACTTTATCAGACAGTGCCACCAACTGAAAACCAAGTATTCATATGCCCTACATTGTGAGGAATATTTCTCACTCAGATCGCCAATAATACATAATATGTTAGAATAATTTGGCAAGAATTTTGAAACAGCCATAACTAAATTTCTCCAAGGAACAATGACAAACAGTTTTATAATAAATAAATTAAAAACTCTAAGTCAATAAGTAGGTTACATAAAGAATAATCAAACATATTTTTAGTTGTAAATCACAATTTAAGAATTTACTGCATGGATATAAGAGATGAAAAGAGGAAAGAAGGTGAATCTTTGGCTTGAAGACACAACATTAGAAATGATCCAATCTACACAGATACAAAGAATGGTGAAAATCAGAGTAAGAGGATCTGTGGAACAGAAGGTTATCTGCCAGTAGAATCTCAATGGTGGAATGAAGCAAGCAACTGTTCAAGAAAATACTTATAGAGATAATGACCACAAACTCTGAAATTTAGCAATCAAATCCAGTGTTTTAAAATATTGAAAGAATACAAAAGATACACCAAAATAAATCCATGCAAAAACATCTTAGAATCAAACTTCTGAAAAAATAATGCAAATTATTGGAAGCAGAAAAAAAAATGAGGTATCAGCCACAAGAGAAAAATTATCAAAACAGTGTCTTTCTCATCACAAATGATGGAGACAAGAAGAAAATGGTACATTTAATAAGTGCTTAAGAATTACCCAATCCCAAAATTCAAAGATTCTGCAGATTAAAAATATAAAATTGTTCTGAAATCAAAGAAAAAGAAAACAGAAAATAAAGTCTACGGCAGGCTTATCTCTAACAAAGACATGATGGTAACATAAAAATAAAACTTACTTCTAGACACTTAACAATGCATAATCAAAAATCAAAGCAAAGAGCATAAAAGCTTTTATGGTAGCTGCAAAAATTAAATGTTTTGTTCCATATCTGGCCAAGGACTTTTCTTTTTGTGACTATGTTTCCTGTGAAACCTAGGCTGGCCTGGACCTCATCACCTCCCTAGCAACAGCATCTCAAGTGGTATTAAAAATATGTACCACCACAGCCACTAACAAATACATGTGACATACAGAGCATGTATGCTACAATACCTAATACTAATAAAATTAAAACCCCAAAATTAATAGAGTTATTTATTTTTTGAAAATCTAGGCTCAATACAGTCAATGTTTTTTCTCTCCCAACAGCTCTGAGCTGCACCTCAATTCCAAATGAGTTCCTGCCTGAGTCTCTTAGTACAAAATTTGCTTTTTCAAAGTTTTATTTTCATACTTAGAACTTATATAGCAGGGCAAAGTGTTTAGAAAGGTCAATTCTGAAGAATCAAGTTGATTACACAAGGTGAAAAGCACCAACTGTCACAACAGTATGGTCTTTGTGAAAGTCACACACAGACATAAATGGAATAAAACAGTCTTGTATGTAGGTATGGAAAACTATTATGAACTGATTCTGAACAGTTAAAAGGCAATTTAATGGAGAAAATATCATTTTGAAAGTGATGCTGATACAAATGAACAGATACTCACACCTAAACAAACTTTGGCTTATACTATATAACTTATACAAAGGATAGTTCTAAATGGAACATGGAGCCAAATATAAAACATAAATTTACAAAAATTTTAAAACATGGGATAAAATGCTTATAGCTTTGGGTCAGAAAAATAATGCCTAGATATAACATCAAAGCCATTATATATAAAAGAAAAAATCAGATTTCATTAAAGATATATTTTCTTTATTGGTTCTTTGGGAATTTCACATAATGCACCACAACTCCCCTCATTTCCCAGCCCCTCCATATCTGCCCTTTACCCTTGTAGCATCCTGCCACCTCCTAAAAGAGAGACAGAAACAAAGAACAAAGCATATAAGAAGACAATAGCATCAGAGTTTGGAGCTGAGGACATGGCTAAAAGGTAAAAGCATCTGTTACCGCAAGCCTGGCAGCCTGAGTTTACATTCTGGGAACCCAGGTAAAAGCTAAAAGCTGGGACAAGAGTCTGTGATCCCAGAACTCCTATGGCACAATGACATATTTTTACATAAACACTGGGTGAATATTTGATACTGAAAGGTAGAATAGCTTCAATACTTTTCAGAGTTGACTGATATTTTGATTTGTAACAGTCACTGCTGAGAATACTGTTTAGCATGAAATGCCAGAAATATGTTTTGGAACATTTAGGTAATTACATTCTGCCCTAATCTCAAGCCAAATTCTATTTAATGACTTCTTAAATGAAGCAAGTAAGCAACTCAAATAGCAGTTTTAAAAATCTCTCAAAAATATAAAATTTAAAACAAATATTAAATATTAAAAGTTCTTATTTTTCACAACACAGGGCACAAAACTCTGATATACATTAAAGCACTTCAGTGTATAACATACAAAAGTTCAATTTGTTTGTGTCTTTATTTGAGATGAGGTTTCTCTGTGTATTCTTAGATGGCCCAGAACTGGCTATATAGACCAGGCTGGCCTCCAACTTGCTGTGAATCTCTTCCTCTGCCTCCTAAGTGCTAGGATGATGCTTGAGTCAGGTTTCAGCATTCTTTATGAGGAATAATTCATCACTTTTTTCAAATTTAAGTCTTACTAAAAATGTTTCAGAAGTGACTGTTTATACTTATAAATTTAAACAGGCTATCAAGAAAATTTTTGATGGTTATATGACTTAGCACTTCATTCAGAGTGCTCATGATGTAGCAGCACCTCAGAGTAAACAGATTAGGCTTCTTCTTTAAATAGATTTTTTTCATTTTCTTTGAATGCATTAATGACTAAAATTCTCCTCAAATATATCTCTTATACTTACCATATATATTTGAATTTTCTTAAGTAGGTTGACTCCAACAACCAGTTAGAGAAGGTTTCCATTTTAATTTACTTCATACAAAATTAAGGTAGTAGTGTTGCATGCTACAACATGGATGAACTTTAGGAATGTATTTAGTGAAAGAATGTGGTTACAAAAAATTTATATGAAAATTATTAATAGGAAAATCCAAAAAGAGAGAAAATAAATTATTATGTAATTGCCTATGGTTGGAAAAGCAGATGAAAGGGGTTAGCTGTATTACACTCTTATAGAGGCAATGAAAATGTCCTAAAATTAACTGTAATGATGGTGCAGAAATCCTTTAATATGATTTGAATTATATATAGCAAGCAAGAGTTGTATGGATTCTGAATTATATCTCAACAAAGCTATTTAAAATCAAGAAATTTTGTGTCAAAAATTTATGTAATCTGTAAAATAATTTTCATGGTAAAAGACTTAGTTATTGGCATTTAAGATTCCACTATAATAGAAAATATTGTACATTAGGAATATATATGATATACATTTAAATCTAACATGGTCATGTCCTCAAAAGAATACATTATTTAGAAAAGGACCAACAGTTACACATATTATGAATAAAGACACTTTCAGCTTACAGCTAAGAATAATCAATGACAGCTAATTACAATATGCCACATGTTAAGTTGTTGCAAGCTAAACAATATCTGGACTTAAAAAAAGCTTTATGATTCACATGTCATGCATTCGCTCTAAAGAAAAAAACAGTTAAATAAGAGACTAATTATATTGGTATAACTCTTTTTTTGCCTCAAAACAAAACAAAAAATGTTCTTTGCCAAGCTGAATATAATAGCCTGTGAATTATAAGATCAAGCAAGCAAACTGTATGTTTTCTAAAATATGAGAATCCTTCATCAAGTTTTATACTTAGGGCAGCTAAAAGACCTATGTGGAGGATCAACATTAAACCCAAAGGACAGCTAGTGCAAGGCAAGAAAGAAAGCAATTCCCTCGTGTCTTTTGCAGGTCACTACCAAGGACCATGTTAGCAGATCCACACCAGACCCTTAACAGGCAGTTCTGCTGCTACCAGTAATTAGCTTGGACAGCTCTGGCTCCAAGAGTAGCAGCAAGGCTACACCATAATGAGCTCAGCTGGGATTAGCAGGACAGGGCAGGGAACCAAGAGAGCTCAGGCATTCTGCATTGCGTATATATCTAGGAGATCAAACAAGGATGGCTGGCTAGGTTATCCCCTCTCCACCTCATTCCAAAAATGAAGCATGGCAGTGTCTAAAATACAGACTAATGAAGAGCGACACCCTCAACAGATGAGAGCCACATTAATTAAAACAATCCCTAGATCCTATTATACAGTTTCTGTTAGAGCTAGCAAATGTGAAACTTGTTACTGCATAATTATATGTATGCATGTACATATACATACAGTCTTATTTATAAATCTCAGATAATTTCATTTTCAAATTTTAAAATGTATTTCTCTAATAAGACTTTGAGTACCAAAAAAATTCTCAGATTATTTATCCAATGTTCTGTTGTTATAAAGAAACTCACTTTTGAACCATCAACTCTTGGTTTTCTCTTTTGAAATATGCCAGTTCATTCCACACAGCATCCGAATCTTCTTGTTGAAGTTGGTGAGGATGTGCTCGCTTCATTTTTCTAGTTTCAGTCCTACTTTTAAAATAAAAAAATCTGCAGCATATTTAAAGTGCTATAAAGTTTATTTATACATTCCTTAAAATTCAGAACTATCCAATGACCGAATCTCAATTACTAATTTTACTGTTTCTTGAATGACTTTCTTAATACATAAGCATGTCAAAATCAAAGTCCTATATCATAATTCCCTAAAACTAAATTGCTACTATGAAAAGCAAACTTTTAAGTAGGCATATTATATTAATAAACCTAGGGTTTATTTCTCTCATTCATCCTAGTATAATCAAAATAAAATATGCACTGTAGGACTGTAAGTCTACAAAAAAAGGCAAAAGCAATTGGTTCTTGTAGTATTTGCTGACATCCATTCTGCATGTGGTAAAGATGCCCCATCACAGACAAGTCATTAATAGCGACTGTCAGAAAGCAGACTGTGCTCTTGTTGGTATCACTGCAAGCTGGGTGAGCAGAGGTTAAAGCCAGGAAAAGCTGCTTTATCACTGCTTCACTGAGACACAACGTGAAACACTTTCCACTCATCAAAGGAAAAGATTAGATGTGACAATTATCTACAAGTGAGGCCGAATGCCCTTTATAGTTTCATTTTCTGTACATAAAACAAACTTGACTTTTACTTTTGAAAAGTGCTGTACTGGCCAATTTAGAAACGGCTTCTCTACAGAACAGGCCAATGTGCATCATCAACAGTGCCCTAAAGGATCCATCTCTAAGTGGGAGGGAAGTATATTTTCTGTACTCACTCAGTCCTTTGCCCTCTGTTGATACTGTTAACAAGGGAGCAACTTACGCTAACCAAGATCTGAACACCTGTTCAGGGCAATTGAACTGAGACTGCCAATTCATTCAGATAAGCTAAAGTTAAAAACTGATGGATAGTAAAGATCTTCAAATTGCAGACTAGGTTGAAATAGTTTTAAGGCGGTTAACTATGCATGTAGGTTTCATATTTCTACTGTCTTTCCATTAAAATGTAAATACTTTGGGGGTTATAAAATTTTTAACACCAGTATTTTATTTATTTAAAAGCAGTTCTTCAATAATATGGATATTAACTGGTACTTTGAATTATAGACTTTTATTAAGCTATTCTATTGATAGTAAAGACATATACTACTCATAATCACCTTTGGCCAATGACATCTTAAGTGACAGGAAAAATATATCATTATGGCTAGCACAGTTTTCTATTTTCATTTGTTATGTTCTCCACTAAAATATTCACAGTAAAGATTTGACTATCAAATAATTTCTCAAAAACCAAACAAAAGCAATTAAAACACCTATATAAGGCTCTCCATTCCATTTAATATTTAGAGAAATGCCTTTATGAGCTTTGTAACTCACATGCCACTGTCTTCTTCCCACTGTTTTAATTGCTCTTTTACTGCTCTGTAGTTGGTGTGTAACATCTGTAGCCTTTCCTTGCGTTTTTCATGGGCATCTCTTAGCTCATCATTTTCTTGACTCTATAAAACACACAAAAAATCAAGTGTATAAGTATGAAAAACTATCGATTTAATGATTAAAAATTACTCACCTAGAGCTCTAATTTGAGGGAAAGCCATGTGTACCATGAGTGCATTTACAATACTTATTTCAGTCAAAACCGTCTCTTTCTCTAGTCCAGGGACAGGCTTGCTTAATCAATCAATTCACTGCATTTTGTGCACCTTATACAGTATCAAATTTTATCTCTCAGATTGGTTTTATTCTTTTTCTTGCTTTAGTTAATAAACATTCAAATATCCATAAACTTATTTCAGAAACATTTATTTTCTACCAAGGATTGCTCACACATACATGAACATTTTAAAATTAAAAATATAAGGACAATAGTCATGATAGGAGGAATTTTTGAGGTCATGGATCTATAATTCACATGTAATAATCCACAGGGACTTCAGAGCAGGAAGAAAACAAGGATGGACATATGCTATAAATGGTGTAGTTTGACCTTCGGGATCTACATTCCATGATGAAGACTGGAAAGAGGAGAAATAAGCACAGTGGCTTTGAAAGACACAATAAAAACCAAAGCATTACCTGTAACATCAACACATAGATTAAATTATACTAGTTAACAATGTCTAAATGTACAGCCAATGAGGGACCTGTGCATTACATATATCTGTTTTACAAAGTCAAATCTCTCCTTGACCTCTGAAAATGTATTTATGTTACTGCATCATTTATGAACTGTGTTTCTCAAACTAAAACCAGTAACTTCCTGAGCTTTTGTTGTCCATGGGAACTACAAAAAAACCCAACCAAAAGCAATCAGTGACTTGAGAGGTGCCTGAGTAGTTAAGAGTGCTTACACCACATGGTGGCTCACAACCATCAGCAACTCAAGTTCAATGGATTCTGACACCTTCTTCTGACCTTGGTGAGCAGACATCACAGACACGCACACACTCATGCACACACAAATGCAGGCCCATACACACATGAGCGTATAAGCATTTATATATGAGGCAAAACTCTTATACTCACAAAATAAAGAGTATCAATATTTAAAAGTATATATGTTTATATATCAATATTTAAAAGTATATATATGGAAGTTCTATATGATGAACTTCCATGGTTAATTGCTGGGGGAAAACAGATTCTTTCTTGTAGTGATGTGAAATGAGTAGGCATTTGGAACTCAGATTTGAATTCCATTCTGAGAGATTTTTCTATCATCTACATAAACTTACAAAGACAACTAAATTCAACTACTTTTTCTACAAAACAGAGTAGGAAACAGAGGTTTACAGGCAGAAACCTGATAGCAGGCCACCCGTAGAGACGCACAAAGCAAAACTGAGCATCTTTTATCATTCTTTCTTTGGGTATTAGCCATGGTGGCCTTATCTTTTAGAATTCACTATTTTCTTGGCCATTTATTGTTTATCTGTGTTGGAAGGTAATATGTATAGTTTGCATTATTTTACTCCAATTCTGTCTCACAAATATTGATACTTCTTCACTCTGCTTTTATTATTTTTCTAGTAGAATTCTCTTAAATGACCAGAACTATTGGAGTCATGTGCATGCCAAGACTTTTTTTTTTTAAGCGGAGAGGAGTGAAAAATTTTAATAAAGAATAAAAGCATGAAAGTGGCGATGCCTGGCTGGAATATTCAGAAAAATCTTTATCTAGTAAGAATTTTATTTTCAAACCACTGCTGCAGACTTGTCAAAAAGAAGCATACTCTAATACTCAAAACAGTAATTAAAATATTAAGATATTTATTGTAACATTGTGACAGACATTTAATCTAATATCAGTATTTTCAGTTTTAAAATAGAAGCTATCTATATCTCTTGTAAGGAATAAAAAATGAATTAAAGCTTAAAATTTTCATACTATATGTACTAAACAAACTATACACAAGTTAACTTATTAGGAATTTTAATAAGCTATGTTAGAAATGTCTTAAAGCAATTTAACTGTAAGAAATGTTTAGAAGAGATTAAGGTCAAAATACTTTTCAAAAATAACTTTATAGCTGAACTAAGTAAAAACCTTCTACAATAGTTTGCTGTAATTATTCTATCAATAATCAAATTTATTTGCAATAATTTTATTGTACAATTAATTTTTGAAAAATTCTTATAAGTTTTTTCCTGTGATAACTAGAGTCCACAAGTCTACAGGATAGAAGTGATTTCGGAGAACAATGGACTTCGGTTTTACTTGTCTTTTCACTGGTGTATAATACTCCAGTGCTTACATAATTCTTATACAGTTCTTAAATTTCAAACTATTAGAAAATTAACTCAAACCAAAGGTTATCTATAAATATACACAGTTAGTGAGAATATTTAAATATCCTTTACTCACATGTGGTGCTATCTAACTGCTTTACATTCAGAAATAAAGTTAAAATGGTATAAAAATGTTAATATAGGATGCATTTCACTCTCCCCTACTCAATACTTTAAACAGATATTATCTAAGTTTGTTTGTGGAAAGGAGATTATCTCAAAAGAAAAGGTAAAAATGAACAAAGACTCTTTATAACCTTTATCTACAGCCCCTGCACTGAATCTTATTCTTTAACTCCTTTTCCAGATGGAAAGTGAAAACAGAAATACTAGCATTTCATCAGGAATACCGCCATCACACACTGCACAGCAGACTCAAGTGGAAGGAACGGTGCTTTTTATGTTAGTAACTACCGAATCTTCCTAAAAGACGTACAAATATTCCAAGGGTAGGGCAGCCATTGAATTAAATCCATTCACTGGGCCATTCTATTACACACTTACTATGTTGTCTTTTCCTAAAATGGCTAGGGACTCCAAAACAGCAGGAAGCAGAACTATTAACTATTAACTGCATCAAGTGACTTCCTACCATGATTTTACACATTCTCTGTCTCCCTGTCTCTCTCTGTCTCTCCCTCTCCCCCTCCCTCCCTCCCTCCCTCCCTCCTCCCTCTCTCTCTCTCTAATCTCAGGAGAATAGAAGTTATTCTTGATCCACTCCTTTGGTTTGGCTAAAGGCTCCTCGGTAAGATAAGGTAAATTAGGATCATAAACTGTTCAGAAAGCAGTGATTCCCTTTTAGGGAACAAAAACACATGTTTAGGAAAGTGAGCAAAATATTATTTTTCTTTTTGTCTTTATTCTTTAAGAATTTCATGCATGCTAGATGAATACTGATGAAGGTGGCATGGAAATAAAAAAACTAAACTGACTTCAGCAGAAGCAAGGAAGGACACCAGTTTCTCAACCAGAGAGGAGAGGGTACACAGGAGACAAGAGATGAGTGCGGGTAGGGGTGTGAGCAGGATGGAAGAAGGTCTCAGTACACAGTAATTGATCTCATCAGTAACTTCCAAGGGTATTATACAGGTCAAGTCAACTTTCCTGACAACAGTTTCTCGGCCTATCTGAAGCTTTCAGCTTATTAACCCTCCAATTCAAGCACACAAGGTATTTCAATTATATTTGCCTCAACCTTCCTTTTTCTAACTCCCACCAGATACACAGCTCCATGATCTCCTTCCAACTTTGTTTCATTCTTTTCTTTTTATAATAACCCACCGTGTGTATGTGTGTGTGTATTTTATATTTTATTGAAATGTGTAAATTTTTTATAGATCAGGGCTATGAAAAATACACACTAACTAACTATATGTCCTAGTCAGCATTATTTATCAACTTGACACAGCTTAGAGTCATTTGAGAGGAATATTTTGACTGACGAATTGCCTAGGTTCCATATGGCCTGCTGGCAAGTCTATGGAGGATTATCTTGATTCTTAGCTGGTGTAAAGTGCAGCAGGCCCACTGTGGGTGGCACCATCTATAGGCAGGTAGTCTTCAACTACAAAAGAAAGCTATCTACATAAGAGCCTGTAAACTAAGCCAGAAAGCCAGCCAGCATATAGGTGTCCTCCATGGATTTTGCTCCCTCCTCGTTCTGTCTTGTTGCCTCTCAATAAAGGACTGTGGTGTGAAGAATTCCTGGAAAGATGCTGTCTGCATAGGCTGATGGACAGATAATTCAGTGAATTCAGTATGAAATATTGTTGATCTGATGTCCTAATTTATAATTTCCTTCAAGCTATCATTAACACCCTAAAGAGCCTCCTTGGCTACCTAAGAGTATGACCTAATATCCTGATTAACAAATAAAAATCTTTAGAATGTAGTAACAAAACCTCATTCTCCATCAAAAGACTAAGAATACTGTCAGGTAACATTTGAAGCATAGAGTTGAGATTCTTCTGTTTGTTTTAAATATGCACTTGCTGTTCTTACCAATATATGTTTAGAATTCCCTAATTTTTATCTTTCTTTGTTCTGTTATTATGAAAGAAATTCCATGAAACTATTTTCTCACTTGGAGGGGGTGATATTTGGGGAGACCTAAGTATATGTTTTCTGGCTTATGATCACACAAATTTGGCTACAGAATAACCTCTTATTCCCTTTGAGAAGTAGGTTGTAGCTTTGTTTTCGTCTTTTTGCATTGACAGTGACCTGCAAATGTAAGTCAAAACAATCTTTTCGGCCCTCAAGTTACTTTTGGTCAGAGTGTTTCCTCATAGAAACTGTAAGATTTTGTTAACAGACATGCTGTTATTAAATGCTATTGAAAAGTATTAACAAAATCAAGTAGCCAAGAACGTAAGAGTCAGCCAAAAAGAGATGTTACAAACTATGAACAAATGGCTAATAGGGGTTCCTTGAAGCTCTAACACAGACATCCATGCTACATCTATAAGTTGCTAGTGCACCATATTCAAGAATTCAGGGTTTGGGGGAAAATTTGTGATTTTAATAACTCTCAATTTTTCATTCTTTTAGGATACTTATTTTGGCATTATAATCATCTTGAAAGTAAATACAGTTATAATATAAAAATAAAGAGAGCAAAATTGTCAGTATTTAGACAAAATTAGTAACATAATTTAATATGCATAGTATATAGATTAATAGTCATTTTAATACTTCCCAAGTCTATGTATATATTTATAATACATGCATATATATATATATGTACATACATTACATGAACAAACAATGAAGTTAATATCTCTCTTCCACCCTTTAATTGACCTGGGCAATACTTGGTACTCTACAGCTCCCTGGGGACCACAGCTTTTGTCTTTAGTCTATGGAATCTTCCATAGAACAACAGCATATGTGGAAATACTAAAAGATGTGACATAACCAAGTATATATGATAAATGTGTCTACACATTTCTATAGATTTATAATGCACATTATACTGAAGACTCAGAAGAAATCTTTTGATACTTGGTTTGCAATAACGATTTAAGCCTGGACCATATTTCCCCCAACTATATTCTCATTAACTTCTGGCAAGGTACTATTCCATAGAACACCAAAGGCATAACAAAACTTCAACATACATTAATAGCCTAAAAAGCAAGAAGCCAGAATATAATATTTAAAAATCCAAGTACTTATATAGGTCACCTCTTTTCTATTCTTGGGGCAGGGGGAACATGCTGTGTTCTAATCCTGATATGTAAGAATTTGATCTTTTTTTGAGATAGAAGTTATAGGAAGGTAATTAAATAAAAATGAAGTCATTAGGTGGGTCCTAATCTAACATCCTTCTGTCTTAGTTAGGGTTTCTATTGCTGTGAGGAGACACTATGACAACACCAACTCTTATGAAAAAAAAAATTTAATGGAGGGAGGGGCTCTTACATTTCAGAGCTTGAGTGTATTATCATGGTGGAAAGCAAAGCAGCAGTAGGGAGACATGGGACTGAAAAAGAAAAGCTGAGATTTCTACATTTTGATTCAAAGGCAGCAAAAGGTGCTTGTGCCACAGTGGGCATACCTTGAGCATATGAGACCTCAAATTCCACCTCCACAGTGACACACTTGTTCAAAAAGGCCCCATCTACTCCAACGAGCCACACCTGCTAATAATGCCTATGTGCCAAGTATTCAAACACAGGAGTCTATGAGGTCCTTCCTATTCAAACCATCAGACCTTCAAAAATGGTAAAATAGAGGCATAGAGAGAAAGACATATAGGAAGACAATGTGAAGACACAGGAGGAGTGCCACCTATAAGGCAAGGAATACCTAAGCAACAAGAAGCTGGGAGGAAGGAGTAGGCACTGGTCTGGCCTTGTTATTTATCTGGCCTAGCCTGCAGAACCTCAAATAATAGACTTCCGTTGCAAGAAGTCACTAAGTTCATGATGCTGCCTTACCGCAGTCCTAGAAAAGCAAACACATTTATCATCATCATTGTTACTATTACTGTTTTTGGTGCTGACAGGAGAAGCCAGAGCCTTCCACACACTAAGCCAGAACTCTACTACTGAGCTGTATCCCCCATACTTAGAGGTCTGACCTATGTGATATGAATGAGATTAGACTAAGTTTGTTTGTTTTTTTTTCTGTGAAAATCTTAAAATGGATTTGCAGTGGCTCAGTAGGAAGAGCTAGAGTACTTTCTGCCTCTCACTGTCACATACTGAGCCTTGTGACTCTGCCTGCAGAAAGTTATCACTAGATGGGGCCCCTCCATGTGCAGGACATAAAACCCTAAAGAAACCTCTTTTCTGTGTTAGGTACCAGTCTCTGGTATTGTGTTAGTACCAAAATCATACATTGATTAATTGATTGCAGAGAACATTCTTCAATATACTGAAAACCTCAGTAAAACAAAACAAAACAAAAAATCCAAGATTTTCTCTCTGCTCAACCATATCTTAGCGAGATATCTTTCCTTGTCTGTGGATTCAAACTCAGCCTTAGAAGAAACTCACACAATGAGTTTTACAGCTTAGGACTCAGACTCGACTATACCATTAACATTCTTATACCTCCAGTTCCTAACTACAAATCTAGAACTTCTCAACTTCTATAATTGTATGAGTCAATTGGAATTTAATATAAATAATCCTGAATAAAATGTGATAGGCATGAACATATGCATATGAATGCATACATATGCACACATGCATGCACACACATGTATAAACTCTGGCCTTGACAATATCATGTAGCCAAACTTTTAACCCTCCTCCTCCTGAGTGTTGAGATGGACTATATGCCTCCTTGACTAAGCACTCTACCAACTGGTATGTATCCCCACACTCTTAGATAAAGGCAAAGTTCTAGAGAGCAAGAAACTCACTGTGTCTTAGCAAATTACATAAAAGTAAATAATACATGCTAACTAAAATGATCAGTTAATTTAGACAAGTAACTTCAATATTTTTCTGCATTCTTTGAAAACTAAACTAAATGCTGAATGAGATAATTTGGCTTTTCTTTTTGGTGGAAAGAATATATAATCATTTTTGTTTGTTTTAGAAAAATAGTTTAACTTTGAACAAACAAATTAACAATGGAGAAAAGGAAGACAATTATTATTTATAATGTATGCATAACTATCTCTAAACCAGTTTTGTTCTGGGAACATAAACTAGGCAAAAAAAAAAAAAAATCTCCCTAAGATAACTACGCACTACATAAAAAAAGAATAGAGCATTTAGTTCTGTAAGTAGGCTCAAAGATACAGTGGTGGCCTGCCACACATAAGACCTTAAGTACAACACATAGCATTGCAAATGGAGAGGCTGTGGGGAATCAGTTATATGACAGATACTAAAGTAGAGTAAGACTTCATGTACCTATGAATGAAGAATAAGAAACTTACATATCAAAGCCAGAGAAGAAAATTAAAGCTCTGAGGGCCTGGAATGTAGATCAGTGGTTAAACTCTTGTCTCTGGGTTCCATCCTCAGCATCACAAAAATAAGTAAACATAAATAAATGAGCCCAAAAGACAGACCCCCAATACAGTCACATAAAACTAGCTAAATATTCACTAAGAAATTTCATAAACAAAGCTCTCTGAATATGAAGTAGGAAGCATGTACTCTCAAAGACAAAGCAATGGGTATGTTTCTTAAAATGAGCGGAGAACGAATCTAAAGTCCACATGAAATGTTCTGTAAGAAATCCAGTTGAAATGTAAACAATGATACAAGCATGATACATTTATTTGGTATTTTTGCAGTGTTTGCATTTGTTTGTTTGCTTTGTTGTTTCTGCAGCCTTGGAGACTGAGATCCAAGGCTGTGCTCCCTGGCTCTACTAATACATTCCTGGCTCTGACTGATTCTCATGTAAAAGTAACTTCATTATCAAATTCATTAGATTTAGAATCACCTAGTGGTATGTCTGTGAGTAGATGTCCAGAGAGGTTCAGCTGAGAAGGGAAGATCTACCCTGACTCAAAGCACCATCATTCCATGTAGGAAGGTCCACACTAACCAGCATTCAGTGTTCATTTTTTTCTCTATAAAACAAGAAAAGTGACTAATGCAGTATTTATAAGTGACCTGAGCACAGTGAATATGATATTTAACCCAAGTTAGTCTTAAAATGTTTATCATATATAAATAATAGGAAAGTCTTTTCTATTATCTATGGTTTTGTGTTTTTGTGTCTAAAATACTGTAAGAAATTTCTTCCCAGTTTTATCTGAAATTAGTGAATAAGTATTTCATTTTCAAGTAGTAAATATTTTGACTACTTTATAATCCTAAGAAATCTGTTTTAAGATTGTTTGTACATAATAATTAAATTCAAAAAAGAAAAAAACTTATACACTGTATCCTTGACTTCTTTGCACGGTTTTAATTAGAGAAATGCTTTAATGTTCACCTTTAGCTGTAGTGTCTTCTCTAAGTTCTCAATCTTTCTTTCAGCTTTTTTCAACTTCCTTAGCTCCTCCGAGTCCATGAAAGAGCTCTTTGGGGACAAAGACCTTGAGCGTTTCACAGGTGGTTCCTCGAGAATAAAACAAGGACATGGTTGAGCTGTCTGAAACACTGGATTATGAAAGACATGCAAAATTAAAGAACAAGTAATTTTGAATACTAATAATGAATTATAAAAAAAAAAAAAAGTCCTGCATGGAATACCCGAGAAATAACAAGCGGAATTACCACAGTGCTGCAGCTAAAGGTTTCTCTGTGACTCGTTAATGAGAATATTCATTTACATTTACATTGTTTCTTTCAGAATAATGATGTCCCATTAGGGAAGACTAAAGGGTTATAGACTCAGAAATGCAAGAAACCTCATTACAAAGGAGGGGATAGAGGCTGGTCTAATTGCTCTATAAGGGTCCAAGGTTACACTTGATAGGACAACCAGAAACAAGAGGGAGAGGATTTTTCCCCTTTGAAATAGTTTAACACACTGTGAAGTTGAAGGAACAATATGCTTGAGGAATATAAATACAACAGACAGTAGATCTTATACCATAATGACCATATGGTCATTAACTGTAATGTGGCCAACTAGAGACAAGAATGTGTGTTTATATTATGTAGCTCCATATACCAATCTGGAGACAGAATGCAGGAAAACGGCTATAAAGCTAGGCAGCAGAGTTCTCCTTTTATGCATGTCCTTACCAAATATATATATATATTTAAAATGCACTTCTTCCTTTTCTTGGCTTTGGAGACAAAAAATAGTATTTTTTTCAAACTTCAGCAATACAACAAGCAACCAAATTTGGTCCTATAACTATTTTTAATCTTATGAATGTTTTCTCTTATTTAAATAGGCTTGGAAAACTATCTCAAAATGGTAAGAGCTGCAAAATAAGTACTATAAGGATGAATAAATAAAACCTACACTTCTGAAAATTACTAACAGTGCTAGAAGACATAAGTAGCACTGCCATGGGTACACCAATAAGCCTTATTTAAAATATTTTCTTCATTAAGGCAGCTTGTTCTAATCATTAAAAAGGTGTATGGGGGGGTGCGCTGGAGAGACTTCGGAGCAATCATCCTTAGCATCACTATGCTTACATGAAACCCTCTTCTGATGTAACAGGTGTGAGGACAAAATATCTAAAATGCTTTACTCTTAGGAAAAAGTTACTTCAACTTATCTATAACCTTTTTATCAGTGAATATTTTATAGCATATTCTGCAACATAATATTAATATATAATGCATGTCAAAAAAGAGTAGATTAATTTTAAAAAATACACCATGTAAAATTTGCTGATTTATCTTCATCACTACCCTTTCAATTTCTAATACAGCAATCAATTAATGTTGAAATATCTCAGTATTTTAATTCCATTCTCCTGTACTTTACATATCATACTGAAACAATAAAGTAATATTACATACATTTTCCCTTTACTTAAAATTACAAATTTAAGTAGTTACATTTTACAATCAACTCTATCAGGTAGAAGAGGGACACTTAGCAAAAGTAAGTTTTTAGTTTCAATATGTATGAGGAAAGAAACATGTGCTTCTCTTTGTTCATGACTTACTCCCTTGCCTCACCAGCCTCCTCCTGATAAATGACTAGATGTTAAAGAATGTCCCTACCTTGTGTTTTCCTTCAGCCTTCTTCCTTGAGGAACAATGGTCAGAGGATCTATTCTCCAACAACTTTTCATTTGCCGTTTTCAGTTTCTTTTGTAAATACTCGATTTCAGACTTCTGTGAGACCATTAATGCCTCCAAGCTGGAGAAGGATGGCTGTTGAGACCACGGCTATTTAAAATTTATGTGTAAAACCCCTCGCATGATTATATTTTATAACACTTAAAAATATGGGTACATTTCTATTACACTATATAAATCATAAATATTCCTTGGGAAAATTTACTTTAATAGCAGACTATTGCATGAATTCTATTTAGAATATAATATATAATAAAGCCCGGAGCCAGATATTAAGAAAAAGCTGAAATATCAGAGAGATAGGGAACAAACCACAGCCAGTTCTCAGCCTGCCAACTCCTCAGCCAAACGGGGTAGGTGCTATCTCCAGGAGTCCTCAGACTGACTGGGTGCACAGGCAAAAGCTCTGAACTTCTCCCGCCTTATATTTCTTTCCCCACCCAGCTATTTTACTTCCTGGTTCAACCTTCCTAGAACTAGGATTAAAGGTGTGTGTCACCACTGCTTAACTCTGTTCAGCCTTGAATTCACAAGAGATGAAGAGGATCTCTACCTCCCAAGTGCTGGGATTTAAGGCATAGGTGACCGCTCCCTGAACTTCATGACTTGGCTGTGGGTGACTCTGTTCTCTGATATCCCAGACTATTTTTATTAAATGTAAAATGTATCACCACAGCAGACTATAAGCTACAATAGGTTAGAGCCTAGCTCAGTCATTATATGCACAAGGTCCTGGGAGAGTCCAAGACTTAAAAACCTAAATGACCTTTATCTAAACCATATCATTTTAATAGTGACATTTTTTTCAGCTAGAACACTAAGGATCTATACAAATGTCTTCATAAATAGTGTTGTTGTATAGATGTGCAGGGAAAAAACTTAACATTGAAAATCTATGACATACGCCTATATCTATACATTTATAAATCAATCATTATAAGCTTATAATTCTAGACAGGAATCTCCTCACAGCACACTCCTTCTACCACCAGAACATTGAGACTCTCAAGAACATAGAATATAATCTAGGTGAAGGAGATCACCAACATCGCGGAGATCTAGCCAGCCTATGAAGTATCACAAATCACAGACTGGCAATCAATTCACTACTTAGGATACTTTTTAGAAAATCTGTTCATATGTCATAAACGGCTAGTGGTTAATTCTAAATTTCAATAATAGAGAGCATAGAAAACCTATTTGTGAAACTAGCTTTCTATGATAGTCTACCATTTTTACTGAATGATTTCAGAGCACAGAAAGCCATGTACAAATATTTTTCCAAATTTATCACTTCCATTACAAAAGATAAAATATAGAATCATTATGAAAAGTATTTTCGCTGATTTAACCTTCTTAAAGATTTATGTTTTAATATTATGTGTCTGTGCCTGAGTGTATGTAAGTACATAGAAGAGCCTAGGGGAGTTGAACAGTAAGTACATGTGCTTCCCTGGGACTGTAGCTACTAGCCATAGGTGACTAGAAACAACCATGTGTGTGCTGAGAACTGAATCCAGGTATTCTGCAAAATCAGTACATGATCTTAATCTCTGAAACACCTCACCAGTTCACTTGTGTTTATTCACATTAAAATGCCAAATCATAGCATGTAAAATTAGTATTATCAATAGGAATCCAGTAGCCCTGAAAATATTTTTATAACTTTAATTGTGCACAATTCCATCCCTCCCAAATGATATTACCAAGAGTTTTGACAAGATATAAACACATGTGTATATAATATGTATGTGCCTATCTGTGTATGTACATTTTGAACAAAGGTAACATTATTTTGTTCCTATTTCTGTTTTTCTTTTCAGTAGAATAAGAAAAACAAACTCCAATCCTGACATATAATTTGGGACAACTATTTTTATTTTAATGCTTTTACTTTTAAGATTTCTTTGCACTTATATCACCCGATTAATGTCGCGGGTCCATTCACCATACTGTGACCATTTCCTTAAGAGTTCTTTGTCTTGTACTGTCAAAAATCACACATCATTTTCTTCTGGACAGCCTTAAGTCACCTTTTCCCTTACTCTAAGTGACTTTCCCCTTTTCTCCTTCCCTGCATTTAAAGCATCATGCTGTTTTCATTCTTTAAATTTTTCCTCTTATTAAAATCAAGTACACGCTGATCACAAATATTTCATTGCCTAACAAGCAGGTAAGCACATTTAAAAGTTATAATGCTCTTCTCCATGTCACCATCAAAATTTCCAAAAGAGATGTATACCTGTATGTGATATAATATATCTAATATACAACACTGGGTATCATATGTTATATGCAATATACAGTGTACAGTGTTATACACTGCTATATTATATTATACAATATTTATATTATATGCAGTATATTTATACATATATTTATATACATGATATGTATATTTGTCTCTGAGACAAGTTTTCTCTGTATAGCCCCAACTGTCCTGGAACTCACTCTGTAAACCATGCTGGCCTCAAACTCAGGCATCCACCAGCATCTGCCTTTTAAGTGCTACATGTGCTACCAGATCTGACTACAAAGCATATGTTAACATCCTGTCATTTGTTAAATAAATTTTTATTAATTTTTCAAGGTCAACCAAAATTCTAAAGTAAAATGGAAGAAACATAATTTTAGCTTATGAGTATATGTAATAAGAAATTTGATGTTCTTTTAAAAAGTGAGTTTTTAAAACATCTGTGAATTACAATATGATACATTAAAATGATTAAAAATTAATTTTCATTGATGAATGAGCCAAATGTTCATAAAGACATTAAAAAGCCCCAACATCAGATACTGCCACTGAAATTACATCTTAATTATACTATTTCCATTAATACTAGTGATATTTCAAATAATAAAACAGATATTAAATCAACATTTTTCAAAATTCAACAAACAACTGTTGGATTAAATTTTGAAAAGAATGATAATCCAAAAGCACATAGGATCTAGAGAATACTACAAACAAGTAATGAGCTAAACTTAATTTTAAAATCATTAAGAAAAGATACTTGTGTACATCACCCTATGTAGTTTTACTCTTTTTAAAATTATGTTTTCATGTTCCTTAAATAAGACTCTTTCTCTTGACTCTCATCACTTAGAGGAGAGATGTATTCATAATGTTTCACTTTTCCGCTTTTGAGTATAAGTAAAGTCCAGGCATGGATGAATACCTATAGCTCAATGCTTAGTACAAGGTGATTTCTGCTGCATATGAGGTACTTCTTGTATACAATGAAAATTCCTGGCTAGCCTGGGATTCAAAGCAAGACTCTGTACTTAAACCCCCACCCAAAGCAAAAAAAAAAAAAAGAAAAAAAAAGCACAAAACCAACATGATGTATAAAATGCACTCCACATTATTGTTCTGGTATAATAAATTCAATTCATTCATGGTATCTCCACTCAATTGTCTTAAAAAAAAATACAGCTTTTTAAAGATAGATCTACTAAATTTTCAGGAGAAACATATTTAAACATTAGTTGGTTCCAATTTATGACTTCTATGCATTAATAACATTATGAGAGAAGTCTAGTCTGTTCTAACTTTCTATAGAAATTTTAAAATATGTATCAAAGTCAATATTGCATAAAACAAAACTGAACTTATAAAGTATGGGAATTTTTAAGTGGAAAGATTAAATATGAATCTTCATACTTTTGGGTGATCATTTCATAAATATTTTTCATTTTTTTCTACAAATAAAAGGAATAAATATAAGTCTGGTATATAATTTCAGGTTTTCAACGGAGAGATTATAATTTTATTTCCTACACTGATTTTTAAAAACCAATAGATATTGAAGTACTAATAACACTTGTCTACTTGTGTGTATGCATGGTGGGGCAGGAGTGCTTGGATAGCAGCCAAATAACAACTTGTAGAAGACTGTCCTTTCTTCATCCCTGTAGGTCCCAGGGACTGAACTCTGGTCTTGAGCTTAGCAGCAAGCTCCTTCACTGAGCCACCTGGCCAGCCCTCAGTTGACATTGTCATCAACAGCTTTACATGTGCAGAAAGACACAAGTATTTCCTAGAGTTCTTTTTGCAGGTGGGGGTGTTAGAGACAGTGATTTCCTGTGTAGGCCTGGCTGTCCTGGAACTCTGAGATCCACTTGCCCCACCTCTGAAGTGCAGGGACTAAAGTGTGTGTCACTACTGCCTTTCCTAGAGAGTTCGTCTACTCCTGTCACCCATCCCCACCAAGCTCCCTTTTTATTCATATCTTAAATAATCAATATCCAAATATTATCATTAGCTAATCTATTTAGTATCATTTTTTATTTAATGTCTTATTTTTATTTCAATTTCGCATCTAGGATAGATTATATTTTGGTGAGGCTTCTCTTGACTCCATCAGGTTCTCAAATTTTCCTTACTTCTGATGAGTTTGATGTACCACCAGAAGACTCTCGTCTTAATTCTACATTAGGGCCATGAGCCTTGGAGAGAAAGATAATACAGGCACCATACCCTATCACTGTCACTGCAGCACTATATAAGAAAACTTTTAGCCCATTTTCTATTGTTACAGCAAAACATCTGGAACTGCATCATCTATAGGAAGGAAAGCAGCTTATTTGTCACAAAGTTTTGGAAGCTGGAAGTCTCAGCAAAAATGGTTCCAGTTTTAAAGAGGGCCTTCCTGGCCATCCCACATCACAACAGATTGCATGAGGACAGGATTATGTTCTAGGAACAGATAAAATGGTAATACAGGTAGCCAAAGTATCCAGCTCTCTTTCTATAAAAACTCTATCAGCAATGAACTGACTGATCCCACAAGAACTACACACCAACTCCTTCCAAGCACACCAGCACCTATTTATAGCCAAGTAGCTCCACTTAAGGTCTTATGATCTGCATCACCACATTGAAGACCAAGTGTTCATCAAATAAACTTTTGGAAGATAAACCATAGCAAACCACAGTAGCTAGCTAGATACCATCAATATAAGGTTTGTGACTATAAATGGGGATCTTGATTACCTGAGTGATGTAGCATTTATTAAATTACTAAACTATCAACTCACTCTTGTGTTCTACGGGACTGTATCTTGGCCTACTCTTTGAAAGCAATACTGAATACAAACATGTAATTATTTGTATATATATAACAGCACATATATGATGGAATATATCCATATATATTTCATACATACTTTTGTAAGGGCTGTTTCTATTTATAACAAAACTCAAGCAAACCAAGACTCCTCTTCATGTAAGTCCATTCTTAAAATCAAACCCTTAAAAATCTTAGAATTTTTGATCTTGGTCATTTTTTTCTACAATAAGAAGTCTTGGGCTAATTTTTATTTTGCATTCTGGAAATATCATGGTTTGGTATCTGAGACCACAGTTAATCTGATAAGTAACTATATATGTAAATATCTCCCATTTGGAAATAATCACTTTTTTTTTTGTTT